>OY776682.1:2536823-5073646 GCA_963675555.1 Leptura quadrifasciata | reverse complement strand
AACTTTTGTAGTAGGTATTTTAACTGTACTACATGTTTATTATTTCTGTAATAGTTTATCCACTTTGTGTTGGCTTATACAGTGTGTTTCACTTCTCGTGAAGACACCCCTGTATATCCTTTATTTGTGGCCGAATTCATTTCTAATTTTTATCAGATATACAACTCTATAAGGCGCCAGCCTACTGCGATAAAAAGAAAATCGCAATTTTCGAGAAATCATAGTAGGCTTAGAAATAGACAAAAATTTTGTTAATAAAAGTTGTTCAGAATCACGAGATATGCCCCCTATAAAATTTGGTGAAAATCGGAAAGCTTCCAAAAAAAAAAATGTTTCTTTCACTTCTCGTGAAGACACCTCTGTATCTCCTTTATTTGTGGCCGAATATCAAGACTAATTCATGGAGTTATACAGCTCCATAAAGCGACTTTGTCCAACACATAGAGATAACTTTCAACAAATGAAAGTCGTGCACAATTATTATTAAAATTATTTATTAAATAAAAGATGAAGTAAGTGTTTACAATGAATGACTATATTATTATATTCGGCCCCTTTCTACTAACCCACCATCAAGTGTAATACACTTCTCAATCCGCTTTCTGTTATTTATTACAACTCTTCGCAATTCTTGAGCTGTAACTTCTAAACACGCTTGCCTTATCCTCTCACAAAGCTGCTCCACATTTTGAGGACTGGTCTTATAAACTTTGTTTTTAATATGACCCCAAAAATAAAAATCCATGGGAGTGAAATCAGGAGATCTGGGTGGCCAATGTATTAGAGGGCTATTTCGTCCTATCCATCTTTGGGGAAAATGTTCATTCATCCATGCTCTTACTACTACGGAATTATGGATAGATGCTCCATCGAGTTGGAAATGCAATTGTTTCAAAGGAAAATCGACTATTGCATTCCACAGATCATTATTTAAAAATTGTCGCAAATGTAACGCATTTATATTTTGAAAAAAGAAGAACGGCCCTATTATTGATTCGTTTAAAATTCCGCACCACACATTTACCTTCTGGGAATATTGCCTTTTACAATTTATTACCCAATCAGGATTTTCTACTGCCCAGTACCTAGAATTTTGTGATGATACCACCCCGTTGGTGGTGAAGTTGCTTCATCCGTGAAAATTATTTTCTTCGAGAAGTCTCGATTGTTTAAATAAGTACCTTGGATCCATAAACAATATTCCAGTTTTCTCTCTTCATCACCTACCTACAAAGTGTGTAAAAATTTTGGTTTATACGGTTGTAGTTTATGGCATTTTAAACATCTCCAAATTTTTGACACCGACAAATTCAGGTCACGAGCCATATTTCTAAGGCTGGTAATGGGATTGGCATTAAACGCCGCTAATATAACATTATCATCTTCATGCCTTCGATTAAGATGTGCTCTCGGTTTAAGCACATTACCAGTTGTATTGAACAAGTGACATATTCTTGCTATGGTACCATGGTGTATTGGTTGTCTTAGAGGATGTCTTAAATTAAATTCTTCTGCTGCTTCTCTTGAAGACCGTACATTTTCACCGACTATCTTTATTATTTCTACTTTTTCATCAGCAGTTAAAAGTATTCTAGCCATTATGAGTAAAAAAATCAAATAAGGAAACTAACAAACTCAACAAGAGATAACAACAATCGCTTCTGTCATAAAAGTAATAATATTGACAGTTAATTTCACGGCATTCTTAACATTTAAAACAAAAAAACCGCTCCTAAATCTCTGAGCCGATAAGGAGGAAGGATATGATGGAGCGTTATTTCTGAAGAACAGTGACAACAAAAAAAACTGTATTACATTGTTAACTTGATGTGTAATAATAAGAAGTGACTCTTTTAGCGTTTTATTGAATCATGATTTTTGCTCATAACTTTCATTTGTTGGAAAAAGTTATCTCCATGTGTTGGACAAAGTCGCTTTATGGAGCTGTATAACTCCATGAATTAGTCTTGAAATTCGGCCACAAATAAAGGAGATACAGGGGTGTCTTTATGAGAAGTGAAACAAACATTTTTTTTTTTAAGTTTTCCGATTTTCACCAAATTTTATAGGGGGGGCTTATCTCGTGATTCTGAACAACTTTTATTAACAAAATTTTTGTCTATTTCTAAGCCTACTATGATTTGTCGAAAATTGCGATTTTCTTTTTATCGCAGTAGGCCGGTGTTTTAGATCTAGACGACATTTATATGTCATGTAAAGTCGCCTTATAGAGTTGTATATCTGATAAAAATTAGAAATGAATTCGGCCACAAATAAAGGAGATACAGGGGTGTCTTCACGAGAAGTGAAACACACTGTATATTTTGTTAAAAATAACTTGTTTTATAAAAAGTTTATCCAATGTCAGTTTGAAATACTATAAATTCTGCGTCTCTACCAGAGAGTCCGTTGCTATGCCTCTACAACTGTATACAGCAGGCATCGCCACGTTATCGATATAATTGATCCCCTTGTAAATGAAACGTAGTCAAGCAGACGTACAATTGCGCTGATGCGGGCGGCCGGTAAAGGATTCAAGCTGATGTTCGGAATAATCAGTTCAACAACAAGTGTGTGCGAAACTGTTTTCGTGGAACCGGGCAGTGCCGTTAAGTTTATTTAACCTTGCGCGGTGGTTTCCCCCTAATAAAAAAAAACCTAAGTTGTTTGTGTTATATTTACTAAAATAACTATTATTAACTGTAATATCTCTTCCAAAAATTTTATTTGGAGACCATTTGATAGAAGAAAATTTACATAATGAAAATGTTGGACGAAGTAACGGAGTCGATCGAATCGAGTTTGGAGTTTAAGAATCAAGATTTACACGTACAAACCCAGCGTCTTCTTTTAAATATTTATAACTGCTCAAAGCGAGAAAATAATCAAATCACGGATACAGGTATTGCAACAGAACAAAAAAATTGTTGGAAATCATTTTGTGATTTAAATATTTATAATCGCCAAGTTTTTAGAGATATACATTCGGCTTTAGGGAGTGTTGGCGATGTAAATAAATATTTAGTTTCTAGTCAAAGACGCTGATGAACCAACTGTTTCATTTCTCAGAAATAATGTAAATCCCAATGCTTTTTTTTACTGTTACTGAGCAGAAAGTTTATAAAACGCTTCTTTCGGTAACATCTAAAGCACGCGGATCTGATTATATTTCTTTAATCATGCTTTTATATTGTTGTCCAACTGTATCATTTAGAACTCCTTTGATAGATTATTGCATTGAAACTAGTGTCTTTCCTTCTAAATGAAAAACAGCGTATATGCTGCCTTTTCCAAAAATAAGTAAACCTACGGTAAACGGTGTTTTAATGACAACTTTTTATTTTATTTTTATCGCTTTTAACAAGATGTAAATATTATAATTATGCTATTAATGTTATCATCAGCGATGGATTTGGGTTTTGTGATGCCCAAGGCATGGTTAAATTTGCCGCCCCTGAAGAGTCAATACTCCCAATAAAATAAAACTGCTTTGCTTATAAAAAACTTTTAATAAAAACACTGCTATATAGCATTTAATGAAATAAAAAATATGTACCTTATAGGAACAAAACATCAATAATTCCAATAATAAAAGAAAAATTAACAGTCATATAAAAAAATTAAAATAAAAACACTGTTAGTCTTTAAAAGTAGGTAACTCTTCTGGCCTTCATATTAGCAAAGTCATCTATGGCATCATCATATGTTAGTGAAATCGTTATATCTGACTCAATGTTTGAAGAGCCAAATCATATAGTTTGTCCTGGATCATTTTGGAGCGATAATAATTTTTAACTCTCTGTAGATGTGAAAAACTCTGTTCTCCAGTACAGTTTGTTATTGGTATACATACACAAATGCGGAGGGCAATGCCAATATCAGGATACTATTCTGCAAGCCTTCCTGCCGAAGCCACTTCGGCAACTATACGGGCACGGCGTTGTGAGATCTGAGATACTTTCTTCCATTTAATTCAGCATGTTCACGAGAATCGACAAATCTGCTTCAATATCTTCAGGGTATGATGCTATCAAAATTTCAGCGCTCCTTTTGCCGCCATCAAAACTGCTGGAACTGGCTCATGAAACTACTTCACGGAACCTCCTGCTTCAATCGCCACAGTTTTTTTATATTGCCCCCGACCTGAATTTTGCCATTTTAGGGACGTACCTACTATGCCTATTGCTAAATCCGCCACTGGTTATCACTATTATCAGGTTTGCTAAGTTTGTTCTAACGTCCTACCTTACTAACATTATATATCTTTCCTCTTCACATTCTGGCAAAAACTACTCACACCTCCCCATTGGTTTTTGTTGGACAGTGACATTTTCTATAATATCAAGTTGATATTTTTATGTTCTGTAGAAAATTTCATTGTTTAAGCGAGTAAAGTTTGTTGTTAGTTTATATAAAGGTATAATTATATTATAATCCTTTATGCAAACGAACATACAATATACATATACCTACCTACCACTTCACCACTCAGTCATAATTTATTAGTGAACAAGTCTGCAAAACAGTGTTAAGTGTATAATAAACGATTAAGTTATGCGCGCTTATGGGTGGAACGCATTCGAGGTCGATTTACAAAGGAATGTCGCTCTCCTGTTTTATATCATTTTAAACTGACATTGGATAAAGTATACATTGATTTGTAGGCATTTTCAGTATTTCCCTATTTTCTCTTGAATACGTACTATGCTATAAAAGTTATCCAACATTTCTTACCTTTCCGCACGTTCCGCTATTTCCCTTAATATAATACATGACCTGTATAAAAGAAAAATACAAAAAATACAGTAAATGACAGCAAAATCACAATATTGCATACATAAAAGGATTCTATAGCAAAAAAAAGTGTTACATAAGTACAAATAATTTAGTTTGTTATAACAATAAATTATAATAAAACCTCCAGATTTTCGTAAATATGATGCAAAAAAAATAAAAAACCAAATGCAACGAGTCAATAAATATATATTATACATATATAGTATATAAACATACCCAGCATAATTTCAGTACAATTTAAAATATCGCAACTTGCGAATGCCAAAACTCATTACAAATATTTTCTTTAACTCCAAGAGCTTGTCACTATTAGATCTGTCTTCTTTAAATAAAATATAAGTTGGGAAATTACACTTTGTAAGAATTCGAAGTGTCCCCGATGATAGAAAATACACCTTTTATTTTATTTCTGACGGCAAAACCATGAAGTCTGATGAGGTATAGTTGAGCTCGGGTTTGTGGCGCACTCAAAAAATTAGTTTTGCGACCAGTTTAATGGTATTTTAATGAGTTCGTAAAGTTTTTATTACCTTTTTAGAGTGCACCGTAAACCTGAGTTCGACTATATTGGGATATTTTTGACATCAATAATTAGGTCTCAATTAGGATTCAATCCACGTCAAAATTACAAAAATTTTGCTTCACATTCACAACTCAGACTTTCACAGGAAAAAGCTGGTTACAGCAGTTTGTCTTTTTCGCAATATCAAGGATAACTGACTCTGGGTCACGTTATTGTTAGTTCACAAACGTAAGGTGGTTAAAGTTGCTCAATTGCAAAGTTAATAAATAGATATGGGATACATTATACATTTTTTAGTATTTTTCATTAAAATTATTAAAAACACAAAAAAACTGCACAAACACAAGCCAGATAAACACAAGACAAAACCCAAACAAAAATTCCACAACAAAAATCACTCAGCTAAAATGAATTACATAAAACAAAAATAGCATAATAATTTATTTTACTAAATAAATAATAAACACAAAATTTCTTTGTTATATACAGGGTGTCCCAATAATGCGTCAAAGTCCAAAATCGGCCTTATTAGGAGACTTTGGAAAATTATTCTTTAATAGAAGTGGTATAGTGTCAAAAGGCGCACATTTCAAAAATATTTTGAAATGTACAGGGTGACTCGCTACAGCGGATCATCTTCGAGGTCATTTTTTTTTAAAATGGAATACCTTATATATTTTTACATTTATGAATTCAGCATAAAATTACCTTTCCAACAACTTCCAGGTTTTTTGTTTTTGTTATTCGAAAAAAATATGAAAATTTTTGAATTGGCACGTTAATTCTCTACGATTTTTATGAATAATATCTTATACCTAAAATCGATGTTTCCAGATATTTTCGACGTAAAGTGAGAATAATTGAAAGTTACCTTATTGCCATTTGTTATCGAATCATAAAATTCATAAATATAATTGAATTAAATAATATTAAAACCACTACTATGTACAAGACACATCAATCACAGCATCGAAACACGCTAGGGGCCTTCCACGACATGAATACTCCAGCCGGCCTGCCGCCTAGACTCCTCTCCGGTCCGGCTCGTCGCATCGGTTCCAATTCAAGCCAGAGGTCGTCTACAACGTTCAATACTCCAGCCGCTCTGACGTAAAGAGCCCCGTCCGACCCGATGTCTAATTATATGCAGCAAGATTTACGCAGCGGCAGTTCTTCCGCAGTTCTCGTCACTACAACATCAACTACAACCAGCAGTCCAGTGAAAGCAGATCAACAAGAAGCAACCAGTCCAACCTACCAGTGTCTTCTCAATGAATCAACCCTCAATACGACGCTTTGTCTGCCGCCAGCGCACAATCCAAGGTTCTGTTGATGTGGAGAAGAGTACGAACATTGTACAGCGACAGTCGCGACTTATAAACGTTTCATCGGTACATAGTAGTGTGGGGACAATTAAAATCAGTGTTAGCTCAGTACAGTTAGGGTCTAAATAATTAAACAAATACCATTTTTGACAGTATGAACGCCGTTCGAGTTGCTTTTTATTTTTTTTTATGGATTTTCGTCTTTTATTTACTTAACCTAATTGCAACTATGGGTATTAGCACCCATAATAAAAATAGTCAACATCTTGGGAAGCTTGGTGCTGTAATCAGTCAGTCTGGGCTCTCCCGCCATCGTAGAAGCCACTAGATGTCTCGAGAACTCTGACGTCGTAAGCAACACCATCCTACAATTGGAGTCTCATGCCATATCTATAAAAATCGACCCTGAGAGCCATAGTTCGTCCTCACCAGCTAGTCGGAGAATCTTTAACTAGACTACTGGCGCCCTCTATCAATCAAAAAACGTAGTCTCAACCTCCATTCATGACAACACGTTCAAGTATCAACTATTGCGACAAAGTATTTACACTTATTTTAAATTATAAATTGCTCTTCCGAGTATCTTATGTTAAATGACCATCCTGTTTGGCCTATATAGCAGGTATTGATTGCATTCTTCACACGGGAGCTTATAAACCCCCAATTTTTTGCTTTTTTATGTTTTTTGTTTGGCATTATAGAGAATATTTGACATTTTTTGCCTAGGTTTAAGTGCTACCTGAGGCCCGGAGCCCATGTTGGGAATTACAAGGAAACATGTCGCTATGGCCCTTAACGAGTGGGCACAAGCAACATTGGGGGAACATTGGAGGCTGAGCAGCGGCTGCAGACAGGCTCGAGACTTCGTAACGGGGCCGAACAAGTCAAGGGCGACCTGGTTGCTAGGTAGAAGCCAGAGGACCCTGAACCAACTGGTCGGAGTCCTAACTGGTCACTGCAGGCTCAGAAGACACCTATCACTGATAGGAGTTGAGGTAGATCCCACTTGCCCAAGATGCGGAAGTGATGAAGAAACATCGTTTCTTCTTGGGACAATGTGAAGCGTTCGGGCGCCTGAGGTATGAACTCTTCGGCGCCACAACGCTCCCAAAAGAGGAAATGGACTCTCTCGAATGGAAACATGTCCTGACCTTCATTGGAAGATCAGGAAGGTTTCAAGAGGGAGTAGGAGGCCCAGTAGAAGTGAACGGTTGAGGGGACGTCAGGGGGTAGGTAAAAAGGGCCCATTTGTGGCCTACTTGCCAGGCACTAGGCCTCCCCCAACAATTACTACTACTAAGTGCTACCTAAAGATTATGGTTTGATAATACATAGGAGATTCTTTCTGATAAGGGTTGTTTTTTTTGTAACTAGAGAATCCATAATCATATTCACTGAAAAACCGTTGTTGTTGTTATTTCTTTTATGATTTCTATTTCGTTAGTCAGGTTTTTTTCGGAAAAGAGTATAGCGAAAGCTCTATGAACCATAGATCTTTATACGGTTATTTTATGTGAAAAAGGATGACTTGAGTCGACTAGTATAGTGGCGTCTGAAAATGTTGGTTTTCTGTGGATATTAAAAGATAGTTTATTTGTATTTTGTCTACATATGGTATGATCTAGAAAATTAATTTGTCGATTCTGTTCAATTTCAGTGGTAAATGAAATATTTGGATGTAGACTGTTAGTAAAATTTAATGTTCTATTCCTTGAGTGTCTCCTGAATAGTAAATTAGAATGTCGTCTACATATCTATGCCAAAAGACCTGTGATAAAGGGGATTTAAAAATAGTTTTTTAAATTTCTTCCATAAAGTTCTGCCATAAGAGGGCTCAGTGGGGAACCCATTGCTATAGTCGAGGCAAGAATTCAAGCGATGCACGTCACAGATCGATTCTATAAATAAGACAATACTGCTAAGAATCATGAAGCCCCATTAAACTGTACCTATTGCTGAAAAAAGCTTAATAACAGGGTGTCAAGAATTACTCTTCTTAACGTAATTAATGATTAAAAAAATGGCGAACTACTCCAAACCCAAATAAATCTCACCTGATTATATTTAACCATAAGGTTACGAACAACTCTCCATCGATTAATTTACTTCAACAGACACTCCAGCCTTCTCTAACTTGCAAATACCTGGGTATCAATATTGACAGTAAGCTAAATTTTAAGTCACACACCAAATTATGCAAGCAAAATATTATATCTAGGACAAAACATTTTAGATCTCTCACATATAAAAATGAAGGCATAGACACAGCAACAGCATCCAATATCTATAAAATGATTTGCCGACCGATATTGGAATATGGTTTTATTCTATTTGGGAATTGTCGAAAACCAGCATTAAGTAACATTGAAGTAAGGGAAAGAAGTAGCTTGAGAAAAATTACGAAAATTAGGCATCCTAATAATCCTTTACACAATCCTTCCAATAACCTTCTCTATCAAAAAACCAAAATTGAACCTATACTCAACCGATTCCAAAGACTTTCACAAAGATTTGCCAACAATTCGTTTAACATCGAATTAATAAGTCCTTTAACTTTCCCTACCAACCCCAACATTCCGCCCAGAAGAACATTCCCTACCCAAACAATATATGAATCTCTTATGTTATTACGTAATCTTTAATAATATAAAACAGTCACGATAACACATTGTACATATATATACACTTTTTTTTTTTTTTTTTTTCAAAATGCTATTATAAACATGATGTATTAAATTTTATTTTAAATTAATATATACTGTAAATATAATATTATTGTAGACAGGCTGGAAGACTTAGGTCGTTGGCCAGTTGGAATTTCCAATAATGATTAAAAATTATGTTAGTATTAAAATTTTTTTAATGAGATACTCGTGACGTGCATCGCTTGAATTCTTGTCTCGACTTTAGGCCTTGTTTTTGTTTATAAAATCCGTTTTCAAACTGGAAGTAGTTTCCACCTAGGCACAGTTCAGTTAATGTATTGATTTCTTCTTCCATGATATATCAATGCTCTTAGCGTCCAACATTTTTTGTATAATTTCGAGACACTTCTTATATGGTATATTTGAAAACATGTTACTCACATCAAAAGACGCTAATATTGCATTTTCTGGGAATGTAATATTTTTTATTTGTTGGTAACTCAACCGAATTTTTGATACTGTGGGTAGGTGTGAAATTATTTATATTTTTGAGTATTTTGTTCAATTTTATTGCTATTTATCTTAAAGGGCTATTTATATATGACACTATGGGCCTAATTGGGTTTTTCTCTTTGTGGACGTTTATTAGACCGTGTAATTTTTGACTCCGTTTGAAAAAAATTACTTGTATACCTTCCAGTTTGTTTTTTAGATTACTTTGAAATTTGTTTGTTGGATCTGACTTTAGAAATGTCGGTTTTTCTTTTTCAATGAAGTTATTAATTTTTTGGGTGTAAAGTTCTTTTTCTAAAATTACCGTGGAATTCCCCTTATCTGCTTTAACTATGAGGTTGTTTTCTTTAATTTTGTTTTGTATTTACTTTATGGTTTTGTGGATGGGTGTACTTCCTTTGTTAGGCGAATTTTTTACTAAATGTTTGATTTTTTTCTCTTTTGTAGTTTGAATTTGGTTGATTTTGTAGGGCTATTTCAGATTCGGCAACTAACAATTCTTTGTAATTTTTTAAGTTTGTGTTAGGTTAGGGTTATACTTTGACCCCGTGTTTAGAATCTCTGTTTCCTTTTTGATGAAAATTGTATTTGAAAGGTATGAAAATGTAAATTAGATTCTATGAAGCTGCAGTTGCAAACTTTAAAATAAAATAAAAAATATAGTGATACGTAACAAAGAAATTTTGTATTAGTTATTTATTATAATGGAATATCAAACAGTAACAGACAACTCTTTCTTGAATTTATTTTACATAAATGCAAATATAGTAAACAGACTAGAAATGGGTAGATATATGAGAAAATAAAAGACCAATAATCGAAACATAATACTAAAAACAACCAAAGGATTTTGCTGGAATCTTAACACCACTAAAATCAGTTTAATTAATTTTGTACAAAAATGGTATAGCCGGATAAGTATAGGCGATCCTATCAATAACTGTGTTGTCATTTAGACGAGAGTAAGTAATTCATACGTATAACTTTTTTGGACCAAAACAAGGAAATTGTGGATACCGAAGAAAATTGTCAAGACAACTTAAAAAAAAAAATTCTTAAGAATTACTTAACATAGAGAGATGATTCTAAAACAATGTAAAAGTGAACATCCTAGAAAATATTATGCATATTTTCATCATACCAATCTTCGTAACTAACAATAATAATAATACTGATAAAACTTCATTTTTGTTTTATTCATAGGTATCTTATTAAGTGACCACCTCCAAAAAAAATTTAAAAAATCCCCCAAAAGTTCTGTGAGAGAGATGAAACATGGGTAACCTCGAAACGGGAGGAACCCATGTTTCATCCCTCTCACAGAACTTTTGTGTTTTAACCCTTTTTTGCAACTTTTTCATGGCCTAGTAAAAGGGTATAGCAGGATAAGTTAGGGAAATGTGCCCCCGCACTTACTTAGTTAAAATGGCTTCCAGACGATGCAGTTTATAGAGTATATTACACGTAAAAATTTTAATCCTCTACTACCCCTACGACTGTGGAAAAAAATAATATGTCCTTAACCATTATATTTTTCTCGGCTTCTATGCAACTGATAGGTTTGAAATTTGGCACGAGTATTGCTTGGGTGGGGACAACTTACCCCAAAAAATAAGATCATTTTACGATCATTTTAACCATCGGAAAAAAAATTTGAACTTTTTTTAGAGGACAAAAGGGTGGCCACCCTTTGTGATATATGATATATTATGTCTTGACACTTTGTGATTATCATACTAAATTGTCAGATTTTTTGCTATGGTGGAACATCATGAAAAAAATAATAATAAAATTGGGTAAAATAAAATATTTACACATGCCTTTTAGTTGTAATAGTTAATACTTATAGCCTTACGAGATATTGTTGCATATCTACAACCAACCGTAGGGGTTCGGTGTTGCCAAGTCTACTTTTTCCCCAGACGCACGGAAATTCGGCACAATCTGGCAATTCCACTTCTGAAGGTCCCAGGGTTAACCCCCCAGGGGTGAAGTACTAACTCTCTAGAATTTCAAATAACCGAGATACCCCTTCTTCCTCCGCCAAGCATTGGACTTCTCCATTACCGTTCATCACCAAGCGATAATAAGCCGGAAGAACCATGGAATAGACTAGAGAATCTAGAATAGAATGTCTGAGAGTTTCTGGAAGCTTTGAAATAGGTATTTAAGAGACGAACAGCCGCCGCAGAAGTCAGTTTCTTACAGAGCATTAGTGAGATAAGAAGCAAGTGTCCCACTCGAACCGAGGCGATTGTCACGTACCTATTACTGTGTGTAAATAATAGTAGTTGTACTTAAGTGTTAAATAAAGTTTATTTAATCTCACATATCAAAAAGAACCCGCTGGAGGCGTAACAGTATATTTACAGTGAGAGAGTTTTTAGGCCATTTATAAGTTTGGAGTGAATTTTAAAAATTCTGATTTAACTAGTGAATTTTTGCTAAAATAACTTTTTGTAACTACCAGCATGGCAGAAAAATGTATTGGATGTGAAAAGTGGTTACACAATCTAAAGGGACCACTTTTAACTAGTCAATTTTTGCTAAAATATCTTTTTGAAACTACCAGCATGGCAAAAAATGTATTGGATATCCAATACATTTTTCTGCAATGCTGGTAGTTTAAAAAAATTGACTAGTTAAGAGTCAGAATTTTAAAAATTCACTTCAAACTTGTAAATAGCCTACAAATTCTCACTGTAAATATACTGTTACGCCTCTGGTGGGTTCTTTTTGACACATGAAACTTTTTCTTCTTTAATAAACTTTATTTAACAGTTAAATACAACTACATCTACTAAAAACAACTACTATTAATTACACACAGTAATAGGTACTTGACAATCTCACTCAAAATCTAATCGCCTCGGTTCACCTGGGACTCTTTATCTCGCTAACGCTCTGTAAGGAACTGACTTCTGCAGCGGCTGTTCGTCTCTTAAATACCTATTTTGAAGCTTCCATAAACTCTTATACATTCTATTCTAGATTCTCTAGTCTATTCCATACGGTTCTTCAAGCCTATTATTGCTCGGCGATGAACGGTGACGGTGAAGTCCGATGATTGATGGTCCTAGAAAGTTAATACTTCGCCCCTGGGGCGTTAACCCTGGGACCTCCAGAAGTGGATTTGCCAGATTGTGCCGAAATTCCGTGCGTCTAGGGAAAAGTAGACTTGGCAACATCGAATTCCCACGGTCAGTTGTAGATACGCAACAATATCTTGTAAGGCTATAAGTATTAACTGTTACAACTAAGAGGCGCCCAATTTTATTATTTTTCATGATGTGCCACCATCTGACAATTTAGTATAATAATCACGAAGTGCCAAGACATAATATATCATAGAATGGTGATTGTACCACAAAGGGTGGCCACCCTTTTGTCCTCTAAAAAGGTTTACATTTTTTTCTAAAATATCTAGGCTTTATTATTGACAATAATCTCTCACTGAAACATCATTTTATTTATATGCAAAAGAAAATATCAAAAAATTATTCTCTTTCTCTAGAGTGGCTAACTTTCTTTCAATTAATACTAATATTATAGTTTTTAAAACAATTATTCAGCCTCACTTTGACTATTGCTCAAGCATTCTATATTTTTTAGATAATAACAGTGTAGCTGCATTACAGAAGTTACAAAATAGGGGCATGTGAATTATATTAAAATGTAGTAGAGTAACATCAATTGCTGTAATGTTGGAGGTGTTAAATTGGTTTAATGTCAGAACCCGTTTGAGATATTTTATGTTGATTTTTGTTTTCAAAATTATAAAAGGACTACTCCCATCATATTTTAATCAGTATGTAGTGTTCAATAACCAAGTTCACAATCATTTAACAAGAAGACGCGATGATCTACATGTACAAAATAGAAACTACAGGAAATATATGAATAGACTATTTATACAAGGTCTACGG
Source organism: Leptura quadrifasciata (assembly GCA_963675555.1). Taxonomy (NCBI): domain Eukaryota; kingdom Metazoa; phylum Arthropoda; class Insecta; order Coleoptera; family Cerambycidae; genus Leptura; species Leptura quadrifasciata. The sequence continues at coordinate 5,059,917 of OY776682.1, read as the reverse complement.
GAATTTAATAATTTGCCAAATAGTTAAAAAGAATGTAGCAATATTAATACATTTAAAGCTGCTTTAAATGAATATTTAAAATAACTAAACTTGTTATATAATCATAGTTTACTTGTTTTTATGCTACTTGGGCCACATGTATTTAAGTATCAGTAGTTGTTTGTATTTGTGTATATATTATTTTTATTTGTTATTAATGTATTTATAAGAAGAAACATCTTTAATATGTATATTAGGTTTGTCCTATTCAATAAAAACTTACTTACTTACTTATTATTTCAACCAAAAAAAAATCACTTCATCCAAATTGTTGGAAGATAGTCAATAATGATATAGGAGTGAAAGGAGCCTATAAGGAGGTTTCTAAAAATGTACTGATATTTATAGCATTCCATTTTTAAAAATGTACAAATCGTCTTGATTCACCCTGTACATTCAAAAATAGTTTCCAGTTATAGACTTTTTTATGTAGTTTACCCTTGAGTTTACCTGTATTTTTTTTTAATTTCTAGCCGTAGAACTTGAGCTAACAAAGTCGGACACACAATTGCCCCACCTTGTATATATGTTCCAAATTTCAAAATAATGGGATCATAAAGACAGAAGCTATCAGCGTGAGCCAGGTCTCGTGTCCGCCCAATATAATATATGTAAGGGGTTATTCGTTATTTTGTTAAAATGCTATCAAAAGTACAGTAGCGTGCAGATTTCAAGGGATACATAAAAATAATATATATTTTATAAACGGGATACACTGTACATTATTAAATTTTTGGAATGATCCTTTTTCCTGATTTTAAAAATATACCATAATGTTACCCCTACCATATATCGTTTTTCAGTTATTAAATGTTAAATATCTTAGTTACTGTAAATATGGAACAGTTAACATTATTAAAGTGAGCTATGAAAATGACAACTATTATGTTTGATAAGTGTCATTTTTTTAATAAAACAATCAAAATGGTTTACAGTGAGGAAGAAAAGTTCAAATATTTACTTGTTATAACAAATTACAAAAATAAACATGCAGCAAAAAGATCATATAGGGTGTTGTATCCAAATCAGTCAACACCATCAGAAAATACGTTCAAAAATATTTACCGAAAGGTGAATAATACCTCCAGTTTTGGTGGAAAAAAGCGTGTAGTTCAAGCAAACCAGGAAGAACAGCTAGATATGCTGCTTCATTTCGAAGGAAAGCCCATCCATATTTATTCACGAATGGGTCAACTCCGCATAGTGTTCTACCCATTTGAAATTATTTGAATAATGTATTCCCAATATGGATAGGGAATAATGGAACAATTAAATGGTCACCTAACAGTTCGGATTTGACCCCTATGGATTAATTTTTTAAGGGATTTCTAAAAGACATTGTTAATAATAATAGTATTCAAGTCATTAAAGACAGATATGGTCTGAAAGTTATTTGTGGCATTCTACGAATATTCTTTCCTTTTATTTGGGTTTTCTACCACTCTTCAAAAACAAATCACTGAATTTACAAAATAATAGAATTATTGGAAGAAGACGCCTGTGACGTTTACGTCAAAGGAACAGTCAGAGGTTATTTTTTACAAATAATATAAATCGGAATAAACACAGAAATAGTGTATTTTGCTGACGTTTCAGAAAGTAGTCTCTTTCCATTTTTAAAGCTCTTTTCGAAGAACTCTTACTTGTTGTGTATGTTAAATACACAGCTTTAAGATTCTGTTTATGTTATTTCCATAGATACTTACTACTTAGAACTGATGATATTTTCTTTTAGATAATGTTAGGTTCTTCTTTTAACATTGGTAGCCAGGTTGTACAAATATCTACAGAACAATTCACAATATGCATTTATCTTCATTTAATAAGATTATTGCTGACTCTTTAATTTTTCTTTTTTGTTATCTGCCCCTTTTGTTAAAATTCTTGCCGAGTCCCAGTTTATTCTATGTAGGTTTTCCCAAGCATGTCCACAAATCTTTGATTTCTGAATTTCATTCGTTCTAATGTGCTTATCCAATCTCACACTGAAAGGTCTGGATGACACACCCGCATAACATTTATCGCATTCACATGGGATATTGGAAATACAGTTTTTTGAATTCTGCTCCCGATTTATCGGTTTTGTTAAAATAGATCTCAAAGTGGTCCTTGTTGGAAATACCGTCCTAACATCAAATTTGTCACCTATACGGCGTAGCTTCTCCGATAATCCATATACATAAGGAATTGTTGCTGTATAATGACGTTCAGGTTTTTGTCGTACCAGATTGTCCCGATTTTCAACATTTATGAAAACACTATCAACAGAGGCTTCAGGGTATTGATTTTGTACTAGAACCTCTTTGATACATTTTTCCTCGTTTCTTAATATTTCATTAGTAGATGAAATTATTTTGGCCCTATCGTATAACCATTTTACAACACCCCTTTTAACATTTATTGATTGATTTGAGGTAAAATTTAGATATCTATTAGTATGTGTTGGTTTTCTATAAAACTCTATACAATCGAAACAAGTGTTTATAGAAAACCAATACATACTAATTGATATCTAAATTTTAACTCAAATCAAGCAATAAATGTTAAAAGGGGTGTTGTAAAATGTTTATACGATAGGGAAAAAATAATTTAATCTAATAATGAAATATTAAATAACGAGAAAAAATGTATCAAAGAGGTTGATAGAGTTTTCATAAATGTTGAAAATAGGGACATCAGGTAAGACAAAAACCTGAACGTCATTATACAGCAACAATTCCTTATGTATATGGACTATTGGAGAAGCTACACCATATAGGTGACAAATTTGATATTAGGAAGGTATTTCAAATGGGGAATAGTTTGAGATCTATTTTAACAAAAACAAAACTGATAAACCGGGAGCAGAATTCAACAAACTGTATTTACAATATCCCGTGCGAATGTGATAAGTGTTATGTGGGTGAGTCATCCAGACCTTTCAGTGTGAGGTTGGATGAGCACAAGAATTACATTAGAAAAAATGAAATTCAGAAATCAAAGATTTGTGAACATGCTTAGGAAAATGGACATAAAATAAACTGGGACTCGGCAAAAATTTTAACCAAAGAGGCAGATAACAAAAAAGAAAAATGAAAGAATCAGCAATAATCTTATTAAATGAAGATAAATTCATATCGAATTGTTCTGTAGATATTTGCACAACCTGGCTACCAATGTTAAAAGAAGAACTTAACAAACTCAACTATATCTAAAAGAAAATATCATCAGTTTTGTGTAAGTGGTAGTAGTATCTAACATAAACAGAATCTTAAAGCTGTGTATTTGACATATACAGCAAATAAGAGTTCTTCCAAAAAAAGCTTTGAAAACGAAAAGAGATTACTTTCCAAAACATCAATGAAATACATTATTTCTGTGTTTATTCTGATTTATATTATTTTAGAAAATAACCTCTGACTGTTCCTTTGACGTATATGTCATAGACGCAGAGGCTTTTTTCTATAATTCTATTATTTTGTATATTCGGTGATTTGTTTTTGAAGAGGATAATACATGTGATAGAAAACCCAATAAATCAATTATGCATCGACAATAATGTTGGATACATCGAACATCTTTTATGAGTTATCATTTATTTACATTTAAATTTCCTAAATAAATATTTGTTATCTATTTTGTATAAATAATTGTTTTTTTTTCTTCCTTACTTTAAACCGTTTTAATTATTTCATTAAAGAAATGTCACTTATCAAACATAATAGTTGTCATTTTCATAGCTCACTTTAACTTGTCCATATTTACAGTAACTAGCTTAAGTAAGATATTCGACGTTTAATAACTCAAAAACGGTATATGGTAGGTGTAAAATATGACATATTTTTGAAATCAAGAAAAAAGGATCATTCCAAAAATTTAATAATATACAGGGCATCCCATTTAGAAAAAATTATTGTTTTTGTATCCCCTGAAATTTGTACGCTACTGCATTTTTGATAGCATTTTAACAAAATTCAGTCATAACCACTAACCGCACAACTTTTATTTAAAACTTTTTTTTCTATAGGCAATAATAACGATGATAAGGGCCGGGGAATTTATAATGGATAACCCTGTACCTTGATAAACTAAAAAAAACCTTCATAACCAATTGTGGCATTTGCAAGTTACGGTGTTTTAAAATCGTACGAAATCACGGCATGGACCAGTTTATTTAGAGAGTGGTTAGATTATGATGCAAAAATTTATTAATGCATATCTTAGAAAGTTAAACTGTATTTTTTTCTGTACTTGCGCGAATGTCAAGATATTAATATTGCGAATCACTTATAATTTTAAGGATTTATTAGTGAAAATACGATTATGGGTGTTTTCATGTCCCTCGTAGATTAGATGCCTTAAGTATCAAAATCATTAACAGAGACCATTCAAAGATTTCAAACTCTAGTTGACAATACCACAAATTGGATGCTTAAATGGAGAGTAATACCCAACCCGGATAAATCAGCATTAGTAATATTTAACCACTAAATGCGTACACCTCACCAACAATAAATATCTTAAATCCATTAATAAAACCTCGAACTTAATTAAACTTCAATAGGCACACAAAGACATAAAATAGAAAATAACAGCTAGAGCAAAACACTTCAGGGCTTTAATAAAAAATTGAAGGATCTTAAAGTAAAGTCTAGATACCCAAAAATTCATACGTGTATATACTAGGCTGCCGCTATCTGTATATACTTAAATGTATAAGTTGTTTTGTGTATGTGACAGGGTTATTCGCTCTATATATTGACCCCCCCCCCCCCCACCCCTTATTTTGCTATTATTGAAAACAGAAAAAAAAGTTCCGTATAAAAGTTGTATAGGTATGTATAAGTCACATAGTACGAAATATGTTTTTTTAAATGGAATACCCTATATATTATTGCATTTCATTCAAGAAGACCTTTCCCTGATTTCAAAAATATAATATTGTATAGGTCTATCTTAAATAGATCTTGACATATTTGACATTCAAACTGCAAATGAGCTGCTTTATTGCAAGAAGATTGAGCCATGCGTGTCAAAACACAAGTGAAACAAAAATAAGAAGGCGGGCCACGAAAATAATAATTATTTTATTGTTTATTCAATTTTGACATTTCAAACCGTATTATTAACATTTATTTAATCAAAATAGGTTATAGTGAGGCTGGAAAAGTCGAAATATTTTCCCTTTATGTGAAAAATAATAAAAATAAGTGTGCCGCAAGAAGAGAATACATGACGTATCTGAATCGGGCGATGTAAATAGGACCCATAGTTTTCAAGAAAACGACGTAACGTTACAGCAAACGAAGAAGAAAATCTAGATTTATTGTTATATTTTGAAGGTAAAAAAATTATTTATTATAAAAATAGATCGATACCTTATTTTAATATTTGTTTTAGAAAATCCGGTTAACAGTTTATAAAATGCTTGTCATGAAATGGAAAAAAGTTATTCCAACATTCAACGAACTTTGAAAAAAGCATCAATATAGGCCTCACAAAATATTACCCATCCAGGAACTGAATGAAGACCAAAAACGTAGAAGATGGGAGTTTTGTCAGTCCATGAATTAGATGAAAATCCTGATTTTTTCAAAGAAATTATGTGGATAGATGAGTCAAGTTTTTAATACAGACATTCCTGTGAGAATAAAAATCAAAGACAGAGAAAGGTCAAGCAAATAAAAAAATCGGGTAGAAAATCAATCCACGTTTGGTGCGGAATTTTTCAAAACAAAGTAATTGGGACTTTGACACGATAAACATATCTCGAAATAATTTTACCAGAGGTAGATTGTCTAATTCAAGAATTCCCTATAGACGTATTAAAAAAAATGTTTTCTTAACCGCCTCTCAAGTTATCAAAGTAACCCCCTGGGAGATCTCAAGGATCTTGTGCTAGGTAAAGAGAGACGAGGCCCTACAGTTTAATGTAGACTCCGAACCACTTTTGGGGCAATTTTTTAATGAAAAATTGTTTCGCCTTGCTGGGATCGAACCCACATCACTAGGCAACTTAGTTTGCTAGCCAGACGCTTTAACACACTGAGCTACCGCCCCCGTATTGTCTAGAATGATTTGGCATCAGGACGGAGCGACTCCACAGTGCGTTTTATAAGTTCGGGAACATGTAAATAATCAATTTCCCATTTGGATAGGCAATGCTGGGACCATTCCATGGCCACCAAATAGCCCTGATTTGAAGCCATTAGATAGCTTTTTATGGGGAGTTTTAAAGTAAATTTTAATCATAACCGCAATCTTCAGGCCATTAAAGCAAAAATTCAAAAAGAAATTAACAACTTAAACAGAAACCATAATAACGCTATTTGCAATATTTTCCTAAACTTACGAAGACGCTATAAGCTTTGCATTGAAAATAATGGTGGCCATTTTGAATAATTTATTTAATTGATTTTATGTAGTATTATTTTATTATAAAGTTTTCTCCTTGCTTTGTTAAATCTGTTTTTTAATAAATTAAATATGTTGCTATGGAGTTAATAATGACGGTTCGAAATGTCAAAATTGAAAAAACAATAAAATAATTTCGTGGCCTACCTTGTTATTCTTGCTTCACTTGTGTTTTGACATGCATGGCTCACTCTTCTTGCAATAAAGCAGCTCATTTGCATTTTGATTGTTAAATATCTCAAGAAGTATTTAAGATAGACATACACAATATTATATATTTGAAATCAGGGGAAAAAGGGCTTCTCGGAAATGCAATAATATATAGGGTGTTCCATTTAAAAAAACATATATTTATTTCGTATCACGTGACCTATACGTGAATAATTGCTTTTTTTGATCACGGTTCAATAAAATATAGGTAAGGTCCTACAACTTTTATATGAAACTTTTTTTCTATTTTCAATAATAACAGAAACAAAAGGGGGTCAACGAGTGAATAACCCTATACATATTACATGTTTTTTATTTCTGTACTTTGGATGTGCTGAAAAAGAACATTGCTGACGTACTTCCTTTTTTTTATGCATATCGTCCTACCAGAGAAGGGAAAAAGCTAGCTGGAAAAATATTCACCCCTAACAGAATTAAACGGGCGGTGTCTACTTTCACGTCTTTCAAATCACCAGGTAGAGATGGCATTTATCCTGCCCTGCTTCAATATGAAATTGAGGAACTTATCTCATGCATGAGAAGCATATTCAAAGCTAGCTACACCCTTGGGTATTTCCCCAAGCTTGGAGAGAAGTCCAGGTAGCGTTTAATCCACATATAGGGGCGTCCATGAGACGAGCCTAAGTCATATTGCCCCATTAGTTTAACTTCGTTTCTCCTAAAAGCAATGGAGAAAATACTTGATCAACATCTGAAAAGCGGAATCCTTTCACTCAAAATAATTTGCCTATTAACCTGGCAAATTAACAATAAATGCTCTACATGGCCTGGTCAAAGGTATCGAAAAGACATTTATTATGAAAGTGTGTTATGTGTGTGGTTGTGTGGTTATGTGTGCTTACATAGATATAGAGGGTGCTTTAGCTTTGCACTTCATACGAATCCATACAGAAAGCCATGGAAAAAGAGGGAATACTGCCCCAACAATAAAATGGATACAATCCATGCTAAGAGGCAGAATAATTACTAAAAGTGTGGGGGATGAGTCGGCCATGGTGACTGCAGTCCTGTTGTGGTCAATGGTGGTCGATGATCTCCTCCGTAAATTGAGTAACACTGGCTTCAACGTTCGAGGCTATACTGATGACCTGGTCATGACTGTGAGAGGCAGACATGAGACCTTATGGAAATTGTGTTAAATATAATATCCAAATGGTGTTTGTCAGAGGGACTCAACGTAAATCCTAGCAAAACAGTTATTGTTCCATTCACCAAAGGGAGAAAACTTAATGTGAGAGCCTCTAAGTTGAATCGAAAATGACACAAGGAAAATTGCAGTGCCTTGTCTGTTTAGGAACTACAAGAGCAATGACCTCCTGTCCCACAGCAGCTATGGAAACAATACTCGACCTACTTCCTCTGCAATTGCATGTGAGGAAGGAAGCAGTACTTAGTGCCCTAGACTTTACACTTAATTCAAACCAGGCAATCTCATTGGAGATTATCCATTTAAACACCATAGAAATTAGACAACTCCCAATTCCAGAAGTAAGAGGCTTGTGCGGAAGGGGGTTACACATTGAAAAATCGCGGACATACAACCATTTCTTCCGACAGTGCTAGTGCCGGAGCCGGGATTCGAACACGGTGGCGCGATACCCATGTGATCAATCGCGATTGCCACCTCGCGCCTTAACCAACGCGGCTATTAGCTATAAGTCCATGATCAAACCCTCCGCCAATCATGTGGGACTTTGACTGCCCCTTTGATGTGCTGATTGAAACCCATCAAACAAGAAGCATCGAAGAACTGCATTTGGAAAAAGGATACTGGTACACAAATGGAGTCAAGATGGTTGAAATGTTGGGTGTGGGCGTAGCGGGGCCTTTATGCAAGCTATCTAGAGCCCTTGTCAACACCCCAACCATCTTCCAGGCGGAAATTTACGCTATAGATCTATCTGCTCAGGAATGCCTGAACAAAGGCATTAGAAGGGCAATGATCTATATTATACTTCCAGAAAGCCAGACAGCATTAAAGGCTCTAGGGTCCTACACCTTCGAGTATAAAATTGCCTATAGGAATGCAGACAATCTGTGAAGCAACTGGCAAATAGCAACAAGGTTACCTTGATGTGGGGGCCAGGAGAAGATCAAAGGAAATGAATTAGCTGATAGTCTCTAAAAAAGGAGCTAAAGGGAAAGGAACAGAAGAAGTCCTACTGGAGGAATACTCCAGGCCAAAGACAAGCGAAAAAATTTATAACTTATTCAGCCACAAGCCTCCTCAAACTCGAAAAGTCTAAATTAAGGCTGATTATAGGCCTTCCCTTGAGATCCATCTTAAGAACATGGACAAGACAGTAGGTGATAAATGCGACCACGCAAATTCCCGCTTGCTGTGTGTTGGAAATTGTCACTTTGGCTTGTATTGGCTTGGCACTCATTAATGTTGTCACTTTCACTTAACTGGTTTTTACAGGCTTTCCAGTGGTTTTTAAGACCGTCGACCAGCCCTTGAATTACCTTACACATTTTGCATATTGCACGGGATCCAAGCTTGCACATAACTTTTTTTGACAAATTGTCCTGCCCCCACTAAACATTTATGTTTAGTTTACACTCCAGTCGAATTAGTATGAAAATGAGGTGATTTTGACAAAAAATGTTTCTAGGTATAAGCCGAATCCAGGATGCTCAGAATGATGGTAGGAATCTAGGGTTTCTTAGGTTTCAATTTTTTTGCGTGGCAAATTTTTTTATTAAACTAAGGTGCGAGAAAATGATTTTAGAAAAAACAATTGATTTTAGAAAAAAATGTGTTGTGCGCCTTTGAAAAACCTACAAAATGAGGCCTACTTTATCAAAATTGGTCAATTTGTTTATGAGTCATTGCAAAAAAACATGCTAAAATGGCTGTTTTCTCAATTGTTAATAAACAATATAGAAAAACATGTTTCATACTTCTTGCCACAGGAAAAGAAGGCTCTTGTAGCATAGAAAAGATGCGAAATTGGGAGCCATATGATCGAATAGTTTTTGCACAATCAATTTGTTAATAGCTTTTTGACTTTTTTCAATGCTTATTTCTCAGCGATATGAAGATATATGAAGATTAAAGTTCATGATTTATGCTATTAATATCAAAAAAGAACCAAATGAAGTATTGGTTTCAAATTGTTGAAAATAATTATCAACGTTAGCATTAATTTTTTCATTATAAACAAATAGAATATCTCTTCAGCGATGCATGGTAACGAAATGCTAATAAAAGCATTTGACAGCTGCCATTTTTTCACGAATTTAAAAAAAAAGTCTTTGCGACCAATAGAGGCTGGTTGATTTTTTTTGTTTTTTAAATCGCTGTGGTGTTGTTTATTAATATTAAGGAATAATTTTAGCTGGAATCTACAGATCAAAGAATCCTATGCAAAAGTTTCGACTCGATTATTTAAAAATTGTTGATGTGACAATTGTTTAAAGTTGCCATTGCTCCAATACTCAGTGTGGGAGAGATGGTGGGGGAAGTCAGCCACGCACGGACGGAAACAAATCGGGCGCTTCAAATTCGTCTCTTCAGAATAATTTGCATTTTCTCGGCAAATATTTTACCCAGAACCATCTTTTTCTTTTAATTGGGGTATTTCGAGAAATATGAATAATAGAATATCTTTAAAAAATTTACCGAAAATTCGCATTTTCGTATATTTCATAAATAATAAAGCAATGGAACAATATTTTTAATATACTCATTACTCAGTGAATTTGAAACAGCAAAAATACATTGAGATTAGCATAGGATTCTTTGAAAATTCCCCTGTATTCCTGTGTTCCTTAATATTAATGAACAAAGACACAGCGATTTAAAAAAAAAAAATTTATCTCAGCTTCCCTTGGTCGTAAAGACTTTTTTTTAAATTCGCGAAAAAAATGTCAGATATCAGATGCTTTTGTCAGCATTTCGATACCATGCATCACCGAAGAGATGTATTTGTTCATAACAAAAAAATTAATGCTAAGTTTGATAATTGCTTTCAACAATTTAAAACCAATACTTCATTTGGTTCTTTTTTGATATTGATAGTATATATCATGAACTTTAATTTGAGCACCCGCAGATTTCTGTAGAACCGCCATATCGCTGAGAAATAACCGTTAAAAAAAAGTCAAAAAGTTATTAACAAATTGATTGTGCAAAAACTACTCGACTAGGCTCCTGACTTCGCGTGCCTTCTATGCTAGAAGAGCCTTCATTTCCTGTGATAAGAACTATATGAAACATGTTTTTCTATTGTTCAAATGTGCGGAATATTAAAACAATATTTTTAGTCGTAAACTCCTCTATGCTAAGCCCAGTCATTCTATTTATTTTTCGATTGCAACAGACACTGGACTGTTAGATGGCGCCTGCTGAATATTTTACATGTCACTATCCTAAAGTTACCGAAATGTACCAAGTAGTCAAGGGATCCTTGTGTCAGTCGTCACATGCCTACCTTGCACTGATGAGAGCCACAGCTCGAAACTGCAGTCTGCAAGTGGTGTGGGACGACTGGCACGAGAGCTCCTTTAAGTAGGATCAGTCTTTCGGCTGGTGTTTGTTGTAATCAAAGCATTAGCGTTTTGATGGTAATATGCAATTACGCGCCAGGCTTGCAACTTGTAATTGAGCGCTCGGCGGGGTACATAGCCCAGAGAGTAGCTAAAAAAAGGATTTTATAGAGGAGTTTGCGACTAAAAATATTGTTTTAATGTTTTTCTATTGTTTATTATTATTATAATTGAAAAAACAGCAATTTTACCATGTTTTTTTAAAATGTCTCATAAACAAATTGTTTTTGATGAAATAGGTCTCATTTTGTAGGTTTTTTTAAGGCGCACAACTTTAGAAGCATTTTTTTTTCTAAAATCAATAGTTTTTTCTAAAATTCGAAATAACCATTTTCTCACACCTAAATTGTTTAATATAAAAATTTGCCAATCAAAAAAATTGGAGCCTAAGAAACCCTACATTCCTACCATCGTTACAATACAATGCGAAAAATTAAGAAGTTAAATAAACATATTCATTTAAAAAACATTATGATTATTATGAACTTTATTAGAAAATGTTCCCTTCGATATGCGGTGTAGTATGTGGTTTCAGCAATACACTACCCCACCGCACATTGCAAGAATTGTTACACTATTTTTAGACATTAATGGATTAAAATGATCAGATCACTTAATTGACCAGCTTGGTCACCTGATATGAGAGATTATGTTTGTGGTTAATTAAAAAATAAAGTTTATGAGGAAACCATCGAAAATATGGCCGATTGGCAAAATAAAATTTATTCCAATTGGCAGCAATTAAAAATGGAGGAAATATACTACTGGAATAATAATACATTCTCAAATTCAGTCATCTCAAAATTTGTTATAGGCACCTCGACGTTAATACCATAAATGTTAACAATTTTGTTTGAACTACGAAATGTAGCTTTAAGAGGATCTATCCACTGGTGGTAGGTGGTAAACATATTAAATGATAAAATTATTACTGCTACTTTGTAATTTATGGGTTATCATTTATTAATAAATAACTACATGCAGGGTGATTTCTCACTACACACACACATATAAAATTTTAAACATGTAAAACACCAGACAATTAAATATACCCTTGATTGTTCCATATCCCATTATGAAGCATTATCAAAGCCATTTAAAAAACAATTAACAAACCCCAAATTTTTGCACCATAATTACAGTCACCCTGTCAATATAGATGCAGATAACGCAAATGCTTTTTGTTAACACGTTCACTGCTATACCGCATTTTCGTCTGGTGCGGCAGTGTTCTTAATAAAACTTCCCAGCAGGCGAAGGCGACCAGGACTTATATGACCCGTACTGCCAGGTAAAATAAAAATCGTCGATTTGTGCGCTACGGGGTAAGCCTGTATCGTACAAACAGGTAATTTTTGCACTTATTTGCAATACGGGTACCAACCAGTGCACAGACGGAATTAGTAACCGGTTTCTTAATAATTTCCTTTAGAAAAATAGGAATAATAAGTAAAGATTTATGTTTCGTGTTGTTTTTAATAAAATTTCCCAGCAGGTGAAGGCGACCGGGACTTATATGACCCGTACTGCCAGATAGAATAAAAATCGTTGATTTGTGCGCTACGGGGTAACCCTGTCTCGTACAAACAGGTAATTTTTGCACTTATTTGCGAACGGGGTACCAACCAGCGCCAGACGGAATTAGTAACCGGTTTCTTAATAATTTCCTTTAGAAAAATAGGAATAATAAGTAAATATTTATGTTTTGTGTTGTTTTTTTTTTAAATTTATGAAAATACAGGTTCTTGTTATGCTGTCCAATTACAAATATCAATTTTTTGCACGGCGATATTTGCAATACGGGTCAAATATTCCCGTGACCTATATACACGTATCCAACAGTAACTACGGTTAGTTTTGCTATTGCACGTAAGATGGCATTTTGGTAAGCATTTAAACAAAAATTGTATACGTGTCATATATATTTCCTAACGCTCGTATCGCACTGGGGGAAAGTTGTGTGATTGGCTCTCGCAGTGAACGTGTTAATAAAAAAATTACCTAATCTGGTGTCATAAACGCCCAGTATCACTTTTATAGATAGATACAGTGAGGTCCATAAGTAACGTATAATAAACGTCAATTTTTAATTTTAAAAGACATTTTTTGAGCATAATTTTATACCTCCTCTTCAACCTCCTTGGAGTGACAGCTATCCCTTTAAAACTTTTAATGGAACGAGGGTGCGTGTGATAGCTCAGTTGAGTTTTGTATATTATTCATCCAGAAAATTAAATTTTGAAATGTATACAATTAAATGTATCCTAAACTATTTTACTTACCAAATATCTGTCAAATCTGATTTTTCTAATTAATTTTGTTTCATAAAATTCAATTTAAAGTATCATTTTTTCTGATATATAGGTAGCAAAATACCCAGCAAAAAAAAAGAATTAAAAAGAATTTCCTTTTACAGATCAGAAAAAATTATAATGTCTTTATTTGTTACATCTGTGCAAACTCATGATTTTAATTATTTACCATTAATTGTCAAGTTTATCATTATTTTAATAATAAGTCTTTCGGTTACCCAAAGAATTGGATTTTTGATATTATTAGGATGTGGTGATAAAACAAGAACTCAGAAGCAGATATGCGAAATCTTCAATACTAAGTATCCTGACCGTCGCATTTCTCAGTCTACGATAAGTAGAATAGTAAAATTGTCCCCTTCACTAAAAGGAGAAGACTCAATCTTAGAACTCCTGTACTGAATGGAATGATAATAAATCTTTCCAGTGAAGTCAAGTATCTAGGAATAATCCTGGATCAAAAACTTACCTGGAACTCACATCTGGAACGGACTCTTACTAAAGCAACAGCAGCAATATGGACGTGCCGTAGGTTGTTTGGTAAGACTTGGGGTCTAAGACCGAAAATGACACATTGGTCTTATCTTTTGATTGTCAGACCTATGGTAACCTATGCATCATGTCCCAAAGCAGCTATGGAGGCTATGCTTGACCTACTGCCCTTGCACTTACATGTAAGGAAGGACGCGGCACTCAGTGCCTTACGACTGCACAGGCACATAAATTCAAACCAGGTGATCTGGTTGGTCACTTAAGGATTCTGGAGGGAATCCATCTGAAGTCCATGACCAAACCCACTGACTCAATGCCAGTCAAACAAGACTTTGACTGCCCGTTTGATGTGCTAATTGAAAGTCGTCAGACGAGCAAGATGGAGTCACTGCGATTGGAACAGGGGTCACTTATCTGGTATAAAGATGGATCCAAGATGGCTGAAGGGGTTGGAGTGGGAGTAGCAGGGCCGTATTGTAGGCTATCCAAAGCCCTCGGTAACACCCCGACCATCTTTCAGGCAGAAATTTATGTCATAGATATGTGTGCCCAGGTATGCCTAAATAAAGGCATCCGAAGGGCAAAGATCTATATACTATCAGATAGCCAGGCAGCACTAAAGGCTCTAAGGTCCTATACCTTTGAATCTAAAATTGCCTGGGAATGTAGACAATCCCTGAAGCAACTGGCTAATAACAACAAGGTTACCTTGATGTGGGTGCCAGGGCATGCGGGAGTACAAGGAAATGAACTTGCTGATAGCCTTGCAAAAAAAGAGCTGAAGCGCCGTTCATTGAACCCGAACCGTTTTGTGACCTAGCCAAGGGATATATAACGGAGGAGATCCAAGAATGGAAAAAGGATCAGAAAAAGTCCTACTGGAGGAATACTCCAGGCCAAAGACAAGCGAAAAAGTTTATAACTTATTCGACAAAGAATGCCACAAGGCTTCTCGAACTGGAAAAGTCCGAATTAAGGCTAATCACAGGCCTTCTAACTGACCACTGCCCATTGAGATACCATCTCAAGAATATGGGCAAGGCGGTACATAATAAATGCAGATATTGCGATACTGCAATTGAAACTGCGGAACACATACTTTGTGAATACAAGATGTTAGTCCGCACTAGGCTAAAATTCCTAGAACAGGCGAAATTAACGCCGGAAGAGGAAAATTAGCCCCCAGGAAAATCACAAGCTTTGTAAAAAGTCTGGGAATCCTGGGATAACCACTAGATGTAGAATCACAAAAGATCTTTTAGGTCGAAGTGAAGTAAGGCTGTTCGAAGCCAAACGACCCCGTAAAACAATCTACAATCTACAAAACAAATGATGACCCTGATTGCCGATTGGATTTGAGAAATCATGGCAAATATATGCCAAGATGATCCGTTATGTATAAAAAAATTCTTTTCCTGATGTGAAACAACATTCATCTTAAATGGAACAGTCAACAAACAGAACTGTAGATACTGAAATACAAAAAATCCACATTCGTTGATGGAAGACAATACTCAATATCCCGAGAAGGTGAACGTTTGGGCTGGAATTATAAATTTTCAAATTATTGGACCATATTTCTCTGATAGCACATTAACTGGAGCGCGTTACTTGGGGTTCCTGCAAAATTTCTCAGTTCCAGAGTTAAGAATACTTTTCCTAGATCATGACAACCTTAATGAAATTGATGAAAATATTTGATATCAGCAGGACGGAGCTACACCACATTTTGCATTGGATGTAAGAACCTACCTCAATCAAATTTTTCCCAATAGGTGGATCGGTAGACAAGGTAAAATTGAGTGGCCTGCTCATTCTCCCGATTTGACCCACTATTTTTTATGATGTTACTTAAAATCAAAAGTCTACTTCAACAGACCAACTAACGCCGATGATTTAAAAGAAATATGGCAAGAAATTAATCAACCCACCCTGAAAGCGATACAAAATGTTTTAGAAGAATTTCAAAAATACCTCCGTTTTTGTCAAGAATCACCGAGCACCCAGCTTGAACATTTGATTTAAACTGTTTCATGTCCTTTTATTTACTTAGTAACATTAAAGATGTAATATTTTTCGATAAAAAAATTAGAGAAATGCAAAAAATCTTATATTTCTGGATAGAGAATTAAAAACTGTTTAAAACAAGCTATCACACGCACCCTCGTCCATTTAAAAATTTTAAAGGGGTAGCTGTCACTTCCAAGGGGGTCGTAGGGGAGTTACAAAATTATGCTTAAAAAAATGTCATTTTAGAATTAAAAATTGACGTGTTTTAGGATTTTACTCATAAATTGTTAATTACGTAGATAATGAATTTATTTGTTACTTATGGACTTCACGAGTGTTGGCGAGCAGTGAGGACTTGTGGGGAATATAGTCGACCTATCGTAGAACGGCACAGACCGCTAGCACTATTTAAAATTTATACTACACCAACTGGGATAGCAATGCGTACCTAGCGTACGCATCGCGCTAGGTCTATACTACTCTATATATCTTCCCCTTTGCTCGCTATCACTCGTGGCGTTTACAATACCAATATGGCACACTGTACACTTTACAGAGAAAAACAGAATGTGGAAAAGCCCAAAATCCAGTCAAGAAACAAATAAATCAACTTTTCATCTACCTATGCACGCAGTTTTTGCAAATCCAACCCATTCGGCTAAAACTGCGTAAAAATATGCCCAAGTCTATACCTAGTTATTGTTAAGTACACATCGAAAAAAAAATATTTGTTGTCCCAACCATGTAGGAAAAGAAAATGTGAGGTTAAAGTTGTTTTAAAACAAAAATTTCCTTCGATACCAAAAAATATATCTATTTCCAAAAAATTAACGGAAGCATCACTAAAGGTAAACACAATATAAAACATTAATTGATACCGTTAGCAGACACTTACCGCATTTTCTTTTGCAGAAGTTTCTAAAAATATAGCTTTCCATTCATCAGCTAGTCGTTTTCCTTCATCAGAAGATATCATTCTCTCCATGTGTAAATCAGTTTTGTTCCCTACTAGTACCACAGGGACGCTAAAACATAAATCCCACTCAAACATGTAAACACATATTGATATTTACACTACACTCAATTTCACATAATGAAACTGATAAACAGTGGAAATATTATTGATTTGCAAACAAGTAATTATGAAACTAGTCTCTTCAAAAGATAACAGAGTATTAAGAACATATTTACACTTAATACTGAATAATAATTCTGTAAGGTTTTGTACAGCAACCTGTGGAGTTGACAATGTCATTTTATAGATACTCACTGTCCCTTTCCTGTAATGTCTAAAAGCTTTTCATGTATAGATTTGACAACATCAAAAGATTTTGTGCTAGTAATACTATACACTAGTACATATCCATGTACGTCGATGCTATATTGTGATGGAAAAATTGAATATTCATCTTGACCGGCTGTGTCAACTAATTTAAGTTCATAGTCTTGCGAATTAATTCGTGTAGATTTGGTAAATGCTGAAATATCAAAGAGAACATGAAAGTATCAAATTGCAAGTTATATAAATAGATGCTGAAGTTACACTTACTATTTTCTATTGTGGGATCATAAGAGTCTACAAATTGCCCTTCTACGAACTGTATACTAAGGGAAGATTTGCCTATCAAAATAACATAAATTAGCTAAACATTTAAAATATATGGGGCTTTAACTTACCTACTGACCTGTAGCCCATGACTGCAATTTTACGTTGCTTGGAAGGCATTTTAAAGCTAATTTAATTTATCACAGACACTAGCTATTAATATACAATTTTAAAGTTGTTTAAACAATAAATAACACAGAACCAGACCACAAAACAAATGAAGACAAACAAAACAATCGCACTGCAGATTCATGAACTGATCTGGTAAGACAACAGAACAGACAGATAAGGCGATGATCCCAAATAAAAATAGTAAACACTTTAAATGTGTAGAAGAGTATTTCTTATTTCCTTATTATTTAAAGTTTCGCATTTCATATTTCCAAAGCACATCGGTTTTATATATCGGATTAGCTTTTTTTAAATATATTTTACCACCCGATCCGATCGAATTATGAAATGGACAAATCCAAGGTCCAAGGTCAACGCGACAGATATGTTAACTAATACGCAGTTCACGCACCAGAGGCTGTGGTGTTCTGTGGCTGTGGCGCGCTCTTCACAGCTTCACACAACCCGTTATATTACGTTTGAATCTCGGCACTGATTGGTATAATTTTATTTAATAAAAATGTAAACAAGAAAATCAGTGTTAAAAGCCTGTTCTTTGCATTTTTCGTAACCTTGTTTATAACGTAATTTGTTCATTTATCTATTAGTAGTTGATATCACTGATAGATGTCGCATTTGGAATTTATCGCATAGAGACCCTTTGCCGCATCTGCAATCGATTAAATATTGTGGAATTTTCACCATTTGTAGAAAACCATGTTCTCTAATATGTGATAAAAGTAGCAGAGCTGAAGAATTCGTCAATTTTTTAAATTGCATTTACAGATATCTATAAATTGTAAATTTCTACAGTAACGACAAATCATTCGATACATCTATCAATGGCCCTCCAGAAGTGAAAGGGTGAACAAATTAATAAGATCAGCACCACATATTGTATTGGAATACTCACAGACCGCCCACTAAGGACGCGCAGAATCACTAAAACTATAAAAGGGAATTAATTTATTACAGAATACTGCAATCAAATGAAGAAATTATGGGACATCCCATATTTCATGGAATTATATCATATGATAGTTAAGCTCAGCAATAGGCAATCGTAATACCAAAACTGCCAATTTATGTATAAAACGGTCCACTTATCCCCTTTACCAACATCTAACAAGCAGAACCGGGCATTTCGTTAACCATATGTTAGCATCATCAGGAGATGATTACAACTGAAAATTATTCTCATTTGTCTCCTGATGACGTTTACATGATTAGCAAAGCTTTGCGTCGAGTAGCGTTCAAATGTTTTGGCGTTTTGTAAAAATGGTTTACGCGTTTTTAATAAATATGTGCTATAACAGACACATTTGAGATCAATTCATTCTTCCGTTTTTAAGTTCGAGAGGTTAAGCTTCTGAATACTTCTGTTGTGACATTATATATGAGTCCCAAAGCGACTTAACCACTTCACTGTAAGGTGATGATAGTAATCTTGGATGATAGTAAGGCAATTTGGACAGTGACGGGCATTAGAGTCTGGTCACTCGGCCTCCACTCCACCCAAGTGGATGGATAATGGCGGCGATAGTTTCAGTGTGCGCATGTGCATCAATATATTTACAACAGGTGCGTCCCTTTTGCACGAAATCTCAGTTTATTCTCACATTCAACGTCATTACTCTTGGTACTTTTCTTTTAGTTCCTGCAAGTGAGATTTTCTACCCCCACTTCTAACTCAACTGCACTACCTTGAGAGCAAGCTCACTTTGTACTCAGTTGAATATTGAGGTTTAATGTTTGTTTTGAAAAACAATTTATATTTTTGTACATCAGGGAATGATTACTTTTAATTTTATGCACGGTTCGTAAAAATGAAAAAATCTACAGCAGCTTTTAGTAAAACAAAGATTTTCTTTAACATTTACCACTTTTGACAGACATTTAGGTTAGGTGTGCAGGAGAAGACCGTTTCTTTTGTACAATTGAGCAGTAATATATTTTACTGAGATAGTATACTCACTTCAAGGTTTTACTTACTTCACATTGGACTCAGACTCAATTTTGCGCAAAAGGGAAGCACCTAACCTATCGGGTTGCAGTATTGGCGCCGCCATTATCCATCCACTTTTCATATGGGCCAATCAATGCCTCGCGCTCGAATGGCCAAACCACAGATCGTGGCCATTTTTAAATACTTTAACGGGCATTATGCCCTTACGCCATCTAGGAGTGAACTACCAAATATTGAATTGGTAAACACAGATTCGGCTTTCATTTCCATTACTTTCAAGTATGTGCTAATACGAGAATACACAAATCAACAAATAAGTTACATCATCGATGTCATGGGTCACAGACTATCTATCTAATTTACAGTTCATTGCACACTTACAGTGAGCACGTCACAAACTACTTAGTCTAGTGATTTGTGGAACACGCATAAACAAATCACATTGCGATGTGCGTGCGTGTAGGTTGGAATCAAAAATTCGCTTAGACACGTTGATTTTTAAAAGCATTTCTCAACTTTCCTTTGTAACGTTTTTTCTACAAACATTTTTTAAAAAAGTTATGACGTCATCGGCAATTTTTAAACGAAGTTTTTCTTTTAAAATTTTAAAAACTTAAAAATGTACGTCATTTGAAAGAGCACATTTTTCTGCATATAGTAACGTTAAATTTTATGGCATATTGCATGACAGGAAAAAAGTCTTAACTACTATAATAAAAATTAAAACAAAAATACAAGAATTAATAAATACAGCAAAGAAATAATCGAATTAAATGTTCAAATTACGTGCCATTTGCTTTCTTGACGATAACCAATCCGAAACTGAAATTGTCGCAAAAAGTTAGTAATTATTTCGATTCCAATTCTTCCAATTTCGTAACTAATTCTGTCTTTTAAGTCCTTAACATTGTTTGGTCTATTAAAATAAACTTTGGATTTAAGGTAACCCCATAAAAAATAATTCAATGGGGTCAGGTACGGAGATCTAGCTGGCCATTCTACTATATAACCTGCATCTATCAATCCATTTCTGTGGGAAAACTTCGTTTAAATAATTACGTCCTATTATTTATTTTACACTCTCCAACAGGTATATGACCCAATTAAAGGACAGGGGAGTACAGTTCAAAAAAGAGTGATATAATAAATAGTACACAAAGAACAAAAAATAATTTAAACATCTAAAAACTAATACAAACATAAGTTAGCAAAGAAAGAAAAGACAAAGGTGGAAAATCAGCCTCTCTTTCATAGTAGTTCCTTATATCAGTAAGATATTGCAGATCATTATAATTACAGATTGTTTTGTGATTTTCGCAAATTACATAAATTGGCAAAAATTTTAAGAAGTTTGTACGAGCCGTAGCTAGGTAGAACACATTATTTTGATGAGATGTTGTCCTAAGGATTATTAAAAATTAATCTGAGACAAGATACCTAGAACTGGATGATGTTCATCCTCAGGTACCCATGTATCAGCAATCTTTCCACTAGACATGTTATTATCGAATAATATGGTGGTGCGCCATCCTCTTGAAACCATGTGGAGTTTTCCGGTACAATAAAGTTTTCCTTTTTGGATATAGTGCTACAAGTCCTGAAATTATGTTTTGTTGGAACAGCTCCAAATGTTTTTTTCAAAATATAATAAACCTTCAATAAAAAATGAACCCAAAATTTTAGTCCCAACAATTCCAGCCCACACGTTAACTTTCTGTGGAAACTGGGTATGTGCCTCCATCATCTAGTGTGGATTTTATGTGGCCAATATTACCTATTTACAGCACCATTTAAACAGAAGGTGGCCTCATTAAAGCAAATTACTCGACTTAACATAATTAGTAATATTAGAACTTGCAGTGTTGGCGCAGATGGCATTTAGTATAATCATCTCATAACTATTTTAAACACCTGCATATTGATGGTGTATTTCCATACTTTGAAAGAATAGCTAATCCTATAGAATTGAAAGATCTGAGACCTATTAGTATCTCATCTTCAACTTCTAAAATTTTGGAAAGACATTCACAACCAAATTTTTCCTTATTTCAATGAAAGTTATTTGACTTCTTCAACATGATCAGGCTTTCATAAAAATCATAGCACTTATTTAACTAGCTAGGAACAATGCGTAGCTTTGGCAATAAATAATAAGACTGTCAAATCCAAATTTGCTTTATTACATCAAGGTGTACCTGACAAGTCCATCTTACGACACCTGTTAATTTCAATATACGTTGCAGACATGAATGGTGAAATTCGATATTTTAGCGTAATGCAATATGCAGCTGATTCTCAATTAATTCTTGATGTTTGTCCAAATAATAAAATATTTGCACAAGAAAATATTTCATCAGATTTACAGAAAATTTAAAAAATTTTTTTGGATCATAACTTAAAAATTAATGTTTCTAAGTCTGTCTTATGGATAAACTGTCTGATTTTGATAAGTGAAGCAAAAACTTGGTGCAGTCATGGATGACACACTTACATTTCAATCACATGTTTCCCCTAAAACAGGATTGGCTTTCAGCCATCTAAAAAGTTTATACCCATATAAAACTTTCATGTCACCTGCTGCTAAATATCGTTTGTGTAACAGCCTTGTTCTCTCTATTCTTGATTACAGTGATATAGTATATCACAATTTTACCAGTGTCGCCTCCTGTCGTCTAATACAAATTGTTCAAAATGCTTGCATGCGCTTTGCGTACAATACTTTTAGAAATCACATCACTCCCTACTTAAATCAAAGTTCTATCCTAAATATCAAAAATAGGCATATACTACACACATACGGTCTTGTTTATAATAAAGTGATGAGTACGAAGCAAGTTCTCATCCTACAATCACAATCAAAACACAAGGCACATGCGAGATTTTAGAATCCATAAATAGAAATTGTCAGCTTTTCAGAAGTCATCTCGGAACTTCATTTCTATTTTGCTAACAGTTGATTGCGCAATTGATCGATCAGGGTATTTACAATTAACAATCCACAAACGGAATGTCTCGCCAATCATCAAAATATCAGTTCGTTGTGTCTCACTTAAAAAAGCCATTATCAGAACTTTAAATACAATGTGATAAGCAAACGACTAATGTGTTATACCCATCCAGTAACATTTGGAAGTATTTAAAGCAAGGACATTACCCACAGACCATGCATAGAAACTATTTACATCAACGTGCAACATGTCAGAGTCACTATCTTGAGATATTGACCTATATATTTTTAGATCATCGGCGAAAAGAAGATACCCAC
The DNA here is from genome assembly GCA_963675555.1 of Leptura quadrifasciata. Lineage (NCBI taxonomy): Eukaryota > Metazoa > Arthropoda > Insecta > Coleoptera > Cerambycidae > Leptura > Leptura quadrifasciata. The sequence goes on along the minus strand of OY776682.1, from coordinate 5,036,941 downwards.
AATGTTTCAAAACCTGGCCAATATCATTAATAATTAAATGAAATAAAATTGGTCTCAATGTGACCCTTGTGGGACTCCAGATATAGGACATCAATTGCACTCGATACATAATTATTAATTTTTACCCATTCAATCATATCCGATATGAAGCTATCCAATCTAAAAAATCCTTACATACTACAAGTGCCTCAAGCTTATTTATTAGTAAATTGTGATTGAGTTTGTCAAACGCCTTTGAGAAATCAGTATAATATAGTGATTTGCAAGTTGGTAGTATATATTATATACTACCAACTTCAGTACGATTTTCAAAAACGCTCAAAATATAATTCTGATAGCAAAGGTTTGTCATTGCCGGTTTCCTCAATGATAAACCATGCTGCTCCGGAACAATTATATGCTTTGATGACTAGGCCAAACACCTTGAAATTAACCAAATCAAAGAGTTAAGTATTTCAAATTGAATTGAAATTCTTTACATCCTCCTTTTCTTCAGATTTATAAAACTATTTTTCCAATAATTTGGAAAAGTTGAAGTCCTCAGAGAGTTAAATAAAAGATGCAAAGTGTTAGCCAGAGTACTAACACAATTTTTCAAGATCAAAGCAGGTAACTCGTCAGGGCGTAAGGACTTCCTGAGACAAAAAAAAACGAAACAAAAACTTTACATGATTATCGCCGCGGGCCACCGGCCTAACATCAAACGACTCGCCGCACATTAAAAACGAGCGAGATATGCTTTGCGGTGGAGGTAGCACAAAGAGTAATGGTATTTTAATGAGGTCGTAAAGTTTTTGTTACGTTTATTCAAACTTTTTACAAAATGACCTGTATCAACTTATAGACGATTTACCTCTTACATTACATCAAACACTGTGGTTTATACAGGATGGTGCATCATCTCATTGTTAAAACGTAATTTTTCAGTGGCAAACTTTTCTATAAAATCCTTATTTCACTATAAGGAACGTAACCAGACTGCAACCAACAGCTACTCTCCGGGCTATGTGCCCAACAAGCCTGGCGCGTTAAGTGTAATAATTGCACATTACCAACAGAATGTTAATGGTTCGATTGCAACAAACACCAGCCGAAAGTCTGATCCTACTTAAAGGAGCTCTCGTGCACGAGAATATTTGCACATTGAACTACACTTCATTGTTCTTTGAGGTTCGAGAATGGCTACACACAACATTTAGAAATCGATGGATTGGAAGGGGGCAAGAACGAGAAGCCACAATTAAATGGCCCCCTCGGGCCCCAGATGTGAATCCATTGGATTTTTACTTTTAGGACCACTTGAAAATTGATGAAGTAGTTTCTTACGGGTCTTAACGTGGTCGTCGAACTTGACTTGACGTTTCGCTAGTCATCCTGTCAGCTTCTTCGGAAGGATTCTAAAGACTGAATTTGTTGTGTTACACTCCCTGGTCATTGGCCATGCTTGGTTCTCTTCGCTGCTCATTCGTCGTGTTTAGTTGACCGTGACTTACTACGGTGCTGGTACTTGGCAATACCAGTCTCCACGTGTTACTAGGTCGATACCCATCCTCTCTGTTAAAGTTGTTCGCGTTTTTCATAATTTCCAGTGATTCCCTAATGATTCGCGGATAATAGCGCGTATTCCTGTCTAATATATTGACATCCTCGTAGTAGTCGATTTTATGGTTCTCGTTATTATGGACATGTTCTGCTATCGCCGACTTATCTGTGTATCCAAATCTGGTATTTCCCTGGTGTTCGTGGTTCTGCACTGGATACTCCGTCCTGTTTGTCCGATGTAGCTCTTACCACATGTGCACTTCAACTGGTAAACACCTTTTGATAACAGTTTGGGGACAGGGTCTTTGACTGAGGGAAGCATCTGCTGTATTTTCTTCACGGTTCGAAACCGTACACCTACCTTCTTTTTGAATAAAATCTTCTTCAGCCTGTCTGTGACTACTGCGACATACGTTGTTGGTTGTTGCTGTTCTTCTTCTGTAGTTCTCCTCTGGTTATTTACTATTCGTTGTATATTGCTTGTTTAAGATAGGCTAATGTCGAAACTAAATTTGATTTATTTGCGTCTTTGTATTTTATTCTTTTTATTTTTTGTTTTTGTTAATAAAATAGTTTTGTAAGTTTTATAAATGAACTAGTATGTATGTTTATATTAGGATGTCCTATTTCCAAAATAAAAATAAATCTAAATCATTTGACTGTATCCGTTCTTCTCTAAAGCTTGTTGGACATTCTGTAGTTCCTTGGATTTGTTATCGTCGTCGCATATTGTGTTGGCTCTGTGGACCAAGGTTCTAATTAATGCTCTCTTCTGTTGTGGATGGTGGTGAGATGTCGCATGTAGGTAACGATCGTTGTGCGTTTTCTTTCTGTAGACGCTGTGGGCCAGCTTGCCATTGTGTGACCTTTTCACTAATACATCTAAGAAAGGTAAAGCTCCATCTTGCTCCATTGTAAATTTGATACTTGGATGCTGTTTATTCAAACGGTCGAAGAAAACAGATAAAGATAATTTTAAATGTGGCCATATGATGAACGTATTGTCTACGTAGCGTAGCCAGCACTTTGGTTTATTCTCATTGCAGCGTATAGCTTCCTCTTCAAAAGCTTCCATGAATAGGTTGGCTATCACAGGCGAAAGTGGTGATTCCATGGCTGCTCCTGGCTATTGCTCGTAGAAGTCTCCATTCCATTAGGAAATCACTGGAAATCATGAAAAACGTGAACAACTTTAACAGAGAGGATGGGTATCGACTTAGTAATACGTGGAGACTGATATTGCCAAGTACCAGCACCGTAGTAAGTCACGGTCAACCAAACACGACGAATGAGCAGCGAAGCGAACCAAGCACGACCAATGATCAAGGAAGCGAAGCGGCGCTTAGGTGTAACACAACAAATTCAGTCTTTAGAATCCTTCTGAAGAAGCTGACAGGATGATCAGCGAAACGTCAAGTCAAGTTCGACGACCACGGCAAGACCCGGGAGAAAATACTTCATTAGACAACGGCCGTGAAAACCTGCATTCTAATACTTGAAAATTATTGTTTACTCGACACCTGTCCTTAACGTTGAAGTTTTAAGAGCGAGAATTTTTAATGCTGCCGCCAATGAAGTTTGAAACTCTCTACGTTTTAAATAGCTTGTATGGCAATTTTAGGAAACGGTTGCAAACGTGTATTCAAGTTGGAGGTCGTCATTTTGAACAAATGCTTTAATATCTAAAAACAACAATCGTCTTCATGTTTAATTTTTTTTGTTCAAATTCATCTTTCATGCTAGGTGAATGAAATGATTTCGTTAGATGCCTTTTGATCATTAACCGAGATGTGCCAAATTTCGCTTTTTTCCGATTACGTTATTTTGAGATAGAAATTAAAAACCATTTTTTGGCACACCCCTTTAAGGGGTTGTAGCTGGACAGGAAAGGGTTATTTTGTCAAATTTTATATGAAGAATCCCTCTTAATTTTCAACACTGAATCGACAGTTACATTTTTTGCACGTTATCACGGGACACCCTGTACACCTTCATAGAGATCTTGGAACAGATATGTGAAAGCTATTTAGATCCATGACATTATTATTTATATAGTTGGAAGTAGTCCAGTTTTCATCAGAATAAACTGAAGAAAAATGCTTGGCAGAAAGTTACTACTTTGTTCATTATCAAGATATATATTTGAAGGATAATTTATAAGGTTTTTAAAATTATTTACACCCACCAAAAAAAGGATGGATCGTTAATTATGTTCCTGTTAATTTTTTCGATGTACTTAGCATAACATTCGTTGCTAATCGTTCTACATTTATGTCTGAGGTATATGAAAAATATTGATAGTCTGCTAAATTATTTGTTTCCTTGAATCCCTTATGAGATATTTTTATATTAATTGTAAGTTGCTGACGGTATGGGGAAAACCAACTAGGAAAATTACTTTTTCACAGGAACAAACAAATTTACAGCAGTATACATTACTTCATAAAAATTCTCAAAAGCAATATCGCAAATTTAATTGTAAATATCGTGGATACTGAAGATTTAAGTATTGATACTTCAGTTCTACATTGGTAGACATTCTCGTAATATGGATGTGGAAAATGGTAAAAAAATACTTCAACAAATTCTTTATCTCATATAATTAAGAGATTACTTAAAGATGGGTAAAATCATTAAAATTTTTCATAAATCGGATGTACGTAGTTATAAATCTACAGATTTATGTTACACAATTACAGACAACTAATATCAATACATAAGTATACGTAATTTTAGAAAATACACAACTTAATCTATGTGTTCACAGCCTAATTATGTATTTACTGTCATGTGCAATTGTAGAAATCTAAAATTTGGCATTAAATATCTTAACATATTAAAAAACTATGGTTTCACTCACCTCTTCCTCTCCTTAGTTAAGAGAAACTTATTTAGATATACAAGCGAATGAGCCAATCATCAAATGATGTTATTTAAATTCCAATAGACATTAAATGTAATGGAGAAAATGATTTAAAAAATCACTAGCTAATATGTAAAAAAATTACTGCAATACGGAGCGGAGCGCCTTCACCTAAAATATTACTAGAAAAATCAACGTAAATTGGTACAGAATCGAATGCATTCGCCTTGAGACTTTAATTGTAAAATTTCAAATCAAATTAAAAAACTTCGAAAAAAGTAATGGACAAATTAGACACCACAGAGATAGTTTAAAGTTAATTTTTTTAATATTAACACCCGATATACATTTTGCCAATTGTTTGTCCCAGTTTATTTAATGAAATATTTATGCTGAAATTTAAACTGTTTTAAGGGTTAAAATGGCCAAAAAGCCAATTTTATAGTATTTCTACTGAGCGGTTTGTTAATTTTTTTATAATAATAAAATAGACACGTCTTATACTGACTTTTTTTTAAAAACATCGTACCCTTTGCCTCCCAAGGAAGGGCGCCAAAAATGTTCTCGCGCGAAGGCGTCTCATGACCTAGAAGCGTCACTGCTTAGAGGCATGATTAATATAAATTATGTATCTCTTAACCAACAAGAGGAAGTCGTGCAAACCGGCCTAAATGGCACAAATAATAAACTAGATAAAATAACATAATATAAAATTAATCCAAACACAACTTAAACTAGAGGCACATAGCAAACATATTTATAACGCACAGTAAACACCCCAAGACATAACGAGCAGCAGGGAAGTCGCACATTAATAATAATTAATATTCTATGCAGATTTTGCACGGCACCGGTAATATTAGAAATTTCCCAGCTGCTCGTCATCATTCGCGGCACTTATTGTACATCACACTAAATAAAGCACATCAAATTAATCTATTTCCTCTTAAAAAACTCAAGGAAACTATTTGTCTTTATTGTGCATTAGAAGGTATATAAAAATTATATTTTCTTTGCCCTCCCAACACAAAACTATTTATGGTCCTTATTTAAATACAGTAAATTTATTTCAGACTTTACATTCGAGATTTTAATGGGGTAGAGAACGATTATTTGTACATTTCTGAAAAGGAGTATTGTAGTTCCACTTTTATCTTGGAAAAAACTTATAACGTATAAGCGTTCACCTGTAAATAATACCTTACGAAAGGTCAGGTCTACCGTATGTTATTTAAAGTGAGAATAGTATACTGTCAACTTAATAATGCTGAATTTTTCACTATTTCCTATGCCACGAGTCTTTCAGGGCTGGCTCAAATCCCAAGCAAAAGCTTCAAAAGAGAGGAGTAGGGCAGTGTGTGACGCATTCATAACTTCTTTTTCTCAATAAAAAGAACCCCAGTTTTCTTATGGAAATGGGCTCAAAATTTACATACAGGTAGTTATGTCATGTTGATCAAAAGTCTCCATAGACACAAAAAATGTTATCGGCAGGGTGGGGCAATAGTGCGTCGGACTTTGGTATCTCAAGTTCTACGATGGCTAGAAATTTAAAAAAAATAGAAATAGACTAGATAAAAAGTCTATAACGGATATGATTTTCTAATATACAGGCGAGCCAAGACGAAATTACAAGATCAAGTGCCTTCTTCAAAATGGAATACTATGTATACCATCAAGTACATTTTTTGAAAATCTTTCTAGACATTATTCTTTCCTATATTATTATTGACTACCTCCCAACCACTTGGATGTAATGAATTTTTTTGTTTAAGACATTTGCTGCTGCTGGCCATTTACAGGGACGCTCGGCTCTATCACCCGACCACGTACGTGGCTGATTACGTGGGATGCACAAAAAAAACTGAGAAAATTCAATTTAAAAAGTTCTTAATAAAAAAATAATTTTTAGCCACCCTGTACATTTTTAGGAAGTAAAAATGATTCAAAAACATTTATTAGATGTCTCGTAACTAATATCCACAACCCATAATTACTGTGACTTTGGTAATTTTTTCAATATGCATCTGCAGATGGCATTATTTCAACAAAAAAATTCATTACATCCAAGTGGTTGGGAGATAATATAGGAATGAATAGTCTAGAAAGAGGTTAAAAAAATGTACTGATGATATACATAGCACTTCATTTTAAAAAAGGCACTTAATCCTGTAATTTCGCTTGGCTGGCCCTGTACATTCTAAAATAATTTCTGGTTATAGACTTTTATCTAGTCTACTTGTACTTTTTTTTTTAACTTCTAGCTATCGTAGAACTCGAGATACCGAAGTCCAATGCACTATTGCCCCACCCTGTATATATATGCGTGTGTGTTTATGTATTGTACAGTCCATGTACACTCTCGAACATGCACAAAACCAAGCAGAAACATGTATTTTCAAGCACTACCATAATATGGAGATTGAGTAAAATTTGGACCTTCCGGGCATTATATCTCGAAATCCTGTCTGTAAAATTTTTTGTGCTCATGAAGACTTTTGATCAGCATGACATAAACTACCTGTGTGTGAGTTTCGAAGCCATTTTATTGAAACCCAATTTCCATTAAAAAAAACTGCCGGGTCCTTTGCCTTGACAGACTGCGTATTAACCTTAGATCATTCAATGTACTGCTACACTTCTATGGACTGCTACTTCGTATACCTTCCAATGCGCTGAAAATATTCCAATATACAGACAAAGCACACGATATTGCTCGTTTCTTTTTTATTAAAAATTTATACTACGTTTGCGTGCAATTTAAAATACACAGGACAACACGCGATGAACTCTCATTATAATTTTGTTTCAATACACCATAGAAAATATATATAAATTAATTTACCATATATGAAATACGCTAATATGTTAAAAATACCATGTGAAAGAACCTTGGATTCTAAGAGTACGGAAATATTTGAATATTTTCCACTAGTAGTCTGTAAAACTGTCCTAAAATTGGGTTATTTAATTAAAGCATATTACAAGTCACCATGACAACCATTAAGTTGGTATTAAACTGACTTTAAGTTTAGGTTCTCATATTTTCTTTGACAATTTTGACAAATTTTGTTACGACGATAACATACAGACACTTATTTCAAATTTGAACATCCTAATAAAAGTTGTATTTATTAATTGGTTTCGACGGAGGTTTTTTTAAGGTACAACTCCAAAAACTACTTTTGGACAAAACGTTATATTTTATTTTTAATAATCATGGCCTGCCGTGATTTCTGTAGGGGCTAAAATTCAAGAGATAGTATTAGCGATTTTTTTGTAACATCTGATTACCCATCCCTGTACTCGTACAAAAATACTAATTAATAAAATGTTTGCAGATAAATTTAACAATGAAGATATTAGTATGCATTTATTATTGCAGACATAGAAAGTCAAGGAAGAAACATCGAAGACAGATAACAAAATTAATGTAATAACATTACTGATTAATTAAAATTGATAAGATTGATAACAGCGACATATGGTAATCCTCAATTAAGTTTAATCTGAGGTTCAATTTTCGTGAATGATGAACGCTGTCTTTCTAACCTAAAACTTGTAAATAAATACAAATGACTTCAGCATCAAATAATGCTTTCTTCAAAAAGTACGTTCTGCTGACTTGCAAACGAAGTTATTATTTCCTTTGCTGCCTATAAGTTAGCCATGAAAAAGCAACTGTTGAATTTAGAATGTGAATAAGTTTAGTTTGCTAAATATTTGTAAAAATAAGTGATATTTGTTATGGAACAACTAAATTTGAGAAACAAAATTGAAATAGTTTGTCTGATTAGTGATAATGCTCGTTCAGTAAGAGAAGAACCAAAAGTCAGTAATACCACTAAATACAATATAAAGAAAGTTTTTAATGACACAGGTTTCGTATCCAAAACATATTATCAGAGGCAGAAATCACACACATTTTTTTAGCTAGACATATAATGATCAAATTTTGGAATATTTTTGTAATAGTTCTAATTCCAGCTTAACACGTTGAACTCCGCTGTCGACCCGTGGTCGACATAGCTATTTGTGACTGTACGGGTAGTGTTGACATATTTAGACGGCCAGTCATCGACGCCTAACGCTCACATACGTACTAACGAGCTTATTATCTGGCGTTAGTGACTGATATCACGGTAGTGAAAATAGACAATGCGTGTATGGCCTGTGTCGGCCACAGGTCGACACCATGGTATGCCGCATTGGCTAGCTCTCGAGCTCATGCGATTAGATGTATTCAAATGTTGAGTAAAAAAAATCGCTAATACAACTTCTTGAATTTTAGCCCCTACAAAAACCGCGGTAAACCATAATTATTAAAATAAAATATGACTTTTGTCCAAAAGTTTTTGGTGTTGTAGCTTTTAAAAAGAAACCGGTCAAAATCAATTAATAAATACAACTTTCATAGGGTGCTCAGATTTGAAATGGGCACACTATACTACGCATGCTTGAGAATGTCGAATTACAACTGAAATCTGTAAATACATCACTCTTCTTGCAATAGTGCAGTAAATAAATGTCTAGTAAAGTGTATCGCAGTCCATTATATTGAATGGTCGAAGGTGTTAATGTAAAATTTGGTTAAAACAGTGGGAGGGAGCGGTAATGTCAAATGCAGAGTACACAATAAGGCTTGAGACAGCCCTGGTGCTATCGAGATTGATACGACTAGAAAGCTTACGTATTTTTTCTCTACAAACATTATTTCTATTTACTCTCACTAGATATTTAAATATATTATTATATGTTAACATTTGAGTTTAAACTCGACGAATTTAATATTTATCGAATTGACACTGTCCCAATTACTGTTAATACAATCTGAAGTCTATAAAAATATATATTTCTAATTGAAATACGTCTATTACCCTGTTTTGCCCAGTTATTATACTTAAGAATTCACGAAATAAAATTAAGGTACAAACAATTTTGTGTATTCATGCAACTTCAAAGTATGGAACAAAACTGATAAAAAAATGTAAGAAAAACCCTCAGCCAGACGATTTTAAATGTATAGATTTGGACTACGTGAGGTCATATCACAGTGTAGCCAACAATTTTCAATTGTCAAATTCCCTGATTATTTCAAATAAAATCCAGATCAGTTTCTAAATATTGCAATCATAAGATTGAGAAAGTCATCAACAAGTATTCTGAAAATTTGGGCGCTTTTGTGAAAAATACCAAGAAGAAGAAGTTTACCAAAATTTCCATTCATTTTAGACTTCAATTTTTCAATTTAGACATTTATGTTATGACTTTTTTCACTACTTTAAAGAAATCGAATTTTTATGCTTCATTTTCAAAATTTACTCAAAACAATGTGCCTTACATCAAACATATTCTTTAAAGGTACACGTATTTTCATTTAAAACCTAGGTATCATATTCTTTTATGACAGAAATTAGCTAAAATGTTGTCAAAAGTTCCCAATAAAAAAAATCAATACAGAACATAGTTTTGGAAAGCGACAAAATAGTAATTTTCTTACGCAAAATATGTATCTCCTTCCATATGAAGTATTAACTGCAAAAAATTTAAAATATTTTTATTCAAACGGCCGCTTTGGCAATATATTATACCGTATTGATTTTGTACGCAAACTTTGATGTTGATTCTTCAAAGCTGCTAGTATTACTTTTTTTATTTTTTGTATGAATATTCAGTGAGAAAAACCTAAAGGACAATTTTTCGTAATGATTTTTTCATATATAAAATGTAAACTTTTACTTATCAACTGTTTTTAATTTCCATCGCAAGCCGTTAAAAAATGGGATCTAAATGAAAGGCAATTTTATCAGTTCTAATTTACAGTAGGCACGTTTACTTGGGAATTATAAAACTATGCTAAAAGTTGCCACTTTAATCTCAACAAAAACTTTAGAAATAGGAAAATATCAAAAACCACAAAGATAAGGATAAAAAAGACCGTTGTGTTGTGACTGCGTTTAAAAAAGATGAACAACTAGTCAACGTGTTTGAAGTAAAAAATTTTACGGAAAATCTTTGGTTCAATAAATGATAATGGCATATAGCGACGCAGGTACAACTAACGAACTAACAACGATAATAAAGTTGAGAAAGTTCAGATAGGTTGATCATGTGATAAGGTGAAGAACGATAACATACTCAAGAGAATCTTCGAAAAAGAACCATTGGGAAATAGAAAAAAGGAAGAACGCACGTCAGAGTGAAGGACAGAGTTACTCAAGATGCTCATAGTCGAGTCAATGAAGGAGGGGAAAGGCCTGAATAAAAAAAATGAAAGTACAGTTAGCCCCAAATAATTTTTATGGCAACATGTTAATTATACCCTCAGGATCATTCAGCCAACTGAACTAATGGCTGCTGGTCATGCCCTTTTTTTTAACCACCCGTTTTTGGCCAGTCCGGGTAACATATTATTTTTTTATTTCTAATTCATAAGAAACTTAATATTTTGGCCCAAAAATGAGTTTCTTGGATCGCTGATTACGAATGTGAAGGTCAGTTTTCTGAAAAATTAACTTGAAAAACGGGAAATTGTGAAAAATTGATCGTATTTCACCTCTTTCGTAATTTAAATATATTTGTTCAAGTTTCATATCCTTTTTTAGGTTTTTAAACACATTCACTGCTGCTTTAAAAATACATATGTGGTCCCAGATGCCATAATAATAGTTTTACTTAATTCGAGAAAATATATCACGGCCAGTTCTTTGCAACTCTGCCCGTTTTGACTGCGACGGTCCTGCTTCATCTTGTGAACTCATTATTTGTATGTAATAATGTAAACTAAAATATTGCACTATTACTATACAACTATATAAAACAAACGCTACTCTAAATGTGACAAGTTTTTTTTCTAAAAAAGAAAAAAAAAAGTGCGTTAACTGGCCACGTAAGTGGTCGGCGGCACTGGGGGATAGAGCCGAGCTTCCCCGTAAGTATCCGGCAACAGCGAATGCGTCAATACACCAATTGCAAATTTTAACATAAATAAGTGAAAATCTTGAAATATTCCTGGAAAATTGTAGAACATTAGAATACTTTTTTAACCTTTGTTGCAAAACATGAATAAGGTAAGTCACAAAAATAGAAACATGTATATACATAAACGAAAAGAAAATTTAAACTTTTAGAAAAGTCACGGAAAATTTAATTTTATTCCAAGATTATATCCAAAATAATATATTTTTATTACCAACAATAAAGTTTTTACAATCAATGTTAAAAAGAAACGTATTGTTTTTTTTTAAATTTTAGGTACTTTAAATTTTTTAATGAAAGTATATATTTAATGTAAGTATCCACAAAAATATTGTGTATTATGTGATTTTTTTGGAGAAGGAAAAATTACAACTGTTTTACCTGATGATATTATAAATGAAGTTAAAAAATTGCTTAATTACGTTTTGTTCATTTATATCTCCATTTTTCCCAGCTTAAATTTGTAATCGTTCAACATTTAGGACGAAATCAAATTTTCCATGATTTTTCTAAAAGTTTAAATTTTCTTTTCGTTTTAATGTCCAATACGTCATCAGTGACTAAAAAAACATAACATTTGATATGTTACACAGTCATTTTAGATTTTTATATTTGCATTTTCTTGCATTTTAACTTCATATATTTATATAGAGAAATTTTCTACAATTTTCCGGGAAAATCAAAAATTTTTCATCGTTTTGAATATCTCATTCATCATCAGTGACCAAAAAAACCTCGAAAACGGCATATCACACGGTCTTGTAATGACAGTTTTCCGCATTTCCCAAGAATGTTCCACAATTTCCCAGGGATATTTCAAGATTTTCACTTATTTATGTGAAAAATTGCAATCGGTGTATTAAAAAACATAAAAAACGACATAAAACTTGAACTAAGATCTTTAAATTGCAAAAGAGTTCAAATACGATCAATTTTTTACGATTTTCCGCTTTTCACGTTAATTTTTCAGAAAACTAACCTCACATTTGTAGTCAGCGACCCAAAAAACCTATAGGAATCTATTTTTGGATCAAAATATTTATTTTCTTATGAATTAAAAATAAAAAAATAATATGCTACCTGGACGGGGCCAAAAACGGGTGGTTAAAAAAAAGGGTATGGCCAGCAGCAATTACTTCAGTTAGCTGAACGATCCTGAGGGTATAACTAACATGTTACCATAAAAAAATATACTGTACTTTCATTTTTTTTATTCTCCCCTTCATTGACTCCACTATCAATATAATAATTACAAAAAACTGGAAAGCAGTAAGCACAAAATAGAACAAAATGGCAGAGGAACTTGTATGAAATCGGAGCTCACAAAAAGCTGTAGACTTATAATGATGAGATTAATTTGAAATATATATTTCTCAGGGTACAGGGAAAAATACTTTGGGGCTCATATAATATACCTGAAATATTGTAATAGATCTTCATATGGCACATATTTCAAAATTGTAAATTTTTTTTTTAACGAATCACATAAGATTCAAATGGCTGTTTCTAAAGTTCATATTGAGACAAAATAATGCTGCAGGCAGCACCAAGAAAGGATCCTATTAATTTTTACTTGATTCATTAAAAATTGAGTACCTTAACATGCTTTTTTCGGAAGCTTTTACCTACATCTCGGCATATTTATATTGAAAATGGATGTAAGGGCTCAAACCTTAGGTAACTGTATAACTTTATAGAATATCCTTGATGTTAGAATTCACTGTTTTTGAATAAGTTGCGAATTTAGAATGGAAAAATTGATTTATTTAAGGCGATGAAAAAAGATCAAGTAAAAATGAAAAATTTCATTTATCTCTTAACTTTTTTCCTCTATATTTCCTATTATCGAACAAACCAACATTCAAAAAATGTATTAAAATCACGTCTTTTCCAGAATTTCAGTAAAAATTCCCTGACACACTGATTTTTTGTGATCCCTGACCGTTTCTAATTCCCTGACTTTTTCAGTTTGCTGGGCACCCTGTATCAAAAGTTTCGGTACTGATCTGACGAACCACTGCTTGTATTCATCATGTGACACACTACAGGGCACTGCCATGCATCAAATTTTAGTTAAACATGATGAACTTCAGAGCAATTGAAGGTTGCCTTATTAGGTCTTTCCCCCAGAGCAAATCATTACATTTTACAATAAAAATAGATCTGTCTAAGGATTCTTTACAAATACATTAATTTTTTTATCAGATTAATTCATAAATTAGTGACATTACATGCAGTCAAGTTGAAAGTACGTCAAGTTATAACTTACATAACATGAAAAAATACTGTTAATGCTCAAAATATTACTAAGTACTCTAAACAGAGGCATAGTGGCAAGTGAAAATATAGGAAAAATACAATTTTCAACTTATCGAAAACATATTCTACTGCAGCTGACGATAATGAATACTAAAAATTATGTTTCTATTCTACCTCCGACCAGTTCGCTACCCCATTTGAATAAAAAATATATCTATACGACAACGGCTGGTTCTAAAACGTAAGATGACTGCGCATGTGTGTGTACGTGTGTGTGTGTGTGTATGGAGTAATTGATTCATTTTTGTCTTATTACTGAATAATCTTCAGTTGCCCTATAAAATATAAGCAGCAATACTCTATATTAGTAAAAATATAGACTTTTTTTTCGATACTTATAAAAATATAAATTTGAATTATAAACTCAATGACGTATAAATAATTTAAAAGCTAAGTATATTAGTGCAGGCCTGATTTTTCTAAATAACCATTGTGCCTCTTTATCTCGTAAATAAAAGCTAATAAATATATGGAAATAGCCTGAACGCAGACTGAAAATATATTCAGTACGGTACTACATAAGCGTATCATACAAACTTATCCACTAAGATGCACTGTTCACAGACTAAACTTAAATTCTTTTTCAGGCTAAAACAACAACTTTTAATATAATTGCACAGGAAGGTCAACATTTTGGAAAGCCGGCTCAAAGCCTCAACATTTTAAGATCTCCTTATACCTCGGAGATACATACACAAGGCTCTCAATAACGATTACAAGAGGTGTGGCCTACAAACACACCTGAACTGCTTCGCTTTATAATTTTGTATTATTACTTCTTACATCTGCCAATTGCTTTAGTCATTGTCGCGCATCAGGTAAGTAATACTATGATTTAGGTCAATTAATTTGTTAGTAGGCTACCGAGGCTGATTAACCTGGCGACAAGATTGTACGACAAGTTTGGGCTCTTGGAAAAGGTCTACTGGGTCACGCTACTTCGCCAGCTGGATGAGTAAATAAGTCCAAGAGGTATTGACACTGTACTCACCAAAAACTCATCTTAGATTTATGTTTGTGCAGCAGTCTTGTAATTGTTTATGAAAGCCCTACATATAAACAGTGTTTCATAATTGGACAAAGCTCATCTACATATATATCAAGTCAAAATATGAAGTTTTTAACCTAACACCTCTATATTTCCTTGCACGCTGAGGAAATATTAACTTCCAAATCCTTTGGTATGATTCGCCACTAAAATTGTGTAGAAGAATCTGGCAAGTTTAATTTGTTATGAAAATTGATAATTTTTGTGAAAAGGCAAACAGACCAAAATTTTTTTTGACATTTGTTTAATTAATTGGATTGAACCTGCAATAGGTTCTGATGAAACATATTTTAAGAGTTTTAAAAATTGATCACAAAATCGGGGGTATATGAAATAAAGTGTGATGCCGTATATATGTCAGAGTGGCCGCAGTATAGATGTGAGGTTAAGAGAACAAAGAAAGTCTATTTTAGACAATAAAAAATCAACTGGTTTCGCCGAACATTGCATTGAGCAAAATCACTTTTTTAACGGTAGTAGGGTTAAACTTTTGCACAATGTAAACAAAGGAAAAATCCTAGACATGCTTGAAATTTTAGAAATTAAGAAGGCTCTAAGAAACAATAAAAACGTTAAAAATACACAAACAGAATTTATGAACAACCCTGTACTAGACACCGTAATACAATTAAAATTAAGTTCGTGGTTCCGGGCTGTACTGTTAAATTTAAAGAAATAGCAAATGAAGTTATCAATTTCTAAGTAGGTAGAGTATTTCAGAAATATATATATTGTAAGCGGACACTTTTAGGTCAGCTTTTAAGACTCTTTGATAATGGTCGCAAGACCGAAACATAGTCAGACAAAACTGAACAGAACTCATGAAACAGTATACCAAATGTGTATTATAATTATTTTAGTTACATTATCTATTGAAGTAGTTCCTTCCGGGTCTTGTTGTGGTCGTCGAACTTGATTTGACGTTTCGCTGATCATCCTGTCAGCTTCTTCAGAAGGTATCTAAAGACTGAATTTGTTATGATACAATCCTCGTTATATACCTAGGCGCCGCTCCGCTGGTCATTCGTCGTACTTGGTTTGCTTAGCTGCTCATTCGTCGTGTTTGGTTGACTGTTACTTACTACGGTGCTGGTACTTGGCAATACCAGTCTCCACGTGTTACTAAGTCGATACCCATCCTCTCTGTTAAAGTTGTTCACATTTTTCATAATTTCCAGTGATTCCCTAATGATTCGCGGATAATATAGCGCGTATTCCTGTCAATATATTAGACAGGAATAGCGATTCCCTAATGATTCGCAGATAATGGTACGTATTCCTGTCTAATATATTGATAATAGCGCTATTATCCACGAATCATTAGGGAATCACTGGAAATTATGAAAACCATGAACAACTTCAACAGAGAGGATGGGTATCTACTTAGTAACATGTGGAGACTGGTATTGCTGATACGAATGAGCAGCGAAGCCAACCAAGCACGACGAATGACCAACGAAGCCACACCTAGGTATATAACGAGGAGTGTATCACAACAAATTCAGTCTTTAGAATCCTTCTGAAGAAGCAACAGGATGATCAGCGAAACGTCAAGTCAAGTTCGACGACCATGGCAAGACCGGGAAGAAACTACTTCATTAGCCAATGGCCGTGAAAACCTGCATTCTACTACATTATCTATGTTTTGTTGAAACACTAACATATTAGTCTCCTTGGGGATGCAATTTGTTATAGAGCCGTAAGGTTAAATCGCATACCTGACCTGACATACACATATTTGCTCTATGACCATTTACTTACATAACACCCTGTATAGTAAATAAATTTTTGCAATTTTCTTTTTATATTTTCCTTTTTTTATTTATTTACAGTAACATCGTCCAAACATAAAAAATATCCACCACAGCCGCCCATGAACAGTGCAACGTTATATATAAAATAGCACTCTACTCTATACCCCGAGGCCCATCAATTGGCATCGTGTGTAACACTTCATCGAGAAGTTGTAAAGCTCTATGCAGATGGACCTCAATCCAACACGGTGTTTCCTTAATAGACTGTCTTGGGTAATCTGGCCCCCAGCCTTTTACAAAGCTCAATCTCAGTATGCATAGACGTCTTAAGTCGTCCACGCCTATGCCCGTGGCAGCAGACAGACCTATAGCAAAAAACAACACATACATAATGGTTTGCCATAAAGATAATTAGAACAGCTTGCTGAACTTTGCCAAAACAGAAATATAAATAAAGACGATTTATTATTATTATTATTAAATACTTACTTATGGCTGGTGCAATGCCACCGACGGAGTGAGGTCCGGGAATATGACCTGCTACAGCAGCTGCTTGAGCCGCGGCGGCGGCTTGGGCTGTGGCGGCTTGTGTAGTCATTTGGTGGTGGCATTGACGTAAATCAAATACCTGGAAACAGACGTAGTGTCAAATAGGTCTATTAATTAATAAAAATAATAGCAGAAGTGTTTAATTTGTTGGCGATCTTCTCGTATGATGTTGAGGAGATTGTCCAACAACATTCAAGAATCCAAGAATTCACAAATAAAAAGATATGGTTATTTGTATGTGAAGCAAAAGACGATGAACAGAAGATTTAGTAGAATATATATCAAGAAAATCCAATAGTGAAGAAAATGCTGTACCAGTGAAGCAAATCAATACAAAATACAATAATTGTTTTTTAGTTGGAGTTGATCCTAACCTCATAAATATTGTGTATGATGAAAAATTTTGGCAGCGAGGGATAGCTTTTAATCGAATCAATTTCTATAGAGGGCGACAATTTTTAGATAATGCACAAAAAGAAAATCAGTCTACTCAACGGACCAGTGGGCATTTTTTATCCTAACAAAATAAATCAAAAAAATTGCGTACTGCATGAAAACCAAAACACAAGTGAATTATCTAAAAGTGCACTAAAATATCTTAATCTAAATATACAATTACCTAAAACACAGACCACAAATGGTACCACTATATATATAAAACCACTACCACTATATTAATAAAACCCAAGGATCCCCAAGGATCAATCCTGGCCCCCTTTTGTTTGTCGAACACACTAACGACTTACCGGACAATATGAAAGTTAACGGAATTAATTTAATAACCCTAATGTATGGTGATGATACTACTTTTAGCATTAGAGCTCAGCAAAACTCAAATTTGGAAGATATCGGTGAAACGGTGCTTACAACAGCTAAATAACAAACTCTTCCTCAACGAAAATAAAACTGATTCTATGTCATTCTCAATAAACAAAACTCATAACCAACCCTCCAAATTCCCAGGTATTAACATCGATGCCTCTGTGACATGGACTAATAACATAGATAGTTTCTGTAAAAAACTCTCTTCCATAATATTTATTCATGCTTAGAAGAATAACCTCCATAGCAAACTCTGAAGCAGCACTCACTTGTTATTATGCCATATTTCGCTCTACAATGAAATATGGAATATTATTCTGGGGAAATGCAGCAAACATTCACATCCAAAGAACGCCAATTCTACAAAATGCAGCAATTCGGAGAATAATAAAGAAAAGTCACCACGACTCTTGTATTGTAAGCCACTATTTAAACAAATAATTATGACAGTTTTTTCCCCAATAATTTATGAAAATCTTTGCTATGTAAAACAACATTTAAGCGATTTCCAAACGTTTAGGGATGTGCAAGACCGCGACACAAGGCGTAAGGAAAATCTAATTTCTCCATAGACAGGACTTAAAAAAACGGAATAAAATTGCTTAAAATTCTATAATGCCCCAATAATCAATATGAAAGTGCTCAGCATAAAAAAATTAAATTTTTAATTAGTGCCTGTCTCTATAATATACAGGGTGTCTCACGAGGAACTGAATCGATCGATATAGAGAAATTTTGAAAATTTAGATAATTACTAATGTCGGTGTGGCCAATCCAACTAAAATAATTACAAGCAGCTGGCACTTCCGCTTATACCGGAAGTCGATACCAACTTGTTTATTTCAAATGGAACACCCTATATAGCTTAGGGTTTTCGAAAAGAGCATAAAATTCTGAGTCGAAAATATTAGCATATTCTAT
This sequence comes from Leptura quadrifasciata, assembly GCA_963675555.1. NCBI lineage: Eukaryota > Metazoa > Arthropoda > Insecta > Coleoptera > Cerambycidae > Leptura > Leptura quadrifasciata. Next base: position 5,018,145 of record OY776682.1, on the reverse strand, counting down.
ACCTAAACCTAGCCGTTTCAGAGATATTTGACATTTTATAGAAAATTTGACAGGTGCAACGGTTTGCAAGAACCGTTATAACTTTCTTCGTGTAAAAGATCCTCATTTGCTTCTTGTCACATAAAATGAACACAAGGAGAACTACGTTCTAAATTCAATAATATCATATCAAGTGTTCCGTTTTTCGCATTACATTTTGTCAATTTCAAACCACGAAAACTTGTTTAGGTCAAATAGAACACCCTGTATTTTTTTAAGTCAAGTTGTGTAAAATTGAATTCCCTTTAAACAAATTTAACAAGTTTTCGTTGGTATAATTTAAACGTGCTGGCATTTTTTGACATAAGATAATGACTGATTGTTTCTAATCATGGCTATTTTGATGAAATGATTACAATTCATGAATTTCTAATAAAATCGCAAATATTTCAAAAAGTTGTAACTTTAACTCCCACAATGTATCGGAAAAAAGGGAATTCAATTTTACACAACTTGACGTAAAAAAATACAGGGTGTTCCATTTGACCTAAACAAGTTTTCACGGTTTGAAATTGACAAAATGTAATGCAAAAAACGGAACACTTGGTATGATATTATTGAATTTATTTCAGTTGTAGAAAGTAGTTCTCCTTGTGTTGTTTTTAAGTGAAGAGAAGCAAATGAGGATTTTTTTACACAAAGAAAGTTATAAGAACCGTTGCACCTGTCAAATTTTCTATAAAATGTCAAATATCTCTGAAATGGCTAGGTTTAGGTATAGGATATGCTACATATTTTCGAGTCAGACTTTTATGCTCTTTTCGAAAACCCTAAAATATATAGGGTGTTCCATTTGAAATAAGCAAGTTGATATGGACTTCCGGTATAAGCGGAAGCGCCAGCTGCTTGTAATTATTTTAGTTGAATTGGCCACACCGACATTAGTAATTATCTAAATTTTCTGATGCGTACTTTTCTCTATATCGATTGATTCAGTTCCCGGTGAGACACCCTGTATATGATTTCTATTCATTTTGTAACATGCTTTAAATGTGTAATTTTAATTTACCGCTTTTATTGGTTTTATATTTTAATCCCTTTTGTTGTTTTAATTTCACATTTACTAATGTATTGTATTTCGTCCAAATGACTTGTCTATAAACAGTGCTATTTCTCAGATTAATAAAGTTATTTATCATAAAGAGAATAACGCTTTAAATTTCGAGTGCAATTTGGAAAATTGGGCTTGGTCTATAGATGCCAGCATTAAACATGGTCATACAAGCTTAGGAGGTATCTAATATAGATGTTTGATATTACTAAAGCTGCTGCGGTCTCAGAAGAATAGAAGAATTACATATGAGAAAGCTATCGGCAACCGTTTGTGAACAGTTATTAATTTCAAACATGTATATAAACTTTTCCTGTGTATAGGTAAAAATGAACAAATCACTTTTTAAGAAATATATTACGTTTTAACTAACCTTGATATAAGCTGCAGGATATATTTTGTGGACAGCATCCCCAGGCTGCCTACCAGCCTCCCTATCTAGATAATAGCTTTGCACAAAAACGGAGTGATCGCTGAGGCACCGCAGCCACACGTCACCTTCTCCTCGTAAGTCGAGCTGCACACCTTTCCCGATGTGCAGCCTAGCCCTCTCGCTTTGTTCTGTCCTGTGTACATTGCTCAAAGCACCCAAGCAAAACCTATTCCCTCCAGACGGATCTACATATCCGTCTATCGTCACATTCGGGCAATTTGAGGGTACTTTGAATGTCTCTCCGACCTGCGAATCTAGCTCAAAGTATGCTACGGAGCACCAATACTCTGGAGGTGGTTGTGATGATAACAAACCTGCTATATTAACATCAGAGCCAATCTGATTCGAAGGGCTGTGGTTCCCTATAACAGATATTTTGAAGCATGAAACAGTCTCGACAAACAAAGCCGGTTTTCAACATTTTTATAAGAGATGGCCAGTTTTAATTTAATAGCCGAACGGCTGGAATGAATTGAGGAATTTTTCTTAATTTCTTATTCTGAATCTATTCTGGCCATGCGGTTATTAAAAATTGACCTACCCCGAATATGATTATGTGTAATGAGAAAGCTATGATGTGTATGAGACAATCAAAAAGTAAGAAAGAAAAATTCGTACAAAGGGTTCATTTTCACTCGATGACTTACAATATTGATGGTGATTTCTGTTATCTGGGGGTTGCATAGATTGCGTGTAAGTTAATGTGTTTGAGCCAGTCCAAGTACCACCAGCACCAGTAAAAGCTTGACCCATAGTGGGTGTTGGTTGCGTACCCGAGACAGTTCCGCTGGCGTTGGCTGCAACAGCCGTACTTGTGGAGTTGCTGAAGCCATTCTGTTGCAGGTGGGGTGAGACGGGGGAGTTACTTGCTGCGTCAGAAAAAAGTTTCACTTTGTAAACAAATTAAAAGTTTCGAAGTGGGTTAAAAATGTCAAATTTTGATATTAATTCAAGGTTTAAAATATTCCTAGTCAATTTAAAGAACTCTTAGTTTATTTATATCGTTAATCGCTTTTTCGCGTACGACACGAAAAGGCGATAGGTAATAAGGATAAACTACCAAATATGTATTTAAAATCAAAATATTATGAACTTGGCCATTTTGGTACATCATCACACAAAATTTTTAACCCCTTTACGAGACACAGGCTGCGCCATTTAACAGACTAATAAAAAAAAATGTTTATTTACCTATATTTTGTGTAATAGCTTCTTGAGGTGGTCGATCTGGCACACCAGAAGTTTGTGTAGCATTATAAAACTGTTGGCTATTATGACCGGGGGGTGCCACATGAATAGGCGTTCCTGATCCTCCAGGTTGCTGCTGGTTGTTCAAGGTACTAGACGAGACTTGGTTCTGACCTGGAATATCATGTTGTTGAAGTACTGCAACCGACGCTGTTGAGAAACATACGTCTATCACTTAACTAAGACTTAGTCATTATGAAAACACTCATAACTGTACATTAAGTTATCTATTTTACACAAACTAAGTTTAAAAACTATACAAAATTATTATTGGCAAATAATGTAACCTGTCGGCTTTACGAAACTGCAAAGCTATATTCTGTATCTTGTAAAGAAATGGTCTGTGAGTAATAGAAAAATGTCTTGTTCCTTCTGTTAAAATGGCCTTGAAATTTATTAAATTTTTGTCTAGTTTTTTAGTATTAGTAAATATCTGCGTTGCTTTGCTGCATTATTTTTGTATTGGAAGAAATTAGTTTGTTTCTTATTAAGAGAAAAATGAATAATAATAATACAAAACTTCGGTTATTAAAATATAGGCGAAAATCACGGAGTGAGGGACATCTACATTTTGGCAGTATAACCTTATGTGTAGTGAACAATAAACCAATTTACTTTTTCAAATAAAAAATGCATTAAAGTATTATTCTATCCAAATAGTTTTACAGATAAAATTATGCAAACGGTTAACAAAACTATTTCTGTGAAATTGAGAACGTTTTGTTATGTTTCTCAGTGTTCCAGCTGAGCTACTTATCGTTCCTGCAGATCCAAAATTACGTTAAGATGGAAAATACATACTGAAAATTTGAAAGTCTATTAGTAAATTTATGTATGTGTGTGTATATATATGCAAGTAGCATTTGTTATAAGTGTTCACTCCAAGTAGATTAATTGTCAACAAACTTAACAAAATATCAACTGACTGGAAAAAATAGTCTTTTGTAATTAACGACCTATTTCCACTATTTTATGAATCTGTGATTAGTGTAACTTTATATTTGTATTGTTGGAACGTTTTATAAATCATTTTAAAAAATCTATTTTGGTTTGTACCTCTTTTATGAAATGTAATGACGGTTTGAGGCTATTATTAAACACTTTATAAATAAAACAAGTGTGGTTACTATATTTTTTATTTAATGAAACCGAATGCGCAAGAATTTTTATTGATAATAAATTGTCTTTATTATAAGAATTGTGAAATTCCTTTACTTATTATTGAAATTCTGTCGTACTTTCTTAGAATAAATTGATAATGATAATTTTATATTATTGTACTCATTTTATATAATTGTTTAATTTAAATTTTTATTTTTTTGGAACTCTGGTCAGATTCAGATTAGTGAAAACCAGTGGAAAAACTTGCAAGTCATTTTCTAAGACATACTTGCATGGGAAAATTTCCACCCAGTTATAAAGCTTGCCCACCCAGCGAAAGAGATTTGCCCAAGACAAAAAGCAGTGTTATTTCTTACAAAGTGATATTTCATTAAATTCATTTACAAAAATATAAATAACCTACTATAAATTTAAAAATAAAACAGCTAATTTCATTTATTTTATTAAATTTTTAAAACAATTAACATGATCCTTGACAAACGTACAACTTGCATACAACATAAACGTTTTAAATATTTTTTGTGTTCCTAAAAAACTTCTTTACAGTCTCTTACAGTACATTACAGAAGAAAAGTATGCTAATGGTTAAATAGTCTCAATAAGAAACACCGTAGAATTTTCTTCCTAACTTTTTACTTTCTAAGAGAATTTACAGGGCATTAAGATGTTTTAAAAGTCGCTTACTTAAGATGATGAATATTTTGCTGGACCATTTCAAGATACAGAACATATCAAGTAAAAAAAAAATAAAAAGAAAAAAATCTTACGATGCAAATGCATGTGCGGTAGCCAATTAGATCGGGAGCAGGTGTCTGGTCCACCCTCAATTTTGGGCACTGTTGAAGGCCCCAAAACAGAAACGGGTCTATTTGATGTATTATACATTCCTGGATCACCTACCACAACAACGAAAAACATGCATAACTTAAAAATATCTAAAGCAAATTATAAGAGTACAAACAGCTCAGCTCAACTACAGTTTTCAATACATTCTTTCTAATATATACAGTAATTAACACATCCAACCAACATGTACCGTTCTATGACAAACTATGCAATTTTAAGAAAAAGAAACTAACATTAAAATGATCATTTTAAATATTTTGGAAAGCTGAACAAAGCTATAGGCGAGTTCATCTGTATTCGGCACTCAAAAAATGCAACCTCATTAAAATACTGGTACTCTTTGTACTATTTTGTTCGCAAATTGACTCGCTTACCTTCATAGGTTTTTAATGTGCGTCGGCTTGTTTGATGACAGCATGCCGCTTGGCCCAATGACAATAATAATTATGTTGTAAAGTTTTTGTTGCATTTTTTGAGTGCCGAGAACAGGTGAACTTGACTATACCACTGTTAAAAGAAGAAACTCAACATAAGTCTTGCCTTTATGTATTTTACAATAATTGACGATTTTATTTTTAGATATGAGTGGAAACCTAGCACCTTGTTAAAGCTGAGGAAGCCAATAAATTGTCGAAACGTTGGCTTAGATAAAAATACTGTTTGCTATTTATTTATTTATTTATATAATCACTTAAGCTGCTACAATGCAGATGTGAACGTGAACGAAATACAATTTTGGTGGTTTTCATTTAGTGTTTTTTACAAAAATTGTATTTCGTATATAAAAAGAAAACGGATGAAATGACTTGTAACTTCTACTAAATCTGCATTTTATTTACAATAAGCTGATTGTTTTCATTTTAAGTTATAGACCATACAAATTTTTTAGAGCGATTTACAGTTTTATGTTGGATACGTGCCCAAATCGAAGCTTTAATAACCAGTAACCTCCCACACAATGCAGAGAAGGAGCAGTTATCTCCATTCCCCAACCAGACAACAATCAGTATAGAGTAGACAACTATCTAGTAAAAACCTTAACAAATGATTAAAAAACTGATCTTTGAAGCTATTGGTTACAATATTTCTATCAGTTCGGTTTCCGTGAAAAATGCTCCACCAACATTCAATGACGATTATTATATCAAACACCAGAAATTGAAGGGCAATATAAAGTGCTAAAGTTGCTCTAAATAACATTTGGAGTTATTAGAAAAGTTATAGAGAGTAAAATTCTCTACAAATTCGGTCTTTGGCAATATTTTATACAATTAAGCGTTCTCGAGATAGAGCACGAAGAGTGGGAAGCGCTTTGCCGTATGTATGATGACGCTAGGTCAACTGTGGCATCCAATACACAGTACTAAAAATATTATAATTATTAAGAAACCTTAGTTATTTACTAATTAATAAATGGTATTTATAGACATTCATAAATAAGACATCCGTTAAATAATATTTAGTTAATTTATATTAACAATAAGGCTAGAATGGGCTAACGCTGAGGGCTGATACCTTCGGCATCATTGAGCTCTAAATGTATGTCACAAAATTATTATTAATTTTTTTTTACGATTTTTTTCATTTTTCAGTTTTTTTGTTTTTCATTTTTTCTCCCTTTAATAATAGCGTGGAGGTGGCAATGGGGATGGTAGAGGGGGTGAGTCCCTTGGTTCTCATGCACACACTGAATCCCAACAATTTTTTTTTCTCCCTTTAATAATAGGGGGTGTGTAGAGGGAATAGCTGACACAAAAAAAATTTGTCGAGACGTTTCATTGTATACACACAAAATCACATTTTAATTTTTTTTCTCCCTTTCACAATAGTGTTGGTTTGGTACTAGGGGTGATAGGGGGTGGGGGTGGTTGATGAAAAAAAAAAAAAATTTTGAGACCTTACTTTTAGCACATTGTAATTTTATTTATTTATTTACGGACCTAAGCCCATTTCTAAAATACAATTTAAGATTTATACAAGAAAAGAAAATATACAAATTGAAATTCACAATAGTGCATATAACATATAAGAAAATAGCAGTAATACTAGTATATTTCTATGGTAAACATACACAAACATTTTATGGACTCACCTATTTGCTTGCCTATTTACCCTTTTACCCCATTTACCCACCGAACCCTTCAACGGAATTAGACCAAAATATAATCTAGTTCCAGATCCCGTTATAATACCTAAGTGTACCAAATTTCAAGTCAATATCATAAACGGTTCCAGAGTAAACGTGCGCACAATAAAAATTAGAGACCGACAGACAGATTTTTTTTTTTCGCTCAAATTCAAAATCTTCACCGTTTCATGACATTTTAAGCTTATTTCAACAACAAAAATCTTAGATGTATATATATATATATATATATATATATTGAATGTTGTATTCTGTTGGTGGGATTCCATCTAAGCAATCCTGTTTTTTTTTTTGGTTTATTTCTCTTTAAAACCTGAAACTTTCCGGATGCTAATGGAATCACTAAGTTTTGCGAGTTTGGTTCTGTTAATTTCTGTTTGAGAAAATTATGAGAAACTATCTGTCACCAAAACATAATATTTTTAGTTGTAAACTCCTCTATAAAATCCTTATTTTACTATAAGGAACGTAACCAGACTGCAACCAACAGCTACTCTCCGGGCTATGTGCCCCGCCGAGGGCTGAATTACAAGTTACAAACCTGGCGCGTGAAGTGTAACAATTGCATCTTACCATCAAAACGCTAATGCTTCGACTGCAACAAACATCAGCAGAAAGACTGATCCTACTTAAAGGAGTTCTCGTGCCAATCGTCACACACCACTTGCAGACTGCAGTTTCAAGCTGTTGGCTCTCGTCAGTGCAAGGTAGATATGTGATGATCGACACGAGTGGATCGAGTAACTGTACTAGTTTGTTGAGTCTTGTTGGTTTAATGAATTGCGTATATCGAAAATTGTCAATATTGTGTTATGTTTTATACATTGTTAAAAAGACACGTAACCAATTTTAAATCAATGTTTCTGGAGGGCAGTTTTTTAACTGAAATACTTGAGCTGATTGATCCAAATTGGAATGTTTCTCGAACATTTTAATAATCGATAGTTTCCCTTTTTTAAATAGTGCAGATATTGTGTCACATCCACTGAAGGCGGTGAAAAATAAAATATATCTTTTAGAATGAGGATATTTGTTGAAGTTTTTAGATGAATACATTTGTGACAACATTGTTCTTGCCAATTTTTTTTAGGAAAATTTCTTGTTGATGTGGTTAAGTACGTCCTATTAAAAGAATTTTAGTAGATAAATATTTTCTCCTATGATGACGGCAGTCTGATGTTCAGGTTCTGCAATGGCTGTTTCAAAGATTAGAACATCAGCATCATCTCTGGCTTGTTTTGTAGCGACGTCAACAATTTTTAATTTCTCAATAAGCATTTCACTAAAGTTTTTTTTATTACACCGGTTCGATAAAAACTCTTCTTGGCCAACTGATACAATCATTGGTCCATCAAAACAAGAGCAGCAGCATTTTATAGTTAGGGCGCTGTGATGTTAAAAACTCCGAGATGCCATGGACGTCCGTCGGCTTGATAGATGATGCGGAAGGTCCCCCTGAACCACTCGGTACCCTTAGTTTAGCTATTGGTCGTGATCTGTAGAATTTATGACCCCGAGAAGGTCACTCCAAATGGACGAAATGTGAAACCTGTCCGTCGACTAAAAAATTACATTCTAGGACTCATCTGAAACCCAGTGTTAATATTTTTTTGCATTCGGTCCATGAGGTCCAAAATTATGGGCAAATAACCGATTTTTTTTAAAATTTTTCTGTCCGAGATGTGAAGACCCTTCAAAACCTTTTCCAACCTGTTTTCCCAGATAGAAAAAGTACCAAAATCCAATTGACAGATAAAACTATTCACCAGAATTTTTTTGGGCGACTGAAAATTGAGAAAATTACAAAATTTGATGTTTTTCTCCTAATTTTCGGAATTATGGGGGAAAATGTCTGTCAACCATTTCTCTTGCTAACGGGACTCATAAACAGTGGTAAAAAACAATCGACAGACAATTTCATCCCTTACACAATTTTTGGACACCCTTCAAAAATTTCCAAAATGTGCCAATTTATAAGAAAGCGGAATAAAGTGTCTATTTATCTACAGTGTCCTTTGTGCTGGTGCAATTTTCATTAATATGTTGACCGGAAACCAGGAAATTTTGGACCTCGTGGACCGAATATAAAAAAAAATAGCACTGGGTTTCTGATGAGTCCTAGAATCTAATTTTTTAGTCGACGGACAGGTTTCACATTTCGTCCATTCGGAGTGACCTTCTTGGGGTTATAAATTCTACAGATCAAGACCAATAGCTAAACTAAGAGTACCGAGTGATTCAGGGGGACCTTCCGCACCATCTATCACTCCAACGGACGCAGCATCTTGGAGTTTTTAACATTACAGCTCCCTAGCTATTATTAAAAGCTTTTATTAAACTTGCAATGTTTGTTAGTCAGTTCGTTTAGGTCAAATCTTGCAATAAAAATTTCGATTAGTTCTAATTAAGCTAGAGCTTTGAAATTTTGCACGTGTATAAGTCCGGCGACAATACACTTTACATTTTCATATAATAAAAAACAAGATTCGACTCCAAATTGATATCTGGGGGTTTTCGAAATCGCCAATTATGAATTCTTGTAAAAATTTAGAAATTCAAAATGGCGGCGCCAATATGGTGGACGGCTTTTATCATTTATGGTCCAAATCAATCAAAATCGATATCTGGGGTTTTTGGGTTCGCCGATTACGAATTTCTAGTCAAAAATTTAGTTCAGAATGGCGACCTCAAGATGGCGGACGATTTTACCGTTTAAGATCCGATTCAACTCAAAATCGATATCTGGGGGTTTTCTAGATCGCGGATTATGAATTTTTAGTCGAAATTCAGAAATTAAAAATGGCGGCGCCAATATGGCTGACGACTTTTGTCATTTAAATTGAAATCAATCAAAATCGATATCTGGGGGGTTTTCAAGGTCGCGGATTACGAATTTCTAGTAAAAAATTCAGTTCAAGATGGCGGACGACCTTACCGTTTATGATCCGATTCGTCTCAAAATCGATATCTGGGAATTACAGCATATCAAAAGATTAAATAGTAAAAAATAAAATTATATAAAACATATTTTTAAAAAAGCTTTTATTTAAATGCTCCAAAAAGTAGAAAATAAACTTTGAAGTAAATCAAACCCATCATTTTGTTACATTATATAATTTTTTTATGATATAAAAGCTTGTTGCGAGCAACGAGCAATCTCCTTTGCACAGGAAAATATTGTCTAAGACCGAATTTGTAGAGAATTTTATGCTCTACAACTTTTTTAATAACTCCAAATGTCATTTAGAGCAAAGGAAACAAGATATTTACAAAAAGCCCATTCTTGTGACCTTTAACCTTGAATATCTTGTCTCGCGTATACAAGATTGTATGAGACTTTTGAGCTAACTTATAATGATTGTAATATTAACGATAATTAGTTAAGAAACTAGGCAGCGTTCTACACTACATTCATTCAATGAATTCATTTGTTGAATAATCTTTAGTAGTTTGTCATATACTATCTACCCAAAAATGATAAGATATTGAAATGCCACTTTAACAACTCTCCCTAGGCAACAAATACGTTGAGAGCATGGCACATAGAAACTTGGATTTGCAATAGCTGCTCTACGGCAATTAGCAAATCATTTTTGATTACGCAAATTAGATTTTAAATGACACTTACTTGCCGGGGGAGGTTGGAGAGATGACAACGTAAAATTTTGTTGCGGTGGATGGTGCTGAATGGTCTGAGAAACGTTCATGGAGATTTCGCCGTCGATCTCCATACTGCTACCTGGAACAGGTCCGGCTGTATATTCGTCTTTAACCAATCTAGGCGTTCCAGATTGTAAAGTCAGGCCAGACAAATCTATTCCAGGGGACACGACCCTCTCGTAGTGGTATGGATTAACACATACCGAGTCACATTTCAAGTCAAAAGCGAACTGACAATACTTCACGTGTTTCAGTTCATTTTTGTGCAAATCTGGCCATCTCCAGATTCGAGCATATATTACGTGCGGAAAACCTAAAAAACAAGAAATCGTATTACATTACGCAGCTAAATTCTAACTTTAAAATTACCTTTTCTTCCAGCTACTTGTAACCGACCATCTAAGGTCCTTTGTATGGTTACACATTTGCTTGGGTGGGCTCCGCTGGTTGTGATCGCAGTTATCAGAGAATCCAACTCATCTCTTTTTTCTTTCAATTTTTTGACAAGTGATTCAATGGCCCTTTTTGCAAACCCTTCACTTTCCCCACCTTGCCTGTGGCACATAAGACTGTGCACGATGCTCAGGCAAGCGTCGGCAGAGGAAGGAGCATTTGTGCTAATTCCAGACATTACTCGTGCTACAAAAACATAATCCTGACATGAGATTTAAATTTTTACTGTAATCATAAGGATGTATTTCAACGTAAGTGGCATAACTGAGGATGAAAAAAACAGCAGTCAATGGGAACAAAAACAATTAACTGAATAAAAATATATAATGGGTTGTTTATTTAAGTTGCAGCGATCTTATTTAAATTATAAGAAAATGTGTTTATTTTGATAGTAATATAACTGAAACTGAAATCTTATATAATGAGATGCAAAAATTCAAAGCTATGTGCCAATGTTTACTTAAGAATGTAGACTGTATAGTTGTGACATTATTGGGTGCATGTTTGATAAAATTTTGACAGAAACTGAGCGATAAATAATACTTAAGGAAATGTTATTATTCACTTCTTTGTGACAGATACCGAAACAACATACATATCTCTTCAAAATTATAAACATGAGCATGCAAGTATTATAATTAATGTCTATCGTAATTTAATGTATGCATGTAATTTGTAAAAATAAAAATAGCAAAAGAAATGATAGTTAAGGACACAGGTAAGTACTATTTCATACCTTAACCCAGCCCACAGATGACATAACCTTATCGTTTATTATTTATTAGCACTATATCATTCCTATCAGAAGCACTATAAAATTACAGTACACATTTTTATCACAAAATTGGATAAATCAAATAAACGCATTTCTTGTATCTCCCACCACCACCATTGAATTCTTCGAAGAAATGTCACTGTTCAATCAATAATTACTTATCACAATGGTAGTGAAAAATGTATACCTTCTTGCGGAGAAACTGTTGGATACAAACTTCCTCCCGTAGAAAGTCCTATCATTATCAATTTCATAAAACAACTACGGTCTTTTTGCATAAATAACTTCCATTAAAATTATTAGCTTGGGACTGACATTTTCTGTTTTTATTTAACTTCTCACTCATCCTCCTGCCTCTCGCTCTAAATTATCCATTAGACCAAAATATTAAGGAATTTTTCGCGAGAGCCCACGAATCACGGTTAGTATTATGTTCTTAATAACTAAACAAAAATATTACTTACCTAATGAAAAATAAATTTAAATTTATTTGTGAGTATTTTTAGGCTCATCGAAACAATCAAGCCCCCTCAGTGTGATGGGCTGAAGGTCCATTGAATAACAAAAAAATCAGTGCTTCATTTTACATTTGAAAGAAAAATGCCTATTGAAATTAAAAGAACAGACCTTTACGGGGCTCAATAGCAAGTAAAAACGAAATATTAAATTGACTCAAGAAGCATACTTATTATTAAGTGATGGCGATTATAAGTAAGAGTAAAATTTTACAACGCTCTAGTAATGAACACGTAAAAAATATATCTGTCATTTTCTGTAAGCAGTTTCTAGCCCTTCGAACACGCTGTCTGTCTGTGAGGCAGGTTCTGGGATACTTGCTGAATTTAATTTGAAGTTAAAATAGGCAGGGAAACACTGTAATAGAAGGAAATTTGGTGTCTGATGGCTTTGGGTCAGAGACCATACAGCCAGTCACAATATGTTAAAACTAATCTGAACCTAAACAAAATGGAGTCGAGTGAAGCGCGCTTCTCGTCCAGGGGTCTATCAGGATATTAAGTTTGACATGGGGGCGAGCGTAGGTGCATCTTTACTATGTACATATTTCGGTATGCGATGTAAAGCAACGACAGGCGCAGTTAGTAGTTGGATGGGTGACCATTCCAACGGAAACCGCGTCCTCGCCTCACGCATCTTCCAGCGGCTTGTATATCAGTGTATGCGCGGAAGCTATACAACCTTAGGCGAGGGTTGTATAGGAGATATACCATCCTTCGGAGGGGATGTAAAGCCGTCGGTCCCTTGTCTATTAAATGTTAGGCAAGTAAAAGATCCCTACTCTTCTTAAGGGAAGAGGTTCGGCAAAAATTCTGGTTGGGGGTAGCTCGTCTACAGGCGTCGGTGTTAGGCCTGAGTAGCGGAAATAGGCCGACGTTAAATAAATGTAAAAAAAAGAAAGTTTGACATCACAAAAAAGACCACGGTATAAGGTAGGTAAAAACGTAAAAAACAAGAGGAAAACAAAGCTAACCTATAGTTTTCGATAGTAATACCTGTCAAAAACCAATGATTAGTTCATAGATTTTCTTGCTACCTATAGCAAGTAAACTGACTACGTCGAACGGAGTCATCATATTGCGGCATGAAGAGATATTTTTGTGAATCTATAGCTGTTTTGTATTTATCACAAGCGAAGAAAAGATAATGAAGAATGCCCATAACACCACATAGATCACACAGTTGCGATTTAACCACACCAATTTGATGCAAATGGGCCAAATGGGGAGGAAATCAGGCATGACTAAATCTTGGTCTAAGAAATGAATATATGAATTTATGATTGATGATTGATACTAAAGTTTGAATGTGAATTTAAAAATAGATAGCTATTTTTTTTATTTTGGTTTGAAAGTGGTATTACTGAAAGTGGAAATGAAACAAACTTTTGATAATATGATAATTAATGTTGAGTGCATTTTTAAGAGGCTCGATAACAATATCTGGTGCACCAAATACTTAATCTGTACAAGAGTTGAAAATATTTTGTTACGATAACACTGGAAAGCAGACATTTAAAAAAATATTAGCTATACGATATAATGAAAGAGTCATCATTGTTAAGCCTAACATAAGATATGAGTAATATTAACCAAAACATAATGATAAAAGAAGTTTAGCCGTTTATTAATGATGAGGCATATGGTACCCGCGGTCAAGCAAAAATTGCACTCGCCACTTCAACCCAAATAACCAAGGCCAACCGAAACAACCAATGCAGTTACTAAAAATTAACTAAAGCGGCAGTAAAACGTAAAACTCGCTTACATACATACAAAACCATACCAGCTTGTACCAACCAGTACTAGTGTGTGTACCAGTAGTTTTTAGTTTTGGGAAATATTATCAAAGAAATAAAAAATAAAAATGTTTAAAAAACCTTTTAAAATTAAGAGTAATACTCAAGCGAAAGGTTCAGAAAAGTGAGTAGGGCTGGAAAGTTAAGCATGGTAGTGTAATGACCGATATTATTTCAGGAAATGTTTCAAGGAATTGTTGTTAAAAAAATTTCCTAACCTCACATATAGCGACGTACTTGAATTGGTTCCCAGAAAGGAAATTTTAAACATTTTAAAAATTGTTACACACGATGAAGTTGTTGTACAAGTGTATACGCTCCAAAAGAGACCAGTAATATTTGATGTCCAAGGCCGCATATTCCCAAGTATATTTCTTTTGTGGAGGTTTCCTTATTTACTGTATTCATTTACTACACATAAATCGGTAATGAATTTTCTTGCATCTGGGGCTGATCTTATGCTACCTGGCGTTATTACACCTCCCTTTAAGTGTGTCGAAAAATATGGAAATGTTGTGGAAAATGATATTGTATATGTAAATTTATCTATTAGTAAGGCAGCTATTGCAGTTGGTTTGGCTGCCCAAAGTTCTGCAGCTATGGCTCGACCAAATGCTAAAGGAAAATGTGTCATAATTCAGCATTTTCAGGGTGATAACTTATGTACAATAGAAGGAGGTCCTCTTTTAGCTGTTCCTGCTCTAGGGCCACCCACATGGTCCAAGCTTAAGGGTTATGACGAGGATTTTCCAGAACTTGGCAGTCGAAGGCCTAATGATAGCACAGATGACAGTAAAGAAGATTCCTCAGATGTAACAGAATTCTTGGAAGACGAGTTTAACGAAGAAGAATCAGACGTGCCACCAGATATGAATGATTTATTACATTATTGTTTCCTAGGCGCCCTCAAATATTCGAAACCAACGCTGCCAGTCTTGACTTCCAATTTTTACAAGGTCCACATGCTTGCTTTATGTCCAAAAGATTATACTATGGATGTTAGAAAAACTTCCTATAAAAGACTGAAACCATTTTTGGAAAAAATGGCCGAGGTATGAATACCTAGTATAATCATTTTGTTTATTGCTTCATTTTATATTTTATTTAGGATGGTATTATAACTATGAAGGAAATTAAAAAGGGGGTTGAGTCTATTACAGAAATAAACCAGCATCACGAAAAGTACACACAGTTTTACATCCCCCCTGAATTTAGACCTCCTAAAGAATCAGCAGATGGTGACAGTGCACCAACAACGGATGTAGTCGAATCGTATATTATAACTCAAAATGTATTGCCGATATTTGAGACGGAAGGCTATCAGTAAGTAAACTATCAATTTGTATTTAATTCAGTAAGAGCAATCTCTGTTTTAGGAAAGGCAGTAATATTCAAGGTCTTGATATTAGGAAATGTGTAACTAAATATGTAAAAAAGAATAACCTACAACATGAAGCTGATCGCAGGTAATTACAATGCTGCTTGGTTGAGCTGGTAAAATATAGCCTGTGAAGGGACTAATCGACATGTTTCCTCACGGATTTTACTTTTATTGTCAAATGCAAGGTTGAGACGACGCCATTGTGAAAAAAATGGCTGTTAAATAGAATTTAGAATAACTTGGACCATACCTATAAAATAGTTTCTAACCAACCTAATTTTGCGAACACATTTTTTTTCCATATATAAGAGCGGAAATCAAAAGACATGCGCACAAACGTGTACATGAAAACACATGTACACTTTTTCTCGGCTGGACTTTGAATCGATCATGAAACGACCTTGCATGGGCAATCGAATAACTTAATCGGATTCAGCGACCCCAAAATCTCTCATATACCCTCACTTAGTATGGTGATATTATTAAAATGAAATGTTGACTTGTGAGAGTTATTCAGTTGTCCCTCTTCGGAGGCCTGATATCTCGAAAACTATGCATAGCCGGATAAACTATCTTTCTGCAAAATTTCAGCCAATTCGGCAGAAATTTTTGTTCCATTGGTTTTGTGCAGGTCGTTTGATGCAAAGAAAATCCATATAAATCGAAGAACAAAAAAGATCAATTATTTTTATATTTCATTAAAAAATTATGTGGATTTTTTTGTGATACATTTATTAGTAACAGTTTTTGTTAGAGATATTATTCAATGAGTCATTTTTATCTTTAATTCGAAAATATTTTATTATGTGCAAATGGGTGCTTCATTAATTTATAAAATAATTAGATTATAAAAAATAAATAGTTTACAACAGAATTGGGGGCGAGCGTAGGTGCGTCTTTACTATGTACATACTTCGGTATGCGATGTAAAGCAACGACAGGCGCGGTTAGTACTTGGATTGGTGACCATTCCAACGGAAACCGCGTTCTCGCCTCACACATCTTCCAGCGGCTTGTATATCAGTGTATGCGCGGAAGCTATACAACCTTAGGCGAGGGTTGTATAGGAGATATACCATCCTTCGGAGGGGATGTAAAGCCGTCGGTCCCTTGTCTATTAAATGTTAGGCAAGTAAAAGATCCCTACTCTTCTTAAGGGAAGAGGTTCGGCAAAATTCCTGGTTGGGGGTAGCTCGTCTACAGGCGTCGGTGTTAGGCCTCAGTAGCGGAAATAGGCCGACGTTAAATAAATGTATAAAAAAAAAAAAAAAAAAAAACAACAGAATTGATTTATTGCAAAATTTTAGCATTCACGTTGAAAATAAAGTATGGGTAATAAAACATTTCCCAATTTTCAAGGGCAATGACAATTTGCCAGGAGATTAATATTTGGTACAGTTACATCGATTAAAAAAAAAATGAAGCTTCTACTTTGTCTAGAAGCTCAGATGTTGTAAAATTTTCATGCGCGTTTCGATTTGAAGTTTCAATCTCAAAAAGACGCCGCCTGAAAACGGAGCTCGGCCCGCTCTCCCCATCTCCCCACCATGGCGCTTTTGCAAGAATACCTTCACTTTCAAGGGCTAGGACTTCATATTAATTACATAAATTGTATACTTATCAATTGAATCATAAAATATAGTTCTTCATTGAATAGTTGTGAAGATATAATTTTTTTTTAAAAGTTGCTATCTTGACTGCTATTGGTCGTAGAGGATTATTTTTTTTTGTAAATATGTGTTTTCAAACGGCTTTTCAATGTGCCTATCATAAAAAATAACAAAGTTACTGTATTTCATTTATAAGCAAAAAAACGCCCACCTTTTAAACAAACATTTTATCAACAATATTTTGAACAAATAGTTTATTTTTTCAACTTGCCTTGTAGTTCAACCTTTCAAGAATCCATTCCACTTTGTTAAACATCTCTAGATCCATTATCTTGCTTATGGCAGGCAGAATGCTATTATTCATAAACTATCAAACCAATCTGGCTGAAATTTTGCACACTTGTAAAGTCCCATAATGGCCTCGTCACCAAGATGTTATATGTCACTTACTGCCATTATTGTAATAGTTATTAATATTTATAAAATAGAGCAAAAAGGTTTTTTTTTGTCATTATCTCGATAATTTATTTATCGATTTTAACTCATAAAAAATGAAATTAAAAGTCTTTTTCATGCCCCACTTTTTCCCTGCAGTCCTGCGACACTGTTCATAAGAAATGTAAGTCTTCTTTGGTGTTCTATCTAAGTGCAGATTCCATGTTAGTTTGGCATCGAAGGCTACCCCACTTCTGATGCGGAACTTAGTGTTGTATCCAGGAGGGCAGGTGCCTTCAGTACTCCTAATTTCCTTTTCCTTTTGAAGACAACCATCTCCATCTTCCTGGGATTGATGGGCAGGGAGTGTTCTCCATACCATTTTTCAATTATTTGCAAAGGACTCATTCGAATTTTTAACTAATCATTATTGTTAGATCATCTGTGTAGGTGTGACTACTCCTCATACAGAAGCATCCCCCACCCTGATTTGTAGAGCTCTCTTCGATATCATGTTGGATATCCAGCTTCCCATAATCGTAGGGGCATTCTTCTCCACTAGAGCCCCTGTAATTTTTGGAAAGGTGGTCCTGTCAAACACACCTATGTCTATGAAGACACCTAGAGGGAACTTTTTATTGTCCAAGAAGCTCTCAATCCGACTCGCGACTGCATGGAGCGCAGTGTCGATGGATCTTCCCAGGGTATATGCGTGCTGGTTAGGATGTAAAGGGTTGTCTTTCACTACAACATCCCTTATGTATCGTTCACATAGCTTCTCCTTTGTCTTGAGCAGGAACGAGGTTAAGCTAATAGATACGCTTTGGGGGTGGTATAGTCCATCCGCCCTGCCTTTGGGATGAAGATAACTTTCACTTCTCTCCATATCTCTGGAATATAAAGGTGTGCTAAGCACACCCTGAATACTCCAACTATGTGCAGCAGTAAATCATTCAGTCCCCAGTGCAGCGGATAGATACCATCAATGCCTGGCATTCTGTCCTCACTCACTAGTTGATTGGCCATTTGCCAATCCAAGTCTGAGGGTTGGGTGTCGACTTCGTTCGGCCAATCCTTCCGTTCTATTCTATCACAGTTCCCGGGAAGCGAGTCTCCATGAGTAACTAGGCTTTTACGAAAGTCGGAGGTTCTTGTACCATCACTCCTTTTTAATAGGCAGATGTCATGGTTTTTGTCTTTGGAGAAGATTTTGCATAACCTAGCAGCCTGTCTTCGATTTCCTCACAGTAGCTTCTCTACGCATCTCTTTGTCACTGTCTGACTAGTTTCTTAAACTTTCAAATTGGTTTTATATGATCCCCAATCGGATTCATGTCTTGTCAGTTTTGCTTTGTTGAACGAAGTTCTAGCCTTCTTCTTGAGGTTAGTTAGCCCATGATGCCACCACTTGGTGGCCTCATTGGACTGTTGCGGGTACCTCAAGGGGCAAAATGCTTCAAAAGCTTGTCTGGTGGCTGTTTGTAAGATTTTAACACAGTCAGACACATGCCAATTCTGAATTAGGCTGGATATGTGCCCCGCCAAGTTACAAGCCAGTTACAGACACTGAACTGGTAGATGGCGCATGCTGACTATTTTATATGTCGCTATTCTAAAGATACCGAAATGTATCAGATGGTCAAGGGATCCTCGTGTTGGTTGTCACATGCCTACCTTGCACTGACGAGAGCCAATAGCTCCAAATTGCAGTCTGCAAGTGGTGTGACGACCGGCACTAAAGCTTCTTTAAGTAGGATCAGTCTTTCGGCTGGTGTTTGTTGCAATCGAAGCATTAGCGTTTTGATGGTAATATGCAATTATTACACTTAACACGCCAGGCTTGTAACTTGTAATTTAGCGCTCGGCGGGGCATATAGCCCGGAGAGTAGCTGTTGGTTGCAGTCTGGTTACGTTCCTTATAGAAAAATAAGGATTTTATAGAGGAGTTTGCGACTAAAAATATTATGTTTTAATATTGTAGGGCATGTTCTTGTTTTTTATATCGTTATATCATTTCAAACTAAGATTGTATAAACTATACAGGAATTAAAAAATGAAATACGTCTTGTGCAAATAACCTTTTTCATGTAATAAACATTATTTCCGACAATCGCTTGTTTTCTCATTTTCCTTTGACTAAATCTATTTTTATGCGTTTATAGGTTGGTAAGACCGCGAGAAGTCCTTGCGACCATTTGTAAAACTGAAAGCCCTATCACCTGGGAGGAAGTAATGGAAAAAGTTTGCGACTCAATGAAAAACTGTTACAAAGTTAAGACTGGCAATGAAGAGATCTTAAATAAAGGAAAGATATCTCCCATAATGATATCTGTATCTGTTAGGTCAGGGAACAAAAAAGTAACTCTTGTGGACAACTTAGAAGCATTTGGTTTACGTCTTCCTGAATTTGCCAAGGAGTGTCAACATGGGGTAGCTGCCAGTACCAGTATTAGTAGACCACCTGGAAAGAAGTATGATCAGCTGTTGGTGCAAGGAAATCAAGTATTATTTATCTACAATTTGTTAACAGGTTAGTTGATGGATTGTTAAAGTTAGTAGCAAAGTTTGATGGTTGTCTTGTTTTTCAGAGAAGTATAAGGTGCCGAAGAAATATGTAATGGGTTTGGAGAATGCTCCAAAGAAGAGAAAGTAGCTCTTTTTTAGATTTTAATACACAGTTTGTATTTTAGTAATTAGGTAATTAATATAATGAGGTATTTTATATCTGTTGACAATAAGAACATTTTTATAGCCGACAATTCATATAGAGAAAAGTTAAGGACATTGATGTTTTTAAACCTTTACTTTTCCTATCACACTCAAACAAGGTATCTATAAATTAATAGAACTAAGCTTCTGACTTGTCATAGAAACAGTTTTTTACAAGTAATGTAAATTAGAACAAAATTAATGTACTTCTCTGACATTTGAGAAATGGAATCTGATTTCTTTCTTAAGGTTTTAAGCAATCAAAGTATGAATATCCTCAAGTTTTTTCTGTATGTAGGTCTAAAGACAACGAAAATAGTTTTTTTTTGTGTTAAACATTTGTTTGTTTTATGTTAAGAAAATAATCTATTGACTTAGTCATCACACGATTTCAAATCTTGTGCCTTGTTATGTATTGTGGCATAAGCTGCAGTTGTTCTTTTTTTTGAATAAATGATGTAATCAATAATCGTCAACAGCTTATTTAAAAAGGGAAACGTTTCTAAAGAATGTACTATATACTGGGTAGGCGTAATTGGCGATTCAATTGAGTGGTTAATTATGAAGTTAGAAAAAGCTATAAATTAAAAAGAAACGTTACAAGTGTCCACCATTTATGTTGATGTAGTGTTTCAGCTATTTTTGCAATGAACTCTTCGTTATAGTTTCATAACCGTGTAAAGTCCGTTGCTCAAGTTCTTGACAGTGTTTATGAGTGTTTATATTGTAAATTGGAGAAGTTGGTGGGGGTAATTTTGGCTTTCCTTAGAATATTCGATATGTTAAGGCTTGTATAGTTGTACCAAAGCCATTAAACCCTTTTTCAGAATATTTGTCTGTCTGATAAGGGCAGGTATAGAAAAGTCGAAGGAAATGGTAAGAAGATGGTGGAAATAGATGAGAGGAGATGGCAGTATTCAAAGTAAGGGCATTATCCACAGATCATGCATAACTACTTATCAACCTGCAACATGTCAGAGTCACTTTCTTGAGATATTGACCTATATATTTTTAAATTATCAAAAACTGGCCAATTTCATTAACAAATAAATTCAATAAAAATGGTCCACAATGTGACCCTGGCACGACTCCAGATAGGACATCAATTGCGTTTGATACAAGTTATTAATTTTTACCCATTGAATCCTATCAGATATGAAGGTATAAATCCAATATAAAACCCTCTTACCTACCCCAAGTGCCTGAAGCTTATTTATTAGTAAATTGTGATTGACTATCAAGTCTTTGAGAAATCATTATATACCGTCTGTCTATTTTATGAGGGCCACACCAAATGTCTCGCTTAATATCTATTGTAGAATAATAAAGTTTAGAAAGTTATCCCATTTTATGTAAGCTATATTTCAGTAAAAAATATCTTGAAATCCATAGCCTACTTTGTGAGATATATTACAAAAACCTGAAAAATAGGGAAACCACAAACAATTATAGCTTCCTTATTTGAGGAGGTACGAGAAAAGTTAAAGGGAATAATGTGTATCAAAAAATTCGAAAAACGCAGTTGGCTTTGACATATGCTCTTGTGCCAAAATGAAAAGAACAAATCTCAAAGTAGGCCATGACGCCATTCTGTTTCCAGCGATATAAAACATATCACAAAAATTCTAACTGATAGTGTCAATATTTAATATTTTACAAAAACTACAATTCATATTGAATCGCAAAAATGAACTATGCCATGATTAGTCAAAAACAAAGTATACAGTTATTAATAAATTTGACAGATTGTTACGGTTGTATGTTGCGTTGTCGAGTTGTAAGACAAGTTTTATATCAGTAATTATGGTATACACCAATAATAACAAATTCGATACGATTAGCATTTATTGTCAGTGCAATTTTGACGCTAAGATGGCTGTCACGGTTTACGGAGTTAGATTTCCAGATGCCCCACTGCCAAATCGAACTTGTTTAAGAAATTAATTCAAAATCTAAAAACGTACGGTTCATTTTCAAAAAAGTAGTAAGGTGAGGGCGTGTTACGGATAATGTAAGAAAAGTGAATAGAGTATTGAATTATGTTAACCAAAATGAAGACAGAGAGACAAATTCAGAGAAACTGTCGCATAAAAAAAGACAGTGCAAGAAAAATATTAAAAAAAAAAAAAAGGATTTCGATGCTACAAAATGAGGAAAGTTCAACATTTAAATTAGGGAGATAAGCCGAGGAGAGTAAGATTTTGTTGTTAAATAAAAAACCACTGCCCAAGGAATCACTACTTCCACATCCAGATTTTGTATCCAAGTTTTATGCACACTAAATCCCAATGTAATATTTTATTCCCTTTAATAATAGAGTGAGGGTGATAGAGGTGGTGGCTAATGCAAAAAAAATTTGGTTCTCATGTACACACTAAACCCCAATTAATTTTTTATTCCCTTAAACAATAGGGTGGGGGGTGTTAGAGGAGGTAACTAATGCCAAAATAAATTTTAGAGGCCCTTGGTTCAAATCTCAATTTAATTTTTCACTCCCTTTAATAATAGCGTGGAGATGGTAGAGGGGGTAACTAACGCCAAAAATTTTTTTTCGTTCGTTCTTGTATACACACTAAATCACATTTTAATTTTTTTACTCCCTTTAATAACAGGGTGAGGGTGGTAGAGGGGGTAGATAACGCCAAAAAATGTTTTTAAGACGTTTCGTTCTTGTATACACACTAAATCACATTTTAATTTTTTTTTACCCCCTTTCATAATAGTGTGGGGGTGCTAGTGGGGGGGGGGGGTGGTCTGATGCCAAAAAAAAATTTGAGACCTTAACTTTTCGTACATGCCCTAAATTGCAATTTTATGGACTCTTACTTGCTTGTTTTACCTATTTACCCCATTTACGCCCGAATCCTTCAACGGAATTAGATCAAAATATAATCTAGTTCCAGATCTCGTTATTCATATTTTCAACAAGATGGGGATCCACCTCACTCTGCTGTAATATGCACAAATTATTTAAATCAAGTTATGCTAGATAGCTGGATAGGCACCTATGGACCCATTCTATGGCCAGCTCGATCACCAGATATTACTCCTATGAATTTTTTGGTCTGGGGTTACATTAAAGACAGAATATTTCAAACTGTCCCTGAAAATATTGAGGATATCAAAATCAGAATTAGAAACGCATGTGAGGCAATTACTCCTGAAATGCTCCAAAATGTAATGCATGAGGTATCTCGCAGAACACGTTTGTGTATTAGAATGCATGGTGCACAATCTGATCATTTGTAGTTAGAAAAATAAATACACACATTTTCTTTTCAGTATGGTAGTAGGCAGTACTGTTGTACATAGTTTTTCGTTTTTTTTTTGGATGTTCATTTTGTACTTGTGTTTTTATTTATGAGATATTTGTTTGTTTGTATTAAATTGTAATAAATAATTACTGAATTATAATTATTATAAAGTGAATTTTTACTATTATGGCATAGCTGATTTTTACGATTCAATGATATGATTAGATTAGATAATTTATTGGTGCTGATTATACAAAATAGTATTTACACATGTCAAAAGGGGGAAACTACAAAACGAAAATAATACATGTAAGAAATAAATAGTATACACAATACAGTACAACATATTAAAATAGATAAAAGCTATAAAATCAGTACAACATGTAAGAAGTGAATGGTGGATACAATACAATAAAACATATTAAAATAAGTATGACATAAAAGGTGGACATGGAACATTCTCAATTATAGACTTGTTTAGTTATTACTTAAAGACATACATATAGAATAAATATACGAACACACAAATGCTTTCATAACTATATTGTATGTAATTCGCTGTTTAAAAATTCTTCAGTGTTATAGGAAGCGTTTTTTGTTAGATACTGCTTGATTCTACCTCTAAACGACCTTTGTGGCAGGAGTTTTATTTCAAGTGGTAGGGCATTGTAGAGTTGAATGCCCCAGAATGTCGTACCAACTCTGGTTTTTGATAATCTTAAGTAGGTATTATCCAAATCATTTCTGTTACGTGTGCGGTAAGTATGTATTTCATTACGTTTGGTATATGTTTCTAAGTTCATTTTGATATGCTGTAGACATTAGTAAATATATGTGCAAGGAACAGTTAAGATTTTTAATTCAATAAATTTGGATTTACAATCATCTCTGAATTTGAGATCTGCTATTATTCTTATTACTCGTCTTTGTAAGGAGAACACATCAGCAGTAGAGCTAGCATGTCCCCACACAAGTATAGCATACGATATAACGGAGTGAATGAGACTGTGATATGCTGTGGTAAGGGTTTTTATAGATACCTGATGAGTCAAACTGCGAAGTAGGTATATGTTTCTTGAGATTTTTTTACATACGTGATCGGTATGACTCTCCCATAGTAATTTGCTGTCCAAATAAACACCGAGAAACTTAACAGAATCTGGATTATCAGTTTGATCTATTTTTCTATGACTAAAGATCATGGTCTTGGTCTTAGTGATGTTAAGGTTTAGTTGGTTTGCAAGAAACTAATCTTCTACTTTAGACTGTGTTTCTAGTACATCTAAAACATCTAAAGTATTTCGTATGGTTAGATTTGTGTCATCTGCAAACAGGATGGTAGAGGTTGTGTTGTCTATTGAGGAAGGTAGATCGTTAATATAAATTAGAAACAGAACTGGACCGAGGACTGAGCCCTGTGGTACACCAGTCTTTATTTCAAGTCGAGTTGAATTGAATGAATTGTGGTTTTCGTAAAATATTAAGTATTGGCACTATCAGTTAAAATTTTTGTGACATGTTTTATATCGTTTAATGGTGTCATACCCTACGTTGAGATTTGTTCTTTGCATTTTTGCACAAGAGTGTATGTCAAAGCCAACTGCGTTTTTCGAATATTTTGATACACACTATTATTCTTATTGTCTTTGTCGTCAACTTTCATCCCTTTAACTTTTTTTCTATCTCCTCAAATAAGGAAGCTATAACCGTTTGTGGTTTTCCTATTTTTCAGGTTTTTGTAATATATCTCGCAAAGTAGGTTATGGATTTCAAATTTCTTTCTACTGAAATATAGCTCACAAAAAATGAGATAACTATTTCTAAAACTTTATTCTTCTACATTATTCTATTAAGCTAGATATTTGGTGTGGCTCTCGTAAGATAGGCAGACGGTATACTATCAACTTGAGTACGACTTTCAAAGGCGTTCAAAATATAATTCTGATTGCAAAGAAGATTTGTTGTTGCCGATTTCCCCCAATGCGAAACCATGCTGCTCTGGAACAATTAAGTTGTGGAAAAATATTTTGTTCAATGCTGATAGTATGGAACATTTTCTTTTTTTTAAACAATCTATTTTTTCAACGTTTTTCTCTCTATTTGTTGAATATTATTGGTTGTGTTTATCGTATCGAGAAAATAAAAATACGGGCCTCTTCGCAATGAATTTTTTTATAAAACTAAGGTAGTAAAAGTTATTCCTGTTAATTTGTTAAGTTGCAAAAAAGTAAAGGTTGAAAACATATATCCTATTAAACCAAAGTATCATGCCAAATGAGGTCAAAATATTTGCTTATTTTTTTGTTATTGTCGAAAAATACCTGTCAAAACAACCCACAATTGAGGAAAACGAGGAACAGTATACAAAAGATCTCCAAAAACATTTTTGCAAAGCACTTCAAAAAAGCATATACGAAAGAGATAAATGCAAATTATGACCAACAGAACCACCCCGACCACGTAATCAGAATTACTTTGAAATCAAACCACCTCTAAAGAGGTAATGAGAAAAAACCCTGTAATTATAGGAGACTTCAACATTCCTCTATTTAATATTACTGATAGTGACCCAAAAAACTGCATATTACTCAATTTTATGGATTTCCAATCACGAGATCAATATAACAATGTAAAAGATGATAACGGTAGAACTCTTGACTTAGTTCTGGTAAAAAGTTAATGTCATTGTCACATTTTTCATGATGAGTCGCCATTAGTCACGGAAGATAAGCATCATCCGGCTTTATCTATAACATCTGGACAGATTCCCCTGTACGACTACACAAACCTCTTACAATTTTTGGAAGGCCGACTTTCCCGCTCTCTATCATTCAATTGTTGAAACTGATTGGTTATTGTTATC
This sequence comes from Leptura quadrifasciata, assembly GCA_963675555.1. NCBI lineage: Eukaryota > Metazoa > Arthropoda > Insecta > Coleoptera > Cerambycidae > Leptura > Leptura quadrifasciata. Next base: position 4,991,806 of record OY776682.1, on the reverse strand, counting down.
TACTTTTCAAAATATTAACTCAGCTTGTGATCCTTCTCCAGCGTGTTTTACTCGTTACTAGACACGCATGTGCCGCCTATAAGTCTGTTAAGGATAAATACCCAGTTTGGTACAGCGCTGAATTAAGAGCTGCCATCCATGACAAGGAACATCATCATAACCAATATAATAAGTGCCACAGTGAAGAATCTTTAAATAATTATAAACGGTCGAAGGCTTCAGCCAGGGCACATAGTATTCGCGATTGAAAAAATATATCGAAAGAGTGGAACATTTGATCAAAGCTAACCCCACTATGTTTTGATCCTTTGTTAATACTAAGAAAGGCAAATCTAGGATACCCGGGACAATGCACTATAATCATGAGGAGCCTCACAACCCTCAAAACATTGCTGAAGCGATAAGTCGACTTTTTGAGCAAGCTTTTCCTCGCTCTGAACCTAATGACACCGTTGACATAGATCACAATATTGACGTTAATCTGCCAAGTTTAAATGTGAACTGGTTATCTGAAGAGGAAATAACCAATTCAATAAAAAGTTTGAAGAATAAAATCACAAGTGGACTGGACCGCATTCCTAGTTTCCATATCAGAGATTGTGCCTATGTACTCTGTCAACCGTTAAGAATATTATTTAACCTATCTCCGTCGTAGGCATGCGGATCGGTTTTTTTGGGCAGGATTCGGGTAGGCGATATGAAACTTAAGACATCTTGTCCACTCTCGGGGTTGAAATTACCCCCCCCCCCCCCCTACCTTAATACTAAAATATCTCCAAAAAAATCAAAATGCATGAAAGTTTGTCTATTCCCGTTTTCAAGGGTGCCCGACATGATAGTAATACTTCTCCCCCACCCCCCACCAAATGTTGGGTGGGTGGTAGTTTCAAACCCGGTGTTGATAGCACTCAACTTCCTTTACAATGTCGAAATCTCCTTAAAAACCCCGATCCAACAATAAATCCCTACATGCCCAGTATCAATGAATATGGAAAGGGGGTGGTTTTAGGGCCGATCCGCATGTCTACGGTGGGAGAAAACGCGAAATAGGGGCGGTTTTCGAGTTTAGGGGTAGTTGCAGAGGTGTAGGAAACTTAAACATATCAACATCGTGTTCAGCGCCCTCGAAAATGGGGGTCATCCCTCTCACAGAACTCTTGTGTTTTAACCCCGTTTTGCAACAATTCTATGGAGTAATAGACATAGATCACTACTATGTTAAAGAAAGCGCACACACCAAACAACCTGCAGAAAATATCCAAATTGCTTGGAAAGAAATCCTTTAATCCACAATAAATTTAATTTCCCCGAGAAAACAATATGGGAGATCATCAACCACCTTAATTAAGAATCACAGGATTAAAAAAATATAATAAGTACTTACAAAATATGTTCGTTTTTCATTTCTACATCATGTCGAAAAATATACAGGGTGTTCCATTTGAAAAAATTGAGAAAATTGAATTTAAAATGTTCTTAATTGAAAAATAATTTTTGTCCACCCTCTACATGTTTAGGAAATGAAAATGGTTCAAAAACATTAATTAGATGTCTCGTAACTGGTATTCACATAAGTCTTTCTTAAAATCCATAATTGTGATTGTGGTGATTTTTTCAATATCCATCTGCAAATTGCATTATTTCAACAACAAAAATTCATTACATCCAAGTGGTTGGGAGATATTCAATGCTAATATAGGAATGAATAGAGCCTAGAAAGAGGCTTAAAAAATGTACTGATATACATAGCATTCCAATTTAAAAAAAGACACTTGGTCCTGTAATTTCGTCTTGGCTCGCCCTGTATGTTCAAAAATAATTTCCAGTTATAGACTCTTTTATCTAGTTTTCTTGCAATTTTTTTAAAAAATTTCTAGCTATCATAGAACTCGAGATATCGAGGTCCGACGCACTATAGCCCCACCCTGTATATGTGGCTATACACAGTTTGTAATTATAATTGTATACAGCGTGAAGGATCTCGGTCGATGGCCAATTGGATCTTATCCAATAAAGAACTTTATTTATTTATTATATGTCAACACATAGGATCTAAGACCTCTATATATTCAAAGTCTAAGGCCAAGAATTAATATATCTCTCTACTGTTAAATCCATGTATCTACAGAATTAAAAGTTGAATTTTCAAACCGGAAATATTCAACAAAAGAGGAGAAAAAGGCGGTTCAAAAAATAAATTGTTTAAAAGAAAGATGTTCGGTAGGGTTAGGGTTAGCATTGAACAAAATATGTTTCCACAACTTATATCTAATCGTACTCAATTCATTCATAAAATCAAACTTTCCAGACAATTCCACTCAAAATCTAGGGATCTTCAGTTAATACTGTTACGTGTTTACTTTCTTATGGACACAGGTCTCTGTATAGTTAGTCACGTTTATAGTAAAGTAAAAAGAAGCGTCTTTAATTAGCTACCGATAAAATGATAGTTCGCCAGTTGTCCCAGAGATTGCACTAGTGAATTATAGGGTGCAAACACGGAACAATACCATTCTCTAAGAGCATTTTGGACATATTTTTTAACTGCTGATAAGGTATTGTGCACTATTTTCAGAACGCACAGTATAATCGGTTTAAGCAGTTGTAAAAAAATTGAAATATAACGACTGTTTTCTTTGGAATTTAATTCTATAAATCTTTGAGCCTGGGTTTGAAAGACAATTACAAGAAGAAGAAGAAGAAAATGTTATCATAAACATCTGGTTGAAAGGGATGACTGCAAAGAAAGGAGAGATACCAGATGTTGTAGCTCTTTCTCCTTTTAACGAGGCATTACTTGATTATCGGTGTACAGGAGCGGACTAGTACGCAAGAGACCTCGTGGAATTTTGTATAAATAGCCTCCAGATTTTTAAACATATATTTTGTAGCGTAACTGTTTGCGAAAAAAACGACTAATCACTTATAACCACTTAATAATTATTCAAAAATGCCAAAAATGGCAGGGTATTGTTTTTGTAATTTTTTAAAAGTCATTTCTTTCTGATCAGCGATAAGCAATGGGGAACAGTTGATAGGCTTATTATATTTAAGTGACATATATTTTACGTGCTTTTTTTAGAGGCAAAATCATAATGATTTCTCCGAAATCAATTTCTCTAAGCAAATCACTCTCTATACTGAGCAATGACAGATATGCTAGACGTTTGTGCGTCATCGTCGTACGCAGCCTATTTTTAATAATTTTCATTTTAGAAAATGAATGTTTGAGGACGCCATCAATGTGTGGGGGCCCCATGTGGCTCCCACCCCGGTTGAACGGCCTTGCATCTGGCTCTGTCGTTAGCTCTTGAGCTAAATTCACGTTATATGGATGGAACAATTTCTATGGATGTTTGAAAAATATACGCCCTGGACGTTCATTTTAAGTTTTTGATCTAAAAAAGGGTTTATAATTCCATCATTAATGAAATAGGTACTTATCCTCACTTGGCAGGTCCTAGTAAGGATCATTAAATGTAGCATCCGCCAGCATAGTTGCATACTTGAGCTAGAGTATACAATATACCATCAAACAACGATACCGAAACTATTCTATAAATTACGTGTAGGTACACGGTTTAATGGAAATCGGAGACTCAAAATTTGTTTACGTGTAGGCAGTTTTATTAAAACACACACGAGATAATTAGAAAATATAAACAGGCCTTCACAACAAGCTTTCTAGGAGTTGATTGAAGGCGCGTGGCACTTACCTGTCCATGTGGCTAGTCAGCCCCTGATCATTGCTTACATTCGCGATCGATCTCCCGGCTTAGCAGCATGATTAAGACAGAGATAGATCTACGTCATCTAGCTTCTCTCTCTCTTCCTCAGCCTCAAACTTGCGGCATGGAAAGGCGGGAAATAATTAACCAACCTATGACTACCATCCTTGCATAGATACGTAGTGCTATTTATTCTATCCTGTTACACCAAAGCTCACATGAAACACTGCATAGCTTAGGTGTAGACACATATTTCATGAAAACATATTGTCTACCACAAAAGATGACGGGGAACACTGCAATATGGCCTTTGACCTCATTGAATTACTAATGTTAAAAATTAAAAACATGCGCAACTTCCTCATGTTACTAGACGCAGGTTAAATCGTCAAATATTGATATATATCTGATCTGGTCGATAGCCGAGTGGGTTAAAACGCGAGGTGGCAATCGCGATTAATCACACCTACATCGCATCACCGGGTTCGAATCCCGGCTCCGGCACTGGCACTGTCGGAGGAAATGGTTGTATGTCCGGGTTTTTTTAAAGTGTAACCCCCTTCCGCACAAGCTCTGGCTTCTGTAATTGGGGGTTGTCTAATTTCTGTGGTGTTTATTTATATTATTATTTATTATATATATATACGCCGGGTGTCAACGGATTATGGTAGACCTCCTTTTTTCCTTATTTTTTAGAATATCGGAATGAAGCTTAGTAGATGTATTATATGACCAAGAAAACACTTTCACTGTCATTTTTACCTTCTTCCGGTTTCAAAGGAAATAACCCTAAATTTTGATTTTTAAATGGAACACCCTGTATATTTTTGGTGACCAGAACAAATTGCTTGTAAAGGATCGGTGTGGTGTCAGAAAAATCAAATCGAGCATACAAATTTGAGAATATGTATTTCGTGAGCCAACAAATTTAGCCTCAACAGTGATTCCAAAAATATAATAATATACAGGGTGTTCGATTTAAAAAGTTGGGGTTCTTTCTGTTGAAACCGGAAGGGGAAAAATGACAGTTATGTCACAAAGTGTCTTCTTGATCATATAATATATCTATCAAGTGTTTTATTCTGATATTTCAAAAAATAAGGACAAAAATGAGGTCTACCATGATCTGTTTAAATGCTGTCACAGTTACTAGTTCGAGCAACGAGGAGTAGCAATAGACAGTTTTCAGTGAGAACCTGAAGATGACAGATGAGATTCTGCCGAAACATCGTTTAGACAATCGTGAATCGTGAAACTATGCTTTGCTCAAGAAGTACGCTTGAAGATACTAGGAATGAGATTTGTAACGTGAGGTAAAGGGTCTGATAAAATAAAGCTAGAAAATTTTATTAACAATTATTTTGCGTTTTATTTTGTAAATGCATTCTTTTACATTAACATTATAACAGGTAAATGATTTTGTATTGTATTAAGTAGTCAATAGGTGTTCCAAGCGATTATGTGCTGAAACACGGCAGGCAGTGCTATACAGTACAAATTCCTATAATATTAACTATAGTTAACAACGTTATTTATAATTGATTACTATCAGCACGTGTGGCTAACGAATATACAGAATACCCGTTTATTATTGCGATAATAACTTGTAAAAAGGCATTAAGAGTGCAATCTGGGGAAAATTTCAACAAACAGTATTAGAAACTTTTGGAAGACCATTCAGTATTCTAAACATCCATGCCGCATGCCGGAGAATAATAAAATTTTAAATATTATAAGAAAGAGTGATATTCTAATAGTGTCTGTTGGAATTTTATCAAAAATAAATTGAAATATACAAAAACATGCTCATAGTGATCAGTTATGTATCTGTACAAAGTTATATAACAATAAACGCCATATGAAATATGGATCATACTATTAATCCTTATTTTGAGCAAATTTTATTATGTTGAATTGTCACAATCGAATTAATGGGGGGTTGATATTTATTTTAGAGGATATTAGGTACGCAAATTTCAATTTTAAGTTAAGTAAAAACAGTATGGTAATTCCTTCATCTGACCGGGGTAGTTCGTAAGACATTTCAAAACTCAACCACTGCAAATATGAACGGCCAAGATTTTTTTCGCTTTTGTCCATTAGTGTTCACAAGTTTGTGGTAAAAAAGGATTGACGGATTTGACAATTGTCTGTGTTGTGGCGGAAATTGGTGCCTGCGACAATGACATAAGACACAATGTTCGTAACAGTATAACACTGCCTAGGCTCATTCTTTCTACTCTAATCTAAACATACGACAGTGTATATATTTGACTGATGTCGCAGGAGCTCGAGCACGGGTCTTCGACGTCGCAAGTACTCGCGAATGACGCATCGAATTGCGACTGGGGGGTGTGTTGCGTCGTGATGTTGTGCCGAAACCCCCACGAACGATGCATCTGGCAACAGAGCTGACTACGGGATCAGGTCTTTATTTATGTGATCCTAATGTTTGCACCATTTGGATAATTTTTTTCATGACGATGAACGATATCGTCTTTTCTGACGTTACACACGTGTATCCATTCGATTGTCACTCGGCGTTATAACTAATAATAAATCAATACGGCACACCCGCGTTCGATTACGAGTGTTTAAACACAGGCGCAAATATAAAACGTCTAAATTTCGGCATCGGGTACGATTCGCCCATGTCGGCACTTCCTGTTACACTTCTCACTACCGAACTCATAGGCCTTTCTGTGCGTTCGCTTGGAAGCCACATGATTGTTAGCCGGCGCGGCGGTGGGGTAAGCATTTCTTCTATTTACCTCGGTATATCTCGATTATCCTGTCTTGGTCGACGTACTCGAAGATGTGAGGCGCATCCATCAAAATGCCAATAGTACCAGCGGTGGTTACAATAAAAAACATATACAACTGAAGCCTGTCGATCACCATTGCTACGTATTTCCAGTCTTCTCTCGTCTGAAAAGTAATAACACATACTTTATTCATAGATAAGTAAAATCTTTATATACAGGGTGTCCCACCGGGAACTGAATCGATCGATATAGAGAAAAGTACGCATCAGAAAATTTTGAAAATTTAGATAATTACTAATGTCGGTGTGACCAATCCGACTAATATAATTACAAGCAGCTGGCACTTCCGCTTATAACGGAAGTCGATACCAACTTGCTTATTTCAAATAGAACACCCTATATATTTTAGGGTTTTAGAAAAGAGCATAAAATTCTGAGTCGAAAATATGTAGCATATCCTATACCTAAACTTAACCGTTTCAGAGATATTTGATATTTTATAGAAAATTTGACAGGTGCAACGGTTTGCAAGAACCTTTATAACTTTCTTCATGTAAAAAATCCTCATTTGCTTCTTGTCACATAAAAAGAACACAAGAAGAACTACGTTCTACAACTGAAATAAATTTAATAATATCATACCAAGTGTTCCGTTTTTCGCGTTACATTTTGTCAACTTCAAACCGCGAAAACTAGTTTAGGTCAAATGGAACACCCTGTATTTTTTTACGTCAAGTTGTGTAAAATTCAATTCCCTTTTTTCTGATATTAGCATTGTGGAGGTTAAAGTTACAACTTTTTGAAATATTTGCGATTTTATTAGAAATTCATGAATTGTTGTAATCGTTTCATCAAAATAGCCATGATTAGAAACAATCAGTCATTAACTTATGTCAAAAAATGCCAGCATGTTTAAATTATACCAACGAAAACTTTTTAAATTTGTTTATTATTTATGGACAACGTGATAAATTAATATTAAGAACTTGCAGTACATTTGCTAATTTTTTGATGCGTACTTTTCTCTATATCGATCGATTCAGTTCCCGGTGAGACACCCTGTACTTAATCTAGGACCTATTTTCGTTACACTAGGTGACAGAAAAGTATCTACTAATTAGAGTCCTAACCACGTTGCCTAATTTACGCATATTCAACTGACGATGGACATTCATATTTTAATGAAACTTGGATAAATAATCTGCAGCTTCAGCGGTATTTTTTTACAGATTTATAGATTGAAAATGAAAAAGAATTGGGGTGATAGAGTTTCGACAATTATTTTAATAATATCCAAATGACATGTTTTAAAATGTCCCTAAAAGAAACAATGCTATAAGTCTCTAAGGAATTATAATCTTAATCTGTAATTTATAAGTATGTGATATTTGCCGATACACTTCTTACAAAGTTTCATGAATTCCTATGAGTTTCAAAGGTTTATTAACAATATATGAGTTTTAATGAGGCAATACAGTTCTAATTTTTTCTTGTTTTCTATGAGTTTTTACAAGACGAGAAATGTTTGAAAGTTTACCAGTTATAATAAGATAATACGGTTTGAATTTTTATCGTATTCTATTAGCGTTCATTAGACAGGGAATTATGATGGATATATGAGTTTTATTAAGACAACGCAGATCAAATTCCGATATGAGTAATTAATCAGCAAATAATACTTAAGAATTTATCTTCTCCCGGAATTTTAAGTAATTGCCAGGGCATCTCTACAGTTAATAACCGAATCCGCAACATGTGTATCTATAAATTACAAACAGAAACAAGGTCGAAACTTTTACCTGAATGTACAAATCTTCGTTGCGTAAATGTTCAGCGATGAACTCAACAGCTTCTGTTGCCTTCGAAGCTTCCGGTGACAGTAGAATTGAATCCGAACTTTCGCTTTCTCTTCTACAGCTATCTGTACCAACACCCACACCCAAGTCCGAATTGGGTTTTCTGTTTATTTTACAATTCGGGTGGTGGTGCAGATCTGATAGTTCCATGACCTCCACTTTACTTTGGGATTCGATGGAACTGAAAATAAGGTAATGCACATATCCAACGTTAATGTAGTAAAATAAGAAGGGAGTTGCAGATGGGAATAAACTAATGTCTCTCGAGGAGCGCATAGTAGGATTGATGCCTCAACTGATATTCTGAAATATTTTAGATATCTTTAAGAGTGCTCTCTGGCAAAGGCGTTAGTTTATACCCAGACTGTTCAATATCAGATTCTTGCTTAAATGTTGAAATTGGCGTTGCGGTGAACGGTCATCAGGATATACGTTCTTTTTTTTTAATTAACAGAACTGGATTCCCAATGCGTCCTGTTATATTAAAGAAGGGACGTGCTGACGCTGCACGTTGATATACTTCTCTACAATATAAAAAGAAACCTGCTATATCAATCAATCAATCAATCGAAATATACTTTATTGTCCAGAAGAATAATCTTGTTGACAAAACATAAAACAAATAAAATTATACATACAGGCTGTCCATTTAATCAGGGCTCTCGAGAATATCTCACTTAATATCGGTCATACAAGAAAAATTATTTTTACGAAAATTGTACCGATTTATATAACCTACAAAATGGTTTAAAGACATTTGAAATCCATGGCCTAGTTTAAGAGTTATGGCGGAAAATATCGAAAATGCTGAAAACGTCTAGGCTAAATATCTCCGCTATTTGAAGAGATATGAGAAAAATTCTAAGGCGAAAATTTTTTGCAAAATAGAGTGTTTCAACGAGGTTTTATCTAATTTTTTTTCAAAACCGCTGTATTTTGAGAGTTACTCTTCAGGCTGTTAAAAAAATTATTTTGAAACGGGCGGGAAATGGTGCCATTAAATAGAGTATCTCCTCCCTTTTCAACGATATATCACATGCCATATTCGTCCATTACTACTACGTTAGTAATTATAAAAATAATTTTTTAAAACCAATAATTTTTTTTTAACAAGCATTATACTTGCCGTGGAGAAGTATGATTAAATAAAACGATAAAATAATTCAATAAGTTGTTCAAATCTTTGCTATAATAAAACATTAACACAAATAAGAAGAATAAAGTAAATTCAGGTAACAAAAACAAAATAATAATCAAGAAAGCAACATGGAGCAATTATGGAAAGAGTATTCGCTGTTATGCCAATGTATAGAGGTCCTCCATAAAAGCGTCACTCCTTGCTCAGAAAGTTAAAATGTCTTTACCAATTAATTTAAGTATAATATCCATTTGTTTGTATTTCATGATTTCACTATTATTTCAATTATTTTAAAATAGTTGGCTATGAACACACTTGATAATTTAATTTTTTGACAGATTATCTCAGTTAATACTTAAACTCTCACTCAATCAAAAATGATTTTCACTCACATTGATCGCTATAATATGTTCGTTACATATTGCCAATGCAATTTTAACTCTGGATTAGCTCAAGTAGAATATAGAAACATATTTCCACAATCACTACAGCCGAATAAAACTCTGTTCAGAAAATTAGCTACGAAACTGAAAAATAATGGTTCATTTTTAAAGAAGAAGACAAGGTTGAACAGTGTTACTGATAATGTAAATAAGGTAAACCGAGTTATTAATTATGTAAGAAATAAAAATACAGAAAATTTGGAAACATCATTAAGAGAAATTCAAATTGCTTGTCATATAAATAAAACAAGTGCTAGAAAATTTTTAAAGAAAAATGCTTACCGGTGTTATAAAGCCAAATAAGTTTACAATTTACAAGCGGGGGACAAACCAAGGAGGACGACTTTTTGTAGGTGGCTGTTGGAAAAGAAGCGTGCCGATCCATTAATATGTAGTAATATACTTTGGTCCGACGAGGCAAATTTTTCCAATAATGGATTTTTAAATCTCAATATTCATTACAAATGGACTTCTGAAAATACACACTGGCATAGACCGACTGGGTTTCAAAGTCGTTTTTCAGTAAATGTGTGGATAGGTATTTTAGGCACCAATTTAATAGGTCCTTATTTTTATGATGGTCACCTCAGTGGTCAAAGGTACCTAACTTTTTGAAAAATGAATTTAATGAATTCTTAGATGGCCTACCTTTAGAGAATCGACACAACTTTCAATATTTTCAACAAGATGGAGCTCCTCCCCACAATTCCCAGATTTGCCTAGACTATTTAGACGACGTTTTGCCTCAACATTGGATAGGTACCAATGGATTTATTCGATGGCCCCCTCGTTCTCCAGATATAACCCCAATGGATTTTTTTCTATGGGAGTATATTAAAAATAAGGTGTTTTCGGCGACACCGCAAAATGTAGAGGACCTAAGAGTTCGAATTCAAAAGGCATGTATTATAGTTACCCCCGAAATGCTGGTAATGTTTTAAATGCAGTGCCTCGCCGCGCTCAATTGTGCATAAGAAATCGCGGTGGACGCTTTGAACACTTGATATATCTTAAAAAAAAATTAATTTGAGGATTAGATAAATATTAATGTTGTGTGCTATATTCTTTTTATTATTAATTTCTTTTTATTACCTAAATTTATTTTATTCTTCTTAATTGTGTTAATGTTTTATTACAGCAAAGATTTGAACAACGTATTGAATTATTTTATTATTTTATTTAATCATACTTCTCCACGGCAAGTATAATGAATGCTTGTTAAAAAAAATTTATTGCTTTTAAAAAAATGTTTTTATAATTACTAACGTAGTACCAATGAATAAATATGGCATGTGATATATCGTTGAAAAGGAAGGAAAATACTTTATTTAATGGCGCCATTTCCCGCCCGTTTTAAAATAGTTTTTTTAACAGCCTGAAGAGTAAATCTCAAAATACAGCGGTTTTGAAAAATATTAGATAAAACCTTGTTGAAACACTCTGTTTTGCAAAAAATTTTCGCCTTAGAATTTTTCTCGCATCTCTTCAAATAACGGAGATATTTGGCCTAGACGTTTTCCGCATTTTCGATATTTTCCGCCATAACTCTTAAAGTAGGCCATGGATTTCAAATGTCTTTAAACCATTTTGTAGGTTATATAAATCGGCACAATTTTCGTAAAAATATTTTTTTTTGTACGACCGATATTAAGTGAGATATTCTCGAGGGCCCTGATAAAATGGACATCCTGTATATAACTTCTATAAATATAAATATATAAAACTATAAACATAAGATCATACAATAAAACAAACTACAAATCACATTTTTCCGTCAAACATTAAAAACATCTCATCTACATCAGAATATATCATCTAAATATTTCTTTATTTCATAATATGGTTTATCAATAAGTAGATTTTTCACTGCGTTTTTGAAACCCTGATTGGAGACGATGTCCTTAATATGGCTCGGTAAGTGATTATACATTTTAGGACCATTGTAAACCACAGAATATCGGACAAGTCTAGTTCTTGGGGTTGGCAGTGTAATATTACCTATTTGTCGAGTGCTATATGTTGAGCAGACCCAGACACCGACCATGCTGTACATAATTTGCAGGAAACAACTACTTAGCGGGCAAATACCCCGACCTGCATTGAATTATACCTTACAAATCATGAAAAATTGGTAGCCAATGTCATTTGTCAATTCCCTGACCAGGCATAAACCGGTTTCGAACTTATTAGTTCTCATCAGTATTCCATAGGTCATGGAACAGACAAATGACAGTGGCCAACCTGCATATATATATATATATTGGAGATTGTGCTTTTTTGCTAAAATTAAAAATACAACTTTTTCCAACTTTTTGTGCAAACGCGCTACGATAATTCTTTACTTGTATGTATCTTGATTGAGCTAATCAACTTATTTAGCTTGTCATGCTCGGCCAAGTGAAATATTCATGAATCTTTTTCATTATAAAAAATACCGACTAAAAAACTTCTAATACATTTTATCTGTACTAAAATATCCTGAAAGTTTTATTCCTTAATGAAAGCAAATTAGGAGAAAGAAATTCTTTCTGTGTATCTATCTATGTATATTATTCGTAATTAATCTAATTTGTGATGGGGCGTGCGTGGGTGCGTCTTTACTATGTACATACTTCGATACGCGATGTAAAGCAACGCCAGGCGCAGTTAGTAGTTGGATGGGTGACCGTTCCAACGAAGACCGCGTCCTGGCCTCAAACATCTTCCAGAGGCTTGTATATCAGTGTATGCGCGGAAGCTATACAACCTTAGGCGAGGGTTGTATAGGGGATATACCATCCTTCGGAGGGGATGTAAAGCCGTCGGTCCCTTGTCTATTAAATGTTAGGCAAGTAAAAGATCCCTACTATTCTTAAGGGAAGAGGTTCGGCAAAATTCCTGGTTGGGGGTAGCTCGTCTACAGGCGTCGGTGTTAGGCCTCAGTAGCGGAAATAGGCCGACGTTAAATAAATGTATAAAAAAAAATGTAATTTGTGACTTATGTTAAAGAACGCTATAACCCCGATATACTTTTCGACGTTGTAACAAAATCCGACTTAGGAAATATTTCGTAAGAAAAGCGTGCTTCACGTAAAAACGCCGTGGAGGAGGTTTTTAATTCTTGGAAATATATTTTTGCTCTTCGGAGCGTTTTTTATGCCAAATTTTCGCTAACTCTTCGAGGAGCGTTAATTTGGTAAGTGTAGTAAATGTCGCTGCACAGGGACGTAATGTCGCCCCGACCACCCAATTTTAGAAAGTATAATAAAATTGGACTTGAACTTCCAAATTTCCAAGATTAAAAACCCTTTTACGAATCCACGTTGTCAAGCACTGCAACTCTTACGAAGTGTTGAATATGAGGACAAGTTAGTCCAACGACTATCCAAAGTATATCGGAAGTTATAGCGAAAATAGCCCTTAGCGACATGGGACCCCCATCATTTCCTAGCAGTCGGATTTGACGGGGAAATGATGTGTTTTGACGGGGTTTGCCCTAAACCGGTTCCTCAGTGATTCGGAGTCAAAAAAGTATTATAACCATGTACTCACACGTGCATGGGATCTGCCTTGCCTGAACGTAAAATTTGTTATTGCATAATACAAACGAAGTAGATACGCTTCAAGCAATTTTAAGCTCCGAGGAGCGACCAAAATTTATGTGAATTAATAAATACGTTTATAAAGACAGGCAAGCATAAGCCCACCAAAATTTCAGTTACATGAACTGTTCCTTGAATCTTTTTGTGCATCGTTAGCTTTTCAAACTGCATATTGGATGGTAGTTGGTACCGTATGAATCGTCCCGTTCCTCACCATGTGTTGTACACGGGTCAGACCATTGTTTGTTAACATTTTCTCTGAAGAAGTTGTTGTAAAAACATACATTTTTTTAAAAGATTTAATATACATTTTTTGAACTTTATATTGTCTTTTACTTGTGTTTTCTAACAAAATTTCCCTTTCAGATTTAAATTTTAAGAGAGTGTAAAACAGACAGTGTTAGATTTATAGTGTTACGACGTCTTCCAATTAGTACCATCAGAGCCGCAGTTAAGCATAAACGACAGTAAGTATGATTTATCCATTAATCTCCGTCTGAAACAGTCACTTGAACCCTAAAAATTTTGTGAACGTAATATTTTTATTTAGTATTTAGAAAGGGTTGAGGAAAAAGAAAATTAATTTTTTCTTTTTCCTATTTTTTTTCAATTTTTCTAAGTTTTTCGAACAAAAAATACGTCCTTCAGACTTCCATCAAAAGCATGGATCGTTCACATGGCGCCCGAACAGGGACCATGCCGTCCCCAAACCCAACAAATCCTTTCTCATTCATGGCGGAAGACTCCGAGGGGTCGACCCCAAGAGAATTTTATGAGCGAGTCACCGCACCGCTCGTCGACGACGGTTCTAGAGGGATAGAACCACAGCGACTGTTTCCGGAGGGAGATAATGTTAATTTATCAGCTTCACAGCCACAAACTGCTTCGATGGAGAGTATGTTTCTGAAAATGGCAGAGGGCTTCGTGCAGGCGATACAGAACGTGTCGACCTGTACGCCCCATGAGAGACAAAGATGTCCGAACGTGACGTTCCATGGGCTTGATCATGAAGATCCAGAAGCATTTCTGAAAATTATGGAGGAATATTTCGACAGAGCTCGCATAAGCCACGACTATGATCGCCTCCATAACGTAACCGGCCAACTCAAGGGCGAAGCTCAACGATGGTCCGAACAATTTAGGACGTTGACTACTTCGTATGCCTTATTCAAGGAAAGATTCCTTACGAGATTTAATTCTCCCGACATACAGTCACGAGCTATTGCTCAACTGTATGCCGTCAAGCAAACGTCTTTAGACGACACGGCAGTGTTTATCACAAGGAAAACCTGTCTTTTCGATCGTATTGATCCCTTTAAATCCGAAGCCATCAGAGCTCGGGTCATCATGGACCAACTGCGTCCAGAAATTAGGTCACGCTTGAGAAGCAACCTAATTTCAAACACCGAAATGTTAATAGCAGCGGCTACTAACGTCGAGCGGGATTCAGCTGACGAACAGACGTCGCTAATCCAGCTTATTGATCAACGTCTGTCCCGCGCGTCTTACTATCGAGAGCCGGGACACATAAGTCCACAAAATTCAAGTATAAGGAGCAATGGAAGCCCAACTCCGACAGCACCGAGGGTGCATTTCCGAGAGGACGTATCTCGACAGGACGGTCCAGGCAGAGCGCCTGGTCGTCCTATTTTTATGCCTAATTTATCAAGCGGATCAGTGAATCCTGACCGCAGGCAAAACAATTTTAATGGCGGATCGGGGAAATTCCGAGTACCCGACCGACCGGCTACCCCGTGCCGATACTGCACAGACACAGTGCAGTGGCACTTCCATAGTCAGTGTCCGAATAACCCTCATCTCAACAGGAGACCGGGAAACTTTCGAGGGGCCAGAGACCCAGGCCAGGGTCCATCTGCAAGATCCCCGGCACAACGGCCGAACCAAGGCGGCAGCAATGTCCAGTAATTTTTTCCGATACTCATGACCACTACGACGCTCCTCTGCACAAGACAAGAGAGTCAATAAATTATATGAGCGAAGCGTTCCCTTTGCCTCGTATAAAAGTTCAAATAAATGAACATGCGGTCGACGCACTGATAGATTCAGGCTCGACGCGAAACGTTATCCATCCGAGGATGTTGGATAATTTTAAAAATCTCACGACACGTCGATCATTTGCTATGGCGTGCGGAGATCGAATGGTGGACTCTCTTGGCACGACAAAATTACAAGTAATAATTTCAGGCACCTCTTTTGAAATTGATTTTCAAGTAATCGAAAATTTAAACGAAACGATAATATTAGGATCACCATTCTTATATATGAACAATGTCGCGTATGATTATGGCAGAAAATGCCTATATGCCGGCACAGAAGAGCGTATTACCGTCTTCTGGAATCAAGCTTCTCAGAGGGAGAGACAGCAGGCAAAGCTTCCTGAAGAGCTTGTTATAAATGACAAATTTCTACGGCCGCTGTTCGAAGAATTTGTCGATCTGTTCACTGCGGAACCGACTCAAGCAACCACAGTGACTGTGAAACACAAAATTACAGTGAAAGACACGAAACCATTTAATATCAGACCATATCCGATGTCTCCGAGTACTAAGAAAATTATGTACGACCAAATCGAAGAGATGTTAAAAGCTGGCGTCATCGAACCTAGCACTGCCCAATATAGTTCACCACCAGTGATAATAAAACGCTCCGACAAGAAACCACGATTCTGCATCGATTATCGCCATTTGAACGAGATGACTGAAGACGAGGCTTCCGTCTTACCCAAAATACACGAAAGTATTAAAGATTTAGGAAATTCGAAGATTTTTTCTGTGTTGGATTTAAAAAGCGGATATTGGCAAATACCGCTAGATGAAGCATCAAAAGATTTTTCGACTTTTACCACTCCTGATGGGGCAGCTTACAGATTTAATGTCATGCCTTTCGGACTCAAGACAGCTCCCTGTACCTTTCAGAAATTCATGGCAAAGGACGTTTTAACGGGTTACCTGCACCATTTCTGTAAAGTGTATTTAGATGATATAATCGTTTACAGCGTAAACGTGAAGGAGCATATGTCCCACTTGAGATTAGTCTTTGAAAGACTACGTCTACACAATCTGAAAGTGTCACCGGAAAAGTGTGTAATAGCGACGAATGAAATTCAATATTTAGGCCATACAATTAGAACCGATACTTCCCAACCATTAGAAAAACATGTCTTACAAATTCAAAATTATCCCGTTCCAGCTACTAAAAAGCAGCTACAAAGTTTCCTAGGGCTTTGCAACTGGGTACGAGAATATCTACCAAATGTGGCGATGATCACGAAGCCACTAACGAAACTTCTTTCGAAGGAAAATCGTTTTCACTGGAACCATACATGCGATGAAGCATTTAGAAAATTAAAAGAATTATTATCCGGACCGCTGGAACTCCATCGGCCGGATTTTTCACGTCAATTCATTTTGCAAACAGATGCATCACTACAAGGCCTTTCGGCCGTATTATATCAATTAGGCGACAACGGCGAAAAATACATAATCTCGTATGCAAGCAACACGTTATCTCCAGCGGAGAGACGTTACCACATAAATGAGCTAGAATGCTTGGCGGTGGTGAACTATATTAAAAAGTACAAGATGTACTTAGCAGACAAACCGTTCTTGGTGAAGACGGACAACAGGGCGTTACTTTGGTTAAACAAACATAAGGACGACAAGACAAAATTTACTCGATGGTCATTACTATTGCAAGAATATGCTTTCAAAATTGAACACTGTCCAGGAAAGGAGAATTTATTAGCAGATTTTCTAAGTCGTAACCCACAAAATCAGTATGTCGAGACAGACGATGAAGAGGAAAGAATGTTCCTACCAAATTATAAGTGTCCAGAACGTATTTCTGTTTTAACGCACTCAGAAATATACGAAGATATCGTACAGGCTCAATTGAGTTCAAGAGATATTCAAGACAAGATCCGCCGTTGGAATGATCTATTTCAACAGGAACAACGTTCCGATGCGGATCTTATTTTTATGAAAAATTTTCACGTCCAAGACGATGTACTTTTTAAAGATTGCGATCGAAATTTTAAATTAATAGTTCCAAAGAGGAAAATAAAAGAATTGATTTACCATTATCATGACCGAGATGAAGCATGTCATCCAGGAAGAGACGAGACTCTCAGGAAAATAGCGAAACGCTACTATTTCAATAATATGGCCAGGATCGTAGGCAAATACATAAACGACTGTCTGATATGCCAGTCTGTAAAGACAAGACAAGCCCAACCCAATGCTCCACTTAGAAGTCATGCACCACAAAATGCATTTGAAACCTTGAGCGTCGACGTAATTGGCCCGCTGCAGAGGACTAAAGACGCCGAAAACAGATATATGATTATCGTCGAAGACGTTTTCAGTAAATGGATAGAGGCAAAGGCATACATTCAGGTCGACGGCAGAACGATAGCCAAATATATCGACGAAGAAATAGTAGCAAGATTCGGAGTCCCTCGAGTCATAATATCAGACAACGGTGGTCATTTCAATTCCGAATGGTACATCACCTTTTGCGAAAGGAATGGTATCGAACGATACTTAATTCCAGCATATCACCAACAGTCCAACCCCGTGGAACGACGGGTGCAGGAATGCAAGAAAATTTTAAAGACTCTTTTATTCAAAAAGCCAAACGACACTTGGGATCGCTACGTGCATCAAATGACATATATATTAAGAAATCGTAGGAACGCCGCTACAAATCAAACACCTAGCATGGTCGTGTTAGGATATGATCCAGCCGAAAGAGGCGAATGGGATTTGTATGCCTGGAGGCAAGAAAGAGCCAAGCAACAAACGCTTCCACGATACGAGCGAATCAAGGAAGCCCGTCAGGCCCAACAAAATTATAAACAGAAATATGCGCCGAAAGAGGCCGTCACTCCGATCGTCTACAAAGTAGGAGACAGAGTCATGAGTAAGAGAAAAAAGAAGGTACATACCTTCACGCCGTCTTGGTCAGGCCCGACCAGAATTCTGAAGAAGTTTTCAGACGAAGTGTATCTCGTGCAAAAGGGAAATGTAACGACAAGAGTACATGTCGATGATTTGAGACCAGCCCCGCCAGAGGAGCACAACTTGGAAATCGAATCTTCCGATGAAGAAAATGCTAGTCCAGGCGGAACATCACTCGATGGAAATGATTCCCCGTTCTCAGACGATTCCACAGAACCTCCACCGCCGGAGCAAACGGTTGTACAAATTCATGCACCGCCACGAGATGCTTCCACTTCTGATTCAGAATCAAGTTCTGGAGATTCAATTATATTTTTATAATATTTTTCAACCTAGGCTAAGTTTTAACTTAGTGCTAGGTTTATTTTATATCAAAATTTCCATACCAACTTCTTGTCGTGTCAGGCAAAAGTTGGTATTTTTTATGCATTTTTTACAAGTTATTTTCATCTGAGGATATTGTATCCACATACAAATCTTCCAAATTCACTGCAGCAACTCTGACCGTGTCCGGCAGAGTTGGTATTTTTTATAATTTTTTCAAAGTCCTCAAATGTTACTAAACATTCATCTGTAAGCAGAGTCCGACCCAAAGGGTTCAAACAAATGTTCCATTGGCACGGCATGGAAAGACGACAACTCTGACGCAGAGCGCGATTCAGACGAGTCTAGCAACTCAAGGGCGAGATGCCGCCACGTCTGCTGGAGGGGCAGATGCAACGATCCGACGGATGCAGATTCTGTCGCAGATTTCTCCCAAGAAGAGATTTTAATAAAAACTATTTCAATCAATATAAGTCAACAAAATCCAATGTTCCTATTCTCAAAGACGACGATGTGATATCGGTCGCAGATTTCTCCCAAGAAGAGAATTTTTAACTACTCGGAAACCATTTCAACCAATATAAGTCAACAAAATTCAGTGTTCTTATTCTCAAAGACGACGATATGTTATCGGTCGCAGATCCCCAGACGGGATGTAAACAAACATTTTACTAAAATTTTGTTTTATTGTTTCATATAAACCGAGCAGAGCCAATGTATAGCTGGAGCCAAGCAGTCCGAGGACCACCTAAGCTGTTCCAGAAGGCAGTTCGACACCGAAGGTGATCGACGAGGCATAGACACGAGGAGGAGCAGACGCAAGCCCGCATTAGTGGAAGAACACTAAGAAAGATAAGTGCGTCGAAAGTGTTTGTGTTGTGTCATCGAGAATCTGAGGATTTTCGATTTTTTCTTTTTTTATGCCATTTTTGAAACACAATGTTCAATAATTCAATCGAATGCTATGCATCGATATATGTTCAAATTATCATCATTTTTAGATTTGCATCTATGTTTTGTTCAGATAGGCCGGTCTGAACGATAACCGAATACAACACATGGGAGACTACATCCAATGATCCATTTTATTTTCAAACAAACAATTTACCAAACGTTACACAAAAAGATTCACGGAAAGGAGGGGAGTGTTAAAGAACGCTATAACCCCGATATACTTTTCGACGTTGTAACAAAATCCGACTTAGGAAATATTTCGTAAGAAAAGCGTGCTTCACGTAAAAACGCCGTGGAGGAGGTTTTTAATTCTTGGAAATATATTTTTGCTCTTCGGAGCGTTTTTTATGCCAAATTTTCGCTAACTCTTCGAGGAGCGTTAATTTGGTAAGTGTAGTAAATGTCGCTGCACAGGGACGTAATGTCGCCCCGACCACCCAATTTTAGAAAGTATAATAAAATTGGACTTGAACTTCCAAATTTCCAAGATTAAAAACCCTTTTACGAATCCACGTTGTCAAGCACTGCAACTCTTACGAAGTGTTGAATATGAGGACAAGTTAGTCCAACGACTATCCAAAGTATATCGGAAATTATAGCGAAAATAGCCCTTAGCGACATGGGACCCCCATCATTTCCTAGCAGTCGGATTTGACGGGGAAATGATGTGTTTTGACGGGGTTTGCCCTAAACCGGTTCCTCAGTGATTCGGAGTCAAAAAAGTATTATAACCATGTACTCACACGTGCATGGGATCTGCCTTGCCTGAACGTAAAATTTGTTATTGCATAATACAAACGAAGTAGATACGCTTCAAGCAATTTTAAGCTCCGAGGAGCGACCAAAATTTATGTGAATTAATAAATACGTTTATAAAGACAGGCAAGCATAAGCCCACCAAAATTTCAGTTACATGAACTGTTCCTTGAATCTTTTTGTGCATCGTTAGCTTTTCAAACTGCATATTGGATGGTAGTTGGTACCGTATGAATCGTCCCGTTCCTCACCATGTGTTGTACACGGGTCAGACCATTGTTTGTTAACATTTTCTCTGAAGAAGTTGTTGTAAAAACATACATTTTTTTTAAAGATTTAATATACATTTTTTGAACTTTATATTGTCTTTTACTTGTGTTTTCTAACAAAATTAATTTTTTCTTTTTCCTATTTTTTTTCAATTTTTCTAAGTTTTTCGAACAAAAAATACGTCCTTCAGACTTCCATCAAAAGCATGGATCGTTCACACTTATTCTAGTTTCTATATATACAGGGTGTCCCAATAGTGCTTCAAAGTTCAATATCGACCTTATTAGAAGACTTTGGAAAATTATGAAATAAAAAGTATTATAATTTAACGATTTTTTAATGAAAAAGTAAAAATATCTCTGGAAACATCGATTTTAAATATAGGATATTATTCACAAAAAACGTAGAAAATTAATGTGCTAATACAATAATATACAGAGTGTTCCATATGAAAAAATTGAGAAAATTCGCTTTGAAATGCCCTGAATTAGCGCCAGTATAAAACACACCCTGTGTAATTATAATCAATATTTGGTGGTTGCGCCGTTGTAGCACATCCCTTGTCTACATAATATCAAAATAAATCTTCTTAATTAATAGTAATATACACACAGCGAGTTCATTTGATAAACCTTGTTCCGACCAAAATTTTCATATTTTTTCGAATAACTCCGCAGCGCCACATCAAAAACCAAGAATCTGGAGGTCGTTGGAAAGGTAATTTTACGTTGAATTCATAAATACAAAAATATATAGGGTGTTCCATTTAAAAAAAATGACCTCGAAGATGCTCCGTTGTAGCGAGTCGCCCTATATATTTCAAAATATTTTTAAAATGTGCGCCTTTTGACACTATACCACTTCCATAAAAAAATAATGTTCCAAACACTTCTAATAAGGCCGATATTGGACTATTGGAACACCCTGTATATCAAAAGGAACTAATAAATTCATCTATTTAATTACGTTTATTTATTTTATATACCATTTTCTGTGACCCTTACAGGTTACTACCCGCTGGATCAGGGGAAACGGGAAGCTCGCGTCGGCAAGGACACTCCCTCCTAAGAAAGTTCTTAGCAGAGCGCTGACATTTTATCGATAAGTTAAAGGGAACATTACGTGCCTTTGTATCTTTGCTTTGTCGACTACGTCTACGGACAGGCTTCAAACTTGTGGAGATTTATTATCTTCAAGGTAGTTCCAAAAATGAAATAACTCGTTCATTCATTCAGTTATAATAAGCGTTGTCTTAGCTTTTACGCGTGATGCATCTTTAATTGTGTCCCGGGCTTAACTTAAACACTTTGGTAAGGGATAAGCTCGTTCGTTGTATTAGCGGTTGAGCGAGCTTCTGTGGGCTTACTGGCAACGTAAGCCATGCGAGGGTCGCCACCCTTCTTGATACGGATATATATTAATTCGTATAAATTACATTTGCCAAAGATCTTCGCGTTTGGTAGCAGCATTATTATACATTTTTGGAATAGAAATATACGGTGCGCACATATACAGTGTGTTTCACTTCTCGTGAAGACACCCCTGTATCTCCTTTATTTGTGGCCGAATTCATTTCTAATTTTTATCAGATATACAACTCTATAAGGCGACTTTACATGACACATAAATGTCGTCTAGATCTAAAACGCCGGCCTACTGCGATAAAAAGAAAATCGCAATTTTCGAGAAATCATAGTAGGCTTAGAAATAGACAAAAATTTTGTTAATAAAAGTTGTTCAGAATCGCGAGATATGCCCCCGTATAAAATTTGGTGAAAATCGAAAAACTTTAAAAAAAAATGTTTGTTTCACTTCTCGTGAAGACACCTCTGTATCTCCTTTATTTG
Source organism: Leptura quadrifasciata (assembly GCA_963675555.1). NCBI lineage: Eukaryota > Metazoa > Arthropoda > Insecta > Coleoptera > Cerambycidae > Leptura > Leptura quadrifasciata. The sequence goes on along the minus strand of OY776682.1, from coordinate 4,969,165 downwards.
TGGCCGAATTTCAAGGCTATTCATGGAGTTATACAGCTTCATAAAGCGACTTTGTCCAACAAATAGAGATAACTTTTTCCAACAAATGAAAGTCGTGCACAATTATTATTAAAATTATTTATTAAATAAAAGATGAAGTAAGTGTTTACAACGAATGACTATATTATTATATTCGGCCCCTTTCTACTAACCCACCATCAAGTCGCTTTCTGTTATTTATTACAACTCTTCGCAATTCTTGAGCTGTAACTTCTAAACACGTTTGCCTTATCCTCTCACAAAGCTGCTCCACATTTTGAGGTCTGTTTGTTTTTAATATGACCCCAAAAATAAAAATCCATGGGAGTGAAATCGGGAGATCTGGGTGGCCAATGTATTAGAGGGCTATTTCGTCCTAACCATTTTTGGGGAAAATGTTCATTAATCCATGCTCTTACTACTACGGAATTATGGATAGATGCTCCATCGAGTTGGAAATACAATTGTTCCAAAGGAAAATCGACTATTGCATTCCACAGATCATTATTTAAAAATTGTCGCAAATGTAACGCATTTATATTTTGAAAAAAGAAGAACGGCCCTATTATTGATTCGTTTAAAATTCCGCACCACACATTTACCTTCTGGGAATATTGCCTTTTACAATTTATTACCCAATCAGGATTTTCTACTGCCCAGTACCTAGAGTTTTGTGATGATACCACCCCGTTGGTGGAGAAAGTTGCTTCATCCGTGAAAATTATTTTCTTCAAGACGTCTCGATTGTTTAAATAATTACCTTGGATACATAAACAATATTCAAGTCTTCTCTCTTCATCACCTTCCTCCAAAGTGTGTAAAAATTTTGGTTTATACGGTGGTAGTTTATGGCGTTTTAAATATCTCCAAATTTTTGACACCGACAAATTCAGGTCACGAGCCATATTTCTAAGGCTGGTAGTGGGATTGGCTTTAAACGCCGCTAATATAACATTATCATCTTCATGCCTTCGATTAAGATGTACTCTCGGTTTAAGCACATTACCAGTTGTATTGAACAAGTGACATATTCTTGCTATGGTACCATGGTGTATTGGTTGTCTTAGAGGATGTCTTAAATTAAATTCTTCTGCTGCTTCTCTTGAAGACCGTACATTTTCACCGACTATCTTTATTATTTCTACTTTTTCATCAGCAATTAAAAGTATTCTAGCCATTATGAGTAAAAAAATCAAATAAGGAAACTAACAAACTCAACAATAGAAAACAACAATCACTTCTGTCATAAAAGTAATAGTATTGACAGTTAATTTCACGGCATTCTTAACATTTAAAACAAAAAAACCGCTCCTAAATCACTGAGCCGATAAGGAGGAAGGATATGATGGAGCGTTAGTTCTCAAGAACAGTGACAACAAAAAAAACTGTATTACATTGTTAACTTGATGTGTAATAATAAGAAGTGACTCTTTTAGCGTTTTATTGAATCATGATTTTTGCTCACAACTTTCATTTGTTGGAAAAAGTTATCTCTATGTGTTGGACAAAGTCGCTTTATGGAGCTGTATAAATCCATGAATTAGTCTTGAAATTCGGCCACACAAAGGAGATACAGGGGCGTCTTCACGAGAAGTGAAACAAACATGTTTTTAAAAAGTTTTCCGATTTTCACCAAATTTTATAGGGGGGCATATCTCGTGATTTTGAACAACTTTTATTAACAAAATTTTTGTCTATTTCTAAGCCTACTATGATTTCTCGAAAATTGCGATTTTCTTTTTATCGCAGTAGGCCGGCGTTTTAGATCTAGACTACATTTATGTATCATGTAAAGTCGCCTTATAGAGTTGTATATCTGCTAAAAATTAGAAATGAATTCGGCTACAAATAAAGGAGATACAGGGGTGTCTTCACGAGAAGTGAAACACACTGTATTATGCATAGTTTAATAAAATCTCACAAAAGTAATTTATTTTTACTTTTTAAATTTTATTTGCACTATTCAACAGATCGTGCGACACAATTACAGAAAGAAGAAATACATAAAAAAAGAAAAAAAAATACACTTAAAAGACCCCGCATTTCTTCTTATATAAAATGGTTCAGACGTGTATGGGCTTTTTAAAAATATTTTTTAAATATCCTACTCGTCAAGCAACTAGTCTTATTATTAACAACATACGCAAGTCTTTATTGCAGCGATTTGTACCAAAAAACATCGGCTTCAACGCAATCACTAGGGAACATTACATTGCAAGACTCGTTTCCCAGTTTACGAATAAATTATATAATCCTGAACCAAATACTCCACGGGCTATTGTCTTAATAGATTGCATTAATAATAAAATTGAGAAAAGTAGTAATTTTGGAATTCTTCGTCAATCATATTGCTACCACCAGAACCAGAAGTAATGGTTACACCAGATGGATACATCGGAGCAATTAATGGGCCCTATTTTTCGGATTCTCGAAAGAATAATGCTTCTATTTTGAATCATGAACTTCGAAATTACGTTAATGGAATGAGAGCATGGTTCCAAGAAGGGGATATTGCAGTTGTAGATAGAGGTTTTCGAGACTACTCCTTTATTTCGAGACCTTGGCATTAACTTTCACATGCCACCTCTCCTTGCTTGAGGTCAACAACAGCTTTATACTGCCGATGCAAATATAGTGCGTTTAATAACGAAAACGCGATGGATCGTTGAGTCCCGAAATAGCCATTTCAAATCAATTTTAAAATTTTTTAATGATACGATATCAATAATACATGCTGCTTATTTACGTGACTTTTATTGCATTGAGGGTGCATTAATTAATAGATTTCATACTTATATAAATATGCCGGGAACTTTTGAGCTAGCTACACAAATGCTGGAAAAATTGCAAGAGGTAAACATAGTGCAGGCACGTGTTGAAGCCAAAAATCTTCGATTGAGAAATCCATGTTCTTTAATTTCCCCGTTTAACTTTGGAATATTTAAAAGGCTACACAAGTATTTATCATGTTCAATTATCAGCGGCATATATTCAAGATAAACTTCAAAGAGAAGAAGTAAACATAATAGAATTTGATGAACTCATTGAAGAATCCAATTTCCTACAATTTAGAATTTATTCAAGATTTCAAAATATTGCGAAGTATATGTTGTAGGTAGTCTAAAATGATGAAGAATCCCTGGAAGGTCCTCCGATACTAGGATACTACTGTACTTGTAAATCGGGTGCCAAGACATTAGGCATTTGTGTACATATAGCAAGTGTTTTGTGGTTCCTTCGATACGCAAGATATGAGCCAAATATTCATTATCCATCTACAACCCTTCTTAACCGTATTGTTGATGCGGCAAACAGTTTACCACCCGAAAATATCGACCCTGGGGCCGTATTTTCGAGCTTGACCGAGGCAATATCGTGCACGAAAATGTGAGATTATCGCATAAAAATATACGTCTCTGATTTCGGGCGAGATACCACGAGATAAAGCGATTTCGTGTATGAATGTATTCAAAGTGATCGTATTGGTTTGTTTAATTTCGTGCCACATAACCTCTATGTATCAAGTTCGGTTTTTAGATTTTTGCCGTAGCGTATTTAGAGACTTTAAAGTTGACTTATTTGAACAAATTCTGGTGAGTGAAAATGGACAATGGCAGCGTTAGATGAATTTATACATTTAGCTGCTATCGACGCCTTGGAACAGGCAGAAGTTTTGGCAGAAAGCGATCATGGGAGACAATTCCATGCCTATGAGAATCCATTTAAACATTTAAGGGACGACAAATTTGTCAAATTGTATCGTTTGACAAAACCAACGACAGAGGGATTAGTTGACCACTGCTCCTGGGAGGGCGTTTAGTTTCAGGGGTAATTGTGCTCAAAGGGGTTAGTCCACTGAAGAAGTCGGACGAACTAACGAATGTTTGCGCGCCTCGGACTAAACAATGTCTCCCACGTTTTCAAGGGTGCTAAATCGATTCTCGGGGTCAAACCAATCTTCCCACCTCGGCAACTCCCTCAAATTGGTCAAAAACCTCCCCAAAGTCCCCTTTCCCGTGAACCAGTTTATTTTTCCCAGTTTTTTGACTAATTGTTGTTCCCTCGAGTGGAACGGAAGATCCCTCGAGGGATTTGACCTCAGCCACCCCTATCCCAGGCTTCCAACCCTTGTAGGGGGTGGAAAATTGATATTTGTTTTTGTGAGAAAAAAAATAATATTTTGTACGAGGCGTTTCTTTGAGGAAGGTGATAGGTGACGAGGATTGTGTAACCACCCCCAGGGGTTGTTTTTACCCTTCAACGGAGTGATTTTTTTCATCTCTTGTTGAAAAATAGTATAAAAAATATGTTTATTAAAGTGTTTTTATATATTGATTTTCCACCCCTTTGAGGGGCGAAAACAATCCCCGGGGCAGGTTACACAACATTGGTCACCTACCACTTTCCTCAAAGAAATGCCTCTTACAAAATATTAAATTTTTTTCTATTTTTGTATAAAATAGATAATTGGGAATTTCGGTAATTATAAAACAGTACATACATTATACTTCCAAAGTGATTTTCTCAAAATTTTGTTTTTTCAGCATAAATACATCGATTTTAAAAATTCACTTCATGTTATTGGTTTCTCACCCTGTATATAAGCGCATATTTTTATCACAATATATTATCTAACGTTACAGGAATGATATTCGGGAAAAAAAATTAATCGAACCTTTCAATTGTCATGGATATATTTTATAAAAATAGCCACTTTTTAACTTTAACACCCTGTATACTTTCCTATTATTTGGGTTTTCTACCACATGTATTGTAATCCTCTTCAAAACCTATAGAAAACCAACACATACTAATGGATATCTAAATTTTAACTCAAATCAGTCAATAAATGTTAAAAGGGGTGTTGTAAAATGTTTATACGATAGGGCCAAAATAATTTCATCTAATAATGAAATATTAAATAACGAGAAAAAATTTATCAAAGAGGTTCTAGTACAAAATCAATATCCTGAAGCCTTTGTTGATAGAGTTTTCATAAATATTGAAAAAAGGGACAATCAGGTACGACAAAAACCTGAACGCCATTATACAGCAATAATTCCTTATGTATATGGACTATAGGAAAAGCTACGCGCCGTATAGGTGACAAATTTGATGTTAGGTCGATTTTGCAAACGGGGAACACTTTAAGATCTATTTAAAACGAAACGAAACCGATAAACAGGTAGCAGAATTCAAAAAACTGTATTTACAATATCGCGTGCGAATGTGATAAATGTTATGTGGGTGAGTCATCCAGACCTTTCAGTGTGAGGTTAGATGAGCACAAGAATTACATTAGAAAGAATGAAATTCAGAAATCAAAGATTTGTGAACATGCTTGGGAAAACAAAAATCGGCAAAAATTTTAACAAAAGAAACAGATACCAAAAAAAGAAAAATTAAAGAATCAGCAATAATCTTATTAAATGAAGATAAGTACGTATCGAATTGTTCTGTAGATATTTGTACAACCTGGCTACCAATGTTAAAAGAAGAACTTAAGAAACTCAAAATTATCTAAAAGAAAATATCATCAGTTCTATGTTCTGTGTAAGTAGTAAGTATATATGGAAATAACATAAACAGAATCTTAAAGCTGTGTATTTGACACACACAGCAAAATAAGAGTTCTTCCAAGAAAAAAGCTTTGAAAACGGAAAGAGATTACTTTCCGAAACGTCAGCAAAATACATTATTTCTGTGTTTATTCCGATTTATATTATTTGCAAAACATAACCTCTGACTTTTCCTTGGGCGTAAACGTCAAGGGCGCAGAGGCTTTTTTCCAATAATTCTATTATTTTGTAGATTTGGTGATTTGCTTTCAAGAGGATAATAATAGATGTGGTAGAAAACCCAAATAATAGGAAAGAATATTCGTAGAATGCCACAAATAACTTTCAGACAATATTTAACACCCTGTATCTCAAAAACTAGTCATAGGATTAGATTGGGCCCATGTTACTTTTATTCAGGAGATCTAGATCTATAACATACTAAGAAAAATTAACCGAGAACTATTTTATATAAGAAAAACTGTGGGATCCTTTAAAAATAAAGAAACCTAAATTGACAAGTTACCGAGATAACGCCCTGGAAGGTCTCAAGGATCTTGTGCTAGGTAAAGAAAGACGAGGCCCTACAGTTTATTGTGGACTCCGAACCATTCTTGGGGAAATTTTTTTAATGAAAAATTCTCAGCTTGCTAGCCAGATGTTTTAGCACATTGAGCGACCGTCGTACAAACAGATTAGAAAGTATGAACAACCAACAGCAAAGGAGCAACGAAATATATAAATAAAATCCATCTTTTTAATTGACAAGACATAAGTCAAGTGAGTAGTTTAAGTTGTTTACACATATTGTAAAGAGGGGAATACTTTTTTATATTTGTTTGTGCAGTTGGTAGATAAAATAGATTTGTCTGTCTTGCCTCAGTTCTGGGAGGCGGGAATTTCATCAGGCCCGCTTGTAAGCTTAGCCCTAAACTTCTTTAAACAAGTTATAACATCATTTTCAGATATGGAGTGCGCATTAAGTTGATAACAATTATTATTACAGTCTTGCACAGAGTGCTGGTTGTTGTTGGAGGGCAAGTTATAATATTGCTGGAAAAAATTTGCAAAGGCATTGCATATTTCTTCAAAATCGGAAATGTTTATGCCATCCATTTTCAAATTGTTAGGTATACCAGCTTGAGCTCTTTTTATTAGTAAATTTCCAAAAGTTAGAGGGATCAAGTACATTACTGTTTTGTATGTTGAGTATATAGTCTTTAAATGATTTTTCACAGTCAGCTTTGACTTGCTTAAATTTATTGTAGCAAATAATATCCTTAGAAGGTTTATATCGTTTCCATAGTAAATGCTTTCTCTTGATATCCTTTATTATAGAGTAACTCAACCAAGGCAGATAAATACGATTAGATGTAATTACTTTTGGCACATAAATATTAAAAACTAGGTCCAATCGATTGTAAAATAGTAGTATGGCCTCATCGACAATTCCAGTCAGTTACAAATAGACTTTCATAGAGTAGAAGGGAATTTAGCCATCAATAAAAACGACTCAATTTAAAGTGAATACTTTCTGCCGGATCCGTTATTATTTTGCCCGCACATATGAAAGAGTCGTTTTTGACGTGAAGCCATGGTTAGTCATCGTATTTCTAGTTAACTCAAACGAAAATTAACAAAAGAAAATATTTTTTTACGAAAAACGACCCTTTCTGTCCATTTTATATTTATAAAAACGCAAACAATGTGACCTTTTAGAGAAAACGTTCTTAATTGAATTTAACCCTTATACATTTTTTTACGCTGAAGGTTAATTTAAACAGCTGAACACCGCAGCAAGGTTTGAATTAGATAGCTACGTCAAATGTCTCTAAATTTAACGTCAGGCCTGAAAGCGTAAATGTGGATTGAGAATGTTAGAAGAAAACAAGGATTTAAAGAAATATACAGGGTATTGTTGTATGTAACGCTTGTTTAATCTAGAACAAATAATAATTTATAAAAACTGTTCAAATTGTCCACCGTTATTCTCGATACAAATTCATAGGTAGGCTGTGAAAAACAAATCTTGCGGACCGATTTTTATCAGTATTGCTATCTTGCAAATCATAACATTTACGAAATCAGTTAAATGGGACATATGTTTCGTATTATGAAGGCCAATGTAATGGCTTGTATAAACTGAAAATATACCGGTTGGTTCCGGTCTAAGCAGCACCTTGTCAGAATTACGTAATGTTGACCCCACTTAGGTCTCGTTTGCCCATTTAGCCTAACTAATTAACTTAAAATTTACGTGAAATATGAGTAAATGTGGAATGAGACGATGTCGGTAATTCGTCTTAAATAAGGCCGCCCAGTCATAATGACCTATTAGTTATAGAACGTATTTTCCTGAACAGGTAATATAAACGTAAATATTACGTTCCACTGTGGTCGCTAATACGTAATATCTACCTAATCAGTTATCCTGTCAATTGCAATCTGTCTTTCTCAAAAATAACTCATAAGTTTCACTAAAAGTTTTATCTGCAATAACGATTTACTTGTAAGTTATAAGTCATAATTGAATTAATGTATCCATCCTTCCCATTTGTGTGATTCTTTATTGTCAGTAAAATTTCGTTGTAAATATACCCTTTCTGCCTTGGAATATTTTAAAGCGCATCATGTATTTTACGTGTTTAAAGAAAAGATATATTTTTTAGCTTGAATATATTTTTAAAATATTTATAAATGACCTATAAAATTATCACCTCCTGGAGCATAAAATGCAATAGTATTGTAACAGTAGTTGTTAAATAACTATATATTAAAGATTTTTTCAATGAAAATTCGATTATGAAAATAGCCTCTTGGAATTAGTCGAAAAATATGGCGAATATAGAACCGCAAGACTTCAAAGTATTCTTCGTCAATATTTGGATTCACTAGCGCTTCCCTAACTTATGTTATTGTGATTATGAAATTCCTTTACTTTATTTACATATCCCATACAAATTGCAATTTTTTAATTGTGTTTTTTACTGTTATTCATTAACTTTGCTATATCTTACCGTATTCAAATATTTTGTGAAGTGCGAAGGCAATAAAATAAATGATGATTATTTTTCTGACGAAACGTTGTAAAATTGTGACATACTCTTGAATTCACAGTGTCAAATGCTTTAAAAATTCGTCATGAAAAAGCCAGGTCCACAGCCCTGAAGAGACGAACGTCATAACAGAGTCGAGTTTAACACCGGAAACTCCGCCATTTTCTAGAAAATAGCGACTATTATCAAATACCTTTACTTTAATGAATCTTATCCCATAGAAATTGTAATTTTTTAATTGTTTTCTCTGATAGATTTCGCTTTATTATTTAATTGTATTTTTATTAAAATATTAACAAACTTAATGGGAATACTTTGTTATTCATTAACTTTGCTATAACTTACTGTATTCAAATATCTTGTGAAGAGCGAAGGCAATAAAACGAATGATGATTATTTTTCTGACGAAACGTAGTAAAATTATCAAATTTGACATACTCTTGAATTCACAATGCCAAATGCTTTAAAAATTGGTAATAAAAAAGACAGGTCCGTAGCCCCGAAGAGACGAATGCCACAATCGAGCAGAGTTTAACACCGAAAACTCCGCCATTTTCTAGAAAGCAGCGACTATTATGAAATTCCTTTGCCTTATTGAATCTTATCCCATAAAAATTGCAATTTCTTTATTGTTTTTTCTCTGACAGATTCTGTTTTATTATTCAATTGTATTTTTATTAAAATATTATTAATAATAATAATAAATAAAAGCGTTTATACGCCTGCAAGGAAGCGTGACATCTTGTTTATGGACCGATGTCAACTGCTTAAAAACCAGAGCAATCTGTGATATAAGGAAATAATAATAATAATAAATGCTTGTTTTTGTTTTTTTTTGCAAAGAGAGTCGCAGATGAACTCGGTCTCGTATTCGAAATCAGGCGAGGAGGCCGGCGAGGTGCCGACCCAGAGTCGGTCACTGAGCTTCCGCCAAATCGTCTGAAAGACCAGATTAAAGCCGCTGAACAGGAGAATCTGTTTAGACGGCACGTCGATAAATCCATGCACGGTGTATTCTATAAGAACATAGAAATGCTGGGTTTATCGACCAAGCTGACGTTCGCCTTTTTACGGTCAGCTGGGCTTAAGTCGGAGACCGAGGGATTAATTGTGGCCTGCCAGGATGGTGTTATTAACACCTTGGTCTACCGAAGCCGTGTGATGGGTGTAGGGGTTCCTGATACCAGCTGCAGGATCTGCCATCAGGCGCCGGAATCGCTCATGCATTTACTGTCTGCATGCCCGGTATATGCGATTTCGGCCTACATCCATCGCCATAACGCGGCATTACGAGTGCTTTACTATCATCTACGGCACTCGTACGGGGTAGACCAGTGCTGCCTTACGTCCCCGGAGATATTGAGTCCGTTGTTGAGAGCGAGAGGTTCAGGATATACTGGAACTACTCGTTCCCGACCATCAGGCTAATTCAAGCCAACAAGCCTGACATAGTACTCCTCGATCATCAGCAGAAGGCGATATACATCATCGAGTTTTCAGCTCCGGCTTAAACAAACATCGTCTTGAAAGGCGAGGAAAAAAAAACGGGCTAAGTATCGCGGTCTCCGGCAGTGTTGTATCCAGGCTACTCGGTCAAGTTGGTAGTCCTTATAATCGGTGTACTCGGAGGTATGAAGCCCACGCTGCTCTCGGAATTACGAACAATACCGGCCTGTCAACATTCGGCCGGATGGCTGGCAGGCCAGATGCAGAAAGCTGTTATCCTGGGTTCTCTTCGTTTACTTAGGGCACACGATTTAGGAACCTACGATCGCTAACTCTGCAGGTTGCAGGGAGTGGTCATAGTGAATTCGCTGGCGCTTCTTCCGTGAGAATGTCGGAGACACGGCAGAACTGACCAGCATCGCTCTCGCGAAACAAAAAAAAATGCTTTTATTCATATACTATGACAAATACAAGTAGCAAGAATATATAATATATAAGACACATATAATATAGCATATGAAAAGGTAAAGTTCAGGCAAGCTTGCTCTTCCACTTAACCTAAAAAACATGTTAGTATATGGGACAACAAAGATGACAAAGTTAGGATGAAATTACCAGCAACTACACTGATATCGTATGACAAATACCCAAAAGGTAAGAACTTACAGGTGAATACATACGAATGGGGAAGTTAGATAGAGAATAAGAATGTTTTAAATTCCTTCTTAAATCTGGCTCTGGAGTAGTCTTTAACATTGCAAGGTATCATGTTATACTGTTTCTCAATCTGATATGAAAATCCACACTGAAATAAGGATTGATTTGTGTTTTGGTACAGTGATGGTATTCTTATGACGAATGTTTAAGTTGTGGACATCAGTCCGAAAGCGTATTTTTTTTTATAGAGATAAGGAGGTGTTTTAAAAGTAATAATTTTATGAAATAGGCAGCAGCTGTGGCGAATCAACCTTTCATGTATGTTAAGCCAGTCCAAATTCCCCAAGTGATGCGAGACAGAGTCATACTTTCTTACGTTTTCGATTAACCTTACACAAGAGTTTTGAATTCTTTGAAGTCTGTACAAATCGACCTTTGTGAGAAAGAGATGGAAAACAACATCACCAAAGTTTAGATGAAATAGAACCAATGCCTCATACAAAGTAATTTTTGTTTGTTTGTTGAGGGATTCTCTGTTAGCATAAATTAGCCTCAAATTTGAGAAAGCACGTTTAATTATTAGATTTACGTGATCAGAGAATTGAAGGGAACTATCAATGACTAGACCTAAATTTTTTGTTACAATTGATATTTTTAGGCATTGATCAGATATTTTAATATTAATTAGATCAAGACACCTACTTCGGGCTGCCGAATTACCGAATAACATTATTTGCGATTTAGAGGGATTTATTGAGAGACAAAATTTTGTAGATGTACTTATCAGTGCACACAGGTCCTCATTTACTGCATCATTAGCTATTTGGACGTGTTCTTCCTTAAATGAATAATATAGCTGTGTATCATCTGCGTAAAAATGTGATTTGCAATTTATCAACACTTTTAAATTCTGAAGTGTAAATCGTAAATAGCAGTGGCCCTAGTATAGAACCTTGTGGCACACCATGATCTATTGATAAGTAAGTGGACAATTGGTCTCTATTTTGACACATTGAAGCCTTTGAGAGAGATATTGGATTATAAGATCTGCAGCATTTTCACTGAACTTTATGAAATGTAGGATCGCAAGAAGCAAACGGTGATTTATTCTATCGAATATGCTTTGCTATAATCTATTAGAGTTAGCACCGTAAGTTTTTTGTCATCACATGCAGATACAATGTCGTCGGTAACTTCTAGCAATGCTGTTGTGCAACTGTGATTTGGTCGAAAACCTGATTGTTGCTCTGGAAGAATGTTATGTTCGTCTAAATGCTGTTTAATCTGAATGTAAATTATCTTCTCAAGCAACTTCGATAATACAGGCAGTATGCTTATAGGTCTTACGTCACTGAGATCACCTACTTCCTTACATTTAGGTAAAGGTATAACTTCCGCAATTTTCCATTGAGAGGGAAAAACATCTTTTTTCAGACAGAAATTTACTATATGGACTAGCAGTGGTATTATCTCAGGACAAAGTTGTAAAATAAGGTTAATGCCAATTTTATCAGACCCGACAGCCTTTGTCTTTATGGATAATAAGTTTTTATAAACCTCATCTTCAGACACATGGTGAAAATTAAATTCATTGTTGCTAGGTATAGTGCCTTTCAAGTAGTTTTGAATAGTGTCCTGGTCAACAGTTGTGAGGGGCTTACTTGTATTAATGAAATATTTGTTAATTTCATTTACATCTGAAAGGTGGTCAGGTAGTGAATTTTCATGATTCTTTGAGAGTATACTGAATTCTTTTAAGTATTTCCAAAGAGTTTTTTTATTTGTAGTTCTCATTTGCTATTCCGAGTACGCCTTCTTTTCCCTTTTGATAGCATGGTTTGTCTCATTGCGTAAAGTTTTATAATATTCCCAATGATAACGTTCTTTAGATTTTTTATGTTTAATGAGGGCCCTATCACGTAACTTCATCATCAATCTTATGGTGTCAGTAAGCCAAGGAGCTTTCGGCTTACGTATTAATACCGTTTTAAAAGGAGCATGTTTATCAAACAGGTTGATGATGAAATTATTTAAAATATCAATTTTGATGTTAACATCTTCTATGCCGTAAATTTGATCAAAGGGCAAACCACGAAAATCAAATAATAAAACGTCCCTAGAAAATTCTTTAAAATCTCTAAATGTATATATAAAAGGATCGGGGCGCTGCTCAGTACCGCCAAGACTACAGGATACTAAATTATGTTCGGCAATGTTGTGTATATTGTTAACAGAAGATTTTTTAATGTTGAGATTTTAAGAACATATTATGTGGTCTATTAAGATAGATGAGGTATCAGTAACCCGAGTTGGTTCAATAATTATTTGTTTGAGATCATAACTGGTAAAAATATTCTGTAGGAGCTTAGCACCGCAACTTTCAGTTTTCAGCAAATCGATATTTAAATCGCCTCCACATATAAGAAAATCGAAATTTGGGAGAATTTCATTCAAGCATTAACAAACTTAATGGGAATATTTTGTTATTCATTAACTTTGCTATAATTTACCGCATTCAAATATTTTGTGAAGGACGAAGGCAATAATATGAATGATGATTATGTTTCTGACGAAACATAGTAAAATTACCAAGTGTGACATACTTTTGAATTCACAATGCCAAATGCTTTAAAAATTCGTAATAAAAAAGACAGGTCCGTAGCCTCTAAGAGACGAATGCCACAATCGAGTCGAGTTTAACACCGGAAACTCCGCCATTTTCTAGAAAATAGCTACTATTATCATATACTTTTACTTTATTGAATCTTATCCCATAAAAATTGTAGTTCCTTAACTGTTTTCTCTGATAGGTTCTCTCTTATTATTCAATTGTATTTTTATTAAAATATTAAGAAACTTCATGGGAATATTTTGTTATTCATTAACTTTGCTATAATTTACCGCATTCAAATATTTTGTGAAGGACGAAGGCAGTAAAGTGAATGATGATTATTTTTCTGACAAAACGTAGTAAAATTATCAAGTGTGACATACTCTAGAATTCACAATCCCAAATGCTTTAAATATTCGTCATGAAAAAGCCAGATCCATAGCCCTGAAGAGACGAACGTCATAACAGAGTCGAGTTTAACACCTGAAACTCCGCCATCTTCTAGAAAGCAGCGACTATTATCTATACCTTTACTTTATTGAATCTTATCCCATAAAAATTGTAATTCTTTAACTGTTTCTTCTCTGATAGGTTGTATTTTTATTAAAATATTAAGAAACTTAATGGGAATATTTTGTTATTCATTAACTTTGCTATAATTTACCGCATTCAAATATTCTGTGAAGGACGAAGGCAATAAAATGAATGATGATTATTTTTCTGACGAAACGTAGTAAAATTATCAAGAGTGACATACTCTTGAATTCACAATGCCAAAAGCTTTAAAAATTCGTAATATAAAAGACAGGTCCGTAGGTTCGAAGAGACGAATGCCACAATCGAGTCGAGTTTAACGCCGAAAACTCCACCATTTTCTAGAAAGCAGCGACTGTTACGAAATTCCATTACTTTATTAAATCTTATCCCATAAAAATTGCAATTTCTTCATTGCTTTTTCTCTGATAGGTTCTGTTTTATTATTCAATTGTATTTTTATTAAAATATTAACAAGCTTAATGGGAATATTTTGTTATTTATTAACTTTGCTATAATCTACCACATTCAAATATTTTGTGAAGTGCGAAGGCAATAAAATAAATGATGATTCTTTTTCTGACGAAACATTGTAAAATTAACAAGTGCGACATACTCTTGAATGCACAATGCCAAATGCTTTAAAAATTCGTCATGAAAAAGCCAGATCCATAGCCCTGAAGAGTCGAACGTCATAACAGAGTCGAGTGTAACACCTGAAACTCCGCCATTTTCTAGAAAATAGCTACTATTATCATATACCTTTACTTTATTGAATCTTATCCCATAAAAATTGTAGTTCCTTAACTGTTTTTCTCTGATAGGTTCTCTCTTATTATTCAATTGTATTTTTATTAAAATATTAAGAAACTTCATGGGAATATTTTGTTATTCATTAACTTTGCTATAATTTACCGCATTCAAATATTTTGTGAAGGACGAAGGCAGTAAAATGAATGATGATTATTTTTCTGACAAAACGTAGTAAAATTGTCAAGTGTGACATACTCTTGAATTCACAATAATAATAATAATAATAATAATAATAATAATAATCTCTTTATTTCCAACAGGTAAGCACCCAATTACAGGAAATACATGAAAACACATATCATTTATATATCAATAGCGAATAAAAAAGAAAATAATATTGACACTTAAGTTGCAAACAAAATTAAACCTACTATTCAGTAATAATTATATGACTTAATATACTGCCTAGACTGTCAAAATTAATATCACATAGATGGGAGATTTTATTAAAATTATTGCACATTACATAAATTGGAGATCTCGCCATAATATTTGTCCTATAGTTCTTGACATAGAAGGTTGTGTGATGGCGGATTTCAAGTCTGGGTATGTGGAAATTGATTTTATCTAACAAAAAGGGACAATCAATAGTATTGTGAATTAAACTGAATAAATTTTAATGGAAATTATTTCGCGACGAGTTTCTAATGAAACGATTTTAAAACGGTTCGTTAAAATGGACGTATTAATTCCTCTCGGCGGGTAAATACCATCCTCCTTAAAAAACAAATATTTTAGGAACTTCCTTTGAACTGCCTCAATATCATTCACGTGACATGTGTACCACGGATACCATATGATGGCACCATATTCCAATCTTGAGCGAACGTATGCGTAATATAACAACATTAAGTTAGAAGCATTGCTAAAACACTTGCAGTTTCTTAATATGAAGCCTAGTATTTATATGAATTTGATACAGCACTATTAATATGGGCTCAAAATGTTAACTGGCTATCGAAGATAATACCCAAATCTTTGATTTCTGTACATCTGTCAAATGACCTAAAATTCGTCATGAAAAATCCAGGTCCATAGCCCTGAAGAGACGAACGTCATAACAGCTTCGATTTTAACACCGGAAACTCCGCCATTTTCTAGAAAATAGCACTATTATCGTTTACCTTTACTTTATTGAATCTTATCCCATAAAAATTGTAATTCTTTAACTGTTCTTTCTCGGATAGGTTGTATTTTTCTTTTTTTAATATACATTTATTTAACGCCGGCCTATTTCCTCTACTGAGGCCTAACACCGACGCCTGTAGACGAGCTACCCCCAATCAGGAATTTTACCGAATCTCTTCCCTTAAGAAGAGTAGAGATCTTTTACTTGCCTAACATTTAATAGACAAGGGACCGACGGCTTTACATCCCCTCCGAGGGATGGTATATCCCCTATACAACCCCCGCCTAAAGTTGTATAGCTTCCGCGCATACACTGATATACAAGCCGCTGGAAGATGTGTGAGGCGAGGACGCGGTCACCCATCCAACTACTAACTGCGCCTAACGTTGATTTACATCGCATATCGAAATGTGTACATAGTAAAGACGCACCTACGCGCCCCCTTGTATTTTTATTTAAATATTAAGAAACTTAACGGGAATATTTTGTTATTCATTAACTTTGCTATAATTTACCGCATTCAAATATTTTGTGAATGACGAAGGCAATAAAATGAATGATGATTATTTTTCTGACGAAACGTAGTAAAATTATCAAGTGTGATATTCATTTGAATTCAAAATGCCAAATGATTTAAAAATTCGTAATAAAAAAGACAGGTCCGTAGCCTCGAAGAGACGAATGCTACAATCGAGTCGAGTTTAACGCCGAAAACTCCACCATTTTCTAGAAAGCAGCGACTGTTACGAAATTCCATTACTTTATTAAATCTTATCCCATAAAAATTGCAATTTCTTCATTGCTTTTTCTCTGATAGGTTCTGTTTTGTTATTCAATTGTATTTTTATTAAAATATTAACAAGCTTAATGGGAATATTTTGTTATTTATTAACTTTGCTATAATCTACCACATTCAAATATTTTGTGAAGTGCGAAGGCAATAAAATAAATGATGATTCTTTTTCTGACGAAACATTGTAAAATTAACAAGTGCGACATACTCTTGAATTCACAATGCCAAATGCTTTAAAAATTCGTCATGAAAAAGCCAGATCCATAGCCCTGAAGAGTCGAACGTCATAACAGAGTCGAGTGTAACACCTGAAACTCCGCCATTTTCTAGAAAATAGCTACTATTATCATATACCTTTACTTTATTGAATCTTATCCCATAAAAATTGTAGTTCCTTAACTGTTTTCTCTGATAGGTTCTCTCTTATTATTCAATTGTATTTTTATTAAAATATTAAGAAACTGCATGGGAATATTTTGTTATTCATTAACTTTGCTATAATTTACCGCATTCAAATATTTTGTGAAGGACGAAGGCAGTAAAATGAATGATGATTATTTTTCTGACAAAACGTAGTAAAATTGTGAAGTGTGATATACTCTTGAATTTACAATGCCAAATGCTTTAAAAATTCGTCAAGTAAAAGCCAGGTCCATAGCCCTGAAGAGACGAACGTCATAACAGCTTCGATTTTAACACCGGAAACTCCGCCATTTTCTAGAAAATAGCACTATTATCGTTTACCTTTACTTTATTGAATCTTATCCCATAAAAATTGTAATTCTTTAACTGTTCTTTCTCGGATAGGTTGTATTTTTCTTTTTTTAATATACATTTATTTAACGCCGGCCTATTTCCTCTACTGAGGCCTAACACCGACGCCTGTAGACGAGCTACCCCCAATCAGGAATTTTACCGAATCTCTTCCCTTAAGAAGAGTAGAGATCTTTTACTTGCCTAACATTTAATAGACAAGGGACCGACGGCTTTACATCCCCTCCGAGGGATGGTATATCCCCTATACAACCCCCGCCTAAAGTTGTATAGCTTCCGCGCATACACTGATATACAAGCCGCTGGAAGATGTGTGAGGCGAGGACGCGGTCACCCATCCAACTACTAACTGCGCCTAACGTTGATTTACATCGCATATCGAAATGTGTACATAGTAAAGACGCACCTACGCTCCCCCTTGTATTTTTATTTAAATATTAAGAAACTTAATGGGAATATTTTGTTATTCATTAACTTTGTTATAACTTACCACATTCAAATATTTTGTGAAGGACGAAGGCAATAATATGAATGATGATTATTTTTCTGACGAAACGTAGTAAAATTATCAAGTGTGACATACTTTTGAATTCACAATGCCAAATGATTTAGAAATTCGTAATAAAAAAGACAGGTCCGTAGCCTCGAAGAGACGAATGCCACAATCGAGTCGAGTTTAACACCGAAGACTTCGCCATTTTCCAAAAAGCAGCGACTACTATGAAATTCCATTACTTTATTGAATTTTATCCCATAGAAATTGCAATTTCTTAATTATTTTTTCTCTGATAGGTTCTGTTATATTATTCAATTGTATTTTTATCAAAAAATTAACAAACTTAATGGGAATATTTTGTTATTCATTAAGTTTGCTATAATTTACCGCATTCAAATATTTTGTGAAGGACGAAGGCAATAAAATGAATGATGATTATTTTTCTGACGAAACGTAGTAAAATTATCAAGTGTGGCATACTCTTGAATTCACAATCCCAAATGCTTTACAGATTCGTCATGAGAATGCCACTTCCATAGCCCTGAAGAGACGAACGTCATAACAAAGTCGAGTTTGACACCGAAAAATCCGCCATTTTCTAGAAAATAGCGATTATTATCATATACCTTTACTTTATTGAATCTTATCCCATAAAAATTGTAATTCTTTAACTGTTTTTTCTCTGATAGGTTCTCTCTTATTATTCAATTGTATTTCTATTAAAATATTAACAAACTTAATGGGAATATTTTGTTATTCATTAACTTTGTTATAACTTACCACATTCAAATATTTTGTGAAGGACGAAGGCAATACTATGAATGATGATTATTTTTCTGACGAAACGTAGTAAAATTATCAAGTGTGACATACTTTTGAATTCACAATGCCAAATGCTTTAAAAATTCGTAATAAAAAAGACAGGTCCGTAGCCCCGAAGAGACGAATGCCACAATCGAGCCGAGTTTAACACCGGAAACTCCGCCATTTTCTAGACAGCAGCGTCTATTATGAAATTCCTTTACTTTATTGAATCTTATCCCATAAAAATGGCAATTTCTTAATTGTTTTTTCTCTGATAGGTTCCGTCTTATTATGCAATTGTATTTTTATTAAAATATTAACAAACTTAATGGGAATATTTTGTTATTCGTTAACTTTGTTATATTTTACCGCATTCAAATATTTTGTGAAGGACGAAGGCAATAATTACATGAATGATGATTATTTTCTGACGAAACGTAGTGAAATTGTCAGGTGTCACATACTCTCGAATTCACAATGTCAAATGCTTTAAAAATTCGTAATAAAAAAGATAGGTCTATAGCTTTGAATACCATAGCCTTGAAGAGACGAAACGTCCCAATCGATTCGAGTTTATCATCGGAAACTCAGCCATTTTCTAGAAAATAGAGACTATGATGAAATTCCTTTACTTTATTGAATCTTATCCCATAAAAATTGCAATTTTTTAATTGTTTTTTTTTCTGATTGATTTCGTTTTATGATTCAATTGAATTTTTTAATTATTTTTCTCGTGAATTACGTTTTGGTATTTAGTTTTAGTTATTTTCCAAGTGTTTATTATAAATAATAAAAATAAATTGTATTTATTTATATTGTATTATATTATACAATACCCAGGGCGAAGTCTAGCCGAAACAACAACACGTATTTTCTAACTTTCAAGTTAAAGTATAGAAGATAATACCCGAATACCCCATCATTTCTTAGAATACGACAAACGACAAGTAGTTATATGCTTCTCTCACTTAATTTTCATCGTATCCTTTCTCCTGGATAGGACAAGAATATTTGACAACTTGACAACAGAAGCATTTATTAATTATAAGTATGAGTATAAACAAATGATTTAACAAATATTGCAAGCAAGAGGTTTTTGCAATGCAAATATATATTGTAAAAAAAGTGATTAGCCTTAGGGGTAAATAAATAAAGTTGGCACTACGTACAATAAATTGATAATAAAAAAATATTATGTAATTTCAGACTGTCTCACGCTTTATATATATAATAAATACATAAAGTATTATACAGGGTGTCCCGTAATAACGTGCAAAAAATTAACTGTACATTCCCTGCCGAAAATTAAGTCGGGTTCTTCGTATAAAATTTTTCAAAATAACCCTTTCCTGTCCAGCTGCACCCCCTTAAAGGGTTGTGCTAAAAAATTGTTGTTTTTAATTTCTATTTCAAAATAACGTAATCGGAAAAAAAAGAAATTTGGCACATCTTGGTTACTCATCAAAAGGCATCTAACAAAATCATTTCATCCACCTAGCATGTACACAAAGGGGTGAAATTAACTACCCTTTTTGAAATTTTGTAAATATCCTTCTGCCTGCTTTTTTTTCTATGAAAAAAAATAACTAAACATTATGATTCACTTTTTTATCTATTGAAAAAATCTGTAAAATCGACCATTTTTGAGAAAAAAATTAAATTACATGTGCCTAAATGATCGATCAAAAGCGATGAGCACAATTATATTAGTGTAAAATACTGAAAGTAGGCTGTTGACAAATTATAATTTGACAATATTACGTACTGATATGATCATTTGGTGGTGGAAAAGTAAATGTATTAGTAAACGAAAAAAAACTAACAAAAAATACACAAAAGACGGATTTAAACATTAAAAAAATTTAAACATGAAGACAACGAATGTTGCTTGTAGATATTAAAGCACTTGTTCAAAATGAAGACTTCCAACTTGAATACCCGTTTGCAACCTTTCATAAAATTACCATACAAGCTATTTAAAACATGTGGAGAGTTCCGAATTTCATTGGCAGCATTAAAAATTCTATTTTAAAAGTTCAATGTTAGGGACAGGTGTCGAGTAAACAACATTTTTAAGTGACACCAAAAGTAAAAGTCCAATAGATGGATTCTTGGGACCGAGGGGCCATTTAATTGTGGCTCTTCGCCCCCTTCCAATTCATCGATCTCTAAATATCTAGTGTAGCCGTTCGAACCTCTAAAGAATAATGAGGTGGCGCACCATCCTGCATAAACCACATTGATTGACGTAATACAAGAGGTAAATCGTTTGTAAGTTGATACAGGTCATTTTGTAAAAAGTTTAAATAAGCTGGACCAAATATTTATTGAAAAGCTGTATTGATATCTTCCATTTACAACAGCGTCAGGATTATCGTCGCTCCGTAAATGCTGGTTACGAAAATTTAAAATTCCATGTGCTTTTCTTGTAAAATCTAACGATTTCCTAAGTGTAATTCTACAAAAATCAATCTTACTGGAATGTCATGAGGGAACAGCGCTTGGATTCTCCGTAAATGATAGGGGCAAAGTCCTTGCCTTTTCGTAATCATCCATACTGATGTTTTTGTTATGTGGAATTGAAGAGCAGCTTGTCTAGTACTACATTCAGGATGTTCACCATGTCGGATGTTTTTCCGATTACGTTATTTTGAGATAGATATTAAAAACTGTTTTTTGGTACACCCATTTAAGAGGGGTAGCTGGACAGGAAAAGGTTATTTTGAATAATTTTATACGAAGAACCCGACCTAATTTTCCACAGTGAGTCTGCAGTTACATTTTTTGCATGTTATTACGAGACACCCTGTATAGATAACGGCAGCCATGTGCATACAAGGACGAATTTATGGGTATCTAGATATTTCATATTCGCAGGTGTTAACCAGATTGAATGCACAACGATACAAAGAAATGTAAACAGCGGTAATTTTCGATTCTATTGAGAATCAAGTCCCTTAAAAGTTCTATTAAAATAAGATTATTTTATACCTATAAAATTTTTCTCCCTTAATAAGAATAACTGTAGGTCTGATTGCTCCACTATTATGGTTTTGCCATCAGAATTGAAATAAAGAAATATTCCAACGGTCTCACAACGTTCTTGAAATTATCCTCACGTAAAGGGAAAAATGTAAAACCAGACTAATTTTGCTCCATGGCAACGAATAAGGGTAGAAACCCTAAACGTACTTCCACTTGCGCTAGACAGTTAAGATTTCGCATACTCATATACATTAGCTTCAAAGGGAATAATCTGAAACCGACTGGATTTGGTGAATAGATTCCATATCCACTTTCAGTAGGCCGAGAGAGTTTAGGTTTGACGCACTTATACATATTACTTCAAACATTGACATACTTAATGTGTATGAAAAGGTATTTAGTACAAACATGAGTAGGTGAACGTAATATTAGTTTCAAGTATCCAAAGCTGATATACATTCAAGGAAATAGCGAAGGAGATGTTGTCAATAACAAAGACTATTTTTGACCGGTTATTCATATCAAAGGGACTACGTAAAGTACAAATACCAGAACTCTATGAGTTTATACCCACATTAATTTATAATGCAATGTGATATACACCTTACAGGATGATTCTGCTAAATAATTTAAAGATTTAAAAAAAAAGTGTTTGTTAGAAGTTGTGCGCCTTGAAAAAAATCTACAAAATGAGACGTATTTCATCAAAATCGGTTAACTTGTTTATGAGTTATTGCAGAAAACATGTTAAAATGGCTGTTTTTTCAATTGTTAAAAAACAATAGAAAAACATGTTTCATATACAGGGTGTCTCACCGGGAACTGAATCGATCGATATAGAAAAAAGTACGCATCAGAAAATTTTGAAAATTTAGATAGTTACTAATGTCGGTGTGGTCAATCCAACTAAAATAATTACAAGTAGCTAGCACTTCCGCTTATACCGGAAGTCGATACCAACTTGCCTATTTCAAATGGAACACCCTATATATTTTAGGGTTTTCGAAAAGAGAATAAAATTCTGAGTCGATACTATGTAGCGCATATCCTATACCTAAACCTAGCCGTTTCAGAGATATTTGACATTTTATATAAAATTTGACAGGTGCAACGGTTTGCAAGAACCGTTATAACTTTCTTCGTGTAAAAGATCCTCATTTGCTTCTTGTCATGTAAAAAGCACACAAGTAGAACTATGTTCTACAACTGAAATAAATTCAATAATATCATATCAAGTGTTCCGTATATCGCGTTATATTTTGTCAACTTCAAACCGCGAAAACTTGTTTAGGTCAAATCGAACACCCTGTATTTCTTTACGTCAAGTTGTGTAAAATTGAATTCCCTTTTTTCTGATATTAGCATTGTGTCGGTTATTTCATCAAAATAGCCATGATTAGAAACAATTAGTGAAAAATCATGTAAAAAAATGCCAGCACGTTTAAATTACACCCACGAAGACTTTTTAAATTTGTTTATTATTTATGGAGAATGTGATAAAGTAATATCAAGAACTTGCAGCACATTTGCTACTCGATATCCAGAAAAACGGAAACCAAACACTGTAAAACGCATACTGGAAAATTTTAAAAATTATGGCTCTGTCAAGGCAAAAATGCAAAGAAGAAAGCCTATTGTTGATGACGAAAACATTGAAATAGTAATTCTGGGATATTTTCATGCATTTTCAAGGATATCACTAAGACAAGCTGCCCTGGAATCGGGACTATGCAAGGATTCAATTCACAGAATCTTATTAAAACATAAGTTTCACCCGTTTTCATTCCATATGGTTCAAGGATTAAAAGAAACAGATTTCCTAAGAAGACTGAATTTTTGTGAGTTTTTCTAATAAGGTCTGAGGGTCACGATTCTTATTTGGGAAATATTATATGGACAGATGAAGCAAAATTTACTAAAAATGAACTTTTTAATAGACACAATTCGCATTATTGGAGTGACTCAAATCCTCATATGTTCAGAGAGCGAAACTTTCAGGAAAGTTGGCAGTTCAATGTTTATTGTGCTATAAGAAATGATAGAGTGAGGAAAATTTAAACGGTAAATTAAATTTTCTCCTCTGCTAATATGTATAGGCAATTTTTTTTTTTTTTAGGTGAAAGATATCTGAATATCTTACAAAATTTGAATAATAACTATTTAGAAAATTTACCTCTCGCCGAACATAGAAACATTTTTTATCAGCACGACGGTGCTCCCCCACATAACGCATATTTAATTAATAATTATTTACAAGAAACTTTTTATGATCAATGGATTGCCAATAATGGACCTTTCTTATGGCCTCCTCGCTCGCCCGATTTATCAGTTCTGAATTATTTCATTTGGGGAACTATTAAAAATAAAGTTTATGAGAGCCCATTAACAACCATTGAAGATTGTATGCAAAGAGTAAGAAATGCATTTCAAAACATATCACAGGATTCAATTAGAAGAGCTACCCATGGGGAACTAATCCGGAGGTGCGAAAAATGTGCCGAGGTTCGAGGGCGGAATTTTGAGCAATTATTAAATTAAAATGAAATCATATTTTAAATTGATCTTATCATTGCTATTTTAGTTCATGTCATATCTTCAATTCGATTAATACGCATGTTACATTGTTAGTGTTATTTTGCGTTTTTGTGGATATCGAGTATCAAATGTGCTGCGAGTTCTTGATATTACTTTATCACATTCTCCATAAATAATAAACAAATTTAAAAAGTTTTCGTTGATATAATTTAAACGTGCCGGCATTTTTTGACATAAGATAATGACTGATTGTTTCTAACCATGGCTATTTTGATGAAATGATTACAACAATTCATGAATTTCTAATAAAATCGCAAATATTTCAAAAAGTTTTAACTTTAACCCCACAATACTAATATTAGAAAAAAGGGAATTCAATTTTACACAACTTGACGTAAAAAATATATAGGGTGTTCCATTTGACCTAAACAAGTTTTCGCCGTCTGAATTTGACAAAAGGTAACGCGATTTCGCGTGCCTTTTTTTAATGCTTTTTATGCCTTCTTTTATTTAAGATATATATGAAACATGTTATTCTATTGTTTATTAACAATTGAAAAACATTTTAACATGTTAAAAGTTAAGATTTAGGCAGATGTCTTGAATTTTAGGTTTTCTATTCATAAAATTTGTGACTGTTTAAAAAAAAACACATTTAAACCAAAGTTTCTCCATACCTTGGAGGAGGGACGAATTTTGTATATGATTTCAAGAAGAAATCATAAATGATCGTACTTTCACTACTAATGACAGTATTCTGAAAATATGAACGTGTTTTGTAGGATTATTGGTGATGACTTGATCGGTCCATTTTATTTATGGAAAATTTGACGGCAGCCAGACTGTCACAATTCTTTAGGACCACTTTTACAGAGGAGCTAAAACTTGTTCCCCTCTATTTATACTTGACATGTTTCTTCAATTAGATGAAACTTCAATTAATAGCACTCTTATGGTAGAGGAGCGAATTAATGATTATTTTTAAAATGAATGGATAGGTCACAATAGCCCCCTCATTGAGGTCCCTGGACAGCATGCCCTTAGATTTCTTTTTATGGGGAACACTTAAAAAAAGTCTAGACAAGACCAACAAACAGGGAAGAGTTGTGAGAGAGAATAAGAGAGACCTATGAAGAGGTGACTCCACAACAACTGTGAAACGTAAGACCGAATTTAAAAAAAGAATGATTTTATATTTACAGTATTTACAGAAGGAGTGCATTTTTTAGATGACGATTTTTCAAGCATATATCTGTTATATTTGAAAAGTAATCTTCAAAAGTATCGGCTGTTTTTACAGTCTGTTATGAATCGACTCTCGCTTCTTAGCATAATTATTTAATTTCCCTTATTTCTGCCTGTTTACTCGTTAACTATTTGCCAAAAATGTTAGATTTACCTGTTTCAACGACGTCAATAAAATTACTTTGCTATTTAGACAGCTCATTGACTAACAGAAAATATTAAATACATAATTAAAGGGTGCGTTTAATATAAACAACTTAAAAAGCGTATTTACAGCTTGAATATAAA
Source organism: Leptura quadrifasciata (assembly GCA_963675555.1). Taxonomy (NCBI): domain Eukaryota; kingdom Metazoa; phylum Arthropoda; class Insecta; order Coleoptera; family Cerambycidae; genus Leptura; species Leptura quadrifasciata. The sequence goes on along the minus strand of OY776682.1, from coordinate 4,943,423 downwards.
TCAGATACCAAAATGTATTCGCGTACGTTTAAGTCATTTATTATTAATAAAAGCCGTGAAGTTTCTCGTGAAATTTTTGATACTAATCCTATTAATGAATTTTTCATTAACAATTTGCCACAAACGCAAGGTAATGATGACTTAATTACCGATAAATATAATAACACAGGTTCTAACTTTTATAAGCTTACGTTTGCTCTCGTTAATGAAGTGAAGGTAAATAATTTAGAAAATTCAATTAAATTTCAATTTCAGACTAATATATTATGGAATAAGTAACATTTCTGTTTCATTTAAGTAATTTTGAAACAAGTGTTAAACGAAGAAACATAGCTTCAATTTAAATATTTTTATTTTTAATCGGGATCGTGAGTTTGCTCCTCAAACGATGGAAATGAATATTACTAGTTTTAGTAAAGCTAATTTAAATCCTAAAACTTCTGCTCTATTGTCTATAAAATATTTCGTTACAGTTTAGAATCTAAGTTATTTGAACGGTTTCCTGATAGATGGCTAACTAAATGATCTACAAATAGAACAATATACTATTTAGTTTTTCCAAAGTTTGCGGTCGATTAGAAAATACCTTTGACTTTAAGTAGCCCCATAAAAAGAAATCGCAATCTCAGACTCGTGTACCAACTTTTTAATTGTTATTCTCGACTTCGTGGGTTTAAATGAAAGTGGTGACGAAATAAACGGTGGGTGATTACAACGGGATAGTTATTTTTCAAATAAGCTTCAACCGCATAAAAACGTCGAATATTTGATCAACGACTCCATATTCACAGCTAAACTGACGTTTCTCGCAAACGCTTTGACAACTGTCTTAAATTTCCATTTATCGCGAAAGTATGGCGATTTGATTCAAATGTACATCTCATTATATTGTGACATCATTCTACTTCTTTAATTATTACAAGCCAATATTCATTAAATCTGGTGATAGTGCCGCTCATCCCCTCAGGACAGTTAATACTTTAGGATTACGCAAAATAACATTGAGCATTAGCGTATGAATCATATGGGACATTCTAGAAAGGAAAATATAGGAAGGGTGGAATAAACTAGGAAAATGTAATAACAGGTGTAGAAATAGGTGACGGGACAGCCCGCAGCTGCTCCAATTAGTCGCCTTTTACGACAGGCAAGAGATGCCTTGGGGCTATTCTTTGTACACCGGCGCCCACACAGGGTCACTGACCCATGTTATTAATATACCTTTAAAGCAAGGTGTTAAACGGGAAAATAAATACCTAAAACTGCTCACGTATTATGTTTCAAAACTGTAACTAATGTGGTCATATTACCCTACATTTACGTGCTTCCAATTTAGCAATTATGCGTCAAAGAGATTTACGCATCACAGAATTCATTCTGAATGTTTTGAATACGAGAAAATTATCTGTTTAATAAAATACAAACACGCAATGAAATTCATAGCAGAGATCGGAGGCGAGTTTGTACTCCCTCGCAAAAATTATCTTTCCGATCTCCGTTCTGGTTCATAGCAGTCGGTGTAATATTATGAAAGAAAGAAGAAAGTTATTTCGTATTTACTTCGTATTGTTTTTATACCAGCCGGTGTTTTTGTACCCGGTGCCTATTTATTTATTTAGAAGCAGGCCATCCAACAGACAGTCGAGCTGCCCGATGACAGGGTGACACAAAATACACAACAGTAAATATTACAAATTGTAGAATGCATGTTTTATGTAAATAGAAAAGAACAAACTTCTAAAAAACTACAAACAAGCTAACCTAAAAGTATGACAGTACAAATAAGATAACACCAGAAACTTCTAAACCTGAACAATAGATACTAACTCTAAAAGAAAAATAATAGAAAAATACTAAAATCTAAGAAAGAGGGAGGGAAACATCAAATAAACTTCACATTGGGAACAAATGCCAATATGAATTCCAAATAACAGTAATATTATCGACTTGAGTATTTTTTTAGATGTGATTTAAAATACCGAAAACTGAGGTGGTATATATACAGGGTTACTGGTAATTCGATGCATTCCTTTAGAGATGTGATGGGGCATGATCTAAGAAGTAAATTTAGCCCTAACATATATTATGCAAAACTCAATAGTTTTTGAGATATTTATTTTTTTTTGTTTTTCTCAAAAAGTAGATATTAATGTCCTAAAAGTTAATTTTCGAAAAATCTATTTGACATTTTTATTTTTTCTTTACTGGATTACTTGTCCAATATTATAGATATCCGTTTGGAATGAAAAATATCTGGAAACATTTCGATCATGTGAACATCTGAAATAAAAACTTTAAAAATTTTTTTTTAAATCAGCTATGAAATTTACCTATTAGGTTTTTTCAAAAAAATATTAACGTAACACGCGTATAAATTATTATAAAAACTGCCTTACTTCAATAGCTATCTAACAAGGTACAAATGTTCAATGTACCCTTAATAGTTCTAAGAAAATACTAGTAAAAATAACACAAGTAGTACGAATTTTATTTTTAGATAAACAGTAAAAAACATTTTAAAAGTAGAGTTTAATTCTTTATTAATTTCAAAGTTGTACTTTATTTTTTATATGTCTTGCTCAAAATGGGAGCCCCTATTCCGTATACAGACACGGCAGCGTCTTCTTATTTCCGTCCTTGTTACTCTGGTTGTCAGATTATGCCTTATGTGTTGGGCAGCATCGACTATCCTTTGTCTAAGGTTTTCTATAGTATTGACTGGTGTGGCATAGACCATCTCCTTCATATGATCCCATACGTAATAATCAAGGGGTGTTGTCAGGGCTTCGCGCTGGCCAAGGTATTGGGCCCGCTCTTCCAATCCAACGGTTAGGGAAACGTTGATCAAGTAACTGTCGTACTGTCAGCCGATAATGTGCTGGACAACCGTCGTTCTGAAACATCATTCGCTGTCTGACGGCGAGAGGAACATCTTCTAAAATCACCGCCAGATCATTTCTTAAAAATTTTTCATAGATTTCCCCGTTTAAATTTTGAGGAAGAAAGTGTGGCCCTATTAAATAGTGGCCAATGACTCCCATCCACACATTAATAGAAAACTTCATTTGGAAACTAGTTTCACGTGTTGACTTGGGATTTTCCTCTGCCCAATAATGTAGGTTGTGGAAATTTGTTATACCCTCGCGATTAAATTTCGACTCGTCCGTCCATAAAATACTTGTTAAAAAATTTGCACTTTCTGCATCTGAATTTAACATAAAGCGGCAGAATTCCACTCTCCTTCCAGGATCACCTTCCTCCAAGCCTTGGACAAGGGTATAGTGGTAAGGATGACATCCAACTCTACGTATCGTAGACCAAACTTTCCATTGTGACGCTCCGGTTAGTCTTGCGACTTTATTAGTTGAAATAGTTGGGTCTTCCTCAAAATACCTCAATATTTCTTCCTCATCATCTGGTTCATAAACGGGAGGAGCACCAGCGTCACTTCTTCTACATTTCACGGAGCCAGTTTCAGCGATATTTCGATATGCCGTACTGAACACGTGCATTTGGTAAGCGGCGGTTAGGGTACCAAAGACCATATTCTCGGCGAACTTCAGCAGCGTTGCCACCACAGTATCCGTAGACAAGATATCAGCGTATTCTGCGTTGGCATACGCGGCCATGGCACAGAAAATACAATAACAACAACTAATAACAACAACTACGAGCAAAATCAAAATCTTCGGTAACTAATTTAACAAGACCAACAAACTTAAGGGACACGGCGATAAGAATGTCAGTTAATGACATATATGCACAAACGTCAAAGTCAAGGACTGACTGACTTAAATGAAAATGAACGATTAGTCGTTTAATAAATTCCGCCACCAGCATTATCTTTACTAATTTTTTATTAGAACTATCAAGGGTACATTAAACATTTCTACCTAGTTAGATAGCTATTGAAATAAGGAAGTTTTTATAATAGTTTGTACGCGTGCTACATTAATATTTTTTTGAAAAAACCTAATAGGTAAATTTCATAACTGATTTAAAAAAAAAGTTTTTCTTTTAAAGGTTCACATGATCGAAATGTTTCCGGATATTTTTCGTTCCAAACGGATATCTATAATATTGGACAAGTAATCCAGTAAAAAAAAATTTTAAAATGTCAAGTAGATTTTTCGGAAATTAACTTTTAAGACATTAAGATCTACTTTTTTGAGAAAAACAAAAAAATTGAAATATCACAAAAACTATTGAGTTTTGCATAATGTATGTTAGGGCTAGATTTACTCCTTAGCTCATGCCCCATCACATCTCCAAAGGAATGTATCGAATTACCAGTAACCCTGTATAATTCGAAATTATTAAAAGTCGATATATTATTGTACACACGAGAGCATCTTATAAGTGGTGAATTTGATAAGTAATTTTTATTATAGTGTTTAGTTATTAAGATGTTTCTATACCTACATAAATATGGATGGCAATTTAAGTTAGAAAAGCTTACACAGAAGGGGAAATCAACCGTATTATTGAAGGTTTTGTAAACAAAACAAGTATCGAAGAAAACTCTTCTATCTGATAAGGATTGTAATTTATAAAAGGTTAAATTATTTTCATAAGAAAAATAGTGCTTGTTTCTATTATATCTATAATTGAGTGTATTAACAAATTTCTTCTGAATTCTTTCTAGTCTGGTGATGTATTTGTTGTAAATTGGATTCCATATAGTTGAAGCATATTCTGACAAGAAGAACCTCTGATTTAAATAAAGTAATGATAGACGAGGTGCTTTTAAAGCCATGCGTTACTCTGAATATAAAACCGAGATGACGCAATGATATTTTTTATCAATATGATTTTCAAATGATAATTTCGAATCTAACAATAATCCCATGTCTTTGACTACATTAACGGACTTAATTTGAAAGTTGTTTAAGTACAAAGAGGGCAATGAAGGATTCAAACACCTTGAAGTTAGGATACAGAAACATTTATCTAAATTATAAAAAAAATCTATGTAATTTACAAAAAGTCATATTGGAGGTCGTTATAATCCGCCATTGAATTAGTTTTCTTATAAATCTTTAAGTCATCGGCATAAACAACATGTTTAGAAGCTGTGAAGCATTTATCAACATCATTGATAAATATATTAAAAATGAGAGAACCCAGGTGCGAACCCTGGGGAACTCCGGATGTTAGGTTAATGCAGTAGGACTTTGAACCATTGATAGCAACATATTGCGAACTGTTATTAATATAAGAGGAAAGTAGCATCAGCAGCTGACCGTGCATACCGAAATTTCGAAGTTTTATAATTAGTGTAGGATGGTGGACTTTATCGAATGCTTTAGAAAAATCGGTGTACACGGCACATACCGAGGCACCATCCTCCATTGTTTGAAGTATATCCTGCACATAAGGTGCCAAATTAGTTAACACAGATCTCTTGCTATAGAACCCGTGTTGATTGATGTTGATATAATTTTTTACGAGGAAGAATAACTCATTAGCAATTATTGACTCAAAAATTTTACCAAGGTGATTCAATAACGAAATAGGCTTATAATTCTTTACATTATTCTTATCGCCGGATTTAAAAATAGGAATTACTCGGGCAATTTTCCACTTGTCGGGAAAGTATCCTGTTTGAAGGAATTTATTATATATAATGTACAACGGTTCCACTAAACTGTCACAACATGATTTGAGAAACAAAGCTGGAATACCATCGGGACCATATCTAATTTTTTTAGGGTTTCAAGAATTTGTTTCCTTGTGATATTTGTTATGTTAAATGCAGTACAATTTTCAACTAAATCAATATCTGAGGCGAGCGTGTTGGACTCGTATACACTTCCGAAGTAGTTCATGAACAGGTCACAAATGGACTGGTTCTTCGTCACAACAATGTCATCATAGGTCATTGTTTGGGGAATCGTTTTCGTAGACTTTTTATTGTGAACATAAGATCAAAAGTGCTTAGTGTCAGTTAGTAAACTTTCCTCTGTTTTGTTTATGTATTTTTTCTGATCAACACGAATACATGTACGAATAGTTCTGACATTATTCATACATACTGCATGTACGAATGGTCTTAACCCTGACCCTGCATGTACTAATAGTCACTCCGTTAAATAAAGTGTGTGAACCTTAATTTGCCATTGAACCAATTTTAAATGAAAATAAGGCCACTGAATGCGTAGAACATTTTATATAAGTACACTATAATAAGGTCTAGCTATATGTATTATATGATCAAGAAGACACTTTGTGGCACTTTCGATTTAAATGGAACACTCTGTATATTATTATATTTTTCGAATACTTGAAAAATTCTGAATATGGTGATGTCCATTAAGTGATATTTTAACTCCATGAAGAAAATTTGACTACGAATTAAAAAAAAACAAAAAAAATTAAAATAAGAAAAAATTACTTTTGGGCACATCCACCGATTCCTTAGAACATCCAAACTCATGTTTAAGACTTATTTTTGGAATTCGAAAGCGGGATAGGATTTCATATAAACTAATAAACGCTGGTTAAATATGAGCAATAGACGAATACATCATGCGGCCTGTTTATGTCATAAAATCATAATAAATAAATCGCCTCAATATTTATATAGGAAAATAACATTCAGAACTGATGTTCATAATTTAAATGTTCGATTCAAAGGTTTGTTAACTCCTCCACCTCATAGCACTGAACTATTTAAAAGGTCCTTCCGGTGTCAGATATGCAAAGTTTATAACGCAGTCCCTCATGACTTAAAGAATAACAAACTTAGTTCATTTAAAACTAAATATAGGTCATTATTATTTACGACTCAATGTCTACAATACAAAAAATATTTAATTGTGTATTCTATGTATTTATTTACTTTATTTTTAGGTCCTCTTTTAAAATAATTTCACATTGCATTTTTTAGTCAAAATTTTCGAATCAGGATTAAGCAAATGTACTACTATTCTTTCTTTTGATTTTACAGATCTTATTATAGAATTATGTAATCAAACGTTATTGTGCTTTATAGTAGGTATACTTAATGTATACAGGGTGTCTCACCGGGAACTGAATCGATTGATATAGAGAAAAGTACGCATCAGAAAATTTTGAAAATTTAGATAATTACTAATGTCGGTGTGGCCAATCCAACTAAAATCATTAGAAGCAGATGGAACTTCCGCTTATACCGGAAGTCGATACCAACTTGCTTATTTCAAATGGAATGCCATATATATTTTAGGGTTTTCAAAAAGAGTATAAAATTCTGAGTCGAAAATATGTTGCATATCCTATACCTAAACCTAGCCGTTACTGAGATATTTGACATTTTATAGAAAATTTGACGGGTGCAACGGTTTGCAAGGACCGTTATAACTTTTTTCGTGTAAAAGATCCTCATTTGCTTCTTGTTACGTAAAAAGAATACAAGGAGAACTCGATTCAGTTCCTGGTGAGACACCCTGTATATATTTATGAGATATCGTGCATTTTGCAGGATAAGTGTAAGAGAAACTTTGTACGTGTTGTTGCAGCAGTTTAACTTCTCCGTTTATTTTTGCCAGTATCTTTTTTTTTTTCACTGGTTGTTAGATGTTATGTTATTGTGGTGGAAATAATAAAGACGTTTATTATTATTATTATATTAGCTTCACTTGTATGTTTGTTTGTGTATATAACTTTTTCAATCTTTGAACCTGATTCTCACCCACTTCAAAACGTCAGATTAAACTAAACTTGGCACACTTATTAAGGACCGATGAAAATACAATAATTTGACAACTTTGTCCTAATGTCCTCACCAGGATCTTCAGAATGAAATGAAATTTAAAAAATGACTAATCTATTGTCGACATTTTGCCGTAGGCGCCGCAGTTAATAATATAACGTATTTGCCGTTGTATAAGCCCTTGTTAAACTAGTTCCAACTTTGATATATTCATTATGACGTAATATTAATTATGTACTACTAGCGGATACTCAGCGGTTGAAAAAAGTAGGATGAATGGCAAGAGGGTGACTAAAAAATTTAATTTAAAATAGGTAAACATTATTTTTTACTTTTTAGTTCGGTTTGCTATTAAAGCGTGTTTTCTAGTTTTTTAATCTTGGCTTGAATTATCAAAATATTGTATATGTAATTATATTGTATATCAAAATATTATATGTATATTTCTATACGCGGGAAGTGTTGTAAAGCAACATTGTCGATACTCCCAATTATGAGGAGATGGCATTGATGGGCTTCAAACAACAGAATTTCGTAAAGATTTTTATAAAAAACACTTCTCTTGTTTACTTTCTAAAAAATAAACGGTATCCGTGAAAAATGCACATTTATTCAGCAAAATGGTAACAATTTGAAAAAAAAATGATCACAACAGGAACTAGAAGACAACTGCGAAGGGTTCACTACAATAAATGCTTAATGTGATCTATATTTTATACGGGGTGACAACGAGATTGGTCCCGTTCCAATTTCTAGGTTGATTTTAGGAATAAACTTTTGAAATTTTGGAATATTCGTTTTAGACTAATTTCGTTGTCACCGGTATAATTAATAATATGAGACAAATTACCTTATGTGTTTGGGGATATCCGCAGGAGACCCATAAGGGTGTGGAGGCACGCCCATACCAGGCATTTCCATCATCCACCGCAACCTCGTTTTGCGTGGCCTCTTCATTAGCAGCATGGCTGGTAGGTAATTAAGGAACACGGAACGTATCCACGAAGGCATCCTGGAGGAAATAAAAAAAATCAGGTACCCACAAGTGGCAATATCAATCGACGCTACCTATGCGTTCGTGGACCTCTGAAGTTCCAATTTATTATCACAACGGTGACGAGTATACTGACGGTGTTCATAATAAAAGTGAACAAAAGGTATTTCGCAATGAGCGGTAGCACCAATGACGTAGGGGGCAGGATCTTCGATACGAGCAGTAAAAAGACAACCAGGGACAGCAAAATACTGATACCCAGCGTTACCTAAAACACCCAAATTAGAGAATTGTTAATGTAATTAGTAGTCCCGTACCTTTTCGCCTGCTTCTGCGGGCAAGTAGAACACGAGAACGCACAGAAATGAAATTAGAACGGTTGGAAGTATTAAATTGACTGTATAAAACAATGTTTTCCGACGAATAATTATGTAAAATGTTATATCAGTTTCTGTCGGGTGATTTCCTTCGTATATGTTGAGGTAGGCTGGTACTTCTATTATGTCCCATGTCCCCGACTTCCAGTAGTCTGACAAATCAACAAAATTTTTATTATTATACAGAGCCAACGATACTTGGTCGCCATTGAACGTCCACGATCCAAATTTCATAATGCACGTTTGCTGATCGAAGGGGAAATATGTTACATCTATGGTACAAGAACTCTGAAACAAGAAACGTTAACAAACCTACTATTTATATTAAATTTAATTATTTAAATTGGTCAACAAAAAATATTTTTATAAATGATATGAAGAGAAATTATTTTTATATCGCCTAACATGTAAATAGTAGGAAAGGTGCTGACATTTTTCAGTGATTATTTAGTTAAGGCCTGTTTTTTGAGAGAATGTTGATGGAGGCATGTATAAGTGTCATTCATAAGGATTATCCCAGATAGCGGTATCTGATGGAAGTAGAACACCCTCAATTCGCAAAAAATAATGAACACAATTATCATTTAACTAAGGCTGTAACTTTTTATAATAAATTTTGTATAACATTAGCAGATCGATTGGGTGATATTAAAAGGGTTGCAGATCCCCTTAAACGTGTCGTATGCACAACTAAATTATTATTTAGTTAAGCTTCAATTATTATACATTTTTATCTACGTACATGTGTTAGATATATATATATATATATATATATATATATATATATTTTATTTTTTAGTAATTATGTTTCGCTTTGCAGGAAATTAAGGTATCTACGAGCGGTTAATTTTCCATCATAAAAATAAGATCCATTTATTGTCTGAAAGTTATTGTCCATTTATTTTAGTCCCTAAAAGACCCACCCGAACATTCGTAGAAAATTTTTATTGGAAAGCAGTCGTGTCCATTTATAATGCATATTTCTATTGAACAATCCATTATTAGAAAAATTTGATTCGTCCATCAAAGAATTTTGCTACATATAAGCGGGTCATTCCTTTTTTTTATTTAACAACCATCTACAAAATTTTACTCTCCTCGGCTTATCCTCCTCATTTAAACGTTGAACTTCCTCATTTTGTAGCATCGAAATCCGTTTTTTTTCTAATATTTTTCTTGCACTGTCTTTTTTTATGCGCCAATTTAACTGAATGTGTCTCAAAGAAGTTTCTTCATTTTGGTTAACATAATTCAATACTCTATTCACTTTTCTTAAATTATCCGCAACACGCTCTCGCCTCCCTAGTTTTTTTTTAGAAATAAACCGTGTGTATTTAGTCGTTGAACTAACTTCCTAAACTTACAGAGAGCTTCTTTAATTAGGATCAGTCTTTCGGCTGGTGTTTGTTGCAATCGAGGCATTAGCGTTTTGATTGTAATATGCAATTATTACACTTAACGCGCCAGACTTGCAACTTGTAATTCATCGCTCGGCGGGGCACATAGCCCAGAGAGTAGCTGTTGGTTGCAGTCTGGTTACATTCCTTATAGTAAAATAAGGATTTTATAGAGGAGTTTGCGACTAAAAATATTATGTATTAATATTCCGCCCTCTAAAACCACATTTGAACTATGCTAAGCCCAGTCAGGCTATTTATTTTTTGATTGCAACAGACACTGGACCGCTAGATGGCGCCTGCTGACTATTTTACATGTCGCTATTGTTAAAATATCGGGATGTACCAAATAGTCAAAGGATCCTCGTGCCGGTCGTCACATGCCTACCTTTCGCTGACGAGAGCCAACAGCTCGAGACTGCAGTCTGCAAGTGGTGTGTGACGGCTGGCAAGAGAGCTCCTTTAAGTAGGATCAGTCTTTCAGCTGGTGTTTGTTGCAATCGAAGCATTAGCGTTTTGATGGTAATATGCATTTATTACACTTAACGCGCCAGGCTTGTAACTTGTAATTCAGCGCTCAGCGGGGCACATAGCCCGGAGAGTAGCTGTTGGTTGCAGTCTGGTTACGTTCCTTATAGTAAAATAAGGATTTTATAGAGGATTTTGAGACTAAAAATATTATGTACAGAGCATCTGGAAACCTATCTCCATAAACCGTGACTGCCATCTCAGCGTCAAAATTGCACTGACAATAAATGCTAACGAATTTATTATTATTGGTGTACACTATCATTACTGATATAAAACTTGTCTTAGAACTCGACAACGGAATATACAACAGTGACAATCTGTCAAATTTGTTAATAACTGTATACATTGTTTTTCACTAATCATGGCATAGCCGATTTTTAGGATTCAGTGATGTGAATTGTGGTATTCCTAAAATATTAAATATTGACACTATCAGTTAAAATTTTTGTGACATGTTTTATATCGTTGGAAAGAGAATGGTGCATGGCCTACTTTGAGATTTGTTCTTTTCATTTTTGTACAAGAGTGTGTGTCAAAGCCAACTGCGTTTTTAGAATTTTTTGATAAATATTATTATTCTTATTGTCTGTCTTCTGTTCCAATCGTTCTGCAAGAGGGTTAAAACCGATATTTTGTTTTGCACACTTAACGGTTGACATAATAACATATTAAAAATTGAAGTTTAACTAAATAATAAAAATTTCGTCGTGCACATGACACGTTTGAGGGGATGTGCAACCCTTTTAATGACGGCCAATCGGTCTGCCAATCTTATAGCAAGATTTATAAGGTAACAGGCAAACAATATGAAATGTTACGGCCTTAATGAAATGATAATTGTGTTCAGTATTTTTTGTGAATTTGTGGTGTTCTGCATCCCTTCGATACTGTTATGAGGGATAATCCTTATAGATGACAGTTATACATGCCTCCTTCAACATTCTCTCAAGAAATGGGCCTTAAGTAAATAATTACTGAAAAATGTCACCAGATCTTAAATTTCAAATTTATACTAAAACACTTTTAGCCAAATTAAAGACACAGTTCTGTTTAATTACATAGAAGTCTATCTATATCCAATTTTACAGCATTTTCTAACATTAAATCGGGGATATTTAAACTATTTATACTACCTTAATTAAATTGCACCATTGAATGTAGTGAAAATTTAATATGGTAAACTAGCAAACTATTAGTTAATGATATTCCGAGACTTTTATGTACATTTTTTATATAAGAATTCTTAAGAACAACATAATAGTGAAACCAAATAATGCCAAGTTAAAATGGTTGTTGATTACCACAAATTCTAAGCAGAAGATCAAGTGTAAACTGTGTAGGTATTGTAGAAAACTCACGTATATGTGAAGATATTGTAAAGCAAATAACAAATTATAACAATGGACTCAACATAAACTTCCAAATAGCATCCAGATTATAACGCAAGAACTATGTAAAATTTGTGTACAAAAATGGATCAGTTGGTGTATGTACTGTTGGCAATTCTACTATTAGACTTCTCTACTCTACGAAATAAGTTGATAGAACATGACAGTAAGGACAACAAAGGATATATAACAAACAATGAAATAAATAAAACATAAACAAAGAAAAAACATGAGATGAAAAATGTGTTAGACTCCTAGAAGAAGAGAATTCATTATTAAATGACACTGAGAAACAAGTGGATCAAAATACTTTAGAGATCACCGGTGTGCCTGAACCTAGAGGGGCTAATATAATGGCTACTATACAACAACTGCTTAGTCTGGCCCTTGGCTTCACATAGGGTTTGTCTTTGTTTCAAAACTAGTGATGGGTATGATCGGATGACTTCAATAATCGGATTCTACCGATTCGATTATTCCAACAGTCGGATGATAATTAGATTTAATTTTAATTTAGTTCAGCCGTCCATGTAATAATCATATGAATTATGATTTATGAATTCAAACAAATCCTTTTAATGCGGTTTGGCGGACACCCTCTATAACCTATATAACTCTGTGAGGATTCAGTGTCCCTTGGATTGAACAATAACGTATTATACATATTATAGGCGCTTCCCTTTTACACGAAATCTCAGTTTGTTCTCACATTTGAAGGCATTACTCGATTGTTGATACGTTTCTTTTAGTTTCTGAAAATGAGTTTAAAGTGATATTTTCTACCCCCACTTCTAATTCAACTGCACTAGTTTGGGAGCAAGATCACTTTGTACTCAGTTGAAGATTGAGGTTAATGTTTGCTTTTGAGCAAATGAGGCACTCGACATTATTGGGCTGTCTAAAACTTTGCTGGATCGGCTTTTCCCAGATTCTGGATTAAAAATACAAGGGTACAAGACCTGACCGACCCACCCGTGGGGGAGGGGTTGCCTTTTATATTAAAGATTCAATTCACTAAGAATAATTAAAATACCATATAATGATCAGTTTCCTGGAGCAACTTTGGGTTAGTATTAACAGTGAAAAAAATATGTTTTGGGTCGTTGTACAGACCACCTAACGCCAATTTAGTTGAATGTGTTAATATCCTTGAAAATTGTTTTACTACCATTATTCCTGGTTTTGATTTCGTCATATTGGGTAGTGATCTCAATGTTAGTTTGATAAATAAAACTAGTTCCGGTTTTACACTTTTAAATAATTTTTTTGTAGAGATATGACCTTGAGCAGATTATTTCTGAACCTACTCGTGTTACTGATGCTTCTCATACTCTCATCGTTATTATCGTCACCTTCTGTAGTCACATATGTTCGAATATTAATGTAATCAAAATGGATGGCATTTCAGATCACTGTCTTGTTTCTTGTACTTTAAAAATTAAGAGAGTACGTCAACTTATTGTGACTGATGTGACTTTCCTACGTTTGATTATGACTCATTTTTAAATAATCTTTGTTCCATAGATTGGGATTACATATACCGGGTGTAACAGGATCATGGTATACCCCGTTTTTCTCCTTTAGTTTTGAAGATATTTGATTGAAATTTAGGATATACTACATGCTACTTTTTAACATACAACTGATTTTTCTTTCACTTCCGATTTCGCCGGTGACAGTAACTTTCGATTTTTAAATGGAACATCCTCTATATTATTACAGTTCTGAATTCTGCATAAACTTTTTTATAATATAATTTTTAGTTTTCCATTTAAGTGTGCCATGACGGTTCCGATTTATTCTAAATGACCCGTGTAATGCTACAAAAATCGAAATCTCGTTAAAAACGATAAATTACGTGATTTATGAGCAAATAAAATTCACCAAAATTGTTTTTGGGGCAATACTCTATTTTTTCAAACGGAACTATATCGGTACCGTGGTATCATTTATTAGTACTATTATTAAGGAATTTATTCATACGTCATATTAAAATGTGCGATAAATACAAACAAAATTATAGCTGAAAAAAATAAGAAAATACAATTTTGTTCTAATTAAATGTTAAGAAATAACTAAGGTGGCTTTGAAAACAATGAAATATTTAACTTGTCAAACATTTGTTGGTTTAACGGTGTTTTTATTGTGTCTTTAAAAATTGTTTAAAATTTTTGTTAATTGTGTTCAAAATGCCGCAAATTTAAACAAGAGATGAAAAAGTGGTGGACATGTTAATTATTTATGGGGAATGTAAAAGAAATGTCTACCGACCTTTATGCCCAACGATATCTTGATAGACAATGTCCAGCGAAAAATTATTTTAAACGTGTTGAAAACCAATTTCGCAGAGAGCCCAACAATGATCCCGAAGAAAAATTCATTATTGACGAAGGAACGGAAATTAATGTTTTGGCTCCAATAGAAGTTGATGAAATTGAGATGTGGTGTTCCACAAGACTAAATCCTTGGCCCTGTGTTATTTTTTTGATTTACTTAAATGATCTTGTTGATAACTTTAAAATGGTACGTTTTCTCTCTTGGCAGATGTTTTTCAAGAATCAATGCCTGAATGCCCAAAAATTTTAAATAATATAATTGACTGGTTCTCTGTGAATAGATTAATACTAAATTTAACTAAAACTCACAACATTAAATTTCATTCAAATCACAATTACACGCACCAAGACATCAAGCTACAACAGGGAATCATTACTACAGTAAATAATGTAAAATTTTTGGAGGTGTATATCGATGAGAATTGAGGAGTCACCTAGTGGAGCTCAATAAGGAAGAATATCGGGTTCAAAACTTCGACAATAGTATATTACGCATATTTCCAGAGCATTTTACAATACGGTATTGAATTTTGGGGAGATTCCACTTAGGCCGATGCTTCATTTAGGTTTCAAAAAAGGCCATTCGGACAATGTATCATTTAAGACGAATAGACTCGTTTAGAGGATATTTTAAAAACCTTCGAATAATGATCTTGAATAATCTTTATATTTTTCGCGTTTCTATTCTCATAATCAAACATTCAAAGATAAATATGAAACATGAAAAAAGAGCGCATACTGTCTACCCACATATAATTATAATGTCAATAGAAAAAGCGTATTCTATAAGGAGTTAAAATATTTAATCACCTTATTACAATGGCGGTGAGTTTAAATGTATTTAAGCGTAAGTTAAGACACCACCTGATAAATAATGTATTTTAATCAGTAGATGGATTTTTCAGTTGTTCATTTTGAGTAGTTATTAATAATTAATTACGTAAAAACTTCTTTTTTAACAAAATATTGTGCTTATTAACCAACACATGTATAGTGTTGATATAGTCTAGTATACTTTAACTTGGCGTGTGTATGTATGAGTTAATATTTCCGTACGATTTCATTTTCTCTTGTACACAAAGATCCAGAAATATTGTTCACGTAGACAAATGGGAGAAAATGAAACCGTACGGAAATACTAACTCATACATACACACGCCAAGTTAAAGTATACTAGACTATATATAATTTATTAATTTAAATTTATAAATGGCGAATACGGTGTACTTTTCCTTATACATGTAAGTTATGTTTTTGAGGCAATAAAATTTACTTACTTTATTTACTATGAGATTGGCACTGAAAGTTCTTAAATATTTCTTTCAACCGAGAAATTCAATAAAATGTTTAGCAATATTTTACCCCTATATTTTATAGTCTTTACGAATAAGGTAATAAGACTCAAATTCCAATGCTATTAGAAGGGATCAAAATTATATGACAGTACTATGTCTAGTTCAAATGTGCTTTTAGAGGGCGGAATATTAAACATAATATTTTTAGTCGCAAACTCCTCTATAAATATAAAATCCTTATTTTACTATAAGGATCGTAACCAGACTGCAACCAACAGCTACTCTCCGGGCTATGTGCCCCGCCGAGCGCTGAATTACAAGTTACAAGTCTGGCGCGTTAAGTGTAATAATTGCATATTACCATCAAAACGCTAATGCTTCGATTGCAACAACGACTGGCAAGAGAGCTCCTTTAAGTAGAATCAGTCTTTCGGCTGGTGTTTGTTGCAATCGAAGCATTAGCGTTTTGATGGTAATATGCAATTATTACACTTAACGCGCCAGACTTGTAACTTGTAATTCAGCGCTCGGCGGGGCACATAGCCCGGAGAGTAGCTGTTGGTTGCAGTCTGGTTACGATCCTTATAGTAAAATGAGGATTTTATATTTATAGAGGAGTTTGCGATTAAAAATATTATGTTTAGTACTATATCTGATTATATAAGTTTGTGACGCCACAAAATTTTCAAACATATTTGTATTTTTCTTAACAAAAACAAAGGAATTTGGTGGTGGGGTGGTGATGGTAAATGTAATGAATAACCTTGTACACTTAGAAAATAAATCGTTAGCTCTTCTGCAAAATCACATTTATTCATTACTAAGTTATTTAAAAACAACTCCCAATAAATACTTGGGCTATACATCAGTGAATGTAGTATTAACAAGCAGGTGTGACAGAATTATATATTTAGTGGCTATGGCACGATAAAATATTCAATGCACGAGGGGGAAGTTTTCCTACACCTTCCTCAGCACGAGTTGAATGTAACACGTTTAGGCAGATAATTACGAAGACTTGGGTAACAAGAAGACGACTTATACAAAGTGTCTTGATATTGTAAACAATTTTCTAGAGTAGATATTTGATTGGTAATTGATATCGAATGACTGCAAAAAGAGAAATTTGGGTTTATTTTTTAGTATTATTTTTATTTTTCTATCTAGAGTGCAGTGACTGCGTTCAAATCAACCAAATTCAGTAGTTAAATACTAATTTTTACAACAACATGCTTGGGAAAGCGGACATAGAATAAACTGGGACTCGGCAAAAATTTTAACAAAAGAGGCAGATAACAAAAAAAAGAAAAATTAAAGAATCAAAAATAATCTTATTAAATGAAGATAAGTGAATATCGAATTGTTCTGTAGATATTGGTACAACCTGGCTACCAGTTAAAAGAAGAACTTGACAAACTCAACATTATCTAAAAGAAAATAACATCAGTTCTGTGTAAGTAGTAAGTATCTACGGAAATAACATAAACAGAATCTTAAAGCTGTGTATTTGACATATAGGTACAGCAAATAAGAGTTCTTGAAAACGGAAAGAGACTACTTTCCGAAACGTCAGTAAAATACATTATTTCTGTGTTTATTTCGATTTATATTATTTGTAAAACATAACCTCTGACTGTTCCTTTGACGTAAACGTCACGGGCGCAGAGGTTTTTTTCGAATAATTCTATTATTTTGTAGATTGTATCTGTAATACATGCCTGTTGAATTCGAGCTTTTAGGTCCTCTACATTTTGCGGTGTCGTCGAAAACACCTTATCTTTAATATACCCCCATAGAAAAAAATCCATTGGGGTTATATCTGGAGAACGAGGGGCCCATCGAATAAATCTATCCAATCTATCCAATGTTGAGCAAAATTTAGTCTAAATAATCTAGGCAAATCTGGAAATTGTGGGGAGGACCTCCACCTTGTTGAAACTATTGAAAGTTGTGTCGATTCTCTAAAGGTGGGTCATCTAAGAATTCATTAAATTCATTTCTCAAAAAGTTTAGGTACCTTTGACCACTGAAGTGACCATCATAAAAATAAGGAACTATTAAATTGGTGCCTAAAATACCTATCCACACATTTATTGAAAAGCGATTTTGAAACCCAGTCGGTCTATGCCAGTGTGTATTTTCAGAAGTCCATTTGTAATGAATATTGCGATTAAAAAATCCATTATCGGAAAAATTTGCCTCGTCGGACCAAAATATTTTACTACATATTAATGGATCGGCACGCTTCTTTTCCAACAGCCACCTACAAAAAGGTCCTCCTTGGTTTGTCCCCCGCTTGTAAATTGTGAACTTTTTTGGCTTTATAACACCGGTGACCATTTTTCTTTATAATCTTTCTAGCACTTGTATTTATATGACAAGCAATTTGAATTTATCTTAATGATGTTTCCAAATTTTCTGTATTTTTATTTCTTACATAATTAATAACTCGGTTTACCTTATTTACATTATCAGTAACACTGTTCAACCTTGTCTTTTTCTTTAAAAATGAACCATTATTTTTCAGTTTCGTAGCTAATTTTCTGAACAGAGTTTTATTCGGCTGTAGTGCTTGTGGAAATCTGTTTCTATATTCTACTTGAGCTAATCCAGAGTTAAAATTGCATTGGCAATATGTAACAAACATATTATAACGATCAATGTGAATGAAAATCATTTTTGAAAATTCTAAATTCTTAAACGAGTGTGATTGAGTGAGAGTTTAAGTATTAACTGAAACGATCCGTCAAAAAATTAAATTGTCAAGTTTGTTCATAGCCAGCTATTTTAAAATAATTGAAATAATAGTGAAATCATGAAATACAAATAAATGGATACTATACTTAAATTAATTGGTAAAGATATTTTAACTTTCTGAGCAAGGAGAGGCGCTTTTATGGAGGACCTCTATACATTGGCATAACTGCGAATACTCTTTTCCATAATTGCTCCATGTTGCTTTCTTGATTATTATTTTGTTTTGTTACCTGAATTTACTATATTCTTCTTAATTGTGTTAATGTTTTATTATAGCAAAGATTTGAACAACTTATTGAATTATTTTATCGTTTTATTTAATCATACTTCTCCACGGCAAGTAAATGCTTGTTAAAAAAAATTTATTGGTTTTAAAAAAATGTTTTTATAATTACTAACGTAGTACCAATGAATAAATATGGCATGTGATATATCGTTGAAAAGGGAGGAAGATACTCTATTTAATGGCGCCATTTACCGCCCGTTTCAAAATAATTTTTTTAACAGCCTAAAGAGTAAATTTCAAAATACAGCGGTTTTGATAAAAATTAGATAAAACCTCGTCGAAACACTCTGTTTTTTCAAAAAATTTTCGCCTTAGAATTTTTCTCATATCTCTTCAAATAACGGAGATATTTGGACTAGACGTTTTCCGCATTTTCGATATTTTCCGCCATAACTCTTAAAGTATTCCATGGATTTTAAATGTCTTTAAACCATTTTGTAGGTTATATAAATCGGCACAATCTTCGTAAAAATAATTTTTTTTTGTACGACCGATATTAAATGAGATATTCTCGAGTGCCCTGATAAAATGGACAGCCTGTATATTGACTTACCAATGTTACTTATTTGTATAGAATTGGTTAATTTATATTATTATTATAATTTATGCACGTGTAGCATTAGTATTTTCACATTTTATGTTTCACATACTTACTATTATTTATTTTTATTTTAACATATCCTATATCATTGTCTATGATCGAAAGGTTAAATAAAGATTATGATTATTATTATGATAAAACAAAAAAGGAAAAAAGCAGAGGAGCTATAGAATAATGACGTACTAACTACACACTGCGTAATCTTAAGAATAATAATCAGTATTCTATTTAAATTTGAGTATTATAAAATATTAATAAAAGTCATCATAAAACCTTATTTATTACCATAAACGATTGAAGTGGAAACAAACAAAGGAATAACAATTGATTACCTTTTTCATGTTTTCGGTAAAATGCCTGCGGTAATGATGTCTCCTTTTAATATTTACTGTTTGTATGAATTTTCTTTATGCGGTATATTTAAACCCTGCGGCGGAATTTCAGGAGAGGATTCTTCGCCAACAAATAAGAATACCTTAATAAAACTTCTTCCGCAAATTCCTCCTTAAGGGAAGTTTCAGCCGCTTAAAGGGAGAGTGTGAAAAACACATTTTTGTTATTAAATCAAAAACATTCTAAGGTATAAAGGTGAAAGGTGAAACTTATTTCATTAATGTAGACACATATTGTGGCAAAATTTAATTTCTCAGTGTAATTTGCGAGAGTTTATTTTACCTCTATTTATTTACTTATCGCGTCCCTTGCAGACGCAACTGTTTAGGCAGATTTCTCGACGAAAAAAATAGCACTTTTTCTTATATGAACCGGTTCACGATTAAATATTTATAAATTAACCATAATATAATTCTGATTACAAAGGATACAGTAGCCTGTGAGAAAATGTTTTTTTATACATTTATGTAACATCAGGTTATTTCCACTACTGATAGGCCTATCACCGGTGTCTGTAGGCGAGCTATCCCCAACCAGGACTTTTCCGAATCTTTTCTCTATCGAATAATTCTACAAAATATCTGTTTGCCGATGATACAATGATATACATTGCAGGCGATAACATACCAATAATGTTTAATTCGATAAATTATGATATATTGTAATAAGTAAATGGCTATGTCTGGTCGATAGCCGAGTTGGTTAAGGCGCAAGGTGGCAATCGCGATTAATCACACGGGTTTCGCGCCATCGGGTTCGAATTCCGACTCTGGCACCGTTGGAGGAAATGGTTGTATGTCCGCGTTTTTTCAATGTGTAACTCCCTTCCGCACAAGCCTGTGGTTTCTGGAGTTGTCTAATTTCTGTGGTGTTTATTTATATTTATTTATATTTATTCATTTATTAATGTTAAACAGTTTGTTTAAATGCAGGAAAGTCTAAATATATGTTAATAGGTAGCAAAGTACCCCGCACTTTTTTTTATATAAAATGGTTCTCGGTTAAATTTTCTGAATTTTTAGTATGTTATAGATCTCGATCTCCTGCTTAAAAGTAAAATGGGCCCGATCTAATCCTATGACTAGTTTTTGAGATACAGGGTGTTAAAGTTAAAAAGTGGCTATTTTTATCATTCCTGTAATGTCAGATAATATATTGTGATAAAAATATGCGCTTATATACAGGGTGAGCCACCAATAACACGAAGTGAATTTTTCAAATCGATGTGTTTATACTGAAATAACAAAATATTGGGAAAATTATTTTTGAAATGAAATATATTGTTTCATAATTAGCGAAATTCCCAATTGTATTATTTTATACAGTGCGAGTCAAAAATATGGAAACACGTGTGACTCATTCTAATAAGACGCCGTGTATATTTTAATATATATTCCATTAACAGCTGATTCCAAATATATATATATATATATATATATATACAGGCTGTCCATTTTATCAGGGCACTCGAGAATATCTTACTTAATATCGGTCGTACAAAAAATTATTTTTACGAAAATTGTGCCGATTTATATAACCTACAAAATGGTTTAAAGGCATTTGAAATCCATGGCCTACTTTAAGAGTTACGGCGGATCCTTTTCAACGACATATCACATGTCATATTTATTCATTGGTACTACGTTAGTAATTATAAAAACATTTATTTAAAACCAATAAATTTGTTTTTAACAAGCATTGTACTTGCCGTGGAGAAGTATGAATAAATAAAACGATAAAATAATTCAATAAATTGTTCAAATCTTTGCTATAATAAAACATTAACACAATTAAGAAGAATAAAGTAAATTCAGATAACAAAAACAAAATAATAATCAAGAAAGCAACATGGAGCGATTATGGAAAGAGTATTCGCAGTTATGCCAATGTATAGCGGTCCTCCATAAAAGCGTCACTCCTTATACAGACAGTTAAAATGTCTTTACCAATTAATTTAAGTATAATATCCATTTGTTTGTACTTCATGATTTCACTATTATTTCAATTATTTTAAAATAGTTGGCTATGAAGAAACTTGACTATTTAATTTTTTGACATCATCTCAATTAATACTTAAACTCTCACTCAATCACACTCGTTTAAGAAATTAGAATTTTCAAAAATGATTTTCACTCACATTGATCGTTATAATATGTTCGTTACATATTGCCAATGCAATTTTAACTCTGGAATAGCTCAAGTAGAATATAGAAACAGATTTCCACAAGCACTACAGCCGAATAAATGAAACTCTGTTCAGAAAATTAGCTACGAAACTGAAAAATAATGGTTCATTTTTAAAGAAGAAGACAAGGTTGAACAGTGTTACTGATAATATGAATAAGGTAAACCGAGTTATTAATTACGTAAGAAATAAAAATACAGAAAATTTGGAAACATCATTAAGAGAAATTCAAATTGTTTATCATATAAATAAAACAAGTGCTAGAAAAATTGTAAAGAAAAATTGTTACCGGTGTTATATAGCCAAAAAAGTTTACAATTTACAAGCGGGGGATAAACCAAGGCTGTTGGAAAAGAAGCGTGCCCATCCATTAATATGTAGTTCCAATAATGGATTTTTTAATCGCAATATTCATTACAAATGGACTTCTGAAAATACACACTGGCATAGACCGACTGGGTTTCAAAATCGTTTTTCAATAAATGTGTGGATAGGTATTTTAAGCACCAATTTAATAGGTCCTTATTTTTATGATGGTCAACTCAGTGGTCAAAGGTACCTAAACTTTTTGAGAAATGAATTTAATGAACTTTTAGATGACCTACCTTTAGAGAATCGACACAACTTTCCATATTTTCAACAAGATGGAGCACCTCCCCACAATTTCCAGATTTGCCTAGATTATTTAGACGAAATTTTTTCTCAACATTAGATAGGTACCAATGGATTTATTCGATGGCTCCCTCGTTCTTCAGATATAACCCCAATGGATTTTTTTCTATGGGGGGTATATTAAAAAATTAAAGATAAGGTGTTTTCGACGACACCGCAAAATGTAGAGGACCTAAAAGCTCGAATTCAACAAGCATGTATTACAGTTACCTCCGAAATGCTGAGTAAAGTATTAAATGCAGTGCCTCGCCGCGCTCGATTGTGCATAAGAAATCGGAAATCGCGGTGGACACTTTGAACACTTGATATGACATCTTAAAAATTATTTTGAGGATTAGATAAATATTAATGTTCTGTGTGCTATATTGTTTTTATTATTAATTTGTTTTTGTTACCTGAATTTACTTTATTCTTCTTAATTGTGTTAATGTTTTATTATAGCAAAGATTTGAACAACTTAATGAATTATTTTATCGTTTTATTTAATCATACTTCTCCACGGCAAGTACAATAATGCTTGTTAAAAAAAAATTACTGGTTTTAAAAAAATGTTTTTATAATTATTAACGTAGTAACAATGAATAAATATGGCATGTGATATATCATTGAAAAGGGAGGAAAATGCCCTATTTAATGGCGCCATTTCCCGCCCGTTTCAAAATTTTTTTAGCAGCCTGAAGAGTAAATCTCAAAATACAGCGGTTTTAAAAAAAATTAGATAAAACCTCGTTGAAACACTCTGTTTTGCAAAAAATTTTCGCCTTAGAATTTTTTTCGGATCTCTTCAAATAACGGAGATATTTGGCCTAGACGTTTTCCGCATTTTTGATATTTTCCGCCATAACTGTTAAAGTAGGCCATGGATTTCAAATGTCTTTAAACCATTTTGTAGGTTATATAAATCGGCACAATTTTGGTAAAAATATTTTTTTTTGTACGACCGATATTAAATGAGATATTCTCGAGGGCCCTGATAAAATGGACAGCCTGTATATATATATATATATATAATTTTAGATTGGTCCACAGGATGATACAAAAGATAAAACAAAAGAAATATGACGAAAAACTTCACAATCGAGCCGAGTTTAACACCGGAAACTCCGCCATTTTCTAGAAATCAGCGACTATTATCAAATTCCTTTACTTTATTGAATATTATCCCATAAAAATTAATTTTTTTAATTGTTTTTTCTCTGATAGGTTTCGTTTTATTATTTAATTGTATTTTTATTGAAATATGAACAAACTTAATGGGAATAATTTGTTATTCATTATTTTTTTAAATCGTAATGTACATTAATAGAGTACCAAAAATTCAAAAACTTACTATGACTAGTACAATGAAGGTTTTAACGGCCGTTGTCTAATGAAGTAGTTGCCATATAGGTACGTAAGATTATAGAATAAAGCTTGTTTATATCTAATCATCACCGAATACGAGTTTTCGGTTAAATAGCCCAACCTAACCTAACCAATAATATATTGACCTCTTTTAGAATTCTAATTGTAAATTTATAAAGCCTACGTTATGCGAATAAACAACAGTAACTGAATTATTTCAAAATTGTTAAATTATAATTGACAATATTTCTAATAGAATTGACATTCTCTATGGTAGATAGATACTTTCTATGTCCAAGTAACAGCTGTTATTCGGTTAACATAATATTATAAATAAGATGGTTAAACATTCGTTATAAATAACCAAAATCACCAGTAAAGAGTCTTATTTTTGCAACACTATAAATGTTCAGATCCTCTTATGCTAACAGCTCAATGATAAAATCGATATAAAAAATGTACTCACAGCTTCAGGATTATGTAATACAAAAAGGCTCAACAATTCCTATTATTTCAAACCATATACGGATACCGTGATGATAGGCTAGTCTCAGGGATACCTCATTGATTATTTAATGAAATAACCATCGCTCCAGATATGTACGAAAGGTAGTTTTTCAATTGTTGTGCATTTTTAACATACCAAAATCTACATCCACGTCTCTACTTCAATTTTAAATGGCTTTTATAAGCCAATATAGTGTTCAGCTAGCTGAGTTTAACTTGTGAAAAAGGTAATAAGTCCATTATCGTACAAAATTCCAAAGTAAGGGTTCAGAATTATTGAAAATATTCCACGATTGTATTGTTGTTTTTCGTAAAAATTTATTATATTTAAAAAATGAATACAAGATTTATGTATTTCTTCATTGAAATAATTCAAATGAACTCAACTGTGAACAAAAAATACACAAAATAATTAAATATTACATATTTTTTGAAAAAAAAAATCTCAAATATTTAAATTATTTAATTTAATTTAGATTCTTAATGTAATTACAAACAACTTTTCCTCATGATACTTTTCCATATTTTGATAAATAAGGGAATTCAGGCCATTTTTTTATCATTTATGTTTAAAACTAAAGAAAAGGAGTGTACCATAATTTTGTTACATCTGGTATTCTATTCTGTTTTAGCAATATGACTGACGAAGAACGCGAAAAATATTACTTTTCTCAACGTTATTATACGTGCAATCTATAAAGACAATGGCTCTTGGAATATTTGGTTCGGGATTATATACTTAATTCGCAAACTGGGAAACGTGTCTTGCAATATAATTTTGCCTAGTCATTGCGTTAAAGCCGATATTGTTTGGTACAAATCGCTCTGCATTAAAGACATGCGTACGGTGGAAATAGGGTATTTGCTGGGTAGGATATATAGGATATCGAAGAAGTATTTTTTAAACCAATTTAGTTTCAAAAATGGCTAGATGTATTATATAATAAACTTTCTATTGTCACCATGCTCGACTGTATGATATAATTCATAAACTACTTGAAACTGCTGTTTGGAAAGTGATGCAATAGATTTAAATTTTTATCATTAGGAACACTTCATATAATATAATAATAATAGCTTTATTTTTAATCCGATTTTTTGTACAAATTAGAATTTGGTCTAGGTATAAAAAGAGCATTGGGTTCATTTTGCCTAGTATTGTGTATGTGGTTTGTTGGTACTCTTAGTTCTTTATTTCTGTAGATAAATTTTGCTACATTAGGGATATATAATCCATTTAAATTGAATTATTATCTACAAAAAATTGTTCTGTAGAATATCTTCGATTTTTCCACAGCATTACTTTAAGTATCGATTTTTGAGTTGTTTTTATATTTTGCAATTGGCCGTTATATGTCCCACCCCATATTATAATGCCGTAAGTAAGTATAGATTCTACCAACTATTTATATTAAACATAATATTTTTTTTTAGTCGCAAACTCCTCTATAAATCCTTATTTTACTATAAGGAACCTAACCAGACTGCAACCAACAGCTATTCTCCGGGCTATGTGCCCCGCCGAGCGCTGAATTACAAGTTACAAGCCTGGCGCGTTAAGTGTAATAATTGCATATTACCATCAAAACGCTAATGCTTCGATTGCAACAAACACCAGCCGAAAGACTGATCCTACTTAAAGGAGCTCCCTTGCCAGTCGTCACACACCACTTGCAGACTGCAGTTTCGAGCTATTGGCTCTCGTCAGTGCAAGGTAGGTATGCGACGACCGACATGAGAATCCTTTGACTATAGTACATCCCGGTATTCTTACAATAGCGACATGTAAAACAGCCAGCAGGCGCCATCCAGCGGTCCAGTGTCTGTTGCAATCGAAAAATAAATAGCCTGACTTGGCTTAGCATAGTTCAAATGTGCTTTTAGAGGGCGGAATATTAAACATAATATTTTTAGTCGCAAACTCCTCTATAAATCCTTATTTTACTATAAGGAACCTAACCAGACTGCAACCAACAGCTATTCTCCGGGCTATGTGCCCCGCCGAGCGCTGAATTACAAGTTACAAGCCTGGCGCGTTAAGTGTAATAATTGCATATTACCATCAAAACGCTAATGCTTCGATTGCAACAAACACCAGCCGAAAGACTGATCCTACTTAAAGGAGCTCCCTTGCCAGTCGTCACACACCACTTGCAGACTGCAGTTTCGAGCTATTGGCTCTCGTCAGTGCAAGGTAGGTATGCGACGACCGACATGAGAATCCTTTGACTATAGTACATCCCGGTATTCTTACAATAGCGACATGTAAAACAGCCAGCAGGCGCCATCCAGCGGTCCAGTGTCTGTTGCAATCGAAAAATAAATAGCCTGACTTGGCTTAGCATAGTTCAAATGTGCTTTTAGAGGGCGGAATATTAAACATAATATTTTTAGTCGCAAACTCCTCTATAAATCCTTATTTTACTATAAGGAACCTAACCAGACTGCAACCAACAGCTATTCTCCGGGCTATGTGCCCCGCCGAGCGCTGAATTACAAGTTACAAGCCTGGCGCGTTAAGTGTAATAATTGCATATTACCATCAAAACGCTAATGCTTCGATTGCAACAAACACCAGCCGAAAGACTGATCCTACTTAAAGGAGCTCCCTTGCCAGTCGTCACACACCACTTGCAGACTGCAGTTTCGAGCTATTGGCTCTCGTCAGTGCAAGGTAGGTATGCGACGACCGACATGAGAATCCTTTGACTATAGTACATCCCGGTATTCTTACAATAGCGACATGTAAAACAGCCAGCAGGCGCCATCCACTACATCCACTATTTGAACTATTTATATGCCATTTTAAAAATATTAATTGGAAGAATGTTGCGAAGCTTGTAGAATACATGGACAAGTTTTCTTAGTCTTGTATTAAGATATTCGGTATGATCATTACATCTTATTGTCTCATTTAGAATAGAATAGAATGATCTTTATTAGTTCGTGTAAATAGATTACAATACCCACGGGGTGTAGAACATGTCATAGTGCTTAAAATAATTTTAAAATTAATACCTAAGTCTACTTGAAGTAAACCACACAGCTAAAATAAAATAATTAAAATAAGTTTTAAGAAAAACAATAATCAAACGGTAAGACAACAAAGATGACGAATACGTTGAACATATTAAAATTATAAACTAAATAGTGTCTATAATAATTTTTTTTTTTAACAGAATAAAATGGAATCTAATTTATAATTCATAGATTTTAAATATACAGGTCCTATCCTTGTAGTACTCATTTAGACTGTAGTAGGCCTTATGCAGTAGTAATTGCTTGAGTTTTGGTTTTAATTTGTTTATAGGCAAATTTCTCAGTTCTGAAGGAAGTTTATTAAATACTTTAATTATTGAGCATTTTACATTTTTTATAATATAAGTAAATTTTGCTTTTGCATATAGTGAGATCTGTTTTATTTCTTGCATCATAAATGTGATTTTTATCACAGTCGGAGAAAAGATTCTTGTTTTCTTTTATAAATATCACAGCTCATATAAATATTGTTTTTTAGGTTTTCGCGGGTGTTAAATGAAGTGTTGTTGTACTTCCGGGTGCTCTCCGGCGTCGATGGTCGACTCCTCCAGGAGTCATGGTTGTCTAAACGACGTTTCGGCAGAATCTTATCTGCCATATTCAGGTTCTCGCTAAAAGCTGCCTACTGCTGCTCCTCGTTGCTCGAACTGAACTGAACTGAAGTTCAGTTCGAGCAGATAATTGTAGTGTAGATAAGGTAGTGTAGTGTAGTAGATAGTGTAGGTAGATGAGTGTAGATAATTTTTTCAAAAACTTTACTTAGCGTATTTAAAAGTGCAATTGGCCGATAGTTACTGATTTGTTGTTTGTCGCCTTTTTTGTGTATGGCTTTTATTTGACTTAGTTTTAATCTGTCAGGAAATATTCCCGTGCTCATAGATAGATTAATAATATGCATTAAGGGTGGTGTTATTTCTTCAGCAATATACTTTAGTAAGATTACTGGTATTTCATCTTCGTCAACCGATTTTGTATTTTTTAACGCTTTGATAGTGTTGTATATTTCCATGTTATCTGTTGGTTTTAAAAAGACACTCATTTCGTCCTAGTAATATTTTTCAGATTTTCTGTGTTTGTATTTAATGTTTGTAGTGTTCTCAATTACATTCTCGCACGTGCAGTTTATTAAGTCACATTTTTCGTGAAATTTTAAATTGTCAATTTTCGGTTTTAGTCTTGAACTATTGCTGAAAGTAATGAACATTGTTTTTGCATGATTGAGACTTAACAAATTATTATACATCCAGCATTTAATTTTATACAGTCCCTTTTCGCTTTTTTTGGTGACCTCAGACCAGACTGTACCGTGGAATGTTAAAGCAGTATCATCAGCATATGCGATGATATCCCCACTTATATCTAATTTCAGCATGTTATTTATGTAAAAAAGAAATAATTCCGGACCTAAAACTGTTCCTTGTGGAACACCGTATGTCACATTTTCTGGATTACTTAATGTTTTATCAATTTTTACTAAGGCTTTTCTATTTGATAAATAGTTTTTTAACCAATCTAATGCTACTCCTCTAATTCCATATTTCTCCATTTTTTCCAACAAGATTTATCAGAAGATATATAAGAGGTTTTTTGGGTTACTGATTTCAAATCCGATGTCAAAGGTGGCATTTGACTGTTGACAGCTGTCGGTAGCAGTGTTAGTGGTTCTGTACTTCCTCATCAAATCCTAAAGCTAACGATTAAGTGTATAAGTACAAGAACAACCAAATAAAAAAAAATGTTAAATTGAAATTGATAATATTACTGATATAGGGTAAGTAAATGTTTAAGACAATGATAATTTAATAAAATTAATACAATTTTAAAATAAAGTGAAATTACTATGCACATATTTTATATCTACTAACAATTTTCTCAAGATTTGTAATTTTTAGCATAATTTTCCAAAATATATATACTATTTTTGTGGCAAAAGTTGTCATGTTCTAAGTTAAATTAAAATTTTTGAAAATTAAGCAATTAAACTTGTGTTTTGGTAAATTTGTGACATGGGTTTTCGTCAAGTAAAGGCCCAATCTAACAACTATTCTCAATGGTTTACTTTTAACAGCGGTTTTGGATTTTGGTTCTGTTAGTGTGGTGCAAATACACAGTTCAACAATAACTTTAGCAAAGTTGTCTAGAGTGGTTATTCTGCTGGCAAATTTTTGTAATAGACCAATGTCATAATATTATTGAAGCTATTGGAAATTTCAAGTTTTCGGTCTGTGTTCTTAAATTTACTTTCATTTACTTTTAATGTAGGCATGGTTTTATTGCTTATACATACAATAACTTGAAATATGCGTACTTCTTTAAAGAATAGCTACCTTTTTTTATGCCTTCCTTCACGATGATCTACCTCTCTAATTAGATTTTCAAGAACAGCGATCGGTAAGGGAATAGGGACAAAGAAGTAACCCCTACCCTTAAAACTCCCCATAGTAATCAACTTAGAGAAATTAAATCTTGTCACAATAAGTGTCCAAATTAATAAAATAATTTACTAGACTTTCACCTTTATAATTTACAATGCTTTTGATTCAATAACACAAAGGTCTTCTTCACGCTTCCCCTGTAATTCATAATTACACACGTTGTTGGTCGGTGTCTAGGTCAAACTGTAAAATTTGACTTGGGTATTTACATAATTGTATGTTATGAGTTAATTTTAATGGCATTGTTGGGATTGAAATAACGAATTTTTACTGCCACTATATAATTTTTACGTATATATATATATATATATATGAAGGATACTTCGTTCGTAATGGACAAAGGACCAAGTACATATATATATATATATATATATATATATATATATACATATATATGTGGTTTTTTAGGTTTTCGCGGGTGTTAAATGAAGTGTTGTTGTACTTCCGGATGCTCTCCCGCGTCAATGGACTCCTCCAAGAGTCACGATTGTCTAAACGACGTTTCGGCAGAATCTCATCTGCCATCTTCAGGTTCTCACTGAAAGCTGCCTACTGCTGCTCCTCGTTGCTCGAGCTGAACTGACGTTCCCCGCTTTGTGCGGCTCCTTATATATGTTCCAGTCTGGGGCGCGCCAGCGTTTGGCTACTTGGCTACCTGTTACCGGTTCCCCACCACCTGTGGTAGGCGTGGCGGGCACCTGAGCCAACCCGACAAGTGGCCTCGCTGAAACGTCACGCTCCACGTGACTTCTCGGCGATGGTCGGGCATCCTCGTGTCCAATCGGTGCCGCAGAATGCGGTGGTTCTTCTTGATTGGTCCGCGCTCGGCTCTGACTAGTCGTGATAGGTCCATTTTGGGCAGGCTGCTGTGCTGTGTCACTGTGGTTTCTCGCCGATGGTCGGGCATCCTCGTGTCCAATCGGTGCCGCAGAATGCGGTGGTTCTCCCTGATCGATCCGCGCTCGGCTCTGACTCCTCGTGATGGGTTCATTTTGGGCAGGTTGCTGTCCTGTGTCATGTGGAGCGTGACGTTTCAGCGAAGCCACTTGTCGGGTTGGGTCAGGCACCCGCCACGCCTACCACAGATGGTGGGGGACCGGTAACACGTAGCCAAACGCGCAGGCGCGCCCCAGACTGCAGCACATATAAGGACCCGCACAACGCGGGGAACGTCAGTTCAGTTCGAGCAACGAGGAGCAGCAGTAGGCAGCTTTCAGTGAGAACCTGAAGATGGCAGATGATATTCTGCCGAAACGTCGTTTAGACAATCGTGACTCCTGGAGGAGTCGACCATTGACGCGGGAGAGCACCCGGAAATACAACAACACTTCATATATATATATATCGATTAAATTTTTTTTTTACTGAAATATAGCTCACAAAAAATGGGATAACTGTTTCTGAAACTTCATTCTTCTACAATAGATATGAAGAGAGATATTTGGTGTGGCCCTCGTAAAATAGACAGACGGTATATAAATTCACCCAAGAAAAGAAAATTTGATGCTTCCCGAATCCAATATTTTGACTAACTACACCTAAGTATAATTACAACTACCTGGGAGATTGTATAAATACCTAGCTGTTTACGTTAAATGGAATTTAATTATCCGGTAAATGTATGCACTGCGCAGAGTAAAAAATTTAATGTTACGATCAATACATAATTCTAAAGTGATTGATCGTATATTCCCGAGGTAAGCTCTGCCTGATATTTTGACTCAAAGAGGGATTTCAGTAGAACCGAGAAAAACTTAAGGTAAATCTTTATTCCAGAACAGTAAAGAGATTTTATTAAAAATTCAGACCCTAAAAATTCGTTCGTTACATATATGGAAGGCCACTTAAAAAATATAGCAGAAATTCCATTAAAACTTCATTTGATAAATAAAAAGGAAAATATCTTTGATGTCAAAGTTAATTTAGAGACAGCATGAAACGGGTTAGAGCAGAGAAATATGGAAGTTATTTATATGAAGAGAATCCTGACGAGAACATCCCCTTTTTAATGTTGCACATATATAAGTGGTTACAAAAATATAGAACCTGAGGGCTTTAACTTGTCAAGGATTACGGAGCACACTGGCACTGGGAGTTTGTCAAAGGAGAAATATCAAATTTAGAGGAACCTTCAGTATATAGATGAAGAATACAGGGATTTATGTGGAAAAAGCGAAGGTGTTAAAAGTCAAAAGACGAGAAAGACTATGTAAAAGAAAAATACGAACGTTTTTTGTATAATAAAAAGGTCAGTTAAGGTTAAGCACGGTTATGTCTTAGTAATACAGTGTATTTCTTTGATTTTATATATATATTCTCGAAAGACCCCATGTTATTCTACAAATTTTAGAAAGGTAGTCTTGACTGACTAGTTAAGGCACAAACATAAAATATATAAGACCTCTAATCTCTGGGCTTCAGCATAGTTTCAACTGAGTCCATTTTGTAAATTATTTTAAATGCAATTTTAATCAGATTTTATTAATATGTGTAATTAAACTTAAGTTAAATGTTTTATTAATAACAATAGCAGTGTAGCTATGTGTGTGGGATCGACCACTAGTAACGTTTAAGTAATTTTCCTGCCATGTGTTTTGACGCAGGTACATCAAATTAACCTCAAATTAATGTCTTGAGAAAGCTAATAAACATTAGCGAAAGCTTAACAATAACAAAGAGTTTTCTATTTATTGGCCAAAATACCTTATCACTGACTGCAACCTCAATAAATTTTATGTTTGTATATATATATATATATATATATATATATATATCTCACCACTACTCAATTTACTATAGTTTGTATAAAACTAGCAGGTTGGCCACTATCATTTGTCTGCTCCATGACCTATGACATACTGATGAGAACTAATAAGTTCGAAACCGGTATATGTCTGGTCAGGGAGTTGACAAATGATATTGGTTACCATTCTTTAATGATTTGTAAGGTGTAATTCAATGCAGGTCGGGGTATTTGCCCGCTGAGTAGTTGTTTCCTGCAAATCATATATTATAACAGTAGGTTAAGTCCACCTAGGACTGAAAGGTCGCCGCTCTCAGGTACTTGCAGAATCGCAAGTCGCTATACGCCCATAGAGACATCTATGGTGTATAGTAGCAATTGACCATTTGAGAGGTTTCACTTACCTCTCACCACTACTCAATATATATATATATATAAAACTGTACCAGTCAGCTATAGTTTATTCGAGAATTAGAGGTAATCTATTTACTCTTGCCCAGGGTGAGTCCAAGTTCCTCTATTCACTATTTTAAAATTTTAATATTTGTTAATATGTACGTTTAATAATTGCTTAATATGTATTATGTTCATTATTTCAGTATACAGGCAATAGTGCGTCGGACCTCTAATTTGTTTTTGAATCATTTTCATTTCCTAAAATTGTACAGGGTGGCCACAAATTATTTTTTAAATTAAGAATATTTTAAATTGAATTTTCTCAATTTTTTCAAACGGAACACCCTGTATATTTTCCGACGATGTGATGTAGAAATGAAAAACGAACATTTTTTGTAAATACTTTCCTAGGGCTAATTGCAACCAATTTCGTTTTATTGAGCAATAATTACAAAATTCAAAAATAGACTTAAAAAAAGAGGTTTCTTTAAATAACTCAGTAGAAAAAAATTATAATAAATGTTCCACATGTTGTCCATTTTGACTGACACACCGCCCTTGAAATAGGTTCCCACTGTTCCTAAAACTGCCGGTGTGATAGATGTAAATGCAGTTATTATTCTTTCCTTCATATTTTGTACTGTTGTTGGTGTGTCTCTATAAATAATTTCTTTCACGTATCCCCATAAAAAGAAATCCATTTTTTTAAGATCTGGGGATCTAGCAGAACATTTAGTGGGTTCAATTTCTTCCAATCCATTGATTAGGGTAGATATTACCTGTTAAATACTATTGACTCATTTCAATGGATTGGAACAGATGGTCCTACTAAATTGCATCATTTCAAAATTGCATAAAGACGTGTCTCAATCAAAATGGGCAACACGTCGAACACCTATTATAAATTTTTCTAATGAATTATTTGAGGGAACCACTTTTCCTAAGTTTATTCTTGAATTTGACACTTATTTATTTATAAAACGAAAATGGTTGCAATTAGTCATAGGGAAGTACTTTCAAAATATGTTCGTTTTTAATTTTTACATCACATCGTCAAAAAATATAGAGGATGTTCCATTTGAATGAATTGAGAAAATTCAATTTATAAAGTTCTTAATTGAAAGATAAACACTTATTTATTTATAAAACGAAAATGGTTGCAATTAGCTATAGGGAAGTACTTACAAAAAATGTTCGTTTTTCATTTCTATATCATATGGTTGAAAAATATACAAGGTGTTCCATTTGAAAACATTTTGAAAATTCAATTTAAAATGTTCTTAATTGAAAAAATAATTTTTGGCCACCCTGTACATTTTTAGGAAATGAAAATGATTGAAAAACATTAATTAGATATCTTATAACTGGTATTCATATTCATGGGGTGTAATGGGGTAGTGAAGCGCAAGTTATAGCCTCTCCTGCTCAATTGTTAACCTCACCTTCGCGATGAGTTCAATTTGAACTTGGTGCACCCTGTTTTCACTAACGAGGCTTTAACGACCGAGTAAGGGCAGAATAACCCTTACCTTTTGCCGTGAGCACATCCACCTTCTCACGAAGAGTGCGGTAAAAATAACCCACCGCACACAAAGGTTGCTTT
Organism: Leptura quadrifasciata; assembly: GCA_963675555.1. Lineage (NCBI taxonomy): Eukaryota > Metazoa > Arthropoda > Insecta > Coleoptera > Cerambycidae > Leptura > Leptura quadrifasciata. Next base: position 4,908,451 of record OY776682.1, on the reverse strand, counting down.
TGGAATCGTTTGGTTACCCCATCGTCATAGTCTCCTAAAACTTCAAATGCAGCTTCGTTTTCAGTCGATTAAGGCTTTAAAAAAATGATGGAGCGTTCAAGTGGGACAAAATCATCCGGAGGTAAAATACCCTCCCGATCGGATCTCCGGGGGAGGGTGCCCACAGGGACACCTCATCGAATGTTGAAAAAACACCGACAAGTTAAATCCAAGAAAACTAATTCTTTCATCTACGGCGCTTGGAATGTTCGTACTTTGAACGACAGCACTCGCACCGATCGGCCTGAAAGAAGAACTGCTCTAATAGATAGAGAACTTCACCGACTCAATGTTGACGTTGCAGCTCTCAGCGAAACTCGATTTTTGGAGGAAGGCTCTCTCACAGAAAAGTACTACACTGGCTTCTACTGGACTATGTTATCGTACGTAGGAAGCATCTCAAGGACGTCCAAATAACAAAGGCGCGCATTGATAGCGAATGTTGGACTGATCATCGTCCTGTTGTCTCTAAAATGAAAATTGTTATGAGACCCAAACACCGAAGAACTCAAGTAAAACGTAGACTCGGTCTCTGTATTAGTAAATTGCGTGACCAACAAACCGTCGAACAGTTAAAGCAAAAAGTTCAAGAGAATTTGAGTGCACTAGAAGAAACCAATTCTGTAGATGTCGCTGCTACCTGGACACAAATTAAAGACAGTTTAAAAAGTGCGAGTGAGGAAATTCTTGGCACTGCAGCAAGTAAAAAACATGAGGACTGGTTCAATGATAATGAAGCTTTTATACAAGAACTTCTTGACCGCAAACATACTGCCTTCCAAAACGCTATCAACCACCCCAACGACTCATCAAAAGCAGAAGCTTTTACCCAATCTAAGTATGAAACGCAACGCGAAATCAGAAGAATAAGGAACGAGTGGTGGGCAAGCAAGGCCAGAGAAATTCAAAGGTATGCCGATTCACACGACTACAGGAATTTCTTTCAAGGAGTAAAAGCAGTGTACGGCCCCAGTCGGAAAAATATGTGCCCTATTAAAGATTTAAATGGAAATCTCCTCAAAGAAGACCAGGAAATAAGAGCCCGATGGAAAGAACACTACTCTAACATTCTTAACCAGCAAAGTCAAGCCGATCACGATATTATAAATCTTATCCCTCAATATGACACCTTCGAAGACTTAGATAAACCACTAACAACGGAACAGATCTTAACCGCCATTGGGCAGCTAAAAAATAACAAATCTCCTGGCGCCGACTCACTCCCAGCTGAGATCTTTAAAGCTGTGTCGTCAGAGCTCATACCCTACCTCAAAAAACTGTTTGATGTCGTGTGGGAAAGTGGTCAAGCTCCGCAGGAGTTTCGTGATACACTTTTAATCAACCTCTTCAAAAACAAAGGGAGCGCTGCGGACTGTGGAAATTACAGGGGTATAGCTCTCCTGGCTGTTGGAGGGAAGATACTCACTAAAGCGATGGCAAATAGGCTAACACCTGTTATGGAAAAGTTACTTCCTGAAACACAGAGTGGCTTTAGACCAAACCGAGGCACATCGGATTTAATCTTCACACTTAAACAGCTTCAAGAAAAAGCACTCGAACATCAAGGAGAAATTCACATGGCCTTCATTCATTTAACCAAGGCGTTTGACTCGGTGGACAGGGAAGTGCTCTGGAAAATTATGTTCCGCTTAGGTATCCCTAGAAAATTTGTGGAAGTATGTCGCAGTCTACATACAAACAACAACGCCCAGGTTATGTATAATAATGAGGCAACCGAACCTTCCCAAACCCTCACTGGAGTTAGGCAGGGATGTGTCCTGGCACCCCTACTCTTTAATTTGTTTACCACTGCTCTAACAATTATTGTTGACAACAAACTGACAGTCAGAGGAATAGGTCTCAGATACCGTTTTGATGGCGGTCTCTTTAACATAGGGCGCTTTAGAGCTTTCACGAAGACACGCACACGATTCATTTGTGATCTTCAGTATGCGGATGACTGTGCACTTTTAGCCTCTACGCCGGAAGAGCTTCAAGAACTTTTAGATGTGTATGCCCAGAGCTATGATTCCTTGGGACTTAAAATCAACATTGGAAAGACTAAGATTATGTCAACTCCTCATCAAGTGGACCAAATAGACATTACACTTAACGGAAATTCTCTTGAAGTGGTGGATCAGTTCAATTACTTAGGCAACGTTGTTAATGACAAAGCAAACATGGACAGCGAGATTCGCAATAGAATTAACGCTGCATCTAGAGCACTCTGGGGACTTAAAGAGAGAGTATTTGACAACCACGACCTTGCTTTGTCAACGAAAATGGCTGTCTACAGAGCAGTTGTCATTCCAACACTGCTATATGGATGTGAAAGCTGGGTCACTTACCGTCGTCATGCGAAAGAATTAGAACGGTTTCAGCAAAGACACCTCAGAAGTATGATGAAAATCCGTTGGTTCCATCACATAGCAAACGTGGAAGTACTCAGGAGAGCAAAGAGCCTTCCAATTGAGGTGCTTATTTCAAGAGCACGCCTAAGATGGGCATGTCACGTTCATCGTATGCATGATAACCGCCTTCCTAAATGTACACTTTATGGTGAATTGCTAAGCGGTAGAAGAAGGCGCGGCGGTCAACGAAAGAGGTTCAAACACGCTCTCCATGAAAATCTAAAATCCTGCGGTATTGCAGACGAGCAATGGGAACAACTTGCAGCGGACAGAACCGAATGGCGAGGGGTTGTGGCCAGCTATCAAGGAAATGTTGCTGCAAGAAGGCCGAATCCAAGACCTAACCAAGTCTATGTTTGTCCTGACTGCGGTCGACATGTGCTCTCCCGAATTGGCCTCTATAGCCATAGTCGTGTGCACCGTAGATGAATGGGAATTACAATAGACTACACCTTTTACTTGTTTTTTATTGTACATAATTTATCGACTGTAACATTTTTATACTCGGACTCGAGTAACGGCTAGTAATTCATATAAGTTTTTCTTAAAACCCATAATTGTGAATGTGGTGATTTTTTTAATATCCATCTACAGATTGCATTATTTCAACAAAAAAATTCATTACGTCCAAGTGGTTGGGAGATATTCAATGCTAATATAGGATTGAATAGAGCCTAGAAAGAGGCTTCAAAAAATATAGTGATATACATAACATTCCATTAAAAAAAAGCCACTTGGTCCTGTAATTTCGTCTTGGCTTGTCCTGTATGTTCGAAAGTTATAGACTTTTTTATTTAGTTTACTTGCAATTTTTAAAAAAATTTCTAGCTATCATAGAACTCGAGATATCGAGGTCCGACGCACTATTTCCCCACCGTGTATATTCAATTGATAAATTAATAACTTGGAAATAATTTTTGATAATTAACTTCATTTTTATAAACAAATTTTAGTTTCAACTTAATTATATCCAAATTATTTTAATCTTAAAATCATAGTTAATTTATTTATCTAGATAAGAAAATTTTATCTGTTATCATAATACATTGTTCAGTTGATTTGAATTTGTTTTACTTTTTATGTGTTTCTATATGTGTTTTCTTCATGATTCCGAGCTTTCGACCTTGGGAATTAAATTTATAAATTATATTGTGTGATATGTCAGCTTCATCAAGTTAGAATGTCATAGGAGAACCTGAAGATGATGTATGTGATTCTACCAAAACGTCGTTTAAATAGTCAGGACTCCGTGAGGAGTCTACCAACTACGCCGACACCTGGAAGCACAACAATAATTCTTTCTATACCCGCGAAAACCTAAGAAAAAATATGTGATACGTTACGTTCTTTATTTCGGATATTTAATTTAATACTACAAGATCACCAGTTCAGTAGCTCTATGCTTACGTGTTAGACTTGAGAATAAGTACTCGTGGATTCGGGTCCCTGCTAGAGTATGAATGTTTAGTGGTGTTTTTAATGTGTTACATAGATGATAATAATGGACTAGACGGAGTTGTGTGAGAGACAACATGTCTATTCATTGAACCATTCCTGAGTTCGAGCCTCAGCTGCGACATATGATGTAGCAAATGCAAAACTCTGCCAGGAAAATGTATTCTATTCCATTTCACTTTAATGTAATTTATTTTTTGTACTGTTCACAGTTAAGTTTTCCAGGCAGTGCACGGATTTTTCTTTTTTGTATGCTTGTGTTATAAATCAACAAACTGATTTCTCGTCTTGAAATTTATGTTGGTTGTTCGTGAACATTTCTATTTTTAGCTCAAAGGCAACCATGAGCAATTAATTTTCAAGTTAATTAAATAAAGCATTTGTGGGCGCACAACACGCCGCCGAGTAACTGGATTTTGCAACTCTCCAAATAAACAGCAAACGCAATATATCTCTCTTCATTTTATATGTATCATAACGTTTATCTTTTTAGCAGAGTGCCTTTTTCTAATCTTCAATTCTGATATCGGTTTTAACTTTAAATAGTTCAATTTAAACAACATGGTGTAAAAGTGTAATAAAGTGCAATAAATAATAATTAATTATCTCTTTTTTATATTTGAACCTGCTTAAGCTTTTGTTAATTTGTCTGGGAATGTATAAAATAAAAAATTATTTATAATCCTCCGTCCTGTGTTAATAATGAAAATTGATAAGACAGTTAATTTTTTAAATTAATATTCTTGTTCTAACATAGTAGAGTGCTCGAAATTCCTTAAGTTATTAGTCCGTCGCCCCCTGAATGCTCGCATATGGAAAAATCGAAAGCTAGTGCCCTAAATAACTTAAATTCAAATTTGTCCAAAAATCGTCCTGTGCAAAATTTTCAAGTTGTTTAATGGATAGCCGACATTATGATCTATATTCTGCCAAATTTTGTAAACGGTATCTGTGGCCGTTTAGGTGTAATAAAATCACATATTTTTTAAAAAACATTGTCTTTATGTAATTTCTAACTTTAAATCTCGCTTTAAATGCTTATATCTCCATTTGAATTCCCATCATAATTAATTAATCTTGATCATCATTGGAGCTATTGATAGTAATAAAATCAGTGTTTTAATATTATTAGATTATATATTATATACATAACTGACCATAGATTAGTTTTCTGCAATGTTAATGTATACGTTTTTACATCAATATAAAAATTGTATTACCTATCGAAATATCAAATACCTTAACTATAATCAATTTGGCAGGACCTTAATGATATTCCGTGGCAAAATATTATATACCGGATGTTAGAAAAGTATGGGAACGGTGGAAAATCTGGAACAGTTTGCATCAAATCGAAAAATAAAAAAATACGTGTCAAAGATTTTGCAAAAAACTATCTACCGATACCAAAATGACCTCCCTATCCACCACCCTATGGGTGGGGCAACTTTAAAATTTCAAATGGAAACCCCTATTTTTTATTGCGTAATCGGATTCTACGGCAAAAAATACGTAAACTTTATTCCGGACATTATTTTCGATACTTGCATGGTGTCGCTGTAATCGCAAAGAATGAAAAGAAAACATTACTGTTTCAAGAGTAGCGCCTTGTGCCCATAAAAAACGTCCAATTCAAAAACTGAAAAACACCTATTTGTTATTTTTACGAAATCTGTCCAATGATATTGGATTCGACTCTCCCACCCCTAACCCAGTGGGTGGGGCGGGGGTAACTTTGAAATTTGTAATGAAAATACCTATTTTTCAAGCGGATTCGGATTCTATGGCCAAAAATACGTGGATTTTATATCGGCCATTTTTTCGATTCTCACAAGGTGTCGTTGCAATCGCAAAAAATTGAGGGGAAACATGGAAGTTTTGAACGCATACTTAAAAAATACGAAAAGTAAAACTACTGATCTCAGAGTGAATGATTTCCCGAGCTGTTTTGAGAACAGTGATTTTACACGGTCGTGCGGAAATTACAACAACTATTAACATTCTGTAAATGTATTAGCAGCTAGTAATTTTCAACTTACATTTTTTACAGGGCAAGAAAAAACTCGATTTAAAAAAACTAACGGTGGTTTTACCTCTTAATTCAGCCACTTCAGACAAGTTCTTGATCCCAGCCAATGAAGGCAAGGAGGTAACTCAGCCATTTAAGGCAAGGTGAGGATTTCGGCCAGTTGAGGCAATTAGTTTACAGCTTAACTGCTACACTAGCAGATTTTAATTTCAAGATTATAGCAGATGTTCAAAATGGTGCCCATTGACTTCTCGGCATTATCCGAGACGAACGTAAAAATTTTCAATAGCACTTCCTATCATTTGAGGTGGTATTTCTGCAAAAATGTTTATTATGCGTTGCCTCAGCTCTTTCAAATCACGAGGTTTAGTGAAATAAACCTTACCCTTCACGTAGCCCCAAACAAAATAATCAAGTGGCGCGAGGTCGGGAGATCTTGCTGACCATTCAATAGTTCCTCTTCGACCTATCCATCGATTTTCGAAAGTACCATTCAAATAGTCCCTAACAATATCCCGATAGTGTGGAGGAGCCCCATCTTGCTGGAACCAAACATTATCGAACTCATCACCAGCAATCTCTTGTAGTGCGGGAACTATTTGATTTGTCAATATTTCCAGGTATTTTTCTCCATTCAAATTTCCATCTATGAAAAACGGTCCTATGATTCGATCCCTGAAAACTCCTGCCCAAACATTTAATTTTTGTGGATACTGCGTGTGTGTTTCAAGCATCCAGTGAGGGTTTTCGTCACTTCCAATATCTGAAATTATGGCGATTAACTTTTCCACTGAGTTCGAAAGTTGCTTCATTTGAGAAGATAAGTAGAGATGACAAAAAAATTTGGGTCTTGGTTACTCCTTTCCATCATTAATTCACTAAATTCAAGTCGCCGATCAAAATCATCTTCATTTAACTCTTGGTGAAGGTGAATTTTGTAAGAATGAAATTTCAAAAGTTTCAAATTCTTATGAACTGAAAATGCACTCATATCAAGCTGTTGATTGGCTTTTCTAATTGGTAACCTTCCATTTTCAACAAATGCCTGGGCCACTTCCATTTGTCGAGCTTCCGATGTTTCAGATTTTGGTCTTCCAGACTTTGGGCGATTTTTATTTGTCTTTGTGTCTAGGAATCGTTTGATGGTACGGGACACAGTAGATTTCGAAACTCCCACATGATCTACACGGAAAGTTTCGTTGAATAAAATCATAACTTCATCACAGGACCTTTTTTTATCGCCCCACCCTCACATCATTAAAAGAGAAACTCTCTCTTCCTCTGTTAAAGTAGCCATTATGCAGAAAACAACGCGAGAACTAATGAAAAATTAAATAACTTTTCCGTACAAAAGTGCGCTTCTGCCTCTACAAAAGTTGGAAGGAACTGAACGTTCTCGTAGAAATTTCACAAAACAAATACTGTTATTAAGAACACTTTAAAAAAACATTCATAAATATCAAGATATCACAGATATTGTTTTTTAAACTGAATGTTTTCTTGTCAACACGTGTAGCTAGAGTTTGTAAATATTTACAAACTTAAGGTTTATTTCAATTTTAAATTAATATAAAATTCACGTATTTTTGGCCGTAGAATCCGAATCCCCTATAAAAAATAGGGATTTTCATTATAAATTTCAAAGTTGCCCCCGCCCCACCCACTGGGTTAGGGGTGGGAGAGTCGAATCCAATATCATTGGATAGATTTCGTAAAAATAACAAATACGTGTTTTCAGCTTTTGAATTGGACGTTTTTTTATGGTCACAAGACGCTATTCTTGAAACAGTAATGTTTTCTTTTCATTTTTTGCGATTACAGAGACACCATGCAAGAATCGAAAAAAAATGTCCTGAATAAAATTTACGTATTTTTTGCCGTAAAATCCGATTCCGCAATAAAAAATAGCGGTTTCCATTTGAAATTTTAAAGTTTCCCCACCCACAGAGTGGTGGGTGGGGAGGTCATTTTGGTATCAGTAGATAGTTTTTTGAAAAATTTTTGACACGTATTTTTTTATTTTTCGATTTGATGCAAACTGTTCGAGATTTTCCACCGTTCCCATACTTTTCTAACACCCGGTATATATATATTGACGACATATCGACCAACCTCGATTTTTTAACATCAAATATTCTTAGGCTTTTTGATATCCATACACCCATCCGTACCGTACGCATGAATAAACTTCCAGCACCGTGGCTTACAGACACGTTAAGGAGAATTGTGAAGGATAGAGATAATGCATTTACAAAATATAAACAGTCTAAAACTATAGATAATTGGAATCATATAGAAATATGCATAATTTTGCATCAGCTGCAATAAGGCGGGAAAAAGCAGCATATTTAAAACTTACTAAGAATGGTGACGTTAAAGAATTATGGAAAAAATTAAAAATGATGAATATTCAGACCAAGAAGAAGATTGATATACCTGAAAATTTGCAAAATCCCTCTAGTCTAAATAATTCTTCTTAACAGCCTTTAATACTGACCCAGTAAACGATCAAACTTTAAGTTTTTATAATAATAGTAAATACTGATATAAAATTTTCCTTTCAACTTGCTACCCCGAAGGAAATAAAAAAATAATTTCTAAAATTAAATCAAATGCTTCTGGACATGATGAAATTAGCTTGCAAATGTTAATGCTATGTATGCCGGTCATAAAAAATTATGTTACCCATATTATTAACTGCTGCCTGGAAATAGGAAAGAGGATTTTTTCCGGTGCAATGGAAAGTTTCAATTGTATCTCCTATCCCTAAGACAAATAGTCCAAAAGCACTTGATGATTTACGTCCTATTAGCTTGCTTTCTATTTTAAGTAAAATTTTAGAAAAAATCGTCAATTTTCAATGAACGCAGTACTTTAATAAATATAAGCTGCTACCAGAAAATCAATCAGGTTTCAGAGCTGGACACAGCACGAGTACGGTATTGGTAAATATTTTAGATATTCTAGTCAGAGTTCTCGATGAGGAACTGGCGAGCATACTGGTTCTGTTAGACTTTTCAAAGGCTTTTGACTCAGTGGATCATAACTTATTGATAGCAAAATTGCAATATTACGGTTTAGATGATGAACCGACATCGTTAATGTTTTTCCGTTCACATCGAAAATTGCCATCAAACTGTCCGAACGAACCTAGGTATGTCTTCTTCTGAGCTAGTCGCATCTGGAGTTCCGCAAGGCTCCATATTGGGTCCGTTATTATTTCTGGTGTACACTTCTGATGTATATAGGGTTACAAAATTTTCAGAAGTTCATTGCTATGCAGATGATAGTCAATTTATTTACACTAAGTTTAGTTGCCAAAAATATGAGTTAATATCCAAAAATATTAACGATGATCTTAGTAAACTAGTTTTTAATTGTAAAAAACATAAATTAAAACTTAATGTCCAAAAAATGAATATGAAAATCTTAAGTCTAACTTAAATGTTATACTGAATGATGAAAGATTATCATTTATTGTCAGAGCAAAAAACTTAGGAGTTATAATAGATGTCAACTTAAGGTTCAATGACCACGTTAATAATTAATAATTTGGAGTTCCGCAAGGCTCCATATTGGGTCCGTTATAACCTTCTATGAATAAATGTTAATGTTCGGTCGTTCAACGCTTACGCGTAAGGCTTGAGACTATAAAGTGTCGAGTTCAAATCCCGACTAGGGCATTGGTGTTTCGTGGCGTTTTTCCTGTGTTATCCAGTTTCTAGCAGTGGATCAGAAGGAGTTGTGTGAAACACAAGACGCTTAGTCGCTGTACCATTCCTGAGTTCGAATCTCAGCTGCGACAGATAACAACATTCCAATAACTCAGGCTATTTGCAGAATTCTACCCCCTTTATTCTAATTTAAATAACTTTTACTTTGGACGCACTTACAAATGGTTATTTTAGGACAATTACAATCCTCAAAAGATGCTCAACAAACGGTGAAAACGTTATGCTCATAGTTCCCGACCTACGTTAACCATTCGCATTCAAGTGTGTGACATGCTTTATATTTAAAGTGCGAACATGTTTGCCACCTGACTGCATTCAACGACTGGCGTCGACGGAAAAACAAAAATGAATCAGTTATAATAATTGTGAAAGAAATTGCGCGTTGGAGCTGAAAACACACTTTTAGATTCTCTTTGCACAGTTTTTAATCCAATATGTATTTTCGTAAACGTTTAACCAGTGTTACTAATTATACCAAACCAAAATAGCCGGTATATTTTAGTCTGGAGGATTATACTTTATCCAGTGACAGTTTGAAATATTATAAATTTAGCGTCTCTATCAAATGTCCGTTGCTATGCCTCTCTACAGTTGTATACAGCAGACAGCGCTGCGTTATCGATATAATTCATCCCTTCGTATATGAGATGTAGTCGAGCATATGTACAAATGCGCCGATGCAGAAGGCTGGTAAAGAATTCAAGCTGATGTTCTGAATAATCAGTTCTAAAACAAGAAAGTGCTGTGTGAAACTGTTTTCGTGGAACCGGGCAGTACCGTGGTTTTCTCCTAATAATAAAAAAAAGTAAGTTGTTCGTATAATTATAAGTTAATATAATTAACTTATAATTATTATTATTAACGGCAATATTTCTTTCAAAAATATTTTTAAAATCGCTTTTTGGAGACCATTTGATACAGAAGAAAATTTACATAATGAAAATGTTAAAGACTAGGTAGCGTAGTCGATCGAATAGAGTTGGAAGTTTAAGAACCTGTTATTAATTTGAAAACGATTTAAAACTGTCAGCCTAGTAGGCTTGTTATTCAAGTAGAGAATGATTCTAGTAGTGAGTTTACTGATGACTCCAACCATTTTCATTTCTCGAAACTATGAGAATTTCTTTTGTTATTATTTAAGCTTGCTTGCTTTAATAGAAGTTTTATTTTAATTGAGGTAAAATAACATAACTAGTTACGTTTTGTTTGTGATACTGTTGCGGACCTCTAGCGTATGCGACCCACTATACGCCTCAGCGTTTTGTGGGCGGCATAATAACAACCGCTACGTCCGTAACAGAGTTTCACTATTGTCCACGGGAGGCGCGATATACTTCCAGCTGGGGAAAAGGGGAAAGACATTTTTGATGGCGGTATACGGTTGATAATCCCACAAAACTCGGTTTATCCAAGGCATCCTGGTGGATTTTGGGATTGTCAACACAGGAAAATTTTCTCCATCTGTTGTTGTTCCATTTAACGGAATATTTTGTTGTTGTGAGTAAATTTTAACTGCGGAAGCAGGACATTTAAGTATACAAGGTAAGATAACCTCTTCACGCCATCTTACTTGTTCTCTACCCACGTGTTTTACAAATTTACAGGCTTTCCTTTGGAAGTATCGTGTCGACTTGAAAGACGGACTCGACCCCATTCATCCAACTGTGGCTTTCTAGGAATATTGGTGGATTGTTCCCTCATCAGTGAGGTAAATTATATTTCTTTTGCGGGTTATGTTAGATTTAAATTGCTCTCATTAGGCACGCTTCACGTGTATTTCCGACCATGCAAATTAAATCGGGATATCTTTAGGGTTCCACGGACGGAGCTTCTACACACAGTAGTGAAGTTCCACGGACGGGGCTTCCACACACAGTAGAAAGTCCCAGGGCTGGAGAGGCTATAATCAACCCCCATCCTCGGGTCAATTTCTTTGGTCCCGAAGACACCACCGTAGGGCTACAGTTTCTTCAACATCGAAGTCGGTATCGTACCACCCTAGATAAGTGTGTTGTTTTTATTTACCGGGGACCACCTTCAGTGGTTCTGCACGGCTATATCCATTCATACTTACTTTTGTATTTTAACTTGTACATATTTAAAGATTTTATGCATTTATATTTATTTAAGGAGGTTCTCTAAATCAGACCCATTGTGGCCGAATTTATTACCATTTATCCTCACGTGTAAACCGATGTGTAGCTACACGAGGCATTTTATTAATGTTGTAACTTATTAATCAAGAAATTTGCCACACCTTTTGAACATCGCCAGGTTACATGCTAGAGAACCAATATTTGTAAATTCTGTAATATAGTGCATTTCATGTTTAAAGAAAGTGTCATTATTTCGTCTGCGACCACTACGTATGGAACCATCAGTGATTTGTGTAAGTAAGTAAACTAATAATTTGTCATAGTTTATGTAAACTTGGGCTTAACGCCCTGAGATAGTCTGAGCTAGTGAAATTTTATCGTAGGCACGTTACATCACTTATCCGGGGTAAGTTGTGTCTGCGATATCTGCTACGCTACAGTAGCCCAAGTGAGTTTCTTTATGTAATATCTTATAACCATTACTATCCAACATATTTATTTGTTTATGTACGTGTAAATCGTAGCAATACGACGGGGTTTTAATGAGAATTATGCTTTATTGTATTTTTTGTTTTTAACAAAACTTCAGTATTAGAATTATATTATTGTTACTACTGTTATCAGGTTTGTTAAGTTTATTCTAACGTGCATTTACAACATTTTATTAATAAATTCTTTTATAGATGAAGAATGCTTTGGAATATTACTTTGACATTTTTGTTATTTATTAGATTGATTCTCTTTTTTTTAAGTAATTTCAGTTTAATTGTTAATATTATTTAAACATGGGTAATTAAACGTTCTCTGAATTAACAGACGTATATAATTGTTTGAACTATAAATAGATCAGATTTTCATTTATTCAGTCTCTCCATAAAAATTCAAATTCAATAATAATATATCTGTTAATGTCAGTTGTAATTCTAGAAAAATAACGAGAAAATGTCCTACAAGGAGGTGAATGATGGTTAATTCTGTCCTGACCAATGAAAACGTACTTACAAGAAGTGATGTCAGGACTGACGAAAATTTTGCGAGAGAAATTTGGCTTAGGGGATCTAAAATGTAAAGTGTCGAAATAGGTTCGTTGTTTTGTAATGAGAAGTGAGACCTGAGTATCAGTATGCGACCTGATAAAATAATCGCCAGGGAGATGCAAGGTTTGTCCGTCAATAAGCTCCGCAGATGAACAACTTAAGTCCTCTTTTTGCATGGCGCGTAAACCTAATAAAATAATAATTGGCAATTCATCACACCAGTGAATGGTATTAGCCGTGGCTAACGATGCAGTTTTCAGGGTTCTATGAAATCTCTCGACCGTACCATTGCTTTGCGGATGCTATGTTGTCGTGTGAATGCGATTAAATCCTAAAAATTCGCGAAATAAATTTGATGAACTGGACACCTTGATCTGTAGTGACAGCTAAAGGGACGCCAAAACGACAGATAAAATTTTGAAATAAAGTTTTGGCAACGATTTCAGCAGAGATGTCTTGTAAGGGGTACGCTTCCGGCCAGGGTGTGAATCGTTCCACCCATTGGAAGGTGACAACGGTCCAACGAGGTCTATGTGGATGTGCTCGAAGCGCCCCTTGGGAACATCAAAATCTGAAAACGGAGTCTTGGATGCCAAAACTTTTTTAAATACAGAATGCCGACTTAGGGAAACAGAAAGTGTTCAAATGAAAAACAGAGACGAAGAAATAGAAGAAGAAATAATGGGTTTTCAAAATACCTTCAAAAGAAATATATGGGCAGCAACTCTAGGAGATTCGTTAATTGGATACCATATATTTCCTGAAAATGTAAACGGCGATATGTATTATGGTTTTTTGGAAAACACCTTGCATGAAATATTAGGTGATATTTTATTACAAAGAAGAAGAAATGTTTTTTATGCATGACGGTGCAACATCGCATTATATCAGAACATGTAGAACATGGTTACATAACCACTATTCCATCAGATGGATTGGCCGGGGGCGCAGATGATCCGATCAAGTGGCCTGCTCAGTCTCCTGGCCTATCTCCTCTTGATATCACTGTGTGGAGTTGTTTAAAATCACGGGTTTATAATACTTAAATTGACACAACTGAAAAGTTGGGAGATAAAATTGATTAAGAGTTTACAATGCTACAGAATGATGAAAGGAATTTTCAAGGTATTCAACGTTCCTTAAAGAAAGACTTAGATTGTACGTAAGGGAAAATAAAGAACATTTTGAGCAACTTTTGTAATTGATAATTAGTTATCTTCTGCGTTTAATTTTATTTCAAAGGATTCTTTATGTATAAAAGAATTCATTAATCACCCCCTAAAACTACTCATTAAGCAGAAGAGAAAGTTTGTCTGATACCATATAAATTAGTGACCGGTTGGCCTGTGACTAAATTTAAAATATGGATTTGATAATTTAAGGGAGTCGGAAGATATTGCAGAAAAACTGAAATTTATCATCCCCCTTTTGAGGGGTGTATCTACCTTATTATTAATTTTCGGAAATAAGTTTATATAAAAGACTACCATTATTTTTGAATGTACTATCAGCCTCAAAAATATTGGAAGACAATTTTGGACCAATACTGTCAACAAATTTTTGAAATGAAAAAGCTTGATGAAATAATGGCATTAAAAAACATTTTGCAAAGTTATAAATTGGACGATAATTGCAGCTTTGGAGAATTCCATTGCGAGGGGAAGTATTCGATTTTAAGGATACATTGAACAGTTTACAAAGATGTTCTGCGGATATTGATTCCCAGTCTCGTAATAAGGAGGCGGAAATTTCATCTGCTCTGCTCTTAAGCTTAGGCCTAAACTTCTTAAATAAGTTAAAACATAATTTTCAGATATTAAGGGTGCATTAAGTTGATGAGATTCATATTAATATTTTAAACAAAGTGCTAATTGTTTTTGGTAGGCAAGCTGCAGCATTACTGCAAAAAATTTGCAAAGGCATTGCGTATTTCTACTGGATTCACGTCATCCATTCACATTCACGTCAAATCGTTAGAAGTATACCGGCGTGGGTGTTTGTTTTATTGATACTTTTTAGAAAAAAAATTATTTTGGAGTATACGTTCTTTCTCCTTTAAAAACCTCGCATTCGGTAAGAAAAAGGATACTAAATCGAATTAGTCACGCGATATGTTATATAGAATAATTTTTTGTTATAAATTGTAACATTTGTAATACATCATACATCAAATTTTGAATATGGTAACTTTTCGACTGAAATGTTTACACGCACGCAATTGATAAAATTACATGATATTTATGTTTTTATCATAAATTCTATCCTCTATATTCTTCAGTGTGGTGATTTATAGTCTAGAATGTATAATTTTCTTCATATAGATAATTTAAATTTGTAAATCATTTCTGTATCAATTTTCTGATTAAAAAATTTCTTAATACGCAGTTGCTGCTGATGTTGTTAAAATGAGTAAAACAGAGTTTGGAATAGGAAGCAATATGACAAAGGGACAATACAAAATAGAATTATATAATATATTGTCTAATTACCTCTATCGAAAATAGTAAAGAATAGAATTTTCAGCAAAATATATATATAAAAATACCGGCGACCCAGAAAGTACCTACCCCACTTTTTCCTTTTTTCTACGCTTTTAAAAATAAAATTTTGAAATTTGGGAAATCAAGCATAGGTACCAACGACCACATTTTGACCATTTGATGATAAAAAAATCACTTCCGGTATGGCTGGAAATTATCACGACTTTCTTATTTTAAATAGCACCCTGTATATTTAAGTCACTTTTCTCATAAAGTTGTAATTTCTCCTTCCAACGCTCTTTTCAGATTTAAAATCGGATGAAAAATAACCTTGGAAATGGCATTTATTTGCTATTTCTAGTTGGCTTTGGAATTCAGGAACAAATTTAAAAAAATTCGAAGTAGACTTTGAATTTGAATAAAATAGTATTTCTCAACAAATTAAATGTAAAATTGGCCTATTTTGTTCATTTGCTTGGATTTAGAAATGTTTTGTCCATTTTCCCATTTCATGGAAATTCAATTTGTCATAACCCCAATTTTTCAAATAATAATAATATCACTTTATTTCATAATGCCAAACAGGCGTAAAACCAGTCACAGGTGTAAAATAGATATAAACTAAAGTAAAATATAGATAAATGCACATATATATGCATATTACGTAAAAACAAATATCATTAAACAGCAATTTAAAATTCATCAAATCAGACACAGAATAAAATGGTTTCACTAATCAAAAAGTTCATTAATTTTTTCTTAAAATGTTTAGAAGGTAAGTCTTTGTAATTATTTATTATTATAGAATTATAGTGAGTCCGGACCTGGATATATTTTTTTATACATGTACCTCTTGGGGCTCGTTAGTACATTAGCCGTACCAAATATGAATCCGTTATTTCATTCCCTGTCAAAGTTATGACAAAAAACAGGTTTGGCCAAAAATTATTTAACACCCTGTAACTTCGTAATGAAGGCCCAATGACACATTTCTATGGGAGGTTCCGGTTACCACTGACGTTCTCTACCTCCTATTAAGCTATGTCCCTCTCATGATGCAACACCCTGCATAAATGATCTGTTTCATATCTCCTGATAAATTCTACGTAATTGTTTTTCACAAAACAGGCACTCTCATATACGTAAAGACACGGAAGGGTAAGTATGCATTTTTGTTTAAATAATATACGACATATGTCAGTTCGTTTTAAATGAAAAATACTTCTTATACATGTTTTTTGCAATTTGAAAATTCTGTTGGCTTGTACTGAATTTCCCCAGAAGATAATCCCATATTTTTTTTTTATACATTTATTTAACGTCGGTCTATTTCCGCTACTGAGGCCTAACACCGACGCCTGTAGACGAGCTACCCCCAACCAGGAATTTTGCCGAACCTCTTCCCTTAAGAAGAGTAGGGATCTTTTACTTGCCTAACATTTAATAGACAAGGGACCGACGGCTTTACATCCCCTCCGAAGGATGGTATATCTCCTATACAACCCTCGCCTAAGGTTGTATAGCTTCCGCGCATACACTGATATACAAGCCGCTGGAAGATGTGTGAGGCGAGAACGCGGTTTCCGTTGGAATGGTCACCAATCCAAGTACTAACTGCGCCTGTCGTTGCTTTACATCGTATACCGAAGTACGTACATAGTAAAGACGCACCTACGCTCGCCCCCAATCCCATATTTGATCCTAGAGTTAACATAGGCATAATAAGAGGCCAGAGCTGCTGCCTCATTTACGGATTTAGTTATCATGCGTAAGGCATAAGTAAATGAACTAATCTTTCCAGCTAGGTATTCTATATGATGCTTCCAGTTTAGCTGTGGATCAATTACGATACCCAGAAATTTTGTGTGATCCGTGGATGTCAGCATCTGATTGCAATAGTCAATACACAGTGGTAACTCTTTCTTTAGGCTGAATCTTATTAGGTGAGTTTTATCAATATTTAGTTTTAGATTGTTCCTGGTATACCATTCATTTAAAATGTCAAGTGAGGTTGAGACTTCCGTAATTAATTCTTCGCTAGAGTTAGCTCTAATTACTAATGAAGTATCATCTGCAAATAAATTTATAAGATGTTTACTAATATTTGGTAGGTCATTTAATAGTAACCTGTATGTTTATTTTTTTATCAGATAGACTGGTAAATTTGCTTTAGACTGGTTTTTCCCGATTAAAAATTGCATATAAATTAAAATAAATATTAAACTTTTTGTAGAAGCGTTTTGAATTATGTGTCCATATCTTGCAGTTAGCTATGAAAAACAGATGAGTTATTTGTAATTAGAGAAAATTTACTTTGATAAATATAACAAAAATTTTGATGAATCATTAGCAAAAAAAAACAAAAATTCACACAATCAAAACCAATTTATAAGTTATGATACCTATCTGGACAGCAACTTACTAAATTTATAAATATTATAATTAGAACAATACAACACAACTAAATACCAAACCTATAACAGGTGCTCAAAATAACACCCACTTATTTCAGAACACTTGCTCGCTCTTCGAATAGTTTCTCTCATAACACTCTGTAACGTGACTGGAGTTATTGGAAAGCATTTAAAATTTTATTTTGGAGTTCTTCTAATGTTGCAGACGGCGTTGAGTATACTTTGAAGTTCAGATAACCCCAAAGAAAAAAATCAAGTGGAGTTAGGTCTGGTGACCCAGCAGGCCACCTAATAGCTCCATTAGTAGATATTCACAAAATCAGAATTATGCGGCGGTGCTCCATCTTGTTGGAAGTACATATTTCTGAAATCTTCCAAGGAAAATTCATCCATTTCGTTTTCTATTTCATTTTACAAAAAGCTTAAGCACCGTGCGCCAGTCAGTGGTCCTTGAAATAGTATGGGACCAATAATTTTTGTACCGAATATTCCAGCCCACATATTCACTCCAAATATATCCTATTGGTTACCTTCAAATATTTCGTGTAAATTTTCTTTAGACCACTAATGCAGATTATGTCTATTGTATACGCCATTATTCGTAAAACGATATTCATCACTAAATAAAATTCTACTGTTTAAGTATACGTGTTGAGTAAATCAATTACAAAAGATCAAACTTCTGTTGCAATTGGAATTTGTAGCATTTAAAACCATGTTTTTTTTAATGTACGTCTTACTGTCTCACGACCAATATCTATCTCTTGTAAAAATATTTGGGTACACATATGTGTAAGCCAATACATTTGTCTCAATTTCTTCGCTTACTACAAATTTGCCCTCTATCACCTCAATATTTCCTGCATTTCGGAATGACGTGCGGTCGCATGGGCATTTTCCTGACATTCGCCGTAAATTAAAAATAAATCTACCTGTGTATACTGCATCGTAAATCGCATCTTATTTTAAATAAAGCATCTAATTATAAATTTACAAATAATAAATACGCCTCTATTTCACTCAACAACAACGTTTTGACAGATGCTGTGTGCAATTTTTCATCTGTTTTTCATGGCTTACTGCAAGATATGGACACAATTCGAAACGCTTCTGCAAAAAGCTTAATATTTATTTTAATTTGCATTTAATTTTTAATCAGAAAAAACCAGTCTAAAGTAAGTTTACCACTCTATCAAATAAAAAAATAAAATATACAGGGTACTAATTGAAAAATTGGAGCTGAACTGAACAAACTTTTATAATATTATACTTTCAAAGTAAGTTAACGAAATTTTTATGTCCCGCGTCGCGACGTCGCGAGGGCCCCTGTCATTGACAACATTTGAAGGACAAAATAAAACCACCAAAAATATGTAACAATTGACCTTTACAGAAATTGAATACCTCTTTTCGTTATTACGGAAACTGCCTTCTGTTCAAGCTTTCGAGGCTTTATTGTCTCTTCATCAGGAACTCTACAAAGTATGACATCGTATTACACTTAAATTAGGATTGACATTAGAGTACTTACGAAATGTTGAGGTTATGTTGAAGTTACACATGTGAAACAATTTTCAAAAATATGGACAAACACTTATCGATAATAACATCTTACAAACATTATTTACACCTTTCTTTTACATCTTGACAACAATAATCAATATACTCCAACAGGTATAACATCGGATGGGACAGCAGGTACAAGTGCAGGTTAGTTACTTTTATCCTTGAGGAATAAATTTAACAGGTTGGCCATCTTCACAGGAAGTACCAACTTAACCTTATAATACAAGATGGATCCCTTCAGGACACCATGCTTTTTTAAATTTAATTATTTTAACAATTTTATTTTATCAATTGACATCTATCCATGTTTTAAATAATTTTTAACTTATAAGTAAGTTTGTAAGCTGTTATTATTGATAAGTGTTTGTCCATATTTTTGAAAATTGTTTCACATGTGCAACTTCAACATAACCTCAACATTTTGTAAGTACTCTAATGTCAACCCTAATTTAAGTGTAATACGATGTCATACTTTGTAAAGTTCCTGATGAAGAGACAATAAAGCCTCGAAAGCTTGAACAGAAATAAAGAGTTTTCTTTAATTTTTGTGCCATACGACTGCATACCCAAGTTTAAATTTTAAAATTTTAACCTTCAATAGATAGTCGAGCTAATCTTACTTTAAATATATATATTTCATTAATTAAAAATTCAGATTAAGTCAGTTATTAATGTCACAAACATTCGCAACCCGATTTTAAGACTTTCGCAATTGTTTAGACCCCCATTTACTGTTTAAACTATTAATATCGTGACCGTGAGAGATAAAAAATTATAAAAAAATCTTCCGGCCTAAAAAAAAGTTATACAAAACCACATGCGGGTTATGTGACCTATGCTGTAGTATAAACAATAATTTGCATAACTTTCTCAATTTATAATCGTCAAAAAAAAATTTTTTTTGTTAATTTAACAATATTCCGGGGGGCGGAAGAGGGTGCAAAAACCGGATTTGTTATTTCTTTACCTTCCAATGCTGTCTCAAAATTTAAAAATTTTTGCAATTTTTCATACCTTCTTTACTGACTGGCATGTGTAATTCATTAGGATATTATTATTACAGGATAAAAAACTGTCCTGTATATTTCAAATTAGTAATATACAATATCAAGGAACTTTCCTGTTGAATTATACTCAGATTGTCCCTTTCATCTATCGTTCTCTCTCGTAGAGAATGTTTGGACTAGCGGATGGCGAACAGTCATAATAAGATAATATACAAATTACAAGGCATAGCTAGCGCTGGTCGAACCCTTACGGATCATGCGTATTTATAACATAGGTATCTTATGTGCGTGTAGAGAATATATTTAGTTTCAAATTTGGAATAGTGTATTACTATATACTATACTAAAATTGTAAACTAGCAATAATTAGGTTTTTAATAGAAATTTAATAATATACAAACGCAAGCAAGATGTGAGCGGCGAGTTATTTTAAAACATAATTTCATTCAAGGAATTTTGATGATTTTTGATTACTTCATTTGATGAATTTTGATTTTGATGATGATTTTGACATATTTTCTTAACTTGCATACACTTGTGATTAGTACATAACCGCGATTAAATGTTATAATTAAAAAGGTACAATATACGGAGTGACATAGGCTAGTGGTTCACCCTTATATTTCCTTTATTTTTAACTTATCCATTTGAAATTTGGGGTGCATAAACTACCTCTAAAAATTTATTTTTGGACATAAAAACGGTACGAGACCACTTCCGGTTTACCAGGAAATGACTAGCAATTTTTGATGTTTGAATAGAACACCCTCTATATTTTGACATATTTGGATTCAAGACAACATACTGAGTATACTATAAGACTTTCAAGAATTTTTGAGTCGATGTTCAGTTTTAGTGCTTCGGAATGCCAAAATTTGTTCTACGGCGGGTAAAAGTCTATGGGAAAAATATAATTTTTCGTTTAATTTCATTAATAACTATTTCCGGCCGTAGTACAATCAACTTACGGACCATGTCGAATCGTATACCCACCCGAAATTTCAAATCGATATCTCCTTTTATAAAGAAAAGTTATAAGCCAAAATATATGAAACTTAATCTACTGGCGGCGCCTCCGCCAAAATATAGAGTGCAGAGAGCGAACGTCTGGCGAATTATTTTGCTTTTTAGGCAAACGGTACATCACAGAAAAAACGTCCGAAAGGTTTTCATCTATCCCCCTATGTGTTCCCATGGTCGTAACGGCGATTTTCCAATTTTTTTTCTTGCGTCAAACCGGGCAGGTTGTACAACCGTACCGCCCAAACCGTACGTCTGTCGCAATTTTACTCCTATACTCTTCTATTCCCCGGGCCCTCCCGCACCATCATTTGGAGGTTTCGTAATTCTCCGCCAAAATTTGCGCTGTCTGTCCCCCTCCAGCCCCCCCAAATTTTGGAAGGTCCAAAATTTGCAGCAGTAAGTCCCATGTACATCCCCAAGGTTTCGATCTCCCAAAATTAAGGGGGACGTCTCTGTCGGTCTATTTGTAAATGGCCGATTTTTGACATTTTAATTTTTTCCAGGGAAGAGTGCAACTGGGGGAAAACGTGATTTGGGTTTTCAGCCACAAACTCCCCCTCTAAACACTCCTGGGGTTGAAACAACCATTTTCTGAAATATTTCTGTACGGCCGTATCTCCACAACCGTACGCCTGTTGCGATTTTTCCCCAATACTTTTCGATTCCCCTCGTCCCCTCGGCCGTCATTTAAGGTCGCCGCGATTGTCCGGCCCAATTTACGATTTTCACTCCACCCACCACCTACAAACCCTTTAAACAAACGTTCATTTCTTGTTACCTGATGATATGGTCGTAGTATATCTATATTTTAACCAATAGACACACATTTTCACTACCAACAGTTTGCGTGCTGGGGGACGTTCCAATCATCCTATTTAAATTATGATGTTATGCTATACTGTATGTGGTGTGTTTGTATTTTATATGTTTATTTAAATATTTCATAAATATGGCAACTAAAGTAGGTGTCTTAAATGCGCAGTCAAATAAGTTGGTATTAAATTTAATGGATTATTTTATAAAAGGAGGGAAAACGAAGGACCTTTGATACCACTTTAACAGGTTCATGAAAGAGTTTCTCCAGCTTTAAATATAAGTATCAGAACAGTCAGCAGAATTAAGCAGCAACAAATTTATAATTTATCCTTGGCAAGAAAAAAAAACGAATTAGAAAGAAACCAAAAACACTGAATGTACGTGATGGCAGTAAGATGACTATAAGGGAAGTAATTTATATTTTTAAGTATTGATATTATGATAAGCATTAAAAAACTGATGGAACTGACAAGGACGTTTTAAAAACTTGGCAAAAAGCATTAGAACAGTAAAAGAGGATTGGAAGAAGTGTGTTAATCATGTAAAGGAATTTATAAAGCGATGGTTGCAAAGAGAAAAAAAGTCGAAGAAAGTCAAACCATTTTTGACGATTCTGATTCTTCTAATAGTCGTGATGCTAGTAATAGTGCAAATGATTAAGGGTTTATATAATTTTATTTTACACCAATCTTGAACCGCAATCGAATAAAATGTGTGAAGATTTTATTTATTACCGTTAAAAGAAAAACAGTTTATTTTCATTACCTCTTGTAATGAAGATTTCGTATTTATTTTTGTTATTACATGAAATATTTTATTTTCCCTCCTTTCCCCTACTATTATCACCATTCTCTCCTTCCTGCCAAGAAATGCTTATACCGCGGCTCTTACTAGACTGTAACACTATTGGTTTTCAAACAATATTACTTTTCGATTATTATTCTTTTTCTAATTATTAATGTTGTTATTAACTGAATTGGGCAATTTATTTTTTGTTATCAGTTTCATTTGCGCCCATTTGTTATCAGAATTACACTGAAGAATAAAGTTGGTAAATTAATACTTCTTAACATTTTATGATAACACCTTTAATATTTTTATAATTATTTAACGACTGCATCACATCATTCATGAACTGTTTGAGAAGCACTGGTATTTCTGACATCCAATACATATTAGTTCAGACGGCGAAGCGACCTTTTGACCAGCCAAGTTAAAGTTTATTAGACTTTATTATCTTATTAAGGACCGACTTTGAATTCGATTTTTTTAAACTGTCCATCATTCGAGGTTGGGCCTAATGAAACTTTTGATCAATTTATCGAATACTACATCTTAAAATTTCAAAGAGAGCCATTTTTATATAAAGAGTACGGTGTTATAGTATATTCTACATATAAGAGACAGAAACCGGGAATGCTATAGGTGCGCAATAGAGCTAGAAATAAAGGAAAAAGGAAGGGAAAAAAAAAATTAGTACCTTAGGTGTCGGTTATAAGGAAAGGACATTCAAAATTTGCCAAAAATCAACTCTTTCACCACATATAGTCAGACTATAGTAAAAAAGTTCTTAAGACACTTTCCATAATTCCATAAAAACTATAATTTTACGAGGAAATCTGAAGAAATTCACAAACCAATGATAATTCCCAAGCAACCCAAATTCATCAATGGAAACACTCAATCTTTCCAATCAGTCATTTTACAGCCCAATCATTACAAATTAACGCCCTAAAAAATATCGCCCCACATGATAAAGTACATCAATACTACTTTCCACACAAACTTTTTATAAATTATCCTTCCTTTCGATTACAGTAGAGTACCGGTACTTTCATCATTCATCAATATTAAAATTTACTTCCATTCAGTTCCCCATTATTATCAAAACTTACATCCATTCGTCCACCGTGGACCTATCGGCACAATTTCATTTCATTTCAACTCTAAATGCAGGACCTTCGTGGCGACTTTACGGGGTCGTTTCAAAATTAATAAAGGTTTTCAACTAATTTTCGTTAATAACTTCCGAAATCAAATCGATCCGAACTCCATTCATATACCAATAAATTTCCCATTTTAATGCCGAGATCGTATAATTTTCATTTCCGAATTTTCCATCTTTACATGTTCTGATGCAATATTGGGCAATCGTGCCCACACGGAATGGAAGGGGACATTTCCAGAACTCCGCACGCCAAGTCCCCGACGTACCATATAAAACACCGAGCACGATGAGCTAAAAAAAAGTTTTAATCAAACTGCCATCGCGCATAAATTATAAAAGTGAATTTTTTCAGACTGTTTTAAAATCGTGTTAGTACATTTTTATATTTAAAACTTGATATTTCTAAAAACGGAATTTCAATATTCAAAAAGTTATTGTTTTACAACTTTGTGAATTAAACATTTAAGTTAAAATCGTTTTATCAAACCTATTCCGTTATACTAAATAAAATTATTCTTGTTCGTTTTAAACAAAGTGTTTTAATCTAAGAAAAGCATATACAAGGCGAAGCTTTGAATCCAGCCCCAACAAAAAATTAAAACCAAGTGAATAATAATAAACTATATAAGTGAAGCAACCTACTCCAGGGTTTATACAGGGTGTAGCATTTGACCCTATCCGACGTTTTACGAGTGACCCCCCCACACTTCTCAAATTCAAAAATTAACTGCAGAAGGGCTCAAGCTCTAAAGTCCAATGCTGCGTTCAAACTTTTTATTTTGCCAAAATCCAGAGCTCCTTCGTGTTCAACGGAAGATTGAAGTATCCATTTTGGATTGACTTGTTTCTATTACTGGCTAAATTTTTATTCAAAAATTAAACACCACCAGTTTTGGCCTTAAGTAGCATTATAAAAAGAAATCTTAAGCTGAGATATCCGGTGACCGTGCCGGCCAGTTGATGTCTCCAAGTTTCGAAATGGCGTGACCAGGAAACATTCTTAGCAAAATTGTCATAGAATTCCTAGCAGTGTGGAAAATTCCAAATGCGGATACTGTACACCAGACAGTAACCTTTTTGCTATGAAGTGGTACTTCGTGCAATTGCAGAGGATTTTCCGTCGTCCAGAAGCGAAAGTTCTGTTTTTAACATATCCGGAAACATGATAATGAGCTTCATCTCACATCAGCAAGCAATTAACTATATTTGGGTTTGCAGCAAATAGTCCTTCGACACGTTGGTAAAAATCAACGTGTGTTCCAACAGAATAGTTATTTTTTAAATAAGTTTCAACCGCAAAAGAACGTTGAATATTTGACCAACTCTCCATATTCACAGCTAAACTGATATTTCTCGCAAACGCTCTGACAACTGTCTTAAATTTCCATTTATCGCGAAAGCATGGCGATTTGATTTGAATTTATATCTCATTATATTATGATATGAATTAACTTTGAACAAGCAGGGTCCTTTAAATAAATATGCACATCATCCCCAATCGAAAATAAATAGGTACTCAAAAATCAAATGAAGTTTAACACGAACATTATTCTTTCAGTAATTTTTTTAATTTCGTCAAGGAAGCTTGGAATTTATGTTGAAAGCCGCCTTGAATGTCTAGCGAACGAAAACTTTGCTGAAAAAAAAGTCCAGAGAAATTACTAAGCCTAATCCATGTATTGTTTAGGCCAGGCAAGTGCGAATTCTTTAGAAGGCTGGACGAATGTGGTATTTTACCTCAACTTCATATAAAACTCGGATTAATAAAAAAAATATGGAGGCGATGAATTGACGCAGAGAAGTGTACAGTTAATAGGGCGAAACATTTCCACGTATGAGAAAGACTTTTCCTCCATCTTTAAATCAGAGTTAAGTTTCTTAAAATAGAGTGTGTGCGATTTAATACCGCAAAACCTTGATATTTTGGAATGCGTTGCCCGATTTAATTTTTTTTTTTATATAGGGTACTGGATGAGCTCTATTTGATGATTTTTTAACGTTCGACAGATCAAACACCTTTAGATTTTTTTTGTGGGGAATTTTAAAAGAAAAATTTTACTGCACGAGACCACAAAATGTTGACGAATTAAGAGAATGAATTGAACGAAAGTGGTGATACACTTAAGCTAACTAAGGTTATACCTATATTGAAAAAAGGATCAGCAGAGGACATTGAAAACTATCGCTAAATCTCTCTGTTAAGCGTAGTTTCTAAATTATTTGAAAAAATTGTTTACAACAGAATAATATCGTTCACTACAAAATATAATATCCTTACAGCTTTTCAGCATGGTTTCACTGCTGGCAAATCAATAGAAACAGCTACATACCATTTATTAAATTGGGTGTACACCTGCTTAGACAATAACAAGTATGTGGTCTGCATAATGTTTGATTTGTCAAAAGCTTTTGATACGGTAAACAATTCTTTCTTTGAACAAAAGCTATATAGTGTAGGAATAAGAGGAAACATTCTGTCATGGATAAACAGTTACATGGAAGGGAGAACTCTAAAAGTAGAACTAAATAATGTTCAGTCTCAAATAGAGAATCTAATGTACGGCGTTCCTCAAGGCTCTGTTTTGGGACCGCTATTATTTATGCTATATATAAACAACCTTCCAAACTTTTTAACTACTGGCCCCTTAACAATGTTTGCTGATGATATAACAGTGACGTTAGCAGCTGATACAACAGAGCAAATGCAAATATTAATTGACCAAACCTTCCAAGAGGTAAATACTTGGGCGCAGAGATATAAGTTAACCTGAATACAGATAAGACTGTCATAATAAATTTTGGTTTGCAAAGACAATTGCCGCACGGTATAGTGTTGCATGACAATATTATATTGTTCCATAACGCGAAATTACTGGGAACTTATTTTGATGATTAATTGTTGTGGGACAAGCACATTGAGCATGTATGCTCACAACTTAATAAGGCCTACTTTGGTATATTGCAAATGCAAAGTATTTAGTACAATATCATTGCCTGGGAAAGTTCAAGAGATAGGGATAGAGTCTTTGTTAACCAAGAAAAACTCATTAGACTTGTATTTCAGATGAGTTAAAGAGAAAATGTATTTAAAATAAAAAAAGTACTAACGACTCCATGTATATTTATATTAAAATGTTTAACGTATACCAAAAAAATATAGATTCATTCACACAAAGAAATAATTGTCATTCATATAGTAAAAGACGTGGTGATCTACTTAGTGTACCTCTACATCATAGTTCCCTATTACAACTGTGTTCTACTTTTCAATAGTCTCCCGGCTGATATCCGAAATATATAAAATTACAGAGCCTACAAAACCGCAGTCAAACATATTTTACTTGAAAGTAGTTTTTACAGCGTTCGTGGTTTTTTGAATAGAGAATTTTGAGGCCATATTTATTTGTTTTTATCCTCCAACAAAATTTGTGAAAAACTTTACAATTCACTGTTTATATTTGTTATACTGTGACTATGTTGTTTAGATATGTGTATTGTGTTTACTTATATGTTTTTAATTCTATTTATAAACTATATCTTTTTAATCTTTTTTATCATGTAACATATTCTATGTTTATACATAATATGAATTCTTACAAGTGAATTACCATATATACATTCTGTATCTAAAATGGTCAATAAATATTATTATTATTATATAGGTCCAGTCGAAAATTGAAATATTTTCAAATTTGGCGATTGAGTAACAAACACCTTACACACAAGGTATCGAGCTAAAATTTTGCACGGGACTATTTGAGATAAATGCAAATCGAATACGCTATGCACCTTTCCAATAAAAAATGACTAATAGTCGATCTTGAAATTTCTACCCACCTAGGGGATCTTAGTAGGGTTAGAAAATATAAAAATTAAATAAAAATGATCAAATAGAGCTCGTCGCGTACTATGCTCAAAAAAAAGTAATAAATCGAGCAGCACGTTCTAAAATAACAGGATATTAAGGTATTAAATCGCTGTAGAAAAAGGAACGAAAAGACTACCGCGTTTGGAGTACGCACGTTACGTCTGAATAATGAATATGTATTTATATATTGATTATTTTTGAGGCTAATTTCAAGATACATGCTATTTCTTGGGAGAAATAAAAGCGGAAAGCTAAAATTTGAAATTGTGAAGCAGCTGCTTTGGTCGAAACAGTATGACATAATGTGGCTTTCTCCTTGGCTCTTAGCCACTCTCAACAGAATTCCTTTAAATGGTAATATACCTTTATGATACACCTATCTAGTGAGACTAATAGAAAGGAGTAAACCTCAGCAATAATCACCAAAGCACGGTTGAACTACCAAACCTCCACCTACAGAATGGAACACAATCATAAAATACCCCTCTCTAAAATCAACTCACAATAGAATATAGTTATCTAGCTAAGTCCTAATGGGCGAGCGGGACATCCCCAGAAAGTTGCTTAAAAATAGGAGTAAGTGACCACGCAGTTCTAATGGCTGAATCCAGTTTTTTTCATGTTTTCGAAGTCGCTGAATAAAAAAACTTTATAATGTATTATATTTTAATGTTAGATAACTGTTTATTTGAAATTCAAAAGTTCCTCACTCAACTTTTGCGATGGGATCTAAAAACTTGCAGAACCTGACAGTGCTATTTTGAAAATTTGTCACAAAATGAATAAATGTCGAGGGAATTTCTGAGCTCATACTTTGAGGAATAAGTGCATCAAATTTCAAAATGAAGCAATTAAAACTGACGGAAATATAGCGAATTAAATGTGAAAAAGAATGATTTTTTTTTCTTTCACTTTTCACAAAAATATGATTTTATACATAGACGCCCCATTTTTTTTCCAAAACTACCTTTAGATTCGTATTCAGTGACCTCGAAAAAATAAGAAAAAGCTGGATTCAGCCATTAGGACTGCCATGGTCACTACGGGCTCATTTTAGGGGTGCTTCCCGCTTGCCTATAACAGGGAATGCGTAAGTCGTCACATTATATTTCATATACCCCCGATTTTTTAATATCTTCTGTCTTTTCTTTATTATTAACCAACAAGCGACCTAAATTATTTCTATTCGTTGATATTGTATTAAGACGTAATTTATTTAATATATTACATATTGAGTTCCTAACCTTATTTACATAATTTATATTATACCACTTTTTGTTTTCTATATTTGGCACGTTATTAAAATGTTTTTATAATAATTTTCTGTTTATTTTTTATTAATTTGTCAATAAGTAACTCATCATAGCCATTGTTTTTTGCTAGCGTTTTAAGAATTCTAACTTCTTTTTCAAAGTTAACCCTATTTAAATTTAGAGATAATAGTCTGTGTACATAGCTATGAATCGGTGACATTTTTATCTTCCAAGATTGATTATAATTTGCATGTGTAAGAGTGTCAGTAAAACTTGGCTTTCTGTAAATATCAAATTCTAGCCCATGTTCTTTACGTGTCAGCGTAATATCTAAAAAGTTTACTGACCGTTCTTTTTCCATTTCAACTGTAAACTGAATTTTGTTGTTTAGGGAGTTAATAAAATGGATGAAATGTGACAATAGTCTCTCAGAACCGATCCATATACAAAACACATAGTCAACATATCTTACCCAAAAATGTATGTATTAAGGAGATTATTGTTTGTAGTAAAAAGATTGTTTTCAAAATTTGCCATGAATATTTCAACTAATAATAGGCTTAACGGACTACCCATAGGTAAGCCATTTGTATACATTTTATTATGGAATTTAAAATAATTTTGTTCGATACAAATATTAATTAATGTTTGTAAATCTTTTGTTCATTTTGATTCGATTCACTATTTGAGATAAGATGTTGTAATATATCCTTAAGCTCATGAATAGGGATAGAGGTAAATAAACTTTTAACATCAAAGGAAACTAATTTGGCATTTTCGGGTAAGGTTATGTTTTCCAATTTGGTCACAAATTCTAAAGAATTTTTTATACTGCAAGGGGATTGAAACTTCATCAACTGTGGTAAAGTCGAATTGAGTTTATTACATAGTCTATAAGCCGGTGCATTAATATAAGACAATACCGGTGTCATAGGAAAACCCTCCTTATGAATTTTTGGTAAACCATAAAGTATGGGGGCTGTAACATTCATTAATGGAAGGTTGTTTGTTTGAAAATTTGTTATATTGGGTGTATTTTTCTTTAGTAGTACCTGGATTTCTGACTGAAAAGTTTTTTTCGTGGGGTCATATTTTAGTTCTTTAAAATCATCAGTATTTAATAATTCGTTCATTTTATTATTATACTCAGATCTAGATAAAATTGTCACAGTATTACCTTTATCTGCTTTACATAAAATTAACTCGTTGGAAGACAGTTTACTACGGATATCGTTTACTGTTTTTTGTTCTAATTTGTTAGAGGTTATATTCTTTTGTGAATTTTTTATAACCTTTGACAGAAGGTATTTTTCGCCATTCTTATCTAAGTGCCAATTCAGTGCTTACAGCTAATAAGTCTAAGTCTTTCTTGTTGGTTATTTTAGGACAATATTTTAGGCCTTTTTCGAGCAACTTGGTTTCATTAGCGTTAAATTGTATATCGGTTAAATTAATTAATCTAGGATAAAACTTATCTGAATATCCAGCTGGAAGGTTCGTATTCGAGCAGAGAACAAAACTAATGAAACAATAAACCAAGTGCGTATTGTAACTATTCTTTTGAATATTTATAATTATTCTACTAATTTATGTCTTATTCCCAGGTGAGCTAAATAGTCAAACATGCTTAAACCCAAACTACTATTTATATCTACTAATACACTGTCAAGTAAAATAATTTTTCTTTGCAGTTTTTAGACTATTTTTCTTATTCTAAATTGTGTAGAGTGATTAAATGTAACTACACTAGCAGCGTATGAGGTTGTAGACTTCCAAGAATTACGTAAAGGATAATATGAATTTTAATGAATTTATGAAGTCTCTGGATGAGGTTGAAGTTGGAAACATAAACTGTAGCATAGATGAGTATAAAAATCACATTAAAATATCAGAAAAGTGAGTTTATATATGATTCATATAAATATTCGTAGCATAAATAAAAATTTTGATCAAATTCTCATACTGTTACAAACTTTGAGTGATGTAAATGTGGATATAATTGTTTTATCAGAATGATGGGAAATAAAAAATGTTAACTTATATAATATACCTAATTATAAAATGCAAGTAAGTATTTAATCAATGTATGGTATGGTTATTTATATAAAGAAAAACATAATAGCTAGTGTAATACACAAAAAATACCGTAATCATACAGTAACCAGATCAGTATTAACAATAAATAATAAAAATTTTGTTATAAATAGTATATATAGACTACCCTCAATAGATACAAATATTTTTCTCACTGACTTAGACGCAAACTTAAGAAACCATACTACACGCTAAAAATAACTATTTTAAAACTAGGCTTAAAAATTGCAATAACGAGAATAAAAAAATATAGAAAATTATAGAGGAAGCCGCAAATATCGATTAATATTAGAGAAGAAAATCAACAAATAATAACGGACGCGCATAAAATAGCTAATACACTTAACACCTATTTCTGTGAAGTAGCTTGTAATATGGTAGAGCAAATAAATAAGTACAATCAATCTTTCCTTTTATTTGGGTTCACCGAATCTACAAAATAATAGATTTATTGAAAAAAGCCTCTGCGCCTATGATGTTTACGTCAAAGGAACAGTTAGAGGTTATTTTTTACAAATAATATAAATCGGAATAAACACAGAAATAATGTATTTTGCTGACGTTTCGGATGTCCGTTTTCAAAGATTTTTTCCGAAGAACACTTATTTGCTGTGTATGTCAAATACACAGCTTTAAAAGCTGTGTATTTGACGTATTTTTAACTATAACATCTTGACTAATATATATAAGGCTTTGGCAGAGTCTATATTTCGATATGGAATCATAATCTGGGGAGGAATTTACGATACGACATTAAATAGACTTTGTATATGTCAAAATTATATTATTAAGGTAGGGTTCCCAACAGAAAAACTGTACGAGGAATCAAAATTGTTCATTATAAAACAACTATATATTATGCAAGCTACATTACCAGAACGATAACCGGAGAAAAAATATAAGAAAATGCCTACAAAAAATCTCTGCCAGAGACTTATAACATACCCAGGACCAAAATATTACAATATGATCCCACAAAATATTAGAAATACAAAAGAATTAAAGCAGTTTACAAAACATAGTCAGAATTTGTTACAAAAACATTAAAAACTTTTCGGCAATCTGATACCGGTCCTTTTCCCGGTTGAGTGTAAGAGTGCTTCTTATATTTATATATAAGAAGGCAATCTCGGCCATTTGGTAATAAATAATATTTTTCTACTCCCTCATGTAAATTTGCTGTTTTCCGTATAGTTTGTAGAATGGATAAGTGGGCCATTCCAGTTAACTGAACGGATATATTTCATATACGTTCTAGGGTGGATATGAAATCAACCAATCACAGTTCGTGTATTAAGTATATAGGCAACTATTCGTTTAAAAAAATCCAAGTTAGTGCGTAAGCTGTCAAAATAATTGTCAGTGTATTCGCGCAGTTTGATCTAGAAAATAATTTAAAATGAGTGATTCCAGTGAAGAATCGATAAACGGTATACCACCTAAAATTTTATTGAAATTATTATATACAGACAAAATTTTAGATATATTATGACAAAAAAGAAAGTAGCAATATGTGGGGATTGAACCTATGATCTCTTGCATTTCGAAGCGTGCATATAACCACTAGACTACTGAAGCTTTTATAAAATGTTTGCACCTAGAGCATAAGATTTAGCAGAAGTTTGTATATTAAAATTTGTAGTTTTTTCTTAATCCGGTTGTAGAAAAAGTATACTGTACAACTCGAGTGGATTATCCATATCCACTCTTGTTGCACAAACTACTATTATCTTTGTCCTGTCACATATATATGTGACAGAACAAAGATAATAGCTACAAAGAATATTCTTTGTAGCTAATTATTACCAATAAAGACTATTATTATTATTATAAATCAATAGACCAATATTATGTTCCCAGAATTCAACCTCCTCCACAGGAAAGTTCATTATACTCTACTTCTGTTATACCATTTATCTTTATAGGTATAAGAGCATAAACACGAGCACATTACAAATTATTCACAATTTAGGTGCCCCTTGTCTCTATTTGTATTAGAAATTATTAGTTAATTAG
This sequence comes from Leptura quadrifasciata, assembly GCA_963675555.1. Lineage (NCBI taxonomy): Eukaryota > Metazoa > Arthropoda > Insecta > Coleoptera > Cerambycidae > Leptura > Leptura quadrifasciata. The sequence continues at coordinate 4,875,165 of OY776682.1, read as the reverse complement.
TAAAATTTGCGAGAAATCATTGGTTTTTCTTGAAAATATCTCAATATTTTAACTTACTTTAATTTGTAGTATTTTTGTTCAAATAATAAAAAAAAAATATCCTATTTCAAAATGGATTTCATCGTTCAAATTTTGAGCAATGATTAATGGACCAATAACTGAATCTCCAAAAATATCTGCCCAAACACTACATTCATCTCGATGCCATGTATGCTTTTTTATGACGCGATAAGGATTTTCATTGCTCCAATCAAAACAATTTTATTTGTTCACATTACGTAAGGGCAAAAAGCACACACGTCGCGGAAACAATTTTTCAGTAACTAGGGCTCAGTGGAATCCATAGCAAACTGGCCATCCTTGATAGATCTTTTAAATAAAATTATCGGAAACCGCGTTCTCGCCTCACACATCTTCCAGCGGCTTGTATATCAGTGTATGCGCGGAAGCTATACAACCTTAGGCGAGGGTTGTATAGGAGTTATACCATCCTTCGGAGGGGATGTAAAGCCGTCGGTCCCTTGTCTATTAAATGTTAGGCAAGTAAAAGATCCCTACTCTTCTTAAGGGAAGAGGTTCGGCAAAATTCCTGGTTGGGGGTAGCTCGTCTACAGGCGTCGGTGTTAGGCCTCAGTAGCGGAAATAGGCCGACGTTAAATAAATGTATAAAAAAAAAAAAAAAAAAAAAAATTATTACTCACAATTTTACCAGGATGTAGTTTCTTGATTTTTACTTAAAATTATAAACTCGTTATCTGGAAATAGAGACTCAATCATTATTTTATATATCAAGTATAGTAAACAATTTCTTGGAAAAAATATGAACACGATACTCATGAATCAGCCCTGATGGTCAGTTTTGATGTAGCTAGCTTTTTACAACTGTTCAATATTTGGAAAGTACAACTGAATTAAGTGTAAATAGCATAATGAAACTTATGACGGTGTACATAAAAACAAATTATTTTGAATCGGAAAACTATTTCTATCAACAGAATTTCGGTATGACAATATGGTCTCCTTTATCGCCAATCTTATCTTCTTTATCGCCAATCTTAAGCAACATATTTATGGAAGGTCTTGAGACTTATCAATGTAAAATGGGCATAAAATAAAATTTTACTTGGCAAATATTGTCAATGAAAATGACAGATAACAAAATAAAATTAAAGAATCTGCAACATTATTAAATGAAGATAAATGAGTATCTAACTGTTATACTGATTTTTGCATGATATGGTTGGCAATGTTAAAAGAAGAACTTAACAAACGTGTATTTAACATACACAACAAACAAGAATTGTTTTTATAACATTGCAAAAGGAACAGATTTTGTTTCCGAAACGTCAGCAAAATACTTTATCCTCATTTTTGTTACAATTTGTATTAGTTGATAAAAATAGCCTCTGACTGTTCCTTTGACATAAACGGCACAAGTGTAAAGGTCATTTTCCCAATAGATTGATTAATTTTATACATTTTATTTTAATTTAAGAGGTAATTTATGAATATATTGTAAAAAGTTAATAAGATTTAGTATTTAAAAAATATATACGATGTGTGTGATTTAATACCGCAGCAACACTCTGTTATTTTGGAATGCGTTACCCGAAAAGGGATTTATTTTATAGGGTAAAATTTTGGTTAAACTTGAAGCTAAGTTAAATCCCTAAATTGGGCAAATGATTAACAATAAATGAAACAAAGGTTATCATCAATAGCTGAAGACCCATCTGCTTGCGTTCCAGCGTTTGAAATGGTATTATATAAAAAGGTCCATCCGAAATCGGATCTTCAGTTCTTGGCCCAAAAGAAGAACCCTTTTTTCTAAGGGTTTTAATAATTCTCTTGAGACTTCTATATACAAATAACCAGGGACACCGACTCACAAAACAGATCGTAGACGCCAGGACATACGTGTTAAAACCCAGTATTAAAATCAATTCACATTGAACAGCAGTGACTGCAGCGAGCAATTTCAAGTGCCAAGACAATAAAATCCCTCGAGAGTAAGTTTCTCTCCATATATAAACATCAAAATTTACCAAGAACAATACACAATGGTTTAGAATAACTTCTGGAAGGCCAAAATGGTTCCAGGTACTCTTACCGGTGGTCAGCCTAAAAAAGAAAGATAGAAGCCGCACCCAAGATAAAAACGCTCTCCAAAAAAACAAACAGCTTCCGCCGACGTAATAATCACATCACATCAGAAGCCGAATCTGACAGAACACAGTGCAGAAACACATGTTCTCATAGCCATGCAGGATTGATTTTCTTGCAACTTGAAATAATAACTAAACCATTGCTGGACAATTCAAAAGGTATTTAACAATATCTCCGGTGTCAATTCAATAATTACAGATATAAATGAACTAATTTGAAAGGATGACTGATGGAATAATTATTAACAATTACACAGAAATTCAGGCACGTGTGTGGATAGCCGCAGATACTACAGAATTTTACTCGGGGTGGGATCAAGCGCTAAGGAGACTGGAGTTCACCCGCTTACAAGCAAGACAATTAATTTCGTGTGTGTTCAATATTTTCTATATTTTTTGAGTGCTCAACGTTCCAAGTGGATCCTGACAAGCCACTTCTCTCCTGCATTCTGCATCCTGTTGGACGGCCGCAATTAAAGGTAGGTCGAAAACCTTTCGAATAACTCGTTTTTTTTTCTCTCAATTTGTAATTGGTGATAATGCTCGATCAATGAGGGAAGCTACTGAAAAATTCAATAGAAGACATCCAGATTGTGAACCAATCCATCATACAACAGTCTTCAGGATAAACGCTATATTTAATGAAACAGGTAAAGTTTGTTTAAAAAAAGGGTGACGGCAAAAAAACGTAGAGAGAAGACAGAGAAATTCCAAGAAAATCCAACAACTAGCTTGGGTCAGGCTACACGGGATTTACATTTAAGTGTATCAAAAATACGCACATACATAAATAAATAAATAAACACAAGAGAAATTAGACAACCCCCAATTCTAGAAGCCAGGGCTTGTACGGAAGGGGTTACACATTGAAAAAACTCGGACATACAACCATTTCCTCCAACAGTGCCAGTGCCGGAGCCAGGATTCGAACCCGGTGGTGCGATGTCTGTGTGATTAATCGCGATTGCCACCTCGCGCCTTAACCCACTCGGCTATCGACCAGACATGTTTGAAAAAAAATTTAAAGTACTTCCCTTTAAACCAAATTATGCACACATTGGAATATTTAAATAACGAAATTTTTCAAAGAAATACTCTCTTCACAGATGAGGCGACATTTACTACTAATGGTGTGGTTTCTACTCAGGACTCTAGGTACTGGGCAACAGAGAACCTATACTGGATGATAAATTCAAAGAGTCAATATTATCAAAAGTTAATGCCTGGCGTTTATCAAGAAAGTCTTCTTAATTTCTTAAACACAGATTTTTGAGATTTTATGGAAGTACTAAATGAGGAAGAAGAAGAATAACTTGCTTTATTTTTTAACTAGACGGTGCTTCCATACATTATTCGGTGGCTGTATGTAGATGGTTTAATGAAAATTGTCCAAACAGATGGATAGGATGAAGTAGCCCTCTTACTCATTGGCCGCCACGTTCGCCAGCTCTAATACCTTTTAATTTTAAAAGAAAAAGTTTACCGCACACACTTAATTTTTACAATTTATGTTTTGGTAAATATGTGAATTCGTTTATAAATTAATTATTAATAATGAACCTTTTTTCCTGGATGATACGGGAAACTTAACCCTGGACCAAACAATTTAGGAGCAATTTTCATAGGGAGGAAAACATTATTAAACCAACATAATCTGAATGAGTGATGAAATTCATTTTCACCTTAATAGCTTCATAAGCAAGTAGGAACTGCAGGATATGAGTTACCGCGGTCCCAGCGCTATTCATCAGCGTCAATTGCACCCATTTAATGTACGCTGTGCTATGTCTGGGAGGGTTATAGACCCATATTTCGAAAGCGAACACGGCCTGCTGTGACTACTGTACATGGCGACCAATATCCAGGATTGTTTTTTAGAGCACGCGATCGAACCATATTTGAGCCATTGGTTTTGGGGACATTTTTATGGCGAGGAAATTCATAATTTAACTGATCTCCGCGTTTGTCGAATATGACAGTCAACGATTATTTCCTTTGAAGTTATTTGAAGGAGTTGGCCTACGTCGACAAGACAAGAAGCAGCCAGTAGCTGATGAATAATATCCTAAAGCAAATTTACACGTTAGAGCCGAAAACGTGACGGATCAGTTGAAAGCAGCAGTAGCTTACGTAACAATTTTTCATAATAATTTTTAAAATATACCGAGTGACAACGGGATTAGTCCCATTCCAAATTCCTTGTTTGGTTTTGGGAATAAAGTTTTAAAATCTTGGCAAATCATTTCTAACAATAAGGCATAATTTTGCACTTATTAAATGAAAAATATCAATTCCAGTCCAACAACAAAGTAGCAATAACTTTTAACTTTTAAGTAGCATTTCTGAGACTGATAGTACATGCAAAAATAATGGTAACCTTTTATATAAACTTATTTTCAAAAATGAATAATAAGGCACATACACTCCTTAAAATGGGGATAATAATTTCAGTTTTCCTGCAGGATATCCTCCTACTCCCGTAAAATATCAAAATTAATATTTAAGCTGCAATTTAAAAATAAAAAGTTGTTACTACTTCCGGTTGGACAGAAAGTGATATTTTTCGCTTAGCAAGTGCAATATTGGACTATTTATCAAATAATATGCCAAATTCTTTTTCATTTCTAAAATCAACCGAGAAATTATAACGGGATAATCTCGTTGTCACTCGGTCTATCACAAAGTTGGCTATGGATTTAGAATTTATTTTTACTGAAATAAAGCACATGATACTTGGGATAACTTTTCTTCTGCAATGGGTATTAAGGTCGCCATATCCAAGAGAGAGAGATCCGGTAGGGAAAAATTTACTGTTTTTGGCCATAACTTCTAAAACACATATTGCAAACAAACTATAAGACTACTTCAACTTAAGTAGAACGTTAACAAGAGTTGTGTTATAAATTTTCACTCAATAATTTCAAACATATGCGAAATAGTTAGATTTAAATTTAGGAAATACGAAGATTGACATAATTTTTAAAATTAAATCTAACTATTTAGCAAACAACTGAAATTATTGAGTGAAAATTCATATCACTACACCTAGTACTACTTAGGTACTCCCTTACTTTTTTTACCAATATACGTATTAAAAAAAAGGTATGGCCAAAAATAATAAATATTTCCTTACCGGAGCTCTCTCTCTCTCTCTCTCTCTTGGATATGCCCACCTTAAGCGAGATATTTGGCGTAATCCTCTTGAAATAGACAGAACGTACAATATAGTCCCGAGAAAGAAAAGGGCTTTACCGAGGATCTCAACATTGAAAGTAGGTAAATGACTTTCTCATTTTGCAAAATTTCAAGGTGTTCGTAGCTTGTTCGTAAGATATTCGGTGTGCACATTCCATCAGATGATGATCAACCATTAGACCGAGGTATTTTATTTCACTTACTTTGTTTATGATTGGACAGTCACACATTTCCTCATTTTTACATGTATCTTTGTGGATTGCTAAATTATTTTTCTCCGGTTGATCATCAGCTGATATGGTAAGGGTCGTATGTCATATTTCGAATTTATAGATTTTGATATATTGTTATAAAAAGTCCAAGTAAGGACTTCCTGAGACAAAAAAAACTAAGCAAAAATTTTACGGCATAATTATTATCGCCGCGGGCCATGGTGCTAAGTTAAAGTAAATAGATCCCAGTAAATAAAAAATACAAACAAAAACTTTACAACATAATTATATCGCTGCGGGCCATGGCGCCAAGCCTGACATGAAACATTCCCGACGCACATTAAAAACTTATAAGGGTAAGCGAGTCAATTTGCGAACAGCACAAAAATAGGGTACCGGTATTTTAATGAGGTCGTAAAGTTTCTATTTGGTTTTTTATGTCACTTTATTCTTACTCGAACATCAATATATATTAAAAATAAAATAGGGCCTATTACTGTGCCCTGAGGAACACCAGTTGTAATTTTTAAAAGATCGCTCAATATTTCATTATTTCCTACTTTTTGCTGGCTGTTCGTCAAATAATTTTTAAATAAATCCAATGCAGAACCTATAACACCAACTTTCTCTGGCCTTTCTAATATTTTCTGATCAACCGTATTAAACGCTTTGGCTAAATCTAAAAACACGGCAAGACATTTTTGATTATTATTCTAGCCACAAACAATATTCCTTATTAACTGCATAGCTGCATTTTCCGCACACACGCTCTGCCTGAATCCAAATTGTTTGTTCGATATTATTTTATTTTTGTCTAAAAAATCGTTTAACCTTTCTTTTATTCACTTCTCAAAGATTTTTGAGAAGTTATTAATAAGAGAAATTGGTCGACAATTTGTTAATAACTTTTTATTTCCTACTTTGTAAATTGGTGTAACTATCGACCCTTTCCAGGCTAAGGACACGTATGAACTGATAAAAGACAAGTTTATTATATGACATACTGGTTTAGATAGATATTGATGATATTTTTTTATAAATTCTGAAGATAGTCTATCTGGACCTGGCGCAGAATTATTTTCTAAATAAGCTATGTGTATAATGATTTCATTTTCTGTTACAGGCCTTAGATATAGAATTGTTTATATCTGGCTCATTTATTTTAGCTATTGCTCTCTATTTGGTTTTATGTCTTTTCCCATATTTCCTCCTATATTTATAAAAAAATTGTTAAACGGATCAGCTTTTAATTTGTCATCGGTTATTATATTTTCAATACTATCCAGCATGTTGTTTATTTCAGTTGTTTTTTTTGTGTGTTTGAGGCTTCATTTATCGTTTGCCAATTTTTTTTATAATTATTTTTTGTAATATTGTATGTTGTATATTTGTTTATTTTATTAGCCTATTTAACATATTTCTATACTTTGTATATTCTGTTTTATTTTCGTAACTTTTATTTTTAATATATATTTTTTTTAGATTATCTCTATGCCTGGTGGAATTTGTTATACCCGCTGTAATCCATTGCTTAATTTTACAACACTTATTAGTTATTATTATTTTAGTTGAGCATACTTTAATAAAATTGTAATGTAATGTATGGAGAACTTTGAGAACACACATGTTCAAAATTATATAAACAAACCGGTTGTCAGGTGGAGATATGTTGACGACATCTTTGTAATTTAGCCTCATGGTGTTGATTTACTAGATAGTTTTTTACAAAATATAAATAGTAAGGAACCGTCTATTAAATTCACATTAGAAGTAGAAAGTAGGAATGATCTACCGTTTTTAGATGTTTTACTTAAAAGGGCAAATAATGTCTGGTCGATAGCCGAGTGGGTTAAGGCGCGAGGTGGCAATCGCGGTTAATCACACGGACATCGCACCACCGGGTTTGAATCCTGGCTCCGGCACTGGCACTGTCGGAGGAAATGGTTGTATGTCCGCGTTTTTTCAATGTGTAACCCCCTTCCGCACAAGCCCTGGTTTCTGGAATTGGGGGTTGTCTAATTTATGTGGTGTTTATTATACAATTGAAACAAGCGTTTATAGAAAACCAACACATACTAATAGATATCTAAATTTTAACTGAAGTCAGTCAAATTAATCAATGTTTCACCAACATTCTTATTTTCACACAAACAAAATAGGGTAAGATTGTTAAATTTACCAGAAACTGTATCAAATATCTATTTACCGAAGACAATACTTTTAAATCTAGCATTATTAATATGCACATTCTAACACATACGAATTTTAAGTACGGTTCTGTACTATTTAATTCACAAATTGACTCGCTTACTTTTATGCGTTTTTAATGTGCGTCGGCTTGTTTGATGACAACATGCCGCATGGTCCAACGGCGATACTAATGAGGTAGTAAAGTTTTTTTGCTGTTTTTGACTGCCCAGCAAAACTGTACTCGACTGTAAATATTGTTTAGAATTCCAATTCATGAGTAAAGTAAAGAGGTGAATATTATGTAGGGAAGTCATCTAGGCATTTCAACATGAGACTTGAGGAACACAAAACAGGTAAGCAGCAAAGAAGTTTGTACATTTTTCTACTACTAGTTTAAATGTATGTGAGACATTTTGTAGAAGAAAGGGATTTCCTACATTAAAATTTTATAAAAAACTTACAGACGTGGTTAAACAACCAGAGAAAAGAAGAAGATGAAAAACTAATCATAGCTAATATTACAAATTTTTGATTGAGTTGTGTTCGCGAAAAAATAAAGACGGACACGCAGACGACAGGATTATAATTCAATTTTTTTAAGGCGTTAATACTTTATCTGTAAATGAAGAAATAAATAAATATAGATGACATTCATCGCCAGTTCAAAGTAAGTTGTTCTACGTCGATTCTTACCTGGTAAATAGCTGGAGGCACCCACAGAACTTCACCATTAGGGTAAATTAATACGTTTGATTTGTATCTAACTTCGTAATTGCCGTCGGCACTGAAAGTAAAGTGTAAGTCGAAGCAAATATCAATTTGAAACTAACTTACTTATTAAATAATACTATATCCGGTTTCCACACTTTATCCGGCGGTAACCTGAGGACGGCAATCCCACCATAATCTGCTTCGTCCCATTGCAGCTGGTAATCACTCCATACCTGTAAACAAAAACATTTACCGGATGTCCCAAGCTAGTCTGCTTGATTTCTTACCAATCTCAACCAAACGTTTGATTTCATTATTTGATTTTTCTCGTTCTGAAACAAACAGTTGATGATAGCATAAATTTGGATGCTTCTGTCATGATACTTACGACGTTGATAAGTTGAACGAAAGCTAGACCAAATCTAACGTCTACTTTTTCTGTCATATTCTGAACGGGGCGTATGAGTTTGTTGTACCCCCTAAAGAGATCACGGACTAGCCGCTCCTCATCTTCGGAACAACTTCCTGGAAGTAAATCGATATGATTAGAGTGAAAGTTAATTATATATGTCTGTTAAATTGTTTATTGTGCACTAAATCTTGGAGTGAGTGTTTGGTTCATGCAAGACAAGGATCTTACGATGCTATTCTCGTGAGAGAACGAGTCCAATTCGTTTCGAAAGTGGGAGGGTCCCGCCGCGAAAAGCCAATATAATGTCATTAAGCAATAATATTCTTTGTTTGAAAGGATGAGTGGATTTTGTTTACATATCAATCAGCGGGGTAGTGGGTGTGTCCGCCGCCTTACCTATGAGGATGAGACAAGATATGAAAAGCAGGGAAAATGAACGGGCCACCGCGGCCTTCCACACCACGAAGTTCATGGCACTTGGAAGTTTCCACCGAATCATCGAAGTCGTGCCCGAAAGCTCAAGTCCATGACTCGGACAAGAGCCAGGGCGCGAGCTTTACTATCACAAAACCGAGTTGTTATCACCAAGAACGCGAAACCCGCACTAAACATTCTGCTCTCGCCGCGACATGACCACTCAACATCGGAAGCACATGCACGCATACACTCTCCCAGTCATTCTGAGAAAGCAGCGTGGATGTACCGCGACACCACCCCCTTGGAGGTGCTTCAGTGTAACGTGACTAGATGGCGCAGCGAGCGGCGCCCTTAAACCAATCCGCGGGCGTTTTGGGACCCAATCGATCGGCGGTCCTTCTTAAGGGAGACTGCGCGCGGATTAGGGATGAGACGTGTGCCGGCTTCAATTTCTGCAAATGCATGTCAACTACTTTAGACGTCTCTACTCTTTATTGTTTCGCGTCAAGGGTGCATTATCGACTTATCGTTTCATACAGTGTTGACTTATAGGTAATACTTACCTCGGTTCTATTTTTGGCCTCCCGCTGAATCGCTGTTTTTACTTTTTTAACTTTCCTGCCTTTCTCACGTTCGGTAGATATATCACTATTTCTGATCTCTCACGGAGATATGAAAACAAGGAGCTAATTCCTTGATATATTAAGACCAGTAAAGTAGATGTGTCAATTATTTGACTCAACTCGCGCGCTTTTGCCGCGCTTTAGCTGCAACGCGTTAATTGTTATGTTGCGTTACCACAAAAATGGGTATAGAGTTTGATTTTGAACATCTACTTTTAGCGATCCAAAGTTGGTTGTCTTTGGTGGCGGGAAGGGGAGGCGGCTGTGACAGAAAGGATAAATAATAAAATACTCCGCAGTTTACGACCCTCTACGTCCATTTAAATTATTGAGTGTGTTGTGGACAAGAAAGCGTAAACGGAAGAGTACATTCACTTTTATGTTTAATTGAAATTCATTTAACAAAGTACAATCCATTGTAATATAATTTTACAACAGTTTGGTAGAAAACAGCATTTTACATTGATGTAATTTAGATTGCGATGAGCGAAAGTATCGCCGATCGCAACCTATTCCAACAGCTTTAGTTTGCAGCTATATAGTCCAACCATCACGTCATAGGGAGTGCAGGGAAATAATTATGGACTGAATTTTTCTTGCGTAAAGGGTGTCCAAGATACTCTGCGTTTGTTAATTCTAACTCGCCTAGCCTACTGTGTTGAAAAATAGCGGACTGTTCAGTTATGTTAAAAGTAGCTCCAACAGAAAAGAGAGTCGATGACAAAAATAGTCCTAGTCAGTAGCTTCCAAAACAAGTATTTCTAAAATTCATATTCTTTCTGTTTGTGGCGCAAAAATCGCGCCTTTCAAATTTATTGAAATATGGTGTTGCCTGAAAACTATACTTAAAAGTATATTTATGTACTCATGAATTAAAAACACGAAATAAAAAACAGTCCTCCGATTTTAATAGTTGGCGAGCTGTGAACTTTCAAAACAGAGCATTTTTGACCGTTTTCCGAACATTTACCGACCATATTTAACTGGAACAAGGTACATTAAAATGGAAGAAGACAAAATTGTGTGTAAAACTACGGCCCTTGAGCGTGTCTATTTTCAAAATCTTCCATAAATATGTTGCTTAAGATTGATGATAAAGGAGACCCCATTGACATACCGAAATCCTATTGGCAGAAATCGTTTTCCAATTGAAGATAGGTTGTTCTTGTAACATAGTTAAAAGTTCCATTACGCTATTTTACGCTTTATTTAGTGCTACTTCCTAAATTATTGTCGTTCAGCAATGTCTTTAATTATTTGTAAGGTTTTATCTACCGGAACTTTGGTAAAAAGAATAATTACATAAAAAATGACCATCAGATATGATTCATAAATATCATTTTCATAAATTAAAAAAAAATAGTAAACATTTTATTGATATTATTATGATGTAGTAGTTTCCAAAATTAGTTTATCCAAAGAATCATAGTTCTTTACATATTTATTTATTTACTGTTTATTTATAAGAAGTGAAACGTACTTTATTTAACCCACATTTATACCTATTTTACGTATAACGGCAGTAGTTCAGGAAATCTGAAGAGGAGGATTTTTATGGAAATAAGTGGGGTGCTCTGAGGAGGCACATTTCGGAACCTATTAGAACTAGAACATTACTTATTAACATAAAATTTTGTAATTTTTAATTTACTTCACTTATTTTCTTGCTGATACACATACAGAAACATATTTCCGGAAAACTGCGACCTTATGAGGTGGTCAAAGAATGGCTAAAGAATGGTCGAATAACGGTCGAAAAACGTTCACAAATGCTGTCTAATTATTGGAGTAAGGCGTTTTTTTTTGAACTTGAACTTGAGTTCACTTTTTTATTCTAACCTGTTCAGGAGACTAACTTGCGTTCACAGTTCAGTTTTGAAGTTTTGGAGAGATCGGCGTATTGTACATCTAAACAATGAAATTTTTAGAGCGTGTTTTTCATCGGTTTATCCCTACGGGATAAACGAAAAAAAATGGATATATACACTGGAATTTGCTTCGATTATTATTATTATTATACTTTTTAAAATATAGAATATTGCAATATTAGATATTTTAAAACAAATTATTATTCTTCTGAAGAAAATGAGCAAAGGGCTCCGCAGTTTCCTTATGGACATTTAGTTTCAATAAAATTAGCTCGAAATTTACACTTAGGGAGTTTATGTTATGCTGATCAAAAGTCTCCGTGGGCAAAAAAAATTTTACCAACAGGATTTTGAGATATAGTGCCCGGAAAGTTCGAATTTTACGCAATCTCCATATCATGGTGGGCTCGGAAGTACATGTTTCTGTTTGCTTTTATGTATGTTTGAGAGTACAATACACACACACAAACACACACGCATATATATATATATATATATATATATATATAGGGTGTGGCAATAGTGCTTCGGACTTCGGCATCTCAAGTTCTACGATGGTAAGAAATAAAAAATACAAGTAGATTAGATAAAAAATCTGTAACAGAAAATTATTTTCGAAAATACCAAGACAAAATAACAGGATCAAGTGCCTTTTCTAAAATGGAATGCTATGTATATGAGTACATTTTTTGAAGCCTAGACTCTATTCATTCCTATATTATTATTATTATTATTGACTATCTCCCAACCACTTGGATGTAATAAATTATTTAGTTTAAATAACGCCATCTGCAGATGCATATTGAAAAAATCATTAAAATCAGAATTATAGGTTATAAGAAGAACTTATGAGAATACTAGTTACGAGACATCTAATTAATGTTATTCAATCATTTTTACTTCCTAAAAATGTACAGGGTGGCTAAAAATTATTTTTCAGTTAAGAACTTCCTAAATTGAATTTTCTCAATTTTTTTCAAATGGAACAACCTGTATATGTAGAAATGAAAAACGAATATTTTTTGTAAGTATTTTTCTATAGCTACTTGTATTCGATTTATTGAGCAATAAGTACTAAATTCAAGAATAAACAAGAAATTACAGATTTTTTCAGATAATTGACCAGAAAAAAATATAATAAGAGCTTCACATGTTGTCCATTTTAATTGAGACACATCTATATGCGACTTTGAAATGAAGTTATTATTCTTTCTTTCATATTTTAGATTGTAGAACAGAAGAAACTTCATTTCAAAGACGCATAGTGATGTGTATCAATCAAAATGGGCAACATGTGAAGCCCTTATTATAATTTTGACTGGTCAATTATCTGAAAAAATTTCTAGTTTTTTAACTTTATTCTTGAATTTAGTACTTATTACTCAATAAATCGAAAATAGCTCCAAATAGTCATAGAGAAGTACTTACAAAAATGTTCGTTTTTCATTCCTACATCACATCGTCGAAAAATATATGGGGTGTTCCATTTAGGAAAATTCAATTTAAAACGCTCTTAATTGAAATTAATTTTTAGGCACCCTGTACATTTTTAGAAAGTAAAAAAAAATCAAAAATATGAATTAAATGTCTCGCAACTAGTATTTACTAAGTTTTTCTTAAAACTCATAATTGTAACTTTGGTGATTTTTTCAATATGCATCTGCAGGTGGCATTATTTCAACAAAAAAATTCATTACATCCAAGTGATTGGGAGATATTAAATAATAATATAGGAATGAATAGAGTTAAGCAAGAGACTCAAAAAATGTACTGATCATATACATAGCATTCCATTTTATAAAAGGTACTTGATCCTGTAATATTGTCTGGGCTCGCCCTGTATATTTGAAAATAATGGATAAGGAGATTGCGTAAAATTCGGACCTTCCGGGCACTGTATCTCAAAATCCTGCCGGTAAAATTTTTTGTACCCATGGAGGTTTTTGATCAGCATGACATAAACTACCTGTGTGTAAATTTTGAACCCATTTTATTGAAACCCACTTTTCACCCCCTTGACTGGAAATAATTGATGGGTGGTTGATTTTACCTCCCTTATCCACCTCAATCTTTCACGACCGTTTTTTCACCCTCTTTGATCAACCCTCTCGGTGTCGTATCATTTTTACAGGAAAAATTCCGACAAAAACTGCGCCTCAACTTACTACACCTTTTGGGGGTGGTTTTTGGCCAACAGGGGATGAAGGCAAGTTTTCCTCAGCCTCGGACCTATCGCAATCGATTGTCCGCCTCAAAACATGGGGAGAGAAATGTCTTTTAGCCCTGGGGTAGTTTTCACCCCCTTGACTGGAAATAAGGGATGAGTGGTTGATTTTTACCTTCCTCATCTTCCTAGATCTTTTTTTAGTTACATTTCCTCCAAACACCGCGAAAAAATCAGTTACGGCCGTTTTTTGCTTCAAGGGGGTGGTTTTCACCACCTTTGATCAACCCTCTCGACTGCCCCTCAAAAATCATTTTTGCGGGAAAAATTCCGACAAAAACTGCGCCTCAACTTGCTACACCTTTTGGGGGTGGTTTTTGGCCAACAGGGGATGAAGGCAGGTTTTCCTCACCCTCGGACCTATCGCAATCGATTCTCCGCCCCAAGGCACGGGGAAAGAAATGCCTTTTAGCCCTGGGGTAGTTTTCACCCCCTTGACTGGAAATAAGGGATGAGTGGTTGATTTTTACCTTCCTCATCTTCCTAGATCTTTTTTTAGTTACATTTCCTCCAAACACCGCGAAAAAATCAGTTACGGCCGTTTTTTGCTTCAAGGGGGTGGTTTTCACCACCTTTGATCAACCCCCTCGACTGCCCCTCAAAAATCATTTTTGCGGGAAAAATTCCGACAAAAACTGCGCCTCAACTTGCTACACCTTTTGGGGGTGGCTTTTGGCCAACAGGGGATGAAGGTAGGTTTTCCTCACCCTCGGACCTATCGCAATCGATTCTCCGCCCCAAAACACGGGGGGAGAAATGCCTTTTAGCTCTGAGGCAGTTTTCACCCCCTTGACTGGAAATAAGGGGTGGGTGGTTGATTTTTACCTTCCTCATCTTCCTAGATCTTTTTTTAGTTACATTTCCTCCAAACACCGTGAAAAAATCAGTTACGGCCGTTTTTTGCTTCAAGGGGGTGGTTTTCACCACCTTTGATCAACCCTCTCGACTGCCCCTCAAAAATCATTTTTGCGGGAAAAATTCCGACAAAAACTGCGCCTCAACTTGCTACACGTTTTGGGGGTGGTTTTTGGCCAACAGGGGATGAAGGCAGGTTTTCCTCACCCTCGGACCTATCGCAATCGATTCTCCGCCCCAAAACACGGGGGAAGAAATGCCTTTTAGGTCTGAGGTAGTTTTCACCCCCTTGACTGGAAATAAGGGGTGGGTGGTTGATTTTACCTCCCTCATCCTCCTCGATCTTTTTTTAGTTACATTTCCTCCTAACAGCGCGAAAAAATCAGAAATGTTTTTTAACCCTGGCCCAGAAGTGTCCAACTTTTCCGTTTATTTCCTGGACAGAAAGTAAAGGAGATTGACATTGTACCTAGTGAGTTATGATAACTCACAAGTGAATTATTATAACTCACGCTATTTATTTATGGATACTATTACTTGTTCAAAAGCAGTTCATTAATGAACATATAATCGAATGTGAGTAGATAATAGCACGGAAAGTGGTAAATAACGCACAAGCGGTGGTGTCAGTCGAGTGCAGGCAATCCCGCGAGTGCGTTAGACACTTTCATGCGAGTTTTGTACAGAATTTTTCCCACGACCATAAAAATGTCATTACTAACTCAACAATTTTTATTAATTGATTTTTTTGTCATTTACAAAATTTATAGTAATGGTGTTATTTTGACAAATATGAAATATGATTGGATGTGTAACTGTGTAAATGCCTTTTATTTCAAAAATTCGCTTATATTCACATTGTGGTACACGATAAATGAGTTCCGTAGCATAGAATAATGCACCCAAGAAGAATTAGGCCTTACCTTCTCAGAGAGTTCTCCGAAATATGGCAAGAGTACATTTTCTGAATAAGAGGACAACTGTTACATCCGCCGAATGCGACCATGTCAACTTTCGTGGACACTTGATTGTACAGAAACTGCCACTTTCTTATACGGTCGTGGGAAAACAATATTATTTAACCAATTATTTCGGCAACATAATATAAAATTTAATTATGCTATATTTCTGTTAAAAACCAATATTTTTTTGTCAAATTTCAGTCATTCCCATTTGAAGGTATCCTAAACGCAGTGGCGTAGTCAAATTTGAGAAAACAAAATCGTTAATATTTTTTGGGATTTTTAGCCTTGAAAAAAAAAATCAAGATAGTTCTTGAAATTTTGAATTTCGATTTTCGAAACTTTGCACCGTGGTAGAGTTATTGTAACTGTATCACTAAAAAAAATCGTTTAAATTGGCCAACATATCAAAATTTTAGAGAGGTGGCCAGCTTTTAAATGAAGCATTCTACAGATCTCAGGATAATTAAAAAACACGCTCTAAAAATGTAATGGTGTAAATAAACAAGACGCCGACCTCGAACTGCAAAACCGGACTGTAAACTCAACTTGTCCACCTAAATACATTAAAATAACCCTGACCAGACCAGATTCACATTAAAATCCTAATTTGACTCTATCAAGCACGGCGGTATTTGAAGATATGTGAAGAATGGACCAAAATGACAGGGAAACAATTTTCCAGAACGACACATTTTAGAAACTACTGGGACTAGATCATTTTCTTGTTTTCGCAGAAAAATTTTTCAGCTGTTTTCACCTAGAACCACTTTTAATGTAGGATGAATCCCGGTTTAGAATTTTTTTTTTTAATTTCTGGAGTCTCCGCCGAGTTAGAGTTCACAAATTCAGGACTTGAACACCCAATGGTTTTAAGCAAAAATTCTAATCTTGAGTTAATTCCCTGCAAGGTACCTGATGGCTGGAGTAGTAATACATTATGTTTCTATTAAATCGATATTTAGTGACCAAAATGGATTGTCATTTTTTATAGATTTTTTAAATCCGATTAGCATTATATTATTGGGTGAAGTACTTATTTATAACAATCGAACAATAAAATTACTTATATTATGGATATCATCGAAAAGGAGTACAATTTAAATAATTTTGAGCGACTGTTTGTCCACGAGGGCGATGAAGCATGTCTTATACCCTCGTCTTTTTAAGCCATTAGGAGAGATAGATGACACATACGTTGCTTATTGCCTCGAAATTAAAAAAAAAAATAATTGGCACTCGATCTTTTAGTATTTCATTACCCGTATTTAATTGTAACAAGCCCGGAGTTGCGTCGAACTAAGACCTTTTCACTAGAACTAATTTTGATTTGGTTACAAGCGCAAAATTGCACTGAACGATAAAATATTCCCATTTCTCATCAATTCGTCTTAGTTCTTTTAAAAACTTCTGGGTTTAAAATTTATCAGATGAAATATTGTCAGATATACATATGAAAATTTTGATGATATCATGCCCGACTCTGTCATCAGCATAGTCTGTGATCGGCCATCTCAAGACTCCCATCAGACTCGTTATTTGAGTCGACATAAATGTTGGCTTTTTATTTTTTGAGCAACTTCCCTTTTTTGCAGGAGTCTCGACATTGCGTCAGCAATTTCAATCAAACATCATGAAAAGACATGATTTCACCTGTGAGAGGTAAGCTGAACTTTGAGCCCGGCTGTTATGCTCCTCATTGATTTTATCGATGCCTTGTACGCCCCTACGGCATAATTTCATCCATACACATGCATAATACATGCGTTTCCTTTTCCTAATGTACACAGTTACAGCGTCTCCGTATTTCAGACAGGTTCTTGAAAAAATATAATAAAAAACGTCTCAGATATATTTATAGTCCCTTTCCTTAACTTGTCAAAAGGTAAAAAAATCTTTTATCCTTAGACAACTATATTTACTTTCTCTGGCTGTTTTACAAAACAGTATTTGATTCGAAATAAATTATTGTTCAAACCAACTAGCTATATTAAAATGTTAGGTATATACTCTCTAATAAAATGTCCAACTAATAAATATATTACAAAATTTCTCTCTGCAAATCCACCGAAAATAGGATTACTTTTACTGAGTCAAAATTATAGCTTACCGGACATTTTGAAAATATGGCGGCGAAAATTCATTTACTACGAATGTTTCAAAAACATTGATAGCTATGAAGAAGGCATAAAGATAAATCTTTAAAAAATCGTCTATTAATCTATTAAATTTTTACTTTTAGTCCTTGCGAAATCAGTCATCGACCGGGAAAATTTATTGAGATGGAATATTTTTGTGCTATGTTATTCAAAATGTCCTCCTTTATAAGAAAGTGCAGTTTGCCAGACGAAAATTGTTTAAAGAAAGTTTTAAGCAAATTAGAAAAATTCATTTTTTTGTTTCGGAAAAAATATTTTCTTATTTTTCACGCCAAAATAAACAAAAATGTTCTTAGACATTTCTCTCAAAGTTGATATATTTTGAGAACAAATTCTTAGAAACCTGAAATATGCGAAATTTGCGATTTTCAGGCCTCAAAAACTATATAAAATTATTATTTTTTTAATGTAAGAAAAATTTGTAGCTTATACCACAATATACTGTAGATATATTTTGTTATTCTTTAGCTTAGGTGCTTGTTTTTTAATTGTGAAGACGTACGCGCGCGCGTAACTCATGATATATATATATATATATATATATATATATATATATATGAAAAATACCCTCCCATTTTGGAGCCATTTTCAAGAGAAAACGTGGGTCAAGAAAAAATTGTCAAAGAAAATAATGGTAGGAGTTCGTGGAACTGGTTCGATTCCGGGGTCTCAATCTGCCTACTCCCCAGATCTCACCACGATCCGTCACTAAGGCCTCAATCTGCCTACTCCTTAGAGCGAACTCGCTGGCAGTATCGGACGAAGTGTTATTTATACGAAAGCTCTCTGTGGGTGGGAGAGTTGTGGGGGGTTGAGGGTCTGTTGATGGCGGCATCAGAGCAGAATGGCTGCTATCAGGATTATGAGGGGTGGATGAAGATTGTGGGGCTAGCCTGGAGATCAATGATTTCCAAGCGTTATCCCTTTTGTTTAGACAATTGGGACGTTTTTCAATCTCAATTGCTTCGCGGATGATTCGCGGTTTCTGGAAAAATGATGGTGCTATGGTTTTGGTATTATCGAAATCTATATTATGGCCTGTTAGAAGGCGGTGTTGGGCAAGTGATGATGTGGGATCGGATTTTCTAACTGCAAGACGATGTTCATATATTCTATTGTTAATCCGTCTATTGGTTTGTCCAATGTAGGTTTGCAGACGAAATACCGTGCTCAAACTGTCCCCAAACCTACATTGGACAAACCAATAGACGGATTAACAATATAATATATGAACATCATCTTGCAGTTAGTAAATTCGATCCCACATCATCACTTGCCCAACACCGCCTCCTAACAGGCCATAATATAGACTTCGATAACACCAAAACCATAGCACCATCATTTATCCAGAAACCGCGAATCATCCGGGAAGCAATTGAGATTGAAAAACGTCCCAATTGTCTAAACAAAAGGGATGACAGTCATCGTCTTCCAGTCGCTTGGAAATCTTTGATCTCCAGGCTAACCCCACAATCTTCATCCACACCTCATAATCCTGATAGCAGACGTTCTGCTTTGATGCCTCCATCAACAGACCCTCAACCCCCCACCACTCTCCCACCCACAGACAGCTTTCGTATAAATAACACTTTGTCCGATACTGCCAGCGAGTTTGCTCTGAGGAGTAGGCAGATTGAGGCCTTAGAGACGGATCGTGGTGAGATCTGGGGAGTAGGCAGATTGAGCCCCCGGAATCGAACCAGTTTCACAAACTCCTACCATTATTTTCTTTGACAATTTTTTCTTGACCCACTTTTTCTCTTGAAAATGGCTCCAAAACGGGAGCCGAAATGTCGAGACATTAACAATTATATATATTACTACTGGCGATCAATTTTGCATTAAAAAAACTATATTTGCAATTGTTGGAGAAAGAAGGTGAAACAGCTAAACAGCTGATGATGCTAGAATAAATATTATCTCGCGTTCGGGTGGAATAGATTTATTATTCGGAAAAATGCGATATTTTCCACATATATTGAATTAGATTTAACAGGTTTTGATTACAAATACGAGGATAATATGCTTATACCTGTATTTATGACAAAAAATCCTTTGCCAGATGGCTTAATAAAAGCGTGCAATTGTAAAAAATCATGTAGCATAGCCGAGTTCATCCGTTCCCGCCACTCATAAAACGCAACAAAAACTTTACGACCTCATTAAGATATCGGTATTCTCTGTGCTATTTCGTTCGCAAATTGACTCGCTTGCCTTTATAGGTTTTTAATGTGCATCGGCTTGTTTGATGACAGCATGCCGCTTGGCCCAACAGCGATAATAATTATGTCGAAAAGTTTTTGTTGCGTTTTTGAGTGTTAGGAACAGATGAAACTCGACTATACTAATGCATGTAACTGTAAAAAAATAAGTGTATGCGGCTGTGATCTTGACTGTTGTAAAAATGTGTAAGTTGTATAATCACTTTAATTGTATTTTAAAATAAATTAAATAAAAAATAAAGTTCAACATACATTTTAAACCTTATATTACTCTACTTACAATTATTCTACTTATACGAAATCTGGATGCACGACGAGCTAATGCAAGCGTAGGTTGTATAAAAATACCCATATATATATAGGGTGAGCCACGGTGGGTGGAGTATTAAAAATATATGAAAAACATATAAACCGATTGCTTTGAAATATTGGTTACCAAGATAATCGAGTATGATCTCTCCAATTAAAATATTTTAGAAAGTGCGGTGTTGCCACACATAAAACTGGCAACATCTTCGTCATTTTAAATGGAATACCCTGTATATTTCTACATTTTTTGGATCATCGTCTCTTTCTGAGTAACTTTTATATTTCCCTATACCTATCTCAAGCCGTTTTCGAGATAATAATTATTTTCTGAATTTATTGCAAAAAATTTGACTTTTCTCCTATCTACGCAGCAATTAAAAGATAATTTTTTAGTTGCGGCTAGGCAAGGCCTAGGGGCATCTCCTCCATTAATCAAATGTTTCGAATATCGTACAGGGTGAGTTAGAGAATGCTTTCTATAAGTGACTTAGAAAAATGCACGAGTTATTTTTTTTAAATGGAATGCTCTGTATATTATTACTGATTTGGAAAGGTGGATACATTTACCTATTTAAATAATTATAGTTTAAAAAAACTAAAAAACACGGTTTAATAGCAAACCGAACTAAAAAGTAAAAAATAATCTTTAAATAATAAGATTCATTTGATTGTAAAAAGCGTGGGGTTTATAACAATTGATATCAAGCACTCCACGCTTTTTACAATAAAATTAATCTTAATATTTAAAGATTATTTTCTACTTTTTAGTTCGGTTTGCTATTAAAGCGTGTTTTTTTAGTTTTTTTTAAACTATATTTTTTTTAAACTTACTAAAAATCATTTAATTAACACGCTTTTTATTATTATTGTATTTTGAGTTAGTTAGAATATATATTAATAACAGCGGCTCCCCCGGCAAAATCTCGAAAGAGATTGGTAATTTTTTTAAATTTTATTTTATCCTGATGATCCTGGTGATGATATTAGGACAAAGTTGTCAAATTATTGTATTTTCATCGGGCCTTGATAAGTGTGCAAAGTTTCAGTTTAATCTGACGTTTTGAAGTGGGTGAGAATCAATTACTAAATTTTTATTCTTTTATTTTTTAATGACAACAGACATGCTATTTTTCTAAATAAATTTGACGTTAGTGATATTTGTATTTAATTTGTATAGCTGTAGCACAAATATAGCAGAAAATAATTATACAAATACAGTTTTAATGGATCTGTTTATTATCCATGGAGAATGCAATAATATCAGCAGAACTTGTAGAAGATTTAATGAAAAATATCCGGATTTGCCGCAGATGAATAACAGAAAGTTTCTACGAATTCAGAGGAATTTTATAAATTTTTGTTCGTCATTAAGAGAACCAAGAAATGTATCCAAACATCTGACATCTGACGAGGTAAATGAAATCAATGTGCTGGCATATTTTCATGCAAATCCCCAGTATTCCATACGTTGTGCTGAACGGGATTTAGGATTTTCATATTCATTCATTCGACGAATACTAGTAAACCAGAAAGTGCATAATTATAAATTTACAAGAGTCCAGTTTCTCATTCATGCCTCAGGATTATCTACAGAGAATGGAATATTGTGAAATGTTACTTGTTCGTAAGCAAGAGGATCCCAATTTTTTAAAGAAAATTATATGGACTAATGAATGCAAATTTTCCAGGGAAGAGATTTATAACACACGAAATCATCACCATTGGGCCACAGACAACTCCCACATTACTAGAGAGGCTGGTTTTCAAATCAAATTTAGTTTCAATGTTTTGTATATTAATGGATGACAAAATAAAATATTACATATGACGGGAAATTGAATTCCAAAAAATATTTAGATATAATTAGAACAATTGTAGAATGCATCCTTGATAATCTATCAATTGAAAAATATAAAACTTGTTGGTATCAACTCGACGGGGCTCCTTCACATTGTACACACGAAATTAGTATGGAGTTGGACCGCATTTTTGATGATCGTTGGATTAAACATTTGGGACCCAGGTCTCCTAACTTTACCCCGTTAGATTTTTATCTTTGGGGTACTCTTAATGAAGAGTTTATAAAACTCCAGTTCACAACAGGGAAGAATTAGAACGTCGAGTGATTCAAGAGATTGAAACTTGGACCCCGCTGAAATAAGAGCTGCTACAACAAACGCCGTCCATCGTCGTATACTAAAGTGTCTTGAAGTTAACGGTCTACATTTTCAACAATTATTACAATAATTTTAAGATTTTTATTATTTATGGCTGTTATTGTTTTTTGTTATTGCTACTTAGACTTTGTTTCTGCTTAGGTATTATTTTTTCCCTAATACTGACACTGTTATTGTTCTGTTAATGACTAATCAAAATTTATAAAATTTATCTGAATTCGTAAAAACTTTCTGTTGTTCATCTGCGGCAAATTTGAATATTTCTCATTAAATCTCGTACAAGTTCTGCTGATAATCCTATTGCACTTTCTATGAATAATAAACAAATCCATTAAAAATGTGCTTGTATAATTATTTTCTGCCATATTTGTGCTATAGCTATTCAAATTAAGTGCAAATATCACAAGCATCAAATTTATTTAGAAAAATGGCATATCTGTTGTTATTACAAAATGACAGAATAAGAATTTCATGGCCCACCCGTTATGATATACCAAAAGATTAATATTCTTGGTGAGGTTACAGAAAAGTGCCCATAAATCAAAAACGATGCGCATTAGGTATAGGGTATATTGCCTTTTTAAATAGGTAAATGTATCACCTTTCCGAATATGTAATAATATACAGGGCATTCCATTAAAAAAAAAAATAACTTCCGTGCATTTGTCCACGTCACTTATAGAAAGCGTTCTCTAACTCACCCTATATGATATTCGAAACATTTGATTAATGGGGGAGATGCCCACAGGTCTTGCCTAGCCGCAAATAAAAAAATATCTTTTAATTGCTGCGTAGGTAATAGAAAACACGATTTACTGAAAGTCAAATTTTTGACAATAAATTCGGAAAAGAATTATTATCTCGAAGACGGCTTGAGATAGGTATAAGGATATTAACAAGAGTTACTCAGAAAGAGACGACGATCCAAAAAATGCAAAAATATACAGGGTATTCCATTTAAAATAACGAAGATGTTGCCAGTTTTACGTATAAGTGGCAACACCGCACCTCGCCAATATTTTAGTTGAAGAGATCATACCCGATTATCTTGGTAACCAAAATTTCATAACAACCGGTTGATACGTATGTGTATGTATATCATAGTAAAGCGCGCCTACTATGATATTCATACAGGGTGAGCTGACTGGTACGCGCGCGCATATCTTAATTAAAAGCAAGCACTTAAGCTAAAGAATAACAAAATATATCTACAGCATATTGTGGTATAAGCTTCAAAGAATAGACGCATATTTTTCTTATATTAAGAAACATTAATTTTCATAGTAGAATACAGGTTTTCACGGCTGTTGTCTAATGAAGTAGATTCTTCTGGGTCTTGCCGTGGTCGTCGAACTTGACTTGACGTTTCGCTGATCATTCTGTCAGCTTCTTCAGAAGGATTCTAAAGACTGAATCTGTTGTGTTACACTCCTCGTTATATACCTAGGCGCCGCTTCGCTTCGCTGGTCATTGGTCGCGCTTGGTTCGCTTCGCTGCTCATTCGTCGTGTTTGGTTGACCGTGACTTATTACGGTGCTGGCACTTGGCAATACCAGTCTCCACGTGTTACTAAGTCGATACCCATCCTCTTTGTTAAAGTTGTTCACGTTTTTCATAATTTACAGTGATTCCCTAATGATTCGCGGATAATAGCACGTATTCCTGTCTAATATATTGACATCCTCATAGTCGATTTTATGGTTCTCGTTATTATTCACATGTTCTGCTATCGCCGACCTATCCATGTATCCAAATCTGGTATTTCTCTGGTGTTATTTGATTCTGCACTGGATACTCCGTCCTGTTTGTCCGATGTAGTACAGTGTGGGGACTGGGTCTTTGACTGAGGGAAGCATCTGCTGTATCTTCTTCACTGTTCGAAACTGTACACCTACTTTCTTTTTGAATAAAATCTTCTTCAGCCTATCGTCGCATATTGTGTTGGCTCTGTGGACCAAGGTTCTAATTAACGCTCTCTTCTGTCCAGAGGTGAACTACAGAAGAAGAACAGCAACAACCAACAACGTATGCATGCCTACCCTACGTCGCGGGAGTCACAGATAAGCTGAAGAACAATTCCTGACCACTTTCCACCTGGCAAACTGTACTTTCTTATAAAGGAGCACATTTTGAACAAGATGGCACAAAAATATTTCATCCGAATAAATTTTCCCGGTCGATGACTGATTTCGCAAGGACTATTCTATTTCTTACCTATTATTTCAATAGGAAACATTTTCTTATGCTACTTGCATAGAGTTAAAAAACCAATTTTTTAATAAAGACAGCTCTATTTCAAATCACAAACAAGATTGATTCACGCCAATCTAAGTCGTGTGGACGGGTTCGCCCTTTGTGTTAAATAGCGAGGCCTACGGCTGCGCAATTAAAGTAAGAGCCTCGAATTCGGGTACCACAAAATTCTGGGTCTTTTTTTTGGAAATTCAAAAATTCTAAATTTTTTTGAAAATTACAAATTTTTTGAAAATTCCTAGGTTTTTGGAAATTCCAAGATTTTTTGAAAATTCCAAAATTTTTTAAAATTTTAAGTTTTTACAAATAATTTGAAAAGTGGTATTCATAGGAACTTTCAAAAACCAACGAGAAGATACTATACAGTTTTTTGTTTAGAACAAACCTAAACGAGCTTAAGAAAATTTTTAGAGCCACTGTATATATATTTTTTAATGTCTACATTCACCAAAAGTAAATAGACCAATTGAACGTAATTTTCAAACTTTATATCGAAATCTACCGTACCTTTTGATAGCCCCTGTAACTTTCGAGACAATCGCAGAAGATAATTTTGCGGCCATTTTTCCAAAATGGCGCCTCGAGTCCACACAGTAAAAGAAATCCCGCTACCTACCTTATTTTTCCTATTTTACTGGATTATGATGGCAGACTATCGATTATCCAAATCTGTACCTCAGTGTTGTGCATCATGGAAATATAGGTCACTAAAGTGACCTGGTTTGTCACAGCGGCTGACTTACCATTATCGGAATTTTAATTTCTTTAATTAGACGTATTTAGAAATAAATTGATATAATAAAACTGAACTATAACAATGTTTCATTGGAGGTTTGCGCAGTTTGAATTTAGGCCGAGAGTTTCCGGTTCAATGACCGGCCGTGAGGAAAGAAATTTCTCCCAGGACTTTTGCTTTACGGTAGCTGCAGTGACTAGGGAAGATTGGAATGACACAACCGCTTCTTTGTGTTTGTAGCAGAATTGCCGCCTATATTAGCCATTCCACTGAGTGTACACCGAAATTTTCAGACGTTATTTCCCTTTTTAAAAACTAATTAATGTGAAATTATTCATTTTAGGGATCTCAGCTCATAGAAATTTAAATTACCCGAACGAAATGCGAGTTCAAACACACAGCTACGTAAATTTACATTTTAGTTAAAATTCGCATATAATAATTACCTGGCTTTGATGTAATTTTGAAATATAAGAGCCATAGGCGTCGATGGGACGCGATCACGAAAAAATAAACAGAAATAGCTGGTATGTCTTCTGCTACGTAAATAATTTCTTAGTCGCTGATTAAGTGCTAAATAGTAGTGGAAGTGGAAAGCCGGTGGGGTGGTCCCAGAACCCGCATTAATCACCTACCGCTGTTATAAATATTTAGTAAATTCCCAGCAAACATTTTGGTTTAATTTAATGTCGAGATTACCTAAATTATGTATAATAAATTTAGATTTAACCATATTTAAGTAAAATATACGTTGACGCGACGTGGATTCGACATAAGTGGGGAATAAGACTACGTCGAAATTTGGTTATAATCGATTACTTTAATCGACTATTTCGATGAAATTAAGTAGATAAACAAGTAGAATCGATATCGACCTAATATTACTTTAAAGGAGAGTAAATAAAGGCACCAAATAGGTTACTAGGGAGATATAAAATTACGTAGGATTTCCAATCAAATCTACCTAGTAGGATATTCTACTATAAAAACTATTTTTAGTTGCCAAAAAGGTAGACATTACCTAATTATGGTACCTAATTTTACTTCAAAGGAAATAGTAATTTTTTTAGTAGTTTTCCCTTTCTGGTCTGGTTAAAGTTACTTTTAAACAGATTTGTGTATGAGGTAGATTTCTTGGTATAATTTACGTAAATTTAAATATAAATTAGAACCATTTGGCGAATTTAAATCGGAGGTATCTTTTTATAGTCAATTTTACGTAGTACTTTAATAAGTAAATTCGACTTTTACCAAGTCGAGTTATAGCTAATTTTATAGGAAATATTTGCTGGGTTATTTTTAACAGTTTCCGCTACGTAAACGAGTTTCTAGTCGCCGATTAACCAAGGTAGATGTGAAATAGTGGGGAGTGGTCTCATAACAAACATTTCTCACTTACTGCTGTTACAAGATGTAATAATTAATTTGAGACGATTATTTTCACGTTTCTGTTTTCAGTTACGGAAATAAGTTTCTAGTCACCAACTAACCGTGGTAGGTGAAAAATAAGAGTGGGAGCATAAAAACGGTGTACTGATCTCAGAACACACAGTTCTCATCTACTGCTGTAATGACAACTCTCTAAATTATTTTTAATAAATAATTTGAAACGGTTGTTTTCAGCCCTGTTTTCTGCTACGTAAATAAGTTCCTAGTCATTGATTAACCGCGGTAGGTGTGAAATAAGAGTGGGAGCATAAAAATGGTGGACTGGTCTCAGAACACGCAATTCTCACCTACTGCTGTAATGACAACTCACTAAATTGTTTTTAATAAACAATTCGAAACGGTTGTTTTTCAGTCCTGTTTTCTGCTACGTTAATAAGTTCCTAGCCACCGATTAACCGCGGTAGGTGTGAAATAAGAGTGGGGGCATAAAAACGGTGTACTGATCTCAGAACACGCATTGCTCATCTACTACTATAATGACAAATCACTAAATTATTTTTAATAAATAATTTGAAACGGTTGTTTTTCAGTCCTGTTTTCTGCTGCGTAAATAAGTTCCTAGCCACCGATTAACCGTGGTAGGTGTAAAATAAGAGTGGGAGCATAAAAATGGTGGACTGGTCTCAGAACACGCAATTCTCACCTACTGCTGTAATGACAACTCACTAAATTGTTTTTAATAAATAATTTGTAACGGTTGTTTTTCAGTCCTGTTTTCTGCTACGTAAATAAGTTCCTAGCCACCGATTAACCGCGCTAGATGTGAAATAAGAGTGGGGGCATAAAAATGGTGGACTGGTCTCAGTACAGACAATTCTCACCAACTTCTGTAATGACAATTTACTAAATTGTTCTTACTAATTAATTTGAGGAGGTTGCTTTTTAAATTTCTGTTTTCTACTGCGTGTATAAGTTCCCGGCCACGGACAAACCGCGGTAGGGGTGAAATTGAAGCGAAAGTATAAAAATGGTAGAGGTGGGCTCAGAACCCGCATCTCTCACCTACTGCATATTTAAATAATTGATTGTTTTTTACTCTGAAGCTGGAATGTTTACTTGTTGAACATCAATGAACACATTGCATTAATCAATTAAAGTATTACGTAATATGCGCCTTTCGTTGAAATTTTAATAGGTCTGCAGCTATAGAAGCGTATTTCGGGGCAAAATGAAAAATGAATCGATAGGAATGGAACAATAAATTCTCAGGTCGTTCTTACTTCATACAATTTTAAATGGCATAAAATAAATTTAAATGACACCGCATTAATTGAAATACAGTATAGCTGTACGTATTTTCATCATTTAGTTTAAATTGGATTGGTAGAGAGTAGTTAATTGGCTTGAAATAGTTTTGAAATATTAAAGGGGGAATTCAGACTGCCTATTCATAATTGATGGTTGGGAAGTCAGCTGAAAGTTCAACTTATCTCTGTGTGTGTCGGCAATCTCAAAGGACTGAGCGTTTTAAATCCATATGTCGTATTAATGTACCTACTATTTTTTAAAATGATATGTTCGAAAGTACAGTATATACAGGGAAGAGAATAATTACATAAGAATTGTATTACAAGTAATCTACATTTGAATATTGTATGTTGTATGAGAAAATAATACTGTGGATTCCATAACTTCATTAATTACATACTAATTATTATAGCAATCTTTTTTTTATTTTACAAATTTAAGTAATGTTTTTGAGATTAGTAACAATTATTTTAAAATTTACAAGAAAAATAATCTACTCTTATAAAATATACAGACAAAATGGCTGTGAATGCAAAACAAGGAATACTGTTATCTTTTAAATTATATACCACAAAACCCATGAATTTAATTTATATTACAGACTCTTTTAATAATGTGCAAAATTGAAGCTTCGTTGTGGTATATCATTTATATTAAATAAGCTTTTATTTAATATATACATTTTCATTTTAACACTGGTAGTCGATGGTTTGCAGCCAAGCCGGAACATGTATAAAATAACAACATGTAAAAAAAGATCATTTACAATAAGGGACTAGAAGTGCAATGTTGTCCCTTGCTCACTACAATACACTGCACATAATATTGTCGGGTTCGAGAGCTGATCGGGGCTCTCAGGACAGGGCTGATACTACCAAATCACAGTTGTGCGGGGGAACGAACCGTCCGCCGCACGTGAAATTGAGCCAAGCAGCACACCCGAGCAGTTGCCATTCAAAACTAATTACCTCGTCTGATTAACCCAATATTTAACTTGATTTATCACAGTATGATTATGTTAATATCCTAAATAACACGGTACATAACCAAATTCCGGTATAAAAATTGCCAACTGGATAGGGCACGAGCTTTAGGAATAACGCGCATCTCACACGTTGGCCCAAAAAGTGTTTCTTAAAACTTATAGTCCAAAAGCTCGCGTCAAAAAGTGCAAGACTTTTATAAAGGCTGATATTTTCAGATTGAATTGTACTTTGGCCATAGAAAGCCACTGTAAAGTCAGCATGTCAGCTACGAGAACACAGGAAAGTTATAAAATTTATTAGTATCGCCAAAATGTTTTGGAAAAGCTCAAAATTCATCTGCAAATAGCTGATGCAATAATAAACGCAAAACAAATAGTCATACAGCATAATAGTCGAACGCGTGACGTCAGCATCACACTGTATACGTGATGCAAAAATAAATTCAATGTAAATAAATTTGGAAAAGTTGAAATTCAGCTATATGTTAGTTTATACAACTAAATTCATGAAATCAACAGTCAGGCTTAATTTTCATAGAACCCACTCGGTCAGCAGTCAATGAAGTTAGGATAACAAGCGCGCGCGACTTGTGATAATTACATATGGGTCTGCGATTTTAAAGCTGAATGAAATTCATTGGGTTTTAAAGGTCCATGAATAAATAAATTGACATTTTCAAGTTAAAAGTAAGTAACTGTCCAAAAAAATAACAACGTAATAAACTTTCTCATTAAAATAGCATAATTAAGGTAATTTCTCTGCGATAGTCCTGTCCAAAGATAAATTCTCTTGTAAACGTAAAATATTTCGAATATCAGCAAGTAAGTGTTCCTTTTTTTTGTGCAGAGACTGTACTCTATACTCAGACACTGCATGTATACATACAGGGTGTCCCACGATGAACTGCGCCGATCGATGTCTTGAAAAGTAGACATTGTAAAATTTTGAAAGTGGTAGTAAACTAATGCCAATGGGGGCAACTCGGTTAAAATATTTTCAAGATGGTGGCACTTCCGGTTATGCCGGAAGTAGATGTCAACTTGCTTATTTTAAAAGGGACACCCTATATATTATTACATTTTTTGATTGTACGCAAAATTCTAGACCGATTTTGTGTATCATGTCTTATACCTAAGTCTCTCCGTTTTTGATATATTTCAATTTTTATGTCAAAAATGACGTTTGCAGGCCCTAAAAGACTTATCAATTCTTCCTATAAGGAAGCCTTTATTATCTAATTTGGGTTGGATTCTTTGTTGAAAAAGACCTACTTTAATAGAGTATTTATAATATTTTGATAAGTATTAATACAGAGTGTTCAAAAAGTAAGAATAAAAATGAAATTGAGAAAACTGTCAAAAATCAATTTTTTTCAAATAGAAACCCCCAATTTTTATAATCTTATCTTATTTACCATTAAAAATAAGGGTAAGTTTGTGTATGTTCCGAAAATTATTAGATAATTTTTTTTGAAGCATAACCAGACGAAACCTTCATAACATCATTATATAGGGTGTCCGGAAACAAAGTAGAAAAAAATTAACCGTAAATTCCTTAGCCCAAATTAATTGGCGTTCTTCATATAACATTTTTCAAAACACCCTTTCGTTTTCAAGTTATAGCCCCTTTAAAGGGGTGCGTTAAAAACTATTTTAATTTTTTTACTCAAAAAATAAAATTCCAAAAAACAAAATTGAATTGAATTTATTTTTGCAACACTTATAACAGTGATGCTGACGCTATGCGTTCGATTATTATGCTGTCTGGCTATTTATTTTGAGTTTATTATTACATCAGCTATTTACAGATGTATTATTAGCCTTTCCAAACATTTTGGAGACACTAATAAATTTTACAATTTTCCTAGCGCCCCTGCGCCCTGCTGACTCTACAGTGGCTTTTTATGGCCAAAGTACAATTCAATCTGAAAATATCAGTTTTTCCAAAACTCTTGCACTTTTTTGACGTGAGCTCTCCGGCTATTATATATTTAACGCAGGCAGCACATTACCTGAAAGGCGTACCCAATTGAAAGCGGAATATGATAAAAATTACTTCTGTATAGGGCAACCTGTTCCAGATACCGCTTGGTTTTGTTGCTAAATTAATAATTAAAAAAATTCTAAAGCAACGGCGAACAATTAGTGAAAGAAAATAAGGTAGCAACTTCCGAAAAGACTAATTTAAAAAAGCTAGGGTGGGGCGATAATTTTGAAAAATTCCTCCCAAAAATGTATATTTTGTAAAAATCTCAAAGCCTATGAAAGCTTCAAAAAGGTATCAAGTTATCGAAAATAAAGCCTAAAAAAGTCCACCAATTTTGTGTAGACGTCTTCAAAGATCATATAATTACTTTTTCAATGACATTTTTGTGGGCTTTCTAAGAAAACAAACATAGTATAAAAATACCTTTAAAATGCTCTTGTATAGAAACATATACACGGGTGTTTCAAAAGAAAGTGCCTTAGATACTGTGATTAGGGAGTCCGAGAGAGATTTTACTAATGACATTTTTCCCGAGATATACAGACCCTTAAGGTGATCCCGAGGTACTCAGTTCCAATAACTTTAAAGCGGTTTACCGGACGTTGGTCCGGTTAGTTGATCTTTACCGTGTCTTTTCTCAATAAATCAAAAACAATCTTGAACTGCCTGTGGCTTCTTGCGATTTATTCGAAAACGGTTGATTATAGGGACATCAGCAAGATATATGAAGTTGTTAAATTTAAGAAGCATTCCAAAAATGCACACATATTTTTAAAAAAATGACCTTGAACTTTACCCTTTATAGAACACACCCTGCATATCAGTATGGATTTGCTCCAATAATAATGTGGCCCATCGAAGCCAATGATCGGTTACTATATTGAAGATATCAAAGAAAATATCCCTAAACTACAGTAGAATTTAAGACATTTCTTTTAAAACGCTCTGTATATAAAAAATACAACCTGACGGTTTGTCAGTTACTATTTTATATTATTTTACCAGGAGGCTGAGAAACGCTATTGAAGTTAACAATTATTATGTAAGGGCAAAAAGTATCATCCATCTTTGAAAAATTTAAATATAACTTATTAATGTTTTCTAGAACATCTCTAAAAAGTAATGCAATATATTTCGATTTTATGATAGGTATTTTTCATTTAAAAAAATTTCCCGATGCTTGCAAAAATATTCTGCGGAACTCGGCTATTTCCAAAATTGTAAAATTGTGTTATTTTTCGAAAGACCAATTTTCATTCCGTCAAACCAAACTATAGGTAATTTTTTAAACTCTGTTTTTGGTATTTTTATGTTTTTGATAGCCCCCGCTGTTGTAAAAATATTCACGAAACATGTATTTCTGTGCTTTCGACTTTTCCGTAATTCTTTCCTCTATCAACGAACTTATTCGGAAGCTGTAACACTTAAAAACTTTTTAAATTTAAATGGGTATCTCTAAAATTAAAAAAAATATATTTGAAAACCAAATTTCTTATAAAATTATGAATAATGATGTATATTTTTGCACTATATGGTCGGGACCGGGCAAGTGTAGATGATACCGGACAGACATCATCTACTAAATATGTTCCATTTAAAATCTGCGTAACATATTGATCACTCGATTAAAGTTTTGATCTACCCTGTACCTTTTCTTTCTGTTAAGTGTAATATTTTTGCCAAAATTGAACAAACACGGATAAAATCTGCAAAGGGGCAGTCACGAGCAAATATTTTTTTTTTGTCAGGTTTTGCAAAAATATGCAGGATGACATTTTTTTGAAGCAACCTTAAACGCGGATTTCCAGGTAAACTAACTACAGTTTAAGACACTAAATGAAAGATACATCTTTTGAAGGCACTACTTTAGATTTTGAATACAATAAATCGGTTGCTTAAAATGTTGTACTTATATACACCGCTGGAAACAAACTTGTGTAAATATCTATTTTGAGTATTTTTCAGACGGTATCAGTAGGACAATATGTATCTTCCAAAATAATTTCTCCTTTACGATAGAAAAAATTCGCACGCATTTCAACCCAGAAGAATATGAAAAAGGCAAAAGCTTCCGAAAGAAAAAAATTGTAAAAGCTGTGTTAGCTCTTCAAAAGTTAAAACACTAAAAATAGAGCTTAAAACTACATGCAATGTATTTTTTTTATTCCTAAGTCTATTGGAACATATGATAATTTTAAAGATATTAGCAATATTATTATTGCAACTATCGACCTTAAAAACCTACGCTTATCAAAATTCCATGTTAAAAAATACATCTTTTAATATTGGATACTTTTTTGTTAAGCGCGTACTGTACGAATAAAGCTCGGCGGTGAAAACTATCAGCGGTTTATTAATTGCAATTTATATACTTTTGGATGAAACAATTTCTGATTCAAGGTCCACCAAATGTTTACTGCTGCTTACTATGTCTTAATCATCGAAATATCTCGAGATTAACGCATTTTGGAAAAAATAAAATTTCTTTTTGGGAGAGGGCAACAAAATGACGATTTATTTTTCATGTGTTAGACATTTCAAGGTATTTTCAAGGTTAACTTTGTCTTCAGTGAGAAACCTATTTTTTTCAGCAGCAAACAGTTTTTGTTTAAAATATTTTTTAATCTTTTTGTTAAAATAGACCTAGCCCAAATAAAGGAGATTGAATGTGAAGAAAATTAAGGAAAGAGAAAATTCTGCAGCAATTAAAAATATTGGTTTTTATTTGAAAAGGTAAAATTGACCTTGAAATGACATTGAAACGTCCAACAAGTAAAAAATAAAGCATTGCGGTTTTATGTATACATAAATTTTTATAATTTTTTTTCATTATAAAACTACTATTTTTCGGACTTTATAAAATTTAGAAGATAATAGTGTTTTGTGCATATGTTGTTTATGATTTTTAGAAAAGAATATAAATAATACTAATGTGTCCAGGTGAGAAAACATATACTGCATTACTCTGGAATTGTATAAGAAGTTATATAGAGATAATGAGAATGTTTCTATCACTATTAGTTATAAACTCTGAAGTTACATATTGCCACCAAACAAAGATGTTGGTAATCCCTATAAACTGCTCCACTTAAATGATTTAAGGGATTTGTAAGGATAACATAACTATTACCGTTCCTATATTATATGAATTAAAGTTATTCAAACTTGGTGATGGTATTCTGGTTACTTATTAATATAACTAAAAATATTTATTGGACATTTTCTCACAGAAACCTAAGAAAAAAAATTGTGGACAATTTTTTTACGCTTTTCTTGCAATTTTTTGACAGCTTTCATAATTTTTGATATTTTGCGGCCATTTTCTCAAAACGGCTCCTTCCAAATGAATATGTTTCTGGTTCAACTATTCGGAAGCGCTTATTTTACTGGGCCGTTTCAGGTAGACGCGAATAAAACGGGAGGGAACAAACTGCGAAAACGATTAAAGAAATTTTCAGGGCCACCGCGTGGAATCCGCGTGCGGCAACTATTTCATCTAGTTTATGGTGGTTCTGCAGAGGGACGGGGTGGCTACGATACAATGATATGGGGCGCAGAGAACAACACCGCTAACGTGGCTATGATCGTAAACAGAGTGAATATGATAAGGCACAGTCTGTCGACCACCATTGCCGCGAATTTCCAGTCTCTAGTTATGTTCGCGGCATCATCTTCTTTACGCAGCTGGTCAGTAATGAAACGAATCTCCTTCAATATCATGGCCAACTCGTAATCCGCGCTGATGCAGGCATGATTCGAAACTATGGATTCATGAAGACGGGGCCCCCCGCCGTTACTGCTCTCCTCGTTCTGTCTGTAAAATTTATAACACATCGCATGTTGGCCAATGGAATAAGTTGACTTTTAGCCCTTAAATCAACAAAATTTCAGCAGAGTACAGAACACACCATTAAATAAAGTGGAACAACCAAATTAAGTAGTTTACAAGCCCGACCGTGTAAAAATTCATGCATTACGAACGACTGTCGCTGTTTAAAAAAAACATTGTGCTCTTCTATACATTTTTTAAAATTTCTACCTGGTTGTCCAATATGTCCCGCAAGTGATTCAGCTAGAACTTCCCAGACCGATTACTAGATACCCCTAAATGCCACAATTTAACATATTTTTATTTATTTTAGTGTATTTGATCCACGTTATTTAGTAATATGTACTATGCTTATCGAATTATAATATACAGGGTGATTCACATAGGCCGTTCGTTAGAAATTTCTCAACTTGCAGTTGGATCACAAACGTGTAACTTGGTATACAGCCATAATCGATCATGCCCGTTCTACCTAAAATATATTCAGTCCTCCAGCTATACAGGGTATGCCAAAAGTCGGTACCAACTTTCTTATTTTAAATAGAAACCTACATTTTTCTATATATGGTTAGATTGGCCCTCCAATTATGAGTTTAGATAACCTAAGTTATGTTCACTTATTTGTTACTTGTTTTGATACATGTCAATTTTTTTTAAAAAATGGTTTAATAATTTTGAACGGATTGTGATATACAAATTTGTTCGTAAACTACTACAGCGGAAACTTTTAAAAAAAATTGACATGTATCAAAATCTGTAACAGATAAGTCAACATAACTTAGGTTGTCTAAACTCAGAATTGGACGGTCAATCGAACCATGTAAAAAAATGTAGGTTTATTTAAAATAAGGAAGTTGGTACCAACTTTTGGCACACCCTGTATAGCTGGAGGACTGAAAATATTTTAGATAGAAGAGGCATAATCAATTATGGCTGCATACCAAGTTTCAAGTTTGTAATCCAATTGCAAGTTGAAAAACTTCTAAGGAACGGCCTACGTGAATGAATATATTATATATATACAAGATGTCCATTTTATCAGGGCACTCGAGAATATCTCACTTAATATCGGTCGTACAAAAAAAATATTTTACAAAAAAATTTATATAACCTACAAAATGGTTTAAAGACATTTGAAATCCATGGCCTACTTTAAGAGTTATGGCGGAAAATATCGAAAATGCGGAAAACGTCTAAGGCAAATATATATATATATATATATATATATATAAGGCAAAAATTTTTTGCAAAAGAGAGTGTTTTAACGAGGTTTTATCTAATTTTTTTTCAAAACCGCTGTATTTCGAGATTTACTCTTCGGCTGTTAAAAAAATTATTTTGAAACGGGCGGGTTTTGTTGTAATGTTTTATTATAGCAAAGATTTGAACAACTTATTGAATTTTATCGTTTTATTTAATCGTACTTCTCCACGGCAAGTATAATGCTTGTTAAGAAAACATTTATTGGTTTTAAAAAAATGTTTTTATAATTACTAACGCAGTACCAATGAATAAATATGGCATATGATATATCGTTGAAAAGGGAGGAAAATACTCTATTTAATGGCGCCATTTCCCGCCCGTTTCAAAATAATTTTTTTAACAGCCTGAAGAGTAAATCTCAAAATACAGCGGTTTTGAAAAAAACTAGATAAACTCTCGTTGAAACACTCTGCTTTGCAAAAAATTTTCGTCTTAGAGTTTTTCTCGTATCTCTTTAAATAACGGAGATATTTGGCCTAGACGTTCTCCGCATTTTCGATATTTTCCGCCATAACTCTTAAAGTAGGCCATGGATTTTAAATGTCTTTAAACCATTTTATAGGTTATATAAATCGGCACAATTTTCATAAGAATATTTTTTTTTGTACGACCGATATTATGTGAGATATTCTCGAGGGCCCTGATAAAATATATATATGGAGTGTAAACGAATAGTGGGCTATTTCCCTGTTTTTAAAGATATCGGTATGAAATTTTGTGTGGTGAAATTAGGTAACATTTCCAACTTTTTGAGACCTATCTGCCATATTTGTCACTTCCAGTTTTACCGGAAACGGCCCCAATAGTATTTTCTAAATGGACCACCCTATGTGTTTTTACATTTTTGAAAAGATCACATTTTGGATACATTTATACTATTTTGAATAATTTATACATATAATTTATAATATGTTACAATTATTTTTGTATCAGTGTAATTCGTATAAAAAATACGACAACGTCAATATGTCCAATAATACATCTTACAGGGTGCTCTAACCTCATTAAAATCACATTTTTCAAAATAACTCATTTTTTAAGAAATATTATGATATGGCCCACTCAGATATTCAGAAAGCTCTGTTTAGTAAGGTTTAAACGGTACCAAAAGTTCCGTAATGTGTAATCGTTATCGGCAGGAATGACAATTTTTCTTAATAAATTTATGATTTATATCTAACTTCAATTAAATGTTGATTAACCCTGTATATCTGTGTTGATATTTTATGATGTGCAACAAGAATGAGCCAGGGGCCCATTCTGTCTTCTGCGGAGATCTATCCAACATATTTATCACTTCCGGTTTCACCCCAAATAACCCTAATAATAAATACAGTACTACAGTAGGTTAATAAATAGTTTATTCCAATTTGTAATTTAACAATTATTCAAAATGATCTCCATTTTGATCTCTGCATTTCCGAATTCTTTTAATAAAATTGTCTTGGACACTGCAGCTGTGCAGAAGATATGTTGTCAAATGCCTTCCTCACACGATTTTCTAAATACACTCTTGTATACACAGCTGTCGAGTACACAATATTTTTTAGATGAGCCCATAAAAAGAAATCTATACAAGTTAGATCCGGAGATCACGCGGGCCATCCATTGCTCCCCGAATCTATTATTAAGATAAGCAGCAACATTATTGGAGTTATGGGGAAGCGCTCCGTCCTGCTGAAAGTAGATTTGCCCCTGTTGAGCTAGAGGCAAATTATCTATACCATCTTCAATTTTGTTTTGAAGAAACTCCTATAGGTCGTATAATCCGGTTATTCTTTATCCCCGCCCAGGCATTAAAACCAAAACGCTCCTGAAATTTCCCTCTCTAACTATGTTGATTTCCTGTGGTCCAATATCGACAATTATTTCCATTGAACATCCCGTTATTTGTGAACCGAGATTCGTCTGAGAACAATTTATTTTACGATGGCAGTAAGGACCTACTTTAATTACCTTTTTTGTTTTTGTATTTCTGCGATGATAATGGGGTTGACTAATAAACAAAAAACATGCTGGTGAAAGGACTTTTCTTACTAAGATATAAAAAGTAAGTAATGAAGAGTCCATGTCCATATAATATTTAAAAACTACATCGTGCGAGTTCCTCTAACTCGGAATTTATTACTGAGAATTTAATGCAAAAACATCGGAGGAAATTCATATTCATTCTAAAATTTATAAGATAAATAGAATAATTCGAAGAACGCCACTCTCCGCAGGAGACAGAATGGGCCTCCGGCTCATTCTTGTTGCATATCATAAAATATTAACACAAATATACAGGGTTGATCAAAATTTAATTGAAGTTAGATATAAATTATAAATTTCTTAAGAAAAATTGTCAAAAAAGAGTTACTTTGAAAAATGTGATTTTAATAAGTTTACAGCATTATTGGACATATTGACGTTTTCGTATTTTTTGTATGAATTACATTGGAATACAAATAAGTGTTGTTACAGTTCAATTTAACATTTATACGTTATTAAAAAAAATCTCTAAATCATTACTTTATCTATTACATTTAATGTCTAACGAATTCGTGTTATCCGTCGTCACGCGTAATATTTATTATTTAGTTGTCTATATGAACCCGCAATTGTAAGGAATCTGTTGCAGGTATAGGCATGGCGTTATACATTTTGTTGTGTAGCGTGTTGCATATACTTAAGCTCTCTATTTCTGTAATTCTTAAGCTAGGCAACCAATAACTTTTAATTAGTTTATAGGTAGATTCCTATAACCTACTGACGATCGGTAACACAGATTTATTTCTTCACAATAGTTTTTGGCTTAGGTTTTGTCTTCCGGTATTCTGTCACTTTTCACGTGTAATTCGCTCGAACGCTTGGCAATTTATTAAGTGGTATTTTTACGTGCTCGTTGCGATTTTTGAAACAAGTAATTTCACCATTTTGGGATATATTCGCAACGTTATATTTTTCGGTTATCCATTTATGTTTGGACGAGTGCATATTTTTATGGTATTGGAAATCGATTGTCTTCATTGGAAGGATCTATACGTAAAAGCCATTTTTGCCAAATTTACACGAGGCCAAGGACATCCAAGGTCAACAACATTTCTCTAGGAAAACCCTCCGAAACGAGGTAATTACTTTATTTTTATATTCAAACTAGCAAAATGTCACTTGTAGTAAATTGTTCAATGGTAAAAATTTATTTTTAGGGTTCTTTTTTTCACCTACGGTTTCGCCTAGTATTTCGTAGTTTTTCATACGATTTTTTTTGTCTCCTGATACGAACGAATAACTTTTTTCCACTGGTCTACACGTACTTATGTTACTTCTCCTTGCTGGACTGGAATTTCTTTTTTTGTGGAGGAGCCATCCATTTTCTGGGTTAATTGATAGGCTGGAAGTTGCCCATTCCTGAAATTTGAGCCGAAGCTGAAGCCCCGCTGCCTGCAGTTTGTATCCTTCTTACGCCATACATATATTGATTTTTTTTTTAAATATATTGTATATTTTGCTTAAAAAAATTTCACCACTGTACCTATATACATATATATATATATATATATATATATATATATATATATATATATATATATATATATATATATTTTTAAATTTTGCTAAACATCATATGAAAATAATCTGTTAACGAATTAAAACACCTATGATATTTGTTGGGGGTTTAAGCACTTACGTAAGACGCGTATACCCAGTTAGATATATTTTTCTTGTGTGAATTTGTCTACCATACTCTACGTTATTGTATTTTTGAATGTTATAAAGTTAATGTACTTCATTTATTGTTATTAAAAGATAAAACTGAATTTGAATTTTTCATTATCGTCTCGCTAAGTAATTTATTTAGTAAATTTGAGGTTACATTGTACTTGAGCTGGTATTTGGAGTGAAAAAAAATTTACTTGGCGCCCTGATACATCAAAGTAATTTAGAACCCCGACCATCTCCACTGTCAGTCGGCCGGCAAATACCGTTAGTCAACAGACGACGACCAACTAGTTACGTCAGATTGTAGTTTTGAAATTTGACGTAGCAGTGTAACATATTTGCAGCCATTTAGATTGACAACTAAAATTTGAATTATTTTTCGTGAAATCCTGCATAAATTATTCAAAATAGTATAAATGTGTCCAAAATGTTATCTTTATTTCAAAAGTGTAAAAACATACAGGGCGGTCTATTTATAAAATACTATTGGGGCCATTTCCGGTGAAACCTGATGTGGCAAATATGAAGGATAGGTCTAAAAAATTTCACTATACAAAATTTCATCCCAATATCTTCAAAAAGATGAAAGTTACAGGGGTGGCCCACTATTTGTTTACACCCGGTATATACGAAATATAAAAATACGATTTGTTTGAAATAAGGAGCTAAAAATCTTTTGGATTGACCACTTTTTAAAGCCATGCGATTTGACGTGAGGCAACATATTATTCTGTAATACACATACCTGTAAACCGTTCGGAAGAATGTAGCTGGTGGAAGTGGCGTAGGCGTCCCTCCTCCCCGGTAGTTATGCCTGAAGTCGTCGTCTATGTCTAGTACGTTTGCTAATAAACTCTTCGAAGAACGTTCTTTTAATTCAACATCTGGAAAATGAATCGGTTTCCGCTCTGCTGTTACAGGACGATTTGGAGACGGCACGTAATCACTATTTTCTACAGGCCTGTTCATGCGTAAAATCCAGGGAAGCCAGCATAGGAAAACCACTCGTATCTGGAACGTAAACATTTATATGTAGACTCTGATATTACGTTAGAAAGAATTATTTGAAAAATTTGTAACAAACTAGAATTTGGTGCGGATAGTTTTGTTTCAGTTGTTACTGCAAATACTAGAAAACTTCCCTTTAATGCCTAAAATTGCGCAAAATTTAACTTCTCATTCACGGAACTTCTCTATATTTATATTAATGCAATAAAATTAGATTTTTTCCATCAGCAATTTTATGGTTGGATCTTGTTGGGCAGGTGGTCAGGATCTTCCAATTGTTATTAAGAATAGTATTCTTTTTAACCGCGTTTTTCAACCTAAAAATGTGAATAACCGGGTGGCCACGAGTCAATGTACGCCCCCAATATTTTGGATGTTTTTGTATTTAAAAATTTGGTTTTTGGTACACATGAATTAGACAATAATGAACTAACTACTTTTAGACTAACAGGAATGAAAATATCACCTCCGGTTGAACCGGGAGTGACATCAACTTTTTTTCTTAAACGGAATGACTATATTTTTTTATGGTTTCTCATTAAGCATAAATTTCTAAGTGCAACAGTTTTTTCAGATGTAAAAAATTCCAAAAAATAAGTGAGATACGAATAATTTTTTATTTTTTTTTTCAAAATGGCCGCGTCAGAAGTAAGAAAATTACTAAGTAGACTATGGAAATTATTAGTAAGGTTGTAGACTTGCCAGTAAAGAAGAAAATAGTTGTTTGAGTTACTGACAGGTACCAGTATTTTTAGGTTTTTTTCGAAAAACGGAATTTCATTTTCATTTTCATTTCCGTAGGGGTCCTATGGAAATTTTTTTAATGGAACTGTGCTATTTTTTTTATTAATCAAAAATAATGATTCATAAACTATAATTTTTTCGCTATTAATCATTTCTTAACGATATCCTTCGTAATAATAGAAGCATTTTTAAAAAGTAAGCGCCAACAAATCATTTTAATAAGGTACCTATCTACATTTAAATCCAAAATTGCAGATAGCCATGAAAATGACAGACATTCGCAACAATTGAATTTTTCTTGACTTACTCACTAATTTTCTGAAGCTAGTGTATTAAAGTTGTTATAAATAAGAAAATTAATATAAAGTGGCTGAAAAATATTCAAGAGATGAAAAAGTTGACACGGAGAGACTCAACGGCCTGCAAGGTCGCCTGACTTAACCCCACTCGATTTCTTTATTTGGGCGTATTTGAAAAATAGAGTCTACATGACTGCTCCAACCACAAGGCAAGATCTGGAAGATCAACAATTACAGAATGTTAAACGTGCAAGTCGCGTTACTCTGTGTATTAATCATAACGGTGAATATGTTACAGTTCAATTCAAAAATTCAAAAAAATCTCTAAATCATTACTTTATCTCTTACATTTAATGTCTAACAAATTCGTGTTATCCGTCGTCACGCGTAATATTTATTATTTAGTTGTCTATATGAACCCGCAATTGTAAGGAATGTGTTGCACGTAGGCATGACATTATACATTTTGTTGTGTAGCGTGTTGCATATACTTAGGCTTTCTAGCTCTGTAATTCTTATAAACTAGGCAACCATTAACTTTTAATTAGTTTATAGGTAGATTCCTATAACCGTACTGACGATTGGTAACACAGATTTATTTCTTCACAATAGTTTGGCTTAGGTTTTGTCTTCCGGTATTCTGTCAATTTTCACGTGTAGTTCGCTGGAACGCTTTGCAATTTATGAACTGTTTTTTTACGTGCCCGTTGCGA
The DNA here is from genome assembly GCA_963675555.1 of Leptura quadrifasciata. NCBI lineage: Eukaryota > Metazoa > Arthropoda > Insecta > Coleoptera > Cerambycidae > Leptura > Leptura quadrifasciata. The sequence goes on along the minus strand of OY776682.1, from coordinate 4,832,248 downwards.
TTTTTGAAACAAGTAATTTCACCATTTTGGGATATATTCGCAACGTTATATTTTTCGATTATCCATTTATGTTTGGACGAGTGCATATTTTTATGGTATTGGAAATCGATTGTCTTCATTGGAAGGATCTATACGTAAAAGCCATTTTTGCCAAATTTACACGAGGCCAAGGACATCCAAGGTCAACAACAACAACCTCCGTAACGAGGTAATTATTTTATTTTTATATTCAAACTAGCAAAATATCACTTGTAGTAAATTGTTCAATGGTAAAAATTTATTTTTAGGGTTTTTTTTTTTCCACCTACGGTTTCGCCTAGGATTTCGTAGTTTTTCCTACGCTTTTTTTGTCTCCTCTGATACGAATAACTTTTTTTCCACTGGTCTACACGTACTTATGTTACTTCTCCTTGCTGGACTGGAATTTCTTTTTTTGTGGAGGAGCCATCCATTTTCTGGGTTAACTGATAGGCTGGAAGTTGCCCATTCCTGAAATTTGAGCCGAAGCTGAAGCCCTGCTGCCTGCAAGTTTGTATCCTTCTTGCGCCATATATATATTGATTTTTTTTAAATATATTGTAAATTTTACTTAAAAAATTTCACCACTGTACCTATATATATATTTTTAAATTTTGCTAAACATTTATGAAAATATTCTGTCAATTAATTAAAACATCTATGATATTTGTTGGGGGTTTAAGCACTTACGTAAGACGCATATACCCAGTTAGTACATTTTTTTTGTGTGTTAATTTGTCTGCTATACCATACCCTACGTTATTGTACTGTTGAATGTTATAAAGTTACTTCGTTTATTGTTATTAAAAGATATAACTGAATTTAAATTTTTCATTATCGTCTCGCTAAGTAATTTATTTAGTAAATTTAAGGTTACATTGTACTTGAGCTGGTATTTGGAGAGAAAAAGAATTTACTTGGCGCCCTGATACATCAAGAAGTTTAGAACCCCGACCATCTCCACTGTTAGTCGGCCGGCAAATACCGTTAGTCAACAGACGACGACCAACTAGGTACGTCAGATTGCAATTTTAAAATTTGACGTAGCAAATAGTTTGAACAATTTTTATAATGCTTTATTATAATTTAGGTTTTAAATAGTTTTGTTATTCTATTTATTCATGGTTGTAACGTTTTATTAAAATTATTTCTTGTTGAATTTGTGTTTACTTTTTAAAAATACTTCTATTATTACGAAGGATATCGTTAAGAAATGATTAATGACGAAAAAATTATAGTTTATGAATCATTATTTCTGATTAATAAAAAAAAATAGCACAGTTCCATTAAAAAATTTTCATAGCACCCCTACGGAAATGAAAATGAAATTAAGTTTTTTGAAAGAAACCTAAAATACTGGTACCTATCAATAATTCAAACAACTATTTTCTTCTTCACAGACAAGTCTACAACCTTACTAATAATTTCCATAGCCTACTTAGTAATTTTCTTACATCGCATTCATCTGACGCGGCCATTTTGAAAAAATTAAAAAATTGTTCGTATCCCACTTATTATTTGGAATTTTTACATCTTTCCATTTAAGAAAAAAGTTGTTGTTGATATTTTCATTCCTGTTAGTCTAAAAGTAGCCCATTATTGTCTAATTTATGTGTACCAAATACCAAATTTTTAAATACAAAAACAACCAAAATATTGGGTGCGTAATCGGGAAAGAAAAGCAAAATCTTTGTAATTAAATTTTTTACAAATCTACGTTTAGTGTAGGTCTTAGGAGCGCAACTATAACCTACAAACGTGAAAAAGCTTGCAAAAATCTTTTTTCGTTTCGCTGCACAAAGCCGCTGGGTAAACCGATCTGCCTTCGATCTAACAAAAACAGCCTGGAAATTTAGTAGTAGTGATTTTTTGTGCTATTTTGAGTACGCTATATGAATATTCCTATTTCTGAGGATTCCCAAAAGGAATCAAGGATAAGTGGTTCTATAATAATAATCAAAATTATGTCAATGTTTTATCTCGCAGTACAATTTTTGACAGTAATAGAAACCTGCGGTGATTTTTAATAAAACATAGTTTAACCAACATAAATTGTATAACCCTTCTTATCAAAAAGAGTGAAAGCTTCTGGTTTTTCGTTGTTGACGATTTACCTTTTAACATGAGCGTGAAAATATTAAAGTTCACTTTCAGTCAACATTTCATCACTTCAAAATATAATGAATTCTTTTATTGTTTAATATTATTAAACTTTCGTTTCTAGATCATCGACAACATGCTAAACAAATAGCTATTTAAAAAAAGATCCGCAATAAATCGGAATAAGGTTTACGGGAATAATACCAAGTGAGAAGGATTTGCAACAACTATGCTCCAATTTACTTCAGAGAAACTTCCTAATTGTATTTAAAAATAAAATTACAAACATTTTAAAATCTTTGTTATTACTTTCTAACCCGCACGATACTTTATGTGAAATAGACTATAGAAGCTTTGTTTTAGTTGCCATGCTTCTGCAACTAGCGAGCGCGCATTCGTTGGCTGTTCGAAACTGGCGTTCAATAAACGGGATCAGGGAACAGCAAACAGCAACTTCATCATAGGAAAGACTAGATGCGGGAAATAAGGAGATCTCACATTGTATGCTTGGCAATATTAATAAATTATTCTCTCATACCGCGTTTGTTTCATAACTTGGTTTTAAGTAAATTACGTAAGCGATATTATAAAAATGAATTTTGAAACTAAAAAATACAAGCATTTTTAAATATACCGTATGTCTATTTTACGAGGACCACACCAAATATCTCGCTTAATATCTATTGTAGAAGAATAAAGTTTCAAAAGAAATTTGAAATCCATAGCCTACTTTGTGAGATATATTACAAAAACCTGAAAAATAGGAAACCACAAACGGTTATAGCTTCCTTATTTGAGGAGATACGAAAAAAGTTGAAGGGGTGAAAGTTGACGGCCAAGATAATAAGAATAATAATGTTTATCAAAAAATTCGAAAAACGTAGTTGTATTTGACATACGCTCCTGTGCAAAAATGAAAAGAACAAATCTCAAAGTAGGCCATGACACCATTAATTCCATTTATTTTTTTCTCTTTCCAATGACATAAAATATGTCACAAGCTTTTAATTGGTAGTGTCAATATTTAATATTTTACGAAAACCACAATTCATATCATTGAGTCCTAAAAATTAGCTATGCCATAATAGTAAAAATTCAGAGGTATATATGTTATTTAACAATTTTTGAAGCAAAACTATCACACTAATTAGACGTTGTTTTTTTTTATACATTTATTTAACGTCGGTCTAATTCCGCTACTGAGGCCTAACACCGACGCCTGTAGACGAGCTACCCCCAACCAGGAATTTTGCCGAACCTCTTCCATTAAGAAGAGTAGGGATCTTTTACTTGCCTAACATTTAATAGACAAGGGACCGACGGCTTTACATCCCCTCCGAAGGATGGTATATCCCCTATACAACCCTCGCCTAAGGTTGTATAGCTTCCACGCATACACTGATATACAAGCCGCTGGAAGATGTGTGAGGCGAGGACGCGGTCTTCGTTGGAACGGTCACCATCCAACTACTAACCGCGCCTTACGTTGCTTTACATCACATATCGAAGTATGTACATAGTAAAGACGCATCCACGCTCGCCCCCTGAGACGTTCTTAATTCGGAATATATCGGCTTATCTCAACTGTTATATAGAGTTTCTCTAACAATATTTCATTGCTTATAATAACCACGGTAATTTTGTTGGTTCTAAAATGAAACTGCTTACTGTAAAGAACATTTCCTAATCTATTAAATTCATACACATTTTTTGAGTAAAATAATTACCCCTCTGTATTATATATGAAACAATGAAATTAACATTAATGAGCATACTATTTGTCTTGACAAATACTTTCCTCCGTGATAAATTATTAGAAAAGCTCTTGTGTTTTTAAAACACATTTGTAATAAATCGTTTTAATAGATTTTTGGACAGTTCCTTGTTACTTTATAAAGGACCAGATGGCAGGGATTCGCTTTTGTCAACACGCGCAACTTGGAGCATCAGACCGAAGTGATTTTTTCATTTCGTCTCTACTTTCTCTTTCTTATCATTTTACGTAGATAAAAGTTGAAACGCAGGTTTTTGGTTTATGTTAACTAAACTAGAAACGTGAAATATGTTCACATAATAAGGTGATTACAAGAAACTATTCGGATTTTATTGATTAAAATTTTAGAAAATATTATTGTTCAATGCACGGTCCATGTGCTTTTAGCAGAACATCCTAAAATGTGGTATCAACAAGATGGTGTTTTTATACTTTATCCGATCTCGATTTAAAATGATATAAAAACAAAAGCGCAGCATTCCTTGGTAAACCGACCTCAAACGCGTGCCATCCACAGGCGCGCGAAGCTTGGTTTTCAAGGCAATACATGCCCTACAATAGTATACAATTTTTTAATTATAGATACCGTTATTCAGATTTCTTAACTATTAAAGTATTACTGAAAGTGGTGAAATGATAGGTAGGTATATGTATATTTTATGTTTGTTTGTACAAAGGATTATAATATAATAATACCTATGTACTTTTATATAAACCTTGTTCCTTTTATAATATATAATATAATAATATTTTTGACATATGTTGTTTCTTCATTATATCATTTTCACAGCTTACTTGTTTTCAACAGCTACTTTGCAAATTCCGTCGCCAAGATCGAGTTGCGGTTTTCACTAACATCTGAAGCTTTTAATTCTCTATTTTACCGTGTAAAAATTGACATACCATTCCATTTAAATTTGTTTAGAAAAAGTGCGATATTTGTTGACATGTCAAATAACGCCTTTTAGCGGCGACGATAATGATCAAATGAAAGCAACGTAAAGCGCACTCGATAGACTAAGAAAAGCCATTTATAATGAGACCAAGTTTGGCGTTAAGGCTAATGGCAGTAATCGACATAAAAAAAATTTCATCTCCCCACCACTTTATTTTTGAAGATATAAAAAAATGGAAAACTAACAAGATTCGAAATTGTCTCAGAATTACGATGAATATATTTTCAATACCACTTAATTGAGCAAAATACGGAGAAAAACCTAATTTTCTATTCGGTCATGGCTGTAACACCCCCCACAGGTCATTTTACAAACTCGAACATACTTTCCAGCAATTTTTTAGGGCCCCTTTACTTGAGATAATTTTTTCCCTAAACTTGTGCGATGATTGGTTTCGGAGATATGGCCGATCAAATAACCCACTACTGAGTTATTTACAGAAAACGACGAAAAAAATAAACTTTTTCAAGGTACTTCGCCTTTCATACTAGCTCGGGAAGAGTACTTGTTTTAACAGAAATCAACTCACCAAATTCTGTTTGTGTGACAAATTAAATTGTTATACCGACAAAAACTACTTACCCACTGAGACATTTCGTGCGTGTCAGCGTTTCGATGGTGGTAATTCAGGATAAGGATAGTGGAGACAACTGAAGATGCTACCATAAACATAATGCAGTTGAAGTAAGTCCCAAGAAGCGGAACAGCATCCGACGTCGCTGGCATTGTTTCGGCAACCATGTTGAGGAATACGGTGAGGGATAGGAGAATGGTAACTCCGAGGGAGAGTTTCTCCCCAGAGTCAGGTGGCAAGGTAAATCCCAGCACAGCCATGGAAGCTATTAGGACGCAAGGAACAATTAGGTTGAAGAAGTAATAGAGCGTGCGTCGCCTAATTATGATAACGAATGTGATGTCTATGTAAGGTTCGGGGCAGCAGTTGTAATATATTTCATTTCTCTTTCCTGGAACGCCTGTCGAAAGATGAAAATTAATTAAAAAATATCGTGGGCGTATCGACTAGGACTTACCCAGTAAATCCCACTCGCCGTTTGTAATAAAGCTGCTGATGTCACCACCCGCGTCGTCTTGCAGTTGCAGGTCCAGCTAGCAAACAGATTCATTCATTTCAGCGAACTCATTTATTACTTCGCTTCTCTACATAGAAATTCACAAAGAGGCCGATAGCGGCTCAATCTTTTTTTCGCCAGCGCGCCTTCAACTTCATTTTTATTAATGACAAGCATACGAGGATGAACCAATTTTTCATGCTCATTTTATTTGATATCCTTACAATTCACATTCCTCCAAGAAGATAGTCACAGAACTTGTACAGACTGTTACAAATTATGAAGGATAGTGACAAACGTTTATTTCGCACATTAAATAATTTTTTTATAGTGGTGGTTGCAAGCAAAATGAGACACGCTGTATATATTTGGAAAGATATACAGGTTCTTCTCCACATAGCAATCGACACGACATAACATATTTATACATACCGCTTATATCCATGATAAAAAAACTATATGCAATATTATAGAATAGTATACATAGAGATTATATTATTTTTATATATACATAAAATATACAGTATTTTTTACTTGTTGCTTATACCTACAACATTCCAGATATTTATATATGTTTCTGCATATACTCCCAATTTTGTATATTTTTATATGTATACATTCACTACATACCAACATGTATATGTATACTCTGTATATGCCACCTACGTATACAGTTAAAACATACTGGATATACGTATTTTATATAATATATCCTCGACATACACCTTGTATATTTTTACATATATAAACTCACTACATGCTAACATGTATATATTTGAATTTACATATTAATATAACAGACACGAAGGGCATAAAGATGACAAATAATAAAATTTATATTCGCTAGATATATTATGTTCGCACCAACAGCAGGATCCATAGATCAGAGATTGTCTGATCTTCTGTAGAAACTATTTCAATAAATTGGGTTTTTAGTTGTAGACAGTACGTTCTATGAACAACTGGTAGTAACAGTGTGTGCTTTTATGTATATATGATGAATATTTGATAATGCAATGCTCCAACATATTTTAGAGACGTAAAGAAAGATTTAGAAAATTAGAACGTTAGCAAGCCCAATCAGCATCCAAGCCGCTAATATGTATTTTTTCGTCGAATCTTTCTCTAAAGTATACTATTCGGTTTACCCTCATACTTATACTAACGCGCTAGGACGATTTTTCTTGCCCCAACTACAATTGCAATTTTTGTGTTGTAATTTCCTCTTAAATCATATACATAATTTATTGTTCGAAGACTGTGGGGCAGGTGTATGAGTTCATCTTCATTTGCTGCAATAAAGTGATCTCATCCAAGCCTTATCTGAATTAACATTTGTCAGATTCAGTCTTGTCTATTTTTAACAATACAAAATTTCACAGCTGTCCAATGAGAAGACGAGACATTTATGCATCTCCAGTAACACAGCCGATAATTTGTCTCGTTCCATATTATTAAAGTCTTACAGTGGCCTACAAAGAAAATGTGCATATATGTAAAATTTCATTTTAGTTTCGATTTTGAATTGGTGGAGGACGATGGATTGATTCCATTCCTTTATCTCCGACTGCAGCTCCTCTATACACAAACGGACCTTTTGGTGGATTTGGTTTATGAAGGACAAAATCCACCAAGGAGTCCGTTCGTATATGACAGGCCAATAGAATCTCCAGCTATCTCTACATGGTGAAACCTTCACAATCCCTAAATTTTTCCTTCGAACAATAATTTCCCTGTAAGCATTTTAAAACCGAAGACCAACTAATGTTGTATTTATTAACAGTAAAGTTGACGATACTTTGCAGGGATTACAAAACAATCAAAGGACCCCGCACATTTCTTATGGGAAATGGCCCTCGGTGAAACTCGCTGGAATCGATATATGTTATTCCTCTTGAGCTCCTGATCAAAAAGTCCTCGTGACCACAAGGTCGGAAAATATACAGTGTTCCTCATATGGGAGGGAGGGAAGTCGATTTTTTGGAATTTCTTCACTAATAGTATGGAGGCATGATCCTTTCAATGCGGTATCGCTAGTGTTTGACAGTTGACAGCTGTCAGTGGCACTGTCAACTTGCCTTATTTTGATTGATCAGAATATATACAAGGGGTTCTTTGGGGCACTGATTTCAAATCCGATGTCGAAGGTGGCATTTGACAGTTGTCAGTAGCAGCGTTAGCTGCATTATCAAGAAAAGGTTTATTTATTTACATACTGACCAGCACTGGTGAATGCGTCAAATGTAAAATCACGTTATAATTCGGTCAGCAAACAACAAAAAAAATTTCACCTCGTACTGGCGTGATGAGTAATATACTATAAAAGTGCTCCAACACAACTATATTAATTGGATTGTTTGCATCTACTTTTAGCGTGTCACTCTGATAAATCTTTTCCGGATAATACAGCTTAAATTGATACTGACAGCTGTCAACTGTCAAATGATACCTTCGACATCGGATTTGAAATCAGCGACCCAAAAAGCCCCTTGTATATTTTCTGATAAATCTTTCCAGGAAAATAAGGAGTTGACACTGCCACTGACAGCTGTCGGATTTGAAATCAGCGATCCGGAAAACCTCTGTGGAACACTAGCGAAGCCGCATTGAAAGGACCATGGCTCCATACTATTAATGGAGAAATCCCGAAAAATTGACTTACCCCATACCTGAAAAACTGTAAATTTTCTAACCTTGTGACTATGACGATTTTGGATCAGGAGCTCAAGAGCAATAACATATATCAATTCCAGCGAATTTCACCGGGGGCCATTTCCCATAAGAAATGTACGGGGCCCTTTAGTAGACAAGACGATAGATAAGAACTCTTTCTCTGAATAGCTTTTTTTCATTTTGTAACATTATTAAATTATACAGATACAACAAACACAAAGATTTCTACTGTTTTTTTTTTTCGGTGTCTCAATACAGAATAGCCTTCCCGTGTCCTCCGACTGACACATTACACACGGGAAAAGCGGCAGTAAACCTATTACATCCACTTCCCCCTTTTTGAGGGATTTATTTAACAAATTCTGTATGAAAATGTGACAAGACCATACAACGAATTCGTTCTACCCTGTATCGGTGTATATATGACTTACTTGTAATCCGTCGTATGTCCAACTTCCAAACTTCATTTCGCACCGCTGATCATCGAAAGGAAACCAAGTGATGTCTATTTTGCAGGTACTTTTAAATATTCCCGGTGGGACATACATGCAGCTTCCGTTGTTGCGTACAACCACGTTGGTTGGGTAGGTGCCATCAAATCCTTCGTCGGCACTGCGTAAATATGTCGATTTTGGTAGTATCGGCGTTAATCTACAGCTAAATTTCTTACCTGTTGTACATAAGAACATCTGGTTTCCATAAGCGATGTGGCGGGATTCGCAGATCTTTTACACCGCCATACTCCGAGGAGTTCCACCTTAAGTTCATGTCATTCCATTCCTGTAAAATATTTTGAAACAATTGTTTATACAGGGTGTCTCACCAGGAACTGCATAGATCGATATAGGGAAAAATATTACTACTAATGGTAGTGTAGCCAATCCAACTAAAATAATTACAAGCATCTGATACTTCCGGTTACAGCGGAAATCGATACCAACTTGCTTATCTTAAATGAATACCCTATGTATTTCAGGGTTTTCGAAAAGAGCATAAAATTCAACATACCCTATGCTTGAACCCAGGCGTTTCAGAGATATTTGATATTTTAAAAACAATTTACAGGTGCAATGGTTTACAATAACCTTTATAACTTTCTTCTTGTAAAAGATACTCATTTGCTTTTTGTCATGTAGAAAGAACACACGGAGAGCGGCATTCTCAATTGTACATTCAATAATAGTAAAGCAAGTGTTCCATTGTCGGCTTGGTGATGTAATGGACAGTGGTGCGTCCTAGCACGCAGACGGCCCGGGTTCAAAACCGGGTCACAGCAGGTCGATGAGATATAGTGGATGAGCAGATCTGCTCGCATCACCATCTTTTGAAAGAGATGTAAAACTGTGGGTTCCGTGTATCTACGATGTGAGCACATTAAAGATCCCTACCCCACGACAAACTGTGGGGGTTCGGCAAAATTTCCAGGTTAGGGGTCCCAGTGCCTACACTGATGAGCTTATCCCCTAGCGTCGGTGATTGGTCTTGGGAGCAGAAATACGATGACGTTAAATAAATTAATTAAATTTTTTTTTCCATTTTGTAAACTTTAAACCGCGAAAACTTGTTTAGGCCAAGTGGAACACTCTATATTCTTTTACATCAAGTTATGCAAAATTAAATTCCTTTTTTTCTGATATAGGCATTGTGGGGGTTAAGTTACAACTTTTGAAATATTTACGATTTTGTTCCTGTGTTTCACTCAGAATTATATACTCTTTTCGAAAACCCTAAAATATGTAGGGTGTTCCATTTAAAATTAGCAAGTTGGCATCGACCTCCAGTATAATCGGAAGTGCCAGATGCTTGCAACTATTTTAGTTGGATTGGCTACACTGCCATTAGTAGCTCCCTAAGTTTAAAAAAAAATTTGGTGAGTGCTTTTCCCTATATAGATCGATGCAATTCCTGGTGAAACACCCTGCATAGTGCCATTCTTTGTTTGATGAAGGAGCCTCTTGTGGTTATATGCTAAACTTTAAATTTCAGGACAAAATGTTACCTTTTTAAGCCATTTTTGTTCGACTTTGAACTGTCAATACCGGGTTCCGTAACGTCCCGTATACAGTTATGCAGAGTATTGAAAATTTACACTTTCCGGGTCACAGTACGTTACCAAGCAATGAAGTTATTTAAATTGACATAATAGGATAATTTAATAATTTTTAAATTTTATATTTAGGAAATCCACATCACAATACGTCTATTTGCAAAACATCATAATGACTTGAAAAGATGAATATAAACTACGAATGTTCTCTTAAGTTGCAATCGGGGAAGTTTTGATTTGCAACAGAAATTATTTTACGAATTAAATTCTTTTATAAGTTTAATTTGGGCCATGGTTGTGAAAGCTTCTCTTTATTATCTCAAAAAAATTTACATGAAATTTTAAAGAAAATTACATGACTTCAGTCAGGATTTAGAAGTGTAACGTTTTGTATTTAAACTGAAAGTTTAACACATAACTCCAAGAAAGCATATCGTTTGGTATACTGTTTATCATGCACTTTCAATAGGTCAAAAGCTCGTAATATGTATATTAGTAATTTTTAAACTGATTTCAACGCGTTATGTTTACAACAACTCATGTTCTTGTGTTAGTCGAAACTAATTTTTAGGCATAGAAGATGTGAATTTATATGGCACGGCAATTAATTCACAACACTCGGTACCTTCAAGGTTTCTTACATCCTTGTCAGAACAATTGACATTGCTCTCCTCTGCAGAAACTGCGGCTGGAAAAACGCAATTATTGGATCGACATAAAGCTTGAGCGATGCAATTAAAAACAAGAACCTCTCTTGGTGAAAGTATGAGAGACTGCTCAATACTTTTAAGCATGGAATATTATTTTTATCGAGGTAAGTCATGTTTCATACAACTTCGAGGTCAAAGTACATATAGAGCTACTTGAAACGAGGACACCTCCGTTTAATTTATATTCACGTTCGACTTTGATATATATATATATATATATATATATATATATATATATATATACAGCTGCTTGCGCTTAATTTGAATAGCTGTAGCTGAATTTATATTCACGTTCGACTTTGATATATATATATATATATATATATATACAGCTGCTTGCGCTTAATTTGAATAGCTGTAGTACAAATATGGGAGATAATAATTATACAAACATAGTTTTAATGGATTTCTTTATTATTCAAGGAAAGTGCAATAAGATTGCACAAGATTTAAAGAGAAATATCCGAATTTGTCGTATATGAATAACAGGAAGTTACTACAAATCCAGAGGAATTATATAAATTTTAGTTCGTCATTAAAAGAACCAAGAAATTTACCTAAACCTGTGACATCTGACGAGGTAAATGAAGTCAATGTGCTGGCATATTTTCATGCAAATCCCTAGTAAATACTAAAGAAACCATAAAATGCATAATTATAAATTTGCAAGAGTCCACTTTCTCATGCATCAGGATTATCTACAGAGAATAGAATATTGTGAAATGTTACCTGTACGTACGCAAGAAGACCCAGTTTTTTAAAGAAAATTATATGGACTGATGGATTTACAACACGAAATCGTCACCATTGGGCTACAGATAACCCCCATGTTATTAGAGAGGCTGGTTTTCAAGTCAAATTTAGTTTCAATGTGTTTTGTATGAATGGATGACAAAATAAAATATTACATATACCACGGAAAATTGAATTTCAGAAAATATTTAGATATATTTACTACTAAATTCCATTCCGATATTCTCTTTAAAATAAGGAAAAAAAGGGGGGTCTACCATGAACCGTTGACATGTGGTATATGAATTGAAGCAAGCTCAAAAAGGTATATTTAGCTTGTATCATGTTATGAACTATATTACATTACATTACTTGTACTCTATATAGTTTTATGATTTGTTATTTGTATTTAACAACGTGCCAGCGGGGAAGCTAACAAGGATTACGCGTGGGTCATACAACGTCTGTCAAAATAGTGAATAAGAAAACGAGGACTAGTATTCCATATTCAGAGGGATATACAGAAAACAAGTATGGATCTAAGATATAACCCCACGGAACGATAGCACCAAAAGATTTAAAACTATTAAATCAATCAATATTATGCTATACATGAATATTTCTGACTGCAAATTATGACTGAAAAAAATTGAATCATTTTGAACCACGTTTTATAGTTTCGAACAAAGATTTTATGGAAATCGGTTTACTTAGTTTGGTTAGTCTTAAAACAACACATTTCTACTAATACCTACCAGTTTCAACCAAATGTTCGTAATCAGGAGTTGATTCTTCTCATCCTGCAAACAAAAGATAAATGTAGTGTATAATTTTGGTTATTTGGAAACTCAATTCACCACATTTAACTATTATGAGTTAAGGAAATACTCACCACATCTATAATTTGCATGAGCGTCAAACCGAAACTTAGCTGAAGAGGATCAGATTCATTAGCTACCGGGCGTTCTAGTACGTTGTAATGGTCCAGTAGTTTATGGAGGAGGTTTTTTTCGTTGTGGCCGGCCCAAGATTCTAGAAAGAAATGAACTGCCTTATCGCGATGTGAAATTATTGTAATAAAACATAATATGCGTATGTGTTTCGAGTGTTTGTACTTGTGTATTTGTGATTACAGAAGCAGGGCGCGGATCGAGGATTTTGTCAAGGGGGAGGGGGTTAGATGTTTTTTTCTATATATTACATGGAGACAAAATATCTTGTCATGAAATAAGAAATTCCAAAAACTTGAATTCCAATAGCCATCATAGTCTATCTCCTTAAATTATAATTCACACAAAATTAAGGTTAATGGATTATTTCTGTTATATAAAAATGAAAATCGATTCGTGATCAATGTTTTTTTAATTTTTAGTTATTGTCAAATATCAAACTTACTTATCATTCATAAAATTAAATATTGATTTCCAATGCATATCCGCTATAATCAAATTATAAAATTCCTTAGAAGTCCGTAAGGCCCTCTCCTTACGGACTCCGCAATTTTTTGGATTGAACTCTCAACCCGGAAAGTGATAGATTATATGCATAAATGATATATATGTGTATATATATATATGTTTCTGTATGTTTGTTTCGCCAGAGTTATTGCCTGTTACAAATGTACGCCTCTGTAAAACTTGGGCAGATAATATAAATAACTTTTATGCAAAACGCACATCTAAGAGAAGTATAATGAAAAGTTTATTTTACAAAGGAGGTACAATTTAATCTCCTTTCTCGCGAAATTAAGACCAGCCGTACAGGAGTTGAACAATTTAAATATCGACTTTTGTGTTTTATAAAATATACTGCTTACAAACTAAATTAAGAGTTGTTCTGAACGTTGCGTTTACTTTGTACCTCTATTGTATCATTCTGCCTTAGTAAAATGATAATTTGATTATTTCCTAAATTACTTGTACTTATTCTTTAGGTAGTTAGTTAATTCAATAATGAATTTTCATTTCACTGTCAAATTAGTTAAATTGGAAAGCGTGTATATATATATATATATAAAGGAAAGTGTTATCGCGGGACAGGGCAATTAGCCAGGAGGAAACAAATTCGTGGGTAGGTCCGCAGAAAGACATAGGCAACCGTATACACGTGTTTCGGACTTTTTGGTCCTCATCAGTGCGGTGTAGCTAAGTTGAAAGGATAGGCACAACTTAAGAAACAATGACACAAATGGAAACTACTGACAGGAAGCCAGTTGCACATTTGTTTCTGCAATTGGAAGACCTTGAGTTTCGAAGGCAACATCATTGCCACGGAGGCAACTGTAAGCCATAACCCGAAGTAAAATACTTTTCCTTGTCTACTTTGAGATTTGTTCTTTTCATTTTTGCACAAGACCGTATATCAAAGCCAACTTTTGATACACATTATAATTTTTATTATCTTTGCCGGCAACTTTCATCCCTTTAAATTTTTTTCGTATCTCCTCAAATAAGGAAGCTATAACCATTTGCGGTTTTCCTACTTTTCAGGTTTTTGTAATATATCTCACAAAGTAGGCTATGGATTTCAAATTTCTTTTTACTGAAATATAGCTCACAAAAAATGGTGTAACTGTTTCTAAAACTTTAGTCTTCTACAATAGAAATTAAACGAGATATTTGGTGTGGAATAAGGAAGCTATAACCGTTTGTGGTTTTTCAGGTTTTTGTAATATATCCCACAAAAAATGGGATAACTGTTTCTAGAATTTCATTCTTCTAAAATATTATCTCATCTCATTTAGAAAAGATTCATATATAACCTTTTTAGCCCATCCTGTATATTCAAGCATAATTATCTATTTTATCTAGTTCCTTAATGTATAAAAATCCTATTTATAGATGTTATAGAACTCGAGATGCCGATATTGCCCATTCCTGCATATTTGAATTAAACCGAATTAATGTTCCTTTCAGCGATTGATATGCATTCTACATGCAAATCATCGGATTACTTTTGCTTACCTTGTATATAAAGCACTTTGATAAGCTAATCGTCAGCAAAGCCCGTGGCTCAACAAACTGTTAAATCGAATTCCCAATAGCGAAGGCATATAAATAATTTCAGGTTGATAATCTATACAAATAATTAAACTTTAAACATTCAATTGCAGTGTGTGACATTTAACAGTATAATTCAATTCACTGATTTCCCGGCATACTGAATTATATAAAAATAATGCATGTATTGTGCAGGTAAATGTATGGTAATAGGTAATTATTAAAATATTGCAAATGCATTATATACCCGTGCATTTATATTCGTATATCAGTTAGAATTCTACTAGTTGAAAATTAAATAATAACCATTTATATAATAAATATTGTGTCGCTTCGCTCATAATTTAATTTATATTCATTAGTTTAATTTTGCAATACTCGTAATTCAACAGCTCGATGTGTGGTTAGTGACACATTGTGAAGTTGTGTTAAGGACTATTCAAATTTCGAAGGGGCTCGATATTACATATATATATAAATATATATATATATATATATATATATATATATATATATATATATATATATATATATATATATATATAATGTATTTATAATCCTATGTTGACGCTTTTTTTTTGAATGATAAACCATCGAAAACTCTACATTATAACAAAAATTTAGAGATAAATTTCAATTTTCAAAGCCTTCTATGATTTATTTTCAATGTCGAAAATTCACAAATTTGATTAGCGATTTTTTTATTGAAATTTTAACTACACCACTGGATTCAGTAACCTCTCAAATGGGTAAATCCCAAGTTTCATGAAAAAATATTGAAAAATGACAGAGCTATGACAAATTTAATGTAGGCAGTTGTGCAACGCATTTTGATTGGAAACACCCCTGTAAAAAATGTGTCTATTATCTGATTTTGACGGGACTTTTTTTTAAATGATAATCCATCGAAAACTCCACTTTATGACAAAAATTTAGAGATAAATTTCAATTTTCAAAGCCTTCTATGATTTATTTTCAATGTCGAAAATGGACAAATTTGATTAGCGATTTTTTTATTGAAATTTTAACTACACCACTGGATTCAGTAACCTCTCAGATGGGCAAATCCCAGGTTTTATGAAAAAATATTGAAAAATGACAGATTTATGACAAAATTAATGTAGGCTCATAGTAACTTTTACTTGATTTTTTCTAAAAATCGAAGTAGCCCGTGAAAAATAAACAAAAGAAAGATAAATTAAGTGAATAGTTTTAATATATATTGTCATTTAAATAAACTTAATCAAATTGGACTTAAAAACATAAGTATGAACAATTAAAAGTAATAATAATTAGATACCTATTAAATAAAAAAACAACTCATTGTACAACATTACACTAAAACTTCTTAAATTTTTGTAGCCTCTACAAGGCCGCCGTTTATTTCTATGCACTTGTCGAATCGTTTTTTAATATTTTTTACGACATTCTGTAATTGTTGCCGGGTAACTTCTGCACAAGCTTGTCTTATTCTTGCACACAAATCTTCTCTATTACTCGGGCGTGACCTGTAAACTTTAGATTTTATTAAATCCCATAAAAAGAAGTCCGTGGATCGGGTGGCCATTCAATTAACGGGCTACCACGACCTATCCATCGATTAGAAAAGTTAGCATTCAGCCATCTGGTAACCACTCTGGCATTATGGACAGGGCTTCCATCTAATTGAAAATGTAGATTTACTCTTTCTTGTATTGGAAGTTCATGTAGAATATTCCAAAATTCATTTCTTAGGAACTGTAAAAACTGCATGCTATTCATATTACCTTCAAAAAAGAAAGGGCCAATGATTGTTTCATTGAGCAACCCACACCAAACATTAACTTTTTGGGAATATTGTCTTTTAAAATTAATGACTAACTGTGGGTTTTCTATAGCCCAAAACCTAGAATTTTGTGACGATACTACCCCGTTTGTTGTAAAAGTTGCTTCATCGCTGAATAAAATATTTTTATTAAAATTTCTGTTATTAAGATACTCTCCTTGAGCCCACAAGGAAAACTGCATCCGTCTGTTATCATCACCAGGTTCCAACGTGTGTAAAAATTTGGGTTTGAATTGTTTTACCAAATTCTTCTTAAGGCATCGGCGAATATTTTCTCTAGGTAAATTCAAATCTAAGCGAGCTACTCTTACACTGGCGTTTGGATTGTTGTTAAAATAATTTAAAACTGTCTGCTCGTACCTGGTTCTTCTTTTTATATTACACACTCATTAAATATTTTGTTTATTTTATAAACAGTACTTTTAGTAATGTTGGGCCTATTCGGATGCCTGTTGTTGAATATCTCGCATACCTCTTTCAAAGTTCTGTCATTATCTCTAAGGCGCATAAGTTCAATTTTTTCCTGTACATTTAGATTATCCATAATTAACTACAAACTAATAAACTAATACTTGATAATAACTATCGATTAATTTTATAATTCAATAACAATGAATATGAGAATATGCGAATTTTAAAAATTTGACGTTTGACTATAAAATATGTTTTCCATGGCACCCTATTATTATCTGACATTACTCAATAAAAATGTAATATTTATTAAAACTATTCACTTAATGTATCTTTTGTTTGTTTATTTTTCATGGGCTACTTCGATTTTTAGAAAAAATCAAGTAAAAGTTACTATGAGCCTACATTGAATTTGTCATAAATCTGCCATTTTTCAATATTTTTTCATGGAACTTGGGATTTGCCCATTTGAGAGGAGGTTACTGAATCTAGTGGTGTAGTTAAAATTTCAATAAAGAAATCGCTAATCAAATTTGTCCATTTTCGACATTGAAAATAAATCATAGAAAGCCTTGAAAATTGAAATTTATCTCTAAATTTTTGTCATGAAGTGGAGTTTTTGATGGTGTATATTTTGAAAAAAAAGCGTTAACATAGGATTATAAATACATTTTTTACAGAGAGGTTTCCATTTGAAATGGGTCACACTGTATATATATATATATATATATATATATATATATATATATATATATATATATATATATATATATATATAAAACCAGACGGTAATCAACAGCTACTCTCCGAGCTATGTGTCCCACCGAGCGCTGAATTACAAGTTACAAGCCTGGCGCGTTAAGTGTAATAATTGCATATTACCAACAAAACGCTAATGCTTCGATTGCAACAAACACCATCCGAAAGACTGATCCTACTTAAAGGAGCTCTCGTGTCAGTTCGTCACATTCCTATCTTACACTGACGAGAGCCAACAGTCTGCAAGTGAAAGTTTCATTTACAAAAACCGAACCAAAATATTACACAGATCGTGCTAAATACAAATAAACTACTAATTATTATATAAAATTGTTAAACGGACAGAGGCCATGTAAAAAATGTTTTCCTTCTTGATCCAGACTTACAGTGAAGAGCTCTATCTGCCATTAGGCTATGGCACATTGTTCGCGAATCACCCTGTATATGATAGAAGAAGGAAATAATATTAACAAAATGCCAGAGTTAAGTTTGAAACAAAATTTCTCCCCGTTTTACCTCTTGCAGCATAATTAATTGAATCTATCAAATATCACTTTGAAGTCAGGTGCAAAAGAGAACAAATAAAGCAACCGAATGTATTTTTGAAATAACACATTTTCGCATCGACGTCAAAGCGATTTTAAGTAATTTCGTATAATTCCACGCTTTTGTAAAACCGACTGAAGTTTTATTTAATATTTACATTGTAAGATATGTTACACCGAAATGTTTGTTTTATAAATATCTGAGGGTTAAAGATACATTACATTAATGAACCAAAAGCGCAAAAATTAAATGATCTAAATATGTACATTCATATATTCATGTTTTGGGTTATTTGATATTTACAAGAAGAGTAAATATCAAATTACGAAAAACATTATGCTTGGTTGCTGTTAAGCATATACCGCATATCCTTTCAATTTATTATGTGCTGAAAATATATTTACGCACGGCTGTTGTCGACCGCTTTAACCACTTAAGTACGTGCGTGTATATTACCTGAATATAAACTCCGTATTTAATTATTCTGTAATCTCACACGTGATTATTTTGAGCGTGCATTATTAATCTAACAAGATGAACCAAAATGTCTAATTAATAATTCGCAAAAGAGTACATCTCGTCATTAAGTCGAGGAAATTACCCATTACGCTGTAAATTTTCAAACTTATTATAACTTTTAAAGCTTAACATAACAGGCATCATCCGAGCTTAAGTACAGTTTAATACAAAGGGTAATGATTAAATATAGATTATGTTTCTCCCGCTGTAATTTAAACTGTATAAAACAAAACTTTGTGCGAGAAAATTTTCAACCTCATAAACATTTCACTTTGATTTTCGAGTTCGTGGTGGTGTGCCCTGATTCATACATCACACTGAGACGTATTAAGTGCTGTTAAGTCCTTAATACAGTAATCAGTCACTATTCAACACACCACGACGTATTTCCGCGCCTTCAGGCAAAGCACATATTAAGAAACATATAGAACCCCGGCGACTCCGCCATTTCATTGCCTCAGTTTCTCGTCCCACATATTTTTTCCGCTCTAATGGGCCCTACGTTCGAAGCTTTTTGGCCACTTCCGTTTGTATTATCTTGGTAAATGAAAGGATAAGAAATGTCATTGTAAAGATCGTTGTGATTCCGGTTTCATGTTGACTGATCTCCCGCAAAAGGAGGAAATAACTCGACGTATAACTTTCGAAATAATTTCCGTTATCAGATACTGATATAGCTCGTACTAATACAATTTCACTGACTGCGTACGTTTTAAAATTGAATATAATGGAGGCGAACTGACGCGAAAAATTCAGACTTTTTGTTGCAGAAATAAGAATTCTTATCAACAAGTCATTTCACAGTGCGCTAGATATCGATAAACGCCATCGAAATGCGACATGTTTTTATTATTTTTTAAGTAAGTTATCAGCATTAGTGAAGTCAGTCCAAAAATTATCAGGATTTTTTGGTTGTAGATTTATTAAAATAAAATGTGATTTAATGTCGTGAAAAAAAGTTGTACAAAAATTGGAGATGTATATAAATTATAACAATTTAAAAGAATTAATTTCGAAAGAATGTTGGGATGAATTATATCTATTAAAATACGTAAACGTTGTTTTTGAGTTTTTCAAAGATAAGCTGTTGTATTATATACATAAATGTACAAAAATTTTTCAAATTAAATCTAACGAAAAAAAGATCAAACCATGGATTACCAGCGGGCTAGTAATTTCAATAAGAAATAGGGATAAACTTAAATTACAATTAAATAGAGATAGAAATAATTTAATACTTGCGCAAGAGTATAAAAGATATAGAAATAAAGTTAACGAACTTCTCAAAAAAACAAAAAGAGAATTTTATTGTAACAAAATTGCAGAAAACAAAAACAATATAAGAAAAATTTGGGAAATAATAAAAGATGGTCTAAATGAAAATACTAACAACTGCCAAACATTAATGTTAAAACATGATAATCAAATTATCATAAATGAAAATCAAATCGCAGAAACATTCAATGATTATTTTATAAATATTGGAAAGGAAATGGCAGATCAAATAAAAGTAGATAAAAAGTTAAATGATAGAGATATTTCTTACAATAACATGTTTCTTAATCCAGTAAGCGAGGATGAAATTTTAAGGAATATTAATAATCTGAAAAACAATGCTGCCTCTGGTTATGATAAAATATCAGCAATAACATTAAAAAAGATTGGCGCATATATAGCAAAACCATTAAATTATATCTTTAATCTATGCTTTGAGGAAGGAATATTCCCATCCGATTTAAAAGTAAGTATAGTTACACCCATTTACAAGAAAGATGACAGGACTGTAGTAGGTAATTATAGACCAATCTCCGCAATTAATAATTTGGGCAAAATCTTGGAAATGTGTATCAAGAGTAGATTGGTGGAACACTTAAACTATAACAAAATATTATCTAATAAGCAGTATGGTTTTCAAGATAAAAAAAGTACAGAAGATGCAATATACGAGGTCACCCAAACACTATATAATTCAATTGAAAATAATAAAAAACAAATAGCGGTATTTTTAGACTTGGCCAAGGCCTTTGATACTGTGTCAAATAGTAAATTAATAGAGAAACTTGATAATTATGGTATTAGAGGTGTACCTAATAAACTATTTGCTAGTTATCTCAAATCCAGGAGACAATGTGTAAAAATTCGGAATCAAAATAGTTTTTTAAGGGAAATAAATATGGGCATACCTCAAGGGACTGTCCTTGGACCGCTCCTATTCATCATTTACGTCAATGAAATGCTATTTCTAAACATCAATAGTAAAATTATTGCATATGCCGATGACACTGTTCTTCTGGTTGAAGGAGATACCTGGCAAAATGCTATGGAAAAAACCGTAACTGAATTCGCAACATTGCAGCAATGGCTCTCAGAAAATTTATTCACAATTAATCTTGATAAAACAAAATTTATATGTTTCAGCATTTATGATAGAAATTCGCTCAATATTAATACATTAAAAGTACATACTGTTAATTGTATCTTACAAAATAAAACCAATTGCGACTGTACTGGCGAGTTAAAAGCAACAGATAGCATAAAATATTTGGGAATCACTATAGACAAAAATATAAAATGAAATGAGCAAATAAATAACTTAAACAATAAAATTCGAAAATTAATATATAAATTCTACCATCTCCGAAATATAATGCCTAATTACATATTAAAAACATTGTATTATGCCTTGGCCCAGTCTATAATCCGCTGCGGGATAACAATATGGGGAGGAACTTACCGCTCTAATTTAGAACCCTTAAAAATTTCGCAGAAATATTTAATTAAAGTAATTTTAAAAAGAAACAAACAATACCCTTCCGACCTATTATTTAATGAATTTAAAGTTTTTGACATTGATATGTTGTATGTGAAAAGTGCCCTCATATTTACTTTTAGACATAAAAGTTTATTACACACCACGGCCAATCATGATTACAGCACCCGCAATAAAGTAAATTTAAATTTCAATCTTCCACAAATATCACGCTCAACCATCCAAAGATCAATTATTTACTATGGCCCTAAATTTTACAACCTCCTCCCTATTACGATAAACAAAAAATTAACAATATCAAGTTGTTTTCCAAGAGGTTAAACACATTTATTGAGGAAAATAAATCTACTTTTATTCGAATTCTTATTAATGCTTAGAATATTTATATAAAATTATATTATTTCATTCATAAAATATGTTTTTTGTTAAAAGATAATTTCTATGCGATATGTACAGTATACACATACAGGCTTCTCGCCTAGAGTGTATAAACTCGTAACTATTAAGTATACAGATAGATTTAGATGTAGATTATAATATTTCTTTTGGTTCTTTTGATGACGTATCTGTTAAACCTATGTTCACACCAAATGATAAATAAATTTGATTTGATTTGATTTGGTTAGTTCCCTACACACACTATATCCTGCACCATTTATCCTGCAAACGATCGATATTTTCCTACACACGAAAAATTCTACACATTTAAATTATTAAGCATTAAATGGCCCAAATTGTCATATACTTCAAATAATCCTTGCTCTACACTTGTCTCAAATTATCCTTACTATAGCCAATCAAATTATTTTGAAATGTTGCCACGACAAAAATTTCTGAAAATATTCCTCTTTATCTCTTAAACTTAAAAACTTAACTCAAAAAACTTTGCTATTGTGATTGTCGTTATTTTATTTAATACCTCCTACCAATAATTATACTTCGCTATACTCGTTATACTGCCATTCCACTATTGTGCTTTGTCGAGAACGGACGAACACTCAGTGACAGTAAAAGGTTAAAAAATTAAAAGGTGGAAAATATATAACGGTAAAATTCCTTCTAATTAATTTTCGAAGAACATGTAACAGAAAGATGGTTATATGGAAGAGCAACTATGTTAAATATCGCCATCTCCCTTATGCACTCTTTTGTATTTTTCGTGCTATATAAAAAAAATAAAGACATATTATTATTATTATTATTAAATTATTAGTTGTAGTAGATAACTAATATACAGGGTGGGGCAGTAGTGCGTCGGACCTCGATATCTCGAGTTCTACGATTAGATGAAAAAGTTTATAACTGGAAATTATTTTCGACATACAGGGCGAGCCAAAACGAAATTACAGAACTAAGTGACTTTTTTTTAATGGAATGCTACGTATATCAGTACATTTTTTGAAGTATCTTTCTAGGCTTTATTCATTCCTATATTAGCATTGAATATCTCTCAACCACTTGGATGTAATGAATTTTTTTGTTAAAATAATGCAATCTGCAGATGGATATTAAAAAAATCACCACAGTCACAATTATGGGTATTCAGCAAAACTTATATAAACACCAGTTACGAAGCATATAATTAATGTTTTTGAATCATTTTCATTTCCAAAAAATGTACAGGGTGGCCAGAAATTATTTTTCAATTAAGAACATTTTAAATTGAAATTTCTCAATTTTTTCAAATGGAACACTCCTCTATATCTCGACGATGTTATGTAGAAATGAAAAATGAACAATTTTTTTAAGTACTTCCCTAGGGCTAATTGCAACCAATTTCGTTTTATTGAGTAATAATTACAAAATTCAAAAATAAACTTGAAAAAAGAGGTTTCTACAAATAACTCACTAGAAAAAATTATAATAAATGTTCCGCATGTTGCCCATTTTGTTTGACATACATCTCTATCGCTTTTGAAATGAGGTTCCCACTGTTCCTAAAACTGCCGGTGTGATAGATGTAAAGGCAGTTATTATTCTTTCCTACATATTGTGTACTGTTGTTGGTGTGTCTCTATAAACAATTTCCTTCACGTATTCCCATAAAAATAAATCCATTTTTGTAAGATCTGGAGATCTAGCAGGCCATTTAGTAGGTCCATTTCTTCCAATCCATTGATTACGGTAGGTATTATGTCTCTAACTGCATTTAAATAATATGGTGAAGCACCATCTTGTTGAAACCACATCTTATTTCGAATTCTTTCAGGGAAATTTACCAATAATTGTGGCAGATAGTTTTCCAAAAAATGAAGATAAATAGCTCCCGTCAATGTACCATCAAAGAAATGTGGCCCAATTACATGTTCTCCAATAATTCTTCCCCAAACCTTTATAGACAATATGTGATGGTTATCAACTTGCATAAGAAAGTGAGGATTTTCCGAAGCATAATAATGGAAATTGTGCCTATTAACAAATCCATTTTTATGAAAAGTTACCTCATCACTGAATAAAACAGTATTGAAGAAGTTGACATCATGTTGCATTTCACCTCTGGCCCAATTATAAAATTGTAGGCGCTTTTGAAAATCGTCATCAGATAATTCCTGGTGCATTTGAATATGATATGCATGCAACTTATTTGTTTTTAAGATTCGACTCACAGACCGTCTACCTGTTCCTACTAATGAGCTCACTTCTCTTTGACTAACATGGGGATTCTCAACCGTTGCCAGCTATTTCCATACACTCGCCTTTGATTTTTTTCCATTATTTGGTATTAGAAGTTGTACTTTCTCGTTGATAGTTTTTATATTTAATTTCATTTACACCAGATTTATAAATTTGTTTACTTTCCTCTATTATTGGCGAGTTTCCACGTCTATCGTAGAAGCACCTAAATTATTTTATTATCAGAAATTTTGGGATATAAATAATAAAACTATATTTTGTAGAGAGACCAACAAAGTTCTACCATTTGTAAATTATTTTTCACAACAAATTTGGAAAACCTGCGAATTACCTACCGACTGTTCTGAAATTAGAAAATAATGCCGAAACCAATTAAACCCATTCTACTCGTGAAGATTAAATATCAAGCAAAATGATAAGTGTTGATGAAGCTTTAATAATTTCACAATTTGTGTTTAGCCAGCGATAAGTACCCATCTGCACTTAAGACAGCCATCGTTGCCCCAATTAACAAACGAGGAGATAAGAGTGGCATTGAATGTGTGAATTTATCGACCAATTTCAACGCTGAGTGTTATCTTCAAGATTTCAGAAAGGATGTTATATAAACGAACACTCACATTTCTAATTAAGTTCAAAATAATCGCCATTGAACAGTATGGATTTCTTGTTAAAAGGTCTACCGAATTGGCAATTATTGACAACTGAAATTATATACAGGGTGTTGTAAGTGTGACGGTCATAACAAGTCACATATGATTGTGCGCATTCATATTCATTATTCATTGATTATGTCATATAGAAAGGAACTGAGACGTTCGAGAGTTTTTATTGCATAAATCGCTCAATTGGTCATTTAAAATGAGTAAACCGCTGAGTGCTATTAAATTAAAGGGTGCAAATTGGAGATAGGGGTGAAAATCAACTCTTTTTAATATAACTCGAAAACAAAGCAAAATTCAGGTATAGTTATAGGAAACTTCTTGTAGAGAAACGAATTTCCCATCGAAATTACTTATTTAAAAAAAATAAAAAACAATTATTTGTGCGAAAAGTATAAAAAAAGCAAAAAATCCAATTTTCTCTTTTTATTACTTTTTTGCCTATAACTTTTTTTGAGCAGTATAGGCAAAAAAACTGATGAAATTTTCTTTAAAATGGTGGTCTGAAAAAATTTTTTCGGTGAAAATTGACTGAGATATAATCGCTCAAACATAGCCATTTTTTTCGATTTTTATCGCGTTTACCTTAATATTGTTTTAAATCTTATTTTTTACAACAAAATTAATTTTTACTCAATAAAACAATTTATTTCAAGTTGATTTGTTTATTTTCGCAAATTTATAAAACGGTGATGATTTTTTAAACAATGTGTCAATTTATTATACTAAAATATTGATTTTTTATCTATCTGATGTATACAGGGTGTCTCACCGGGAACTGAATCGATCGACATAGAGAAAAGTACGCATCAGAAAATTTTAAAAATTTAGATAATTACTAACGTCGGTGTGGCCAATCCAACTAAAATAATTACAAGCAGCTGGCACTTCCGCTTATACCGGAAGTCGATACCAAATTGCTTATTTCAAATGGAATACCCTATATATTTTAGGTTTTCGAAAAGAGCATAAAATTCTGAGTCAAAAATATGTAGCATATCCTATACCTAAACCTAGCCGTTTCAGAGATATTTGACATTTTATAGAAAATTTGAGAGGTGCAACGGTTTGCAAGAACCGTTATAACTTTCTTCGTGTAAAAGATCCTCATTTGCTTCTTGTCACACAAAAGAACACAAGGAGAACTACGTTCTACAACTGAAATAAGTTCAATAATATCATACCAAGCGTTCCGTTTTTCGCGTTACATTTTGTCAACTTCAAACCGTGAAAACTTGTTGTGTCGAGGTGAAAATAAATAGCCTGACTGGGCTTAGCATAGTTCAAATGTGCTTTTAGAGGGTGGCATATTAAACATAATATTTTTAGTCGCAATAAATCCTCGCTATAGTCGCTATAAGTCCTCTATAAATCCTTATTTTACTATAAGGAAAGTAACCAGACTGCAACCAAAGTTACAAGTCTGGCGCTTTAAGTGTAATAATTGCATATTACCATCAAAACGCTAATGCTTCGATTGCAACAAACACCAGCCGAAAGACTGATCCTACTTAAAGGAGCTCTCTTGCCAGTCGTCACACACCACTTGCAGACTGTAGTTTCGAGCTGTTGGCTCTCGTCAGTGAAAGGTAGGCATGCGACGACTGTCGCTATTGTAAAAATACCGGGATGTACCAAATAGTCAAAGGATCCTCGTGCCGGTCGTCGCATGCCTACCTTGCATTGACGAGAGCCAACAGCTCGAAACTGCAGTCTGCAAGTGGTGTGTGACGACTGGCAAGAGATCTCCTTTAAGTAGGATCAGTCTTTCGGCTGGTGTTTGTTGCAATCGAAGCATTAGCGTTTTGATGGTAATATGCAATTATTACACTTAACGCGCCAGATTTGTAACTTTGGTTGCAGTCTGGTTACTTTCCTTATAGTAAAATAAGGATTTATAGAGGAGTTTGCGACTAAAAATATTATGTTTAATAATTAGTGCTGTTTATAGATCGCCCAATACTGTTTACCACGAATTTAATAGAAATCTAGAAAATTACCTTAAAACAATAAACACAATTAATAAAAATAACTACTTTTTATTTGTTGGAGACAAAAATATTGACTTATTACAAAATTATGGCTATGTAAAAGAGTACCAAAATATATTACATGAGTCAGGTTATATACCTACAATTAATAACATTACTAGATCACAGGAAAGTCATAATTCGTGTATAGATCACATTTTTATTAAGTCTAAACATAATTCGTCAGATATAACAGTAATGCCTCTAATCATAAATTCAAATATCACGAACCATCATACAATAATACTTCAAGTAGTAATACTAAACTATAAAGAAATGGTACAAGAAATTGAAATCTGTACTAAGATGATTAATTGTAAATAATTGGAAGAATTCTTTAGTACCATGACATGTGGCACCAGATACTCAGAAATTAATATAAATGAAATCACGGACAAATTCATCAACATTATTAAAAGCTTTTAAGTTGCAATGTTTGTTTGTTAGTTAGTTTGTTTAGGTCAAATCTTGCAATCAAAATTTCGATTAGTTCTAATTAAGCTAAAGCTTTGAAATTTTGCACATGTGCATAAGTCCGGTGACAATACACTTTACCATTTTCATATAAGAAAAAAACAAGATGGCGGCTTCAAGATGGCGGACGACTTTATTTTTTATTATTTATTTAAGATCTAGTTCAATTCAAAATCGATATCTGGGGGTTTTCTATGTCACGGATTATGAATTTTTAGTCAAAATTCAGAAATCGAAAATGGCTGCGCCAATATGGCTGACGACTTTTGTCAATGAGGTCCAAGTCGATCAAAATCGATATCTGGGGGTTTTCAGGATCGCGGATTACGAATTTGTAGTCAAAAATTTAGTACAAGATGGCGGACGAATTTACCGTTTATGATCCGATTCGTTTCTAAATCAATATCTGGGGATTACAGTATATCAAAAGACTAAAAAGTAAAAAATAAAATTTCATAAAAAAATATTTTCATTTTGTTTAAATGCTCTAAAAAGTAAACAATAAACTTTGAAGTAAATCAAACCCATCATTTTGTTACATTATATATTTTTTTATGACATAAAAGCTTGTCGCAAGCAATCTCGTTTACATAGGAAAATCTCATAGATAGATAGAGGATAAAAAAAATAATATGTAAAAGAAAAAAAAATTTAACCCTTAATAATTTGTTTCTTTTATTGTTTCTTTGACATTGGGTTGGTGTTTCCAGATAATGGATCTTATGGAACACGTTATGGTTTTTCTTAGTCACCATAATGCGTAGTGGTCAAATATCGTGAAAGTCACTTTGTGGTCTTTCTGAGTTAAAAACAACTGGTCGTGGCTATTTTTACAAGTGCCACAACACGAATATCGCATTGATTGTGGATGATTTAAAGAAACTACATCGCGTTCTGGACCTTTTTTTCACACTATTATCATTTTCGTTCTTTGAGCATAACAGTTACAAAATGAATTTTGTTCATGAACTACAGAATTTTGTTTGTACATATTTTGTGCAGTCCACCATAGGGTACTATATCACCCACCTCGGTACTCGCATTTAAGACGTATCATAGATGAATAGGTACATTGACACATCATTTACAAACAATAGAAATAACAACGGCCCCAGGATTGATCCTTGGGTTACTCCACGACACATATAAACAACACTACCACCACAGAAATTAGACAATCCTCAATTTCAGAAGCCAGGGCTTGTGCGGAAGGGGGTTACACATTGAAAAAACGCGGACATAGAACCATTTCCTCCGACAGTGCCAGTGCCGGAGCCAGTAATCAAACCCACACACACACTCGGTTATCGACCCGACAATATTTATTACATCAAAGACGTGACCATTTATTGAGATTTCAATCAGACAAATAAAACTTCAACCAACCACCACATCACCCTTAAAATTATATTCATAAATATTTCAAAATATAAAATGAAAACAACGTTTTTGATAATCTTAAGGATCATAGCTGAAACACAATTAAGTAGTAAGCAATATGGTTTAATACTAATCAACGGAGTCTTAACAAACACACAACGTTGCTGTCCATTCATTGTTAAGTTTTTAAAAATAAATTTACATCCTGGCTCGTCCTGGGAAAATCGCATATACCAACTGGCAAAAGAACTTTTATAAGATATTTATTCTAGACAAGGAGTAAGTCAGTAGTTTTAGCAGCTTACTACGGCCTCTTTCCGGTTGATATAGTATATGGTATATTAGCATGGGACCACTCACTCCATGCAATGCAAATCCTTAAGCTACAACTAAGAGCGATAAGAATTATTTATGGCTTGGCACGCGAGGATGATGTAAGTCTTAAATTTATGGAACTGAAAATATTGACTTTAATATCACCCTGTGTCCTAAGATGTTTGTTATGGGTTAAAGAAAAGCTAAATAACTCCCAAACTTGTTATCAGAAGCATTATCACTATACAATAATGAATGAATGATGTTTATTTATCTCAAAGGTATTACATGTCACAGTTTTAAGTAAAAAATGCAGACAAGTTGAGTATTACATACTTATATCTATCCTAAATATAGTATTACATACTTATGTCTACAGTCTACATTAGCAGAAATAACCTATGAACTAGTTTCTTCCGGGTATTGCCGCAGTCGTCGAACTTGACGCTTCGCTGATCATTTTGTCAGCTTCTTCAGAAGGATTCTAAGGACTGAATTTGTTGTGTTACGCTCCTCGTTATATACTTAGACGCCGCTTCGCTAGTCATTCGTCACGCTTGGTTCTCTCCGCTACTCATTCTTCGTATTTGGTGATTTAATACGATGCTGGTACTTGGCAGTGCCAGTCTCCACATGTAACTAAGTCGATACCCATCCTTTCTGATAAAGTTGTTCATGTTTTTCATAATTTCCAGTGGTTCCCTAATGAATTGCGGATAATGACGCGTATTCCTGTTTAAATATTGACGTTTCCGTAGTCAATTTTTATGGTTCTCGTTATTATGGACATGGTCTGCTATCGCCGACCTATCTGTGTATCCAAATCTGGTATTTCTTTCATGTTGTTTGATTCTGAACTGGATACTACGTCCTGTTTGTCCGATGTAGCTCTTACTACATGTGTACTTCAACTGATAAACACCTTTTGTTAACAGTTTGGGGACAGGGTCTTTGATTGAGGGAAGCACCGGCTGTATTTCCTTCACCGTTCGAAACCGTACACCTACTTTCTTTTTAACACGCTTTTATTAACTTCACCTGTATGTTTGTTTGTTTGTTAGTTTGCATGCTTGCAATGGAATCTTTGAACGTGATTTTCACCTACTTCAAAACGTCAGATTAAACTGAAACTTTGCACACTTATCAACGACCGATGACAATACAATAATTTGACAACTTTGTCCTAATGTCCTCACCAGGATATGATAAAATAAATGACCAATCTATTGTCGAGATTTTGACGGAGGAGCCGTTGTCATTAATAAATATTTTATTATTGGTGAGAAACGTGCCGAGGGATGAATGGCAAGAAGGTGACTAAAACATATAGTTTAAAAAACTAAAAAAAAAACACGCTTTAATAGCAAACCGAACTAAAAAGTAAAAAATAATGTTTATATATTAAGATTATTATTTTATTGTAAAAAGCGTGGGGTTTATAACAATTGATGTCACCCCACGCTTTTTATAATAGAATAAGTATCTTAATATTTAAACATTATTTTCTTACTTTTTATTTCGGTTTGCTATTAAAGCGTGTTTTTTAGTTTTTTTAAACTAGAATTTTTTCGATAAAATCTTCTTCAGCCTGTCACATTGAACTGCCAACTTTCCTGAAAGTTTCGCTCTCTGAACATATGAGGATTTGAATCACTCCAATAATGCGAATTGTGTCTATTAAAAAGTCCATTTTTAGTAAATTTTGCTTCATCTGTCCATATAATATTTCCCAAATAAGAATCATGACCTTCAGACCTTATTAGAATAAACTCACAAAAATTCTGTCTTCTTAGGAAATCTGTTTCTTTTAATCTTTGAACCATATGGAATGAAAACGGGTGAAACTTCTGTTTTAATAAGATCCTGTGAATTGAATCCTTGCATAGTCCCGATTCCAGAGCAGCTTGTCTTAATAACATCCTTGGAAATGCATGAAAATATCCCAGAATCACTATTTCAATGTTTTCGTCATCAACAATAGGCTTTCTTCTTTGCATTTTTGCCTTGACACAGAGCCATAATTTTTAAAATCTTCCAGTATGCGTTTTACAGTGTTTGGTGACGGTTTCCGTTTTTCTGGATGTTGAGTAGCAAATGTGTTGCAATTTCTTGATATTACTTTATCACATTCTCCATAAATGATAAACAAATTTAAAAAGTCTTCGTGGGTGCAATTTAAACGTGCTGGCATTTTTGACATAAGATAATGACTGATTGTTTCTAATCATGGCTATTTTGATGAAATGATTACAACAATTCATAAATTTCTAATAAAATCGCAAATATTTCAAAAAGTTGTAACTTTAACCCCCACAATGCTAATATCAGAAAAAAGGGAATTCAATTTTACACAACTTGACGTAAAAAAATACAGGGTGTTCCATTTGACCTAAACAAGTTTTCGCGGTTTGAAGTTGGCAAAATGTAACGCGAAAAACGGAACACTTGGTATGATATTATTGTATTTATTTCAGTTGTAGAACGTATTTCTCCTTGTGTTCTTTTTACGTGAGAAGAGGAAAATGAGGATCTTTTACACGAAGATAGTTATTGTTAAAGAACGCTATAACCCCGATATACTTTTCGACGTTGTAACAAAATCCGTCTTAGGAAATACTTCGTAAGAAAAGCGTGCTTCACGTAAAAACGCCGTGGAGGAGGTTTTTAATTCTTGGAAACATATTTTTGCTCTTCGGAGCATTTCTTATGCCAAATTTTCGCTAACTCTTCAAGGAGCGTTAATTTAGAAAGTGTAGTAAATGTCGCTGCACAGGGACGTAATGTCGCCCCGACCACCCAATTTTAGAAAGTATACTAAAATTGGACTTCACTTCAAACTTCAAACTTCAAACTTCAAAATTTCCAAGATTAAAAACCCTTTTACGAATCCACGTTGTTCAGCACTGCAACTCTTACGAGGTATTGAATATGAGGACAAGTTAGTCCAACGACTATTCAAAGTATATCGGAAGTTATAGCGAAAATAGCCCTTAGCGACATGGGACCCCCATCATTTCCTAGCAGTCGGATTTGACGGGGAAATGATGCGTTTTGACGGGGTTTGCCCTAAACCGGTTCCTCAGTGATTCGGAGTCAAAAAAGTATCTATACCATGTACTCACACGTGCATGGGATCTGCCTTGCCTGAACGTAAAAGTTGTTATTGCATAATACAAACGAAGTAGAGACGCTTCAAGCAATTTTAAGCTCCGAGGAGCGACCAAAATTTATGTGAATTAATAAATACGTTTATAAGACAGGCAAGCAAAAGCCCACCAAAATTTCAGTTACATGAAACTTTTCTTGAATCTTTTTGTGCATCGTTAGCTTATCAAACTGCATATTGGATGGTAGTTGGTACCGTATGAATCGTCCCGTTCCTCATCATGTGTTGTACACGGGTCAGACCATTGTTTGTTAACATTTTCTCTTGAAAAAGTTGTTGTAAAAACATAAAATTTTTAAAGATTTAATATATTTATTTTGAACTTTATATTGTCTTTTAGTTGTGTTTTCTAACAAAATTCCTTTTCAGGTTTAATTTTAAGAGAGTGTAATACAGACAGTGTTAGATTTATAGTGTTACGACGTCTTCCAATTGATACCATCAGAGCAGCAGTTAAGCATAAACGACAGTAAGTATGATTTATTATATTATTCTCCGTTTGAAACAGTCGTGTTGAACCCTAAAAATTTTGTGAACGTTTTATTATAACAGTTCTTGCAAACCGTTGCACCTGCCCAAGTTTCTATAAAATGTCAAATATCTCTGAAACGGCTAGGTTTAGGTATAGGATATGCTACATATTCTCGACTCAGAATTTTATGCTCTTTTCGAGAACCCTAAAATATATAGGGTGTTCCATTTGAAATAAGCAAGTTGGTATCTACTTTCGGTATAAGCGGAAGTGCAAGCTGCTTGTAATTATTTTAGTTGGATTGGCCACACCGACATTAGTAATTATTTTAATTTTCAAAATTTTCTGATGCGCACTTTTCTCTATATCGATCGATTCAGTTCCCGGTGAGACACCCTGTATATATATTTGTGTGTATATATTTGTATATGATTTAGTGTCTCCTGAGAACGGCGTGCCGCCATCATCATCTCGTAGCCTAATATTGTAAAGCCTCATTGTAAATTTGTACGTTTTGTTCTACTTTATATTTAATTTTTATTTTTTATTTTATGCCTGTTTGATTTACCAAACGCATTGTAATACTGGCTTAAGGACATCGGTCAATGGCCTTTTGATAATAGATGTATTTATACTTGTATTTATATACTTATATAATCAATAAAATCAATCAATAAATCTATCTATCTATTATGTTCTGTAAAGTTGAATATAACACAAAGATCCGCCTTTCAAAGATCTTATTTAAAAAGAAATTATCTAAATCGGATATCAAATAAAGCAAAATGGAACACGCTGTATATATAATTTATTCACATGTCGCTCACTTATTACTATTTAGGGGTATTTCGACAAGATAGGATAAAAAAATAAATGTAAATCGATGATTCACAAAATGTTCCTTCAACGACTTAACTATTATTGAATGCTTTGATTCCCCTGCTCGTATATATGCTTTTAATAACCAAATTTTGATCGGAATAACTGACGTTAACTGGTGCGGTCTATTAATTATTCATACTTCAAGGAGCAAACCGTGGATGTATACGATTAATTTTTAACAACATTGGTAGACTGGAATTGTGGTGCAATCGGATTCAACCAGTCATGCCGCGGGTTCATGTATAATTCACACAATCTCGGGGGATTTCTCAATTCGCTATCAACCTAATGATGGATACAAACTCGTTTGTATATAATTATTATCCATCTCTAAGTCATTAGCGGTATAATGTTACGCTAATTGCGACTGAAAAGGAAACTAACGCACATCAACTTATTTATTCGCAAATAATGAGTGGGTAGAACAAATAACTCATCAGCGGTGTTAATTATTGGTTTTTTATGTAGACCGGCACCTCCACCCTTCCCTCTGGTATATTGTTGAATATAAATAATCACACGTGTGTTTTCTAATATTCAAACAGACCATAATTAAAATTATAGGCTGCATTCCATACACTATACATCAGATATGTACCTATACCGTCTGTCTATTTTACGAGGGCCATACCAAATATCTCGCTTAATATCTATTGAAGAAGAATAAAGTTTTAGAAACAATTATCCCATTTTTTGTGAGCTATATTTCAGTAAAAAGAAATTTGAAATCCATAGCCTACTTTGTGAGATATATTACAAAAACCTGAAAAATAGGAAAACCACAAACGGTTATAGCTTCCTTATTTGAGGAGACACGAAGAAAGTTAAAGGGATGAAAGCTGACGGAAAAGACAATAAGAATAATAATGTGTATTAAAAAATTCGAAAAACGCAGTTGGCTTTGACATATGCTCTTGTGCAAAAATGAAAAGAACAAATCTTAAAGTAGGCCATGACACCATTAATTCCGTTTATTTTTTCTCTTTCCAACGATATAGAACATGTCACAAAAATTTTAACTGATAGTATCAAAATTTAATATTTTACGAAAACCACAATTCATATCATTGAATCGTAAAAATCAGCTATACCATGATTGTAAAAGTTTACTTTATAATAACTATAATTCAGTAATTATTTATTACAATTTAATACAAACAAACAAGTATCTCATAAATAAAAATACAAGTACAAAATGAACATAAAAAAAAACGAAAAACTATGTATAACAGTACTACCTGCTATCATACTGAAAAGAAAATGTGTGTACTTATTTTTCTAACTGCAAATGCTCAAATTGTGCGCCATGCATTCTAATACAGAAACGTACTCTACGAGACACATCACACATCACAATTTGGGACATTTCAGGAGCAATTGCCTCACATGCGTTTCTAATTCTGGTTTTGATGACCTCAATGTATTCAGGGGCAGTTTGAAATACCTTGCCTTTAATGTAATCCCAGACTGAAAAACCCAAGGGAGTAATATCTGGTGCTCGAACTAGCCATAGAATAAGTTCTTAGGTGAATATCCAGCTATCTGGCATAGCTATATTTAAATAATTTGTACATATATTACAGCAGAGTGAGATGGAGCCCCATCTTGTTGAAAATATGAATAATTTAATCTTTCTGTCACTATAATTCATAAAGAAAACCTTGAAATTCGTTTAGCAGGGAATTAAAGTATCTACGAGTCGTCGAACTTGAGTTGACGTTTCGCTGATCATCCTGTCAGCTTCTTCAGAAGGATTCTAAAGACTGAATTTGTTGTGTTACACTCCTCGTTATATACCTAGGCGCCGCTTCGCTTTGCTGGTCATTGGTCGTGCTTGGTTCGCTTCGCTGCTCATTCGTCGTATTTGGTTGACCGTGACTTACTAGGACGCTGGTACTTGGCAATACCAGTCTCCACGTGTTACTAAGCCGATACCCATCCTCTCTGTTAAAGTTGTTCACGTTTTTCAGAATTTCCAGTGATTCCCTAATGATTCGCGGATAATAGCGCGTATTCCTATCTAATATATTGACGTCCTCGTAGTCAATTTTATGGTTCCCGTTATTATGGACTTGTTCTGCTATCGCCGACTTATTCGTGTATCCAAATCTGGTATTTCTCTGGTGTTCTTTGATTCTGCACTGGATACTCCGTCCTGTTTGTCCGATGTAGCTCTTACCACATGTGCACTTCAACTAGTAAACACCTTTTGACAACAGTTTGGGGACAGGGTCTTTGACTGAGGGAAACATCTGCTGTATTTTCTTGACGGTTCGAAACCGTACACCTACTTTCTTTTTGAATAAAATCTTCTTCAGCCTGTCTGTGACTTCCGCGACGTAGGGTGGGCATGCATACGTTGTTGGTTGTTGCTGTTCTTGTTCTGTAGTTCTCCTCTGGTTATTTACTACTCGTTGTATATTGCTTTGACTGTATCCGTTCTTCTCTAAAGCTTGTTGGATATTCTGTAGTTCCTCGGGTTTGTTATCGTCGTCGCATATTGTGTTGGCTCTGTGCACCAAGGTTCTAATTAACGCTCTCTTCTGTTGTGGATGGTGATGAGATGTCGCATGTAGGTAACGATCGGCGTGCATTTTCTTTCTGTAGACACCGTAGGCCAGCTTGCCATTGTGTGACCTTTTCACTAATACACCTAAGAAAGGTAAAGCTCCATCTTGCTCGGTCTCCATTGCAAATTTGATACTTGGATGCTGTTTATTCAAACGGTCGAAGAACACAGATAAAGATAATTCTCCATCATTAGGGAATCACTGGAAATTATGAAAAACGTGAACAACTTTAACAGAGAGGATGGATATCGACTTTGTAACACGTGGAGACTGGTATTGCCAAGTACCAGCACCGTAGTAAGTCACAGTCAACCAAACACGACGAATGAACAGCGAAGCGAACCAAGCATGACCAATGACCAGCAAAGCGAAGTGGCGCCTAGGTATATAACGAGGAGTGTAACACAACAAATTTAGTCTTTAGAATCCTCGTGAAGAAGCTGACAGGATGATCAGCGAAACGTCAAGTCAAGTTTGACGACCACGGCAAGACCCGGAAGAAACTACTTCATTAGACAACGGCTGTGAAAACCTGCATTCTACTATTCTTCTTTTAACATTGGTAGCCAGGTTGTACAAATATCTACACAACAATTCGATACGCATTTATCTTCATTTAACAATATTATTGCTGATTCTTTAATTTTTATTTTTTTGTTATCTGCCTCTTTTGTTAACATTTTTGCAGAGTCCCAGTTTATTCTATGTCCGTTTTCCCAAGCATGTTCACAAATCTTTGATTTCTGAAATTGCTAGTTTGCTACTTATTTCCAGTCCTCTTTTACTTCATCATCTACGTACGTTAATGCAGATAACAATGCACTCAATATCCCACAGCTTAATACACCACTAATTAGACAAGAAGATGTACTCGTAGCCTTGAAAAAGTTTAACAATAAATTAACCACGGGTCCTGATGGGTATTCCATCATTTTTGTTACGAGATTACGCCATTATCTTTGCTGTACCGCTGACTATTATTTTTAAAACGCTTTTATTAGCTTCACATGTATGTTTGTTTGTAAAGGAATCTTTGACCGTGATTCTCACTCACTTCAAAACGTCAAATTAAACTGAAACTTTGCACACTTATCAAGAACCGATGACAATATAATAATTTGACAACTTTGTCTTTATGTCCTCACCAGGATCATCAGGATAAAATAGAATTTTAAAAAATGTCTAATGTATTGTCGAGATTTTGGCGGAGGAGCCGTTGTCTTTAATATATATTTTATTATTAGTGAGAAACGTGTCGATGGATGAATGGCAAGAAGGTGACTGAAAAAAAATTATAGTTTAAAAAAACTTAAAAAACACGCTTTAATAGCAAACCGAACTAAAAAGTAAAAAATAATGTTTAAATATTAAAATTCTTATTTTATTGTAAAAATCGTGGGGTTTGTAACAATTGATATCAAGCAAGCACCCCATGCTTTTTACAATGAAATAAAAATCTTAATATTTAAACATTATTTTTTACTTTTTAGTTCGGTTTGCTATTAAAGCTTGTTTTAAGTTTTTTGAACCATAATTTTTTTAATTTGGCGTGAAGCTAAAGCATTTTTGAAGTGTCTCGAATTTCTCATAATCAAACTCAGATTTTTATTGGAATTGGCTATGATACAATTAATATGAGGGTCAAAAGTTAATTTAGAATGAAAAATAACTCCTAAGTCCTTAAATTCCCAACATCTGTTAACTGTTTCAATACCTACAGTGTAACCCATTTCAAATGGAAACCTCTCTGTAAAAAATGTATTTATAATCCTATGTTAACGTTTTTTTTTAAATGATAAACCATCGAAAACTCCAGTTTATGACAAAAATTTAGAGATAAATTTCAATTTTCAAAGCCTTCTATGATTTATTTTCAATGTCGAAAATGGACAAATTTGATTAGCGATTTTTTTATTGAAATTTTAACTACACCACTGGATTCAGTAACCTCTCAAATGGGTAAATCCCAAGTTTCATGAAAAAATATTGAAAAATGACAGATTTATGACAAAATTAATGTAGGCTCATAGTAACTTTTAACTTGATTTTTTCTAAAAATCGAAGTAGCCCATGAAAAATAAACAAAAGAAAGATAAATTAAGTGAATAGTTTTAATAAATATTGTCATTTAAACAAACTTAATCATATTGGACTTAAAAACATAAGTATGAACAATTAAAAGTAATAATAATTAGATACCTATTAAATAAAAAAATAACACATTGTACAACATAACACTAAAACTTCTTAAATTTTTGTAGCCTCTACAAGGCCGCCGTATATTTCGATGCACTTGTCAAATCGTTTTTTAATATTTTTTATGACATTCTGTAATTGTTGCCAGGTAATTTCTGCACAAGCTTGTCTTATTCTTGCACACTTGCACACAAATCTTCTCTATTACTCGGGCGTGACCTGTAAACTTTAGATTTTATTAAACCCCATTAAAAGAAGTCCATCGGTGTTAAGTCCGGGGATCGGGGTGGTCATTCAATTTAACGGGCTACCACGACCTATCCATCAATTAGGAAAGTTAGCATTCAGCCATCTGGTAACCACTCTGGCATTATGGACAGGGCTTCCATCTAATTGAAAATGTAGATTTACTCTTTCTTGTATTGGAAGTTCATGTAGAATATTCTAAAATTCATTTCTTAGGAACTGTAAAAACTGTATGCTATTCATATTACCTTCAAAAAAGAAAAGGCCAATGATTGTTTCATTGAGCAACCCACACCTAACATTAACTTTTTGGGAATATTGTCTTTTACAATTAATGACAAACTGTGGGTTTTCTATAGCCCAAAACCTAGAATTTTGTGACGATACTACCCCGTTTGTTGTAAAAGTTGCTTCATCGCTGAATAAAATATTTTTATTAAAATTCCTGTTATTAAGATACTCTCCTTGAGCCCACAAGGAAAATTCCATCCGTCTGTTATGATCACCAGGTTCCAACGTGTGTAAAAATTTGGGTTTGAATGGTTTTACCAAATTCTTCTTAAGGCATCGGCGAATATTTTCTCTAGGTAAATTCAAATCTAAGCTAGCTACTCTTACACTGGCGTTTAGATTGTTGTTAAAATAATTTAAAACTCTCTGCTCGTACCTGGTTCTTCTTTGTATATTATCTGTTCTTATAATACGCCGTGTAACAGTGCCACACTCATTAAAAATTTTGTTTATTTTATAAACAGTACTTTTAGTAATGCTGGGCCTATTCGGATGCCTGTTGTTGAATATCTCGCATACCTCTTTCAAAGTTCTGTCATTATCTCCTCTAAGGCGCACAAGTTCAATTTTTTCCTGTACATTTAGATTATCCATAATTAACTACAAACTAATAAACTAATACTTGATAATAACTATCGATTAATTTTATAATTCAATAAAAATGAATATGAGATGTGAGAATTTTAAAGATTTGACGTTTGACTATAAAATTTGTTTTCCATGGCACCCTATTATTATCTGCCACTACTCAATAAAAATGTAATATTTATTAAAACTATTCACTTAATTTATCTTTCTTTTGTTTATTTTTGATGGGCTACTTCGATTTTTAGAAAAAATCAAGTAAAAGTTACTATGAGCCTATATTGATTTTGTCATAAATCTGTCATTTTTCAATATTTTTTCATGGAACTTGGGATTTATCCATTTGAGTGGTTACTGAATTCAGTGGTGTAGTTAAAATTTCAATAAAAAAATCGCTAATCAAATTTGTCCATTTTCGACATTGAAAATAAATCATAGAATGCCTTGAAAATTGAAATGTCTCTAAATTTTTGTCATAAAGTGAAGTTTTTGATGGTGTATCTTTTAAAAAAAGTCCTGTCAAAATCAGATAATAGACACATTTTTTACAGGGGTGTTTCCATTCAAAATGGGTCGCACAACTGCCTACATTTATTTTGTCATAGCTCTGTCATTTTTCAATATTTTTTCATGAAACTTGGGATTTACCCATTTGAGAGGTCACTGAATCCAGTCGTGTAGTTAAAATTTCAATAAAAACATCGCTAATCAAATTTGTTCATTTTCGACATTAAAAATAAATCATAGAAGGCTTTGAAAATTGAAATTTATCTCTAAATTTTTGTCATAAAGTGGAGTTTTCGATGGTTTATCAGTTTTAAAAAAGCGTTAACATAGGATTATAAATACTTTTTTTACAGAGAGATTTCCATTTGAAATGGGTCACACTGTATATTATACAGAAAATTTATTGAATTAGTTTTCCTTGTAAAGGAGATAGCGCTGCGTTTCGATATGTTTAGCGGCAACTTATTGATATCACATCAATTATTAATTTTTGCGAGATCTTGCTGTAATCTATTACAATCGCTTACAGAGTTAATGAAGATAAATAGCTTGAGGTCGTCGGCATATATAAGAACATTGCATCTCTCAATTTCCTGACAGATATCATAATAAACAGTATAAAAAGTAGGGGTCCAAGAACTGGGCCCTGCGGTACTCCTGAAGTTGCTGAGACTTGAACAGATGTAAAACCATGATAACGTTTAATAGTCTATTAGACAGATATGAACAAAATAAATTAATAAAGTGCGAAGTTAAACCAAACGTTGCTAATTTTTTCAATAAAATACCATGATCAAGCCTTTAATTTCATTTCTGGCTGTAGGTAATAATACCAGTGATTGTAATTTAGATGTTCTTTGAAATTTAATTTTCTTGTTTATATTTATTTTTTCAGCAAGTATTTTTCCCGTATTTACAAATGTTTGATTAAACTTATTTGATATCTGTTTTAAATCTGTTAATATTAGTCCCCCCTCGTTTTTTATGGACGATATTTCACTTTTACGG
Organism: Leptura quadrifasciata; assembly: GCA_963675555.1. NCBI lineage: Eukaryota > Metazoa > Arthropoda > Insecta > Coleoptera > Cerambycidae > Leptura > Leptura quadrifasciata. The sequence continues at coordinate 4,790,921 of OY776682.1, read as the reverse complement.
TTTTTTGATTTACTGATTATAGTCAATACTTAGTAGTTATGCCGTTGTAGTACATCCCTTGTTTACATAATTGCAAAATATATCTTAATTAATAGTAATACACATACAACAAACTAATTTGTTAAACTTTGTTTCGACCAAAATTTTCATCTTTCTTCAAATAACCGGTAACGCCAGGTCAAAAACAAAAAATCTGGAGATCGTTGGAAAGGTAATTTTGCGCTGAATTCGAAAATGTAAAAATATATAGGGTGTTCCATTAAGAAAAGTGGCCTCGGAGATGCTCCGCTGTAGCGAGCCACCTTGTATATTTCAAAATATCTTTAAAATGTGCGCCTTTTGACACTATACCACTTTCATAAAAAATAATTTTCCGAAGTCTTCTAATAAGGCCGATATTGGATTTGACGCATTATTTGGACACCCTGTATATAGAAGGAGATTTTATCCTTTTTAATTTGTGATTATTAATCATTTTGTTCCAGCACTTTAAACTAACTAAATTTTCAAATATGAAGCTATTTAAAGCCTTGCGGTAACCAATGTAAAAATGCCAATTTCGTTTTTTAGTTAGTATATTCCAAGTTACATCAAGTAACTCGCGCAGTCTTTACAAATTCTATTTTCGGCGGTATACTTTGGTACAAAGTAAAAGCCTATGCATATAAATGTTTTGGCATGAATATAGTTTTGTAAATATCAAAAAGAAAATGCAGAAGTAAAAGAGGGATGAAACCCACTGGGGAATCCTGTAGGTAATATGTTTTCAATAACGTTTTGAATTATAGAACTACCTTTGCGAAGGATACGAAAAGTTATGGGAGGTTCAAACGGTATAGTTTATTAAATTCAATATAAAGAATGAGATATAAACACTAACTCGAGCTGCATAATGAAGTAGTGAATGGGGGAAACCTGTACAGGGTGTCCAACGATGAAGTGCAGCGATCGATATCTCGAAAAGTATGAAATTGAGAAAACTGTCAAAAATCAAATGGAAACCCCAAATTTTTATAATCTTATCTTATTTACATATTAACATATATATTAATATATATACAAATATATACTGTTTTTTAGGTTTTCGCAGGTGTTAAATGAAGTGTTATTGTACTCCCGGGTGCTCTCCCGCATCGATGGTCGACTCCTCCTGGAGTCACGGTCGTCTAAATGACGTTTCGGCAGAGTCTCATCTGCCATCTTCAGGTTCTCACTGAAAGCTGCAACGTTGAGTTCGAGTAACGAGGAGTAGCAGTAGGCAGCTTTCAGTGAGAACCTGAATATGGCAGATGAGATCTTGCCGAAACCGTTTAGACACCCGTGACTCCTGGAGGAGACGACCATCGACGCGCGAGAGCACCCGGAAATACAATAACACTTCATATACAGGGTGTCGCACCGGGAACTGAATCGATCGATATAGAGAAAAGTACGCATCAGAATATTTTGAAAATTTAGATAATTACTAATGTCGGTGTGGCCAATCCAACTAAAATAATTACAAGCAGCTGGCACTTCCACTTATATCGGAAGTCGGTCGATACCAACTTGCTTATTTCAAATGGAACACCCTATATGTTTTAGGGTTTTCGAAAGGAGCATAAAATTCTGACTCGAAAATATGTAGCATATCCTATACCTAAACCTAGCCGTTTCAGAGATATTTGACATTTTATAGACAATTTGACAGGTGCAACGGTTTGCAGGAACCATTATAACTTTCTTCGTGTAAAAGATCCTCATTTGCTTCTTGTCACGTAAAGAGAACACACATTTCGTCAATTTCAAACCGCGAAAACTTGTTTAGGTCAAATGGAACACCCTGTATTTTTTACGTCAAGTTGTGTAAAATTGAATTCTCTTTTTTCTGATATTAGCATTGTGGGGGTTAAAGTTACAACTTTTTGAAATATTTGCGATTCTATTAGAAATTTATGAACTGTTGTAATCATTTCATCAAAATAGCCATGATTAGAAACAATCAGTCATTATCTTATGTCAAAAAATGCCAGCACGTTTAAATTATACTAACAAAAACTTTTTAAATATGTTTATTATTTATAAAGAATGTGATAAAATAATATCAAGAACTTGCAGCACATTGGCTACTCGATATCCACAAAAACGCAAAATAACACTAACACTGTAACATGCGTATTAATCGAATTGAAGATATGGCATGAACTAAAATAGCAGAGATAAGATCAATTTAAAATATGATTTCATTTTAATTTAATAATTGCTCAAAATTCCGCCCTCGAACCTCGACACGTTTTTCGCACCTTCGGATTAGTTCCTCATGGGTAGCCCGTCTAATTGAATCCTGTGATATGTTTTGAAATGCATCTCTTACTCCTTGCTTACAATCTTCAATGGTTGTTAATGGGCTCTCATAAACTTTATTTTTAATAGTTCCCGAAATGAAATAATCCAGAACTGATAAATCGGGCGAGCGAGGAGGCCATAAGAAAGGTCCATTATTAGCAATCCATTGATCAAAAAAAGTTTCTTGTAAATAATTATTAATTAAATATGCGTTATGTGGGGGAGTACCGTCGTGCTGATAAAAAATGTTTCTATGTTCGGCAAGAGGTAAATTTTCTAAATAGTTATTATTCAAATTTTGTAAGATATTCAGATATCTTTCACCTAAAAAAAAAAAAAATTACCTAAGTATACATATTAGCAGAAAGGAAAATTTAATTTACCGTTTAAATTTTCCTGATAAAATTTTAATGCCACCACTCTGCCGTTTCTTATGGCACAGTAAACGTTGAACTGCCAACTTTCCTGAAAGTTTCGCTCTCTGAACATATGAGGATTTGAGTCACTCCAATAATGTGAATTGTTTCTATTAAAAAGTCCAATTTTAGTAAATTTTGCTTCATCTGTCCATATGATATTTTCCAAATAAGAATCGTGACCCTCAGACATTATTAGAATAAACTCACAAAAATTCTGTCTTCTTAGGAAATCTGTTTCTTTTAATCCTTGAACCATATGGAATGAAAACGGGTGAAACTTATGTTTTAATAAGATTCTGTGAATTGAATCCTTGCATAGTCCCGATTCCAGAGCAGCTTGTCTGAATGACATCCTTGGAAATACATGAAAATATCCCAGAATGACTATTTCAATGTTTTCGTCATCAACAATAGGTTTTCTTCTTTGCATTTTTGTCTTGACAGAGCCATAATTTTTTTAATTTTCCAGTATGCGTTTTACAGTGTTTGGTGACGGTTTCCGTTTTTCTGGATATCGAGTAGCAAATGTGCTGCAAGTTCTTGATATTACTTAAAATTAAAAAGTCTTCATGGGTGTAATTTAAATGTGCTGGCATTTTTTGACATAAGATAATGACTGATTGTTTCTAATTATGCCTATTTTGATGAAATGATTACAACAATTCATGAATTTCTAATAAAATCGCAAATATTTCAAAAAGTTGTAACTTTAACCCCCACAATGCTAATATCAGAAAAAAGGGAATTCAATTTTACACAACTTGACGTAAAAAAATACAGGGTGTTCCATTTGACCTAAACAAGTTTTCGCGGTTTGAAGTTGACAAAATGTAACTCGAAAAACGGAAACTTGGTGTGATATTATTGAATTTATTTCAGTTGAAGAACGTAGTTCTCCTTGTGTTCATTTTATGTGACAAGAAGCAAATGAGGATCTTTTACACGAAGAAAGTTATAACGGTTCTTGCAAACCGTTGCACCTGTCAAATTTTCTATAAAATGTCAAATATCTTTGAAACGGCTAGGTTTAGGTATATGAATTGCTGCATATTTTCGACTCAGAATTTTATGCTCTTTTCGAAAACCCTAAAATATATAGGAAGTTCCATTTGAAATAAGCAAGTTGGCATCGACTTCCGGTATAAGCGGAAGTGCCAGCTGCTTGTAATTATTTTAGTTGGATTGGCCACACCGACATTAGTAATTATCTAAATTTTCAAAATTTTCTGATGCGTACTTTTCCCTATATCGATCGATTCAGTTCCCGGTGAGACACCCTGTATATATATATATATATATATATATATATATATAGATATTGTATCATGCAAATGGTTAATAAATATATTATTATCATTATTATATGGATTATATGGATAAGTGTCAAATAATGAGTAATTGGCAGCTTTTGGTATATATTACTCCTGCCAAGTTCGAAACCCATGTCTTGAAAATTCTACAAACTATGGCCTGCCTAATGATTCCGTTGCAAGGGTCTGATTGTTCAAATGATGATAAAAAACTACTTCACACTTACAAATAAGAACACTCGGATTATTATTATTATTATAATTTAGGAAACTCTTGACAAGGTAAAAGAAAAATGTACAGTTCACGAGATTTTCCTCCAATGAGTGTATTAATCCGCGGTACGAGTTTCTCCACATATATTTCGGAGCGTATCGATTTGTTTATATAAAATGTATGCGTGGTAGCATTTCCCGGTTTTAGTCAATTTAGCGATTTTGAAGTTAAAAATATACTCTGTTTATTACATTCTGTCTCATGCAGGTTAACGTGGGTTTTACAAAGAGCTCTCTACCTACTCGTATTTTTAGGAATACGGTAATAAGACATTTGTCAAATGGGCTGAATGAGAAATCACGAAGAGAATAAAAACGCTGTAAAGGAGAAATTTAGGGTGCCCGAGGAGTTTTGTTAAACCAACCGTGAACGAAATAAAGGCATCAAAGAAATATTAGAAATATAATAATTTTTATATTTTTTTAATACGATGTTAACAATGTTCTTTTTTAGGAGACTCTGAAAAGTATATAATTTTATACGAGTTTAATATTTATTAAGTGTCTGTCAAAGGAACAAAGGAATACACATTATTAATTTTGCGAGAAATAAAATGATCAAAGGGATCCATGTAATAAATGTCTTTAACATTTTAATGACTGTTTCATATTTTTATTCTCATACATATTATAATTAAAATTTAACAGGCCTTCTGCTTTAACCTTTAACCTTTGTGTTTTATTTGTTTCTATTAATAACACAGCCACATAAAAAATGAGAAGACTATATCTCTACGTAATTTTACGCGTTGAAACAGAATTCGACATAACATTTGCCTCGTTTACTAACCTCAAAAAATATTTTGAGCTTAATAGCAACAAGACTTGTGCAGTTGATACTTTAATATGACGCGTCCTTCTTTTTCCACCATACCATTGGCAATTTAACCCAACTGAAATGCCACGATACGTTCCCAGATAACACTGATTCGTCTAATAAACTTTTATACATGGTAAATTTGTTATATGTTTCGCTTCAGTTTATATTATCACCAATAATATACGTTTATCTGTAAACCGTTGTTAATCGTGTACGAATAACACGTGTAATTAACGATTTCTAGATGACTATATTTTTCGATTACCTTAAGTTTGTTTCTTATGTTGTTTAAAAAAAAATTTATCGTTTGGTTCGCTCAGTGTACTTGAAACTTGGTATGCAGCTATAATCGATCATGACCGTTCTATTTAAAATATTTGCAGTTCTCCAGCTAAACAGGGTGTGCCAAAAGTCGATACCAACTTTCTTATATTAAATGGAAACCTAAGTTTTTTTTACGTGGTCCGACTGGCCTTCCAATTTTAGACAATCCAAGTTATGTTAACTTGTCTGTTACGGGTTTTGATACATGTCCATTTTGTTGAAAAAAATTGCCGCTGTAGTAGTTTATGAACAAAGGACCCGGGAACAAACCTCATGAAAATTGAACTTCGGCGGAATCGCTATTTTGTAGTTCTAGTGATGGTGATCAAAATTCATAATTGCCATAACTCGATCCTATGGGCCGTTTTTGAGATACAGCTTGTCAAAACTTGTTAATTTGTGTCATTTTAGCTATTTAAGATTTTTTTGCTCCTAAACTATTAACTTATCCTTTTGAATTTTTATTCAAACATTGTATTGCAACAACAAATGACAACAACAAAATAACAACAAATGAAGAGATGCGGTGGAACTTAACAGTGTCTATGAGATGCGAACTCCAGGTATTGAAGGTATCACTTGCACTGCACTGACGAGATCCAAAACTAGGTCGAAACCGGTCTGCAGTTAGTGACATCCTGAGATGAAGGAGGCCTCGCATCTTCCTCGTAGAATTTTCGAGCATTCCAAATCATTGTATTTTAGTGCTAACTGTGTTTAGACAAAATACGCAAATTTTACCATATAATTCAGCGCTCGTAAGGGGGAATAGCTGTTTTGGTTTAATTTGTTGAGTCCTTATTTATATAAGGCACTTGCAGATAGGTTGGAATATTATTATAATTCCTATATTTTATAATTTTATAATTTTTAATATTATTTTTTGTACAATCATCAATTTATTTAATAATGTTTTGCCAACACCTCCCCAACCTAAAATTCCATAAGTAATATGGGATTCTACTAATGAATAATATAAAATTTTCATAAATTTAATATCACGTATGATTCCCTTGAGTTTTTTAAATTTATATATTAGAGTTTGGAGTCTTTTTATAACATAATTAATATGTGCATCCCATTTTAAATGTCGATCTATCATGATTCCCAGATATTTGACTTCTTCAGTAGCCATTATAGAGAACTCGTTATTCACATTGAGGTGATCAAAGTCTGGTAACGTCGTCCTGTTACAGGTTAACGGTAGATAAAATGTTTTTGCTGTGTTTATTGTAAGCAGCTTATCGTCAAACCAATCTTTAATTTTTTTGATATCTAATTCGACTTTAGTTTTTAAGGAATTCCAAGTATCATCTGTGTAAAATATAGCAGTATCATCTGCATAAGTGACAATTGTACCACAGCTTTGAACAGAGAACAAGCCATTGAGATAGATATTAAATAAGATGGGCCCTAATACTGTGCCTTGCGGAACACCGCATTCTACATTCTTGTAGTTGCTATATATTATTTATTTTGACACATTGTTGCCTATTATTGATATAGTTTTTAAATAAGCCCAATGCCGTGTCCCGAATTCCAATATTTTCTTAGGTATCTATAAGTATAGCGTGACTGACAGTGTCAAATGCCTTTGACAAGTCTATAAAAATACAGAGGGAAGGCTTACTCTCGTCCAAAGCTCTATACATTTCAGAAGTTAAATGCAATATTGCATCCTGAGTAGACATGCCTTCTCGAAAACCATATTGTTTTTCAGATATTAACTTGTATTTTTCTAGATATTTACATAACCTTTTTTTAATGATTTTTTCAAATATTTTAGTGAAATTAGTTATCAAAGATATAGGTCGATAGTTGCTGATGTAGAAATGAAAAACGAACATGTTTTGTAGGTACTTCTCTATGGCTAATTGCAACCATTTTCGTTTTATAAATAAATCATCAACCATTAAGTGTCAAATTCAGGAATAAACTTAGAGGTTCCCTCAAATAATTCATTAGAAAAATTTATAATAGCTGTTCGACATGTTGCCCATTTTGATTGCCACACGTTTTTATGCAATTTTGAAATGAGGCCATTTAGTGGGACCATTTCTTCCAATCCATTGAAATGAGTAAATAGTATTTAACCGGTCCTTTACTGTAATGTTTTTTTGGTACATTTTTTTGCTATTTTTGTTATTCGACAAGCACTAAAACCTCAGTTTGGTATAAATTGTCGTGTACAAAGGAGCATTTATCACACTTATCGGTCGTTAAAATTTATATTGAATTTAAAATATTTGGAATTTTACAATATGAATTTTAATAAAGTGGAACTTGCAGACATGACTTTTTTTTGGTCGAGTCAGACAGAAATTGTTTACTTGCCAATAGAATTTATCACCAACGTTATCCTGAAAGAAGGATTCCTGATGTTAGCAGCTTCCAAAACCTTCTCGATAGATTTCTGGAAACGTCGAATATAAAAAGAGTGAAAGAATAAAATGTGTTGTGAACAAAGAAAATGAGTTTTTAGTGGTGCTGGAAACTATTGAGAATACCCATGTTTGTTAAAGAGAAGTGAGCTCATTAGTAGGAATAAGTAGACAGTTTGTGGGTCAAATCTTAAAAACAAATAAGTTGCATGTATATCACAGTCAAATGCACCAGGAATTATCTGATGACGATTTTCAAAAGCGCCTACAATTTTGTAATTGGGCCAGAAGTGAAATGCAACATGATGTCAACTTCTTCGATACTGTTTTATTCAGTAATGTGGTAACTTTTCATAAAAATGGATTTGTTAATAGGCACAATTTCCATTATTATGTTTCGGAAAATCCTCACTTTTTTATGCAAATTGATAATCAACACATATGGTATATAAACGTTTGGGGAGGAATTATTGGAGAACATGTAATAGGGCCACATTTCTTTGATGGTGCATTGACTGGAGCTATATCTTCATTTATTGGAAAACTATCTGCCACAATCATTGATAAATCTCCCTGAAAAGATTCGAAATAGGATGAGGTTTCAGCAAGATGGTGCTCCACCACATTATTTAAATGCAGTTAGAGACCACTTAAATAATACCTACCCTAATCAATGGATTGGAAGAAATGGACCCACTGAATGGCCTGCTAGATCCCCAGATCTTACAAAAATGGATTTCCCTTTATGGGGATACGTGAAGGAAATTGTTTATAGAGACACATCAACAACAGTACAAAATATGAAGGAAAGAATATATATATATTTATTTTATTTTTATTTTATTTATTTTTATTTTACGAATACAGCTGCCCAGACAGATATGCATCCAATTACAAGGCAGGAAATATACAAAAAATATACAGAAATAGGAACTTAATACTAAACAATTTACAGAGGATAATTACTATTAAACTAAATTACTAAACTAATAAACTGAAGAGAGGAAAGAACAAACAAAAATAATATATATGAGGACATAGTTTAAACGTCGGCGTAGTAGAAAACTGAAGGTTAACCTAAGAGTGATTTAAAATACATTGTTTTATATTATTAATACTACAATTGAAAATATCGAGGTTCGCCTGATAGCTTAGGTAATTTGAGCACATATTGTGAGTAGGAGAAGATTTTAGTACATTTGTTCTTGGTGTATCCAAATAGAATAGAGCGTATGAGCGAGTTTGAAAAGATGGAATATTAAATTGGATGGAGCAAAGAATATCCGGGCAGTCTATCTGACTTGTTAAAAGTTTAAATAGGAATAGTACCGAAAAGTAGACTCTACGCGTTGCTAAGTCATTTAAATTAAATCTGGCTAGCAAGTCAGATTGTGGTGTGCCCCTGGGAGGATAAAATTCATCAGCTTTGCAAGAAAGATGTTTAATGTGTCTTCTCTGAACCCATTCCAAATTAAGGATATGATTATTGTAATGTGGATTCCAAACAATACTACCGTATTGCAATTTTGGCCGTACAAAAGCATTAAATAGGAGATAAAGTGTGGAGATATCTTTAAAGTGCCTTGAGTTACGCGAGATAAAGCCTAGATTTCTGTAGGCATTAGCAGTTATGTAATCTATATGAGGAGCAAAAGTTAATTTTGAGTCAAAGATGACTCCAAGATCCTTGAACTTAGTGCATCTTATAACCATTTCATTGCCTATTTTGTAGGAAAAGTTTATTGAGTTATTTCTCCTCGTAAAAGTCATCGCATTACATTTGGATATATTTAAAGGTAGCCTATTGGTTTCACACCACGAATTTATTTTTGAGAGGTCATGTTATAGACGACGGCAGTCTTCTTCGGAATTAATAGATGCAAACAGTTTAAGATCATTGGCATATGGAAGGACATTACTTTTCAAATCTCGGCAAATATCATTGATGAAAATTATAAAAAACAGTGGGCCGAGAACAGAGCCCTGCGGAAGTCCTGACGTCGCTAGTACTTCAATAGATAAGAATCCATGATACTTGACGTTTAATCTCCTGTTACAAAGATATGACTCGAAGAAACTTAGAAAGTCAAGACTTAAGCCAAAGACTGACAACTTTCGCAGTAGGAGCCCATGATCCAGTCTGTCAAATGCTTTAGACAGGTCTGTGTAAATTATATCTGTTTGACCACCATGATCCAGTGTATTTGCGATGAAATGTGTAACACTTACCAAGTTGGTAACTGTAGATCTACCTGCCAAAAACCCGTGTTGACTGAAGGAGAGTTGAGATGTCGCATGGAAAGAGATTATATCGTATAAAACAATTTCAAAGAATTTGCCAAAATTATTTAGGATAACTATGGGTCTATAATTTTCGATAAGAGTCTTGTCACCTTTTTTAAGAACAGGACATATTTTAGATTGAGTCCATATGTGGGGAAAAGTAGTTGTTAGCAGTGCTAAGTTAAAGATGATAGACAGTGGTAAGGCAAAGATTGGGGCACAGTCTCTTAACAAGAAAGCTGGTATACCATCGGGACCCGTAGTGAGTTTATTTTTAAATTTTTTTAGAGCCTTCAAGACATCTTGTTCGGAAATGGTTGGGATATTAAGTTGAGGAACATGTCCCGTGGTTTCTTGTTCATTTTTGTTGTACGTGGATGATGTGATAAAAGACGATTGAAAGTACTCGGCAAATGCATCGACAATGCCTTGGGTGTCATTTAGGGAACTATCACACCGGCAGTTTTAGGAACAGTGGGAACCTCATTTCAAAAGCGCATAGAGATGTGTGTCAATCAAAATGGGCAACATGTGGAACATTTATTATAATTTTTTCTACTGAGTTATTTGAAGAAACCTCTTTTTTTAAGTTTATTTTTGAATTTTATAATTATTGCTCAATAAAACGAAATTGGTTGCAATATTTAGAATTGATTGGTCTATAATGCTCTATAAAAAATATAGGGTATCCCATTTAAATTTCGGAATATGGCATAAGAATAAATTTCTTATGAATAGTACCATGGTATAGATATGAAAAGATTGAGTTTTGCCCCAAAGACAAGTTTGGTGAATTTTATTTGCTCATAAATAACGTAATTTAGGGTTTTTAATGGGATTTAGATTTTTGTAGCATTACACGGGTCATTTAGAATAAATCGAAACCGTCATGGCACACTTGAATGGAAAACTAAAAATTATATTATGAAAAAATTAATGTTTGAAATGTCACTTATTTGGCATCGTTGAATTCAGAAAATTATGCAGATTCAAAAATGCAATAAAATACGGGGTGTTCCATTTAAAAATCGAAATTTAATGTCACTTCCGGCGAAACCGAAAGTGAAAAAATCAAATGTATGTCGGTGCCGTTTATTATGTATGTAATATATCCTAAATTTCAATCAATTATCTTCAAAATCAAAGGAGCAACGGGGGTATACCATGATCCTGTTACAACCCAGTACATTTTGTTAGAAATATTATAGTTAATCATTCTTTCAGGTAAATATAACACAAACAAGTTACGTTTTTTTAATACCTAGCAAAGTACGTTACTGGATTATCGTGCCCATCCCAATGGAAGTGGACAAGTTAAGCAGCTTAGACAAGTATTAAAGACGAAAAATTGGAAACAGAAGTGCAGTTGCAAAATTTGTGATCATAAAGCGCTTTATAATGAATCTAATATTACAATTACATACATGCAACGAATGCTGGAATTGCCACTGTGAGATATGCTTTCTTGTATTTGTATTCGATTAATGATTCTCCAAATAAGTTTTATTTGAGTGGGATCTCTTTAGAAATAAATGTCCATATTCCACGCAAGCTGCTAAAGCATTAGTTAAATCACAACGAGTGGTCTTTTTAAATTTTCTTCTATTATTACCCTCTTGCTGTAAAACTCTTACAAAGTCCCATTTACTAATATGACTGTCATTCTATGCGTGCTCGTAATTTTCTACTTCCAAATTCTCCCCTTCTGGAGTATAATTTATGTGCAGGGAGCGTCATATTGAAAGATTTAGATAACTCATCCGAATCCATAAGATAGATATAATTTCTGAAATATTGAATATAATAGCTTAATTTTCGATAACATAGACCTTAAAAAGGTCTGTTTTCAAAAACTTAAAAGTATTAAAATTAACCTAGAATTATTGTTTGCTTTGCATATTAAATATACAACTTTAATATGCTATTTATGTTATATTCATAGATATTTATCACTTACATATAATTTTTGATATTTTATTCTAGACATTAATAGTTTCAACTTCCATGGCACAAAAAGATACCCCATCGAACAATGTAATTTAAAACATGATAATAGTTGGAAAATGCCGCCCAGACTAGTAAAAATATGTTAATTGCTATTTTCCTTGATTTTTTAAAAGTAAAGAAGTAAAAGATTTTTTTAAAAGAAAAAAAAGAGGATTCACTTTTCAAAACACCCGCTTGGATTTTACACAATTTATGGCAAACAATATATCATATTTTAAAAAAATTGTCTGGCTAACAATTTTTGTTAATTAACATCTGACAGTCTTGAGTTCAAGTATGCTTCTAGAGAGCAGAATACTAAAACATAATAGAAAGTTGCAAGCTCCTCTATAAAATCCTTATTTTACTATAAGGAACGTAATCAGACTGCAACCAACAGCTACTCTCCGCTTCGGGCTATATGCCCCTTCGAGCGTTGGATTACGAGTTACAAGCCTGGTGCATTAAGTGTAAAAATTACATATTCCCAAACATAACACAAATGCTTCGATTGCAACAAACACAGGCCGAAAGACTAATTCCTACTTAAAGGAGCTTCTTTTTGTTATAAATCATTTTTTATAAATCACTTTTTTTTTCATGAAAGTACATTTCATAACACTTCTTTGGTTTTTGTTTTAAAATGTAGTTTGAGAATATCTAACAGACCTTTTTTTATAAATTATTACTTTTATTAAAAGCACTTTTCATAAAACTTTTTAGTTTTTTTTTTAAATCAAGTTTGAAATCTCTATCTAAACTTGTCGAACTGGAGATGTTTGTTAAATAATACCTAAGTTATTTTTTTTATCAATTAATAGTTTTAATAATAATAATAATTTTATTTATTTGAAAGTAACTGACATAATAGTATATTGTTATGTGCATGCCTACACCACTGCCTTATGGAGCGTGTAAGAAAGAGCCGGAGGCGCCGCGATGATTCTAAAATGATCGAGTGCATTCGACGCGGATATGTACCGGGTGCCAACGGATCATGGTAGACCCCCCTTTTTTTCCTTATTTTTAAGAATATCGGAATGAAACTTGGTAGATGTATTATATCACCAAAAAGACACTTTATGGTATAAGGTTCATTTTTTCCCACTTTCGGCTTCACCGGAAATGACTCCAAATTTTGATTTTTAAATGGAACACCCTGTATATTATTATATTTTTGGAATCCTTGGAAAATTCTGAGTACAGTGCTGCCCCATAAGTGACATGTCCATCCCATGAAAAAAATTTTACTTCTTAAAAAAAAACAAAAAAATTAAAATAACAAAAAATTGCTTTTGAGCACATCCACCGATTCCTTAGAACATCCGCTATTTTATGGTAATACTCTACCATTATGGTCCCATTTAAAAAAATTAAGTTTTAATAAAAAAACTGTTCAGGCCAAATTTATGCTCGATTTGATTTTTATGACATTACAACAATTTTTTCTGGTCATGGCACTCTACATGTACCAAAAAATTTCGAGTCAAATTATTTTCATGGAGTCGAAATTTCACTTATGGGGCATCACCGTACTCAGTTTTTTTTCAAGAACACTAAAAATATAATAATATACAGGGTGTTCTATTTAAAAATCAAAAGTTGGGGTCATTTTCGGTGACACCGGAAGTGGGAAAAAATGACATTTATGCCACAAAGTGTTCTCTTGATCATATAATACATCTACCAAGTTTCTTTCTGATATTCTTAAAAATAAAGAAAAAAGGGGGTCTACTATGATGCATTGACACCCGGTATAGAGTGGATGGAAAAAAGTGAGAAAATGAAATAAGAAACAGTATCAAGATTTAAAGTAGTGAATATATGTTAGATTAAAGTATAATTAGTTGTATTATTTTTAACGATTAATTATTGTAAAATTAAGTGATTATTAAATTAGTGGTTTGTGAAGATTCTTGTTGCAATTTATTGAACATGTATACAGGGTAGTTCAAATGTGCTTTTTAGAGGGCGGAATATTAAACATAATATTTTTAGTCGCAAACTCCTCTATAAAATAATTATTTTACTATAAGGAACGTAACCAGACTGCAACCAACAGCTACTCTCCGGGTTATGTGCCTCGCCGAGCGCTGAATTACAAGTTACAAGCCTGGCGCGTTAAGTGTAATAATTGCATATTACCATCAAAACGCTAATGCTTCGATTGCAACAAACACCAGCTGAAAGACTGATTCTACTTAAGGGAGCTCTCTTGCCAGCCGTCACACACCACTTGCAGACTGCAGTTTCGAGCTGTTGGCTCTCGTCAGTGCAAGGTAGACGTGACGACGGGCACGAGGATCCTTTGACTATTTGGTACATCCCGGTGTTTTTACAATAGCGACATGTAAAATAGTGAGCAGGCTCCATCTAGCGGTCCAGTGTCTGTTGCAATCGAAAAATAAATAGCCTGACTGGCCTTAGCATAGTTCAAATGTGCTTTTTAGAGGGCGGAATATTAAACATAATATTTTTAGTCGCAAACTCCTCTATAAAATCCTTATTTTACTATAAGGAACGTAACCAGACTACAACCAACAGCTACTCTCCGGGCTATGTGCCCCGCCGAGCGCTGAATTACAAATTACAAGTCTGGCGCGTTAAGTGTAATAATTGCACATTACCATCAAAACGCTAATGCTTCGATTGATGGTAATATGCAATTATTACACTTAATGCGCCAGACTTGTAATTCAGCGCTCGGCGGGGCACATAGCCCGGAGAATAGCTGTAGGTTGCAGTCTGGTTACGTTCCTTATAGTAAAATAAGGATTTTATACAGGAGTTTGTGGCTAAAAATATTATGTTTAATGTATACCGGGTGTTTAGTGGAGATGGTAAATACGTAATAATATATTACTGGTTCAAATATTGTACCAGTTCTCATAATTGTGTTTGTTAATTTATTCATAAGAAAACATTAAAACATTGTTATTTATTAAGTACCAAATACTTATACTAAGTAATAAAAGGTTCAAATATAACACCTAAGCTCACTTCTCTTGTGTCTATCTATTCGTAATTATTTAATATGTTTAATTACCGAGTACTGAAAATGTATATAGGGTGTGCCACGATGGGCGGAGTATTAAAAGTATATGGAGACCGGATCAACCAATTGCTTTGAAAATTTGGTTACCAAGATAATCGAGTATGATCTCTCCAACTAAAATATTTTCGAAAGTGCAGTGTTGCCACATATGTAAAACTGGCAACATCTTCGTTATTTTAAATGGAATACCCTATATATTTTTGCATTTCTTTGGATCGTCGTCTCTTTCTGAGTAATTTTTGCTAATATTTCCCTATACCTATCTTAAGCCGTTTTCGAGATAATAATTCTTTTCTGAATTTATTGCCAAAAATTTGACTTTCAGTAAATCGTGTTTTCTCCTACCTACGCACCAATTAAAAGATAATTTTTTAGTTGCGGCTAAAGGCAAGGCCTGGGGGCATCTCCTCCATTAATCAAACGTTTCCAATATCATACAGGGTGAGTTAGAGAACTCTTTTTATAAGTGACTTAGAAAAATGCACGAAAGTCAATTTTTTTAAATGGATTGCCCTGTATATTATTACTGATTCGGAAAGGTGTTACATTTACCTATTTAAAAAGGTATACCCTATACCTAATGCGCGCCGTTTTCGATTTATAGGCACTTTTCGGTAACCTTACCAAGAATATTAGTCTTTTAGTATATCATAACGGGTGGGTCATGAAATTTTTATTCTGTCATTTTATAATGACAACAGACAGCTACTTTTCTCAATAAATTTGACGTTAGTGATATTTGCACTTAATTTGAATAGCTGTAGTACAAATATGGCAGAAAATAATTTTACAAATACAGTTTTAATGGATTTGTTTATTATCCATGGAAAGTGCAATAAGATTATCAGCAGAACTTGTACAAGATTAAATGAGCAATATCCGAATTTTCCGTAGATGAACAACAGAAAGATTCTACAAATTCAGAAAAATTGTATAAATTTTGGTTTGTCATTAAGAGACCCAAGAAATTTACCTAATCCCGTGACATCTGACGAGGTAAATGAAATCAATGTGCTGGCATATTTTGATGCAAATCCCCAGTATTCCATACGTTGTGCTGAACGGGATTTAGGATGGTCATATTCGTAATTATAAATTTACAAGAGTCCAGTTTCAGAATTATCTATAGAGAATAAATATTGTGAAATTTTACTTGTACGTACGCAAGAGAACAAAATCTATGTCATACTATAAATTCGGGAAATTTAAACGAGAATGATTTCATAATAGGAAAAATGTGGGGTCCTTACTCCTAAATTTTAAAAAAACCGTTTTCAGAACGCGTGGAAATGGAATATAACAACGAGCCTGAGAGATTGCAATTCATATAAACGGTGTCACCAAATTACTCAGCATTTCGTCGGGAGTAAATATTGGTTTATGAAAAATTGCAAAACCTCCTTTCTGGTGCATAACAATGAACAATATAAAGATGTTGAGAGAATAGTCGAAATGATTCGCGGCCCCATTTAAAATATTGATGTCAGAGCAAATCCGATCGACATACAATAAAGTTTCCCGCTGGATAATAAACGGCCGTTACTAAAGGCAGAGGTTTGTGCAATATTCTCGTTCGCTTACGTTTGGCTTCGGTCCACTGAACATTCCAACATTCGTATATTTTATATATATTCGACATCAACGAATCAAACAAAGTTAATGATATCACACTAACAACAACAACACAGTAATCAAACCGTTTCCCTTGAGGGTAGCAGGGGTTGTTATTGCCCTAATATCCTGTTCATAACCTCTCATCATATTTTATTGTCACCATATACTCCTAACGCTGCAGGAACATTCTATATCGAGCAACTAAAAATGAGATAAAAGTTGAGTCAATTTTTGTTTCGACTTAAAAGTGTTGACAAGGTTAGCAGCGAGACGAGTCGTGAAGAGGTATGCACTAATCTAGCCCATGGGGGAATTGCCCCCAATAGGCACTTATGTTATCTGCGCTATAATACCGGATGACCCAGAAGGTACCTACCCCCCACTTTTATCTACATCATTAAAAATAAAGTTCTGAAATTTGGGAAGTTGGCGACCACTAGTCACACAAGGAGTAACTCTGTGTCAGTAGACACCCTCAGAAAGAGGAAGCAATTTGACACTTCGATAGAGTTTATAGACGATAGCGCAAACCCTTAGAAGAAAAAGAACTATTCGGTAGTGTTTGATTTGCTGGAGGCACTGGATTGCATAACGAAGAACCAAAATATCTTGGGGAAGCTTGTGGAGAACAATCCTAACATCAAAAAGGAGACTAAAGAAACTGTAAGTAGGCTAAAGAGTAATGTAGAGATTATTAATAGAAAAACCGTTAGAGAATGGTTAGACGAAAATAAATGAGAGAAAATAGAAAAACAGACGTACGACACAGAATGTCAAACGGATAAGGTAAGCGCTGACAGATAGGTCACCAGGGTCGATGTGGCAACACAAGCAGGTAGGGAACAGAATCTTTGTCCTACTCCGCACCCTCGCTAGATTCCCTCGATCAAAGAGATCAAGGATGCTGCCGGCGAAATTAAGGACTATAGCGAGTACAAAAAGCTGGTCTATGAGAGGGTGTCAGATAAAGTAGGAAATCCGGTTTGGGAAACGGAGGAAAAGGACTTGGCATTATGCGCCGATTGAGGTGATCTCCTGGAAAAGGGGATAGTAAACAATTTAAACAAAGATTTCCTGAGCTGGTCAACATCGAGCATGACAGAGGAAATAAGGAAGGCTTCACGTATATTAAGTACGAGATTAGCTCTGAAATGGCAGGGAAGACGAGTGAAGTAGTTAAACGTTAAATAATGATGGAACATACAGAAGAAGGTACCTACAAAAATATAAAGAAATGGAAAGAATGGTTGGTGGCGAACAACCGAAACAGAAAAGAACTGGGAAGTGATAAAGAAAATGGTAGCAGTTGCCATGAGTGGCACGGAGATAAAAGTGGTGGTGTACTCCCCTCAAAATAAGGGGGGAAGTAACAAGAAAATATAGAAATGTTCTATTTCTTAGGGAAGAAGGAGTTTCATATAAAGACCACCTAATGAAAATTAAAGGGGTAGACCTAAAAGCCACGGGAGTGGACGTGGCAGCCTGAGGAAAACAAGGAATGGCGAGATGTTAATTGAAGTAAAGGGTGATAGTGGTGCCGCAAACCCCACTAAAGGATGCAATTGAACAAATAGGCTGGGTGATGGTAAGAATGAAAAAGCCGGAAAGGTTGTAACTGGAAATCTGGACGCGACTACTAATAGAGAGGAAGCTGGGAAGGTGATAGCGGAGGAAACGAAGTTAAAGGAGGAACAAATAGTCGTGGAAAGACTGAGACCAGCATTTGGAGAAAACCAGACTACTGATGTGAGACTGCCGGAGAAAGCCGCAATAAAGTTGCTCCAAAAAGGAAGTGTGAGAGTGGGATGGATTAGGTGCAGAGTACGTGAGAGAGTGGATGTACATATATGCTATAAGTGTTGGGAGTACGGACACACTAAAGTGAACTGCAAGGGTCCAGACAGGACGAAGGCTTGCCTTAGATGTGGGAAGGAGGGACATCAAGTCCGAGAATGCAAAGGCACGGCATACTGCCCTAAATGCATCGTGCATCGTGCGGATTCAGCGGAATGTCCGCTATATAGGAAAGCGCTGAACGGGGCAGAGCGTGGGGAAGAGGGTAGCCTGCTGCCTTCAAAGTGAGGCAGGTTAATTTAAACAGGTGCCGGGCCGCTCAAGACCTATTGTGGGCTGTGGGTAGGCAAAGGAGAGATGAGGTCCTCATAGTAAGTGAACCAAATAAGTCAATAATAGCTAGTAACAGACCTGGATGGTAACAGATGAGAATGCGGATGCAGCTATAGGAACTATTAGTGTATACCGAAGTGGGAGAGGACATAGATTTGTATGGGTGGAGCTGAAAGAAGAAATAACATTCAGCTGCTACTTCTCACCCAATGTAGGTTTAGGAGACCTAGAATGATCCCTGTAAGAGCTGCAGGACACTATCATGGAACAGGGCAGGAGATGGGGAAAAGATATTATTGTCGCTGGCGACTTCAATATCAGGGCCCCAGGGTGGGAGATGGAGGAGGTGGATGCTAGGGGTAACGGCGTTGTGGACTGGATGGCGCAGAATGATCTGCAGGTGCTCAACAAAGGTTTGGTGTTCACATTCATGCGAGGGGAGGGTGCCTTCATTCCGGATTTGTGTCCGTTATTGATATTTCTTTAATTTCTTTAATTTATGATATCGAAAAAATTCTGTGCAAATCAAATGTATGCTCGGTGATTTCTTGAAAGAAGACTTTCGTCTCGTCATTATTTCAAAAAATTAGAGAAATAAATACGGCGAGAGCCACGTCTCCAAAATCAAGAATTCTTTGTAAATGAAGAAGATTAATGTAATAGGAACCGTCAGCCATAATCAATCAGCCTCTGTTGGAGAAATAATGGAAGGGCTAGGATCAATAGGGAAACAGTAAGAAGAATTTTGAATAACCATAGTTACCGCTCGTTATAAAGTACTGAGATTCTGTAAGACGAATTGTGTTTTGTTAGTGGTTAATTAATAAGTTTCAAAGAAACGATAATTTTACTTTCAACATACTTTTTTTCTGATGATGTTGTACAAATATTGCGATGTTCAACCGGCAGAATATAAGATACTGATCCCAACAAAATCAAACATGAGCTAGATGCGGAAGGTTTCAAGAAGGATTTGGGATAAACGTATGGGCAGGAATTTATGGAACACGAATCATTGACCCAATATTCTTACAAGATACACTGATAGGACAAAGGTATCTCGAATTCTTATAAAATCAAATTTGGCAAAAAATCGAACAAGTTCCTCTAACACAATACCGATTGTTCCATTTCCAGCAAGACGGAGCAGCGGCCCATAACAGTCACATTGTTATGGATTATCTAAATGAAACTTATGGCTCTCAACTTATTTGAAACCAGGGCTTTATAAGGTGGCCTTTAAGGTCACCTGATCTAGCCCCATTAGACCTCTTTCTTTGGGGTTATATCAAGGGACCGGTCTACAAAACTCCCGTTATGACAATCGAGGGTCTCGAATTGAGAATAAGAAGAGCTTTTATCACCACAAATGTTAAGAAATATATTGAGTAACAGAATTGTTCGAGTAAGAAAATGTGTTGATTGTGATGGGGGTCATTTGAACAATATTTGTAAAATTGAAATACCATTCACTATTTCTAGAATACTTATAATTGTGCGATTTGCACTTGTATAATTGAAAAAAATATCATATGTCTAATAATCAAATGCGAGTAAGCACCTTTTGTGAATAATAGACTTTTAGTTCTCTCTTTTGTTTATTAATAGGTATAAGTACTAGTGCTAACTATAAGGATAAGTAACAAATATTTTGAAAGTGATTTTTTATAGAATAGAAAAACAAATAGTATAGATTTGAAATGGATATCAATAAATTCAGAAAAACAACTATAATCTATTGAATATTACAATAATAACATAATCGGGGCTTTGAAGCTGGTGAATTTGTAGGAGCAATTCTTTGTGATTTGTCCCAAGCTTTTGATTGTGTCGCACGAGATATTATTTAAAAATAGAACACTATGTAACCTTTTGAGCCTGAAGTTGTTACTTAATTACCTTAGCAACAGAATACAAATTACCAGTTACGAAGACAGCCTCTCTGAAGATAGAATTAATAGACATGAGTCCCACAAGGGTCAACTCTTGGTCCATTGCTCTTCCTAATATGCATGAACGTTATAATAGTAGCAATTTTACAATACGCTGTCTTATATGCGGGAGGGCGCTATCTCCAGAGCTGTAAACTGATTCGCAGCAGAGCAATTATGTCTAAACCAAAGTAAAACAGAAAATATAATATTTTCTCTACGTATTCATGAAGAAGTAAACAACCCGTGTTCAATTAAATTTCTAGGAATTCATCTTGACCCCACGTTAAAATTTGATATTTATTTAGACCATTATACTCCTAAAACTAGGTATGCAATGACACTGAACTATGTATAGTTAAAAATGAGCTATGCCAAAGAAATATTGGCACTAATTCTTTTAAAGATCTTTCAAATAAACCTACTTGTTCAATTTTACAATTTGAATACGCACAACAAGTGTCAGATTTTTGCGTTATCAAATTAAACAAGTTTCGAAGAAGATGTTTTGTAGAGCTATTTCAGGATGTTAATTTTGCTTCAGTTTAATTCATCTTAAAATCATACTTTGTAATTTATATGTAATTATCGCTAAGCCCTACAAAAATCTAAGCTTGATTGTGAGGGACTCAATGCATTTTACGAACGTTTCCACACTTTATCTTATGTTTAAGCATTTGTTATGCCAAAATTACAGTCGTTTGGAATCCACAATAAAATATTCATATTTTTAATCTGGAGCGAATTCAGAGACGGCACGTTAAAGCCTTTAAAGCTGACGGGGTTTATCCACCTTAGGGGTACACCACAATCTAATTTGTTAGCCAGATTTGACGTGAAGGACTTAGCACCACGGCGGGTCTATTTTCCCGGAATTGTTTTTGCATAAACTTCTAACAAATCAAAGGGACTGCCTGGATATTTCCAGTTCTAAATAAATAAATATTTTGTCACAATAGTTAATAATTAAACATTAATAAAATAACTTTTAATTATTCTCACTTTATGTCATAATCATGGCTACTAGATCAGTTCGAAATGAAAAATATAATTTAACGGTTTTTAATGAAAAAGTAAGAATATCTCTGGAAATATCGATTATAGGTATAGGATATTACTCACAAAAATCGTAGAGAATTAACGTGTGAATTCAAAAATACAATAATATACAGAGTGTTCCATTTGAAAAAATTGGAAAAATTTACTTTGAAATGTCCTGAATTAGCGCCAGTATAAAACACACCCTGTATAATTATAATCAATATTATGAGGTTGAGTCGTTGTAGTACATCCCTTGGCTACATAAATGCAAAATAAATATTCTTAATTAATAGTAATACCCACACAGTGAATTAATTTGTTAAATCTTGTTCCGACAGAAATTTTTATATTTATATATATAGGGTGTTAAAATGAAATTTCCTCGAAGTACATTTTTGAAGCCTCTTTCTAGGCTTTATTCATTCCTATATAAGCATTGAATATCTCCCAATCACTTGAATGTAATAAATTTTTTTGCTGAAATAATGCAATCTGTAGATGGATATTAAAAAAGTCACCACAGTCACAATTATGGGTTTTAAGAAAAACTTATGTGAATACCAGTTACGAAACATCTAATTAATGTTTTTGAATTATTTTCATTTCCTAGAAATGTGCAGGGTGGCCAAAAATTATTTTTCAATTAAGAACAGTTTTAAATTGAATTTTCTCAACTCTTATATAGAACCCCTGTATATTTTTCAACTATGTGATGTAGAAATAAAAAAGGAACATTTTTTGTAAGTATTTCCCTATGGCTAATTGCATTTTCGTTTTATGAATAATAAATTACTGTTTGTTTTTCAATTAAAAACTTTTTAAATTGAATTTTCTCAATTTTTTCAAATGGAACACGCTGTACATTTTTCGATAATGTGATATAGAAATGAAAAACGAACATTTTTTGTAAGTATTTCCCTATGGCTAATTGCAACCATTTTCGTTTTATAAATAAATAAATGTCAAATTCAAGAATAAACTTAAAAAAGAGGTTGCCTCAAATAATTCATTAGAAAAATTTATGAGAGGTGTTCGATGTGTTGCCCATTTTGATTGACATACGTCTTTATGCAATTTTGAAATGAAGTCATTTAGTAGGACCATTTCTTCCAATCCATTGTAATGAGTAAATAATATTTAACCGGTCCTTTACTGTAATGGTTTTTGTACATTTTTTTTGCTGTTTTCGTTATTCGACAAGCAGTAAAACCTCAGTTTGGTATAAATTGTCGTGTACAAAGGAGCATTTATCACACTTATCGGTCGTTACAATTTGTATTGAATTAAAATAATTGAAATTTTACAATATGAATTTTAATGAAGCGGAATTTGTAGACATGACTTTTGTTTTTGGCGAGTCAGACAGAAATTGTTTACTTGCCAATAGAATTTATCACCAACGTTATCCTGAAAGAAGGATTCCAGATGTTAGCAGCTTCCAAAACCTTCTCGATAGATTTCTGGAAACTGGAAATGTCGAATATAAAAAAATTGAAAGAATAAAACGTTTGGTGAACGAAGACAATGAGTTTTCTGTGGTACTGGCAACGGTTGAGAATCCTCATGTTAGACAAAGAGAAGTGAGCTCATTAGTAGGAATCAGTAGACGGTCTGTGAGTCGAATCTTAAAAACAAATAAGTTGCATGCATATCATATTCAAATGCACCAGGAATTATCTGATGACGATTTTCAAAAGCGCCTACAATTTTGTAATTGGGCTAAAGGTGAAATGTAACATGATGTCAACTTCTTCAATACTGTTTTATTCAGTGATGAGGCAACTTTTCATAAAAATGGATTTGTTAATAGTCACAGTTTCCATTATTGTGCTTCGGAAAATCCTCACTTTTTTATGGAAGTCGATAACCAACACAGATGGTCTATAAACGTTTGGGGAGGAATTATTGGAGAACATATGATAGGGCCACATTTCATTGATGGTACATTGACTGGAGCTACTTATTTTCATTTTTTGGAGAACTATCTGCCACAATTATTGGTAAATCTCCCTGAAAGAATTCGAAATAAGATGTGGTTTCAGCAAGATGGTGCTTCCCCCACATTATTTAAATGCAGTTAGAGACCATTTAAATAATACCTACCCTCATCAATGGATTGGAAGAAATGGATCCATAAGAAGAAGGAAGAAAAAATAAGAATTATAATTTGCATCTTTATTTTTTTGACATGTTTGATGAACAATTTTTTATTTTATTGACAATGCTTTGGTTAACATTTTTTTGTAGAAATTCTTGTGGCCTGATGTGAAGCAAGTTTAGTTCACGAAACCGGTCGCCATTAGAAGATTAAAAGAATTTAGTGAGACAAGACTTTGTTTGTTTTTACTTAAATGAATTTAAATATCATACACATTGTCCCATCTGGTGGCGTAAGAAGTACTAGCTTACGAGTTTTTGACAATTCGTCCAGCCCTTAAAAGTTTGTTAAACGGAAAAACATAATTAAAATGTCTTTCTAAAGCTTATACTCAACGAAATTACTTTCAATATATTGGTGAATTTTATAGACAAAATATAGCTTACTAGTTTGATATTTTTAGTTTTAGCATTAGTAATATTAAACAATAGATTTTTAATATCTGTTGATAAATCTTTAGCACGTAAAATTCTGTTCACTTATATTGTTCTATATTTATTTCTAATTTATTTTAAGCTGTTTATACGTTTTGTAAAACATTTATTATTTCGTAACGTCTTTATTACAATAGACATACACGCATATCATACACAGCAATTCATTTTATTATGAAAAGGATGAAGTTTAGCTAGTATATATACAGCCATTGTTACACTTAAGCTTTATATTCTCCCTTCTACAGTACTTTTATTATTTTATAGTACTTATAACTGTTCTTTTTAACATTTTTCTCGCAGTGCCCTTTGTCACGAAACAATGAACTTCTATTTTTCTTAACTACACATCTTTATCTTGTTGATCTGCATTTAAAATTCTATTAACTTCGGTTATATTAGCCGTCAATGACGTATATTTACAAATATTTTTTCAGACAATTTTCGACATAGACGCTACAATATTTAATGTATTCATAAACAGGGGAGAGACAGAAATGGATATAAATTGTCACGTACTGGACATCGTTCACGAAAAGCACCAAACGTAACGGAAAAACCGAGAGAAAAGCAGGCCTAATTTGACTTTAAATTTAATTATTCCGATTTCCACACACATACAACATCTATTTTTCTTCAAATACTTTTAGTGTCACTCAGATGGAGTGTCAGATAAATGACAGTTTAAGTTCACGATATTTTTCATTTAAGTCATGCTTTGACATTTGAAGAAAAAGTAATTGTAATTGTATTACTGTAAAAAATATTGTTTTAAGTGCTCTGGAAAATTATGCTCCGCTTAGGTATCTCTAGAAAATTTGTGGAAGTATGTCGCAGTCTACATACAAACAACAACGCCCAGGTTATGTATAACAATGAGGCAACCGAACCTTTCCAAACCCTCACTGGAGTTAGGCAGGGATGTGTCCTGGCACCCCTACTTTTTAATTTGTTTACCACTGCTCTAACAATTATTGTTGACAACAAACTGACAGTCAGAGGAATAGGTCTCAGATACCGTTCTGATGGCGGTCTCTTTAACATAGGGCGCTTTAGAGCTTTCACGAAGACACGCACACGATTCATTTGTGATCTCCAGTATGCGGATGACTGTGCACTTTTAGCCTCTACGCCGGAAGAGCTTCAAGAACTTTTAGATGTGTATGCCCAGAGCTATGATTCCTTGGGACTTAAAATCAACATTGGAAAGACTAAGATTATGTCAACTTCCCATCAAGTGAACCAAATAGACATTACACTTAACGGAAATTCTCTTGAAGTGGTGGATCAGTTCAATTACTTAGGCAACGTTGTTAATGACAAAGCAAACATGGACAGCGAGATTCGCAATAGAATTAACGCTGCATCTAGATCACTCTGGGGACTTAGAGAGAGAGTATTTGACAATCACGACCTTGCTTTGTCAACGAAAATGGCTGTCTACAGAGCAGTTGTCATTCCAACACTGCTATATGGATGTCTCGAAAACAGTTGGAGTTATCAAGTTCTACCAAGTGTACTTTTTATACGTGGAAATGACGCCCTCATCAGATTTTCTGGTAAAAAAAAATATGAAAAAATTCATCATCAGATACTGGTCCTGCGGCGCCCTCTATGATCTAACGTGATGTAATACATAAATTACTGTTTCTTAGAATAAAAAAAGTTCCTCTAGCAGATTGGGCGAAGATCAGTCGTGAGGCTATTGAGTTATTGCAAAAAAACGAAAAATTAATTTGAACTTTGACGCCCTGATCTTTTTTTCCACAGCCACATTTTGATCCACTCTGTATATATATATATATATATATATATATATATATATATATATATTTAAATATTTTTAAAATGGCCTTTTGGAGACCATTTGATACAGAAAAAAATTTATATAATGAAAATGTTGAAGACGGAGTCTGTCGAATCAAGTTGGGAGACCAAGATTTACACGTGCAAACCCAGCGTCTTCTTTTAAATACCTACAACTGCTTATAGAGAGAAAATAATCAAATGACGGATACTTCATCTTATTTTAGCATTGCAACCCTGGGTGGGTCTTTGCCCCTCTGGCTATTTTCTTCCATTCTGTAATTTCTTTAGTTTATCTTCACCAGCCCCTAATATTCATAATTCTCAAATCATCTTCTACGTCATCTAACCATCTCTTCCCGGGTCTTCCTCTTTTTCGTCTTGCAATGGGTTTCCATTCGTAAATTATCTTTATTGCTCTCGAATCCTCCATTCTATTTACATATCCTAACCATGTTAATCTTTGACATTCTATGTATTTTATAATGGCGGATACAGGTATTATAAAAAGAATGTTTGAATCAACTAAGAATTTGATTTCTACTATTTTTTTTTTTTTTATACATTTATTTAACGTCAGCCTATTTCCGCTACTGAGGCCTAACACCGACGCCTGTAGACGAGCTACCCCCAACCAGGAATTTTGCCGAACCTCTTCCCTTAAGAAGAGTAGGGATCTTTTACTTGCCTAACATTTAATAGACATGTAATTCCTATACAACCCTCGCCTAAGGTTGTATAGCTTCCGCGCATACACTGATATACAAGCCGCTGGAAGATGTGTGAGGCGAGAACGCGGTTTCCGTTGGAATGGTCACCAATCCAAGTACTAACCGCGCCTGTCGTTGCTTTACATCGCATACCGAAGTATGTACATAGTAAAGACGCACCTACGCTCGCCCTATTTCTACTATTAATTTTGTTATTAAAAAAGGGGTTGTTGTAGATCACTCTGTTAAAAGAAAACGGATAAATAAAAAATTTAGAAAAATTGACGATGCTTTAAAAGACGTTATCCGAAGAACAGTTTATAATTTTGATGAAGAAGCCAAATTAAAATTAAATATGTCGCAAGCTCATACCAAGGAATCACTACTTCCACATCCAGATTTTGTATCCAAGTCTTATACACACTAAATCCTAATTAAATTTTTTATTCCCTTAAACAGTAAGGTGAGGGTGGCAATGGGGATAGTAGAGAGGGTAGCCAATGCTAAAATAAATCTTAGAGGCCCTTAGTTCATACACTAAATCTCAATTTAATTTTTTACTCTCTTTAATAATGGCGATGGTAGAGGGGGTGGCAAATGCCAAAAAAGTCACTTGGTTTTTGTATACACACTAAATCTCAATTTAATTTTTATTCTCTTTAATAATATGGTGGGGGTGGCAATGGGAGGAAGTAGAGGGGGTAGCTAACGAGACATTACACACTGAATCACATAATAATTTTTTTACTGCCTTTCATAATAGTGTGGGTGTGGTATTGGGGGTAATAGTGGGGGTGGCTGATGCCAAAAAAAATTTTGAGACTTTGACTTTTCTTACATGCCCTAAATTGCAATTTTATTTACTCATACTTGCTTGCTTTGCCTATTTGCCCTTATTTACTCCCAAACTCTTCAACGCAATTAGATCCAAATATAATCTAGTTCTAGATAATACATAAGTGTACCAAATTTCAAGTCAATATCATAAACGGTTCCAGAGTAAATGTGCGCACAAAAAGTTAGAGACCGACAGACAAACAGACAGATTTTTTATTCAAATTTAAAATCTCGACGTTTCGTGACATTTTAAGCAAAAATTTTCATCTTCATTTCAACAAAAAAAATACATATATATTTTTTGCGTTACTATGCTTCCACTAGACGTGGAAGTAAAACTATTAAAAACTTTGGAAAAATGGCGCGTCTCAAGCTCTTACAGAAAACGCTGCAATTACCGTTAAAGTTATGATAAAATAAATCAAGGCAAAGTTGTAGAGAATTAAATTTCCCATAAAATAATCACTGTTGGCATGTCTCTATCTCGAATAGTTAGCTGTTAAGTATGCTTAATGATGCGGTATCGGAAAAAGTGTCCCAAAATAGCCATATTTGCTATAAACTCACAAATGAGTGTTACTAAAAAAAGTCACAACCAAGCTAAACGTCACCAAGGAAACGTTTTGTCAACATTTTTTCTAAATAATTGTAATTTTAACAGTGTAATAGGACAAAACAGTAATTAGTTATAATGTTTACAATGGCACATTATTTTTTGTAAGTCAGGACAATTGTGATGCAATATACAAATTGTGATCGAATATAAACAGAACATACATATTAAACATAATATTTTTAGTCGCAAACTCATCTATAAAATCCTTATTTTACTATAAAGAACGTAACCAGACTGCAACCAACAGCTACTCTCCGGGCTATGTTGCCACGCCGAGCGCTGAATTACAAGTTACAAGTCTGGCGCGTTAAGTGTAATAATTGCATATTACCATCAAAACGCTAATGCTTCGATTGCAACATACATATATATAAAATACGCAATAAGCAAGAACCAGATTTTTAAAAAATTATATAAAGAAATATTTTTAAAAAATTATATAAAGAAATATGTTTAAAAAAGCTTTTATTTAAATATATTTTTTTTATGACATAAAAGCTTGTCGCGAAATTTTCTTGTGCGTTTAAATAAAAGCTTGATATGCTGCAATCCCCCCCCCCCCCCCCAGATATCGATTTTGAGACGAATCGGATCATAAACGGTAAAGTCGTCCGCCGTCCTGAACTAAATTGACTAGAAATTCGTAATCGGCGAATCCGGAAACCCCCAGATATCGATTTGGACCATAAATGACAAAAGTCATCCGCCATATTGGTGCCGCCATTTTGAATATCTAAATTTTTACCAAGAATTCATAATTGTTGATCTCGAAAAGCTTGAAGCTTAAATTTTTAAGCCGCCATCTTGTTTTTTTCTTATATGAAAATGTTAAAGTGAATTGTCACCGAACTTATATACATGTGCAAAATTTCAAAGCTCTAGCTTAATTAGAACTAATCGAAATTTTAATTGCAAGATTTGATCTAAATAATCTAACAAACATTGCAAGTTAAATAAAAGCTTTTAAAAAATGGATAAATCGAGGAATTCAAGTTTGGAATTAAAACAGTTTTTTAATACCTCTCACTTATTTAAATATTTTACTTGGTCTTGTATGGACTAGTTAGTTATTATTAAAACAATAATATTTACGAAAAAATATAACCATCATTAAATATACTAAACTAATCAATCTCTTTTCTGAAGAGAAAACTAAAGTGATACAAACCAAAGCAGTATGAAGCCGGCAATGAAGCCTTTGTTCATAAAGATCAGAGTGTATAGGTCAAATTTTTAAATTTCGATCTGTAAAATTAATATAATTTTCCTTTTATCCAAGATGGTTTTATTGTGAGGCAATCAGGATTTTGTTCGAAGAAGTTTATCAATTTGTGTAAAAAAATAAATAAATATGAATGTGGATGCTACATCAAAATCAGTTTACCAGTCAGTATTATTACACAGATGACAACTATAGTTTAATGTATTTAATGTACTTGGCTTCACAGAGGTTATATTACTGTCTTATCACTTACAGACTTTCTGCAACACTTTTTGATCCTACAGCAAAGTAGCACGTTTTCACTTATTGTCACTTATTATTATCATAAACTACACATAATCTAATGTTTATTGAATCTATTTCAAACAAGCACATTTAAAAACAAACCAACAAAACTTATGCGTCTTGCAAACGAAATCGATACGCTTTTGTTTTGAATCACGTTACTTCAAGCGTAGCGTGAGAACGCCTACTAGATTTAATACAGCATCTCGTCAGTCATATCAGTTCGATGTTTTAAATTATTTTACTTCAGCTGCCACTTTCGATCTTTTGTTCAGAACAGGGAAATGTATCTTTTCTTCTATATACAGGGTGGACCATTAATAATAGGCCATAGTTCAGGGGTAGATTCTTTGGGCCAAAATATGAGGATATAACCAAATATGCTTTAATAAAATGTTGCTGTAGAAAAAGATACAGGGTGTCAAAGTTCAAATTACTTTTTTGCAATAATTCAACAGCCTCTTGACTGATCTTCCCCAAATTTACTATAGGAACTTTTTTTATTCCAAGAAACAATAATTTATGTATTGCATTACGTTAGATCATAGATGACGCCGTAGGACCTGTATCTGATGATGAATTTTTTTCATATTTTGTTTGACGAAACGTTGTGGTGCTTCTGACCAGAAAATCTGATGAGGGCATCATTTCCACGTATAAAAGGTACACTTGGTAGAACTTGATAACTCAAACCGTTTTCGGGGAAAGTACCGTTAAATATTTCAATAATTTTTTTTAAATACAAATTCAAATTTAATGAAACAAAGTGTATTTATTGGGGCGAGCGTAGGTGCGTCTTTACTATGTACATACTTCGGTATGCGATGTAAAGCAACGACAGGCGCAGTTAGTACTTGGATGGTGACCATTCCAACGGAAACCGCGTTCTCGCCTCACACATCTTCCAGCGGCTTGTATATCAGTGTATGCGCGGAAGCTATACAACCTTAGGCGAGGGTTGTATAGGAGATATACCATCCTTCGGAGGGGATGTAAAGCCGTCGGTCCCTTGTCTATTAAATGTTAGGCAAGTAAAAGATCCCTACTCTTCTTAAGGGAAGAGGTTCGGCAAAATTCCTGGTTGGGGGTAGCTCGTCTACAGGCGTCGGTGTTAGGCCTCAGTAGCGGAAATAGGCCGACGTTAAATAAATGTTTAAAAAAAAAAAAGTGTATTTATTGAAAAGTGTGCTTTGGTTACGTTTTAGTTCTGTCATTTACGTCATTTTATCATTTTATTTTGTTGTTGTGTTCCTCGAGATAGTTTCTTCTTCTTTATTTACAATGAATAGACGTGATAATTTTAGCGGACGTGCTGCAGCGAGGAGATACTCATTGCAATATCCAAATAGAATACAGCCAGACCATAAGATTTTCAAAGATCTGTTTCGTTGTTTGGGAGAAACTGGTTCATTTCGCCATAATAACGATGTAGGACGACCAAAACGAATTACTCCATATCAGGAACTAGACACTTTAGTTCATGTGGATGAAGATCCTCAAGTCAGCTCAAGTCGTTTAGCAGTGGCAACAGGGGTGAATAAACAATCTGTCCTAAGACTGTCGTAAAGAACGCTTCTACCAATATCATCTCACTCCTGTACAAAACTTACTTCGAAGGGATCTTCCACAAAGGTTACAATTTTGTCAATTTGTTCTAAATAACCACAACAGGGATCGAAATTTTGTTAAGAACACTTTATTTACCGACGAAGCAACTTTTACTCGCCGAGGTGTTTTTAACTGGAGAAATACCCATTGCTGGGAAGTAGAAAATCCTCATGCCATTAAAGAAAGGCATTTTCAGCAAGAATTTAAGATTAACGTTTGGTGTGGTATCATCGGCTATCAATTATTGGGATTGGGGTGTAATGGGGTAGTGAAGCGCAAGTTATAGCCTCTCCTACTCAATTGTTAACCTCACCTTCGCGATGAGTTCAATTTGAACTTGGTGCACCCTGTTTTCACTAACGAGGCTCTAACGACCGAGCAAGAGCGGAATAACCCTTACCTTTTGCCGTGAGCACATCCACCTTCTCACGAAGAGTGCGGTAAAAATAACCCACCGCACACAAAAGTTGCTTTTGGAATCGTTTGGTTACCCCATCGTCGCAGTCTCCTTCTGTGCCATGGGACCACACCACTCGCCTTCCGCAACCGAGCTGGTCAGTTGCATACCTGCTCCAATTAAAACTTCAAATGCAGCTTCGTTTTCAGTCGATTAAGGCTTTTAAAAAATGATGAAGCGTTCAAGTGGGACAAAATCATCCGGAGGTAAAATACCCTCCCGATCGGATCTCCGGGGGAGGGTGCCCACAGGGACACCTCATCGAATGTCGAAAAAACACCGACAAGTTAAATCCAACAAAACTAATTCTTTCATCTACGGCGCTTGGAATGTTCGTACTTTGAACGACAGCACTCGCACCGATCGGCCTGAAAGAAGAACTGCTCTAATAGATAGAGAACTTCACCGACTCAATGTTGACGTTGCAGCTCTCAGCGAAACTCGATTTTTGGAGGAAGGCTCTCTCACAGAAAAGTACTACACCTTCTATTGGAAAGGTCTTCCCACCAATTCAAGAAGACAACATGGAGTAGGATTTGCCGTTCGGAATCAACTTGTATCCAACTTAACACAAGTACCACAAGGCCTATCCGAGCGTCTAATGCTGCTACGCTATGAGCTATCAGATGGCAACGCGGTAAATCTAATAAGCGCCTACGCTCCCACTCTGGATGCAAGTCACGAAACTAAGGAGAGCTTCTATCAACAGCTGGAAGAAACCCTCTGTAGAATACCTAAAACGGAACGACTCGTTATTCTTGGCGATTTTAACGCTAGAGTAGGGAGAGATGCAGACACCTGGCCAGGCATCATAGGCAAGAACGGTTTGGGCAACATGAACGCTAACGGTCAACTACTCCTAACTAAATGCGCCGAACATGATCTAGTTATAACAAACACCATTTTCCGACAAAAGGATAAATTTAAAGGCACCTGGCGTCACCCCAGATCAGGTCACTGGCATCTACTGGACTATGTTATCGTACGTAGGAAGCATCTCAAGGACGTCCAAATTACAAAGGCGCGCATTGATAGCGAATGTTGGACCGATCGTCGTCCTGTTGTCTCTAAAATGAAAATTGTTATGAGACCCAAACACCGAAGAACTCAAGTAAAACGCAGACTCCGTCTCTGTATTAGTAAATTGCGTGACCAACAAACCGTCGAACAGCTAAAGCAAAAAGTTCAAGAAAATTTGAGTGTACTAGAAGAAACCAATTCTGTCGCTACTACCTGGACACAAATTAAAGACAGTTTAAAAAGTGCGAGTGAAGAAATTCTTGGCACTGCAGCAAGTAAAAAACAGGAGGACTGGTTCAATGATAATGAAGCTTTTATACAAGAACTTCTTGACCGCAAACATATTGCCTTCCAAAACGCTATCAACCACCCCAACAACTCATCAAAAGCAGAAGCTTTTACCCAATCTAAGTATGAAACGCAACGCGAAATCAGAAGAATAAAGAACGAGTGGTGGGCAAGCAAGGCCAGAGAAATTCAAAGGTACGCCGATTCACACGACTACAGGAATTTCATTCAAGGAGTAAAAGCAATGTACGGCCCCAGTCGGAAGAATATGTGCCCTATTAAAGATTTAAATGGAAATCTCCTCAAAGAAGACCAGGAAATAAGAGCCCGATGGAAAGAACACTACTCTAACATTCTTAACCAGCAAAATCAAGCCGATCACTATATTATAAATCTTATCCCTCAATATGACACCTTCGAAGACTTAGATAAACCACTAACAACGGAAGAGATCTTAACCGCCATTGGGCAGCTAAAAAATAACAAATCTCCCGGCGCCGACTCACTCCCAGCTGAGATCTTTAAAGCTGTGTCGTCAGAGCTCATACTCTACCTCAAAAAACTGTTTGATGTCGTGTGGGAAAGTGGTCAAGCTCCGCAGGAGTTTCGTGATACACTTTTAATCAACCTCTTCAAAAACAAAGGGAGCGCTGCGGACTGTGGAAATTACAGGGGTATAGCTCTCCTGGCTGTTGGAGGGAAGATACTCACTAAAGCGATGGCAAATAGGTTAACACCTGTTATGGAAAAGTTACTTCCTGAAATACAGAGTGGCTTTAGACCAAACCGAGGCACATCGGATTTA
Organism: Leptura quadrifasciata; assembly: GCA_963675555.1. Classification (NCBI taxonomy): domain Eukaryota; kingdom Metazoa; phylum Arthropoda; class Insecta; order Coleoptera; family Cerambycidae; genus Leptura; species Leptura quadrifasciata. Next base: position 4,756,786 of record OY776682.1, on the reverse strand, counting down.
ATCTTCACACTTAAACAGCTTCAAGAAAAAGCACTCGAGCATCAAGGACAAATTTACATGGCCTTCATTGATTTAACCAAGGCGTTTGACTCGGTGGACAGGGAAGTGCTCTGGAAAATTATGTTCCGCTTAGGTATCCCTAGAAAATTTGTGGAAGTATGTCGCAGTCTACATACAAACAACAACGCCCAGGTTATGTATAATAATGAGGCAACCGAACCTTTCCAAACCCTCACTGGAGTTAGGCAGGGATGTGTCCTGGCACCCCTACTCTTTAATTTGTTTACCACTGCTCTAACAATTATTGTTGACAACAAACTGACAGTCAGAGGAATAGGTCTCAGATACCGTTTTGATGGCGGTCTTTTTAACATAGGGCGCTTCAGAGCTTTCACGAAGACACGCACACGATTCATTTGTGATCTCCAGTATGCGGATGACTGTGCACTTTTAGCCTCTACGCCGGAAGAGCTTCAAGAACTTTTAGATGTGTATGCCCAGAGCTACGATTCCTTAGGACTTAAAATCAACATTGGAAAGACTAAGATTATGTCAACTCCTCATCAAGTGAACCAAATAGACATTACACTTAACGGAAATTCTCTTGAAGTGGTGGATCAGTTCAATTACTTAGGCAACGTTGTTAATGACAAAGCAAACATGGACAGCGAGATTCGCAATAGAATTAACGCTACATCTAGAGCACTCTGGGGACTTAGAGAGAGAGTATTTGACAACCACGACCTTGCTTTGTCAACGAAAATGGCTGTCTACAGAGCAGTTATCATTCCAACACTGCTATATGGATGTGAAAGCTGGGTCACTTACCGTCGTCATGTGAAAGAATTAGAACGTTTTCAGCAAAGACACCTCAGAAGTATGATGAAAATCCGTTGGTTCCATCACATATCAAACGTGGAAGTACTCAGGAGAGCAAACAGCCTTCCAATTGAGGTGCTTATTTCAAGAGCACGCTTAAGATGGGTAGGTCACGTTCATCGTATGCATGATAACCGCCTTCCTAAATGTACACTTTATGGTGAATTGCTAAGCGGTAGAAGAAGGCGTGGCGGTCAACGAAAGAGGTTCAAAGACACTCTCCATGAAAATCTAAAATCCTGCGGTATTGCAGACGAGCAATGGGAACAACTTGCAGCGGACAGAACCGAATGGCGAGGGGTTGTGGCCAGCTATCAAGGAAATGTTGCTGCAAGAAGGCCGAATCCAAGACCTAACCAGGTCTATGTTTGTCCTGACTGCGGTCGACATGTGCTCTCCCGAATTGGCCTCTATAGCCATAGTCGTGTGCACCGTAGATGAATGGGAATTACAATGGACTACACCTTTTACTTGTTTTTTATTGTACACAATTTATCGACTGTAACATTTTTATACTCGGACTCGAGTAACGGCTAATAATAATAATAAAAATTATTGGGACCATTTGTCCTTCTTCCAAATTTAAATGGACAGTGTCATCTGTTTTTCTCTTCAAAATACTCTTGCTGATATATTACATGCTTTCATGCTAGACATACCGAACATAATGCAGCTTATTATTGATGGTCCACCCTGTATACCTATATATCTATTAATATATTTATCCAGTGACGAATAACAGAGCTTGAAGTCAAATTATAATTGAAAGTGTCATAAGCTCATACGAAAACCTATTAAAAACTTTGGAATAATGGCGCGCCTCATGATTTTACAAATAACGCTGCAATAACTGTTAAAGTTATGAGAAAATGAATTGTAAACGATGTTGTAGAGAATTAAACTTCCTATAAAAATTAACTGATGGCATGCCTCTGACTCGAATAACAGAGCTGTTAAGCATGTTCGAAGATGTGGCATAGTATGTGTCCCAAAGGAATCATATTTTATTTTAGATGTTGATATAAATAAAATACACATATATAATTAAATAAATAAACACCACATAAATTAGACAACCCCCAATTACAGAGGCTTGTGCGGATGAAAAAAAATGAAAAATGCGGACATACAACCATATCCTCCCTCAGTGCCAGTACCGGGGCTCGAACCCGGTAGTGCGATACCCGTTCGCGATTGCCACCTCGCGCCTTGACCAACGTAGCTATCGGCTAGATATAAAGTACATTAACAGCAAAAGCCATATTGTAAAAAAAATAAATGGTAGATAGCTTTGTGGAATTCAATTTTGAAGAAAAATAAGAGAAGTCTTATCCAATATTGTATAGTATGTAGATATTTGGTTCGAAATACAAATAAACTTAACAAACCTGATAACAGTGATAACATTAATAACATAATTATAGTATGTAAGTCTTGTTAAAAATGACAAAAATAAAATAAAACATAGTTCTCATTAAAATGCCGTCGAATCTCAAACAAAATAGAATTAGTTATGTTATTTTACTTCGATTAAAATAAAACTTCTATTAAAGTAAGAAAGTTTAAATAATAATAAAAAAAATTCTCATAATTTCGTGAAAAAAATAGTCACATGGTAACGGAGTCATCAGTAAGCTTACTTATTATATACCGGGTGTTAGAAAAGTATGGGAACGGTGGAAAATCTCGAACAGTTTGCATTAAATTCGAAAAATAAAAAAGTACGTGTCAAAATTTTTTTAAAAAACTATCTACTGATACCAAAATGACCTCCCCACCCACCACCCTGTGGGTGGGCCGAGGGTCAACTTTAAAATTTCAAATGGAAACCCCTATTTTTTATTGCGGAATCGGATTCTACGGTAAATAATACGTAAATTTTATTCCGGACATTTTTTTAGATTCTTGCATGGTGTCGCTGTAATCGCAAAAAATGAAAAGAAATCATTACTGTTTCAAGAGTAGCGTCTTGTGCCCATAAAAAAACGTCCAATTCAAAAACTGAGAAACACGTATTTGCTATTTTTACGAAATCTATCCAATGACATTGGATTCGACTCTCCCACCCCTAACCCAGTGGGTGGGGCGGGGGCAACTTTGAAATTTGTAATGAAAATCCCTATTTTTTATAGCGGATTCGGATTCTACGGCCAAAAATACGTGGTGTCGCTGCAATCGCAAAAAATTTAGTGGAAACATGAAAGTTTTGAACGCATACTTAAAAAAATAGGAAAACTACTGATCTCAGAGTGAATGATTTCCCGAGCTGTTTTGAGAACAGTGATTTTACACTGCCGTGCGGAAATTACAACAACTATTAACATTCTGTAAATTTATTAGCAGCTAGTAATTTTCAATTTACATTTTTTACAGGGCAATGAAAAACTCGATTTAAAAAAAACTAACAGTGGTTTTACCTCTTAATTCAGCCACTTCAGACAAGTTCTTGATCCCAGCCAGTGAAGGCAAGGAGGTAACCCAGCCATTTAAGGCAAGGTGAGGATTTCGGCCAGTTGAGGCAATCAGTTTACAGTTTAACTGCTACACTAGCAGGTTTTAATTTCAAGATTATAGCAGGTGTTTAAAATGGTGCTCATTAACTTCTTGGCATTGTCCGAGACGAATGTAAAAATTTTCAATAGCACTTCTTATCATTTGAGGTAGTATTTCTGCAAAAATGTTTATTATGTGTTGCCTCAGCTCTTCCAAATCAAGAGGTTTAGTGAAATAAACCTTACCCTTCACGTAGCACCAAACAAAATAATCAAATGGCGCGAGGTCGGGAGATCTTGCTGGGCATTCAATAGTTCTTCTTCGACCTATCCATCGATTTTCGAAAGTACCATTCAAATAGTCCCTAACAATATCCCAATAGTGTGGAGGAGCCCCATCTTGCTGGAACCAAACATTATTGAACTCATCACCAGCAATCTCTTGTATTGCGGGAACTATTTGATTTGTCAACGTTTCCAGGTATTTTTCTCCATTCAAATTTCCATTTATGAAAAACGGTCCTATGACTCGGACCCCTGAGAACTCCTGCCCAACATTTAATTTTTGTGGATACTGCGTGTGTGTTTCAAGCATTCAGTGAGGGTTTCACTAAATTCAAGTCGCCGATCAAAATCATCTTCATTTAACTCTTGGTGAAGGTGAATGTTGTAAGGATGAAATTTCAAAAGTTTCAAATTCTTATGAACTGAAAATGCACTCATATCAAGCTGTTGACTGGCTTTTCTGATTGACAATCTTCGATTTTCAACAAGTGCCTGGGCCACTTCCATTTGTCGAGCTTCCGATGTTTCAGATTTTGGTCTTCCAGATTTTGGGCGATTTTTATTTGTCCATGTGTCTAGGAATCGTTTGATGGTACGGGACACAGTAGATTTCGAAATTCCCACTTTATCTACGGAAAGTTTCGTTGAATACCATGCAAGAATGTCCGGAATAAAATCTACGTATTTTTTGCCGTAGAATCCGATTCCACAATAAAACATAGGGGTTTCCATTTGAAATTTTAAAGTTTCTCCTCGCCCCACCCACAGGGTGGTGGGTGTTGAGGGCATTTTGGTATCAGTAGATAGTTTTTTGAAAAGTTTTTGACACGTATTTTTTTATTTTTCGATTTGCTGCAAACTGTTCGAGACTTTCCACCGTTCCCATACTTTTCTAACACCCTATATCGTCCTTTTTCGTATTATTATTTGAAACGTTATTTAATAGTCGCGAGTAATAAGAAGCGTTATCCATAACGATAACTGAATTTGGGGGAATATTAGGTAACAACTGTTCAGCGAACCATTTTTCAAACAAATCAGCGGTCATATCTTCGTGAGAGTCAGCAGAACATTGTTTTATATTTTTGGCTGACAAGAGCAGTGCGTTGGGTACGAACCCATTTTTACTTCCGGCATGCAGAATTATAATACGTTAATTTAAGGCATAATTTTGAGTCTTGTCTACGCAACTGTAGCTAACAGTATCATGGCATGTTAAACCATGTCTCTTCAAGACATATTACTGTCTTATTTATTTAATTAGCGGTACTCTTTTATTTTACACAAATATCCTGTCGAATTTCCACAATACGGCGTGATCGATTATTATTAAACAGTTATTAATTTTTTTATGTTTAAATATGCGCTCTAATAAAATACTTCTTAAAATTTCCAAAGATTGATAATAACCCAATAAAATGGGATGAACATTGTCAATTTGGATAAAATAATTCAGAGCGGGCTGAAATTTTGGGAACAGGATTATTTTGTGGTATTTTTAACATATCAAAAATCCCAATCGTAGATGCTGACAGAGGGGAGGGGGGGGGGTAAAATAATCGGTTTTTCGCAAAAAACGAAAGTATCAATTTTACTATAAAATATGTACACATGATAATTATAGGTAATAAAAATACGCTTATTGGAGCCGGGATGGGTTTTTTGAAATTTTGACAGTTTCGTGACACAAGGGAAACGCGCGCGTTCTTCGCTAAAATCTCAAAAAATTAGCTATTGGGAAGTACTTACAAAAAATGTTCGTTTTTCATTTCTACATCACATCGTAGAAAAATATATAGTGTGTTCCATTTGAAAAAATTGAGAAATTGCGACGCAAAACTGTCAAAATTCCAAACAAATCTATCTCGGCTCCAATAGGTCGTACGAAGTTTTAAAAAAACTAAATTGTGCGGACATTTATTACCTATAATTTTTATGTGTATATATTTTACAGTAAAATTGATATTTTTTTGCGAAAATCGATTTTTTTTACCTATTTTCTCCCCCCTCCCCTTTCCCTCCGCCGCCGTCTACGGGTGGGGACTTTTGATATGTTGAAAGTACCACAAAACAAGCCTGTTTCCAAAATTTCAATCCGCATTTTATTGGGCTATAATTATAATCAGGCTATCGCGCAATTTATTCGAAATCATCTCCAAAGTAGGGACTTCATTTTCTTGATAAAAATTACAAACTGTTCTTCGGATAATGTTTTTGAAGTAACGTCAATTTTTGATTGAAACATTGTTTTTATAAGGGGGGTAGCTATGTTTAACGATTTCAAAAGGTTGATCACAGACCTAGGTGAAACATTGTAACCCAATTATGACTCAAGACTAATACGACTGGTTTTTTTTTATTTTTAAATCATCTCGAGGTTGTGAACATAATTAATGATTGTTTAAATTGAGATTCAGAAATAAATTTTTAGTAGTTCCGAAGTAGATCAGCGATAGATTATTTATTTAAAAACTGTGAAAACGCAACGAAAATTGTGCAAATTTAAATAAAACATCCATAATAATTAAATTGACCAAGACGAATCCAATATTAGCATACAGATGTATAGTTTGATTGTTCTAGCTCTAGCTCGTAGCTTCACAGAGAACTGTCCTCCTACCTACAGACATTCTGCAACAATCTTTGATCCTCCAAAAAAGTAAATTTTCACTTATCACTATTTATTATCATAAACTACGTATGCGTATCTAATGTGTGTTAAACCTATTTCAAATAGGCACTTTTAAAAAACAAACCAACAGAAACTGACGCGTCTTGAAAAGGGAATCAATACGTTTTTGTTTTGAATCACGTTACCTCAAACACAGCGTGAGAAAACCTACGTTAGACACAGCGAGCGTCTCATCAGTCAGATCAGTTTGTTTCAGATTATTTCACTCAAGTTGTTACTTTCGATCTTTTACTCTGAATGAAGTGCATTTTCTATGATATATACTCCTTTATACAGGGTGTCTCACCGGTAACTGAATCGATCGATATAGAGAAAAGTACGCATCAGAAAATTTTGAAAATTTAGATAATTACTAATGTCGGTGTGGCCAATGCAACTAAAATAATTACAAGCATCTGGAACTTCCGCTTATACCGAAAGTCGATACCAACTTGTTTATTTCAAATGGAACACCCTATATATTTTACAGTTTTCGAAAAGAGCATAAAATTATGAGTCGAAAATATGTAGCATATCCTATACCTAAACCTAGCCGTTTCAGAGATATTTGACATTTTATAGAAAATTTGACAGGTGCAACGGTTTGCAAGAACCGTTATAACTTTCTTCGTGTAAACGATCCTCATTTACTTCTTGTCACGTAAAAAGAACACAAGGAGAACTACCTACATCTACAACTGAAATAAATTCAATAATATCATACTAAGTGTTCCGTTTTTCGCGTTACATTTTGTCAACTTCAAACAACGAAAACTAGTTTAGGTCAAATAGAACACCCTGTATTTTTTTACGTCAAGTTGTGTAAAATTGAATTCCCTTTTTTCTGATATTAGCATTGTGGGGGTTAAAGTCACAACTTTTTGAAATATTTGCGATGTTATTAAAGATTCATGAAGCGTTGTAATCATTTCATCAAAATAGCCATGATTAGAAACAATCAGTGATTATCTTATGTCAAAAAATGCCAATACGTTTAAATTACACCCACGAAGACTTTTTAAATTTGTTTATTATTTATGAAGAATGTGATAAAGTAACATCAAGAACTTGCAGAACAATTGCTACTCGATATCCACAAAAACGCAAAATAACACTAACGCTGTAACATGCGTATTAATCGAATTGAAGATATGGCATGAAGTAAAATAACAGAGATAAGATCAATTTAAAATATGATTTCATTTTAATTTAATAATTGCTCAAAATTCCGCCCTCGAACCTCCACACATTTTTCGCACCTTCGGATTAGTTCCTCATGTATAGCTCTTCTAATTGAATCCTGTGATATGTTTTGAAATGCATTTCTTACTCTTTGCATACAATCTTCAATGGTTGTTAATGGGCTCTCATAAACTTTATTTTTAATAGTTCCCCAAATGAAATAATCCAGAACTGATAAATCGGGCGGGCGAGGAAGCCGTAAGAAAGGTCCATTATTGGCAATCCATTGATCATAAAAAGTTTCTTGTAAATAATTATTAATTAAATATGCGTTATGTGGGGGGGTACCGTCGTGCTGATAAAAAATGTTTCAACTATTCAAATTTTGCAATATATTCAGGTATCTTTCACTTAAAAAAAAAACAAAAATTTACCTATACATATTAGCTGAAGAGAAAATTTAATTTTCCTGATAAAATTGTAATGCCACCACTCTATCGTTTCTTATGGCACAGTAAACATTGAACTGCCAACTTTCCTGAAAGTTTCGCTCTCTGAATATATGAGGATTTGAGTCACTCCAATAATGCGAATTGTGTCTATTAAAAAGTCCATTTTTAGTAAATTTTGCTTCATCTGTCCATATAATATTTCCCAAATAAGAGTCGTAACCCTCAGACCTTATTAGAATAAACTCACAAAAATTCTATCTTCTTAGGAAATCTGTTTCTTTTAATCCTTGAACCATATGGAATGAAAACGGGTGAAACTTATGTTTTAATAAGATTCTGTGAATTGAATCCTTGCATAGCCCCGATTCCAGAGTAGCTTGTCTTAATGACATCCTTGGAAATGCATGAAAATATCCCAGAATGACTATTTCAATGTTTTCGTCATCAACAATAGGCTTTCTTTTTTGCATTTTTGCCTTGACAGAGCCATAATTTTTAAAATTTTCCAGTATACGTTTTACAGTGTTTGGTGACGGTTTCCGTTTTTCTGGATATCGAGTAGCAAATGTGCTGCAAGTTCTTGATATTACTTTATCACATTCTCCATAAATAATAAACAAATTTAAAAAGTCTTCGTGGGTGTAATTTAAACGTGCTGGCATTTTCTGACATAAGATAATGTTTCTAATCATGGCTATTTTGATGAAATGATTACAACAATTCATAAATTTCTAATAAAATCGCAAATAATTCAAAAAGTTGTAACTTTAACCCCCACAATGCTAATATCAGAAAAAAGGGAATTCAATTTTACACCACTTGACGTAAAAAAATACAGGGTGTTCCGCGTTTGACCTAAACAAGTTTTCGCGGTTTGAAGTTGACAAAATGTAACGCGAAAAACGGAACACTTAGTATGATATTATTTCAGTTGTAGAACATAGTTCTCCTTGTGTTCCTTTTACGTGACAAGAATCAAATGAGGATCTTTTACACGAAGAAAGTTATAACGGTTCTTGCAAACCGTTGCACCTGTCAAACGGCTAGGTTTAGTTATAGGATATGCTACATATTTTCGACTCAGAATTTTATGCTCCTTTCGAAAACCCTAAAATATATAGGATGTTCCATTTGAAATAAGCAAGTTGGTATCGACTTCCGGCATAAGCGAAAGTGCCAGCTACTTGTGATTATTTTAGTTGGATTGGCCACACCGACGTTAGTAATTATCTAAATTTTCAAAATTATCTGATGCGTACTTTTCTCTATATCGATCGATTCAGTTCCCGGTGAGACACCCTGTATACACACACACACACACACACACATAAATTTACTAATAGACTTTCAAATTTTCAGTATATATTTCCATTTTAACGTAATTTTGGATTTGCAGGGAAGATTAGTAGCTCAGCTGGAACACTGATTAACATAAAACGTTCTCGATTTCATAGAAATAGTTTTGTTAACCGTTTGCATTTACCTATTTAGACAAAATAATACTTTAATGCATTTTTTATTTGAAAAATCATAAAAGTTACTTAATTATCACGTCTATAAAATTAGGCTCCATTTAACCTCAATTGTGAATTGATTCGTTGTTCACTACACATAAGGTTGTACTGTCAAAATGTAGATGTCGCCCACTCAGAGATTTTTGTATATAGGAATTATTGGAAAATAGCTGTAAATTAAATTATATTATAATAAAAAATGATATCTATAGAAAGTGGAAAATTCAAAAAATATATATACATGTCTAGATAACTAGGTGCACATATATTTATATCTACTCGGTAGATTTAGAAACTTACGCTGCCTGCGGTTGGTCGTAAAACACCGAAAACGAAATTACTATTTGATATACTTTTCCTGTAGCTTTCTTATAGGACCTGAAAGCGTAAACAGTTTCTACTTCTTGTGCCATTAATATTGATTAGTATCTTCATCTTTAATTAGGCCCTGATTAAACCGCATGTAGCTAATAGAAATAAAAAATTTAGATGTTACTCCCGCACTTTTTCTAAATGAGGATAAATAGTTTCTCCCTTTCTTTGTGGAATGAACGTATTTACAGGACTAACAAATTTAATTCTCTGAGGACTTGCAGAGATCTAGGAAATACACTCTAATAAATTGATCTATAAGAATGAGTTTAAGGTGGGAATATCCAAGAGAGAGAGAGAGAAGAGATTCGATAAGAAAATATTTATTATTTTTGGCCATAACTTTTTTTTAAATACATATATTTGTAAAAAAGCATAAGACTACCTATGTAGAACTATGACAGGTGTAGTAATATGAATTTTCATTCAAGCATGTCAGTTTAATCATATCAATATTGTAATTTTGCTTTGAACGTAAATTATAGTTGTGAAAATTTAGTCTTTTAACGAGAAATTCATTTAAGTATCTTGGTAAATGTTCTATTTTGTAGATTAATATTAATAGAATAATTATAAATATTCAAAAGAATAGTTACAATACGCACTTGGTTTATTATTTCATTAGTTTTTTTCTCAGATTTCTCTGACATATGTTTCGGCCTTCAAAGGGTCTTAAAAACTGACCTGAAAGTGGTAGTTCACAGTATACAGACTACCAGACTGGCAACTTAATGTTAAATTTTTGTCCAGAAATCTATCGTTCTCGCTCTCCGATTTTCGGAAGCCAAATTCAGAGGGCGCCGCAGTTGCAGACGCGGGAGATTTGACCATTTGTTTAATTTAACTTACAGTTTATGAACATATTTGACATTTAAAATTTGTGATCAAAGTGCAATGCCGTTTCATGCTTAATCTTTGATCACAAATATCAATGTCAAATACGCCATATTATATATATACTATGGGAAATTAAAAGTCAAATTTGTAATACATCATAGAACTTTATTTTGTCAGACATAAATAAACATGTAATAAAAAGTATGACAAAGGAAACATACATAGTAAAAGAAAGCATAAGAATTTAAAATACACACATCCTTAACCTAAATAGATACTTCAAAAATTACATCATAAAACTTGTATTTTTATGTGGCCGAGTGGAAGAGCAGCTTTGCTGAACTCCGCCACCAATAAAGACAGTTTATTATTATTAATAATATTTAAGGCACTTTTGTTTTATTATATTCAATTAAATTATCAATATCAAGAGAACCATATTTATATTTTACAATAACTTTCTTGCTGATTTCCGTTCGTGTGCATTTATTAATTGTAGTAAATACTCGCCTTGCAACCTCTTACATGATAAAGATGTTCTCCAAGTTCGAATTTTCAGTGATGACAAGGTTAGTACCTCAATAAAAAAACTCAAGGTAAACATCACTACAGTGGCCAGATTCTAAGTTCCTATCGTATTGAATCGATACGATAGCAACGAATTTCTCAAACACGTGTCGCTTGAAATTCTAAGTTGCTATAGAGTAAACTGTTATAATATCGTAAGACTGAAACGATAACTTCTTTGGTATCGAGCGTATTCTGTCGATTAAGAGTTAAAATTATTATAAGATAGTATACTTAGAACCACTAGTATCGTATCGACTTGATATGATAGCAACTTAGAATCCCGCCTCTGGACCTAAACAATGATTGATGTGTTGGAATAAATGAAGATTTATACCAGTGTTGAAAGAAATGTGTTCCAGTAATGCAGTCAATGTTTTTCTCGATGGCAAATAAACAATTTTTCTGAACAATGAATAACATCTAGGACTTCGTTTCATTAGGGCTAGGGCAATTATCTTCTCATCCAAAGTCCATCTCCTATCTTTAAAAGAGCGTTTTGCACAGCGTAGTTGAGATATTAAAAAGTCAACAGTACTTGACTTTAGGTCCTTAAAAATATTTCTGACAACATCAGAGTTACTTAGGTCACACATTTCTTTTATTTTATTTGCTCGTTCTTTACACAACTTTTTAATTTTCGTATGTGATCTGTCTTTTTTGAAATTACCTTAAACATAACTTTCTTCCTTGGGGTTGTATCTTCTTGACACAATTTTTTAAAAATTAAACTTTGGCCTCTGAATCCCCCAAATTTATTTGGTATACGATGGTAGAGGTGTTGATGAACGATCAACTGGAGTACTTGGCACACTACTAGATATTTCTGGATGTGGGTTTTCTAATTCCTCATTATGTGCAGAAGAAACACGAAGATCACCTCGACCTGTATAGGTACAGGTGTACAATCCCTTTGTGTTTCTACTGTGTCTCCACATGGATACCGGGTAGGAACTGCATTTCTATTGAGGATGTAATCGGTATCAAATGAGTATGACTCTAGTGTGAAGTGCTTATTACAAATTCTAAGATGGCGTATAGTATTTTCTGACACTTTCATTCCCATTAAGTCCTGCCACATTTTCGATCTGAAAACGATAATATTTATTTATTTATTTGAAGTAGATACTGTGGTAGGGCAGAACAATAATTTAAAGTAGTTTTACGATATTTAGAAATATATATTGCACTGTGCAAAAACTAAAAACTGAAAACAAAGACTGGAGCAAATGCACACTTACTTATGAAGGTTCCTGGGAAAATAGTGCAATTTTTGCACATCAACTTCTTCAGTTCCACAAACAATGCAGAAGGCACGAAGGCAGAAGACATTTTAAGAAATAATCTGTAAAATGCAATATTATATATTACTGCAATCCAATATATATTTGCACAATAGCACTCACCTAACTCCTCTTTGGAAATCGAAATGTTTAAAGGTCACTAAAAAACTACGTAGTCTATGTTAAAAAGTCAAATTTCTAAAAAAATACTATCACCAGCACAATGGATGACGTTTGACGTGACAAACAACTGACAAATGACATTTGCGTTAAGAGCGACATCTGAATTTGGCTTCTGTTGCCTCGACCTTGACCGGACAAATTTCTCAGGGAAGTTGCCAGTCTGGTAGTCTGTGCAGTATATATCTTACAAATCCTCTACCCACCTAGAAGGGGATAATAACTTGATTGGCTATTTCTTAAAATTTAACAATACAGGCCGGGACTACGAACTTAATATTAATTTTATGACTGTGTCTAGTACAGGATTGTTCATAAATTCTGTTTGTGTATTTGTAACGTTTTTATGGTTTCTTAGGGCCTTCTTAATTTCTAAAATTTCAAGCATGTCTAGGATTTTTCCTTTGTTTGCATTATGCAAAAGTTTAACACTACTACCGTTAAAAACATGATTTTGCTCAATGCAATTCTCGGCGAAACCAGTTGATTTTTTATTATATAAAATAGACTGTTTGTGTTCTCTTAACCTCACATCTATGCTACGGCCACTCTGACCTACATACATGGCATCACAGTCGTCACACTTTATCTCATATACCCCCGATTTTTTATCTTCTGTTTTTTTCTGTATTATTAACCAACAAGCGAACTACATTATTTCTATTCGTTGATATTGTATTAATACCTAATTTATTTAATCTATTACATACTGAGTTGCTAACCTTATTTACATAAATGCTTAGTTTACTACCAAATTTTCAAAATTTTCCAATGTATACTTTTCGAGATATCGATCGCCGCAGTTCGTCGTGGGATATATACTGGGTGATTCAGAACTTATCCGTAAAAATTTAAGGGGATGCACAATGAACCCATACAAGTACGATAGCGCAAAGCAAAAATGAAAAAGCAACTTTCAAAATCATTTAAAAATATATACTTGTACGCCACCGGTATTTATTTGGTCGACTATACTTTAATAAAATCGTATAAAAAGTGATAGGGATTTAATTGGGCATCGTGCAATATGCGCCACACTGTTGATTGCAGTCGTCCAAGTAAATAGTGTTTATAATACCATAACATTAATAATTTTTTGCGGCCGTTCTGTTAGACTTTTATTATATATTTTTTGTGATATCGACTTCCATTTTAAGGGTGCATATCCCCTTAAATTTTTACGGATAACTTCTGAATCACCCTGTATATACAGGGTGGACCATTAATAATAAGCCACAGTTCAGGGATAGATTCTTTGGGCCAAAATGTGAGGATATAATCAAATATGCTTTAGTAAAATGTTGCTGTGGAAAAAGATACAGGGTGACAAAGGTCAAATTATTTTTTCGTTTTTTTGCAATAACTCAACAGCCTCTTGATTGTTCTTCGCCAAATTTGCTAAAGGAACTTTTTTTATTCTAAGAAACAATAATTTATATATTATATCACGCTAGATCATAGAGGGCACCACAGGACCTCTATCTGATGATGATTTTTTTAAATATTTTTTTACGAAACGTTGTGGTACTTCTGACCAGAAAATCTGATGAGGGCGTCATTCTACGTATAAAAGGTACACTTGGTAGAACTTGATAACTCCAACCGTTTTCGAGGAAAGTGCCATTAAATATTTCAATAATTTTTTGAAAGACAAATTCAAATTTAATGAAACAAAGTGTATTTATTGAAAAAAAATATTCTCTATTTTATACAAATTTTTGACAACGTTAATATCCTTTTTTTTGGTATTAATTTAGAGGATTGTGGATTTAATTTAATTGTATTTTAAAATATATTATCCAGGACATCTTTCAATTTCAATTTACGTTCACTGTAAAAATAAAATCCCCTTGTTCTCCGGACAGCGGATCATGTAAATTAAAAAGTAATATATTTAGTTTTTTGAGATGTTTGGTGTTTCAAATGCGTCAAAACCCCTCGGAAACCCGCTGAGTAATTAAGTTTAAAATCAAATTAGGCCGGTTTTTCAGTTATATTTAATGCTTTTATAGAAAGATGTCCAGTACGTGAACAAATTTACGTCTCATCCCACTCTTCTCATCATACTGATGAATACATTATAATGCCAAGCAACACCTACTCAAATACTGAGAAGTGATTGGAAGAAAGCACCATGAAAAGTTGCTTTGATTCTCTTTTCTACAATTCATCTCGACTATCCAGTTCTAAATTTCAAATACATTCTTCTTTTCTTTCTCTTTGTGCTTCTTTTTAATTATATGTCTACCTTGAGCTTTCTTCTTATACAACATTATAATACATAATGAATTTCAGTTTTAAATATTCAATCTATAATCTGTTTTCAAAATTAATTAATTGTTATCTTTCTTTATTTCCTCCCTTTTAATTTTCCTAAATTTTTTATTCTACTATGATCCAAAATCTTTATTTCTAATTTCTTGTAATATTACAGATTAATATTTATTTGGTAGCATTAAACCTAACTTGTCTACTAGACTTAAACGTCAAATTAAGATGACAAACATAAAAATTAGTAAACTAAATTAATTAATAGAGTTTAAATACCAATTTTAAATTATGGAAACATGATAAAATGAAAAAACTTAAAATACCAATTTGAACTTTGGCAAATTTTTTAAATGTTAATGACTTAAAATGTTAAATTGAATTATGGTAATTTTATAAAATAAAAACAAATTAAAATATACCGTCTTAATGACAAAAAGATTAAAACTATTGGTAATACTCCGTTCGGACCTCGAGATAAGACTTTCAATAATTTTGGATTTATACAGGGTGTTTCATGAGGAACTGTACATACTTCCAGGGCGGTAGAGGACTACTTGAGTATTCAGGAACGGCCATTGAAATACAGATAGAGGGTGATAAACTGATTTTGGTCTAAATTTATTTTGGCTAGAACGTCCTTACTATTGCTCGGATATTGTTTCAATTTTAGACACTTTATACACTTATCACAGTCGATAGATTGCTATTATATATATATTTTTGAACTTTAAAGCCGGCTGTTTAATTTGTTTTTTCCGATTCCTGTAAAGAGATCACCCTGTATATATTTTTTAACATTCAGTTACCAATTATAAAAGCTCATACATCACTAAACAAAACCATGTAATTAGATTTTTTTGTCGCACCTTTATTGATTTGTTTACAAACGATTGAATTTGGCAAAATGGGGAATTGGAAGAAAAACAGCTTCATTTGTTTATATTAATTGTCCAAATAAATAAAAATAGTCAAATAAATATTTTCAAAAGTATATTTCAAAATATATAATATGCAATTCTCTTCTCTTCTCTTCCTCAGCAAAAAGCTTTCCTACCCTAAATCAAAGGTGTCACAGACAAAATTTCAAAAGTCCTGAAATTCATTCACAACACACCAAACAATTTCCAATTTAATCAGAACCCCAAAAGACCAAATACCTAATGATTCCCACGGTGTATACGAAATACCTTGCTCAAACTGTCCCCAAACCTATATTGGACAAACTAACAGACGGATTAACAATAGAATATATGAACATCGTCTTGCAGTTAGAAAATCCGATCCCACATCATCACTTGCCCAAACCGCCTTCTAACAGGCCATAATATAGACTTCGATAACACCAAAACCATAGCACCATCATTTTTCCAGAAACCGCGAATCATCCGCGAAGCAATTGAGATTGAAAAACGTCCCAATTGTTTAAACAAAAGGGATGACGGTCATCGTCTTCCAGTCGCTTGGAAATCATTGATCTTCAGGCTAGGCCCACAATATTCATCCACACCTCATAATCCTGATAGCAGCCGTTCTGCTCTGATGCCTCCATCAACAGACCCTCAACCCCCACCACTCTCTCACCCACAGACAGCTTTCGTATAAATAACACTTCGTCCGATACTGCCAGCGAGTTCGCTCTAAGATTGAGGCCTTAGAGACGGATCGTGGTGAGATCTGGGGAGTAGGCAGATTGAGACCCCGGAATCGAACCAGTTCCACGAACTCCTAGCATTATTTTCTTTGACAATTTTTACTTGACCCACTTTTTCTCTTGAAAATGGCTCCAACCCGAGAACCTAGTATTTTTCATACCAACGACCGCGGATGCTTCTCGGAACATATATATATATATATATATATGTTATTTTAGGTTTTCGCGGGTGTTAAATGAAGTGTTATTGTACTTCGGGTGCTCTCCCGCGTCGATGGTCGACTCCTCCAGGAGTCACGGTTGTCTGAACGACGGACGTTTCGGCAGAATCTCATCTGCCATCTTCAAGTTCTCACTGTGAAAACTGCCTACTGCTGCTCCTCGTTGCTCGAACTGAACTGGTTCAGTTCAGAAGTTCAGTTCGAACACACACACATATATATATATATATATATATATACATATATATATATATATATATATATATATATCAGACAATTACAGGCAATTACAACCCCCTGTATCACGGAAGGTTCTGGAAGAGCCTTGTGTGGGAGGGGGCTATACAACATACAACCCGGAACTTTTGGCTGAGGGGCGGCAAGTGAGCTTACCTCTCAGCCATCAGTCATATATATGTATGTATGTATACGTTTCTAGTAATTGGTAACTAAAACACCATTTAGGGCGCACATCCTAATAAAAATATTAGGAATCAAGAGGAATACGACGAAACTTGTCTTTGTACACTTATTCATCTATCATTCCTCTGGTTGTTCAAATCATTTCAGAAATCAATATTACACATGTTAAGGAATTTTCTTCCTTTACTAAATTATTAAACTTATTTGAAAATACATTCTTTTCTTGTGGTAAACTACCCTGTCTACGCCTTCGACATTAATATTTCAGGCAGTTTTTACGCAACTTTCTTATAGGGCCTGAAATCGTAAACAGTGTCAACTCCTTGTGCTATTAATATTAATTGCATTTTTCTCCACCTTTAATTAGGCGGTTTTAGGTGATACGAATAAAATATTCAGGTGCTACGCCACTACTAAGATTAAGCAGATGTACCATTTCTTTGTACAATGATATTGATATGAAAACTTATTCACGAGATTAAATGTTATTTTACAAACAATAAGGTATAGTATATAAGATAAGACATACAGGTGTATTAATGTTACATAATAAGTGAACTGAATTTTTTTTATGATAATGGCTCGGCGTTTAACAATACAAAAAAAAGTGGAGTTGGCTTGTTTAGTCGGAGATTATGCCAGATCATTTAGAAAAGCTGCTGATGAATTTAATTTACGGCATCCTGTACGTCAGCCTCCCATTCGCCATAAATTGGTAGCAACCATCAATAAAAATTTTGACAATAGAGGAAATGTTTCTAAGTTAAGACTAAAGAATTATAATTCACAAAATCGGCAAATTCAAAACGATGAGGTTCTACAATATTTTAGAGAACATCCAAGATATAGTATAAGGCAAGTAGCATTAAATCTAAATATTAGTAAGAACATCGTTTGGCGTTGCTTGAAAAAACATAGAAAAAGAGCATTCAAGTTAAAATTTCTACATACCCTGGAAGATGGTAATACAAACAGAAGATTGGATTTCTGTTTGAGGGCCCAGGGTGAATTTTTAAACAATGTAAATTTTCTGAAAAACGTCATATTTACTGATGAAACAATATTCACTACCAATATGTGTCAAAAGTTAACGTTTGATGTGGTTTATGGAATGACCAGATTATTGGGCCTTTTTTCATTCCGAGATTGAATGGAGAAACGTATTTAAATTTGTTGCAAAGAGAAATTCAGTCCTTTCCCAATAATCTGCCTCAAGATATCAGAAGAAACTTGTATTATCAACTTGATGGTACCCCGGCTTATAACTTTGCAAAGGTTGGCTAGAAGATAATTGTCCAGGTAGATGGATAGATTTAAGAAGTCAAGTGCATAAGTTTCCCCCAAGGTCTCCGGACCTGACACCACTTGATTTCTATTTGTGGGGTCGTCTAAAAAATATAGTGTATAAGAACAGACCACGTAGCCAAGATGAGTTAATGATCAGAATTAGACAGGCATGTGTTGAGATCACTCCAGCTGAGAGTAGAAAAGTAGTACGCCATGTAAGAAAATGGATTGAGCAATGTATTCGGAATGATGGTGGTTACATAGAAACGCAAAGAATTATATAATTAAATTATTTGTGTAGATTATTTGTTAGAAACATGGTAGGTATGTACACATTAGAATTTTTGCCTTATTAAACAAATAGTAATTTTGTTGTGGAATCATTTCATACTAGTACAATACATTATTCTGAACAAAAAATAAAGAATACATTTTTTCATATGATAATCCGTTTTATAGTTGAAAAAATTGTATTTTGACGGCCCATATCTTAAACACCTTTGAATCTCCAACGATGTAATCTTGTACAAAGGGATTTCTAAAGGTGCTGATTAAGAATATCTTATTAGGTTTACTTCCACGTCCAGTGGAAGTATAGTAACGCAAAAAAAAATGTTGAAATAGACTTAAAATGTCATGAAACGTCGAGTTTCTCTAGGAAATCACTATTACTTTTTTTTTTAATCGACCCCATTTTTCATCATAGAATCGAACACCTCTGACTACAGTCGAATGTGGTTGCGTCTAAAGACTCACTTTATAGGTATATATTCACCACCAAAATTTCAAAATATTCGGATATCAGGTGAGCGAGATATGACGATGGTTCCATGAAAAGTGGGATACATTGTACAGGGTGTTCAGTTTAAAATAAGCAAGTTGGTATCGACTTCCGGTATAATCGGAAGTGCCAGATGCTTGTAATTATTTTAGTTGGATGGCCCTAAATTTTCAAAACTTTCTAGTGCGTACTGTTCCCTATATCTATCGATGCAGTTCCTAGTGAGACACCCTGTGTAGAGAAATATATTATTTAGGAAATAATCGAATTAAACTTCCACAATTTCTTTGCATGTATGTTAACGTTTATATTATTTCCTCTTTTTATTATAAAAAATAGCCTCAGACTGTACCAGTTAATTTTATTATGTATATTTTGTGACAATTTCCAGAAGATAAAGCATATAGTTAATAACATATTAACAGGCTTATTAAAATACAAATTATTGTAGAATCTATCAAAACAACTACCTCGTCCTAGCTAATACTAGACGACATTGAATTATTAATTCGTAGCATTTTCAAAAAATATTTAAATAAAAATTAACTGGTAATATTTTAAGCTCAGGTTAGAAATTAAATCAACAACAATGAAACGCCACAAAATTTTGTTCAGAATATTTCACTCTCATTGGAAAGCTTCAGGAATTCTATTGTTGAAAATGGACATAATTTTCTATTAAGTGACAAAACTGTAGCCGGATTGAAGTTTCGCATTAAATCCTTGTCTAGACAATTCTGGACAAATGCAATTATATTTAATGTATTCATCACAGGAGAGAGATAATTTGGTCACGCACCAACAAAATTGTGTAACAAGCATTAAATATAATGGAAAAACAGGCCTAATTTGATTTTAACTGAATTACCGGATGGGTATCCGAATGGTTTTAACGCAGTTTAATTGCGTCAAATTATACAGTGGGTGTGAAAGTATGGAACTAATGAAAGGAAGCAGTATTCGGTCAGTTTTACTTGCGTTTCTTTAACCTTATTTGTCTTCAAATCTTGCATCCTTTATTTAACACACTTCTTGGCATAATCAATTGATAAAATTTTGCACAGTTACTAAGATGGGATGACAATACAATATTCCACCGTTACTTTTGCAAATATCCGCACGTAGGGGGCGCGGGGGTGGAAAATTGAATGTTTATCTTCAAATCTTGCATCCTGTATTTAACACACTTCCTGACGTAATCAATTGATGAAATTTTGCACAGTTACTAAGATCGGATGACAATACAATATTCCACCGTTATTTTTGCAAATATCCGCACGTAAGGGACGCTGGGGTGAAAATCGAAAAATCTGCTAAACGAAGGAGTGAAAAATCAAAACAAATCGTTAAAGACGTATTTTCGTTGTGCGCCCTCTGGGGGAGGGGGTAAACCCGTAAATATATAATGTTATCTGTGAAAATGAACCTACTAATTAAACTTAGGCAATATTTGATAATAATTTAAAGTATGTAGAAAATAAAAAGAATAAAATTTTTTTAAAACTTGCTTTTCCGTAAAAAGTCGTACTGAAATATAAGAAATAATAATGTACGAATACAAAAAAAGCAAGGCGTGCGCTCACTTTGTATATAAGTATATGTATCATCTTTATGTACACATGATAACTGGTTACCTGTTGGGTGGTTGTATCTAATAAATAAATAAATAAATAAATAAATAAATAAATGATTGAAAGCAATATGTGTACGATGATTCCACCCCTTTCATACAATCATACAAAGTGCGCACGCCTTGCTTTTCTTGCAGTCGTGCATTATTATTTTTTTATTTTTTAGCACAGAAAAACAAGTATAAAATAAAAAAAAAATTTAGTAATATGAAAAACAACCAGTATACCGAATTCAATGAGTTACTCTTCCTTAATCTTGGATGAATTCACTCAACCCTTTATACGTTCCCAAAAGGAAATTAAATTACAATATAAACGTTTGGAGACTAGGATTAAGCAAAAAATTATAAAGACCTTAAGGAAAGATTTTATGTGAACTTTCAGAAGACAACGATTTACCATTATATCAGCAGAATTAACGACAATAAAATATCAATTATACAGGGCGATAAAGCTATAATAAATGAATGTGAGGTAGCAGAAAATTTTAATAATTATTTTCTAGGGGAAGGTAAATTGTGACAACTAAAAAAAAGCAGGTAGAAATATGAGAACTACACTGTACTGTATTTTGGACTTGGATATACTCCAAATTAAATTCCACCAAAAATATTAAATATTTAGGCATTGATAATAATTTAAAATGGCCAGAATACCTAGTAGCATTAAACAACAAAGTCTGAAACGATTTTATACAAGAACAACCGGCCAAGCATTTACCAAATTTGAGGTTTTAAGTATGACTCTATACAAAATCTGCGCTTATATTCACCTACAAACATAGAACCATATTAAATTTAAAAACAGAACATAATTATAATACAAAAAATAAAACAAATTTAATAAATGATGTACTTCATGTGAAAGTAATGATAATACCAATATAATTAAAAGAATCATAAATTCTGAATTAAACGTGAGGATTACAAAAATAAATTGAAATTATCTAACTCAGTTTGATATACGCACTGCATTTGCCTTGTTTGTGGATGAGTTAATACGGTGTTTTAATGTTTCATGTCCATTTGTAAATGTAAATGTAAAATATAAAAAAACTTTAATAACGGTAAATGCTGGATAATGGATGGCATAATTCAACAAGGTCAAGCACTTCGAAATATGTTTAGGGAAATAAAATCAGGTACTAGCAATACTGATATAGATGCGTACAAATCTGAAAAAAAATGAAGACAAAAGAAATATAAAAAAGCACAGCAAAATTACTACAACAAAATAAATAATGCGGTAAATAAATCCAAAGGAACCTGGAATATTGTAAAGTCTAAACTGGGAAAACACAAATCTTCTAATAAATCCATTATCTTAAACATAAGCAATGTAAATATACAGGCTGTCCATTTTACTAGGGCACTCGAGAATATCTCACTTAATATCGGTCGTACAAAAAAAAATATTTTTACGAAAATTCGGCCGATTTATATAACCTACAAAATGGTTTAAAGACATTTGAAATGCATGGCCTGCCTACTTTAAGAGTTATGGCGGAAAATATCGAAAATGCGGAAAACGTCTAGGCCAAATATCTCCGTTATTTGAAGAGATACGAGAAAAATTCTAAGGCAAAAATTTTTTGCAGAATAGAGTGTTTCAATGAGGTTTTATCTAATTTTTTTCAAAACCGCTGTATTTTGAGATTTGCTCTACAGGCTGTTAAAAAAATTATTTTGAAACGGGCTGGACATGGCGCCATTAAATAAAGTATTTTCCTCCCTTTTCAACGATATATCACATGCCATATTTATTCATTGGTACTACGTTAGTAATTATAAAAACATTTTTTTAAAACCAATACATTTTTTTTTAAGAAGCATTATACTTGCCGTGGAGAAGTATGAATAAATAAAACGATAAAATAATTCAATAAGTTGATCAAGTCTTTGCTATAATAAGACATTAACACAATTAAGAAGAATAAAATAAATTCAGGTAACAAAAACAAAATAATCAAGAAAGCAACATGGAGCAATTATGGAAAGAGTATTCGCAGTTATGCCAATGTATAGAGGTCCTCCATAAAAGCGTCACTCTTTGCTCAGAAAGTTAAAATGTCTTTACCAATTAATTTAAGTATAATATCCATTTGTTTGTATTTCATGATTTCACTATTATTTCAATTATTTTAAAATAGTTGGCTATGAACAAACTTGACAATTTAATTTTTGACAGATCATCTAAATTAATGCTTAAACTCTCACTCAGTCACACTCGTTTAAGAATTTAGAATTTTCAAAAATGATTTTCACTCACATTGATCGTTATAATATGTTCGTTACATATTGCCAATGCAATTTTAACTCTGGATTAGCTCAAGTAGAATATAGAAACAGATTTCCACAAGCACTACAGCCGAATAAAACTGTTCAGAAAATTAGCTACGAAACTGAAAAATAATGGTTCATTTTTAAAGAAGAAGACAAGGTTGAACAGTGTTACTGACAATGTAAATAAGGTAAACCGAATTATTAATTATGTAAGAAATAAAAATACAGAAAATTAGGAAACATCATTAAGAGAAATTCAAATTGCTTGTCATATGAATAAAACAAGTGCTAGAAAAATTTTAAAGAAAAATGGTTACTGGTGTTATAAAGCCAAAAAAGTTCACAATTTACAAGCGGGGGACAATCCAAGGAGGACGACTTTTTGTAGGTGGCTGTTGGAAAAGAAGCGTGCCGATCCATTAATATGTAGTAAAATACTCTTGTCCGACGAGGCAAATTTATCCAGTAATGGATTTTTTAATCGCAATATTCATTGCAAATGGACTTCTGAAAATACACACTGGCATAGACCGACTGGGTTTCAAAATCGTTTTTCAATAAATGTGTGGATAGGTATTTTAAGCGCCAATTTAATACGTCCTTATTTTTATGATGGTCACCTCAGTGGTCAAAGATACCTAAACTTTTTGAGAAATGAATTTAATGAATTCTTAGATGACCTACCTTTAGAGAATCGACACAACTTTCAATATTTTCAACGAGATGGAGCTCCTCCCCACAATTTCCAGATTTGCCTAGATTATTTAGACGAAATTTTGCCTCAACATTGGATAGCTACCAATGGATTTATTCGATGGCCCTCTCGTTCTCCAGATATAATCCCAATGGATTTTTTCTATGGGGGTATATTAAAGATAAAGTGTTTTCGACGACACCGCAAAATGTAGAGGACCTAAAAACTCGAATTCAACAGACATGTATTACAGTTACCCCCTCGCCGCGCTCGATTGTGCATAAGAAATCACGGTGGACACTTTGAACACTTGATATGATATCTTAAAAATTATTTTGAGGATTAGATAAATATTAATGTTCTGTGTGCTACATTTTTTTTATTTTTAATTTGTTTTTGTTACCTGAATTTATTTTGGGCTAGTAGACAATATCGAAAATGACAAAAGTAATGATAAAGCATTTTAAGTTGACTCTTCAATATGTTATAAACATAATTTCAAGGTAATTTTACCACTATTATGGGTTTTATTGTAAAATGAATATGCTTAAGATCAGAGTGGATTTAAAATAAGACAGTTTGCCAGTAATCTCGTGACGTAATAGCGTAACATGCGTGCGCATTCAATATAACGCCGACAGAGCCACTCATACGTTTTACAAAACTTTGTTGGCTCCGCCCTTCCGCTAACGCTCGTTTCTTTGCCGATTATGCTATTATGTCATAGCCAATAGAATAGCCCGAACATTTGCGGCAATATCTAACCGTTTAAACATAGTTTAAACTTCATGACTTTTTTCTACTATAAGGCATCATTAAAAAAATAAAATAAAAAATACGGGTCAACTGTTTTTATGTGTAGATGTTATTAAAATAATAATTAAAAAAATGTCTACTTGCCCATTGTGTTAATGTTATTATAGCAAAGATTTGAACAACTTGTTGAATTATTTTATCGTTTTATTTAATCATACTTCTCCACGGCAAGTATAATGCTTGTTAAAATAAATTTTGTTGGTTTTAAAAAAAGTTTTTATAATTACTAACGTAGTACCAATAAATAAATATGGCATGTGATATATCGTTGAAAAGGGAGGAAAATACTCTATTTAATGGCGGCATTTCCCGCCCGTTTCAAAGTAATTTTTTTAACAGCCTGAAGAGTAAATCTCAAAATATAGCGGTTTTGAAAAAAGTTAGATAAAACCTCGTTGAAACACTCTGTTTTGCAAAAAATTTTCGCCTTAGAATTTTTTTCGTATCTCTTCAAATAACGGAGATATTTGGCCTAGACGTTTTCCGCATTCTTGATATTTTCCGCCATAACTCTTAAAGTAGGCCATGGATTTTAAATGTCTTTAAACCATTTTGTAGATTATATAAATCGGCACAATTTTCGTAAAAATAATTTTTTTGTACGACCGATATTAAGTGATATATTCTCGAGGCCCTGATAAAATGGACAGCCTGTATATGATGATGGAACAATATCAAATACTTTTGCCTCACATTTTGCCTAGATTGCGACTAATAATGCAGAAAGTCACTTGAGATATAATTTGTCACTACCATGCACCAATATCCAAATATCAAACAAATTCATTATATTTCTACGAAGTATCAAAAGAAGAACTTCTTGGTGTAATCAATGAACTAAAGAATAAGAAATCAGTAGGACTGGATGGTTTAACAGCACAAGTCATTAAAAATATCTCGAAAAATATCATCGGCATCTTATTATATTTAGTTAATAAAAGAATCGTAGAAAGTTATTTCCCTGAGGAACTTAATATTGCCATAGTAATACCTATTCAAAAAAGTCCAGGAAGATGGCATTGAAAATTACAAACAAATATCACTGCTGCAACAAATAGCCAACATAGTTTTAGAAGTGGAAGATCAGTAGAAAGTGTATCTGCTAAGAAGCTATTTGATTTTATTTAAGTGAGGTAGATAAAGGAAAATATATTGTGTCTATCTAAAGCCTTTGATTCTGTAAATGGTCCTGTCTTATTTTGTAAATTCGAAAATATAAGTATAAGAGGCAATAGTCCTTTATGGATAACAGAACCTTAACGGTTAAATATAATGGAGCTTACTCCGTCCCACAATTTATTACTCTGG
Organism: Leptura quadrifasciata; assembly: GCA_963675555.1. Taxonomy (NCBI): domain Eukaryota; kingdom Metazoa; phylum Arthropoda; class Insecta; order Coleoptera; family Cerambycidae; genus Leptura; species Leptura quadrifasciata. Next base: position 4,730,707 of record OY776682.1, on the reverse strand, counting down.
GAGTACCTCAGGAATCCATCCTGGGACCTCTACTATTTTCCATCTATATCAATGATTTACTGTCACACATTAGCAAGGGACTTACAGTTATGTATGCAGATGCTACTATTGTGTGTATATCTGCATCTAGCACTGATGAGCTTAGTTTTGACATTAGAACAACTGTAGATGAGATGAGTGTCTGGTGTAATCGAAGTAAATTAATACTAAATAGGGATAAAACAGTATTCATAGATTTTAAACTTAGAACAAATATATCACTTTGTGGTAACCCTTAAGTGAAAGCACAAAATTGTTGGGCCCATGTATCGACGGCACACTGTCACAGGAACAACATATCGATTATGTTTACAATAAGTTAAATAATCTTATTTCGCACTTTATCAATTAAAAAACCTGCTCAGTGAGGACGGTTTGACGGTTTAATGAATGTACATTATGCTTTGGCTTATTCGCATATAACTCAAAATATACATCTTTGGGGGAAATCCAGTGGAGTATCCAGAGTATTTGTGTTACAAAAAAGATTAATAAAATCGAAATTATAAACTTCATTTAGAGAATGCTGTAGAGACTCTTTTGTCTCAAGGAAAATATTAACTGTACTATGGGTCTATATATACAAAACGTAAACTGCAATTTGCATGATTTTCATGTGCTGTTTGAACATCACAGATATAATATAAGACACGGGAACTTATTATCTGTTGGTCAGCATAGTACTTCGACTTTTAAAGAGTGTCTTTATTATAATAGGATAATACTATTATATAATAGCCTACCTGAAGAGGTTTAAACTTGTTAAGATATAAGAAAAAAATTAAGGACTTACTACTGAATAGTGGTTACTACAGTGTGAAGGAGTTCTTAGACAGATCCACAGATACATAGTCTCTAGTTATCAATTTATTATTTGCTTTAGCTTCATAAAAGTTTATTGCTTATTATGGGCAAAAATTGCTTTAGAGAAGCAATACAAAATTAAAGATAATTTAACTCCAGAAGAAAAGTTATCGATAAATTCTTTAAAACGCGATGAAAGTATAAAAATATTGCCAGCAGGCAAAGGTAATGCCACAGCCATTATAGATAAACATATATATAACACAAAACTTACACCACATCATAGTAAGCCTCCTCATTTTTATGGCTTACCAAAGACACATAAACAAAATATTCCTTTAAGATCAATTGTTAGTTCTATTATCTATTAATTCACCATGTCATAATTTGGCAAAATTTTTACTTAAAATTATTGATCCATTATCTGGAAATACCGATTCATATATTAAAAATAGTAAACATTTTATAGAAAAAATTTATGAAAACGATATTCATGAATCACACCTGGTGGTTAGTTTTGATGTAGTTAGACTTTTTACCAATGTTCCGGTAGATGAAACCTTAAAAATAGTTAAAGACAGGTTGCTAAATGATAATAATTTGGAAACTAGAACTAAATTAAGTGTAAATAGCATAATGGAACTCTTAACACTGTGTATAAAAACAACCTATTTTCAATTGGACAATGAGTTCTATCAGCAGGATTTTGGTATGGCTATGGGGTCTGCATTATCACCAATTTTAAGCAACATATTTATGGAGAACTTTGAGAACACATATGTTCAAAATTGTATAAACAAACCAGTTGTCTGGTGGAGATATTTTGACGACATCTTTGCAATTTGGCCTCTTGGTGTCGATTTACTAGATAGTTTTTTAGAAAATATAAATAGTAAGGAACCGTCTATTAAATTCACATTAGAAGTAGAAAGTAGGAATGAACTACAGTTTTTAGATGTTTTAATTAGAAGGGTAAATAATACAATTGAAACAAGCATTTATAGAAAACGAACACATACTAATAGCTATCTAAATTTCAACTCAAATCAGTGAATAAATGTTAAAAGGGGTGTTGTAAAATGTTTATGCGATAGGGCCAAAATAATTTCATCTAATGAAATATTAAATAACGAGAAAAAATTTATCAAAGAGGTTCTAGTACAAAATCAATATCCTGAAGCCTTTGTTGATAGAGTTTTCATAAATGTTGAAAATAGGGACAATCAGGTACGACAAAAACCTGAACGTCATTATACAGCAATGATTCCTTATGTATACGGACTATCGGAAAAGCTACGCCGTATACGTGACAACTTTGATGTTAGGACGATATTTCAAACGGGGAACACTTTAAGATCTATTTTAACAAAAACAAAACCGATATACAGGGAGCAGAATTCAAAAAACTGTATTTACAATATCCCGTGCGAATGTGATAAATGTTATGTGGGTGAGTCATCCAGACCTTTCAGTGTGAGGTTGGATGAGCACAAGAATTACATTAGAAAGAATGAAATTCAGAAATCAAAGATTTGTGAACATGCTTGGGAAAACGGACATAGAATAAACTGGGACTCGGCAAAAATTTTAACAAAAGAAACAGATACCAAAGAAAGAAAAATTAAAGAATCAGCAATAATCTTATTAAATGAAGATAAGTGGGTATCGAATTGTTCTGTAGATATTTGTACAACCTGGCTACCAATGTTAAAAGAAGAACTTAACCAACTCAACATTATCTAAAAGAAAATATCATCAGTTCTATGTTCTGTGTAAGCAGTAAGTATCTATGGAAATAACATAAACAGAATCTTAAAGCTGTGTATTTGGCATACACAGCAAAATAAGAGTTCTTCCAAAAAAAAAGCTTTGAAAACGGAAAGCGATTACCTTCCGAAACGTCAGCAAAATACATTATTTCTGTGTTTATTCCGATTTATATTATTTGCAAAACATAACCTCTGACTTTTAATAATTCTATTATTTTGTAGATTCGGTGATTTGTTTTGAAGAGGATAACAATACATGTGGTAGAAAATCCAAATAATAGGAAATAATATTCGTAGAATGCCACAAATAACTCTCAGACAATATCTACCATTTGAGTTTGAGAGAATTAATAGTACTTGTTTCTTCTCGAATAACTTACCAAATACTTAAAAATGAAATGAAAAATGTGGAAAACTTATGAGTTGAAAAGAAATATGCTAAAATACATAAGATAATGAAATATGATTTGATAAAAATATGATTGTAGACTAAAAACTTTTAAACTGAGCTTTTATTACATTCTGTCATTTCTAAATAGTGGCCTATTGTCCACGATACAAATTTCAAAAGGCTTTCTTTCATAACCGAGTGTATGAACACACTTTGTACTTACGATTATCGTCTTTTAAAAACAATTTTAGGTAACTAAAGTAATAATACATAGATTTTTACGAGAGTAATGATTTAAAGGCATTAAAACTCCGACGGTAAAAACCGCTTAATAAAAAAAGTTTAAAATAAAATTATCTTCTCGTACTTGTAATTGGTGCTAGTGTGTAGCTCAGTTAAGTAGATAACAGGATAAACGCATATAGAGAAACCGGCATTAAGGTGTGCCTTCCAATGTTACACACGTTAATTGCTAAGCTAATCAACACCTATTCAGTTCATGGTAGAACAACAGCGTAAGTAGCACTTTATTACGACTTTATTCACACTTAAATTGTCGGTGAAACATAAAATGTAGAAAATTCAGATAAATAAATTTAACACGAACCACATTGTTCAACATTCACAGTTAATAAATCAACTAAATTCTAAAGAGACATTATTAAACATATTAAGTTAGTTATAATGACATTCATAAACAAAGTTTATAGATGTAATTTTATGTACAAAATACTTTTTATCCTAGATGGAATTGTCTGGAGGTGAATTTTTTTAATGAAACTAGTGGTTTGAATAGGTAGAAACTGAAGAAAAATATTTTGTAAAATGCAAATTTATTTTTTTAAATTCGTTTCGTCTACTTTTGTTGAATATTTCCGGTTGTATTTGTCATATCGAAATAATAAGATTGCTAGCTTGTCCGAAATTAAATATAGAATAAAACTAGAGCGGTAAAAGTTGTTTCTGTTAATTTGTTAAGGTGCCATCCATAAATGACGCTTTACTTAAAGGGATGGGAGGTATTCTGTCAAAATATAACGTAGTTTTTTATTGTTTGATTTTTTTTAGATATAGTCTGGTCGATAGCCGAGTGGGTTAAGGCGCGAGGTGGCAATCGCGATTAATCACACGGACATCGAACCACCGGGTTCGAATCCTGGCTCCAGCACTGTCGGAGGAAATGGTTGTATATCCGCGTTTTTTCAATGTGTAACCCCCTTCCGCACAAGCTCCTGGCTTCTGGAATTGGGGGTTGTCTAATTTTTGTGGTGTTTATTTAAAAAAAAAAAAATTCCGTCTGTAGCTGACAATAATTTTGTTTCACATTAAAACACATGACCTTGGAGATTTGTTTTTCAAAAAACTGATTACATATTCTTCATCATCATCCCTTAAATCGTCTAATATCAAGTTTCATCAAAATACAAACATACAGAAATCTTTAAGAGGAGACTTTTGGGTGCCCTACTTGTATGTGGAACAAATACTAATTTTTGATCTATCTTAATAATTCTTCAAAAAATTGAAGAGAATAGAAAAATGTATTTTTATGGAGGCTTAATATAAGCAAAGTTTAATCTTTAGCTAAAGATTACCCTTGACATTCCAGCTAGTATTCTACATAATATTTTTCCGAAACTTCTGCATAAAAATTAAAGTTTTATAAATCAAGTTTGATTCCATTATTAATAATTTTGTAAGTACACTGGAATTTTCAAATATACAGCATATTATTATCAATGTGTTGCGGACCTTTAGCGTATGCGACCCACCATACGCTTTAGCGTTTTGTGGGCCGCATTATTAACAACTGCTACACGTCCGTAACACATTTCGCTATTCTCCACGGGAGGGCGACACATTTGCGGCACTTGAACAGCAGAGAGCAGAAGACGGGTAGGCAACCATTGTTTTTGGCATGGTTGGTGTTAATTAGTTGGTAATTCTTCCAACCTCGGTTTTATCCAAGGCATCCTGGTGGATTTTAGAATAATCAACTCAAGAAAATTTCCTCAATCTGTTGTTGTTCCGTTTAGCGGAATATTTTGTGGTTGTGAGTAAATTTTATCTGCGGAAGCAGGATATTAAATTACACAAGGTAAGCTAACCTCTTCACGCCATCTTGCCCGTTCTCTACCCACGTGTTTCGCAAATTTGCAGGCTCTCCTTTGGGAAATACCGTGCCAACTTGAAAGGCGGACTCGACCCCATTTATCCGACTGTGGCTTCCCGGAGTATTGGTGGATTGTTCCCTCATCAGTGAGGTAAATTATGTTCCTTTTGTAGGTTATGTCAGAATTACTCACATTAAGCACGCTTCACGTGCATTTCTGACTTTGTGAATTAAATCGTGATATCTTTAGGGTTCTACGGACGGGGCTTCTACACACGTCAGTGAGAGTTCCACGGACGGGGCATCCACACACAGTGGAAGGTGCCAGGGCTGGTGAGGCTACCATCAACCCCATCCTTGGGTCCATTTCTTGTGTCCCGAAGACATCTCTGTAGGGCTACAGTTCTTCCACGTCCGGACTCGGTATCGTACCACCCTGAATAAGTGTGTTGTGTTGTATTTTTTTACTTACCGGGGACCACCTTCAGTGGTTCGACTGGATACTTTTGCATTTTAACTTGTAGATATTAAAAGATTTTATGCATTTACATATATTTAAGGAGGTTTTTTAAATCAAACCTTTGTGGCAGAATCTATGACAATTTTTGAGGACATTGTAAACCGATGCGTAGCTACACGAGGCATTTTTATGAATGTTATAACTTATTAATCGTGAAATTGGCCACAACTTTGAACATCGCCAGGTTACATGCTAGAGAACCAATATCTGTAAATTGAATAAAATAGTGCATTTCATTTTTAAAGAAAGTGTCATTATTTCGTCTGCAGCCACTACATTTTGGAAACCTCAGTGAGTTGTTAAGTAAGTAAACTAATAATTTATCATAGTTTATGTAAGCTTGGGCTTAACGCCCTGAGATAGTCTGAGCTAGAGAAATTTTATCGTAGGCACGTACATCACTTTCCGGGTAACTCAGTGCCTACGATATCTGCTACGCTACAGTAGCCCAAGTGATTTCGTTACGTAATATCTGATAATCATTAAGATCCAACGTATCTATTTGTTCATGTACGTTAAATCCGTAGCAAATGTTTTAGCATTACCTTCAATTTTTTTATATATTGTAGAGAAAAAGGAACTTACCTGGGACTGTCTCAGTTTTTTAGGTGGTACCAACTGCTTCTACTTATGAACTAAAATTATACTTACAGTATGTCAACGAGGGCAGCTATCTGGAAATGTTGCCTGTACTTAAAGCAATTTTTGGTTTTCACTTCTCTGTTATCACTTATATGTGTGCGCGCCGAATATATATATTTAAGGCTATTAAAAATATTTTTATGTAAATTATTTTATGTATTATTATTATACATAATAAATTTTAATAACATTATGAGTGTTAGCTTATACTTTATTCATAGACGTCGTAAAGTGACTATCTGTTAGCTATTAGCACCATTAAACCAAGTTGGTAGTTCAAATACCTATAATAAAATTTTATTCCTATCGAGTCGACTGTTAGTGTAAAGACTTGTTTAAAATGATTAAAAGTAAATGGAATTATATTATTACTACTTAAATATTTTATACTTCCCAAAATAAGAATTTAGTGTCATGGTTAAGCCACAATATTTACTGCTAGGTTAGATCATTAATACTATACGCCAGTCATTATATTAAAAAATGTATGAAAAATTGCAAGAGTTTAAATTATGAGACAATATTGGAGTAGGTAAAAAAATAACAAACCCGGCTTTTGCACCCTTTTTTGTCCCCCCGAACATTGTTAAATTAACAAAAAACGTAAATTTGTAATAACTCTCTGAAAAAAAATCAGAGATTTATTCAAACCTTGGAGAATATTCTAATAATTATTGGACATCTTCTGTCAAGTTTGCACCTTGCTGCGAGATATTTGGTGTCGTCCTCGTAAAATAGACAGACGGTACGAATATAACGTAAACACAACCTTAAAGCTGTGTACTTAACATACACAGCAAAAAAGATTTGTTTTCATATCTTTGAAAAAGAAATACTTCATCCTTATTTTTGTCATAATTTGTATTGGTTAGCAAAACTAGCATCTGCTAGAGGTTAATTTTTCAACATAGTGGTTAGTTTTGTTATTTTTAACAAATTTTGTGATAAAAGCTCATGAAAATGAGGAAAGAATATGGACACAACAATTATTATTATGCAAAACAGTAGCTAAATACCCAACGAAAAATCAAGAAATACGTTCAGTATGTTAACAAGCGAAAACGGACCTTTGTACCGGCTTTAACAATTCCCGACATACACGATTTTGCGTATTCATAAAGAGGTGAGAGAATGGAAAGAAAATTTGGTCACGTACAGACTTGATTGTGTAAAACGCATTAAATATAACGGAAAAACAGTCCCAATTTGATTTTAAACTTAATCAGTGAGGGTGTCGGAGGGTTTTAAGTATATTAGATATTCTAAACATAGAAAATAATTTGATATATTTTTAATTTACGAGAACCACTGCCCAGATTGAAGATTTTGTCTTTGCTACGAATAAAATCTCATTGTGTAACGGTTATTTCATAAAGTGACTCAGTAGGTAACTCAAATTTCACGTTAATAAATACCTACTTAAATAACAATAATGACAGTTCTGTGTTTAAATTACACAATACAAACTGTTATATTTTATCAGATACTTTAGAAAATCTTGAATAATTTAGATGTTTTAATAACCCCAAGGAAAGTTTGAGCGGTATTTCCCGATCTGGGAAAATCTCGCAATATATATATATATTTTAATAATCCGGATAAAGATTAATTGCCGGTTAATCCACCCTGGAGATTCCGATTATCTTAACACCGGCTCGATTCTATATTATCTCTGTTTCAATACAAATTACGGATAACGATATTTATAGCCGTCCGTCCTCCTCGTGTTATCTAATGTAAATTTTCAGTTTTTTAATTGATAAAACCGAAGACACTATCTCTAATGCGCAATTTATTCATTCCATAATAATGTTCCACCAAATTTATTTCATTGCTTACAATCATTAAATAATTTTTTTTAGCATATAAAATTATAGTCAATCTCATAACAACTAAAACTATAATTATTATACTCAACAAATTCCGCCTACAAAGTTGGCAACGCCTGGACCTGATGATTAAAAATTTGTTAGCGAAACTGGCACGGTGGTGTGTTGAACATAAACTCTTAAATATCACGCACATCCAACAATAAACAAAACTTATAAAAGAGAAATATAAGAAATTAAAATAATAAGTAGAAAAATATAAGAGTGTTTATATGTGAGCTATACACACTCTTCTCAGATTCGAAAACTCAACATAAACATATGTCCTAAACGCAAACCATCGAATTCTTATTCAATGCCCGTTTACTCGTAAACAAAAATCTGAAGGCATGTCCTCAGATAATCCCCTAATAATATGTAAAGACTCATGTAGAGACTTATGGAAACGGTATTGGAGCAAAGAGAAATAATTTTTGGCCACTTGAATCGCCAGATCTCAGTCCAGGAGATTATCTGTGGGGTAGTATGAAGTATAAACAACGGAAGTGAATGCAGTAAGCAAAGAATTAGGCGATGGTATACTAGTCACTCTACCTCACATCTTGATAAACTCTTAACAAATATCAACCCCTGTTTGAACTACATGTGGGACTGAACGCATATTATGAGTTGTCTATCACATGGCTTATATAATTTATCAGACTTAAATCCGAACTACCAGCTGGTCACAAAAAATTTGTTACAACTCCCACAATTATTTACTTATTCCCATGTACCACTGGGTTAAATTACTCTCCATCCATCAACAAAACTACTTTCCAAACAAGATCTGCTCAACTTTCCCTCTTCCTTACTTTAATAACCCTGCTAAAATAGTCTTGCCAATATACAATCAGAGCTCATAAAATTTTATTAGTTTTTGTAATCGTGTATGAGGTTTTCATATTTCTATGAGCCGAAGGTGTAGACTTTATAAGATTTTTGAAGTTTTTGAGATCCAGAGTGTTTTATGAGTATTTATTATAATTCTACTCACTTTCTTCTACGAGTTTTTATAGGAATTGAAAACTAATATGTATATCAAAGATTTCATAAGAAAGCAATCATAAGCAGAGTTTTTAAAAGATTTAATTTCATAATGTGCTTTTAAAGTAATTTAACAGACGTACGAATAAAATGAATCTTTAATAATAATTTACTGGCATTGCTTTGAATGCATTTGTAGGGATTTAGGAGCAAAGTTTATAGACGACTCCAAGAGAAATTGCTCACGTATGGAAGATATTGCAACACAAGAAATGTTTTACACGAATTTACAGTCAAAAATTTACTTACAAGTATTTTCGTCTAAAATTATCGAAAGTTTCAAAGAGAGATTCCATGATGTTTCTTAACAGTATTTGTAAGTTTTAAAAGTACTATAAGCAAACATTGTTGTTGTTTTCAGTTATGTGATTAAAACTTTCACATAAATTTATGAATGAAGTTTGTATCAGATTCGAAGAGGTTTTATAATCACAGTTTGTACGAGCATTCTAAAGAATTGAAAAGAGTAAGTATTTTACAAGAATTCACAGTCAAGAGTTCGTGAGTATTTACAAGTATTTTAGTATAACATTTTCGAAAGTTTGAATGAAAAATTCCATGATGTTTCTTAACAGTATTTGTAAGTTTTAAAAGTGCAATAAATAAACATTATTTTTAAGAGACTTTTCAGTTACGTGATTAAAAGCTTTCACATGAATTTCTGAATGATGTTTGTATGAGATTCGAATTTTACGAACATTCTAAAGAATTGGAAAGAGCAGTATTTCACAAGAATTTACAGTCAAGAGTTCATGAGTATTTACAAGTATTTTCGTAGAAAATTTTCTAAAGTTTCAAAGAAAGCGTCCATGATGTTTCTTAAGAGTATTGAATTTTAAAAGTACCATAAGTAAAAATTATTTTTAAGAGATTTTGCAGTTATGTCATTAAAAGCTTTAGCATGAATTTATGAATGAAGTTTGTATGAGATTTGGAGAGGTTTTATAATTATAATTTTACGAACAATCTAAAGAATGGAAATGAGCAAGTATTTGCAAGAGTTTACGAAAAGTTTACGAAGTATTTTCGTATAGAATTTTCTAAAGTTTCAAAGAAAGATTCCATGATGTTTTTTAAGAGTATTTGTAAGTTTTAAAGTACTATAAGCAAACATTGTTTTTAAGAGATTTTGCAGTTATGTCATTAAAAGCTTTAGCATGAATTTATGAATGAAGTTTGTATGAGATTTGGAGAGGTTTTATAATCATAGTTTTATGAACAATCTAAAGAATTAAAATGAGCAAGTATTTTGCAAGAGGTTACGAATATTTACAAATATTTTCTATAGAATTTTCTAAATTTTCAAAAAAAGATTTCATGATATTTTTTAACAGTATTTGTAAGTTTTAAAAGTACTATTAAGTAAACATTGTTTTTAAGAGATTTTGCAGTTATGTGATTAAAAGCTTTCGCAAGAATTTATGAAAGAAGTATGTATGAGATTTGGAGAGGTTTTATAATCACAGTTTTTACGAACATCCTAAAGAATTGAAAAGAGCAAATATTTCACAAGAATTTACGATCAAGAGTTCATGAGTATTTTCGTATAAAATTTTCTAAAGTTTCAAAGAAAGATTCCATGATGTTTCTTAACAGTATTTGTAAATTTTAAAAGTACTATAAGTAAAAATTGTTTTTAAGAGATTTTACAGTTATGTGATTAAAAGATTTCAAGTGAATTTATGAATGAAGTTTGTATGAGATTTTGAGAGGTTTTAATCATAGTTTTTATAAGCATTCTAAAGAATTGAAAAGAATTTACAGGTCAAGAGTTCACGAACATTTATAAGTATTTTCGTATAAAATCTTCTTAAAATTTATACGAAGTTATTTATCATGGAGATATAAGAATACTGATCAATATCGGATCAATGCCACCTTATTGATCATATAATAGTACTTCAGGAATGGAATTTGCCTTGAAAACACACAGAGATGCACCAAAACCTACAAAAATGTATTTCAAACACCATGAAAATATATAAATACTTATAGATTTTGTAATTTCCAGTAGAGGGGTCTCATGTTCATGTTGCCTACACATATCGTTTCCAAGATATCTTAAACAATTTGCTGGTTCAATAAATTAAAACTGGAACTATCGCTGCTGGCTTAATGTCATCAATGAATTTATTTTGCATACTTCTTTGATGATTATTTAAAATTATCAAATGAGTTATAAAAGTAAATATCACAATGTTTACTTTGGAAATTTCATTGCTGCCTAATCACTGTCTTACCATGTGTTATAAATAGTCTTGAAAACTGTTTTAAATACACATGTAGGCGGAATCTCACAAAATATATTTTGAAAATGATCATGGAAACTCTCACCGACTGACTATATGTTATAAATACTCTTGAATATTATTTCAAATACACAGATAAAGGTTACAGAAACTCATAAAATGTAGTTTGGAAATGGGCATTGAAGCTCTGACAGTCTTACCGTATTTTATAAATACTCTTGGAAACTGTTTCAAAAATTTAGAAATAAAAAAACCCAGAAATTATCAGCAGTACAACGCATAAAATCCTATCAAAACTAGTTGTTATCTAAAATATATATACCTCTTTATTACTGTATCAAAAACACATATAGAATCTTGTCAACTCTTACGTATTTTTTGTTTTAAAAACTTGTCAAATCTTATATATATATGAGCTTTTTGAGAGATTTTTAGCAGAGAAGGAAGGCCATTAATATACAGATTAAAAACTTCTCTTGACAAATCAAGGTCTAGCGTTAATTATGACTTAACATGAACTCAGTGGCATATGTTTATATAGTTTTCGAATCTTAAATCATCCTTCCAGGATGTGTTAGACATTTGTATGATAAATTACCATATTAACATGTATATGTAACCTGTCTGTCGTTGCGGTGTATGGCTGAAACAAAACAAGCTACAGCATGCTTAATGTAAATCATGAAATGGTATTACTTCGAGTTGGGTACATTAAAATACTGTAATGGCAGGAGCAATTAACGAGTGGTGAGAACAAGGATGTAATGGGTTTATATCTATCTACTGATGCATATTATTGTGGCGTCTATGTTGAGCTTAAGGATAACAAGACAAGATAAGACTAAAAACCAACATCTATAAAGGAACGAGGGTTGAATGTGTAATAGGGGCTAGGATAATAGCAAAGTCTACGAACAAGGTTAGTGTCTTTTAGATGGAAACGAAAACTGAAATAGGACACCAAGTGGTGTACCTACGGATGCCTACCATTTGGTAGCGACAGGCAGATGTGCAAGAGGACAATGAGTGTCAATGCTCGTGGACCACAGAAGTACTGACAATGCTGCATATCCATGAGGAGCTATTAGCAGAGATATCTTGGGCCAATGCTGAAGATGTGTAACGTTTCTTTAAAGTTTTGTATTTAGTTTCATTGTTTATAACGGTTGGCTTTTAGAAATTTTATTTAAATTTTATGATTTAATTCGAAAACATTTAATTTTATTAAATTTCACAGAGATTTTAAGAGCTCGAATGTTTTTATTTTTAGTTAATTACATATATACTTATGTATATAAGTAGCTGTACATACACACGTATATATATAATGGATCTTTAATTACCGATAGTTTACTATATTTTAGGTTATATCATGTTTACTACCCCGTGCCTACTGTGCACAGTCGTATACTAAAGCCAAAGCCATAGCTAGAGCGAGTCGGATACTCCTCCGTCGAATTGCTACTGCGCTACCGAGATCCCACTGCCCAAGCACAAGCAGCAACGATACTCTGTAACACATGGCTCTCGTTCACGTCAGGATCGACACGTGACCTTCATCTGTCGTTGCCTTCTAACGCGGGAAGGGGCATCAAGCATTCGCAGCATCCCTGCTACGCTTGTTGCAGCTCGCTTCGTACCATTTTCCTGCAAATCAATGAATGTCGGCGCAAGTGCAATCCCTTGTCGCATCGGAACGGGTAGCACTTCTCGCTAGGGAAAGAATACGGTTTGTTATGCTCTTCTGAATTCTGCTCACAGAAGTTGGCAATTCTAAGTACCAATTTGTGTCACGCTAGCGCTGTGTAGAATGCGCTTTCATAACCGAGGCCAGCGTCACCGAAACTGGATCTTCATAAATTTTTACGCCAGGGGAATATATCCCACCGAATACGAGAACTTTACGACTGTTATAAACAAAACCTAATAACTACGACTCACTTATTTGATCACTCATTTCAAATAAACAGAAAGTTTATTGATTTCTTAGAAACATGCAGCAACTGTATCAACAACTTTCGCTTTCTGTTCTTATACAGGGTGCTATACGGCAACATTCAGTGGTTGCAAGTTGACGCGACTTTTTACACAACTACTTTCCCAGTCGTATGCCACCACAGTATTGGATTATAAAATTATAGTTTAAAAAAACTAACAAAAATACGCTTTAATAGCAAACCGAAGTAAAAAGTAAAAAATAAAGTTTAAATATTGAGATTATTTTATTATAAAAAGCATGGGGTGCTTGATATAAGTTGTTATAAACCCCACGCTTTTACAATAAAATAAGAATCTTAATATTTAAACATTATTTTTTACTTTTTAGTTCGGTTTGCTATTAGTTTTTTAAACTATAATTTTTTTTAGTCACCCTCTTGCCAATTATCCCTCGGAACGTTTCTCACCAATAATAAAATATATATTAATGACAACGGTTCCTCCGCCAAAATCTCGACATTAGTCATTTTTTAAATTTTATTTTATCCCGATGATCCTAGTGAGGACATTAGGACAAAGTCGTCAAATTATTGTATTATTGTCATCGATCCTTGATAAGTGTGAAAGTTTCAGTTTAATCTGACGTTTTGAAGTGATCACGTTCAAAGATTCCTTTACAAACAAACAAACAAACATTCAGGTGAAGCTAATAAAAGCGTGTTAAAAAAGACAACGCTATGCCAAAAATGACTCATAGAAACTTATAAAAAATATATATTCAAGGATCTATAAGATTCGCGTTAGATAGTGAAATCGTGAACTTTACTAGTTTATAAAGGGATATATATATATATATATATATATATATATATATATATATATATATATATATATAGATTAGATTAGATTAACGAAAGAACTGGTTGTTTAGCCTTTACCACCGCAAAGGTCTATTGTGATGCTCCCAGAATATCTTCCTTATAGTACCTCATCCAGCTTTGTCTTTTGTACTAGACTCCACAGCTTTGATAAAGGCTCTTTTGTATAGCTGTCCGCCCTTGGTTTTTCTTCTCCGAGTACTTGGAATCTCAGCCTCACCAGGCCTTCACAGTGGCACAATACGTGATCTGAGGTTTCCTCTTCCTCTTGGCAGAATCTGCATGTCGCGTCCTCTGCCAGGCCCATTAGGCTCATGTGTCTATTGAGCCGGCAGTGGCCAGTTAGAAGGCCTACTATTACTCTGATGGCCTTAGTAGATCTTCCGTAAATTTGGCCGAACGTTCTTTAATGAACTCCTTGACCTGCCTCTGTCTTGGGCGATTCCTCCACCATTCCAGAGATTTATTTTGCACCCATTCCTTAATGGCTGCTCGTATGCATGGCTTTGCCACGCCACAAAAGGGCTCGAGTCCTATTGGGGCTTCAAGTGCGCCTTCCTTGGCCAGTTGGTCAGCCTTTTCGTTTCCTTTGTGTCCCTCGTGTCCTGGTACCCATGCTAGAGTCACTCTGTTCTGACTTCCCAGCTCTGTAAGGGCTGTCAAGCAGTCCTACACCAATCTTGAGTTGATTTGCATGGAACTGATTGCTTTTATTGCCGCTTGGCTATCAGAGAAAATGATAATCGACTGGTTAACAGTGCCTTGTCCTATTATCTCCCTTGCGCAACAGTGTATGGTGATTACTTCAGCCTGAAACACCGTTGCGTATTTCCCTAGACTTATCGGGATATTGGCTTTTGACCTTGTCCCGTAAATCCCGGCTCCGACTCCTTGTTCTGTCTTGGAGCCGTCAGTGTACCAGACTGTTTGTGTTGTTATGGAAGGACCGTTTTTCCAATCCTCCCTCTCTGGTATAACAGTCTGAAAGTTCTTGTTGAAGTTATACCTTGGGACCATTACATCCGTGGGCATACCTAGAATGGGATCTGCTCTCATCTCCGAGTATAACTTCTGGTACTCCGTCCCGTGTTGCTGGCTAATTGGCGTTTGGCCTTGCATTAACCTGTGCACCACTGACCGAGCTTCGCCTTGTATGAATACGTGTAAGAGTGGCAGGTCCAAGAGGACCTCAAGTGCAGCCGTAGGAGCAGTTCTTATAGCCCCCGTGGCGCACAGGCAAGCAAGCCTTTGTACGCCACTTAACAGCCTTATGGCTCCCGACTGCACCGTCTTAGTCCACCATACCACTGATCCATAGGTTATCATGGGTCTCACTACCCTGGTGTATAACCACAGGTTCATTTTGGGATTTAACGCCCAGTTTTTTCCACACATTTGCCTACACCTTCCCAGGGCGATTGTGGCTTTCTGTGTGACTTTTTGGATGTGAGAATTCCATGTTAATTTTTGGTCAAAAATGACTCCTAAATATTTTGCCTCACAGGCAAATGGAATTTCCACTCCGTTGAGCCTTAGGGGCTTTAGGCCTTGCAGTGTGCTCTTCTCCGTGTAAAATTGACGACTGTGGTTTTGTGGGGATTTATAGAAAGTCCTTCCTTGCAACACCATTTGTCGACAACATTTAGGGCTCTTTGCGAACGCTCCGTTATTGTATTCGCAAATCGCCCCTTAACGACTATTGCTAGATCATCAGCATATCCTAAGCAATAGAAGCCCTCTGTGGAAAGTTTCCGGAGGAGCTCGTCAACCAGGGTTGCCCATAGTAGTGGAGATAATACCCCTCCCTGGGGACAGCCTGTACTCACTTTCGCCTCAATGGAAATCTCACCTAGATTAGATATTATAATCCTATTATCTAGGCTGACTTTAATCCACCAGCAGATCATTGTTGGGACTCCTCTGTTTGATAATGCACTTGTTAGTGAGTGCGTTGTTGCGTTATTAAACGCTCCCTCTATGTCTAGGAATGTAACTACCGCCATTTCCTTGTCCTCTAGGGACTTTGCTAGTAGTCTGTTTAATTCATCCAGCGCAAGGTCTGTCGACCTCCCTGGCTGGTATGCATATTGACGTTCACTCAGGGGATTTTCCCTTAGTAGTTCGTCTCTAATGTACCTATCTATCAGTCTTTCCATTGTTTTAAGTAGGAAAGAGGATAGACTTATAGGCCTATATGACTTGGGCGTTTGGTCCGATAATCTACCTATTTTTGGTAAGTAGATGACTCTCACCTTCCGCCATATTTTTGATATGTATTTCCAAGCCAAGCAGGCTCTGAATATTTTACATAAGTAAGGTATTAATACCTCTAGCCCCTTTTGGAGCAAAATTGGATATATTCCGTCCATCCCAGGAGATTTGAGTGGTTGGAACTTACTAATTGCCCATCTGATTTTATCAGGTTTTATAACCTCGGTGGCCAATCTCCAGTCCGCAAGTTTGGGTCTTTCTGGCCTTTGGTCTGGATAATGCCTATCCTCTAGGTCTGTTAATATCAGTGAGCCCGGAAAGTGTGCCTCCATGAGCAATTTGATACTTTCCGTCATTGTTTCTGTGTAGGTTTCATCATCCTTTCTGATAAAACCTACTTCGTTTGCAGTACAACCATCCTTGGCCAGGACTCTATGGATTCTGGAAGCTCCGGGGCCATCACTGACCTCTTCGCAGAATCTCTTCCATGAATCTCTCTTTGCCTTGCGGACCTCATTATTGTACTGCGTGAGTTTTACTTTGTAGGTATCCCAGTCTTGGTTGGATTTGGCCCTATTAAATAGCCTTCTAACCTCAGCCCTAAGGCCTTCCAGGTGGTTATTCCACCAGACTGTTTTAATCCTGGTTTTCCTTGTTTTCTCCGGACAGTTTTCCTGGTAGGCAGCTACTATCGCCTCGCTTACCTGTTCCACTGCCACTTCAAGGCTCTCTATGTTTCTTCCAGACGCTATTCCTCCCTCTAGATACCCTCTGAGGGACTCTAAATATCCTTCCCAGTTGGTATCTCGGGAATTTCTGAATTTTGTCTCCGTTAGAGATGGGGTCTTAATGTTGAATCTGATGTGCCTATGATCTGAGCCTGATGGCTCTTCTGACACGTGCCAGTTCTTGATAGTATCACTTACATTACCTGTACATAAGGTTAAATCCAAGACTTCCCTACGTACTGAAATGACAAAAGTAGGTTTCCTGCCTATATTAACTATTAGTAACCTTTCCCCTAGAATGAAATGTAATAATGACTCACCCCTGTTGTTGATGTTAGTGCTTCCCCATACCATGTGGTGTGCGTTGGCATCACATCCAATTAGTAGTGGAAGGTTCCTCTCTCCACAGTAGGCAACTATGTCGCTTAATATCTCCGGTGGACAGGATCTTTCCTCACCTGGGAAGTAGGCGGAGCAAATGACCCAGCTCTTCGTACCCTCTTCCGTCGATGCTGTTAGAGTGGCTGTAACAAAATCGTCGGTGCAGAGCACCGGAATTAGTATACATTTAACCCTACTACTGTATACAATACACGCTCTAGGTCTAATACATCGTGTGTTGTACAACAACTTACCCTGTGGCGGCTTTAGGCCTGCCGGCCTTTCCTTGACTATCCAGCGTTCCTGCAGGAGGGCAATGTCGATGCCTTCTTCCTCGAATCTCCGACATGCAATAGCCGAAGCAGCCTTTGCATGATGGAGATTCGCCTGCAGGACCCTGATTTCTTCTTTTATTGGGGTGAAGGTCCCAAAGGTACCAGGTCCTCCCCCCCAATTTCTTCTCCCACCTCCATGGGCGTCCGCTCCTGGGCGCCAGGCCTCTTGAGCGGGCTTAACCCACTTTGGCCGGAGAAGTCTTCGTTCTCTTCATCAGAGTGGAGCTCGTTCTCTCTTTCTTCCTCTCCCTCTTTTGACTCTTCCTCCGAGGCCGATTTCTTGCCTTCCGGAGGTCGTGACTTGATTAGAGGCTTCTGGACTTTGGCGCCCTTTGTCGTCTCTTTACTAGGATGTGTTCCCTGTTCCTTTGGGCGGAACTTAATCCTTCCCATTCCGAAATAGGGACACATATCTAGCTTTTTGAGTTCTTCCATGGACATGGAAAAAACCCACACTTGCCCCTTCTCGGACGGGGTCTTTGCGAACACCGTCCAGAGATTCGTGTTTTGGCCTTTATTACTCACCCTTAATCTGGTGAGTATTCTGTTGGCCTCTAGCCTTTGGCCTTCCTCGTCGGCGACGTACACGGTGCACGCGCACAGCCCCGGAATCCCGTCCCACTCCAGGGTTTTGAGGCTTGCGCCTCCCAAGGCTGGAGCGTGGGGACAACATTCCGCAGCCATGCAGTGCTTGTCTCATCCACGCAAGCTACCAAGAGGTAGCCTGGCCTATATGTGCACTTGGCAAAGCGCACCTGAGGCCCTTCTACAGGAATACTCTCGTAGGCCTGCATAATGGAGCTTTGGACGGCCTTTAGCCTTTCCTGCTCCATCGTTTCTATCGGGAAACCGTCCTGCACCACCGCGACCTTTACAGCGGAGAGGGCATTCTTGAAGGATAGCTCCTCCAATTTTGCCCTCTTTTTCCCCCGCTGGATTCAAGACGGAGCCTTTTTTGAGCCTTTTTTGAGCCTTGGTTCGGCCTCTTTACCCCGCTGGGCCGTTGAATAGCCTTCTTGGGGTCTTTTGCCATTGCTTGGCCTTTTTGAACCCTGCCAAAGTTGCTCTTGATTATGGCCCTTTTAGCCTCGTAGAAATCTCGACCACCTTTGACAAGATTTTGGAGCCTCTTTTTTGAGACTCCAGACAGGCGAGCAGCTCGCACTTCTGCGTCTGTCATTAGGTCAACCTCCTCTTCGGAATTGACCCTAATCTTTTTTCCCTTGGACTTTTGGGATGTGCTTGGCCTTTCGACCTGAGCGCCTTACTGGTCCTTGGGTTCCTTTGGCTTTTTAGCCTGTGGCGCAACCTGGCGTTCTGGCTGTGTTTTCGGCATTTCTGCCTTCACAGCACCTGGGCCTTTTGGTTGGCCTTCCGGCTTTTCAGCCTGTTTATTTTGTTTTTTGTGTCTCTCCATAGAATTCCCACGAAGAGCTAGGGAAATACAGGTCCACTCGATCAGAGCCCCGCATGACCGAGTAAGGCTATATACAAGGGGGTGCCGCCTGGTGCCCCCAGGGAACCGTTCGAGACCGCATCTTCTACCCTGCGGCCACTCAGCCTCGGCACGGTGTCTCACACTTTGGCTTGGGTCAAAGCTCCAGGACGCTGGGAACGCTACCTCCCATACTGCGTCACTGCAGCCCTGTGACGGAGCTTGTTGCGACCTGTGATATCCATCCACAGATGTGGATAGATGTCTTACCCACCCACAAACGTACACAGACATCCCAGGGCGTCAGTACCGATGCGTGAAACCCAAGCTCATGCTGGATTTAGCTCCCTGGTTACTTGTGGCGAAGAGGAAGATAATTCCGGATTAGTACCATATATATATATATATATATAGTCAGTCGAATGGTAATTTCATAAGTAATTCTACAAATTCACATAGATTCTTATGTAAAAACAACAGGAAATCCAGATAAATTATTATATAATTTCAATATGACGTAATGATTTAATGAATGAAAAGAGGAGAAACCAATTTGTCTTGTTAAGTTCATGTCACGAAAGATTCAAGTTCGTATTTGCGATTTTATTTGAGGAAAATATAAAGGAGATTGTGGAAAAACTGATAATTGGGGGTTGTCAGGTGATAGAGAACGACAAGAAAATTGAAAATGGGAAGGGGGAGAGGAAATTTTGAAGAAAGAAGAATATTAGAATAAAATAGAGATGTTTGATGGATTGGGAAAAAGTAGATTGAAAAAAGAAAAGTAATTAAAGAATTTTCATAAGAGCGACAGAAAAAAATTAGTTTTAGGATTTTGACAAGTAGGGTGAAAGAAGAGTAATAAGTAATTGGACGTCGCAGATAAGTGACACTGTGCGGCTGGAATTAACACTCCGCTGCGCAAAAATACAGATTGGTGCAGAGAGACTGCTTTCCAAGAAAGATTTTCTACGATTGTTTGAGTGGGTCTTTCAGGGGCTAAAGTAATTGAACCTTATATTAATGATGGCAAATTAACCGCTCGTAGATACCTTAATTTCCTGCAAAATGAATTTCAAGATTTTTTTTATGAGTTAACAGTGGCAGAAAGATTAAATTATTCATATAACAACACAACATTGCCATGTCTTTCAACTTAGCTACACCGTACTGATGAGGACCAGAAAGTCCGAAACACATTTTTCTTAGCGAGCTTGTCCATGAATTTTCTTTGTTTATATATATAAATTCCTATAACAAAAATATTGAAGCAACAAATAACATAACACGAGTGTATTTTATTTCATCACAAACTATTACAGATTACATTTTTGTTATATAGGATACATATATATTCCTATAACAAAATATTAAAGATAATTACAATTAAATTTAAAAATTAAAGTAGGTACAAAATCAATCAACAAATACAATACATTACATGAATGTATTTTATTGCATCACAGACTATCACAGATTACATTTTTGTTATAGGAATATGTATATATATATATATATATATATATACATATATATATATATATATATATATATATATATATATATTCCTATAACAAAAATATTCAAGATAATTATAATCAAATTTAAAAATTAATCTACCAAATCAATCAACAAATAACATTACATGAGTGTATTTTATTTTATCACAAACTATCACAGATTACATTTTTGTTATAGGAATATATATATATTCCTGTAACAACAATATTCAAGCTAATTATAATCAAATTTAAAAATTAAACTACAAAATCAATTAATAAATAACATTACATGAGTGTATTTTATTTCATCACAAACTATCACAGATTACATTTTTGTTATAGGAAAATATATATTCCTATAACAAAAATATTCAAGATAATTACAATCAAATTTAAAAATTAAACTACAAAATCAATCAACAAATAACATTACATGAGTGTATTTTATTTCATCACAAACTATCACAGATTACATTTTTGTTATAGGAATATATATACATATATATATATATTCCTATAACAAAAATATTCAAGACAATTATTATCAAACTTAAAAATTAAACTACAAAATCAATCAACAAATAACATTACATGAGTGTATTTTATTTCATCACAAACTATCACAGATTACATTTTTGTTATAGGAATATATATACATATATATATTCCTATAACAAAAATATTCAAGACAATTATTATCAAACTTAAAAATTAAACTACAAAATCAATCAACAAATAACATTACATGAGTGTATTTTATTTCATCACAAACTATCACAGATTACATTTTTGTTATAGGAATATATATACATATATATATTCCTATAACAAAAATATTCAAGACAATTATTATCAAACTTAAAAATTAAACTACAAAATCAATCAACAAATAACATTACATGAGCGTATTTTATTGCATCACAGACTATCACAGATTTGTATTTCATGACAGACCATCACAGATTATATCTGCAAAACTTTATTACTTTATTGTGTTCCCTACAAATTCTACAATAATACATCGCATAAGCTGGAAACCTTGTTTCTCGATGCCGTTCTTCAGTCTCTATCTCTCATGCGAATAAGCTACTGAGAACAATATTTTTACAGATAAAGCAATGTCAGTATTTTCCACGTGTTTTTGCATTTTAATTACAAATATATCACGTTCGTTAAGTACAACAGTCAAAATTTTAAACAAACATTATTTCAATACT
Organism: Leptura quadrifasciata; assembly: GCA_963675555.1. Classification (NCBI taxonomy): domain Eukaryota; kingdom Metazoa; phylum Arthropoda; class Insecta; order Coleoptera; family Cerambycidae; genus Leptura; species Leptura quadrifasciata. Next base: position 4,708,640 of record OY776682.1, on the reverse strand, counting down.
TCGCCTTCCAGTCTATGGATAAAATGGGACCGTGCTTGGCATGGACGCCTTTTAACTATAGTATAGGGGCACTCGAGTATCCAAATATTAGCAACTATAATAAATATTCTACTTGATTACACGTTCTATTAAAATATCATAACATATGTTTTTTTTTTGTGGCATTCGGCCATTAGCCAGCCAATTTTCTATTTTCTTAAGTAGGAAACAAGAACAGTAATTTAAACTTATGACTAAGACGTTTTTAGATGCTGACATATTAGCAAAATTCCACTTCGAAATTTTTCACTTTATTTTTCATTTGTCAGTTAAAGCCATTAGGTACATATCAGTTTCGCATTCATTTAACGCAAAGTTAAGCGGAGTAATCGCCGATGTCACCTTTCGCTAGATTTCTTGCACTTTTGTTGCAAAATTGGTTAGTATATTCCTTAATTATTCAACATTTTTAAAATTACTAATAGTCAATCAACTTAATTATTGATAAGTAATTGGTGCATGTTTTCATTCCAATAGATATTTTTTCTTGACATTTATAACTTCTAATGCCGATTTTTCAAATTAACAGATTATTTTGTAGATACGTAAGGTAATTTCTAAGTAATTATATAAATGCATATAGCTAATTACTATAAATAAATAAATTAAATAAATACCATCTAAATACTTTTAACAATTACTTATAATACACACTTGATTTACTGTTTCAGGAGTTTTTGTTCAGTTTTACCTGACATATGTTGCGACCATTATCAAAGAGTCTTAAAAACTGACTTAAAAGTAACCGTCTATAATATATATATATATATATATATATATATATATATATATATCTGGAATACTCTACCTACTTAGAAAGAGATAACTTGATTTGCTATTTCTTTAAATTTAACAATACAACCTGGTACTAGTAATTTTACTTTAACTTTTCCACAGTGTCTACTATAGGGGTATCCACAAATTCTATTCTATTCTATTTGTTTCTTGGAGCCTTCCTAATTTCTAAAATTTCAAGCACGTCTAAGAGTTTTCCTTTGTTCACATTATGCAAAGATTTAACATTACATAAAAAAGTGATTTTGCTCAATGCAATATTCGGCGAAACTAGTTGATTTCTTATTGTCTAAAATAGACTTTCTGTGTTCTCTTAACCTTACATCTATACTGCGGCCACTCTGACCTATAGACACGGCATCACAGTTATCACACTTCACCTCATATACCCCCGATATTTTATCTTCTATTTTTTCTTTATTATTAACCAACCGATGTAAATTATTTCTATTCGGTGATATTGTAGTAATGACTAATTTATTTAATCTACTACATACTGAGTTGCTAGCCTTATTTACATAATTTATACTACGCCATTTTGGTATATTATAACAATGTTTTTGTAATATTTTTTTTGTTTATTTTCTATTAATTTGTCATTAAGAAACTCATCATAGTCATTGTTTTTTGCTAGTGTTTTAGAATTTCTAAATTATTTTTCGAAGTTAACCCTATTTAAATTCAGAGACATAGCTCTGAAACGATGACATTTTCTCTTCCCAGATTGATTACAATTTGCATGTGTAGGAGTGTCAGTAAAAGTTGCCTTTCTATAAATATCGAGTTCTAGACCATGTTCTTTACGTGTCAGCGTAATATCTAAAGAGTTTACTGACTGAACTTTTTCATTTCAACTGTAAACTGAATTTTGTTGTTTAGGGAATTAATAAAATGAATGATATGTGAAATTGGCTCTCAGTACCGGACCATATACAAAACTTGTCTTATACAAAAATGTATATATTTAAGGAGATTATTGTTTGTGGTAGTCAAACAAACAAACAACCTTCTACCAATGATTGCTACAGCCCCATACTTTATGGTTTAGTAAAAATTTATAAGGAAGGTTTCCCCATGAGACCGGTAGATTCTTATATTAATGCACCGGCTTATAGACTATGTAATAAACTCAATTCAAATTTACCACAGTTGATCAAGTATAGCATAAATTTTTTTTTAGAACTTGTGAGCAAACTGTAAAACATGACCTTACCCGAAAATGCCAAATTAGTTTCCTTTGATGTTAAAAATTTATTTACCTCACGAACTTAATATTACGTCTTATCTTGAATAGCGAATTAAATCAAAATGAACAAAAAGATTTACAAACATTAATTGATATGTGTATTAAGCAAAGCTATTTTAAATTCAATAATAAAATGTATACACAAGTAAATGGCTTAGCTATGGGTAGTCCGTTAGGCCCATTATTAGCTAAAATATTCTTGGCAAATTTTGAAAACAATCTTTTTACCACGAACAATAATCTCCTTAAATACATTTTTGGGTAAGATATGTTGACGATGTGTTTTGTATATGGTCCGGTACTGAGAGACAATCGTCATATTTCATTCATTTTATTAATTCCCAAACAACAAAAGTCGGTTTACAGTTGAAAAACTCAGTCAATAAACTTTTCAGATATTACGCTGACACGTAAAGAACATGGTCTAGAACTCGATATTTATAGAAAACCAACTTTTACTGACACTCTTACACATGCAAATTGTAATCAATCTTGGAAGGTAAGAATGTCACAAGAATGTCACCGTTTCATAGCTATGTCCACAAAATATTGTCTCTAAATTTAAATAGGGTTAGTTTCGAAAAAGAAGTTAGAAATTTTAAAACACTAACAAAAAACAATGGCTATGATGAATTACTTATTGACAAATTAATAATAAATAAACAAAGAAGACTATTACAAAAACATTTTTATAACGTACCAAATATAAGAAATAAAAAATGGCTTCACATAAATTATGAAAATAAGGTTAGCAAATCAGTATGTAATAGATTAAATAAATTAGGCATTAATAAAATATCATCGAATAAAAATAATTTAGGTCGCTTGTTGGTTAATAATAAAGAGAAAACAGAAGGTATTAAAAAATCGGGGGTATATGAAATAAAGTGTGACGACTGTAATAATGTGTATATGGACAGAGTGGCCGCAGTATAGATGTGAAGTTAGGAGAACACAGAAAGTTTATTTTATACAATAAAAAATCAAATGGTTTCGCCGAACATTACAGTGAGCAAAATCACTTTCTTAACTGTAGTAATGTTAAATTTTGCATATTGTAAACAACGGAAAAATTCTAGACATGGTTGAAATTTTACAAATTAAGAAGGCTCCAAGAAACCACAAAAATGTTACAAATAGGATTTGTGAATACCCCTATAATAGACACTGGTAAAGTTAAAGTGAAGTTCCTAGTACCGGGTTGTGTTGTTAAATTTAAAGAAATAGCAAATCAAGTTAATCCTTTGTAAGTAGGTAGAGTATTTCAGAGATATGTATTGTAGACGGTCGCTTTTAAATCAGTTTTTAAGACTCTTTGATAATGGTCGCAAGACCGAAACATATGTCAGATAAAACTGAACAAAACTCATAAAACAGTAACCCAAGTGTGTATTATAACATTCTAAAATATAAATAACAATAAATTACATACAAACATCCCGGAGATGGCCAGGTGTCCTTCATTTTATTACTAGTCTCCATAAAAATACCATTAATATAAGTAAATCTAGAACAGCTCTTATACATGTCTTGCAAATAAAACTTATTATTAGCTCGTAGTAATTAATAAAAAATAGGACCGCCTGACAGAAGTAGCAAGTGATTGTTATGATTGCTTAATGCAACAATTATAAACATTTTTATCAGAAATTATTTAAAATATATTGCCCGATATAAATGTTTACTTACATAAAGGCTTAGAACTATGACAGGTATATTAGGTGGTATTTAGCTAGTGGAATTATGATATTCCATTGCTATACAAGTTCTTGAGGACTTTCTTCCTCTTTCACTCTCATCTTACAATGTTTATTTTCGTGAATACTTTGAGTTGAAGCTCTAGAAAGTAATCTTCCACAAAAACGACACGGAAAAGATGGTTGTTCCTGAGTGTGCACACGGCCATGGTCCTTCAAATGATGACGTAGCTTAAAAGCTTTTCCACAAAGTTCGCATTGAAATGGACGATCATCACCTGTAAGAACTGGTAAATGAGTATTTAATAAACTTACGTCTGGAAAAGATTTACCGGTATATTTATAAGCAGAAAATTCGTATGTCTGCTTCTTTCCATATTTCACAGTTCCCCGACTATGAGAAACAATATGACGCTCAAGTTTACTTGGATGTGGAAACGACTTTTCACATTGGGTACATGAATACATGTGCCGATAAACTCTCTTGCCTCTACTATCCGGTTTCTGCAACCAAAGAAATTGCATCAAATGAATGTCAACTTCTTGACGGCACACAACATTTTATATTATAAGATCATATACCTATTAAAATATAAATGCATATAACTGAGTACACCTTAAAAAACAACTGAAAAGGGATCTATTATTGAAATAACACACAAGAAAAACTAAGTACAGAATGTCTACGTTAGTGATTTTTTTATTATATTATATACATCGTGTCCCAATTTTGCTTGCAATCGCCCCTATAAAAAGTTTGTAGTGGCGGGTGGTAATTGAAGTGGCGGAAGGTTTAGGTACAAATAAGGGTAATTAAGAGATACTAAGGGTAATTTCAGTAACAATAAGGACAATTAAGGGTAATTGCAGTAACAATACGTATAATTAAGGGTAATTGCAGTAAAAATAATGGTGGTTAAAGCATTTATGTCCGCCCATCCTTCGGTCAGTTTGCCCACCTGTTCGTCTGTCTGCTCATCTATTCGTCTATCTGACAGTCATTGCATTGCCGTATTGCACAATTATAGTATATGTGTATTTATTTTTATAAAGGCATAACAAACATTTATTCTTGATTATATACCTACAGTTGCAAAATTATTTTACCTGCCTTATCTTTACAGACATCTTGTACTGATTTATTAGATGAACAATCGCGATCCTGCCTTTTCTTTATAATGATGAACAGTTGCGATCTAACTGCCTTATCTTTATGCCGATCAACAATTGCTATATAAATTATTTTACCTGCCTTTTCTTTAGATATATCTTACACTGATGAACCTTTTGCGCCTACCTGTCTTATCTACCGATACATTCATGTTATTACCCATAACTAAAGACATTTATGTTCAAATCTACAATACATTGTATAGAAAGTGAACATTTGCGAGAGCACAATGACAATTATTGTATTGGTAATGTTGCAGGCATTCTGGTATAGTCAATGATTTGAGGTTAGGTAGAAGCGGTGAACGGTCATCAAGATCTATAATTTTATTCCACTGTAGATATTGTAGTAGCAAATTCTTCTTCATCGTACCTTTGCATAGTATTATAACACCGTTTAATGGTAAATTATGTTAATAGTTGTTAACAGCATTCTGACAATGTTGCTCAAGGATTAATGGTAATTCTTTCAGTTGAATATATTCATGGCTCCATTCTAAGCCATGGTAATTCTTTTCCAATCGTTGATATTGTGCCTTTTCACCATTCGTTAATGGTGAGAATGGATATGGTGGTCTGAAAATATGTGTTTGTTGTTGTACAGCAGACAGCAGCCATATTTTTCACTGTAAACTCATTATCCTTATACTGAAAACCTTGTAAGTAGGAAATGTATACATAATCTTTCACTTAGCATCAACAAAGCTGCTCTGGACTGAACCATCCAATGCGCTGTACGTTAAGTAAGCATCGTGAAGTATAAGCGCATATACTCGCGTTTACTCGGGGAACCTCGTCTTTCATGTTTCAAATTGCACCTTAATGATGGGTATCAACGGTGAATCGACCATTGAAGTCTTGTGAACTAAGAGACTTAATAATTTATTACTTTATGATACAAATATATCATTGGACGCATTTAAAAAGATGATGAAGTACCTACCTAAGAAACTATCAACTCGACAGTCCGATGATAGTGGTACAGACATTACATTGCATTTATTATTAGATATTGTCCTACTGCGCAATTATAGTATCTTTGTATTTTTATTTATGTTTCTCCAAATCATGTCAGTCTCCAAGTCTCCATGGCCGAATTTTACGGATAACCGATGGCATCCTTAAATGCCCCTAATTGCTCTGGTTTCTTACCTAAATTTTCAATATTTTTTACATAAATTACCATCGGTTATCCTTAAAATTAATGGTAATTTAAGTAAGAAATCAGGACAATTTATTGTAATTAAGAGTAATATATATGAGGTTCCCCGAGCAAACGCGAGTATATGCACTTATACTTCACGATGCTTACTTAACGTACAGTGCATTGGATGGTTCAGTCCAGAGCGGCTTTGTTGATGCTAAGTGAAAGATGATGCATACATTTCCTACTTTGATCATTGACTTACAAGGTTTTCAGTATAAGGATAATGAGTTTATAATGAAAGAATTGGCTGCTGTCTGCTGTAACACTAAACAACAAACACATATTTTCAAACCACCATATCCATTCTCATCATTAACGAATGGTAAAAAGGCACGATATCAGTAGTTGGAGAAGAATTATCATGGCTTAGACCGGAGCCATGGACACATTCAACTGAAAGAAAAGAATTACCACTAATCTTTAAGCAATTTTGTCAGAATGTTGTTAACAATGTAATTTACCATTAAACCATGTTGCGACGAAGAAGAATTCAATACTACAATATCTACAGTGGAATAAAATTATAGGTCTTGATTACTGTGCACTGCTTCTACCTAGCCTTAAATCATTGACTATACCAGAATACCTGCCATTACCAGTACAATAATTGTCATTATGCTCACGCAAATGTTCACTTTCTATACAAATGTATTGTAGATTTGAACATAAATGTCTTTAATTATGGGTAATAAAATGAATGTATCTTAGATAAGACATGTAGGCGCAAAAGGTTCATCAGCGTAAGATATCCCTAAAGATAAGGCAGGTAAAATAATTTTGTAACTTTAGGTATATCATCAAAAATGAATGTTTGATATGTTATTTTAAAAAAATACACGGATACTATAATTGTGCAATAGGACAATGCAATGACTGTCGGGTAGACGAACAGATGAGCAGACAGAGGAACAGGTGGGCAAACGCACAGACGGATGCGCGGACATAATTGCTTTAATCACCATTATTTTTACTGCAGTTACCCTTATTGTTTCTGTAATTACGCTTAATTATCCTTATTGTCACTACAATTACCCTTATTTGTACCTAAACCTTAAGAAAATTCAGCATTATCACTAAAATAATCAAATACATCCATTTTTGTAACAGAGTATATGCCTTCGAAATTCGGAAATAAAGAAAACCTACTACTTACAAATTATGGTTATCTTATCCAACACTTTGATCAAAACTTTTTTTGTGTGTCTTTCTTTATCTTAAGGTGATGTGTAGTAAATAACTAAGCGCAACAGGAAAATTTCTATTGCCGGATCGTCTCCAAATGCTCCTGTATTACCAACGGAGGTACAGTTCTTCTCGAATCACCTTGTATGACGTAAAAAAGTGGCTGAAGGACATACAAGTTTGTTTTTCTGTTAAAGTAAATTTGCTTTTCGATACTATTCATATATTCAGGACCTCGGGCAGCGAAGCGACCGTCTCATAGCATAAATGATTGGGGGTGTCAAAATAACCGACCCTTATACCCCGGTCGCATTCCTGACCCGCAGGCCGATATGGCGAGTATTCGTGATTTCATTCAAGAATCTAAGACTAGATATCCAATATTAAATTCGGGATAGGAAGCTATCTCTAAATATTTAGCGAAACTCGTCTTTAAAAAATGGCGGTCACGTCACAAATAACATTTTTGAAGTTTATTTAATTTTATTCCCGACGGCTGAGATGTTTAGGAAAATAAAACGGGAATTTGTTTAAAAGAAGGTGTTTCTTTTATTTCAATAATGTTTAGGCATAGACAGGTATTTTTATTAAAATTCTTAATATACAAAAAATTTCAAACATTGTAAATTATTTATAAACCGGTCAACACCCGAAACTCCGGAAAATTACGATCGACTTTCCACTTTGGAATGCCACAAACAATTACACAAGTTTTTTCAGTCACTGAAAGTTCATTTAATTTGATATCGAAGCTCCTGTACCTTTAAATAAAATATAAGAGGGTGTGAAATAAAACCGTGTGAAATTTCAAGAATTTCGAAGTTCGGTGGAAGTTTAAAAAGTCCCAGGCGAAATGTTTTGGAATTTAATAAAGCTATTTTAATTATGTGAAAGTCAATTTCTAGAATGTCGTACTTTAGATTCAAAGGCTTAATAGATAATAGTAATATATATTATATATATATATACACACACACACACACACACATATATATATATATATATATATATGAAGTGTTATTGTACTTCCGGGTGCTCTCCCGCGTCGATGGTCGACTCCTCCAGGAGTCACGGTTGTCTGAACGACGTTTCGGCAGAATCTCATCTGCCATCTTCATCTCACTGAAAGCAGCCTACTACTGCTGAACGAAGTTCAGTTCGTAACTAAACCTTTATCATTTGCCTTCAGTATATCATCTGTTACATGTAATAGAGGCGGCGAGTGTAGGTGCGTCTTTACTATGTACATACTTCGGTATGCGATGTAAAGCAACGACAAGCGCAGTTAGTACTTGGATGGTGACCATTCCAACGGAAACCGCGTTCTCGCCTCACACATCTTCCAGCGGCTTGTATATCAATGGATGCGCGGAAGCTATACAACCTTAGGCGAGGGTTGTATAGGAGATATACCATCCTTCGGAGGGGATGTAAAGCCGTCGGTCCCTTGTCTATTAAATGTTAGGCAAGTAAAAGATCCCTACTCTTTTTAAGGGAAGACGTTCGGCAAAATTCCTGGTTGGGGGTAGCTCGTCTACAGGCGTCGGTGTTAGGTCTCAGTAGCGGAAATAGGCCGACGTTAAATAAATGTATTAAAAAAAAAACGTGTAATAGAGCAGTTGTGCAGCTGTAATTAGGGCGAAAACCAGGCTGTATATCTGGTAATATATTATAGAACGCGATGTGTACCCGAAGTTGAAAATTTATTATTTTTTCGAATAATTTTGAGAAAACCGGAAGTATGCTAATAGGTCGAAGATGCTTAAAGTCCGTTGGGTCAGAGATTTTAGGAATGGGAATTACAAGAGCGCTTTTCCATTTGTCAGGGAAATAGTTTTCAAGTATACACGAGTTAATAATATGTGTTAGATATTTAATAATATGAGGACAACAAGGTCTAATCATATTTATGCTAATTTTGTCCTCCCCAGTAGCCGTCGACACTATTTCTTTTAGATATTTTGATGTAGTATCACAGTCTACTAAAGTAAATTTAAATTTTTTGACAAAATTACATTTCTGATTAGTAGCGTAATAATTAAGTATTTCATTGTCAATAACAGTACCTTGAGGTATACAATTCTGGTAATAGTTATTTAAATCATCTACGTTATTTAATTGAGCTGGAATTTTTATATCTGGGTTTTTATTGATATTTAAAAAGTTTAATTCCTTCCAGACGGTTTTCGAGTTTGTATTAGTAAATTTGTGACTATAATAGGCTTTTTTCGTTTCTGACAGCTGTAGTTGTAAAATTTCGCAAGGTTTTGTAATAATTCCAGTCTCTTTGGCTCTTTTTTTTTTGAATTTAGTTTTAGCTTTGTCTCTTAACTTCATTAAGTATTTTAGATTTGAGGTGATCCACGGTGCCTTAGGTTTCGATATTCGTGCAGTTCTTACTGGTGCATGTTGGTCAATTAGCGCTATGATTGTATTAGTGAGCAATTCTATCTTAGCGTCTATGTTTGTTAATGTGAACATAGAGTCTAAATTTGCTAATTGCAGGTCACTAAAAAGAGATCATCACCAAGATTACTATAATCTCTATATTTGTATGTAAACTGTGGCGACAAAACGTCAACATCAGAAACAAACGAGGGCTTAGTAGTTACAATATGATCAATAAGTGTGAATAGTGAAGTGTGAATATATATATATATATATATATATATATATATATATATATATATATATATATATATATATAAAGATAGTCTTGTGTGACTAGTTAAGGTACAAACATAAAATTTATTGAGGTTGCAGTCAGTGATAAGGTATTTTGGCCAATACAAAAAGAAAACTCTTTGTTATTGTCAAGCTTTCGCTAATGTTTATTAGCTTTCTCAAGACATTAACTTGAGGTCAGTTTGATAAACCTGCGTCGAAACACATGGCAGGAAAGTTTCTTAAAACGTAACTAGTGGTCGATCCCACACACATAGCTACACTCCCACTGTTATAAATAAAACATTTAACTTAAGTTTAGTTACACATGTTAATAAAATCTGATTAAAATTTCATTTAAAATAATTAACAAAATGGACTCAGTTGAAACTATGCTGAAGCCCAGAGAGCTCTTAAATCAATGAAGGCCATGTGAATTTCTCCTTGATGTTCGAGTGCTTTTTCTTGAAGCTGTTTAAGTGTGAAGATTAGATCCGATGTGCCTCGGTTTGGTCTAAAGCCACTCTGTGTTTCAGGAAGTAACTTTTCCATAACAGGTGTTAGCCTACTTGCCATCGCTTTAGTGAGTATCTTCCCTCCAACAGCCAGGAGAGCTATACCCCTGTAATTTCCACAGTCCGCAGCGCTCCCTTTGTTTTTGAAGAGGTTGATTAAAAGTGTATCACGAAACTCCTGCGGAGCTTGACCACTTTCCCACACTACATCAAACAGTTTTTTGAGGTAGGATATGAGCTCTGACGACACAGCTTTAAAGATCTCAGCTGGGAGTGAGTCGGCGCCGGGAGATTTGTTATTTTTTAGCTGCCCAATGGCGGTTAAGATCTCTTCCGTTGTTAGTGGTTTATCTAAGTCTTCGAAGGTGTCATATTGAGGGATAAGATTTATAATATCGTGATCGGCTTGACTTTGCTGGTTAAGAATGTTAGAGTAGTGTTCTTTCCATCGGGCTCTTATTTCCTGGTCTTCTTTGAGGAGATTTCCATTTAAGTCTTTAATAGGGCACATATTTTTCCGACTGGGGCCGTACACTGCTTTTACTCCTTGAAAGAAATTCCTGTAGTCGTGTGAATCGGCGTACCTTTGAATTTCTCTGGCCTTGCTTGCCCACCACTCGTTCTTTATTCTTCTGATTTCGCGTTGCGTTTCATACTTAGATTGGATAAAAGCTTCTGCTTTTGATGAGTCGTTGGGGTGGTTGATAGCGTTTTGGAAGGCAATATGTTTGCGGTCAAGAATTTCTTGTATAAAAGCTTCATTATCATTGAACCAGTCCTCCTGTTTTTTACTTGCTACAGTGCCAAGAATTTCCTCACTCGCACTTTTTAAACTGTCTTTAATTTGTGTCCAGGTAGTAGCGACATCTACAGAATTGGTTTCTTCTAGTGCACTCAAATTCTCTTGAACTTTTTGCTTTAGCTGTTCGACGGTTTGTTGGTCACGCAATTTACTAATACAGAGACGGGGTCTACGTTTTACTTGAGTTCTTCGGTGTTTGGGTCTCATAACAATTTTCATTTTAGAGACAACAGGACGATGATCGGTCCAACATTCGCTATCAATGCGCGCCTTTGTAATTTGGACATCCTTGAGATGCTTCCTACGTACGATAACATAGTTCAGTAGATGCCAGTGACCTGATCTGGGGTGACGCCAGGTGCCTTTAAATTTATCCTTTTGTCGGAAAATGGTGTTTGTTATAACTGTATATCTTTGTGTATAATGTGTATAAAACAAACACTTTCGATTGGTAAATATTATCCCTTCATATGGCAATAGGGTCTACACTGCCATCAATTGTGATACTTTAAGCAACATATCTATGGTAGATTTTAAGAATTCACGTATACGCATGACTTTTCTGCATCACTGTCAGATCCTTACTAACCCGAGCAGACCTAAAAGCGTTAGAATTTTTTTAGCTTATTAGAATTACTAAATAGCTTTTGAGCATTAGTTCAGCATATCGTGCAATACATTACTTTTCGTGTTACGAAAATATTTAGGGTTAAATGTAATTTCAAAAGTCAAGTCATGCTATACTTCGTCTTCGTCCGGCACTGTTTTCAAATTTAATCCAATTTATTTATACTTAATAAATAAAAATATTTTAGTAGGAAGTAATACACTTTGTCCTCCGAGACCACGACATTTATAATAAATGAAGACATATCCATTCAAAGGTTTGCCTTTGAGGGTTTGCTAGTTTATTTACATTTATATTACCGCTATGTGACATGGGAGTTAGAATGCTGTGAATAAACTTTACTTATTTATAAAATGTATATGTGTAGCTATATTCCAATAATTGTTTCCCGATCGCGGTATAGTAAAGCCAAAAAATTGCTATCGGAAAAATACACACATAAAAGGAGGCTTTTTCGCAAGAAATTAAATTTCGAGTGTAAAAAATACTAAATTCTGTTTAGCTGTGAAAATATAAAGCATCTAAAGTTAAAGAAGTGGGTAAATGTAATCTCTGGCTGACAAGAAGGCATTGTAAAAGCGATGTAAAAAATTTAAATCTTAGAATTCGCCTTGTGGGGATCTAAAAAATTCGAAGAATCTGACCCGGTAGAATTTGCGAGATACCAAAGTAAATCAGTATTCAACGAAAATTCCGATGTAAAGTTATTTAGTTGTGGCCAGCGAAGGACATCTTAAGGAATTTGCAGGTAGCTGTAACCCCTTATAATAATCTTATGTCTAAACTATTTGCAGGTATTAATTCATTGGGCGGTTCGTGTTTAATTTTGTGAATACAAGTCAAATCTATAAAAACGCAACGTTAATGTTATACACAGAAAAAATTGTTTGACACTTTAATATATTTGTAAAAAATACTCCAAGTTGTTCTTAAAATGGTGACAGAAGCAGCTTATGCATATGAATGCTAAAGAACAGACACCTAGATAGATGTTAACAACAAAACCAAGTAAAGTACTATGTTTTTGTCACCGACGTTTAATCACAAACTCTAAAGTAATATGAGCGAAATAGCCAAATACTTATAGATCATAAATTACCGAGTATTACGAAAACATATCAAACATAAACAATTTTTTTTATTTTATTTCTTTCTTGGTTAATGTCAATTAGTATTTTACATTTCTAAACATTTCCTTATTACTTGTCTATTGATCATGCCGAAATTAATAGTTTTCTTTGTTATTTTAGGGAGGAGTCAACATCTTATTTAGATCACGAAAACTGTATACTACATTTCCGTTAGTTGGGGATTTCATTTATTATTAGTATATTTTTGGTTACAACCTGACCGGAAATTGGTCCACTATAGAAGGTTTCTTGTTGCACAGATGATGATATTTCCATTTTGTTTTCTGATACGGCAGTGGAAACTTTATTATCTCAAGTGCAATAGATATTTAATGTATATTTAATTAAAATTTCTGTTCTATCCACGTGCATCCGAGTGAACATCTATAGGAGAGGTAACTATACATGGTGGACCATTAATAATAACCCATAGTTCAGGAGTAGATTTTGTGGGCCAAAATATGAGAATATAACCAAATATGCTGTAGTAAAATGTTGCTATGGAAAAAGATGCAGGGTGTCAGATCAAGATGATGAATTTTTTTCATATACTTTTTTTTTTCGAAACGCTGTGGTACTTCTGACCAGAAAGTCTGATGAGGGTGTCATTTCCACATATAATAGGTACACTTGGTAGAACTTGATAACTCCAACCATTTTCGAGGAAAGTGCCGTTAAATACAGTGTGACCCATTTCAAATGGAAACCTCTCTGTAAGAAATGTATTTATAATCCTATGTTAACGTTTTTTTTTTAATGATAAACCATCGAAAACTCCACTTTATGACAAAAATTTAGAGATAAATTTCAATTTTCAAAGCCTTCTATGATTTATTTTCAATGTCGAAAATGGACAAATTTGATTAGCGATTTTTTTATTGAAATTTTAACTACACCACTGGATTCAGTATTCTCTCAAATGGGTAAATCCCAAGTTTCATGAAACAATATTGAAAAATGACAGATTTATGACAAAATTAATGTAGGCTCATGGTAACTTTTACTTGATTTTTTCTAAAAATCGAAGTAGCCCATGAAAAATAAATTAAGTAAATAGTTTTAATAAATATTGTCATTTAAACAAACTTAATCATATTGGACTTAAAAACATAAGTATGAATAATTAAAAGTAATAATAATTAGATACCTATTAAATAAAAAAGTAACACATTGTACAACATTACACTAATACTTCTTAAATTTCTGTAGCCTCTACAAGGCCGCCGTTTATTTCGAATCGTTTTTTAGTATTTTTTACGACATTCTGTAATTGTTGCCGGGTAACTTCTGTACAAGCTTGTCTTATTCTTGCAGACAAATCTTCTCGATTACTCGGACGTGGTGGCCATTCAATTAACGGGCTACCACGACCTATCCATCGATTAGGAAAGTTAGCATTCAGCCATCTGGTAACCACTCTGACATTATCGACAGGGCTTCCATCTAATTGAAAATGTAGATTTACTCTTTCTTGTATTGAAAGTTCATGTAGAATATTCCAAAATTCATTTCTTAGGAACTGTAAAAACTGCATGCTATTCATATTACCTTCAAAATAGAAAGTGTCAATGGTTGTTTCATTGAGCAACCCACACCAAACATTAACTTTTTGGGAATATTGTCTTTTACAATTAATGACAAACTGTGGGTTTTCTGTAGCCCAAAACCTAGAATTTTGTGACGATACTACCCCGTTTGTTGTAAAAGTTGCTTCATCGCTGAATAAAATATTTTTATTAAAATTTCTGTTATTAAGATACTCTCCTTGAGCCCACAAGGAAAACTCCATCCGTCTGTTATCATCACCAGGTTCCAACGTGTGTAAAAATTTGGGTTTGAATTGTTTTACCAAATTCTTCTTAAGGCATCGGCGAATATTTTCTCTAGGTAAATTCAAATCTAAGCTAGCTACTCTTACACTGGCATTTGGATTGTTGTTAAAATAACCTTAAAACTGTCTGCCCGTACCTGGTTCTTCTTTGTATATTATCTGGTCTTATAATACGCTATGTCACAGCGCCACACTCATTAAAAATTTGTTTATTTTATAAACAGTACTTTTTGTAATGTTGGGCCTATTCGGATGCCTGTTGTTGAATATCTCGCATACCTCTTTCAAAGTTCTGTCATTATCGCGCATAAGGCGCACAAGTTCAATTTTTTCCTGTACATTTAGATTATCCATAATTAACTACAAACTAATAAACTAATACTTGATAATAACTATCGATTAATTTTATAATTCAAGATTTGACGTTTGACTATAAAATTTGTTTTTCATGGCACCCTATTATTATCTGCCATTACTCAATAAAAATGAAATATTTATTAAAACTATTCACTTAATTTATCTTTCTTTTGTTTATTTTTGATGGGCTACTTCGATTTTTAGAAAAAAATCAAGTAAAAGTTACTATGAGCCTACATTGATTTTGTCATAAATCTGTCATTTTTCAATATTTTTTCATGGAACTTGGGATTTACCCATTTGAGAGGTTACTGAATCCAGTGGTGTAGTTAAAATTTCAATAAAAGACTCGCTAATCAAATTTGTCCATTTTCGACATTGAAAATAAATCATAGAAAGCCTTGAAAATTGAAATTTATCTCTAAATTTTTGTCATAAAGTGGACTTTTCGATGGTTTATCATTTAAAAAAAAAAGCGTTAACATAGGATTATAAATACATCTTTTACAGGGAGGTTTCCATTTGAAATGGGTCACACTGTATATCAATAATTTTTTGAAAGACAGATTCAAATTTAATGAAGCAAAGTGTATGTATTGAAAAAGGTACAAAACGTAAGGGAAAACAAAATCGTAATAACAGCGCAAACTCTTTATCACTTTCTTAATGAACTAATGGATTATTTTCATGTTATTGAGATAAATACATAAATCAAAAGATTGTATGAAATAAGGATTTAATCTTATTAGAAGACTAAGAAATAACGTAAAAGTTGACTTAATGACACTATAAACTTCCCCCCATGCAAAAACCCCATTGCTGCAACTTAGAGTAAATGTTCGATATGGTCTCCACCTACTTCTATGCCTTTTCTAATTCTATCCATAAAAGATTTTCTTACATTGAAAAATATATTTTCTTGTCCTCTAATAAAATTCGCTGCGTTTTGTATTTTGTCCCATCATTCTTCTCTTGAGTTGATAGTATTTGCACAGACTAAGGGCTTCATATGTCCCCACACATAATAATCCAAAGGATATAATCAGGACTCCTTGGTGGCCAAGCAAACTCACTTTCTCGACCGATCCATCTGCGTGAGAAAGTCTCATAAAGATAATTCCTGACTTCAATGGAGAAATGAGGGGGAGCCACATTCTGTTCCGTATGTCTAGCATGAACGTATGTAATAAATCAGCAAGAGTATTTTGAAGAAAAAACAGATAAGGCTGTCCGTTTAAATTTGGTTGAAGGTCAAATGGTCCCAATAATTGATCGATGATACCGCACCAAACGTTATTCTTTAATTCTTGCTGAAAATGCCTTTCTTTAACGCCATGAAGATTTTCTACTTCCCACTAATGGATATTTCTGCAGTTAAAAACACCTCGGCGAGTAAAAGTTGCTTCGTCGGTAAATAAAGTGTTCTTAACAAAATTTCGATCCCTGTTGTGTTTATTTAGAACAAATTGACAAAATTGTAGCCTTTGTGGAAGAGCCCTTCTAAGTAAGTTTTGTACAGGAGTGAGATGATATGGGTAGAACCGTTCTTTATGTAAGAATCTTAGGATAGAAACGACGAAACAGATCCTTGAAAATATTATGGTCTGGCTGTATTCTATTTGGATATTGTAATGAGTATCTTCTTGCTGCAGCACGTCCGCTAGAATTATTTTGTGCGTAAACACATATCATATCCCTCATTTCCCTATTTGAAAAATTATTATGTCTAGGCATTGTAAATAAAGAAATTAAAAAAATTAGCTCGAGGAACACAAGAACAAAATAAAATGATTAAATGACGTAAATGACAGAACTAAAACGTAACCAAAGCACACTTTTCAATAAATGCACTTTGTTTCATTAAATTTGAATTTGTCTTTCAAAAAATTATTGAAATGTTTAACGGCACTTTCCTCGAAAACGGTTGGACTTATCAAGTTCTACCAAGTGTACCTTTTATACGTGGAAATGACGCCCCCATGAGATTTTCTGATCAGAAGTAGCACAACGTTTCGTCAAAAAAATACGAAAAAAATTCATCATCAGATGCGCCCTCTATGTAACGTGATGTAATACATAAATTATTAGTTCTTAGAATAAGAAAAGTTCCTCCAACAAATTTGGCCAAGATAAATCAAGAGGCTGTTGAGAGTTATTGCAAAAAAACAAAAAAAATTATTTGAACTTTGACACCCTGTATCTTTTTGCTGAAAGGAATCTCGTATAGACACAGGAACTTCACACAAATCAATTTAAAAGATGGTGAGACTTATATTTCGCATATTTTCATATCTATTTGAGTTATTTTAATTTTTCTGTCTGTTTACTAAATGCTATAATTTTTATTGATTTGTTAATGAAGAATTTTTTTTGTACAACTATCTCATGATCTTTGTTTCTATTATTTCACCTTCCAATTGTCCAAAAATGCTATGTAATTTTTTTTGTATTTATAGGTATTTGTAAAATATCTGTTGAAAATAAATAATATTTTTTACTTTATATCGCTTTATATTCATTACTAGACACTACCAGCCTGGATCTACCAGCAGTGATCTATTTTCTGTCTTAAATCTCTCTTTGTTCTTCGCTTTATTTTAAATTATTTATAATTTTTAACAAAAAGAATGCCAGATGGAACATAAAATGTGCCACGACAAAGCCACGATGGTAATACTACATGTGTTATTTAATTGAACGAAGGCTTCCAATGAAGTTTTGACATGCTCTGTATATTTATGGTAATGTACCCTTAAATTTATTCCAAACATCTTTGACATTTCAATCAATTTGATAATAATTCGCAATGCCTTTCTACATTTTGCTAATGATTTGTTAAATTTTAGCGATAAGTTCAAGGTCGTCTGTAAACTTCTCTAAACTTGAGTTGGTTAAATATTTAACAATGAACTTGTCATTGAAAGTTAACATGATGTACTTGGAATATGATCTTTTCCTTACCAATTAGTTTTCCATCAACAAATACGGAAATATTTTTTTATGCGTAACATAAATATAATAAAATATAATAAAGTAATAAACAACGTTTTTTTGGGGGGGAGGGGGTAACAGATAACTATATTGACTTCTCGTGAGGGAGATATCATTATATAATCTAGTCATTGATTAAATTTTATTGATGTGCTAGGATGATCAACAGTATATCTAAATTGTTCATGTTTTTTATGTGTCTTAATCTGGAAATTTTGGCAGGGTATTTAAGTCAACTATGCATAAAGACTAACTTATAGTCGTTCTGTTAAGACTGGAGCACTATTATGGGTGATCTAAATTAACGTCACACATTGAATAAGAAGCCAGTAATTATATTTACTTTTTGAGTTCGATGATAGACAACAAATATTCATGTAACGGCCATACTACGCTGAAAACACCAGTTCTTTTTTTTCGTGGCTCCAGTAAAACTAAAAATTTAATAATTTTTTTTGCGAACAAAATTTGAGCAGGATAAACAGTATAGATTTTCTGGTAACGTCAACGAAAACATCTTAAAAAGTTGACCTAACAATGGACATTTTAAAAGGCTACAATTTATCAACGTCTCTGAAGTTAGCTTCAAATTTAGATTTGCTTTTTCCTTAAATTCATTTCATTACAGTCGATCAATCAAATAATTATAAAAAATAAAAAACAACTGTATTTATGTTTTCAAACTATTTAGTTAGGGAAAATAAAATATAAAATAAACCTTTATTTAAGATTCTATCAACAATATATGGTCTTGCTATCCCCAAGTCCACCTTATCATGATATTACAGCAGTACATGGCATAATAATAAAATATATTCTCACTTCCTCACGTGTATGTAAAGTTTTGCCTTCTTTTGATATTGACGTAGCTCAACCACAAATGCTACGTTCACGAAGTGTCAATAATGCGTTAAATTTAGCTTCAGATTGTAATTAACAATTGACACTTTTTAAATGATAATTCTACCAGTACTTAATCGATTTTACTGTGGGATCATTGGTTATATAAGTCAGCTATGCATAGAGACTAACTTCAGTACTTCTGTTAAGAATGAAGCAATATTACGAGACATCTAAATTTAAATTAGTAGTGCACATTGAGTTAGGAAACAATAATTATATTTTCTTCTTGAGTTCAATAATAGACAAGAAATATTCATACAACGGCCACACTACGTTGAGAACACCAGTTCCCGTCTGATCACTGAAGTTAAGCAACGTTAGGCGTGAGTAGTACTTGGATGGGTGACCACCTAGGAATTTCACGTGCCGTTGTTTTTTTTTTCGTGGCTCCAGTAAAACTAAAAATGTAATAATTTTTTTTTGCGAAAAAAAATTTGAACAGGATAAACAGTATAGATTTTCTGGTAACGTCAACGAAAAGTTTCCCTAACAATGGACATTTTAAAAAGCCACAAGTCATCAACGTCCCTGAAGTTACCTTCAGATTTAGATTTGCTTTTTCCTCAGATTTATTTTATTACAGTCGATCAATCAAATAATTGTGAAAAATAAAAAACAACTGTATTTATGTTTTCAAGGAAAATAAAATATAAAATGAAACAAAAACACCTTCAGTCACAAATCAAAACAATGAATTACTAAACAAAGGTAGAACATTGGTTCATATTCTAGCAGTTCCATCAATAACCTGCTCTCTGTTCAGTATTTCGTTAACTGAAGAGTAGGCCATCATTAGAAGAATTATGAATCGAGGGAATTCTATGCTTATGAAATATATTTCTTTTTAATTACATAAATTATAACTTGCTAATTATTAGAATAACGCCCTGATCTTAGAGTGAGTTATGTGAGTTTTGTTGGTCATGTATTCATAAGTATTTGCATCGATATGTCTGTGCTCTTGAGCTACTATAATGGTATAATATATTCCATAGTTAGTTTAATTAAGGCTTGTAAAAGTAAAATAAATGTGTACTTGGTTTGCTGTATGGGCCAAAATTCGGAAAGTGATTTTCTACTTATAAAAACACTAACTCCTATCAACATAAGCCCGAAGATGCTTCCTGCTACTCCGATGACAACCAATTATTTTTCAAAAATATGTATACTTAATTTACTGTATCCATCGCAAGTTTGAAATAACCGTAAGGACCGAAATATTGTAATAGATATATAATATATACTTAATTCACTGTATACATGGCATATGCCAAATAACCGTGAGGCCGGAAATATCGTTAGGATATTTTCATTATTAACGTGTCACCAGATCCTCCGCCATTTTTTGAAAAACTAACTTCAAGACAATTACAAACAAATTTAAAAATGAAAATAATTTAAAAATTTTCGCATTCGTTGTACACCATTTTAACTCACAGCTGGTCATTGCAACAGATATACTTAAGCTACTGCACCCATCGCGTATCACAAATAGTAGTGAGGGCTGAAGTAACGACCATTGTACAATTTAAAAACACATAACGGTGAGAGTAGAATGTAATTTGAAATTTCGTAAGGAGATGAGGGGACGAAGGAGGGGTCGAACGAAATAATTTTTAAACTCAAATTTTTCCTCAAATAATATGAATTATTTTTTACTTTTTTTTCATACTGTTGGAATATATTTTTACAATATCAAAGTTTCTGAAAATAATGGAAAATCCTGCAGGACTTTTGGTATTAGTTACGTCCCACCCCGCTAGACAATCTCAAACCTTTGTTCTCACTAAAAAAATATATAATTAAATTTTCTTATGTATTCAATATTTAACGTACTCTATAACATGATAAGAACCGTAATTTTATTATTTTAAATTAGTCACCATTTTGACATGAAGTAGAAATTTCGTAATGTAGTAATGCAATTAACTCTTTTTGACCCGTATTTTTGAGCACTCGATATTTTATTTGGAGTAGTAAAATATCGTGAGAGTTTCATTCTCGAGATATAAATTAAAAGGGATCAAACATTATTGCGTTATTATTAAAAATAAGTATTAGAAATATTTAAATGAAAGAAATCGACTTCTCGAGCAATACTCCAAAGAATACATCCAATGCAGAAACACGGTTTATGAAGAATTATTAAACCGAGACACAAAAAGGAGGGATGTTATAAGTTTGACGCGTATGTTTGTATGTGTGTGTGTGTGTGTCTGTATGCATGCCTGCCTGTATGTGGCTTTATATCTCCTCGACGGGTGATCTGATTTTGACCCTCAGAGAACTACATATCACTCTTTTTTTTTTTTAATTGACTGATCACCACGTCCTTCTCAGTACAGTCGATTAAGTACATCTATTACAATTACCAGCAGCTAGTGAGAATGGTGAACAACGAAAGGGAAATTTTTAACATCAGTTTCGTTTCTAAATTTGTTTGTAGTTTTCAAATATTCAAAAAAAAATGGCGGAGGGTCTGATGATACATCAATAATAAAAAATTCATAACGATATTTTCGCCCTCACGGTTGTTTGGGATATACCAGTAAGAATTAAGTAAACAATTACAGCTGCTAGTGAGAATGGTGAACAACGAGAAAGAATTTTTTTAAATCGATTTCATTTAGAAACTGGATAATGTTCAATATTTTGGTCCTTACGGTAATTTGGGACTTGCGATGGATACAGTAAATTAAGTATACATATTTTTGAAAAATTATTGGTTGTCGTCGGAGCGGCAGGAAGCATTTATGGGCTTATGTTTATATGAGTTTGTGCTTTTATAAGTAGAAAATCACTCCCGAATTTTAGCTCATACGGTAAACCAAATACACGTTTATTTTACTTTCAAAAACTGTAAATAAACTAGCTATGGAATATATGATATAATTATAGTAGCTCAAGAACACAGATATATCGATATAAATATTTATGAATGCATGAGCAACGAAACTTACATAACTCACTCTAAGACCAGGGCGTTATTCTAATAATCATCAAGTTATAATTTATGGAATTAAATATGTATTTCATAAGCATTGAATTCCCTGGCTTAATTATTTTTCTGATGACGCTCTACTCTTCATTGGTGAAATACTGAACAGACAGCAGACTATTGATGGAACTGCTAGAATAGGAACCAATGTTTTACCTTTGTTTATTAATTCATTGTTTTGATTTGTAACTGAAGATGTTTTATATTTTATTTTCCGTAATTAAATTGTTTGGAAACATAAATACCGTTGTTTTATATTTTTCGTAATTATTTCATTAGTCGACTGTAATAAAATTAATCTGAGGAAAAAGTAAATCTAAATCTGAAGCTAACTTCAGGGATGTGGTTATCTGCTAGATATCCAAAGAAAGCATTTTTCAATAGTTGTTACAGCAGAAATAAAAAATGGCATTTTTGAATGTGATGACTTGTGTTTTTTTAATAAATCCACTGGCAGGTCAATTTTTTTAGTTGTTTTCGTTGACGTTATTAAAAAATCTATACCGTTTATCCCATTCAAAAAATTTTTTGCAAAAAAAATTATTAAATCATTAGTTTTATTGGAGTCACGAAAAAAAAACAACGGCACGTAAAATTCCTTGAACACGGAACTGGCCTCCTGTCGTTTGAAATAAAAAATCGTTGGCGGCGGGAGTTTAGAGCTGAGACCCCGGAGGCTTCCGTGCACTTATTTTCGATGGTTTGAGTCTCAGGGTTGGTTTTAGTAAGTGCTGTTTCGGGTCGAATGCTACACCCTGTAAGTCGTAACTTGCACTACTTTTATCACTTTAGTTTAAAATATTCACTGATTTGACTTTTACAGCTATTTTCGGGTTAACGGTTACACCCTGTATGTTGTGATTTGATTGGAATTAAACACTGAGGTTTAAAGGGATTTACAAATTTCTTTTATTGTTTTAATCGTCTTGAACAGAGTTGAAGAAAGATTATATTTTTTATTTTTACAAATTTGTTTTGTAATAATAACTAATCGACAACAGAAATTCTGTCTTAGATTAATTTGAATGTGTGTGAAAAAATGCAACAAAAATATTTAAATCGAAAAAATTCACTTTGTGGTTGAACCTCGTATTTTGAGGGAAGATTGAAAAGGGGGCCACTTAAGGCGAAGAGTTTTAATAAAGAAATACAAAAAGGGGGCCACTTAAGGCGAGAACTTACAAACTAACTCTTTTTAACCAGGTTGCGGCCTGGGAAGCTAGAATCGGACAGATTGTCACAGCGAAAGCACTGGATCTGGGATTAAGAAAACCTAGCTAGACGGGAGTATCTACAACATAAGTTCAATAGTAACCGAACCCGTTCAATAGCGTCTGCAGTTATTACACAAAGCTAACTTTGAAACTTATTTCTTCCCAAGAACACTACGCGAGAACTTTACACTAGATTCACTGCCAAAACTGAACTTGGCTACGGCTTGCGATTCACCGGTATTTATACTAAATTAGAAATGTTTCGTTTTTCTCGCCCCATCGAGTCTCGCGGAAAGCTGGAAAGGCGTGAAATCGCTCAGTGCGGGCACGGATGAGTCATCTATTGCATCATGTTGCGCAATACTGAAAATTTTGGAATTTGGAAATAAAACTTATATAGAAAGATCGGCGATGCAAAGGGGAATTTACCAAAATTATGATGAGAGTTGGATCTATTTTGGTTTTGAAGTTATTTTAAGTTTTGTGGGAGAATTCTGGCTCGACCCCGTAAGGTATCAGGAAGGTCCGCTGTTAACAAACTGTAACTCCGTTAACAGTTTTCCAGTTAGTGCGTAAGATATTAAGATAAGATAATAACAAGGTACAATACGGGTATGAATCGAGCTGAACTTTGATATAGAATGTGTGTCTGCTATTATACAGGGGTGATTGAAAATGGGGAACGATTTATAATAGCAATGAGATTGTGGGAGTTCGATGAAAGGGTATTTGAACGTTTGAGACTCGAGGCATGGAAAGTGATTTGAAGTATACCGGGGTTGATCGAAAAGTTTAAGATTTTGAAATTAAAAGTATTTATAGAAAATGGGGGGATTGAAGTACGAGGTTGAGAATTTGAGGTTAGATGGTGATTTTGACTAGTTTGATGATTGTGAGGGGGTTGTATTTTTAAGGGGTGGTTTTTTTGAATGTTCCTTTGCAGAATGACTGGGATGAATGTGGGAAGTATGCTTTCGATGAATTTATGTTATTTGAGAATTATGGATGGTTCGTGAATTTTTTCGGATTTATGTGACCTTGAATGTGGTTTTTCAATGTTACTTAGGTCTGGTTGACTTTTTTATCATGGTCTGCCATGATGCTTGGATTGATCTGAATTTTTTACTAATTTTGCATTTTTTATTTTTTGCTTTTTGACTTATAGGGGGAATACCCTATAACATCCTAGGCGGTCACCCATCCAAGTACTACTCACGCCTAACGTTGCTTAACTTCAGTGTTCAGACGGGAACTGGTGTTTTCAACGTAGTATGGCCGTTGCATGAAAATATTCTACCTATCAATGAACTTAAGAGAAAAATATCGCTATATAGTGCTGCTAATTTAGATCGCCCTTAATAGTTGGTTCAGTCTTAACAAAAATGCCAAAGTTAGTAAAATGATATAAATAAATTTTCTTGTGTATTCAATATATGATGTACTCTATAAACATGATAAGAAGCATAATTTTATTATTTTAAATCAATCGCCACCTTGGCATGAAGTAGAAATTTCGTAATGAAGTAATGCAATTAACTCTTTTTGATCACTATTTTTGAACATTCGATATTTTATTTGGAGTAGTAAAATACGGTGAGCGTTTCATTGTCAAAAATAAATTAAAAGGGTTGAAAAATAAAAGAATCAAACATTATTGCGTTATTATTAAAAATAGGTATTAGAAGTGTTTTAACATGAGAGAAATCGACTTCTTGAGCAATAGTCTAAAGAATACATCTAATGCCGAAACACGGACGTCATAAGTTTGGCACGTATGTTTGTATATCTGTGTGTGTCTGCATGCATTTCTGTCTGTACTTGACTTTATATGTTTTCGACGGCTGATCAGATTTTGACCTTCAAGGAGCTGCATATCATCTCTTTCTTTTAATTTACTGATCACCAGGTCCTTCGCAGTGCAGTAAATTAAATATATCTATTACAATTACCAGCTGCTAGTCAGAATAGTGAACAATGAAAGGGAATTTTTTTAAATCTTTTCATTTCCAAATTTGTAGTCGTTCTCAAATATACTTTGTAAAAAATGGATCTGGTGATACGTCAATAAGAAAAATTTCATAACGATATTTTCACCCTGACGGTTATTTGGAATATACCATGGATACAGTGAATTAGGTATGTCTATTACAATTACAGCTGTTATTGAGAATTTTGAACAACGAGAAGGATTCTTAAATCGATTTCATTTAGAAAATAAATAATGTTTAATATTTCGGTTCTTAGGGTCATTTGGGACTTACGATGATACAGAAAATTAATATACATACTTTTGAAAAATTATTAGGAATTATTTTCTGGCTTATGTTTATATGAGCTTTTACTATATTTACATCTTGCAAAAAAAATTATTATATTATTTATTTTTACTGGAGCCACGAAAAAAAAACAACGGCACGTGAAATTCCTAGGCGGTTACCCATCCAAGTACTACTCACGCCTAACATTGCTTAACTTCAGTGATCAGACGGGAACTGGTGTTTTCAACGTAGTGTGGCCGTTGCATGAAAATTGTCTGTCTGTCATTGAACTCAACAAGAAAATATAATCCTTGTTTTCTAACTCAATTTGTACTGATAATTTAAAGCACCCGTAATATTGCTTCAATCTCTATAGAAACATTATAAGTTAGCCTCTATGCGTAGTTGGCCGATATAGGCAATTATTCTATAATAGAATCGGATAATGACAGAAGTATCGTTAAATAGGTTGAAACGTCCCTGAAGGTAACTTCAGATTTAGATCCACTTTTTCCTCAGATTTATTTCATTACAGTCGATTAATCAAATAATTGTGAAAAATATAAAAAAACGGTATTTATGTTTCCAAACTATTTAATTGGGGGAAAATAAAATATGAAATGTTACAAAAACATCTTCAGTCACAAATCAAAACAATGAATTAATAAAAAAAAGTAAAACATTGGTTCCTATTCTAAAAGTTCCATCAATAATCTGCTGTTTGTTCAGTATTTCGCCAATTCAAGAGTAGAATATCACTAGAAGAATCAAATCATGAAGCGAGGGAATTCAATGCTTATGAAATATATATTTTTTAATTACATAAATTATATCTTGCTTATTATTAGAATTATTCATAAGTATTTATATCGATATGTCTGTGTTCTTGAGCTACTATAATTATATAGTTATTTTGTTTACGGCTTGTAAAAGTAAAATAAATATGTACTTTTTAATGTATGGGCCAAAATTCGGGGAGTGATTTTCTACTTATAAAAACACAAACTCATATAAACATAAGCCCAAAAATGCTTCCTGCCGCTCGTATGACAACCAATAATTTCTTAAAATATGTATACTTAATTTAGTGTATCCATCGCAAGTCCGAAATGACCGTCAGGACCGAAATATTGAACATTACACATTTTCTAAATGAAATCAATTTAAAAAAATTCATTCATTTATTCTGACTAGCAGCTGGTAATTATAATAGATATATTTAATTCACTGCGTCCATGGCACTGTGAGGACGGAAATATCGTTATTAAATTTTTATTATTGACGTATCACCAGATCCTCCGCCATTTTTATAAAAAAATACTTAAAAACTACAAACAAATTTAGAAATGAAATTTATTTTAAAAATTTCCCTTTCATTGTTCACCATCCTGACTAGCAGCTGGTAATTGTAATATATATACTTAATTTACTGTAGGGTGAAGGATCTGGTGATCCGTCAATAAAGAAAAGAGTGATGATGATGTGCAGCTCCCTGAGGGTCAATATCAGATCACCCGTCGAAAAGATATAAAGCCACAGACAGACAGACACACAAATGTAAATATACGAGTCAAACTTATAACATCCCTCCTTTTTCTGTCGCGGTTTAATAATTCTTTATAAAGCGTGTTTCTGTATTAGATGTATTCTTTACAGCATTACTCGTTAAAACACTTCTAAAACTTATTTTTAATAATAATGTTCTTTTATTTTTCAACCCCTCCAATTTATTTTTTGTAAATGCAACTCTCACGGTATTTACTGCTCCAAATAAAATATTGAATGCTCAAAAATACTGATGAAAAAGATTTAATAGCATTACTATATTACGAAATTGCTTCTTCATGTCAAAGTGGTGACTGATTTAAAATAATAAAATTATGGTTCTTATCATATTATAGAGCACGTTAAATATTGAATACACAAGAAGATGTCATTTTATATCATTTTTTAATGATAAAATGAAGTTTGTCAAGAAGCACAAATTAGTTGCATTATTCAATTCATTTGAGGTTGAGTTGTTTTCAACTATTCTTTAAGAAATGGCGGAGGATCTGGTGATATGTCAATAATAAAAATTTCATAACGATATTTCCGTCCTCACGGTTATTTGGGATATGCCATGGATAATTAAATTAAGTATATCTATTACAATTACCAGCTGCTCGTTAGAACGATAGACAACGAAAAAGAAATTTTTTAAATCGATTTCATTTAGAAAATGTATAATGTTCAATACTTCGGTCGTTACGGTCATTTGGGACATGTGATGGATACAGCAAATTAAGTATGCATATTTTTAAAAAAATATTGATTGTCGTCGGAGCGGCAGGAAGCATTTTCGGGCTTATGTTTATATGACTTTGTGTTTTTATAAGTATAAAATCACTCCCCGAATTTTGGCCCATACAGTAAACCAAGTACGCATTTATTTTACTTTTACAAGAGGTAAATATATTAACTATAATTGTAGGAACTCAAGAACACAGACATATCGATGTAAATACGTATAAATGCATGATCAATGAAATTCACATAACTCACTCTAAGACCAGGGCGTTAGTCTAATAATTAGCATGTTATAATTTATGTAATTAAAAAAATATGTGTTTCATAAGCATTGAATTCCCTCGCTTCGTTATTCATCTAATGATCGATTCAATTGGTGAAATACTGAACAGACAGCAGATTATTGATGGAACTGCTAGAATAAGAATCAATGTTTTACTTTTGTTTATTAATTCATTGTTTTAATTTGTGACTGGAGGTGTTTTTGTTTCATTTTATATTTTATTTTCCCTAATTAAATAGTTTGGAAACATAAATAGATACCGTTGTTTTATATTTTTCGACTGTAATAAAATGAATCTGAGAAAAAAGTAAATCTAAATCTTAAGTTAATTTCAGGGACGTAAATTTAATGCATCATTGACACTTTGTGAACTTAGTATTTGTGGCTGACCTATGTCAATGCAAAGAGAAGGGAAAAGCATGCGCGTGAGGATATCTTTTATTATTTTGCTGTAAACTGTAGTTTCCTGATGCGGTGCATTTGGTTATCGCAGAAATACGTATTTTTGATAAGACCTTAAACCAAGGTAACCTTTCCATCAACAATAATAAATAAGTTTTGGTGTTAGGAACATTGACAATTAGAATTGTTTCTATAATCAATGATATCCAGATTGACTTTTGCCATTTCTTTAAACAGTTAAAACGTGACAACTGAAAAATTTGGCAAAAAATATCAAATGTGCTGTAAGCGTACTTAAAGCTCTAGGGAGCATATATAGAGGTGTCTTGAAATCAGATAAACACTATTTGCCAAATTAGGAAACTGTTCCATGGAAACATTTATGAAGAATTTGATAACGCTTAGATGCAGTTTTTCAAATTCAACTTAGCTTTCTCTGTTTTGAAATGTTTTTAAAAAATTTAAATACTTCCCGTATCTACCTAATCTGATGACTGGTGATATTTTATTAAGTGCATTGTTCACAATTTTTTAAAGTTGTTTCGTTGAGTTATCAGAACATCTCTATCGATTATCGTGTTCAGACATTTTTTTTCAAAAAAATTTCCTCTCTTAAATTCTTTAATTTTAGAGGGCCACAAAAAAAAACAACGGCACGTGAAATTCCTAGGCGGTCACCCATCCAAGTACTACTCACGCCTAACGTTGCTTAACTTCAGTGTTCAGACGGGAACTGGTGTTTTCAACGTAGTATGGCCGTTGCATGAAAATATTCTGTCTATCATTAAACTCAACAGAAAAATTAATCGTTATATTCTAACGTGATGTGTGCTGCTAATTTAGATCGCCCGTAATACTGCTTCAGTCTTAGCGGAAATGTTAAATTTAATATCTATACATAACTGACTTATATATACAATGATCTTACAATAAAATCGATTACTGGTAGAATTATCATTAAAAAAGTTCAAATTGTTAACAGTGAACTGTAGTTAAATTTAATGCATTGTTGACACTTTATGAAATTGACATTTGTGACTAAGTTGCGTAGAGAAAACGTATTACATGCGCGTGAGGACATCTAATATTATTATACTGTAGTATCATGATGTATCATTTCCATCAACAACAATAAATAAGTTTTGATATCAGAAATGATATTTAAGATTTTTTTTATCCTCAGTGATATCCAAAACTATTCTTGCCAACTCTCTAAACGATTACAAAATATGGCAGCTCAAGACTTTTGCAAAAAGTAGAAAAAAGCAAGTGTGTATCTCAAAAAAAGGTAAAACATTGGTTCCTATTCTAGCAGTTCTATCAATAATCTACTGTCTGTTCAGTATTTCGCCAATTGAAGTGTAGAACATCATTAGAAGAATAATGAAGCCAATGCTTATGAAATATACTGAACTGAATTTGTGGTTGGTTCCATGTGAAACATCTCAACAACAATTGTTTTTAAGTAAACACTGCTTTTAGATGTATAGTATAGGAGTCTTTAAGAAATTTTGTTGATCATTCGTGGTAAAAGGATTATTTTCAAGAGGTTATTTAATTATCCGTTCAAGAAGATACTATACTAAATAAAATGTTAACAATTATTTGTTGATTTACATTACTACGTTAGGTCTACCCGAAAAATTTCCACAACTAAAGTTTAACTCATAAAGATATTAAGTCCTAAATGTTTTTAGATACCTATATTTTATAATAACCACTTCTGTTATTTTAGTATACACTTTGTACTTTCTTGATAAACGCCTAATAAGCCGAAACGTTTGTAGAGAATTTTAAATATAGTAATTTGGTACATCTAAAAACAGTGTTTATCTAAAAACAGCTTATGAAATATATATATATATATATATATATATTTTTTATTGCATAAATTATAACTTGCTAATTATTAGAATAACACTCTGGTCTTAGAGTGAGTTATGTGAGTATCATTGCTTATCTATTTATATCGATATGTCTGTGTTCTTGTGCTCATATAATTATATAACATATTCCATAGTTAGTTTATTTGCGGCTTGCAAAAGTAAAATAAAAGTGTACTTGGTTTACCATATGGGCCAAAATTCGGGAATTGCTTTTCTTCTTATAAAAACATAAAATCATATAAACATAAGCCCGAAAATGCTTGCAAGTCCCAAATGACCGTAAGGACCGAAATATTGAACATTATACATTTTCTAAAAGAAATTGATTTAAACAATTTCTTCTTCGTTGTCCATCATTCTGACTAACAGCTTGAAATTGTAATAGTTATACTTAATTTACTGTATCCATGGCATATCACAAATAACCGTGAGGGCGGAAATATCGTTATGAAATTTTTATTATTGACGTATTACTAGATCCTCCGCCACTTTTTTAAAAATATTTGAAAGCAATTACAAACAAATTTGGAAATGAAATTGATTTTAAAAATTTCCCTTTCGTTGTTCACCATTCTGACTAGCAACTGGTAATTGTAATAGATATACTAAATATCGATATTTCTGCCCTCATGGTTATTTGGGATATGCCATTAATACAGTGAATTAAGTATATATATTACAATTACCAGCTGCTAGTCATAATGATGGAGAACGAAAAAGAAATGTCTAAAATCGATTTTATTTAGAAAATGTATAATGTTCAATATTTCGGTTCTTACGGTCATTTGGGACTTGCGATGGATACAGTAAATTAAGTATACATACTTGTGAAAAATTATTGGTTTTCGTCAGAACGACATGAAGCATTTTTGAGCTTATGTTTATTTGAGTTTGTGTTTTTATAAGTAGAGCCTGTACGGTAAACTAAGTACACATTTATTTTACTTTTATAAGCCGTAAATAAACTAACTATGGAATATATTATGTAATTATAGTAGCACAAAAACACATATATATCGATATAAATACTTACTCACTTTAAGAATCCAAGACCAGGGCGTTATTCTAATAATTAGCGAGTTATAACTTATGTAATTAAAAAAATATATATTTCACAAGCATTGAATTCCCTCGCTTCATCGTTCTGATGTTCTACTCTTCAATTGGCGATGTACTGAACAAAAAGCAGATTATTGATGGAACTGCTATAAATGTTTTACCATTGTTTATTAATTCATTGTTTTAATTTGTGACTGAAGGTGTTTTCGTTGAATGTTATATTTTATTTTCCCTAATTAAATAATTTGGAAACATAATTACGGTTGTTTTATATTTTTCACAATTATTTTATAGGTCGACTGTGATCAAATGAATTTGAGGAAAAGTAAATCTAAATCTGAAGCTCACTTCAGGGACGTCCTGGTTATCTGTTAGACATCCAAAAGGATTTTTCAATAATTGTTACAGCAGAAATAAAAAATGGCCTTTTTGAATGTGATGATTTGTAGTTTTTTAAAATGTCAATTGTTAGGTCAACTTTTTAAGATGTTTTTTTTGACATTACCAGAAAATCTCTACAGTTTATCCTGTTCAAATTTTTTTTTCGCAAAAAAATTATTAAATTTTTAGTTTTACTGGAGCCACGAAAAAAAAACAACGGCACGTGAAATTCCTAGGTGGTCACCCATCCAAGTACTACTCACGCCTAACGTTGCTTAACTTCAGTGATCGGTGTTTTTAACGTAGTGTGGCCGTTGTATGAGTATTTCTTGTCTATTATTGAACTCAAGAAGAAAACATAATTGTTTTTTCCTAACTCAATGTGCACTGCTAATTTAAATTTAGATGGCCCGTAATATTGCTTCATTCTTAACAGAAGTACTGAAGTTAGTCTCTATGTATAGCTGACATATAACCAATGATTCACAGTAAAATCGATTAAGTACTGGTAGAATTATTTATCATTTAAAAAGTGCAAATTGTTAATTACAAACTGAAGCTAAATTTAACGCATTATTGACACTTCGTGAACTTAGCATTTGTTGTTGAGCTACGTCAATGTCAAGAGAAGGCAAAATTTTATATACACGTTTGTACCATTTATCCTATTAAAAATTATTTTTTGCAAAAAAATATTAAATTATTTAGTTTTATTAAATTTTGGTGTCAGGAACATTGGCTATTAAAGTTATTTCTATTATCAATAACATCCAGATTGAGTTTTGCCAATTCTTTAAATAGTTAAAAAACGCGACAACTGAAAAATTTGGCAAAAAGTAAAAAGTATCAAATGTGCTGTAGGCGTATTTAAAGCACTAGAGAAGAGAGCATGTGCACTGCTGGCAAGTACAAAACTTGGGTCCAGAAATACGCAAGATAGAAAAGAAGAAAAATGACTAAATAATATGCTGAAAAGAAACAGATATAAACTACGCCGTTGCCATTTTTTTCTCTAGCGGGCTAAACTCTAACATGCTTGCAGAGCAGGCTGGCGTCAATGTTATTATATCGCTCTCTTTCGCGTGCATTACTTTCTATTTATATTTCACTCTATCTTATTGTAATGACCAACCCAAGATATATTTATGCCACTACTGTATAGAGGTATCTTGAAATCAGATAACCACTGTGTGCCAAACAAGGAGTGTGTGCATACCTATCAGTTGCTATTAAAGATAAAGAAACTGTTAATTGGAAACATTTATGAAGAATTTGATACCGCTTCGATGGAGTTTTTCAAATTTGACTTAGCAATCTACTTTTTTGATATTTTTTAAAGAAATTAAAAAACTTCCCGTATCTTCCTAATCTGATGGCTGGTCATATTTTATTAAGTACATTGTTAGGTCACTTTTTAATGTTCTCTCGTTGACATTACTAGAAAATCTTTATCATTTAGCGTGTTCAGATATTTCTT
Organism: Leptura quadrifasciata; assembly: GCA_963675555.1. Classification (NCBI taxonomy): domain Eukaryota; kingdom Metazoa; phylum Arthropoda; class Insecta; order Coleoptera; family Cerambycidae; genus Leptura; species Leptura quadrifasciata. Next base: position 4,675,236 of record OY776682.1, on the reverse strand, counting down.
TGCAAAAATTTCCACTCTTACATTCGTAATTTTACTGAGCCACACAAAAAAGTACAACGGCACGTGAAATTCCTAGGCGGTCACCCATCCAAGTACTACTCACGCCTAACGTTGCTTAACTTCAGTGTTCAGACGGGAACTGGTGGTTTCAACGTAGCATGGCCGTTGCATGAAAATATTCTACCTATCAATGAACCTAAGAGAAAAATATCGCTATACAGCGCTGCTAATTTAGATCGCCCTTAATATTTGCTTCAGTCTTAACAGAAATGCCATAGTTAGTAAAATGATATAATTAAATTTTCTTGTGTATTCAATATATGATGTACTCTATAAACATAATAAGAAGCATAATTTTATTATTTTAAATCAATCGCCACCTTGGCATGAAGTAGAAATTTCGTAATGAAGTAATGCAATTAACTGTTTTTGATCAGTATTTTTGAACATTCGATATTTTATTTGGAGTACTAAAATACGGTGAGAGTTTCATTGTCAAAAATAAATAAAAATGGTTGAAAAATAAAAGAATCAAACACTATTGCGTTATTATTAAAACTAGGTATTAGAAGGGTTTTAACATGAGAGAAATCGACTTCTTGAGCAATACTCTAAAGAATACATCTAATGCCGAAACACGGACGTCATAAGTTTGGCACGTATGTTTGTATATCTGTGTGTGTCTGCATGCATTTCTGTCTGTACTTGACTTTATATGTTTTCGACGGCTGATCAGATTTTGACCTTCAAGGAGCTGCATATCATCTCTTTCTTTTAATTTACTGATCACCAGGTCCTTCGCAGTACAGTAAATTAAATATATCTATTACAATTACCAGCTGCTAGTTAGAATAGTGAACAATGAAAGGGAATTTTTTTAAATCTTTTCATTTCCAAATTTGTAGTAGTTCTCAAATATTTTTTCTAAAAAATGGCGGAGGATCTGGTGATACGTAAATAAGACAAATTTCATAACGATATTTTCACCTTGACGGTTATTTGGAATATACCATGATACAGTGAATTAGGTATGTCTATTACAATTACAGCTGCTATTATTGAGAATTTTGAACAACGAGAAGGATTCTTAAATAACAATGTTTAATATTTCGGTTCTTACGGTCATTTGGGACTTGCGATGATACAGAAAATTAAGTATACATACTTTTGAAAAATTATTAGGAATCATTTTCTGGCTTATGTTTATATGAGTTTGTATTAAAAAAAAATTATAAAATTATTTATTTTTACTGGAGCCACGAAAAAAAAAACAACGGCACGTGAAATTCCTAGGCGGTCACCCATCCAAGTACTACTCACGCCTAACGTTGCTTAACTGGTGTTTTCAACGTAGTGTGGCCGTTGCATGAAAATATTCTGCATATCATTGAACTCAACAAGAAAATATAATCCTTGTTTTCTAACTCAGTTTGTACTGATAATTTAAAGCGCCCGTAATATTGCTTCAATCTCTATAGAAGCATTATAAGTTAGCCTCTATGCGTAGTTGGCCGATATAGGCAATTATCCTACAATAGAATCGGATAATGACAGAAGTATCATTAAATAGGTTAAACACGTCCCTGAAGGTAACTTCAAATTTAGATTCACTTTTTCCTCAGATTCATTTCATTACAGTCGATCAATGAAATAATTGTGAAAAATATAAAACAACAGTATTTATGTTTCCAAACTATTTAATTAGGGAAAATGAAATATGGAATGAAACAAAAACACCTTCAGTCACAAATCAAAACAATGAATTAATAAAAAAAGGAAAACATATGTTAATATTCTAGCAGTTCCATCAATAATCTGCTCTTTGTTCAGTATTTCGCCAATTCAAGAGTAGAACATCACTAGATGAATCATGAAGCGAGGGAAATGCTTATGAAATATATATTTTTTAATTTAATTTTAATTATATAAATTATATCTTGCTTATTATTAAATCATTCATAAGTATTTATATCGATATGTCTGTGTTCCTGAGCTGCTATAATTATATAGTTATTTTGTTTACGGCTTGTAAAAGTACAAATGTGTACGTTTTAATATATGGGCCAAAATTCGGGGAGTGATTTTCTACTTATAAAAACACAAACTAATTTTTCAAAATATGTATACTTCATTTCAGGACCGAAATATTGAACTTTATATATTTTCTAAATGAAATCGATTTAAAAAAATTCATTCATTTATTCTGACTAGCAGCTGGTAATTATAATAGATATACTTAGCTCACTGCGTCCATGGCACATCCCAAATAACCGTGAGGGCAGAAATATCGTTATTAATTTTTTTTTATTGACGTATCACCAGATCCTCCGCCATTTTTATAAAAATACTTGAAAACTACAAACAAATTTAGAAATGAAATTTATCTTAAAAATTTCCCTTTCATTGTTCACCATCCTGACTAGCAGCTGGTAATTGTAATATATATACTTAATTTACTGTAGGGTGAAGGATCTGGTGATCCGTCAGTAAAGAAAAGAGTGATGATGATGTGCAGCTCCCTGAGGGTCAATATCAGATCACCCGTCGAAAAGGTATAAAGCCACAGACAGACAGACAGACACATAAATGTAAATATACGAGTCAAACTTATAACATCCCTCCTTTTTCTGTCGCGGTTTAATAATTCTTTATAAAGCGTGTTTCTGTATTAGATGTATTCTTTACAGTATTACTCGAGAAGTCGATTTCTTTCATGTTAAAACACTTCTAAAACTTATTTTTAATAATAACGTTCTTTTATTTTTCAACCCCTCCAATTTATTTTTTGTAAATGCAACTCTCACGGTATTTACTGCTCCAAATAAAATATTGAATGTTTAAAAATACTGATGAAAAAGATTTAATTGCATTATGCAATTATGGTTCTTATCATATTATAGAGCACGTTAAATATTGAATACACAAGAAGATGTCATTTTATATCATTTTTTAATGATAAAATGAAGTTTGTCAAGAAGTACAAATTAGTTGCAATTTTCAATCCATTTGAAGTTGAGTTGTTTTCAACTAATCTTTAAGAAATGGCGGAGGATCTGGTGACATTTAAGTATACATATTTTTGAAAAAATGTTGGTTGTCGTCAGAGCAACAGGAAGCATTTTCGGGTTTATGTTTATATGAGTTTGTATTTTTATAAGTAGAAAATCACTCCCCGAATTTTGGCCCATACAGTAAACCAAGTACAAATTTATTTTACTTTTACAAAACGTAAATAAATTAACTATAATTGTAGGAACTCAAGAACACAGATATATCGATATAAATACGTATGAATGCATGATCAATGAAACTCACATAACTTACTCTAAGACCAGGGCGTTAGTCTAATAATTAGCGGGTTATAATTTATGTAATTAAAAAAATATTTGTTTCATAAGCATTGAATTCCCTCGCTTCGTTATTCTTCTAATGAATGATTCAATTGGCGAAATACTGAACAAACAGCAGATTATTGATGGAACTGCTAGAATAAGAATCAATGTTTTACTTTTCTTTATTAATTCATTGTTTTAATTTGTGACTGAAGTTGTCTTTGTTTCATTTTATATTTTATTTTCCCAAATTAATTAGTTTGGAAACATAAATAGATACCGTTGTTTTATATTTTTCGACTGTAATAAAATGAATCTGAGGAAAAAGTAAATCTAAATCTTCAGTAATTTCAGGGACGTAAATTTAATGCATTATCGACACTTTGTAAACTTAGTATTTGTGGCTGATCTACGTCCATGCCAAGAGAAGAGTAAAGCATTACATGCGCGTGAGGATATCTTTTATTATTATGCTGTAAACTATAGTATCCTGATGAGGCGCATTTGGTTATCGCAGAAATACGTATTTTTGATAAGACCTTAAACGAAGGTAATCTTTCCATCAACAATAATAAATAAATTTTGGTGTTAGGAACATTGACAATTAGAATTGTTTCTATCATCAATGATGTCCAGTTCGATATTTGCCAACTCTTTAAACAGTTAAAAAATATGGCAGCTCAACAAATTGGCAAAAATAGAAAAGTCAAGTGCTTTGTATATCAGTAACGAGGACCTGTAGAGAACATATATGGGGGTGTTATGGAATCAACTATAAACTATGTACAAAATTTGGGTGTGCTACGTTACTATAGGTTAACAATAGTTAAAGATACGAGACGTTTAAAATTATATATTTTAAAAGAATTTTATACTATTTCGAAGGAGTTTTTCAAATTTGAATAGGCTGTCTCCGTGTTCGAGATATTTTCAAAAGACTTAAAAGCTTCATCTTTTCAACTTCTCGTGTTTATATATTTTTTTGACAAAAAAAATCTTCTTTAAGATTCTTAATTTTTCTTAAATCACGAAAAAAAAACAACGGCACGTGAAATTCCTAGGCGGTCACCCATCCAAGTACTACTCACGCCTAACGTTGCTTAACTTCAGTGTTCAGACGGGAACTGGTGTTTTCAACGTAGTATGGCCGTTGCATGAAAATATTCTGCCTATCATTGAACTCAACAGGAAAGTATAATAGCTGTTTTCTAATTTAACGTGTACTACTAATTTAGATTGCCCGTAATATTGCTTCGGTTTCAGCAGAAGTCTTGTAAGTTAGTCTACGCATATTTGACTTATATTAGCAATGATCTCACAATAAAATCGATTACTGATAGAATGACCTTTTACTATACTGGGTGGCAATGAAATTAATCCCGTTCAAATTCGTCGGTTGATTTTAGGAATAATATTTTGAAATTTTGGCATATCATTTGCGACATAAAAAGTCACATTTTTCACTTATTAAATGAAAAATATCACTTCCGGTCCAACCGGAAGTAGCAACGACTTTTGATTTTTAAGTAGCAACCTATATATATTTTTGCATATTTAGATTCCACATGAAATTCTCGTTACAACAATGGTAGAATGCAGGTTTTTTAGTCGCAAACTCCTCTATAAAATCCTTACTTTACTATAAGGAACGTAACCAGACTGTAATCAACAGCTACTCTCCGGGCTATGTACCCCGAGCGCTGAATTACAAGTTACAAGCCGCGTTAAGTGTAATAATTACATATTACCATCAATGCACGTGAGATTGGAAGTGCTCTTGATATTAGTCGAGAATCCGTTAGAAGAATATTGAGAAAACATGGATAAAAATCATATAAATATCAACTTCATCACCATTTATATGAAGCTGATACAGTTAAGTTCATTATTGCAATTGGTTACTAGAAAATAGAAACATTGTTCGCAGATGAAAGTCGGTTCACTAACAATGGCATGTTTATATTAAATATTGACACTATCAGTTAACATTTTTGTGACATGTTTTATATCGTTGGAATGAGAAAATATAAATTGAATTAATGGTGTCATGGCCTACTTTGAGATTTGCCCTTTTTATTTTTGTACAAGAGGGTATGTCAAAACCAACTGCGTTTTTCGAATTTTTTGAAACACATTTTTGTGCTTATTGTCTTTGCCGTCAACTTTCATCTCTTTAACTTTTTTTCTATCTCCTCAAATAAGGAAGCTATAGTGGTTTTCATATTTTTCAGGTTTTTGTAATATATCTCACAAAGTGAAGTCTGGTCGATAGCCGAGTGGGTTAAGGCGCGAGGTGGCAATCGCGATTAATCACACGGACATCGCACCACCGGGTTCGAATCCTGGCTCCGGCACTGTCGAAGGAAATGGTTGTATGTCCGCGTTTTTTCAATGTGTAACCCCCTTCCGCACAAGCCCTGGCTTCTGGAATTGGGGGTTGTCTGATTTCTGTGGTGTTTATTTATTTAAGTAGGCTATGGATTTCAAATTTCTTTTTACTCAAATATAACTCACAAAAAATGGGATAAATGTTTCTAAAACTCTATTCTTCTCAATAGATATTAAGCGAGATATTTGTTGCGGTCCTCGTAAAATAGACAGGCGGTATGTGGACGTTTTCTCACAAAATTCTCCATAAATTCATTATTATCATTACATTTTCAACTTCTAATTTCTTTGACAGAAATTCGGAATGAATTTATATCAAAATTCTTAATTCTTTGTTACCTGACAGTGTAAAACTTAATAAAACCGGCAAGGGTCTCAATCTGTATGTAAATCATGTTATTTGAAATTCTAGATATTATGCTATAAATTAAAAGCGTATAAATCCATAAGACCTACGCGGCACGACGATCAGCGGGGGCTTCAGCTCCGCGGAGAACTTTGGTGTTAACATTTGTACTAATTACCAAAACGTAGGCGGTTCTGCGGACCCGTGTCCTCCAGTCGCTTCCACACCCCAGATTACATCCTGGGTTCACGTCCCACCCCCGCATTTATTATCAGAACGTGCGCGGTTTAAATATTAAACCTCATGATTTATTAATTGCTTCTTTACGCTTGTAATACGATAATCTCTCACTTTCAGAGACCTGGATTAACTCGTACGTTAACAAGTAGCTATTTTATTATTTATGGGCCCCATCCATCGCAAGAAAACCGTGACAAGATGTAACTAAGGGTAGCATCTCCTCTCAGGCTGGTAACGAAAAAATACGTTGACGCAGAAATAATAATAATACTCGCGTTAGGCTAAGCAAACATTGAGATAGAGGCGACCCAGGGCAGCATAGCACCACAGACTACCAGACTGGCAAGTCAATGTTAAATTTTTGTCCAGAAATCTATCTTTCTCTCTCTCCGATTTTCGGAAGCCAAATTCAGAGGGCGCCACAGTTACAGACGCGGGAGATTTGACTATTTGTTTACTTTAACTTACAGTTTATGAACATATTTGACGTTTAAAATTTGTGATCAAAGTGCAATGCCGTTTCATGCTTAATCTTTGATCACAAATTTCAATGTCAAATACGCCATATTATATATATATATATATATATATATATATAATATGGCGTATATACTATAGGAAATTAAAAGTCAAATTTGTAATACATCATAGAACTTTATTTTGTCAGACATAAATAAACATGTAATAAAAAGTATGACAAAGGAAAAATACATGATAAAAGAAAGCATAAGAATTAAAAATACATATATCCTTAACCTAAATAGATACTTTAAAAATTACATTATAAAACTTGTATTTTTATGTGGTCGAGTGGAAGAGCAGCTTTGCTGAACTCCGCCACAAATAAAGACAGTTTATTATTATTATTAATATTTAAGGCACTTTTGTTTTATTATATTCAATTAAATTATCAATATCAAGAGAACCATATTTATATTTTACAATAACTCACTTGCTAATTTCTTTTCGTGTGCATTTATTAATTGTAGTAAATACTCGCCTTGCAACCTCTTACATGATAACAATGTTCTCCAAATTCGAATTTTTAGTGATGACGAGGTTAGTACCTCAATAAAAAAAACTCAAGGCAAACATGACTACAGTGGCCGGATTCTAAGTTCCTATCGTATCGAATCGATACGATAGCAACGAATTTCAAGCACGTGTCGTTTGAAATTCTAAGTTGTTATAGAGTAAACTGTTATAATATCGTAAGACTGAAACAATAACTTCTTTGGTGCCGAGCGTATTCTGTCGATTAAGAGTTAAAATTGTTGTAAGATAGTATACTTAGAACCACTAGTATCGTATCGACTTGATACGATAGCAACTTAGAATCCCGCCGCTGGACCTGATGAAATACATGGTTTTGCACAGCGTAGTTGAGATATTAAATAGTCAACAGTACTTGACTTTAGGTATTTCTGACAACATCAGAGTTACTCAGGTCACACATTTCTTTTATTTTATTTGCTCGCTCTTTACACAACTTTTTTAATTTTCGTATGTGATCTGCCTTTTTTGAAATTACCTTAAACATAACTTTCTTCCTTGGGGTTGTATCTTATTGACACAATTTTTTAAAAATTGAACTTTGGCCTCTGAATCCCCCAGATTTGGTACACGATGGTAGAGGTGTTGATGAACGATCAACTGGAGTACTTGGCACACTACTAGATGTTTCTGGATGCGGGTTTTCTAATTCCTCATTATGTGCAGAAGAAACACGAAGACCACGTGATGTCGATGGTAGACATATATCTTCTTTGGGTTCCTCGACCTGTATAGGTACAGGTGTACAATCCCTTTGTGTTTCTACTGTGTCTCCACATGGATACCGGGTAGGAACTGCATTTCTATTGAGGATGTAATCGGTATCAAATGAGTATGACTCTAGTGTGAAGTGCTTATTACAAATTCTAAGATGGCGTATAGTATTTTCTGACACTTTCATTCCCATTAAGTCCTGCCACATTTTCGATCTGAAAACGATAATATTTATTTATTTATTTGAAGCAGATACTGTGGTAAGGCAGAACAATAATTTAAAGTAGTCTTACGATATTTAGAAATATATATTGCACTGTGCAAAAACCAAAAACTGAAAACAAAGACTGGAGCAAATGCACACTTACTTATGAAGGTTCCTGGGAAAATAGTGCAATTTTTGCACATCAACTTCTTCAGTTCCACAAACAATGCAGAAGAAGGCACGAAGGCAGAAGACATTTTAAGAAATAATCTGTAAAATGCAATATTATATATTACTATAATCCAATGTATATTTGCACAATAATACTCACCTAACTCCTCTTTGGAAAATCGAAATTTTTAAAGGGCATTAAAAACTACGTATTCTATGTTACAAAGTCAAGTTTCTACAAGAATACTATCACCAGCACAACACAATCACAGTACACAATAAATAACAATGGATGACGTTTGACGTGACAAACGACATTTGCGTTAAGAGCGACATCTGAATTTGGCTTCTGTTGCCTCGACCTTGACCGGATAAATTTCTCAGGGAAGTTGCCAATCTGGTAGTCTGTGATAGCATAGGTTTTTGAATGTAATACGTTTAAACGCACGTGCGCAAATTAGGACCCAGAGCAGAGCAGGGCATAATACGTCACGAAGAAGCCTGTTTCGATCAGTGTTCGGGACACAGTTTCCTGTGCAACATGCCATGACCTGCATCGGAACGCGTTACGAAAATGCACAAGGAATTAATTGAGCGAACGGTTTTATATGACACTAATAATCCTGAATACATGAGATCTAAACTGAAAGACGAAATATGGAATGAAATTGCCAAAAAGGCCATATAGTTACTTTTCCAAATTGATTTTCTTCTTTTTGCTATATCGTACACTAACATGTTTATTTCCATTTCTACATCAGAATCTGATTAGGAGCTTAGACCAAATTGTTCAGCCATTTAAATGTACTTAATATTTACTTTAAAATCAAATGCATTGTCAACAAATCAACACAGATGACACAAAACTGTTTAGCAATATGCGCTCACATTGTGTGATGAACCTGCGTGTAGTTGTTTCCCGTACTATAATACCCTGCGTCGCCTGTGTCTCAATGTGCGCTTAGCCTTATGTGAGCATCCCTATCTTTGCGGGCGCAGCTTATGAGAAATATTAATTCTGCTTACTATGATAAAAATAGGTTACAAATAAGGGTACTGTGGGAATAATCATTCAGATTCATTACCACGCTTGAACTAGTAACTTGTACCGTGTAACTTATTGAAATAAAGTTAATTTTCTGAACTTCAAGTTTTTGTTCGGTTTTCAAAAATGCGTCTTCCGTGTTTGAAAACCTAACTGGCGCAGTCGGTAGATTAATGCTATATCCACCTTAGAATCAAACCAAAAAGAAGTGCATACAGATCTATAAGATTACTTAACAATCACAAAAACTTTCATGAATGAAACAGTACACACTTTTCAAAAAATTACTATGAATCAAAATCAAATAAACGTTAGGTTAAGAACTATTGAACAAAGTTTAGAAAAATGCGCACTATTCTTAAAGCTACAAAACTTCTTAGATAACATGATAAAAGATTGCTTATAATTACCCTACTAGATAATACACAAAATTCAATATTTTTTGCTCAACTAGAATCAATATCAAGGTGTCTCACCGGGAACTGAATCGATCGATATAGAGAAAAGTACGCATCAGAAAATTTTGAAAATTTAGATTTACTAATGTCTGTGTGGCCAATCCAACTAAAATAATTACAAGCAGCTGGCACTTCCGCTTATGCCGGAAGTCGATACCAACTTGCTTATTTCAAATAGAACATCCTATATGTTTTAGGGCTTTCGAAAAGAGCATAAAATTCTGAGTCGAAAATATGTAGCATATCCTATACCTACCTACCTACCTATACTTTTCTCTATATCGATCGATTCAGTTCCCGGTGAGACACCCTGTATAATACTATTCTACCTATGAATGAAGTAATCAATCTAACGCAAATAATAAACGACTTATATATCGAAGGAACCACAAAATTCAAAAATATTCAGAGTTATTATCGATTAATAAAAGCAGAAATCTATTATATGCAGCAAAGTTTATACGATTATTACAAACTATTCCCTATGCTTATACAAAACAAAACTATATTTCCCTTAAACCATTTATCCTGATAAACTCGACTCAGTACCACTTCGAGTAATTACCATGCCCACGCATCGAGGTCCTGTGCTTATACCATGTGACACAAACCCTTTGACAAATAGATTGCCTACCCCAAGTACTTAGCGGCACCAACTCCACACCCTGTCAAACCACAGATGTTGTCATAAAAAACAACATCCTAGAGCAAGTAAACAACACTTACGTGATAGCAATACCAGCTATCAACATGACGATAGAAGAACGGTGTAAAGAACATGGTTATATCATTATCAATTAAGTAACCTCATCTGATATACATATCCCAAAAATATAGTATATCCATCAATGGACACGAATTCCACAATATTGCTGGCCTTATCCCAGGAATACCCTTGCAGATCCTGCCAATAAAGATGTTAACCACCGGAAACAACAACCAAGAAACCACCCCATACAGACAAATGAATATGGAAAATCTCACATACATCAAAGGCATGGCTGACGAAACCCATCTTCACAAGTTAAATACACTTAGTGACAATCATGGAAATGGAAGTGATCATACAGACCTTTATACAGGCTGTCCATTTTATCAGGACACTCGAGAATATCTCACTTAATATCGGTCGTACAAAAAAAATTATTTTTGCGAAAATTGTGCTGATTTATATAATCTACAATCTACAAAATGGTTTAAAGACATTTGAAACCCATGACCTACTTTAAGAGTTATGGCGGAAAATATCGAAAATGCGCAAAACGTCTAGGCCAAATATCTCCGTTATTTGAAGAGATACGAGAAAAACTCTAAGGCGAAAATGTTTTGCAAAACAGAGTGTTTCAATGAGGTTTTATCTAATTTTTTTCAAAACTGCTGTATTTTGAGATTTACTTTTCAGGCTGTTAAAAAATTATTTTGAAACCGGCGGGAAATGGCGCCATTAAATAGAGTATTTTCCTCCCTTTTCAATGATATATTACATAACATATTTGTTCATTGGTATTACGTTAGTAATTATAAAAACATTTTTGTTAAACCAATAATTTTTTTTTTAACAAGCATTATACTTGCCGTGGAGAAGTATGATTAAATAAAACGATAAAATAATTCAATAAGTTGTTCAAATCTTTGCTCTAATAAAACAATAACACAATTAAGAAGAATAAAGTAAATTCAGGTAACAAAAACAAAATAATAATCAAGAAAGCAACATGGAGCAATTATGGAAAGAGTATTCGCAGTTATGCCAATGTATAGAGGTCCTCCATAAAAGCGTCACTCTTTGAACAGAAAGTTAAAATGTCTACCAATTAATTTAAGTATAATATCCATTTGTTTGTATTTCATGATTTCACTATTATTTCAATTATCTTAAAATAGTTGGCTATGAACAAACTTGACAATTTAATTTTTTGACAGATCATCTCAGTTAATACTTAAACTCTCACTCAATCAAACTCGTTTAAGAATTTAGGATTTTCAAAAATGATTTTCACTCACATTGATCGTTATAATATGTTCGTTACATATTGCCAATGCAATTTTAACTCTGGATTAGCTCAAGTAGAATATAGAAACAGATTTCCACAAGCACTACAACCGAATAAAACTTTGTTCAGAAAATTAGCTACGAAACTGAAAAATAATGGTTCATTTTTAAAGAAGAAGACAAGGTTGAACAGTGTTACTGATAATGTAAATAAGGTAAACTGAGTTATTAATTATGTAAAAAATAAAAATACAGAAAATTTGGAAACATCATTAAGAGAAATTCAAATTGCTTGTCATATAAATAAAACAAGTGCTAGAAAAATTTTAAAGAAAAATGGTTACCGGTGTTATAAAGCCAAAAAAGTTCACAATTTACAAGCGGGGGACAAACCAAGGAGGACGACTTTTTGTAGGTGGCTGTTGGAAAAGAAGCGTGCCGATCAATTAATATGTAGTAAAATACTTTAGTCCGACGAGGCAAATTTTTCCAATAATGGATTTTTTAATCGCAATATTCATTACAAATGGACTTCTGAAAATACACAATGGCATAGGCCGACTGGGTTTCAAAATCGTTTTTCAATAAATGTGTGGATAGGTATTTTAGGCACCAATTTAATAGGTCCTTATTTTTATGATGGTCACCTCAGCGGTCAAAGGTACCTAAACTTTTTGAGAAATGAATTTAATGAATTCTTAGATGACCGACCTTTAGAGAATCGACACATCTTTCAATATTTTCAACAAGATGGAGCTCCTCCTCACAATTCCCAGATTTGTCTAGATTATTTAGACGAAATTTTGCCTCAACATTGGATATGTACCAATGGATTTATTCGATGGCCCCCTCGTTCTCCAGATATAACCCTAATGGATTTTTTTATATGGGGATGTATTAAAGCTAAGGTGTTTTCGACGACACCGCAAAATGTAGAGGACCTAAAAGCTCGAATTCAACAGGCATGTATTACAGTTACTCCCGAAATGCTGAGTAATGTTTTAAATGCAGTGCCTCGCCGCGCTCGATTGTGCATAAGAAATCGCGGTGGCCACTTTGAATACTTGATATGATATCTTAAAAATTATTTTGAGGATTAGATAAATATTAATGCTCTGTGTGCTATATTCTTTTTATTATTAATTTGTTTTTGTTACCTGAATTTACTTTATTCATCTTAATTGTGTTAATGTTTTATTATAGCAAAGATTTAAACAACTTATTGAATTATTTAATCATACTTCTCCACTGCAAGTATAATGGCTTGTTAAAAAAAATTACTGGTTAAAAAAATTATAATTACTAAGGTAGTACCAATGAATAAATATGGCATGTGATATATCGTTGAAAAGGGAGGAAAATACTCTATATAAAGGCGCCATTTCCCGCCTGTTTCAAAATAATTTTTTTAACAGCCTGAAGAGTATATCTCAAAATACAGCGGTTTTGAAAAACCTAGATAAAACCTCGTTGAAACACTCTTTTTAAAAAAATTTCGCCTTAGAATTTTTCTCGTATCTCTTCAAATAACGGAGATATTTGGCCTCGACGTTATCCGCATTTTCAATATTTTCCGCCATAACTCTTAAAGTAGGCCATGGATTTCAAATGTCTTTAAACGATTTGCTGATCTTATTATTATGTTAATATAATTTTTTTAAATTTATGCACTCAAGAAAACCTAAACTGCTTTGCGCATTATTCAATGTTAACAAAGATGCCGAATGAGACGACCAAAATAAACCCCATTTCCATTTAAAAAAAATGACCTCGAAGATGCTTCGCTGTATCGAGTCACCCTGTATATTTCAAAATATGTTTTAAATGTACGCATGTTGGCACTATACCATTTCCATAAATAAATAATTTTCCAAAGTCTTCTAATAAGGCCGATATTAGACTTTGACGCACTATTGGGAATATTGGGACACCTTGTATAAAAATCCAGCCTCCGTCTTTTTTGAAGATGATTAAAAACGGACTCCACCCCCAAAATAGTGGCAATTTTCGCACAGTAACAGTATTTGTACAAATTTGTACAACATTGTGGCTAGTATTGTATATTCATTAACAGATGTCGCGTACGGCGAAATGATCATATTTATTTTTGTGTTTATAATGCAGAAAAATTTATTTGGAATACGATTTACGAACATCATTGGTCGCGACATCTGTTGATCACCACAATTTTAGCAGCTAGCCAGTGTTTCTTGTTCATCCTTGGCATATTTATTAAATATATTAACTATTCTTACAGTTTTAGTTGAAAAGCAGCTTTGAAATTTATTTGTCATTCGATAGATGGGGCAACATTCTCAAACTAGGATCAATAACTGAAGTATATAGGTACCTTCCATCTTTCTGCGTTTGAACCCGTTTTTGCTTCACTTATACTCTGTCGCAGTATTGCCATCTATTGATAGCAGCTTTTATCTGCTCTGTTCTTATGTAGGTTAGCTAACAGAAACCTGTATGATAACAGCTGATTGTACAATAGGAAATAAACAAAAGATGTCAAAATAAATAGAAGGTAGTGAGCCTATATACACGTAATTCGCAAGGTTGGTTGCATAATAGACACTGTTTCCTTTTCAATAAATTTTAATCAATACAAGGTGGACCATTAATAATGTGCCATGGTTCAGGACCAAAATATGAGGATATAACCAAATATGCTCTAGTAAAATGTTGCTGTGGAAGAAAATACAGGATACAGGGTGTCAAAGTTCAAATTATTTTTTCGTTTTTTTGCAATAACTCAACAGTCTGAAACATCCCGTATATACCCCATATACAAATTTAATTTTTTCCTAGTTATTTTCCAAATTTAAGTAATTGATGCATTTAATTCATTTCATTTCATTTTTTTTTCATTTATGTAGTCATTAAATATTGTACACGTTAAATTTACCAGAAATGCCTTTTAAAATTATCTTTTTAAAGCAAAGTTAAACACTACAATTTTGAGACAGAATTTACATAAAATCTAGTCGAGTCGCAGGGTTTGTTTATCGTATATTCAGATAAACGTCAAGTACTTCGTGTATTCCCATAGTATGGAATCGCCTGCACGTTTCTAGCTTAACCATAGAAAAAGATAGAAAGTTGAGCGTCACTCTAAAGTGCTGCACAGTGTCGAATATTATAATAGCATTAAAATAAACATATTCCCACAAGAAACAAGCGGAGATGCATAATCCGGGTAGAAGGGTAACATCAGGAACCATATAAAAGAAGACCAGCTTGTTTATCGAGGGAGATGCCACTTCTATCACTCCCGAGTTGCATCGCCGAATGCTGTCATTCGCTGTGCTCCTGAGTAATTGCATTTCAATATACACATTGCTGACCCTCTGGGCTAGCTGTTCTTATGGTAATATTGAGAGTAATTATCTAAACTACAAGCCAAACGATCCAAGGAAATCCACATTTAATTTTGCTATTCATCTCGTAGACAGCCATTCTTTGGCGTACTCTTTATGAAGTGCCATTTTAACCTCTTTGTTATGCTCGACGAATACGTTAGACATGAAGGATCTGGGGAAGAGCATTCACGGACGATATAACGCTATACAGGGTGCACGGAAATTCAGCAGACATAAATTTCTAAAGGTGATCGCTTGATTATTTCGAGACTCCATTTTATTATTTGCAATTGCATTCATATTCTGGTTTATATCCTTCAGATAAATAAATAGTAATTAATTAACTAGAAAACAAAATTACCAGGATTTCTGTTTATAAATATACAGGGTACCCACAAGCAGTTTCACTAAGGACTTCGTATGTCACACACATAATAATCCAAAGGATTATAATCAGGACTCCTTGGTGGCCAAGCAAACTCACTTCCTCGACCGATCCATCTGCGTGGGAAAGTCTCATCAAGATAATTCCTGACTTCAATGGAGAAATAAAGGGGGCTCCATCTTGCATGAACCACATTCTGTTCTGTATGTCTAGCATGGAAGCATGTAATATATCAGCAAGAGTATATTGTTATTTTGAAGAAAAAACAGATAAGACTGTCCATTTAAATGTGAAGGAAAGACAAATGGTTCCAATAATTGATCGCCGATGATACCACACCAAACGTTAATCTTGAATTCTTGCTGAAAATGCCTTTCTTTAACGACATGATCATTTTCTACTTCCCAGTAATGGGTATTTCCCCAATTAAAAACGCCTCGGCGAGTAAAAGTTGCTTCGTCGGTAAATAAGGTGTTCGTAACAAAATTTCGATCCTTGTTGTGGTTATTTAGAACAAATTGACAAAATTGTAGTTTTTGTGGAAGATCCTTTTGAAGTACGTTTTGTACAGGAGTGAGATGATATTGATAGAAGCGTTCTTTACATAAAACTATTAAGACAGATTGTTTACTCACCCCTGTTGCAGCTGCTAAACGACTTGAGCTGACTTGAGGATCTTCAGCCACACGAACTAAAATTTCTAGTTCTTGGTCTGGAGTAATCCACCGATCCCATCGTGACTACGATCTGTTAAGAATGTGCATGCGCTTCTCTCTCTCTTGAGGGGAAGCAGCCAGTTACTTGAGGGGAAGGAGACAGTAAGCAGTGTTAAAGTCCCTAGATGCCCAAATTGACATAAATGGATCGATCAGCTGATCGCATTTGGATTTGCAGTTTTTAAAAATCGACAAAAACCTTTGTGCTCCTTAAGGACTAAGTGCACTGAAGAACACATCATTTAAAACTCATTTTTTACTATTGCAAAAACTATAAGAAAAAGGTGTATAACGTACATGAGTTTATTCTAACCTCAACAAGGTCAACTCAACATGTAAACAATTGTCAAATTCGGCTCTAGACCAGGAGATTTTATGCGTTGCCAACGCAGATTATTTAAACAAAACTTTGAAAGGAAAGAGATCCGGCGCGGGAATGCGCCGCGCATTCTAAACTCATACTTGTCACAAAATGGGATCGGTGTATCCGTTTCGGTCGTCCTACATCGTTTTTATGGTGAAATGAACCCGTTTCTCCCAAAGGACCAAACAGATCCTTGAAAATCTTATGGTCTGGCCGTATTCTATTTGGATATATTGCAATGAGTATTTCCTCGCTACAGCACGTCCGCAAAAATTATTTTGTGCGTAAACACATATCATATCCCTCATTTCCCTATTTGAAAAATTAGTTATGTCTAGGCATTGTAAATAAAGAAGTTAAAGAAATTAGCTCGAGGAACATAAGAACAAAATAAAATGATTAAATGACGTAAATGACAGAACTAAAACGTAATCAAAGCACACTTTTCAATAAATACACTTTGTTTCATTAAATTTGAATTTGTCTTTCAAAAAAGTATTGAAATTTTTAACGGCACTTTCCTCGAAAACGATTGGAGTTTTCAAGTTCTACCAAATGTACTTTTTATACGTGGAATTGACGCCCTCATCAGATTTTCTGGTTAGAAGTACCACAACGTTTCGTCAAAAAAAAATATGAAAAAAATTCATCATCAGATACAGGTCCTGCGGCGCCCTCTATGATCTAGCGTGATGTAACACATAAACTATTGTTTCTTAGAAGAAAAAACTTCCTCTAGCAAATTTGGCGAATATCAGTCAAGAGGCTGTTGAGTTATTGCAAAAAAAAACGAAAAAATAATTTGAACTTTGACACCTTGTATCTTTTTCCACAGCAACATTTTACTAAAGCATATTTTATATCCTCATATTTTGGCCCAAAGAATCTATCCCTGAACTATGGCCTATTATCAATGGTCCACCCTGTACATCATCTTTTATTTATTTCTATTTGGTTATTGACTGTACCACGTGACTAACATCATAAATATGAAAAGAAATTAACAGTATACTGCATTTCTTTTTCTACCAATTTATACTATTTAGTAACTCATTGCAAATTTCTGCTGTCTTAGTCATTTTTTGGAGCGACATCTATCAACCGCTATATGTATTTAACACTAGCATTCGCGAATAGATGTTCGCATATCACCCGCCATCTGTGATTGAAAACAATAACCGTAACTTACGGGCATTACAGTTTACTATCTGCCCAGATTGTGAGATACTTGTAACGTGAGATAAGTAAAATTTAAAATTTGCGCTTGTTTTGAATGTTACTGTTTTTGACAACTCATCCTAAGACCACAACGAGGCCAATCTCCTTTTTTGGAGGAAAATATTTCAACAATAGTAAAGAAATAGTTACATATACCAATAATTTAAAAAAGGTTACAGATCTATTTAAAAGGCAGTGTTCTTTAAGAGAGCAGCTCTTCGCTTGATTCCATATATATTCATTACACATACCGACAGATGACTAGTTAAACTAAACTCGTCAGTGCATTTAGGCCAATCAGTATCGACACAAAAAAGGCAAACATCGCAAACGCGCATGTAGGTATCTACAATTTTTTTACATGTTGTTAGCACCCCTGACAGTAGTTTATACTCAAGTTTGCAACCCTGTGCTACTCCCATGGTGCTTGCTCGAAAAACTGCGAAATTCTGGTACTTGTTGCAGTTTATTCGAAAAACCTACGTTAAGGAAACGTTATTCGTGTATCTTCATATCATTTGTAAATCAAACTAAATTTGCTACAATTTGAGCTCTCTAGGTCCATTAGTTGCGGAGATACATCCAGTCAAAGATGGGCGATTTCTTCCAAAAAGTGAAAATTTATCAGTAGGGTCATTTTCCAAGATACGTACCGGCTAAACTAATATTCTATTAAAAAAATTTCTTATAAGTAACTGTTTTTATAGCCTTTGAGAATTCTCGGCTTCAACGATTAGACAGATCTCTTACAATCATGATCTATGTAAAATTTTGTATCAAAACTATTTTCAACTATTGTTAAGTTTTATATGAGCTTATTGGCTCTTTTTTCAATTCTTAAATTTTTTTGTCATGAAAGTGTACCATTCTTGTAGATTTTAAACGTTTTGTTTTTGTGCCCTATATTATATTTTCTGTATTTTATTATTATTATATACTGTATTCATCTGTTTAGTTTATAAGTAACCACATTTTATATATCATTTTTGGCCTGTCCTATCCATTGTTGGCAAATTGGAACTAATAAAGATATTTATCTATCTATGTTTAATATACCCTCCTTTTAAAAACAACAGAATACTAACCATACATTGTGTATATATACAGGGTGTCTCACCGGGAACTGAATCGATCGATATAAAGAAAAGTACGCATCAGAAATTTTTTAAAATTTAGATAATTACTAATATCGGTGTGGCCAATCCAACTAAAATAATTACAAGCAGCTGGCACTTCCGCTTATACCGGAAGTCGATACCAACTTTCTTATTTAAAATGGAACACCCTATATATTTTAGGGTTTTCGAAAAGAGCATAAAATTCTGAGTCAAAAATATGTAGCATATTCTATACCTAAACCTAGCCGTTTCAGAGATATTTGGCATTTCCAAGGATGTCATTAAGACAAGCTGCTCTGAAATATTAACTATGCAAGGAATCAATTCACAGAATCTTATTAAAACATAAGTTTCACTCGTTTTCATTCCATATGGTTCAAGGATTAAAAGAAACAGATTTCCTAAGAAGACAGAATTTTTGTGAGTTTATTCTAATAAGGTCTGAGGGTCACGATTCTTATTTGGGAAATATTATATGGACAGATGAAGCAAAATTTACTAAAAATGGACTTTTTAATAGACACAATTCGCATTATTGCGGTGACTCAAATGTTCAGAGAGAGAAACTTTCAGGAAAGTTGGCAGTTCAATGTTTACTGTGCCATAAGAAACGATAGAGTGGTGGCATTACAATTTTATCAGGAAAATTTAAACGGTAAATTAAATTTTCTCTTCTGCTAATATGTATAGGTAATTTTTTTTTTTTTTTTTTTTAGGTGAAAAAATATCTGAATATCTTACAAAATTTGTATAATAATTATTTAGAAAATTTACCTCTCGCTGAACATAGAAACATTTTTTATGATCAATGGATTGCCAATAATGGACCTTTCTTATGGCCTCCTCGCTCGCCCGATTTATCAGTTCTGGTTTATTTCATTTGGGGAACTATTAAAAATAAAGTTTATGAGAGCCCATTAACAACCATTGAAGATTATATGCAAAGAGTAAGAAATGCATTTCAAAACATATCACAGGATTCAATTAGAAGAGCTACCCATGAGGAACTAATCCGAAGGTGCGAAAAATGTGTCGAAGTTCGAGGGCGGAATTTTGAGCAATTATTAAATTAAAATAAAATCATATTTTAAATTGATCTTATCTCTGCTATTTTAGTTCATGCCATATCTTCAATTCGATTAATACGCATATTACAGTGTTAGTGTTATTTTGTGTTTTTGTATATATCGAGTAGCAAATGTGCTGCAAGTTCTTGATATTACTTTATCACATTTAAAAAGTTTTCGTTGGTATAATTTAAATGTGCTGGCATTTTTTGACATAAGATAATGACTGATTGTTTCTAATCATGCCTATTTAGATGAAATGATTACAATTCAAGAATTTCTAATAAAATCGCAAATATTTCAAAAAGTTGTAACTTTAACCCCCACAATGCTAATATCAGAAAAAAGGGAATTCAATTTTACACAACTTGACGTAAAAAAATACAAGGCGTTCCATTTGATCTAAACAAGTTTTCGCGGTTTTAAGTTGACAAAATGTAACGCGAAAAACGGAACACTTGGTATGATATTATTGAATTTATTTCAGTTGCAGAACGTAGTTCTTCTTGTGTTCTTTTTATGTGACAAGAAGTAAATGAGGATCTTTTAAACGAAGAAAGTTATAACGGTTCTTGCAAAACGTTGCACCTGTCAAATTTTCTATAAAATGTCAAATATCTCTGAAACGGCTAGGTTTAAGTATAGGATATGCTACATATTTTTGACTTAGAATTTTATGCTCTTTTCGAAAACCCTAAAATATATAGGGTGTTCGATTTGAAATAAGCAAGTTGGTATCGACTTCCGGTATAAGCGGAAGTGCCAGCTACTTGTAATTATTTTAGTTGGATTGACCACACCGACATTAGTAATTATCTAAATTTTCAAAATTTTCTGATGCGTACTTTTCTCTATATCGATCGATTCAGTTCCCGGTGAGACACCCTGTATACCAGTGTTTTGCTTTGTAAAAAAAAATGTAAATCAATTTGTTAAATGTAAGGATGTCAATAATACGCAACAGGCCAACGATATTTACCTTCCTCCTTATAGATTGTCACAGGTGGATAATGGACCATTAATTATCGCTGGTAGAATCTATAATCACGTTCCCAATAAATTCAAGGAGTTAGCTAGCTTCAATCGATTTAAGATGCTAGTTAAAAATTTTCTAATAGAACAGACTTTTTATTCTCTGGAAGAATATTTTTAATATAAATAACGTAAGATAAACGTATTTATCTGTGATGTTTGTTATTATGTTATGTCCATATACTTTTATATGTTTTGTTTTGTATCCACTTATATATTATATTTACTTATGTACCCATTTGTCTGACGAAACTTTTAAATGTTAAAGCTAATTGTTTTTTTTTTCTAATATTTTTCACATTATCCAAACATTTGTATGAGTCTATATGGAAATAAATTATTATTATTAAATTGCACACACTATATGGCTGTATTAACACATTAACTGCTGACGTTGCCATATGGTGTCGCCATATGGCGATCTGGTCTTATATATATTATATTGCTGTCTGTATTCAGCATTACCGGTGGATGCATGTAATTCAATCAGCATGGAGTTAAAGTGTTGTAAAGGTTATTTTCATACAGAGTGCGACTTAGTTTAACCTGTAGCGATAAGTGATAGCCAGGCAGGCACTTCAGCTCCTAAAAGGCCTAATAGGACTCCAAAAGTTCTTTTCTATGTATTTTAATTTGTTTTTATAGAATTTTAATACAGCATTGTTATTTGTAGATTGACAAAATGTACCCTTTACATGTGTGACGCCATATGGCGACATCAGCACTGCGGAAAACATTCCATTAACAATGCTGGTGTCGCTATATGGCGTTTTTGTTTTTTCTTTGGTTTTAATATGAAATTTACACATTTCCTATGTCCAATAGTCAATTAAAAAAACCTACTCAGCATCTAGAGGTACCTAGCAAAATCCCATCAGCAGTTAATGTGTTAAACTTCCTATTTTATTAGATGCTCCCACTAATGTGCAGTGTAATTACCTGATCATAGCGAACGACCGGGGGGACATACAAAAAAGGAAATGGATCAATAACCTAGTGTTTGTGCAGTACCCCTGGGCCAATGCTTCCTGAAGTGCGAAGATATGCTGACCTACATTAAACCCTCAAGGAGGTTGAACGTTGGCAGAGGTGGATTCAAGGGACAAAGATTGCATATAGTTGAGGATACTCTAGGATTGAGAAGTATGGAAAGTAACAGGGATTGGAAATGGGGGCTGTGGTTTCTGAATAAAAATTGGTTCAAATTTACATTCATTTATTATACTTTTCACATCCCTTAGGCTGAAATAATAGGGTTGTTAGCCAATCAAAGCCTAAATTTGTTCAAACATGAAATGCCAAAACGTCTATAAGTCTAAAGAAGAACAGTCTTCTTGAATATTGTATATCGTAACAGACACTACCCACAAACAAATATTTATAGAATTTAGCAAGTTTTTAAAGGAAACTGCTTGATATACTCATACACGAAACTTTCTTGCACCGTTTACCATGTACAAGTAACGTAACATAATCTTACCAAAGGAAAAAGAACTGTGTTTGCCTAATCCCACAAAATTCTCCTGCGGGCAGTGCACGTGTTATATAATCTTAACTACATAGATTACATTAAATTCATTTACATATTTTCACTTCAATAAATAATATGTTCATTATAGCATAAAAAATGAAAGATAACATTTGGATACGATAAAATACATTATATAGTGATGTTAGTATGATTTCAGCAAGAAGCGACTGTATAGATTCAAATTTAAAGGTAATTTACCTGATATTTTTAAAAATGTTTCAAAAAGAAAGGCTTGGGCAACTAAACGTTTACCAGCATGAATAGCGGTTGGTAAATTACTGATAAATTCTAAAATAAAGAGAAACGTCTGTGAAAAATAAAGCAATAGGACTGCAAATATATTTTAGTGTGGAAAAACCAGATAAATGTTTGTAAAAAAAATATCACAAGGTAAAGAGACGAAGAACTGTTTCACTTATAGAACTATAGTAATAATATAAAAATATACACATAAGAGAATTTGAACACAATAAAACTGAAATCACATTGTTCATTTTAGTATAAATTAAAACAGGACAAAGTTGTTTAAAAACTGTTCCCTAAATAAACAAGGGGCTGGCAAAAACCCCTATAAGCTCCGCCCACGCTGTCATTTTCTTCGAGGTAAAATAATAACTCTTTTTGGGTATCACCTAATGTGCTGTGTGCTCTTGGTGAAATTGATAGTATAAGCTGTGTATATGTACAAAATTCAGCTTGGTTTGCAGCTTTGTGCTACAAAAACGGATTAAACAATAACAATGTGCTTAATATACTGTACATGGATATCGAACTTGTGGACATGAATGAGGTTTTGCAAAATTATCAGTTGTCACATCATCAACTTGCAATACATTCAAAAGAGGAGGCTATGTAGTATATATGGGTTTGTTCCTTGCATTTCCGTAAGTATGAAACTATAACTTATTTGATGCGCCTCGTACATTTACTTTTAAAACACACTGTCTTTGGCATCGACTCAAAACACTGGGAATTAACATCATTGAACAATACTATAGAGAGCAACTGTTTTGTCACTAAGTCGTTCGGCAACGTGCGCGGAGCTTATTATCCATAGATTTTTACGAAATTTGGCAATCCTTACTCCTCTACATTTGTCTAGCGAGGCTTTAAATTTAGGCAAAAAGGAGCTTGTGTAATTTTAAAACTTGACAAATTGACGTACACTAAAGGCTGCAGCATGTTTCGATGCGGACAGCATTCACGAAAAACGGCAATCTGCGAACAGGGCCTCGATTCAGTCTGTTTTTGAAGGTGATTATAAAAAAATAAATACAAATATTTTCACTACTTCAAAAGTGTTTGAGGCGCCACAATACTCGAATCACGTTTTAGTTGCAAGTTTTTCACGGTATGCCATCTCACTCGGGTTAAATATGTCGTACAAAATTTGATTTGGACATTGCTCTCCAAAAGTTGGAGAACCGCCCAGAATTTAATCGACACGAAAATTTAAAAAATAAGGCATTAGTAGTGCAGTGCCGAACCGGTTTCAGAGGCCAAAAATCGACAAAATTCTTAGCTGTATATGGATGGTCAGAAAATTTAAGATTAATGGTATATAACTGGGGAAAAATCGATTGGACCCCAACAAATAACCGGAAGTAGGATGGGGGCGGTAAAAGGTGTGCTTTTAGGGGTGAAACATGTTTTTTACGATTTCAAGCGAAACTAGACCCCCTATCGAAAAAAGTTAAACACAAAAGTTATAGATAATTGAAATATCTACAACTTTTATTCTTATAATCTTTCTCTTACTTTTCAACATAACCTCGAAACTATTGAGAAAGAAGTCAAAAACCAATTTTTTTATTTTATATTTTTACCTCCCACAAAAATGAATCGATTTTAATGAACTTTGGTGAAAACTTAACTTATTTGAGACATAAAAATGTCCATTTTCACCAAATTTCATTAAAGTCGAATCATTTTTGTGGGAGATAAAAATAAAAAGTTCAAAAATTGGTTTTTGACGTTTTTCTCAAAATGTTTTGATGTTATAATGAAAAATAAGAGAAAAATTATAAGAATATAAATTGTAGATCTTTCAATTAATTATCTACAGATTTTTTTCGGTAGGTCTAGTTTTTCCGGAAATTGTAAAAAAACACGTTTCACCCCTGAAAGCACACCTTTTTCCACCCCCACCCAACTTCCGGTTATTTGTTGGGGTCCAATCGATTTTTCCCCACTTATATACCAATAATCTTAAATTTTCCGACTGTCCACATACTGCTAAGAACTTTTTTTTTGGACAAAAATTATTGGCACTGGACTATAGGTACTTATCTAAAACGTATTTTTACACACATTTAAAAAATTTTTTTTTACCACAGTATGAAGAGTTTAAAACAACAAAAATAAATTATTAAAAATAAAAACAATATAAAACATGGTACAAATATACAGTTACATAGTCAACAAAGGATTATTTCATATTAAGCAAAGCTATTTTTTCCTGTATGCAGTTGTTGGATTGGGGCGCGTCCGCTGTTTCGCTGATGTCCGAGTGTAAGATGAAACCGTTCACATTTGGACTCAACCTCATTTGCTTATTATCATCACTGGTTAATTTGTCTACGGCAGGTCTCTTGCAGTTAACTTTATTCACACTTTTAACTTTTAAAATATTTGTCACAGTTTCGCATTTGGTGTTAATAGCCATCAGTATATTATTTCTTTGGCATTCTATACGCTGATTGGACAGAAGGATCGCCCCACCAACTTTTTTTGTACCATACGTTGGAATTGTTACTGGCTTCGGGTGGGACTTGTACAATTTTATGTTCGTCTGTTGGCTTGGTATGGTCAGAAACACCGACTGGTTCGCTGTTAAAGGTGGGCTCATAGCAGATTGAGGAGATTCCAAACATATCATGTTTTTCCCTATTTGCACAAACTGTAACAACATAATTATTATTAGCTTGTGTGCAGCGATTTTGGAGACGTGTTGATAATGTATAAAATTTTCGATGACAACAGTACATTGCGGTCAGCCTCCCAATAAACATTATTCACTACTAACAGTAGTTTAAGGTCACGAAGGAATATAAGAAAGACATCAACATTTATTACAGTTCTGTAAGTTAATCTAAGCTACAGGGTGGGGCAAGAGTATGTCGGACCTCGATATCTCGAATTCTACCATAGCTAGAAATTTAAAAAAAAATTGCAAGTAAACTAATTAAAAAAGTCTATAACTAGAAATTATTTTCGAAAATACAGGGCGAGCCAAGACGAAATTACAGGACCAAGTGCCTTTTTTTAAATGGAATGCTATGTATATCAGTACATTTTTTGAAGCCTCTTTCTAGGCTCTATTCATTTCTATATTAGCATTGAATATCTCCCAACCACTTGGATGTAATGAATTTTTTTGTTGAAATAATGCATTCTGCAGATGGATATTAAAAAAATCACCAGAGTCACAATTATGGGTTTTAAGAAAAACTTATGCGAATACCAGTTACGAGACATCTAATTAATGTCTTTGAATCATTTTCATTTGATGTGATGTAGAAATGAAAAACGAACATTTTTTGTAAGTACTTCTCTATGGCTAATTGCAACCATTTTCGTTTTATGAATAAATAAGTGTTTATTTTTTAAAAATTGAATTTTCTTAATTTTTCAAATGGAACACCCTGTACATTTTTCGATGATGTGATGTAGAAATGAAAAACGAACATTTTTTGTAAGTACTACCACCCTATAGCTAATTGCAACAATTTTCGTTTTATAAATAAATAAGTGTCAAATTCAAGAATATACTTAAAAAAAGAGGTTCCCTCAAATAATTCATTGAAAAAATTTATAATGGGTGTTCGATATGTTACCCATTTTGATTAATAATAATAATAATAATAATAATAATAATAATAATAATAGACTTTATTGAATCAAACAAATATAAACCAGGCGAAGTTTAGCAATTGCTACTCTTGCACTTAACCTGGCTTATAATAAACAGAACATATATTTCAATACATGGATGTGTGTATATTAGAAAAAGAAGAAAACTTAAATTTAAATTCAAATTGAATAAGACGGGTATATTACATAAAACATCAGTTAATAAGGGAAGTTTGCATTATTTACAATACTTATTATATCTATTTGAATTTATCAGATTGATTTTATTTAAATTACACTACTTAGTTTACTGTTAAGATGAGCTTTAAACGAGTACTTTGGTAAATGGGCAAAATCTTTGATAGTGGAGTTGTAAAGCTTAACAGCCAAATAAGAAAAACATTTTTGAAATATGGCTGACGAGTGACGTGGGATATGTAGATTAAGTTTATATCTTAGATTTAAACCATGCGAATCAGATTTTTTTAATAATTTTTGAAAAAGGAATAGAGGTAATTGATCACTGATAATTTTGTAAATCAAATTACAGTAATTACGTTTTCGCCTAGTAGTCATATTCATCCAATGTAATTCCGAAATTTTACGGGAAATGTGATCATATTTCCTCAAACCAAATACAAGTCTGCAACAAGAGTTTTGTACCTTTTGAACTTTATTTTGATTAAATTTATCTAGGAAGGGACCATAAATATAATCGCCATAGTTGAAACGTGAGAGAATTAGGGAATCGGATAAGGTCTTCTTTACGTGGATTGTTAAGATATTTCTATAGGAATAGAGTGATTTCAGCATACTATATGATTTTATCAATAAGCTGTTAATATGCAGATTCAATTTTAAATCGCTGTCAAATATAATACCCAGGTTCTTTAAAGAATATTTGGATTGTAAAGTTTCAGATTCAACTTTAATGGTAATATTACTATCAACAAACTCTCTATTTCTTTTATTTCCACAAAATAATACATGGCATTTACTTTCATTTAATTTTAGATTGGCCCCAATATCGAACCTTGAGGTACACCGGATTCTTACAGAGGACACCCTATCATTTATATGAACTACCTGCGACCTATTGCGAAGATAAGAGCTAATAAGATTAACAAGCTTATCAGAGCAACTATAATAAATCAACTTACTGCACACAAGTTTATGATTAATGGTATCGAATGCCTTGGAGAAGTCTAACAGTACTAGGGCTGTTACTTCTTTTCTATCTACAGAAGATACAATATTGTCACATACGTTTGACATACATCTTTATACACTTTTGAAATGAGGCCGTTTAGTGGGACCATTTCTTCCAATCCATTGAAATGAGTAAATAGTATTTAACCGGTCCTTTACTGTAATGTTTTTTTGTACATTTTCTTGCTGTTTTCGTTATTCGACAAGCAATAAAACCTTAGTTGGCTATAAATTGTCGAGTACAAAGGAGCATTTATCACACTTATGGGTCATTACAATTTGTATTGAATTTAAAATATTTGGAATTTTACAATATGAATTTTAATAAAGAGGGACTTGTAGACATGACTTTTGTTTTGGGCGAGTCAGACAGAAATTGTTTACTTGCCAATAGAATTTATGACCAATATTATAATGAAAGAAGGATTCCTGATGTTAGCAGCTTCCAAAACCTTATCGATAGATTTCTGGAAACTGGAAATGTCGAATATAAGAATAGTGAAAGAATAAAATGTCTTGTGAACGAAGAAAACGAGTTTTCTGTGGTGCTGGCAACGGTTGAGAATCCCCATGTTAGTCAAAGTGAGCTCATTAGTAGGAATAAGTAGACAGTCTGTGGGTCGAATCTTAAAAATGAATAAGTTGCATGCATATCATATTCAAATGCACCAGGAATTATCTGATGACGATTTTCAAAAGCGCCTACAATTTTGTAATTGGGCCAGAGGTGAATGCAACATGATGTCAACTTCTTCAATACCGTTTTATTCAGTGATGAGGCAACTTTTCATAAAAATGGATTTGTTAATAGGCACAATTTCCATTATTATGCTTCAGAAAATCCTCACTTTTTTATGCAAGTTGATGAACAATACAGATGGTCTATAAACGTTTGGGGAAGAATTATTGGAGAACATGTAACAGGACCACATTTATTTCTTTGATGGTACATTGACTGGAGCTATTTATCTTCATTTTTTGAAAACCTATCTGCCACAATCATTGGTAAATCTCCTTGAAAGGATTCGAAATAGGATGTGGTTTCAACAAGATGGTGCTCCACCACATTATTTAAATGCAGTTAAAGACCACTTAAATAATACCTACCTTAATCAATGGATTGGAAGAAACGGACCCACTAAATGGCCTGCTAGATCCCCAGATCTTACAAAAATGGATTTCTTTTCATGGGGATACGTGAAGGAAATTGTTTATAGTGACACACCAACAACAGTACAAAATATGAAGGAAGTAATAATAACTGCCTTTACATCTATCACACCGGCAGTTTTAGAAACAGTGGGAACCTCATTTCAAAAGCGCATAGAGATGTGTGTCAATTAAAATGGGCAACATGTGGAACATTTATTATAATTTTTTCTACTGAAGAAACCTCTTTTTTAAGTTTATTTTTGAATTTTGTAATTATTACTCAATGGGGGTAAATTGAGAAAATTCAATTTAAAATGTTCTTAATTGAAAAATAATTTTTGGCCACCCTGTACATTTTTAGGAAATGAAAATGATTCAAAAACATTAATTAGATGTCTCGTAACTGGTATTCACATAAGTTTTTCTTAAAACACAATTGTGACTGTGGTGATTTTTTAAATATCCATCTGCAGATTGCATTATTTCAACAAAAAAAATTATTACAACCAAATGGTTGGGAGATATTCAGTACTAACATAGGAATGAATAGAGCCTAGAAAGAGGCTTCAAAAAATGTACTGATATACATAGCATTCCATTTAAAAAAAGCACTTGGTCCTGTAATTTCGTCTTGGCTCGCCCTGTATGTTCGAAAATAATTTCCAGTTATAGACTTTTTTATCTAGTTTACTTGCAATTATTTAAAAAATTTCTAGCTATCGTAGAACTCAAAATATCGAGGTCCGACGCACTATTGCCCCACCCTGTATAACTAAAAACGTTTATTGGGATGTTGGAGTATTCTATACTCGTGATTCAAAATGTCACAGGTATGTTCGTTTCTTCCAAACATACAGCGCTAATGTAGATCGTAGACGTAGATTGCATCTAGCACTACCATATTTTTAAGTAAAATGGAAAGTAAAAACACAACTTAATACTTACTAGACAGTTTCTCAATTTAGGAAGAAAAGTTAAAACCTTCAATTTAGAATGGAGATATTAACTTTTGTATTTTAATCGTTTATAAAATAAATAAGCAGACCGACATTTCGGCCTCATATTGGGCCAATTTACTTTATAGATCCTTTAGTAATATACAAATCACAAAGAAAAAAAAAATGAGAAAACTCTAGAATAAGGGTCATGCAGTATTTAAATAGCAGAGCCAAAGCGCTGGAGTCAATTAAGTATGTTCTGAGATGAGGCAACTGATCAGTTAAGAAAAAGAACAGTAACAAGTTTTGAATTATAGATAAAAGTCATAATTGGTGTGTTATTACAAGGACTAATTATTTAAGTAATTTAGTCACTAACAAATTAGTGGTTAGTGACAAATTGTGTTACAATTATTGTACCTGTGTTTGGGGTCTTTACTGGAGAGGAGAGTATAAACAATTAACAATACTGATTTTATAGATCATTTTGTGGTGATTTGTTTAAGATTAGATTTTTCTGCTAGGAATTGATAGTTGCCAATGATGCGGTGGGGGAGATATATACTTACTTGAACTGGACTAACTACTGATATTGGACTCATGGGCATGTATACTACAGGAACTGTACCCATCGCACTTTCCTGAGAACTATTATGCATATTCGCTATATAACCACCATCCAAAGTCTTCGAGGAATTATTTTCCATATCAGTCATATTCAGTTGCTAAAAAACAAACATACAATGGAGACAACTATACCAAGAGGCAAATCAAAGAGGAATTCGAGGGGAAATCAGAGGAAATCTAGGAGAAATCGGAGGAAATCCAGGGCAATCACACGAAATCAAGGGAAAATCACAGGAAATCAACAAGGGATTGGGAAGAGGAATCACAGAAAATATTCAATGAAATATAACATTGCGACATGCACAGTTTGATTTGATATTGGCACATACTGTTCCCATTTGAGAAAATGTCAAACTATCAGGAATTTTTTAGCGAAAAATTTACGCATGGTAAAAGGCTTGCGGTACACCAAGTATTGCTCTAACTTTATTACATAACAGGTATGGGAACCTATGTAGAACTTCCCATGCCACAAATGCTTTGACAGGGTAACTTACTTTTAGTAGAGACATTTTTAAAAAATACAATGATAAATAGGTATTTTTAAAATTTATATTTAAGGTGCCAAATAAGTGACATTTCAAACATCAATTTTTTTTTATAGTATAATTTTTAGTTTCCCATTTAAGTGTGCCGTGACGGTTACGATTTATTCTAAATGACCCGTGTAATGCTACAAAAATCGGAATCCCGTTAAAAACACTAAATTATGTGATTTATGAGTAAATAAAATTCGCCAAAATTGTTTTTGGGGCAAAATTCAATTTTTTCAAATAGAATGATATTGGTACCGTGGTACCATTTATTAGTACTAGTAATAAGGATTTTATTCATATGTCGTATTAGAATGTGCGATAAATACAAACAAAATTACAGTTAAAAGAAAATAAGAACATACAATTTTGTTCTTATTAAATGTTAAGAAGTAACTAAGTTGGCTTTGAAAACAACGAAATATTTAGCTTGTCATACATTTGTTGGTTTAACGGTGTTTTTATTGTGTCTTTAAAAAATGTTTAAATTTCTTGTTAATTGTGTTCAAAATGCCGCAAATATACAAGAGACGAAAAAGTGGACATGTTAATTATTTATGGGGAATATAAAAGAAGTGCAGTTGCAGCTACAGATCTTTATGCCCAAGGATATCCTGATAGACAATGTCCAGGGAAAAATTATTTTAAACGTGTTGAAAATCAATTCCGAAAAGAGCTCAACATTGATCCTGAAGAAAACTTCATTCACGAAGGAACGGAAATTAATGTTTTAGCTCGAATAGAAGTTAATAAGACTGTTTCTTTAAGGCAAGTTGGATTTGAATTGGACATCAGTCACCAAACAGTAAGCCGAATTTTGCACAAATAGTACTATAAATCTTTTAAATACCAATTGCACCAGCATTTGTACGAAAGTGATTACGAACGTAGAATGGAATATTGCAATTGGATTTTGTATAATAACGTGCAGCCAAACAATGATTTTCTTGGGACTGATTTTATTTTCGGACGAGTCTAGGTTTAAAAATTTGGGATAATTTAACCGACAAAATACAAAATATTGGTCACAAGAAAATCAAAATTTATTACGGGAAGGTAACTTTCAAGTGTGGTTCGGTTTCAATGTTTGGCTTGGAATAATCGGTAGTAGAATCATTGGTCCAATAATATTTGAAGGACCTCTGACTGGTGCCAGATACTTGAGATTCCTGAAAAATGAAACTGAGGACATTTTAGATGAGATGGCGCTCCTCCCCATAATTCAAGGATAATAATTGATTACCATCACGGAGATTCGGAGAAAACGTAATTTCAACGAATGGTCCTGTGAGGTGGCCTCCAAGGTCACCTGATTTAACGCCCCTTAATTTCTTTGTTTGGGGTCATTCAAAAAATATAGTCTATGCAACCGCTGTTACAATCCGTGAACAACTGGAGACAAGCAATTAATAGCCTATCGGCCCAGCAATTGGTGAACATTCTTCGAGAAACAGCTATACGAGTTCAGAAGTGCATTGACGATAATGGACAGCATTTTGAACAACTGTTGTAATGTTTTGTGTTATTTTTTGTATTCCAAAACCACCTTAAGTTAAATTTTTGCAATCTCGCGGCTTACACTAATGTCCTTAAGGGTCTTGAAGCGTGACGTCATTTTCTAGCGTACTTCTGAACCGTTGCAAGAGCCTTTAAGCGTGATGTCACGACTAATTCGCTCGAATGGCACCGCTTCTCGCGTCTAATGCACAAAAGTATAGCTTTAATATGTGTAACAAGGTAATTAGAATAAAATTCTTTTAGCTGTAATTTTATTTGTAGAGAGAGGGAGAATAATATTTATTGGATAAAATATTCCAAAAGGCCAGCGACTGAAGTCTTTCAGCCTGTCTTACAAATATATATATATTTTTTTATAACATACTTATTTTTAGGATTACATAACAGGTTACAAAAAAAAAAGCCTAACAATTATGTATATCATTGGTCCATTATAATTCTTCATTATTGTCCTCTGTAATTGCCTCCACCAGTGTCCTTACCGGATTTCTTCTTCGGATAGTATCTTCTCGTAGTTGAATTAGAAAGGGTTGAATGAGGGTAAGGAGGTTTTCCGATTGTGAATATCTTTTGGTGAAATCCTTGAAGCGAGTCAATATAGGTTGGATACCAGTTTTTTCATATAGTGAATTATTGGATATATTATGGAGAGGGTTATTTGTGTGACGAAATTTCGTTGTAGACTGTTTCTCTCTGCCACTTCTATATTATTTAAGGCTGGTCTTCTGCAGGTGTTGAACAGAATGAATCCATATTGAATGATGGGTCGACATATCATTGTATAATATTTTACTTGCTGTAGAAGTGTTGATGCCTTGATTCTTATAAGTTAGAGATCTAAAGTGTTTCGCTCTAGTTATCATCTTTTTTTTCATTTCTTTGGTATGGCTGTTGAAGTTTAATTTTTGATCTACCTTAATTCCTAGGTACTTTACTGACGCTGTTGGTGCCACTCTATGGTTATTTATTTGTATAGTTGGGGAAGTATTTGAGATGTGGTTAAATATCATTAGTTGTGAATTGTTGGAATTTATTTTTAATCTCCACTTATCACACCACTGTGTGGTTTCAGTTGTTGAGATTTGCAGGACGTTTATTGTTTTTTCGATAGTTTTTCCATGGGCTATCCAGGCTATATCATCTGCAAACTGAAGTAAGTAAGACTTTACACTGTGTGTTTGTTGGTGGTTATTCGGTATGTCATAACTGTAAATATTAAATAATATTGGTGATAGTGAAGATCCTTGTGGAACGCCTTGTTCGTTTTCATATGGCCTGGAAAATGATGTGTTTATTTTGATTTTTGTTTTCCTACCCTCCAAGAAATCTTTAAGAAACCAAAGAACATAGTTGGGGCAATTTTGCGTAATGTAATTTAAATAACAACCCCTTGTGCCAGAGGGAGTCGAACGCTTTCGTTAAGTCAATGTATATTGCTGCCGATTTGTTTCCGATTGGGGGGATTATGAAGAGGATTTCTGGGGTGTCTCATCGTGGTAATGGATCGCAATGTTGTTGTTTCTGTTATTTCTAAGTTTTTTCTGACTCGTCTTCTCGTATCGAGGTATAGAGGGTGGCTATATTCCAATATGGGTCAGCAGATCGAACTGTAAATATGGGCAGCAGTTTTTTTGTTAATCCCTTGGTTTTTATATGTTAAGCTGCGGAAATGTCTACTTCTTGTAATGCATTTTTTCTTAATTATTTTAACATGTATGTTAAAATTAAGCGTATTGTCTATTGAGATCCCAAGATATTTTACCTCAGTTTGGCAATATATTGCGTTATTGCCTATAGTCATTGTTGGGGTGCTTGGCGATGCATTATGGTTGAACACTATGTATTGTGATTTTAGAGGATTTGGTTTCATTCGCCATTTGTTGTACCATGTTATTGTTCTGTCCATCAGCTGCTGTAGTGCCCCCACTGTCTTAGGGATATTCTTATTGTGGCTTACCAGAGAGCGGTATCATCGGCATATTGTAGGATATATGAGTCGAGGTTTAAATATTCGAGATCCAAATTATAGTTATATCATAACAATATATATTGTAGAGCAGGGGCGAGAGTGGAGAGCCTTGAGAGGGACACCTTGCTGAATTGTAACGTTTTGTGAAAAAATAGTGTTAATTTTAACTTGGACAGTCCTTCCATTTAAGAAGTCTTTGAGAAGGAAAAGTAAATATTTGGGGCAGTTGATCACCATTAATTTATATAGTAAACCATGATGCCAAACACTGTCAAAAGCTTTATGTATGTCTAGAAAGATGGCAGCGCTGCATTGACCACTAAGTTTTGCTGTCTGTATATTAGAAGTCATGATTGTTAAAGGATGAACAGTGGAACACTGTTCTCGGAATCCGAACTGATAACTTGGAATAACATGTCCTACTTCGCTGTGCAATATAGTTTTGATAATATTTTCGAAGTTTTTTCCTACAACAGATAGTAACGTAATGGGACGATAGTTGTTAACATTTGTATGATCGGTGTTGGGTTTAGGGATGGTAATTAAAATTCCATGTTTCCATTCTGGAGGAAAGTAGTAGTGATTGAGGTGAATTTTATTTACTCATAAATCACGTAATTTAGTTTTTTAACGGGATTTCGATTTTTGTAGCATTACACGGGTCATTTAGAATAAATCGGAACCGTCATGGCACACTTAAATGGAAAACTAAAAATTATATTATAAAAAAAATTGATGTTTGAAATGTCACTAATTTAGCATCGTTGGATTCAGAAAATTATGCAGAATTCAAAAATGCAATAATATACAGGGTGTTCCATTTAAAAATCGAAAGTAATTGTCACTTTCGGCGAAACCGGAAGTGAAAAAGAAATCAATTGTATGTTAAAAAGTGCCGCTTATTACGTACGTAGTATATCTTAAATTTCAATCAATTATCTTAAAAACTAAATTAGAAAAGGGGGGGTATACCACGATCCTGTTACACCCGGTATACTGTTGAATTCTACGCAGTTTAACACTTGTGAGTAGAATATAATTTTCAATTTTCTTCTATTTGTCTACGGTCGTAATTTGATATTAGTATAGTAATAAAATTATAGTACACAATACAGTATAAATAAAAAACATAAATATAATAACTATGATATATAATATATTCTTACACAAGACTAGTGAGTTATTTGTACCTCGTTTTATATTGCCTATGTGTTTAAAAAACGTTTTATTAAGTTGTCATCGTTAACAGGCGATATTTATATATTTTTTTAAATTTACTATTAATTACCTTTATACTAAGTTTTTTTTCCCACAATAATTACTTTTAAATAATTTGGAAGCCAATTAAATATTTTAGGAGCTAAAACTAGACTAAACTTTTGTATTACTGTCATGTACGTAAAGGGGATTTCTAATATTACTTCATTTTGGGTTCTAGTTATTCTTTTGTTGATATCAATCAACCAATCAGGATATGCTTTTTTTAAGTATAACATAAATAAAGTAAGGCAGATACAATAAAAGTTACATACATAGACATATACAAGGATACAATAAATAAAAAGAAAACCAATACAATATTATTGAACCGCAATATGCAGTATGCACATCTAACGAATGAGTATATGTCATAGTTGAGAATAGATATATAAAGAAAAATATGTGAACAAATATAATAAATTCCTAGAAATATCAATAAAACACTTACAATATATACAAATAAACACATATAGAAACATATAATCACACATATATATCACAAAAGGAAGGAAGCA
Source organism: Leptura quadrifasciata (assembly GCA_963675555.1). NCBI lineage: Eukaryota > Metazoa > Arthropoda > Insecta > Coleoptera > Cerambycidae > Leptura > Leptura quadrifasciata. Next base: position 4,638,922 of record OY776682.1, on the reverse strand, counting down.
GGAAACAAAACAGTTTAAAATGAGTCGTCATAGTATTCACATAATAGACTTCTGAATTAATGTCTTTCATTGCCTCTCTGAATGTCTTTAATTGAGTCATATTTCTGAGAGACAGATTATGTGGTTGTACATTTTTTGCTTTCATATATTACTGATCGTTAAAGTTGATTTGGGGATGGGTAGAGGCAGTGTTAAATTAGCGCTTGTCTCATGTTATGCTCACGCAGAGGATCGGTATGTAGTGTGTTTAGTATTTTCTTATGTATTAGGCATACTATTTCTAGAATAAAGATGCATGTAAGCGTTAATATTTTGCGAGTGAAAAGAGGTTTACAATGATCCTTTGGTATTGCTTTACATAAGTATCTTAGTGCCCTCTTTTGTAACACAAACACAGTGTTCAGATTACCCAGAAAAGGACTCCGTATCTTATATGGGACTCGATCAGGGAAAAGTAAGGCATTTTTGCAGCCCTGAAACCTAATTCATTTGAAGTTAATCTCACTGCATAACAACCAGATGCCAACTTTTTACTTAATTAGAGACATGTACATCAAATTATCTTCTCATCAATATGTAACCCAAGAAATTTAGTATGGGGTTTATTCTCAATAGGTTGGTTATCCAAGAAAAGATCAGCACACCATTTTGTTACTTTACATACATCTGACTATAATATCTAGTAGACTGTTAACATTTTTAATATGCCACAGAATGATAGTATTGTCTGCAAAAAGCGTAAAGGCGTCTAGAATATCAATAGTGGCTAAGTCGTTTATGTATAACAAAAATAAAATCGGCCCTATTACAGATCCTTGTGGCACACCACAGTTAATATCTGCCACATCCGATATCGCGCCGAGGGTGTTTATAACTTGAGTACGCTGAGACAGGTACAATTTAATCCAAGCAAATAATTCATTCATTTAAATCAGCATAAAAGTTTTTGAAGGAGTATTTCATGATTTACGCTGTCAAACGCTTTCGTAAATTCGCAAAACACTGCACCAACAGCCTCACCATCATTTAAGTTGAGATAATTCTTTTCTAAAAATACCAGAATGGCATCAGAAGTCCCCTAATTGGCCGTCTAGTTCGAAACCGAAGACATAATGATGGTAATGTTATCATAGCATCAACTCGGGGTAGGAGCTGGAGCAAGATATAGTAAGAAAACTTTTTGCATGTATAAATGCATCTTATAAAAATTACTTGCAACTATTTTTGTAACATTTCCTCCCTCTATGACGATTGAAAGCGTTATATCACACTATAACCAAACAAAATGTCACAATTCTTGTAATAAAGACAATTTATTATCAATAAAAATCCTTGCACATTCGATTTCATTAAATAAAAAAATATAATACCTACACTTGTTTTATTTATAAAGTATTTAATAATAGCCTCCAATTTTTTTTTTTATGATTTATAAAACACTCCAACAATACAAATAAAAAGTTACACTAATCACAGATTCCTAAAATAGTGAATAGTGGAAATAGGTCATTCATTACAAAAGGCTGGTTTTTCCAATCGGTTGATATTTGTTTGATATTTGGAAATGAAGTAGCGTAATAAAATCCTATAATCAAGAGCCGCCCATGGGGGTGCTAATGAGTTTTTTAAAATTCATGGAAATGATATGGGTACTATACAGGGTGATTTATGTAAACATGCGGAAAATAAAATAGTATATAAGTCTATTATGTGGGAAAGCCTCTGTAAAATTTTAAAGCGATCCGAGGTAATTTATTATATTTTTTTGCATTAAAACCTACAAAGATACGCGTCTGAAGGTGTGAGTTATGCTATCTCGCGCGTTCACACACGTATCGCTTGTTTGTTTAGCAGGTAATATCAGCTGTCTTAGTTGTCTAAGGTCAGTGCGCCACGCGTTCACTGTTCAGTTCAGTGCCGCCTCGACTTGCGTTTAGAGCATTTCCCATTTTTGTTAAATTTTAAACTGTATTCGCAAATATCGATTATGCCAAAGCTCATGTCGCAAGAGTACTGCGACATGATATTAACCTATGGTGCAACGAATGAGTCTTGCAGGGGCTGTACGAAAATATGGAAGAAAATTTCCCCAGAGGCGCAAACCTAATGAGAGAAAAAATTTAAGTGCAGTGCAACGAGTTAGTGACACCGGGTTTTGTTTACCAGGCGACAGAGAACGTGTAGTAAATCGTCCTGTTGAAGTAGACGAAGAAGTTCTAGAATTACTAGAACAAGACCCTTCAATAAGTACCCTATACGCGAGAATCGTTTTTACCCATACCACATAAGAAAGGAAGTAATTTCGTTGAATTGTATGATCTTATATTGTTTTGATCGAGGTTTTGGTCTTATCTTGTATTTTCCCACCCCGTAATTGGTATTTACTATGGGGTGATGTACCTAAATAAATAAATACATTATTATCAAGATTATTAAACAATTTATAAAAGAGGTTCTAATAAATAATCAATATTCTGAAGTCTTTGCTGATAGAACTTTCATATATATTGAAAATAGAAAGAATCAAGTTTGGCAATAAATGTAATATCATTTAGAATATCAAGAGTTCTGTGTGAGTAGTAAGTATCTGTGGATAAAACCGTACATCTAACATACACAGCAAACAAGAATGGTTTTCATAGAAAAAATAATATAAATGTTAATACTATGACTCATCATTTCACAGGCTTCACAGCCACAAAAGCGAGGATAACAAAAACATTGAAGGATATACTTACCTTAGCAGTAATAATTGAGGTAGATGGTTGCCGATTGGATGGTGAATTACTAGGTTTAGGCATAATAGGTACATAAGTAGTAGGAGAAGCCGAATCAGTGTTGCTCACAACGGTGGCGACCATAGGTACGTAAGAAGTACTTTGACAAACAATGTCCTTCTCTTCTGCTCCATTTGGGGATGTATAACCACTAGTACTAGGCTTTAATTCCTTTTCTTTCGCAGCTTTCCTTTCCGCTATTAATTGATGTATATCTTTACTTCGTCCTGGAACTAATTTTCTTAATTGAATCTGAAAAACAAAAGTTTATGATTTTTTTTAGTTAGTTCAATAAAACGTAATTTTTCTTTTAACAACCATAGTTAAAATTAAAGAAAAGTAACTTTTAGGTACACCAACAAAAAATAGAAAGTTGATTCGGCCATGAAATTTTTACTTAACACCTAATTCATAATACATGAATATATATAAAAATAGAGACAAGGAGCTACTTATGAAACATGCAAACTTGTATATCCCCTCTTAAAATTATGATAATAAAAAATAAAGCCATGTTAATGTGTTAACTGAGTTTTTCCATAATTAATAAAACAATGGATAAACGTACAATTTTTAATGTATAGGCTTTACTATATTGACTACCGTAGCACAGTTGGTAAGAGCCATAGTATGTGGTTAAACTAGGAATCACTATCATGAGCCTGGGTTGGAGTTCCAACGATCATAACATTAAATAGGATTGATTGCATCGATAATAGATTGAATTTTGAGGTATATGGTTCAAAGTTACAGTTATGGTATATTATCCATAAAATTAGAATACAAAATGTTTCTTTTCGAAAATTTGGAAAAATTAAAGTCTTGTTATTTTTATTACCATGACGCTTATATACACTATGTCTCACTTATTATAGCTCCTATAATATGAGAGTCATACAAAGTGAGACGTGTATTACATAATGATAACATAAAACAAAGATGGCTGAAAATAGGTAAAAAAATTGGTTTTTCGCAAAACACTGGAAAAGTTTCAATTTTACTGTAAAATATATACACAAATTTTAGGTAATAAAAATCCGCACAATTTACGTTTTTTTTTTTTTAACTTTGTACGGCCTATTGGAGCCGAGATAGATTTTTTGAAATTTTGTTTGTTTTGTGACGCAACGGAAACGCGCGTTTTTAGCTAAAATCTTGAAAATGGTCATTTGGGTTGCAACATTTTTCAAATAAAAGTTGTGGAGAATTCGATTGCGAACAATTTCCCTTTATTTTTCATTTTCATTCAATCAATATTGACAGAGATATGAATTTTTAAACATCTTTATAGCGCGCTCTCAGAACACTTGTTTCATGACAAAATCGACAAAAACTCGAAAACGATAGATCGTACGCATATAAGTGTATCTAATGAAAATTAAAGAGAATCAAATTTAAAATTATCAAAACTATATTGCACAGCGAAGTAGGACATGTTATTCCAAGTTATCAGTTCGGATTCCGAGAAAAGTGTTCCACTGTTCATCCTTTAACAATCATGACTTCTAATATACAGACAGCAAAACTTAGTGGTCAATGCAGCGCTGCCATCTTTCTAGACATACATAAAGCTTTTGACAGTGTTTGGCATCATGGCTTACTATATAAACTAATGGAGATCAACTGCCCCATATATTTACTTTTCCTTCTCAAAGACTTCTTAAATGGAAGGACTGTCCAAGTTAAAATTAACAATATTTTTTCACAAAACGTTACAATTCAGCAAGGTGTCCCTCAAGGCTCTCCACTCTCACCCCTGCTCTACAATATATATTGTTATGATATATACAACTATAATTTGGATCCCGAATATTTAAACCTCGACTCATATATCCTACAATATGCCGATGATACCGCTCTCGTAAGCTACAATAAGAATATCCCTAAGACAGTGGGGGCACTACAGCAGCTTATGGACAGAACAATAACATGGTTCAACAAATGGCGAATGAAACCAAATCCTCTAAAATCACAATACATAGTGTTGCATCCCCGCAAGCACCCCAACAATGACTATAGGCAATAACGCAATATATTGCCAAACTGAGGTAAAATATCTTGGGATCGCAATAGACAATAAGCTTAATTTTAACAAACATGTTAAAATAATTAAGAAAAAATGCATTACAAGAAGTAGACATTTTCGCAGCTTAACATATAAAAACCAAGGGATTAACAAAAAAACTGCGGCCCATATTTACAGTTCGATCTGCCGACCCATATTGGAATATAGCCACCCTCTGTACCTCAATACGAGAAGACGAGTCAGAAAAAACTTAGAAATAACAGAAACAACAACATTGCGATCCATTACCAAGATGAGACACCCCAGAAATCCTCTTCATAATCCCCCCAACACCCTTCTCTATGAAATCACACAAATAACCCCTATCAACCAAAGATTACAATCCCTAACCACAAAATTATAACATAGAAATCATCTAACCACTCTACAAAATAAGAAATCAAGGAATACCCAGCAGAAGAAAATACCCAGAGCTAACTTTATGGGAACATATCAGTTCTATGAACAATTGGCAATGAAATATTTTTATATTTTCCATTCTAATGTACTTGTTCTTTTTTTTTACATAAAATGACTATAATGTAGTTTATAAAATGTTTATATATAAAAAAATCTTTATATAGTTGTAACAGGCTGAAGGTCGATGGCCTATTGGTGTTACCAATAAAATACTTTTATTATTATTGTCATTTTCAAGTGCATTTTGACAAATAACTATTTTTTGATTGACTTTAGGCAATAATGACACTAAAGGTTTTTTGAAGAGAATTAAATTATCTGTAAAATGAGCTACAAGTGATTCATACGATGAATATTTCACGAGTTACAGCTGTTTAAAGCTATATATGAGTAAAAATTTCTTTTTTGTTATGAATTAAGATTTTCCTGTAAGAACTGTGCATAACAATTTTTTAAAAATTGGTTTTGACCTATTTTTGTTAGTTTATATACATATGAAAATAATGCAATAGCATAAGTCGTTCGCAAGATATATTTTCTTTAAAAAAAGGTTCTTGAAAACTGTTATTGTTCAGGAAAATTGAACGAATATTATTTTTTAATTCCTTTTTAGTATATATTACCATTTCTTTTGACTTTTCGATAAAATTTCATAAGACCTAAATGAAAGCTTACAAAATGTCCTATAAAAAACACTTTTACGTATATGATTTTCAATAAGTAATGACGAGGAACTGACGATTGAAAATGCGGTTGATTTTTAATTTCTAGCAATCAGGCAATTTTCGTCACGTTCGATCTACAAAAAAGTACATTTAATAATGTTTTCTCCCTTTTTGAAGTATCAGAAATTATTCTGTGGGCATTTCTGAGTCGTTTCATACTAAGCCTATATTTTTAGGACGTGTAGTACTATTTACACACAAAGAAGAAGGGTCCATTGGCAAGTGGCGCAGCTGAGGCCCAGGTGACCGTTGTATGTTGTGCTCAGTGGCACTCTGTATTTTCGTATGTGTAATAGGTTGCGAATCTAGAATAATTATTCCTAAAAGTGGTGGTAATATGTATTTTAAAATTGTGTTTTCATTATCAGTCATTCGAATATCGACCAGCAATCTGTGAATTAAAATTAAAACTCGCAGCTGTCAGTATTGTTGATGACAGTGGAAACATTTTGTGTACCATAAACTGCGGTTCATCGTATTACACATATTATTTATATTAACAACGTAAGCTTTTAAGTGTATTTTCTCACACATCCGTTGATTCACGTCGGCATCCGTTGCACGTTCAAAAAATTCATAACTCTGCTAATATTGATCTAAAAGGAAATTGTTGGTAACCGAATTCTCTACAACTTTGATTTGAAACATCTTGCGATCCGAATGATCACTTTCGAGATTTTAGCGAGCATTTCCGTTGCCTCGCAAAACTGTCAAAATTTCAAAAACCTATCTTGGCTCCAATAAGTCGTACAAAATTTTAAAAAACGAAATTGTGCGGATTTTAATATTTACATGTGTACATAATTTTACATATAAAAACAGTTTTTTTGTTACCTATTTTGTTCCCTCCGCCGGCGTCTACCGGTGAGGGCTTTTGGTATGTTAAAAAGTACCACGAAATAAGCCTGTTCCCAAAATTTCAGCTGCTATGAATTATTTCATCCAAATCGACAAATTTCGTCCCATTTTATTGGGCTATAATGGAAGTTCATCGTACCAATGAACGGAATTAGCCCGGGCAAGCAATGCAGTTTTTAAGGTTCTACGAAATCGTTCAACCATACCATTGCTCTGTGGGTGGTATGTAGTACCACGAATTTGATGGAAACCCAAAAATTATGAAAATTCATGTAATAGATTTGATTCAAACTGAACAGTAGTGACATCAAGTGGAATGCCAAAACGATAGAAATAAAGGTTTGGCACCAGTTTCAGCAGTAATATTTGATATAGGGTATATAAGCCTCCGGCCAGCGAGTGAATTGTTCCGCTATAGTAAGGTGAAGTGACGGTGGTCATAGACCAACAAAATCTATATGGATATGCTCAAAATAACCACTGAGAATATCAAAATTACCAATTTGAATTTTCGTATGCTTATTGATTTTTGAAACTTATGCAAGTCTTGGTCCACAAGGTGCAACCAGTGTTCATTTTGGGCCAGAAATATTTAGAAGTTATAAGTTCTTTTGTAGAACGTATACCAGCATGGGTTAAATTATGAAATATATCGAAAACTGCGCGTCGTAAAGATTTTGGTACAAATTTCATCCGTTGAATCAGTAATTTTAATTCTTTGTAGAGTATTTGACCTTACAATTTGTGTCAGTTTGGTTTGCAAGTAAAAAGAAAAGTTCACAATCATCAGATTGAAAGTATGAAGGCTGAAGGTCAAATATTTCTGGGAACATTGGTCTAGCTATTAAGAAAAATTCAACTAGGTCTAAATTTACTCATAAGAGCTAAGATTATTTTGAAATAAGCTGGGTACCCAGAAATAGACGTTAGCTTGAACCACAACAGTATATACAAGAAATGGTATGGCGATAACACATTGATAGGAGATTACGGATTACTATTAACAGTTACATGGTTCTTAAGATTTTAGAAGCAGTAATTGTGCAAAACACCATACTAATAAAACAAAAACAGCCTCGATGAGACCTTAACTTGCAATATATTGTACAGCATGCAGGAAGACGATAAAGAAACTACGTCAGGTATCCTACTTGTACTAAACAAGGTTTAACTGAAATTTAAATGGAACACTGTATTCTATTACAAAATATTGAAGAAAATAGTGCGTTATCCAAAAAAAAGTTTTCAGCACAATGTCATCTACATCTTAACATATTAAAAAACGATTTGATCTAAAACTAAAGCCATTTACACATTTTAGCAATTGGCTTTTGCAGAACTCAAATATCTATATTGTTTTCCCGAAATATTACGCTGGGGATTTTTTATTGGTGTATATTCAGATTATTATTATATTTTACACATACTTGGCTCTTAATAACCTAGCTACAGAGGTGTAGGAAGTAAACATAAACATATCCATATCAGGTACAAATATCTTAATGTTGAGATCTTGGCAGGTACCCAGCATAAAAGTATGAATTGTATACCAAAAACATAAACACTACACGATTTATACTGACCATGACAATCTTTTTACTCAGAAAATTTATTTATTAAACGATTTATAGTTTGATCTTGGCTACCTGTCGAAAACTCAACTTTATAATATCGAAAACCTCTCTCGTTCAGCAGGGATATACATAACACAGATAAGTTGTAAGAAAGTCCAGTGCAACATAACAAACACACCAAAACAGAGGCACAAAATTAAATATAATCTTGTAGTTTTAGATTTTGAAGTTCTGAAACATTTTTCTAGGTATTTGTGTGTTTGACAGTTGTTGAGTTAACATACGAGTTATTTTTCAGAGCAAAATACAATAATGAGGTTTAACTGCAAAATCTATCAGCAAGATTTATGTGGAGATTAACAATCATTGTGGAGATTTAAATATATTAATAAAAACTTTGACGTTAGTAATCATTTTTGCCCAATTTTCTTTGAAACACAAGTAGTGAGAGCTTTACCAATTTTGTGAAAACAGATAATTCAGAAGAGACAAACGATATACAGGGCATCTATTAGTTAAGTGGGTAGATTCAATTATATGGAACAGAGCATGTATAGAGGTCATTTATGACCTCTATACATGGTTCATTACGTCCATTTGCCTTACGAGACCCCATATAATGTACAATAATATAGGTATATACTGTTTTGTTTCCTTTAAGATAACTACTGAAATTATATTAAAATGTTATCTCTGATAAGATATCTGTAACTTTAAACAAATAACGATTTTAATATCATTTAAATTGCTTATATTATAGCCCTTAAATATACTTGGTTTTCTTTATCAATAAAAAAAACATTAACAGGAGCATATGATGTCCCTCTGCTTTTTAATGTATCATGCATGAGATAGGGAGAAAATTATACGGGTATTTAACTAGACTGATGCGGCAACTATTATTGACAAAAAATATCGAAATTTATTAATTGTTCATTAAACGAAAAATCATGCTGAGTGATAGCTGATTTTAGTAAGAGATATGCATAATTAGATTAAAGAAAATGCAATAACAAGTACACACTTTTTATTTATTAGAATAATTATAAATATCCAAAAGAATAGTTACAATACGCACTTGGTTTATTGTTTCATGAGTTTTGTTCAGTTTTGTCTGACATATGTTTCGACCTTGCGACCATTATCAAGGAGTCTTAAAAACTGACCTGAAAGTGATGCTTCACAATATATATCTTTGAAATATTCTACCTACTTAGAGGGGGATAATAACTTAACTTGCTATTTTTTATATTTAACAGTACAGCCCGGAACTACGAACTTAATTTTAATTGTATTATGGTGTCTAGTACAGGGTTGTTCATAAATTCTGTTTGCGTATTTGTAACGTTTTATTGTTTCTTAGAGCCTTCTTAATTTCTAAAAGTTCAAGCATGTCTAGGATTTTTCCTTTGTTTGCGTTGTGCAAAAGTTTAACCCTACTACCGTTAAAAAAGCGATTTTGCTCAATGCAATGTTCGGCGAAACCAGTTGATTTTTTTATTGTGTAAACTAGACTTTTTGTGTTCTCTTAACCTCACTTCTATGCTACAGCCACTCTGACCTATATATACGGCATCACAGTCGTCACTTTATTTCATATGCCCCCGATTTTTTACTATCTTCTGTCTTTTCCTTATTAAATAAATAAATAAATAAATATGTTCTTTATTGGAAAAAATCCAAAGGGCTATCGACCGAAGTCCTTCTGCCCTTTTCCTTATTATTTTCCAACAAGTGACCTAAATTATTTCTATTCGTTGATATTATATTAATAATACCTAATTTATTTAATCTAGTACATACTGAGTTGCTAACCTTATTTACATAATTTATACTATGCCACTTTTTGTTTTCTATATTTAGTACGTTATAAAAATGTTTTTGTAATAATTTTCTCTGTTTATTTTTTATTAATTTGTCAATAAGTAACTCATCATATCCATTGTTTTTTGCTAGTGTTTTAAGAATTCTAACTCCTTTTTCAAAGTTAACCCTATTTAAAATTAGAGATAATAGTCTGTGTACATAACTATGAAACGGTGACATCTTTATCTTCCAAGATTGATTACAATTTGCCGTGTAAGAGTGTCAGTAAAAGTTGGCTTTCTGTAAATATCAAGTTCTAGCCCATGTTCTTTACGTGTCAGCGTAATATCTAAAAGGTTTATTGACCGTTCTTTTTCCATTTCAACTGTAAACTGAATTTTGTTGTTTATGGAGTTAATAAAATGAATGAAATGTGACAATTGTCTCTCAGTATCACAAAACACATCGTCAACATATCTTACCCAAAAATGTATGTATTTAAGGAGATTATTGTTTATGGTAAAAAGATTGTTTTCAAAATTTGCCTTGAATATTTCAGTTAATAATGGGCTTAACGGACTACCATAAGTAAGCCGTTTATTCGTGTATACATTTTATTATTGAATTTAAAATAATTTTGTTTAACACATATTGATTGATGTTTGCAAATCTTTTTGTTCACATCACCGTTTCATAGCTATGTACACAGACTATTATCTCTAAATTTAAATAGGATTAACTTTGAAAAAGAAGTTAGAATTCTTAAAACGCTAGCAAAAAACAATGGCTATGATGAGTTACTTATTGACAAATTAATAAAAAATAAACAGAAAATTATTACAGAAACATTTTTACAACATACCAAATATAGAAACCAAATGTGGCATAGTATAAATTATGTAAATAAGGTTAGCAACTCAGTATGTAATAGATTAAATAAATTAGGTATTAATACAATATCAACGAATAGAAATAATTTAGGTAACTTGTTGGTTAATAATGAAGAAAAGACAGAAGATATTAAAAAATCGGTGGTATATGAAATAAAGTGTGATGACTGTGATGCCGTATATATAGGTCAGAGTGACCGTAGCATAGACGTGAGGTTAAGAGAACACAAAAAGTCTATTTTATCTAAAAAATCAACTGGTTTTGTCGAACATTGCATTAAGCAAAATAACTTTTTTAACGGTAGTAGAGTTAAACTTTTGCATAATGCAAACAAAGGGAAAATCCTAGACCTGCTTGAAATTTTAGAAATTAAGAAGGCTCTAAGAAACCATAAAAACGTTACAATACACAAACAGAATTTGTGAACAACTTTGTACTAGACACTGTAATACAATTAAAATTAATTTCGTAGTTCCGAATATTTCAAAGATATATATTGTGAACCATCACTTTCAGGTCAGTTTTTAAGACTCCTTGATGATATTAGACAAAACTGAACAAAATTCATGAAACAATAAACCAAGTGCATATCGTAACTATTGTTTTGAATATTTATAATTATTCTATTGAATATGTTTCGTCAAGAACCTACCACAGATTCAATCCTAATCTAATCTAATCTAATTTCTGTGGTATTTATTTATTATTTATTATTATTCAATCCAATTAATTTTATTTATTATTTTTTTAAAAGCTGCATTATAATACAGTATGGTGGAAATAAACTCATTTCTCATAGGCATATGGTTTTTAAAAAATCCAGATACACTACGACTGATATATTTAAATACACATACAGGCTGTCCATTTTCAGTCCATTTCAATTTAATATCGGTCGAGCAAAAAAATTATTTCTACGATAATTGTGCCGATTTTTATAAGCTACAAAATGGTTTAAAAACATTTGAAATCCATAGCCTACTTTAAGAGTAATGACGGAAAATATTGAAAATGCGGGATATGTCTAAGCCAAATATCTCCGTTATTTAAAGAGATACAACGAAAATTCTAAGGCGACAATTTTTTGAAAAACGGAGTATTTCAACGAGGTTTTATTTAAAAAAAATTAAAATTTCCATTCAAAATTAACATTTTGCAACTATTTTTATAAAATTATAGATCTCTCAGTCATATTAAGCCATGTTTTATCTTTCATTGTGGATGAAAAGCTAAAAAGTAATGTTAATTTGTTTATAACAAAGTGGCGCTTTTCACTAAAACAATATTTTCAAAAAATATATTTCAAAACTCGGGATTTAAGACCAAAAAATATCTGTGCTGCAGGATTAAGAGTTGAATTTTCAAATTTTTAATTTGTTATAAGCATTTTAAGCAAATATTTTGACCACGAATTTGACACTATATTTTGGTTTAATAAGACGCATATTTTTACTAAGTATTTGAAATATTAAATTGCAATAATTTATGTTACGACAAATTTCAAAAATTAGCTGTATTTTTTTTTATTTGTTTGCAATTTGACAAATTAACAACTTTTACTACCCTTTATGAAAAATTTAATTACAGAAAAGAACGTATTTTTAGTTTCTCGATATGATAAACACAATCGGAGGTATTTGACAAAACTATACACCTCTATAACTAACTCTGAATGATGATTATGAAAAATATGTTCATAACTCTTAAAAAGCATAAATTTGGGAGCCGATTAATTTGTATCTATAGGGTATCCCAATAGTGCGTCAAAGTCCAATATCAGCCTTATTAGAAGACTTTGGAAAATTATCATTTATTCAACTTTCCAACGACCTCCAGATTTTTTGTTTTTGACGTGGTGTTGTCGAGTTATTCGAAAAAATATGAAAATTTTGGTCGGAACCAGGTTTTACAAAGTAATTAACTGTGTGTGTATTATTACTATTAATTAAGAAGATTTACTTTGCAATTATGTAGTCAAGGGATGTACTATGACACAACCACCAAATATTGATTATAATTATACAGGGTGTAATTTATACTAGCGCTAATTCAGGACATTTCAAAGTGAATTTTCTAAATTTTTTCAAATGGAACACTCTGTATATTATTGTATTTTTTTAATTGGCACGTTAATTCTCTACGATTTTTGTGAATAATATCCTATACCTAAAATCGATATTTCCAGAGATATTTTTACATTTTCATTAAAAACGTCTGGTCGATAACCGAGTGAGTTAAGGCGCGAGGTGGCAATCACGATTAATCACACGGACATCGCACCACCGGGTTCGAATCCTGGCTCCGGCACTGGCACTGTTGGAGGAAATGGTTGTATGTCTGCGTTTATTCAATGTGTAACCCCCTTCCGCACAAGCCCTGGCTTCTGGAATTGGGGCTTGTCTAATTTCTGTGGTGTGTTTATTATATAAAGGGTGTTCCATTAAAAAAAAATTGCCTCGAGGATGCTCCACTGTAACGAGTCACCCTCCATAATATGCGTCTTTTGACACTATGCCACTTCCATAAAAAAATGATTTTCCAGCCTTCTAATAAGGCCGATATTGGACTTTGTCGCACAATTGGGACACCCTGTATATTCAGTAAACATATATTTGTAATAATACTGAAATGTTTTCTTTGCTAAGGGGCTTCAGTTTAAAAAAATAATTCAGCATCATTTGTTTATCTGTAACATCCTGTATTTCTATCACGACTTGAAGAAAAATTGTACCTTGGTTAACCACACGCTCATGCTATTTCAGATAAGCTCAAGCAACACAAAACACACAAATATGTGCCATGCATTCTTCACGAATAATTTTGATATCTCTATAAAAACCACGTTAATGGGCAACAAAAGTATTAACAATTTAATTTCCGAGACTCAATCAAAGGGAAAGAAAAATTAGTGGAACTTGTAATATAATTGTAATATATGTAAATCTCCGTTCACCACATAACAAAATGCCAAAAAAATTTACAAATAGCAAACTATGTGTCACAAAGTTATAAATACCTAATATGATAAATTAAATTTATGTTAAATGGAGGTATAGCGTTTTAAATATTAGTACACGGAGGCATTCTTCCTCTCCCACTCAATCAGCTGACAAATGGTACAGTATCCTTCTTCAGATTATATATAACCATGATTAAGTTAGCATTCTTGAAAGAGGTATTATCACATTTCTATTTTATCATTTCCAACATCCAAAAAAATTCCCTGCCTAATGTAATCGATTCAGTTAAAATTAATTTAAATATTTAAATAGACTAGTGTTTTTAATTGAATTTGTATCACACTTATAAATCTCTAATATAATATTCATAGAGATATTGCAAACGCATGAATCAAAATAATCAATTTTAATAGAAGCATTTCTATTAGGATGTGATTCGGAATAAATATATCCTCTGATAAAAATTATTGTATGCTTGATAACTAAGTTCTAGTGGTTTCTTATCAAAGATGGAGCAATATTTGTCATTTATATGTAAAAGTATAGTTTCAACAGAATTAATATAGCATCCGTCAAATAAAAAACGTGTTCTTGATCGGTTAATGAGTGGTTAGATCACAAACCAAAAATTTATTTCGCCAAAAATACAGGAATTACCCTAGTTAATTGCCAGAAATGTATACAACTTTTGAAGTATGAAGTAATATGAGACACTGACAGAAATGTTGAAAGACTTTTTCGCTAATTTGTTAAGTTGTGACAAATGAAAACAATTAAGATCAATTATTTTTAGACAACTGATGATAAATTAAGTAACACCACATATATTTTAACGAAACTTTAGGAAAACACACTTCCAGTGAAATTAAATCATCGTGCCAAGTTTCAAGTTGAAATAAATTATAACAATGCTTAAAAAAGTAACAATTGAATCATCAACTGAACAACATATTTATTTAAGTTATTTTGAATATCGTATACCATTGTCATCATCTCTGAACTCAACAATATTTTATTATTTCAATTTTTGTAGTCGCATACAATAAAACTAAAAAAGCCTCCCGTTTGCTATATTGAAACATGTAAATTTTCACATTTCATTGACATATTTTCCACACTTACTAAAATTGAACTGAACTGATGATATTTATCTAAAAGAAAATATCATCAGTTCTATGTTCTGTGTAAGTAGTAAGTATCTATGGAAATAACATAAACAGAATCTTAAAGCTGTGTATTTGACATACACAGCAAAATAAGAGTTCTTCCAAAAAAAGCTTTGAAACAGAAAGAGATTACTTTCCAAAATGTCAGCAAAATACATTATTTCTGTGTTTATTCCGATTTATAATATTTGCAAAACATAACCTCTGACTATTCCTTTGGCGTAAACGTCACGGGCGCAGGCACAGGCTTTTTTCCAATAATTCTATTATTTTGTAGATTCGGTGATTTGTTTTTGAAGAGGATAATAATACATGTGGTAGAAAACCCAAATAATAGGAAAGAATATTCGTAGAATGCCACAAGGCTGGCAAGAGAGCTCCTTTAAGTAGGATCAGTCTTTCGGCTGGTGTTTGTTGCAATCGAAGCATTAGCGTTTTGATGGTAATATGCAATTATTACACTTAACGCGCCAGACTTGTAACTTGTAATTCAGCGCTCGGCGGGGAACATAGCCCGGAGAGTAGCTGTTGGTTGCAGTCTGGTTGCGTTCCTTATAGTAAAATAAGGAGGAGTTTGCGACTAAAAATATTATGTTTTAATATCAATGTAGTACGATGAAGTATCGTGAAGTATGCATGAAATACTATGTAGTATAATAGAGTATACTGTAGTTCGGTGAAGTATTAATGTAATATGAAGTATGCTGACCACCTTTTCGAAGGAGTGATTACCCCCTCTTAATACGTGTTATTAATAAATATGTGGTAATAGCACATTAAAAATTTCAGACCAATTCATGCTTTCGTTTGAAAGTTAAACGAAAAAAAAAACTATTTTAATTAAATGCCAATTTGTTTCACATTATTGGCCTCTTATTGTCTCTCAGTGAACACTTCTGAGGTAGCATTACTTCATACCTCAAAAAAAAATTTATGCGACCTAGAGCGATTTAACCGTTCCACTATTTAAGATCAGGCAAATATTCTCCAAATATTAAAAATTTACAGTGAACTAAAACTGGTACAAATTTTCTCCATGTTAACACCAACAACACAAAGGTCTTTTGTAATCGACTAGAATGGTGCCATCTTGGAAAAATGGTCGTCTTGAGATGCCACAAATAGAGCATGATCTACTAGGACCAACCGTTTAGGAGATATACTACTATAGAAACTGATAGTGCAAATAAAAAAATATTTCAGCATGTTTCGTAAACCTTCCGCCATTTTGATCAAGACAAATAATTTATCTGGATATCGTGTTTCGCACACAGTCTTCTTAACTTGGCATGCAAGTTTCATTTATTTACAATTAGAAACGTAATACTTTTGAAAACACTGCGATAGGTTACGTTATTGAACGGTTGTTCCTACGCGGAAACTAGTAAAATTTAATGCTCTTCCATTTTTTCAAGATGGCCGTCGAAATGTTCGCTTTTTGCAAAAAGTATTTCTGTAAGCAAATATAAACATGGCTCCTCGAGGGAAATTTTTGAAAATAACCCAACGAGGACGTAAAAACTTACATTGTTGAGAATGGGGCGCTGATTACTGTCGATAACAAAAATATAATTCCTGTAAAACTGTGATTAAGGATGATTTTATTAAGAAAACTCCCATTTTTAAGTGCATTCATACTTTTTGCAAAAGTATTCGTTCTTAGCATGCTTCTTTCATTTCAGATTTATTTATTTCTCAAAGTTTTTTACCTTATGCCCTATTAGAGGCCCATCAACAACATCTACTAGTTCCTTCCTCTCTCATACTGACTAAGATTTCTATCACACCCTTCTCAATCATAGGTGTTCGGAGGACTCTTATGGCTTTCCTTATGACACCCAATATTCAATTCCATACAATAAAGTCTAGCTTGTGTCTATTTTTACAGAAACAGGAGTAGAACAAAAAAAAAATTCAATTACTTAAAAATGTTACTAACTTGTGAGCCTTCTCCCTACTATTTCAATACATTCTGAAGTTCTTAATTAGTTTTGCTCACAACAGTTTTAAACCACATACAATAATGAACTGACAACACCAAATCCAACGATCTCTTTTAAAGAACTTTTACATTATCTACTACTTAGTACTTACCTCTAAGAATGTTTCTTATCAATAACAAAAGTAAATTATAAATGTTAATTAATTAGTATGAATCGTTTAAAATATGACTTAGTCTCAGTTTAATTACATAAAAACTGATCAAATTAAAATTCAAACTTACATTTTACAGGAATTATTTTTTAATTCTCAAGTTGTAACAGAAAACACAAATAATGGAGTAAAGATAGATTTTTGAGAGAAAATTTTACATAGAGCAACATGACAGAAAAATAATAATAATAATAATAAAAAGTCTTTATTTAAAGGGCGAAGTTTTAGCCAAAGGCTATTCCTCCACTTAACCCTGAAAAAACGCGGACATACAACCATTTCTTCCGACAGTGCCGGAGCCAGGATTCGAACCCGGTGGTGCGATGTCCGTGTGATTAGTTAGCGATTGCCACCTCGCGCCTTAACCCACTCGGATATCGACTAGACAAAAATAAGTTTGTTTTGGTGAATAACCTTAGTTTTGTACACCGAGTAGGTGGGAGAAACCTTTTTATTTTGCGAAATTTTTAGGGATGGTTTTTCAGCTTTAATTTATTTTGGACCCTTTAAAATGCTAGTTAAGAAACAAATGGTATCCTTTTATTTTTTCGGTTCACCGCCCCCCACAATATGTTTATAATATGCTGAAAAAATGTATAAAATTAAATTACATCTAACTTGACCAAAATTCAACCGTATATGATGAAATTTTAGATGAAAGTAACCTATATAACAAAGAAATAGCCTGCCACATTTTAGCAAAAGATATCGAATAGTTTGGCCGCAATTCTATGTTTAGTCCAAATTCCACAAAATTCTTAAAAGTTCCACAATTTGTCCAAATGGTCATATGAATTTTTTAGTTCGAGCAACGAGAAGCAGCAGTGAGAACCTGAAGACCACTGTGACGTCAGCTATCTGGCGGCACTGAGCTCCGGTAGCTAGTATATGGTAAACGTTATTACTTTTCACAATAAAGTGGATTAGTAAACAAAATGCCAATAAGAAAGTGGTGTTTTGTACCCCAATGTACTAATACGTCAACTAAAACCCCACTTAAAATTTTTGTGACTGTTCCTATAGCCGCGAACCGACAGCAAAAGTGGTTTGCAGCCGCTAGGAGACATGTAAAAGAAGTTTCTCCGACAACGAATTTCTACTGCTATGAGGACCATTTTGATGTAAGTAATTATCTTGTTAAATATTTCAGTAATTACCCGTAGTTTGCTCTTTTTGCATACAGTTGGAGAAAGACATGGAAAAATATATGGAATTTAAACTCAGCAATGTCAGAGCACGTACGAAACCTGATGTTTTACCAAATAAATGTTCTTGTCGACCAGACAGGAACTTATTGTTCACAAAAATAAGATAACTGAGTGAAAAAAGAGCAAGAAAAGGGGAAATGTCAGATTACTTACATCAATTAGAAGAACTATCGATGACGAAACATCATGTACAACAAATAGATAAAGAACAAGATCACTCAGAACCCTCCAAATCGTTATTCGTCAGGTATGAGAAAAAGCAAGTCAAACAAAACTGTTTCGTTCTCGAAGTAAATCCATACAAACATCTTTCAAATTAGATAAAGCCCATCAAACCGATGTTGCATTACCACCAATTAAATTTCTGCTGCCTCCAAAACAGTCGCTCAAGCCGCCAAGAAAACGATTGCGACTGGAATCTGAAGATGCTGAATTTTGTAGCACCACAGCAAGAGAGGTAGAGGAGGTAGCTGATGCCAAAAATTTTTTTTAAGACGTTCCGTTCTTGTATAAACGCTAAATCACATTTTAGTTTTTTTTACTACCTATCATAATAGTGTGGGGGTGGTATTGTGAGTGGCAATGGGGGTGGTAGTGGGGGGTGGCTGATGCCAGAAAAAATTTTGAGACCTTGTCTTTTCGTACATACCCTAAATTGCAATTTTATGGACTCTTACCTGCTTACTTTGCCTATTTCCCCCATTTACCTCATTTACACCCGAACCCTTCAACGAAATTAGATCAAAATATAATCCAGTTCCAGATCTCGTTATAATACATAAATGTACCAAATTTCAAGACAATATCGGTTCCAGAGTAAATGTGCGCACAATAAAAGTTACAGAACGACAGTCAGAAATTTTTTTTTCGCTCAAATTTAAAATCTCGACGTTTCATGACATTTTAAGTCTATTTCAACATAAAAAATATTTTTTTTTGCATTACTATACTTCCACTAGACATGGAAGTAATACGCCACAAGTAAGTACTTACTGTATCACTTTAGCACTGCTGCTTTGAGGTTGATTTAGGTTCGCATTCTTTGCTAAAAAATCAAAAACTATCTGCACATCTACATGTGGTAAGTTTTGGGAATCGGCTTTCTGGTACCCCTGTTGCATCGTATCAGTACGAAAATTCCACCGATAAAAGTCACAAAACTGAAATATAGTAACTCGCTGCTTGTGCTTTGTAAGATAGGTACACGTGGGGTGGAGGCGGAGCTTATGTCCGGTAGCTGACGTCAATCCAATTAAAAAACGTTGTGGGCTTATTACTTTAATTTGACAATTGCAGACGCTGCAATTTTTTTTTCTCAATTTTTTTTGCATACACGCTTTTGTTGACTATTTAACTTCGCAACAGCCAGGAAAAATATTTTTTTCTTTTATGACCGAACCCGCCTATTAATGCCTACAGTCAAAAATTAAATTAATTGTTTACGAAGTGCTTTTCGAAAAGAACTAAAAAAAGTCAGAAAATCAAGGCGTTCTTAAGGTCATCTTTGGCACTACTTCTTAACTTTCGCACCAATGTCATGTGAGATAACGTATCACGTTGCAACAACCAATTTTTTACCCGAAAACATAATAGCACAAGTGCTGCTAACTTTTTCTTCTGAAAAACATTGTTCATTAGCGATCGGACTGCCAAACCGCTTGTGTATGTGGTGAAATCTCAGTTCGCCTGCAGTTCAAAAACTGTCGTCTGAAAACTGAGTTAGTTGAGTTAACTGAATAGTGTATGGCTTGAAGAAGTTTAAATCCTCAGTTCAGATCGTACAGTCCTGGGACTGCAGACGAAATATACGAAACTTATTTTTCTATGTCGGGTTGCTCTACGTAAAATTTTCTCTATTGCCTTATTTTTGGCTATTTTTATTCCACTAAAAAGGACATAGCTCTTGATGGTTTGTGTTTTCCAGAAACAAAAATTGATTTATGGCAAATTAAAAACACTAGTACTAAAAAATTTAAATAAACGTTATTTATCCTTTAGTGTTTATAATATACGTATGGATTCTTCCCGTATAAATTACGAAGCCTTTTACTTCATCGAATTCTAATCAGTGATTTTGTCACTGAAATTGGGGGCAACAGGCACTGTAAATAGCAAATACAAAAAATGACCTTTTTTTGTTAAGTATAATGGCAAATTTTCTTACCCTATGATTGGAGCAGGTGATGGACCTCGTACAAGGCCCCCTAGTCCCTTCTACTACCCCACAGTGAACATCGGGGTCGAATTCCTTAGTAATTTTAGTACTGCTACTACTTTTTCTCGATTTCTTATATCTACTACCACTATTTGAGCTAGACGAGGATGTCGAACTTGCTGCAGATATTTCAGTACTTGTGGTCTTTGACGAAGGTTTAGGCGAATGCACTGAACTCGGGACAGACTTGGAGGGCGACTTTGGAGAATGTACAGAACTAGATTTTGAAGTGTGAGTGGAACTGGAACTAGCAGTGACCCGCGTTTCTGACTTAGTGGTAGCTGTTGTGACGGTGTGGGTTGATGTACTAGCAGATACTGTGGAGATTTTTGGTATTTTAGGTGACACTTTCGTCGTGGGCAACTTCGGCTCCGATACAACAGTCGCCGATGATGTTGATGCTGTCGCTAGCGGAGATGGCGGTTTCTAAAACAATTGGAATATTAACATTACATTTACATTTTACAACAGAAAATAAGTATTACCTTAAACAGAGGCGGAGGAGGTAGGCTCGACTGAGATTTTTTACTAGTACTGCCTTTGTTTTTAACTTTCTTTTTAAGACTTTGCGGTGCTGATGATGATTGAACCCTCCCTGAACACCCTGCATGTGATACAACGTCCCGAGGATTGAACACTAGCTTACATTCTTTACATTTTGCATAAACTTTTGGTTCCATTTTAGGAATTGTTCCGTATAGCGTAACATCCTGTCGGGGAAGGAGCTGAACACTGGGCCCTGACTCATTAGGATCATTACTAGGTTCAACCTCTAAAAAAGATATTTTACAATACAGACGAGGTACAGTTCAGTTTTTAAAAAATCAACCCATTCACCATTAAAAACAAAAGAGATAATTACACTTTAAGCAAAGCAAGTCAAAAATAAGTTTTAGTCTGAGAAATTACCTATATCAAGGCCATCTATATCTCTAAGACTTTCCCATTTTCTTATTTCTTCAGGAAATCCCTCAAAAAGCTCTTCCATATTTCCACTGTAAAAAAAAATACAATAAACTAACACATAAACACAAAACTGTCCACCCAGATTTCGCGATGAATAACTAACCTTAAAATGTATTTACTTATCACAAAATTATTAAAGCTTTAATACCATTAATACAGAGCTTAATTATAGATTATTTATTAACACTAACAAATAACGTTATAGATATTAATAAGATCGGGCATCTCAAAAAGGCATATGTTCCGTTACTGAATTTTATAGGTAGGTGTACTTTAATGTATGTATCGTAATGTGCACTAAATTTCTTTAACTTAATTACTTATTGTTAAAACCAAATATTTGTTTTCTAAAATACCAAATTTCAAGACTACTATCTGTCACTTATTAACGTTCAATTTACATCGTTTACATATAGGAACGAAACACGAATGAGATCGACAAATGAAGACGAACCAAGTTGCCTTTTCTCTAACCTAAGCTCCTAGATCTTGACGTTTTTGTTTTTAATGCATTAATATTACTGAAACTGAATTAGGGTTAATTGTTACCTCCGAAGATTCTCTCGCAAATCTTATAGGTTCTGAGAAACGTATTGTTATTAATCTATGGTGCAGGTAAAGTATTAATCTTACCTAAGGAAATAAAATGTAAACAAGTACCTAAGGTACAGAAAGTCAGGCTGGACAGGTAGGCAAAATATTTTTCAGTACAAATACATCAATATAAATTATGCAATAGGCAAATAAATTTTAATCAGGTATTCAATTTACAATAAATTAACAAAAACACATGTTAGGTATTCATTATCTCGTCAGTGATGACTATTTTTATTTGACTTTGAAAACAAATGAACTTTAATCGGGCTGTGTTGCAAATTATTGAAAAATCTTCAAGTTAAATTATTAGATTTTCCACGGAAACCTCTTCATTTTCTAAGTTTCAGATTTCAGATAAGCACTAATAAATGACAGATAGCAACACGGCAAATGCAATGTTGAGTTGCATTCAAGTTCTTGGCCACTTTATTTTTGTCGAAAACCAAGGCTTACTAGATGTACTTCAGGGCAACTCGCCTAGATGACACCCAAGCGCATAACTTCGTTAATTAAACTTTCGACCGCAGCAGCGCAGGTTGAAATCGAAGATACACGGTGGAGAATAAAAATTCATAGAAATTACCCATAACATAATTAAATGTTATTTTTTTAAGTATTTGTTGTTCATCTATTTAGCATTGCCACACGGTTACACGGTTGTTCAGTGTTTAAGTTAAGAAACTAAGTTTATAGAAATCTCATTTGTACAGGATGTTCTAAAAATGTGGTATTAAAAATATGCGTGAGAATTGAAATAAGCATCCAAGTGAATTGTACCATTACCGGGTGGGTCTAAAATAAATAATAACACCACCTCAGGTAATTACGACCCCCTTTATCCCGGAAGGCTCTAGAAAAGCCTTGTGTGGGAGGGGGCTACACATTTAGAGACAAAGGGCACACACCCAATATCCGTGTATAGTGGAAAAAGCTCTCTCACAGTATTTTCCACTGCCACGACCGGGAATCGAACCCGGAACTTTTGGGTGAGAGGCAAGTGCGCTCACCTCTCGACCACCAGTCACACAAAAATGTTTAAATGTTTATTAACCGCCTTCCAAGTCATCCGAGTGACCATCTTACGTCTAGGAGATTTAGATTTGTCTGGGTAAAGGAGACGGAGCCCTACAGTTTAAAGTGGGATCCGAACCACTTCGCTAGGTATGTACAGAGAGAAATCCAGTCGGCCATAATATTACATAATATTTGCATGTGATAAAATCGGTGACATTTTTTAATTTATATTACATACATGTTTTTTTTTATATTCCGGAGTACTCATAAATTTGGTAAACGTTTATTCAGCGTGAAAGTAACATACAGTGTGCAACAGCAAAATTGAATAAATATAGTATTTCAATTATTGTACATATTCAAAAAAAAAATCCCGACACCCCCCGACAGGGTCTGTACAGCTTTCAAACAGGTCATGACATCCCCATGAACCAGCCATGACACCCCATGAACCACCCGAATTTAAGAACTGATTATTATCCGTATATACAGATCCTGTTTGAAAATCATACCGACCTGTTTGAAAATCGTACAGACCTGTTTGAAAACCATACAGACCCGTTTATAATTCGTACAGACCTGTTTAATAGGGAGCGCAATATTTGAATTTCCCGCCAATTCGTGAAGTTAGCTACAGACCTGCGCATGCGCGGCTAACTTCAGCCGGCTCTTTACACAAATGACCTTGGAAAACCAAAATGAACCTCCATAAGAAATAAGATGGGATTTTGGCGTCGAAGTCTCATAGCATGTCTACTGACATCTACGACAACTATTTATTGCTGTCAATCACTACGGCGTTTTCCATAAAACTGGCAACGCCAGCTATGAAGAATTTTGATATTTTTATGTCTTCTTCTTCTTCTTATTTGATGGTGAAAAAGAACACTGAAATTGTTTTTGCTAACCTGCAATAACAAAACGCTGTAAGTTTTTATGTTTTTCGTTTGTTGTAGCAACTTTCGTCAAGCAGACCGTTCATTTTCGCAATAAATACTAAGACCATAAGCATTATTGAATAGATAATAAAAAGCTCTTTCAAATGAGGTATCACAACCCACTATTTCCCATTCATTTCTAAATATTTTTGTATTTGCAGTATATCTACAAGTCGACCTTATGCGATGATTTTGTATTGTTTTAATCTCAGTTTTGATTTATATTTTACCGATGATAAAACAGTATTCTTTATTAATAATCGTTAATTTTTAAAAATGCTGTACTTTATTCTTTCATAATTAATTTTATTGTGAAATAAATTCTCCTTAGCTTGTGTTTTACAGTACTTAAACTATTCTGTGACTTTCTTTAAATGTGACCAATTCCTTTTAAAATTTTGTAAACGTTTTTCTATCAGTCATTACACAGTTGTGCTTTGTCGAGAACGGACACGCGTTATTTAGAAAGTAAAAATGTGTTAAAATTCCGAAAAGAAATAGAAGTCGCAGTGACAGTTATAAGAGGTTAAAAAAGGATAAGAAAAGGTGGAAAGGAAACGGTGCCATTGCGCCCCTAGAAATTCAAGTAAGACCTTAAAAAGAATGTGAACAAGTAAAACTCTTAAAGCTAAATGCCTAACAGTAAGTACTTAAGTATTACATCATTATCTTATGTAAGTAATTTATTGGTGTATTATATAGAACTATTTACACAAGTCAGGTATACAAAATGAGTTGCAGATAGCTTAAACCATTAAAGTTAGACAATAATTCCAAATTTGAAGTCAAAAGGCTTTAATTTAAGTAGGGCCTATAAGCGCGCCTATTTAAATTGCCACCTATTCATAATTCTGTATGAATAGTAAACACAAATTAATAGGAGTTACCCAACTTTTCTGATTTTGACAGGGACTTGCATTGGACTGAACATGTACAGCGTGGGTGGGTGTAGTGTTCAAATTATTCAACTTTAAATCTCCAGATTATGTCAACATGGTGGACGAAATGTGCATCGAGTGGAGCGTTGTTCAAATTGAAGCCCAGTTTTCATCATCTCCAGGTGATGTCAGCATGGTGGATGAAACCCGCGTCGAGTAGAACATTGTAGTAGGTTTTTGGAAATGGAATCTTTTGAATCTCAACAAGAGGGAATGAAATGTCCTGATTTAGTATCTACACAAAATTTGTGAGCTATGAAAACATTTATATCACTTCTTGAGTTTTCAAGATTTAAATTTTTCGCATTATATCTAAACATTTTTATCAACTTCACTTCCATATAATAAATAACACTTCACGGAGCGCCGAGTGAAAAAAATATATATCTCAGTTTAAGGAAAAATATGATTAAAAGTTTTTCAGCCCAGGTTACAAACAAGGAATCGTTCTAGTAAAAGACCGAGTAGAAAACAGCTCTATAACAATGCTTCCGCGTGCTTCTGAAGATTCAGTATCTGTTAAATCCATTATTCGTTATTCTCCTATCTCAAAAAGTATAATCATTACATTTAATTAATTAATCTCGCGTTTAGTGGTCATCAAACGTTCAAACCGATACGAACATCACAACACAGATTACAAATTCACATTAAAACGTGGTTAAAAGTCATTTTACTATGTGAAAATTTAATTCACACCACAAGCAATTCGCAACAGATTGTTTAAAACCAAGACATTCGACGTAAAACAATGATAAATGAAATGTTGGAAGCGTCATGTCACCATGTCAGACGCATTCAGATTTCTCCATGGCATACTACGGTTTTCGTGCTTTGGTGGTGTTACACGATGAAACAAATCCAATGCAATATTTAATACACCGATCACTTGGGATATACGCACGTATAAAGACCCAGAATAGCCTCGTCACCAAGATGTGTGTCACTTACTGCCATTATTGCAAAAGTTATTAACATTTATATAATAGTGCAGGAAAGAGGGTTTTTCGCCATTATCTCGATAATTTATTTATCGATTTGAAAGCATAAAAAATGAAATTAAAGGTCTTTTTAATACCTACCTAATAACTTTTCTCTAAAACGCAAATGGAAAATTCTACGGCTCGAAAACTGAGTTTTCCGACTTTGGTCGTTGTTTGCTTCCACATGGCGCTGAACTAATGATTTTTTGATTTTTAATAAATCGAAGCCAATAATACGATTTTACTACTACTGGTGGTTGTTTAAAAAATAGGGCCAATCTGGCTGTACGTCGATACGAATTTATCATTTACTAACACACACCCCCCATGACCTACAACCTTCAGATACCTGTAATAAACCTGTAATAAATTAAATCTACTGTTTTTTTACACAGACTGGTGTATAAATACACGCTACATAGGAAATACTTATAATCATATAAACTTTTCTATAAAGTTTTGCTCTATTTGCAGTGCCAATGTGATTAGTTTTAATGATGTGTGCAAAGCATTTTCTTGTAAACTTCATCAATCATCGATGCAGTCCGTTATTTAATAAATGTCGAGAAAAATAAATTACAGCTCTATATGTACACAGGTCATTTAGAATATTGTCAGTTAATGCACGGGGATATGAAACCCTATAAACGATTCTTAATATGGCAGGGAGTTCTGCTTATACTAAAAACTGTTTTACTAAAACAGCAGTTATTGCCTTCGTGTTTTTTTAAAATATAGAAGAAAATACAGGTCCGGCACAAAGAGGTATCCATTTTAAATTGAGTTTTTATTAATGGCTAATTTTTTTTTTCAAATATTGAACACAGGGTTCTTGAGGAAACACGGAAATTTTATGTTATAAATTTCATCAGTCAAATGATCTCCTCCTTATAGTACATTCTATTCCTTATAAGTAAACGTAAAATGTCAAAATTAGCCAAAAAAATCAATCATTCGGTCCAAAAGGGCAAACTCTGATAAAAAAGTCACCTTCAATTTCATTTCAAGCAAAAATCACAATTACTTCACCAAAAATCTAAAAAAAATTCACGAAACATCGATAATTCCAAAATAACCTAAAACATGTTACAATATTCCATTTATCAATTTTACCGTATAATCTTTCCAAAACATTCACCTAAAAAATACCGCCACCATATAGCATTCGACACCCAACACACTTTTCGCACCTCTGGTATAAATCCTAAATTCGTGTCCATAAATTATTTACAACTCATTTTCTATTCAATTTTAACCTTTTCTCGAATTGCTCCCCTGACTATTTTATATATTTCATATCAGTCCACGTTTCCAAATTAATGTCACGACTTATTCTCGTTCCAACGCGCCAACACACTTTCAACTCCATATTTACCCCCTTCAAACATCATCACGCGTGACAATTCAAGGACCATATTACGTGCGTGCGTAAAGTATGACCATACGAGGACGGTTCAATATATCCAATTTCTCTTTCGTGCTATATCTCCTAAACCAAAACAGATTCGAATTTCATTTAATTATCAATTAACTTCGTTTTTTATTGTCCAAATAATCATATAATTTTCATTTCCAAATTTCCATTTTTTTGCAAAGACGATGCAATATTGCGCGACCCTCGCCCGCACGGAATGTCAAGATCCAACTTTCTAGAATGTAATGGGTGTAAAAACGTTCGTGCACGACTCACGAGGCACGATTAACGAAACGATAGCAAACAATATAAAAGACCGAGCTCAACACGCTTTCGGCAAGTCAGTGTCGGTACCCGAAGTTAGTAATTCTGAATCTCGCCAGTGCAACTCGTGTTCGTGCTCCTTCCTAGGTCGGAACCTAGTAAAAAACTATTTCTGATTAATTTAATCTGCCACAGCGCACCTAATTTTAAGTGAATTCTTTGACATTTTTTTCAATAAAACTTCATCGAATCAAATCTCCCAAGCCGGAATTTATTCGTTGTCGAAAAGTTACAATCTAGTAACTGTAAAAAGAATAATACTTTAATTTTATTTAAACCTGTTTTCGTTTTAAATAATAAATATTACAATGCGTTCTAAAACCGAGCGTTTTAATGTACAACAGCTGTATACAGAGTGCTCCAAATACTGGAAGACCTTTTCTGCAGGTATACGAGAAATAACTGTTTATGTCTATCCAAGTGAAATAAATTCAAAAATTTTAGAAACAATGTTTGGAAATACTTCGTATAACTACTTAGAAATCTTATCGAAAACTAATTGGTTGCTAAAGAACTAAAATCATGTTAGAACACGATAATAAAGAGTGTCTTGATATATTTTTGGATTTAGCTATAAAGCTTTTGATGGTCGGTCGTGAAGTATTCACAAAAAAATGTACAAAAAAACAAATTACAGGATATGGGCTAGGGATATTTAAAAATCTCTTATAGAGAACATAAAGTAAGAGTTAATGAAGTGCACAGTGAATCGAAAATTGTAATCACTGACTTCCCCCAAGGAACTGTATTAGGGCCTACTCTATGTTTAATTTGAACTAATTGTAGTAGAAATGGTAGGATCTAATAAATATTTCTTTTTCTTCATATATATTTGGAGTTATTGAATTTAAGACCTTTTAGTTGATACCCACAACATAGTTCTTGAATTTTGAAATGTTTATCCTCCATTCTCAGCTTTTTAAATTCTCGTATACACAAGTGACACTCGAAAAACCAAGACGGATCTAATCAAAACTAGCTGGTCTGTCAAGGCCTTAAAACGTAGCATCCAAACGTACATAGACACACGGATTGATATACGCATTATTCTCCCCAGTGTGCTGCAGTAGGGTAAATAACTGTCTTCAGTAACGTTTTGACATCTTTGCTAATTCACAATTAATTTTAATTAAATATCTCCCTAAAGTATTTTACTACATACAACATATAAATCATCAGTGTTTTTTAATATTCAATAAATGTCAAAAAATAGAGTGTCTGTTACTGAGAGCTTATTATTTACAAAGGTAATAATAATTTAGGGGATTGCTAGCTAATGGAAGGAAATATGAAATATTATAAACAATTTTAATGCGGCTCGGAATATGTCTATTTCTATGTTTACAACGCTATAATATGCATGACATATATAAATCAGAGTAAAGTTATAATTTAGTCCAGGCGGTATTTGTTGTGGGTTGGGTGAATCGGGTAGTATGGCAGATTTTTGGCTTAATCGCTCCTAAAAATCATAAAAAATTATAATTTCACTATGCGCTAGTTTGAAAATTTGGGCTTAATGTTTTATTAAACAAAATGTGAAAAAAATCCTAAAAATTCCATTTCTTTCTTCCTATTTTTTCATATATCTCAGTAACTATCACTTTTAGAGAAAAAAGTGAAAAAGTTTTGTAATTAAATTATAAATAAGATGCAGTTAGTTGCGAATCCAAAAATTCAATTTTACTATTGCAAAAATAGTCAAAATCGCAAAAAAAATTTGAAATAACAAGTTATTTGTGGAATTTTTTTCAAATACTTATATTATACGTAGAATCTTCATACTTAGCAAAAGAAATTTTTTTTTTAATATAACAAATCTTCCCACTAAATTTCATCAAGATCGGACTTTTAGTTTTTGCATAATAATTTTGCAATCTAAACTTTGTTTTGAAAATTTAGAAAGTTAAAAATTTTTGGACATACAAAAGAGCACTCAAATTTTCAAATCTATTTTGAGATATTAAAATCCTTTAATTAGGAGAGCCTAGGAAATTATATACAAATTATATAAACAAATGCAATTACTTTCAAAATTTTCAACGGATTTCAAACATATTTTGAAAATACTCGGAAAGACGCTTTTTTAACAAATATGATTCATTTATTAGAACCGGTGTTATGATAGGCCAAAGTTGAACTCAATTTATTTCGTCCTACATTGTTTTGTGTTGCTTTAGGTCTGCAAAATTATTATGCAAAAACTAAATGTCCGATCCTGATGAAATTTGTTGGGTTTTATTATATTAAAAAATCTTTTTAGCCAAGCAGGAAGGTCCTACGTATAATATAAGTATTTTTTAAAAAATCCACAATTAACTTGCTATTTCAATTTTTTTTTGAGATTTTTACAATTTTTGCAATAGTAAAAATAAATTTTTGGATTCATAACCAACCGCATCTTTGATTACAAAACTTTTTCACTTCTATAACTTTTCCCTAAAAGCAATAGTTACTGAGATATATGAAAAAATAGGAAGAAGGTATTTTTTCACATTTTGTTTAATAAAAAATTATGTCCGTGTTTTCAAACTGGCGCATAGTGAAATTATCATTTGTTATGATTTTTAGGAGCGATTAAGCAAAAAATCTGCCATTCTACCCGATTCACTGAAACATAGGTGATTTTAAGCAGATACCGCCTGGACTAATTCAGCAGAAAACAGTTCTCAATAATACCTGCTGTATGTGCTCTGTTCATTCTATTAATTTTAATTATCTATTTAGACATTTTGCGAAACACAAAATGCATAAATAATTTCTTGATTTGACCTTTATCTAATGAAAAGTAAAATGCATTCAACAAATAACAAAAAAAGGAAAATGGAAATTTATAACTGGAAATGAAAAATTTGACGGCTAATGGATAAGAATATGAAAAATTATTAATGACTTTAATGTAGTTCAGAATCTAAATTCAGGTCACAAGGAAAACTGCATTACTAGAAACATGTTCGTTAAAATAGCAATTGTAGCCTACATATCTTTTTCAAATTTTACGGAAGCAGATTTAACGATTTTGACAAGTTCGTGGCCTGTACTCAAGACACAAAATACTGACACCAATTTAGAAGAGTTTATAAAGAAATACTTACCACAACCTTTAATCCTAACAACACACAAAAGTAAAGAGTTTGTATTAAGGTTAAATATTGCGAAAATTGTAATCGACTTCAACAAGGACATACAGTTTTTGGAAGTACTTTCAATTCAATACAATTATATATTAGTCTGCAATGATCAGAAGCAATTAAAGTTGACATTGAACAAATTTAAATCGACTAGAAGCTGGAATAGCCGAAAGAGATTCTTAATAATAATCGAAAACCATTTGACATATGAGGATCTCAGTGAGTGTTTTCTTCTATTATGGAGTCATTACATTTATAACACTGTAATATATACAAGTCAAAGCAAATTTTACACTTGGTATCCATACGCTACAGAAAATAGCTGCGGAAACTATGTTAACGTAGTAAATGTACAACATACGCACCCTTACGCGAAGAAAATCCCAAGAACCTTCAGCAATTGTACACTAAAAGCAGCATGGACCCCTCTAGCCACAGCAGTGGAAAATCCTCTCAATGAAACAAATACAGGCGTTGCAATAAAAGTTATGGAAATGATTGGTAAGAAAATTAATCTAATTTTCGCCTATGAAAAAAATGGGTCGAATCAAGAAACTGTCTTGAACAACTCCAGTGATTTTGGCGAGCATATGAAAAAAGAACACATTGATATGGTTTTGTATTATGAAGGTATCTTTCCATGTAAAAAAACAGTGGCATGCCTGGAAAACAGTATTACTATTATCTACAGCGATCTATTTTTTATACTGCCTCCTAGAAGCAAACGACAATCAAACATATTTTCTGCCACTTTAACAACTTGGATAATTATAACGGTTTTAATTAGCTGCTTCCTTTGGAAAATGTTTACTAAAGAATCTCTAGCAACAGTGGTTCTGACAATTTTGCAGCTGTGCCTTCAGCAAGGTATCCCACAAACCCCAAACACCAGGGCAACTAGAATTCTCTTTGCCTCATTTTTGCTCTGGAACATTTTTATATATGCTGCGTATCAAACTGCGTCAAGTAGCATTGCAGCGATGCCTTCGTATCTGTCCAAAATTAATTCTCTCGAAGAACTGCTTAGAACTGATATAAAAATAATGGTTCGGAAAAATTACAAATGTAATATATTTAGTAACGACCCAAAAATTGCTGCCGCTGTTTTACAGATATTGCTTAGAAGTAGATATAATGACTCAATCAAGATTATGGAAGAATTTATAAGGAATCCTCGATATGGAATATACATTAGCAGTCTTACCATGGCTTATCTCAAAAATCCAGAAAAACTGGAAATAATGTCTGACGCAAAGGTATGGTATTTTTTTTATGAGGACATATATTTGATCCTACTTTCCAGAGAAAGGAAAATGGCATTCGCCAATTAAAAATTAAGTTCCTTTTAAGCTTTTATTAAGAATAGTGACAGAGGAGCAATTGTTAAAATTGTATATTTACGGCCTATTAACAACTAATTGTAGATATACTTTTCAACAAAATTACAGACATCTGTCGCCAGGTTACTAAAATATTCCTCTAATCGTATATATGTATATATACAGGGTGTCTCACCGGGAACTGAATCGATCGATATAGAGAAAAGTACGCATCAGAAAATTTTGGAAATTTAGATAATTACTAATGTCGGTGTGGCCAATCCAACTAAAATAATTACAAGCAGCTGGCACTTCCGCTTATACCGGAAGTGGATACCAATTTGCTTATTTCAAATGGAATATCCTATATATTTTAGGGTTTTCGAAAAGACCATAAAATTCTGAGTAGAAAATATGTAGCATATTCTATAACTAAACCTAGCTGTTTCAGAGATATTTGACATTTTATACAAAATTATGCAATAGGTGCAACGGTTTGCAAGAACCGTTATAACTTTCTTCGTGTAAAAGATCCACATTTGCTTCTTGTCACATAAAAAGAACGCAAGGAGAACTACGTTTTACAACTCAAAAAAATTAAATATCGTACCAAGTTCCGTTTTTCGCGTTACATTTTGTCAACTTCAAACCGCGAAAACTTGTTTAGGTCAAATGGAATACTCTGTATTTCTTTACGTCAAGTTGTATAAAATTGAATTCCCTTTTTTCTGATATTAGCATTGTGGGGGTTAAAGTTACAACTTTTTGAAATATTTGCGATTTTATTAGAAATTCATGAATTGTAATCATTTCATCAAAATAGCCATGATTAGAAACAATCAGTCATTATCTTATGTCAAAAAATGCAAGCACGTTTAAATTACACCCACGAAGACTTTTTAAATTTGTTTATTATTTATGGAGAATGTGATAAATTAATATCAAGAACTTGCAGCACATTTGCTACTCGATATCCAGAAAGACGGAAACCGTCACCAAACACTGTAAAACGCATACTGAAAAATTTTAAAAATTATGGCTCTGTCAAGGCAAAAATGCAAAGAAGAAAGCCTATTGCTGATGACGAAAACATTGAAATAGTCATGCTGGGATATTTTCATGCATTTCCAAGGATGCTATTAAGACAAGCTGTTTTGGAATCGGGACTATGCAAGGATTCAATTCACAGAATTTTATTAAAACATAAATTTCACCCGTTTTCATTCCATGTGGTTCAAGGATTTAAAAAAACAGATTTCCTAAGAAGACAGAATTTTTGTGAGTTTATTCTAATAAGGTCTGAGGGTCACGATTCTTATTTGGGAAATATTATATGGACAGATGAAGCAAAATTTACTAAAAATTGACTTTTGATTGTCTTAATAGCATCCTTGGAAATGCATGAAAATATCCCAGAATGACTATTTCAATGTTTTCGTCATCAACAATAGGCTTTCTTCTTTGCATTTTTGCCTTGACAGAGCCATAATTTTTAAAATTTTCCAGAATGCGTTTTACAGTGTTCGGTGACGGTTTCCGTTTTTCTGGATATCGAGTAGCAAATGTGCTGCAAGTTCTTGATATTACTTTATCACATTCTCCATAAATAATAAACGTGGGAGTCTTCGTGGGTGTAATTTAAACATGCTGGCATTTTTTGGCATAAGATAATAACTGATTGTTTCTAATCATGGCTATTTTGATGAAATGATTACAATTCATGAATTTCTAATAAAATCGCAAATATTTCAAACATTTGTAACTTTAACCCCCACAATGCTAATATCAGAAAAAAGTGAATTCAATTTTACATAACTTGACGTAAAGAAATACAGGGTGTTCCATTTGACCTAAACAAGTTTTCGCGGTTTGAAGTTGACAAAATGTCACGCGAAAAACGGAACACTTGGTATGGTATTATTGAATTTATTTCAGTTGTAGAACATAGTTCTCCTTGTGTTCTTTTTATGTGACAAGAAGCAAATGAGGATCTTTTACACGAAGAAAGTTATAACGGTTCTTGCAAACCGTTGCACCTGTCAAATTTTCTATAAAATGTCAAATATCTCTGAAACGGCTAGGTTTAGGTATAGGATATGCTACATATTTTCGACTCAGAATTTTATTCTCTTCTTGAAAACCCTAAAATATATAGGGCATTCCATTTGAAATAAGCAAGTTGGTACCGACTTCCGGTATAAGCGGAAGTGCCAGCTGCTTGTAATTATTTTAGGTAGATTGGCCACACCGACATTAGTAATTATCTAAATTTTGAAAATTTACTGATGCGTACTCTATATCGATCGATTCAGTTCCCGGTGAGACACTCTGTATATATACTGTGTCCCAAATTGGGTATCTCTGTTATTATTAGAGACAGAGAACGGTTGAAATTTTAAAAAATTTCCCGTATCTGCCTAATTTGATGACTGGTGATATTTTAATAAGTACATTGTTAAGACACTTTTTTAATGCCACTAACTTTGTTTTTTCTTATGGACGCCATATTGGATTTTTTGTATGTCCAATAGTGCTCGTAATTCCATTTTCAATGATGTATTACAATGTCAGGGAAAAATTATTTACTGGTGTAAAATATGAAAAAATTAAGTTTTCTAAGTAGGCAATGAAGAAAATTCATTTTAAAATAATCCAATTTTATTAGCTTCAACTTAAAATTAAAACAAATTAATTAAAAACTTAAAGTAAATTGGTCAATATGTCGTCCTTGTTCATTAATGCAGTTTTGACAGCGCTTTAATATTGAACTACACGCTCTCCTTAAAGTATTTCTGTTAACAGCAGCTAAAGTATTTCTTACACGTTCTTCTAAAATTTTAATATTTTCTGATGGTTCAAAAGTGTTTTCCTAACAATGTACTTATTAAAATATCTCCAGTCATCAAATTAGGCAGATACAGGAAGTTTTTTAAAATACATCTTTTCAGTTTCTTTAAAATATTTCGGAAACGAAGATAGCTAGGTCAAATTTAAAAACAGCATCGAAACGGTCACAATATTCTGCAAAAGAGTCCCCATTTAACCGTTTCTCTGTCTCTAATAATAACAGAGATAGCAATACATGCACCCCCAATTTGGGACACAGTGTATATGAGCACCGGAGTTGGTTTGAATAAAATATTTCAATATAATATCAACTTTGGATATTGCTATCACCAGTTTAAAATATTACAGTAAACGAACTCATTTTCTACAGGGATATGAGAAATAACGGTTTATGTCTATTCGAGTGAGATAAAATTCGAAAATTTTAGAAACAATATCTGGAAATACTTCGTATCACTAACTTAGTAATCTTCTCAAAAAGTAATTGTTATTAAAAAAAATACTTGGCTGCTGAGGGATTATAACTATATGTTACACGTTTAGAAGATGACAGAAGAGGCTTGATATATCTTTGGGTTTAGCTAAAGTTTATTAATAAGACAATAAAAAATATGTATCATTGGATATGTTGGATATTTAAAAAATTCGTATAGCAAATAAAAAACAAACATGTGGTAAGCGCTAATGGAACACTCAGTGAATCGAAAATTATAAACATTTGCGTCCCCCAACAGCAGAAATGATAGGACCTGTTTCTTTTTTAGGCAAGGAAATATAGCAGTCAACTTTCAATTTTTTTTTAGAGTAAGTCGGATTGAGATGAGGTTTTTTGCATTCGTTTGGTTAACTCGTCTAGAAACTTTGTGACATATTTTGGTCTTGTACTTTTTTGAAATTGCATTGCTACATCGAAAAGTGCATGCTTATAAGTGCATCTTTTCAAGTGATCTAGATCAAGACAAAATTCATATCTTCCACAAAAAACACCCAAATCATACGAATTTCAGTACCCGGGGGTTTTATGAGTCGCTGGACCTGAATATTATATCCAAATGAGCCCCCTGTGCACCTAGACGTCAGGACGGCACTAGGAACGTCATCATCTGGAGTCCCCTGTAAACTCATGAAAAATCGATCGAAACTCGTTACTCGGGGGTTTTTTTGGTCGCTCGTCCCAAATCTGACATCGGCAACCTCCCCTGGAGGACATGGTGCGTGTGTCCTGGCTAATAACGTCATCGCCTGGAGCTTTACTGAAATTACTTATCAAATCGATCGAAATTCGTTACCCAAGAGTTTTTCGGGTCGCTCGTTCCGAATCTGATATCGGCAACCTCCCCCGGAGGACCTGGTGTGGGTGACCTGGCTAGTAACGTCACCTCCTGGAGTTTTACTAAAATTATACCTACTTATCAAATCGATCGAAAGTCATTACCCGGTGGTTTTCGGGTCGCTCGTCTCGAATTTGACATCGGCAACCTATTTTAAAGCAAGGAAGTTCCAAGTAATAACTAATGATGATCATGAAATTCTTGTACAAAACTTATACAAAATGGGCATGTCCTCTCTTTTTCAACGAACTTACTTTATCACCAGAGTTGGAATAGTTGATTCAATTGAAACTATTCGAGGTATGGGGAAAATGAAAGGTATGGGTATATGCAGGCACAATTTCAAAAATATCTGAACTTTATATTTCTTTTTACAAATATTATATTATTATATTCTCAATTCCCTTCTTTAGCACAGGGATTAATCTGTAGGAAGGTTCCCCCAAACATCAATGTATTTACACATCACACATTCCAGCACACATTCCTCGGTATCCATTATTCTAGAAAATAAAAAATAAAATTAACAAGAGAACATATATCTGCCCTTTCATTAACTTTTTTGACAAATAAATACAACAGTGAAATAACTGGACGCCATAGCTTAAGAAATTCCAAGAGATGACGTTATTAGCCAGGTCGCGCACCAGGTCCCCCGGAGGAGGTTGCCGCTGTCAAATTCGAGACGAGCGACCAGAAAAACCCCCGGGTAACGAGTTTCGAACGATTTGATAAGTAATTTCAGTCAAACTCTAGGAGATGACGTTATTAGTCAGGTCACGCGCACCAGATCCTCCGGGGGAGGTTGCCGATGTTAAATTCGTGACGAGCGACCCGAAAAACCCCCGGGTAACGAGTTTCGATCGATTTTCCATGAGTTTACAGGGAACTCCAGGTGATGACGTTCCTGGTGCCGCCCTGACCTCCAGGTGCACAGGGGGCTCATATTCAGGTCCAGCGACTCAAAAAACCCCCGGGTACTGAAATTCGTATGATTCGAGTGTTTTTCGTGGAAGATGTGAATTTTTTCTTCATCACTTGAAAAGATGCACTTATAAGAATGCACTTTTCCATGTAGCAATGCAATTTCAAAAAAGTACAAGACCAAAATATGGCACAAAGTTTCTAGACGAGTTAATGAAACGAATGCAAAAAACCCCATCTCAATCCGACTTACTGCCAAACAAATTGAAGGTTGGGGCTAATTTTGTATTATATTTTCTCGCCTATTTTTTTCATATAGTATTTGGAATTATCAATATTTTAACACCTCTTATTTGATACCCACACAATAGTTTTTGAATTTTGAAATTTGTATCCTCCATTCTGAGATTTTTCAATTATCATGTACACAAGTGGCACTCGGAAGATCAAGACGAATCTAACGACACCTCATCTATCAAAACTGGCTAGTCTGTCTAGGCCGTAGAACGTATCATCCGGACATACATACACACAGACTGACAAACATTATTCTCCCCGGTGTAGCTGCACTAGGTTAAAAAATCGTCTTCAATAAAATTTTGCGCTCTTTGTTAATATATTGTTAATTTTAATTAGGTACCTCTTTAAAGCATTTTTCGGAATACAAAACAAATCAGTCCATCCTAATAGCTTATTATTTACGTAGTTTGTAATTTGGAAAATTGTCAGCTAATGTAAAGGAATAGAAGTACTATAAATGATTTTAATGCGATCCGAAATTTAAGTAATTTCTGCATTTGCACGTTTACTTGAATAAAGAGTTTATTATTATTATTATTATGTACATGATATAGAAAAACCAGAGAAGTTCATAATTTAGTAATCACAGAAAATAGTTCTGTATAATTTACCGGTCTCTCTGTCGCGTTAATTCTATTAATTTTATTTTATTTAAAACAGTGATTTGGCCTTTACCCAACGAAAAGTAAAATGCATTCTAATATTCAATAAATAACACAAAAAGTAAAATGGAAATTCATAACGGCAACTGAAAATGTAGACGATTAATGGATAGGAATATGAAAAACTATTAATGGATTGAATGCGGTTCAGAATCAAATTTCAGGTCATAATGAGAACTGCATTACTAGAAACATGTTCGTTAAAGTCGTAATTGTAGTCTACGTGTCTTTTTCAAATTTAACAGAAGCAAATTTAATAAATTCGTGGCCAGTACCTAACGCACAAAATAACAACACAAATTTAGAGGCGTTTATAAAAAAATACTTGCCACAACCTCTAATAATAACAACACATAAAAGTAAACAAAATTTAATAAGATTAAATATTCCGAAAATTGTAATTGACTTCGACAAGGACGTAAAATGTTTCGAAGCACTCTCGATTCAATACAATTACATATTGGTCTACAATGACCAAGAACAATTAGACCTGGCATTGAACAAATTAAAATGTACTCGAGACTGGAATAACCGAAAGAGATTCTTAATAATAATCGAAAACCATTTGACAAACGAGGATTTGAGTAAGTGTTTTCTTCTCTTATGGAATCACTACATGTATAACTCTGTAATATACACAAGTCAGAGCAAATTTTACACCTGGTATCCATACGATACAGAGAATATCTGCGGAAATAATGTTAACGTAGTAAATGTGAATTATGTGCATCCATACGTAAACAAAATCCCAAGAATGTTCAACAATTGTACCTTAAAAGCCGCGTGGACTTCTCTACCTATGGCAATGGAAGATCCTTTCAATAATACATGTCCAGGTGTTGCAATAAAAGTTATGGAAATGATTGGTAAGAAAATTAATTTAATTTTCGCCTATGACAGAAATGGCTCGAATCAAGAAACTGTCCTGTACCACTCCAATGATTTTAGCGAGTATATGAAAAAGCAACACATTGATATGGTTTTGTATTATGAGGCTATTTATCGATGTACAAAAACAGAGGCATACCTTGAAAACAGTGTTCCTATTATCTACAGCGATCGATTTTTTATACTGCCTCCTAGAAGCAAACGGCAATCAAACATATTTTCTGCCACTTTAACAACTTGGGCGATATTAACGATTTTAGCTAGCTGCTTCTTTTGGAAAATGTTCACTAAAGAATCTCTAACAACAGCGGCTCTGAAAATTTTGCGGCTGTGCCTTCAGCAAGGTATCCCGCAAACCGCAAACACCAGGGCAACTAGAATCCTCTTTGCCTCATTTTTGCTCTGGAACATTTTTATATATGCTGCGTATCAAACTGCCTCAAGTAGCATTGCAGCGATGCCTTCGTATGTGTCCAAAATTGATTCACTCGAAGAACTGCTTAGAACTGATATAAAAATAATGGTTCGCAAAGATTACAAATGTAGTGTGTATAGTAACGACCCAAAAATTGCTGCCGCTGTTTTACAGATATTGGTTAGAAGCAGATATAAAGATTCAGTCAAGATTATGGAAGAATTTATAACGAATCCTCGGTATGGAGTATACACTAGCAGTCTTGCCATGGCTTTCGTTAAAAATCCAGAGAAACTGGAAATAATGTCTAATGCCAAGGTATGGTAATTTTTTTTTAGAGCTGATATTTGATTTATGGAAAGGAAAATGACATTCACCAATTAAAAATGATGTTCGTTTTAAGTTTATTTTAGGCATGGCAACAGAGAGGCGCAATTATCAAAATATTATATTTACTTTCCTCTAATAACTAATCGTAGGTAGGCCTCTCAACAAAATTACAGACATTATGGCCAGATTTTTAAAAATATTTCTCTAATCGTGTATTAAGCATCGGGAAATAATTTAAATGATATATTTCTATAATAATTCCAACTTCTCACAGGTTTTAAATATTACAACGAACTAATTTTCAGCAAAGGTATGAAAAATATCTGCTTATGCTTGTCCGTGTCAAATAAAAATAATTTTTTTAGAAACAATGTTTGGAAATACACTATAGTCACATCAATTTTAACTATCTTTTTAAAACTTTTTGTAGAGCACAAAATTTATAAATACTGGATTGATTTGACCTTTATTTGACAAAAATTAAAATGCATTCAATACGTAACAGAAAAAGTAAACTGGAAATATATAACAGCAATTGAGAAAATTATAGGCTAATGTATAGGAATATGAAAAACTATTAATGATTTTATTGTGGCTTTGGATTTGAATTCAGGTCATAACGAAAACCACATTACTACAAACATGTTCGTTAAAATTGTAATTGTAGCCTACGTGTCTTTTTCAAATTTTATAGAGGTAAAATTAATAAGCTCTTGGCCAGTACGTAATGCACAAAATATGAACACATATGTAGAAGGCTTTATAAAGAAATACTTGCCACAGCCTTTAATACTAACGACGGACAAAAGTAATGAATCTATTTTAAGCCTAAATATCCCGAAAATTGTAATTGATTTCGACAAGGACATAAAAAGTTTCGGAATACCCTCGATTAAATACAATTATATATTAATGTACAAGGATCAGGAAGAATTAAACTTAACCTTGAACAAATTTAAATTCACTAAAGACTGGAATAACCGAAAGAGATTCTTAATAATAATCGAAAAACAGTTGACAAAAAAGGATCTGAGTGAGTGTTTTCGTCTCTTGTGGAATTACCGCATTTATAACGCTGTAATATACATAAATCCAAGTAAGTTTTATACTTGGTACCCTTACTCTTCAGAAAATAAGTGTGGAAGCAACACTAACATAGTAAAGGTGAGAGAAGTGCACCCTTATGTGAACAAAATTCCAAGAAAGTTCAACAATTGTACCATAAAAGTTGCATGGACTCTTATGAACGTAGCAATAGAAAATCCTTTCAATAAGACAACTCCAGGTTTTGCAATAAAAGTTATGGAAATGCTTGGTAAAAAAATGAATCTAACTTTCGTCTATGACAACCATGGCTCAAACCAAGTAGCCGTCTT
This sequence comes from Leptura quadrifasciata, assembly GCA_963675555.1. Classification (NCBI taxonomy): domain Eukaryota; kingdom Metazoa; phylum Arthropoda; class Insecta; order Coleoptera; family Cerambycidae; genus Leptura; species Leptura quadrifasciata. The sequence continues at coordinate 4,597,406 of OY776682.1, read as the reverse complement.
GTATCAATCCGTTAATTTTAGCGAGTATATGAAAAGAGAACACATAGACGTGATTATATACTACGAGTCCATTTTTCCATGTACCAAAACAGAGGCATACCTTGAAAATAGTATTCCTATTGCCTACTCCTATTTCTTTTTTATATTGCCGCCTAGAGCTAAACGGCAATCAGCCATTTTTTCTACGACTTTAGCAACTTGGGCAATTGTAACGGTTTTAACCATCGGTGTCCTTTGGAAAATATTTGCTAAAGAATCTCTAACGACAGTGGCTCTGAATATATTGCGATTGTGCCTTCAGCAAGGTATTCCGCAGACACCAAACACCAGGGCATGTAAAATTGTCTTTGCTACATTCTTGCTTTGGAATATATTTATGTATGCTGCGTATGAAACTGCAACAAGCAGCATTGCAGCGATGCCTTCTTATATGTCCAAAATTGATTCACTAGAAGAACTGCTTAGAACTGATATAAAACTGAAGGTTCGCAAAAATTACAAATGTGATGTACATAGTAATGACCCAAGAATTGCAGCTGGTATATTAGAAAGATTAATTAAGAGTAAATATCAGGATACATTTAAGGTTATGGAAGAATATGTAAAGGATCCTCAGTATGGAGTGTACACTAGCAGTTTTACCTTGGCCTTCTTAAAAAATCCAGAACGATTGGAAATAATGTCTAATGCCAAGGTATACTATTTTTTAAATATAGACAGTCGAATGAAAAAGCGACAAAAATGTTTAAAAAAAATTTTTTAAGGTACAACCACAAGGGACCTTCACATATTAGACCCTTGGTCATCTGAAATGGCCAATTACAAAATTTTTGGGAGGTCCAACTTTTTTTATTAGGAAAAATGTCATAAATCTGTCAAAATTAATTTGTCCTACTTTTTCGCACGTCCCTCATGATATCTCCGAACCAATCGAGATAATCAAGATTTTTTTTAGTCAATAAAGAAAATGTGAGCAGAGGTTATTGAATTAATTTAGTCTTTATGGAAAGCCTAATTTTTTTGTAAAATTAGGTAAAACGTTAACGTTTATTTTTCTTGCAGCACTTCTTTCAGTAAGCGAAAAACTTTTTTGTTTTAAGAAATTTTGCCATAGTGTATGCTTATGAAATGAAGCTGACACATCAAGGAAGTTTTTGAAAAAAACGCAGTACTCTACGACTTATACGTTACAAGTTATTGTTATTAGAATTTAAGTTTCTGCGGGCAGGATACTTTATGAAGCTTCACTCGCCTGGTTCTACTGTGTTTTTGTTTAAATAGTGATGTGTGATGTCAAATAATATTATTCAGCATTTTCAGCAAAGAATTCATCACTATAAATCTATAAATACGTAGTCATAGTGAGATTTTTTCTGCAGACGTATAGTTCAAGCAATAAGTTCCCGATACATAAAAAACGCAACAAAATCTTTACGACATAATTATTATCGCCGCGGGCCATGGCGGCATGCTGCATCAAACGACCCGACACACATTAAAACCCTATAAAGGTAAGCGAGTCAATTGCGGTCGAGACAGCACAAAGAGTAATGGTATTTTAATGAGGTCGTAAAGTTTTTGTCGCATTTTTAATCTCTCGGGAAGTCCTTACTTGGACTATAACTCGATTTCTCTATCAATAAGTCCTATATTTATTAACAAATAAAAACGTCGGCTCCACGCATATCAAAGGGATTAGGTAGGATAAAAATGCACCGACCACTTGGCAATAATATATTGACTGCACTGATAATAAGGTGGTAAAGTAATAGAGAAATAAATAACGTCTCCAGAGAAAAATCGTACCTATTCAAATAAAAGACTGAAATACACTTCAACAACCTAATAAACTAAAAATGTACATTAATTAGTTATAGTATAGCTAATTATTAACGCTGATTTTAATGAGGTCGTAAAGTTTTTGTTGCGTTTTTTGGCTGCCCAGTAAATATACACCCGACTATATAGTAAATACGGCCAAAATTGTAACTGGTCAGTTTTAAAGCACAGGACCGTACGCACTGAACTTGATATTTTGTCCTATATATTTGGCAATGGTATCGAGATTCGAACGGTAGTTGAAACTGTGCTGGCGAGTCCGAGACTGGCAATGTAATCAGCCTGAATGAACCATCTACCACTGCATTGGTTTTAAGGTAATAAAACGAACAGGCCTACTAGCACAAAAAAACTCGTAAATCGTTTCTTGTCAGTCAACGTGGAAGTCTAACAACGTGCTGTCTATGTGCCAGTGCAATGCATAAATACCTATTATAATATGAAGCGTAGAAGTTTAGTTAGTTACTGTTCATATTTATAAATATTTACTACTGTATAAAAGGTAAAATATTTCAATTATTTACTAATTTACCATGGTTTTCTGGAGACCATTTGAAACAGAGGATAATATAATAACGCCCGAAAATCCCGAAGTAGTTGCACCGGTTATTGTCGAAAAAGCCGAAATAAATTTAGAGTTTAAAAACCAAGATTTACACGTACAAAGTCAACGTATTATTTTAAATATACATGAATGTTTGAAAAGCGAAAATCCTGAACAATGTGAGAAAGAAATAATACGACGTATTAACGAATTAGCTAAAATATTAAAATCAACAATTTATCGCGTAATTCAAGCAGGCGATGTTATAGATCACAACGGAAAGAGGAAACGGAAAAATACGAAATTAAAAAATATTGATGATGCCACTAGAGATGTAATACGGCGTATAATTTATAATATGTATGAAGAAAATATAGTTCCTACGTTAAAAATGATTCAAGAAAAATTGAGCGATTATCCTGATTATAATTATAGGTCTTTTTAGATACACTACGAAATGTCTTATTAGAATGCGGTTTTAAACATAAAAAACTTGACAGTCGTATGGTAATTATGGAATCGCGACGTATAGTTTCACTTCGAGTAGATTATTTGGAAAAAATTAAAGAATATCGTAAACTAAACAGGCATATAGTGTATCTAGACGAGACGTGGTTTGACACCCATGATGTTGTTCAGTATGGATGGGTAGATAGTTCGCACAATTGTGTTTTAAATACTCCATGTTCTAGAGGAAAACGCGTTATCATACTTCATGCGGGAAGTGAAAATGGGTTTGTACCCAATGCGTTGCTCTTGTCGGCCAAAAAAATATCGCAGTCTTCTGCAGACTATCACGAAGACATGACAGCCGATCTATTCGAAAAATGGTTTTCTCAACAGCTTCTACCAAATATTCCGCCAAATTCGGTAATTGTATTAGATAATGCTTCTTATCACTCGCGTATATTAAATAAAATACCAAATAACAGCACAAAAAAGGAAGACATTTTAAAATTCATGAGAAAAATAAAATGGAAATTCCTGTAAAAGTTCCAATAAAACGCGAATTACTGAAAAGAATAAAAGAACAGAATTTCAAAAAGGAATATGTTATTGATAACTTATCCAATATACACGGTCATACACTTTTGCGGTTACCTCCATACTATTGCATATTTAATCCTATCGAGATGGTTTGGGGAACACTAAAAGTACGTTTATGAAAATGTAATAACTCTCCAACGTTAAGCGCGATAGTAATTAATCATATAAGAGAAGTAATAAATGACATTGACAATAATACTGATTTATGGAAAAATTGCGTTAGGCATGTAATTGGAGAAGAAAATCGATATCCAAAGTTACCCCCTAGTGCGCCGATTTTAATTCAACTGGATAATGATTCCTCCTCAAAAAGTGAAGATTCGGACGCGTCAATTAACATTTAACTTTTCTTCATTTTTTCATTCACTTTTTTATTGTTACATTTCGTGGAATATATTTTATTTAGTTGACAAGAAATTTTAATTTAAGTTAGGTACTTCATTCTAGAGAAATATTTTAATTTTGTTTTTATTTATGTTTTATATAAGTATACAAATATTTAATTTTGTTTTCATATAATAATTCTTTGCTTTGTTCAAGAAACTTACGTTTTTATTTTAGAAGAAACTTAAATTTTTATTTTATTTTTGACTAAAATCGTTGCCCCTCGTTAATCTAACCTGTCCCATCCCCTCCTGGCAAGATATGTTCATACCTTCTCATTGGTCCTTGCTGAGCAATAATATATTTCAATATAATATGGGTTAACTTTAAAACTAAAACCAATAAATTTAAATATTTAGAAAATATGTTATTGGCGAAGTGAACCTAATAAACAAAAAATAATAAAAATGAATACAATCTTAACATTTTATTATGACAATCATTTCTATTTACCTCCGCCCATGTACAATAAAGAGATACCGACTGTTTTTGCCGGCTTTTAGTTTTTATACGGTTTCAATTCCGGTCGTATATACTTTACCTGTTCGCACAGATGTTAAAGGTTTTTTGTCTGTTTCCTAATTTATTACATATTAAGCTATCTAAATAAATAAATAAATAAATAAACACCACAGAAGGGGGTTACACATTGAAAAAACGCGGACATACAACCATTTCCTCCGACAGTGCCGGAGGCAGGATTCGAACCTGGCGGTGCGATACCCGTGTGATTAATCGCGATTACCATCTTGCGCCTTAACCCACCCGGCTATCGACCAGATTAAGCACATTGTCCGAATATTGAATTTCTCTTTAGTGCATCTTAACGAAGGCGATGACGCATTTTCAATTTCACTGAATTGGGAAACATTTTAAAGATTTTGTAAACTAATATAGGTTTGGCTGTAGGCTATATGAAATTTCATTTTGACTTTTCCACTTAAAATGTTTTCCTTATGTTGCAAAATCTTTTCGGCACAAATGTCTTGCCTTTTTTCCGCGGCACATATAATTGTTTTTAATCCTTACAATCTAGGATTTTGTGTCCCTAATTTGTCATTATCCTTCAAAAGTTTGTCCACAAAATAAACATTCCATTGTTAAGCACTAAGCAATATGTAAAAACTCAATAAAAATAAATATTACTCATTCGCATTCACATTACACAAAGAAAAGTTCGTTTCTAACTGGCAATATAAGATTACTTATATTAATTAAATAGTCCACACACTTGCATGGCGCGCGGTGGGCCCATCTAGGTTCGAAAAACTCATAGCTTTAAATAACAAAATTTCGAAAACTGTAAGTCGTAGAGAACTGGGGTCTATTTAAAAAACTTCCTTGAGGTGTAAGTTTTATTTCATACACAGATGATATGACAAAATTACTCAAAATAAAGAAGGTTTTCGCTTACGAAAAAAATGCTGCGGGGAATTTCTTTCTCGAAATCTATCAACTTTAAAGAAAAATGTCAAAGATCATTTTTTATTACATTGGTGTAAAAAATACGAAAATATTTTTTCCGAAGCGAAACAGTCAATTTTTCTGATTTGTTTAAAAAACTTTGTTTAAACAATTCCTGACCACATTTCCATCTGGAAAACCGTACTTTCTTATAAAGGAGCACATTATGAACAAGATGGCATAAAAAAGCTTTGTTTAAACAATTCCTGACCACATTTCCATCTGGAAAACCGTACTTTCTTATAAAGGAGCACATTTTGAACAAGATGGCATAAAAATATTCCATCCGAATAAATTTTCCCTGTCGATGACTGATTGCGCCCGGACTATTCGGCAAAACAAACTCTCCAGAAGGTCTACTGACGAATTTTATTAACACGCATTTTTGCAAAAGACAAATTTCTTGAAAAATGCCACCCATCTTGCTTATGAGATTTTATAACCATTCTTTTTTTATTTTATAACATTCTCACCGATTGAAAATAAGTTAAATTTCTAGTCATATTGTTTATCTTTTCCAGCTGAATACGATGTTCGTTCAACTGGGTGTCCAAAGAGGTTATCCATTATTACCGACGTTTAATTATTGGATCAAGAGAATTATAGAAACTGGCATATTACAGAAGCTTATGAGGGACACCACAGCTTTGAAGAGATCTCTGGTCGTTGAAGACTACTACAAGCTAACCAAAGTGGAATTTGGTTTTTTACAACTTAAACCAGGCATTATCGTGTTGATTTCAGGCTTGCTCCTTGCTACTGTTGTATTTTGCATAGAGTTGTCGTTAAGTAAGATGAAAACATTGTTTCATTTTTAACGATTTCTGTCACATATAACAACTATTATATTAGCACCAGAGGTGTTTGTAGCAAGCACACAGCCTTAATTGTTGGCTTGCCTGCACAGCGAAAACCATTGGTTTTTATCTGTTTATATACAGGGTGTATCAGCACGAATTAAATTAGTTGTATTTCCAAAACTACTAACAGCTATGCTAATTCTTTTATACGAGTACCAAAGTATTTATATTTTTCATTTTCGGTTGGAAATGGCAACCAACTTCGTTATACCACACTTCATATCAAAATCTTACGGTTTAAGTTGTATACAATTTCTTATTTCTTTTTTGATACAGACCTTTCAAAAACAAATAATAAGTATCAGACATATGACAAACTTAAGTTTCAATGATTGCCAAACCTCATTTTTTTCACTTCATGACATTAAAAAATACTGCAAAACTGCACGGAACAATATCATAGACTGTCTAGAGATCACGTGGCTAAAGGTGCATTTAGATTTAAAATTTAACTTTTTACAGCGGTCAGCTAGAAATCTGGGTTAAATAATGGCTGATACGTACGATACGTAAGTACGAATTTTTTTACATAGTAAATAGAAAAGGTTTTTACTAAAAATAGGAGCCTATTTTTTTTTTCACCCTATGCTTGGCTTTCTAAATTGGTGATATATGTATTGTCCTGTACGTTATTATTAGAGTTAGAGAATTAAAAAAATATTATATAAAAAAAATATTTAAAAAAAAGTTTTTATTTAAATGCTCTAAAAAATTAAAAAATAACCTTTGAAGTAAATCAAATCCATCATTTTCTTACATTATATAATTTTTTTTATAATATAAAAGCTTGTCGCGAGATTTTCCTGTGTAAAGGAGATTGCTCGCGACAAGCGTTTATATCATAAAAAAAATATAACAAAATGAAGGGTTTTATATCATTTTATTTTTTCCTTATTAGTCTTTTGATATGCTGTAATCTCCAGATATCGATTTCGAGACGAATAGGATCCTAAGCGGTAAAGTCGTCCGCCATCTTGAACTAAATTTTTGACTAGAAATTCGTAATCCGCGACCGCGAAAACCCCCAGATATCGATTTTGATCGATTTGGACCTAAATGACAAAAACCGAGTCATATAGACGCCGTCATTTTGAATTTCTGAATTTTGATTAAAAATTCATAATCTGCGACCTCAAAAACCCCCAGATATCGATTTAGAGTTGAATCGGATCTTAAACGGTAAAGTCATCCGCCATCTTGAAGTCGCCATCCTGAACAAAATTTTTGACTAGAAATTCGTAATCGACGAACCCGAAAACCCCCAGATATCGATTTTGATCGATTTGGACCATAAATGACAAAAGTTATCCGCTATATTGGCGCCGCCATTTGAGAATTCATAATTGGCGATCTAGAAAACCCCTAGATATCGATTTTGAGTCGAATCGGATCATAAACGGTAAAATCGTCCGCCATCTTGTTTTTTCTTATATGAAAATGTTAAAGTGTATTGTCATCAGAGTTATACATATGTGCAATATTTCAAAGCTCTAGCTTAATTAGAACTAATTTAAATTTTGATTGCAAGATTTGACCTAAACAAATTAACAAACAAACATTGCAAGGTAAAAGGTTTTAAAAAATTGCAATTATTAAATTTTATCCCGACCAAGATTTTCATATTTTTTCGAATAACTCGACAATTCCACGTCAAAAACAAAATCTGGCGGTTGCTGGAAAGGTAATTTTACGCTGAATTCATAAATGTAAAAATATGTAAGTATGGTGTTGCATTAAAAAAAAATGACCCCGAAGATGCTCGGTATAATACATATTTCCTCCTGATTTTCAATTTTTATCTTATTTTAAACACATTCTTTTTTTTATATATATACATTTATTTAACGTCGGCCTATTTCCGCTACTGAGGCCTAACACCGACGCCTGTAGACGAGCTACCCCCAACCAGGAATTTTGCCGAACCTCTTCCCTTAAGAAGAGTAGGGATCTTTTACTTGCCTAACATTTAATAGACAAGGGACCGACGGCTTTACATCCCCTCCGAAGGATGGTATATCTCCCATACAACCCTCGCCTAAGGTTGTACAGCTTCCGCGCATACACTGATATACAAGCCGCTGGAAGATGTGTGAGGCGAGGACGCGGTTTCCGTTCGAATGGTCACCCATCCAACTACTAACTGCGCCTGTCGTTGCTTTACATCGCATACCGAAGTATGTACATAGTAAAGGCGCACCTACGCTCGCCCCTAAACACATTCTTTAATTATGCTATTTTGAATATAAATGATTGTGACAAAAATTAACCCATTAACATTTTTCAAAACGTGAAATATTGATTCATGTAAAACTGACTGAAATAAAGGACCCCGCACAGAAACATGGGATTTGGAATCCCGATGAAAATGGTTGAAATTGAGCTGTATTTCAGACCTTCCTGACGAAAAGTTCAAATATGACCAAGGATCGAGGACCTTTTATTTTGGAGTTACAACGAGGTCAAAATTGAGATATGTTGTAATTCAGACCTTCCTGATGAAAAGTTCAAATGGAACCAAAGCTCGAGCCTTTTATATTGGAGTTACAGCGAGGTGAAAGGTCAAAAATTCAAATACATGAGATTTGGGATACGGATAAAAATAGTCGAAATTGTAATATGTTGTGGTTCAGACCTTCCTCATGAAAAGTTCAAATGGGACCAAGGCTCGAGAACCTTTTATTTTGGAGTTACAGCAAGAGTTAAGGTCGAAAATCGATATATGGGACTCAGGATCCCGATGAAAATTGTCAAAATTGAGATATGTTGTAGTTCAGACCCTTCTAAGATAAGTTCAAATGGGACCAAGAGTCAAGGACTTTTTATTTTGGAGTTACAGCAAGGGTAAAGGTCAAAAATTCGTAAATTCGTGAAAAATCTTCAAAATAAAAGTGTCTCGAACTTAGGTCCCTTTGAACTTTTCATCAGGAAGGTCTGAACTACAGCATATCTCAATTTAGACTATTTTCACCGGGATCCCAAATTTCATGTATTCAAATTTTCGACCTTTGCCCTCGCTGTAACTCCAAAATAAAAGGTCCTTGAGCCTTGGTCCCATTTGAACTTTTCATCATGAGCGTCTGAAGTAACATATCTCAGTTTTGACAATTTTCACCGGGATTCCAAAGCCATTTATTCGATCTTTACCCTCGCTGTAACTCCAAAATAAAAAGTCCTCAAGCCTTGGTTCCATTTGAACTTTTCATCAGGAGGGTCTGAACTACAACGTATCTCAGTTTTGACAATTTTCACAGGGATTCCAAATCCATTTATTCGATTTTCGATCTTTGCTCTCGCTGTAACTCCAAAATGAAAGGTCCTCGAGCCTTGCTCCCATTTAAACTTTTCATCAGAAAGGTCTGAATTACAACATATCTCAATTTCGTCCATTTTCATCGGGATGAGTTCGAATTTTCGACCTTTGCCCTCGCCGTAACTCCAAAATAAAAGGTCCTCGAGCCTTGCTCCCATTTGAACTTTTCATCAGAAAGGTCTGAATGACAACATATCTCAATTTCGTCCATTTTCATCGGAATCTCAAATCCCATGTGTTCGAATTTTCGACCTTTGGCCTCGCTGTAACTCCAAAATAAAAAGTCCTCAAGTCTTGGTTCCATTTGAACTTTTCATCAGGAGGGTCTGAACTACAACGTATCTCAGTTTTGACAATTTCCACCGGGATTCCAAATCCATTTATTCGATTTTCGATCTTTGCCCTCACTGTAACTCCAAAATAAAAGGTCCTCGAGCCTTGCTCCCATTTGAACTTTTCATCAGAAAGGTCTGATCTACAACAAATCTCAATTTCGACTATTTTCACCGGAATCCTAAATCACATGTTTCTGTGCGGGGTCCCTTTCATATGTAACTTTTGTTAAAAGAGTATATATCTCGAAAACAGCACATTTTTTATATATGGAGGCTAATATAGTTTTGCATTATTTTTTAACGAAAAATTATATACTGAAATAAAATTTGGGTCATTTCTGTTTTTGAAAGGTCTGCACCCGTCAAGAGAAAATAAAAAACTGAACATCACCTAAACAGTAAGTTTTTGATATGGAATATGGAAATAAAATAACATTAGAATCCATCCTAGAATTTAAAAATTCAATAATATACAAGGTGTTCCATTTAAAATAGCGAAGTTAGTTGCCATTTCTGGTACAACCGTAAATGACAGAAAAATATAAATATTTTAGTTGAAAAGAACAGCATGGAAAACTTGTGTATCTTCATAAGCTACCTATCATGCATTTTGGCACAGTAAAAGTAAACCCCTTTTAGATATAATCGTAATCACTAAAAGAAAATTATTAAGACCTCGTGACGTCTTAGCATATCCATACTCATTCAGTTGTTTATGAAAATTAAGAAACATTACTTGGTACAAAGATAAACAAAATAATAAGCTATATTTTTATGGAGTTATTTTTCTTCGTTTTTGATTTTTCTTTATGCAATTTACAAACACTGAAAATCAAAAAGTAAAACAAAGTAGATGTCTATTAATGCGTTTCATTGACAAATATTTCTGCAAAAAATTAATTCCTCAAAAAATGGAATATTTACAATGGATTTTCTGAACCACTCACTACAGGCTCGGAAAATCCGAAAAATCTGGAAATTCTATACCTGCTCTCTCTCTCTCTCTCTCGGCCGATTTTGAAAATTAAGAGAAGTTATTTTTGGTACCAAGATAAACAAAATATTCTAGGTTTCTATGAAAATAATTTCCTCTTACTTTTTTAATTTTTAAAATTTTATAAATAAATTATAAACACGAAATTCAAAAACTAAATCTACAGAAAGATGTTTTATTTATCTTGGTATCAAATAACTTTTCTTAATTTTCATAAACAGTAGAATGAGAACGGATATAGAATTATCAGATCTTTCGAAATCCATTGTAAAAATTCATTGTTGGCAGAAATATCTGTTAATGACTCATTAATAGACCTCTATGTTTTACTTTTTGATTTTCAGTGTTTGCAAATTATATAATTTTTTTTTAATTAAAAAAAAGGAAAAGTGAATTCATAGATACAGGAATTATTGTTTATCTTCACACCAAATATTTTTTCTTAATTTTTATAAACAGCTGAGTGATAGCGGATATGCAAAGATCTCGACGACGCGATGCCTTCGTCATCGCGAAAATGCATTTTCACTGCTTCAAAATATGAATCGATACGCCCGACCCACAATAATGCATTGTGGTCTGTCGTATCGAATCATTACAGTTTGGATGTAATTGATAAAGCGGTAGGGTATTGTTGTGTGCGCACTTCCTCAGGTGTTTCAAAGCAGGCTTCTGGATAAAAGGAACTTTGTCCAATTGATAACGTGTAGTTCTTATGGGCTCTACTTATTCGTCAATTCTGTTTTGTATTGGTTTTTCAATTTACAAGTACACTTAGGATGAATGCATACGATTAAACATTTTCTTGCATAAGAACGTTATTCCTTGAGGCATAACGGGCTCTTTTGATCATTGAATGGAAAAATACGTTGGCAAAAAAATATGGATGGAATTAGCTTTAATACATACAGCAATTTCTTGCTTTTTCTGGACAATCCTATCCCAGATCTGTTAAGAAATTTTCCCAAGAAGGTATTAAACAAACTGATTTTATTCAAGAATGTTTTGGTTGTTAACTGTGTGTTCCAGCCTTTTTAATAAATTGTACTTTTTGGCTAAATAATGAATAAAGATCATTTTACTCTCTCTATTTTTTTCGTTACATCTTTACTAACTAAAAACAAATATTGGAATACAAATACAGGGATATTACATAAGATATGCAATAAGTACCTCATTTATGTGACTTGCCTAGATATTGGCTACGAGTTCACGATTAATTAAGGCCCAGGAAACATTCTGAATATAATTTGGAGAATAAACAAACATTGACAACAAATCCCCAAAGCCAAAAAAGAAGTTAGAATTTTTTGTAATATGTCTCACAAAGTAGGCCATGGATTTCAAATTTGTTTTCACTAAAATATAGCTCACAAAAAATGGGATAACCGTTTCTAAAACTTTATTCTTCTACAGTAAATATTAAACAAGATATTTGGCGTGGCCCTTGTAAAATAGACAGACGGTATACTTATACAAGGCAGTTTTAAGCAGACAGGTCTTCGAATTCGTATGATACCTACCTACATATTTACAACCGAGTTTTACAAGCCACAACCGCAATCAATTCTACATCGACTTATGAGTTTGAACTTAATATTTCCAGCAAAGAATTATTCCTATAGATATATTTATTATTGATAAAAAAATAATATAAGAAGCTTTGACAAATTTAATAAACATTTTAATACTTTAGTTATACCCTGAAAGTGAATAAACTGATGACATACATATTTATAGGTAAGTATACCTGTGCGCGAGTATTATTGTTTTAACAAGTGATAACTTTTCCAGTTAATAAAAGTAAATTTTATAAAATGTATTATACTCTTCAAAAACAAGTCACCGAGTCTACAAAATAAGAGAATTAATGGAAAAAGCCTCAGCGCCTGTGACGTTTATAGGTACAATAGAAACCTGAACGTCATTATACAGCAACAATTCCTTATGGATACGAACTATCCGAGAGGCTACGCCGTATAGGTGACAAATTTGATGTTAGGACGGTATTTCAAACGGGGAACACTTTGAGATCTATTGTAACAAAAACAAAACCGACAAACCGGGAGCAGAATTAAAAAAACTGTATCTACAATATCTCGTGCGAATGTGATAAATGTTATGTGGATGAGTCATCCAGACCTTTCAGTGTGAGGTTGGATGAGTACAAGAGTTACATTAGAAATAATAAAATTCAGAAATCAAAGACTTGTAAACATGCTTGGGAAGACAGACATAAAATAAACTGGGACTCGGCAATCAGGAAGAATCAGCAGTAATCTTATTAAATGAAAATAAATGCGTATCGAATTGTTCTGTAGATATTTGTACAACCTGGCTACCAATGTCAAAAGTAGAGCTTAACAAACTCGACATTATCTAAAAGAAAATATCAGAAAGATTCTACTTTCCGAAACGCCAGCAAAATACATTATTTCTGTGTTTATTCGGATTTATATTTGTAAAAAAATAACTTCTGACTGTTCCTTTGACGTAGACTTTTTTCCAATAATTCTTATTATTTTGTAGATTCGGTGACTTGTTTTTTAAGAGGAAGTACATGTGGTAGAAAACCCAAATAAAAGGAAAGAACATTCTGGAATGCCACAAATAACTTTCAGACAATATTGTGAAAAGATTAGTTGCATATAACTCTTATAACTTCTTTGAAACAAGGCAGAATTAAAAGAATGGCCGGATATAATGTAAGTATGTAAATATAGGCATATAATGGAATTACAAGAAAATGTTTGAGTATCTAGTCTTTAAATAGATGGTGCAATAGCTTTACATGGTAGCAATTAGCAATAAGGTTTAACAAAAAATACCTATATGTGAAGATAAGAAACAAAAACTTAAATTTTTAACATTATACTTTATACTTACCCCTGTTATTTACTTCAAAGACGAAAATTTGCAGCCGGATTTTTACGAAACACTGTCACAAAAACCTTTTTTACATAGATGCTTAAAACGTTGCTCAACTTAAGTGAGTTATGATTGGATGTGAGAACAAAAAACTTGCACAATGCCCGGGAAACTGTGATGCACCGGTAACTAGATTTTCAAATCTCTTCAACAACTATGTCTACCGTAGGGAATTTTTAGCGACTTACCATTAAGTAACGGTATATGTGGTTATATTCCTTAACGAATTAATTGACTACCAGAATAAATATGCGTATACCGTTAATCACAGAATATATCGTAGTGATAGATTCTTATGAGATTTGACATTTGACGAACTTCTAAACTTATTTGCTAATAAGACTAGTGGCGAACGGAAGAATACGCGGATTATTTTTTAGTCTTTAACAGCGTTTAGAAATTATTTGTAGAACTAATGAACTCTCGAGTAGTGATCCGGTTGTATTATTATAATTAGTTTAAGTAAGTATATGATAAATATAGGATAAATCGTGTGATATACGACACATAATATGGTACTTATTCAAAAAATACTGTTCGATTACAGCAAATGAAATTTTTAATTACATTTTTGATAAGTATTTTAAAAAGTATATTGAAATCGTAGTAAATATACATGGTGTCCCGTAATAACGTGCAAAAAATGCAACTGTAGATTGTCTGTCAAAAATTAGGAAGGGTCCTTCATATAATTTTTTTCAAAATAACCCTTTCCTGTCCAGCTACCCCGCTTAAAGGGGTGTGCCAAAAAACGGTTTTTAATTTCTATCTCAAAATAACGTAATCGGAAAAATACGAAATTTGGCACATCTCGGTTACTAATCAAAAGATATCTAACGAAATCATTTCATCCACCTAGCGTGTACACAAAGGGGTGAAATTAACTACCCTTCTTGAAATTTTGTACATATCTTTCTGCCTGCTATTTTTTTAATAAAAAAAATAACAAAGTATTATGATTCATTTAGAAATTGTTTTATCTCTTGAAAAAATTTCGTAATATCGACCATTTTTGAGAAAAAAATTAAATTACATCTGCCTAAGTGATCAATCAAAAGCGATGAGCACAATTATACAGGGTGGGGCAATAATGCGTTGGACCTCGATATCTCGAGTTTTACGTTAGCTAGAAATTTTTTAAAAAATTGCAAGTAAACAAAATAAAAAAGTCTATAATTGGAAATTATTTTCGAACATACAGGGCGAGCCAAGACGAAATTACAGGACCAAGTACATTTTTATATCAGTAGTTTTATATCAGGACATTTTTTGAAGCCTCTTTCTAGGATCTATCCATTCCTATATTAGCATTGAATATCTCCCAACCACTTGGATTTAACGAATTTTTTTGTTGAAATAATGCAATCTGCAGATGGATATTTAAAAAATCACCACAGTCACAATTATGGGTTTTAAGAAAAACTTATATGAATACCAGTTACGAGACATTTAATTAATATTTTTTAATCATTTTCATTTCTTAAAAATGTACAGGGTGGCCAAAATTTATTTTTTAATTAAGAACATTTTAAATTGAATTTTCTCAATTTTTTCAAATGGAACACTGTATATTTTTCGACGATGTGATGTAGAAATGAAAAACAAACATTTTTTGTAAGTACTTCCCTATGGCTAATTGCAACCATTTTCGTTTTATAAATAAATAAGCGTTTATTTATGGTTAATATCTAAAAACAACCGCCGTTGTCTTCATGTTTAATTTTTTTTACTGTTTAAATTCATCTTTCGTGTATTTTGTGTTAGTTTTTTTTAGTTTACTAATACATTTGCTTTTCAATACTTTCGTCTTTAATTTGTAATGTCTCGTGCAATTTATAAGCACCAAATGATCATATCAGTACGTTATATTGTCAAATTATAATTTAACACCAGCCTACTTTTAGTATTTTACACTAATATAATTGTGATCATCGCTTTTGATTGACCATTTAGGCAGATGTAATTTAATATTTTCCTCAAAAATGGTCGATTTTACAAAATGTTTTCAAGATATAAAAAAAATTCTAAATGAATCATTAAAACATAATATTTTTAGTCGCACATTTGAACTATGTTAAGCCCAGTCAGGCTATTTATTGTTCGATTGCAACAGACACTGGACTGCTAGATGGCGCCTGCTGACTATTTTACATGTCGTTATTGTAAAAATACCGGGATGTACCAAATAGTCAAGGGATTCTCGTGCCAGTCGTCACATACCTACCTTGCACTGACGAGAGTCAACAGCTCGAAACTATAATCTGCAAGTGGTGTGTGACGGCTGGCAAGAGAGCTCCTTTAAGTAGGATCAGTCTTTCGGCTAGTGTTTGATGCAATCGAAGCATTAGCGTTTTGATGGTAATATGCAATTATTACACTTAACGCGCCAGACTTGTGTAACTTGTAATTCAGCGCTCGGCGGGGCACATAGCCCGGAGAGTAGCTGTTGGTTACAATCTGGTTACGTTCCTTATAGTAAAATAAAGATTTTATAGAGGAGTTTGCGGCTAAAAATATTATTTTTTAATATTCCGCCCTCTAAAAGCACATTTGAACTGAATGAATCATGTTTAGTTATTTTTTTTTATTGAAAAAAAAAATAGGAGGCAGAACGATATTTAGAAAATTTCAAGAAGGGTATTTAATTTCACTACTTCGTGTACATGCTAGGTGTATGAAATGATTTAGATGCCTTTTGATTAGTAACCGAGATGTGCCAAATTTCGTCTTTTTCGATTCGGAAGTGCTATTAAAAAATGTCTCACCAGCAAATAACTCCCTTATAGCAGGTAAAAAAGTTACCTACATCCAAAAATCAAGATTAAAAAAGTTACAGCTATTAAAAAAACGTAACAACAATTCAAAGTTAGACAATAAAATTAAAATTTAATTGTTAATCGAATGGCATATGTTTCAAACCTTCCTTGATCGAAAAATAGTTTTAAACTGTAGCGCCATCGCTGGTGATAATGTTATAATAGCAAATTATACTTAATGAAGAAGGCGTTAGCCATAGAAATCTATTACCGTTTACAGCTTACGAGGTATCGGCTGTGGTAACACCCTATATATATTCAAGAGTAAGTGTGGGAGTGTTTTGAATTCAGCAAAGTGTGCTCCATCTGGAACACCCTGAATACTAATAAAATATAATTTTGGAATGCCACTACCTGACCATATCTTGATGGCTGTATCCCTAACGTCGACGAAGGGATGAATGGTTGTAGGGCAAAGGAATCACAAATTTAAAAAAAAATTTTTTTAATTACAAATAGTGCTTAATACCTACTATAAATAATGAGCCTCTACAAACCAATACTGTATTCTAAATCATGACATAAATGTCGCCTGTCATGAGATCTACCACTTTTCAGGTCGCATAGAATTTGAATTTTGCACTGAAGATCACACGTCGGCCTCACTAGGCTATCCCTGTAGTAATTCCTAAAAAAATTTACTTATGTAACTGGTTTATCTCACTTATTTTCTCATTCTTACCTATGAAATATATCGAATAAGCTCTCATCGTTGACCATTCGCTCAATGAGCCTATTCCATTCTGTTGGGGTTAGTGACTTAAGTTGATATGCATCTTTGGCTGAATATAGTTTGTACCATTTGGGTTCGTTATCCTCCTCATTAGCTTTTGCCAAGTCCATTGTCCACGTTTCGTGATCTATCACCTCCTAAAAATATATACGCAAACTAATTATAGCAGAATAATTTGTTGAACAAGCAGCATTTACCCTAGTAGAGAGCTCATGATCACCATCGACATAGTAAATTCGATACGCAGGATTAAAGTTCTCGTAAGTTGTTACGGAAGGGCCCAAGTAAGCAACACTCGTGGGTCTACCTGTAAATTTCAAAAGAGTTTTATTTTTATTTTTCCACGCCTCCCATCGTAACAATCTCGCTTTTTTCTTACTGTATTCTGTGGTCTCGTAGAAAACCTTATACTCGTCAGCGTGGCTATGACCGTAGAATTGAGCTGTGATCGTGTTCTCATAGCGCTCCACTATTGAATAGAAGTTCCTTGACCACACTTTCATGCAGTCAGGACTACCAGGAGGGATGTGACCTGGAAAAAGTACAACTATTTACAACATCCGGTTCATCTGATGTAACATTTTACCAATTAAATGAACTTTCTCTCCGTTATTTTCAGCTTCTTGCAACTCATGAGTCAGCCACTTCAGTTCCTTGGCCGGGTCTGTACTGTTTACTAGCAGCCACCTACGACAGAAATAGTTTGAGGGGCTATTTCTTGTCACAATACGAGCTTAGAAAAGTATAATCTCTTATAAATGCTATCGCTTTTTTGCTGTAGACACACATAAAACCTCTCAAGAGTACAATAACACTTCATATATGTGTTTGGAGCCATTTTCAAGAGAAAAAGGGTCAAGAAAAAATTGTCAAAGAAAATAATGCTAGGAGTTCGTGGAACTGGTTCGGTTCCGGGGTCTCAATCTGCCTACTCCCCAGATCTCACCACGATCCGTCTCTAAGGCCTCAATCTGCCTACTCTTTAGAGCGAACTCGCTGGCAGTATCGGACGAAGTGTTATTTATACGAAAGCTGTCTGTGGGTGGGAGAGTGGTGAGGGGTTGAGGGTCTGTTGATGGAGGCATCAGAGCAGAACGGCTGCTATCAGGATTATGAGGTGTGGATGAAGATTGTGGGGCTAGCCTGGAGATCAATGATTTCCAAGGGACTGGAAGACGATGACCGTCATTCCTTTTGTTTAGACAATTGGGACGTTTTTCAATCTCAATTGCTTCGTGGATGATTCGCGGTTTCTGGAAAAATGATGGTGCTATGGTTTTGGTGTTATCGAAGTCTATATTATGGCCTGTTAGGAGGCGGTGTTAGGCAAGTGATGATGTGGGATCGGATTTTCTAACTGCAAGACGATGTTCGTATATTCTATTGTTAATCCGTCTATTGGTTTGTCCAATGTAGGTTTGGGGACAGTTTGAGCAAGGTATTTCGTATACACCGTGGGAATCATTAGGTATTTGGTCTTTTGGGTTTCTGATTAAATTGGAAATTGTTTGGTGTGTTGTGAATATGGTTTTTATGTTATTGGATTTCAGGACTTTTGAAATTTTGTCTGTGACACCTTTGATGTAGGGTAGGAAAGCTGTTTGCTGAGGAAGAGTTTCTGCCTGTTGAATTTGGGAAGGATTTTGTGCTTTGTGTATGGATCGCGTTCTATGTCCTTTGTCGTAACCGTTTTGTAGAAGTGCTTCCTCTAAGGTTTGTAGTTCGGATTGTCTGTTAGTCTGAGGGATCTGGTTACAAGAGTGTTGACAACGGAATTTATTTGTGATGGATGATGGTGTGATTTTGAGTTAAGGTAGCGGTTGGTGTGGGTTGGTTTTCTATACACAGAGTAAGAGAATTGATTGTTGTTTTGTTTTGTAACGAGGACGTCTAGGAAAGGGAGGGAACAATTGTTTTCGATTTCAATAGTGAACTGGATCTGAGGGTGTATATGATTAATGTGAGACAGGAAGTTGTTTAGAGAATCTCTACCATGTGGCCAGATAACGAAGATGTCATCTACGTATCTTAGCCAGCAGGTAGGCTTTAGTTCGAATGAATTCAGGGCTTGGGTTTCGAAGTAGTTCTCCATGTAGATGTTGGCTATGACGGGGGACAGAGGTGATCCCATCGGAGCTCCTCTCACTTGTTTGTAGTAGTTCCCTTGAAAGAGAAAATAGGTGTTGGACAGACAATGTTCTAGAAGGGTCAGAGTGCTGGGAGAAGACACTATATATATATATATATATATTATATATAACAACGCTGAAGTATTAAGTCTAACAATACGTGAACCGGTTAAGATTTTATTATGCCCAATAATTGATTTCCACTGAAGCCGAAAATAGGGTTTACTCAAGTGTAATATGTTAATTATAAATAATATTAAAGTTTAATAGATATTAAAATTAATTTTGTAGGATGAACACAATTACTCACAAAAAATAATCAGATTAATTGTAAATAATATTAATATTAATATATTAATCTAATTGTTTGTACAGGCTTAGATACTATATTTATTGTTTTATAATAACTATTGCATTTTGTGTGTGGCTACTCAAAATGTTCAACAATTAAAATATCTAATTTGTTAAACAGCATAATTGTATAGAAAAATCTTTTTCTTAGTATATTTATTTTGTTATGTTCTGTGTAAGGGCAGACGGTAAAACTCATGGTGAGCGTACTTGCCTCTCACCCAGAAGTTGCGGGTTCGATCCCCGGTCGTGGCAGTGGAAAATACTGTGAGAAGGATTTTTCCACATGTGTAGCCCCCTCTCACACAAGGCTCTTTTAGAGCCTTCCGGAATAAAGGGGGTCGCCCTTAGTAAGCCCTTACTACCTAGTTTGTTTAACAACAGAATAAAAACTATTTTTGCTTACCAGCTAAGGGTGTGGCAATAGTTTGTATTTAAAGATATGAGTCTGAAGCCTGGCCTCAATAAGACAGAATAAAACCCGCCGTGGAGGACTGTGTTGCTTGATGTTGGTGGTAACCATCTCCTCCACTGATCAGCTATTGTGGTGTAAAGCCAGCTTATAGAATGATTTTCTTCTTTCATCCATGGCGGCGGAAAACTATAAAAGCAGATTAGTATTCCCTAAATATATATGTGATAAACACTGACCTTCCAGCTGGTACAGATTCGTGATTGCCAAGAGCTGGGAAAATTGGTGTGTTGGGGAAAACTTCGAACATCTGTCGAACACTTTCCTTTATTATATCTGTGTTGCTCTGCCTTGACTGATTCCAGATGTCATGTGGTGGCAAATCACCCGTCCAAATTATATAATCTATGTCCTAAGAATAAGTAACCTTTGTTAAATACCGAAAGCAGAAAGTATCTGTAGCGACTTACCGTATGTTCTAGTGCTATATTTTTCAGCATATTTTCGATCAGCATTTGTGGGGAATCACATTTGTCGTAGGCGCCCCACCTGAAATATGCAAGGTTGTTGAGTAAGTTTTTTACACATTCAATATTATTATGTATAAATCAATCGGGTACGACAATACGTTTATCCGGGCTCCACAACGTCAATTGGCATTTTCACCATGACTATGCTGGGTGCTCCGGAAACTTACTTGGTTTGTGTTAACTTATGCACAGTGTTTCATATTGGTAATGATTTCCATCAATTTGTCAATTAGATAGAGAGGTGTTTTAGAGTAACTGCGGGTAAATGGCAAAGATGAAGAAACAAAATATAGGAGCTTAATAATTTGATTGGCTTAACCATAAAATTTATCATAATAGACTTTAGTTCGCCAGGATATTCAATTGGCGCTTTATGTAATTGTATACTTGTTTTATTTATACACCATGTAACAGAACAAAGACCATAGACAAGATGGGAAAGAAGAGTAGTTTAAATATATATATATATATATATATATATATATATGAAGTGTTATTGTACTTCCGGGTGCTCTCCCGCGTCGATGGTCGACTCCTCCAGGAGCCACGGTTGTCTAAACGACGTTTCGGCATAATTTCATCTGCCATCTTGAGGTTCTCAATGAAACCTGCCTACTGCTGCTCCTCGTTGCTCGAACTGAACGACAGAGATATTTAAGAAAAGTCGCTGCACGTTTTCTAATTTAGTAGGATGAATATTATAGCTTAGATCTCTGAAATTAAAAATATAATAATTTTAAGCTTGAAATATTAGAGAAATTATGGCCATTACGTATGATAACACTTAAAGTGTTGTTTACGTCACATATAGGCGTATCGATATGATCGACAAAAGTTAGTTTTTTGTCAAAAATAACACCAAGTATATTCAGAATTCAGAATGACATTACATTGCACTTTTGCACGATTAACGATATATTGTTTCTAACACACCAGGAATTCAGATTAGATATATTATTTTGCATTATAATACAGTCATTTAAACCAGAGATTCTGTGTAGAAGCTTTATGTCATCTGCATACATTAAGTGTACATTTAAAGTATTGCCTATGTCATTTATAAATATATTGAAAAGCAGAGGCCCAAGAACAGAGCCTTGGGGAACACTTGAGGATGAGGTATAATCATAGGACTTAAACTCATTATACGTGACATATTGAAGTCAATTTGATAAGATCTAAAGGAAGTTATAAGCTGGTCCGAAATAACAAAGTTGGAAAATTTTGCTATCAACTTATTATGATTGTCTATCAAAGCTTTCGTGAAATCAAAGTATATTACGCCCGTTTGCATGTGCATGTTGATGGACTCAGACATGAATTGTGTAGCACATATGAGATTGGTAATAGTAGAGCGACCTTTTATAAACCCATTTTGCTGACTAGATTATAGTTATTGGACGGAAGTTTACTATTTCGTTTTTATTTCCCTTCAATACACCGGACAGACTTTGGAGTATTTCCAAATATCCGGAAAACAGCAGCATCTAATAGATAAATTAAATATCATGAGTGGGTGACCAACGATAGCAGCGCAGTCTCTCAGTAGAAATGCAAAGATCCCATCAGAACCCATGGTACGCTTAGGTTTTATTTTTTTGCGTTCATTTTCAACTAAATAATTAATTTTTAAATCATGAGAATACTTATTATCAAGAACCACTAATTTTTATGATTGCGGTGAAACAAAACATGCATGGTTTATGAATTTATTTAAAAAAACTCTATATAAATAAATTAACAACTGCTCAGGTCACTGTAACAAATTCTATGGAAAAAATTGTTTGCTTTTCTGGTCTATGATCGGCGATGGTAAGTCATGCGACAATAGTACTCAACTTATACTTCTCGGCGAGTGAAATGAAGTATAGGTACTTATATAATAAAGCATATTAATTTTTTTGAATCCTCACTCAAGGGTAATTATTTAATAATATTTTACGGTAATTAATTTTTAACTGTGTAATGGAAATAACTTCCTACCGTCAAAGTATCGTACCTTCCTGCTAAAGTAGTAGATTCCTTTGTGGAAGGAGTGCTGTAATTCCTGCAACAAAGCGGCTCCTCACAATTCGCTGGACTACCAACTGCATATTCAGGATCAAAATGAGTGTCGGATAAATGGAGCACTTTGAACACTGGGAAGTCGCCCTGCAAGAAAATATTCACAACAAATCAATACCAATGATCACAGTTCATGACACACATAGTAACATGATACTTTACAATAACGACTTACTTTAGAAGGCTCAAGTTCAACACTTTTTGGCTTTGGTACTTCTGGAAATTCGATTTCCCATTCATGTAATCCGTTTTCTACTTCAGTACATACTTCTCCAAAAATTAAACTGCAGGCTTCTAATGGGCCTAAAATATGAAATGGTAAGTAGTTCAAAATTAGGAACCACGTTCGACGGCTTCAAGACGTGAGCCAGAAGGCGTTTAATTGAGTTGAACCGCGTCTGATATATATATAGAGACAATAAATGCCTCGAAAGCTGAACAGAAATAAAGAGTCTTCTTAATTTTTGTGCCGTACGACTGCAAACCCATGTTGTTTTTTTAGGTTTCTGCGGGTGTTAAATGAAGTGTTATTGTACTTCCGGGTCTCTCCCGCGTCGATGGTTGACTCCTCTAGGAGTCACGGTTGTCTAAACGACGTTTCGGCAGAATCTCATCTGCCGTCTTCAGGTTCTCACTGAAAGCTGCTTACTGCTGCTCCTCCTTGCTCGAACTGAACGAGAAGCAGCAGTAGGCAGGTTTCAGTCAGAACCTCAAGATGGCAGATGAGATTCTACCGAAATGTCGTCAGACAACCGTGACTCCTGGAGGAGTCGACCATCGACGCGGGAGAGCACCCGGAAGTACAATAACACTTCATTTAACGCCCGCGAAAACCTAAAAAACAACATAATATATATATATATATATATATATACAGGACTGGGAACTGAATCGATGGATATAGAGAAAAGTACGCATCAGAAAATTTTGAAAATTTAGATAATTACTAATGTCGGTGTGGCCAATCCAACTAAAATATTTACAAGCAGCTGGCACTTCTGCCTATACTGGAAGTCGATATCAACTTGCTTATTTCAAATGGAACACCCTATACGATTACAACAATTCATGAATTTCTAATAAAATCGCAAATATTTCAAAAAGTTGTAACTTTAACCCCCACAATGCCAATATCAGAAAATAGGGAATTCAATTTTACACAACTTGACGTAAAAAATACAGGGTGTTCTATTTGACCTAAACAAGTTTTCGCGGTTTGAATTGACAAAATGTAACGCGAAAAACGGAACACTTGGTATGATATTATTGAATTTATTTTAGTTGTAGAACGTAGTTCTCCTTGTGTTCTTTTTATGTGACAAGAAGCAAATGAGGATCTTTTACACGAAGAAAGTTATAACGGTTCTTGCAAGCCGTTGCACCTGTCAAATTTTATATGAAATGTCAAATATCTTTGAAACGGCTAGGTTTAGGTATAGGATATGCTACTTATTTTCGACTCAGAATTTTATGCTCTTTTCGAAAACCCTAAAATGTATAGGGTGTTCCATTTGAAATAAGCAAGTTGATATCGACTTCCAGTATAAGCAGAAGTGCCAGCTGCTTGTAAATATTTTAGTTGGATTGGCCACACCGACATTAGTAATTATCTAAATTTTCAAAATTTTCTGATGCGTACTTTTCTCTATATCCATCGATTCAGTTCCCAGTGAGACATCCTGTATATATATATTATGTTGTTTTTTAGGTTTTCGCGGGTGTTAAATGAAGTGTTATTGTACTTCCGGGTGCTCTCCCGCGTCGATGGCCGACTCCTCCAGGAGTCACGGTTGTCTGACGACATTTCGGTAGAATCTCATCTGCCATCTTCAGGTTCTGACTGAAACCTGCCTACTGCTGCTTCTCGTTCAGTTCGAGCAAGGAGGAGCAGCAGTAAGCAGCCTTCAGTGAGAACCCGAAGACGGCAGATGAGATTCTGCCGAAACGTCGTTTAGACAACCGTGACACCTAGAGGAGTCAACCATCGACGCGGGAGAGACCCGGAAGTACAATAACACTTCATTTAACACCCGCGGAAACCTAAAAAAACAACATGGGTTTGCAGTCGTACGGCACAAAAATTAAGAAGACTCTTTATTTCTGTTCAGCTTTCGAGGCATTTATTGTCTCTTCATCAGGAACTGAACATTTTGAGGTTAAGCTTAAGCAAGACATATGCGTAAACAGGCTTACGTAAGATATGGAAAAAATATGGATCATGACTACAATAATATTACAAATGAACACATTGAAAACTATTAAAATATTAAACGTGGTGTCCGTGTCCTGATGGGAAACCAGCTTATGTTCCGCATTTCAGTTATGTGCTTCTGTGCAGTCGTCAACCGTTGAGTTGAGATGACTGTATGCAGCTCTTGTACTTTTATTTTATAAGTCTCAAAAGAATGTTTCGAGAATATTCTGAAACTGTGCACAGCTTGTTTTCAAAATATTTTGAAAATAGTATTCTAATATTCTTCTTGAATAAAAATATTTTACACATATTCACAGAATATACCCAACTAAATATAAGAAATAGAATATTTAATAATACTTTTTGTAACATATTCTCAGAACATTTTGTGCTGTCTGAGATCAGTGATTGCACGAGCTTATGTGAATAGGTATAGTCGAGTTAATCTGTTCTCGGCACTCAAAAAACGCAACAGAAAATTTACGACCTCATTAAAATACCGGTATTCTCTGTACTACTTCATTCGCAAATTGACTCTATAGATTTGTAATGTGCGTCGACTTGTTTGATGACAGCATGCCGCTTGGCCCAACGGCGATAATAATTATGTCGTAATGTTTTTGTTGCGTTTTTTGAGTGCTGAGAATAGATGAACTCGACTATATTTTAGTAAACAAGAATAAGGCCATGGTGTCAAAGTTTCGTGCCTGTGATGCGACGTTAAGAGATTAGCCGATAAATAATACTGGGATAACTTGCGTATTTTAAGTCATACCTAAAGCTGAAGCGTTATATGCAGGAACAAGCTCTGGTCCAAAAATGTCGAAAAATCCATTACACACCAGCTCATTTGCAATTTTGAAAGAAACACACAGTGCTACGAATTTGGTTTTAATTACGTCAAGTTCACTTCCAGCCATAACTTCTTTTTGCAGTAAGCCGACACCTGAAATAGTAAGATATATATAACGAAAAAGCAAGTAAAAAGTGTGCATAAAGCAGATGATTCAAGATTTCTACAAGCAGTAAATTTTGGTAGCTCTCACTTTTTAAAATGTGATAATAGTTTTACATGAATATACAGGGTTACTGGTAATTCGATACATTCCTTTGGAGATGTGATGGGGCATGAGCTAAGGAGTAAATCTAGCCCTAACATACATTATGCAAAACTCAATAGTTTTTGAGATATTCCAATTTTTTTGTTTTTCTCAAAAAAGTAGATCTTAATGTCT
Organism: Leptura quadrifasciata; assembly: GCA_963675555.1. Taxonomy (NCBI): domain Eukaryota; kingdom Metazoa; phylum Arthropoda; class Insecta; order Coleoptera; family Cerambycidae; genus Leptura; species Leptura quadrifasciata. Next base: position 4,571,237 of record OY776682.1, on the reverse strand, counting down.
TAAAAGTTAATTTCCGAAAAATCTACTTGACATTTTTAAATTTTTTTTGACTGGATTACTTGTCCAATATTATAGATATCCGTTTGGAATAAAAAAATCTGGAAACATTTCGATCATGTGAACATCTGAAATAAAAACTTTAAAAAATATTAACGTAACACGCGTATAAATTATTATAAAAACTGCCTTATTTCAATAGCTATCTAACAAGGTACAAATGTTCAATGTACCCTTAATAGTTCTAAGAAAATACTAGTAAAAATAACACAAGTAGTACGAATTTTATTTTTAGATAAACAGTAAAAAACATTTTAAAAGTAGAGTTTAATTCTTCATTAATTTCAAAGTTGTACTTTATTTTTTATATGTCTTGCTCAAAATGGGAGCCCCTATCCCGTATACAGACACGGCAGCGTCTTCTTATTTCCGTCCTTGTTACTCTGGTTGTCAGATTATGCCTTATGTGTTGGGCAGCATCGACTATCCTTTGTTTAAGGTTTTCTATAGTATTGACTGGTGTGGCATAGACCATCTCCTTCATATGACTCCATACGTAATAATCAAGGGGTGTTAAGTCAGGGCTTCGCGCTGGCCAAGGTATTGGGCACGCTCTTCCAATCCAACGGTTAGGGAAACGTTGATCAAGTAACTGTCGTACTGTCAGCCGATAATGTGCTGGACAACCGTCGTTCTGAAACATCTTTCGCTGTCTGACGGCGAGAGGAACATCTTCTAAAGTCACCGCCAGATCATTTCCTAAAAAATTTTCATAGATTTCCCCGTTTAAATTTTGAGGAAGAAAGTGTGGCCCTATTAAATAGTGGCCAATGACTCCCATCCACACATTAATAGAAAACTTCATTTGGAAACTAGTTTCACGTGTTAACTTGGGATTTCCCTCTGCCCAATAATGTAGGTTGTGGAAATTTGTTATACCCTCGCGATTAAATTTCGACTCGTCCGTCCATAAAATACCTGTTAAAAAATTTGCACTTTCTGCATCTGAATTTAACATAAAGCGGCAGAATTCCACTCTCCTTCCAGGATCACCTTCCTCCAAGTCTTGGACAGGGGTATAGTGGTAAGGATGACATCCAACTCTACGTATCGTAGACCAAACTTTCCATTGTGACGCTCCGGTTAGTCTTGCGACTTTATTAGTTGAAATAGTTGGGTCTTCCTCAAAATACCTCAATATTTCATCCTCATTATCTGATTCATAAACGGGAGGAGCACCAGCGTCACTTCTTCTACATTTCACGGAGCCAGTTTCAGCGATATTTCGATATGTCGTACTGAATACACGTGCATTTGGTAAGCGGCGGTTAGGGTACCAAAGACCATATTCTCGGCGAGCTTCAGCAGCGTTGCCGCCACAGTATCCATAGACAAACAAGATATCAGCGTATTCTGCGTTGGCATACGCGGCCATGGCACAGAAAATACAATAACAACAACTAATAACAACAACTACGAGCAAAATCAAAATCTTCGATAACTAATTTAACAAGACCAACAAACTTAAGGGACACGGAGATAAGAATGTCAGTTAATGACATATATGCACAAACGTCAAAGTCAAGGACTGACTGACTTAAATGAAAATGAACGATTAGTCGTTTAATAAATTCCGCCACCAGCATTATCTTTACTAATTTTTTATTAGAACTATCAAGGGTACATTAAACATTTCTACCTAGTTAGATAGCTATTGAAATAAGGAAGTTTTTATAATAATTTGTACGCGTGCTACATTAATATTTTTTGAAAAAACCTAATAGGTAAATTTCATCTGATTTAAAAAAAAAATTTACAAGTTTTTATTTTAAATGTTCACATGATCGAAATGTTTCTGGATATTTTTCATTCCAAACAGATATCTATAATATTAGACAAGTAATCCAGTAAAAACAAATTTAAAAATGTCAAGTAGATTTTTCGGAAATTAACTTTTAAGACATTAAGATCTACTTTTTTGAGAAAAACAAAAAAATTGAAATATCTCAAAAACTATTGAGTTTTGCATAATGTATGTTAGGGCTAGATTTACTCCTTAGCTCATGCCCCATCACATCTCCAAAGGAATGTATCGAATTACCAGTAACCCTGTATATAAAACTACAAAGTCTATAACTTAATTCTTTAATTCAATTCAATTCAATTTAATAGGTAGAACAATTTTTTTCTTTACAATTAACAAATAATTACATTATGTTATAACAAAGGTGGTATAAGCAACTTAACGCTAAATTACTCATGTAGCTTGTGTTGTAAGAATCCCTATAATATATCATGTATATTACTTGTAAGAAAATAATTTGGAATGCACATAAAATATTATAAAATGATTTAAAATAAATGTATATACAATATTTGTATTGAAAATCAAAGATTAAACATTTAAAATTTTGTAATTAATTATTGATTAGAACAAACGAGGAGGGGGAGACAGGTGCAACTTGCGCAGTTTCTAATTTATATTAATAAGTAATGGATGCAAGAACTTTTTTAGATCTTCAATGTATACAGGATGGACAATTAATAATAAGCCATAGTTCAGGAGTAGATTCTTTGGGCCAAAATACGAGGATATTACCAAATATGCTTCAGCAAAATGTTGCTGTGGAAAAAGATACAGGGTGTCAAATTTTTTTTGCAATAACTCAACAGTCTCTTCTTCTCTAATCTTCGCCAAATTTGTTAGAGGATTTTTTTTATTCTAAGAAATAATAATTTACATATTACATCACGTTAGATCATAGAGGGCACCGCAGGATCTGTATCTGATGATGAAATTTTTCATTTTTTTTGACGAAACGTTGTGGTGCTTCTGACCAGAAAATCTGATGAGGGCGTCATTTCCACGTATAAATGGTACACTTCGTAGAACTTGATAACTTCAACCGTTTTCGAGGAAAGTTCAATAATTTTTTCAAAGACAAATTCAAATTTAATGAAACAAAGTGTATTTATTGAAAAGTGTGCTTTGGTTACGTTTTAGTTCTGTCATTTACGTCATTTAATCATTTTATTTTGTTCTTGTGTTCCTCGAGCTAATTTCTTTCACTTCTTTATTTACAATGCCTAGACATAATAATTTTTCGAATAGGGAAATGAGGGATATGATTGTACGCACAAAATAATTTTAGTGGACGTGCTGCAGCGAGGAGATACTCATTGCAACATCCATAATCCACATCCAGACCATAAGATTTTCAAAGACATGTTTCGTCGTTTGGGAGAAACCTTTATTTCGCAATAAAAACGATGTAGGACGACCGAAACGAATTACTCCAGATCAAGAACTTTTAGTTCGTGTGGATGAAGATCCTCAAGTCAGCTCAAGTCTTACGTAAAGAACGCTTCTACCCATATCATCTCACTCCTGTACAAAATTTACTTCGAAGGGATCTTCCATAAAGGCTACAATTTTGTCAATTTGCTCTAGATAAACACAATAGGGATCGAAATTTTGTTAAGAACACTTTATTTACCGACGAAGCAACTTTTACTCGCCGAGGCGTTTTTAACTGGAGAAATACCCATTACTGGGAAGAAGAAAATCCTCATGCCGTTAAAGAAAGGCATTTTCAGCAAGAATTTAAGATTAACGTTTAGTGTGGTATCATTGGCGATCAATTATTGGGACCATTTGCCATTCCTTCAAATATAAATGGATAGTGTTATCTGTTTTTTCTTCAAAATACTCTTGCTGATATATTACATGCTTTCATGCTAGACATACGGAACTGAATGTGGTTCATGCAAGATGGAGCTCCCCCTCATTTCTCCATTGAAGATTGAAGTCAGGAATTATCTCGATGAGACTTTCCCATTCAGATGGATCAGTCGAGGAAGTGAGTTTGCTTGGCCACCAAGGAGTCCTGATTATAGTCCTTTGGAGTGTTATGTGTGGGGACATATGAAGTCCTTAGTATATGCAAATACTATCAACTCAAGAGAACTGTAGGACAAAATATAAAACGCAGCGAATTTTATTAGAGGACAGAAAATTGTATTTTTCAATGTAAGAAAATCTTTTATGAATAGGATTAGAAAAGGCATAGAAAGAAGTAGGTGGAGACCATATCGAACATTTACTCCAAGTTGCAGCAATGGGGTTTGTGCATGGGGGAAATTTTATAAAGTCAAAGTCAACTTTTACGTTATTTTTTGGTCTTCTAATAAGACTAGATCCTTTGTTACGTCCTTATTTATTCTAAATTTCCATTTTCTATTATTGTTTATTTTGTTTGTCTTTACGTAATTTAAATTCACCGCAATATCAATTCGAATTACAATACACTTAATTATATATCCTTTTCTTGGTTCACCGTGTACCCTTACGCGATAAAGAAAGAGATTTATTCTTTATTCTTCGTACAACGCGAGGATAGCTTACGTTTATATATATTTTTCTACCTGCTTCTTATTGTGACTTACCCGCTAATAATCATTTCCGCTTAATTTGTTTTGTGTGTGTATTGTGCAACGACGACCACGATTTTGGGATCTGCCTGCAACGTCTTCAGCCGGAGGCCTCCGTGAACCTGGACTCCAGAGGAAGAAATTTGAAAGGTAGGATCCTTAATTTCTCTTTCGCGCCGCTATACAGTCCACTCTCTTTTGTTTCCGCTTTTTGGTTAAATTACTATTATTTTTTCCCCGCAAGTTCACCGTTCGTGAACATTCTTATTTTAGACAATCTTTTGATTTATGTATTTATCTCAATACCATTAAAATAATCCATTACTTAGTTCATAAGAAAGTGAGAACGAGTTTACGCTGTTGTTACGATTTTGTTTTCCCTTACGTTTTGTACTTATTTCAATAAATACACTTTGTTTCATTAAATTTGAATTTTTCTTTCAAAAAATTATTGAAATGTTTAACGGCATTTTCCTCGAAAACGGTTGGAGTTATCAAGTTCTACCAAGTGTACCTTTTATACGTGGAAATGACGCCCTCATCAGATTTTCTGGACAGAAGCACCACAACGTTTCGTCAAAAAAAAAAATGAAAAATATTCATCACCAGATACAGGTCCTGCGGCGCCCTCTATGATCTAACGTGATGTAATATATAAATTATTGTTTCTTAGAATAAAAAAAAGTTCCTCTAGCAAATTTGGCGAAAATCAGTCAAGAGGTTGTTGAGTTATTGCAAAAAAACGAAAAAATAATTTGAAATTTGACACCCTGTATCTTTATCCACAGCAACATTTTACTAAAGGATATTTGGTTATATCCTCATATTTTGGCCTAAAGAATCTACCCCTGAACTATGGCTTATTATTAATGGTCCACCCTGTATATGTGCTTTTAATATTTTTGATTTTCGCGGGTAATAAATTATATAACTTTGGACCGTAAACCTTTTAGTGTGACATTTTCGATAAAGTGGTATCTGGACTGACATTTTAGCTTGGCTCCTAGTTTGATTGTCGTGGCTAGGCTAACAAGGTCCATCGTGATTTGTGCATCCATAGCATGGTGTGATATGTGTATAACTTCCTTATATTGAATTTGTCTAGTTCCATGTAAAGCATTTCCGATGAATATTGTTTTCTTTTTTTAAATAAATTTTTTAACAATGTATTCAGCATTATTTGTAAGTTTTTCAATTTGGCTTCATATAAACCATTCCAGACTGTAATATAATAGCTTCGTATAGACTCAGCCAAGGCATCGTACACTGTATGTAAATTTGTTTTACCTAAAATATCTCGTAGTTGGTAACAGTTTTTTGTTAGTCACATTCACAATTTTTTTGATAAATCCTATAACTGGGTTTTCTGTGCTTATTTTATTTCTAAAGCCATACTGATTCTTATTAAGAATATTATTTCTAAATAACTGGTTTAACGCGATTTTAGTAATTTTTCAAAAATTTTTGCTATATTGTTTATAACTGAAATTGTTTATAACTGGGGTGGTTATGGTTTCTTTCCATGTTGCTGGCATTTGTCCACTTAAGAAACATAAATTTATAGTATGTACTATCGGTTTGGTTATGTATTTACGAATAGCCCATTTTTGTGAGCTATATTTAAGTAAAAACTAATTTGAAATCCATAGCCAAATTTGTGAGATATATTACAAAAACCTGAAAAATAGGAAAACCTCAAACGGTTATAATTTCGTTAGAAGATACGAAAAAAGTTAAAGGGATGAGAGTTGACGGCAAAGACAATATCGAACAAATCGACCTAAGTAGATATATAATTCTTAGATTTTTAGTTTTCAAAAAAATTGTCATATTTTTTACCAGTTGATCAACACGTTCAAAGTTTTACGATCAGGAACCCTTCGATGGCGATACCGTCGAGCGAAATTATGTCACTCCAATTATCTGATATTTCGATCCATGGCAACCATAAACTGTCATTATTACTCGTTTGGTTTTGTGTGTATCAAAAAATTCGAAAACGCAGTTGGCTTTGGCATACGCTCTTATACAAAGATGAAAAGAACACATCTTAAAGTAGGCCTAACACCATTAATTTCGTTTATTTTTTCCTCTTTCCAACAATATAAAACATATCACAACAATTTTAACTGATAGTAATATTTAACATTTTACGAAAACCACAATTCATATCATTGAATCGTAAAAATCAGTTATGCCATGATTAGTGAAAAACAATGTATACAGTTATTAACAAATTTGACAGACTGTCTGTTGTATATTGCGTTGTCGAGTTCTAAGACAAGTTTTATATAAGTAATTATGGTGTACACCAATAAGAACAATTTAATGTGTGAAATTAAGATATAGGATTATAATTTATAAGATATTTTCACAAAAAATGTATGTACGAGAAGCACGTGTGGGATTCGGTAAGAATATTTCTCACCTAAAGAAAAAATGACTAATTTTATATGACATTAAGATTATTTGATCAATTAATCCTTATCTCAGATGGATACTGAGTACCATAAAGATATAATTTAAAGCATGAGCACACATCTATAGTACCAGTTCTTTAAAGAACGTTTTTCACCAACTATTTGAAAGTAATGAAAAAGATTGCATGAAAATTCAAGTCACCGTCAACCGTTTATAATAATTGTGTAATTAATGTTATCAATAGCAATTATAATAATTAAAAGTTATATTGTATTAAAATATCTCTAATTTTGTGTCAATGTTAATAAAAGATACACTATTTTTGGCCAACTAAAGTTGGCGGAATATTATTGTTTTAAAATTGACAAGGTTACTTTTAACTCAAATCAGTCAGTAAATGTTAAAAGGGGTGTAAAATGTTTATACGATAGGGCCAAAATAATTTCATCTAATAATGAAATATTAAATAACGAGAAAAAATTTATCAAAGAGGTTCTAGTACAAAATCAATATCCTGAGCCTTTCAAATGTTTTCTTGTTTTCAAATGTTTTCTTAACCGCCTCTCAAGTTACCGAAGTAACCCCCTGGAAGATCTCAAGGATCTTGTGCTAGGTAAAGAGAGACGAGGCCCTACAGTTTAATGTGGACTCCGAACCACTCTTGGGGCAATTTTTTTAATGAAAAATTGTTTTGCCTTGCGGGAATCGAACCCACTTCGCTAGGCAACTCAGTTTGCTAGCCAGTCGCTTTAACACACTGAGCTACCATTCCCCATTGATAGAGTTTTCATAAATATTGAAAATAGGGACAATCAGGTACGACAAAAACCTCAACGTCATTATACAGCAATACTTAATTCCTTATGTATACGGACTATCGGAAAAGCTACGCCGTATAGGTGACAAATTTGATGTTAGGACGATACTTCAAACGGGGAACACTTTAAGATCTATTTTAACAAAAACAAAACCGATAAACAGGGAGCTGAATTCAAAAAACTATATTTACAATATCCCGTGCGAATGTGATATATATGTTATGTGGGTGAGTCATCCAGACCTTTCAGTGTGAGGTTGGATGAGCACAAGAATTACATTAGAAATAATGAAATTCAGAAATCAAAGATTTGTGAACATGCTTGGGAAAACGGACATAGAATAAACTGGGACTCGGCAAAAATTTTAACAAAAGAAACAGATACCAAAAAAAGAAAAATTAAAGAATCAGCAATAATCTTATTAAATGAAGATAAGTGCTTATCGAATTGTTCTGTAGATATTTGTACAACCTGGCTACCAATGTTAAAAGAAGAACTTAACAAACTCAACATTATCTAAAAGAAAATATCATCAGTTCTATGTTTTGTGTAAGTATCTATGGAAATAACATCAGAATCTTAAAGCTGTGTATTTGACATACACAGCAAAATAAGAGTTCTTCCAAAAAATAGCTTTGAAAACGGAAAGAGATTACTTTTCGAAACGTCAGCAAAATACATTATTTCTGTGTTTATTCCGATTTATATTATTTGCAAAACATAACCTCTGACTTTTCCTTTGGCGTAAACGTCACGGGCGCAGAGGCTTTTCTCCAATAATTCTATATTATTTTGTAGATTCGGTGATTTGTTTTGAAGAGGATAATAATACATGTGGTAGAAAACCCAAATAATAGGAAAGAATGTTACTTGCAGGTTACACCTAGAAAAATATACAAAACGCTACTTTCATTTTATCAAAATTATCGAAAATTCTTTAAGATGAACATAGCTTATTATTAAAATAAAGATTTGTATAAGTGTATAGCTTATTACCTTTCATTCCGAGATTGGGTCACTACTAGACTGGATCATTCTGTAGGCTCCAGATACTTATTTACAGAACTACAGGTTACGTGTAAATGAAATACGTTCCACATATTTTATCTCTCGATTTCTGGCCTTACGGGCTAGCGTTTTGGTCACGAACCTATCATTAACGGTGACCGGTATCTCAGAGTAGCTGTAGCTAAACTCTGCCAGGACGTTAATACAAATGAGGCATTAAAAAACGGTTGCCATGGCAACGATACAAAATTAAAATCTCTGTTTGGTTGTTAAATAGAAGTGCGAAATTTTCATCTAAATTGATCGAGTGATATCCTTATTGGAGTTGAAATATGAGAGAGAAAACTAGTTAAGCAAAATATCTGTTTTTGCTATAATAGAATTCGTAAAATTCCCGACTTTACGTAAAAAAACTGATAAATGACACCAACACGTTTCCACAAACAACAAAACACTACACTCGACGTTCATCTCCCGATGACATCAACACCGTTGGCGAAACACAACGTCGATGTCCACAGTGTTTGGGTATTGGTTGAATCTATATGTGCCAGTGTCAATGATGGTTAAACTAAAATAAACATACCCAGTTTGCATACACCACAGGACACCTTCGATTTGACAACATCTCCAATCTTTTTCGGCACCCTTAGACTGTCCTTTTTAGTCCCTTTTTCTAACCCAACTACTTTTAAGTCCTAAAAATAAAAAACTATAAGCACTTGATGTAAACAGGTTACTTAATGGTCCAGCTTAATTCACTAATTTTTTTATGCTATTCTGGCTATAGTTATTTATGTTAATAATATGGTTTCCAGCTGACCGCTAGGTAGATGTGAATTTTTTTAAAACTGATGAGCTTGTGTCAATAAAATAGCAAATAAATAGCCACTCCTCAGGATTTCCCTTGAATGCCCAAGGTTATTTATTACCTATCTCTCACCTTAATTTACTTTGCAGTTAGAATCAAAGTGCATTTGTAATCGAATTTATAGGTAAGAAAAATGAATATTTTTCCAATTTCTTCCCGCATCTACAGTTACTGCTGTAAAACGAACTAAATGTGCTAAAATTAAAATATAAAAATAAGGAATAACCTGGTCATAAGTGTACTCAGTTGGCAGTATGTGATTTTTTGTGGAAATTGTTAATAACGGTAGGGCATGCGGTTGTATTTCGAAATCCCAGTCGTCCTCGAAGTCAGCGATGTAAACACTCTGCGTGGGGGCCGTATCTGAAATAAAACAAAGTAGATAATTAGATATTAATTAATATCAACAAAATAAAATGTTTAAGAAGTAAAACGCGCGCAAAATACCTCTTTAAAGTCAATAACATTATAAACAGGTCTTACCAGTGTATTTTAAACAAAGCAAACTCAGCATTATGAACGACCCACATTTTAGGAGCACCTATAACAGAAGTTTGTCTCACTACTTACTCTTCGCGAAATATTTTTAGAAATGGCAATGTGCACTTACCATCTTTCTCAGAGGGTCAGCATGAATTAAAAATTACAAACGACTCGTTTTCTGTAGTCCAACTTCCAAGGCTGTCCACTAAATATTAAACTACACATGAGCGAGCCTATGTATATATTTAAATAAAACCGTCATTAAAACTCAAACATAAACAATTGTAAATAATATAAAATTATTTTAGATAAACCTTCATCAGGTACAAAAGTTCTCATTCGCAAGTTGGAAAAATGCCTGTTTCAAAGTGGGGTTGATGAGGCTTCAAACCGCAGAATTTCAACGTACGGAATATTGTCCTTGATTAAATGCCAACTAGTAGAATAGGAGATGGACACATTTCCACAAGATTCGGAGGTATTGGATATAAGGAATGATCTTGCAACATTTTTTTTCACGAAAATTTAAAATTCTTTGGTTCGTTTGGGACAAATAGAAAACTACAGGGTGATTCAAACACCACCGAATATACTGGGCGTCAATGGAATCATTTTAGACGAGCCATAGCTTCCAGAATTTTCAAGATATAAGTCTTGAACTTGGCAGGGGTAATATACAGGGTGTCCCGAAACTCCCGCCTTCCCCTTTAGATGCTAATTCTCCATGCAAAAATAGTAAGAAAAGTTCCTATAAACATGTGTCCGGAAATGCTTCCTAAGGGAGCTAAGGCCCTCTAAGGACTGCGCAAAAATTGGTGTTTTTACTAATCATTTCGGAAATGATTAGGGACAACTTTATGAAACTTGGTTAACTATATTTTCGATTATTAAAGGTTAATGTTTTACAGTATTAGCCAAAATTAATTTTACCCAGGGACGGAGAAACGAGGGGTTGGTGTTCTTTGTTTCTAGATATTTATATTTCCATTTTATATTTTTAGCATTTTAATCCCTGATTATGATTCCCTGGTTAATTCTGTCCTCTTTACAATTAGCCATATGGGAAGCCGTTTTCGAATAAAAGCGGCCTAAACGAAATACTGCGTATTCGTTTGCTAAATGCGCATTATTTATTTTTCAAAATAGGCGTATGTCATTCAGTAACAGAAATGGCTGAGTACACCTCACAGGAGTATCTCGATATGATTATCTGTTATGGTATGATTTCCTAAAGGAACTATTTTCAATTATTTGGTAATAGTAGTAAAAGAAACATTGTGCAAAAGTTTAATGAACATTTATAATTTAAAAAACAACCTGAATTAATATTATTATTATTACAAAATGTGCTCAAAATGCCTTCCTTCCTGCTCAATGCAGGTCTCATCACGGCGAACAATATTATTTGGGGCTCTTTGCGCCATTTCTCTGGTAATAGTGTCAAATGCCTCAATTATGTCGGCTCGCATGTCGTCCTCACTAATTGTCTTATTAAAATAAACCATTTTTGTATATAATTCTATACAAAATAATCCATCGGATTTAAATCCGGTGATCGAGGAAGCCAACTTATTGGGGCAACTTCTTCCTATCCAACGCCATCGAAGAACTCGGTTCAAATGACGCCTTGCTACCCTACTAAAGTGCGCCGGAGCCCCATCATGCATAAAAATCAGATCCAAGCGAGAAAGCAGCGAGATTTCATCTAATAAACCGGGTAGTTGTCTCCGAAGAAATCGTACATAATTCGGTCCATTAAGTCGTGCGGGAAGAAATATGGGACCAATCTGCAAAATTGTCGGTAAATATTATTTTCAAGTTTTACTTAAGCTATTAGGTACCCAATGAAACTGTAAATATATTTACCATTAGATTCCCTATTTGTCCCGCCCAAATATTATTTGAAAATCGGTATTGAAAGACAATTAAATGAGGATTTTTATGGACCCAGTAAACAAAATTCATTGAATTAAAATACTTCATTTGGGGTAATTGTCGCTTCATCAGTCCACAATATCTTAATTAAGAAATGAAGGATTGACCAAATGATTTTCCAAAAAATTTGTGAAATTAAAAAAAATATGTAGAATTAAGTGGTAGAATACTTTGAATTACAAATTTATCACGTTTGTTTAAAATTTGTTTTTTATTCCATGTAGATACTGCATACAAAATTCAACTACAAAATTCAACTTATTTGTACAGAAGATCATTCGAGGTCCATGGTCTCGCGACAAGAGTTGCTGAACCCGTCGATAACGATCACAATGGTCGAAGGGTTCGATGAATACGTGTTCTTATAGTGCCCAGTCGTCTAGCAGCTCGCCTAGTACTCAACCTTGGCTGATCAGCAAATGCATCAAGAATCATCTCTTCTTCAGCTACTGGAATCCTTCTTGGGCGACCGTTACCTCGTCTATTAGGTACGATTTCCACTGTCCCGTACACGATTGAGGCAGCGCGTGATAACTTTTGCGTCGGGAAAATGTGCTCGTTGCGGGAATTGGAACGCGTACAGTTATGCGGCTGGGACAGCTTGTTCATCAGCCATACCATAACAGATAATCATATCGAGATACTCCTTTGAGGTGTACTCAGCTATTTCTGTTACTGAATGACATTATTATTATTATCAGCCGTTACTCGAGTCCGAGTATAAAAATGTTACAGTCGATAAATTGTGTACAATAAAAAACAAGTAAAAGGTGTAGTCTATTGTAATTCCCATTCATCTACGGTGCACACGACTATGGCTATAGAGGCCAATTCGGGAGAGCACATGTCGACCGCTGTCAGGACAAACATAGACCTGGTTAGGTCTTGGATTCGGCCTTCTTGCAGCAACATTTCCTTGATAGCTGGCCACAACCCCTCGCCATTCGGTTCTGTCCGCTGCAAGTTGTTCCCATTGCTCGTCTGCAATATCGCAGGATTTTAGATTTTCATGGAGAGCGTCTTTTAACCTCTTTCGTTGACCGCCACGCCTTCTTCTAGCGCTTAGCAATTCACCATAAAGTGTACATTTAGGAAGGCGGTTATCATGCATACGATGAACATGACCTGCCCATCTTAGGCGTGCTCTTGAAATAAGCACCTCAATTGGAAGGCTGTTTGCTCTCCTGAGTACTTCCACGTTTGATATGTGATGGAACCAACGGATTTTCATCATACTTCTGAGGTGTCTTTACTGAAAACGTTCTAATTCTTTCACATGACGACGGTAAGTGACCCAGCTTTCACATCCATATAGCAGTGTTGGAATGACAACTGCTCTGTAGACAGTCATTTTCGTTGACAAAGCAAGGTCGTGGTTGTCAAATACTCTCTCTCTAAGTCCCCAGAGTGCTCTAGATGCAGCGTTAATTCTATTGCGAATCTCGCTGTCCATGTTTGCTTTGTCATTAACAACGTTGCCTAAGTAATTGAACTGATCCACCACTTCAAGAGAATTTCCGTTAAGTGTAATGTCTATTTGGTTCACTTGATGAGGAGTTGACATAATCTTAGTCTTTCCAATGTTGATTTTAAGTCCCAAGGAATCATAGCTCTGGGCATACACATCTAAAAGTTCTTGAAGCTCTTCCGGCGTAGAGGCTAAAAGTGCACAGTCATCCGCATACTGGAGATCACAAATGAATCGTGTGCGTGTCTTCGTGAAAGCTCTAAAGCGCCCTATGTTAAAGAGACCGCCATCAAAACGGTATCTGAGACCTATTCCTCTGACTGTCAGTTTGTTGTCAACAATAATTGTTAGAGCAGTGGTAAACAAATTAAAGAGTAGGGGTGCCAGGACACATCCCTGCCTAACTCCAGTGAGGGTTTGGAAAGGACATACGCCTACTTTGAAAGGTAATGCGCATTTAGCAAACGAATACGCAATATTTCATTTAGACCGCTTTTACTCGAAAACGGCTTGACATTTGGCTAATTGTAAAGAGGCCCTTTTTTCAGAATTAACCAGGGAATCACAATCAGGGATTAAAATACTAAAAATGTGAAATGGAAAAATAAATATGTAGAAACAAAGAACACCGACTCCTCGTTTCTCCGCCCCTGGATAAAATTAATTTTGGATAATACTGTAAAACAATAACCTTTAATAATCTAAAATAGTTAACAAAGTTTGTCCCAAATCATTTCCGAGATAATTAGTAAAAGCACCTATTTTTGCGCCATCCTTAGAGAGCCGTAGCTCCCTTATGAAGCATTTCCGGACACATATTTATAGGAACTTTTCTTACTATTTTTGCATGGAGAATTAGCACCTAAAGGGGAAGGCGGGAGTTTCGGGACACCCTGTATACCAACAAAGGCAAATTCTTCATTATTTGAAACTTTTCCATCACTTCCGGTTCCCCGGAAATACACCCAATTTTGAAATTTTAAACATAACACCCTGTATATTTTTACATTTTTTGATTCCGGAGATGATTCTAAGTACTATTGCATGGTTTTAGAAGAATTTCTGAGACTACATGATTTTTAGGACTATTTTTATTTTTGAATCTAGAGTGCAGTGAATGCACTCAAATTAATGAAATGGATCAAAAGGGCAAGAAAAAATGTAAACGTGAGATTTTGCTAATTGTTTTAGTACTCACGACCAACCAAAATTTACGAAATCACTAATTTGTAATTAAGGTGGGCATATCCAAGAGATAGAGAGATCCCATAAGCAAATATAATATTTTAATACATATATTGGTAAAAAAAGTATAAGACTACTTAAGTAGAACTATGGTAGGTGTAGTGATATGTATTTTCCCTCAATAATTTCAGTTTTTTGCAAAATTAGTTAATTTAAAACTACAAGATATGAAGATTGGCACTATTTTTTAATTTAAATTAACTAATTTTGCAAACAACTGATATTATTGAGTGAAAATTTATATCACTACAATGGTCATAGTTTTACTTAAGTAGTCTTATACTTTTTACGAATATATGTATTTAAAAAAAAGTTATGACCAAAAATAATAAATATTTTCTTATTGAATCTCTCTCTCTGGGATATTCCCACCTTAACTCATTCTTACAGATCAATTTATTAGAGTGTATTTCCTAGATCTCTGCAAGTCTTCAGAGAAATAAATTTTTTAGTCCCGTAAATACGTTCATTCCACAAAGAAAGGGAGAAACTATTTATCCTCATTTAGAAAAAGTACGTCAAAAAAAAATTATGGCCAAAATAATAAATATTTCTTTATCGGATCTCTCTCTCTCTCTCTCTTGTATACGCCCACCTTAAGTTAAGTTCCGACTTTTAACTCTCGTTAGCCATGAGAAAATTGTAATTGTTTATTTATTAACTGTCAGACGTTTCATTTTCGTTTGCGTGTGTCATTTTAAGAATACGTTTGTAAAATTTGTCCAAAATATGGCCCATACCAATATTGGCAAAGTTAATACGTTATTAATTTATGGAAAAAGCAATAAAAATGCAAAAGCAGCCAAACGTATATGTATCAATTACAATTTCCACAGACCACAAACCGATCGCAAATTTTTTTCCAATTTGTGTAACAATTTATTACAATATGGTAGTTTTAGAAAGTTAAAACGTGAAAGAATACAAACAGCAAGAACCCAGGAGAATACGGCTCTAGTTTTACAAATCGTTAACAATGATCCCAAAAAATTTTTTTGAGGCGTTTCTTTCTTGTATACACACCAAATCGCATTTTTTATTATTTTTTACCCCATTTCATAATAGTGTGGGGATGGTTATGGGGTTAATAGTGGGGGTGACGGTTGTCAAAAAAAGTTTTTGGACCTTTTGACTTTTCGTATATGCCCTAAATCGTAATTTTATTGACTCTTGCTTGCTTACTTTGCCTATTTACCCTTATTTACCTCATTTACCCCCGAACCCTTCAACGGAATTAGATCAAAATATAATCCAGTTCCAGATCTCGTTATAATACATAAGTGTACCAAATTTCAAGTCATAAACGGTTCCAGAGTAAACGTGCGCACAAAAGACGTTAAAGACAAACAGACAGACCGACAGACAGAGATAAAGACAGAGAGAGACAGAGAAATTTGTTTCGCTCAAATTTAAAATCTCGACGTTTCATGACATTCTAAGTCTACTTCGAGAAAAAAAATGCAAAATTTTTTTGCGTTACTATACTTCCACTGGACGTGGAAGGAATTAAATATTTTGAAAATATCCGTTCGTGTACTCACAACATACCTACTTCAATAATAATAATAATTATTATTATTATTATAGTGAAGGAGAGGAAGACTGAATGTTGTTCATTTTTATTTCAATTATAAGTACTTACCACTATTTAATAATCTTAATTCTTTTTTTTAATTTCATTATTTACTTTCATTTTCTGATGGGGAATTATTTTGTTTAATTTTAAATTAATCTATTTGAGAGTTTGATTTTTTTTAATTCATTAATTTCAACATCAGTGCAAAACTGGTTGAGCCGAGACGCTTCTCGTGACGCACACGCCATAAACGCTGAGACCGACTTTGCCAAAACTTTTATAAATTATTCCCCACAACAGAGCTGAAATTTGGTTTTGGCAAGATGGCGCACCACCACACAACTCTAATATTGTTGTACTAAAAACATGTATTCTGATGGCCTTCTTGAGATGTTTGATTATTTTAAAAAATTGTTTTAGAAAATCCAGAAACTAATTTATGGGATGCATCACGTGAACTTGGAAAAAGCTACTCCAAAATTCAAAGGAGTTGAGAAATTATTTATTTATTTATTTTATTTATTTATTTAATCTACAACCATTCAACAGATTTCGGCGGTTGCGATTCCTATTTCAGCTCCGGTCGCGAACTTAATTCGCTTAGTACTTGTGCGACCATTTTCTGTATGTCTGTTAACATAGCAATCAATCTCAACTTATCAGAGCGGACTTCCTTTTTCTTTGCAGTGTTTACTTCCCCAGGATTCCGTTTTCGACACTGCCGCATCATAAGTCGTGGTTTGCTGCACTGATAACACCGAATCACCTTCCTTGGCTGTCCATCGCTCTGTTCTCTTTCCTGCTTCCTTGGAGCATCTGGTTTGGTCATCAACTGGCTTATCATTTTGTGCAGGTCAGCCATCAAAGATTCCATATTTGATTTTTCTAAATGGTCCTCTTCTTCTACCTTCATGGCTCGTACTCTCGGACGTGCAGCCTCTTTGTAAGCGGCTTCAACCTTGAGGGCACGGATCAAGGCTTCACTACCAGTCTTATCTCGAGATAATCTAAGGACTCGCCTGATCTCCTCGTCTCTTATGCCATCAATGAAAGTACTAACTGTTAATTATTCCTGGAATTCTTTGGGTGCATCCGGGTAAGCCAGGTATGTCAGTCGCTCAACAGCTGCTTCAAAATCTTGTAAACTTTCCCCAGCCTTTTGTGTGCGTGATTTGAGCTGAGTCCGGTATACTTGGTCGAGGTGTTGGTCGCCATATCTTAGATCTAGTGCAGCCTCCAAAACTTTAAAATCCCGTTGCTGCGTCACTGGGATAGTCTGAAGCAACTCTGAGGCACCATTCAAGATATTAGAATAATCCGGGAGATTAAAATCGCCCAGTATAATGATTCATTGATTAAAAGTATATTCTAGAGAGTTGAGAGCATCGAAGATTGAATTGTAATCATCAGTAGTTACATTGGGAGGAATGTAAATTACAAATAAACACAAAATTCGTTTGTTTAGATCAGGGCCGGCGAAACATGATCAATCCGGGTGGGTCAATCCTCCTTTATTAAATCGGTCCATTGTTATGTCTTTTGGCTCACATCAGTCTATTTTTTTTATTTTTCGCCGGCCCTGGTTTAGATCAATACGAACACCTACAATTACAATATAAAAAAAACAAATCATTAAAATGCATTTCTAAAGCAATTTGTTTGACTGAGAAATGAGAATTTACTGCTATGAGAACTCCCCCACCCCTGGAGTAACCAGTTCTATCAAAGTTTCTATCTGATCTATAAACCGAATATTTATTGTTGAATAATTCTGTATTTTATATATTTTTGTCAGGCCAGGTGTCAGTAAAAGTTATGATCTCATAATTACAGATGGAGGACATGGTAAATAGAGCATTTTAGTGTTTAGACCTTTAACGTTCTGATAGTAGATTGATATATCTGGAAATTCGTTACCTACTGAAGAGAAGAGAGTACTACATGGAGATACATCCATTGACTGCTATTGCGAATCGTAAAGACATATTTTAAACTTATCATAAGCTTTTTTGTACGCATAACAGTTATTATTATAGTCCCCTGTTGCATGATTTACATCAATGTCAGTTTTTTGCCTTTGCTTAATAGATATACAGTTGCTACTGGGATTCATTAGAAGAGCATTGAGACAGCTCATGATGTCCGGAACAGAGGATATGAAATGGGATTAGTACAAGAATTTTTACTGTGATTAAAATTGTTACATTTATAATGTGAACGATCCATGCTTTTGATGGAAGTCTGAAGGACGTATTTTCTGTTCGAAAAACTTAGAAAAATTGAAAAAAAAAATAGGAAAAAGAAAAAATTAATTTTCTTTTTCCTCAACCTTTTCTAAATACTAAATAAAAATATTACGTTCACAAAATTTTTAGGGTTCAAAGTGACTGTTTCAGACGGAGATTAATGGATAAATCATACTTACTGTCGTTTATGCTTAACTGCGGCTCTGATGGTATCAATTGGAAGACGTCGTAACACTATAAATCTAACACTGTCTGTTTAACACTCTCTTAAAATTAAATCTGAAAGGGAAATTTTGTTAGAAAACACAAGTAAAAGACAATATAAAGTTCAAAAATGTATATTAAATCTTTAAAAAAATTTATGTTTTTACAACAACTTCTTCAGAGAAAATGTTAACACACAATGGTCTGACCCGTGTACAACACATGGTGAGGAACGGGACGATTCATACGGTACCAACTACCATCCAATATGCAGTTTGAAAAGCTAACGATGCACAAAAAGATTCAAGGAACAGTTCATGTAACTGAAATTTTGGTGGGCTTATGCTTGCCTGTCTTATAAACGTATTTATTAATTCACATAAATTTTGGTCGCTCCTCGGAGCTTAAAGTTGCTTGAAGCGTATCTACTTCGTTTGTATTATGCAATAACAAATTTTACGTTCAGGCAAGGCAGATCCCATGCACGTGTGAGTACATGGTATAGATACTTTTTTGACTCCGAATCACTGAGGAACCGGTTTAGGGCAAACCCCGTCAAAACACATCATTTCCCCGTCAAATCCGACTGCTAGGAAATGATGGGGGTCCCATGTCGCTAAGGGCTATTTTCGCTATAACTTCCGATATACTTTGGATAGTCGTTGGACTAACTTGTCCTCATATTCAACACTTCGTAAGAGTTGCAGTGCTTGACAACGTGGATTCGTAAAAGGGTTTTTAATCTTGGAAATTTGGAAGTTCAAGTCCAATTTTAGTATACTTTCTAAAATTGGATGGTCGGGGCGACATTACGTCCCTGTGCAGCGACATTTACTACACTTACCAAATTAACGCTCCTCGAAGAGTTAGCGAAAATTTGGCATAAAAAACGCTCCGAAGAGCAAAAATATATTTCCAAGAATTAAAAACCTCTTCCACGGCGTTTTTACGTGAAGCACGCTTTTCTTACGAAGTATTTCCTAAGTCGGATTTTGTTACAACGTCGAAAAGTATATCGGGGTTATAGCGTTCTTTAACACTCCCCTCCTTTCCGTGAATCTTTTTGTGTAACGTTTGGTAAATTGGTTGTTTGAAAATAAAATGGATCATTGGATGTAGTCTCCCATGTGTTGTATTCGGTTATCGTTCAGACCGGCCTATCTGAACAAAACATAGATGCAAATCTAAAAAATGGTGATAATTTGAACATATATCGATGCATAGCATTCGATTGAATTATTGAACATTATGTTTCAAAAATGGCATAAAAAAAAAAAAAAAAAATCGAGAATCCTCGGATTCTCGATGACACAACACAAACACTTTCGACGCACTTATCTTTCTTAGTGTTCTTCCACTAATGCGGGCTTGCGTCTGCTCCTCCTCGTGTCTATGCCTCGTCGATCACCTTCGATGTCGAACTGCCTTCTGGAACAGCTTAGGTGGTCCTCGGACTGCTTGGCTCCAGCTATACATTGGTTCTGCTCGGTTTATATGAAACAATATAAAACAAAATTTTAGTAAAATGTTTGTTTACATCCCGTCTGGGGATCTGCGACCGATAACATATCGTCGTCTTTGAGAATAGGAACACTGAATTTTGTTGACTTATATTGGTTGAAATGGTTTCCGAGTAGTTAAAAAATCTCTTCTTGGGAGAAATCTGCGACCGATATCACATCGTCGTCTTTGAGAATAGGAACATTGAATTTTGTTGACTTATATTGATTGAAATGTTTTTTATTAAAATCTCTTCTTGGGAGAAATCTGCGACAGAATCTGCCTCCGTCGGATCGTTGCATCTGCCCCTCCAGCAGACGTGGCGGCATCTCGCCCTTGAGTTGCTAGACTCGTCCGAATCGCGCTCTGCGTCAGAGTTGTCGTCTTTCCATGCCGTGCCAATGGAACATTTGTTTGGACCCTTTGGGTCGGACTCCGCTTACAGATGTATATGTTTTGAACATATGAGGACTTAGAAAAATTATAAAAATTACCAACTCTGCCGGACACGGTCAGAGTTGCTGCAGTGAATTTGGAAGATTTGTATGGTCGATACAATATCCTCAATGAAAATAACTTGTAAAAAATGTATAAAAAATACCAACTCTTGCCTGACACGACAAGAAGTTGGTATGGAAATTTTGATATAAAATAAACCTAGCACTAAGTTAAAACTTAGCCTAGGTTGAAAAATGTTATAAAAATATAATAGAATCTCCAGAACTTGATTCTGAATCAGAAGTGGAAGAATCTCGTGGCGGTGCATGGATTTGTACAACCGTTTGCTCCGGCGGTGGAGGTTCTGTGGAATCGTCTGAGAACGGGGAATCATTTCCATCGAGTGATGTTCCGCCTGGACTAGCATTTTCTTCATCGGAAGATTCGATTTCCAATTGGTGCTCCTCTGGCGGGGCTGGTCTCAAATCATCGACATGTACTCTTGTCGTTACATTTCCCTTTGGCACGAGATACACTTCGTCTGAAAACTTCTTCAGAATTCTGGTTGGGCCTGACCAAGACGGCGTGAAGGTATGTACCTTCTTTTTTCTCTTACTCATGACTCTGTCTCCTACTTTGTAGACGATCGGAGTGACGGCCTCTTTCGGCGCATATTTCTGCTTGTAATTTTGTTGTGCCTGACGGGCTTCCTTGATTCGCTCGTATCGTGGAAGCGTTTGTTGCTTGGCTCTTTCTTGCCTCCAGGCATACAAATCCCATTCGCCTCTTTCGGCTGGCTCATATCCTAACACGACCATGCTAGGTGTTTGATTTGTAGCGGCGTTCCTACGATTTCTTAATATGTATGTCATTTGATGCACGTAGCGATCCCAAGTGTCGTTTGGCTTTTTGAATAAAAGTGTCTTTAAAATTTTCTTGCATTCCTGCACCCGTCGTTCCACGGGGTTGGACTGTTGGTGATATGCTGGAATTAAGTATCGTTCGATACCATTCCTTTCGCAAAATGTGATGTACCATTCGGAATTGAAATGACCACCGTTGTCTGATATTATGACTCGAGGGACTCCGAATCTTGCTACTATTTCTTCGTCGATATATTTGGCTATCGTTCTGCCGTCGACCTGAATGTATGCCTTTGCCTCTATCCATTTACTGAAAACGTCTTCGACGATAATCATATATCTGTTTTCGGCGTCTTTAGTCCTCTGCAGCGGGCCAATTACGTCGACGCTCAAGGTTTCAAATGCATTTTGTGGTGCATGACTTCTAAGTGGAGCATTGGGTTGGGCTTGTCTTGTCTTTACAGACTGGCATATCAGACAGTCGTTTATGTATTTGCATACGATCCTGGCCATATTATTGAAATAGTAGCGTTTTGCTATTTTCCTGAGAGTCTCGTCTCTTCCTGGATGACATGCTTCATCTCGGTCATGATAATGGTAAATCAATTCCTTTATTTTCCTCTTTGGAACTATTAATTTAAAATTTCTATCGCAATCTTTAAAAAGTACATCGTCTTGGACGTGAAAATTTTGCATAAAAATAAGATCCGCATCGGAACGTTGTTCCTGTTGAAATAGATCATTCCAACGGCGGATCTTGTCTTGAATATCTCTTGAACTCAACTGAGCCTGTACGATATCTTCGTATATTTCTGAGTGCGTTAAAACAGAAATACGTTCTGGACACTTATAATTTGGTAGGAACATTCTTTCCTCTTCATCGTCTGTCTCGACATACTGATTTTGTGGGTTACGACTTAGAAAATCTGCTAATAAATTCTCCTTTCCTGGACAGTGTTCAATTTTGAATGCATATTCTTGCAATAGTAATGACCATCGTGTAAATTTTGTTTTGTCGTCCTTATGTTTGTTTAACCAAAGTAACGCCCTGTTATCCGTCTTCACCAAGAACGGTTTGTCTGCTAAGTACATCTTGTACTTTTTAATATAGTTCACCACCGCCAAGCATTCTAGCTCGTTTATGTGGTAACGTCTCTCCGCTGGAGATAACGTGTTGCTTGCATACGAAATTATATATTTTTCGCCGTTGTCGCCTAATTGATATAATACGGCCGAAAGGCCTTGGAGGGATGCATCTGTTTGCAAAATGAATTGACGTGAAAAATCCGGCCGATGGAGTTCCAGCGGTCCGGATAATAATTCTTTTAATTTTCTAAACGCTTCATCGCATGTATGGTTCCAGTGAAAACGATTTTCCTTCGAAAGAAGTTTCGTTAGTGGCTTCGTGATCATCGCCACATTTGGTAGATATTCTCGTACCCAGTTGCAAAGCCCTAGGAAACTTTGTAGCTGCTTTTTTGTAGCTGGAACGGGATAATTTTGAATTTGTAAGACATGTTTTTCTAATGGTTGGGAAGTATCAGTTCTAATTGTATGGCCTAAATATTGGATTTCATTCGTCGCTATTACACACTTTTCCGGTGACACTTTCAGATTGTGCAGACGTAGTCTTTCAAAGACTAACCTCAAGTGGGACATATGCTCCTTCACGTTTACGCTGTAAACGATTATATCATCTAAATACACTTTACAGAAATGGTGCAGGTAACCCGTTAAAACGTCCTTTGCCATGAATTTCTGAAAGGTACAGGGAGCTGTCTTGAGGCCGAAAGGCATGACATTAAATCTGTAAGCTGCCCCATCAGGAGTGGTAAAAGTCGAAAAATCTTTTGATGCTTCATCTAGTGGTATTTGCCAATATCCACTTTTTAAATCCAACACAGAAAAAATCTTCGAATTTCCTAAATCTTTAATACTTTCGTGTATTTTGGGTAAGACGGAAGCCTCGTCTTCAGTCATTTCATTCAAATGGCGATAGTCGATGCAAAATCGTGGTTTTTTGTCAGAGCGTTTTATTATCACGGGTGGTGAACTATATTGGGCAGTGCTAGGTTCGATGACGCCAGCTTTCAACATCTCTTCGATTTGGTCGTACATGATTTTCTTAGTACTCGGAGACATCGGATATGGTCTGATATTAAATGGTTTTGTGTCTTTTACTGTAATTTTGTGTTTCACAGTCACTGTGGTTGCTTGAGTCGGTTCCGCAGTGAACAGATCGACAAATTCTTCGAACAGCGGCCGTAGAATTTTGTCGTTAATAACAAGCTCTTCAGGAAGCCTTGCTTGCTGTCTCTCCCTCTGAGAAGCTTGATTCCAGAAGACGGTAATACGCTCTTCCGTGCCGGCATATAGGCATTTTCGGCCATAATCATATGCGACATTGTTCATATATAAGAATGGTGATCCTAATATTATTGTTTCGTTCAAATTTTCGATTACTTGAAAATCAATTTCAAAAGAGGTGCCTGAAATTATTACTTGTAATTTTGTCGTGCCAAGAGAGTCCACCATTCGATCTCCGCACGCCATAGCAAATGATCGACGTGTCGTGAGATTTTTAAAATTATCCAACATCCTCGGATGGATAACGTTTCGCGTCGAGCCTGAATCTATCAGTGCGTCGACCGCATGTTCATTTATTTGAACTTTTATACGAGGCAAAGGGAACGCTTCGCTCATATAATTTATTGACTCCCTTGTCTTGTGCAGAGGAGCGTCGTAGTGGTCATGAGTATCGGAAAAAATTACTGGACATTGCTGCCGCCTTGGTTCGGCCGTTGTGCCGGGGATCTTGCAGATGGACCCTGGCCTGGGTCTCTGGCCCCTCGAAAGTTTCCCGGTCTTCTGTTGAGATGCGGGTTATTCGGGCATTGGCTATGGAAGTGCCACTGCACTGTGTCTGTACAGTATCGGCACGGGGTTGCCGGTCGGTCGGGTACTCGGAATTTCCCCGATCCGCCATTGAAATTAGTTTGCCTGCGGTCAGGATTCACTGATCCGCTTGATAAATTAGGCATAAAAAAAGGACGACCAGGCGCTCTGCCTGGACCGTCCTGTCGAGATACGTCCTCTCGGAAATGCACCCTCGGTGCTGTCGGAGTTGGGCTTCCATTGCTCCTTATACTTGAATTTTGTGGACTGATGTGTCCCGGCTCTCGATAGTAAGACGCGCGGGACAGACGTTGATCAATAAGCTGGATTAGCGACGTCTGTTCGTCAGCTGAATCCCGCTCGACGTTAGTAGCCGCTGCTATTAACATCTCTGTGTTTGAAATTAGGTTGCTTCTCAAGCGTGACCTAATTTCTGGACGCAATTGGTCCATGATGACCCGAGCTCTGATGGCTTCGGATTTAAAGGGATCAATACGATCGAAAAGACAGGTTTTCCTTGTGATAAACACTGCCGTGTCGTCTAAAGACGTTTGCTTGACGGCATACAGTTGAGCAATAGCTCGTGACTGTATGTCGGGAGAATTAAATCTCGTAAGGAATCTTTCCTTGAATAAGGCATACGAAGTAGTCAACGTCCTAAATTGTTCGGACCATCGTTGAGCTTCGCCCTTGAGTTGGCCGGTTACGTTATGGAGGCGATCATAGTCGTGGCTTATGCGAGCTCTGTCGAAATATTCCTCTATAATTTTCAGAAATGCTTCTGGATCTTCATGATCAAGCCCATGGAACGTCACGTTCGGACATCTTTGTCTCTCATGGGGCGTACAGGTCGACACGTTCTGTATCGCCTGCACGAAGCCCTCTGCCATTTTCAGATACATACTTTCCATCGAAGCAGTTTGTGGCTGTGAAGCTGATAAATTAACATTATTTCCCTCTGGAAACAGTCGCTGTGGTTCTATCCCTCTAGAACCGTCGTCGACGAGCGGTGCGGTGACTCGCTCATAAAATTCTCTTGGGGTCGACCCCTCGGAGTCTTCCGCCATGAATGAGAAAGGATTTGTTGGGTTTGGGGACGGCATGGTCCCTGCTCGGGCGTCATGTGAACGATCCATGCTTTTGATGGAAGTCTGAAGGACGTATTTTCTGTTCGAAAAACTTAGAAAAATTGAAAAAAAAAATAGGAAAAAGAAAAAATTAATTTTCTTTTTCCTCAACCTTTTCTAAATACTAAATAAAAATATTACGTTCACAAAATTTTTAGGGTTCAAAGTGACTGTTTCAGACGGAGATTAATGGATAAATCATACTTACTGTCGTTTATGCTTAACTGCGGCTCTGATGGTATCAATTGGAAGACGTCGTAACACTATAAATCTAACACTGTCTGTTTAACACTCTCTTAAAATTAAATCTGAAAGGGAAATTTTGTTAGAAAACACAAGTAAAAGACAATATAAAGTTCAAAAATGTATATTAAATCTTTAAAAAAATTTATGTTTTTACAACAACTTCTTCAGAGAAAATGTTAACACACAATGGTCTGACCCGTGTACAACACATGGTGAGGAACGGGACGATTCATACGGTACCAACTACCATCCAATATGCAGTTTGAAAAGCTAACGATGCACAAAAAGATTCAAGGAACAGTTCATGTAACTGAAATTTTGGTGGGCTTATGCTTGCCTGTCTTATAAACGTATTTATTAATTCACATAAATTTTGGTCGCTCCTCGGAGCTTAAAGTTGCTTGAAGCGTATCTACTTCGTTTGTATTATGCAATAACAAATTTTACGTTCAGGCAAGGCAGATCCCATGCACGTGTGAGTACATGGTATAGATACTTTTTTGACTCCGAATCACTGAGGAACCGGTTTAGGGCAAACCCCGTCAAAACACATCATTTCCCCGTCAAATCCGACTGCTAGGAAATGATGGGGGTCCCATGTCGCTAAGGGCTATTTTCGCTATAACTTCCGATATACTTTGGATAGTCGTTGGACTAACTTGTCCTCATATTCAACACTTCGTAAGAGTTGCAGTGCTTGACAACGTGGATTCGTAAAAGGGTTTTTAATCTTGGAAATTTGGAAGTTCCAATTTTAGTATACTTTCTAAAATTGGATGGTCGGGGCGACATTACGTCCCTGTGCAGCGACATTTACTACACTTACCAAATTAACGCTCCTCGAAGAGTTAGCGAAAATTTGGCATAAAAAACGCTCCGAAGAGCAAAAATATATTTCCAAGAATTAAAAACCTCCTCCACGGCGTTTTTACGTGAAGCACGCTTTTCTTACGAAGTATTTCCTAAGTCGGATTTTGTTACAACGTCGAAAAGTATATCGGGGTTATAGCGTTCTTTAACAATAACAGCGATGTACCTCTACTGCATCATAGACAGTGCACATATCTAACCCTGCCACCATGTGACCATTATTGATTAAGTTTTTATATGTATTAACATCCACTTGCAGTATAGCCTGATAAATTTTATTATTTTTCTTCGTAGGATATATACGTAAAATTTTACATTCAGAATTCTCCTTAACCAAATCCTTATTTTGTTTTGTAATATTTATTTATTTATTTATTTATTGCATACACTGTTCAGCAGGTAAGATACCCAATTACAGAATAGGGATAACAGAGTAAAAAAACATAATATAGGTATAATACATAGTACAACATAAATGTATCACAAAAATCAGAAATCAGAAAGGTAACAATAAAATACATAAATGTTAAGATTTGAGATTTTATATCCTTTAGACGAAAAATATCAAGGGCACTGAACAATTTATTTATATTATTGTACATGGTAAACAAAGGCGAGTTTTTTAAAATATTGGTATGTGGGGTGGGCATATAGAAAACTTGGGCATTGCGAGAAGCCAATCTAGGGACTTGAAAATTTAATTTGCTGCTACATCAGATGCGTCAAAGTCATAGTGTAACACTTTAAATAAGAAAACTTGAAAGAGGTATAATCGCCTGTCTTCAAGTGTAGATATGGAAAACCTTTCAAGTAGATCTCTCTGCGGAAAATCTATGACAGGATAAGTGCCATCTGATTTAAACCAGAGCAATTTGACAAATCTACGCTGCACTGCTTCCAGGTTAGTTTTATGTACCTCATAGCTCGGACACCAGATAAATGATGCATACTCAAGCTTCGATCTTACAAATGATTGATAAAGAATTTTTAATGTATCCGTATCAGTGAATTCACGACTAGTGCGAACAATGAATCCAAGATTATTAAAAGCTTCGGACATAATAGTGTCGATGTGATCAATAAAAGAGAGCTTTTTGTCAAAGATTACGCCGGGGTCACGAAACATTGAAGGTCTCTGAAGTGAGACGTTATCCAAATAGTATTCAAAAATAATTGGTGGTGTTTTTAAAGAAAAGAACAATACGTTGCACTTACCAGCATTCAAGTATAATTTATTGGTTATACACCAGTTGTTTACTTTATTAAGACACGCTTGAAGTTGAAAACAATCATCAATATTATTTATAACTGCGAGTACTTTTAGGTCATCAGCGCATAGCATTAAGGCAAATAAATTTCGTCTGTTTTATCATTAATAAATATATTGAATAACAGGGGTTCAAGAATAGATCCCTGGGGAACTCCAGAGGTGGCAACAAATTCCATTGACTTGAATCCATTGAGGACAACGTGCTGAGTCCTATTCATTAAATAAGATTATAAGCGGAGTAGAGAATACGAGAGACCAATTTTATCTAATTTATCGAGAAGTAGCCGGTGATCGAGTCTGTCAAATGCCTTGGAAAGGACCGTATATACAACATCTGTTTAACTATGCTATGCATCTAAGGACTCAGAAATATACTGAGTGACACAGAAAAGATTTGTTGTAGTCCTCTTTTGTAGCCGTCCAGTTGGCTTTATGGACCTTTGAGAAATTATTTGAGACGCCAAAATAAAGAGAATCCCGCTGGAAAATCTTCGATTGGTTTTTTTTAGAGGTTTGGCCTTTTTTTGTATAAAGCTACTGGATTATTAAGTTATCCATGAAAAAAAAAATTGAAATAAAAATTAAACTCCAGTTATATGATATTGTTATTATTCTTATGCCTAGTTTTAACAAATAAAAAAAAATGGAAACATAAAGCTGAAACAAAAAAAATAGAGACTTCGGTTACAAAAACTACAAGATTATCGTCACTTCTACCAATCCACTATTTATATTATAATATACTTGTCAATCCTTTTACGCACATTCATATTAACCTTTCGTATTTCTTCTGTAGTATTTCCTGCGCAGGTTTGTGTTATTCTACCCCGTAGTTCTTGTACACTTTGTGATATTGATTTGCAAACTTTTTGTTTCATTAAACCCCAAATGAAAAATCGAGTGGCGTCCAGTCTGGGGATCTCGGCACCCACTCAGTCAAAGGATTATTTCGCTCTATCCAACGATATTCAAAATGTTCATATAGCCATCTTCTTACCAAAACAGCATTATGAACAAAACTTCCATCTAATTGAATCTTTAAATCAAGGAGATTTTGTAGTTCTCAAAAGAATTTAAAAACATTCGCAGTCACATTATCCTCAAAGAAGAAAGGACCAATTATTTTATCATTTAGTATTCCGCAATAATATTTTCTCTGTTTACTACGTATATGGGAAGTAAAAATTATAAAAACAAGACGTATTTTTTTATTAAAATTTTAGTTGATTTAACTGCTGCTTTTTTATTTCAGCCAGTGTATTAACACAAACAGGAAAATATCTACAGAATTTCCTGGTATTGATGTTTTCTTTCACAAACGAGGCCATCAGGTAGCCTGAACAATTCTAGAATAATAATGTTGTATTAATGCAAAAATGATTGTTACAAATAATTTACATGCAAAGATTTTCATTAAGATGGAAGAACTGATGTTATGACAACTTCAACATAGTACATTCTCATCATCCCTTAACTTATTTTTTAAAATATTTTCTGTAACAGCTCTATTTCTCAAATTTCATAAAGTTGCTGTCAATTTTGTTATTTTATTTATCATTTAAAAATCATTCAAAAACCGCCGCTCAAGGAATCACTACTTCCACATCCAGATTTTGTATCCAAGTCTTATACACACTAAATCCCAATGTAATATTTTACTCCCTTTAATAATAGGGTGGGGGTGGCAATGGGGGTGGTTAATGTCAAAAAAATTTTAGAGGCCCTGGATTCTCGTATACACACTAGATCCCAATTTAATTTTTTATTCCCTTAAAAAATAGGGTGGGGGTGGCAATGGGGGTAGTAGAGGGGGTAGCTAATGCCAGGGCCCTTGGTTCTCGTACACACACTAAATATCAATTTAATTTTTTACTCCTTTTAATAATAGGATGAGGGTGGCAATGGGGGTGGTGGAGGGGGTGAGCCTAAATTTTTTGCTTCATGGGAGGGCTTTCTGTCTAAGTGAAATTTTAAAATTAGGATCACTAACCACTTTTGCACCTATCCTTACCAAAAACTAATAACTCAGTTTTTGACTCATTTAGAGCTAATTCATGAGAATTAGAGACCTCAGCAATTGTTGCCATGTCAGAGTTAGTCTTATCCTTTGCTAGTAAATAATTATTAAAACCGAAAGAAAACCATAACTGGGTGTTATCCGCATATTGATGAATTGAGCAAAGCTTTAAAAATAAGTAAAAATCTGAAACGTATACCTATAGAAAATAAAAGAGGCCCAAAGATACTACCTTGTGGAACACCTTCAGTAATGGATTCACATTCAGAAATATAAGTATTTAATTGCTCAGCTACGATTTTTTCCAAGACTTTAGACGCTGTAGGTAGTATACTAATAGGACGAAAATTAGAGATATCTATGGAGTTGGCACTGTTGGGGACAGGACTAATTTAAATGAATAGCTTCGAACTTGAAGTACTGATTGCTTTGTAATACGCAAAATGTGTTTATTTTGTAAGAGAGCAGCGGGAAAGAAAAAAAAAGAAAAAATAACTTCCATACAAACAGGTACCTAACAGAGTGTTTCAGAACTGACGAAAAAAATTAGCAGTAGATCTCGACAAGTACAAATTATAATATACATATTTTTTTTAATTTCTTGCTCCATTGTTGAGATAAAGGGGTTGAAAATACCCTCCAGAAGTAAAAAAATAACAGATCTTCTATATAACACGGGATTTTCGTGTTCTTACAATGATGTAAAAAGAATTACAACCGTTTTACATAAACACGGGTTTGTACTGACATAGAACACTGTTCTGTAGTACTGAGAAAGACATTTATATCCATATGGACTATAAACCAATTAACGAAAATGAAGAAAATTATATACACGTCAGTATTAGCAATAATGTGTGATTTTCATTCGAATGACAATCGCACATGTATAGAGTTAGGAATAATAATTATAACAGCATTATGAATTTTGTTTTCTATAGAAACGAATGACCAATGCGGAAAATTCAATTTACAAGGCCTATCAACAGTACAGCTGTAAGTAATAATAATAAAATACATGCAATCTTGCGAAAATGCATTCTCCGTGACACCGCAGACAAGTTGTTAGGCAAACTTATTACTATTACTAGTCGCGAAAATGAAGTATTCACTCATATTACACAATTACACATACCACAGCATACATATTCAGTCGCGAAAAAATGCCTAAAGTAGAGACTCTAATGTGGACTGGCACCTCGAGGGAGGCACTGATTGGTCCGTATGAAAAGTGGATGCATAATAGCGGCGCCAATAGGAGATGCTTTTGTTTTGACGAACATAGTGTCATTAGACTCAATGTAATAGGTTAAAATTAAAATAACACTCTGTTATGACTGATTTGGTCACGAAACAATTAATAGTAATGTTATTACTTAAAAATATTTTTCCACTTTGTCAAAACAAAGACTGCAACCTGCTTTTGACCATCGCTGCCATTGTGCATCCACTTGGGCCGAGTGGCCAGTCTCTACTTTAAAGCGTTCCTAGAATGTTGACACGGCTAAGATAGACAAAAACTGCCTGCGCAACAAATTTTGAGTCGCGGTTTGCATTAAGTTATGCAATTTCAATTCACAGAATAGTTTCGGTGTCACCATTTGGTAAGCATGTATCTTGTGTATTCGTCTCAAGTATGAAATTAAATGCTGGCGACTGCTAGCTACAATTAGCGATCCTTACCAGTATTTACACAAGGAATAAGTCAAGTACTTCACAGATAGCACATACTTATCTGATGGACGTTTGCAAAATACACGCTCTGGATATCCCAAAAGCCGCATTACGTCATTTTAGGTTTAGCGAGTTTACCGAAGATGTACGTAGTTGTTATAAATCGAAACGTTCACAAAACGTCCATTAATAAAGTACCTACTTGCTTTCCTTGGGTGAGTACTGTTAAAGATTGGTAAATGTAGCATCCGTCAGTATACAATTGTAAACTATACATATCAAATGGCAATACCCAAACTATTCTAATAAATTACGTGTTACAGGACGCGGTTTGATCAAAACCAGAAACTCAAAATTTGTCATATACACGAGATAGGTGATAAAAACTACCTGGCATTCACAAGAGATGCTGAGCACATTATTAGTTTTATATCTAATAACAAACAAAAGTGGTAGTGTTTGTCGGTAAATCATTAATAAAATCAGCAGTAATATATCATCCTTATTATGTGAAATAAAGATACTGGATGAAAATATATAATTATAATACAACTGAAACTTAATTTTTTACCTTTACATATAATTTTCACAATTTCTCTCACGAATTCATATCCGACATAATATGTGACCGGAATACCCGCTCAATGTTTGGTTCTTTTGGTAAGCTGGTTGTCATGTGAAACTACTTTTTACTTGCTACTCGCAAAAATTCGACTGTACTGTCAATGTCAAAATGTCGCCCACATGACATAACCTTCATCCGGTCTCAAATTCTGTTATTATGATTATTTGAAATCTACAATTCCCATTTTGTTTTCACTTTCAGTAGCACCGTTTTTCACGCTTGATTTTTGATAAAATATCATTAGCACCCAAGTTCCAATGTCATGGCATCAATAAGTGAAACCGATACCCATCTTGTGAAATGCATTGGATATTTACATGCCAGTACCAAATTAAGAAAGGGCGATCCGGTCCCCCTACAGTACATTCTAGAAGAAGCTATTAAAAATAAGTATGGAGTAGTGAAAGATTACACAGACCTTGTGCAGGGTTGTTTGAAACCGAGAGAGGAGGAATTTGTGCCTTTGGTAACCACTACGTTTGAAGAAAGCAAGGGCTCAAATTCAGACAATGAACTAGAGCTTGATTTGCTGAAGGAGGACCTAATGTGCATAATCTGCAAGTGAGTATTAGAGTTTAATGCGAGTTTGCAGGTCGTAGCGAGCTATTTTTTTTTAATACATTTATTTAACGTCGGCCTATTTCCGCTACTGAGGCCTAACACCGACGCCTGTAGACGAGCTACCCCCAACCAGGAATTTTGCCGAACCTCTTCCCTTAAGAAGAGTAGGGATCTTTTACTTGCCTAACATTTAATAGACAAGGGACCGACGGCTTTACATCCCCTCCGAAGGATGGTATATCTCCTATACAACCCTCGCCTAAGGCTGTATAGCTTCCGCGCATACACTGATATACAAGCCGCTGGAAGATGGGTGAGGCGAGGACGTGGTCTTCGTTGGAACGGTCACCAATCCAACTACTAACCACGCCTAACGTTGCTTTACATCGCATATCGAAGTATGTACATAGTAAAGACGCACCCACGCTCGCCCCCCTAGCGAGCTATTGCATCTTGTCGATCTGCCCATATTTAAAATTGAGACAATATAAAGATCTATGAACTTACTGCCAATTAGTGTAGGGGAAAAGGCATTCCTTTGTGTCAAATTATGTCATTTTAACATAAAATCAATACAAAATTATTATATGTAAGTATTATAACGTTGTCACTTTCACTTGACTGAATTTTACAGGCTTCCTTGTGGAGTCAAGTCAAAGCAATTATTAAGATATGTTTCTGACCAATAAAGTTTGTTAGTGTTTGAATTGTAACATTTTCGTCTTGATTGGTTTTAATACAAAAATCCCATTTTTGATGTTCCTTGCCCCATATATCTGATATCATTTTTCTTGTTGGCGTGTCGGGAGCCTTTAAGAAGTCTTTGTTTAGGAGTGCGTGTGCATGCACCAGGCAATCCCGAGTAAATTTTTAAGTAATCAAATTACATCGTCCTGGCGATAACACAGAACCACACCAGTTTAGGCGGCAT
Organism: Leptura quadrifasciata; assembly: GCA_963675555.1. Taxonomy (NCBI): domain Eukaryota; kingdom Metazoa; phylum Arthropoda; class Insecta; order Coleoptera; family Cerambycidae; genus Leptura; species Leptura quadrifasciata. The sequence goes on along the minus strand of OY776682.1, from coordinate 4,537,517 downwards.
ACAGGACCGTACGAATTGTAATCGCGACGTGATTTTATGTTTATATGTACTAGTTATAACAAATTTTTGCAAAACCTTGGTGATACACAGGGCATCTTGTAGTATGGTCGGTTGCGCGTATTTAGTTGGCATAAAAGATGAAATAGTAAATCACCGAATTTAGCTATCAGGAACACATAAGTGCTATGGTGTAATTTGATATAAGTATGGTTTGAATAATAAATACGTAGGTATTTAGAACATCAGGAAATGTAAATTGTACTCCTTGGTCTGTAGTTATGTCTACGGGAACGTCAAAACGACATACATAATTCCAAAATTACGGTTTAGCGACCGCTTCCGGTGTAATGTCTACAAACGGATATGCTCCTTGCCAGTGGGTGAAACGTTCGACAACTGTTAATATATAGGAATTACCATTCAAAGGGGGCAAAGAGCCTACGATATCAATGTGGATATGCTCGAAACAGCCTTTGGGTACCTCTAAATCTCCTAAAGGTGTCTTAGTGTGACGGTTGATCTTTGAAGTTTGACAGTTGATGCAGGATTTTACCCATAAAGTACAATTCGAATTCATTCAGGACCAAAAATACTTCGTGGTAATCAATTTTTTCGTAGCTTTAATACCAGAGTGACTTAAAATATGAGAAATATTAAAAACTGTTTGACGTAAACGTTTTTTCACGTAAGGACGACATCTAGCACGAGAGACGTCATACCAAAGTACAATGATTGAACTCGAAAAGGTAATTTGTTTTAGTAAATAGCATATTTTTTCATTATTCTCTTACTTGTTTAATAAAGAAACAAGTTCCTCATCATCTTGTTGTGCTGTCTTCAGTATTGATAAATTGAAATCAGAAAAGCTCAATGACTCCATGATAGTAGAATGCAGGTTTTCAAGGCCGTTGTTTAATGAAGTAATTTCTTTGGGGTCTTGCCGTGGTCATCGAACTTGACTTGAGGTTTCGCTGATCATCCTGTCAGCTTCTTCAGAAGGATTCTAAAGACTGAATTTGTTGTGTTACAGTCCTCATTATATACCTAGGCGCCGCTTCGCTGGTCATTGATCGTGCTTGGTTCGCTTCGCTGCTCATTCGTCATGTTTGGTTGACCGTAACTTACTACGGTGCTAGTACTTGGCAATACCAGTCTCCACGTGTTACTAAGTCGATACCCATCCTCTCTGTTAAAGTTGTTCACGTTTTACATAATTTCCAGTGATTTCCTAATGATTCGCGGATAATAGCGCGTATTCCTGTCTAATATATTGAGGTCCTCGTAGTCGATTTTATGGTTCTCGTTATTATGGACATGCTCTGCTATCGCCGACCTATCCGTGTATCCAAATCTGGCATTTCTCTGATGTTCTTTGATTCTGCACTGGATATACTCCGTCCTGTTTGTCCGATATAGCTCTTACCACATGTACATTTCAACTGGTAAACACCTTTTGATAACAGTTTGGGGACAGGGTCTTCGATTGAGGGAAGCATCTGCTGTATTTTCTTCACTGTTCGAAACCGTATGCCTACTTTCTTTTTGAATAAAATCTTCTGCAGCCTATCTGTGACTCCCACGACGTAGGGCGTGCATGTTGGTTGTTGCTGTTCTTCTATTCTCTGGTTATTTACTATTCGTTGTATATTTCTTTGACCGTATCCGTTCTTCTCTAAAGCTTGTTATAAATATATATAAATAAATGGGCATTAAAATCTTGAACTGTCGATAATCTCCACAAGGACACCAGTCATTGGGTTCTTTCTTCGGTACCATATGTAGTGGGGTAGCGACAGACGACTTTAATATTTGGCGAGAACATATATAGTGCACTCACCAGGGCAATAATACATTGAACTGCTATATGGGGGGGTGCCTAACGGTGGAAAAGGAAACGATGCACACCAGTTCTGTCTTCTGGCTCCTTCTTGCTTCATCCAAATTGCCGGTGGGGTCCCAAAGAACAGGAAAGGTACAGGTGGGCTGTCGAGAATACCGGGAACACCAATTAACGTTGTACCCTGGGAAATCCAGGAACGTCGGAAAGGTTAGGAATGTCAGGTTGTTTTTCTTCTTTTATTTCCCACTTCTGTCCAATCCTTATTGTCATTTTCACCTTCACTTTCACTATTCATAGTCACAAATAAAACTATAAAACACTCTCAAAACTACCACTTCACAAAGAAATGTTTACTCTATGAACTCTACGTTAAGGGTGTTGATTTTAAAAATGTTTTTTTACTATTAACTTTTAGTTTTTTAATTTCAAATAATATAAGTTTTTCAAGTATAATTTGAACTTAAAGAAAGATAAGTCGTGTTAACTGAATCACTGTTGCAATAATAGTACTCTTTTTGGTTTAATTTATTGAGCATTTTATTTATTTTTCAGTGGTATGGATGTAGGAGCAAGAAACAGACTTTTGGAATGCTCCGATTGCCATTCCCTCTACCACCAAGAATGCCACAAGCCAGGAGTAACGGAAGATTCCTTCGACAACTGGGTTTGTTTCAACTGCAAGGTAAATTCTATTAGTTGTATTTTTTCGATAGAAACTCACAAGTATTTTTCTTTTTTAGGAGGCTAGCAAAAAGCTAAAAATCGCAAACGGTACTAGTACTTCCATACCCATCGCTTCAACTAGCAAAGGTTCGCCCTCGAAATCGAGCTCTTCGTCCCATCGCCATTCTACGGGAAGTGCCAGTGGTGCGTCGTATAAAAGTTCTAGCTATTCAAAATCTAGCGATAAATGTAAGCATACTTAGTGGTTGTTGCATGGTTTTATTTGATTTGAAGTATGAAATAAAGTTGTATAGTTTTATTTTGTTTTATGAGATAAATACATAACCCCTTTTCTCTCCTAGCCATTTCTAAAACTTACTTTTATAGTTTCTATTATGTTTTCTCTTTCAGACAAATCAAGTTCTTCCAGTAAGTCTTCGTCAACAAGCAGCTCGAAAGTTACCTCATCTTCAAGTAATTCAAATAATTCTAGTCGTTCTTCCTTACCTCCAAATATAAATATAATTAGTGCAGATAAACGAATCCAAATAATGAAGAAAAAAGCTGCCTCTAAATTACAAGAAAAACGAAAATTACCTCGTTAAAAATAGACCGTTATGAAATTATTATTTTTTATTCGAGAAACTTTTCGGAACGTTAACTTACATACCGCGCATTCCATTTATATGGGCCACTCCAAAATTCCTAAACCATGATGGCTTTAAAAATGAAATAACTTAATTACCTTTAGACAAATGTACCAAGGGATAAAAATTTCACTTAATCATATAAATACTGAATATTATCAGTTAGGGCCCTCAGTCGGATCCTAAACTGAATTTGCTTTAATATAAACTACTCAAAAATTGGACAATCTGAAATACTGATAACTCGCACAAATCTGGATTGATTTTATTGTCTTCTATTGATCTCAACTCAGGGAATTTCATTGCCTTGAATGTTGAGAGAATCAAAGGACCAAGCAGTTTTCTTATGGAAATTGAGTTTCAATAAAATGGTCTCAAAATTTACACATGCTGATCAAAAGTCTCTCTGGGCACAAAAAATTTTACCGACAGGATTTCGAGATGTAGTGCACGGAAGGTCCGAATTTTACATAGTGATTCTTGGAAGTACATGTTTCAGCTTGTTTTTGTGCATGTTCGAAAGTGTACATGGACTGTACAATACACACACATATATACCGGGTGACATAAGAGACATGTAACATGTTGCTGTTTAAGAAGTTAAAATTTTTAATTTTGAGAAAGTTGTACATTACATGATTTTTTAAGAAATACTCATTTATCTTTTATTTTGTCCAGTACAATTGCTGTATAGATATAGTGTATACGACCAGAATTGAAACCGTATAAAAACTAGAAGCCAGCAAAAACAATCGGCATCTCTTGCAGAGGTAAATAGAAATGCTTGTCATAAGAAAACCAATAAAGAGATGCCGACTGTTTTTGCCGGCTTTTAGTTTTTATACGGTTTCAATTCTGGTCGTATACACTTTACATCTATCTATCCTACTTTGCTTTCTTCATTAAAATTAGTATCGACAATTATTGCATAGTAATAATTTTCGATATTAATTTTAGTGAAGACAGCAAAATAGGATAGGCACAGCAATTGTATTGAATCGGGGCAATTCGCCCACTTTCGTTACTCAACGAAGGCAAGAGGTAATTTATATTACGCTGGGATCCCCGTCGGTGATCCCACTGGTTAAAAACTGGTTGGTGTCTATGGAACCTTCGCTTTTAGATCATCGCCACATCAGATTTAAATTGGACCTAGCTCCCCAACTAGAGGAGAGCTGGTACAGAAATACTTGATTGGGACGGACTCTCTCGGTAACTTAAGAGGATATAGAAACCTCCACCAAGCTTCTCCTTGGAGCGATTATTGCCTCATATGAGAGCAGCTGTCCTCTCAGGTGGAGGAAAGAAAAGAGCAGCATTCCCTGATGGAACGGAGAACTGCAAGTTACGCAGGCTCTTCAATAGGGCCTATAGGCTGAAGTGCGGTGGTCAGTGGAAAGAAGAGGGAGAATGGCTAGGGCATACAAGGGCCCTAGCTGAGTGCCGCGATTTAATGCATGACCAAAGAAGCGGATCATACCCACGCCTGAGATTTGCATAAATAGACGAGCAAATAGGGATAGATATACGTTGAAGCCAATGAAATTTTCTATAATTTCATGCCAAATTTAGTAAATTCGATTCTGATTTTTAAGAGTTATCAGTAAGGTTTTAAAATTGTCTTCCGCTTGAATTGTCGAAAGCCATATATATATCATTAGTTTTTTTGTTTTAAATTAGACTGTTTGAAAGTCATGGTTTTAGAATTGGTGGCCTTCTGCAGTAACATTTCTTTTTTGTTCATTGATATTGTTTAATTATACTTATCCCGCCCTGCGTATTACAATTTCCTTAAAACACTAGGTTCTTACCAATTATTCAACGTAGTATTTGCAAGCAATGGTGAAATGTTAATTGGCCTTATTATTATTAGGAAAACTATTTTTGGAATGACAATACGGCATTTGAAACTTCTTCTAAATGCTTTACCATCGAAGAAACGTGTGTTGTATTTTAGTAAAATATATTGTACATTTTTCTTATTAAACAATTTTTTTATGATTTAGTAAAGTATTGTTTTTCTATCTGTAATACGGGGTGTTTCAGTTAACATACCCACAGCCGCTATCTCGGAAAATAAAAAATTTAATTTTATTCTGTAAAAGGTAATAAATTTCTATGGTTAATGCCTTTTTTAGGAAGTACAATTTACTATTATATTTTTCAATCAAGGAAGGTATGAAACATGCCATTCGATTAGGAATTACATTTTAAGCAGAATTGTTCTGCAGTAGTAGATCTTTTGAGTTATTTTAATTTTATTGTCTAACTTTAAAGTGTTATGATTTTTTTTTAATTGCTGTAACTTTTTTAATCTTGGTTTTCGGATGTAGATTCTTGGTAACTTTTTTGTCTGCTATAAGAGACTTATTTACTGATGGGAATTTTTTTAATAGCACTTCCGATTTTACCGGAAATTTAAATGGAAAAACAACAAATAAAGTAATTTTATTTTTGAACAATACATCTTGACAACAATATTTATAATAGATGCTCGAAATTACCTCCATTTGCTTGAATACACATATCCAATCGATGTAACAATTTCCCGTTACATGTCCTTAATAATGTATCTATTAATTGCACCAGCGGAAGCATAGATTTTATTTTATAAATTTGCCATATCTTCTATTGGCTGTTGATTTACATGACTTTTTAAATATCCCCACAAGAAAAAGTCCAGAGGGGTCAAGTCTTGACAACGCGCGGGCCATCTAACTGGTGCCAATCCAGCGCCTTGGAAACGTGTTATTCAAATAATCTACAACAATATTAGAGTTGTGGGGTGGTGTGCCGCCTTGCCGAAACCAAATTTCAGCTCTGTTGTGGGAAATACTTTGTAAGTTTTGGTAACTCATTTTCTCAAAATCTTAAATAACGCACATCAGTTAAATTTTCATGGTATAGAAACGGATCTATAATATTACAATTTAAAAAACTACACCATACAATTATGCTGAACTCAGTTTGGTTTCTTGTTCGAATCATCCATTTTGGGTTGTTTTCCGACCAATATCTAAAATTAAGTTTTGTAATTGTGCCGATACTGCGAAATCTACTTTCGTCACTCCAAAGTACATTTTTAAGGAAATTACAATTTCTCTCATAAAGAACGGAAAACTCAGCAAGAAAGGTTAAGCGACCGATCATAGTCCGTAGGCAGTAAGTGATGTAATAAGTGTGGTTTGTATGGAAAGTACTTATTTTCTTTTAAGATTCTTTGGCACGACGATATTGGTGGAGGCTCTTATTTGTAAAAAAAATTTAAACTCATACAACAAAAACGTACAAAAATTAATCCAACAAAGTATATGGATAAAAGCATGTAATGAAATAAATGAGAAAAAAGGAAAAAATTACTGGCACCAAATCAGAAAACTTTTACAACTAATTATGGAAAGGCTGAACAATTTGCAAAACACTTCGAAAATGCATTTCAGAGAAGTAATGACATAAGTTTCGACCAAAATCAAGAGGATAAAATAGCAGGCTGGTACAAAATTTTATTTTAAAATGACGGCAACCGAAAACCACAAAATAGATTACTTTGAAATAATAAACCAAGGAAAAAGCACAACCCGGGTGAAGACCACATAACAAAAAAAATTATAAGAAAACTGGGCCACGAAATCCACTTACATATAATAAAATGTACGGCCTTAATACACAACATTTCACTGACAAATGGAAACAAGGTCACCATCGCCAAACCCAACACAGACTACAGTAAAGCAAGTAATTATAGACCAATAACTCTGTTGTCAGTGCTGGCCAAGAACTTTGAAAAAATTATAAAAAACATTCTCTGTGAACACATACGAAATAAAATCCCAAAATATCAATTTGGATTCCACGGAAAGCGTTCGACAGTACACCCTCTAACAATTTTGGTCTCCAATATACAAACAGCTAAACTTTCAGGACAGCACAGTTGCTTCGATCTTCCTAGACATTAATAAAGCCTTCGATAGCGCCTGGCATGAAGGTTTATTACACAAATTATATTCGTTAAATTGTCCAAAATACCTATTATATTTATTAAATGATTATTTAAACAACCACCACCTAAGAGTTAACAGTGAATATTCACAATTTCTCACCACAACGGGGGAGTCCCGCAAGGATCACCGATTTATTAAAACAGAATAGAATTTCTCAATTTAAAGTAATTTCCAGTAAAACCGGAAGTGAAGTAAAAAATATTCCCACCAGTAAATGATTCTCTAATAACAGGCAAAACAGTTACCAAGAACCGACATTCGAAAACCAAGATTAAAAAAGTTACAGCAATTAAAAAAAAGACCGAAAGTTAGGCAATAAAATTAAAATACCTCAAAACTCTCCCTTCTTCCATCTGACTTTTGGAATAAGAACAATTTTGCTTAAAATTTAATTCTTAATTGAATGGCATTTGTTTCAAATCTTCCTTGATCGAAAAATATTTTTACACTGCAACGCCATCTCTGGTGATAATGTTATAATAGTAAATTGTACTTCTTGAAGAAGGCATTAACCATAGAAATCTATTACTGTTTACAAAATAAAAATATAGTATTTAGTTTCTAAGATCTCAGCTGCGGGAATGTTAACTGAAACACCCTGTATATAATTTTATTAAAATAGTCAAAACGCTGGATGTGTCTTGGTAGGTTAACCGTAGAGGAGTCATTAAGCACGAAACTAGTTCCATTGCTGAGATAATCTACTCTAAAATCACATTAAGAATGTGTTTAAGAAATAGTGAATTTTAGACAATCAGATCTTATTAGATTATCGAAAGGTTTTCTTCTATGTAATCCTGGTTATATATGTACACTTCATGGGACGCTAGCGCACAGACATTCTTGAGCTTTTTTTTTGATGCACATAAGTTTGGTACTTTTTTGAAGCTTTCTCTGATCTCTGCTATGTAAGTGAATATGAAGTAATCTCCAAAAGTCAGTCACACTTTAGGAAAGGCTCTTCTCAAGGTAAGTAATTATACGATAAAATGCTCTAAGCGTGATACTACAGATTAATAATGTTATCCAAAGACATTTGATAACTTAATTAAGCCTTGTTACTTTCTGAATTAAAATTCTAGATTCACACATGCATGTTTTTATATTTAAAAGAACAAGGGTGTAAAGTGATTACTTAATTAGGTTTTGAGCTGAAGGTATTGGAAGATGGTATTCCGCAAGGGCCAATTATTATATCTTCTTATTAGATCTATGCCCTTTGTAGCATGATCATGGTACACCCCTCTTTTTTCTTTCAGTTTATTTATATAAGACGATTGAAATTTGGAACATTCTATATACAGTGTGTCTCACTTTTCACCACTACGCCCTGTGTTGACGTGAATCAAACAAGGTCTGGTTAACAACTGTTTATTCAGGCATGTGCCAAACTCATCCACATACTGTTGGGTATGCATCCATATATACATTTTATGTGTAGTACATTGCATGACACACCAATCTCTGCCATTTGTTGATCGATTTAGATCAAATTTGTTATACTTCGTGTTAGGACACGTTTTTTCTTTAAAGAAAATACCAAATAACTTAGCTTTTATTTTTGAAAAGTCATTGTAATTTAAAATTATTACTTAAATAAAATATAATTTTAAAAAGTAAATATTGAATATAATTTTTCTCCACTAGTCCTCCATCAATTCCGATACATTTTTCAATTCTCTTCTTATTATTTTTAACTTTTTTAATTCTTCAACTGTTACTTCATTACATGCTTTTCTAATGAGGACGATGCATGCATTTTAAAAATGCTTAATTCTATTATTTTTCCATAATATGTACTATATAAGTTGATAATATAATAAAAGAAACTCATAGAAAAATTTCGCTTCGTAAATATGCCACATTAAAATTTGAACTTTTGTGTAGACAAAATCACGTGACTGAAAACGCTATAATATTGCTTTGACGTCATTAATTGGATCTGAATTTGCTAATTTACGTTGTTATTCTTAATCTTGTTATTCATTATTGGTTAATATGACGGATAATCATTTTATAACATCCCTAACGTGTTTATCTATAACCACAGTTTCCTTTTTAGATGTTTCAACATTTTAACAATAACGACGTGACGCTACAGGTTACGAATGACCCTATTCGTCAGGGATAGAGCGTTTTAATGGTTTTAAATTCTCAGCCGAAATAAATATTTTTTTCACCCTCAATTTTAACAAAAAAGAAAAAGCAAAAATACGAGGAAGCATATTTTTCTGTCGTCGATCTATCTGTGATATAAAAAAAAATAATGCAACTTCGTCATTCTGTCACATAGCTCTATTTCGTGGTCTACTTTTATAGACTTTATTTTTTATGATAGGTACCCCAAAAATAAAAATCCATAGGGGTGATGTAGGTGGCCACGCAATTAAAGGACTATTTCTTCCAATCCAAGTTGTTATTCAGCCAATTTTAAACTATTACTGTATTATGAATTGAAGTCCCATCTAGTTGGAAATAAAGGTTTTGTTGTACTAAAGGTAAATTTTAAACGGCATCTCGAAATTGATGTGTTAAAAAATGTAGAAATCTCACACTTAAAGTGTCATCAAAGAAAAATGGTCCAATCAAGGTCTCATTTAAAATTTCATACCAGACATTTACTTTCTCGGAGTATTGCCGTTTACCATTTATAACCCTGTGTGGGCTTACCATTGACCAATACCTTTAGTTTTGTGATGAGACCACGCCATTTGTTGTAAAAGTAGCCTCATCACTGAAAAAATATTTTTTTTTCAAAATTTTAAATAATGCATTGTTTCTGAGTAAATGCCTAGGTACATTGAGGCCTATCAATTCAAGCAGCTGTGGGCAAGAGATCATACAGTTTAATAATCTTCTTGATTCTAGAGACATCAGGTTTAATCTACATAAAATGCTATTGTAATCATCTATGATATGATTTATAAATGTACATAATCTTAGGAATTTATTCTGAGTACGTTCAATAGTTGTTTTGTGAATGGCATACATTGGAGACCATACCATTGAGGCATACTCCAAGTAAGATTGAACAAGTGAAGTATAGACAGATTTAATAGATTCCACAGAGAATTCTCTACAGTTACGTAAGAAAAAACCCAGCATTTTTGAATACTTCATTGAGATATTATTTATGTGTTAATTAAAATTTATATGGCTATTAAATGTTACACCCAAATCTTTTACTGAACTAACTCGTTCCAAATCCGAGTTGCCTAAGCAATAGGATGTATTGAACTTAATATTACCTTTAAAAAATGATATAAAACAACATTTGTCAATATTTAGATACAGACAATTCTTATTGCACCTCTCATTTAAATTCTTAAGGCCATTCTGGACTAATACCGCATCATTAATACATTTTATGGCTTTAAATAGTTTGAGATCATCTGCAGACAATAGAAGCTTACAACTAACAATCGCATTGCTAATGTCATTAATAAATAGGCAAAAAAGAAGAGGAGCACAATGAGAGCCTTGAGGCACTCCTGAGCTGACATTAATTTCATTTGAGATGAAGTTATACTTTTGCACATCATACTAATAAATTGTGTAATCGATTATCAACTCTAATTGTTCTTATGCAATTAAAATGAATAACATCACTTTATAGTGTAATGACGTATGCTATTATTCTATGGGGTAATACTTGTCATGCTTAACAGGTCTTCGTGTTACAGAACAAATCAATACGCGTTTTAGCTACCATGTCTATTGCCTCTTGTAGACCTTTATTTAAGGACATGTGTGTTATGATCTTACCTTCACGTTTTATCTATTACTGTTTGCTATACGTTGAAAAGAGAAGTATGCTGGGTTCTATTCTAAGTCAGGAGGATGTTCATGGTTATAACATTAGAGAAGAGGGCTTATGTCTGAGCTTGACGCTTGACGAAGACAAAAAAACTCCTTTTTATATATGTCTAGTAAATTTTATAATGCTTTGCGACGGCATTTACAAAAAGAAAATATAAATATAAAAAGTTTAAAAAAATTACTGCTTCAAAATTTTTTCTAGGTATAAGCTGAATTCAGGGTTAAAACATAACATTTTTATCTATAAAATTCTTATTTGACTATAAGGAATGTAACCAGACTGCAACCAACAGCTACTCTCCGGGCTATGTGCCCTGTCGAGCGCTGAATTAGAAGTTACAAGCCTGGCGTGTTAAGTGTAATAATTGCATATTACCATCAAAACATTAATGCTTCGATTGCAACAAACATCAGCCGAAAGACTGATCCTACTTAAAGGAGCTCTCGTGTCAGTCATCCCACACCACTTGCAGACTGACTGACCGACACGAGGATCCCTTGACTACTCGGTACATTTCAGTATCTTTAGGATAACGACATGTAAAATAGTCAGCAGGCGCCATATAGCGATTGCAATTGAACCATTAGCATTTTGATGGTAATATGCAATTATTACACTTAACGCGCCAGGCCTGTAACTTGTAATCCAGCGCTTGGCGGGGCACATGGCCCAGAGAGTAAAATAAGGATTTTATAGAGTTTGCGACTAAAAATATTATGTTTTAATATTCCGCCTTCTAAAAGCTCATTTGAATTATGAATTCAGGATAACAGGATAATTGAAGAGGATAACAATACATGTGGTAGAAAACCCAAATAATAGGAAAGAATATGAATTCAGGATGTTCAGAATGAAGGTAGGTTTGGTTTCTTAGGCTTAAATTTTTTATTAAACAATTAAGGTCTGAGAAAATGGTTTTTTCTAGTTTTAGAAAGAACTATTGATTGTAGAAAAAAAAGTGTTTCAAAAAAGTTGTGCGCCTTGAAAAACCTACAAAACGAGACCTATTTCATCAAAATAGGTTAATTTGTTTGAGTCATTGCAAAAAAAACACGCTAAAATGGCTGTTTTCTCAATTGTTGATAAACAATAGAAAAAGTTCCATACACTTCCTACCACAGGAAAAAAGTCTTGTAGCATAGAAAAGGCAGGCGAAATCGGGAGCCATATGGTTGAATAGTTTTTGCATAATCAATTTGTTAATAACTTTTTGACTTTTTTTAAGGCTTATTTCTCAGCGATATGGTGGTAAAAGTGCACAGTCATCCGCATACTGGAGATCACAAATGAATCGTGTGCGTGTCTTCGTGAAAGCTCTAAAGCGCCCTATGTTAAAGAGACCGCCATCAGAACGGTATCTGAGACCTATTCCTCTGACTGTCAGTTTGTTGTCAACAATAATTGTTAGAGCAGTGGTAAAGAAATTAAAAAGTAGGGGTGCCAGGACACATCCCTGCCTAACTCCAGTGAGGGTTTGGAAAGGTTCGGTTGCCTCATTATTATACATAACCTGGGCGTTGTTGTTTGTATGTAGACTGCGACATACTTCCACAAATTTTCTAGGGATACCTAAGCGGAGCATAATTTTCCAGAGCACTTCCCTGTCCACCGAGTCAAACGCCTTGGTTAAATCAATGAATGCAATATGAATTTCTCCTTGATGTTCGAGTGCTTTTTCTTGAAGCTGTTTAAGTGTGAAGATTAGATCCGATGTGCCTCGGTTTGGTCTAAAGCCACTCTGTGTTTCAGGAAGTAACTTTTCCATAACAGGTGTTAGCCTATTTGCCATGGCTTTAGTGAGTATCTTCTCTCCAACAGCCAGGAGAGCTATACCCCTGTAATTTCCACAGTCCGCAGTGCTCCCTTTGTTTTTGAAGAGGTTGATTAAAAGTGTATCACGAAACTCCTGCGGAGCTTGACCTTTAATCAATAGTTTTTTCTAAAACTCGAAAAAACCATTTTCTCGCACTTTGTTTAATAAAAGATTTTGCCAAGCAAAAAAATTGAAGCCTAAGAAACCTTACATTCCTACCATCATTCTGAACATCCCGGATTCGGCTTATACCTAGAAACATTTTTTGTCAAAATCACCTCATTTTCAAACTAATTTGGCTGGAGTAAACTTTCAGTATTGCAATTCATTATCCATCTAACTTCCATTTTTTTGTTTTTGTTATAGATTTGTCTGTGGTTGACTTATGCATGTTACTTACTTGTCTTTATCTAATCATATGAGATTATATATTCATTAATTAACTGCTTTTGAACAAGTAATAGTATCCATAAACAAATAGCTGAGTTATAATAACTCACTGGGTAGAGTACCTTCTTCCAGGTAAACAAACGGAAAAGTTGGGCACTTCTGCACCAGGGCTAAAAAGACATTTCTCCCCGTGTTTTGGGGCGGAGAATCGATTGTGATAGGTCCAAGGATGAAGAAAACCTTCCTTCATCCCAAAACGATCCCCAAAAAGTGTAGCAAGTGGAGGCGCAGTTTTTGTCGGGATTTTCCCTGTAAAAAATGTTTTTGATACGGGGCCACCGAGAGGGTTGATCAAAGGAGGTGAAAACCACCACTTTGAAGCAAAAAAACGGTCGTAACTGATTTTTCCGCGCTGTTTGGAGGGAATGTTACTAAAAATAGATCGAGGAGGATGAGGGAGGTAAAACTAACCACCCATCCCTTATTTTCAGTCAAGGGGGAGAAAACTACCCGCTGCAAGGATCATGGGTCCCCCTCAATTTTTCTGCCAGTTTATTAAAAGGAATTTAATTGGGGATCACCATTTCCCAATTGAAATAAATCCTTTTGGAAAACCGGCCGAAAAATTGAAGGTGGCCGTAATCCCTGCAGCAGGTAGTTTTCATCCAATTGACTGGATATAAGAGGTGGATGGTTGAATTTTGCCTCCCTCCTCCTCGACCTTACTTTAGTTACATTCCCTTCGAACAGCGCAAACAAATCAGTTACAACCGTTTTTTGCTTCAAAAGGGCGACATCGCGATTGGTGACAATTGAACTAGGTTTATATGAGTAGAAATGGCAAGCTTATCAGATTATGTTCCCGTTAAACGTGTTAAAAGATGTGCGCTAACTCAAAATGAGAAGATAATCATTTTCAACGTATATAATGTGCTGAAACACCAAAATCCTGCCAACAGTATTGATGACATTGTTGAAATGTGTGCCAAGATAAAAAAACCTGGGGTAATTAAAAAAGGGTTACTACGCACACACCGAAGTTTGGGTCCTAACTTTGTAAACACTAGACGATCACGCAAATGGCCAATTTTATTTGTTTATTCTCCAGATAAATAAATAGTAATTAGTTGACTGGTGACATAATTACCAGTATTTTATGTGTAAGAAAGACACATAGCTGTTAAATGGTTGTAGTTTGATTTGTAGCTGTAAGCAGAGAAAATAAACGTCGACTGAATGAAAATAAACAATCTTTATTTTAAAGTAATGCCACAAGAAAAGAACGAACATAGGAAAAGAATTACACATCTACTAGTAACATTAAGTAAAATAAACGTAAACAAGAATTTAACAATTTAGGTACTCTGACAATGTATAACATTCCAGGTTCAATAACAACTCAAGTATTTTACTTTTTGAACAGAGGAAAGTTATCAATAACTTTTAATGTTATTGGGACGTTTGACTATAAAGTCTTATACAATTGTGTTGCACATTTTTCTGTGATCAATGTGGGTATCAGTATCTATTCAACTGATGGTATCTGAGGCATCTAAGAAACCCTATGTGATTATCACACATTTACCGAACCTTGATGGACTTGGGAACGTTGAGTGGGAAGGTAAATAAAAGTCGAGCGTTATAATTGACAGGATATCTTTCAGAAATGAAGAATACTGCATGGAATGTAAAAAACGTGATGCAAGATAGAAATTATATAATGAGTAAGATTAACTAACCGTAACCTTAACTATGAGACTAAATTGTTGTAACGTTATGGTTATATTAATATTGATGTGTATTTTTAAGAAATATAGTTTACAAACGATAAGTAATTAGAAATAAATTGCCTGTCTAATATATAAATTATCACATCATAAAATACTAGACACCTTTAATGCAGTTTTTCTAAAAATTATTAGTTTAGTTTTGACATTCAGTCTGCATTGAAGGAACTTTACAAATATTTATTAAGATAAGAAAATACATATATATTCCATAAATCGCTTACAATACATACAGAAAAGGTGTCATTATATAATAATAAATCTCTTAAATTAAAAATAAATTAAATCGGTTGGATATACCTTACAGCAAAAACATATAAAACTGGGTACAGTTTTAGTTAAAACGCAGAAATCTATGGAAGAGAAATTTGAAACAGCCATTTTCTCAAAGTGGTCATACAATCACTATTCATTTCAACATTTTGACCACGATACCGTCTGATAAACAAACAGAAGCAACGTAAAGTAATTGTGCTTTCTCAAAAACTTGCATGCTTCATTTTTCAATTCATCAATCCAATTTGTTAAAAACAGATACTGTCCATGTATGCCAAAAATATGTACAAATTTGTCCCGCCTTACAAAAAAGCCACTATTTAGAGTTTTGGATTTGGGAATTCAATTGACAGTGGAATAAGTAACATATACAATCGCACACAATTTTGACAGACAGTGAACTGAAAAACAACTTTGACTCAAATTGTAAGTAAAATCAGGCATGGATGTTTCTTCACACAAAAAACAACTAATTATTAAAATAACAATAATAATACTGAGGGTTGCAAAACTTGGGCTAATATAAGCAGTAAAATAAAAAACGCTTATGCATTTTGAGTTACGAGTGGTTTTTTAATTAATATCTCTTTCTGTGCTGCACGTAACTAAGTGAAATTAGCAGGTATTTCAAGGCTACACTCAAAAAAATACAATATCTTTTCTTAGGAGGTAGAAATTAATGAAAATTTGCTGTGTGATATGAAAAAATATTAGTTGTTGCTAAAAACGTTCTAACACTGTTTTATGTGTATACGGTGCATCTAAAAAGTATGCAACAAATACAAAACAGTCTCGTTTTATTTCTATGGCTTTATAATGGATTAAGCTTGGTCCAGGTGCCGAATGAATTCGATATGGCACAGAGGGTATAGTCGGATAGGCATAGGCGATATGCCCCCAACAGAAAGTACTATTAATAACTGTGTTGTCATTTAGGAGAGACTAAGTAATTTATATATGTATAACTTTCTTGGACCAAAACAAGGTAGCTATGGAGATATTGAAGAAAATTGTCAAAAGGGATGACTTTTTTTTTTAAATTTGATAACTACTTAACGTAGAGAGATGATTCCAAAACTACATAAAAGGGAACATCCGATAGGATGATAATGATAACACAGTTATCGATAGGACTTTCTATCGAGGGCAAATCGCCCACATTTACCTGGCTATACCCTTTAAATTTTTGAAAGCAACTAGAGTAAAGTAACTCTTCTAATGAAATTATGAAACGTCTAGAGTCGCTAATTAATAACCAAAAACTGCGAGGTCTACATTTTTGCAGGAGATATAAAGAACTATGTTGAGAAATTTGGCTTAGAAAGTGAGTTGAGATGGAATCATTTCAAAACAGCTCAACATATTAAAAAAATATTGTATATCGAAATCAGACGCACCCTGCATATTTGAAATGTTTACATGGAGACATAGCCACCTGAGATTTGCTTTTGTGATATTTTTAAAAGAAACTGTCTAATCTACAGAACTACCTGCTTTTCCCCCTTTTGACGTTATCCCACACGGAAAGTGTCACTAACATTTAAAGCAAAATTTTTGTTGTTTATCTTCGCAACACAACCAATAGACACCCCACAGCTTTAGTTTAGTAATTAGTGACCTTGGACACATATTCTCATGACAATTTCATCGATGTACTATTAGAGCTACTGTAGATTAACAAAATGTGGTAAAAAACTAACTCAATATTATTTGTTGTACACTTTCGAAATGCAGCATATAGTAACATATTAAATTTATATACAACAATGCATGAAAGTTTTTACTATGTAAAAAACTGTACAATACTCTACCTGTACATATTTACATTTACCAATCACGTATGACTGTTTCTATTAAAAAAATTAGTAAAAGCGAAAACACAAATTTCTAATCTAATTTAATAGTGAGATCCGAATGATGGGAAATTAGTTTTAAAAACAACACCGTTAAGTAACAAAATCTATCTAATATGTATTTAACGTTAAGTCACATATATCGATTAGACATTTGTATGCAGATGCTTTTTGCTACCATAAGTATTATTTATCAGCCATCATTTTCATTTAAAACTAACAGAATAATTTTATAATCATTAATAATAATAATATTCATCATTTCTCACTTTCTTCCGCATCCTGCTAACGCGAGTGCTGCGAGTTGCTACAAACTAAAAACAAAGTAATAAAATTAATCTTTTGAACATAGCTAGAACATACCTCGTTTCTAAACCTGGGTGATGTACACGATATATTAATACCAACATAATTTTGTTAAATAAGATAGACGAACTCTTCTCCGAAAACACGAATACCCAAAACTTGACTTATGACACGATTTTTCTTATCACGTCTACAGGACCTAGCGTAAGTTATAGGTCAATTTATGTTTTCGGAACTGGGTAATATGGATTCTATAAAAATAAATATCGAGAGACCTATAATACATAATTTTAGTTGCCATAAATTTAAAAGAATCAAATATCACACGATATACACTCGTACGGTGTTTTTCTTAAAATGTATACTTTGCCGTAAGTGGAAATAGAAATCTTATCACTCTTGTCAACGGGCATTTGTGCAGTCAATGAAATCTCAATAGAGCGTCAAATTGTTACATTCTTAAAACTACTGACAAGTAATTAAGACAAAATTATTTAGATAAAAATGTCTCTTAATTGATTTTTTTAAACCCTTTCCTAGTGGAATTTAGCCACAGCTATTCGACCACCCAGGGCACGCACATACAATCACAATAGAACTCCCTATCTGCTCGGTTATGACCTTCATTTAAAATTGAACCAATGATTTGAAATCCCGAAAGAGAAGATTTGTGTAAACTCGCCTAAAATTGCATAGCTTCCGCGTATACACTGATATGCAAGCCGCTGGAAAATGTGAGGCGGGGACGTGGTCTTCTTCAAAAGTATGTTTTATTCAAAAATCACTAAATTCTCTGTCGAATTTCTTTTAAAATAAATAAATAAACGAACTTTTATGTGGGCTTATATGACAGTAAAAAACAAAAATCAGCATTTTCTCTGTTCGACTACACTTGAAAATATTTTTCGTATACTGTTTGCTTCACACGATTATATCCCCCAAAGTATTATATTTATCAAAAAGAGTTATCCTTTCTGAAATATGCGGTATATTTTCCAAATTATGGTGGTTTTCGAATCAAACTTTTTGACAATCTAATAACCAAGATATTTAATAATGTATAACGTGATGTCTTGAAAAATTAAGTATTACAATCATTAGAAACTAGTATAGTAATTAAGGTACATATTATTTGTAACTTTTAACATTAAAATTTTTATTTTTTAAACTCTGGAATATCATTGATACCTGTTTTCTTATTGCAACAAAACTTCATGAATTTGTGATATATGCAGATTTATTTTTGATTGGATGGAAAATAGGAACGGGTGTTTCCTGAATTAGAGATTGAACTGTTCTATGCTCCGTTTTCCGAGAAATTATAATATATTCCTCGTATTTTCTGGTAGGTTTAACAATTTCGACTCCTTTGTCAGTAAATTTATTTATAAGTAGTCTACTTATCTGTCGTTTAGACTTATATCCATCCAATTCTAAATATTATCATGAAAAATTTAAAACGGCAAGCAAGAGCTGCTGCCTACCTAGAAAATTTTAAAAGATTGAGGTCGTTTGTAAAATTGGAAAAATGCTGCATATAGATCATACTTTCTGTTGAAGAGAAATAGAAAACCGATCCTTAATTTTTCTGGTCTTGCAACCAACCAAAAAAAATCGTACCAGAATACCAGGCAAATTAGTCAATGAAGATGATATATTTTATACAAAATTGATAGTGGATAGGTTTAGTAATTACTTTAGTAGTGTTTATTCACATTCTACCAATCCTGATTATTCTAATCTAGAACATAATAATTTATCAATTTTGAATGTCAGCGAATTTACTGAAAATGATGTTTTGAATACCATTGGAAAATTAAAAATAAAATGACATCAGGGCACTACCAAGTTCCACGTTTTCTAGTTAAGGATTGTAAATATATTTTCGTTGAACCTTTACTTATATTATTTAACATGGCTCTTAAAACCGGTCCTTTCCCCAAGTATAGAAACTAGTCAGAATCTGTCCTGTGCTCATATTTTGCGATTCTTCTTTATTAGTTAATTACAGACCAATCTCAGTTCTATGTAGTTTTGCAAAAGTTTTAGAGATGTCTCTGTGTAATAAAATTTAACCATGTGTTAGAAATGTAACTTCACCCATTTCACCCCTTCAGCACGGTTTTATGGAACACCAGTACACCGTGATACACCTGGCAACATCTCAATACGTATCTGAGGCAATTAACGATCAAGTTCAAGTAGACGTAATATACACAGAGGTTACGATAATCAGTTACCTACTACTTGATGCTTTTGATATGCCATCGCTACAATTAAAGCGTGTTTTAAACTTCTGACAGTAAAATTGATAACGCATCTCCCTGGATAATTGAATTTTCGAGTGCCAAGGTTCTCAACTAGACAAGCGGACATTTTTAATTTACCAATGGCTAGAACCAACTTATTGCTCCGTTCGTCCATGTATATTATATGTAGTAATTTAAAAAAACTAAGTACGTATTGTGATATATTCAACATAAATTTAAAAGAGATATGTAGTATTACTATGGAATATAAACACAATTTTTAGAATTTCTCAGTTGCACAATTGTACAACCACGTTATAACCTCATATAATTATTATTATTTGTCGCATGAGATGTTGAAACAATCCGAAAGTGATGCGATAGTGAGTAACTACAGCGAATTTCAAGCCGCCGATAATCTTTGAAAATTAACATTACGCTACACATCAAATATCTCGGTTATTTGCTTCTCAAAAAATCTGTTTCAAGAACCATTGTAATATGGAAAATATAGCGAATATTTTATAAAAAAATATATATTTTTGGTTAATATGGAGATAACGTCATGTGAAGGGAAAAGCTTACAAAAAAAAAATTAAATTTCAGCTGTAGTTGAATGGAGAAAACAAGGATTTTTGTTTTTTACTGCTATGTAAAAGTTCGTTTATATATTTATTTTAAAAACATAAGTCTACAGGTACTGGCCATCGACATACTTTTTTGTATGGAAGAAAGAGCAGCCTTTGTGAAAATCAAATGCCTTATCCCAGATGCAGCGACTTGTCCTCTGCATCTTTCAGTAAGAAAATTTGTCCCTATTAGCGTGCGTTTATTCTTATCAACCATTTTGTTTCGGTAATTCCAGAACAAATACTTTGACAGATTATTTTATAATTTCATTAAATACACAAGCATACTCCTCAATTATATATAAAAAAGTTTTATATATAAAGTTTTTCATGAAGAAGTTATAGGATTTTTCAAAACTAAATAACCAACTGCCAAATATGACTACGTTTATGTCTAAGAAATGAATTCAGTACGTATACAGTATAAAAACTAAGAATGCTGAGCATATTTCA
Organism: Leptura quadrifasciata; assembly: GCA_963675555.1. Lineage (NCBI taxonomy): Eukaryota > Metazoa > Arthropoda > Insecta > Coleoptera > Cerambycidae > Leptura > Leptura quadrifasciata. The sequence goes on along the minus strand of OY776682.1, from coordinate 4,516,790 downwards.
TATTTATCCAGGATATTTGGAATCGACATTTCAACGAAAAATGACGTGTAACATCCCAGTGAGCAAAATTTCGTCCCATTTAGGGAACAGATACGTAATTACGTATGATTCATGCGACCAATTGCACACCCATGTTCGAAACTGCAACTTTTGTGTGCCCACTATACGTGGGAAGTGAAGCACGGTGACACAACCCATTTTCGATAAAATTTCGGCATTCTAGCAATGCATGTGCTTTTCTCTGATTTATTTTTATAGTACTGTCGTAAACACGAAACTTTTCTCTACCAGTTGTGCCAAAAAAAACCAACCCGATTTATGTAGGCATGGTTTCTTATTTGACGACGATATATTTATAGGTTATTATTACACTTGACGAAGACAGAAACAAACCTCTAGTCCAATTACTACTGTGCATTGCCCACGTGTTAAATAGAAGAAACTACTGGTTAAAATGCCTTTATAGCGTTACGCTGACCTTATTTGTGACCGTTTACACAAATCTTAGGCCCAATTACTGTTTTCCGTGATGCACAAATCAACTTTATGGTTTTAAGAACAAAATGCCTACTATGCATCACACTACGCATTCCACAATTACGGTTTTATGTCTTTTAAAGGTACAGACGCAGTACGGCATTCTTTTAACACAATTCCTACTGCATGTCACTCATTATTTGCATTTAAGTAGTAATTCCTTATGTATCAACACAATTACTAATCTGTGTAAAAGAACACATTATTCCTTTTTTAAGCCAACTTAGGCACCAGTAGTAGTTGCAGTTTTGTGTACTATTTGACGCAAAAGACGAGTCCGGCGACGTAACAACGACGTCGCCTAGAACACATTTCCCTTAAGGGAATAAAATGCTCACTGGGATTGCACAAGTTACTTTTATTCCATCGAACTATCTACCTAGAATAACTCTAAATCTGACGTAGACATAATAAGTTCTTTAAAAAAATTGTCTCTTTTTTGCTCTAGAGCAAAGCAATTCCAACCAGATGGAGCTACTCTAGGAAATTGATTGGAATAAGGTGCCCAAGAATAGTCAGCTAGATCTCCAATTTAACACCTCTTGACTTTTATTTCTCAAAGACATTTAGAACCTCGAAAATAATATTAATATTAGAAACGAATAAACTGATTAAAAAAAAATTGGAATATAGGGTGGAATATAAAATAAATCAACAATAGTTATGAATATTCTGTTTGAAAACTAAGTCAAGGTATTTTTTCTTAAAACCGTACCTACTTTAAATCTGCAGTTATCTTAGGTACCTAGTTTTGAAACTGAAACTTTGTCGTTGTTCACACACCATCGCTTATTTTCATTTTTAACTTTACAAAGCATTGTCAACAAACTTTTAGCTCTTCTTCTAAAGACACCGGATATAGTCTAAACTATGTTATTGCTCACTTCACATATTGCAGGATATTACCATAATACATTAACATTACTACTTTCCCAACTCAATGATATTAAGCATTTTTAGTCCATAGATCCATAAAACCCAACAACTAAATGGTTATGTTATCCACCAACAGATGGCAAGACTCCATACTAAGATTTTTGACAAAACTTTTAGCGGCAGTTCAGCAACACCATTTTTACCACTTGTCAACATTATCATGCTTGTTTGTTATGCTTTCCAATTTTTATTAAGCGCGAAATCTTGCCAATTTACTTGTTCCATTCCCTGTCAAAGTTTTTGTCAAAAATTATAAAACGCAAAAATATGATAACGTGCATCAGACAATAGCGAAAGAACTCGATTATGAAATACATAGATATAATTATATTTGAACTGATTTATTGAACTGTAAAATGTAAAATGGCTTAGCCATATAATTAATAATAAATAAATAAATATTTGAATTTTGCATAAACAACTTCGAAATGACTGGAAAAAACAACAATAATAACAATTCCCAAATCAAACTCAGACAACAGAATTGCAAATAATTAACGACTTATAACTCTTTTCTTACAGCTTGGAAAACTTTTTTAAAAAAAATAATAACAACTAGAATTTTTGGATATAATGAAAAGTGTAGACAATATATAAATAAATAAACACCACACCACAGAAATTAGACAACCCCCAATTCCACAAGCCAGGGGCTTGTGCGAAAGGGGGTTACACATTGAAAAAACGCGGACATACAACCATTTCCTCCGACAGTGCCAGTGCCGGAGCCAGGATTCGAACCCGGTGGTGTGATGTCCGTGTGATTAATCGCGATTGCCACCTCGCGCCTTAACCCACTCGGCTATCGACCAGACAAATGGCAAACTACAAAATCTCGAAGCCGATATGACATAAAAAAGGCTTTAACACATTAGGCTCTTATACAAATTAAAATATTTAGATATACCAGATTACTTAATTTGTATATTAAAAATAATTTTTGAAGAACGAACATAAAAGTAAAAGTTTCTGAAAAATTCATTCCTGAAATTCCACAGGTCTCGCCCCACTTTCTAAACTACTTTATAATAACTATTAATGTATGCATTTCTGATTGCTTATCTGATTATATTTGGAATATTCAGAAGAGCTAAAAGTTCTATTAACAAAATGTTTTGTATAATTAAAAATAACATAGTCAAGGACCGGCTCATGTTATAGGTGGTTATAATTTTTTGTTTTGCTTAAATACACGATATTAAAATTAAAATAAAAAGTTGGTAACAATTGTTCGGATGGTTTCAGAATATGTATTGTTCTTCAACTGTCCCAGGAGCATTCTACATCCATCAAGCAACCTAATTTCGCAGAATTTTACCTCGTAAACGTTATTTGCTACTAACTGAAGATGGAGGAACTTCTGTTGTTCCTAAACAACATAAAATACCTCCCCTCTATGGGTGGTGAAAAGTTTCATCATTTCGATCCGACTTTGAAACATCATAACTTACAATTACGTCTGTCTGTCTTTGTATCAAAGACTACTTAAAAATGGTGTGTTCTAAAAAAATCGTCCTATGTTAACAATACAATCATAAAACTGAAGGCTGAATGCTCTTGTTAAATGCACCAAATATGGAGGAACTGACAATAAGTGCCCAGTCCAACTACCACCGAAACATGTCTCCTCTTAATCTGAAGAAAGTTATAGGCGAACTTAGATGCCATGCAATATGTAAAAAATGTAATAAGGAAATTGAGGGGCTTGTCTACAGGCTTAAAAACCACTGAGAAGCCTGTAAAAATTAGTCAAATGAAAGTAACAGCCAAGCCAGTATAAGCCGAAGTGAAAATTTGAGTGGTTAAATTATTATACAGAGTGGGGCAATAGCGCGTCGGACCTCGATATTGCGAGTTCTACGATACCTAGAAATTTTTAAAAAAATTGCAAGTAAACTAGATAAAATAGTCTATAACTGGAAATTATTTTCGAACATACAGGGCGAGCCAAGACGAAATTACAGGACCAAGTGCCTTTTTTTAAAATGGAATGCTATGTATATCAATACATTTTTTGAAGCCTCTTTCTAGGCTCTATTGAATCCTATATTAGCATTGAATATCTCCCAACCACTTGGATGTAATAAATTTTTTTGTTGAAATAATGCAATCTGCAGATGGATATTAAAAAAATCACCACAGCCACAATTATGGGTTTTAAGAAAAATTTATGTGAATACCAGTTGCGAGACATCTAATTAATGTTTTTGAATCATTTTCATTTCCAAAAAATGTACAGGGTGGCCAAAAATTATTTGTCAATTAAGAACATTTTAAATTGACTTTTCTCAATTCTTTCAAATGGAACACCCTGTATATTTTTCGACGATGTGATGTAGAAATGAAAAACGAACATTATTTGTAAGTACTTCCCTATGGCTAATTGCAACCAGTCATTAGAAAAATATCTAATAGGTGTTTGACGTGTTGCCCATTTTGATTGGCGCACGACTTTATGCAATTTTGAAATGAGGACATTTCTTCCTGTTATGAACCACGAAATCAAAGACTAAAATATTTGAAGGACCAGGCAAACCTTTTGTTCACCAACTTTAAATAATAATTACAAGTAAGGGGCTGTTACCTTTGGTGGCAATGAACACTCGAGAAAACGCATAAAGATCTGGTTGCTTGTTGCTTCACATTAACTTCTTCCAGGTACCTGGGTTTGATGATCCGAATCCAAAGGGGAAGAACACCACACAGCATAAAACGTATATAAAACTATTAGAAAACAGGAAGAGCGGCAAGGCGCGTCTTTCACCACAAGTTCTAAAACAATTCTCTTCAAACGCGACAAGACGCGTGTTTTCACTACTAAAGTTAATTCGATTCTTCTTACTAGTTGTTTTACGTCTATCACAGCTATTTTTCGCGCATGCGTACTTAAGTCACGCGTTGATTAGCCCATAAAATTTGAGAACAAAAAGGGTAAATACTTTTAAAATACCGCGAGAACGGAACACTTCCAATCCACTGAAATGAGTAAATAGTATTTAACCGGTCCTTGACTGTAACGTTTTTTTGTAAATTTTTTTGCTGTTTTCGTTATTTGACAAGCAATAAAACCTCAGTTCGGTATAAATTGTGTACAAGGGAGCATTTACCCGAAATTGGTTGCAATTAGTCCTAGGGAAGTACTTACAAAAAATGTTCGCTTTTCATTTCTACATCACATCGTCGAAAAATATACAGGGTGTTCATTTGAAAAAATTAAGGAAATTCAATTTAAAATGTTCTTAATTGAAAAATAATTTTTGGCCACCCTGTACATTTTTAGGAAATGAAAATGATTTAAAAACATTCATTAGATATCTCGTAAGTGGTATTTACATAAGTTTTTCTTAAAACCCATGATTGTGACATCCGCAGATTGCATTATTTCAACAAAAAAATTCATTACATCCAAGTGGTTGGGAGATATTTAATGTTAATATAGGAATGAATAGAGCTCACAAAGAGGTTTCAAAAAATGTACTGATATACAAGGCATTCCATTAAAAAAAAGGTACTTGGTCCTGTAATTTCCTCTTAGCTCGCCCTGTATGTTCGAAATTAATTTCCAGTTATAGACTTTTTATCTAGCTTACTTGCAATTTTTTAAAAAATTTCTAGCTATCGTAGAACTCGAGATATCGAGGTCCGACGTACTATTGCCCCACCCTGTATACAAACCTAGAAAAACTAAATATGATTTGTCTTAAAAATGCCTCTATACATAAAAATCCCACGGGGCATTCTCTTCAGGGACTGGATTAGGTAGAGTTTGAAAGTTTTTAATATGAAATCAAACGTTTGCAAGAAGAAATATATATATTAAATTTACAATTTGAGGTGCTGATGAATTTGAAAAAATTAGCAAATAAACATGTATAGATCAAGTTTTGAAGTATCCGTAGAGTGAGAGAGAAGCCAAATATACTCTGAGGCAGGAATTGAGTCAACAATCTGTCTATAACATTAGTAACTTAGCTTATGGCATCCGACCCACCGTCAAAGACACGAATTTAGGTAGTGATTGTGAGGTAAAACAATATCGTTATGAACAGAAACTTGTAACTCTTCAGCTTCTTTAGCAATTTCTTGAGATAGGTCATGTACTTTTTGTTCTAAATTTTTAATCACACCCCCCAACAACCTTATTTATCAGTCAACAATAGCGATCCCGATCAGCTCTATATTAAAAGTTCCTTTGAAAAGATTTGCCAAGTCTATGTTTAACTTTCAACAAGAACCAGGCATTGAAACTAAATAAAAATACCCTGCTAAAGCATTTTAACACAGAAAGAAATATTTTTATTGTATTTTTAATGCCCTTTAGGGAAACAATTGTAATGAATTGGTACCTAAAAAAATTGCTTTCAATAACTGAAAAAATGTTTGTAATCAACTGCAGTATTTCTGACACGACCATATTTCAAAGTTGAACGATATGCGGTATTACATTTCGAGTGTTAAAGCCGTTTAGTTACAATTGCAAATTAATGAATGTGATCCACAAATTTTTAATTCCAACTGTTACTGAGCTGTTGATTCCTCATTCACTTATGACATTTATAGGTGCGTGTATTGGTTGCTTGAGGTTGTAGATTGCTACGAACGCTATTCCATTTTCTGAGATTTGCATATTTGAAACATCCTATACACGAGGTTCGTTACGCCTTACTTACTAATCACGATAAATAAATAATTTAATAATTCGTCTTGCTAATTAGCTTTTAAGTAATCCATTAAGTTTAAGACCAGAATAAAATTGCACAAAAATAAGAATTTAAAGTTAGGTGGTTTGCAAACAGCATCTGTATGATGGCAGTAAATCAAATTTAGTTCTACAGAAGCGACTATATTTAAAATACTAAAAATTTAATAAAATATAATTTGATACAATTAATAAAAAAGTATTTACAGTTATTTTATAATAAATTTTATCCTTTAAAACTATAATACAAACAATAAATATATAGTTAAATATGTTAATTTAGAAAGAGATTCTAAATCAAAAATATATGAGTATCGTCGAAAAACCAATCGAAATTCATGATTTGATACAAATTTTGACACCCATTCTTGCCTTCTTGTGACAAAACCTGTGCTACTTAATAATAACCTTTATACGATATTTGCAATTAGAACAATTTGATTTGTAAGATGTCACAAGAAAGACAAAGTACTTAGCCCTATTTCATTCGACGAAAAAATTTTCATGCCACGACACCAATCGACGAATAAAGTGCGCTGTATACATGATCACAATGAAAGTGAATACAATTATGACAGTTTTTCAACAACACCCTATACAATGCGTCTCTCGGCCCACGCCCTCCCATTCCAAAATGTAACTGAACCTTATACAGTTCTCAGTATTTGGATGCGACCACCCAAAATATTTCAACTGCTGGAACTTCCAGAACTTAAACGATTTAATTACTTTTGTTATGGCTTTGTGTAAACCGTGTTTTCTAGCTTTTCAATTCTGAATACTGATGCATATAGTTAAACTAACTGACATAAATGTCACCCTCGTGACAAACATTTGCATATACAAACAATTAATTTTCTTTTTGTCTTTTTCTTTCTACCACATCTCTTGATAATTTTCACAAAATCTACAAAAATAACAAAATTACCGCTACCGCGCTACCACTATATAGGAAAAATAACCTCTAAGCATGTGATGTTTATGTCAAACGAACGGCCAGGATCTGTTTTTTCCAACCCATACAAATTATAACAAAAATAAAGATAATGTTGTTTCGTTGACTTCATAAACAGTGTTTCCTTTTTCTAAGACCAACACAACCGATATAGGGACTCCCAAATGCACAGATAAAGTCTTTCAACAAGAAAAGGAATTAAATCAATAAAAAAATTACAAAATAAATTCATCAGTTACTGTACACGATATGTTAATCAATACATATATAACAAAACTAAATGAAGAAAAGAACAGAGATAGGAAGAGCTTAGAAAGAGATTCGCAATACTATACAACATAGTTTGTTACCAGAAAATGTTGCCACATTTTTTAAAATTGAGGTATAACTTAATGGGACCTTCACCATCTTGTAGAACATAATTTTGGCCATCTGAAATGGAATATTACAACTTTTTTTAGTAAGGCCGAAATTAGCAAAATCAAATTTTTCATTTTTAAGAAATAAATTGAAAAATGTGTTTTTTAAAACATACATCGCGTTATTTAATGAACGGTTTAAGCTACGATTATGATTTTTTGTAAATTTACTCAAAAAACTAGAGCACTTCTAAAGCTACTTTCCAAGTTCTCAAAATGTAAGGCCTTTTCGAGAAAATAAACCCCAAAGTCGCTACCAGCAAATTCGTGCATTGTAAACTTCACCATATGAGCAAGTATGTTATTTATTAAAAATTTATGTATGTATATATGAAGTCAAATGTAGACAAAACTATAGAAAAGTTTTTAAAAAAAGATTCAGCTCACTAGGTCTCATAGTTTTTGAGCAATCGAATTTTTTATACGCCTCATTTAAATAGTGTCATTTGCACTCGGCTTCTCGGGCTCGGAGCTGCACTGTACAAATAACTTGCCTGGGGTGCGGCGGAGAATGCAATAGTATTTTCGCAAGATTGCATGTATTTTATTATTATTACTTACCGCTATATTATTGATAGACCTTGCAAGTTGAATTTTCCGCATTGGTTATTCGTAGTGCTGTTGTTATAATTATTATTCCTAATGCAATACTTGTGCGATTGCCAATCGAATGAAAATCACACATTATTGCTAATGCTGGCATGTATATAATTTGCTTCATTTTCATTAATTGGTTATAGTCCATATGCGATATAAATGTCTTTCTCAGTAGTCAACCCATGTTAGCCAAAACTGTTATCATACTTCTTACACCATTGTAAGAACACGAAAATCCCATTATTATACAGGATGATTTACCTAAACATGCGAAAAATTATTCAGTGGGTTGTCCCCACCAAAAGGAGTTAAAAAAATTAAGAAATAAAAAATTTGGAAAAAAAATTCTTTTTTTTTTTTTCAGAAGTGCGCCGCCTATGACTAACCAATCTGACATAATACGGTGCAACAAAATCACTTCCTTTCTTATGTGGTATGGGTAAAAACGATTCTCGCGTATAGAGTACTTAGTGAAGGGTCTTGTTCTAGTAATTTTAGAACTTCTTCGTCTACTTCAACAGGACGATTTATTACATGTTCTCTGTCGCTTGGTAAACAAAACCCGGTGTCACAAACTCGTTGCACTGCACTTAAATTTTTTCTCTCATTAGGTTTGCGCCTATGGGGAAATTTTCTCCCGTATTTTCATACAGCCCCTGCAAGACTATCATTCATTGCACCATAGTGTTATGTGCTGCCCTCTAACAGAGAGGAGAGTTGTAATTACTCCCTGGCCAGAAGGGTGGCGCCATCTGTGGGCCAACTGGCGAACCACCATTTAGTAGTGCCTAAGAAAATTATAGAGAATTCCAGTATCTTCTGGAAAGTTCTACAATGATATTCTGGACAATCCAAGTGGGTATATAAAGAGGTGAAGCCAGCAGATGGGGGAACAGAACAGTACAGTTTAGTGAGGTATAAGGAACAGTTCAGTTGAGTGAAGTATGCAGTTTAGTGAAGTAAACAGACAAGAGAGTTTTTAGGTTAGACAAGAGTTGACAAGTTTAAGAAGAAAAGTAAAGTGCTTAGTGTTTTAAAAGTAGTGAAATTATATTAGATTAAGTTATTATTAGTTGTGTGATTTTTAAGTATTTGCTAATGTAATTTTAGTGATTAAATAAATCAGTGGTTTGTGAAAATTCTTGTTGCAAGTTATTTGGAATCCACAAAGTGTTTACTGAAAATTGTAAGCACGTAACAATAGGTTAATATCATGTCGCAGTACTCTTGCAACGTGAACTCTGGCATAATCGATATTTGCGAATACAGTTTAAAATTTAACAAAAATGGGAAACGGTCTAAATGGAAGTCGAAGTGTCACTGAACTGAACAGTGAATGCGTGGCGCACTGACAACTAAGACAGCTGATATTACCTGCTAAACAAACAAGCCACACATGTGTGAACGCGTCGAGATAGCATAACTCACTCGTTCAGAAGGGTACCATTGCAGGTTTTAATGCAAAAAAATATAATAAATTACCTCGGATCGCCTTAAAATTTTACAGAGGCTTTCCCACATAACAGACTTGTAACCATTTTATTGTCCGCATGTTTACATAAATCACCCTGTATAAGTATAAACCTAAACCTATCTGTACATTATTTTTGGAAAATTGTTTTGAGTAAAAGCTCATGATAATATTTGTTAAGACAATCCGTATTATCACTATTTTCATTGGGTGTTTTTAAAATCCATTTTGAAAATGTCAATAAAACATCAGGAACTTTACTTTTGAATTATTTTGTCATTTCGTTAAGAGATGGAAAGACTTTTCTTGTTGTCCGACGCACAAATTTTATTGGATTTTTGTAGCTACATTTTTATATGAAATATATTTGCTGTAGCATGTTTCATGGCAATTCCCGTCAAAAGCAAAAAGATCGTTATAATTAGCAAGCTGTGAGAGCATTTCTGAATCACCAATCTATTAGCGTTTAGAACTTTTGCCGATGTTGATCGTCATGTACCTAATTAATCGAAAATATTAATTAGAAATACATGATTACAAAACCATATAATAGAGGCTCTAACAGAAAAAAAAAAATAGTGTTTCAGTAGACCTTCAAAAACATTCTTTTTTTTGCACTTCAAAGATTGAATTTTAAAGAAATTATTAAAAATTATATGTATATAGGGTTTTAAAAATCACATTTCTATGCAGAAAATTGTTTGTTTATATTAAATTAATTTTTTTCTGTGAATTAGAGGGTATTTGAACCCCTTTATCTCAGCAATGGAGCTAGAAATTTAAAAATATATGTATTAAAATTTGTACTTATCGAGATCTACTGCTAATTTTTTTCGTTAGTTCTGAAACACTCTGTTAGGTGATTTAGTTTTTAACAACCGAATTGTCGAACTGTCAGTTTAAGTCATTTCCCCTTGTTTTTGTGAGTTAACAATGTTATAAAAGTCAGGCAAAACCGTCAAACTTCTTTTTTAAATCAAGAAATTGAGCCGAAAACTTTGCTACAGATTAATTTAGTTAAAAGGCACGTGATTGCTAGTCGGTTTGATACCGGATCAAAAACTAAATTAACCTAATTTTCAATTAATATTTTGGTTCGTTTAACTGAAATTTCGATTTACTCGGATTAATAAGCAGGTTATCGTCTAGAAGTAGTATTCTAGACAAGTTTGAGTTTTTTGATTTATTATAGACACGTGCTCACGTTAGAGGTTAACTTTGAGAATAGTTCTGTAACTTTACTTATAGACGATTTTGGTAAGGAGAGGTTTTGAGTACAGAACTTGCTAACTATTCTATTTTTGGATTATTTGGATTTTGGACCGTTCGCTATTCTTTGGTACACGAATTTTGGTATACGAGTTTGCCCTGATTATACTTTACGATTGAGAAAAACCCTTATCTAATCATTGTGAGGATTTCTACAACCAGCTTAAATTAATAATTCTTTTCCTTAGTGTAAGCTGAGAAAAACTATAATTGATATATCTGTCTATTATAATAATAATAAACACCACAGAAATTAGACAACCCCCAATTCCAGAAGCCAAGGGCTTGTGCGGAAGGGGGATCCTTATTGAAAAAACGCGGACATACAACCATTTCCTCCTACACTGCTAGTGCCGGAGCCAGGATTCGAACCCGGTGGTGCGATTTCCCTGTGATTGCCACCTCGCGCCTTAACCCACGGTGCTATCGACCAGACTATATATTTTATTGTAAGATTTTTACCTTTACATTTTTCTTTGTATTGTACTTTGCTGATTTTTTTTTAATAATAAATTGTATTTGTTTTTACTAGTTCTTTTTATTGTTTGCTCTCACTACAAGGATTTGTAAGATCTGGACCTCGTTTGCTTGTCCTGACTTTAGGTCGTAATAATAGTTGCTCAATACATAAACACTGTACGACTGATCATCGAACATTATTACAAAATACAGGTGCGACTCCGCGAGTCCGACGCATTATATTAACTATGAAAATGAAACGCATTAAAAATTCGATTTCTTGAAAAGTATGAGACCTGTTGAGCTGAATCATTTTCTAAAAACTTTTCTATAGTTTTGTCTACATTTGACTTCATATCTACATACATAAATTTTGAATAATTAACATACTTGCTCACATTCTGAAGTTTTCAATGCACAGATTTGCTAGTGGCGAATTTGGGGCTTATCTTCTCAAGAAGGCCTTAAATTTTGAAAATTTGGAGAGTGCCATTAGAAGCGCTATAGTTTTTTGAGTAAGTTTAAAAAAGTCCATAAGCGTAGCTCAAATCATTGATTTAATAGTAGCATGTATGTTTTAAAAAACACATTATTCAAGTTACTCCTTAGGCATGAAAAAAAAAACGATTTTGCAAAAACAAGCAATTACTGACATTTATAAATAATACGACTTTCAGAAAAGCGGACATTCCCTTCATTGTTAATGGATAATAACCCGGGCATAATTTTAGTAAAAATTCCCATTTGTTGATTTTTTCATTTAAAAATATTATTGCGGATTACTTCTGTTTTTTTTTATACATTTATTTAACGTCGGCCTATTTCAGCTACTGAGGCCTAACACCGAAGCCTGTAGACGAGCTACCAGGAATTTTGCCGAACCTCTTCCCTTAAGAAGAGCAGGGATCTTTTACTTGCCTAACATTTAATAGACAAGGGACCGACGGCTTTACATCCCCTCCGAAGGATGGTATATTCTCTATACAACCCTCGCCTAAGGTTGTATAGCTTCCGCACATACACTGATATACAAGCCGCTGGAAGATGTGTGAGGCGAGGACGCGGTCTTCGTTGGAATGGTCACCCATCCAACTACTAACTGCGCCTTACGTTGCTTTACATATTGAAGTATGTACATAGTAAAGACACACCCACTCTCGCCCCATTACTTCTGTTATTTTTATAGATTATGTGATAATTTTCAGAAGACTCCTGGCAGAAAAAAAAAACATAAAAAAAAAGAAAAGATTGTGGACAGAACATCACAATCAACATTTAGACAGTTAATCGTTAATAAAATTTCCTTCCCACATGTCTCGTGAACAAACGTTAACAATTTTGCCTCTCGATTGCTCCAGATTCAGCACCCATTCATGAATTATTACATAAACAATTTAGGTGATCCCGAAAAAAACCGATGGGTATCAGATCTGGTCATCTAGGTGGCCATCTAATTGTGCCTCTTTCACCTATAATCCTACCAGGAAAAGTGCCATCGAACCAATCAAATTGAAACTAATCGTTTTCACCGCTTAAAACATACGTGTAGTTGAAATACAGCGATGGTCAAGCTCAAACGTTGAGAGGTGTACAAAATTAGCCCGTTCTGCAGGATATATGAAAAATAAATATCACGAAATTTTTTCGACCATTTTCGAACGTTGTACAAGTACATGGCAAGCATACCGTTAGAAACGACCAAAATTAAATTAAATTCCATTTCCGAGTGGAAAGGGTGGGCGTAGATTTCAACCGAGACACAATGTATAAATATGTATAGGTATATAAATATATACTGCTGCTTTATTTACAATAAAATGAACACCGTGTTAGTCAACACACTACAAACAGTTCGACTAAGGAGTAAAAAATCTGAAGAAATTATCTTCAGAGTTTGATACTCCTAGGCCGACCTGTAGCTTAATATTAAATGTGTGGGTCACACTTATTCATATCTTTTAAAATATCCCCGAGTACATCGGTGGACTTGGGTTTTTGTATTTTTACCTTGTGAGGTCGCTCCTTGTGCTTTTTCCCGGGCGTTGAATCACTGGGAGTTTTCACGGGGGAGTTATTCAAGGAATCACTAACCACACTTTTCACGGGCGAATCTTCCACCACTGAGGATAGCGTTGTGGACGAAGTCACGACAGACTGACTTGTTGAAAATGGATTGACAGAAGTTGTGGAGTCACTTTGGGAAGTTTTAATTGACGTACTGCTACCGCTATTTGTAAGACTTGTATGTGATTTGGAATCGGAACCCTTTTCCTTATGTGATGATGAATGGCTGGTGTGTTTCTTGTCGCTGCTGTATTTGTGCTTGTCGCTGCTGCTTTTACGGTCATAACGAGACGAATCTTTCTTATCTCTGTGTCTGTGTGAATTGTGGTGGTGCCGGTCTTTGTCCTTATCTCGGTATCTGTCTTTACTGCGATGTTCATGACGATCCTTGTCACCACTTTTAGATTTATCTCTATGCCTGTCTTTGTAGTGCTTGTCCTTGTCCTTGTATTTGCTTTTGTCTTTTTCTTTATCCCTTTGTCTGTACTTGTCCTTATCCTCATGACTCCTTATCTTTTCAGAAGGATTGAATTTATCAAAATCAATTTTGTATTTCACTTTGTCTGCGGCCTTTGTATCATGATGGTTGGATGATTTTAGAGGCAATTTATGGTGTTTTGCAGACGATTTGTGGGCTTCACCGGCACACTTCTCTTTAGTGTCGCTCTCTTCAAATGTGTAATACTGTCTTAGTCGGACATGCCAAGCTGCAAAAATAATAGATATTATAAGTCTAATATATTGGATATGTATATACCGGGTGTTAGAAAAGTATGGGAACGATGGAAAATCTCGAACAGTTTGCATCAAATCGAAAAATAAAAAAATACGTGTTAAAAATTTTTCAAAAACTATCTACCGTTACCAAAATGACCTCCCCACCCATCACCCAGTGGGTGGGGCGAGGGGCAACTGTAAAATTTCAAATGGAAACCCCTATTTTTTATTGCGGAATCGGATTCTACGGCAAAAAATATGTAAATTTTATTCCGGACATTTTTGTCGATTCTTGCATGGTGTCGCTGTAATCGCAAAAATGAAAAGAAAACATTACCGTTTCAAGAGTAGCATCTTGTGCCCATAAAAAAACGTCCAATTCAAAAACTGAAAAACACGTATTTGTTATTTTTACGAAATCTATCCAATGACATTGGATTCGCCTCTCCCACCCCTAACCCAGTGGGTGGGGCGGGGGGCAACTTTGAAATTTGTAATGAAAATCCCTATTTTTTTATAGCGGATTCGGATACTAGGGCCAAAAATACGTGAATTTTATATCGGGCATTTTTTTTGATTCTCGCAAGGTCTCGCTGCAATCGCACAAAATTGAAATAGACCTTAAGCGTCCATATGTTTGTAAATATTTACAAACTCTAGCTACTCGTGTTGACAAAAAAACATTCAGTTTAAAAAACAATATCTGTGATATCTTGGTTTTTATGAAGTTTTTTTTAAAGTGTTCTTAATAACAGTATTTGTTTTGTGAAATTTCTACGAGAACGTTCAGTTCCTTCCAACTTTTGTAGAGGCAGGAGCACACTTGTACGGAAAAAGTTATTTCATTTTTCATTAGTTCTCGCGTTTTTTTCTGTATAATGGCTACTTTAACAGAGGGAGAGAGAGTTTCTCTTTTAATGATGCGAGGGTGGGGCGATAAAGAAAGGTCCTATGATGAAGTTGTGATTTTATTCAACGAAACTTTCCATGTAGATCAAGTGGGAATTTCGAAATCTACTGTGTCCCGTACCATCAAACGATTCCTAGACACAAGGACAAATAAAAATCGCCCAAAATGTGGAAGACCAAAATCTGAAACATCAAAAGCTCGACAAATGGAAGTGGCCCAGGTATTTGTCGAAAATCGAAGGTTATCAATCAGAAAAGCCAGTCAACAGCTTGATATGAGTGCATTTTCAGTTCATAAGAATTTGAAACTATTGAAATTTCATCCTTACAAAATTCACCTTCACCCAAGAGTTAAATGAAGATGATTTTGATCGGCGACTTGAAATTAGTGAATTAATGATAGAAAGGAGTAACCAAAACCCAAATTTTTTGTCATCTCTACTTGTCTTCTCAGATGAAGCAACTTTCGAACTCAGTGGAAAAGTTAATCGCCATAATTTCAGATATTGGAGTGACGAAAACCCTCACTGGATGCTTGAAACGCAGTATCCACAAATATTAAATGTTTGGGCAGGAATTTTCAGGGATCGAATCATAGGACCGTTTTTCATAGATGGAAATTTGAATGGAGAAAAATACCTGGAAATGTTGACAAATCAAATAATTCCTGCAATACAAGAGATTACTGGTGATGAGTTCGATAAAGTTTGGTTCCAGCAAGATGAGGCTTTGAATGGTACTTTAGAAAATCGATGGATAGGTCGAAGAGGAACTATTGAATGGTGAAGGGTAAGGTTTATTTCACTATACCTCGTGATTTGGAAGAGCTGAGGCAACGCATAATAAACATTTTTGCAGAAATACCACCTCAAATGATAAGTGCTATTGAAAATTTTTACGTTCGTCTCGGACAATGCCAAGAAGTCAATGGGCACCATTTTGAACACCTGCTATAATCTTGAAATTAACACTTGCTTAGTGTAGCAGTTAAGCTGTAAACTAATTGCCTCAACTGGCGGAAATCCTCACCTTGCCTTAAATGGCTGAGTTATCTCCTTGCCTTCACTGGCTGGGATCAATAATTTCTCTGAAGTGGCTGAATTAAGAGGTAAAACCACTGTTAGTTTTTTTTTTAAATCGAGTTTTTAATTGCCCTGTAAAAAATGTAAATTGAAAATTACTAGCTGCTAATAAATTTACAAAATGTTAATAGTTGTTGTAATTTCCGCACGACCGTGTAAAATCACTGTTCTCAAAACAGCTCGGGAAATCATTCACTGTGAGATCAGTAGTTTTACTTTTCGTATGCGTTCAAAACTTTCACGTTTCCACTCAATTTTTTGCGACTGCATATTTTTGGCCGTAGAATTCGAATCCGCTATAAATAAATAGAAATTTTTATTACAAATTTCAAAGTTGCCCCCGCCCCACCTACTGGGTTAGGGGTGGGAGAGTCGAATCCAATGTCATTGGATAGATTTCGTAAAAATAACAAATACATGTTTTTCAGTTTTTGAGTTGGACGTTTTCTTATGGGCACAAGACGCTACTCTTGAAACAGTAATGTTTTCTTTTCATTTTGCGATTAAAGCGACACCATGCAGGAATCGAAAAAAATGTCCGGAATAAAATTTACTTATTTTTTGCCGTAGAATCCGATTCCGCAATAAAAGATAGGGGTTTTGCATTTGAAAGTTGCCCCCCTCACCCCACCCACAGGGTGGGGGGGGGAGGTCATTTTGGTATCAGTAGTTTTTTGAAAAATTTTTTACACGTATTTTTTTATTTTTCGATTTGATGCAAACTGTTCGAGATTTTCCACCGTTCCCATACTTTACTAACACTCGGTATAGATACAACTTAACCGCTAAGGAGCGAATATGGATGTCACTATACTTTCATTCGTTGAACGTTGGCGGAAGATCTATTACAGGTTTGACAATTACCAAACCACTTGATCACCGTAATTATTATCTATAAATAAGATATTTTGGTACTATCGCAACAGTGGTACAGTTAATACATACTCTTCTTGTGTTTAGCTTAAGTTGTTATCAAATCATTATACGTGGCTAGTAAACGTGATAGAAGCTATATAGTGAAAGAGATATGCGAAAATGTTAAGTGAAAATGATTTTTGGCAGTGGTAATGCCAGGTTGCGCTGAAAATTCAACGTTTTATCGATTTTTGCGAAAATCTGTTTCGCAACAAATTATTATTATTTTTGTAGGTGGTAATGCCAGGTTGTGCTGAAAATTCAACGTTTTATCGATTTCTACGAAAACTTGTTTCGCAAAAAGTTATGTCTCGCTGCAACAAATTCGTACACGACAGGCAACAAATTCTCTATGTGAAAAGCACTCGAAAAAATGCATTTACAAACGATTTTTGGCTGTGGTAGTCGAGAAAAAGTTAAATTTTGAGCACAACATGGCATTACCACCTACAAAAATTGTTGTAAATGCATTTTTTCATGTGTTTCTCACTTCGCCGATTTGTAGCGTGTGATGTACAAATTTGTTATAGGCTGCCCTCTGACTAAAACAATAATAGCAATATTATTTTTTTAGTTTTTAAGATTACAAAACTAAGTGGCGCCCCAAAATTCAATAATTAACTAAGTAAAAAGAACATCAAAACAAAAATCCTTTGCCACCCCCAGTGCTCGCCGACGAAAAGCTGCCGGCACGCTAACGTGAGGAGTTTCCAGCGAAACTTGACACTACTTTATGCAAAAACCTTTGCAAATATTTATTTTCATGAGTTTTTCAGTTTGACAAGTTTTTGCGTGTTGTGCACGAATGTCTTGCACCGAGACCTAATTTGTTACGAAAAAAGCGTTTGTAAAATTCAATGAAATTTTGAATTTCCAGTGCAACCTGGTACTACCACCTGCAAAAACCATTGCAAATGCATTTTTCCATGTTTTTCAGTTCGAGACTTTGTTGCGTGTCGCATACGAATTTGTTGCATCGAGAAACAATTTGTTGCAAATAAAGTTTTCTCTAATACAGTTTCAACATAATCTTTCTCTTTTTATGACAACCTTAAAATTCTTGTGATTTGTGCCTTTTCGTTCCTTAGGAAACATTTTTGAGTAAAATGCTTATGCAATGAAATGGAACGCGTTTTTATGAGTAAAATGCTACTACTTTTCAATATAAATTACAGTAGCCCACGTTTTGTTCCCAAAATCTTTTGAAACCTGTTATCCTTACTTGTCTTACACATTTTGTATACGATGCATCCGGAATCGTTCAGTCACGATTGCTCACTTCTTTAGGCCTCTTCCCCACAGGGCACGATTTGATCGCGCGATCCGAACGCTTGCGATCTTGTGTTATAGTTTTCACATTTGTACTCAGTATATCCCCTCCACTCAAAGCGCAATCTGCGTTTTCGTTCCGCCGAGATCGTCACGATCAGTTTCGAATCTTTTGGAGGGGGTATACTGAGTACAAATGTGGTAACACGAGAACGCAAGCGTTCGGATCGCGCCCTGTGGGGAAGAGGCCTTAAAGCTATCTGGTTTTTCTGGTCCTTTTAAAAAAAAATTAAACAATTTTTTTGGTCGTTCTTATTATAAAATATTATTAAAAGCGATTTTTCATAAGTTTTAATGCTATGTTGATTATCAAGTTCGTATTACCAGAAGTTATTAGAAAAAACATTTTTTTCATTAATTTTTTGCCATTAATCGTGTGCAACAAATTATTTTTATGATAAGAAAATGTTTGTGCACTTTTTAAAGCGATTTCTGTGAGTGGTAATGCTATCTTCACTGTGAAGTTAGCATTACCATGGGTTATTTTTTTTAAATAAAGAGCTACAAATTTTTTTCTCATCGCAACAAATTCGTAACAAAAAAGCTACAATTAATGGGGCCAAAAGAATTTCAAGATTGTAAAGTGGTAGTGCTAACTTCACAGAGCTATATATTTGGGCTATAATGCGTTTCAATGTACTTACCGATGCTGGTAACAGCAGTGACAGTGCGAAACTGGTGGATAATATTCCTCGGAAGAAAGTATATGTCGTTATCGTACAAATTTATCCTGGCATATTCAATGCCTTCCCTTCTCAATTGATTGAGCTTTGCATCTTCAATCCATGTGACACACTAAAAAACAAAATTTGTTAAAGCATTTCTAACCGCACTGCACGATATCTCACCTGAGATATGGGTGGTTCGTGTAAATCGAGCTGTAATTTCTCCGCTAGTATGTCAAAATACTTGGCAGAAAAAGCAACAACATCTTTCGTTATTCTATTAATAGGCCCTTCGTTCTTCCTTCCATGTATCGCCTTCAGTATACCAACAGCTGCGGTGGTTTTCCTATCAAGACCTGCGCCGACATGATCAGCATGTGCTTTGGTTCGATCCTCGAAAAGATGCTCCCTTGCCTCCGACATTCTGGGCAAGTACTGGAGGTTTCTTAGTTCATTTATACCAGTTCTGAAAACATTGCTAGTTAAATTGTGTCTTTTAATAAATATACACCGCGCTGCAAAATTAAGGAATGATTTTAAAAGTTTGTGTTTGATACCTATTTGCTACTGACGTCTTTAAACTTTTATGTGGCGACGGTCTAAAAAATCTTCGAACACCTTTACGATATCTGAAAATACACATTTTGTACATATATGCACCATATTTTATTTGTCTCAGAACGACCTACTGGGTTGCAATTTAAAAGCTATGGTTCAGAATTACGTTTTAATTTATAACACAGAGTAAAATGCTTACCTCTTTCTTTTGTTGGGCGTCCTTGAATCCGCTGTGGGTACAAGCTGTTCTCCCGGTCTACACCAAATAATAGGCCCATCGTTGCTCTCGGTTGGTTTCATTTGGTCGCAAATTGACAACGCACCCCAAGGCATCGTCTAAAATAGAAAATGTTAACATTGTCATAATTAACACTAGTCGCCAATTAAACATACCAATTCAAGAAACTGATTTTCCTCGAGTAGAGCTAAGAGATCAGGAAAATATCCACCAACTTCCTCGTGAGCAGTTCCAACGATGCTTATTTGATGCAACGGTCCATAGCGAACAGTGCCTGCTTCATAGTGCTTGCAGACGTTTTCAGTATAACTAGACAAAGTGGTTGTTTCTATATCCGAACTTTTACTCAGTAGGCCATTTTTAACAGTTAATGTGGGATAATTCTCTGCCATATATGTCAATATGTCAGGGAGATAGGTTGCCGAGCCATGAACAACCGCTAATACATATGTGGCATGGCCTTCTTTGTCCTCCTCAAAAGCTAACTTAAAGAACTCCAAAGCTAGTTCTTTAGTTTCATTTGTGCTTAAGTGTTTAATTTCATCGTTGTACATCCTCAAGATTTTGGCACCTCCATTAGTGTGGGTTTCTATGTGGTAGAACCGACGGTACTTTAGAGATTTCTGAAATACAGGCATAAATAAAATAAAATACTGAAATAAGTTATCTTTGAACTAAAAATTTGCAAAATTACTAAGTACTAGGGTTGGAGTTTTGTCCATTTGCCAATTGTGAAATAATAAAAAAATGCAAGTTTCTTTCATTTTGATTGATTTGTTTCGTGACGTTCAACATTGTAAGATACAGGGATATGCAGACGACACACAAATTTATTGCAGCTTCGACATTAATAGTATACATGAAGCCTGTAACCGCATCAATACCAATCTAAAAGCAGTATTTGACTTCTCTGTTTCACATAATTTAAAACTACATGCAAATAAAACATTTTATATGCTATTCAGTAATAGTAAATATATTGAAATGATATTGTCCAATATTGAAATTAAAATAAATAATGATTTGTTGCCTTATACTACTAAACACAAAAATCTGGGTATCATTTTTGATCCGCATTTAAGATTTGAGGCACACGTTAGCAGTTTGATAAGTAAATCATATTGCGCTCTTAAACTGCTTTATGCTAACAAACATATTTTAAGCTTGCATCTACTTCTAGCGTGACCCGGGAACACAGATAAATCTTTTCCGGATAATACAGCTAACACTGCTATCGAGAGCCAGGAATTTTTTCTGGACCGGAACAGAACCAAAACCCTTATTTCATCTGATGCCAACATGGTTGTCCGAACCGGAACTGTTTAAAATTATATAACGGTTCTTTCCGGTTCTGAGCCTGATACCATATTTTCCTAGCTTTTCATGTAGGACAATTTCAATTTTCAATTTAATGTTTTGTTTTTGTATTTTATGACTGCACATATTTTGTTGCGTCTCTACCACAGTCTGTTTAATATTGTTTAGTACCTCCAGGTTCCAGGCGGATACCAGATGGCGCGTCAAATTGTGTTGCACACTTTAATAGGCCAGGCGACAGGTAGTTCAATAAGGAAATAATTAGTGGAAAGCTGGAAATTGCTTTAATTGCTTTATTTGGACCCAGATATTACTCTCCCAAGTTTTCCCCCTCGAGCAAAGTCGGCGTTGGCCCTTCTGGCCCTAAGAATGTACCATTTTTCAGTTTTTTGCAAATATCTCCCAAACCATCAACTTTATCAACAAAATACCTACTATAAAGAATAATCTAGAGTAAATTTGCTACAAAAGAGTTTGTCTCTAAAGTGAACCGTTACAATGCTACGACCATTCAAAGTGGAGCCCTTTTTGATTCTTGCGGAAAAGTTATCGAAATCATATGCCATATCAAAGTTTCTACATGTTATAAATAGGTGCTTTTTAATGCAGGTATCAATAAAAAGAAAATGGTCAGTAAGTACATTCAGTGCAGATTCAGTACATTTTACAAGTAGACTTCATTACTTTCTCACCGAGAGCGCTGGCAACACTGTGTGCGTGGTGATAGTAATACGTGCACATGCAGCCGCGCTCGGCCTCCCATACAGCTGGCAACGCTGCTCCCATACCACAGCAATCTCACGAACGATCTGGTTGAGTGTATACGTGTTTACGGACAAAATAATCAATCAAGATTGTAGTTTGAGAAAGTGCTCATCGTTACCACCGCACTCAAGTTATCTCGGCCCAACAATTCGGTCATTATAGTGGCTGAAGATATAGATATCCTGGTCATCTTGGCGGCTCGTGTGCCACCCTTCACGAAAATGTATTTTATGAAACCTGGCAAAGGATCAACCAAACAACTATTTTGCACAAGTTTCAATCTCCCGCCGTGTGTGCAAGAAAACATCCTCTTGTTGCATGCGTTTAGTGGGTGCGATACAGCGTCTTCGTTTTTCAGGTAGGGCAAAATGAAATTCGTAACACTGCTGAAGAGTAATGAGGAACTGCAGACAGCTGTTAGGGTTTTCCGAGATGTGAACGCAAACCCCGATGAAATTGACAAAGTGGGCCAGTTGGTTGTGGCTAGGCTTTATGACAACAAAACCACGGGAAACACCCTGAATGAGTTGCGTTCTAACTGTTTGCAAAATCTCTAAGCAAACATCGATTTAATCTCGCAAGCCTACCTCCCACCGAATCAGCGGCACGTGAGCACTCTTTAAGAACATACCATCAAGTTCAAACATGGTATGGAAACGATACAAATCCAGCGTGTGGTTGCAGGAAAATGGACCTCCGATGCTCCAGAATCTGCATGAATTGTATGGGACGGTCATGTACAAATGCTGCCGAGGAAGATGAAATGGATGATTGTGACGGAGACATTGATGTTAATCTTGAGCGCCCTGTGACGTCGGACAAAGGTACCGATGCAGACGATGAAAGCGATGACGGAGAAATTGAGGCAGACGATCAAGACTGCCAGCCTTGATCAAAACGGTTGAAAATCCACTAACTTTGACATTTGAACAGTGGATTAGGCCTCCTGGGGACACCACTTACAAAAAAAACGCGCCATTTACTCTACCGCCAGGTGGTGTGGAAAAGAGTGATTTTATGTCAATACTAGTCAATAATAATACTAATCGTAGGTACTTTGCCACGGCTGTTTACATTGAATGCTGACAAATATTTATAACATGTAGAAACTTTGATATGGCATATGATTTCGATAACTTTTCCGCAAGAATCAAAAAGGGCACCACTGTGAATGGTCGTAGCATCGTAACGGTTCACTTTGGAGACAAACGGTAAAGAACTTTTTTGTAGCAAATTTACTCTAGATTATTTTTTATAATAGGTATTTTGTTGATAAAGTTGATGGTTTGGGAGATATTTGCAAAAAAACGAAAAATGGTGCCTTCTTAGGGCCAGAAGGGCCAGCGCCGACTTCGCTCGAGGGGGAAAACTTGGGAGAGTAATATCTCGGTCCAAATAAAGTGATTAAAGCAGTTTCCAGCTTTCCACTAATTATTTCCTTATTGAGGCTTTTTTTTCGACCTGTCACCTGGTAAACTTGTACAAAACAGTTAAAATACCTCTTAATATTACCTTCCTTCCTCGTTTCTCCTACTACTCAATCAATGTAGCTAAGCTAGGTACATGTATCATACATTTACCAGAAATTAATATACAATGCGAGAACCGGGAAAAACCGAAAAGAACCGGAACAGAAATTTTTTTTGTTCATAAAAACCGGAACCGAACCGGACCCGTTATTTCAATTCGGTCCGGATCCCTGCTGACAGCCGTCAACTGTCAAATGCAACCTTCGACATCGTATTTGAAATCAGCAACCCAAAAAACCCCTTGTATATATACTGATAAATCTTTTCCGGAAAATAAGCCGCATGGTCCTTGGCTTCATACTATTAGTGAAAACATCCCAAAAAATCGAATATCTGGAAAACTGTACATTTTCCGACCTTGAGGCCATGAGGACTTTTGATCAGGAGCTCAAGAGGAATAACATATATAGATTCCAGCGAGATTCACCGGAGGCCATTTCCCAAAAGAAATATGCGGGGTCCTTTCTTCAATAGTTCTTGAAGACGGCCAACAATTGGCTGTATACCTGTTGTAGATAACAAGGAAAAATACAACTTTTATACAAAACAAGAAACCAACAGACAACAAGACGCAGAAAATATCCAGAACGGAAACCTGTGGGAATGTATTAACGACTTAAGTGCACCAATGCAATACATATATACATATAGTTCAAATTATGAATGTTATCGTTCACATCATCATCCTTTAATTTCCTAATCAAATCATCTCAACGTCACACAGAATGGCACGCATGGGCGTATCAATGTAAGCAAAAGACAAGTATTTTGTGACTAAAATATCTGGACAATAATAGCATGCGATACAATGAATTTTAACATCCGTTGCCGCATTTAATTTTACAATTCACCTCATGCATTTCTTGCAAAGGTAAAAGGGAACATATGTTAGGTTTTTCCTGATTAACGCATTCTTTAATTTCACCACCATGTATCTGGTTACTGCATTCACTCTTTTATCCACTGCACACTACTGAGTCGACAGAGAACTGACAGAATGCTCAACGTTGGTTGCGGCTACGACTAACGCTTGTAATATTTATTTTTAAAATGAATCGTTATGCTCGGAACTTCTGTCGTAGCCTCAGCAGACATGACTTTCAGTTATTCACATCCTATGCGCTTTGTATTTGCAAAGATAGAAAAATCGCATGTCGTTGATAAGTACATAAATTGATGGCGTGAACGACAACATTCGTGATTTCAACTATACACATTCATATTTATAGACTTCATTTTTCTTTGTATAATTACCACATATAATAGATACATAATGTGCATGAACATATTAATATATCTTTTTAAGCGGGCTGAAGGACTTCGGTCATTGACCATTTGAGTCTATACTTAATAAAGAACTTTTATTATTTATTATTACTATGTAAAACCACATTAAGTTGAATAACTAAAAGAGCTGAATATTTCTTATTAAGAGGTTCATTTTCATTCTTTGAACTATGATGCATCAAATTTACCGTCCCGTGAATCGGAATTAAAATAGCAACTTTTACAGACACAATATATCACTAGCATATAGCGTAACGCGAATTTAAAATGCCCTACAATAATAAAACCAGAAGATCATGGATGGGTAATAGAAGATAATAATAATAATAAGTATTTCAGGGAGATTCCCTCAGCCCCCTTCTGTTTTGCATCTCACTATTACCATTATCCGTCTTGCTTCGGAAAACCCCTTGGCTACAACTGCGGTACTCCCGGCGACAGGAGGCATAAGGTCGCCCATCTATTTTATATGGATGACCTTAAACTTTATGCCTCTGGAGAGAGGGATCTCTAACAGTCCCTTAGGGTGATACAGGAGTACATGCAGGCTGTCGGTATGCAGTTCGGATTGCAGGACGATGCGGTGACTACGGAGAGAACGCGCAGCTCGTGGACGGAAGCATCTTACACCATCTAGATGCCGGAGAGTCGTACACTTACTTGGGTGTCGAGCAATGCTCCACCCAAGAAGTTAGTGTAGTGAAAAACGCTCTCTGCGGCAAGTATCAGCACCTACTCTGACAGATCTGGTCTTCAGAACTGTCAGGGAAGAACAAGGTGTCTGCTACAAATATGCTTGCCGTTCCGATCCTACTCTACTCTTTCGGAGTAGTCAAATGGACTAGAGAAGAGCTGCGTCAACTCGATGTAGTAACCTGCAAGAAGATGCATCTCAATAGGAGCTTGCATCCTAAATCGTCCGTTCCACGGTTATATCTCCCACAACATCCGGGAGACCGTGGCTGGAGAGGCTCCATAACAGGATGGTTCTGGATGGAGCATGTAAAGTCATCAGGAGTTCGGATCCCCTTCTCTGCATGGTCCGAGACGAGGAAAATGCAGAGGTAGGAGCTTTCCTCTTTAAGGCAGCACGGAGAGCAGCCAATGAATTTGGTTTCATCTTGGATGTCGAGCAGGTAAACCCCGACTCTCTCACCGAGTTGGAACCTGTTCGACTAAAAGCCCACATTAGAGCTGCAGAACACAACATCCTTCTGCAGCTCCATGAGGATAAGCCATTGCACGGAGTCTTCTATAAAAATATAGAAGACCTCGGCTTATCTGAAAGGCTGACCTTCGCCTTTTTAAGGTCAGCCGGGCTGAAGTCCGAGACCGAGGGATTTATAATGGCTTGCCAGGATGGTGTATTTAACACCCTCATCTATCGCCGTCATGTCATGGGTATGGAGGTCCCTGATGTCAGCTGCAGGGCCTACCGCAGGGCGCTGGAGACTGTAATGCACTTACTGTTGACATACGCAGTCTCGGCCTATATTCACAGAGATGCAGCATTACGAGTGCTTTATTATCATCTAAGTCACTCCTATGGGATAGACAAAACACCAGGGCTGCCTTACGCTCTGGGGGATATTGAGTCCGTTGTGGGGAATGAGAAATGTTTAATTTATTGGAACTACTCGATTCCCACCATCAGGCAAATAGAAGCCAACAAGCTTGACATAGTACTCCTCGACCATCAACTCAAGACAATGTATATCGTGGAATTCTCACCCCCGCTGAGAGCAACATTGTCTTGAAACAGGAGGAAAAACGGACAAAATATCTAGATTTGCTCTTCAAACTCCACAGGCTTTATCCAGACTATTCTGTTAAAATAGTAGTACTGATTATAGGAGCCCTCGGTGGAATGAGACAGACGCTGCTTTCGGAACTAAAGATCATACCGGCATGCCGAGATTTGGCAGAGATCTATTAGTAGTGGCTATTGGTATTTATTACCAGCTCCCTATATACTCAAACTACAATAAAAAAGTCTAAAACTATTTTATAATTACGTTCTTAAACCTCCCATTAAGTAAAAATCCTCATCACCGTAAAATTTTAACGTAAAGCCATTAATACATCTGCAACGCAATCTAGTTCCTGGAAGCTAGCCGGCTTTCTCAGTAGCTTCCCTCCCATCGCCCTACATTAGCCAGTGTCTCAGCTCGGACGGCGCAGAAAACTATAAAAGTGTGCGGAAATCGCCTCCGAGACACAGTCTTCCACGCTTGTTCAATGTATCAACTTCCGTTCCTAGCAACTTGACACAGTCTTCACGCAGTTTTCCTCTGGTGTTCATCGACGTAACTTCAATCAGTCACAACGCTCTCAACAACATTCAATCCACCGCAACCTTTTTTAAATACGACATCCTAACTAGTAACGCTCCTTAGCTACAAAAAGTGTTTGCTATAATTCAGCTATAACTACATAAAATAAATCATTTCCTTCGTTGTAAATAAAAAATATTTTAAACAAAGTGTTAATTTAACTTTTGGGGACACCTACCCAAGCAGAGACTCCTTCTCTGAAAACCTTATAAGAAAAATTCGCACCTCATTCTAGGGACACCTACCTTAGCAGAGACCTTTTCTCTAGCAGGGATATCTTCCCTGAAAATAAAAAGTAGGCATCATCAGGGACACCTTCCCTGCCTTAAAAAAAATACTATCTACACCACACCGAAGCTGGGCGCACGAAAACTCTTTCTCTCTACGCAAAGAAACAACTCCCTGGTTTCTTACACGTGAACCCAATCCAAAAGGAAAACGCCCTGAGATACAACGCAGTTTGATACAACGAATCTCTGGAGTCAGTACTGGCGCCCCTCTAAGAAATTTGTATTGAACTCCGGACGTCCGCCATAAGGGAGAAATTTTCAACAATCGAACACCAGTCCTGTTGACAAACTCCCATTGAATATGGTGAACAATGCACTGACCTGGCAAGTATTTGTAACAAATCATCTGGCTATCAATATACTTTCTTAAGGTATCTCGAAGAACATTTCATCCAAATATCAGCCTTGTGAAAGTACATTCTTAACAACTTTAAGCTCACCTGACAGGTAGTTGTAACCAAGAGAATCATCTGGCAATTTTTTCTCCATTTAAGAATGTATAAATTAAGATATATTTGAACGCCAGACTTGTACGAGTATATTAGGTTAGGTTGAAATGTGATTGGATCTATACCGGACCCTCCACCGTGACCAATCGGTCTATTGTGGCTCACTCCTAATTTATATTTCACCCAACATGTTCAGCCTTTTAATAAAGCTGATAACCTTGTTGGATGAGAGATTGTCCAAGTCCTCAGGCAAAAGCTGACCTTTGCCAAATAATGAGAACCAGGTTCTTTCTGCAGCGGGACAAGTGCACAGGATATGCCTTGCCGTTTCATCTTCCTCTAAACACAGACGGCATTTGGTGTTTTCCACCAGTCCAAGTCTGTGTAAGTGATGATTTAATTTCAGTGCCCAGTATATAGGCCAATTAGAGTGCTTAGGTGTAACCTATTCAACTCTAGCAGTTTTTTAGCTCTTGATTTTAAAGGATTTGTAATGAATTCCTTCGAATGAGCTAATCCTGGTAGTTCCTGCCAGTGGTAGAGAGTCTTGCTCTCGGCCCAGCCTAGGATATTTGTTTTGGCAGTGCTTGATGATATGCCAAGAACTGGTTCTGGTCCTATAAATTTTGATGCCACACCCACTCTAGCTAGGCAATCGGCAATTTCATTGCCCTCCAGCCCAGAGTTGCCAGGCACCCAGACCCGAGTAAGTTTGTTGTTCTTATCCAATTGGGTTAGAGATTTTTGGCAGTTCTACACTGTTTTAGAATTACAGCGATAGGATCCAAGAGCTTTAAGGGCTGCTTGGTTGTCTGAGAAAATTTTTATTGATCTGTGTCTAGGGTGCTTTGATTCCAGCCTCCATACACACAGTTCAATGGCATATATTTCAGCCTGAAAAATTGTCGCGGTATCAAGCAGGCTCGAGGTTATTCTTACCTTTGGACAGCGACTATAAACTCCAGCTCCTGTTCCTTCAGGAGTTTTGCAACGATCTGTATACCAACAGCTGTCTGCCTTCTGTAGGTCGGTTTTATTACGATTCCACTCATCTCTTTCAGATAATAGGATGTTGAAAGGCAGCTCATGGTTGGTTCTGGTAGGCATCACATCAGAAGGCATACCTAGGATGCTGTGACTGTTTAGGTCATCAATCAATCCATTACATTTCATGATGATAGTCTGTGGCATATTGATTGCCGATTGGTCTATATGTTGCCCACCTAGCTTCTCTCTTCAAGTAAATATGGAGAGGTGGTAAGTCTAGGAGGATTTCCAAAGCAGCTGACGGTGTGGTGCTTATAGCACCGGTTATTGCCAGGCATGCTTGTCTCTGTAAACCAGGGAGTTTGGCTTTGGCCGACTGTTGTAGCCCTTTCGACCACCAAACTATGGAGCCATACGCTACCATTGGTCTAATGACCGTAACGTATATCCAGTATATTTGTTGGAGACCCATACCCCAGGATTTTCCACAAATTCTACGGCATGTCCACAGGGACAGCCTTGCTTTGTGGATTACCTTTTCCAGGTGGGAATTCCAGTTGAGTGATCTATCCAGCATAATGCCTAGATATTTCACCTCCTCCGAAAATGGAATGGTTTCACCTAGTAAGGAAGGCAGTTCTAAATTATCCAGCTTCCTTTTCCTGGTGAAGGGTACTATTACAGTTTTGCGGGGGTTGACAGACATCTGTTCCCTCTCACACCAGATGTGCACTGTATCTAGTACCTCTTGAAGGGTATGAGAGAGTACCTCTTCAGATTTACCTTTAACCATGATGACTAGGTCGTCTGTATATGCCAGAATCTTGGCTTCCCACAGAGATAAAATGGCCAGCAGGTCATCCATCCACAAGTAGTGACCACAGAAGGGGGACAGAACTCCACCTTGTGGGCACCCTCTCGTGGCCCTGAAGCTGACCGCTTCCCCCTGTAAGGTTGTCGTTATGATTCTGTTTTCCAGCATAGCTCGGATCCAGTCAGTTATGGTTAGCTCGATTCCTCTAGCAGCTGCCGCTGTGTATAAGGAATCGGGCAGTGCATTATTGAATGCTCCTTCAATGTCTTTTTTCTGAAGGGATTGAGTGATTTTCCCGACTAGAAGTGCTAGTTCTGTTGATTTACCTGGCTGGTAAGCATACTGGTGAGCATTAAGGGGGTGAGTGCTCAGGATGTTCCCCCTAATGTATCCATCCAGCAGTTTTTCCAGGCCTTTCAACAGAAATGATGTCAGGCTAATGGGTCTTAGCGATTTAGGGTCCGGTTCTGTCCAACCCATTTTTGGTATATATACCACTTTAACTGCCGCCCAACTGGATGGTATATGATTCCACACCAGACTAGCCCTGTAAAGTCTGATGAGGGATGGTAGTAATATCTCCAGTCCGTTTTGCAACAGCGCTGGAAAAATACCGTCCTCACCAGGCGATTTGAGTGGTTCAAAAGATTTAATAGCCCACTCAATCGTTGTTGCTGTGATAACTTTTTTAGCTACCAATCAATCATTTTTACAGGGTCGTTTATATCGGCTCCTCGATAGTGGCAGCTGTTGGTTATCCAGCAGAATCAAACTTCCTGGGAAGTGGTTCTGTGCTAGAAGCTCTAAGGTTTCCTTTCCAGATTCGGTGAACGAGCCATCTGTTCGTTTTACCGTTTCAAACTCCCATACCGGTTCTCTGGAAATGATCTTGTGGATTCTAGTACTGCAAGGTGCATCAGTGATGTTCTCGCAAAACCTCCTCCAAGATTCCCTTTTTGCTTTCCTGATTTCTTTATTATAGTCTGTTAAAGCAGATCTATAGTGTTCCCAGTTGCCCGAAGCTTTAGCTCGATTGAAGAGGCACGAGTATATTAATTTTTAAAACTATTTGGCATTTAAAAAAATTTAGAGGTACTATTGCAACCGCGCCAATTCTGCCAGAGTATGATTTTCTTACTTTACTAGTATCAAATCTAGTATACACAAAATTTAGCCTTCTACTCACACGTTAGTCGAGGTAGCTGCCAGCTCTCTCACTATAATCTAAAATCGCAAACAATTTATTTTCAATAAACACTTTTTGACCGTCTGAATGTTGAATAAATATTAATCAAATTATGCAAATTATCAACCTGCTAACAACTTAGCTTACAATTTGGATAAAATTGCTATTGCTGCGTCGGTACAAAGGACTAATTCCCCCATTCAAGCAAATTTAACACAAAGTCATTTCACAATGCAGTTATTAAAGATTACTCTAATAAGAAAATAACACTTACATCATCCGGTGGATAACTATAATTGCCATTGGTTAACAGCCTCGGTTTAAAGTCTACTCGATAGCTAGAATGTCTGGAAGCATCCTTACTTCCACTAGAATATGACCCTTCCGTTTTCTTCGAATAACTTCGGCTCTTCGACTCGTGTTTGCTTCTACTAAAAGTGGGTTTTCTGTCGTCCTTGTGCTTAGTTTTAGAAGATGTCGCACTTGGTTTCTTCTCCTTTTTATACTGTTTAAAGTCGAGCTTCCTCACTTTCACATCTACATGTTTTGGATCTGCAGAATGCGCCCTTTTAGCTGCTCTGGTCACTCTGGTAACAACGTCGACAGAACGAGTCCTACCCTTTCTCGGCGAACAAGACACTTCCTTGGAGCTTAGATTACCTGATTCTGCAGAGCTAGATGTGTGCCTTTCCAAGTTCTTTAAGTTGACGTTGGATTGTTCCTCGATAGCTGTCAAAAGATCGATGCCCTTCTTTCCCTTCAATAAATCGTAATCTAATTGTTCCACCAAATGCGTACATGTTTTCTTCTTTGGTTTCTCATTATTACAGTGATCCATGGCTGATAGTTCGTCGACTGTGGACGTAATGTTTATATTATTGTTATTTACGTTTGAATTTTGAAGGCCACGGTCTGGTGACAATTCTCGATTTTCAGAATCACTAGGACTTTGAATTGGACTTTTCACAGCACCAATATTGCAAGTTGAATCACAGCCTGTTTTAGAACGAGACGTTGAAGTAGATATATAAGCATTAGGGGATTGCTGAGATATAATACGTTCAGGGCTATTAGAAAATAAATTATTAGAATAGATTTGTGTTTTTGAAAATATATCAGTCTGTTCTAAATTACACCTGTCGTTAGCAAAATTCTCTTTATTATCTGTGTTATTTAATATGTTTTCGGACTTAATGTTCTCACACGTATCACTTATATTATCCTCACAGAATTTCTTAATTGTGACATCACTTTTACTAACCGACTCATAAAATCTTTCCTCACTTTGATTTGAACATAAATATAATTTATCTCCGTTAAAGTTTACTGGTTTGAGACCATCCGATTCCACAGTAATCTTAGGATTTGGCTCAATATTATTTGCGCTGTGATTCACATTATGTGCTACGTAATTCTTTGAATCGTATCCCACAGGTGTCTTCTGAAGACCAAGTAGAAAAGAATTATTAGTACTATATACACTATTTAAATCGTTCACGATTGCTTTTTCACCAAAATCAGCGATGTTTTGACCATTTCTTAAGGAGTCAAAATTATCGTCTGTCACATTTCCTAAAACAAAACACAATCGTTACTAACAAATACAACGCACACTATTGCAACAATACAAGATTGCATTGAGTGATAAAGCAAATTATTATTTTTGTGTTTACAAATATTAGTACTCACTGGATGTGCCATTTGGTATTTCTTCGTGAAAAGAGTTATTGGTCACATTGCAAATACACTTGGAAGATGTGGAAAAACATACAGGACATGGGGGACAGGTAGGTAAGTGCTCGTAACAGGCTTCTTTCCTAAAAAAAACTTTATTTTCATCATCGGTACTTCCATCATCATTCGACGCCATAATTTAGGATATCTGAAAACCCGGGCCTGTTGTTTACTTGGACTTTTGGGTCGTACGAGCAACGTAAATTACAACATTTATACGATTAACTATTAAAATACATGATTATTTGGTTGTTATAAAAAAATTACCGAAGGTTACTTCAAAACACTTACAAAAAATCACAAAACTAGACACTCTCCACGCTTACCGCCATGCTTGAACCGGGCATAAACTCGTATTCTGATAGGCATTGGCGTGCGCCACAATTTTACCAATCCACGGATATTTAATTTAACTGCCAATAATAATCTTCAATAAAAATTCAGTTTTTCATCCCGTATGGCAAATCAGTCAGAATCTATTTCTCGAATTAATTTTCGTTGTAACCTGCATTACAACCTACAACAACAAAATTATTTTAATATTTTTTCTTTTATTGAACCTGTGCGACTGCACTGGCTTATATTGTCACTTTTTGACGGAAATATAGTTATTGCCAATAGATTAAATTAAGTGGATACTGGATTAACGTAATTTATGTGTTTCCATTGCATCAAACCGCACAAGGAAAAAGCAATAACGTGTTTGCAGTGTTTAGTAAACATTTTTAGTTTTCCCCATTGTATTCGTGCGACTCGTCACGTACGCATGACGCGGGAAATATAATTGGGGTTTTTAAAAAAATTTATACGCGAACGCAAAAGATAGCTAGGAAACCGTTCATAAAAATACACAAATATGCATTTTGTAAATGATGCATTATCTACTAAGTAATAGTGCCAAAATAACTACATTTTCTAATGTTGTTTGTCCTTGACGGTTCTACGTATCCATCGGGTACCGACGATAACATAATCTTTCATTTTGCTAATCAATTCTCTGACGCGCATAAATAGATAAATTATAGGATGGATAGGTATAGTTTAAGTAGGAATATCCCGAGACAAAAAACGTAACAAAAACTTTACGACCTCATTAAAATACCATTACTCTTCCTACCTCGACCGAAAATCATCTCGCTTGCCTTTATAGATTTTTAATGTGCGACGAGTCGTTTGATGCAGGCAGCAGTCATGCCCCCGTGGCCCGCGGCGATAATTATGTCGTAAAGTTTTTGTTGCGTTTTTTTTGTCTCGGGAAGTCCTTACTTGGACTATACTTTTGATGCGTTAATTCTTAGTGTAATTGCCATTGTAATTTTAAGCATCTCTCGATGATGGTAACTTGATTGGCGAAATGCTCGTCAATGCATTTAGTAATATTTTTGTTTTTGCGGAATCTCATCAATTATGGCCCTACTTTATTTGCTTAAAATTTTTACAATGTCGCCCAGACATTTTGAAAGAATTGACACCTCGTGAAATATTTTTTTTTCTCCTACCTATATTTAGTTTTTCAATAGTAACCTTAGTTTTCTACACAATATACTTCTGGGCCAAGCTAATAGGATTAGTTTTAGTAGTTCAATAATTGAAAAAATGGCAAAGCTGACAAACAAAAAAATTTAAGATTTTAAAAATGGTACACACCACTTTGGAACGCAAGACCATATTAATTAATTGGAAAAAATGAGAGAATATCTTACAAAAAAGTTACTTAGCTTGCTATCGATTTATTAGATGCATATTCTTAGTCAGATCATCGATTTCGACAATCTGAACTGACTGCAATAGACAGCATAAACATTTAATTGAAGAGTTTTTAAAAACATTGATGATTGTTGACTCATTTTTGATATTGACCACTCTCAACTTGTGATAGATCTCTACAATTCAAATACAGGTGTACCTCAAAGTTCAATCGTGGGCCCACTATTGTTTATTTCATCTACGATCAATTTAAAATGAAGAACCCGAGTATTTAACTCAATTTGCACCACTTCATGTCTATTTTATTAAAAAGCTGACCACGTATCAACACCATTTGAAAGTTTAACTTATAACGGTTAAAACTTGCTACTTACCTTCACACAAAAAATGGTTGGCACAACAGAACGGCACGTCACTACACTTCAGATATATTTCTAAGTTCAAATGGGAAATGGGTGTTGTGGGATTGTATTTAAAGATAACGTTAAAGTTCAATAAAACACAGTTTTATTAGCAGTTGTATTATACAAATCCATTGATTGTACTTTCTCTCTATATAATACAATAAATTGTTATGTGCAGATTTTCTTTTCAACGTTTTCAGTACTGAAATTAACAAATAGTGTACTGGCACCTTCACAACACATCCGACATTAAGAAAATCTAAACAGTGTTACAAACCGGACTTGCTCGGTATAGTGGCATGCGATGAAGCTATCCTGACCGACTCTGGCGGAATAGACGTTTGTATTGTCCGTTTCTAAACGTAACAAGCCACAATTAAAGTGTCGGATTAGCTGTGGAAACAAAGTCCTAGAAATGAATGGACGAGGAGCTTCCTTCCCCAGTACTCAGAATAGTTATTCTCTTACTTCTCCTTTGGGTATTAACATCTGTTCGGGCAAAATACTAGGCCAGTTATAGTATAGTTATTTCAGAGTGGCGGGTAAACATAAAAGCTTTGAAAGTATATTTCACACGAGGCAAAATGAGTAGCTTTGGATATTCTGCAGAACAGTCGCTAAACCGAAAGAAAAGTAAGAAATATGCCACAAATAGCCGTGGACGATGCTCAGAATAGTTACTTCTAAGCTACACGGTGTGTTCACAAGACTTTCGATCAAATGGACGCTTTACGGCGCCGTTCTACTTCCGAATGTAATGCTTCATATTTTTAATACTCTATACAAGTTTCGATAAATGCTTGCTATAAAAATATAGAGAAACAGACATTTATCCTTATCAGTAAGATTTGGAAGAAAATATTAAAATGAAAAAGTCCTACCAATGTCACAAAATTTAAATAGGTAAAAAAGTTACAAATATGCTAATATTAATGAGCCCACGGATAATAACCATATAATGTAAAAACTTAACAACAAAAACTAAGTATAACTCACATGCAATAAAAAAAAAAAAAAATACAGACTCAAAACACAGTGACTCCTGAATCCACTAAGGCTTAAAAGTAATTCCCCCGATTTTTCATGAATATAAAAATATTTTCTAGCAAGTCTCTTAGTTAATGCTATGGCAAAATTTTAAGTGTTTTCAAAGCAGATACTTAAAACTCCAGACGTACGAAGCGGGAAATTTACTCGGGTGAAAAATAGTGGGAAAAAAAGATCACAATTTTATTATATTGAGGTATACTAGATTCAGTTTTCACCTGTAAAAATAAGCAGACTTAAACTCTAGAAAAATAAGTTCGGTATGTTATACTAAAATGTAAAAAGCTTTAGCACCAAAAGATAACATTTTGTGTTTATCTGCAACACATAACGTTGTCCTTTCCTTTAACAGTGTATATATAATGCTAGTATAAAACATCGAATACGATTTAAAGTGACGATTATTCATTGTTACGCATCAACCAAATATCCACCGTCAAGAAGTACGAAAATTGTGTCAGCGAATTTTAAAAAACTTAGGCGACCAGAGATGTAAGCCTGAAGTGTGAAGAATTCGTGGAAAGTGGTATTTTAAGTTGTTTTAAATGAGAGACTTAAAAAATTTGAAAAAATTTCTGTATTCACAAGCAATATTGGTTATTTTTAAACACTGAAAGATAAAGTCACAAATAACACTGTATGTAAAAATTTCATGATTCATTATTATTTTACATGTTACAAACACACAAAAGAATTGTCTAGAGAATGTTAAACAGCTGAAAGTTAATGCTTTGATTCAGCAATAATCAACCAGATTCAGCTCCAGGCTATTTTACTGTCATCGTCGAAAATAGCAAACAGAAAGGAACAAAATTTAAAATAGGATGGAGAAAACAGATTAAAATTCTCCAGAAATTGAGAAGGAAGACACTAATAGTCCTCATGATAATACTAGCGATAGCGAAACGAAGATTAAAATAGGATGGAGACGAAAGAGATGAAGATTCTACGGAAACCAAAGGAAGACACTGAAATCTTATTTTCATGCACACACAAAACTATTGCCTTAGAAATAGCTCAAATAAAGATGGAAATAGAGTACTATACACATCATGATGTAGTGATGAGTGAGCTAACTGCTAGCTTCCACTACTTTCGTAACATATACAAATATAGAACTGACAGGTGCAGCTTAACAAGGGAGGTGGCGATGCACAGGAATCATAAAAGTTGTTTAATAAAATACAATTATAGCTATTTGTTTCACTATTTTTGTAGATTTTTTAAAAAAGTTATTAAAAACCTGTTACGATACAATTTAAAAAATTTATGTTTCGCGAACACTTACATCTCTACCCCTGACCCTAGCTGATTTGTCGATAATCACACGATTTAAGCTATCAAACGAATTACTTTGTACAACTGAAAAATGAGAAGCAGAGTCGAATTGACTGGCGGGATGTGTAGAATACTAGCACTAAATGCATGTCGACACACAGTGGTGCTAACGAAAGTGAATAGAAATGATCTGAAACGAATTTAAAAGCAAGAAAAATATTTATTACAACAAAACATTTTATTGTTTTCATAATAATTGTGTATCATACACGTTTAACTACTTGAATATATTTATAAGATTTCTTTCTGTTTATTATACAATTAATAAAATCATGATTTGGTTACATAAGTATCTACATTAAGATCACTGAACAAACATCTCTGTAAAAAAACCAAACGGTGTTCGTTTCAAACACCGGCGTTGAGTAGATAAGTCAGTCAAAAAGATAAAGTTACAGTCATTTTTGTCAGCGACTTGCAACTATCATAATATAAAAGGTTACTCTTCAATAAAGTATCAAGTAAAAGTACGTCATTAATTCATTACACAAATGAAATCGACAAAGGTATAAAATAATTCCGTACGCAATAATAAAATTGAACCCATTGACACTATAATGAGCAGCCACTAAAAACACGTTAACAATGCAGCGTAACACTGACTAGTAACCACCACCCGTTAGGGTACTCAGTCTACACTGAAATAGATGATTTCAAAAACCTGCTAAGGAATTCTAAAGACCTGTTCTGCCTAGGATACGGATTTTGTACCAATGTAACAAAGTAGTTAAATCGTATTATACAGTTTTTTAATATGTGATGGGCCGGCACCCTCCGTCAACCATACTTAAAAATCTATGGCCGACTTTGATGCAACAAATTAACCGAGAGAGGGAAAGTCACGTTCATCGTCAACTTTTGGAGCCTTGCGATTTTCAGCAGCAACGTTTCTGTCCTCAACCTGCAACAAAAACATACTTTATGAAGGAAATTCCCCACATCGCACTACAAATAGTATTCAGTTATAGTATTCAAAGCAAGGGGGCATGGCATTATCCACAGACCATGCATAGAAACTATTTATATCAACCTGCAACATGTCACTATCTTAAGATATTGACCAGATCATCGGCTAAAAGAAGATACCTAGAATGATTTAAAACTTGGCTAATATCATTAATAAATAAATTAAATAAAATTGGTCCGCAATATGACCATTGTTGAAGACCAGATAGGACATCAATTGCATTCGATACATAACTATTAATTTTTAGCCATTGAATCGTATCAGATATAAGCTACAAATCCAGTTTAAAACCTCCTTACCTATTCCAAGCATCTTTAATAGTAAATTGTGATTGACTTTAGAGAAATTAGTATATCGTCTGTCTACTTGAGGCCCACAACAAATATCTCGCTTAATATCTATTGAGGAAGAATAAAGTTTTTGAAACAGTTATCCCATTTTTTGTGAGCTATATTTCAGTAAAAAGAAATTTGATATCCATAGCCTACTTTGTGAGATATATTACAAAGACCTGAAAAATAGAAAAACCACAAACGGTTATAACTTCCTTATTTGAGGCGATACGAAAAAAGTTAAAGGGATGAAAGTTGACGGCAAAGACAATAAGAATAATAATGTGTATCAAAAATTTGAAAAACGCAGTTGACTTTGACATACGCTCTTGTGCAAAAATGAAAAAAAAAAAACAAATCTCAAAGTAGGCCATGACAACATTAATTCCGTTTA
This sequence comes from Leptura quadrifasciata, assembly GCA_963675555.1. Classification (NCBI taxonomy): domain Eukaryota; kingdom Metazoa; phylum Arthropoda; class Insecta; order Coleoptera; family Cerambycidae; genus Leptura; species Leptura quadrifasciata. The sequence continues at coordinate 4,478,091 of OY776682.1, read as the reverse complement.
TTATTTCTCCTTTCAACAATATAAAACATGTCATAAAAATTTTAACTGATAATGTCAATATTTAAAATTTTACGAAAACCATTTCATATCATTGAATCATAAAAATCAGCTATGCCATGATTAGTGAAAAACAATGTATACAATTATTAACAAATTTGACAGATTGTCACTGTTGTATGTTGCAGTGTCGAGTTCTAAGACAAGTTTTGCATCGGTAATTATGGTGTACACCAATAATAACAAATTCGATATTTAGCATCAATGACTTCAGAATAGGATAGACAAAGCATCCTCTTGGTTTGTTGTGTATCATTTATTTGTTTACATTGCTTTAAAAATAAATACTGCTACTCAGCATTCTATTGGCTAAAGGCACGTGGGTATATGCGCACGCAGTCCCTCTCAACACGTTTTGTTTACAATTCAGTTGCAGCATTGGCCGCCATTAAAGTGTTTGTGATAAACCGAAGTCAAACGTTGTAATTACAGTGGTTTTGTAGTGTCTTTGAAGACAGAATTTGTTATTGTGAATAAACAATGGCAAAATATTGTGTTGTATGTAGATGTCTCTTTGAAATTGGAGTTAATCGATCTTTTTACAGGTAGGTGAAATTATCTCATAAGCGTAACCTCGGGTTGGAACGACAAATAAACAAAATTGTAAATGTTCAGTGCAATATAGAAAATGTTTTTGGTAATTCTAAAGGAGAACGGAAATCTCGAATTTTTGCGTGGTTTTTTCAGGATACCCTATTTTGGGGTCGTAGAACACGAATCTGAAATTAGTTTTGCGTGCATAAGAACCATTTGCCCAAAAAAAATTTTTGAACATTTTTCTTATGACACGCACTTTCTCATGCACCTATTTATACACCAACAGCACTTGTATATCGCCTTTTTCCTTATTAAGATCACACTATGGCCTTTATAGAACAATAAACCTTTCAGTTATGGCAGAAAACTCACTTTCTTTTGCATAAAAATCAGAATTTTATCCGCAGAAATTGTATTAAATGAACATCCATCTGTCATTTGATTACATATATTTGCATGCGTTATTTGCCCATGTGTGCAATATTAAGGCTTGGTGTCTAAAGGCACGACGGGTTTGGTTATGCGACGTCATTCCGCGACCGGTCGACGCTTAGCAAGGGATTTCAAAGCGTCGATGGACGCGAACCTGTCTTGAAGGGCAAGGGATATATAATAGAATAGAATAGACATTTATTCACCAATAATAGATACATTTTGTACATTTGGCATGTCAATATAAATAACAAACAAGGGAGCAATGTATATACATATAAAAAAAAAAAAAAAAACAAACACATATAAATGTATAAATAAATAATAATACTATAAGTATATAAAAAAGAAGAACAGCGACAATATTATATTTAAGAAATGTCCATTATAGGAGCAATGTCAGAAGTAATTAGAACATTAACTAATAGTACTTGGCATCTTATTGAATCTGGGACAGACGGGGTTAAGTATTATTTATAAACATATATATCCCTTGCCCTTCAAGCCACGTTCGCGCCCGTCGACGCTACGAAATGCGCGCGCGCGGATTGCGAACCGTCAACGGGCGCGAACGTGTCTTGAAGGGCAAATGATATATAATAGTACTTTGCATCTTATTAAATCTGGGACAGACGGCGGACACGTTCGCGGCCGGTCGACGTTTCGAAATTCGCGTCGTTTAGTATTTCTGTTTTTTCGGCAGAAGAGGGGGGGGGGGGGTTCTATAGAATGACCCATACCGGTTTCAAAAGGAATATTAATTTAACATTGAAAATGTGAAAAATCGCCTCATAATATTGGTCAGTGTCGGTACTTTAGACACAAATTTGTAAATGCATGCGCATCGGGTTGACAGTTGTACAGTTTTCAGTATAATGAATACGACCAGCATTGAAACCGTATAAAAACTAAAAGCCAGCAAAAACAGTCGGCATCTGTTGCGGAGGTAAACAGAAATGCTCGTCATAAGAAAAACAATAAAGAGATGCCGGCTGTTTTTGCCGGCTTTTAGTTTTTATACGGTTTCAATTCTAGTCGTATTCACTATAGCTGTCTCATGATGTGTTACAAACTATCTGTTTTTTTTTTATTAAAGGAAAATAAGTTTTCTGCCATAAGTGAAGGGTTTATTGTTCTATAAAGGCCATAGTGTGATCTTAATAAGGAAAAAGACGATATATAAGTGCTGTTGGTGTATAAATAGGTGCATGAAAAAGTGCGTTATAAGAAAAATTTTCAAAATTTTTTTTTTGACAAACGGTTCATATGCACGCAAAACTAATTTCAGATTCGTGTTCTACGACCCCAAAATCACGCAAAAATTCGAGGTTTCCGTTCTCCTTTAGAATTACCTTAATTATACGAAATAATCACCCACTTTAACATATACGCCACTGGCAACGAGTTCCAAAACATAAACAAAACTATCTCCATCCTTTTTTAATAACAGAATGTATGAGATCGTAGGAAAACACAACAACTCATGTGTTAATGTATCGGACATGCTTTGTCTATCCCATTCTGAAGTAATTGATTAGCATTTATTGTCAGTTGCAATTTTGACACTGAGATGGCCGTCATGGTTTATGGAGATAGATTTCCAGATGCTTTGCAACCAAATCGAATTATGTTCAGGAAGTTAGTTCAAAATCTAAAAACGCACGGTTCATTTTCAAAAAAAGTGGTACGGTGAGGGCATGTTGCGGATAATGTAAGAAAAGTGAATAGAGTATTGAATTATGAAAATGAAGAAACCTCTTTGAGAAATTCAGAGAATCTGTCACATAAAAAAAGATAGTGCAAGAAAAATATTTAAAAAAATGAATTTTGATGCTACAAAATGAGAAAAGTTCAACATGTAAATCAGAGAGATAAGCCGAGGAGAGTGAGATTTTGTAGATGGTTGTTAAATAAAAAAAGGAATGACCTGCTGATATGTAGCAAAAATTCTTTGGTTGGACGAACCAAATTTTTCTAATAATAGATTTCTCAATACAAATATGCATTATAAGTGGACACGAGAAAATACACATTGATCCAGAAAGACTGCTTGCCAAGAAAGACTTTCTACGAAGATATGGGTGGGTCTTTTAGGGACTAAAGTAGCTGGACCTTATTTCTATAATGGCAAATTAACCGCTCGTAGATACCTTAACTTCCTGGAAAACGAATTTCAAGATTTTCTTTATGAATTAACAGTGGTAGAAAGATTAAATTATTCATACTTTCTACAAGATGGGGCTCCACCTCACACTGCTGTAATATGTACAAATTATTTAAATCAAGTTATGTCAGATAGCTGCATAGGCACCTATGGACCCATTCTATGACCAGCTCGATCACCAGATATTACTCCCTTGGATTTTTTCATCTGAGGTTACACTAAAGACAAGGTATTTCAAACTATCCCTGAAATGCGCCAAAATTTAATGCATCAGCTGTCTCGTAAAGCACGTTCGTGTATTAGAATGCATGGTGCACAATTCGAGCATTTGTAGTTAGAAAAATACACACATTTTCTTTTCAATATGGTAGTAGGTAGTACTGTTATACATAGTTTTTCGTCTTTTTGGATGTTCATTTTGTACTTGTATTTTTATTTATGAGTCATTTGTTTGTATTAAATTGTAATAAATAATTACTGAATTATAATTATTATAAGTGAATTTTTACTATTGTGGCATAGTGGATTTTTACGATTCAATGGTTCTTGTCACGTTTTATATCATTGGAAAGAGAAAAAATAAACGGGATTAATGGTGTCACGGCCTACTTTGAGATTTGTTCTTTTCATTTTTACACAAGAGCGTATGTCAAAGCCAACTGCGTTTTTCGAATTTTTTGATACACATTATTCTTATTGTCTTTGCCATCAAGTTTCATCGCTTTAATTTTTTTCGTATCTCCTCAAATAAGGAAGCTATAACCATTTGTGGTTTTCCTACTTTTCAGGTTTTTGTAATATATCTCATAAAGTAGGCTATGGATTTCAAATTTCTTTTTACTGAAATATAGCTCACAAAAAATGGGATACTCGTTTCTAAAACTTTATTCTTCTACAATGGATATTGACCGAGATATTTGGTAAAATAGACAGATGGTATGTACTATCAACTTGAGTATGATTTTCAAAGGCGTTCAAAATATAAATCTGATAGCAAAGAAGGTTTGTTGTTGCCGATTTCCCCAATGAGAAACCATGCTCCTCTGGAACAATTATATGCTTCGATGGCCTTGAAATCAACTTATCAGAGTTTGGGTATTTCAGATTGAATTAAAACTCCATGGTAATTCCTTATCAGATTCTCAGATTTATAAAGTTATAGTTATAAAACTATTTTTCCAATAATTTGGAAAAGCTAAAGTCCTCAGAAATAAGTTACATAAAAGATGCAAAGGATTAGCCAGAGAACTAACCCACTTTTTCAAGAGCAAAACAAATCCATCGGGGCTGAAAGATAATTTAGATTTTATTGACATATGCCTTCATAGACATCTTAAACAGATATGTGAAAGCTATTTAGAGCCATGACATTATTTATATAATTGGGAGTAGCACAGTTTTCATCAGAATAAACTGAAGAAAAATGCTTTGCAAAAAGACACTGAAGAGTAACCATCACTACTTTCTTCATTATCAAGATGCATATTTGAAGGATAATTTCTAAGGTCTCTTAAACTATTGACATGCCTCCAAAAAAAACATGGATCATTAACTTCCTGTTAATTTTTATGAGGTACTTACATAACATTCTTTGCTAATTGTCCTACATTCAAGTCTGAGGTATGAAAAATATTGATACGCTGCTAAATTATTTGTTTCCTTGAATCTCTTGCAAGCTATTTGTTAATTAATTGTAAGTTTCTTATGGTATGGTTTGGCGAAAATTTTAATAAAAGAAGCAGATAACAAAGAAAAAATTAAGGAATCCACAGTAGTATTATCAAATGAAGATAAATGCATATAGACTCGAATCATCCTACATTCATATCTGAGTTATGAAACATATTGATAGTATGCTAAATTATTTGTTTCCTTGAATCACTTATGAGCTATTTTTTATTAATTGTTTAAGGTACAGTAAAAAACAACTCGGAAAATTACTTGATCTGAATTTTTTCACAGGAACAAACAAATTTACAGCAGTATACATTGCATCATAAAAATTCTCAAGAGCAATATTGATATCACCATCGCTAAGAATATCATTAAAATTTACAGTACTGAGAATAATTTAACTGAAAAAATCGGCATTTCTAAAGTCATAATAATATATTTCATACTTCAAAGTGTCGTTGCTGCCTTTACATGATATTAAAAAATTATAAACCATGTGGTAGTATAGTATATACGATTGGAATTGAAACTGGTCAGTTTTAAAGCACAGGACCGTGCATACTGAACTTGATATTTTGTCCTATATATTTGGCAATGGTATTGAGATTCGAACGGTAGTTGAAACTGTGCAGGCGAGTCCGAGACTGGCAATGTAATCAGCCTGAATGAACCATCTACGACTGCACTGGTTTAAAGGTAATAAAACGGACAGGCCTACTAGCACAAAAAAACTCGTAAATCGTTTCCTTATCTTGGAACGTGGAAGTGTAATATCGTGCTGTCTATGTGCCAGCTCAGTGCATAAATACCTATTATAATATCAAGCGTAGGAGTTTAGTTAGTTACTGTTCATATTTATAAATATTTGCTACTGTATAAAAGGTAAAAATTTTAATTATTTACTAATTTACCATGGCTTTCTGGAGACCATTTGAAACAGAGGATAATATAATAACGCCCGAAAATCCCGAAATAGTTGAACCGGTTATTGTCGAAAAACCCGAAATAAATTTAGAGTTTAAAAACCAAGAGTTACACGTACAAAGTCAACGTATTATTTTAAATATACACGAATGTTTGAAAAGCAAAAATCCTGAACAATGTGAGAAAGAAATAATACGACGTATTAACGAATTAACTAAAATATCAAAATCAACAATTTATCGCGTAATTCAAGAAGGCGATGTTATAGATCACAGCGCAAAGCGGAAACGGAAAAATACGAAATTAAAAAATATTGGTGATGCCACTAGAGATGTAATACGGCATATAATTTATAATATGTATGAAGAAAATATAGTTCCTACGTTAAAAATTATTCAAGAAAAATTGAGCGATTATCCTGATTATAATTATAGGTCTTTAGATACACTATGAAATGTCTTATTAGAATGCAGTTTTAAACATAAAAAACTTGACAGTCGTATGGTAATTATGGAATCGCGTATAGTTTCACTTCGAGTAGATTATTTGGAAAAAATTAGAGAATATCGTAAACTAAACAGGCATATAGTGTATCTAGACGAGACATGGTTTGACACGCATTATGTTGTTCGGTATGGTTGGGTAGATAGTTCGCACAATTGTGTTTTAAATACTCCATGTTCTAGAGGAAAACGCGTTATCATACTTCATGCGGGAAGTGAAAATGGGTTTGTACCCAATGCGTTGCTCTTGTCGGCCAAAAAAATATCGCAGTCTTCTGCAGACTATCACGAAGACATGACAGCCGATCTATTCGAAAAATGGTTTTCTCAAGAGCTTCTACCAAATATTCCACCAAATTCGGTAATTGTATTAGATAATGCTTCTTATCACTCGTGTATATTAAATAAAATACCAAATAACAGCACAAAAAAGGAAGACATTTTAAAATTCATGAGAAAAAAAAAATGGAAATTCCTGTAAAAGTTCCAATAAAACGCGAATTATTGAAAAGAATAAAAGGAATATGTTATTGATAACTTATCCAATATACACGGTCATACACTTTTGCGGTTACCTCCATACTATTGCATATTTAATCCTATCGAGATGGTTTGGGGAACACTAAAAGTACGTTTACGAAAATGTAATAACTCTCCAACGTTAAACGCGATAGTAGTTGATCATATAAGAGAAGTAATAAATGACATTGACAATAATACTGATTTATGGAAAAATTGCGTTAGGCATGTAATTGGAGAAGAAAATCGATATCCAACACTACCCCTTAGTGCGCCGATTTTAATTCAACTGGATAATGATTCCTCCTCAGAAAGTGAAGATTCGGACGCGTCAATTAACATTTAACTTTTCTTCATTTTTTCATTCACTTTTTTATTGTTACATTTCATGGAATATATTTTGTTTAGTTGTCAAGAAATTTTAATTTAAGTTACTTCATTCTAGAGAAATATTTTAATTTTGTTTTTATTTATGTTTTATATAAGTATACAAATATTTATTTTTGTTTTCATATAATAATTCCTTGCTTTGTTCAAGAAACTTACATTTTTATTTTATTTTTGACTAAAATCGTTGCCCCTCGTTAATCTAACCTGTCCCATCCCCTCCTGGCAAGATATGTTCATACCTTCTCGTTGGTCCTTGCTGAGCAATAACATATTTCAATATAATATGGGTTAACTTTAAAACTAAAAACAATAAATTTCAATATTTAGACTTTTTATCTAAAACTGATATAATACGTCAAAAATATGTTATTGGCGAAATGAACCTAATAAACAAAAAGTAATAAAAATGAATACAATTTTAACATTTTATTGTGACAATCATTTCCATTTACCTCCGCCCATGTATAATAAAGAGATACCGACTGTTTTTGCCGGCTTTTAGTTTTCATACGGTTTCAATTCCAATCGTATATACTTTATGAGGTTTTAATGATGTTACGTTTATTAAGATCTTCTTTTAACATTGGTAACCATATCATGCAAAAATCTGTAGAACGAGTCTATACGCATTTATCTTCATTTGATAAAATTACTGTGGATTCCTTTATTTTTTCTTTGTTATCTGCCTCTTTTATTAAAATTTTCGCCAAACCATACCATAAGAAACTTACAATTAATTAACAAATAGCTTATAAGAAATTAAAGGAAACAAACAATTTAGCAGCCTATCAATGTTTTTCATACCTCAGACTTGAATGTAGGACAATTAGCAAAGAATGTTATGTAAGTACATCTAACAAATGAACAGGAACTTAATGATCAGTTTTTTTTTTTTTTGGAGGCATGTAAATAGTTTAAGAGACCTTAGAAATTATCCTTCAAATATGCATCTTGATAATGAACAAAGTAGTGATGGTTACTCTTCGGTGTCTTTTTGCAAAGCATTTTTCTTCAGTTTATTCTGATGAAAACTGTGGTACTCCCAACTATATAAATAATGTCATGGATCTAAATAGTTTTCACATATCTGTTCAAGGTGTCTATAAAGGTATATGTCAATTAAAATATAAATTATCTTTCGGCCCAGATGGGACCGGACCTGCTTTGTTCTTGAAAAATTGTGTTAGTAAAATAGTTTCATAACTTCTATTCATAAATCTGGAGAAAAGGAGTATGTAAAGAATTACCATGGAGTTTCAATTCAATCCGAAATACCTACTAAACCCTTTGATAAATTGATTTCAAGGTGTTTGGCCTGGTCATTGAAGCATATAATTGTTCCAGGGAAAATGGTTTCTCATTGGGGATGTCGGCAGTTGACTTACCGATTATATGTAATTTTTTTGGTCCGTGTACCTCGAGAAATAACCAGAAAAAACCACCCCTAATTTTTCAATTTTTTTTTGCTGCCTCATTGTTGGTTCGAAAATTATGAAAAAAATATATAATTCTAATTAGTAACCTCCATGTCGCTTTGGTTTCAATAAAAAATCTATCATAGTTTCGCAGAAAAACGATTTTGATGTTAGGGGTGGCAACCCCTATTATCCAAAAACAAATAAAGCTAGAGGTTTGATAATTGGCCCAAAATTATTTCCAACAACTATAGCAACAAAATAAAGGCCCCAATGTCAATAAAGAAGACGCTAGCCCAGATTTCATATGGAAACCCAGCGAGACCCTTAATCTTCTGATGATGTCAACTTGATTGTCGAAACGCGTATCTAGTCTATAAACTGCTGTTCAAGCTGTTTACGCAGGTGTCAGTATTAATAAGTCAGAATATTTAAACGGGCATTTCACCAACCAAGTACGCATCATCAGGAGGCAACCCCAAATAAAAAACTATTCGAAAGTATGTATTGCCAACAGGTATTAAACGAGACAAACCGCGCTATGTTTTTGTCTATTGACGTCAGAAATGTAAATTTTACCTGTTCATCACTGCGGAAACGCCTCTCATTTCTATCACTGCCGCCATTGTCTCTGCCAGCATCTCTAGGGCCTCCAGTTCCAGCACCGCCGCCTCCACGTTGGTTTGTACGATTTCCTCTTGCGCCAGATCTTTGCCCTCTTCCACGACCGCCGCCGGGACGTCTGCTGTCATTGAATTGAATGTCGATGTCCAATATATGTTTCTGCCTGCCGACACGTTGTGGGTATTCGGATACGTCATATTCCTCTTCTTCTGATTCCTAATAGAAAACGTATATTTTTACTCGTGCACAATAGAACAGTTGTTAAAACTAAAAATTTCGATAACTCACACTTACTTCCTCCTTCTCTTTTTTTCTCAGTTCGAACATCTTTTTCCATTGGCTAGGGTCCTCTCCTTCTCCTGCTTTGCGAATATTGTATTGCGGCTTAGCACGACCAGCACGTTGGGCCTTCCATTCGTCTAGCGTTAATTCCTTCGGTTCCTCTTCGACTGGCGCGGCTTCCACTTCGATTTCCTCCCTGCAACAAAATTAATCATTACCGCTGCTTTGACCAGTATAAAACTCACTTACTTCTTTTCAGTTTCCACAATTTCCGGTTTGACATCCTCCCAACTTTGATCGGCTTCCGTATTAGGCCTATCAGCTTCCCTTTAAAAGAAAACACGCTATTAGTTTCACCCCCGAGTATTGGTGCATTGACTTACTCAATAACATCTTTATGAGATCCCCAGTTATGAGCCCCAGCTCCGTCACGTTTGTCGATTGGTTTAACTCCTCTGTAACCATGGCTGCTGTCAGTATTGGTGTCAATGACCAAATCAATTAATTTAACATACAACAAACACAATAGCAGGATGCCACTAGATTTTGACACCCGCCCACAGGAGAACGTGAGATTTTTTAATCAGTGGCATCCTGCAGAAGCTATGTTCGGAAATACTTACGTCTTGTCAGATCCGCTTTGCCTATCGAATTCCCGCTTGCCCCTTCTGTCTTCGAAGCTCCTCCTTGGACCACGGGGACCGCCTGGTTTGTTTCCCAAAGCTCGACCATCTCGATTATCACGGTTATCACGACCATCACGACGTTCACGGTCTCCTCGCTCTCCACGGTCACGGTTGCGGTTCTCAAAATTGTCACCAATCTGGTCTCTCCTCGGCCTGTCCTCACGGTCCCTTTATAAGAAAATTCAAAATGTTTAAACTGGCAATCTTAAGACAAGGACATATATTTTATATTGTAATCCTAGTTAAAATTAAGTTTGTCCCAAAGTCGCCATAAAATGTTTTATATTCTACAACGGGTCTTAAATATTCAAATAAAATATAATACGATGTAGTATAAAATAAAATAATAAAGTCGAGGCAAGAATTCAAGCGATGCACGTCACGAGTGATCTCATTAAAGAAATTTTAATATTAACATAATTTTTAATCATTAATTACGTAAAAAAAAGCAATTCTTGACATCCAGTTATTAGGCTTTTTTCAGAAATAGGTACAGTTTAATGGGGCTTCATGATTCTTAGCAGTATTGTCTTTTATTGTTTTTTTGGGACTAATTACTTTTTACCACTTTAATTTTAAATTATACCACAGCACGTATGTGTCCCTGATAGCTAAATTCGGTGATTTACTAATATTTCGTCTTTTATGCGCAACCCACAATACTTCAAGATGTTCTTTCTGTGTGTCACCGACGTTTTGCAAAAATTTGTTGAACTAGTACATATAAACATAAAATAGCATCACGATTACAGTTCGTACCCTGTCATTAGAAAAATATTTCATTCTTATAACCAAGCAATTGTTTTTATTCTCCTACAGGTAGGAATGCATTTTATCAACCCGATAAAACATTTTACAAAACATATTGTTTGTAGATAAAGGTAATAAAATTTGCGATATAACTATCACGATATTTATAAAACATACTGATGACAAATTATACAATAATTCTTGGATATATACTGAGTTTTATTCTTGAAATTCAGCGATACAATTTTAAAATAGTAAAATAGATTTTAGAAATGCATTCATTAAATCACTTAACCCTGAACTGAATCTAAAAGTTGTATTGTAAATAGCCAGTTGCCAAACTACAAACAAATTATTGCCTACCTGCTGTTACTATTTTTTTCTTTATGTAATAGTATAACAACAAAACTGACCTGGTTTATACCAGTTTTGATACGTATGTACGTAAAATAATTATCGGGCTAGATAATAATTGGAAAAACATTTACGAAATTTACTTGGCAATACAAATAACCAAATATAGTAATTACTGGGTATTAATTGTCACTTTGGTTATAGTTTAGGGTATTGGTGTTTATTAAAAACGTACTTACCGGTTTTCAGATGGTCCGTTGTAGGGTCTGTCTTCGCGGTTTCTCCTATTATTCCTTTCTTCGCGATTTTCGCTATTAAATTTATTGAAGTTTCTTTCACGGTCTGGCTTGCCGTCAGCGTTGGACCTTTGTGTTGGTTTGGAATCTACAAGAAAACAATTAAATTTATGAGAAGAACCTTCACTAAAGGACTATTAGTTTCCATAAAGAATCACATGTGCAATGCACACATTTTCTGTAGAATGGCCGCCTTGCAGTTAATTTAAATTTTGCACTTACCATCGCGTTTATTATCTTGAGCTTTATGAATTGGTTCCTTAACTGGCTTTTTCTGAGCAGTAACGGGTTTTCCTTTTGCCGGTGGTTCGGTTTTCACTTTATTTTCCTTTTCCGCAACTTTGATCTTCTTTTTCAATTCCTTCTCCTGCTCTTTCAAGGAAAGCGTTTCCAATGGATCCGACTCATCGTCCAAAAAAAGCGCATACCTATTGGCAACGCCAATTCCGTACGTATTTTCCATGATGGTCAACTACGGTAAAAGTCTTCACAACTTCGTGATGTTGGAAGATTTGTTTATGGCTTTTAGCCCTCTATTTTCACGTACTCATCAAGCGCAATATGGCCGGTTACACGAGGTGATATCGCGCAACTGTGTTGTACAATCGCTAAAGCGCAGGCTACCCAAATTTACTCCAATCTCATTGGATGTGTCAAAGTCTACGACCGGAGAGCCAATCAAATTGCGCGCTAGATTCGCAAAACCGCCGCAATGGCGCCACGTGCGAAATAATCAAGGATAAAATTCAAACAGATGTATCGTTTCGGAAAATAAAAGAATAGAAGTCAAAGATATGTCTGCATTTTAAAATAAATATGTTTATTGGTTAGATTATTTTTATTATATCGCAGTTTAGTACATTCATAGCAATTCCTAAGATTGTTATAAATTAAAATAACTGAGATTGTAAGTACTAATAATAATAAAATAAAACCAACACCGTTTTGGTTTAAATGTTAGTATAAAATAGACACTGAACTCTATTACTGTAATAGAGTTCAGTGAAAATAGATAACTCCGTTATTGATTGCGCATTTTAATATTTTGATATAGTAGAGCGTAATAATTTAAGGGGATCCAAATCAAGATATGTACTGTACAAGTATATAAAGCGTCAATTAAATTGACTTAAACTATCAACAGAAGTCAATAAACAAAATAAAATATTTCAGTACTTATATAAATACAAGAAATGTTCAGATCTAGATTAAATACTACAACCAATAATCAAGTGCTGTTGTGTGGGTTGCAGTACGTTAAGCAATAAGCGGAGTTTCACATATGCAACAGGTAGAACAGGTATCGTGCATTTTAAGTTGCATATTCTATGATCCTCTTAATATTAGTTTTACCCAACATCAACAGTTTGTATAAAAAGCCAATTTGTAAACTAACATTTAATAAGCATTACATATTATTGTAAAGAGAATCTTAGCTGCCAAATGTGTACAAATTAATACTGAAAAATCATATACCTAGCCAATAAAATGGGTGCAATTTGTAAAGTAAATGGTACATAGACTTCGCCAAAGTGGCCAGATTCCAGATAGCGAAGTGTTGAGGCATTTCGCAACAATATTCATGATATACTTTTTTAAAATATATCGGTATTAAAATATTTTATATATTACAAATACAACAGAAATATATGCGTAATGTATAAAACAACATAAACTAAATATAATGTACACAATCAACAAAAGCTCTGAATCTACTACTGGCGTCACCTATGGGCTGGTTATTTAAGATTCCCTATTGCTAAACCTCAATTCACGCCCAAGAGAGGGAGACAGACATCTTATTCTTTGTCCCATTTATTGAAAAAGACATTCAGAAGATATTTTATCTGTTTTCGTTATCCTTCCGAGATACTTTGCGGTTAATTGCAAATATCATTCGTATAAAAAGAATCCGATAAAAGTTGCAATTTTATTATTGTTTAATTACGTCATTATATAGCTTCAGATCGATTTGCAACCCATTTATTAATACGGAATATGATATCTCCTAAATCACACCCCTCACTTGGCTATTTTCTTTTGCTTACCATGTAACTAATTTCGAAGCTTTGTGCCAAATTTGTCTTTTTCCGACTACGTTATTTAGAGATAGAAATTAAAAACCGTTTTTTGGTACACCTCTTTAAGGGGGTAGTTAAATTTTTTGCACGTTATTACGGGACACCTTGTATTATATAGAGAGTTTTTATCAGCACGCGTATGTTCTTCTGCTTTTAATTTTTGTAAATCTCGAAAAAATTGTGCATACGATACGCCCTTTTGCCGTTAGTCACGCGATGTAGTTTAGTTGCTTGAGCCCGTGTAAATATTCAAGATGAAAATGAATAAGAAACGAGGTCTCTCGAAAATATCTCACTTAATATCGGTCGTACAAAAAAAAATATTTTTACGAAAATTGTGCCGATTTATATAACCTACAAAATGGTTTAAAGACATTTGAAATCCATGGCCTGCTTTAAGAGTTATGGCGGAAAATATCGAAAATGCGGAAAACGTCTAGGCCAAATATCTCCGTTATTTGAAGAGATACGAGAAAAATTCTAAGGCGAAAATTTTTTGCAAAACAAAGTGTTTCAACGAGGTTTTATCTAATTTTTTTTTCAAAACCGCTGTATTTTGAGATTTTTTCTTCAGTTCTTCCTTTTCAACGATATATCACATGCAATATTTATTCATTGGTACAACGTTAGTAATTATAAAAACATTTTTTTAAATCAATATTTTTTTTTAACAAGCATTATACTTGCCGTGGAGAAGTATGATTAAATAAAACGATAAAATAATTCAATAAGTTGTTCAAATCTTTGCTATAATAAAACATTAACACAATTAAGAAGAATAAAGTAAATTCAGGTAACAAAAACAAATTGGTAATAAAAAGAATATAGCACACATAAACATTAATATTTATTTAATCTTCAAAATAATTTTTAAGATATCATATCAAGTGTTCACAGTGTCCACCCCGGTTTCTTATGCACAATCCAGCGCGGCGAGGCACTACATTTAAAACATTACTCAGCATTTCGGGGGTAACTGTAATACATGCCTGTTGAATTCGAGCTTTTAGGTCCTCTACATTTTGCGGTGTAGTCGAAAACACCTTATCTTTTATATACCCCCATAGAAAAAATCCATTGGAGTTATATCTGGAGAACGAGGGGGCCATCGAGTAAATCCATTGGTACTTATCCAATGTTGAGGCAAAATTTCGTCTAAATAATCTAGGCAAATCTGGGAATTGTGGGGAGGAGCTCCATCTTGTTGAAAATATTGAAAGTTGTGTCGATTCTCTAAAGGTAGGTCATCTAAGAATTCATTAAATTCATTTCTCAAAAAGTTTAGGTACTTTTGACCACTAAGGTGACCATCATAAAAATAAGGATCTATTCAATTTTTACCTAAACACACATTTATTGAAAAAGGATTTTGAAACCCAGTTGGTCTATGCCAGTGTGTATTTTCAGAAGTCCATTTGTAATGAATATTGCGATTAAAAAATCCATTATTGGAAAAATTTGCCTCGTCGAACCAAAGTATTTTACTACATATTAATGGATAGGCACGCTTCTTTTCCAACAGCCACCTACAAAAAGTCGTCCTCGTTGGTTTGTCCCCCACTTATAAATTGTGAACTTTTTTGGATTTATAACACCGGTAATCATTTTTCTTTAAAAATTTTCTAGCACTTGTTTTATTTATATGACAAGCAATTTGAATTTCTCTTAATGATGTTTCCAAATTTTCTGTATTTTTATTTCTTACATAATTAATAACTCGGTTTACCTTATTTACATTATCAGTAACACTGTTCAACCTTGTCTTCTTCTTTAAAAATGAACCATTATTTTTCAGTTTCGTAGCTAATTTTCTGAACAGTTTTATTCGGCTATAGTGCTTGTGGAAATCTGTTTCTATATTCTACTTTAGCTAACCCAGGGTTAAAATTGCATTGGCAATATGTAACGAACATATTATAACGATCAATGTGAGTGAAAATTCTAAATTCTTAAACGAGTGTGATTGAGTGAGAGTTTAAGTATTAACTGAGATGATCTGTCAAAAAATTAAATTGTCAAGTTTGTTCATAGCCAACTATTTTAAAATAATTGAAATAATAGTGAAATCACTAAATACAAACAAATGGATATTATACTTAAATTAATTGGTAGACATTTTAACTTTCTGAGCAAGGAGTGACGCTTTTATGGAGGACCTCTATGCATTGGCATAACTGCGAATACTCTTTCTATAATTGCTCCATATTGCTTTCTTGATTATTATTCTGTTTTTGTTATCTGAATTTACTTTATTCTTCTTAATTGTGTTAATGTTTTATTATAGCAAAGATTTTAACAACTTATTGAATTATTTTATCGTTTTATTTAATCATGCTTCTCCACGGCAAGTATAATGCTTGTTAAAAAATAATTTATTGGTTTTAAAAAAATGTTTTTATAATTACTAACGTAGTACCAATGAATAAATATGGTATGTGATATATCGTTGAAAAGGGAGGAAAATCCTCTATTTAATGGCGTCATTTCGCGCCCGTTTCAAAATATTTTTTTTAACAGCCTGAAGAGTAAATCTCAAAATACAGGAGTTTAAAAAAATATATATAAAACCTCGTTGAAACTCTTTGTTTTGCAAAAAATTTTCGCCCTAGAATTTTTCTCGTATCTCTTCAAATAACGGAGATATTTGGCCAGACGCTTTCCGCATTTTCGATATTTTCCGTCATAACTGTTATAGTAGGCCATGGATTTTAAATTTTTAAACCATTTTGTAGGTTATATAAATCGGCACAATTTTCGTAGAAATATTTTTTTTTGTACGACCGATATTAAGTGAGATATTCTCGAGTGCCC
Source organism: Leptura quadrifasciata (assembly GCA_963675555.1). Lineage (NCBI taxonomy): Eukaryota > Metazoa > Arthropoda > Insecta > Coleoptera > Cerambycidae > Leptura > Leptura quadrifasciata. The sequence continues at coordinate 4,461,592 of OY776682.1, read as the reverse complement.
TGATAAAATGGACAGCCTGTATGATGGTGTATGATGGTAAGCAGGATAGATAGATAGATAGTTTATTCCAGAAGACCATATTACAATAGTATAGGAAAAGCCAGAGGAAATTGCTCTGAAATAGATACATTTCAAACTCATCACAGAACAATAATAAAATAACAAAATAGATACAAAATTATCTGACACAAGATTTAAAAGATGTATATAAAAAAGATTAGTATAAAAAAATTAAAATGACTTAAAATTACTGAAAAAAAAAGTATTGAAGTGCTGCGCCGAAATTTTGAAAATAAAATTCCATCGGAGGATGTAAAGTTTACGGAGCCGAACCTTCAGTTTCAGTACGAAAAGGAATATTTAATTTAAATAAGTATGCATTTTGTCAAAAGAGGCGTAATGACGAAAGTATATCACAAGTTCTGCCTAGTAATATCGAAAGTAAGATGAAAATGATGACCCAAAACGACAGATCTTTTATGAAACGCATTGATGAAAAATATTGGAGGGTATTAAAAAAGGGTACAGGTCCACAGGTTTCCTCCAACGACAATGTAGCACATACAGATCTCATTTAAATATTGTTTTATAAAGAATTGAGTACTGGGTTTGTGAAACAAAAGGGATACTCTGTTTCGTCAATATATGCTAGATATACAAATCTCCAAGGAAATTTATCAAGAAAAACAATTAATTAACAAATTAAAGATACATTTTAGTGATGACCTTCAAATTATATTATATAATAGATCAGACATTGTATTGTCCTCGAAATGTTCATGAAAAGATGAAATTCATCATTCGTATACAGGGTGTCTCACCGGGAACTGAATCGATCGATATAGAGAAAAGTACGCATCAAAAAATTTTGAAAATTTAGATTATTACTAATGTCGGTATGGCCAATTCAACTGAAATAACTACAAGCAGCTGGCACTTCCGCTTATACCGGAAGTCGATACCAACTTGCTTATTTTAAACGGAACACTATATATTTTAGGGTTATCGAAAAGAGCATAAAATTCTGAGTCGAAAATATGTAGCATATCCTATACCTAAACCTAGCCGTTTCAGAGATACTTGACATTTTATAGAAAATTTGACAGGTGCAACGGTTTGTAAGAACCGTTATAACTTTCTTCGTGTAAAAGATCCTCATTTGCTTCTTGTCACGTAAAAAGAACACAAGGAGAACTACGTTCTACAACTGAAATAAATTCAATAATATCATACCAAGTGTTCCGTTTTTCGCGTTACATTTTGTCAACTTCAAACCGCGAAAACTTATTTAGGTCAAATGGAACACCCTATATTTTTCATGAATTGTTGTAATCATTGCATCAAAATAGCCATGATTATAAACAATCAATCATTATCTTATGTCACCCACGAAGACTTTTTAAATTTGTTTATTATTTATGGAGAATGTGATAAAGTAATATCAAGAACTTGCAGCATATTTGTTACTAGATATCCAGAAAAACGGAAACCGTCACCAAACACTGTAAAACGCATACTGGAAAATTTTAAAAATTATGGCTCTGTCAAGGCAAAAATGCAAAAAAGAAAGCCTATTGTTGATGACGAAAACATTGAAATAGTCATTCTGGGATATTTTCATGCATTTCCAAGGATGTCATTAAGACAAGCTGCTCTGGAATCGGGACTATGCATGGATTCAATTCACAGAATCTTATTAAAACATAAGTTTCATCCGTTTTCATTCCATATGGTTCAAAGATTAAAAGAAACAGATTTCCTAAGAAGACAGGATTTTTGTGAGTTTATTATAATAAGGTCTGAGGGTCACGATTTTATGGACAGATGAAGCAAAATTTACTAAAAATGGACTTTTTAATAGACACAATTCGCATTATTGGAGTGACTCAAGTTCTCATATGTCCAGAGAGCGAAACTTTCAGGAAAGTTGGCAGTTCAATGTTTACTGTCCCGGTGAGACACCCTGTATAGAGACTTCAAAGGAAGATGATAATTCAATATTTACAGGATTTTTCGAATGTATTCTGTCTGTACGATATTATTAATAATATTAAGTTGAGTATGAACAATATTCCGGAGTTTGAAACATTCAGAAATTTGGACTTACTAATTTTAGAAAATATATTCCCGAGGGTTTCATTTGGCTCACCTCCCTGTTAATTGCCTCTGAAAATCATGAAGCTACCTATATGCAAATTTTATCACTTTGTAAAAACATAATTTTTGCACATTCTCAAAACAAAATATTTCTCCTCATTAGTTATTAGATAATGGCTATTATTATTTTACGCACCTAATACTTATATTTTGAATGAATGGACTATACTTGTAAATTATTTTTGGTTTTTTGATGAAAAGTCATCCTCCATAAGAACTAGTGCTTATTCTGAAAAGTTCTTAGCCATTCTTTGAATTAAGAGTTAAAATGCAGGGTAATCGGAAATTAAAAAATATAAAATTTTACTAAGAGTAAGTACTTTTCTGCATAATGAATATAATCAAATCTTATGTTGTTTGTTTTATCTCATAATTTTGTTAAAAATTGTGCCACCTTTTTTTTAACATATTTTTACAATTTGTAGCATAAGAATACCTAGAAAGTGTAATATATACTTATGGCTTTTTAATACCTGTGTTATTGCTATTTCACTTGCAGTGATATTGTTGTTAAAAAAACGATAACAAAAAAACAATAAAACGCAAGTTACGGTAATGTAAGTTCCATCTTATTCACACTTCACACAGGTATAGTTCAAGTAGGAAATATCTGACACAGAAAAAACATAACAAAAACTTTACGACCTAATTAAAATACCATTACTCTTTGTGCTACATCGACCGACCCTCGACCGCAAAGCCTCTCGCTGGTTTTTAATGTGCGGCGAGTCGTTTGATAGTTTGATATTATGCATCCGCCGGTGGCCCGCGGCGATAATAATGATGTCGTAAAGCTTTTGTTATATTTTTTCTGTCTCAGATATTTCCTACTTGAACTATACATAGGCAACTGGATCGCGTGATATGCGAAATGTAAAGGAGGGAGGATTCCCTTAAACAATAGGGTGGGGGTGGAAATGGGGATGGTAGAGGGAGTAACTAATACCAAAATAAATTTTAGAGGCCCTTCGTTCAAATCCCTATTTATTTTTTTACTCCCTTTAATAATAGGGTGGGGGTGGCAATGAGGTGGTAGAGGGGGTAGCTAACGCCAAAAATTTTTTTTAGACGTTTCGTTCTTGTACACACGCTAAACCACATTTTAATTTTTTTTACCCCTTTAATAATAGAGTGGGGTGGCAATGAGGTGGTAGAGGGGGTAGCTAACGCCAAAAAAGTTTTTTTAGACGTTTCGCTCTTGTACACGCATTAAATCACTTTTTAATTTTTTTTACCCCTTTTAATAACAGGGTGGGGATGGCAGGGGTGTTAGAGGAGGTAGCTAATGCCAAAAAAAATTTTTTTAGACGTTTCGTTCTTGTATACACACTAAATCACATTTTATTCTTTTTACTCCCTTTAATAATAGGGTGGGGGGTGGCAATGGGGGTGGTAGAAAAAAACGCTAAAAATTTTTTAAACGTTTCGTTTTTGCATATACACTAAGTCATATTTTAGTTCTTTTTACTCCCTTTCGTAATAGTGTTGGGTGGTATTGGGGGTGATAGGGGGGCTGATGCCAAAAATAATTTTAAGACCTTGACCTTTCGTATACGCTCTAAATTGCAATTTTATTTACTCTTACTTGTTTGTTTTGCCTATTTACCATTAGTTACCCCATTTACCCCCGAACCCTTCACTAGTTCTAGATCTCGTTACAATACATAAGTGTACCAAATTTCAAGTCAATATCATAAACGGTTCCAGGGTGAACGTGCGCAAAAAAAAGTTACAGGCAGACAGATCGACAGACAGACAGACCGATAGACAGGAAATTTTTTCGCTCAAATTTAAAATCTCGACATTTCATGACATTTTAAGCCTATTTCAACAAAAAAAGATTAAACTTTTTTTGATTACTATACTTCCATTGGACGTGGAAGTAAAATTTCAGGACATTTTCTCCCCTCAAATTTTGGCGCCCAAAGAGCTAACTTTTTACTTCCACGTCTAGTGGAAGTATAGTAACGCAAAAAAATATATATTTTTTTTGCTGAAATGGGCTGAAAATATCATGAAACGTCGAGATTTTAAATTTGAGCAAAGAAATTACTGTCTGTCGGTCTGTAACTTTTTTGCACACATTTACTCTGGAATCGTTTATGATATTGGCTTGAAATTTGGTACACTTATGTATTATAAGGACATCTGGAACTAGATTATATTTTAATCTAGTTCTGTTGAAGGGTTCGGGGGTAAATGGGGTAAATAAGGGTAAATAGGCAAAGCAAGCAGGTAAGAGTCCATAAAATTAAAATTTAGGGCTTATACGAAAAGTCAAGGTCTCAAAATTTTTTTTGGCATGAGCCACCCCCCACTATCACCCCCAATACCGCCCCCACACTATTATGAAAGGGAGTGAAAAAAAATTAAAATGTGATTTAGTGTGTATTCGAAAACCAAGGGATTCTAAAATTTTTTTGGCATTAGCCACTTCCTCTACCCCCTCCGTTGCTACCTTCGCCTCATTATTAAAGGGCGTAAAAAATTAAATTCTTATTTGGTGTGTATAAGAGAACCAAGGGCCTCTCAATTTTTTTTAGCATTAACGACCCCCTCTACCATCCCCATTGCCACCTCCACCCTATTATTAAAGGGAGTAAAAAATTAAATTGAGATTTAGTCTCTATCTATATTATACTAAGATCTAAATATGTTTAATACTCTACCAACAGAATCTGGACTGAAATATTATATATTTTTTCGTCGGAACTAATATTCTTTTATAAGAAATTATTAGGTTACTTTACAATAGTACCAGCCAAATACCTACCTAGTCTCTCCAACTTTTCGTATTAATTAATGTTTAAGAGGGACCACCTACCACATTTTTCGTTACAAGTATGTTTTATTCGGCAGTAATAACACCGACTGCCCGCCAAGTACATTTCAGTTAGAAAGTTTCCACGCTCCCTTAAGTATTTGTACCCGATGCCTACTCGTCAACTCATACTAGTTCAATTTTCTGGTAGATACATATAAATAGCCTTTATCCAGGTGTCACATTAGTTCAGTTGGCTGGTAGGGAACCGTGTATAAAATTTCTACCAAGGGTATCATATAAGTATAATAAAATATATAGATGAAAAAACACACAATTTCAAAATGAATTGATTGATTGATTGTTCGTACTAAAGCTGGAGGGCTGCACGATGTCAAAAAAGATAGAGGAATAATTTTGGTAGGTACCTACAATGTGTGGAAATAAATATTTTATCCAAGCTGACCCTACGGAACATCTTTTTTAAACAATTTAATTTTTGAACCACGTTGTTTCACATATTTTGTTGAATATCTCCAATTGTGTTTGTCATACGAGTTCCACCATTGAACAATATTTATTTTCATATTTCAACTTTCATTTCATTAGTAAAATTTACCTTTCCAGACATATATCTGGCAAAAATTTGGATTCATTGCCTCCTATAAAATTTTCAGTAGCATACGGGGTGTGCCAATAGAAACTCCCAGGTGAAATATTTCTGAAACTACTAGAGATATTTGAGTTCTGTAAAAGCAAATTGCTAGAACATATAAATGGCTTTAGTTTTGAATACAAATATTAGTTCCACGTCCACTGGAAGTATAGTAACGCAAAAAAAATATTTTTTTTTGTTGAAATAGGTTTAAGATGTCATTAAACGTCGACATTTTAAATTTCAGCAAAAAAAAATTCTGTCTGTCTGTCGGTCTGTCTGTAACGTTTTTGTGCGCACGTTTACTCTGGAACCGTTTATGATATTGACTTAAAATTTGGTAGAATTATGTATTATAATGAGTTCTGGAACTAGATTATATTTTGATCCAATTCCGTTGAAGGGTTCGGAGGTAAATGGCGTAAATAAGGGTAAATAGGCAACGCAAGCAGGTAAGAGTCCATACAATTGCAATTTAGGACATCTACGAAAAGTCAAGGTCTCAAAATTTTTTTTGGCGTCAGCCACCCCCACTATCAACCCCTAACCACCCCCACACTATTATGAAAGGGAATTAAAAAAATTAAAATGTGATTTAGCGTGTATACTAGAACGCAACGTCTCAAAAAATTTTTTTGGCATAGCCACCTCCTCTACCACCCCCATTTCCATCCCCACCCCATTATTAAAGGAAGTAAAAAAATAAATCGGAATTAAGTGTGTATACGAGAACCAAGAGACTCTAAAATTTATTTGGCATTAGCCATCCCCTCTGCACCCCCATCCTATTATTAAAAGGAGTAAAAAATTAAATTGGGATTTAGTGTGTGTACGAGAACCAAAGGCTTCTAAAATTTATTTTGACGTTAGCCACCCCTTCTACAACCCCCATTGCTACCCCCACCCTATTTTTTAAGGAAATAAAAAAATAAATTGGGATTTAGTGTATACAAGAACCAAGCGCCTCTAAAAATTTTTGACATTTGCCACCCCCACCCTATTATTAAAGGGAGTAAAATTTTACATTAGCATTTAGTGTGTATAAGACTTGGATACAAAATCTGGATGTGGAAGTAGTGATTCCTTGGGCAGCGGTTTTTTTAATATGTTAAGGGGTAGATGGTGCTACTCTACAAACATTTTTTTGGAAGACAGGAACTTCGAAATGTTCTCTATGTTAAAGAGAATTTAATTTCAATTAGATTTTGTTATATGGAATACGTTTTAAAATTCAACTGTTTTCGGGGAATTTGAGTTTAAAATATTTAATTTTTGAAAAACTAAAATCATCGCAACTTTCTTACCTTAAATTTTAGACAATAGTTCGTTCGAAACTTTCGTCATATGAAGATTATGTATAATGTGGCAATAAATGTTTTTTTTAAACTCAACCAGAGATTACATTTATTGCAATTTTAAAGCGTCCGCCCCCTTTCTTTTATTAAATAACACATTTTAATTTTTTTTTAAAATTTTGAAACCTTGACTTTTTGTACATGCCCTAAATTGCAATTTTATGGACTCTTATCTGCTTGCTTTGCCTATTTACCCTAATTTACGCCATTTACCCCTGAACCCTTCAATGGAATTAGATCAAAATATAATCTAGTTCCAGATCTTGTTATAATACATAAGTGTACTAAATTTCAAGTCAATATCATAAACGGTTCCAAAGTAAATGTAAAAAAATTACAGACCAACGGACAGACAAATTTGTCAAATTTAAAATCTCTACGTTTCATGACATTTTAAGCCCATTTAAAAAAAAATGCTTTACTGTACTTCTACTGAACGTGGAAGTAATTATACATATATTTTTTTCGGAACTATATTTCTTCATAAGAAATCATTAAGTTACACTGAAATAGTACCAGTCAAATACCTACCATTTTTTCTTTTCTTCATCAAATTAATTTTTAAGAGGGATCACCTAGCATATTTTTCGTTAAAAGTATGTTTTATTTCGCACCAACTACCCGCCAAGTACATTTCAGTTACAAAATTCCCACGCTACCTTACGAATTTTTACCCGATGCCTACTCGTCAGCTCATATTAGTTCAATTTTTTGGTAGATACATATAAATAGCCTTTATCCAGGTGTCACATTAGTTCAGTTGGATGGTAGGCAACCGTGTATAAAATCATATGAGAATAATAAAATATATAAATAAAATTTCGTCAAAAACGAAAACATACAATTTGAAAATGAATTGATCCTCGTTCGTACCAAAGTTGAAGGGCTGTGCGATGTCGATAAAGACAGAGGAATAGTTTTGGTAAGTACCTATAATGTGTGAAAAAAATATTTTATCCAAGCTGCGGAACATCTTTTTTTAAATAGTTTAATTTTTGAACCACGTTATTTCTCATATTTTGTTGAATATCTCTAATAATTGTGTTTGCATACGAGTTCCACCATTGAACAATATATTTTTCACAACTTTTATTTAAGTACCTGAACTATTCATTTCATTAGTAAAATTCACCTTTCCAGAGAATTCTATATCTTGGAAAACTTTTGATTCATTGCCTCCTATAAAATTTTCAGTGGCCAATAGAAACTCCTAGGTGAAATATTTCTGAAACTACTGGAGATATTTGAGTTCTGTAAAAGCAAACTTCTAGAACATATAAATGGCTTTAGTTTTGAATACAGATATTACTTCCACGTCCAGTGGAAGTATAGTAACGCAATTTTGTTTTCCTTTGTTGAAATAGGCTTAAAATGTCATGAAACGTCGAGATTTTAAATTTGAGTAAAAAAAATTTCTGTCTGTCGGTCTGTCTGTAACTTTCTTATGAGCACGTTTACTCTGGAACCGTTTATGATATTGACTTGAAATTTGGTACATTTGTGTATAATAACGAGCTCTGGAACTAGATTATATTTTGATCCAATTCCGTTGAAGGGTTCGGTGGTAAATGGGGCAAATAAGGGCAAATAGGCAAAGCAAGCAGGTAAGAGTCAATACAATTGCAATTTAGGACATCTACGAAAAGTTAGCTACTCCCACTATCAACCCCTATACCACCCCCACACTATTATGAAAGGGAATAAAAAAAAAATTGCCGAAACGGTTTAGGTGTGCCGTCAAAATTGAATCGCTATTCTTATAGAATTTTTTCTGAATTTTCCGAATCCGCTAATAGTTTTCCGGAAATGCGTTAGAAAAATGTACTTTTTGGTCAAAAACGAGGAGGGCAGATTTTTTCCGAGTTCGGCCCTGAATTTTTCCAAACCAAGTAGGCTAATCTGACAAGTCCCAGCTGAGAAATGTTAGTGGTAAATTTCATTCGATTACATCTAACCGTTGCAGAGATATAGCTCTTTGAATTTTCAAACCAAATGAATAAAGCATCCTGTATCTTCTTAACCACTGGCCAAAAAATGTTTGTCCTTCTTAACCTAGACTTGCCTTGAAGTGCTCTATCTGCCATTAGGTTATGGCGCATTGCTCGCGAATCACTCTGTATGTATATATAAGAACATGTTGCTACATGTTTGGAATATTTTTAGTATTTTCCCGTGATCAGAGCTTGTTTTTACATAAAGGGCCCAAATATACCAAACTTTCCAAAATTTTCTCATTTGGCCGCCATTTCCAAGCAAAATGAGACACGCTGCGCATACCAATGATACTGCACACTTGATATAAATATTTACACTTTTAGTAAATTATTAAAGTAATTTCCCCACCCGGTTACCTGTTGGGTGGTTGTATCTAAAAACAAAATAAAATAATTAATATACGACGGACAGACGACAGACAGACGACAGGCAGTCGACAGACAGACGACAGACAGACAGACGACAGGCAGACGACAGGCAGACAGACTGAATGACGAACTTGACACACGGCAGAAAGACAGACACATTCACTGACGACACTGAATTGTAACCTTCGATTAATACAATTTTTCAAAGAACCGCTACTGTGACATTATGAGAAAATTACTCTCGGCTTGCTTAAACAAGTTAAATAATAATTGAGCCTCTTTTCATTCATTTCAGTTGTAATTTTCCACAATCTACATACATAAAAAAAGTTCCGCGAGAAATATAGGGTAGGTTTTTACAGAATCCTTCATGTCTAAACGCGGAGCAACTGGCGAGGTGTTTAAATTTAAAAGTTTCGAGCGAGGGCAAAGCATAAGTCGTGCTGTAGTGCGGCGCTGGTAATTGTTAAATTTCGAAGATAATTTGATAATAGCAGATATTAATGATGATCGTTTGTAAATAAAGCACAAGCTAAAATGTGTATTTGCGCCGCATGACTAGCGCACCCCCATCACCTACCATTTACACGAGCTTTCGAGGATTGCTTTTGTTGGTTATAGGCATCCTTGCAGTACCAGTAGTTCGCCGCTAGATACCGACGTCTTTCACCGCTTTTGACCGTCGTCGTGTGTGCTTGATTCGGCGCGCGTAATCCACAGAACACGCGGACTTCGGTTTGTCAACAAACCGCCTGGTTAACAGTTAAGTACAATGGCAAGCAAAGTGTAGAGTTATCGCTCCGGGATTCTAATGTACTTTAGAAATGTCATCGGAATTTAAAGACGAATATCTAGTTACCTCGCCGGTTCACCAGGAAGACAACAGCCAAATTACTTCTTCGTCTATAATTCCATCTACTTCCAATTCCGATTGTTGTAGTGTAAGTTTGCAGAGTTGCAGTGTTAGTTTCGACAGACTTTCCTGGCACGAACACGTTTACAGGAGACTTACTAATAAGCCTACACCTCATTACATTGAAAATATTCTCGGATTGCAAGCCAAAACTGCCGGACAGTTCCAGCAGGAAACGCAGAACGAGAATACGATGATTGCTCATGTAACTCCTCCAGGCTCTCCTCAAAACAGTTACCCCAACATGCAATCAGCCACAATTAACTCAGATGTTAACGAACCTTTAAATTTATCTGTTAAAAATGAATTTAAAGTGCGAACAAAGACTGCAAAAGGTATTAATTCTTCTCAGTACAACTTTGACGCCTATACCTCGCTTTTCCTGCAGCGAATCCTGCCAGATTTTCAAGAAGTTGTAGGACAACTTTAAACCTTTTACCGCGTCGTCAAGTCCGTCAAACATATTTTCTTTCAAATGTATTCGATGTGATTACTTTGTTGCTAACAAAACGTTCCTGATAAGTTGAAAAGTCAGGATTTTCAAACAAAATAACTTTTGTATTTGAAGGAAGCATAAAATATGTTATAATATTTAAAGTTAAGTAGCTATGTGATGTGAGGGCTGAATCTGAATGAAGTTTGATGAACATGTCTTATTTTCTGCAGGAAAATGAAGTATATGCTGACAATATCCTTAATATAAGTAATTCTAATACAAATATAGCTGAATAAAGCACAAAAATAACTGAAAAAGTCGCACACTGATATGCAAATTTCTTTAAATGACGGCGCGATAAGCTTTAGCAACTGTGGAAGTTGCCTGAGAATTTGTACAGAGTGTCTCATTTTGCTTGGAACCACCATTTTAAAATGTTTATTGAATGTCCGATTTAGATAATTTTTTTATATCTTTGAAAAGAGCATCTTTGTGGTATATTAAATTTTGCAAAACATGATACCGTGGCCTACTATGATTTTTTTTCTGGTCAGAAAATGGTGGAATCTTATTAGCGATTTTTTTATTTCAAATTTAAGTGCTCTACTGGATTCAGCAACCCCCCCCCCTATTGTGTTTGAAAGTCTTGAAATGCCATTTGGACGTGCCTTAAAAATCATAGTAGAAAACCATACAAACCTAAATTTTTGCATAGTTTGCAAGTAGGTGACGAAGAAAGAAGGTTTGAGTATTGCTTGTGGTATTTGAATGACCCAGATTAAAAAAAAAAAAATCACCTATAGCGATGAGGCTTCATCGACCACAAACGGTGTGGTTTCCTCACAGAATTGTAGATTTTGGGCAGAGAAAAATCCCAATTGGGTAATCAATTGCAGAAGTCAATATTCACAAAAAATAAATGTCTGGTGTGGTATTTCGAACGAGCGCTTAATTGGTTCCTATTTTTTTAATGAAAATTTAAATAGTTAAAATTTTCTGGAGTTCCTGAGAAATCAGTTTTGGAACGAGATTCAAAACCTGCAGGGAAGACAACAGTTATATTCACATTTAGATGGATGTATCCCACACCATGCAGTAATTCTCAGGACGTGAGTCAAACAAAATTTTCCCGGTAGGTTGATTGGACGTAGTAGTCCATTGATAACCTGGCCGCCAATACCGCCGGATTTAATGCCCCTTGATTTTTATTTGTGGGGTACTCTTAAAAGCAAAGTTTATAAATCTTGACCACAAATTAGGCAGAAACTCAGAATCACACTAGCTTGTCAAGAAATCTCGAGGGAAGAACTTATAAATGTCGTTCCTAATAATCGTGAGAGGATAGATAATATTCTATCCTATTATTTGCGTTTTCTACCACATGTATTATTATCCTCTTCAAAACAAATCACCGAATCTACAAAATAATAGAATTATTGGAAAGAAGCCTCTGCGCCCGTGACGTTTACATCAAAGGAAAAGCCAGAGGTTATGTTTTACAAATAATATAAATCGGAACAAACACAAAAATAATGTATTTAGCTGACGTTTCAGAAAGTAATCTCTTTCCGTTTTCAAAGCTTTTTTTAGAAGAACTTTTATTTTGCTGTGTATGTCAAATACACAGCTTTAAGATTCTGTTTATGTTATTTCCATAGATACTTACTACTTACACAGAACATAGAACTGATGATATATATTTTTTTTATATAATGTTGAGTTTGTTAAGTTCTTCTTTTAACATTGGTAGCCAGGTTGTACAAATATCTACAGAACAATTCGATACGCACTTATCTTCATATAATAAGATTATTACTGATTCCTTAATTTTTCTTTTTTTAATTAGGGTAGATAAATGTATAGAATACACAATCTCATGCAACAGTTAAATTTCTTCGGCAATTTCTGAATTTTTATTTCTCTATTTCTCTTATTTGGTACAAACATATTTGGGGGGTTGCTGAATCCAGTGGCGCACTCAAATTTGAAAGTAAAAACTCGCTAATAAGATTTCACCATTTTCTAACCCGAAAAGAAATCATAGTAGGCCACGCTATTACGTTTTGTAAAATTTAATATAACACAAAGATCAACTTTTCAAAGATCTATAATTTACAAAAATATATCTAAATCAAACAATAATAAACTTTTTAAATGGTGGTTCCAAGCACAATATGATACGCTGTAGATACTTAGCATTTCTACACAAAGTTTATGAACGCTTATATCTATCTTGATAAGTTAACCCTTTATTGTAAAATTTAAAGTCAATACTTCAGAAAATCAGAAAAAATCATGGCCAAAGTAGAGCCCAAAGAGAGTGTTTTCCATGAATATATTTTTTCTTTTTATAAAATATAATAACCGAGATAACATAAAGCATACATAAAAAAATTAGATTTTTTTTTTAATAGTAATAACTTAAATACACTATTGGACTCGCTATGTAGAAGATAGTTTTTATATAGAGACCAGTACAGAAAGAGACAAATGCAATCCATTGTTTAAAAACACCAAATTTCAAAATTGTAGTTCAAATGTCTCAAGATATCGACTGGCCAAAAGCGAGTCTATTATTAGTGTATATGACATATTCACAAGGAAGAACATCGATGAAAATCTGAAAATAAGATTATTGCTGATTCTTTAATTTTTCTTTTTTTGGTATCTGCTTCTTTTGTTAAAATTTTTGCCGAGACCCAGTTTATTCTATGTCCGTTTTCCCAAGCATGTTCACAAATATTTGATTTCTGAATTGCATTCTTTCTAATGTAATTCTTGTGCTCATCCAACCTCACACTGAAAGGTCTGGATGACTCACCCAGATAACATGACATAGAATAAACTGGGACTCGGCAAAAATTTTAACAAAAGAAGCAGATACCAAAAAAAGAAAAATTAAAGAATCAGCAATAATCTTATTAAATGAAGATAAGCGCGTATTGAATTGTTCTGTAGATATTTGTACAACCTGGCTACCAATGTTAAAAGAAGAACTTAACAAACTCAACATTATCTAAAAGAAAGTATCATCAGTTCTATGTTCTGTGTAAGTAGTAAGTATCCATGGAAATAACATAAACAGAACCTTAAAGCTGTGTATTTGGCATACAAAACAAAATAAGAGTTCTTCCAAAAAAGCTTTGAAAACGGAAAGGGATTACTTTCCGAAACGTCAGCAAAATACATTATTTCTGTGTTTATTCCGATTTATATTATTTGCAAAACATAAACTCTGACTATTCCTTTGGCGTAAACGTCACGGGCGCAGAGGCTTTTTTCCAATAATTTTATTATTTTGTAGATACGGTGATTTGTTTTTGAAGAGGATAATAATACATGTGGTAGAATACCCAAATAATAGGAAAGAATATAATAACACTGTATTAAACACTGAAGTTTCTCCGCAACTTCTTATGTCCAATTTACATAACTTTACAATTCTGACACAGTTCCGAATGTAAGATTATTTTAATAATTTTATAATTATTTGTATATCAGCTAAAGACATTGTTCAATTATTCTTTTATGCCGAAGTTTATTCAGTCCACATTACTCTCCTATATTTTCAAGTTTTTTTATTGGCTAAATTTATTGTATTGGCTTGTACGTTATTATTTTGTTGCCGCAACAAATATTTTTCCCGCAAAAACACTTATTTGAAACTTACTTTCCTTTTCATTAAATACTGCTGTTGTTTCAGTAACAATATAAAACGCGGATGCATGGAATAATAAAGACGCACTTAATTTTTATTTGCCTAAATTTTGTGTAATATATATTCACCCTATGTTTAACCTGTTCTTTAAGCCGAATTTTATTATGAAGTTTTAATGTATTTATCGGAGTTAAAAGTTGAAAAAGATCAAAGCCAACTGAGCACTCCGGTAACTTTCAAAGTTGTTTAGGCACATCCTCTGATGTAAGTTTGTTAGCATCGCTAAAAAAGGATATATCGCTGTCGATATTGCTCTATATGTGACTGTATTGCTAATATTTTAAGTTTTTATTGCAAAATATAAAATGATGTACATATTGTTTAACTATAAAACATGTCAAAAAAATTGTATTGTGAAAATATTTATTGAGAAATACAGGGTGTCTCACCGGGAACTGAATCGATCGATATAGAGAAAAGTTCGCATCAGAAAATTTTGAAAATTTAGATAATTACTAATGTCGGTGTGGCCAATCCAACAAAAATAATTACAAGCAGCTGGTACTTCCGCTTATACCGGAAGTCGATACCAACTTGCTTATTTCAAATGGAATACCCTATATATTTTAGAGTTTTCGAAAAGAGCATAAAATTCTGAGTAGAAAATGTGTAGCTTATCTTATACCTAAACCTAGCTGTTTCAGAGATATTTGACATTTTATAGAAAATTTGACAGGTGCAACGGTTTGCAAGAACCGTTATAACTTTCTTCGTGCAAAACCTCCTCATTTGCTTCTTGTCACATGAAAAGAACACAAGGAGAACTACGTTCTACAACTGAAATAAATTCAATAATATCATACCAAGTGTTCCGTTTCTCGCGTTACATTTTGTCAACTTCAAACCGCGAAAACTTGTTTAGGTCAAATAGAACATCCTGTATTTTTTTAGGCCAAGTTGTGTAAAATTAAATTCCCTTTTTTCTGATATTAGCATTGTGGGGGTTAAAGTTACAACTTTTTGAAATATTTGCGATTTTATTAGAAATTCATGAATTGTTGTAATCATTTCATCAAAATAGCCATGATTAGAAACAATCCGTCATTATCTTATGTCAAAAAACGCCAGCACGTTTAAACTATACCCACGAAGACTTTCTAAATTTGTTTATTATTTATGTAGAATGTGATAAAGTAATATCAAGAACTTGCAGCACATTTGCTGCCCGATATCCAGAAAAACGGAAACCGTCACCAAACACTGTAAAACGCATACTAGAAAATTTTAAAAATTGTGGCTCTGTCAAGGCAAAAATGCAAAGAAGAAAGCCTATTGTTGATGACGAAAACATTGAAATAGTTATTATGGGATATTTTCATGCATTTCCAAGGATGTCATTAAGACAAGCTGCTCTGGAATCGGGATTATGCAAGGATTCAATTCACAGAATCTTATTAAAACATAAGTTTCACCCGTTTTCATTCCATATGGTTCAAGGATTAAAAGAAACAGATTTCCTAAGACAGAATTTTTGTGAGTTTATTCTAATAAGGTCTGAGGGTCACGATTCTTATTTGGGAAATATTATATGGACAGATGAACCAAAATTTACTAAAAATTGACTTTTTAATAGACACAATTCGCATTATTGGAGTGACTCAAATCCTCATATGTTCAGAGAGCGAAACTTTCAGGAAAGTTGGCAGTTCAATGTTTACTGTGCCATAAGAAACGATAGAGTGGTGGCATTACAATTTTATCAGGAAAATTTAAACGGTAAATTAAATTTTCTCTTCTGCTAATATGTATAGGTAAATTTTTGTTTTTTTTTAGGTGAAAGATATGTGAATATCTTACAAAATTTGAATAATAACTATTTAGAAAATTTACCTCTCGCCGAACATAGAAACATTTTTTATCAGCACGACGGTGCTCCCCCACATAACGCATATTTAATTAATAATTATTTAGAAGAAACTTTTTATGATCAATGGATTGCCAATAATGGGCCTTTCTTGTGGCCTCCTCGCTCGCCCGATTTATCAGTTCTGGATTATTTCATTTGGGGAACTAAAAATAAAGTTTATGAGAGCCCATTAACAACCATTGAAGATTGTATGCAAGGAGTAAGAAATGCATTTCAAAACATATCACAGGATTCGATTAGAGGAGTTACTCATGAGGAACTAATCCGAAGGTGCGAAAAAGGTGTCGAGGTTCGAGGGCGGAATTTTGAGCAATTATTAAATTAAAATGAAATCATATTTTAAATCGATCTTATCTCTATTATTTTAGTTCATGCCATATCTTCAATTCGATTAATATGCATGTTACAGTGTTAGTGTTATTTTGTGTTTTTCTGGATATCGAGTAGCAAATGTGCTGCAAGTTCTTGATATTACTTTATCACATTATCCATAAATAATAAACAAATTTAAAAAGTTTTCGTTGGTATAATTTAAACGTGCTGGCATTTTTTGACATAAGATAATGACTGATTGTTTCTAATCATGGCTACTTTGATGAAATGATTACAACAATTCGTGAACTTCTAATAAAATCGCAAATATCTCAAAAAGTTGTAACTTTAACCCCCACAATGCTAGTATCAGAAAAAAGGGAATTCAATTTTGCACAACTTGACGTAAAAAAATATAGGGTGTTCCATTTGACCTAAACACGTTTTCGCGGTTTGAAGTTGACTGGGGCTATAGCCCCTCCAGCCCCCCCCTCCTTAATCCAGGATGTTTAAGCGGTTCACTTTCTCGGCCGAAGCCGGTCTTTTCTATGCTACAATAGCCTTCTTTTCCTGTGGTAAGAAGTGTATGAAACATGTTTTTATATTGTTTATTAACAGTTGAAAAAACAACCATTTTAGCGTGTTTTTTGCAATGACTAATAAACAAATTAACCGATTTTGATGAAGAGCTCTCATTTTGTAGGTTTTTTCAAGTCGAACAACTTTTAAGAAACACTTTTTTTTTCTAAAATCAGTAGTTTTTTCTAAAACTCGAAAAAACTGTTTTCTCACACCTTAATTGTTTAATCAAAAATTTTGCCACGCAAAAAATTGAAGCCTAAGAAACCCTTCATTCCTACCATCATTCTGAACATTCTGGATTCGGCTTATACCTGGAAACATTTTTTTTTGTTAAAATGCTAATTCGACTGGAGTACAAACTAGGCACTAATTAACGCTCTTCTTGGGTTGCATTCTTCCTGATATTCAAGCCAAACTGTGTTAATGGCGTTGGTACAGTTATTTCTGCTTACATTTACTTGTAATTCAATAAAAATGAAATAAAAACATTAATTCATACTATGCATGTCCTTAAAAAATTACTAAATGTTTTTAATTTTTGATACGTGGTCGAAGAGAAAGCCTGGGGATTACATCCCTGCGTTTGTGTATTGTACGGGGATACATTTCATTAGTGGCGAGTAAATGTTTATTTGCATATAAAAAATAGATATAGCTGACTAAAGCGCAAATATGTTTCTAGAGGCAGCATAGCCAGCGGGCAGCAATGTCCAGTAAATAATAAATTATAATACAATTGTAATTGCCATAAAATAAATAAAATTATATTGTGACGTTTTATTATGGAAACAGTACATTTATGAATACTTGAACAAATGAATTGTTTAATCCGCTATATCGGTAATGAAAATATTTATTATAGTTTATATTCACATAAACTGGATAAACTATACCTAAAGCATTTCAAAAATGTATTCATCAAACAATTTAGGCATTGTGTAATACATTAAAATCCAATTTAATTTAACATTCCCTGATAAAAACCTTTTGTTTGCAATTAATACTGGTTCTGTTATTTCTGTTTATTAACGTTTAATTTGCTTTGGTTTATTGTTTTCTTTTTTAATATTAGCGAGTCAATATACCGTATGTCTCTTTTCCGAGGGTCACACCAAATATCTCGCTTAATATCTATTGTTGAAAAATAAAGTTTTAGAAACAGTTAACTCATTTTGCACCAAATATCTCGCTTAATATCTATTGTTGAAAAATAAAGTTTTAGAAACAGTTAACTCATTTTGCAGTAAAAAGAAATTTGAAATGCATAGCCTACTTTATGGGATATATTACAAAAACTTGAAAAATAGGAAAACCAGAAACGGTTAAAGCTTCCTTATTTGAGGAGATTCGAAAAAGTTAAAGAGATGAAAGTTGACAGCAAAGACAATAAGAATAATAATGTGTATCAAAAAATTCGGAAAACCCAGTTGGCTTCGACATACGTTCTTGTGCAAAATGAAAAGAACAAATCTCAAAGTACGCCATGACACCATCAATTCTGTTTACTTTTCTCTTTCCAACGATATAAAACATGTCAAAAAAATTACATAGTTATTAACAAATTTGACAAATTGTCACTGTTGTATGTTGCGTTGTCGAGTTCTAAGACAAGTTTTATATCAGTAATTATTATGTACACCAATAATAACAAATTCGATATGATTAGCATTTATTGTCTCTCAAATTTTAACGCTGAGCTGGCAGTCACGGTTTACGGAGATAGATCTCCAGATGCTCCGCAGTCAAATCGAGCGATGTTTAGGAAGTTAGTTTAAAATTTAAAAATGCACGGTTCATTATCAAAAAAATTAGTAAGACTAGTGTATGTTGCGGAATGTAAGAAAACTGAATAGAGTACTGAATTATGTTAACCGAAATGAAGAAACCTCTTTGAGACAAATTCAGAGAAACTGTCGCATAAAAAAAGACAGTGCAAGAAAAATATTAAAAAAAAAACGGATTTCGATGCTATAAAATGAGGAAAGTTTAACATTTAAATGAGGGAGATAAGCAGAGTAAGCTTTTTTAGATTAGATTAACCTTAAATACAGATGTTCTTAATATGGAGGGTATATCTGATCACTGTTTAGTTAAATGTTACTTAAAAATAAAGAAGTTTCCCAAACCTACTATTTTCCGTACATTTCGTGATTTTTTCAAGTTTAAGTACGATTTATTTTTGGAAGACCTTAGCTTAATAGATTTTGATAATATTTATAGCCTTGGAAGTGTTGACGAGACGATTAGTTTTTGGAATGTTAATTTATTACATTTGTTTGACAAACATGCACCTCTTAAGTCTGTTCGAATAACTAAGCCTCGTGCTCCGTGGCTGACGGATAATTTGAAAATTATGATGAAGGTTAGAGACAAGGCATTTTTAAAATATAAAAAGAATAATTGATACTACTTGGAATTATTATAAAAACATCAGAAACTTGGTTAACTCCTCGATTAAAGCAGAAAAAAGGGCATATTTACACTATCAATTTAACAAAGACCCTAAAACATTTTGGAAAACACTAAAAGCTTTAAATATTAGTCCGGATGTAGACAACCCTTGCTCGGCGGTTGCTAATGCAAATTCATTCAATGACTTTTTCATAAGCAGTTTACCTAGAATAGATGTCAATGTTAATGATAACTTCGTCTCTGAGAATTATGATAATAACATACATTCTGCAATTTCTGATGAATTCAAGTTTGACACAGTAACGGTTGACAAAGTAGAAAAAATTATATTCACTATTAAATCTAATGCCAAAGGAGTGGATGGAATTGATCTTAAGATGCTTTCTTTAGTTATCCCCCACTTAAGTGAGCACCTAACCTTCATCATTAATAAATGCCTAGTGACTCATAATTTTCCACAGCTTTGGAAGTCGGCGATTGTTGTGCCTGTACCTAAAATTAATAATCCCTCACTTGTGTCACACTTTAGACCTATTAGTTTATTGCCTTTAATATCAAAGATTCTCGAAAAAATTGTTTCCGAACAGCTCCGATCATTCTTGGACAACAATAAAATCTTACCGCCAACTCAGTCTGGCTTTAGGACACATCACAGTACAGTTACTGCCTTGCTGCAGGTCACAGATGATATATTTAGGGCCAATGATATAAAACAAAATACTGCTTTGATTCTACTGGACTATAGTAAGGCGTTCGATACTCTAGATCATTCGATTCTGTGTTCTAAATTAAAGTATTTTGGAGTAAGTGCTGATGCGGTTACATTCTTTAAAAATTACCTTTTAAATAGAAATCAGAAGGTACTTGTAAATAGTGAATTTTCAAATATTGTTAATCTTAATCAAGGGGTTCCACAGGGTAGCATTTTGGGCCCTGTGCTTTTTGCTATTTATACGGCCGATGTTTCACAATTGTTAAAGTATTGTAAGATGCACCAGTACGCTGATGATACGCAAATTTATTTTTCATTTTACTTAAGTGATGTTAGAGACGCTGTCTCTAAAATTAACTTCGATCTGCTTACTATATCTGAGGTATCTAGGGCGCACAAACTAGTTCTCAATGAATCTAAAACAGAATTATTAGTGTTCGGAACATACAGGGAGAATGTTGTAAGTAATCCTGTTTTTAATATTACTATCAACGGGGTGTCTTTATTTCCTACTAATTCTTGTAAGAATTTGGGTCTATACCTGGATGTTAATCTTAGATTCACTACGCATGTCAACAGTCTGCGTCAAAAATCATATTGTAAATTAAAAACACTGTACATCCATAAAGACTTCCTAAGCTCAGATGTAAAATTAAAGCTTTGTGATGCTTTAAATTAGCAATCTTTCTTACTGTGATATTGTTTTTTAGCCTACTTTGTTAGGTAGAGATAAATATAGTTTACAGAAAGTTCAAAACTCCTGTTTGAGGTTTATTTATAATCTGCGAAAATGTGACCACATTTCTGATAAATTCAGAGAGTCGCATTGGCTAAATTTGGATGAACGTTTTCAACTCCATATGGCATGCCTAATTTACAAATTAAACAGGTTAAAACTTCCTGAATACTTATTTGTTAAACTTGTTAAAGGTAGTCATACTCATGACTGTCCTACGCGCTCTCCAGACTTGTACACTGTACCTAGACACAGTTCTGCTCAGTTTGAAAGATCATTTGTGTACAATGCTACTAAGATATATAATAGTCTACCCTCTAATATTAAATCTGCTTCTAGTTTATATAAGTTCAGAGACCTCATCAAACACCTGTTGTTTAATAATAGAAATGATTAATTATGTATTTCGCGTATAATTTTTTGTGTTATAATTTAAATTTTCTCCAATATTTTAACTGGAATGGTTATGTGGAAGAGTAGTGTTGCTGAACATCGCCATTCCTTTTGATATTATTTCTGTATCTGTTTAAAGTCTGAATAAAGTCAATTTATTATTATTATTATTTTGTAGATGGTTGTTAAATAAAAAAAGGAATAACCCGCTGATATATAGCAAAATTCGTTGGTCGGATGAATAAATTTTTTTTAATAATGGATTTTTCAATATAAATATACATTATAAGTGGACACGAGAAAATACACATTGGCGCAGAGAGACTGCTTTCCAAGAAAGATTTTCTACGAATGTTTGGGTGGGTCTTTTAGGGACTAAAGTAGTTGGACCATATTTTTATGATGACAAATTAACCGCTCGTAGATACCTGCAAAACGAATTTCAAAATTTTCTTTATGAGTTAATAGTGGCAGAAAGATTAAATTATTCATATTTTCAACAAGATGGGGCTCCAACCCACACTGCTGTAATATGTACAAATTATTTAAATTAAGTTATGCCAGATAGCTGAATAGGCACCTATGGACCCATTCTATGGCCAGCAGATCACCAGATATTACTCCCTTGGAGTGAATTTATTAGGGTTCTTTTTAACAAGTAAAGTTAACACATAAATGTATAAATGTAGGAAGAGGCATAAGTTCTAATTGTTTAAAAAGTGGCTTACTAGGTTCATATACAGGGTGTCCTAGATTTAAATATACATACTCTAGTGGAAGGTAGAGTACACTCAGATGAGTTCAAAACACCCCTAAACTTACTGTTGAATGTGAGCCGTTATTGAGATACGGGGTATTTTATGGCTTTTGACGAGAACTTTAGTCCGCCATATTTAGATAAAATTTGGTATACATATTATACTCTTTTAGGTTAATAAATGGCGTAAGTGATTTTGGAAAAATTCAAGGACCCACCTGCATTTTTTTAATATGGCTCTTTGGATCGTTAATATCATACTGTATATTATTTTTTGGTAAATGTTATTAAACTTTTAAAAAGCCTATGGACCAGTTTATGAAATAATGTCATAATATTTGATGGCACGTTTATGGTTATTCTTCAGTAAATTTTCAAAAGTATTGAAAGACCAAATTTGACATTTTACAAATAACCCAATCCAGGTTGTTATTTGTTTTTGTTTTGACATTCATTGTTTTTCCGTCCAAAATAAAGCACATTCCGTTTATTTCACGAATAAAAGATAAGTAATAAAACGATGCGATTAACACATGACATTAAAAATACCAAGTAGGCACATGTCAAATGTGTAATTTTACGAATAAGAATTGCTGTTCGCAGAGTATGTCCGTTTCAATCTGGGACACCCTGTATACACTTCTTGAGCATACACCTAATGATTTTTTTTGAGCTATAAATACACCTTGGAGAGATGGTGATGATCCCCAGAATATTGAACATGGGCAAAGTAATATATTTTTAATACACTAATGTCAACTGATGATCGTATGTTACGTATGGCAAAACAAATTTTATTTTACTAACAAGGCAGTTGGTGTGATTTCCATAAGTTAATCTGGAATCTAGATAAATCTCTAGACACTTTGTCGTTGGAGACTCTGGTATAGATTTTAATATAATTGCTGTTGATAGTAGTACTATTTTTACTAGTTTTATTTTCGTTTAATATTAAATCATTATCTCGACAGTAATTATGCATAGTTTCTGCTACCTGACAACCTAATATGGATACGTTTTTTAAGTCTTGGCTGCAACAATTAGTGGTGTGTCATCTGCAAATGCACACACAGATTTTACAGATAGGGATGCAGGTAAATCATTAACATAAATAATAAATAAAAGAGGTCTTAGTGCAGAGCCTTGAGGTATCCCAGTTATTAACAGCCTAGGGCTGGAATAGTCGAAACTAATTCCATCTTTATCATCAGTCTTCAAACATATCCTCTGTGTTCTGCCAGAGAGATATGATTTAAAGGATTCGAGCTCAAATTCTCTGACACCATATCTACTAAGTTTATTAAATAGTTGCTTATGATTAAGTGTGTCGAAGGCATTAGATAGGAATACATTCCTGCCACACATATAGCAACGGACATCCCTGGTAGAGGTGCTGCATTGATAATGTTTTAAACTGACATTGGATAAACTTTACATGCATCATCGAAACTATACAGTGTTCCATTTGAAAAAATTGAGAAAATTCAATTCAAAACTTCTAAATTGAAAAATCATTTTTAGCCACCCTCCATGTTTTTAGGAAGTGAAGATGATTCAAAGACATCACACATATGTCTCTTAATTGGTATTTACATACATTTTTTTCTTAAAACCAGAAATTGTGGCTGTAGCGATTTCTTACATAAGCATCTGCAGATGGCATTATTTCAACAACAAAACGTCCAACTAGTTGGGAGATATACCATTCCATTAAAAAAAGGCTCTAGATACAATTTTCTTAGCTAGCCCTGTATATTCTAAAATATTTCTCTGTTATAGACTTTTGATTTAGTTTATTTATACTGTTTTTAAAAATCCTATTTCCAGATCACGAACATTGATGCAAATACTTTAGTATATATTTTATTTAATATGCGTGAAATGAAAAATTTCGAGGCGACTTAGAAACAAAACTTGTATATAACTGCACTCAGCTGTAAATCCTGCTGAATCTTCTTAAATTCAACTACTTGAAAACAGATTATCTCCTGTACGGAGAACGAAGTACTTAAGGAAATTCGCCTAAAATAGGGACCTTCCGCGTAACAGTAAAGTAAAATATTATTTTTAATTATTCAAATTTCAGTTTTAGCTGCCGTTATTTTATTCTTAGCAGTTCTTTGGCATTTTTCGAAATGTTCAGGATACAATTGTGGAGAAACTAACAGACGTTTATTTCTTATCAGCTTCAAGTGAAAAAAAAATATTTTTTTTAAAAGCTTTTATTTAAATGCTCTAAAAACTGAAAAATAAACTTTGAAGTAAATCAAACCCATCATTTTGTTGCATGATATAATTTTATTTATGATATAAAAGCTTATCGTGAGATTTTCCTGTGTAAAGGAGATTGCTCGCTAAAAGCTTTTTTTAAAAATATTTATTTATATAATTTTATTTTTTACTTTTTAGTCTTTTGATATACTATAATCCCCAGATATCGGATCTCTAACCACACATAGACCGGTTTCGAACTTATTAGTTCTCATCAGTATGTCATAGGTCATGGAAAAGACAAATGAGAGTGGCCAACCTGCTAGTTTTATACAGACTATAGCAAATGGAGTAGCGGTGAGAGGTAAGTGAATCCTCTCATGTGGTCAGTTGCTAGTATACATCATAGATGTCTCCATGATATATAACGACTTGCGATACTGCGCTACTGACATTGGCTACCAATCTTTCATGATTCGTAGGTATAATTCAATGCAGGTCGGGGTATTTGGGCGTTGAGTAGTTGTTTCCTGCAAATCATATATTGCAACAATAGGTTAAGTTCACCTAAGGCTGAAAGGTCGCCGCTCTCGGTACTTGCAGTATCGCAAGTCGCTATACACCATGGAGACATCTATGATGTATAGTAGCAATTGACCACATGAGGGGATTCACTTACCTCTCACCACGACACCATTGACCAAGACAGAAAATGTCAAGCAAAAAGACTTTGAACATTTACTACCTTTTTATTAATCCTGTAATATGTTTTTCATAGTGAAAATAAATCGTTTCGGATTTGCAGCGTTGTTTTGTTGAGAAAATGAATGTTTTGAATCTATTTTTATCGAATTTTCACGCCACATTTACTTGATAAGCGTATTCTCTCGAAATTTCCATTATTATCTACCAAAAAACTTATTATTTTGCGTATTTTGGTTAATATCAAACTGATTTTCGATTAAAGGTTATCAATGGATTTATTGTGAAAATTAGTATTTTACTACTGTATGTCTAAAAGATATTGCCATTTGAAAAGGTTGATTTAATTACAAATTAGCGATTTCAGACATGTTAGTTGGTCGTAGCTACTAAACCAATTCGAAAAATCTCGTGTTTACAGTTTCCTCTTATCGTGTTGGTCCATTTGATTGATTTGAGCGCATACACTGCCCACTAGATGCAAAAATAAAAATTGCTCTAAAAATCAAGTAGTGTCAAAAATGTTTTTTTTAGTTTTAATCATCTGCAGCTGGTGCCCACATGACCGGCGAAACACGAACAGAATCGGGTAGTCGAGTGTAAATGTTTTGGTGTTTTTGGAAACTATGATGGTCATATTGGGGAGGGTTAAGCCACACTAAAATTGTTTTTTCTACCATCACTGCGTATTTATTCTTTTATCAAATGAACGTTAATCGAAATGGATAGTGTCGAGTGGCTAAGGGCCGGTTTATCAATGTAAGGTTAACAATAGATACCCATTGTTTCGTTTGACATTTATCCTATAGATAAGTGTTAGCCCTGTATTGATAAACCGGCCCTAAATGGTGCAATTCATTCCGCTAATAAATCTAAAGCATTATTTGAAAGGAAATTGAGATATTACAGTTCATTTCATAGCCCGATATGGTTCAGAATGCTAATACATTAGTATTCCTCAAACCACACACTGCCGGATTTAGAAACAATGATATGAAAATCAAACCCTTAAATTTCAGCTCGACTTTTACTTTCTATTCAGGTAAGGCGTGTGTTTAAAACCGTATTTTTTCTGTAGACTCACATAACCGTCCACACAAAAAATATTTAATACGACTTGACTTTTATTTTCTATTTAATCCAGTATGGTTAATAACTTGCTGACAGCCTTGCAAAAAAAAGGATCTAAAGCACCATTCATTGGACCCGAACCGTTATGTAGCCTGGCCAAAGGACACATAGCGGAGGAGATCCAAGAATGGGAAAAGGGCCAGAAAAAGTCCTATTGGAGACATACTCCAGGCCAAAGACAAGCGAAAAAGCTTATAACTTATTCGACAAAGAATGCCACAAGGTTTCTCGAACTTGAAAAGTTCGAATTAAGGCTAATCACAGGCCTTCTAACTGGCCACTGCCCCTTGAGATATCATCTCAAGAATATGGTCAAGGCGGTAGACAACAAATGCAGATATTGCGATACTGCAACTGAAACTGCGGAACATATACTTTGTGAATGCAAGGTGTTAGTCCGCACTAGGCTAAAATTCATAGAACATGCGGAATTAACGCCTGAAATTAGCCCCCAGGAAAGTCACAAGCTTTGTAAAAAGTCTTGGAGTCCTGGGTAACAATTAGATGTAGGGTAAATCACAAAAGATCTTTTAGGTCGAAATGAAGTAAGGCTGTTCGAAGCCAAACGACCCTATAAAACAATCTACAATCTACAAGGTTAATAACCATACTTTTTTCTATAAAAGTACATAACTGTCCGCACAAAAAATATTTATGAGTAAGAGTTGAGCTAACATTTAAGAGCTTTAATCATAAAAAAACCCATCAATAAAAATTATTATTTTGTGACGTGACTTTAAATTATACCGGATGGCAACAGAATCATTACACAAGCCATAGTCTTCAAGGCATAAGCCTTAAACACAAGGGTAATATACAGGATGTCCCAATAGTGCGTCAAAGTCCAATATCGGCCTTATTAGAAGACTTTGTCAGTATAGTGTCAAAAAGCGTACATTTTAAAAATATTCTGAAATATAGAGGTCATTTTTTTAAAATACAACACCATATACTTTTTTACATTTATGAAAATTACCTTTCCAGCGACCTCCAGATTTTTTGCTTTTGGCGTGGAGTTGCCCAGTTATTCGAAAAAATATGAAAATATCCGGAACAAGGTTTAACAAATGAATTTGCTGTGTGTGTATTACTATTAATTAAGAAGACATATTTTGCAATTATGTAAACAAAGGATGTACTACAACGACACAACCACCAAATATTGATTATAATTATATAGGGTGTACTTTATACTAGCGCGAACCCGAAGGTGGTATTTATTGAAATGCACTATACAGGGTGTCTCATCGGGAACTGAATCGATCGATATAGAGAAAAATACGCATCAGAAAATTTTGAAAATTACAAATAATTACAAGCAGCTGGCACTTCCGCTTATACCGGAAGTCGATACTAACTTGCTTATTTCAAATTGAACACCCTATATATTTTAGAGTTTTCGAAAAGAGCATAAAATTCTGAGTCAAAATTATTTAGCATATCCTATACCTAAACCTAGCCGTTTCAGAGATATTTGACATTTTATAGAGAATTTGACAGGTGCAACGGTTTGCAAGAACCATTATAACTTTCTTCGTATAAAAGATCCTCATTTGCTTCTTGTCACGTAAAAAAGAACACAAGGAGAACTACGTTCTACAACTGAAATAAATTCGATAATATCATACCAAGTGTTCCGTTTTTCGCGTTACATTTTGTCAACTGCAAACCGCGAGAACTTGTTTAGGTCAAATGGAACATCCTGTATTTTTTTACGTCAAGTTGTGTAAAATTGAATTCCCTTTTTTCTGATATTGCAGCATTGTGGGGGTTAAAGTCAGAATTTTTTGAAATATTTGCGATTTTATTAGAGATTCATGAATTGTTGTAATCATTTCATCAAAATAACCATGATTAGAAACAATCAGTCATTATCTTATGTCAAAAAATGCCATCACGTTTAAATTATACCAACGAAAACTTTTAAAATTTGTTTATTATTTATGGAGAATGTGATAAAGTAATATCAAGAGCTTGCAGCACATTTGCTACTCGATATTCACAAAAACGCAAAATAACACTAACACTGTAACATGCGTATTAATCGAATTGAAGATATGGCATGAACTAAAATAGCAGAGATAAGATCAATTTAAAATATGATTTCATTTTAATTTAATAATTGCTCAAAATTCCGCCCTCGAACCTCGACACATTTTTCGCACCTTCGGATTAGTTCCTCATAGGTAGCTCTTCTAATTGAATCCTGTGATATGTTTTGAAATGCATTTCTTACTCTTTGCATACAATTTTCAATGGTTGTTAATGGGCTCTCATAAATTTTATTTTTAATAGTTCCCCAAATGAAATAATCCAGAACTGATAAATCGGGCGAGCGAGGAGGCCATAAGAAAGGTCCATTATTGGCAATCCATTGATCATAAAAAGTTTCTTGTAAATAATTATTAATTAAATATGGTTATGTGGGAGAGCACCGTCGTGCTGATAAAAAATGTTTCTATGTTCGTCGAGAGGTAAATTTTCTAAATAGTTATTATTCAAATTTTGTAGGATATTCAGATATCTTTCACCTAAAAAAAAAACAAAAATTTACCTATACATATTAACAGAAGAGAAAATTTAATTTACCGTTTAAATTTTCCTGATAAAATTGTAATGCCACCACTCCATCGTTTCTTATGGCACAGTAAACATTGAACTGCCAACTTTCCTGAAAGTTTCGCTCTCTGAACATATGAGAATTTGAGTCACTTCAATAATGCGAATTGTATCTATTAAAAAGTCCATTTTTAGTAAATTTTGCTTCATCTGTCCATATAATATTTCCCAAATAAGAATCGTGACCCTCAGACCTTATTAGAATAAACTCACAATTCTGTCTTCTTAGGAAATCTGTTTCTTTTAATCCTTGAACCATATGGAATGAAAACGGGTGAAACTTATGTTTTAGTAAGAATCTGTGAATTGAATCCTTGTATAGTTCCGATTCCAGAGCAGCTTGTCTTAATGACATCCTTGGAAATGCATGAAAATATCCCAGAGTGACTATTTAAATCTTTTCGTCATCAACAATAGGCTTTCTTCTTTGCATTTTTGCCTTGACAGAGCCATAATTTTTTAAATTTTCCAATATGCGTTTTACAGTGTTTGGTTTTTTATTTCTAAACATAGAAACTTTTATATTTAAGTTAGATGTAAACAATATGTTCAAATTATTCATTTTCATTTTGTATCTTTTCCTTTGGTGACGGTTTCCGTCTTTGTGGATATCGAGTAGCAAATGTGCTGCAAGTTCTTGATATTACTTTATCACATTCTCCATAAATAATAAACAAATTTAAAAAGTTTTCGTTGGTATAATTTAAACGTGCTGGCATTTTTTGACATAAAATAATGACTGATTGTTTCTAATCATGGCTATTTTGATGAAATGATTACAACAATTCATGAATTTCTAATAAAATCGCAAATATTTCAAAAAGTTGTAACTTCAACCCCCACAATATCAGAAAAAAGGGAATTCAATTTTACACAACTTGAAGTAAAAAAATACAGGGTGTTCCATTTGACCTAAACAAGTTTTCGCGGTTTGAAGTTGACAAGATGTAACGCGAAAAACGGAACACTTGGTATGATATTATTGAATTTATTTCAGTTGTAGAACGTAGTTCTCCTTGTGTTATTTTTACGTGACAAGAAGCAAATGAGGATCTTTTACATGAAGAGAGTTATAACGCTTCTTGCAAACCGTTGCACCTGTCAAATTTTCTATAAAATGTCAAATATCTCTGAAACGGCTAGGTTTAGGTACACGATATGCTACATATTTCCGACTCAGAATTTTATGGTCTTTTTGAAAACCCTAAAATATATAGGGTGTTCCATTTAAAATAAGCAAGTTGGTATCGACTTCCAGTATAAGCGGAAGTACCAGCTGCTTGTAAGTATTTTAGTTGGATTGGCCACACCGACATTAGTAATTATCTAAATTTTGATAATTTTCTGATGCGTACTTTTCTCTATATCGATCGATTCAGTTCCCGATGAGACACCCTGTATGCACAAATATATCCAGTGAAATAAGTTTCAAAGTACTATTTTTAAAGCACAAAAACTTTGTAACAGAATGTGTCTAAGGGTAGTTGCAATCAAATGTTATTAAGGCCGTTATATCATAGCTACAGGTTCAAAAGGAGAGACAGCGTTTATTTGTCTCATACCTATTATCTTCGTGACTATCCCTTCGAGTTCAAAAGACTTTAATACCCTACTAGAGTTTGTTTTTCAATCACTATTAATAAAGCTCAAACACAAACCTTATCTGTTGCTGACACCGATTTGAGAACATCTTGCTATTCCCATGGGCAATTTTAAAGATAATTCGTTTATTTTAGCCCCTACAGGAGAAACCATAAAGAGTGTTTACAAAAGCACATTATGTATTATTGAAGACTGCTTAATAAATGTATGCGGATTTTTCCGAAGTCTAGAATTTACGGAAAGTATGGACCATGAATCAGCTTATTTATTTATCAGTTGTAAAACAGAGGTACGGTATAAAAAGCAATATCAATTACATAATTGCCGATATGTGTATTCATTTAACATCTCGCTTTTTAATGTACATTAACTTTTAGGGATTTGCTACCTACGTACTGCCTACGTAGTTCAGTCAAAAAATCAAATCATTCTGGATTTGGTTAACACAGGAAAGACGGTAACATAATGCCAATCATGAAAATAAATTTAAAGGTGCTTTTTAAATGTAACAACATCATTTTGCAAATACTTCATTTGTGGCAGTGCACTTTTTTGTGCAAAAACATAAATGTACATATATCGAATAATAAAAATGTATAATGGGTGCTAATACAGAAGTTTATTAACTAGTACAACAAATAATATAAATACAATTGAAACCCGCCCTGACTTAGGATCTGATCACTTGGCAACAGAGATAAGCATAGAACTTGAAACTAGAACTAGAACTAGAACTGGAAAATGTGAAAAAAGTTAATATTACAATGGGGAAACGGTGGACCATTGAAAGCGAAACACGTCTGTCTTGAATAAAACGCTCGGACAGGTCGATTCTTGATTTTTGGGGGACAATTTTTTATGTCAAACTTGACATTGACACATCAACCCCCTAGCCCCAGCAACCCCTAACTCAAGAATTTAAATAGGGAAAGAGGGCCGAGCGACCCCTCATTTGAAGCGTCTTTCAATTCTCTATGTGAGAGCATGGTCGAAAATAGTTTTTTCAAATTTTTTTTCGTCCCCATGAAAACCACCTTCTAGATTAACTAAGGTGGGGGTGTTGTTTGGGAAAAATCCTGAAATATGTCACCTCTTATCTTTTGAACGGCACATTTTGATGGCAAATTTGACTTAGTCAGGTCAACCCCCTAGCCCCAACAAACACAAAAATTACCGTAAGGTGGTCGAGTGACCCCTCACTTTAAAGGCCTTTTGATTCTCTATGCGAGTGCATGATTGTTTTTAGGTTTATAAAAGTGGGAAAAGTGTAGAAAAAAAATTAAAACATCAAAATTCAACGTCAGAAGAAATGCTTATTAGTTCAACAAATGCTCAAATTGTGCGCCACCAACTTCCACACAATAATATAAATTCTGCTTGAAACGTTTCCTTATATTTTAGAGGATCTGTGGAGTAAGTTGGCAGCATTCTTCAGCAATGCGTCAACGCAACTCTTCTAGAGACCCTGGTTCCGTTGCGTAAATTTTACTTTTCAGATGACCCCACAAGAAAAAGTTCAGGTGACTTAAATCTGGTGAGCGGGCCGGCCATTCCAGAGCACCTCTTCGTCCAATCCAATGTCCCGGGAACACTCTGTCCAGATACTCCCGAACAGCAAGCGCATAATGAGGTGGAGCTCCATCTTGTTCTAAAGACAAATGGTCTTCTAGTTAACGATCATCATTTTCAACGGTATTTAAAAGCAATGGTTCCAATTTTCTCGTACTTAGAGCTGGGTCTACAGCCACTTGTCCCAAAAGTACAACCATAGTAGCCTGAGGGTCTCGTTTTTTATTGGCTACTGAACCTGTTTCTTTAAACTTCGTGACCAATTTTCTTTCTACGTGTTTGTCGGGATGCTCTGGATTAAATAAATGTGCCGCACGTTTGCCGCACTCACCATTTTTGAAAAACAAAGCAATCGTTTTGACCCTCCGCAATAGATTAAGCCATTTTTGCACAACCAATGTTTGTTTTGAATCACAATGGCAATGACAATTCACAAACCAGATTAAACTGATAACAAATGAGATATGTTAGGTGGTATAGGCAGGGTCGTTTCTAGGCATTTGGCTGCCCGCGTGCAAAAATTATTAGGCCGCATTTTCCCATGATCATATACCAAATATTAAAATACGGATATTTACCTTTTTAAGTTGTAAAATGGGCACTCTTAGGCAACTTTTTTTTAATAAATAATAAACCACATTTAATAAAATATTGCACTTCTCGAGCTTTCATTTCAGAAATTTCTTTTATGGTGTCAAACATATTTAAATTATCCATAATAGCATGTTCAATCGATATTAATGACAAATTAGTCAAGCGTTCTTGGACCATGGTGGATCTGAGATAAATTTTGGTTATTTTTAATTTTGAAAATGTCCTCTCAACGGATGCAGCTGTTATCGGTAAAGCCAGCATTATTCTTATTGCTACAAATACATTTGGATATGATCCCATAAGATTATTTTCAAATATGAATTTTAAAATATCTTCAGGTACCTTTTTTGATGAGGCCTGCTAATAATTTAACTATATTTCATCGCACAAATCATCATTTCTGTCAATATCTGACTCTTGTTTGAATGGTGTGTACTATGTCTGGTTGAGACTTTGGCTTTACGGCCGCCCTTAATATCGTGCCGCTTTGCACTCCCGCTTAAAATGGGCCTGGGTATAGGAGGCTAATAAAAAGTAGAATAAAAAATTATCTACGTATTCCGTTAACAGAACGAAACCTACTTCTTAAGAAAAACATGTGTACTACAGGCTTCTCAAAAATACACAATATGAGCATTTGTTGAACTAATAAAAATTTCTACTGACGTTAAATTTTGATGTTTCAATATTTTTTCTACACGTTTCCCATTTTTGTAAAGGCAGATTGAACAATTGAATTTCCTTTTAACGACAAACGAAGAACGAGTTCATAATTTGAAATTAAATAATCCCAAAGACAAATCGATAAATTTGAAAAATTTTAACCATTTAGTATTCTTTATAAACACCTAAGGTAAATAAAAATGTATTGCACATTTTTTTTAAATTTAAATTAAATGGGGGAAAATGGCGCCATTAAATAGAGTATTTTTCTCCCTTTTCAACGATATATCACATGCCATATTTATTCATTGGTACTACGTTAGTAATTATAAAAACATTTTTTAAAACCAATATTTTTTTTTTAACAAGCATTATACTTGCCGTAGAGAAGTATGATTAAATAAAACGATAAAATAATAATAAGTTGCTCAAATTTTTGCTATAATAAAACATTAACACAATTAAGAAGAATAAAGTAAATTCAGGTAACAAAAACAAATTAATAATCAAGAAAGCAACATGGAGCAATTATGGAAAGAGTATTCGCAGTTATGCCAATGTATAGAGGTCCTCCATGAAAGCGTCACTCCTTACTCAGAAAGTTAAAATGTCTACCAATTAATTTAAGTATAATATCCATTTGTTTGTATTTCATGATTTCACTATTATTTCAATTATTTTAATATAGTTGGATATGAACAAATTTGACAATTTAATTTTTTGACAGATCATCTCAGTTAATACTTAAAATCTTACTCAATCACAGTCGTTTAAGAATTTAGAATTTCAAAAATGATTTTCACTCACATTGATTGTTATAATATATTCGTTACATATTGCCAATGCAATTTTAACTCTGGATTAGCTCAAGTAGAATATAGAAACAGATTTCCACAAGCACTACAGCCAAATAAAACTCTGTTCAGAAAATTAGCTACGAAACTGAAAAATAATGGTTTATTTTTAAAGAAGGAGACAAGGTTGAACAGTGTTACTGATAATATAAATAAGGTAAACCGAGTTATTAATTATGTAAGAAATTAAAATACAGAAAATTTGGAAATATCATTAAGAGAAATTCAAATTGCTTGTCATATAAAGAAAACAAGTGCTAGAAAAAATTTTAAAGAAAAAGGGTTACCGGAGTTATAAAGCCAAAAAAGTTCACAATTTACAAGCGGGGGACAAACTTTTTGTAGGTGGCTGTTGGAAAATAAGCGTGCCGATCCATTAATATGTAGTAAAATACTTTGGTCCGATGAGGCAAATTTTTCCAATAATGGATTTTTTAATCGCAATATTCATTACAAATGGACTTATGAAAATACACACTGGCATAGACCGACTGGGTTAGATCGTTTTTCAATAAATGTGTGGATAGGTATTTTAGGTACCAATTTAATAGGTCCTTATTTTTATGACGGTCATTTCAGTGGTCAAAGGTACCTAAACTTTTTGAGAAATGAATTTAATGAATTCTTAGATAACCTACCTTTAGAGAATAGACACAACTTTCAATATTTTCAACAAGATGGAGCTCCTCCCCACAATTCCCAGATTTGCCTAGATTATTTAGACGAAATTTTGCCTCAACATTGGATAGGTACCAATGGATTTATTCGATGGCCCCCTCGTTCTCTAGATATAACCCCAATGGATTTTTTTCTATGGGGGTATATTAAAGATAAGGTGTTTTCGACGACACCGCAAAATGTAGAGGACCTAAAAGCTCGAATTCAACAGGCATGTATTATAGTTACCCCCGAAATACTGAGTAGTGTTTTAAATGCAGTACCTCGCCGCGCTCGATTGTGCATAAGAAATCGCGGTGGACACTTTGAACACTTGATATGATATCTTAAAAATTATTTTGAGGATTAGACAAATATTAATGTTCTGTGTGCTATATTCTTTTTATTATTAATTTGTTTTTGTTACCTGAATTTACTTTATTCTTCTTAATTGTGTTAATGTTTTATTATAGCAAAGATTTGAACAACTTATTGAATTATTTTATCGTTTTATTTAATCATACTTCTCCATGGCAAGTATAATGCTTGTTAAAAAATTTTTATTGGTTTTAAAGAAATGTTATTATAATTACTAACGTAGTACCAATGAATAAATATGGCATGTGATATATCGTTGAAAAGGGAGGACAATACTCTGAAGAGTAAATCTCAAAATACAGTGGTTTTGAAAAAAATTAGATAAAACCCCGTTGAAACACTCTGTTTTGCAAAAAATTTTCGCCTTAGAATTTTTCTCGTATCTCTTCAAATAACGGAGATATTTGTCCTAGACGTTTTCAGCATTTTCGATATTTTCCGCCATAACTCTTAAAGTAGGCCATGGATTTCAAATGTCTTTAAACCATTTTGTAGGTTATATAAAGCGGCACAATTTTCGTAAAAATAATTTTTTATTGTACGACCGATATTAAGTGAGATATTCTCGAGGGCCCTGATAAAATGAACAGCCTGTATATTACCATGTACAACCATATTAACTTGACAAACTGACAGGCTGAGGGACCTTGGTCGATTGCCTTTTATTAAAGTTCATCTATTGTAGAAAACTTATTTCTGTATCCCATAATCCTAGACCATTGGCCAAGACCACCATTGTTACATTGTTGTGACAGCGAAATTGTTTTTATGGTGGAACATTCATCTTTTCATGGCTCACTTCATAGAGTTAGCAAAACAGGTTAAATGTCAGATACGAGGATAATAATGTTTTACGCTAAGTATATGCCCTGTAAAAAATAAACGTTTGTTTGTCAAAGATATATAATAGAGATTTTACGAGGGAACACGATGTTTTGATGTAGACTTAATAAAACAGTACGATATAAGAGTACATTATTATTTAAAAGGGCCCAATAAACGTTGTTTAATAGGCTGTTACTTACCCATAACATGCGAGAGCATTTAAGTAATTGCTTATAAAACAAATCAATATACTGAACTTTTTTCATTCTTTATTCTTGTAAAGTTTGAGTGTATAGTAATTACAAGGATAGGCAGTTAAAATTTTGCTTGTTTGTTTGGTACGTACTTGTTTTTTTATTCGAATGAATGTTATCGTACAAGCTTCTTTAACCGCAGAAGCATAACCACGTCCTGTTTTTCTAGTCTTTTCCCACAACATCTGTTAGTCCGGTACTAATTTGCCCTTATCTTAGTTCCTTCATTAGATACTTGCCAAATATATTACAATTGATTATTATAGTTGTGATAAGAACGTAAATAAAAATCTTTAGCGGTTAATAGAGAACGCAATGATTGTACAGGATGTTCTAATAGTTCATGCCCTTCAGCGAATTAATTTATTAAACTTTATTCCGAGCGAAATGCTCATATTTTTTCGAATAACTCGCATCGAATAATAACATCTGTAGGTCGTTCGAAAGATAATTTTAAGCTAAATCCATAAATGTAAAAATATACAGGGTGTCTCACCGGGAACTGAATTGATCGATATAAAGAAAAGTACGCATCAGCAAATTTTTTAAATTTAGATAATTACTAATGTCATTGCGGCCAATCCAACTAAAATAATTACAAGCAGCTGGCACTTCCGCTTATACCGGAAGTCGATACCAACTTGCTTATTTCAAATGGAACACCCTATATATTTTAGGGTTTTTGAAAAGAGCATAAAATTCTGAGTCGAAAATATGTAGCATATCATATACCTAAACCTAGCCGTTTCAGAGATATTTGAAATTTTATAGAAAATTTTACAGGTGCAACGGTTTGCAAGAACCGTTATAACTTTCTTCGTGTAAAAGATCCTTATTTGCTTCTTGTCACGTAAATAGAACACAAGGAGAACTACGTTCTACAACTGAAATAAATTCAATAATATCATACCAAGTGTTCCGTTTTTCGCGTTACATTTTGTCAACTTCAAACCGCGAAAACTTGTTTAGGTCAAATGGAACACCCTGTATTTTTTTACGTCAAGTTGTGTAAAATTGAATTCCCTTTTTTAGCATTGTCGGGGTTAAAGTTACAACTTTTTGAAATATTTGCGATTTAATTATAAATTCATGAATTGTTGTAATCATTTCATCAAAATAGCCATGATTAGAAACAATCAGTCATTATCTTATGTAAAAAAATGCCAGCACGTTTAAATTATACCATTGAAAACTTTTTAAATTTGTTTATTGTTTATGGAGAATGTGATAAAGTAATATCAAGAACTTGCAGCACATTTGCTACTCGATATCCACAAAAACGCAAAATAACACTAAC
The DNA here is from genome assembly GCA_963675555.1 of Leptura quadrifasciata. NCBI lineage: Eukaryota > Metazoa > Arthropoda > Insecta > Coleoptera > Cerambycidae > Leptura > Leptura quadrifasciata. The sequence goes on along the minus strand of OY776682.1, from coordinate 4,424,107 downwards.
ACTGTAACATGCGTATTAATCGAATTGAAGATATGGCATGAACTAAAATAGCAGAGATAAGATCAATTTAAAATATGATTTCATTTTAATTTATTAATTGCTCAAAATTCCGCCCTCGAACCTCGACACATTTTCCGCACCTTCGGATTAGTTCCTCATTGGTAGCTCTTCTAATTGAATCCTGTGATATGTTTTGAAATGCATTTCTTACTCTTTGCATACAATCTTCATTGGTTGTTAATGGGCTCTCATAAACTTTATTTTTAATAGTTCCCCAAATGAAATAAATCCAGAACTGACAAATCGGGCGAGCGAGGAGGCCATAAGAAAGGTTCATTATTTCTAAATAATTATTAATTAAATATGCGTTATGTGGGGGAGCACCGTCGTGCTGATAAAAAATGTTTCTATGTTCGGCGAGAGGTAAATTTTCTAAATAGTTATTATTCAAATTTTGTAAGATATTCACATATCTTTCACCTAAAAAAAAACAAAAATTTACCTATACGTATTAGCAGAAAAGAAAATTTAATTTACCGTTTAAATTTTCCTGATAAAATTGTAATGCCACCACTCTATCGTTTCTTGTGGCACAGTAAGCATTGAACTGCCAACTTTCCTGAAAGTTTCGCTCTCTTAACATATGAGGATTTGAGTCACTTCAATAATGCGAATAGTGTCTATTAAAAAGTCCATTTTTAGTAAATTTTGCTTCATCTGTCCATATAATATTTCCCAAATAAGAATCGTGCCCCTCAGACCTTATTAGAATAAACTCACAAAAATTCTGTCTTCTTGGGAAATCTGTTTCCTTTGATCCTTGAACCATATGATATGAAAACGGGGTGTTTTAATAAGATTCTGTGAATTGAATCCTTGCATAGTCCTGATTCCAGAGCAGCTTGTCTTAATGACATCCTTGGAAATGCATGAAAATATCCCAGAATGACTATTTCAATGTTTTCGTCATCAACAATAGGCTTTCTTCTTTGCATTTTTGCCTTGACAGAGCCATAATTTTTAAAATTTTCCAGTATGCGTTTTACAGTGTTTGGTGACGGTTTCCGTTTTTGTGGATATCAAGTAGCAAATGTGCTGCAAGTTCTTGATATTACTTTATCACATTCTCCATAAATAATAAACAAATTTAAAAAGTTTTCGTTGGTATAATTTTGGCATTTTTTGACATAAGATAATGACTGATTATTTCTAATCATGGCTATTTTGATGAAATGATTACAACAATTCATGAATTTCTAATAAAATTGCAAATATTTCAAAAAGTTGTAACTTTAACCCCCACAATGCTAATATCAGAAAAAAGGAAATTCAATTTTACACAACTTGACATGCTACATATTTTCGACTCAGAATTTTATGATCTTTTCGAAAACTCTAAAATATATAGGGTATTCCATTTGAAATAAGCAAGTTGGTATCGACTTCCGGTATAAGCAAATGTGCCAGTTGCTTTTAATTATTTTAGTTGGATTGGCCACACCAACATTAGTAATTATCTAAAGTTTCAAAATTTTCTGATGCGTGCTTTTCTCTATATCGATCGATTCAGTTCCCGGTGAGACACCCTGTATAGGGCGTTCCATTGAAAAAAAAAAAGACTTCTGTAGCTGTAGCTGTAGCGAGTCACCCTGCATATTTCAAAATATTTTTAAAATATGCGCCTATACCACGCCCATAAAAAAATAATTTTCCAAAGTCTTCTAATGACGCCGATATTGGACTTTGACGCACTATTTTGACACCCTGTAGGTAACACTTTAGCTTCTTTCAATATGTCAGGAAAACAACCCTCGTTTACTGACGTATTAAACAAATGAACTAAATATGGTAGTACACTTAATAAGATAGGGCTATAATATAAATAAATTTATAAATAAAAATATTTATAGAGCGTATTTTGGAAAGAGAAGATTTCTTAACAATGATGCAACAGCTACATCATCCGTTTTACATAAAAGTATGAATCTAATTTTCAGAATCGACAAGGAAAAGGAAAAAGACTCGGGAACCTCTAGATTTAAAAGTGCCATCCGCCAACGTTCAAATCCTAAGCCAAAACCAAGTGGACCCAGAAACGATGGCAGAGGACGCGGAGAACAAAAATAAGAAGAAGAAAGCGCGGACTACGTTTACTGGTAGACAAATTTTCGAATTGGAAAAACAATTTGAACTGAAGAAATACCTTAGCAGTAGTGAGCGGTCTGAAATGGCAAAACTCCTTAATGTTACGGAAACACAGGTATGTACTCACTTTTATTTTTAATCGTCTTTCGCAAAAATCCACACAAAATTAGGGAATGTAATCAACTTGCGCAGGAACGGTTTTTTTCTACTTAAAATAAGTAGCATAATGTATGTATTGTAACTAGAAAACAGTAATAATGCCTGTGATTTTTTTCTACGGTTTTACGTTCGCAAGGTCATTTTTACTAACCTTTGAATGGCTAAACCTAAATCTTCTACTTATTACATAAGAATTTCAAACCAATCATACCCCAAGTTAAATGCGAATATTTGAGTCTATCTTAAAAATCTATCAATAATCGTTTAGTATTACAAAACAGCTATTTTAAACTTCGATTTGTGTGAAAAACTTGGCATTATAGATCGTGAGAGAAGCGTCGCTCTGATGAACCCATCCCTGAACTTGGCTCCGACGACTTTTTGTGACGCTTCTATCACTAACTTCACACACCGCTCAACTGATTGCGTATGACATGGAAATTTGTCTAAATTTCATTCAACTGCTGTTCCTGATATTATTGCAGATCAAATCTCCTCACCGCTTAGTCTTCGCAAAGGTAACGGCGACAGATACAGGTACTCCAGTTTATCACTTCCGTGTAATCAGTGGCCGCAAAATTTCCTTTTGGTGTCGCAAAACTCATAATTGACTCATTCTTAGAAGTTTTGTTTTTCGCCTTCGTTAATCTTTTAACCCCTAATTCTTTGATATGCTTTCTATTGTCTACAGTCATAGTCAAAAGCTAATTTTCGGGATGAACAAAAAATGAGTTACGCTTAGTCATAGGGTCTACTACATCAAGTAAACTTACAGGTAGAAACCTTAATGTTGCTAGTATTGATCGATGTAAAGATGTGAATGAAGCATGTGTTATATTGTATTCTATCCTGGACTCTGTTTTCATTGATAGCGTCCCAAAAACTTTAGCTAAAACTAATAAATATCCACCGTGGTTTAATGGTAATATCATTCGCAGTATAAAGACAAAATCAAAACACTGGCGCAACTTAAAAAAAAAAGGTAACTCATATGAATTCAATCAGTTTAAAATTCTAAGAACAATCATAAAAATCGATATTGATAACGCGCACAAAGAATATCTTATCAATATTGAGAACCAAATTAATTCCAATCCAAATCACTTCTGGTCATATGTAAACAGCAGAAAAAATATATTCAGTATTCCTAGCGTTATGACCTATAATGACTCCATATTAAACGAACCACAAGTAATAGTTGACGCATTTGCTAATTACTTTCAAGAGTCATATTCCGCATCTACAAACATTGCTTATGATTCCCTATATTACTGAAAATGACGTACTCAAGGCACTTAAGAAAATTAAACCCAAAACAACTACAGGTCCTGATGGTATTCCGGCCTTTCTCCTTAAAGATTGTGCCATTCTATTTGCAAAACCGCTAGCTAGTATTTTTAATTTGTCTATTAAAACTGATACTTTTCCAGAAATCTGGAAAATATCTAGGATCTGTCCGGTATTCAAAAAAATGATAGATGTGCTATTGAAAACTATAGACCAATAGTAATATTGTGCAATTTCAGTAAATTATTTGAAAACGTAATATACGATATTCTCTTTAATCACGTCAAATCTCAAATTTGCCTCGATCAACACGGACTCATGCCAAATCGCTCTACCACCAGCAATCTGGTGTGCATCACTCAGTTCATAGCTGAACGGTTGGATGCTGGAAGCCAAGTAGATGCCATTTATACAGATTTTTCTAAAGCCTTCGACAGACTGGACCACGGAATTTTACTGAACAAATTATCCTAATTTGGACTAACTGAGCACTAAACTTTTTTGAATCCTACTTGGTAAATAGACGACTAAATGTACAATACCGTGGATTTTGGTCTATGGATATCTCAGCGACATCAGGTGTTCCCCAAGGTTCTGTGCTTGGGCCATTGCTCTTTAACATTTTTATAAATGATATCGTCATTGGCTTACACTGCAAAACATTCCTTTATGCCGATGACCTAAAAATTTTTACATCTATCACTAGTGCAGAAGACTGTGTTCATTTGCAAAACGATCTTGTACAACTATGGTCTTGGTGTAGCGTAAACAATTTACAGTTAAATATCTCAAAGTATAGCTTTATGACATACACTCGTGCACAAAATCCAATAACATTTATCTATACAATTAATGATGAAGAACTGAAGAGCTATGGTCATTTCAAAGATCTAGAAGTAATATTCGATCCAAAGTTATCTTTTATTAGCCATATCAATCAAATCAAAGCTAATTCCTTCAAAAATTTAGGCTACATTATCCGTAATTGTAAAGAATTTAACGAAAATACACCGAAACTTCTCTTTAATTCATTTGTGAGGTCAAGACTTGAATATGCTTCAAGTCCTGGTTATGAAAATCATAAATATAACATTGAAAAACCTCAGAGGCGTTTTCTTAAATACTCTGGTTCAAAAGTTCTGGAAATTATCCAGAGAGAGGTTTTCCACATTGTGACTTATTACATAGATTCAACACGAGTGATCTTCAACTACGTCGGACGTATCACTCTCTTATATTCCTTTTTAAGATTTTAAATGGCACTATTGACTGCCCTGAAATTCTTAGTTGCATTAGATTTCATGTTCCTAATTTGCAGACTCGCTCGCATTCGTCTCTCTATTTGCCTGCACCAAGAACAAATTTGCTGTTATTTTCTTCTCTGCACCGTATGTGTTCCAACTATGATTCTTTATATAATAATATAGATATTTTTAATTCTAGTATGTCCAAAATGCGAAATGTGGTTCTCAATTATGCACAACAACTGTAGCTTCTAAAGTATTAGATTACAACTCTTAGGACTATACTAATCATAGACTTATTTTGTTAATTTTTATTATCATTTAATTGTTTAACTTTAGTTAAGTTATTTAGTTTTAGTTATTATTTAGTTTTCTTTTTATGTTTGTAAAATTCCTGCCCTATAATTGGATTTCTGTCTGAGCAGTCGTAACCAAAATAAATAAATAAAATAAATAAATAAATGTTTCTATAGCTTGAAATACACGCTTAAGCAATAAGTATACTATGGCTTCTATACAAACATCAATGCTTGAAATACATGCTTAAGCATACTATATACTATAGCTTCTATAGCTAATCTATGTTAATAAAATTGTATTAGCGAAAAAGAATAATTTAATACAAAAACAAATAATAGTGAATATGATACCAGTCTCCTAAATTTCCAGACTAAGTATAGTTGAAGGTGGAAAGCTCTGATACTGCAGTTCAGGCCCCAATTGTCTCGTAGAGCATCCAATCTAGATATCTTTGGTAATTTATTCTTGCAAGACGGCATTTTTCAAAGGAAGTTTAGGTGTAAAGATTGTAGAATAGTTTATAATCTATTTGATTCTTATAATTGACACAAAATCTAAGGCTTAAGTATATAAAAGTTCATAAACGCAGAGAAATATTATCCAACAATGCGGCTTGGAAAAAGTAATGATCGCAAATGTAAATGTAAAAAGACTGCTAAATAAATCTGCTTAATACGTAAAAGTAATTAATACGTATGACTGCTTAATAAATAAAAGTATAAGTAAATTTAGAAGAAATGTAGAAGTAAATTTAGTAGCAAATTTAGAATAATCGTAAATTTAGACTAAACGTAGAATTAAATTTAATGTAGAAGCAGATTTGCAAACTATAAATTGCCAAAAATGAGACAGAAAACAATATTTTATTACCATGTGGTAACGTGTAGTATTTTAATTAGTTATTGAATAAAAAAAAAGAATCTAATTTATTTAAAAAAAAATTAAATTGCGTTAATGACAAAATTGAAAATTATTGAAATTTAAATTACTAATAAATAAAATTTACCTAGTAGCGTTAAATACATTCACGTCTAGTGGATATGAATATAATATAAATTACTGAGGATAACACAGTTTAAGGGTTTGTAGACTCCATCAGATCAAATTCAGCGGGCAAATGATCACTTCGTGATTTTAACTAATAAGGTAAACTATTTTAATCTGAAATAAGGTACCAATATACAAACTTGAAGAATCTAATTTTGTTAATAATATTGAAAGCTGTAAAATGGTACAAGTGTTGCCATCTGTTGATGGGCGACTTAAGCGCACAACCTCATTTTTTAGTTAGGTTTCTTCACTCACAATTAAAATAGTGATAGGTATACAATCGATAAAAGGAGTCTTTAATCAATAATAGTTTGACATTAGTTGAATACCACAGATTAGACAGTTACATTGCAATTTGTATACATAACCAAAAATACGAACTATCGTAATAAATTGTTCACAAACTGTATTGTAAAGATCCAGTAAATATATTACATCATATAGGATACACTATATGACAGGTTAATGCGAAAGTTTCAAAGGTAAGAAAAATAACTACATGTACATAGTAAGAAAAGTATAAAAATGAAATATAAATGAATATAGATGTTTTGTAGGCTTGTAGACCATTAGTTTTGAAGTCCTGTAATAGAGATACATAATTTAGTGTTAAAACATGACTGAGTTCTTAAGATACAAAAATAGGTACAAAGATAATTTCTGATAGTTGAAACAATCTCACTTACAAAAACCGAATCAAAATACTATACAGATCGTGCTAAATATAAGTAAAATACCAGTTACTATATAAAATTGTTAAATGGGCATAAGCCATGTAACAAAGTGCCAAAAAGAATGAATAAAAGATTGTGTTTTTCAAACTCAATGTGAGATCAATAAATGTTGAAACGTTTATGATTTTGAACTTATTTATCTTGATTAACATGGAAAACCTTTTTTCTTAATTACGATAAAACGTTAAATTTGATCGGTTTTTATGATTTTCCGGGATGACGTACGACCGGAAGATGTTAACCGATTTTTAATTTCTTTGTTTTATTTTACTTATCTGACCAAGGGGCAAGTTTTCCGCGGTATAGCGAATAAGAAAATAATAAATAAAAATGTTTTCGATCCACCCTAGTATACAACAACGGCTCCTACTTTTGTTATTATTGCACGTCCATCTTTTGTTATGTTACACTCGGCGCATTCGGCAAATTGTACACATTTTATTCGCTCGAATTGCTTCGGCGTCATTTTGTTGGCAAGAGCTGCTAGTAAAAATAATTGTTAATCACGTCACTTAATAAATCGACTACAACACAAACTGGTAAAGTAAGAAAGTAATCGTGAACATAATTCATTGTACATTTGGAAGCAATTTAGTAATGTTTATATTTAGAGGCAAATAAAAACATCTGTACAGGAGTTAGCAGTCAAGTAGAGAGAGAGAGTTTTCAGGTTTATTAATGATGAAGCTTTTTACTTAATAGCTGGAATCTCACAATCACTGGCGTTTAGCACTCTTTGTGGGGGCGTTAGGGATGGAGGGGGAGGCTATGATGAGTTACTGCGGCAGCTGTCTCAAACCAGCGCTCATTTAGTCCCTTCAGTAGAGACTCGTGTTGCTGCTAATTGCCTACAAACTTACAAGGATCAAATATTAATAGTGCAGTCAATATATATCAAATTTACAGATGATGGTTGAACATCTTGAACCGGTTACTTTATAGAATTTAACCAGTTAAATTAGTAGGACGTCTAGTTATTTTAGAATATTTGTTATTTATATAACAGTTGCTTAAATTATGCACTACTGTTCTGGCTACAGATGGTCAGTTTTGTGAAAAATCTAGATTCGCAGATTTTAACATTTTATTAAACAATTTTCGCGCGAATAAATTAATGATGATGAATGTCTTTTTAATAATCATTATTTCAAGTAAGAACTACTGCTTTTAGATATTTCCAAATAATATATCTAAAAGTACTCTACATACCGGGTGACCCAGGAAGTACCACCCTCCCCCCAACTTTTTTCTACAGTTTTAAAAATAAAATTCTGAAATTTGAGAAATCAAGTATAGGTATCAATACCCACATTTTGACCATTCGGTGGTAAAAAAGTCGCTTCCGGTATGCCGGGAAATTGCCATAACTTTTTTATTTTAAATAGCACCCTGTATATTTAAGTCACTTTTTTCATAAAGCTGTAATTTCTCTTTCAAACGCTTTTTTTCAGATTTAAAATCGGATAAAAAATAACCTTGGAAATGGCATTTATTTGCTATTTCTAGTTGGCTTTGGAATTCAGGAACAAATTAAAAAAATTTCGAAGTAGACTTTGAATTTGAATAAAAGGGTATTTATCAACAAATTAAATATAAAATTGGCCTATTTTGTCCATTTGCTTGGATTTAGAAATGTTTTTTCCAGTTTTGCATTTCATGGAAATTCAATTTGCCATAACACCAATTTTTCAAATAGTACCCTGTATGTTTTATTTTTTATCAGATAGAGTGGTAAATTTGCTTTACGCTGGTTTTACCGATTAAAAATTGAATATAAATTAAAATAAATATTAAGCTTTTTGTAGAAGCGTTTCAAATTATGTGTCTATATCTTGCAGTAAGCCATGAGAAACAGATGAAAAATTGCACACAGCTTCTGTCATAATGTTATTGTTGAGTGAAATAGAGGCGTATTTATTATTTGTAAATTTATAATCATGTGCTTTATTCAAACAGTTAAGTTTAATTGATTGGTCATTTTTAGATCACCTTACTGACTGTAATGAGGCTTGTGAGAAATTTTATAAAATAATTAATAATATTTTTGATATGTGCATTCCTAAAAAAATTTCTAGGCCTAGCAAATATCCACCTTGGTTTTCTAAAAACATTATTCACGATATAAAAATTAAGGAAAAGTTATGGAGAGCATACAAACATTGCATGGATATGAATTTGTACAATGATTTTAAAACATTATGGGCTAAAATTAAAAAAGATATTTCTACCGCATACAAACTTTTCCTAAGCAATGTCCAAAATAATATTCGTTCTGATCCAAAAAAGTTTTGGTCATATGTTAAAGGGAAGAAAGGTGGGAATTCCTTACCTGACACACTGACATTTGAAAATTCGGAGTTTCACCAGCCAGCTGATATTGCAAATGCTTTTGCTTTGTTTATTAAGTCAGGTTTTTCTATTAGTTCCGTAAACGGCTTGTCAGATAATAGCAGTACAATAAATACTTTTTCTATTAGGTATATTTCTGAACACGATGTTTACGAGGCTTTGAGAAAAATGAAACCTAAATTTACTGCTGGCCCAGATGGTATACCTGCTTTTCTGCTACGTGACTGTGCTGTAGTATTTGCCCTCCCGCTCATGAAAATATTTAACATCTGTTTAAATACTAGTTCATTTCCGGATATGTGGAAAATATCTCGAATATGCCCAGTTTTCAAGAAGGGCGACAAAAACTGTGTGATTAATTATAGGCCAATAACAATTATTTGCAATTGTTCCAAGGCCTTCGAAATAGTATTACACAAAATAATTTATGCTAACACTTGCGGGTTAATTAGTGACTCTCAACATGGTTTTATGCAAGGACGATCAACCACTACCAATCTGTTTTGTATGACTCAATACATCTCAGAATCTCTGGATTCTGGAGGTCAAGTTGACGTCATCTATACTGATTTTAGTAAGGCATTTGACAGACTAGATCATGGTATTCTACTGTGTAAACTTCGTCAATTTGGATTATCAGATAAACTGTCAGATTTGTTTGCATCGTACCTACAATGCAGACGACAATACGTAGAGTATCGTGGTTTTAGATCTGATGAATTTATAGCCTCTTCTGGGGTGCCCCAGGGCTCAATTCTTGGCCCCCTTCTTTTCGCTATTTTTATTAATGATATTGTCAGTATGATTGACGTTGTCTGTCTTCTTTATGCGGATGATTTAAAGTTGTATTGTGATATTAACTCTTTTGCGGATTGTCTTAAATTGCAAATGAATCTTGATCGTATCAATAATTGGTGTATTGCAAATAACTTGCCATTAAATGTGCAAAAGTGCCATGTACTTTCTTTTACCAGAAGAAATGAGCAGTTACATTATGATTATACACTCAATAATACGTCCCTGAATAGAATAACTGAATTTAAAGATTTAGGAGTTATTTTGACTCTAAACTTAGTTTTAACCAGCACATTCTTTCTGTTATACTTGCTAGTTACAAAAGTCTTGGTTTTGTCATAAGAAATTCCCACGGATTTAATGATATTAGTCTATTGTTCCTGTTATTTAACACATTCGTTTTGTCTAAACTTGAGTACTCAAGCATAATATGGAATCCAGGGTATCAAACTTACAGACACAGTTTGGAAAATATCCAACGTAAATTTTTAAAATATGTATCCTTCAGGGCTGATGGTGTTTACCCCGCTGTCGGTGCTGATCATTATCAATTATTGGCTAGGTATGATGTATTAAGTTTATCTGATAGAAGGGATATGCATTCTCTTATTTTTTATTTAAAATTATCCATAACAAATTAAACTGCCCAACGATTTTAAGTCAATTAAATTTCAATGTTCCGGTTGTCGCTACTAGACATACGAATACATTTTATTTGTTAACCCCGAGGACCAACTTACTCAAATTTTCACCTCTCCTCTGTTTGTGCAATATTTATCATCGTGTACAGCACAATTTGGATATATTTTATTGTACCATTAACTCTATCAAAAAGCTGTTTTTAAATGCTCAGTAGTGTTTTTGTTGTTTTGTATTATTGTTTTTATTTTTCTTTTGTATTTTTCTGTAAATTTATCTATTTTTTTTTGTAAATGTGTAGTTTTCCCATCCTTTAATTGGTATGTAAATACTGTTGGATGGTGTATTGCAATAAATAAATAAATAAAAAATAAATAAATAAATAAGATACTATTTACGATGCAATATACACAGAATGAAAAGGTAAATTTCCTTTTAATTTACGGCGAATGTCAGAAAGATACCCATGCGGCCACAGATCTATATTAATGAAAATATCCCGATCATCGTCAGCCATACCGGCAGTATTTTAAAATTCTAGAAGAGTCATTCCGAAATGCAGATGGCAGATGACAGATTTATACTCGAATTTATAGTAAGCGAAGAAATTGAGACAAATGTATGAGACAGTAAGACGTATATTAAAAAAATATGGTTTAAACGTTACAAATACGACAGAAATAGAAGATTGTAATTGGTTTACTCAACACGTATACTTAAAAAATAGAATTTTATTTAGCGATGAATCTCGTTTTACAAATAATGGCATAGACATAATCTACATTATTGGTCTATTAATTTACACGAAATGTTTGGAAGTAACCATAGATAGATTTGGAGTGAATGTGTGGGCTGGAATATTCGGTACAAAAATTACTGGTTCCATACTATTTCAAGAACCACTAACCAGCGAGCGTTACTTAAGATTTTTACAAAATGAAATAGAAAACTAACTAGATGAATTTTCCGTCTAAGATTTCAGAAATATGTACTTCCAACAAGATGGAGCACCGCCGCATAATGCTGGTGCAAAGTTTGACAACCGGGTAATATCTACTAATGCAATTATTAGGTGGCCTGCCAGGTCACCAGACCTAAGTCCACTTGATTTTTTCTTTGAGGTTATCTGAAGGACGAAGTATACTCAACGCCGTCTGCAACATTAGAAGAACTCCAAAATAAACTTTTAAATGCCTTTGAATCCATAACTCAAATCATATTACAAACAAACAACAAAAAACAAAGTGTTATGAGAGGGGAAACTATTCGAAGAGAGAACAAGTGTTTTGAAATGGGTGGGCCTCATTTTGAGCACTTGTTATAGGTTTGGTATTTAGTTGTGTTGTATTATTCTATTTATAATTAATAATTTAATTAATAATATAATTAATAATTTAGTAAGTTGCTGTCCAGATAGATATAACATATAAATTGGTTTTGATTGTGTGAATTTTTGTTTTTTGCTAATGATTCATCAAAATTTTTGTTATTGTTATCAAAATAAATTTTCTCTAATCACAAATAACTCATTTGTTTTTCATAGCTTACTGCAAGATATGGACACATAAGTCTAAGCGCTTCTACAAAAAGCTTAATATTTATTTTCATTTATTCAATTTTTCATCGGGAAAAACCAGTCTAAAGGAAATTTACCACTCCATCTGAAAAAAAAAAAATACATACAGCGTACTATTTGAAAAATTAGAGTTATGAAAAATTGAATTTGGGAAAATGGGAAAACATTTCTAAATCCAAGCAAATGAACAAAATAGGCCATTTTTACATTTAATTTGTTGAGAAATACCCTTTTATTCAAATTCAAAGTCTTCCATAGCCTTCTTATTCATTGGTCACCACGTTCGCCAGATCTTACACCTTTAGATTTCTTTTGAGGAGAATTAAAAAAACTGAATTCATTCCATTTGGCTGTTCCATAGTGTAATTTCTTTTTTATTTTGCATATGGATAACTAATTTCGTACTAATTATAAGATGAACTATAAAGAACAATAGAGATATTATATGCAAATGAAGTTATTATTATTATTATCTTGCACAATACATAGATTCTTCAATTGTGATAACAAAACAAACAAAAATCTTTTTTAAGTATAATCTGATTTAAAGATTTCGCGTGCTAATCCAGCTCTGGGCAATCAGGATATTTGATAAAGCCGTTAAAACACTTCCCGTGGCCAAAATATTTCAAGTCGTCAGTTCCCTTGTAGTTAGTTCTATTCAAATATTGATCCCTGTATCGGCATTATTAGCTTTTGAACAGAGTAATTAAAGTCGATTTTAATTAAAATCAGCCTCAGTAAAAATATATGTGTACATATCGCTATATTATTATATGCATTATTTATAGGAACTAATAGAACTTTGTTGAACGTGAAATGATATTAAATAATAATTATAAGGTGCGAATACAGTATTATAATAAATTTAATTATCGATAATGCGGAACCGGTTTAATGTACCCGATAAATGAAATTAGCAGCATCAAATAAAATTAAAACACATTTAACCGTTTTATACTTCTTGTTGTGCTGTTAATGATGTGTAGTTTTCGTTTACGATATAATAAAACTTTAAATGAGGAAGCAACTAAGTACCCTGCTTAGAATTTACGCCATTACGAATTCTAACTTATACTTAGCTCATTGGAAGTCTGAATATATTTTAAAGTGTACTATTTAAGACTATATTACGTTTACTTTGTAGTGTCTTCGGTGCGTTTTAGTAGCTCGACTCGACGAAGTCATATTCAACTTGGGAATTTATTAAACAAAACGTACCAGAATAGCATACGACGAAGATTTTACAGAAAAATAGGTCGTTTTGTGTCATTTATCTGACGTACACGGCTGGCAAAAAATTAAACACAAAATCCTTGTGTTTAATTGTAGGTCAGCTAGTTTTTAGTGACGTCACAAATTATTTTAACTCTAAAAATGATGAGAAAATGAGAATTAGAAAAGTAATTATACCACAAAATGGCGAAATCTAGCTGAAAGCTACTCATACTCAACCATGATGAGGCATATTAACAATTCCTTAAATTCAAGATGGAAAACAAGTGACAGAGAACCTGACGAACATTCAATAAAATATATATATATAGAAATAAATAAACAACACGCTTGAATAAGCATACAGGGTGTCCTAGTGCATCAAAGTCCAATCATCGGCCTTATTAGAAGACTTTGGAAAATTATTCTTTTATGAAAGTGGTATAGTGTCAAAAGGCGCACATTTTAAAAATATTTTGAAATATACAGGGTGATTCGACACAGCGGAATATACTCGAGGTCATGTTTTTAAAATGGAACACCCTATATATTTTTACTTTTATGAATTCAGCGTAAAATTACCTTTCCAACGACCTTCAGATTTTTTTTGACGTGACGTTGCCGAGTTATTTGAAAGAAATATGAAAATTTTGGTCGGAACAAGATTTAACAAATTAATTTGCTGTGTGTGTATTACTATTAATTAAGAAGATTTTCCTGTGTAAAAGAGATTGCTCGCGACAAGCTTTTATATAATAATAATAATATGCCTTTATTACATAGAAAAATACGTATAAAAAATACAAAATGCAAAAGGATGGCGGTATTCATATACGTATTCTTCCATACAACCATCCGAGTACAGAAAAATATTAAAATAAATTAATAATTTCGAAATATCCTTCAGATAATATCAAGCTGATCATGCACAAATATAATACAATTAAAATTAACAGTATAAATACCAAACAAAAACTATCGTAAACAATGAAAAAACAGGCAATAATGGAGTATAATATAAAACATACTCCATATACTAATTTCTCAAACTGAATATCAGATCTTTTGTGTGTTTTTTAAAAGAATGAATTGAGGAGAGCGACTTGACATCATTGGGTAAGGCATTAAATATTTTAACAGCATTATAGCTAAAGGAACGCTGAAACTGAGCTGTTCTATGCTTGGGAACACTAAACAAATCACGTTGCCGAGTAGGACACGAGTGCAGATCACTATTTTTAACTATCTCATATCATAAAAAATATATAATGTAACAAAATTATGGGTTTGATTTACTTCAAAGTTTATTTACTACTTTTTAGGGCATTTAAATAAAAGATTTATTAAAAAATATTTCTTATATAATTTTATTTTTTACTTTTTAGTCTTTTGATATGCTATAATCCCCAGATATATCATAAACGGTAAAGTTGTCCGCGACATTGAACAAAATTTTTGACTAAAAATTCGTAATCTGCTACCCCGAAAACCCCCAGATATAGATTTTGATCGATTTGGACCATAAATGACAAAAGCCGTCCGCCATATTGGCGCCACCATTTTGAGTTTCTGAATTTTTACTAAAAAATTCATAATCCGCGTCCTAGAAAAGTCCCAGATATCGATTTTGAGTTGAGTCGGATCTTAAACGGTATAGTCGTCCGCCATCTTGAAATCGCCATCCTGAACTAAATTTTTGACTAGAAATTCGTAATCGGCGAACCCAGAAATCCCCAGATATCGATTTTGATCGATTTGGATCATAAATGACAAATGTCGTCCGCCATATTGGCGCCACCATTTTGAATTTCTAAATTTTGACCAGGAATTCATAATTGGCGATCTCGAAAACCTCCAGATATCGATTTTGAGTCGAATCAGATTATAAATGATAAAGTCGTCTTCCATCTTGAAGTCGCCATCTTGAACTAAATTTTTTACTAGAAATTCGTAATCGGCTAACCAAAAAACCCCCAGATATCGATTTTGATCGATTTGTATCATAAATGACAAAAGTCGTCCGCCATATTGGCTCCGCCATTTTGAATTTCTAAGTTTTGACCAATAATTCGTAATTAGCGATCTCGAAAACCCCCAGATTTCGATTTTTGAGTCGAATCGGATCATAAACGAAGTCGTGCGTCATCTTGAAGCCTCCATCTTGTTTTTTCTTATATGAAAATGTTAAAGTGTATTGTCACGGGAGGTGCAAAGCTCTAGCTTAATTAGAACTAATCGAAACTTTGATTGCAAGATTCGACCTAAACAAACATTACAGGTTAAATAAAAGCTTTTAAAAATAAGCTTCACATGGCCGTCTGATGATGAGGCATTGTAACTTGTTTTTAAATCTTACATTTTATTTATGCATATAGGATCGTGTATTAAATTTATTTTTTAGAAAAGAGGAATTGGGAGATATCAATGTTCTATATACAAAATTACTTAAATGGATTCCCCGATTATTCATATTAAGCCATTTATATTCATTAATCTTTTGAGATACTTGGTGACACAGGATACATGTAACACTCTGTAACTTTGCTATTTAAGAAGTTAAAATTTTTACAATTCCTAATAATAAAGCCTGAAATTTTTGTGCATGATGCAGCTAGGTTATTTATAAGTTCGGAGAAATATAATTAATTGTCAAATAAGATAATTATATCTTTAGTTGAGTATTGTCTATCCAGTGTTTGATTATTCAAGAGGTAACTAACTACTTTACATTTAGATACGTTTAATTTAAGTCTAAATGTATTATACCAATCCTCGAGTGAATTAATATGAGGCTGAAGAAACATGCAATGACCTATGTTGTTAATTTTGAGATAAATGTTTAAATCCTATGCAAGAAGAAGCTTATCAGAGACAATAACCCTCGTAAGGTCATCAATAAGTAATAAAAATAAGAGAGGCCCAAGATTGGATCCTTGAGGGACGCCTGATACAACCGTATACATATCTGACTTAAATCCATTATATGCCACATATTATACTCTATCATTCAAATAAGAAATAAATAAATGAATTAAATTGCTAGATAACCCTAAATCAATTAGTTTTAGTATTATAATAGAGTGCCTAATGTTATCAAAAGCCTTTGGGAGATCAGTATACACTACATCTACCGGTCTCTGTGCATCTATGGCTTCCGAAATTAATAAAGTACTGCATCTGATACTTTCCCTTTCTGTGTGTTGTTGCTTCTTCTGCAGACGTGAAAGGAATGTTTTCTTTATATGGACTTCATTCAGATATTAGTAATCGATTGGGCAATTGCATCTAAATTAGTATTTCTCTTTAATAATATTTAATAGGATTCAAGTCGGGAGGACTAGGTGGAAGAGTATCGTAATCAATTTAGTGAGTTTCAAGGACGTTGAATTCTTGTCATCAATAAGAAATAAAATATTCGCCAATAGCAGATTGAAGGTTCGTCCCAATATTGTTGACAATATCATTAACATAAAAGAACAAATCTGTCAAGTCATGAACAAATAAGAATAGTCGATAAATAAATAAACATTGTAATGGCATTCTTGATAAAATTACTTTTATTACCAGTACTATTACTATAATTCTTAGATTTATTCCATTCACATGGTGAACCTAGTTTAAGCCAATCTCATTCAGTTTTAGACATCAAAATAATTTGGAGCACGTACACAAAAAACAGTTTAATTTATTTGGATTGCTCCTACTAGTTTTTATGAGGCTGTAAGTGTTGAAAAGCGTTTGAAACGCATCTTTAAATGTTGATTCACACTGAAAGCCGACGTTTGGTAATTGTAGGCGTTTTGAGAAATGTTGTGTTAGGGTTATAATTAGGTGTTATATGCATTAGTATTGGCTTTCCTTGCACTCTACTCTTGACAGTTGAGGGCTCTATAATAAGATCATAATACCGTTGATCAGAACCGTCTGGAGCTGAACGGTAATCATTCGATTTCGATTAATTTCGATTTAGAACACCGACACGTGTTGTCTAGTGTTAATGAAGCTATAATATTGTTGCATTGATCTTTTTAAATACTTGGTTTTATTTTAAAGAAAGTGTTTTTTTGCCTATAGTTAAAATAGAAAAAGAAATACAGCACTTAAAGAACAGCTCAACAAATACAATGCACCCAATGCACCCACACGAATTACCAATACTACCATATCATTGTTAGATTTAATTCTGGTAAATTTTGAAAATTTTTGTGATGTTGGGGTAGTTGATGGTTAAATTTTTGATCATCTTTTAGATCACTGTACAATAATGTTTAATATCACTGAAGAACCGGAAAGGATTTTTAATTACAGAGCCTTAAAGCATATTAATTTTGAAAACTTTCAATTAGATTTAGAATCTATACCTTGAAATAATATTTGTTATATCAATAATATTGGTGAGAAAATTGATTATTGATTGTTACTGATAACCTTTTACAATTATTTAATATGTATACACCTGTGAAATCTATAAAATGTTCTAAAAGAAGTTATGCTCCATGGATATTCTTTCCTATTATTTGGGTTTTCTACCACATGTATTATTATCCTCTTCAAAAACAAATCACCGAATCTACAAAATTATTGGAAAAAAGCCTCTGCGCCCTGCGCTGTGTATGTCAACTACACAGCTTTAAGATTCTGTTTATGTTATTTCCATAGATACTTACTACTTACACAGAACATGGAACTGATGATATTTTCTTTTAGATAATGTTGAGTTTGTTAAGTTCTTCTTTTAGCATTGGTAGCCAGGTTGTACAAATATCTACAGAATAATTCGACGCACTTATCTTCATTTATAAGATTATTGCTGATTCGCTAATTCTTCTTGTTCACAAATCTTTGATTTCTGAATTTCATTCTTTCTAATGTAATTCTTGTGCTTATCCAACCTCACACTGAAAGGTCTGGATGACTCACCCACATAACATTTATCACATTCGCACGGGATATTGTAAATACAGTTTTTTGA
This sequence comes from Leptura quadrifasciata, assembly GCA_963675555.1. Lineage (NCBI taxonomy): Eukaryota > Metazoa > Arthropoda > Insecta > Coleoptera > Cerambycidae > Leptura > Leptura quadrifasciata. Next base: position 4,405,642 of record OY776682.1, on the reverse strand, counting down.
ATTCTGTTCCCTGTTTATCGGTTTTGTTTTTGTTAAAATAAATTTTAAAGTGTTCCCAGTTTGAAATATCGTCCTAACATCAAATTTGTCACCTATACGGCGTAGCTTTTCCGATAGTCGGTATACATAAGGAATTATTGCTGTATAATGACGTTCAGGTTTTTGTCGTACCTGATTGTCCCTATTTTCAACATTTATGAAAACTATATCAACAAAGGCTTCAGGATATTGATTTTGTACTAGAACCTCTTTGATAAATTTTTTCTCGTTATTTAATATTTCATTATTAGATGAAATTATTTTGGCCCTATCGTATAAACATTTTACAACACCCCTTTTAACATTTATTGACTGATTTGAGTTAAAATTTAGATATCTATTAGTATGTGTTGGTTTTCTATAAACGCTTGTTTCAATTGTGTTATTTACCCTTTTAACTAAAACATCTAAAAACAGTAGTTCATTCCTACTTTCTACTTCTAATGTGAATTTAATAGACGGTTCCTTACTATTTATATTTGCCAAAAAACTATCTAGTAAATCGACACCATGAGGCCAAATTGCAAAGATGTCGTCAACATATCTCCATCAGACAACCGGTTTGTTTATACAATTTTAAACATGTGTGTTCTCAAAGTTCTCCATAAATATGTTGCTTAAAATTGGTGATAATGCTCACCCCATCGCCATACCAAAATCCTGCTGATAGAACTCATTGTCCAATTGAAAATAGGTTGTTTTTATACACAGTGTTAAAGAGTTCCATTATGCTATTTACATTTAATTTAGTTCTAGTTTCCAAATTATTATCATTTGACAACCTGTCTTTAACTATTTTTAAGGTTTCATCTACCGGAGCATTGGTAAAAAGACTAACTACATCAAAAGTAACCATCAGGTGTGATTCACGAATATCGTTTTCATAAATTTTTTCTATAAAATGTTTACTATTTTTAATATATGAATCGGTATTTCCAGATAATGGATCAATAATTTTAAGCAAAAATTTTGCCAAATTATGACATGGTGAATTAATAGAACTAACAATTGGTCTTAAAGGAATATTTTGTTTATGTGTCTTTGGTAAGCCATAAAAATGAGGAGGCTTACTATGATGTGGGGTAAGTTTCCTTCGTTCAAAATCATTAAATTCATGTTTGCATTTAAACAAAGTTCTGTAAATTCTGCTCTCTATTGATTTTGTTGGATCTTTGTTTAGTTTTGAGTAGGGTCCCTCATTTACAAGAGTCATGATTTTTGTGTTATATATATCTTTATCTATAATGACTGTGGCGTTACCTTTGTCTGCTGGCAATATTTCTATACTTTCATCGCGTTTTAAAGAATTTATCGATAACTTTTCTTTTGGAGTTAAATTATCTTTAATTTTGTATTGCTTCTCTAAAGCAATTTTTGCCCGTATGCGATATTCATTACCATTATCTGTTGGTAAATTTTTTGCCGTTTTTTCTACTGCCGCTACTATATCAAATTTTGGAACAGATTTCGGGTTTATTGCAAACGTCAGCAAAATCTGTGTTTATTCCGATTTATATTATTTGCAAAACATAACCTCTGACTATTCCTTTGGCGTAAACGTCACGGGCGCAGAGGCTTTTCTCCAATAATTCTATTATTTTGTAGATTCGGTGATTTGTTATTGAAGAGGATAATAATACATGTGGTAGAAAACCAAATAATAGGAAAGAATATTCGTAGAATGCCACAAATAACTTTCAGACAATATTATGCTCCATGGATTACGGATAATATTAAATTTATGCAGAAACTACGTAACAAAACTCTGACTAAATTCAAACAAGCAGTGCAAAATGGTCATTGGTTTTATTATAGATAACTCCGAAATTTAACTAATGCTATCATTAATGCTGAAAAGAAGACTTATCATCATACCTCCCCCGTAAATCATCAAGGGGTGGGTTATTTATCTGATTCTTTTTCAGGAATTTGTCGTAATGGACGTAGGAATTTGTCGCGCCAAGAAACAATTTGTCGCGAATTAGCAATAGAAAAATTAATACATTTTTTGACGAAGTCAGTATTACCACCTCTGTAAATCATCATCAGGGAGTGGTTTTTATGGACTGATTTTATTTTCAGGAATTTGTCGCTAGGGATGTAGGAATTTGTGGTGCCACGAAACAATTTGTCGCGAATTTCTAGTTTGCAAAAATAGTAATATATTAGTAGATGTTTTTTTGGTACTCGACACTACCGCCCACGTAAATCATCAAGGGATAGTTTTCTTGAACTGATTCTTTTTCAAGAATTTGTCATAAGGGGTGTAGCAATTTGTCGTGAATTTCTATTACGCTGAAATAGGACAGTGAATACATTTTCTGTCTGTACTGAGCACTACCACCTCTGTAAATCATCAGGGGGCGATTTCTTGCGTATTATTTGTCACGACAAATTATTTTGATACTCAGAGCCCTGTTTCCACCATTTTAGTCCTTTTCGGAATGTGGTAATGCTAACTTGACTATCAAGGTCGCATTACCATAGATTTTTCTTTCAAATAAGGCGCGACAAATTTTTTTTTTCCGACAAATTTACGACAAAAAATCCATATATTGACATTGCAAAATTTCGATATTGTAATGCTAACTTGACAGGCGTGGACATTCTCCTTAGGCTACACTTGCATTTTCTGTCACAAACTGAAGAATTTCTGCATCTCTAACATGATCCTTCACACGTTGTTCTTGTTTATTGCACTCTTTGCCAATTCTATTGGATACATTATTAATACGCCAAACTTTTATATGGTATATTGGGGGTCGATCTGGATGCCGATTACTAAATTCTGTAGCAGCTTTCCTCGCTGTAGGAGAATTATCACCAACTAATCTAACAATTTTCACTTTTTCCGCAGTTGTAAGCATTTGAATTGAAATAAAATCAAACAGAATGCCAACAGATTTACTTGACAACTAATCTGACATTCACAAAATTTTCTCTAGAAACAAAGGAGTCAGAGCATGCTTATCAAAACGAGAAATTTGGAACAGGAATTTTTTCATCAAGACCTCATTTTTTTAGAATTTAACTAAACTAATTCATTGTTTTTAAATGATTTCGAACAAGTTTTGTTAATAACTATGATTTTTTGATTTTTTTCATATAATTTAGCATCGTAGATGGCCTTGCATTTAAAGATGGAAAGTGATTTTGTGGTCTTAAATAGACCTTGGTGTCCTCTATCTTTTGAAATCAGTTTGATTTAAATCGGACAAAAAACAAAAGAATTATGACGCTGTTACACTCTAAAGTGAGACACATTGTAGTTACCCCGAAATGCTAAGTAATGTCTTGAATGCAGTGCCTCGGCGCACTCGATTGTGCATAAGAAATAGCGGTGTACATTTTGAGCACTTGATGTGACATTTTAAAAATTATTTTGAGGATTAGATACATATTAATGTTCTGTGTGCTATATTCATCTTTATAATAAAATTTTTTTGTTACCTGAATTTACTTTATTCTTTTTAGTTGTGTTAATGTTTTATTATAGTAAATATAAAATTGAGTAAATAATAGTTGGAGATATAAACATTAATATATTGGATAAACAAAATAATATAACACAATCATATTTAAACATATTGTCAACACATTGATATATTTCGTGTTTTAATAAAAAAACAAGAACTGAAAATAACTCAAGTACTACAATTGACCATATATTTATAAAATATAACATTTATTCTGTTGAAAAAATAAAATAAATTATCTATGAAACTACTGTTTAAACAGACCATTTTACGACAATATTAAACTTAAATCTAGATAGCAAAATAAAGATGAGAAATAAAAGCGAAAACACATATTACGTAATAGATTATAAAAAATTACAAGATTTAATATCACAGGAAAATTGGGATAAAATAATATAGAAGAAATTACAAATGTATTAATAAGAATAATACAGAAAGACAGATAAATCAAAAAAAATCATAAACAAAAAAACTACGTATAAAATAAAGTCATGGATAACATAGGGTATAATAATATCAATAAATAAAAGAAATAAACTAAAAAACAACAACAAAGCCTAAATAATAATTTAACATCACTAAACAGTTACAAAAACTATAGAAATAATTTAAATAAAATCATAAAAAAAGTAAAACAAAACTATTATAGTACTAAAATAATCGAGGCAAGAAATAACGTCAAAAAAATCTGGAAAATAATAAAAGACGAGGCAAATATATTTAATAATTATTTTACACAAGTCGGCCTCGCTATGGCCAGCAAAAAAAATTAACACTAATAATTATATGACAAAAAATAATGAAACAGCATGTAATTCAATCCTTTTAAGTGACGAAAATACAAGAAAAATGTAGTAAAAACACCAGACGAAAGACTGATCCTACTTAAAAGAGCTCTCGTGTCTTTCGGCTGATGTTTGTTGCAATCGAAGCATTAGCGTTTTGATGGTAATATGCAATTATTACACTTAACGCGCCAGGCTTGTAATTTGTAATTCAGCGCTCGGCGGGGCACATAGCCCGGAGTGGTTACATTCCCTATAGTAAAATAAGGATTTTATAGAGGAGTTTGCAACTAAAAATATTATGTTTTAATATTCCGCCCTCTAAAAGCACATTTGAACTATGCTAAGCCCAGTCAGGCTATTTATTTTTCGATTGCAATAGACACTGGACCGCTAGATGGCGCCTGCTGACTATTTTACATGTCGCTACAAGATACCGAACTGTACTAAATAGTCAAGTGATCCTCGTGTCGGTCGTCACATACCTACCATGCACGGACGAGAGCCAACAGCTCGAAACTGCAGTCTGCAAGTGGTGTGTGACGACTGGCACGAGAGCTCCTTTAAGTAGGATCAGTCTCTCGGCTGGTGTTTGTTGCAATCGAAGCATTAGCGTTTTGATGGTAATATGCAATTATTACACTTAACGCACCAGGCTTGTAACTTGCAATTCAGCGCTAGGCGGGGCACATAGCCCGAAGAGTAGCTGTTGGTTGCAGTCTGGTTACGTTCCTATAGTAAAATAAGGATTATATAACTATCATTGTTATTATATAGGGATCAATCTTACACAAGACAAGCTTCTTGTTAAGCTTAGTGTAAGAACTCATATTATTAGATACATATTTTGTAATTAACTTTGTAATATCTTCAAAACTATCTTCAATTTGAATAAATTATTGATTTTTTTAATTGTTTAATTTAATCATACTTCTCCACGGCAAGTATGATGCTAATTAAAAAAAATATTGGTTTAAAAAATTATGTATTTTTATGTTGTTCAAATTGATGGACGCGTAATTGCGAGCAATTATTGAAAGAACACGACCCAGAGTTAAATTCTAAACACTGATCTCTTTGACATAAACACTTTTCTTCACTGTAACTCAAGCAATCTTTGGGTTGACTCCTCATATGGACAGCCTCTCAGAAATGGATTTTTTACGTCTAAAATAGCGTCAGTGCACACGTATGTCAACCAGATTTACATAAAAGTTATACCGTTTAATGTGTTAAAGGGAGTCGCGTCTTTAAACGTAATTTATGAAATTGGACGCCCCCGTGTCAGCAAAAAATGCGTTTGTTCGCATATTTCAGCGTGATATTTAGTTAACAATTTTACAGGCAATAAAAATGATATTAGCGTTTCAAAATGGAAGATGGGAAATAACTTCATCAGAGAGACTCGTGTTGTCACAAAGCAACTAATAGATTTCTATTTGTGTTTTGTTCGTGTCACGCTCTATTTGTTAAAAACTTTTAATGTGGTATAGATAAATTTATAGTCAATAAAATTATTTTTAGCTATATATCGTTTAAGCCGGACCTGCCTGTCACATATGTTTCAGCTAATTTCTGAAAAGTGGTACGCTTTCTGTTTTCAGTTCAATGGCGTGGAACTTATATATTTCTGCAAACATAAATTTTAATAACGCCTCTTCATATATTTGATACAAAATTTATAAATATATCCAAACATTTAACTCCGAGCCGTATTTAAAAGGGTTGTTAAATCTTTTTTGAGAGGTATTAATTATTATGAACTATTTCTGCTCGCTTAGCACAGCCATCACGTGCTCATGAGTTTCTTTCCAAGCATATCACAGCGTAAATCGATAATTAGGAATTCAGATACTGGTTTCTTTCAGTTTGTGCAATTTTTTATATACTTTTAAAATTAGGCTTTTATTATATAAAATGTTCTGCTGAACCCAGGTAGCCATTTTATATCATAGTAAAATAAGGCAAGTGCTGTATAACATATAAAACTATTTGACTTTTCATTAGAACGTTCTTGAAACTTTTATACATGGTGAAGCAATAGTACAGAGTTATTCACTATATTGTCTGGTCGATTGCCGAGTGGGTTAAGGCGCGAGATGGTAATTGCGATTAATCAGACAGACATCGCACCACCGGGTTCGAATCCCGACTCCGGCATTGGCATTGTCGGAGGAAATGGTTGTATGTCCGAGTTTTTTCAATGTGTAGCCCCCTTCCACACAAGCCCCTGGCTTCTGGAATTGGGGGTTGTCTAATTTCTGTGGTGTTTATTTATTTATTTATTATATTGGCCCCCTTTTATTTCTGTTTTATTGAAAATAGAAAAAAAAAGTTTCGTATAAAAGTTGTAAGACCTTACCTGTATTTTATTGGAACGTGATCAAAAAAACAATATTTTTAGATGACCTTACTGACTGTAATGAGGCTTGTGAGCAATTCAAAAAACAATTAATAATATTTTTGATATGTGCATTCCAAAAAAAATTTCTAGGCCTAGCAAATATCCACCTTGGTTTTCTAAAAACATTATTCATGATATAAAAATCAAGGAAACGTTATGGAGAGCATACAAACTTACCATGGATATGAATTTGTACAATGATTTTAAAATATTACAGGCTAAAATTTAACAAAGATATTTCTACCTCATACAAACTTTTCCAAAATAATATTCGTTCTGACTTTAAAAAGTTTTGGTCATATGTTAATGAGAAAAAATGTGTGAATTCCTTACCGGACTCACTGACTTTTGAAAATTCCGAGTTTCACCAGCCAGCTGATATTGCAAATGCTTCTGCTTTGTTTTTTAAATCAGGTTTTTCTATTAGTCCCGTAAGTGGCTTGACAGTTAATAACAGTACAATAAATACTTTTTCTATTAGGTATATTTCTGAACATGATGTTTACGAGGCTTTAAGAAAAATGAAACCTAAGTTTACTGCTGGCCCCAATGGTATACCTCTTTTCTGCTACGAGACTGTGCTGTAGTATTTGCCCTCCTGCTCATGAAAATATATAACATCTGTTTAAATTCTAGTTCATTCCCGGATATGCCCCAGGGCCCAATTCTTGGCCCTCTTGTTTTCGTTATTTTTATTAATGATATTGTCAGTATGATTGACGTTGGCTGTCTTCTTTATGCAGACGATTTAAAGTTGTATTGTGATATTAACTCTTTTGCGGATTGGCTTAAATTGCAAATGAATCTTGATCGTATCAATAATTGGTGTATTACAAATAACTTGCCATTAAATGTGCAAAAGTGCTATGTACTTTCTTTTACTAGAAGAAATGAGCAGTTTATTATTTTACACTCGATAATACGTCCCTGAATTTAAAGATCTAGGAGTTATTTTTGACTAAACCTAGTTTTAACCAGCACATTCTTTATGTTGTACTTGCCAGTTACAAAAGTCTTGGTTTTGTCATAAGAAACTCTCATGGATTTAATGATAGTAGTGTATTGTTCCTATTATTTAACACATTAGTTTTGTCTATACTGGAATACTCAAAAGCACAATATGGAATCCAGGGTATCAAACTTACAGATATAGTTTGGAAAATATCCAACGTAAATTTATAAAATATGTATCCTTCAGGGCTGATGGTGTTTATCTGGCTGTCGATGCTGATCACTATCAATTATTGGTCAGGTATGATGTATTAAGTTTATCTGATAGAAGGGATATGCATTCTCTTATTATTTTTATTTAAAATTATCCATAATAAATTAAACTGCCCATCATTTTATGTCAAATAAATTTCAATATTCTGGTAGTCGCTACTAGACGTACTAATACATTTTATTTGTTAACCTCGAGGACCAACTTACTAAAATTTTCACCTCTCTTCTGTTTGTGCAGTATTTATCATCGTGTACAGCACAATTTGGATATATTTTATTTATACCATTAACTGTATCCAAAAGCTGTTTTTAAATACTCAGTAGTGTTTTCGTTGTTCTCTATTATTGGTTTTTATTTCATCTTTTGTATTTTTCTGTAAATTTATGTGCTACAATTTTTTTTGTAAATGTGTAGTTTTCCCATCCTTTAATTGGTACGTAAATACTGTTGGATGGTTTATTGTAATAAATAAATAAAATAAATATCATGTATAGGTCACGTGATACGAAATAAATATGTTTTTTTTTTAATGGAACACCCTATATATTATTGCATTCTCGAGAAGCACTTTTCCCCTGATTTCAAATGTATAATATTGTATAGGTCTGTCTTAAATACTTCTTGACATATTAGACATTTAAAATGCAAATGAGCTGCTTTATTGCAAGAAGAGTGAGCGTGTCAAAATATAAGTGAAACGGAAATAACAAAGTAGGCCACGAAAATAATTATTTTATTTTTTATTCAATTTTGACATTTCAAACAGTCATTATTAACTGCATAGCAACAACCGTAAATAGTTTTTTATTCACTAGTAAATTAAAAAGTTTTTCTACAACTGCTTTGAAAAGTGCCACGTTTGGAAATTAATCACGTGTAAATAATTAATATGATATTAGAATTAACTTCATATTTAATTTATTAAAAAACAGATTTAACAAAGCAAGAGAAAACCCTTTATAATAAAATAATACTACATAAGTAATCAATCAAAGAAATTGTTAAAAGCGGCCACCATTATTTTCAATGCAACGCTCATAGCGTCCTCTTAAGTTTAGAAAAATATTGCAAATAGTGTTATTGTGGTTTCTGTTTACGTTGTTAATTTCTTCTTGAATTTTTGCTTTAATGCCTTGAAGATTGTGGTTATGATTAAAATGGACTTTGTCTTTTAAAAACCTCTATAAAAAGCTCTAATCTGATCTAATGGCGTCAAATCAGGGCTATTTGGTGGCCATCGAATGGTCCCAGCATTGCCTATCCAAATGGGAAATTGATTATTTTAATATTCCTGCACTTTTAAAACGTTATGTGGAGTCGCTCCGTCTTGATGCCAAATCGTTCTAGACAATACGTCCATAAGGAATTCTTGAATTAGACGATCTACCTCTTTTAAAATTATTTCGAGATATGTTTGTCGTGTCAAAGTAAAATTCATAACATATAGGCCCAACTATTTTGTATTGAAAAATTTCTCACCAAACGTGGATTGATTTTCTATCCGATTTTTTTACTTGCTTGACTTGCTTGGCTTTGGTTTTATTCTCCCTGGAACGTCTGTTCTTTCTATGTAAAACTCCCGCCGCAGAAAAATTTGACTCATCTGTCCACATAATTTCTTTAAAAAAGTCAGGATTTTCATCTAATTCATGGAGCATGATCTGACAAAACTCTAGTTACATTTTTGGTCTTCATTCGGTTCCCCGACAGGTAATACTTTGTAAGGACAATATTGATTCTTTTTAATAAAAGTTCCTTGAATGTTGGAATAACATTTTTCCATTTCACGACAAATCTTTTCCGTAGAAACTAAAATGAGAAAGTACGTAAATAACAATTGGTCATATATATATAAAAATCACCACACATGTTAAAAATTCACCTTGAATCCAAAAGTGTAATAATATACAGGGTGTTCCATCTGAAAATCAAAAGTCAGGGTCACTTCCGGCGAAACCGGAAGAGGTATCAAATAACTTCATATGTCAACAAATGCAGTTTTCGGAATGGCTCTAGACCTCTTAGTTTCATTTCGATATGTTCAAAAACAAGAAAGTTATGAGCCACTAGTTTGTGAAACCCAGTATGTTTACAAAAATTTTACTTTATAAAAATTTAATTGGTTCATACATAAACTTCAAACCATGCAGATATCATTTTTTAGTCGAGACCTAAAATAATAAGTGAAAATATAACCAGTAACTAACTCTTCTATAGGCGGGTGTAGATTTAAATTACATTCATCAATAAATGCTTATACGCGGAAATGCTGTTGTTTGTATTATACAATATTAATTTGTTTCGTAGTCATATTTATTTAACATTTAACTTAAATAGAAGTAGTTTGTGCCAAATTGTGATGGGTTAGCAAATGATCTGTGTTTTGTTAAGGTTTGTTTTCTCCCAGTGTAACTAATAAAACTACACAGAAACCTTCCATCAGCTTGAATTTTGGCTTAATTATGGCACGAGAATTAATTCACAATTCATTTGATATGTTGTGTCTAAGTAAACCACAAAATTGAGGAGCTTTTTCATTGAAACAAGAGGTAAGCATGAGAAATATGCCTTCCCATCGATCTGGCTGTTAATTAAGTATCATCAAGCAACAAGGGATTTTGACAACAAAACGTTTTTTAAATTCCAAAAATTCCGAAGCTATTTGAAGAGATTAAATGTTACTCAGAAAGAAGCCAAGGCACTTACGTGACTACAACCTTTTGTGTTCGAAGCATTTCCTTGGAACTTTATTTAATTTTAATATAATAAAAATAAAAACAATGGTGTTTAATCAGGTACATACAAATCTACATAAACAACTACAAGTAGTTTGTAAAACTCATTCGCAAATAAAACAAAAATTATGAATCACTAGTTTTCGTATCTTCAATAATAGTATTTACTTATACTTCTGGAAAAATTGTATAATGTTTCGAGAACAGCAAATAATTTAGTTATTTTAACTCTGTCGATTATTTCTACAGTGTGTACGTCTAATACCGCAATACTCTGTATTTACAGGGTGGGAACATACATTGAAGAATATGTAAACATTATAATAAACAGGTATTACAAGATAACAACATACAGGCTTTCCATTTTATCAGGGCCCTCGAGAATATCTCACTTAATATCGGTCGTACAAAAAAAATATTTTTACGAAAATTGTGCCGAAGATTTTCACTCATATTGATCGTTATAATATGTTCGTTACATATTGCCAATGCAATTTTAACTCTGGATTAGCTCAAGTAGAATATAGAAACAGATTTCCACAAGCACTACAGCCGAATAAAACTCTGTTCAGAAAATTAGCTACGAAACTGAAAAATAATGGTTCATTTTTAAAGAAGAAGACAAGGTTGAACAGTGTTACTGATAATGTAAATAAGGTAAACCGAGTTATTAATTATGTAAGAAATAAAAATACAGAAAATTTGGAAACATCATTAAGAGAAATTCAAATTGCTTGTCATATAAATAAAACAAGTGCCAGAAAATTTTTAAATAAAAATGGTTACCGGTGTAAAAAGCCAAAAAAGTTCACAATTTACAAACGGGGACAAACCAAGGAGGACGACTTTTTGTAGGTGGCTGTTGGAAAAGAAGCGTGCCGATCCATTAATATGTAGTAAAATACTTTGGTCCGACGAGGCAAATTTTTCCAATAATGGATTTTTTAATCGCAATATTCATTACAAATGGACTCCTGAAAATACACACTGGCATAGACCGACTGGGTTTCAAAATCGTTCTTCAATAAATGTGTGAATAGGTATTTTAGGCACCAATTTAATAGGTCCTTATTTTTATGATGGTCACCTCAGTGGTCAAAGGTACCTAAAGTTTTTGAGAAATGAATTTAATGAATTCTTAGATGACCTACCTTTAGAGAATCGACACAACTTTCAATATTTTCAACAAGATGGAGCTCCTCCCCACAATTCCCAGATTTGCCTAGATTATTTAGCCGAAATTTTGCCTCAATATTGGATAGGTACCAATGGATTTATTCGATGGCCCCCTCGTTCTCCAGATATAACCCCAATGGATTTTTTTCTATGGGGTATATTAAAGACAAGGTGTTTTCGACGACACCGCAAAATGTAGAGGACCTAAAAGCTCGAATTCGACAAACATGTATTACAGTTACCCCCGAAATGCTGAGTAATGTTTTAAATGCTGCGCCTCGCCGTGCTCGATTGTGCGTAAGAAATCGCGGTGGACACTTTGAACACTTGATATGATATCGTAAAAATTATTTTGAGTTTTAGATAAATATTAATGTTCTGCGTGCTATATTCTTTTTATTATTAATTTGTTTTTGTTACCTGAATTTACTTTATTCTTCTTAATTGTGTTAAATGTTTTATTATAGCAAAGATTTGAACAACTTATTGAATTATTTTATCGTTTTATTTAATCATACTTCTCCACGGCAAGTATAATGCTTGTTAAAAAAACAATGTATTGGTTTAAAAAAAATGTTTTTATAATTACTAACGTAGAACCAATGAATAAATATGGCATGTGATATATCGTTGAAAAGGGAGGAAAATATTCTATTTAATGGAGCCATTTTCCGCCCGTTTCAAAATAATTTTTTTAACAGACTGAAAAGTAAATCTCAATATACAGCGGTTTTGAAAAAATTAGATAAAACCTCGTTGAAACGCCCTGTTTTGCAAAAAATTTTCGCCTTAGAATTTTTCTCATATCTCTTCAAATAACGGAGATATTTGGCCTAGACGTTTTCCGCATTTTCGATATTTTCCGCCATAACTCTTAAAGTAGGCCATGGATTTCAAATGTCTTTAAACCATTTTGTAGGTTATATAAATCGGCACAATTTTCGTAAAAATATTTTTTTTGTACGACCGATATTAAGTGAGATAATCTCGAGGGCCCTGACAAAATGGCCAGCCTGTATATCACAATAATAAAAAAACAAATAAAATAAAAACACATTAAGACAGAACTACTGCAGATTAGTTTGGAAAGCGGAACTTATAAATTATAAATCAAGTTGTTTAATTGAACGAATGCTACAGTTGAATATATCAAGCTGATCTTTCTGTATATTACAATTTATACACATAAAATATAGAGGGGAAAATTTTAATAAATTAGTTCGAAGTGCAGGAAGATAAAATGTTTCACAATTCCGAATTATTGAATGCGCTATACTTCTATTTTCCAAATTAGACATGTGAAATCATTCCAACATAACACTCCGCGGGTATCCAATTATTGGATAAATATTATCTTCAATAAAGTACAAATATTTAACAAAACGGCGCTGAATATTCTCAACACTATTTATGTAAATAGCATATCCTGGGGACCATACCACCGAGCAGTATTCCAATTTTGAACGTACAAATGAATAGTACAGAAGTTTCATAATATCAGTATTACTGAACGCTTTGCAGTTTCTAATTATAAAACCTAAACTCTTTAAAGCCGATGCGATGGTGAAATTAATATGTTCCTTAAAACTTAGACACTTACCAGTTATTTAACATGTTTAGGTTATTCTGAAGATTTTCACAATCTTGTTAGTCTTCTATTACACAATATATTTTCAAATTATCGGCATATAGGAGACTCCCTATATTAAGATTATCTGTAATATCAATCATAAAAACAATAAACATAAGCGGGCCCAGTACAGAACCTTGGGGTACACCGGAGGTGGCTAGAATGTCAAATGATTTGTAACCACGGCATTCAACATACTGACTCCTATTCTCTAAATATGATGAGAAGAATTCTAACTGCATCCCTGACAATCCAAACTTACCCAATTTTTCTAACAGAGTACAGTGATCCAGGCGATCAAAGGCCTCAGTGAGATAATATCGACTTGCCCGTTTGCATCCAATTCCTTAGAAATGAATTGAGTGATACATGCAAGGTTAGTTTCAGTAGATCTACCGGGAACAAATCCATGTTGGTTACAAATAATTTGGCCATGTACGTGACTGGATATGCAAATACAAAGTGATCTCAAAGACTTTAGCGAAATTGCAGATGATTGTAATGGGTCTATAATTTTCGACCACGCACTTGTTGTCTTTCTTAAAAACGGGACATAAGCGCGAATATTTCCACACATTATATTGTTGTGAGAGGACCGGCGAAGATGGCTGCGCAGTCTTTGACAAATGCGAGATTATCAGGTCCTTTAGTAAGCCTAGGCTTGATTTTCTTCAATGACTTAAATACTTGTGTCCGAAAATGACGTTAGAGACAAATTGGTGCTATTTACCGGCGTCTTCGTAGGAATGATATATATCTTCTTTATTGTTAGGTTTTAAATATGCAGTTTGAAAAAATGTGGCGAAGGCATTAACAATATCCTGGGGATTCGTACATTGGGTATCATTATATGTAATATTATTGGGAATGGAACTGCTACCTCTTTTACCGTTAATGTAAGTCCAGAATCTTTGTGTATTGCTTTTTATGTTTTCTTGTATTTTCAGTAGATAGTTTTCATGTGCCTGTCTTAATTCATTCTTTATCCTTTTTCTTATGTCACTAAACTCTTTGTAGATATTAGTATTCTTTGCTTGTTTATATTTTTTCCAGATAATACGTTTTTTTCTTTATGTCTCGTGCTATGTTATTTGTGTACCGTGGGCGTGGTGAATATTTAGATTGTCTGGGAACATATTTGGGATCAAAAATTTCAGTCAATTTTGCGTAAAATTCAGAACATGCGATGTTAACATCTTTTAGTTCATTTAAGAAGGACCAGTCTGTTTTGAATAAAAGGAAAATTTGCTTTTTTAAAATTGTAGCTTTCTGTTGAGTTACATGGGAAATTTTCAGACTGAGAAGTATTTATTATTATTGATATATCCAAAGGTGGATGGTGTAAATCTTCAGTCAGTAAATACTCTAGAGATCTCGTAACACGGCAGTCTTTGTTTGACAATACTAGATCTAGCGTAACGTTATTGACATTTGTAACAGTGTTAAATTGTGTAATGTCAAGATATTGGGAGAACTGAGAGTTTGCACGTATGCTTGAAACAATGTTAGCGTTATTCTATTCTGGAATATTAAAGTCTCCTATAAAATAAACGTCACCGTCATTTAAATAATTAAGTAATTCAAACATCTCAAACAGTACTGCATATGAACCGCTGGATATATTTGGTGGTATATAAACAAATAAAATAAAAAGAGTTTGGAAATTAATTGATATTTTAATATCAACTATATCAATTTCAGGAAGATAGTCACGAATAAATTTGAGATCAAGTTATGTATATTCTTTATGTAACACAATTACTACATCGCACCTTTACTTTTACTTGTATTTACAAAGTTATGATCACAGCGTACGATATTGTAAATAGGGGACAGAATTTCCGTATTTGAAATATGCGAATCTAACCAAGTCTCCGTAAACGTTATGTTCTAATGAAACAAAAGTTGAAAAATTTGTATTTTTAATAACATGGACAACATCGAATAATACAACAACAGCTTGCTAAATGGAATAATGTAGTATCTAACCAGAAACATATTAAACTTGGTGTCCCTCGAGGATCGGTTTTAGAACCTATTCTTTTTATTATTTATGTCAACGGTCTCTTCACAAATAAATATTGATGATAACATTCTACCTGTTGCCTATGCTGATGATACAACTTTGCTATTTAATAGTAAATTTTCAAACGAAATAATAAATGATATTGAATTTGCTAAAAGTCTATTACAAAAATGGCGTTCTAGCAACTTCCTAAGCTTGAACTTGGACAAGGCACTTGACGTTGCAGTGGTACCATCTAGTGGTAAATGTAAGATCATTAGGTGTCTTTCTTGATAGCTCTTTAACTTTTACACATCATACTAATAAACTGTGTAATCGATTATCAACTTAATAATTCTTCTTAGGTAATTACAAAATGAACTTGCTAATTACTTAAAGATTTATTTTCTATTTTTTATAGTGTAATGGTGTATGCTATTATTCAAACAACTGAAATTATAGCTTCATTTTAAATAGTGACTTTCATAAGGTCAACACAAGACAAAAAGACAAAATAGATGAATATTGTGCCAGATTAAAAATGACAAGTGAATCGCCAAGATTCATAGAACCAAAATTATTTAACCGTTTGCCGGATGAACTAAAATATATCCAAAGTGAGTATTTATTTTTAAAAAAATTAAAGCATTTTTATCTGACAAATGTTATTATTCTGTATCAGAGTTTTTGCCTCTTAGGTTTAAAATAACAAATATGAAGCTATGTTTTATATATCTTTTTATTCTGGTTTGTTTACAAACGTTTGCAAATTATTTATTGTATTATGTGGATATATCATATATGTTTATATTTTATACTTCTGTTTTTTGTCTTTCATGTTACATGTTACATTTTGTGTAATTGTAATTTATATTGACTTGTTCTATTCAATGTTTTGTAATTGGCATAAAGAATTAATAGAGACTAAACAAAACTAAACTGAACTGAACTGAACTAAACTAGACTATTGAGTGAAAATTCATATCACTACACCTGTTATAGTTCTACTTAGGTAGTCTTATACTTTTTTTACCAATATATGCAATAAAAAGAAGTTATGGCCAAAAATAATAAATATTTTCTTATCGGATCTCTCTCTCTCTTGGATATTCCCGCCTTAACCAATATATTAGACATAATTAAGGACAATTCCATTTCCATTATTTTCCAAGGTAACCAAAATACCCCTCAACATGTTTTGTCGCGGCTATATTCCATTTATAGGGAATAAAACTCAATGAAGTTTCCATTAAAATTACGCGACAATAATAATTTTTAGTACCTGATAATGGCACACCAAATGCAAGAGTTAAATGTTATATATCTCGCATATTGGTTGATTTAAAATTTACTCTCATTCATGCCTCCATTTATTACTCTACATGTAAAGCAGATGTCCCGACACTTATTTGAAGATTTTTTATGATGCGCTTCCTGTTATTTCGATTTTAAGAGCTCCATTTAAAAATGCAATAACACTAAAATCACCGCAATTATTCTAATTAACAGCTACAAGTTATCCAGGAATTTAAAAGTAATTTATGTATTACTTTGCCCCAGAAGATAACCATATTTTTTAAAAGAGAAATGGGTTTGGTTATTTTTTATTAGGTAAAGGTGTAATAACTGGTGATTATAATATTGATTACTCTAAAGATATATTTTATGGAGAGAAAGTGAAAGATATTATACATATATCAAAATAGTCTATATCAGTTCATAAATACCCTAACAAAGTTAACAGAAACAAGCTCTACATTACAATTAGAAATAAAAAGATGCCGAGCTATGGAAAAACTTAAAAAAATATTGCCTGAAGAAAGCGAGTAAATATGTGAAAATATAATTTTTGATTGGACTATAGAAAAATGAAAATGTTATTGCCGAAAAATTTAACCTGCACTTTATTGAAAGTATAGACACTACAATAGATCCATCAATATGCAAAAAAATAATTATTATGTTAATTGGATGGAATCTGCGGTAGGCTCTTGATGAAACATATTCAATATAATAATTATAAATATTCAAAAGAATAGTTACAATACGCACTTGGTTTATTGTTTCATTAGTTTTGTTCAGATTTCTCTGACATATGTTTCGGCCTTGCGACCATTATCAAAGAGTCTTAAAAACTATCTCTCTTGTAAAACTTTAAAATCCTGTTGCTGCGCGATTGGAATCGTTTGAAGCACTTCTTATGGTTGACTCCTTAATGCTAAAACTAATGCCATAGCCTTTTCTTCATTATTTCAGTTTTTAGCACAAGTAGCTTCTTCAAACTTCTTATATGTCGTCCATGAAGTTTGACTGTCAAAGGAGGACGGTGTTAATCTAGGACCTGATGACATTACTAAAAGGCTTTTTTCCTCTAGTGGCGTTTAAGCCGCTTTACTTCTCTTTCAACTGCATGAATTCCCTCCGTATCACTCATTTCTCCTTCGACGTCGGTAACCTTTACTTTAATGCCACTAACTTATCCTTCAACGTCACTCGCTTCAGTCTTTATGTTGCCCATATCCTTTTCAATTCTATATTTGAGGTCTTCGGTGGCTGAAAGGACTGCGTTTAGTTGCACCTGTATAATATCCTTAATTTTTCCTGGCGCGTCATTTCTTCCTGTTTTTCCTCATCACGTCTTATTTTCAGGTCTCCCATCATTTTTCTCAGCTCTTCTAGACGTCTTCTTTCTTGTTCTTCTTCACGTATTTCTTGTTCTTTTTTTTAGTCAGAAGAACAGTTAATGGAGTTACCGAATTACAGTTAGATAATATGCTCAGAGCTACTTTCATAAAAAGACGATTGTGCAAAGATAATGATGGACAACATTTTGAGCATCTAGATTAAAACGTATTTATTGTGTTTAGTGCTTCAGTAAATCTTATATTTTAATTTCGTTCCTTCGTTGTAAAAATGTATTACATAGTGTAATGGTTTTTCATTAATTTTGTTCAAGTGGGTTTTATTAATGTTTTTTATTTATTAAAAAAATTAACTTCTCTTTTATGTCATTTTCACCGCCTGCCTACTAAATATTTTTGTTGCAGTAAATATTAACAATGTTCATTACTATCTAATAATTTTCGATACTAATTTTAGTGAAGAAAGCAAAATAGGATAGGTACAGCAATTGTATTGGACAAAAATAAAAGATAAATAAGGATATTGTCTGAAAGTTATTTGTAGCATTCTACGAATATTCTTTCCTTTTATTTGGGTTTTCTACCACATGTATTATCGTCTTCAAAAACAAATCACCGAGTAAATAATATAAATCGGAATAAACACACAAATAATGTATTTCGCGCTGACGTTTCGGAAAGTAGTCTCTTTCCGTCTTCAAAGCTTTTTCGAAAAACTCTTATTTGTTGTGTATGTTAAATACACAGCTTTAAGATTCTGTTTATGTTATTTCCATAGATACTTACTACTTACACGGAACTGATATGTGTATAAAACAACCTATTTTCAATTGGAAAATGAGTTCTATCGGCAGGGTTTTGGTATGGCGATGGGGTCTCCATTACAGAAATTTTAAGCAACATATTTATGGAGAACTTTGAATAGGTTCAAAATTGTATAAACAAACCGGTTGTCTGGTGGAGATATATTGATGACATATTTGCAATTTGGCCTCATGGTGTTGATTTACTAGATAGTTTTTTAGAAAATATAAACAGTCAGGAACCGTCTATTAAATTCACATTAGAAGTAGAAAGTAGGAGTGAACTACTGTTTTTAGATGTTTTAATTAAAAGGGTAAGTAATACATGAAACAAGCGTTTATAGAAAATCAACACATACTAATAGATATCTAAATTTTAACTCAAATCAATCAATAAATGTTAAAAGGGGTGTTGTAAAATGTTTATATGATAAGGCCAAAATAATTTCATCTAATAATGAAATGTTAAATAATGAGAAAAACATTATCAAAGAGGTTCTAGTAGAAAATCAATACTCTGAAGCATTTGTTGATAGAGTTTTCATAAATGTTGAAAATAGGGACAATCAGGTACGACAAAAACCTGAACGTCAGTCATTATACAGCAACAATTCCTTATGCATACGGACTATCGGAGAAGCGGCTATAGGTGACAAATTTGATGTTAGGACGGTATTTCAAACGGGAAACACTTTGAGATTTTTTAACAAAAACAAAACTGATAAACCGGGAGCAGAATTCAAAAAACTGTATTTACAATATCCCTTGCGAATTGATATATGTATGTGGGTGAGTCATTCAGACCTTTCAGTGTGAGGTTGGATGAGCACAAGAATTACATTAGAAAGAATGAAATTCAGAAATCAAGGATTTGTGAACATGCTTGGGAAAACGGACATAGTAAAAACTGAGACTCGACAAAAATTTTAACTAAGGAGGCAGCTAACAAAAAAAGAAAAATTAAAGAATCAGCAATTATGATAAATTTGTATCGAATTGTTCTGTAGATATTTGTACAACCTGGCTACCAATGTTAAAATAACAACTTAACAAACTCAACATTATCTAAAAGAAAATATCATCTGTTCTGTGTATAGTAATTATCTATGGAAATAACATAAACAGAATCTTAAAGCTGTGTATCCAATATACACAACAAATAAGAGTTCTTCGAAAAAAACTTTGAAAACAAAAAGAGACTACTTTCCCAAACGTCAGCAAAATACATTATTTCTGTGTTTATTCCGATTTATATTATTTACTCGATGATTTGTTTTTAAAGAGAATAATACATGTGGTAGAAAACCCAAATAATAGGAAAGAATATAAATATTTTTTAATTAGGGCAAATAAAAAATTGGTTTCCTATTTGGTTTTTATGACATCGTGGGTTGTTTAGAGATTTTTTTTTGAATAAGAAGAAAAATCTAGTTAGGTTGCTCAGCTACTGATTGTGCCCAAAAATATATGAGACACAAAGTTGCGTACCAGATTTCTTTGGATATCCCGGCACGCTAAGCATCAATATCTGCCAAGATTCATATCATGGCCACCTAGACATAATAAACTAAAATGGCTATTAACTGCCATATTAAAACCAAATGTCATGTTGTGATATATGGTTGAAAAGAGAATTTAAAGACGAATCAGATAAGTAAAAAAATATATATTTTATATAACAAAATTTCGAACATTCTAGAAGAAATGTTGTTCATCGTTACAGGCCAATATTATTTTTTCTTGAATATAGGATGTAAAATTATAGAATTCTATTCATTTTAGTGCTGTAATAGTTGCATTTTCAATATTGACGTATACATGTACTACAATTCAGCTTCCCTATTACTGCGAGAGGTTCACTTGATAACGGGATAACCTGAAATAAATGCTTCAGTGAATATGAATCATCTTGCAGGTCTCTGCCTCTAATTGGCCCAGATCCCTAACAGCTCAACTTTCCACCCCAAAGGAGAGGATAGTATTGATTTGAAAGTTAATAAATATATGTTATTATTATCTGACAAATTTGCCCAATACAAGGGGCTGTTCCCAGTGCTGTAATGCGATGCCTTTGAAAAATAATCACCTCGTATATTCTTTAAAAGCAAAAGGTTCTAAATATTGCTTGAAGCTAGGATGAAATGAATGAATTTCATTTGATTGCTTTGAAATAGCTTAAAATAATAAACGCGGATTAAATTAACTCGTCTACATGAAAAATACATAAAAACTAGAGCTCGATTGGTATATCGATGTCGTGACATTTTGAATAATGGTATGCCAAAATCACAACACAGCTCGTGGGCATTTTCAATGTTAATTGTATTATTTAACAACCAACCACCAGTAAAAAAAACTAAAAGCCGCTGTAGCATCAAATAAACAAAATAAACGTTTGTGTATTGATTGATGATGAATTTGTTTGTTCTTGGATATGCACGAATGTATGTTTTTGTAAAGTAATTACTGGATTTTATTGCTTTAATTAAGGTTCATTTGGCATACTGGTTTTACGTAAATTAGCCATAAATTATTTGCATACTGAATTGATAATTAATTGCGCAAGTTTAATACATTTAAAATGGGATTATGTTTGCAAACGGTTCAAATTAATTAAATTATTGACAGAGTCGCATCTGCTATTATAATATCATAAATTAAACTTCATTTAAACAGTTTTATTTGACAGGTCAGTGTTGATCAGTTTTTCTCATAGCTAATTGTACACCATATAATTATTGTGTGCACCATGAATCTAAACTTAACTAAACCGATGTCCAAATGAACTACCCGCTTGAAAATTTCCCTCAAATTTTGCTGATTTCCCAAGTAACAAATTAAATGCTATTTAGTCTGAGCCTCGTTTTATAAGGTTTTATAAAGGATGTTTGCGGATTAATTAGGTTTATTTGAAACTAAACGTATTTCTAGAATACAAGAATTTATTGATAAGCCTTAGAGTATATCTTAAAGTTTATAATAATAATAATATTTATTTCTCCATTGAAAACATATTAAAAAAATGTACAAAAGATCAGCGAAGAAAGTGTCAAAATGAGAAAATCATTGAAAAAAGAAAAATTGATCAAATATTGCAAACGTATTTGCACATACAAACTATGGTGTACACAAGTCAAGTTAAAAAAAATAACATATAAATGGATAGAACATATAAACAGACATTCCTTATCCTATATCTTTTTTTTGCAAATTAACTAAGAAACTCATCAATAGTATAACAGTTTTTCTCGAGTTACAATCTTTTGAGTTTGTGTTTGAAAATGTGTATACTGCCAGAGACTTTAATGTCTTCATCGAGAGAGTTGTATAATTTACAGCCCTGGTACAGAAAGCTTTTCTGGAACATACTTGTTCTATGAGAATCGGGGAGTAAAAGATCTCTGAATCTTGTTTCATGGAAATGCCTGGCTTGATTTCTTACGAATATAGATTTATTTTTATTAACATATAAACATACCTCAAAAATATATAGGCTAGCAACTGTTAGAATTTGTAACTGTTTGAAGGCATCACGACAAGTTTCTCTGTAACTCAGACTGGACAAAATTTGGACAGCATATTTTTGTAACAAGAATACTCTATTTACGCTTACACTATTACCCCAATTCATGATTCCGTACCTGAGATGGGATGAAATTTGACATAATAGACCGTTTTAAGAATGTCTTGGCTGCAGTGTTTTGACATGAATTTTAGAGCGTAGCAGCTAGTTTTTAATTTTTTGCACAAATTTTCAATATGGCATGCCCATTGCATGTGTTTGTCAAAAGTAACACCCAAAAGCTTATTAACGTCACAGGTTGCTATTTCGGAGTCAGTCCCATCAAAGAGTTTGAAGGTTTCGGTATTGTTACTTAGTGAAAATTGAGTTGAAGCCGTTTTTGTGTTGTTTAGATTTAAGTTATTTTTTTGCCCAGCATACTATTTCATCATATACCCTTTCAGTGGTCATCTTTGCCTCAGTTAGGTTATTTCCTATAATTAAAACATTAGTATCATCGGCATAACAAACAACATGAACATTAGGTATTTTTTGTAAATAATAAATTATGTCATTAGCAAATAGTATATATAGAAGTGGTCCCAGGATTGAACCTTGAGGAATTCCTTGTTTAATTGCACAAGCTTTACTTTCCACTCTCTCTTCCATTTTTACCTTTTGAGACCTATTGTCAAGATAGAAGGTAAATATTTGGAACGCCGTTCCTCTAACACCATACCGTACAAGTTTAGCTATGAGCAACTGATGATCAACCAAATAAAAAGCTCGTGAGAAGTGTATAAAAAAACCTACAACAATTTTTTTATTGTCTAACGCTTTAACAATTTTATGATGGAATTCGCATAATGTAGACTCAGTACTTTTGTTTGCGGTGAAACCGTGTTGCCCGGTAGAAAGCAACTTATTTTTTTGGGAAAACCTTTTGAACTTTCTCTGGTAGTAGTTTTGTAAAAGTTTTATTATTAATGTTAAAAGGAATTAACAAAACAGTTTGGTTTTAAAAAAGCCTTCGAATGTCAATTTAATCAATTTGGCAACTATAAAACTATGAGGCGTTCAAATGGTTTTAAAATTGCTTTATAAAATATCCATTCAGATCTCCTGTATCCTCTTTTAAAACCTTCTCCTAAGGAAGCGGTCTCTTGTCAAAATATTCGGGAAACGTTCGAACAATTATAAAACCACTTTAAAACTAAACAGTCTTATAAAGTTTCTGACTTCAAACACTATAGTTTTAACCAGATTATGAGACTTTATTAAAGTCCGACTTGATCTATACATATAGTTTTAACTAGGATTTTTTGGAAAGAGACTACTTTCTGAAACGTCAGCAAAATACATTATTTCTGCGTTTATTCAGATTTATATTATTTGTTAAAAAAAATAACCTCTGACTGTTCCTTGGACGCAAACGTCACAGGCCCAGAGATTTTTTCCAATAATTCTATTATTTTGTAGACTAGGTGGTTTGTTTGAAGAGACTAATACATGTAACACAAATAAAAGGAAAGAACAAAATATTTCTTGTTAATTTATTTTTTAATTACGTACATTTTTTTTTCCTTTTTGTATATTTCTACTATTTTGTAATTAGGTTGCACGACCAGTCGAATAGTGTAAATGAATGAATGAATAAATATAAATTAAGTGTCTTTTTATGGTATCCCATGACTCCCTACTTGGGTTAGTGCGGCCCTGCATGTTGGCGTGTTTTTCTTTTCCGTGTGTGATGGCTGGAAAAATCGTTTCCCCTTCCATTCTCCTGCAGTTTTTTCAAGCATAATTTCGTCTAAAAGGGTGTAAATTAATTTCAATTGTAAACAAATGAATTGTTGATGCGATATTCAAGATTTAGGAGATGGTTTATTGTCACCCTAAAGTGATAAACTTTATAGGCCACTTAACGGTGACGGTGTTGCTCAGAAACACGCTTGAGTTAACGTGTAAAGGAAAGTTCAGGTTCTCAACTTTATGAAACATTTGTTAACACCACGCTTGAAGTTGGGGTCGCATATGCATCTGGGTGTCGATGTCGCGCACCGAAAAACTGTATTTGTCATAAAATTGCACTGATTCAAGGAATAGAAATATTGCAACTCGGAGCAGCCATAGCGCTGAACAATAAGATTTTTATTCGGAAAATTTGCCTTTTTTTTAATACATTTATTTAACGTCGGCCTATTTCCGCTACTGAGGCCTATCACCGACGCCTGTAGACGAGCTACCCCCAACCAGGAATTTTGCCGAACCTCTTCCCTTAAGAAGAGTAGGGATTTTTTACTTGCTTAACATTTAATAGACAAGGGACCGACGGCTTTACATCCCCTCCGAAGGATGGTATATCCCCTATACAACCCTCGCCTAAGGTTGTATAGCTTCCGCGCATACACTGATATACAAGCCGCTGGAAGATGTGTGAGGCGGTCTTCGTTGGAACGGTCACCCATCCAACTACTAACTGCGCCTGACGTTGCTTTACATCGCATATCAAAGTATGTACATAGTAAAGACGCACCTACGCTCGCCTCTGAAAATTTGCCTTGTATAACATATCATTCACCAAATAATACGATTTTTAATCAATATTTTCAATATGTACATTGTACACTAATTAACAATCGAAATTCAAAATTTTCATCGGGATTTATTCATCTGGGGGCTTTACGAATTACACTGATTCTGAAAACGTAGACAATTTATTTAGTGAACATATTATACTGTTGAAGGAATGCCATACTATGCAGGGTGCGTTCGACTTAGATATCTCGAGTTTTGTGGTAGCTAGAAATTTGATATAGCAACATAAGTAAACTAAATAAAAGGGGAAACTAGTTTCAAATATACAGAGTGGGGTAATACTGCGTTCGACATAACATAATTTTTTCATAAAAAAAAAGTAATTTATGAAAGATGTTCAAATTTATTGCCATTTTTATTTATTTATACACAAAGAAACCTATTAAGCAAATCAACTCTGCATAGTTTCAGTGGTATACTCGGCCGTGATCTTCTATTGGTTCTTTATATACTTCATTTTTTGAGTAACCCCACAAATAAAAATCTAATGGAGCCAAATCAGGATGTCTAGCGGGCCGCCTAAGGAAATCGTTTGTACCTATGCATCTTCCTGGATAAGTATGGTGAACATAATTAGTAATAATAGTAATACCTTTATTATTCGTAAAAACCTGTACATAAATGGTACAAAATGGCATTGGATTTGTCATAACAAAAATGAATTTAATCAGTTGAGATACAGCAAAGTAGTGGAGGATGCGAAAAAGAAAAAATTAATTAATAAAATTAAAATTATCCATAATATTACCATTACAAACAATACAAATTCAGTAAAAGTATTTAAAAATTACGTCATATGTTTAATTAAATTTACAAAGGTAAGTTGATAAAAATGGGTTAAAATTTAAAATAAAAGGACAAATATACAGGCTGTCCATTTTATCAGGGCCCTCGAGAATATCTCACTTAATATCGGTCGTACAAAAAAAATATTTTTACGACCTACAAAATGGTTTAAAGACATTTGAAATCCATGGCATACTTTAAGAGCTATGGCGGAAAATATCGAAAATGCGGAAAACGTCTAGGCCAAATATCTCCGTTATTTGAAGAGATACGAGAAAAATTCTAAGACGAAATTTTTTTGCAAAACAGTGTGTTTCAACGAGGTTTTATCTAATTTTTTTCAAAACTGCTGTATTTTGAGATTTACTCTTCAGGCTGTTAAAAAAATTATTTTGAAACGGGCGGGAAATGGCGCCATTAAATAGAATATTTTCCTCCCTTTTCAACTATATATCACATGCCATATTTATTCATTGGTACTACGTTAGTAATTATAAAAACATTTTTTTAAACCAATATTTTTTTTTTCACAAGCAGTATACTTGCCGTGGAGAAGTATGATTAAATAAAACGATAAAATAACTCAGTAAGTTGTTAAAATCTTTGCTATAATAAAACTTTAACACAATTAAGAAGAATAAAGTAAATTCAGGTAACAAAAACAAATTAATAATAAAAGGAATATAACACACAGAACATTAATATTTATCTAATCCTCAAAATAATTTTTAAGATATCATATCAAGTGTTCAAAATGTTCACCGCGATTTCTTATGCACAATCGAGCGCGGCGAGGCACTGCATTTAAAACATTACTCAGCATTTCGGGAGTAACTGTAATACATTCCTCTTGAATTCGAGCTTTTAGGTCCTGTACATTTTGCGGTGTCGTCAAACACACCTTATCTTTAATATACCCCTATAGAAAAAAATCCATTGGCGTTATATCTGGAGAACGAGGGGGCCATCGAATAAATCCATTGGTACTTATCCAATGTTGAGGCAAAATTTCGTCTAAATAATCTAGGCAAATCTGGGAATTGTGGGGAGGAGCTCCATCTTGTTGAAAATATTGAAAGTTGTGTTGATTCTCTAAAGGTAGGTCAAGAATTCGTTAAATTCATTTCTCAAAAAGCTTAGGTACCTTTGACCACTGAGGTGACCATCATAAAAATAAGGACCCATTAAATTAGTACCTAAAATACCTATCCACACATTTATTGAAAAACGATTTTGAAACCCAGTCGGTCTATGCCAGTGTGTACTTTCAGAAGTCCATTTGTAATGAATATTGTGATTAAAAAACCCATTATTGTTTTATTTATACGACAAGCAATTTGAATTTCTCTTAATGATGTTTCCAAATTTTCTGTATTTTTATTTCTTACATAATTAATAACTCGGTTTACCTTATTTACATTATCAGTAACACTGTTTCAACCTTGTCTTCTTCTTTAAAAATGAACCATTATTTTTCAGTTTCGTAGCTAATTTTCTGAACAGAGTTTTATTCGGCTGTAGTGCTTGTGGAAGTCTGTTTCTATATTCTACTTGAGCTAAACCAGAGTTAAAATTGCATTGGCAATATGTAACGAACACATTATAGCGATCAATGTGAGTGAAAATCATTTTTGAAAATTCTAAATTCTTAAACGAGTGTGATTGAGTGCGAGTTTAAGTTTTAACTGAGATGATCTGTCAAAAAATTAAATTGTCAAGTTTGTTCATAGCCAACTATTTTAAAATAATTGAAATAATAGTGAAATCATGAAATACAAACAAATGGATATTATACTTAAATTAATTGGTAAAGACATTTTAACTTTCTGTGCAAGGAGTGACGCTTTTATGGAGGACCTCTATACATTGGCATAGCTGCGAATACTCTTTCCATAATTGCTCCATGTTGCTTCTTGATTATTATTTTGTTTTTGTTACCTGAATTTACTTTGTTCTTCTTAATTGTGTTAATGTTTTATTATGGCAAAGATTTGAACAACTTATTGAATTATTTTCTCGTTTTATTTAATCATACTTCTCCACGGCAAGTATAATGCTTGTTAAAAAAAAATTATTGGTTTAAAAAAAAATGTTTTTATAATTACTAACGTAGTACCAATGAATAAATATGGCATGTGATATATAGTTGAAAAGAGAGGAAAATACTCAATTTAATGGCGCCATTTCCCGCCCGTTTCAAAATAATTTTTTTAACAGCCTGGAGAGTAAACTCAAAATACAGCGGTTTTGAAAAAAAATAGATAAAACCTCGTTGAAACACTGTTTTGCAAAAAAATTTCGCCTTAGAATTTTTCTCGTATCTCTTCAAATAACGGAGATATTTGGCCTAGACGTTTTCCGCATTTTCGATATTTTCCGCCATAACTCTTAAAGTAGGCCATGGATTTCAAATGTCTTTAAACCATTTTGTAGGTTTTATAAATCGGCACAATTTTTGTAAAAATAATTTTTTTTGTACGATCAATATTAAGTGAGATATTCTCGAATGCCCTGATAAAATGGACAGCCTGTATATAGTTTGTTTGAAAGGTAATGTGAATAATGTGGTAATGAAACTTTTTTACAACTTATGGTTATACCGGAAATTAGAATTATTATAAATATTGATTAAAAATATGTTCCATGCATTTTTTTCAGTGCAACCATAGTAGCAATAAAGGAAATATTAACTTGGGCGAAAAAATCTATTTTATATTGATAGTTTTCATTGAAATGCTCTATATAAAAACTTCCGAATAAAATTTACACGTGGTTTTTAAGATGTACTTCCAACTGTTAACATGGATAATACCCGGTCCTTCTTACACACTTTATTTCGCTCTTCCAAGTGCAGCAGTTGAGTTTCCTGGCAATTCATTTCGTTTATAAAATCCTCTCTCATAATTGCATTACCTTTTAGATGAAATAATTGCATTTTCCGATAATTTCCCATTCAGTTCCTAATTGTTTATTCGGAAAAGCTAACAATATAAAAAATCAAACCTATTAAAACCTTAATTACCATCCAGTTGATGTAGACGTGTTTACAGAAGATAAATCTCAATAAACGAACGCCTCGTTGAGTCGAGTAAATGTGTTTACATATAATTGTGAAAAAATAACACAAATCAAAGGGGGCTATTAATGGTGGATGTAATTTACTCTTTGTATTTTGACACTTCGTATGCATGTTGCCAAATGAGCGGTTAAGGTACAGGGTGTTGTCAGCTTATATGCTTCAAAGTTGTTAAACGAACATATTTATGCATTCGTTCAAATATCGCCTCTTAACCTTTCTAGCGTACTTTCTCACAATTAAGCACGGATATACCATAATCATAAAACTAACAAAGGTTATACCTTTAAGGCAAAAATGCCGACAGGCTTGAGGAAGTAATGGCCAATTACAATAGCCAACCGTAATTTGGAAATTACGCTCATTTACCCATTCTTCGAGAGGTAGACGAGAGACTGCCGAAATGTAGGCAAAAGAGGTCAGTCATATTTCTGTTCTCAAACAATTCACTTCGTATATGTAAACTTAAGATTCGTAACCACTTTTTGTTAAAGTTTTGTTTAATAAATAACTTCTTCTGAAGAACATTTAATTAGTTGTACCCACACAACAGCCTTAAAGAAAAAATACTAATCAAGACAATTAGGGAGATAAAGCATTTTTAAGCGGTGAAAGTGCTTGAATATTTGACTTTTCCTGCGAATACTTGGTTAGTTACAAGAGTTAACGGGGCAAGGACTTGTTTTATTATTTGGCCAATAGTTGGAGGAGTGTGGCATAATTGTCTGTTATAGACTTTTACATGTTCTTTTGAACTTGTTGTTATTATGGACTCATATTCAGGTAGTTGGTTGTATAATTTAATTCCATTGAAATTGATTTGTTTCTGACAGATTGTTTGTTTGTATTTTGGAGTTTGATACGCGTCGTTAGATCTATGTTTCATATTAATGGTTTACCGGCGATCTAAATGTATGTTTCTTGTTGTGAGTATAAACTATAGCCGCATGCATATACAACCCCTTCACACTCAGTATTTCATTATTAATAAATATATTTCCACAGTTGTATTTACTTTTCCTGTTAAAAATTGTCCGTAGTATATAATTCTGTGTTATCTGGAGAGGTTGGAGGGTTACATTGTAGGCTGACCTCAGACGCTAACACCATACGTAATTAGGGATTCCGCTAGGCTGTTATATGTCACTAAGAGAATATTTAACATGGGTATCTCATTTTAGGTGATAATCGTAATTAACGCTGAGGTAAGTGATAGTAGTAGTGTTTAGAATGTAAAAAATTCGTTTATCTATCTATAGGAATAGATCTCACCATTTGGGGTAGTCCTGCCTTCGTTGGAAAAAGTCATAAATTTAGTCTTTGCTATATTTAGTTTTAACAAATTTGTATCTAGCCAGTTTTTGACTTTATTAATTGCGTCAGCCGCCTTTTGTTGATGTTGCATCCAAAGGTCTTGCCCAGTAAATCGTTAATAATTAGCAGGTATAAGGTAGGACCTAAGACTGTTCCCTGTGGGACTCCAGTTTTTATTATTTTTTAATGCTAAGAGTATTGCCAATTTTTACTTTCTGGGGTCTATTTGACAGATATTGTTTTAATAAGGTGTAGGCAACCTCTAATTCCCATCTTGTTTAGTTTGCCCAGTAACTGGCAATGTGACACCGCATCGAAGGCTTTCTGTGGATCCAAAATATAGTACTGTTTTTGTATTTAGTTGAACCGACTTTGTGTTATATTTAATCGTACTAGTAGTACAGTAAACGAAGGAAATGGCATGGAAAATTTTGGACAGTTTGGGATATTTAGACCCTTTATGTAAAAACATGCTCTGGTCACGGGAAAAATACTAAGATAATTCCAAACATGTGGCAACATGTTCTTATATACATATATACGTATTTTTTTGCAATAAATGCAAATATCTCGTAAAATAAGCATTTTTTGAAAAAAATACAAGAATAAAAATGTTTAGAATCGTCTCTTCCATATGACCATGGTAGTAGGTTTGCAATTTTCCCTTTAGTTTTTCGGAAAAAGGGAAAAACTAACATAGTGCGTTAATTCTCCGTTTTCTCGAAAAATTAAAATAAATATATTCTAAACAGCGTCACTGTATAGAAAATGCAATCCTAACCGCTTCTTGTTCTTATAAATTTTTTGAGGAAACGCATAGATAGTCAAAGAAAACTATAAATATGTTTTTCCGTTTTTCCGGAAAACTAAAGGGAAATTGCAAATCTAAAACCATGGTCATATGGAAAATGCGATTTTAAACACTTTTTGTTCTTGTATTTTTTTTCATAAAAATGCTTAGTTTACGAGATATTTGCATTTTTTGCCAAAAATGCATATACAGGCTGTCCATTTTATGAGGGCACTCGAGAATATCTCACTTAATATCGGTCGTAGAAAAAAAATATTTTTACGAAAATTATGCCGATTTATATAACCTACAAAATGGTTTAAAGACATTTGAAATCCATGGCCTACTTTAAGAGTTATGGCGGAAAATATCGAAAATGCGGAAAACGTCTAGGCCAAATATCTCCGTTATTTGAAGAGATACGAGAAAAATTCTAAGGCGAAAATTTTTTGCAAAACAGAGTGTTTCAACGAGGTTTTATCTAATTTTTTTCAAAACCGCTGTATTTTGAGATTTACTCTTCAGGCTGTTATAAAAATTATTTTGAAACGGGCGGGAAATGGCGCCATTAAATATAGTATTTTCTTCCCTTTTCAACGATATATCACATGCCATATTTATTCATTGGTACTACGTTAGTAATTATAAAAACATTTTTTTAAAACCAATAATTTTTTTTAAACAAGCATTATAATTGCCGTGGAGAAGTATGATTAAATAAAAGATAAAATAATTCAATAAGTTGTTCAAATTTTTGCTATAATAAAACATTAACACAATTAAGAAGAATAAAGTAAATTCAGGTAACAAAAACAAAATAATAATCAAGAAAGCAACATGGAGCAATTATGGAGAGAGTATTCGCAGTTATGCCAATGTATAGAGGTCCTCCATAAAAGCGTCACTCCTTGCTCAGAAAGTTAAAATGTTTTTAACAGTTAATTTAAGTAAAATATCCATTTGTTTGTATCATGATTTCACTATTATTTCAAATATTTTAAAATACTTGACTATGAACAAACTTGACAATTTAATTTTTTGACAGATTATCTCAGTTAATACTTAAACTCTCACTCAATCACACTCGTTTAAGAATTTAGAATTTTCAAAAATGATTTTCACTCACTTTGATAGTTATAATATGTTCGTTATATATTGCCAATGCAATTTTAACTCTGGATTAGCCCAAGTAGAATATAGAAACAGATTTCCACAAGCACTACAGCCGAATAAAACTCTGTTCATTTTTAAAGAAGAAGACAAGGTTGAACAGTGTTACTGATAATGTAATAAGGTAAACCGAGTTATTAATTATGCAAGAAATAAAAATACAGAAAATTTGGAAACATCATTAAGAAAAATTCAAATTGCTTGTCATATAAATAAAACAAGTGCTAGGAAAATTTTAAAGAAAAATGGTTACCGGTGTTATAAAGCCAAAAAAGTTTACAAGCGGAGGATAAACCAAGGAGGACGACTTTTTGTAGGTGACTGTTGGAAAAGAAGCGTGCCGGTCCATTCATATGTAGTAAAATACTTTGGTCCGACGAGGCAAATTTTTCCAATAATGGATTTTTTAATCGCAATATTCATTACAAATGGACTTCTGAAAATACACACTGACATAGACCGACTGGGTTTCAAAACCGTTTTTCAATAAATGTGTGGATAGGTATTTTAGGCACCAATTTAATAGGTCCTTATTTTTATGATGGTGACCTCAGTGGTCAAAGGTACCTAAACTTTTTGAGAAATGAATTTAATGAATTCTTAGATGACCTACCTTTAGAGAATCGACACAACTTTCAATATTTTCAACAAGATGGAGCTCCTCCCCACAATTCCCAGATTTGCCTAGATTATTTAGACGAAATTTTGCCTCAACATTGGATAGGTACCAATGGATTTATTCGATGGCCCCCTCGTTCTCCAGATATAACCCCAATGGATTTTTTCTATGGGGTATATTAAAGATAAGGTGTTTCGACGACACCGCAAAATGTAGAGGACCTAAAAGCTCGAATTCAACAGGCATGTATTACAGTTACCCCCGAAATGCTGAGTAATGTTTTAAATGCAGAGCCTCGCCGCGCTCGATTGTGCTTAAAACACTTTGAACACTTGATATTATAATATATCTTAAAAATTATTTTGAGGATTAGATAAATATATGTGTGCTATATTCTTTTTATTATTAATTTGTTTTGGTTATCTGAATTTACTTTATTCTTCTTAATTGTGTTAATGTTTTATTATAGCAAAGATTTGAACAACTTATTGAATTATTTTATCATTTTATTTAATCATACTTTTCCACGGTGAGTATAATGCTTGTTAAAAAAAATTTATTGGTTTTAAAAAAATGTTTATATAATTACTAATGTAGTACCAATGAATAAATATGGCATATGATATATCGTTGAAAAGGGAGGAGAATACTCTATTTAATGGCGCCATTGCCCGCCCATTTCAAAATATTTTTTTTAACAGCTTGAAGAGTAAATCTCAAAATACACCGGCTTTGAAAAAAATTTTCTCGTATCTCTTCAAATAACGGAGATATTTGGCCTAGACGTTTTCCGCATTTTGGATATTTTCCGCCATAACTCTTAAAGTAGGCCATGGATTTGAAATATCTTTAGACCATTTTGTAGGTTATATAAATCGGCATAATTTTCGTAAAAATATTTTTTTTTTGTAGGACCGATATTAAGTGAGATATTCTCGAGGGCCCTGATAAAATGGACAGCCTGTATATGTATAGAAGACCATGTTGCGACATGTCTGGATTTTTTTAGTACTTTTCCCGCAATCAGAGCATGTTTTTACATAAACGGTCCAAATATTCCAAACTAGCCAAAATTTTCTCAATTGGCTGCCACTTTGAGCTTCGTTTACTGTAGTTATAGTCTGTATTCCTGTGAGTTTCTACAACAGCCGGACTTGGAGCGCCGCTAAATGATCGCGCCTCCCCCACCATGCGTCACTTCCCCTCCGCTCGAGCGGCTGAACGTCCAAAATTCAGAAATAGCCCGACTTTCATCTGAATTTTTGAAGTACTAAACGAAACCTTACAAACATTTAAAAATAATAGGTTGTAGAGAATTTCATCAGGAACAAAGAGCTTTTTGAAAAATTGTTCTATGATCATTTTTTACTATTTCCACGCTGTTTTTCGGAAACAACTTTTTTATATTGTCGCATTTCCGCTAAAAGTTATGAATATTTTTGCGTAAAATTTTTAGTGTAGGTAGGTACCAACAAAAGCTACAATTTAAGCTTCCTACGATAATTAAAGTCTCTGTAATTAAATGGCAAAAATGGCCATGTTTAGTGGTTTTTAATTTTTTGTGCAAAAAGTTATTGACCGATTTCAGTTGTCAAAATTCGTTTTTTTCGTCTCTTTACGAGCTATTTGGTAGTATTTTTTGTATGAGAAAATAATTTTCTTTCGCATCGATAACGTGAAAATCGGCACTTTCATGCCATTTTCTCCAAATAAAATTTGCTTTCCAAAACATATACTACATCTAATTCCCAATATTTTTCTCCTAATTATTACGTTCACAAAATCCACTGAGGAAATTTTCGAAAAAATAAACTATCTGACCTGGATTATTATTTGACGTGTTCTTGCGTTTTTTTGCAAAAAGGAATTCATAAATGTAAAAATATACAGGGCGTTCCATTAAAACAAAATGACCTCGAAGATGCTCCGCTGTAGCGAGTCACCCTGTATATTTCAAAATATTTTTAAAATGTGCCTCTTTTGAGATTATACCACTTTCATAAAGAAATAATTTTCCAAAGTCTCCTAATACGGCCGATATTGGACTTTGACGCACTATTGGGACACTCTGTATATCCAAATTTATTTAAACTGGATAGTTTTTATTGAAATCTATTGTATGATTTGGATGAATTAATTAGTAACTATAAAATCCTAATAAGTTAATTAAGAAACGTTTCAAGTAGCTTTATAAAAATATAAAAAATTTCCATCAATTACATTTGATTATGAATTATGTTATTGTATAATAACAAAGGGCTTTATAGAGTCGTTAATTTATCATCAGAGAATTCGAGGTAATCGATGAATAACAAATGAATCACGAATAAACGAGCTCAAGTCGATCATTTGCATTTGAACGCTTAACGCTTAGCGATCCACCAGCTGCGGTAAATCACAGAGAGAACAGAGAAGGATGTTAGATGGCCAAACCAAAATAAGGCAGGATATTCGAATTTCAAACGATTAGCACCGACCCAACCGGAAACGGCTAATTACGCTTGACGTTAACCACTCAACTGACACTAGGGACGTGTGCCCAATGTTTACAATACTACTGCAATAAAAAAAAAACAAATATTTAGACGAATTATGTGCTTGGCTCCAGCTAAGCCGATTTTTCACTGTTTATAACAAAATTAATCAACGTTGCTCGAATAAGTCAACAAGATGTCAGAGAGGTATTATTACAGAACTTTATCGGATAGGTATATTATAACCGGACGCCTCGCCTCGTTCAACGCCGCGCAAATATTTATAGTTTAGGTACGCCAGTGGTGGCACATACGCGGAGGCCAATTGAATGGAATATTTTCAACCCTGTATTACTTTCCAAGGCCTACAATGATTCGATATGCAATACCGAAAGTGAAGAAGGAAGGAGTCTCTCAATGATAATTCTTACAGCGATCTGCAGCAAATTGTTAATAGTTTTCGGGCTTACGTTACTAGTGTTTATTTACCGAGTGACCCCTCAGCTCACAATAATAACAGTGGTGATTGTGTATCAAATACTTGCATCAATATATATTTTTTCAATGAGAATGAAGTTGTTGGAGCCATATGTAAATTAAAGTTTTTTAATTAGAGATTGTTCTCGAATTTTTGTTACCCCACTTTTAATAATATTCAGTCTCATTTTGAGTACATCTACATTTCTAGAGTGTTGGAAACTAACTGGAGTTTGTCCTGTGCTAAAAAATGGTTATATAAATTTCTTAGATAACTATAGATCTATTTCTATAAATTCTAATTTTGCGAAGGTTTTCGAGATGTCCATATACAGTCACATATATCCTTCAATAAGAAACTGTATATCTGTGTCACAACATGGATTTATCAGCAAAAAATCTGCTGTGACTAATTCATTCGTTGTAACTCAATACATATCTAATACATTGGATTGCAGGGGCAAGTTGATGTGATATATACAAATTTCTCGAAGGTTTTTGACTGCATAGACCACTCCATTCTCATTGCTAAACTTGAGATGTTTGCTGTCAGTCAGTACGTCACTGTTGGCGCTATTTAGCTCATATCTAACAAATCGACTGCAATTGGTAGATTATAATGGTCACAAGTCTGATTTGTATGGAGTGCCACAAGGGTCAAATCTCGGACCGCTGCTCTTTTTAAATATTTATCAATGATCTAGCTCAATCAATCGAATGTAAACAACTACTGTATGTTGATGACCTAAAAATATTTAGCGCTATTTCAGAGTCTGATGACTGCCAGGTACTCCAGCTTCAGCTTAATAAAGTAGTAGAATGGTGTAGTATTAATAAATTGCCATTAAATATTTCCAAGTGCAAAGTCGTAACTTACTTATGTAAAACAAATGCCCTAATCTATATGCCAGGTCATCGAACATCACACCCTTAGATTTCTTTTTGTGGAGAACACGTAAAGAAAAAGTCTACAAGACAAGACTAACAAACAGGGAAGAATTTTGCGAGAGAATAAGAACGGCATGTGAAGAGGTGACTCCACAACAACTAAGAAAAGTAAGACTGAATTTGAGGAGACAGATTGAAAATGTATTTTGTCTGAGGGTGATTTGGTCGAAAGAGATGCAATTTAAGTTGAATAAACTGATTTTTCAATTTTTTATTATTTTCGTTTGCATGGAAATTTTAATTTTTTCTTTTTATAAAACTTGGGATTTAGGGATTTTAAGCAGTATTTACTTCATGTTAATAATTTCACTACTGAATACGTACGAAAGTCTATAAAGCGTATCAAGTTTAACATGACTGCGGAGCCTAATAGTATACCTGCTTTCCTGATTGGACACTGCGATATTGTTTTTCACAACAGCTATATATAATATTTAATTTAATTTTGCATACTTGGATCTTTTCTGATATCTGGAAAATTTCCAGACTATCACTTCTGTACAAAAAGGGATCAAAGAATAATATCACCAATCATAGATTAATTGCTATCATCTGAATCTCTCAAAAGTCTTTGCAATATTAATTCATACTTTTATGTCAAGTTATCTGATGTTATTGTACCAGAACAGCACGTTTTTTATCGAAGGACGCTCTACTATCACTAACTTGATATGCAAAATCCAATTTTGCTCAGACTTTGGCCAAGATAATTCAGATTCTATTGTATGAAGTCACATACTCTTAAGTACATAACCAAATTTCAATTCATCGGCATGATTTTAGGGGGGGGGGCGTTCTACCGACAACAAACTTGCTTTGTGTGACTCAATATGTTTCAGAATCAATAGATGACCAAACTCAAACTGCTATTATTTATACAGATTTTTCCAAGGCATTCGATAAACTTGACCATTCTATGTTGTCTAACTTGACGATATCAGACTCTTTCATAGTTGATTATCCCTATTACCTGTCTACTATCTGTCAAACACGTCTCAATACGTGGCATTTAATGGTTTCAAGTCTGCCGAATAAATGGCTATTTCTGAGGTACCGCAAGGGTCTGTCCTTGGACCACTATATTTTATTATATTTATCAATGATATTGTAGATGGCTTAAACAATGTTAACTATTTAATGTATGCCTATGATTTGAAAGTTTTTTCTAAAATTAATTCCATTGATGACTGCATTCACTGCAAAAACTTAGATAATGTAAGTGACTGGCGTGTTAAATATAAACTCCCGTTAAATTCCCAAAAATGTAATGACTTATACACGCAAATTTAGTACAATTTCCTGCAATTATACCTTCACAGACCTGAGACTCTGCGAGATTTGAGGGTCGTTCTTGACAAAACTTTATCATTGAATGTACATATAAATACAATTGTCACTGAATCTAGTAAAATGCTTCTCTCAGCTTCTATTGGTCGTAAAGATTTTTTTTTTTAAATTCGTGAAAAGCTATCAGATGCTTTTATCAGCATTTCGATACTATACATCTCCGA
Organism: Leptura quadrifasciata; assembly: GCA_963675555.1. NCBI lineage: Eukaryota > Metazoa > Arthropoda > Insecta > Coleoptera > Cerambycidae > Leptura > Leptura quadrifasciata. Next base: position 4,367,454 of record OY776682.1, on the reverse strand, counting down.
AGAGATATTCTATTTATTTATAACGAAAAAGTTAATGATAACTTTGAATACTTCATTTGGTTCTTTTTTGATCTTCTTTTTCTGTGGTAAGAAGTATATAGAGTGGGGCAATAGTGCGTCGGATCTCGGTATCTCGTGTTCTACGATAGCTAAATTTTTTAAAAATTTGCAACTAAACTGGATAAAAAAGTCTAAAACTGGAAATTATTTTCGAACATACAGGGCGAGCCAAGACGAAATTACAGGACCAAGTGACTTTTTTAAATGGAATGCTATGTATATCAGTAGATTTTTTTAAGCCTCTTTCTAGGCTCTTTTCATTCCTATATTAGCATTAAATATCTGCCAACCACTTGGATGTAATGAATTTTTTTGTTGAAATAATGCAATCTGCAGAAGAAAACATTCGGCTATCACAATGTGTGACCTCACCAAGGCATTTGACTGTGTCGCACATGACTTGCTAATAGACAAATTATATATCCATGGTATTAGAGGTTTACCTCTTGAACTTATTAAATCCTATCTTAACAATAGATCACAGTGTGTAGAAATCGACAATAAGCAGTCAAAACTAAATGAGATAAATCATGGTGTTCCCCAGGGTTCTGTTCTGGGGCCATTATTATTAGTCATTATTTATGTTAATGACTTATGTTATTTCATGTTGCCTAAAAATTGTGTGCTGTTTGCAGATGACACAACATTAATAAACTCTGACAAAGATATAAATCATCTATGGTCGAGGCAAGAATTCAAGCGATGCACGTCACAGATCGATTCTATAAATAAGACAATATTGCTAAGAATCATGAAGCCCCATTAAACTGTACCTATGTCTGAAAAAAGCTTAATAACCTTGTGTCAAGAATTGCTCTTTTTAACGTATTTAATGATTAAAAATTATGTTAGTATTAACATATCTTTAATGAGATCACTCGTGACGTGCATCGCTTGAATTCTTGCCTCGACTTTAATAGACTCGTCAAATGACACTGTCTCTCGAGCTGAAGAATGGTTCATCGCTAATAAGCTAAAATTAAATCAGCAAAAAACTCAAAACATATATTTTCTTCACACATGGATATTACGCAAGGTTTGAGTGCGAAATTACTGGATATCGTCCTGGATGGCAAACTAAACTGGTCCAGTCATGTAGAACAGTTAACCCACAAACTCGCCAGTGTGATCTTCCTCATTCGTCAGTTGAAGAATTTATTGAATTTTGATATTCTTAAATCTATATACTGTTCCTTATTCCACAGCCATCTAACTTATGGTACTGTGCTTTGGGGAAATTCATACAGTGCACAAACAATTTTTCGTTTGCAAAAAAAGTGGTGAGAATAATGGCAGGTGCTGAAATAAGGGATCATTGTTGTTTTTTTGTCAGTTTTGGCATAATGCCTCTTCCACTGTTTTTATTTACTCCACTTTATTAGATATCCATAAGAACATTAATGACTATGATATACAGTCAAGTTCCCATAATTACTGGATAAGATCTGGTTTTCTATTAAAATAGCCTCGATTTAAATTAGCGATGTCAGAGAAAAACTCCATTAAATTAGATTTATACAATAAGCTGCCTTTTAAAATGAGATCCTTAAATTTCCACAACGTACATTGAAATCGTTTATGTTAAGAAACTGCTTCTACTCTGTGAGCGAATATTTAAATTCAAACAATTTTATTGAATTAATGTGAAGTTCACCTCTTCTGTATTTAACACCTATGTTATTTTATATGCCTATTTTTAACGTATTTGTTCTATTTTACTTGTTTCTGCTTGCATATTTTTTACTCAAATTTAATCTCAAAAAATTGTTTTCTCCTTTTTTATTTTTGTTTGTATGTAATATTGCTGTGTATCGTGTATTTTTTATTTTTATATTTTGACCTGCTACAAATGTATTCTGTATGTAATGTAATTAATAAAGTTCTATTCTATTGGCAGGTAAACAATTTCTGTCTGACTCGCCCAAAACAAAAGTCATGTCTACAAGTTCCGCTTTATTAAAATTCATATTGTAAAATTCCAAATATTTTAAATTCAATATAAATTGTAACGACCGATAAGTGTGATAAATGCTCCATTGTACACGACAATTTATACCAAACTGAGGTTTTATTGCTTGTCGAATAACGAAAACAGCAAAAAAATGTACAAAAAAACATTACAGTAAAAGACCGGTTAAATACTATTTACTCATTTCAATGGATTGGAAGAAATGGTCCCATTAAATGGCCTCATTTCAAAATTGCATAAAGACGTGTGTCAATCAAAATGGGTAACACGTCGAACACACATTATAAATTTTTCTAATTAATTATTTGAGGGAACCTTTTTTAAGTTTATTCTTGAATTTGACACTTATTTATTTATGAAACGAAAATGGTTGCAATTAGCCATAGGGAAGTACTTAAAAAAATTTTCGTTTTTCATTTCTACATCACATACAAAAATTGAGGAAATTCAATTTAAAATGTTCATAGTTGAAAAATAATTTTTGGCCACCCTGTACATTTTTAGGAAATGAAAATGATTCAAAAGCATTAATTAGAAGTCTCGTAACTGATATTCACATAACTTTTTCTTAAAACCCATACTTGTGACTGTGGTAATTTTTTTAACATCCATCTGCATTATTTCAACAACAAAATTTATTACATCCAAGTGGTTGGGAGATATTCAATGCTAATATAGGAATGTATAGAACCTAGAAAGAGGCTTCAAAAAATGATATACATAGCATTCCATTAAAAAAAAGGCACTTGGTCCCGTAGTTTCGTCTTGGCTCGCCAAAATCACCTCATTTTCATACTAATTCTACTGGAGTATATGAAAGATTTTAAATGTCTCCACACTTTACGCTTGCTGTTCGTAACTTTTATAAGATCTAAGTTGTAATATGCATCAGTGGTGTGACTAATCTGCCATCATCAGGTTCTTCTTGCTTATAACCGCTTACTGCTTCTTGTCATTCGAGCAACATATTGATAACTATCAAGTTTGTTCATTTATATAAAAAAATTAAATAAAAATTCCGCCAAACTTTCTTCTTTCACAATTTTCAACTAAATTTGAGCTGACCAGTTGCAATCTCCGACTAAACAAAGCGCTGAAATCCTGATAACTAAGGTCTTTAACCATGTAATTTAATATTTCGAGCAGCAAAGTAATTTCTGGACGCCTATTTAAATTGTTAGAATCGACATATCTAGAATGCAACAACTAAGCACATTCAAGATAAAGTTAAAGGTCTATTTTTGTATGTCGCAATATGCCGTCGGTAGGGGCTCCAGAGATACACCATGCGAAACAATAATTTGCAAAACGTTGTTGTCTGTATTACAGCCAGATTAGTGACTATTCTTGCAGTGCGCTGCAACTTGCAACGTAACAAGACACTGCAGAGAGAGATAATAGAAATATGAGTCCGGTTTCCGCAGCAAATAAAACAAAATAGCCCTGGACCTCATCGTTATCAGCCATTTATCATGTTACATGAACGATGACATCATGCTGAAGTTTTAATGAGCAGTTCATTGGAATACAACTACCAGAATAGCTGCTAAATAAACGACCGACTATCTCAATCCCAGCACGTTTGTTTTACAAATGTGCCTGGAGATTAATTTGTAAATCGTATTAGTTACACTGCGAAGGTGTATTAATAATACCACGTTCAGTTTACGGTTAGATTATATAATATTACGATAGTTCATAATGTTTAGCTCAATATACAGGTCAGGAGCAGAGATAACGGGATCCTGGAATGAATTCTAACCGATATAGCTGTCATCACATCGCAAAAATAGGAGGAGGAGCAAAACATCCATTCCCGAGTTAATTCTCTATATAGACCGGAAGATGGTGACAGTTGATTGTCTCCGATTTCTTACAGCATGCCTTTTGGAGGAGTGAAAGTGTACCTTCTGGAATATGGAACTGGTTGGGAGGGTGGTCAATAAAAATTATTTAACCACAGCACTTAGGCCCTATTGGGCCCCTTGTACAACTTGCCTGTAGGTAGACCCTCGCCTAGGCCTCCAACCAACCTAATCTTGCGAAATAGGTGGTCATGCTACCTAGGGGCATCTCCCTTACATCGGCCAAAGTAGGCCAACGTTCTCCCAAAATGGATCCTCTGATTGATGAGACAGCAGAACAGTCACAGAGTACATCTTGAACCGTCTCATCTTCTTCTTCACAACCTCTACAAGGAGGTGTTTCGCTTAATCTCATATTATGGAGATGTTTCCTTAACGCACAGTGTCCAGTCTCTTCTGGACATTGCCAGGTAGTCCATTGCTATACTCTTGTTGGGATATTTTAGTAGTTCCCTGGCGAGCTGACAGCTGTTTGTTTCATCCCACAGTTTCTTGAATTCTTTGTGGGTGTTCTCTTTAATTATTTGTATCATCACCGTGATCGGTAACAGACTGGCCTGTTCTGGTCCAAGGATACTTAGGCCTGCTGCCTTCTTAGCGAGTCTGTCGGCTACTTTGTTGCAACTACACTGTGCGTGTTCTTTCACCCATCATACCAGTATGTTATTCATGCTGGAGGCACCCACAAGTGCTTGATGCTCCTGCGGTAATTTTGTAACTTCTCAGGGCTAGTAATGATCGTCTACAATCTATGTAGATCCTGATTGTTTTGCCCGTAATTTGTCTACGGACAATCTATTTTGCAACTATGGTTATGCCCGCCAGTTCCGTTCAGTTTGTACTACGCTGGCTCGCACATCCATAGCCCATTTATATTGGATTTGCAGACTTTTGGAGTATATTCCACATCCTGCCCCATCCTTCTTTTTTGATCCGTCTGCGAAGATGTTGATCACACCTTCGCCAGCAGCCTCGTTCTCACTATTCGTCTGTATTACGTAGGGTCTCTCAAAGACAAACCGGGGACAAATGCCATCGGTGCACGCCTGCAGAAGAGGCGTCTTTCTGAAGCCTCATTCCACAGGCGACTTCTGGCCTCTCCACAGCCTACATTTGGTTGTATGCCAACGGATTTGAGGCGTACCATTGTTGTCAGAGCCGCGTCTCCTAGATACATATCTAGTGGTGGCAGACACAGCATTACCTCCATAGCTCTCGTTGGCGTTGTTCGCATAGCTCCGATTATGGTTAGGCAGGCAACTCTCTGCACTTGGCTGAGCTTGACCTTAGATGTAGTCTATTTGCTCTTAGGCCACCAAACCACAGCTCCATAGGTTAATCATTGGTCTTATGACGGCAGTGTATATCTACTTGACCACATTGGGTTTCATTCCCCAGGTTTTCCCCACGGTCCTGCGGCATTGCTCATAAGAGAGAAAGTGTACCTTGTGACAACAAGGAAAAGCGGGTACTAGTCCGCTGCACACTTTCCAGTCATATAGAAAATTGCATTTCCACTAAAACGAAATTTTAGTATGTTTCTCTGATATTAAAACGCTTGCCCTTTTATCAAAATAAAGTTAAAACAAATTTAATATCTTAGTAATTATGGGCATGCGATTTACAGGGTCCCAAAGGACTCGAACGGACACATGAACTTGTAATAAAAAAATATAATTTTCCGCGTTCTTGTGCTGCATGCCGATGAAAAGGATTAAATTTTGTCACGTAAAACCCTTATAAAAAAATTGACATGCGGCCCTTGTTGGCCCAAAAATGGAAAATTTATGAAAAGTCCTGCAAAAATTTCAAACTATTTGACGTGATCTTAAACAACAACAAATTAAGGTAAATGTAAATTTAATAGCGCATAATGTCCTTAAAATTTAAATGGCATGCATGCCAAAGAAGCCCATCACATCATAATAAGAAAAGTTGCAAAAAAAAGGAAAATTTTTGTGAATTTATTTTGCATACCTTTTTGCATGTCGCAAAATAATGTTCTTTTAAGCTCAAATAAAAAATGGCATGCATATTGCTGGAACCCAGGAACCAGTGAACAGATTTGACTGCTTTAGACTTTCTTATGGGGTAGGTATTTGAAGACGGAAGTCGAGGGCCACTAGATGATATACCACAAAGAATTGTTCAATAATGTCAACACTTAATACCAGAAGTTTTTAGCAAAATATTACCACGAAGTAGTTTTAAATTATAAATTATCCCTAGAAGTGATTCGGATCCCACTATAAACTGTAGGTCCCCACCTCCTTATCTCAAACAAATTTAGATCTCCTAGACTTAAGAGGGCCATTCAAGTGACCTGCAGGGCGGTTAAAGCATTGTCAACAATTCCAAATTTATTCAGAGTTGATAGTTTTTATTGAAATGCACTGTATTATTTGGAAATATCAAAAAGCGATGTTTTGAATCTAGTTATGACTAGAACTGAATATTCGGTTTGTTCAACGCATTTTAAATTAGGACCCTTTTAGCAAATTTCATAAATCTTGGGCTTTCAGTTTACCTCATAGCTACCCTTCGTATTGCCTAAAAGTTGTAATTTAGTCCCCGATGGATGGAAGCTACCACATCTAGGTCTTTAAAAAGCCTACCAAGACTACGTGTAAGCTGCGGTCAGCATGAAAGGTCCAGGAATTCCTAAGGGTCTCCTTAAATATACGCTTCCTAATTATTTCATTAACTAAACCTTTCCTTATTGAGAGGGAAACTCAATAGAATATGAACTAGAAATTAAGATTCGTCAATGATTGAGCTACTAGGGATATACCTAAGTATATCAAAATCTAAGTTATAATAATAATAATATTTATTTATTTGCCCAACAGAAATCCATTTACAGAACAAAATTAATAACAAACTGTATAACAAAAATTACTAACCATAATAACAATTTAAACATCATATAATATATAATACATATAATAATAAGAAGAATATGAAACAAAATATATACATATACTGCATTGTGAATATTGTATTTCACAGAAAGAAAAATAAATATAATTAGATGTAATGAGAAGTTGTTAAAAAGTTGAGAATAAGTTAAGATTCAAAGGGACTATGAACAGAGTCTTTTAAGGATGCAATTGAACAGAAATTAATATCGCATTGATTCGATATATTATTAAAACTGTAGCATTTTTTCAAGATATTAGATCTAGCATATGGTAGGTAATAGTAGTTTGTGCAACAAGAGTGGATATGATAGTAAACAGTAACTAGTTGTGAATTATAGTAATGAGGCTATAGTAAAATAAACTTGTAATTAGTGTGTACTAATATGTAATTGTAAGGACTAGTTAATGTAATTAAGTGATAAATAAATTAGAGGTTTATGAAAGTTCTTGTTGCAATATATTGATCCTACGTACAGGGTGTTTACTGGAGATTGTAAACACGTAACAATTGGTGTCAGAAGCGGAATTGCAACGGAATTTCTGAAGAATTCGAGGGAGTTCGAGAATGTTCTATTTGGAAACCACTGCGGATATTGAAACGCTTTGAACTAGAAAGTGATATAGACATTAGACAAGACCTATTTGTGATATTTTGAGAAATTTTCCAGAACCTTCTATTTGGAAACTAATGCGGTTAGCTAAATTCTGTCAACTGGAAAGTGATATAGATATCAAATAAGACCTATTTGTGACATTTTGAGAAAACTTTTAGAACGTTCTACTTGGAAACTAGTGCAGTTAGCTAAATTCTGTCAACTGGATAGTGATATAGGCATCGAACAAGACTTATTTGTGACATTTTGAGAAAATTTACAGAGCTTTCTATTTGGAAATTAATGCAGTTAGCCAAGTTCTGTCAACTGGAAAGTGGTATACACACTAAATAAGACCTATTGGTGACTTTTTGAGAAAATTTCTAAGACATTCTACTCCGGATGTTGTGGAAATACTTGACTTGAACCTGATATAGACTTTAAATAAGACTTGCTATTGCTGTATCGAGAACTTTTTGATGGAAACAAGAAGCATGGCTGCCGAAAAACAAATGCAAGATATGTTCGCGGAATTAAGAAAAATTATGTTAGACTAACGTCAAGATGACAAAAAAAGAACAAGAAAAAAGAGGTCAAGAAGCCAAAGAAGAACAAGAAAAATGACGTCAAGGAGAAAAAGAAAGAAAACGTCAAGAAGAAAAAGAAGAATTGAGAAAAATTATACAGGCGCAACAGGATGCTATCCTGTCAACCACTAATGAGGTCAAGTAAAAAGTAGATAAAAATTGAACAAAAAGTTGGTAACGTCGAAGGAATGACATTAAGGAAAAAGTTACTTATGCCGAAGGGAAGGTAAATTTGGTCGAATAAGTAGAGCGGCTTAAACGGCAGTAGAGGGAAAAAGGTGGCCAGCCAGTAGTATCATCAGGCCTTCGATTACAACGTCCCTACTTTGATGGGCAAACTTCTTTGGTCAACATATAAAAGACAGTTTGAAGCAGCCGCATGCGCAAACAACTGGAGTACAAAGACAAAACTATGTCATTAGTGCTAGCGTTAAGAGGCTAAGCCTTTGAATTGCTTCAGACAATCCCAATGGTACAGGAACAGGATTTTAAAGTTTCAGAAGCTGCATTAAATCTGAGATTGGCGACCAGTACCTCGCCCAAATATACCGGACTCAGCTCAAATCACGTATACAAAAAGCTGGGAAGAGTTTACAAGAATTTGAAGCTGCGGTGGAGAGACTGGCACACTTGACTTGCCCAGTTGCACCAAAGCAGTTCCAGGAGCAATTAGCAGTTGGGAAGTTTATTGATGGCATGAAAAACGAGATCAGGCGGGTCCGTAGACTATCTAGGCATGACTAGTAGTGAAGCAATGATAAATGCGCTTGAGATAAAGACCGCCTATATGGATTCCTCAGGACACAGAGTAAGAGCTGTCTCTGTAGAAGAAGCCCAATCAGTAGAAACGGATTTAGACACCAAACTCAAGAAAAGAGGAAATTAGCTCCCAAAGGACAAAAGTGATGTTTATGCTAAGGGACATACAGAAAATGGTCGCACAAATAGTGAACGAATTGAGTTCGCGACCGAAGCCGAAATAGTAGTATAAGCCGCAACGAGGCAGTGAAAGGCTAAGCTAAAAGGAATCCGCTGTTATAATTGTGGCAAATTGGGGCATATCAAGAGCTACTGTCGTCAGAGGCGCACTAAGGAAGCGAATGCCGATGATGTAAAGAAACAGCAGGATGTAGCAGAAGTGAAGGCGGTTAAGATTGATGTTCCGAAGGACTGGACAAAGGAAGTTGTAAGGAAGGAACTGAATGACGATGAGATTGAACCACTACTGAAGGTAAAAGAAAAAGGAATCCGCCCGGAATGGATGGACGTTTCTAGCAAAAGTGTTGGACTGAAGGCTTTGTGGGCGCAATAGGATTCCCTAAGGCTTGAAGATGGACTATTATGGAGAGCATGGGAGAGCCCGGATGAGAAAGAAGTTGCCATGCGGTTACTGATACCCAGGTGCTGAGTACCAAAAGCACTTCGGGAAGTGCAGGAAGTAATATCCGGAGAGCATTTTGGTAAAAATGAGGCCTTGGTTAGAATGCGATTCGACTGGATAAATAGCCGTCAGGATGTAGAGGCTTGGTGTCACAGTTGCAATGTTTGCGCGGATGTGGCTGCCAAGGGATCACATACAGGGAGTGGTGACCGAATGAAGGCTCGATATGACCGTAACGTCAGTTCAGCGGGATTCAGGGTGTGGGACTAGGTTTGGCTGTATAACCCACAGCGGAATGAAGAAGGATTCTCGAAGCTTCACCCGCCTTTAGACTATAGTAGATAGAACTAGTAATTAGTGTGTACTAATGTATACAAGCACTTAATTATTGTGATGAAGTATTCGATAATCTGTCTGGTCGATAGCCGCGTGGGTTAAGGCGTGAGGTATCAATCGCTATTAATCACACGGGTATCGCACCGCCGGCTCCGACGCTGGCACTGTCGGAGGAAATGGTTGTTTGTCCGCGTTTTTTTCAATGTGTAACCCCCTTCCGTACAAGCCTCTGGCTTCTGGAATTGGGGGTTGTCGAATTTCTGTGGTGTTTATTTATTTATTATTTAATAAAGTAGTTGTTAGTGAAAAGTCTTGTTGCAATTATTTGAACCTACGTACAGGGTGTTTACTGGAGATTGTAAACACGTAATATACTGTTAAGTGATTACAAATATAAATAAAATACAAACACGCAATACACTAGATTAATAAATATATAAATATAATAATAAAATTTTCTTCATTTTTTGAAATCCGGATTTGAGCTTTGACAAAATTGTAGTCCTATATAAGACGTGCATTTCGAGGTAACCAACTTAATTAATGAACAAAATGAGACAACGGCAGCCCCCCAAATGGGGCCCATTTCCCATATTTTGTTTCGCGTTGAAGATATCGAAAAAAGTTATTAGAAATAGTTGTTCAGAATATAATTTTGATACCAAATTTTATTATGAAATGTGCATATTTAGTATTTTTCAATATTTTATTGCCGGCGCCTCCGGCAAAACATAGAGTGCAACAGGTTTCCCGTTTATCTCTTACATAGGCTAAAGTTCACGCGCCTCCCTCAAAATTTGTGAGTGATAGCTAAAAATAGTTTTCATATTTTGATTCAGCGACATGAAATATATTAGATTGGCCCAAAGAGTATCAAGGAGGAACAAAAATTTTTAGAGTGAGCAACAATATAATGTATAATGCTCCTGTTTAGAAACTTTCTGCACTTGCTACAGTTTGATCAAAAAGTTGTAGAGTATTTGCAGTGATCACCAAATGATATCATGTTTAACAGTACATATTTTATGCCATATTTTTTATAGTTCTGTGTTTTTTCCAAAAATCGATATTTTAATAACATCCATAATAACATTTGTAGCGTTTTGAGTATGTAACAAGCAATAACTACATGTATCGGTTCGGTTAAGTGTTAATAAACCACTTCATATGGCTCAATTTGTCAGCGTGTAATGGAAACAATTTTTAGTGGTCGAATGGAAAAGCTATTTTATAGCATAACTGACTATAAAGCTGTGTAATGGTCTCTAGAGTAAACAGCAAGTCTGTTTACAAAGTAACTTAATGAATTGGTGCATTCATATACAGGCTAAATGCTAGAGTTCAGAACTTAATACGAAATGTTCAATAAAACTAAAGTTTCCCTAATTATCGTACTCAATTTATTTTTATCTCGGAGCGACTTTCGATGAAATAAATGAATAAATACCATTACTCGAGTTAATGTACTAAACCATTGGCGTGTAATAAAACTCCCTATAAAAATATATAGCTAAATATATTAGATATCCTATAAACGAGATGGTTGTTCACTCGAATGCACACCTGACAGGGATGCTTCGGTAAAGGAGAGGAATGTAGCGGTGTTAACAGATTTTTTGAATAGCATTTATACGAGTATATAAATCGGGGAGTTGATAGCAATATTAAGCTGAATGCGCCGGGGTTTTAAATAAGTGACAGACAGGGGAATTTTGGAGGGTTCGCTCGGAGCCTATGCAACAGTGGATGCTAGTAGCAATAGCAATATTTTAGTTCGGATGCTATGCTTGACGATGCACTCGCCAACGGAATCTGAGATAAAATATAGCTTGGAACTTTTTTGTCTTTTGTGCATTTTTGGCCGGCAAAACTTTCATGTAGGGGTAAAAATTCAGGAAGAATAATAATAATACTTTCTTTACAAATAAACGTCCAATAAGTGATTACAAAGACATATCGTTTTTTTGGAGGGAAGGGGAAACAAAGACATATCTAAATACCACAATAATATGTACTTCTTACATAATTTAAGACAAATATACACAAAGTACGAGAATACCAAAGGTAAAATTATAAACAGTTTTAAGATTCTATTTATGTTATTTCCATAGATACTTACTACTTACACAGAACATAGAACTGATGATATTTTCTTTTAGATAATGTTGAGTTTGTTAAGTTCTTCTTTTAATATTGGTAGCCAGGTTGTACAAATATCTACAGAACAATTCGATACGTACTTATCTTCATTTAATAAGATTATTGCTGATTCTTTAATTTTTCTTTTTTTGGTATCTGCTTCTTTTGTCCCAGTTTATTCTATGTCCGTTTTCCCAAGCATGTTCACAAATCTTTGGTTTCTGAATTTCATTCTTTCTAATGTAATTCTTGTGCTCATCCAACCTCGCGCTGAAAGGTCTGGATGACTCATCCACATAACATTTATCACATTCGCACGGGGTATTGTATATACAGTTTTTTGAATTCTTCTCCCTGTTTATCGGTTTTGTTTTTGTTAAAATAGATCATAAAGTGTTCCTCGTTTGAAATATCGTCCTAACATCAAATTTGTTACCTATACGGCGTAGCTTTTCCGATAGTCCGTATACATAAGGAATTATTGCTGTATAATGACGTTCAGGTTTTTGTCGTACCTGATTGTCCCTATTTTCAACATTTATGAAAACTCTATCAACAAAGGCTTCAGGATATTGATTTTGTACTAGAACCTCTTTGATAAATTTTTTCTCGTTATTTAATATTTCATTATTAGATGAAATTATTTTGGCCCTATCGTATAAGCATTTTACAACACCCCTTTTAACATTTATTGACTGATTTGAGTTAAAATTAGTATGTGTTGGTTTTCTATAAACGCTTGTTTCAATTGTATTATTTACCCTTCTAATTAAAACATCTAAAAACGGTAGTTCATTCCTACTTTCTACTTTTAATGTGAGTTTAATAGACGGTTCCTTACTATTTATATTTTCCAAAAAACTATCTAGTAAATCGACACCATGAGGCCAAATTGCAAAGATGTCGTCAACATATCTCCACCAGACAACCGGTTTGTTTATACAATTTTGAACATGTGTGTTCTCAAAGTTCTCCATAAATATGTTGCTTAAAATTGGTGATAATGTAGACCCCATAGCCATACCAAAATCCTGATGATAGAACTCATTGTCCAATTGAAAATAGGTTGTTTTTATATACAGTGTTAAGAGCTCTATTATGCTATTTACACTTAATTTAGTTCTAGTTTCCAAATTATTATCATTTAGCAACCTGTCTTTAACTATTTTTAAGGTTTCATCTACCGGAACATTGGTAAAAAGACTAACTACATCAAAACTAACCATCAGGTGTGATTCATGAATATCGTTTTCATAAATTTTTTCTATAAAATGTTTACTATTTTTAATATATGAATCGGTATTTCCGGATAAAGGATCAATAATTTTAAGTAAAAATTTTGCCAAATTATAACATGGTGAATTAGTAGAACTAACAATTGGTCTTAAAGGAATATTTTGTTTATGTGTCTTTGGTAAGCCATCAAAATGAGGAGGCTTACTATGATGTGGTGTAAGTTTCCTTCGTTCAAAATCATTAAATTCATGTTTGTATTTAAAAGGCAGTTGTGGTACAACGTTTTTGGTATTCATGACTTAGCAACTAATAATGTCACCATGTAGACATACCATGAGGGAGAGGCCAGCAAAGGTGCCAATGAAGTCACTTCAATGCTGCTGCATTATCTGAATAATATCGATTTACTTTCAAGACCTTTAGTTCTGTTCAGTGACGTATGTCCTGGACGGAATAAAAATTACTCCATGCTACATTTTTTATTCATTTTAGTGCATTGCTTTAAGACCTTTGACATAGTAACTTACATATTTCCAAAAAGAGGACACACGTATTTGCCAAACGATCAAGATTTTTCTTTAATAAAAAAAAAAGGAAATTAGAAAGAGCTGAGTTACCAGAAGATTGGGACAAAATCGTTCTCCGTGCCCGTGAGAAGCCTTCACCTTTTAATTTGGTAAAGATGGACTCCTCTCATATATTTGATGTTAGAAAAGCACCAAATTCGTTTTTCCTGAAAAAAGCCAAGTCTCCCATAAAAATAAAAAACATACGTATGTTGAAAATCGAAAAAAATACTTCTATTGTCCATATGAGAGATTCATATCACGGCCCTTGGAGATCTAGTATTGTTCGTACAAAAAATCGTATTCCCATTGGACTTGAACTACAGCGCTTATATCAGGCACCAATTAAAATATCTCCTCTGAAAATACAAAACTTGAAAAGTCTTATGGGGTATCTTGAGAAACCTAAAAATAAAAAGATTTATGAGGACCTTTTTATGACAAATAACACTAATCACGTTACTGATGAAAGATGAAGTACCAGACATTGATGTAGACGATAATAGTAGTGGGTGTGAAGATTAATAATAATTAAAGTATTATATCAGTATTTTGTTTAAAATAAAATGTTTTGTAAAATGTCTGGGAAAAAGTGCATATCTCCAAATTTTTTTTTCCAGCCAACTTCCTAAAATTATTGAAGTAACTATTTTTACAACATTATATCAGAAAAACGTCCTTAATCATTGGGTAAAACTTCAAGTTCGTATATTTATTGGTTATCAGTAAAAACAGTTTTTCTTCATTATCTCGTAATCAATTGTTTGTACTAATGCTGTTTTTGAAATCAACGCCTGAGTTATTAACAACAGTGACAGATTGTCACTGTTGTATGTTGCACTGTCCAGTTCTAAGACAAGTTTTATATCAGTAATTATGGTGTACACCAATAATAACAAATTCGATATTTCAGCAAGATGAGGCTGGACCTCACACTGCTGTAATATGTACAAATTATATAAATCAAGTTATGCCAGATAGCTGGATAGGCACCTATGGGTCCATTCTATAGCCAGCTCGATCACCAGATATTACTCCCTTGGATTTTTTCGTCTAAGGAAGTTATGACCATTTGTGATTTTCCTATTTTTCAGATTTTTGTAATATATCTCACAAAGTAGGCTATGGATTTCAAATTTCTTTTTACCGAAATATAGCTCACAAAAAACTGTTTACATATGTAATCGATTTTCATGAAATTTCAACTGAAGGTTCCTTGAGCATCGACAACAAAAGGGTACCATTCCCGTTTCTTAACTAGTATCTTAAAGCGTCCAATATAAAACTGAAGAATTACCCATAAAAATGACCAATGTAAAGGGGTTTCCCCACCTACTTGGTGTAGAAAACTCAGGTTATTCTTAGTTTCAACAAAACAAACTTATTTTTCTATGTCGCGTTGCTTTATGTAAATTTGTCTCCCAAAATATATCTTTACTCCACTAATATGTTTCTACATTTATATGAGTTGCAAATAATGGCGTTAAGCGCCTTGTCTATTTGAAGCTACTAGCAGTAGCAGTAGCTCGTTTGATATCGACAACAAATCACAAATGTCAGTTCTCTGTGCTCCAACTAACCGATCAATACTCATTGTAATACCCCACTAAAGCGTTCTGCTAATTGCACTGCACACATATCTCTATTTATATTCATTACTTTCCGTCTCTGTAAGCGGGCTAACAATAATTGCGAAACCCATTACACCACAAATCACGCCAAATTCAATCCTTCAGCAATCTAATAAAAAGTTGTAATTTAAACGTTTTTAAATCCTTTGTAATAACCTTTACCACTGCATTTACGAGAGGAAATAGAAATGCATACAGATATTTTATATGTTGTCATTGAATTTCACATTTTAATCTTCAGTGATAAAGTTAATTATATAAAATTATCTGGTAACTTTTGCTGGACTTCAAGAGATGTAAAGAATCCTATAATTAATTATCAACTAGCCCAGTTCGGCGGAAGTTTATTATACCGTCTGTCCATTTTACGAGGGCCACACCAAATATATCGCTTAATATCTATTGTAGAAGAATAAAGTTTTTGAAACAGTTATCCCATTTTTTGTGAGCTATATTTCAGTAAATAGAAATTTGAAATCCATAGCCTACTTTATGAGATATATTACAAAACCTGACAAATAGGAAAACCACAAACGGTTATAGTTCCTTATTTGAGGAGATACGAAAAAAATTAAAGGGAAGAAAGTTGACGGCAGGAAGACAATAAGAATAATAATGTGTATAAAAAAATTCTTGAAAAATGAAAAGACCAAATCTCAAAGTTAGCCAAAACGGAATTAATGGTGTAACCCGTTTATATTTTCTCTTTCCAACGATATAAAACATATCACAAAAATCTTAACTAATAGTGTCAATATTTAATATTTTAAGAAAACCACAATTCATATCATTGAATCGTAAAAATGCCATAATAGCAAAAATTCACTTTATAATAATTATAATTCTATAACTATATATAACAGTACTACCTACTACCATACTGAAAAGAAAATATGTGTATTTATTTTTATAACTAAAATGCTCAAATTGTGGGCCATATTCTAATACACGAACGTGCTCTACGAGACATCTCACGCATTATATTTTGGAGCATTTCAGGAGTAATTGCCTCACATGCGTTTCTAATTCTGGTCTTGATGTCTTCAATATTTTCAAGGAGGGCAATTTGAAATACCTTGTCTCTAATGTAACCCCAGACGAAAAAATCCAAGGGAGTAATATCCGGTGATCGAGCTGGCCATAGAATGGGTCCATAGGTGCCTATCCAGCTATCTGGCATAACTTGATTTATATAATTTGTACATGTACATTTGAGGTGGACCCCATCTTGTTGAAAATATGAATAATTTAACCTTTTCGGTCACTGTTACTGAAATATAGCTCACAAAAAATGGTATAACTGGGTTATTCTTCTGCAATAGATATTTGGTGTAGAACTCGTAAAATAGACGGACGGGACGGTATCTGGTGCATTTATTTTGTTCGGCACATTTTTTTAAATAGGTGAAGTAATGATTAATTACTGTAAAAAAATAAGTAAATGTATTTATTTACTTGTTTATTTGACAATATACCATTCCCACCAGTATACTACTACTGGGCAGTAGGTAATAAGTAACTACAAATACGGCAAAGAAATCTAGAAACAAAAATGTGGATTAAAAAGATAGCAAAACAACAAAATTTTATAATTAACTCTTCTCTTTATGACCTCTAGGGATAATGGGGGCCCCTTGGATACTCTGTTTGATATGCATAACGTTAATATACATAAATTACGCCAATCATCAGAGTAAAAAATGTATGAAAAATTGCCTTGAGATTATGCAAGTTTCACCGTGTAAACCACAGGCTCAGCGACGGTCAATTGGTATGCCATTATTTTTCCCATGATTTTTCGACATAGGTCTTTATATTTTTTTAAATTTTAACCGGTTAACGATCACAACAAGTTACCTCGACTTTATACAACTTTGACCGTGTATGCCACCAGCTCAGCGACGGTCAATCGGAATGCCATTATTTTTCCCATTATTTTTCGACTTATATCTTTATATATTTTTTTATTTTAACCGGTTAACGATCATAAAAATTTTACCTTGACTTTATACCACCGTGTGGGCCACCAGCTCAGCGACGGTCAATCGGTATGCCATTATATTTCCCATGATTTTTCGACTTAGATCTTAATATATTTTTTTAACTATAACCGGTTAACGATCATAAAAAGTTACCTTGACTTTATACAACTGTGACCGTGTATGTCACCAGCTCAGCGACGGTCAATCAGTACGCCAACTAAGTATGATACTTTTCGTTGTTCTCGGAACCTACAGAAAAAGTATAAAATGAGACATTTGAGCTCGTATGCCACGGACACAGACAATTAATTTGTATGCCGTTTTCGTCAGACATTTACGTATATTCGAAATTAATATAGTGTTTACCGGCTAATAATAAAAAAAAAATTGTAAAAATTCGACATATTTGAATAAACTTTTTCCCCATTAGGAGACACCCTGGTCGTATGCCTAAAGACATAATAAATCAGCTCATATGGCTCAATAAAAAACCAGGCACTACGAACGCTAAATTATCATGACCCTCCGAACTGTCGCTAGCTTCAAGTCTATGTGGTGTCGGAGGCACGGAAGTCCTGTTCAGCATCAGGCAACCGAAAAGAAAAAAACGCCTCGCAAATATAATCCAGAGGACGGTGATTCTTCAGACCTGTTATATTTACGAGAAAGTTTTTGAAGGATAGACATCCGAATGATCCATTGGATTAACGGGATATAATGAGTTCCGCCAAGTCAAGAATAACAATAATAATTGATCTTATTAATTCATTCATTAACAAGAAAAATATTACATACATTGCGTAAGTTATTAAAATTTTGTCATACAGCGTGACCCATTTCAAACCTTAACACCCTCATAAAACTTGTAATTATTAATAGATTTTGACCGGGTTTTCATTTGTCTGGGGTCTCGATTCATATACATTTTCCTCAATAGTACCCCAAAGAAAAAAATCCATTGGTGTTAGATCCGGTGACCTAGGAGGAAATCCAATTAGAGGGCTGATTTCGAAAATGATTATTTAACCACTCTCTCACTATCACTGCATTATGTACAGAACATCCATCTAACTGAAATTTTAAATTAACTCGGTCATGAATAGGTAAACCGTCTAGGGCGTCTGAAAATTCATTCCTCAAGGAATCAAAAAATTGGAATCTATTCGAATTTCCTTCAAAGAAGAACGGACCAATAATTTTATTATGGAGTATTCCGCACCAAACATTTACTTTTAGTGATTGTCTTTTACAATTGATAGGCCAGTTTGAATTTTCTACTGACCAGTAGCGAGAATTTTAGGATGAAACCATACCGTTGGTGGTAAAAGTGGCTTAGTCGGTATATAATATTTCTTTAATGAAATTAGAATTATTGAGGTATTCTCCTTGAATCCATAAACAAAATTCCAGTCTTCTATCTTCATCTCCGGGCTCTAAAGTACTCAAAAACTTTGGTTTGTATGGCTTCAAATGGTTCTTTACAAGACATCTTCTAATAGTTTCAAAATGTTCGTGATTTCTACCTTTGATAATATGTTTTAACACGGCACCTGTGTCATTGAAAGCTTTATTTATATTATATACAGTGGTACTACTGACGTTTGGTCAATTGGGATGTCTAACATTAAATTCATCAGCTGACGAACGAGCATTATCACCAACCAGACGAACTATTTCAATTTTGTACCTCAAATTTATTTGATTGTTTATCATTCATGAAAATTGAACCTCAAATTAAATATAATGGGGGATTTCTTAAATTTTATCCCCTAAAAAAATCGTGGTAGGCCATGATTATTAAAAATAAAATATGACGTTTTGTCCAAAAGTGCAGTGTTTGGTGTTGTATCTTATAAAAATAAACCGGGGCAGTGCCCCGGGGCCCGGGAAGTCAGGGGCCCCAGCGTGAAGCCGGGCATTACGATTAGGTAAAAAACGGCAGACAGGCGCAGATATCAGTTTGGGACAGAGAAGAGAAAATTAAAATTGCAACAAGGAGAAGCTATCAAAGAACATAATTCTCACACAATTGGAGAACACAATTTTGATAATGATATTTGTGAAATAGCCTCCGCTTCTATGTTTAGCCCCACATGTCAGCAACCAATTTCTTGCACTGGTCCCAAGACTGTTTGTAAAATGAACACCACTCCTATTCCTAGTCCTAGCAATCCTGGCAACTCATCTGAACAAGAAAATTCTTATACTGTGAGTACTGTGATTGGTTTGTCTAGCGATCTGGAATTTTATTTGGGGAAAACAATTACTAATCAGAATAAAACGACTATTATCAGTTTTGCGTCCAACATACCTAAAGGTACATTTCCCAGAAACCAGAAACAAAACAATCGACGTTTCAGTGAAAGTTATTATTTTTTTTCTACGCAATATGGTCTGGTCCATTAACAAGAACCTAGAAGAAGAAGTCAGATTTTAAACATCTTTTTGGAGAATTGTGTGGCAGAGGATATTGAAAATAATATTACTTCTCGCAAAATAATAATAATAATCGTAATTTATTTTTGTATATATACACAATACATGTGATGATATTATTACAAAAATGAGGCGAAGTTTAGCACACGAAGTGCTATTCTTACACTTAACCTCTATACACACAAAAAATAGATTTAATAATTCTTAGTATAAAAATATAAAAGATACAAAAAGAATAAATAATAATAATTGGAAATAATAAAAAGTAATTTGTATATTTGAAGTTATGAAGCATGACAGTGTATTCATTCAAAGATAAGGAACAATATAAGATCATAATTGTGATTGAAGAAAATAAAATTTAGATTTTCGTTTAAACCATGGGATGGGCAATTCTTTTAGATGATTAGGTAGAGAGTTGTAAATGCTAACTGCGTTGTAAAGAAAACTTTTACGAAAAAGCATAGTGCGATGTCTAGGAATGTGAAAGGAATGAATATTTCTTAAATTAATTTGGTGAAAATTACTACGCTCTATTAGCATCTCTTTGAGGTAAGCAGGAGCGGAGATCAATATCACCTTATGAATTGTACATGCCAGATCATGCTTCCATCTGTTGACCATGTTTAACCAGGATAGTTCTTTAAACTTGGTAGAAATGTGATCATATTTACGTAGGTGGTGAATGATTCTACAGCAGGAGTTTTGAACACGTTGTATGCGAGCTTTGTCGATGGCATTAAGGTGAAGTCTATAAATATAATCTCCATAATTGAAATTAGAAAGCATCATAGTTTCTGTCAAAGTTTTTTTAAGACCAATAGTTAGAAGTTCTTTATTAACATACAATAGCTTTAAGGCTATATATGATTTTTGCACAATCTTACTAACTTGTTGTGTAAATTTTAGCTTAGTGTCTATTATTAGACTAGATTATTTTTATGGTTCACTACAGGAATGTTTTCATTATTTATTTTGATGTTTAATGAAGATTTCACAATATCAACTTTTTTGTGAGCCAAAAATAATACACAAGATTTGTTACTATTTAGAGGCAAGTTGCAGCTTTTTGATTTTTTGAATAAATTTTCTAGATCTGTATTTGCATGATTTTCAAAAGCTGGAAGATTGTTGATGTCGACTCTATAAACCAATTGCTTATCATCAGCATATGCGCGTGAGTAACAATTAGAAAAGGTTGACATTAAATCCACTGTGTAGATGATAAACAATAAGGGACCTAGAACAGAACCTTGCGGTAATCCTGCTAGTAATGTTATAGAGTTGGAAAGATTATGCTCAACATTTACTTTCTGTTGCCGTTCTGTCAAGTAGGATTTTATTAAATTCAAAGACGGACCTTCAATACCATAGTATTTTAGTTTTGACAGAATTACTTTGTGGTTTATGGTGTCGAAAGCCTTTGAATAATCAAGCAGGATAAGTGCTGCCACATCACCATCGTCGACAACAGAAACTATATTATGTAAAATATCAGCCAAAGCAGTTGATGTGCTGTGAGATTTCCGGAAACCCGACTGATGTTTGGGCAATATATAATGTTGCGTAAAATACGTAAATAATTGTTTATACAATAGTTTTTCCATAATTTTTGATATGACAGATAAAATACTTACTGGTCTCAAGTCACCAAATGTAACTGGATTTGCTATTTTAGGTATCGGATTGATAATTGCTAGTTTCCTGTTTTTAGGGAAGTAATTATGCTCAATACAACAATTAATGAGATGAACGATGTATATATCAAGAAATGGATTGTATTTTAACATCGTACTTGAGATCTCATCTATACCATAAAGTATTTTAATTCTTGAATAATTCTAGTGACATCCTCAACAGTAGTCATATTAAAGGAAAAATTGATGTTTGGCTTATACATATGATTTTCATAATAATCAATTGGATCAGAGCAAACTTGCTCATTAGGATTAATACTACTGATGGTAAGGAACCTGTTTATCTCATGGGAATTTGCTAGGCGCTCTGGAATAGCATAATTTCTTTTTCTCAATTTAACATTAAGTGATTCCAGGGCCTTCCATGTTTTTTTTGGGTTTTCTCATTTTGTACAAAGTTATGGATATAGGCTCTCATTTCGTTGCGCAAAGCACTTGATGTTACATTACGTAACCGTTTATACTCTTCATAATCTGCATAATTATTTTATCTTTTATATTTTTTAAGTGTTCTGTTCTTTTGATCAACCATTAGACGTAGCCCATTAGTCATCCAGGAGGATTTAGGCTTTGTAACTCTTACTATTCGAAGTTTAAGAATTAGTAATGTGAATATATCTATTTGATATCTATTTTGTTATCTTGTTCACGAATAATGTCAAACCAAGGCTGTTGGATCAGATCTCTATTAAATTGGTTTATACCAAAGTCTTTATAATCCCAAAATTTAATGATCTTTGGTTTAAATTTTGGAATTTGACAATATACTTGCAGTATACTAAATGATGGTCAGAAATGAGATCGGCAATAACAGTGCCCGACGTCTTAATTGAAGTTTTATTACTAAAATGTTCATTACCTTTTCGTGCTCATCGAACATCACAATAAATTTCCAATGGAAACTTTTTGGCACAAGTGATTTTGATGATATTATGAAGCAGGTAATGGATCAGCCTTCTGGATCAGTGCGATATCTTAGCCCAGCTATTCAGAATAAGCTAATAGAGTGTCTGTCAAAAGAGCTTACTTCTCAACTAACAAAATAAATCACTTTTTTCTTTGCTCCTTGGCACCACTCAAGACATAACTAAGATAGATCAATTAGGTATCGTCATTCGAACTTGCCCTATAATTCGAGATAAAGATACCTCAGGGCTTGATCAGAAAAGAAACTTTTTTGGGATTCTTTAAGCTAAAAGATCATCCTGCTATAGGAACGACTAAAGAAGTTCTAAATATATTAAAAAACCTAAATATTCCTATTCAAAAATGTTATGGTCAAGGATATGATGGAGCCAGGATTATGAGTGAGGCCTATAATAGAGTAAATACTCAAATTAAGAAAGTTTAACAAAATGCCGAATATATACATTGTACAAGAGACGACTTATCTGTTAAAGATTATTCTGAATTAGTTTTAAGTAAATATGGCGTACTTGAAAGTGACTTAACTAGTTTACCCATTGTTTCTGTTATTTTTCACGTTACCTGTGACAACCGCTAATGTTAAGCTGAAAATTATCAACGATTATATCAGGTCTACTACAAGTCAAGAACGATTAAGTGGTCTTGCTTTATTGTTTATTTATAGAAAATGAAGATGCTGAAAAAGAGATTTTTAAATTATTTTTCATACCATTATACATATGCTGTAATGCATATGCATCAAATATAATATTAGTTTAGGTTTTTTGGTTGCAATGTTATTTCACCAAATACTATGTTAAGTTTCGTTATGCAATTATTATACCAAATATTAGTTTAAGTATATGAGGTATAAACTCAATAAACTTACTTTTTTGTTTTCTTTATTTTAATGATTATTGTTGTTTTATTACTATCGGACATATCATTTTATTTTTTAAGTAAATAGGGGCCCTAACAATTTTTTGCCCTGGGACTCCATGACTTCTAGTTACGCCGCTGTTGCTTCTAGTCAATACTAGATACATTATACTTAATAACACCAAACCAAATAGCTATAACTTAATCTTCTTTTACCAGGACAAACACTGTTTGCTTTGCAAATTAAATATTAAAAAAACATCCTTTGAAAAGAATATATTACTAATAGCCGATAAACAGGATTTAAAGAAATATATCGTGCTAGGTGCTCTCGTGCTTTCCTTTTTCGTATGCGACCGAATCGTGGATTAAAACAAATTACATCTGCATTTTTTATGCAATAGCTTTGTATAAAATCCTTCTTGCAACATTAACTACATCGTGTTTTTATATTAATTAGATGTAAGCATAATATTTAACAAAAACATTGTGTTATTCATTTTAATTATGCAATTTATTGTCAGTACCGGTTCGTTTGCAGTTGGTATTAAATAATTAAATAGTTTACTTTTATCGTAATTTTTAAAACGTGATGTGTAACGCAAATTATTTGCCCGAAAGAATGTGGGTTGCGGATTATATTTAAAGTCCAGCAATTACAGGATCATTAATTATGCATTTGGTTTTCTCTTTGCGTAGGACCTTGCGCCAATTCAGCATTAATTATTTCTTCAATAAACACACACATTTTGTGTGTCGTATTTAGGGCCAGACCGTGAAACCACCAAATACAGAGTAAATACACAGCTCGACAAAGTTAACGCGTATCGAATTAATCCTCTATTCAAAAATGTGTGAAGATCCACATATGTTATTGTTGGTTTTACACCATTGTGTCGTATTTTACATTCAAATATCTGAAGATATGCGTTTATGCCTACACTTTTTTAATAACGTGATAAGAAGTTCCAGTTCATTTGGATATAAAACGGACTTCGATAGTGAAAAGTTAGACAAAAATTGTAAAAGTCAACAACATTGGAGAAGGTAAAAAAATAACAAACCCGGTTTTTGCACCCACTTCCGCCCATCGGAACATTGTTAAATTAACAAAAAACCTAAAGGACCCCACACATTTCTTATGGGAAGTGGCCCCCGGTGAAACTCGCTTTAATCCATATATGTTATTCCTCTTGAGCTCCTGATCAAAAGTTCTCATGGTCACAAGGTCCGAAAATGTACAGTTTTCCAGATGTGGTCGATTTTTCGGGATTTTTTCACTAATAGTATGGAGCCATGGTCCTTTCAATGCGGCTTCGCTAGTGCTCTATGGGGGTGTTTCGGGTCGCTGATTTCAAATCCGATGTCAAAAGTAGCATTTGACAGTTGACAGCTATTATTTTCCGGGAAAGATTTATCAGAATATATACAAGAGTTTTTTTGGGCCGCTGATTTCAAATTCGATGTCAAAAGTAGCATTTGACAGTTGACAGCAGTGTTAGCTGTATTATCCGGAAAGGATTTATAACAGTGTTCCCGGGTCACGCTAAAAGTAGATGCCAACAATCCAACTAATATGTTGTGTTTTAGCACTTTTATAGTATATTACTTTTTGTTAATTGCGGACTGTATTATAACGTGATTTTACATTTGACGCATTTACAAGTGCTGGTCAATGAAGAAGTGTATAAATAAATAAATCTTTTCCGGATAATATAGCTAACACTGCTACTGACAGCTAAACACAGAATTAATGTGTTTCGGAAAGTATGGTTGGATTTTCTGTTTTTTTTGCCCAAAATGTTTCTATGTTAAGCCTATTTGGAAACATTAGACACAATTTTGATACATCGTGTTGACAAACCTTGGTCAAAATGCATTTAAAATGTGTCTAAAAATCGTGTACCCATCATGTTGCTGAAATTTGGCCAGGACACTTATATCTCTACATGTTTATATTTTAGGCACACACATGCTTTAAATGCATCTACACCAACATATGTTTCCAGAAAGTTGAATTTTAGACACGTTTTTTCCGTTCTGTGTCGATACAAAGATCAAAATTTGAATCAAGATGAACACTGTGTCCAAATGCTAATATTCTATGAGTCATCTGTCGACACATTGCCTAAAATATGCCCTTCAATGCTCCTTTGGCCCGGTTTACGAATGCCTCGAAACTAATACTCAAAGAAAGAGATAAGGCTTATAGTAAAGAATATAACAAAACCCATGAGAAATGGCAGAGTTTTTTTTGTTTGTGTCTATCAACATCATATTCTCATATTTCTATATTCCTGTGCCGTAGTTGCCGAGATAGCCATGTAGATGTCCAGATTTGAAACCTATAAAAATATTCTAATAAACCGTAAAATTCTCTTTCTGTAACCTATCTTTGAATCATAATGATGTCAAAAGTAGCATTTGACAGTTGACAGCTATTATTTTCCGGGAAAAATTTATCAGAATATATACAAGAGTTTTTTTGGGCCGCTGATTTCAAATTCGATGTCAAAAGTAGCATTTGACAGTTGACAGCAGTGTTAGCTGTATTATCCGGAAAGGATTTATAACAGTGTTCCCGGGTCACGCTAAAAGTAGATGCCAACAATCCAACTAATATGTTGTGTTTTAGCACTTTTATAGTATATTACTTTTTGTTAATTGCGGACTGTATTATAACGTGATTTTACATTTGACGCATTTACAAGTGCTGGTCAATGAAGAAGTGTATAAATAAATAAATCTTTTCCGGATAATATAGCTAACACTGCTACTGACAGCTAAACACAGAATTAATGTGTTTCGGAAAGTATGGTTGGATTTTCTGTTTTTTTTGCCCAAAATGTTTCTATGTTAAGCCTATTTGGAAACATTAGACACAATTTTGATACATCGTGTTGACAAACCTTGGTCAAAATGCATTTAAAATGTGTCTAAAAATCGTGTACCCATCATGTTGCTGAAATTTGGCCAGGACACTTATATCTCTACATGTTTATATTTTAGGCACACACATGCTTTAAATGCATCTACACCAACATATGTTTCCAGAAAGTTGAATTTTAGACACGTTTTTTCCGTTCTGTGTCGATACAAAGATCAAAATTTGAATCAAGATGAACACTGTGTCCAAATGCTAATATTCTATGAGTCATCTGTCGACACATTGCCTAAAATATGCCCTTCAATGCTCCTTTGGCCCGGTTTACGAATGCCTCGAAACTAATACTCAAAGAAAGAGATAAGGCTTATAGTAAAGAATATAACAAAACCCATGAGAAATGGCAGAGTTTTTTTTGTTTGTGTCTATCAACATCATATTCTCATATTTCTATATTCCTGTGCCGTAGTTGCCGAGATAGCCATGTAGATGTCCAGATTTGAAACCTATAAAAATATTCTAATAAACCGTAAAATTCTCTTTCTGTAACCTATCTTTGAATCATAATGAATTATTTGAGAAGTATAGAAAACCTCTCGATAAATAAAACCTCTGCATTTATGCCTTAATTTTGCAGCAAAGTGGGAATATAATATGTATACAAAGCAATGCAGACTGATTCCATCAATAAATTATAAGTTACAAACTTGGCTATAAATGACACGTCTATATTATCCCCATTAATTTGACATATTACTGAACGGATTTGGTCTACCTTACAGCTGAAATTGTAATGATTATTTCAGTAGTAAAAGCTGAATAATTAATATGGTTGGTGAATGTCCGATCATCATTTATATTTATAACTTAGCGCTTTGTCAAACATGAATTGAAATTAATTTAAATACATGACATATTTGTGTTTACCTCAATGATTGAACGGTGGAATAATATAATTCTTAATAAATACCATTGTTTGATAGAGTTAATAATGTATATATCAAATTGGATCGTGCGGTCTAATGTTTAATGTACAGGACGAAACCGGAGATGAATCAACGGAATTTATATCTATTTCTACAAAAGAAGTTCGCATTTTCGCATTAATAATAATAGTTGCTTTTCTTTTTCGTGTCTTCACAGTCCCAAGTTAATTCTCGCCCTATATCGGTTAAGGTATTATTAATGTACCTTCAGAACTAATTACAAAGAAGACCAACGCACTTTAACTAAGACATAGTAGCAGGAAACAGCGCTTATGCGTAGCATAGCAGTATATCTAACGTTCCCAGGAGTTTGTATCCGCTTCTGCTGCTAGTAAAAAAATCATGAAGTTGCAGGTATGAACACAGAATTGTTAAAGGTACCAAAAAGTCGTCATTAATGAAACTCATTCCATATTATTCGAGTAGTAGGTAGAAAAGATGCCAGTGGATTTACTGTTTATTCGTTTTATATTTATCGATGGGTTATCTCGGATGATCTGGAGTTCTTCCTAGTCCTGTCGAAGAAACCTGGACACGTGTTCATTGTTGAAGGGAATTTCCCTTTTCCTCACTAAATTGGAATATCTCCGAAATGTTTTATGATTTGGTGCACCGCGATTTAGAAAACGTCATCGGTATTATCTTCCTGCATTTCTTCCTTTTCCGGCGCAAAAACCATAGGCAAAAAAAATATCTCCATAATCTCCATTACTGAATTGAAATGGCATCTTAAAATTTTCAGTTATAACCTGGTGAACATCAAATTAATTTACTATTAAGGTTAAATGGAGCCTAATTTTGTAGCAGTGGTGGCCCGCCAGGGATGGCAGGGTAGGCAGTGCCCACCCAATTACATAAACGGTAGTTATAAAGGTATTTATATTTTTACATATTTTTGTAGTTAAATTATCAAGTAAAATTTTGCGGTTAATAATAAATAAATAAATAAACACCACAAAAATTAGACAACCCCCAATTTCAGAAGCAAGAGCTTGTGCGGAAGTGGGTTTCACATTGAAAAAACGCGGACATACAACCATTTCCTCCGACAGTGCCAGTGCCGGAGCCAGGATTCGAACCCGGTGGTGCGATGTCTGTATGATTAATCGCGATTGCCACCTCACGCTTTAACCCACTCGGCTAACGACCTAATTATTTGTAATATTAAAATTAAAAAGTTAGCTTTATTTATATTATTATTTTTACTACACGTTAATCTGCCACTTATGAATCCGTTTAGAAACCGGGCGTAATAATGTCAAAAATGTCATGCGCAAGCCAGGGCGGGCAAGCATCGCTCAGAAATCGTGAATTCAATCATAATACATCTACGCGCATGTTGGTTATTTACTTCGATCTTACGATTGTAATGCATATCAAAACGCGACGTACGTCTTGCATGCTTAGGCTATTTATAACCTAGAGTGGGCATGCCATCCCTGAGCAAAACTTGTAATAAGCAATGTGAATATTGAATATAACTATAATTTTATTTTCTTTTGCGTTTTAAAGTATAATGTATTAGAATGCATATGCCTCTATATTATCCAAAAGTACTAAAATAATGTTTAATTTTATTTTAGCAGTTTTAGATATGAAATTAATATAATATGTAAATGAAATAAATGTATAATATTCAAATATGGGACTTCGCGCTTGGTGGAATGTGGACACTGCCATCCTCATCCCTTCCCTTTTCTTTTACAGTGTCGTAATGCTCGATCCTCGCCCTACTATGGGAAATCTCATTTATATATATCCTCCCGTTTTGGAGCCATTTTCAAGAGAAAAAGTGGGTCAAGTAAAAATTGTCAAAGAAAATAATGCTACGAGTTCGTCGTCAATCTGCCTACTCCCCAGATCTCACCACGATCCGTCTCTAAGGCCTCAATCTGCCTACTCTTTAGAGCGAACTCGCTGGCAGTATCGGACGAAGTGTTATTTATACGAAAGCTGTCTGTGGGTGGGAGAGTGGTGGGGGGGGTTGAGGGTCTATCAGGATTATGAGGTGTGGATGAGTATTGTGGGGCTAGCCTGGAGATCAATGATTTCCAAGCGACTGGAAGACGATGACCGTCATCCCTTTTGTTTAAACAATTGGGACGTTTTTCAATCTCAATTGCTTCGCGGATGATTCGCGGTTTTTGGAAAAATGATGGTGCTATGGTTTTGGTGTTATCGAAGTCTATATTATGGCATGCTATAAGGGGGTGTTGGAAAAGTGATGATGTGGGATCGGATTTTCTAACTGCAAGACGATGTTCATATATCCTATTGTTAATCCGTCTGTTGGTTTGTCCAATGTAGGTTTGGGGACAGTTTGAGCAAGGTATTTCGTATACACCGTGGGAATCATTAGGTATTTGGTCTTTTGGGGTTCTGATTAAATTGGAAATTGTTTGGTGTGTTGTGAATATGGTTTTTATGTTATTGGATTTCAGGACTTTTGAAATTTTGTCTGTGACACCTTTGATGTAGGATAGGAAAGCTTTTTGCTGAGGAAGAGTTTATGTCTGTTGAATTTGGGAAGGATTTTGTGCTTTGTGTATGAATCGCGTTATATGTCCTTTGTCGTAACCGTCTTGTAGAAGTGCTTCTTGTAATGTTTGTAGTTCGGATTGTCTGTTGTGATTGTCTGTTAGTCTGAGGGATCTGGTTACAAGAGTGTTGACAACGGAATTTATTTGTGATGGATGGTGGTGTGATTTTGAGTTAAGGTAACGGTTGGTGTGGGTTGGTTTTCTATACACAGAGTAGGAGGATTGATTGTTGTTTTGTTTTGTAATGAGGACGTCTAGGAAAGGGAGAGAACAATTGTTTTCGATTTCAATAGTGAACTGGATCTGAGGGTGTATATGATTAATGTGACACAGGAAGTTGTTTAGAGAATCTCTACCATGTGGCCAGATAACGAAGATGTCATCTACGTATCTTAGCCAGCAAGTAGGCTTCAGTTCGGATGAATTCAGGGCTTGGGTTTCGAAGTTGCCCATGTAGATGTTGGCTATGACGGTGGACAGAGGTGATCCCATTGGAGCTCCTCTCACTTGTTTGTAATAGTTGCCTTGAAAGAGGAAATAGGTGTTGAAGGGTCAGAGTGCTGGGAGAATATTATGTTTAGTTTTGAGAACGTTTAGGGCTTCAGTGAGTGGGATATTGGTGAATAATGACATAATATCGAAACTGACTAGAATGTCGTTCTGGGAAATAGAGTAATTTTGAAGAAGATCAATGAAATTGGTGGAATTTTTGACATAAGAAGGGGCTTGTTCAGCAATGGGTTGTAGAGTATGGGCTAGATGTCTCGCTAATTTGTGAGTTGGGAAACGAAAAGCACTAACTATTGGTCGTAAAGGAATGTTGGTTTTGTGAATTTTAGGAAGACCGTATATTCTAGGAGTTCTAGACGATTTCTCTCGAGGAATGAGGGATTTTTGAATATCTGAATGGAGGTCAGAATTGTTGATGATGATTTTTGCACTCTTTTCTAAGTATGTGGTGGGATCGCGCTGGATGCGCTTGTAGTCCGGGGTATTGAGTAAATCGTTCATTTTTGTTAAGTAATCGGAGGTGTTTAGTATGACAGTGGAGTTTCCTTTGTCGGCTGGGAGAATGATAACTCCACTGTCATGCTAAACACACACACACACACACACACACGTATATATATACATATATATATATATATATATATATATATATATATATATATATATATATTATGAATAAAGGCGATTATTATTATTATTATATTTGGTGTGGCCTTCGTAAAATAGACAGACGGTATATGAATACTGCCATATTTTTCCAATTTGTGCTTTTCTTTCAATGTAATAAAAGTTATGTTATTATTATTATTAAAAATATATTTTGGAACTAGAAAAATGTTAAAATACTTTTATAACATGCTTTTAACTGTTTGTTATTGCACATATAATTTCTTTATGTACGTATTTGACTATTTTGTGGAGAATTAATCAAATTATCTTTGCAAAATAAATGAATAACAAGCAATTCAGCCATCTTCAAAACTGCCATTTTCTATACTGCATTATAAAACATCATTATACGCATTTTTATACATTTAAAGCATTTTTAGTGTCAAGATCTAATTATTATTAATAAGCTCTTTACTACTGCTATTCTGAGAATTAAATTGTTTATAAATGTTACTTCCTTCATTCTCAGAATTTCAGTGCATGCATATTATGTCATTAAAACTTATGTAATTAATTATCACATTCTTTTAAACATTTTATAAAAACATATTTCTTCAAATAAAATATATCTTTATTTAGTTTTGGGAAATAATCTATAAATATTTTATTCGATTTTAATAGTTCGTTAGAAAATTAGTGAAAAAAAGAAAATAAATAAAAACCCATTTTTTTCAATATTATTTATTTAAAGATATCAATAGAAATTTAGTAAATTTCTATTGATACAAAAATTTTGATTTGAATGATTTTTTACCTGTAAGTGCTGATCCTATTCTGTTATTTATAAAGCCTCAAACATATATACAGCGTGATTTAGATAAAACTGCTCAGATTGAAGTTAAAACGATGTTGTTGATTTTAAGACTTTTATGCTTTACTTATTAGTTTTTAAATGATAACAATATTCATTATCAAATACAATTGCTTTAATTGCTTTGAAATAAAATATGTATCAATTACAGACAAATGGTATAACATTTCTAATCCAATAAATTATATTATTTTATGTTGTTATTTTTATGTTATAATATTAAGTGAAACTTGAAGAGTAGATAATATTTTAATGTACACTTTGGAGTATAATGATATAGCAGAATTCGCCAGTTGGCTAATAATTTTAAGATAACCTAAAAAAATAGCTAAAAAATACGAATAACAAGCATTATTGCAAAGTAACTTCAGCAGATTAAATATATGATGTGTAAACAATGGCTTACACCTTAATGCGATAAAATGTAATGTTCTTACTTTCAGTAAAAGTCCGAAAAAAATTATATTCGATTTTAAAATTGACGATATATCTCTCAACAGACGTTTAAAGATCTAGGTGTTGTCTTTGATAATGAATTATCGTTTGTTCCTCACATGAATCACATAATCCAGCAATCGTTCAAAACTTTAGGCTTCATATGCAGAACTGGTCGTAGTTTTACAAATATCGATACGTTCGTAAGATCTAAATTAGAATACGCCTGTAAATTTGGAGTCCAGTATATGAGACTCATGTGAAAAATTTAGAAAATATTCAAAGAAGATTAATGAAATTTCTTAGTTTTAAAATTGATGGTTTTTACCCGGCTAACGGAACACCGCAGAACCAACTACTAGAAAGATAGTAATTTAAATCTTTGGAACATCGAAGAATTTATTTCATGTGTATGTTTCTCTTTAACATTGTAAATAGCAAAATAGACTGTCCAAAAATTCTCGACCAAATTAATTTCAGAGTCCCATCTGTATCGACACGTAACCGCTCAACTTTTTATCCACCAAATGCCCATACTAATGCTATGAACTTTTCGCCATTATCTAAAATATGTCACAATTTTGATAATTTTTGTTCGAGTATTGATATTTTTCACACCAGCCCTAAAACATTAAAATCACTTCTATTAAAGTAATGTATGAATTTTCTTTCTCTACCTCTATGATTTATATTAAGTACTTAATATATTTTTTTTCTCAGTTTTTTTCCATTAAAGTAAAAAATAAATGTAAAAATGAAACCAAATATGTATACCGTAGAAATTTCAGGACAAAAAATATTACACGGTTCCATGATTATTTGCAGAATGAAAATTGGCAAGATGTTCTTACCCAAAATTGCCCTAATACTGCTGTGGACAAGTTTTATGACATAATTTTGTATTATTTTGAAGCAAATTTCCCTGTAAAGCGCTTTAATATTAATAGTAGAAAACTAAATGAAAACAAATATATAACACCTGAAATAATTAGACTAGGAAACCAGGTAAACTTATACAGTGACATAGCAAAAATAGATAATAATTATAAAGGCCTTAGTACACGTCTGAATAACTTATATCGTAATAAATTACAGACCGCTAAACGGGAGTATCATGATCGCGAAATCTGCAATTCAAGTAACAGGACTAAAACTATGTGGAACATAATTTAAAAAATTCAGGGGTCAAGTTCAATTTCTAAAGATATATGTTTTAAAAAAGATGGCGATGAAATACCGATTGAAGATGTAGCTAATGGCTTTAGTATTCACTTCACAAGCACCACAAATATAAATGCCTTACGCGATTTTAATTTCTTAGAAACTAATGTGCCTAATTTTCATAGATCTATATATATATCTGCAGTTTCTACTACTGATGTTGAATTATTTATAGATAAACTAAAGTCCTCAAATTCTAGCGGCCATGATAATATTTCTAATAATTTAATTAAAAAATGCAAATGTGTCATTTGTTATCCGTTAGCTTACATAATAAATCTCTCCATAGAGAATGGTATTTTTCCCAGCAAATTTAAAAGGGCTATCGTTCATCCCCTTTATAAGAAAGAAGATCCAAATGAGTAGAGCAATTACAGAGCTATTAGTTTATTATGTAGTTTTTCAAAACTTTTCGAACTCCATCTCAAAGAGCAGTTATTCAACTTTCTGCAAAAAAATAATCTGCTTTCTCCTGCTCAACATGGTTTCACTACTAATAAAAGCACTTAGTCGGCATTATGTAATTTCCATCACCAAATTATTAAGGCGCTGGACAATAAAAAATTTGCTCTAGGTCTATTTCTAGATTTCTCGCGAGCTTTTGATATGGTAGATCACCAGTTGCTCAAAGCTAAACTCGCACGATATGGTGTTCGAGGAAAAGCTTTGGAAATATTTTCATCCTATTTTGACAACAGAGCTCAAACTGTAAAAATTGCCTGTGGAGCTGAAAGCGAGACTTGCTGGGTTAAGCAAGGAGTTCCACAGGGTTCAATTTTGGGACCACTATTGTATATTTTGTTTGCCAATGACATTATCGATTACTTGCAAAGAACATCAAATGTCCATGTCGTGTGCTACGCAGATGACACAAATGTTCTAATTACAGGAAATAACTCAAAGGAAGTAAAAACAACCACTGAAATAATTTATCAGGAAATTATATTCTGGCCTTATAAGAATAATCTAAATTTAAATAAAACTAAAACAGTTTTCATACAATTTACATTAAATAACAATTCCGAAGGCCTAACACTTTTTAATGGTACTGACCTTGAGTTAAATACCTGTGATGCTAATAATTTGTTAGGTGTCACTTTTGACAAACACCTGCAATGGGCTCATCACATTGAAAATCTGTATATAAAGCTACGAAAAAGTTGTTTTGCTCTAAAATTTATGTCTAAGCATTGTAGCCAGGATATCCTTAAAACCCTTTATTTTGCCAATTTTCATTCTTATCTGAGGTATGGAATTGTAAACTGGTGTAATAGTACTAATGTAGCCAGGGTATTTTTACTGCAAAAATCTGCAATTCGTATAATGTTAAATTTGAGTTACAGAGAAACTTGTAGAGTTGCTTTTAAAATTTTAAAAATTTTGACTGTTGCTAGCCTATACATGCTGGAAGTATGTTCATATATCCACAAACAGAAATCCACTTTTTTAAATAATCGAGTTGGACATTCACATGATACTCGATCTAAACATCTCCTACTGCCTGACTGTCATAGAACTACTATGTATCAGAGAAGTTTTCTGTATCAAGGGTGTAAATTCTATAATTTATTAGACGAAGATATTAAATCCTCTTGTAGTATATATGTTTTTAAAGGAAAACTTAAAAAATTGTTGCTAAACAAAAACTGTGACACAGTCAATGATTTTTTTAATTAATTGTATTTTAATATCTCCCTTTTCCATATTATTGTTTTTATTATTTTTAAATCCATATGACATAAATCTAATCTATTTTTATAATTATTTTAGGGTCTGACTAAGTCCAAAAATGTTTTATATATTTTAGCCATATTATTTTATAGTGTATTGTTTTCTATTTTTGGTACTGTTTTTTAAATTATTTATGTGACATTTTCTTCACCGACCTTATGTATACCTTTTTGTGTACATATGTTTTTCTCAATGGAAAAATAAAGATTATTATTATGGACTTAAGCCGTGCACTTTCTCGGCCGAAGCCGGAAAAAATTCACCGACCCCTCGCGCGCCGTTGGGGTTCGGCTCTGTGGGAACCCGGGCCTGTCCCGGGCCCATTGCTGTTGGGGATCGGCTCGGTTAACGGGGATGAACTTCATCACGTCCCATTAATCCGGTGGATATTTCGGTTTTCTAACCTTCATCGTTCAAAAACTTTCTGGTAATATGGCATGTCTGGAGAATCACCGTCCTCTGGATAATCTTCACGAGGCCTTTAGGTAGATTAAGTTGCTCCAAATAACTCAAGAACTTCTTCGTCACCACACCTGTAGCCGAAATTATGACCGGGATAATTCGAACCTCCTCTAATCTCCACACGTGTTTAAGTTCTATGGCCAAATTCTGATATTTGTTTCTCTTTTCCATCTCCGTTTTCTGCAGGTTGTTGGTTAGGGGGCATCCAATATCAATTATAGTGGCCTTCTTGTCTTTCTTTTTGATCACCAGAATGTCAGGGCGGTTGTGATCAAAGGTTCTATCAGA
This sequence comes from Leptura quadrifasciata, assembly GCA_963675555.1. Classification (NCBI taxonomy): domain Eukaryota; kingdom Metazoa; phylum Arthropoda; class Insecta; order Coleoptera; family Cerambycidae; genus Leptura; species Leptura quadrifasciata. The sequence goes on along the minus strand of OY776682.1, from coordinate 4,331,733 downwards.
CTGTATTGGTCTATCCCAGTACAGCAATGTTTCCTCGTCTTCTAAAACAGCTTGAGGTGTGTATTTATAGAAGGGCGGTGGATTAGTAATGAGTCCTAAGTTAAGTGCCAATTCTCTATGGATGATTTTCGCCACATCGTTGTGCCTTCCCAAATACATTCCCGTAGCCAAAGCAGGGCAGCCTCCAGTGACATGTTCGATAGTTTCACCCGCTGCCTTACACTTTCTACACACATCGTTCACGCCGGGGACTTTAAGAATGTACTTCTCATAATTTCTAGTACGGATAATGTTATCCTGAATGGTTGTTATGAATCCCTCAGTTTCTGGGTGTAACATTCCTTGCTTAAGCCATAGGCCATTATTATTATTATTATGTATGTTGTTATATATGTTATATGTGGTATTTATGTATGTTATTTATAATTTTGCTGGACTACTTCCTGCTCTGTAATTGGATTGTTGTAATCTGTAGAGCAGTGTAAATAAATAAATAAATAAATTATTGTGTATTGCAAGGTATGTCTCTCAGAATAAAGCAATGAAAACATTTGATCATCTGTTTTTCTATCCATTAAATCCACATTTGACTCTAGAACTGATTAAGTAGATCTGAGGTCATCATAACCTCGAAAGAATGCTCAAAATCCGTCAAAAATTAAATGTTCGTATATCGTAATCTGGATTTGCGAAACAAAAAAATTAAAACATTTTTTTCTCATTAAAACATAATATTTTTAGTCGCATACTCCTCTATAAAATCCTTATTTTACTATAAGGAACGTAACCAGACTGCAACCAACAGCTACTCTCCGGGCTATGTGCCCCGTCGAGCGCTGAATTACAAGTTACAAGCCTGGCGCGTTAAGTGTAATAATTGCATATTACCATTAAAACGCTAATGCTTCGATTGCAACAAATACCAGCCGAAATACTGATCCTACTTAAAGGAGCTCTCTTGCCAGCCGTCACACACCACTTGCAGACTGCAGTTTCGAGCTGTTGGCTCTCGTCAGTGCAAGGTAGGCAAGCGACGACCGGCACGAAGATCCTTTGACTATTTGGTACATCCCGGTATTTCTACAATAGCGACATGTAAAATAGTCAGCACGCACCATTTAGCGGTCCAGTGTCTATTGCAATCGAAAAATAAATAGCCTGACTGGGCTTAGCATAGTTCAAATGTGCTTTTAGAGGGCGGAATATTAAAACATAATATTCTTAGTCGCAAACTCCTTTATAAAATCCTTATTTTACTATAAGGAACGTAACCAGACTGCAACCAACAGCTGCTCTCCGGGCTATGTGCCCCGCCGAGCGCTGAATTACAAGTTACAAGCCTGGCGCGTTAAGTGTAATAATTGCATATTACCATCAAAACGCTAATGCTTCGATTGCAACAAACACCAGCCGAAAGACTGATCCTACTTAAAGGAGCTCTCTTGCCAGCCGTCACACACCACTTCCAGACTGCAGTTTCGAGCTATTGGCTCTCGTCAGTGCAAGGTAGGCATGCAACGACCGGCACGAGGATCCTTTGACTATTTGGTACATCCCGGTATTTCTATAATAGCGCCGTGTAAAATAGTCAGCAGGTGCCATCTAGCGGTCCAGTGTCTATTGCAATCGAAAAATAAATAGCCTGACTGGGCTTAGCATAGTTCAAATGTGCTTTTAAAGGGCGGAATATTAAAACATAATATTTTTAGTCGCAAACCCTCTAAAAGCACATTTGAACTTTTGAACTATGCTAAGCCCAGTCAGGCTATTTATTTTTCGATTGCAACAGACATTGGACGGCTAGATGGCGCCTGCTGACTATTTTACATGTCGCTATTGTAATAATACCGGGATGTACCAAATAGTCAAAGGATCCTCGCGCCGGTCGTCACATGCCTACCCAAGGAACACCAAATGGTTAAATAAACGCTTTTCGCAATGTATATTCAACGTTCTAATGTCCGCGCCAAAAACATATATAATGTGTTACTCCAAAAACTTTAGGATAAATTCATATATAATATACGTATAAAAATCGTTTATGAAATAAACGCTTTTCATAGACGTTGATTAAATATACGATAACGAAATTTAAACCATAATTTCATATAATAAGCGTTTATTAAACTATCATGTGTTGCTTGGGTACCTTGCACTGACGAGAGCCAACAGTTCGAAACTGCAGTCTGCAAGTGGTGTGTGACGGCTGGCAAGAGAGTTAATTTAAGTAGGATCAGTCTCTCGGCTGGTGTTTGTTGCAATCGAAGCATTAGCGTTTTGATGGTAATATGCAATTATTACACTTAACGCGCCAGGCTTGTAACTTGTAATTCAGCGCTCGGCGGGGCACATAGCCCGGAGAGTAGCTGTTGGTTGCAGTCTGGTTACGTTCCTTATAGAAAAATAAGGATTTTACAGAAGAGTTTGCGACTAAAGATATTATGTTTTAATATTCCGCCTTCTAAGAGCACATTTGAACAATGTATACAGTTATTAACAAATTTGACAGATTGTCACTGTTATATGTTGTATGTTGCGTTGTCGAGTTCTAAGACAAGTTTTATATCAGTAGTTTGGATGGGTCTTTTAGGGACTAAAGTAATTGTTCTAGGTCGGTTGACCAAGGAATGCCGCGCTCTTGTTTTTTAAATCGTTTTAAACTGACATTGTATGAAGTATACTATCGCGTGGTGTCCTTCTAAAATAAAAATAAAATTCATACAACCTATAAAATAAATGTAGAGTCATTCTTCCTTACTTCCTTTGCAAAGAAGTAGCAATGTATATGACTGATGGTCGAGAGATGAACGCACTTGCCTCTCACCCAAAAGTTCCGGGTTCGATCCCCGGTCGTGGGGCAGTGGAAAATACCGTGAGAGGGATTTTTCCACTATACACGGATATTGGGTGTGTGTCCCTTGTCTCTAAATGTGTAGCCCCCTCCCACACAAGGCCCTTCTAGAGCCTTCCGGGATAAAGGGGGTCGTCATTACCTGTGGTGTATTTATTATTATTTATTTATTAATTAAAAACTGTTTTTACAAAAAAATAAAACCGCCAATCTCTAATAGTGAAACATATAATTATTTAAAAGACAAATCTGTTTAATAGCTCTGACCTGTGTTACTTGTTTAGTGATTATATTTTCCACGTCAATTAGACCAACAAATAAAACAACGATTTTCTTTGAGCTTAATACATCTTAAAATCTAACAGTCTATCGACCAGCCCACTTAGCCACCCCACCCTATACCATAAATAATTCATTTCTCCCTAAAATGATGAAAATAAAATATTCAAAATAGCCTATATAGGAAAAATTAAGAAAGCTTAGGGAAAATTTTAGCATTTGGGTAGCACTTAAAAATTAAAATTAAAACTTTAAACTCTAATAGCGAGGAAAAGTTGTCTTTTAAGCTTAACCAGCCAAATATTTTGGTCGCGGAAGATTAGCCTTGAGTTGCCCCTACACAACGGCTTTAAAGTTTCCAGCTAATGCATATTGTTATATACAAAATATTACATTCTTTAATATCGGGTTTTGTATAAATATTTCAATAATGCACAGCCTATTGGTAAAATCGTCATTGCTGTTAAAATACCTAATTAATCATTAATTAGAATAAATAAAACACTTTATTTCCAAAATATGTTTAACATGTATGGAAATACAAGGTGGTCCAAAATTGGCTCCCGATATTTCTGCAGCTGATGTACTGATAGTATATGACACATTTTTCTAAAATGGGATACGCTGTATAGATGTTATTAACTTTTTGGATTAATCCTTTTTTCTTGATTTCAAAAATGTACCATATGTTACCCCTGCCATATACCGTTTTTGAGCTATTAAACATCGAATATTTTAGTTCAACTAGTTACTGTAAATATGGAAAAGTTAACATTATTAAAGTGAGCTATGAAAATGGCACTATTATGTTTGATAAGTGGCATTTCTTTAATGAAATAATCAAAATGGTTTCCCTAAATGGGTCGAAATTTCAAGATCGACTATTAGGTATTTTTTAATTGGAAAAGTGGATAACGTATTCAGTTATTCTCAGTTATCTTAAATAGTCGTATGCAAAATTTTAGCTCGATACCTTGTATAGAGTGTTTGTTAATTTGATAATTTTTCAATTTTCGACTGGACCTGTATAATAGTCTGTTATGATCTAATGAAACAAAAGTTGAAAAGATAGTGTTTTTAATAACATGAACAACATCAAATAATACAACAGTCAACATTAATTTAAAAATGAATAAATAACAAACAAATAATTGGATAAAATCGGATTCGGCCACCAAACGGATCGAATAACACAAAATCTAACAAAGTATTTAAAATGCTTGTGTTCTCAATATAACCTCCTTCACACCTTATGCATTTTTTATAACTCCGTTTCAAATTTTGGCGGGTCCTCATTAATTGTTGCGGTGTTATTTCCCTGCATTCTCGTTCAATTCTTTCTCTTAATTCGTCAACATTTCGTGGTCCTGTGTGGTAAACTTTTTCTCTTAAAATGTCCCACAAAGAAATCTAAAGGTGTTAGATCTGGCGAACGTGAAGGCTAATGAATAAGAGGGCTACTTCGGTCTATCCATCTGTTTGGAAAATTTCCATTAAGCCATCTAAGTACAACCACCGAATAATATATGGAAGCATCGTCTAGTGGAAAAATAACTTGTCCATTTTCTTCTTCATTTAGTACTTATATAAAATCCCAAAAATTTGTGTTCAAGAAATTAAGAAACCTTTCACTGTTTAATTTATCTTGGAAAACGCTGGATCAGACTATACGATTATTGAAGATCCCAATTCAAACATTAACTTTTTGAGAATAATAATAATAATCCTTTATTTGCTCAAATAATAATTACATTGTTTTAGCATTGTCACAGAGGGAGTGAAAAACATACAAATTCTAAATAATTAATTTCTTAAAATAATACACTTAAATAAATAAAACAAAACATTTTCACAAACAAACATTGATATAAAACTACAGTATAATTAGAAAAGTAACTGAGTTTACACATACAAGTTTCAATTTAAAGTAGCATATCACTTTTAGTCAATAAAGCGAGTTTCAAAATATTCGTGGTGTGTGTGTAAGGCCGTAATTTTAAAAGTAGTTTTTTACATTCAATCTTAAACCTGTTAGATGGAAGATGATTAAACAACTTCACCGATATATTCAAGAAACTTTTTCCTGTGAGTTATAATTTGTGTTGGGTGTTATGATATCCTCTTTAAACCGCGTATTATGATCATGCATTGATGTGTGACTTTTTAGGTTTGATTGATTTTTTCTGACATATTCCAAACAGTGTTGTATATAAAGTGCTGGAAGTGTGAGTACATTCAAGTCTATGAATATTGGTCGGCATTTTTTTGTTATTGCACGAAGAGCTGCTTTTTGTAATCTAAAAATAGAGTCCCAGTCTGTTGAATTACCCCATAATATAACACCATAAGATAGCTGAGATTGAAATAAACCCCTGTATGCTAGACAGCGGATGTGCAGTGGTACGTACTCAGCTAGTTTTCGAAGTATATTACGCTTGCTAATTTATTCTCCAAACAATTGATGTGATTCTTCCAATTTAATTTGTTGTCTAAATGTATCCCTAAGAATTTTGTGTGTTAAATGTCATGATTTACATTTTTTAAGGTGAAGTTCATTCTGATAGTTTTGTTTTTGTTGAAGCATAGTTTATTAGTCGTGAAGTAGTCTTATGATTTATTTTGCGCTGATTCTACTATTTGGTTAACTATGTTCAGATCAATCTCACTACAAATGAGACTAGTGTCATCAGTATATTGCAGAGAATATATATCGGCCAGATATGAAGACAGATCATTTACATACAGAGTGAATAGCAGAGGCCGTAATATCGATCCTTGTGGAACCTCTATGGTCACCGGTTGAAGAACTGATTTCTTTCAATTGAATTCAATCTGTTGTCTGTTGGCTAAATAAGATTTTATGAAATCTAATGCTTTTCCTCTGACCCCATAGTGAGTTAACTTGTCGACTAAAATTTGGTGTGACACACAGTCAAAGACCTTGGACAGATCGCAAACACAACTGTTGTGGTTTCACCAATCTCGAAAGCCTCCGAGATTTGCGCGACCATCGCGATGATTTCCTGTATTTATTGTGATTTTTCCAGAAGCCAAATTGTGTATTGATAAAACAATCGTTTTTCTCAATAAAGTTGGTTGGTCTGGTATTAAAAGCTATTTCGATTAATTCCCAGATGGGAGATATTATAGCTATTGGGCAGTGGTTAGAGATATCGTTTTCGTCGCCTTTTTTGTATATGAGTGAAATTTTTGCATAGCCCAGTTTATTTGGGAATTCCCCTGTTTCAAAACACCTATTGATAATAATTGTTGTTAATGGGTTCCATTATTCCGCGTTTTATTGATTTAATAATTTTATTACTAATGCCGTATATATCGTAGGCTGTGCTATTTGATAACTTATTTATAATTGCTTCAACTTCGATGATTTCTATTGTTTAAGAGACGCAACCAATTAAAATAGAAAATAAATAGGATTAACTCAAACCATGGACGACCCAAGGCATGCTAAACGCCATAACAAAACATGATAAACTTAAACAAATACTTACCAAAAATAAACATAACGTGGAACTAAAAAAGTATTACTGGAATATAGTAGACAACAATTAAGACGACAAAAGAGAAAGAAAAAATTCAGCAGGCTGGAAAGCTTGGGATTGTATAAAGTCACAATCGCAACAGAAACTACAAAGGTAACATAGAGCAAATAATATTAGAAAATAACACACAAATCACAAAGAGAAAACAGCAACTGCCTTTAATCAATTTTTTATTGACATTTCTAGTGAAATACCGAAACATATACACAAAACTTAATGAAATAACAACATAAATCTAAATTCCATGTTCATCGAATACGTACATGATATGAAAATATATAAAATATTATATGCAGCTTGAAGAATAACTCCTCTCCAGGAAAAATACGGCATACAGTAATAAATTATATACAGTGTGTCCAGCCAGGAGCTTACACGATCCAATTCGAAAACTACTATACGAATGTAGATGTCAACTTTTTTATTTTAAATGGAATACCCATATTTTTAATGGCAGAATTGATAGTTTGCAAAATTTTAAGGCCACTTTGTATAACAAACCTTATACTTTATAAAAACACTTTTCAATAAATACACTTTGTTTCACTAAATTTGAATTTGTCTTCCAAAAAATTATTGAAATGTTTAACGGCACTTTTCTCGAAAATGGTTGAAGTTATCAAGTTCTACCAAGTGTATCAGATTCTCTGGTCAGAAGTGCCACAACGTTTCGTCAAAAATAATATGAAAAAAATTCATCATCAGATTTAATACATAAATCATTGTTTCTTAGAATAAAAAAGTTCCTCTATCAAATTTGGCGAAGATCAGTCAAGAGGCTGTTGAGTTATAGCAAAAAAATTAAAAAATAATTTGAACTTTGACACCCTGTATCTTTTTCCACACCAACATTTTACTAAAGCATATTAAGTTATATCCTCGTATTTTGGCTCAAAGAATCTACCTCTGAACTATGGCCTATTATTAATAGTCCATCCTGTATAAATGGCTATGTGCAAATAAATTAAAATTCAATAATGAAAAAACTAAATGTATGGTCTCGGAACTAAAGCTAATTGTCAGAAATATATAAATGGTTAACAGTCTCTGCACATTAATAATACACAAGTTAAATTTGTAAATAAAATTAAATACTTAGAAATTATTTTAAATCAACAGTTAATATTTTTTTAAAAATTGGCAAAAAGTAGTGTTTTTCCAAAGCATAACTAACATTTCTTAGTTAAAAGAGCTAAATTGCACAATTATTCAGTGAAATCTGCTGAACACTACAACATAGACCATACAAAAATATCATTCTGAAAAAAGTCGACTTTTAGTGATAGTTTACGGGCGTATTGTCATGAGCAGAAGAAATAGGACAACTTCTTTTTTCTAATGTAATCTGTCTCTATTTGAATATGTAATGAGTAGCCGAAATAAAACATATCACTTTTAATTTATTTTTTATTTTAATGCTGTAGTTATTGCTATAGCAAATGATGGATGGTTAATGAGACAAATTGCACTGCGTTATAACATTAACAAAAATTTGGTGTGTAACATTTTAAGAAAGTGGAGAATAAACGGTACGATTAGTAGAAATCCTGGATCAAAGGACAAAGGATATTCTACTTAACAAGAAGCTAACTATTAATATTTCGTTATTGCATCATTTCTATTTATAACTTCTATAAGTCTGTTTGGCATATAATTAAATAACCTTACACAATAATCATTAGTAATAATATTTTCCCATGCATTGTTTACTATTTCCAGTAATTCTTCGGCATTCCGTGGTCTCACATTTCGTTTATGGATACTTCTTACGAGTAGTCCCCATACTTCTACCACAGGGTAAACATCTGGACTATGACCGGGCTAGTTGAGAACATTGATGTTGTTATCTTGAAACCAGTTAGTAACGGTATGGGCAGTATGAACGGAACAATTGTCTTGTTGAAATATGAACTCATTATTAAGAAATAATTGTGACGTAGAAGGGAGCATAATATTGTCTAAACTCCCAATATACGTTTCACTATTAAATCGTTCCTCAATATGCCACACCAGGACCACGTGCCGATATCCAAGCCCACATATTGACGGAAAACATACCACTTTTATCATTGTTAGATATGTCGTAGTCACATGGTGTAATACGGCTTTTCGGGAAAAGCCTAGGCAGTTCATGAAATGCCGGCAGATAGTGTGAAATCTGTATGCTACATGATTTGCCTAGGCTGTTCGTGAAGAGCCTGGTTTATTTAGTCAGTTAATGTTATGATTCGTGCTTTACATGATCTGCCGTGATTTAGGCCATCGGCATTTCATGAAATAACATGATTTAGTCATATTGTGAATGAGCCTAGCGATGAAGTTGGCAGATCATGTAAAGCATGAATTATAACATTTCCAGTCTAAGCGAATCGTGTAGCATACAAATTTCACAGTATCTGCCGGCATTTCATGAAATACCGATGCCCTAAATCACGGCAGATCATGATAAATTTCTCATTACACGAAAATACTAACATTTTAAGGCACTTCATGAAAAGCCTAGTCAAATGATATATAAATGAAGAGTTTTACACTATCTGCCGGCATTTCAAGAACTGCCTAGGCTTTTCCCGAAAAGCCATATTGCACTATGTGCCTACATAGGCTTTTCGGGAAAAGTCTAGGCCCTTCATGAAATGCCGGCGTGGCATCATTTCATGAAATGCCGATGGTCTAAATTACGGCAAATCCTGTTAAACTTCTCATTACACCAAAATACTAAATTTTTAAGGCACTTCATGAAAAGCCTAATCACATGATGTAACATGAGATGTTTCACGCTATCTGTCGGCATTTCATGAACTGCTTAGGCTTTTCCCGAAAAGCCGTATTTCACCCTGTGACTACGACAGATATATATTCCTCATCGAATCGGTATTCGGAGGGCGGTAAACACGAATACGACCGATGTGTGTTGACTGGAAAGTTTTTTCGTCTGTAAAGATTACATTGTTTCAAAAATTTACATCATGCGCTAAAAATTCAAGCGCAAATCCTACTCGAGCTTCTTTAAGTTCAGCTTTAAGGAAGTATTTCTGTGCTGCTGCATGACAGCGTAGCTCCGATTCTCTTACTCGCCGGCGACCAGTACTACTCGATCAGGAAAATTCGTTTCTTCAGCAGCCTGAATAACTGAGTAAAATGGATTTTCTACTAAAGCATTTACCAATTGCAAATCTTGTTATTGAGTTCATATCCTTCGTCGCCCTGATCCAGGATTTCTACTAATCGTACAGTTTATTCTCCACTTTCTTAAAATGTTACACAACGAATTTTTGTCAATATTATAACGCAGTGCAATTTGTCTCATTGATCATCCATCTTCTGCTTTAGCAATAACTCCAAATTTAACTAAATCGCTTATATGAGGCATATTAGTTTTTTGCACACTTGCAATAAATTATGACAACTAACTGACAATGTCACAAAAATTAAAGTTAGATGTACACAACTAGATTTTAGCAAAATACCGTTATAAGACTTGTCCTATTTTTTTTGCTCACGACCGTACAATGTTTTACCCACTGAAATTAAATCCTCTGGTAGTTTAAAACTGTTAACTAATAATGTTATAAAACTATATACAGATGAATGACTATGTACAAAATTATATAAGTATTGTAAATAGCTTGTGCTAAGTAAAAATTTATTCTACTCTATTCTGTTCTATTACAGACTTATATTTTCACCTTAATAACATTTTAAGGTAAAATTCATATATCACCTAATTTAAGTAAAATTTGTTCCAATCTGAGAGACGCTATAAAATATATTTTCGATATGTTGCATATCTTCATATCTGTGTATCTATGTGTGCTTTTTTGTTTCTCAATCGGCAACTGCTGACTACCACTTTTCCTCGCTTTGTCTGTGTACATCCTGTTACATTGCGTGCAGGGGAGTAATTTAAAATCGATCGGGAATTTCACTGCTTATACTACGAGATGGGTATAATTGCTTGATAATTGATATTAACAGATCAATTTCTAAATGAAGTAGTAATAGCAATGAAGAGTTTTATTGCAGTTGTTGAATATGCAAACAGTAATTATTGTTATTGGTATATTGTCGTATCTACTTATGTTCATCGTTTACACGAGGCCATCAGAAATGTAACATATAGATTTCGAGCATATGCTGTGGCAAAATTTCGCATAGATTATTTCAGTTCTCATGGAATTCATTATTTATTTATTTTGGTTACGACTGCCCAGACAGAAGTCCAATTATAGGGCAGGAATTTTACAAACATAAAAAGAAAACTAAATAATAACTAAAACTAAATAACTTAACTAAAGGAGACAATTAAATGATAATAAAAATTAACAAAATAAGCCTATGATTAGTATAGTCCTAAGAGTTGTAATCTAATAGTTTAGAAGCTACAGTTGTTGTGCAGAATTGAGAATCACATTTCGCATTTTGGATATACTAGTATTAAAAATATCTATATTATAATATAAAGAATCATAGTTTGAACACATACGGTGCAGGGGAGAAAATAACAGAAAACTTGTTCTTGGTGCAGGCAAATAAAATAGAGACGAATGCGAGCGAGTCTGCAAATTAGGAACATGAAATCTAATGCAACTAAGAATTTCAGGGCAGTCAATAGTTCCATTTAAAATCTTAAAAAGGAATACAAGAAAGTGATACGCCCGACGTAGTTGAAGATCACTCGTGTTGAATCTATGTAATAAGTCACAATGTGGCAAACCTCTCTCTGGATAATTTCCAGAACTTTTGAACCAGAGGTATTTAAGAAAACGCCTCTGAGGTTTTTCAATGTTATATTTATGATTTTCATAACCAGGACTCCAGACTATTGAAGCATATTCAAGTCTTGACCTCACAAATGAATTAAAGAGAAGTTTCAGTGTATTTTCGTTAAATTCTTTACAATTACGGATAATGTAGCCTAAGTTTTTGAAGGAATTAGCGCTGATTAGATTGATATGGCTAATAAAAGATAACTTTGGATCGAATATTACTCCTAGATCTTTGAAATGACCACAGCTCTTCAGTTCATCATCATTAATTGTATAGATAAATTTTATTGGATTTTGTGCATTAATGTGTCTCCAGAGAGCTCCTTTAAGTAGGATCAGTCTCTCGGCTGGTGTTGTTGCAATCGAAGCATTAGCGTTTTGATGGTAATATGCAATTATTACACTTAACGCGCCAGGCTTGTAACTTGTAATTCAGCGCTCGGCAGGGCACATAGCCCGAAGAGTAGCTGTTGGTTGCAGTCTGGTTACGGTCCTTATAGTAAAATAAGAATTTTATAGAGAAGTTTGCGACTAAAAATATTATGTTTTAATATTCCGCCCTCTAAAAGCACATTTGAACTATGCTAACCCCAGTCAGACTATTTATTTTTCGATTGCAATAGACACTGGACCGCTAGATGGTGCCTGCTGACTATTTTACATGTCGCTATTGTAGAAATACCGGGATGTACCAAATAGTCAAAGAATCCTCGTGCCGGTCGTCGCATGCCTACTTTGCACTGACGAGAGCCAACAGCTCGAAACTGCAGTCTGCAGGTGGTGTGTGACGGCTGGCAAGAGAGCTCCTTTAAGTAGGATCAGTCTTTCGGCTGGTGTTTGTTGCAATCGAAGCATTAGCGTTTTGATGGTAATATGAAATTATTACACTTAACGCGCCAGACTTGTAACTTGTAATTCAGCGCTCGGCGGGGCACATAGCCCGGAGAAAGCACATTTGAACTATGCTAAGCCCAGTCAGGCTATTTATTTTTCGATTGCAACAAACACTGGACTGCTAGATGGCGCCTGCTGACTATTTTACATGTCGCTATTGTAGAAATACCGGGATGTACCAAATAGTCAAAGGATCCTTGTGCCGGTCGTCGCATGCCTATCTTGCACTGACGAGAGCCAATAGCTCGAAATTGCAGTCTGCAAGTGGTGTGTGACGGCTGGCAAGAGAGCTCCTTTAAGTAGGATCAGTCTTTCGGCTGGTGTTTGTTGCAATCGAAGCATTAGCGTTTTGATGGTAATATGCAATTATTACACTTAACGCGCCAGGCTTGTAACTTGTAATTCAGCGCTCGGCGGGGCACATAGCCCGGAGAGTAGCTGTTGGTTGCAGTCTGGTTACGTTCCTTATAGTAAAATAAGGATTTTATAGAGGAGTTTGCGACTAAAAATATTATGTTTTAACTGTATACATTGTTTTTCACTAATCATGGCATATTTGATTTTTACGATTCAATGATATGAATTGTGGTTTTTTTTTCAGTAATTATTTATTAGTTAACAAATCTGCAGAATAGTGTTACGAGTATAATTAATGATTTTTAATATATTGTAGGGCATGTATTGCCTTGAAAAGTAAGTTACGCGCGCCTATAGATGGCACGCGTTCGGGGTCGCTTTACAAATAAATGCTGCGCTCTAGCTTTTTATATACTTTTAAACTGACATGGAATAAAGTATAGCTTCTGCTTCGAGAGTTAAATAAATTAAGCAATACAAAGTGAAATATTAGTGTTTTTGTTATATCATCAAAATGCAAAATAAGATTTTCAGGTGTCATTTTTAATCGTAATACGCTTTCATACTAATCTCTCCACTGCTTCCTGAAAAATCTAATATTACCCCATTTGAGAATTTCGTCATCAACATTCAGCCAAGGTTTTTGCGGCCTCATTCTCTTGTTCCTTTCACTATCCCCTAATAATTCGTTTTGTGATTCACTAATTTTCTTGACAAGCTCTTTCAACGGCGAAAAGTATATTGTATTTAGTTATTTCCAGAACATTGCACAGCTCCATGCGAAAATAGTAACATGGGATGAATTTTGAGACAATTAAATTTCTAATTATCAACTAGTTATTATATCTATTTAAATTAATCAAGTAAGTATAATAACAGGACAAAATTTGAAAATGCATTGTATAATACTATAAATAAACTAAACTTGTTTCATTTTTAGTACAGTGTGTCTCATTTTTCATCAGTACATCCCAATATCTTCGCCATTTGTCGATTGATTTAGATCTGATTTGGTATACTTCTTGTGTTACAGATTGTGATTAAAAAGTTATTTACTATGAGCAAAAGAAATGAGCAAAAATTAGGAATTTATATTAGCGACTGAGATAGGGTTTTTGTTTTTACAAAATCTTATTCGACATGACCTAAAACCCCTTCATACCAAATTTCGTTAAATAATATTCATTCCTTTACAAAAAAAATCATATCTAATAATAATAATAATAAAAGACCTTTATTTAGCACTTTGCTATACATGTTCACAATAAGAGAAAAATATTTATATATATATTTTTCACATACATCATAAACAATACTTATTCACATATTATAAGTAAGCAGTTCCTCTCTTACCTATATATACCTATACTTATACATACCTATACACCTATCATAATATATCAGTCATTATCTCTAACTATTCTTTTGAAAGAAGCCATGTTACGTGCCTGCTTAGCTTCCCTAGTAAGGCTATTATATGCAATTAGACCCCTGAAGAAAATCGACCTCTGTGCAGCTGTTGTGTATACTCGTTGCAATACAAAATTTATTCTACCTCTAGTATTATAGTTGTGAAAATCCTAAAACGTTTGTACATTTTCTTGCAGATAGGGAGGTAACATATGCAGTTTAATTTTATGTATGAAAATCAATACATTAAACTCGATATAATTGTACACATTCATCCATTCTAAAACTTCCAGCATGTTATTTACTCTAGTATAAATACTGCACTTTAATATAATCCTCATAGCTCTGTTCTGTAATTTTTGCAAACGTTCTATGTGTTCTATTATCAAAAATAATACTTATAGCAATGATAATAAGCTTCCCAACCATTTTACCAACATAGATGGTAGTATTCCTAATACCCAGGATGAAGCTGCAGATGCTTTTAACACCTTCTTTATCAACTCTATTAAACACTTAACAAATAATATGTCTCCGTCATTAAATAATATTAAAATAATTAATAGTAGTAGTTCATTTTTTCTGAATCCATTAACTGTAACTGAAATGCTTACGATTATCAGATCTGTCTCAATAAAAAATTCATCTGGGGAAGATGAGGTGCCCTGTTCTCTTTTACTAAAAGTGGCTGAATTTATTGTCGAGCCACTAACATACATTATTAACTTATCGTTTATAGAGGGCACCTTTCCTTCTATTCTGAAAAAGGCATTAATTATACCAGTGCATAAAAAAGAAAATAAATCTCTTATTTCCAATTACAGATGTATTGCACTTCTCTCGGCTTTTTCTAAAGCTTTTGAAAAATCATATCACCTGAGATTGACTAATTACATAACAAAACATAATCTGATATGTCCTTATCAGTTTGGCTTTTCTAAAGGTTTGTCAACAAAAGATGCAGTCTTGTCTCTTTGCAATTATGTCTTAGGTAACTTCGAAAAGAAATCAAAAACTGCTTGTTTGTTTTTTGATTTAAGCCGTGCTTTCGATACGATTAACCATAAATTGTTATTAAATAAGCTTGAACGCTGTGGCATTCGTGGCACAGCGCTTAGCTGGATAGCGTCCTATCTAAATGGGAGAACTCAGTTCGTTGCAATAAAAGGTCCTGGTAATACCGCAACATCCAGTCCTAAGGAGGTCTCCACTGGCGTGCCGCAAGGCAGTATTTTGGGGCCGTTATTATTTATTATATTCATAAACAATATTGGGTGTAATCTTGGAAATATATTTATATCACTTTTTGCAGACGATACCGCTGTTGCAGTTGACTCTAACTCTACTGATGAGCTGAGCTATAAAGCCATTGTAACAGCCAAAACTATGCATAATTATTGTAAGTCTATGGGTTTAGCTTTAAATAATTTAAAAACTGATTTACTATTATTCTCAACTAGGCCAACTGATTATAGCTTACTCGTTAAATATGAACATCGCTCTATAACTCAAAGTAATTATGTTAAATTCCTCGGCGTTTACGTAGATTCTCTATTGAATTGGGGTAGTCACATTGATCATTTAAACAAAAAAGTATCAACCCAATGCTTTGGTATTTGGCAGTTAAGATCATCTATCAACATTCACATCTTAAAAATGTATTATTTTGCACATATTCAGTCTCAGTTAAGTTATTGCATAATATGTTGGGGAAACTGCACTCGTTTTAACGAAGTATTTATTCTTCAGAAAAAAATTATACGCACCATGTCTTTCAAGCCACCGCAATATTCATGTAGAAAACTTTTTAGTGAACTGGGAATTTTAACAGTTCCTTCATCATACATTTTACATTCTGTATTGTACGTAAAAAATAATTTAACACATTTTAATAGTAGACATGATACCTGTGTTAGTAGTGGTCATAATCTTCGGGAAAACTACTCTCTAAATATTCCATCTCACACCTTATCCATTTTCGCAAAAAGTCATAAAGTAATGCCTATAAAATTGTTTAATAAGCTACCTTTAAACATAAAGAGAATTAATGTTATTCATCTGTTTAAAACAGAAGTGAAATCTTTGTTAATAAAATTTTCCTTTTATTCAATTGAAGAGTATTTACAAGCTGATTTTTAAATTTCATTTTATATAGTTAACTTATCTGAATGTTGTTCGTTATATGTTATATGTTAGTATGTCTTAGTTCTATATTTATGACTATATTCCGATTATCTTTTTTGTGTGAAGTAAAAGTAATAAATGAATTAGTAAATGTTGTTTGTCGTCTACTTTGTTTACATAGTTAGTTATATTTACTTAATTGTTATTTATTTGTTTATTATTTTTATCATTAAAAATTTGTATCATTAATTTTTATTATTGCCTTCATTTTGTATTGCTATTTGACTTGCCATATGTACTTAGTTGTATCATTTTTTAATGGTGAATAATAATAATTATTATTATTATTATTATTATTATTATTATTATGTCACTCTGGTTAGAGAGATATAGAACAGTACTGCAATAATTGAAATGTGGTAAAATAATAGTGTTGTATACTAGTTTTCTACTATTGATAGATAAATACTAACTAACTCTTTTTAAAACACCAATCTTTTTAGCTACTTTTTTACATATATAATTAACGTGATTACTGAACTTAAGTTTATCGTCTATGATTACACCCAGATATTTAATTTCTTTGACGACTTCAATTACTTCCCCACAAGCCTGTAATTCTAGTCTTAGCTGTTTTATTTCGTTTTTAAATTTATGTCTTCCTATGATCATTCCTTTTGTTTTAGACCCATTTAGCTTCAGTTTGTTTACTTCTAACCATTCACTGACCTCTCTCAAAACTTCGTTCATTTTATTGACCAATAACACACTACTGTCCTCCGTTATATAAACAACTGTATCATCTGCAAACAAATGATAAGAACAGTTGCTAAACAGATCTGACATGTCGTTAATGTATAAAATGAACAGTAGCGGCCCCAAAATACTTCCTTGTGGTATTCCAACATTTATATTTTTTGTAGTCGGATATATACTCGTTATATTTTACTCTTTGCATCCTACCATCCAAATAACTACTTAACCACATATGTACAACTCCATCCAATCCATATTCTTTTAATTTTTTCAGTAATCTCTCTCTGTCGACTGTTTCAAATGCGCGCTTTACCTGAGTCACTTGCTTCCTTCCATTCGTTAATCACATACTGCAACGCACCTTCACAGCTATGACCTTCTCTAAAGCCAGATTGAAACTTACATATTAATTCGTTTTCTACAACGAATCGTAATATTTGCACATATACAACTTTTTCTAGTACCTTTTCAAATGCTGGACGAAATTCCTCCGCTTTAATGGTTTTGGCAACTTTTCTTATTGTAACGATAGTTGAAATTTTCAATGCATCAGGAATAATACCTAACTGCAACGAAGTGTTAATAATGTTAAGGAGTGGGTCAGCTATCACGTCAAAGAAGTCTTTATAAAAGGACATTCCAATATCGTCAGGGCTGCTTTTATTTGCTAATGAAAAAATTATCGTTTTAAGTTCATTTTTATCCAATAACTGAACGTCTGAAAACTTATTGGGGTTATGCATTATTTGGTAAAGTCTATTATTATCTAGGATTTCATTCACAATTTCAGTCACACTATTTATGTAAAATTCATTAAATCTTTCAACGATTTTTATCAGATATGATTTCTTTTAAGGATTTCCACATCATTTTTGGGTCGCCTCTACAGAAATCAATTTTACTTTCAAAAAACCTACACTTCTCAGTTCTCACAACATTCACTACCTTATTTCGTTTCCACTTATACTGTTTCCAATCATTTTGATTACCTGTTAACTTATAAATTTTATAACTTTCTTCCCTCTGTCTTATAGCATTAAGGACAGTTTCATTAAACCACCCTTTATCTGGCCCATGTAACATAACTTCTTTTTTAGGCATAAAATTATCCACTATTTCTATCATATTCCTCGAAAATGAATCATATTTTTCGTTGATATAATTTCTATAATTAAAGTTATTTACAAAATTAGAAATTTCATCTTGAAATGGGCCTATATCTTTAAGTCTACATCTAATTATATGAGTTCTATCTAAGATTTCAATAACAATCACCCTACTATTCGTGCACGAATTGGTCACGAAGTTTAAAGAAACAGGTTCACTAGTCAATAAAAAACGAGACCCTCAACGTGAACTCCCGATGATAAATGAGGTTGGACTGACTGTGGTTGGACTTTTGGGACAAGTGACTGTAGACCCAACTCTAAGTCATCTAACATCCCTAGAGCTACTATTCGACGAATCCTAAAGCAGCATAAATTCCATCCGTACAAGATTCATTTAGTATATGAGCTGAATGAGGATGATTTCCATAGACGACAGCAGTTTTGCGAAGTTATGACAGAGAGAATTGCGGATGCGAATTTTCTTTTCAACATTTGTTTTTCTGACGATTGTACATTTTTCTTAAACTCTACTGTAAATCGCCATAACTGTCGGTTTTGGTCGGACGTGGATCCAAGAATTTTCCATGTGCATACTCAACATCCACTAAAACTAAATGTTTGGGCCAGTATTTTTGGAGACCGCATGATTGGTCCCATTTTTATTGGTGGTAACCTGACGGGCGAACGTTACTTCGAAGTGTTGGAAGATCTTGTCCAACCATTGCTTTTAAATATCGTTGAAAATGATGATCGTTATCTAGAAGACCATTTGACTTCCCAGCAAGATGGAGCTTGGGCTTGTCGTTTGGGAGTATCTAGACAGAGTGTTCCCGGAACATTGGATTGGGCGACGAGGTGCTCTGGAATGGCCTGCTCGCCAGATTTAAGTCCTCTGAACTTTTTCTTGTGGGGTCATCTGAAAAGTAAAATTTACGCAACGGTACCAAATTACGCCACAGATCCTCCAAAACCATGTGTTTCGAGCAGAATTTGTATTATTGTATGGAAGTTGGTGGAGCACAATTTGAGAATTTGTTGAACTAATAAAAATTTCATCTGACGTTGAATTTTGATGTATTAATTTTTTTTTCCACACTTTTCCCATTTTTATAAACCTGCATTCTTGATTCTCTATGCACTCGTATAGAGAATCAAAAGACATTTAAAATGAGGGGTCACTCGACCACCTTACCGTAATATTTGTTTTTGTTGGGGGTTGTTGGGGCTAGGGGGTTGACCTGACAAAATCAAACTTGACATCAAAATGTGCCGTTTAAAAGATAAAAGGTGACGTATTTCAGGATTTTCCCAAACAACACCCCCACCTTAGTTAATCTAGAGGGTGGTTTTCATGGGGACGAAAAAAAAATGAAAAAACTAATTTCGACCATGGTGTCACATAGAGAATTGAAAGACGCTTCAAATGAGGGGTCGGTCGACCCTTTCCCTATTAAAATTCTTGAGTTAGTGGTTGCTGGGGCTAGGGGGTTGATGTGTCAATGTCAAGTTTGACATCAAAAGTTATCCCCCAAAAATCAAAAATCGACCTGTCCGAGCGTTTTTTCAAGAAACTAGTCTAAGTGTCCCAAAACAGGCGTATTTAATTTTCATTCACTCTGAATGCTTTTGTTGCGCAGGGCGCTTTATGTATGTAAAAGTATAAGTACACTCTCAAAACAGATTTAAATGGAATTTTGTCCATTAAATTTTAATGATTAAAATCATTCAACAAGGTAGTTTTTCCATGGAAACAAATGAAAGAACTGGAATAAAACGATTAATTCGCATTAATTATTGTTTATTATATATGAAAATTTTTGCATATTTGAATATTTATTTAATTTTCCATATTATAGACCCTAAATTTACATAATCATTTATTCAATTTGGATTTATGAGAGTTATAATTCATTACTCTACGTAAATATTTGGTTTACATTTAAAAATAAATATTCCTGGATGATAATCAGCGAGGTAAAAGGTAAAGGTATTTGGAAATAATTAACAATTGAAATTCACGAGCACACATTGCTTTTGAGCGCTGTTGGATAGCTTGGTTCCACTTCTCATTCATACTTTGTGTACAAATTGATTAAAATGTTGGAAAATTGTCATCATTTATTCAAACAACACTTGTTGAAAATAAACAGTTTCCTGAATTTCGTTCACTATACAGGGAGTCAGCAGTATGATGGCCATGCCGATGTAGAATTTAAAAGAAATGAAATAGGTCTTATCAACTTCTTTATTTGTAATCAGAGGTAAGAGTAAAATTAGCAGAAGTAATAAATGCTACTGCTGGAAGACCTGGATTATGCAGACGATATCTGCCTCATGTCTCACACCTTACGGGATATTAAGGTGAAGCTCAAGTCCCTGGAAAGAGAGGCAACTAAGGTAGGACTGAAAATAAACACCAGTAAAAGCAAAGAAATGCGCATTATGACTCTGAACCAAGAAGATCTATGTGTTGAAAATTCACTAATAGAGAGAGTCACCGAATTCGAGTACTTAGGTAGCATAGTCAATAATACCGGAAGAACGGATTGTGATATACAACAAAGACTCTTAAAAGCGAAGAGAGAGTATAGTGCTCTCAACGGCATCTGGCGGTCCTCCGTATACTCGAAGAGAACCAAACTACGCCTATTTAACAGCAACATCATATCAGTCCTATTATATGGATGTGAAACGTGGAAGAGTACTAAATCCACTGACTACATGATACAGGTCTTCGTCAACCTGTGTTTGCGCAGGATAATGCGCATATTCTGGCCAAAAATCGCTAACAGGGAGCTACGGAATATAACAGGATAGAGAGAAATACGACTGGAAATAAGATCGCGGAAGTGGAAGTGGCTAGGCCACACACTTAGGAGAACAGAATCTCAAGGGCGGCCTTTGATTGGAACCCCCAAGGCAGTCGAAGAGTGGGACGACCAAAGGTGACATGGAAGAGAACCGTGTTAGAAGAAGCAACGAAAATGAACAAGACATGGGGAGAAATAACAGTACTTGCCAGGAACAGAGTCAGATAGCGACAATTTGTGGAGGCCCTATGTTCCATAATGGAATGATGGGACTTATCATCATCAATAAATGCTACTTTAAGTAATGATAACAAGTAAAGTTTATAACAAAGTGGAAATCTTAGCTGAAGTTAGAGAATTGAAGAAGGGGAAATTTTAAAGCGAGAACAATTTCCAGTAATTAATACAAACATGAGGAGAATTCGGTAAGAAAATTCCACACCTGTGTCTTGTAACCAATAAAATGTGTACTTTCTCTAATGTCCACCATGACAACCAAGGTATTTTTTTGGAAAATTTGTACAGGGTTATTCACTATACAGGGTGGGGTAATATAATCATAATCATTACTTCTTATAATGAGATTCTAGATTTGGCATTAAGTTATAAATCCATTACAGTAACAAAATCTGTGGATTCATTATTAGACGAGGGCCTCTGCCATCCTCCCTTCGATATTTCGCCACCTGTTAATTCATTTCCCAGCAAATTTGCTAATAGTACAACCTATTCTTATTACTTTAAACTAGCCAACTATTGTGTATTATATGAACATATATCTAAACTTATTGGACAGTTTTAATTGACTGCAATGATGTTAATGTTGCATGTGAAACACTGTATGATATTATAAATTCAATCTTGATGCCTTGGTCCTAAAACTAGACCTAAATCGGGTAAATGTCCTCCTAGGTTTTGCAGATCTATAATCTCAGATATTAGACAAAAGTATACTATGCAGAAAATATAATTTAACTAAAAACATGGAAGCTTACGAAATCTTCAAATTATTAAGAAATAAAATAAAGATTGACATCGCCACAGCACGAAGTAAATACGGCACGGACATGGAGAAAAATAACGCAAACACCTTCTGGTCGTAGATTAATAATATCAAAAATAGTACAACTATCCCTAATGTTTTGAATCGTAACAGAATCACCATGACTGATGCAGAAGAAATTGTTAAACGCATTTGCAACATTTTTTGAAATTGCTTATATATCACAGAAATTTTATCAGTTAAATGATGAACCTCTAGCGCTCATTTTTGTGATCCAGCAATTTGCAGAAGCAGACAGCTTAAAAGCTCTAAAGAAATGAAATCTAAACTTATTACTGGTCCAGACGGCATTCCTGCATTCTTAGTAAATGACTGTGCAACTATACTTCCTCTTCCTTTGTCTATCATAGTTCACCAATCAATAAAAACTTCCACACTTCCAGATCCATGGAAGAGTTCTAAAATTTGGCCGGTTTACAAAAACAATGAAAAACAAGAAATCGGTAATTATAGGCACATTATTAACGCATTCGAAATATTGCTTCATGAATCTGTACTTTTTCAAGTTAAATCACAGATAGGTATTAATCAACACGGATTTATGCCAGGCCGTTCTACTTCCACCAACCTATTTTATTTAACGCATTACCTTACTGAAGTGTTAGATATGGGAGGGCAAGTTGATCTCGTATACATAGATTTCCCTAAAGCGTTTGATCGTCTAAACCATGACTTAATATTGCTTAAAACACTTAGTTTCTCTGGCTTTGCTCCAAGTCTGATTGAATTTTTTAAATCATATCTAATTGAAAGCCATCAATTTGTCCTTTATAGAGGCTTAAAGCCCAACGTAATTTATGCAAAATTTAGTATACCTCAAGGTTCAATGCGTGGGCCTTTACTTTTTAATATATTTGTAAACGATATCGTCTCCCAACTTAATTGCAATTCATTGTTGTACGCCGATAACATGAAAACTTTACTAGTATTAAGAGTTGGTCGGAGTGTATTAGTCATCCATGCTTCCAATTTTAATTGTAAATGACTTCACGTCAATAAAATGACGCAGTCTAATGTACGGTGTGCTTGGAAAGAGAGTGATAGAAATGTAATAAAATATGACATTGGACAAATTTATTATACCTAATCTTTAAATTTCTCGGTGCACTTGAGGACATTAGGGCTAATTTTATTTTACCTCTACAAAAGGGAAAATGTTTATTTTAATAATATCTATGCGGGATGATTAGAATTATTTTTGCAAATCGAAAATAGAAGAAAAACAAAATATTTTTTTATATATACTTTTTTTTCTCTCATCGTCCCACATTGTAACATGTTTTTAATGTCTTTCAATAAAAGCCATTTTTTTAAATAATGATTTATATGAGAGTAAATTGCACCGTCTTTCCGGCTTATATACGAAGCGCTCTTAATATCGAGGACGACACCAAGAGATTACATAATGACTTAGTTAACCTTCACTTATGGTGTGACAAAAACGAGCTACCCCTAAATATAGACAAATAGTACACTGACTTTTAGCTGGAACCATAATCTTTCATTAAATGAATATGTTATCAATAATACGGAACTACAGAGATGCGATAAACTGAAAGATTTGGCGTTACCTTTGAGAGTAAACTCTGATATATCTCTGAAATAACAGCTAGTACATATAAAAATTTAGGTTTCGTTATAAGAAGAAATTTTTTTCGGCCATGAATATTTTAAGAAAATTATCTCTCGCTTGCGGCTCGGGATAATTTTCAAAATATTCATGACTTCGAAAAAATTCTGGAAAATAATTTAACCTCTAGTGCTATTACAAGTGAAAATTTCACGCCTAAAGAAAATAACTTATAGTTGTCATTATAGTAACGATACAAAATTAAAGTCTCTGATTGGTTGTTAAATGGAGATGTGAAATATTCAGTTCCATTTTCAATTCAAAAAGTATATTTGTTGACGTAAAATTATTATATATATTTTAAATAAAACAGATATGTAACTTTCTCTCTATCTTCTGCCTAAAGAAGGCGCTAAATTTGTTATTTTTAATAGATAATTGTGAGTATAATAGTCTGTAAAATTAGCTTATTTAACAGAAGCCCTTAGTATTGAGGTTTTAACGATTATCGCGTATGGTTAAAGGTGCCGAACTCAGACTGGAGTTACTCAATTATTTAGACAAAAGCATCCAGATTTCCCAACTATTAGCCGAGATACAATTAGTAAAATTGAGGTAGGATGCCGCGAGTTGGGTCATGTGAAGGATGTGCCTAGAAAACGAAAACTCATTATTAGACATGATAATAAGTTGAACGTGTTCACTATTCAAGATAATCCAGTTAAGTCAGATCGGCAACAGGCTCGTGACAACATCAGTCATAGTACTGTCTTGAAAATACTTAAGAGTATATACCGTATGTCTATTTTACAAGGACCACACCAATTATCTCGCTTAATATCTATTGTAGAAGAATAAAGTGTTAGAGACAGTTATCCCATTTTTTGTGAGCTATATTTCAGTACTTAAGCATTTATTTAACGTCGGCCTATTTCCGCTACTGAGGCCTAACACCGACGCCTGTAGACGAGCTACCCCCAACCAGGAATTTTGCCGAACCTCTTCCCTTAAGAAGAGTAGGGATCTTTAACTTGCCTAACATTTAATAGACAAGGGACCGACGGCTTTACATCACCTCCGAAGGATGGTATATCCCCTATACAACCCTCGCCTAAGGTTGTATAGCTTCCGCGCATACACTGATATACAAGCCGCTGGAAGATGTTTGAGGCGAGGACGCGGTCTTCGTTGGAACGGTCACCCATCCAACTACTAACTGCGCCTGGCGTTGCTTTACATCGCATATCGAAGTATGTACATAGTAAAGACATAGCCTACTTTGTGGGATATATTACAAAAACATAAAAAATAGGAAAACCACAAACGGTTATAGCTTCCTTATTTGAGGAGAAACGAAAAATGTTAAAGGGATGAAAGTTGACGGCAAAGACAATAAGAATAATAATGTGTTTAAAAAAAATTCGAAGAAGAAGGCTTTGACATACGCTCTTGTGCAAAAGTGAAAAGAACAAATCTTGAAGTAGGCCATAACACCATTCTTCCGTTATTTTTTCTCTTTCTCTCTTTTATACTGAAAAACTTAAAAAAATGAATTACGGTTAACTTGGCCAAAATTCAACAGAATTTGATGAAATTTTAGATTAAAGTAATATATATTGCCAAGAAAGAGTCTGCCAAATTTTAGCAAAAAGTATATAATAGTTTGGCCGCAAATCCATTTTTAATCCGAATTTCACAACATTTTCGAAACGTTCCCCAATTCGTCCAATTGGTCGTACGAATTTTTTTTACAAAACTGAAGGTTTTTTATGTACTTTCATGTGATGTGACTAAAAAATAACTTTTTTTAAATTTTTTTTTTTTTTTTTAAATATCACTTAATTTTTATTAAACTCTTTACATATATTGATTATTATTTTATTTTATTCATGTTTTCTTTTTCCAGTAGTTGTACTAGATGTGCTACTGCAAGTAGTATCTACTTCGAATCGGTAACTGGAGTTTGGAATATTTCTTCACACTCGTCATCTCTAGAATCATATACATCTGAGATATTTTCTGAAGTATAAACATCTTCTTCATAACCGACAAGTATTGATAAAGCTCCTCTTCCTAATAAATTACTCAATATAATTGCTTGTGATTGTAAGATCGGTTGCAAAACTAAACGTAGCTCATTGGCGTCACAAGCAGCAATTTATGCCACAATGGAAGAAATACTTTGTATCAAAATGCAGAAAATATGGTTGACGAAGCGGTGGTTGATGAAGAGCCTGAGCAATTAGAAATTAGTCCTGATATTTATGATATTAAAGAATTCGAAGAAGTTGATAATTATGAAGAAGACGTTTGTACTTCAGAGAACATCTCAGATGTTCTTCTCTTCGAGGTAGTTACTAAATTTACGATCCTTGCGACGTAATTTGATATATTTCCACAAATCGAGCTCCGTGGGACGTCATTTGTGGCAGCTACTACAATAATTCCGCCCGCGGAATAGATTTTTATGATAGTTTTCACAAATGAAATTTTTGTTAAGTTCCAAAAAACTAATTTATTTTTTGCAAATTCGAAAATCTTTCATCGTACTTCCACAAAATATCTTCCGACGGCACTTTTATGTATCGTACGCTGTTCATGCAAAATATTTCATTACAGTTCCGTAAAATCCCTTCGAAGGAGATTTTTGGTGACTTCAAGTGTGATAACTTTGGATATGATTTGGTAGTTCTTTGACATTTTCAACCCTATTAGCAACCCATCCAAAAATGCTTGTCGGGCGAAATGCAGATAGAGCTGAGAATAGTTTCGGCCAAAACTTCCGGATGTTGCCTAGTCCAAGCGCTTTTCCAAGTTTTCCTTACGTACTCTTCGATTTAGTATTATTATTATTAGGTGATGATTTATTATTCTTTGTCACTAATAAACAAACTTGAAGCTACGTGTTTAATATCTCATGAAAGTTCTAGCATCAGTAGGGCATTAATTATGATGTTTATGAAGTGTTGTGTAACCATGTTTAGTCAGTAATGAAATACGTGGCTATAAAATGTAATTTAGCAGTTTTAATGTGAGATAATTATTATTACATTACATTTGATACTCCGTTAATGAGTTAATTTTATTATACAAATAAAGTTGGAACTCGACTGTGTTAAAAGAAGACATCCACGCCGCAAATGAAAAGTTTTATTAAGTGTGTCGATTAAAATAATGATTCTAAAATTGATACCGTGTCGGAAAAAGGTATACATTATTCGCGGGAAACGCGCGCTCGGTTGGGGCAGGGTAAATTGTAGATTAATTAAATCTTGATGGTGGTGGTAAAATCGCGAGAAAGGAAAGAGCGTTCCGCTGTTCTGCGATGATGATACATGCATAGCTTACTAAGTGGTCTGTTGGTATTGTGTCAACGCAGTTACTCGTTTGGCCGCCAGAGTGCACGATTTATCGCTCAATAAATTACAGAAACCATCCTTGTCTTTCTCACGTGCTTTAATTCCAGCGTTTCGTGGGGCGGCGCCTTTCCACTCTACTAATATACAAATCATTGCCGTTACTCTCTCGCACGCCGTTACATTGTCGCCAGCTACTGCCTTAATCACTCTGATAGATTATTATTTATCAGACATAATTGCCACTGAAACAGACTTCACTTCATATACTATTATAGCCATCGTTCTTGCAGCTAATATACGCTTTTATTATCTGCCTACTTAATCTAGATCAGACATAAAATCATTTGACAAGTGGTATTTAGTTTACACACCGTTTTACGAGGGTCATTAATGAACAATGATTATTAAAATTAGTAATATAGTCCTGAACTCACCAAATCACAATACTTTATTATTAATAATAAATAATAGTAATAATAAATAGACTAGACAACCCCAAATTCCAGAAGCCAGGGGCTTGTGTGGAAGGGAGTTACACATGAAATGCGCGGACATACAATCATATCCTCCGACAGTGCCGAAACCGGGATTCGAACCTGGTAGCTCCATACCTCTTCGATTAATCGCGATTGCCACCTCGCCAATTTGCCAATTAAAAGCTTTTATTGAATATTATCTTACAACTCTTTTTTTATTGTGTTTATTAGATTGGCTATCTGGTCGATAGGCGAGTGGGTTAAAGCGCGAGGTAGCAATCGCGATTAATCACACGGACATCGCACCACCAGGTTCGAATCCTGGCTCCGGCACTGGCACTGTCGGAGGAAATGCTTGTATGTCCGCGTTTTTCAATGTGTAACCCCCTTCCGCACAAGCTGTGGCTTCTGGAATTGGGGGTTGTCTAATTTCAGTGGTGTTTATTTATTACTATTTATTTAGCTAAGTAGAATTATTATAAACCTGCACTTGCCTGAACCAATGCGACTATCGGCTAGATAATTATTCTTTAGAGATTATTATTCGTTAGATTAATGTACCGGGTACACTTCGAAAGAAAAAGGATCCATTGTTGCAGAAGTCAGTTTACTGCTGAGTTTTTACCCAACAGTAACGTTGCATGGTAAACTTACTTGTTTGGTATGTGTGGTCTAGAGTAAACTTCATTATTATAATTTTTTCTGATATTCTCGAATTTTGTACTTATTGCTCAGTAAATAGCTTGCGGTCTGGCAATATCACTACTGCCTCGAAGGTGCCCCATGGTTCTGTACTGGGCCCTCTACTTTTCCTTATGTTTATGAACGGCAAGATTTTTCACGAATTTACAAATTTCCCACATTTACTCTTGCTGTAACTCCAAAATAAAAGGTCCTCGATCCTTGGTCGTTCATCAGAAAGATCTGTACTACACGGTATATCTCAATTTCGACCATTTTGGCCTGTATCCCAAATCCCATGTATTCGAATTTTGAGTTTTATTTATATGATCTAAATTTCATTTAAATGAACAATCGTTTTTTTTTAATATTTAAGCCCATTATCGGGGGGCGAGCGTAGGTGCGTCTTTACTATGTACATACTTTGATATGCGATGTAAAGCAACGTCAGGCGCAGTTAGTAGTTGGATGGGTGATCGTTCCAACGAAGACCGCGTCCTCGCCTCACACATCTTCCAGCGGCTTGTATATCAGTGCATGCGCGGAAGCTATACAACCTTAGGCGAGGGTTGTATAGGGGATATACCATCCTTCGGAGGGGATGTAAAGCTGTCGGTCCCTTGTCTATTAAATGTTAGGCAAGTAAAAGTTCCCTACTCTTCTTAAGGGAAGAGATTCGGCAAAATTCCTGGTTCGGGGTAGCTCGTCTACAGGCGTCGGTGATAGGCCTCAGTAGCGGAAATAGGCCGACGTTAAATAAATGCATCAAAAAAAAATCCCATTATCGTTCAAAATTACACAATAAGGGTTCAGAATTACTGAAAATAGTGCACGATTATCCTGTTGGTTTTTTGTAAAAATATTTCTTTGGCATTATATGCTTATGTAAAAGACTACCATTGTTTTGGAAGTACTATCTGTCCCAGAAATATCGGGAGACAATTTTGGACTACCTTGTATAAATAGAAAGTTAAAAAAATTACTCCATTCGCACTCAATTTATTAAAAAACACCAGCCGAAAGACTGATCCTACTTAAAGGAGCTCTCGTGCCAGTCGTCCCACACCATTTGCACCGTTTTGTTGGTAATATGCGATTATTACACTTAACGCTCCAGGCTTGTAACGTGTAATTCAGCGCTCGGCGGGGCACATAGCCCGGAGAGTAGCTGTTGGTTGCAGTCTGGTTACATTCCTTATAGTAAAATAAGGATTTTATAGAGGAGCTTGGGACTGAAATATTATGTTTTAATATTTCTGCCCTCTAGAAGCACACTTGAACTACATATATGAAGTGTTATTGCACTTCCGGGTGCTCTCCCGCGTCGATGGTCGACTCCTCCAGGAGTCGCGGTTGTCTGAACGACATTTCGGCAGAATCTCATCTGCCATCTTCAGGTTATCACTGAAAGCTGCCTACTGCTGCTCCCGACCATCGACGCGGGAGAGCACCCGGAAGTACAATAACACTTCATTTAACGCCCGCGACAACCTAAAAAACAACATATATATATATATATATGCAACGGACACTAGACCGCTAGATGGCGCCAGCTGATTGTTTTGTATGTCGCTCTCCTAAAGATACCGAGATGTACCAAATAGTCAAGGGATCCTCGTGTCGTTCATCACATGCCTACCTCGCACGGACGAGAGCCAACAGCTGGAAACTGCAGTCTGCAAACTTTTGATCGGGGAAATTTTTGGGGTCTAGGGACCATAATCGAAGAAACTATAGTGAAATTTTCCCGAAGTCGTGACATGCTGCGCTCTGCAATAGATAGATTAGACATGTACCTAAAAATAAATGAATCTTAAGCCGTATTAAGTACTTTTTTGCCCTTTCTGGACTCTTAACCAACTTCTGTCCACAATTCACATATTATTATCATTTTCTTTCACAACACCCTAACTTTTGCTTCTACCTACAAGACTTTAAAATTCGGAACAACATACAAACAACATTTAACGAAGTATTCAGAAGATGGGGATTATAAGAATCATCCAAAAAGATGGATGTGATACCAAAAATTATGAGAAATACTGTTTGAAACTCTTCAGAATGAATTATATCTGCAGAAGGAATCTATCATGCTCTGGCCATAGGAAGACAAAAATATTTTGGACACAATGGAGACCATAAAAAAATAAGTACTAGACATTTACCTTACCAAACACGATTTTATTAATCGGCTATTAAACTGAAGATATCTCTCTAAATGAACTACCAGCATCACCTAAGTTTGAAGAATATACTGTGTTTCCTAAGTAATACAAACCAGCGTTTATATTTAGAATTGTTTCATAACATGTATATCCTTTTGTTTGGTTCACCTCTTATCTATGGTCTTTAAACTGTGTCTCTATAAATGCCCTCGTGGAGTCCTGGGTCAGTAAGTGCGTCCCTTTTCCTTCCCCATTGTTAATTATGTAATTCCTTTACTGCATTGTTTGGGTAGCTTTTCATTTATAATTGACTAATGGGTTATATCCAATGCAATAAAACAATGGGGATGTCCAAATCCTCAATAAATATTGCGAGATATTAACAACTGCATCTTGTCACGTGCAAAAATTTTATCGCCTGATTTTCATGCCTGTTTAACAATTTGTTGCTTCATATCCCGTCAAAATATGTACAATATGAAACTGCCAAATGGAATAAATTCAGTATCTCAATTCAATAGGCTCTATTCATTCCTATATTAGCATTGAATATCTCCCAACCACTTGGATGTAATGAATTTTTTTGTTGAAATAATGCAATCTGCAGATGGATATTAGAAAAATCACCACAGCCATAATTATGGGTTTTAAGAAAAACTTATGTGAATACCAGTTACCAGATATCTAATTAATGTTTTTGAATCATTTTCATTTCCTAAAAGTGTACAGGGTGGCCAAGAATTATGTTTTAATTAAGAACATTTTAAATTGAATTTTCTCAATTTTTTCAAATGGAACGCCCTGTATATTTTTCGACGATGTGATGTAGAAATGAAAAATGAACATTTTTTGTAAGTACTTCCTATGGCTAGTTGCAATCATTTCCGTTTTATAAATAAATAAGTGTCAAATTCAAGAATAAACTTTAAAAAAAGATTCCCTCAAATAATTCATTAGAAAAATTTATAATAGGTGTTTGACGTGTTGCCCATTTTGATTGACACACGTCTTTATGCAATTTTGAAATGAGGCCATTTAGTGCGACCATTTCCTCCAATCTATTGAAATGAGCAAATAATATTTAACCGGTCCTTTACTGTATAATGTTTTTTGTACATTTTTTTGCTGTTTTCGTTATTCGACAAGCAATAAAACCTCAGTTTGGTATAAATTGTCGCGTACAAAGGAGCAATTTTAGTAAAGCGATAGACATGACTTTTGTTTTGGGCGTCAGACAGAAATTGTTTACTTGCCAACAGAATTTGTCACCAACGTTATCTGAAAGAAGGATTCCTGAGGTTAGCAGCTTCCAAACCCTTCTCGATAGATTTCTGGAAACTGGAAATGCCGAATATAAAAAAGTGAAAGAATAAAACGTATTGTGAATGAAGAAAATGAGTTTTCTGTGGTGCTGGCAACGGTTAAGTATCCCCATGTTAGTCAAATAGAAATGAACTCATTAGTAGGAATAAGTAGACGGTCTGTGGGTCGAATCTTAAAAACAAATGAGTTGCATGCATATCATATTCAAATGCACCAGGAATTATCTGATGATGATTTTCAAAAGCGCCTACAATTTTGTAATTGGGCCAGAGGTGAAATGCAACATGATGTCAACTTCTTCAATACTGTTTTATTCAGTGATGAGGCAACTTTTCACAAAAATTGATTTGTTAATAGGCACAATTTCCATTATTATGCTTCGGAAAATCCTCACTTTTTATGCAAGTTGATAACCAACACATATGGTCTATAAACGTTTGGGGAGGAATTATTGAAGAACATATAATAGGGCCACATTTCTTTGATGGTACATTGACTGGAGCTATTTATCTTCATTTTATGGAAAATTATCTGCCACAATTATTGGTAAATCTCCCTGAAAGAATTCGAAATAGGATGTGATTTCAGCAAGGTGGTGCTCCACCACATTATTTAAATGCAGTTAGAGGCCACTTAAATACAGATCTTACAAAAATTAATTTCTTTTTATGGGGATACGTGAAGGAAATTGTTTATAGAGACACACCAACAACAGTACAAAATATGAAGAAAAGAATAATAACTGCCTTTACATCTATCCACATATATGGACGAAGCATTTTTACAAGAGGAACAACAGTGCAAGTTTAATTTTAAACAAGAATGGTCTCTGAAATTTTTCGGTAAGTCGTGCCGTTTAACAGTTTGTAAAGATAAAACGTAGTCACTTATCGTTGGATTAAACTCTCCAATAATTCTGCTCGTAAAAAGACGCAACTATCAAAAGCGTTGCTTAGATAAGACTAAATTAAACGAAGGTTTCAAGATTGCAATTTAAAGCATGTCGGACAAACGAAAAGTCCAATTACAACAAGACTCAAGGATCATATTTTCAAATATGGTAGAACAGAAAAGTCTAGTGTTGACTAACATACCTTCAACAACAACTACAGAATAGGTATTAAAAAGGTTAAGATTAATTAAAGATGTAACAAATAATAGACAGCTGGATGCATTTGAAAGCAAAGAAACTGCAAACTGTAAAAATAGTATAAATACTGACAAGGCTTATCCCAAATAATCCACCTTATCGGTTAGTAGCCCACGCTTCATCGAACACATCTAGAATTTAAGTAGAAGTAGGGATTAGTCAGATTAATCGAACCATGACATTAATTTAGGATACTTTGTCATCTCCTGATGAAGCCATGGTTGACGAAACGCGCGTCAAGTAATGTATTCGAATGTAGTATTCAAGTGTTTTGGCATTTGTGGAAATTACGCCAGTGTTAGTGTCACACTAAAGATCTCAAATCTCTCCAGGGCTAAGAAATTCAAGATACAGTAGTTGGTTTTTTATAGTGCGAGGAACCGTCATTTGACGCACATGTCGCGTTGCTGGAGTTCTCCTTTTATTTATATTAGAATTCATCTCAACGATATCATTTCCTTCTATCGAATCATTTTAACCACTAGTTCCATAAACATTCTTCGATCTGTACGACGTTGATTATTAGCTGTATTGTCAATGTTATTATACCATGCCAATGATTTCATTAGTTTGAAGTTAACCGTTAATATGTACTTGTGCAATGAAGCCTAATAAGAATAAAGCTTGTTTTATTTATTTAAAGAAATGTGAAGGAATGAGGAGCTGCGCTATGTTTAGTTCACATCCTGTATATGTACATCTATTCAATATTGTACAACTTAGCAATAATCTCGCAATACCTAAATTATACCAACAGGAATAACCATAATCGATGCTGACGTATTATGACTTGCTAAGTTGTTTATTATAGATGTAAACATATCGAAATTGATATTATAATATCCCTTCGCCGCATGTAGGGCAATACGTTCACTTTCGTTTCACGTCCAAAAAGCATCCATACGTCATGTACACTTTATCTCTGTTAGTGTACAGCCAGTGTATAGTAGCGGAAAAAAGTAGGTATAGTCGGGTGTATATTTACTGGGCAGTAAAAAAACGCAACAAAGACTTTATGACCTCATTAAAATACCGTTACTCTCTGTACTATCTCGCCTGCAAATTGAATCAA
This sequence comes from Leptura quadrifasciata, assembly GCA_963675555.1. Lineage (NCBI taxonomy): Eukaryota > Metazoa > Arthropoda > Insecta > Coleoptera > Cerambycidae > Leptura > Leptura quadrifasciata. The sequence goes on along the minus strand of OY776682.1, from coordinate 4,297,952 downwards.
TTATCTTTATAGTTTTTAATGTACATCGGCTTGTTTGATAAGATCATGCCGGATGGTTTGTGAACGATCCATCTTTACACATCTGAACGACTTTTATTACCCTTCCTAAAGTGGATATTATAATGTTCACCTGAAAGGTTCGAAGCAGACAGAATAATACAAAAACTGTTCGTTTTTGCTTAACTGCTTCACTGATGGTACCAGTTGGACGTCGTCGTAACACTATAAATCTAACACTTGAAAAGGAATTTTGAAACACAAGAAAAAGACAATATAAAGTTCAAAATATATATATCACATCTTTTAAAAAATTATGTTTTTACAAAACGTTCAAGAAAATGAGTAACAACTATAGTCTGGCCCATGTACAACACATGGTAAGGAACAGAATGACTACCATCGAATATGCGGTTTGTAGCTAACGATTACACAAAAAGATTCAGTAAAAAGTTCAATGTTTATAATTTTGGTGAGCTTTTGCTCGCCTGTCTATTTACGTATTTTCAGTCAATATCGTTTAATTCGCTCCTCGGAGCTTAAAAATGCTTGAATCGCAAGGACTTTGAATTATATTCTGATAATTGTAGATTTATACGTTCAGGCAAGGCGGTCCCATGCACGTCTGAGTACATGGTAAAGATATTTTTCTGACTCCGAATCGCTAAAGAACTGGTTTAGGGCAAATACGCGGAAAACACATTGTTTTTCCGCCAAAATCGATGGTGGAAAAGTGAAAGGTCACCCTCGACGCTAAGGGCTATTTTCGCTAAAACTCTCTAAAAACTTTGACTACAGACTAGAGAACGTGTCCTCATATTTAACATGACGCAGTGCTGCACAACATGGATTCGTAAAAGGGTTTGTATTTTCGAAAATCGGTTTTCGTTATACTTTCTAAAATTTTGTCGCCGGGGCGGCATTACGTTGTGAACGATCCATGCTTTTGATGGAAGTCTGAAGGACGTGTTTTCTGCTCGAAAAACTTAGAAAAATTAAAAAAAAATAGGAAAAAGAAAAAATTAATTTTCTTTTTCCTCAACCTTTTCTAAATACTAAATAAAAATATTTCGTTCACAAAATTTTTAGGGTTCAAAGTGACTGTTTCAGACGGAGATTAATGAATAAATCATACTTACTGTCGTTTATGCTTAACTGCGGCTCTGATGGTATCAATTGGAAGACGTCGTAACACTATAAATCTAACACTGTCTGTTTAACACTCTCTTAAAATTAAATCTGAAAGGGAAATTTTGTTAGAAAACACAAGTAAAAGACAATATAAAGTTCAAAAAATGTATATTAAATCTTTAAAAAATTTATGTTTTTACACAACTTCTTCAGTGAAAATGTTAACAAACAATGGTCTGACCCGTGTACAACACATGGTGAGGAACGGGACGATTCATACGGTACCAACTACCATCCAATATGCAGTTTGAAAAGCTAACGATGCACAAAAAGATTCAAGGAACAGTTCATGTAACTGAAATTTTGGTGGGCTTATGCTTGCCTGTCTTTATAAACGTATTTATTAATTCACATAAATTTTGGTCGCTCCTCGGAGCTTAAAATTGCTTGAAGCGTATCTACTTCGTTTGTATTATGCAATAACAAATTTTACGTTCAGGCAAGGCAAATCCCATGCACGTGTGAGTACATGGTATAGATACTTTTTTGACTCCGAATCACTGAGGAACCGGTTTAGGGCAAACCCCGTCAAAACGCATCATTTCCCCGTCAAATCCGACTGCTAGGAAATGATGGGGGTCCCATGTCGCTAAGGGCTATTTTCGCTATAACTTCCGATATACTTTGGATAGTCGTTGGACTAACTTGTCCTCATATTTAACACTTCGTAAGAGTTGCAGTGCTTGACAACGTGGATTCGTAAAAGGGTTTTTAATCTTGGAAATTTGGAAGTTCAAGTCCAATTTTATGATACTTTCTAAAATTGGGTGGTCGGGGCGACATTACGTCCCTGTGCAGCGACATTTACTACACTTACCAAATTAACGCTCCTCGAAGAGTTAGCGAAAATTTGGCATAAAAAACGCTCCGAAGAGCAAAAAAATATATTTCCAAGAATTAAAAACCTCCTCCACGGCGTTTTTACGTGAAGCACGCTTTTCTTACGAAATATTTCCTAAGTCGGATTTCGTTACAACGTCGAAAAGTATATCGGGGTTATAGCGTTCTTTAACACTCCCCTCCTTTCCGTGAATCTTTTTGTGTAACGTTTGGTAAATTGTTTGTTTGAAAATAAAATGGATCATTGGATGTAGTCTCCCATGTGTTGTATTCGGTTATCGTTCAGACCGGCCTATCTGAACAAAACATAGATGCAAATCTAAAAATGGTGATAAATTTGAACATATATCGATGCATAGCATTCGATTGAATAATTGAACATTGGCTTTCAAAATGGCATAAAAAAAAGAAAAAATCGAAAATCCTCAGATTCTCGATGACACAACACAAACACTTTCGACGCACTTATCTTTCTTAGTGTTCTTCCACTAATGCGGGCTTGCGTCTGCTCCTCCTCGTGTCTATGCCTCGTCGATCACCTTCGGTGTCGAACTGCCTTCTGGAACAGCTTAGGTGGTCCTCGGACTGCTTGCTCCAGCTATACATTGATTCTGCTCGGTTTATATGAAACAATAAAACAAAATTTTAGTAAAATGTTTGTTTACATCCCGTCTGGGGATCTGCGACCGATAACATATCGTCGTCTTTGAGAATAGGAACACTGAATTTTGTTGACTTATATTGGTTGAAATGGTTTCCGAGTAGTTAAAAATTCTCTTCTTGGGAGAAATCTGCGACCGATATCACATCGTCGTCTTTGAGAATAGAAACATTGAATTTTGTTGACTTATATTGATTGAAATAGTTTTTATTAAAATCTCTTCTTGGGAGAAATCTGCGACAGAATCTGCATCCGTCGGATCGTTGCATCTGCCCCCTCCAGCAGACGTGGCGGCATCTCGCCCTTGAGTTGCTAGACTCGTCTGAATCGCGCTCTGCGTCAGAGTTGTCGTCTTTCCATGCCGTGCCAATGGAACATTTGTTTGGACCCTTTGGGTCGGACTCTGCTTACAGATGAATGTTTAATAACATTTGAGGACTTTGAAAAAATCATAAAAAATACCAACTCTGCCGGACACGGTCAGAGTTGCTGCAGTGAATTTGGAAGAGTTGTATGTGGATACAATATCCTCAGATGAAAATAACTTGTAAAAAATGCATAAAAAATACCAACTTTTGCCTGACACGACAAGAAGTTGGTATGGAAATTTTGATATAAAATAAACCTAGCACTAAGTTAAAACTTAGCCTAGGTTGAAAAATGTTATAAAAAGATGATTGAATCTCCAGAACTGGATTCTGAATCAGAAGTGGAAGCATCTCGTGGCGGTGCATGGATTTGTACAACCGTTTGCTCCGGCGGTAGAGGTTCTGTGGAATCGTCTGAGAACGGGGAATCATTTCCATCGAGTGATGTTCCGCCTGGACTAGCATTTTCTTCATCGGAAGATTCGATTTCCAAGTTGTGCTCCTCTGGCGGGGCTGGTCTCAAATCATCGACATGTACTCTTGTCGTTGCATTTCCCTTTTGTACGAGATACACTTCGTCTGAAAACTTCTTCAGAATTCTGGTTGGGCCTGACCAAGACGGCGTGAAGGTATGTACCTTCTTTTTTCTCTTACTCATGACTCTGTCTCCTACTTTGTAGACGATCGGAGTGACGGCCTCTTTCGGCGCATATTTCTGTTTATATTTTTGTTGGGCCTGACGGGCTTCCTTGATTCGCTCGTATCGTGGAAGCGTTTGTTGCTTGGCTCTTTCTTGCCTCCAGGCATACAAATCCCATTCGCCTCTTTCGGCTGGATCATATCCTAACACGACCATGCTAGGTGTTTGATTTGTAGCTGCGTTCCTACGATTCCTTAATATGTATGTCATTTGATGCACGTAGCGATCCCAAGTGTCGTTTGGCTTTTTGAATAAAAGAGTCTTTAAAATTTTCTTGCATTCCTGCACCCGTCGTTCCACGGGGTTGGACTGTTGGTGATATGCTGGAATTAAGTATCGTTCGATACCATTCCTTTCGCAAAATGTGATGTACCATTCGGAATTGAAATGACCACCGTTGTCGGATATTATGACTCGAGGGACTCCGAATCTTGCTACTATTTCCTCGTCGATATATTTGGCTATCGTTCTGCCGTCGACCTGAATGTATGCCTTTGCCTCTATCCATTTACTGAAAACGTCTTCGACGATAATCATATATCTGTTTTCGGCGTCTTTAGTCCTCTGCAGCGGGCCAATTACGTCGACGCTCAAGGTTTCAAATGCATTTTGCGGTGCATGACTTCTAAGTGGAGCATTGGGTTGGGCTTGTCTTGTCTTGACAGACTGGCATATCAGACAGTCGTTTATGTATCTGCCTACGATCCTGGCCATATTATTGAAATAGTAGCGTTTTGCTATTTTCCTGAGAGTCTCGTCTCTTCCTGGATGACATGCTTCATCTCGGTCATGATAATGGTAAATCAATTCTTTTATTTTCCTCTTTGGAACTATTAATTTAAAATTTCTATCGCAATCTTTAAAAAGTACATCGTCTTGGACGTGAAAATTTTGCATAAAAATAAGATCCGCATCGGAACGTTGTTCCTGTTGAAATAGATCATTCCAACGGCGGATCTTGTCTTGAATATCTCTTGAACTCAATTGAGCCTGTACGATATCTTCGTATATTTCTGAGTGCGTTAATACAGAAATACGTTCTGGACACTTATAATTTGGTAGGAACATTCTTTCCTCTTCATCGTCTGTCTCGACATACTGATTTTGTGGGTTACGACTTAGAAAATCTGCTAATAAATTCTCCTTTCCTGGACAGTGTTCAATTTTGAAAGCATATTCTTGCAATAGTAATGACCATCGAGTAAATTTTGTCTTGTCGTCCTTATGTTTGTTTAACCAAAGTAACGCCCTGTTGTCCGTCTTCACCAAGAACGGTTTGTCTGCTAGGTACATCTTGTACTTTTTAATATAGTTCACCACCGCCAAGCATTCTAGCTCGTTTATGTGGTAACGTCTCTCCGCTGGAGATAACGTGTTGCTTGCATACGAGATTATGTATTTTTCGCCGTTGTCGCCTAATTGATATAACACGGCCGAAAGGCCTTGGAGGGATGCATCTGTTTGCAAAATGAATTGACGTGAAAAATCCGGCCGATGGAGTTCCAGCGGTCCGGATAATAATTCTTTTAATTTTCTAAATGCTTCATCGCACGTATGGTTCCAGTGAAAACGATTTTCCTTCGAAAGAAGTTTCGTTAGTGGCTTCGTGATCATCGCCACATTTGGTAGATATTCTCGTACCCAGTTGCAAAGCCCTAGGAAACTTTGTAGCTGCTTTTTCGTAGCTGGAACGGGATAATTTTGAATTTGTAAGACATGTTTTTCTAATGGTTGGGAAGTATCGGTTCTAATTGTATGGCCTAAATATTGAATTTCATTCGTCGCTATTACACACTTTTCCGGTGACACTTTCAGATTGTGCAGACGTAGTCTTTCAAAGACTAATCTCAAGTGGGACATATGCTCCTTCACGTTTACACTGTAAACGATTATATCATCTAAATACACTTTACAGAAATGGTGCAGGTAACCCGTTAAAACGTCCTTTGCCATGAATTTCTGAAAGGTACAGGGAGCTGTCTTGAGTCCGAAAGGCATGACATTGAATCTGTAAGCTGCCCCATCAGGAGTGGTAAAAGTCGAAAAATCTTTTGATGCTTCATCTAGTGGTATTTGCCAATATCCACTTTTTAAATCCAACACAGAAAAAATCTTCGAATTGCCTAAATCTTTAATACTTTCGTGTATTTTTGGTAAGACGGAAGCCTCGTCTTCAGTCATTTCATTCAAATGGCGATAGTCGATGCAAAATCGTGGTTTCTTGTCCGAGCGTTTTATTATCACTGGTGGTGAACTATATTGGGCAGTGCTAGGTTCGATGACGCCAGCTTTTAACATCTCTTCGATTTGGTCGTACATAATTTTCTTAGTACTCGGAGACATCGGATATGGTCTGATATTAAATGGTTTCGTGTCTTTCACTGTAATTTTGTGTTTCACAGTCACTGTGGTTGCTTGAGTCGGTTCCGCAGTGAACAGATCGACAAATTCCTCGAACAGCGGCCGTAGAAATTTGTCATTTATAACAAGCTCTTCAGGAAGCTTTGCCTGCTGTCTCTCCCTCTGAGAAGCTTGATTCCAGAATCATATGCGACCTTGTTCATATATAAGAATGGTGATCCTAATATTATCGTTTCGTTTAAATTTTCGATTACTTGAAAATCAATTTCAAAAGAGGTGCCTGAAATTATTACTTGTAATTTTGTCGTGCCAAGAGAGTCCACCATTCGATCTCCGCACGCCATAGCAAATGATCGACGTGTCGTGAGATTTTTAAAATTATCCAACATCCTCGGATGGATAACGTTTCGCGTCGAGCCTGAATCTATCAGTGCGTCGACCGCATGTTCATTTATTTGAACTTTTATACGAGGCAAAGGGAACGCTTCGCTCATATAATTTATTGACTCTCTTGTCTTGTGCAGAGGAGCGTCGTAGTGGTCATGAGTATCGGAAAAAATTACTGGACATTGCTGCCGCCTTGGTTCGGCCGTTGTGCCGGGGATCTTGCAGATGGACCCTGGCCTGGGTCTCTGGCCCCTCGAAAGTTTCCCGGTCTCCTGTTGAGATGAGGGTTATTCGGACACTGACTATGGAAGTGCCACTGCACTGTGTCTGTGCAGTATCGGCACGGGGTAGCCGGTCGGTCGGGTACTCGGAATTTCCCCGATCCGCCATTAAAATTGTTTTGCCTGCGGTCAGGATTCACTGATCCGCTTGATAAATTAGGCATAAAAATAGGACGACCAGGCGCTCTGCCTGGACCGTCCTGTCGAGATACGTCCTCTCGGAAATGCACCCTCGGTGCTGTCGGAGTTGGGCTTCCATTGCTCCTTATACTTGAATTTTGTGGACTGATGTGTCCCGGCTCTCGATAGTAAGACGCGCGGGACAGACGTTGATCAATAAGCTGGATTAGCGACGTCTGTTCGTCAGCTGAATCCCGCTCGACGTTAGTAGCCGCTGCTATTAACATTTCGGTGTTTGAAATTAGGTTGCTTCTCAAGCGTGACCTAATTTCTGGACGCAGTTGGTCCATGATGACCCGAGCTCTGATGGCTTCGGATTTAAAGGGATCAATACGATCGAAAAGACAGGTTTTCCTTGTGATAAACACTGCCGTGTCGTCTAAAGACGTTTGCTTGACGGCATACAGTTGAGCAATAGCTCGTGACTGTATGTCGGGAGAATTAAATCTCGTAAGGAATCTTTCCTTGAATAAGGCATACGAAGTAGTCAACGTCCTAAATTGTTCGGACCATCGTTGAGCTTCGCCCTTGAGTTGGCCGGTTACGTTATGGAGGCGATCATAGTCGTGGCTTATGCGAGCTCTGTCGAAATATTCCTCCATAATTTTCAGAAATGCTTCTGGATCTTCATGATCAAGCCCATGGAACGTCACGTTCGGACATCTTTGTCTCTCATGGGGCGTACAGGTCGACACGTTCTGTATCGCCTGCACGAAGCCCTCTGCCATTTTCAGAAACATACTCTCCATCGAAGCAGTTTGTGGCTGTGAAGCTGATAAATTAACATTATCTCCCTCCGGAAACAGTCGCTGTGGTTCTATCCCTCTAGAACCGTCGTCGACGAGCGGTGCGGTGACTCGCTCATAAAATTCTCTTGGGGTCGACCCCTCGGAGTCTTCCGCCATGAATGAGAAAGGATTTGTTGGGTTTGGGGACGGCATGGTCCCTGCTCGGGCGCCATGTGAACGATCCATGCTTTTGATGGAAGTCTGAAGGACGTGTTTTCTGCTCGAAAAACTTAGAAAAATTAAAAAAAAATAGGAAAAAGAAAAAATTAATTTTCTTTTTCCTCAACCTTTTCTAAATACTAAATAAAAATATTTCGTTCACAAAATTTTTAGGGTTCAAAGTGACTGTTTCAGACGGAGATTAATGAATAAATCATACTTACTGTCGTTTATGCTTAACTGCGGCTCTGATGGTATCAATTGGAAGACGTCGTAACACTATAAATCTAACACTGTCTGTTTAACACTCTCTTAAAATTAAATCTGAAAGGGAAATTTTGTTAGAAAACACAAGTAAAAGACAATATAAAGTTCAAAAAATGTATATTAAATCTTTAAAAAATTTATGTTTTTACACAACTTCTTCAGTGAAAATGTTAACAAACAATGGTCTGACCCGTGTACAACACATGGTGAGGAACGGGACGATTCATACGGTACCAACTACCATCCAATATGCAGTTTGAAAAGCTAACGATGCACAAAAAGATTCAAGGAACAGTTCATGTAACTGAAATTTTGGTGGGCTTATGCTTGCCTGTCTTTATAAACGTATTTATTAATTCACATAAATTTTGGTCGCTCCTCGGAGCTTAAAATTGCTTGAAGCGTATCTACTTCGTTTGTATTATGCAATAACAAATTTTACGTTCAGGCAAGGCAAATCCCATGCACGTGTGAGTACATGGTATAGATACTTTTTTGACTCCGAATCACTGAGGAACCGGTTTAGGGCAAACCCCGTCAAAACGCATCATTTCCCCGTCAAATCCGACTGCTAGGAAATGATGGGGGTCCCATGTCGCTAAGGGCTATTTTCGCTATAACTTCCGATATACTTTGGATAGTCGTTGGACTAACTTGTCCTCATATTTAACACTTCGTAAGAGTTGCAGTGCTTGACAACGTGGATTCGTAAAAGGGTTTTTAATCTTGGAAATTTGGAAGTTCAAGTCCAATTTTATGATACTTTCTAAAATTGGGTGGTCGGGGCGACATTACGTCCCTGTGCAGCGACATTTACTACACTTACCAAATTAACGCTCCTCGAAGAGTTAGCGAAAATTTGGCATAAAAAACGCTCCGAAGAGCAAAAAAATATATTTCCAAGAATTAAAAACCTCCTCCACGGCGTTTTTACGTGAAGCACGCTTTTCTTACGAAATATTTCCTAAGTCGGATTTCGTTACAACGTCGAAAAGTATATCGGGGTTATAGCGTTCTTTAACAACGTCCCCGTGCAGCAACATTTAGTACACTTCCTAAAATTACACTCCTTGATAAGTTTCCAAGATTTTGACATAAAACGCTAAGTAGAGCGAAAATGTGAATTTATATATAAAAACCTCTTTCAACGGCGTTTTTACGTGAAGCACGCTTTTCATGCGAAATGTCGGATTTTGTTATAGTTTCGAAAAGTTTATCGAGGATTTGGCGTGTTCTTTAACAGGTCCACCGGCGTTAATAACTAGCTCGTAAATTTTTTGTTGCGTTTTTTGACTACCCAGTAAATATGCACCTGACTATACCGAGTCAAGCATATGGCGAGATGAATAATACGTTAGGACGAAATTATCTCCTACAATCTGTATAGTCCATCTGGGAATTAGAAAGAGTTATAAAACAATTAAATCGTATTGGCCGTAGGCGCACTACTATTTTTCTTCACATTACATTTTATACCGGGTGTCAAGGGAATCATTAGACAAACCGTAGTTTTAGCATTATACCCAAATCGTCCACTCCTAGTGGAAATACATTTCCAAATACTTAATAATAGTTTTAAAAGAAGAAAACGCAGCTAGAGAACAAACGAAAATGAAGAACGTTATTTGAAGGTAATTTTACTATAATTTACTACACCCTGTATAATTAATTACTTATTTAGTAACAGGTAATGGTGTGTATTCAGATGAGGTTCAACAAAATCAGCAATTATCTCACACTCTTTGGTCAGCGGTAGTTTTATTACCTCGTTTTGCGTGTAATAAGACTAATAAGTCTCATCATCATATCACAACTTAAAGGATCCTCACTAATTACGCTTTAATATTTTATGGCTTGCAATTAGTAAATTAAATGAAGCTCGCCCTTTTTAATGTGTTCACTGGCGTAACTTTCTTATAGAATGTAAACAAGTTTTATTTTAATAACTTTATTTATGGTTACTGTAAGTTTTAGGGATTTTAAGGCACATTATTTTAAAATTTAGTGCGACACGTGAACATACCTATAGCTACAGAAGTTTTAAAAAGTTGTCAGAGAAATTTCATCAGCTTGTATTCACAAACTAATAAGAACTTAAACATAATATTTTTAGTCGCAAACTCCTCTATAAAATCCTTATTTTACTATAAGGAACGTAACCAGACTGCAACCAACAGCTACTCTCCGGGCTATGTGCCCCGCCGAGCGCTGAATTACAAGTTACAAGTCTGGCGCGTTAAGTGTAATAATTGCATATTACCATCAAAACGCTAATGCTTCGATTGCAACAAACACCAGCCGAAAGACTGATCCTACTTAAAGGAGCTCTTTTGCCAGCCGTCACACCCCACACCACCACCCACACACTTGCAGACTGCAGTTTCGAGCTGTTGGCTCTCGTCAGTGCAAGGTAGGCATGTGACCATTTGGTACATCCCGGTATTTTTACAATAGCGACATGTAAAATAGTCAGCAGGCACCATCTAGCGGTCCAGTGTCTGTTGCAATCGAAAAATAAATAACCTGACTGGGCTTAGCATAGTTCAAATGTGCTTTTAGAGGGCGGAATATTAAACATAATATTTTTAGTCGCAAACTCCTCTATAAAATCCTTATTTTACTATAAGGAACATAACCAGACTGCAACCAACAGCTACTCTTCGGGCTATGTTCCTATGTTACGTTCCTTATAGTAAAATAAGGATTTTATAGAGGAGTTTGCGACTAAAAATATTATGTATAATATTCCGCCCTCTAAAAGCACATTTGAACTATAATAAAAACTTACCCAAATTATCTGTATTTATATGAACATTGTTAATTCTGAATGTGTCAGGATAGAAAGCATTAGGCAAAAGTTATTAACAAACACTTTGAGAAACAAAGTTTTGTATAGTATGTTAAATCAACTCCTCATTCTGGCTAATACCAGAAGAAACTGCATTATGTAATTTATAGCAATTTAAAGAACATCGATATAAATAATAATAATAATTTATTGATGCTAATACTCAATGAGTGTACATAAGTCAAAGAACAATAGAAAAATACACAATTAATACAAAACATCAGACATAAACTCGTTTGATGAGTTGTATGCTAGTGGAATTTTCTTTCCGGTAACTGCTTGATGTCTGGTGGTAACTTATTAAAAAAATTTGGGCCATAATAGTTTATTGCATTTTAGTTTTTAAACAATCTGGTATAATCTTAACAAATTTGGTCTCTATGTCGTAAGAATATAATAACTGGGAACTGTTAAAATATTTAGCTGGAAGAATAAGCAAAATAAGAGTTCTTCCCCCCTGGCCCCCTACATATGCCAGTGGAGGAAAACGTGAATAAAAAGGTAAATCCAAATTGAGGTATCAGTCACCTTGTATGGTCTCTATAAATGGAATCCCAGTCAAACCAGATAGAAATTATCAGCGATATTTTTTATGTAAAACAATTTGCATTCACGTTTCTTTTCAGAAACGCTAAAAAACTTCTTAAGCTGAAGCAAGGAGAGGTACCGTTTTTGTTGTAATTTAATGAGACTTTTATCGATTCTCCATTTTGTTTTGTTCGATAATTAGCATATATGAAAGTTTACGATCTGCATGATTTACTGCTTTCAAGTGCAAGTAATTTTTTGTTTTAGAACTTACTAAAGAGGTGTGGTTAATTCGCTAATTACCTCTACACTTTATACAAAGTTGCGCAAAATATATGAGTCAAGCTTTTGTGACTGCTTTTATGGCCGTTGTTGTGATGCCGTAAAAATTACGTTAATTACCTTTTACCGAGCTTTTTACTTCCTCTGATATTTGATATCTTGATACAGACAGTCATGGGATGAACAAAGCTTAAATAATATTCCTTATTTCTGTTTATATAAAGTTATCCGTTGTTACGGGGGCTGAGAACAAACAAATATTTTCATTTCTACAATTATAACTTGTCAGAACTTTGCTCTGAAGAGTTGTGTCACATCATGTGGCATATCTCTTCCGTATCCCTGATTTTTATTTGCCCCTTCTTAGTGTGAGCTAAGAAAAACAATCAATCTCAGAGATTTTGTCCAATTTCCATGTTTTTAGGTGTTTTAATCTGTACATCTGTTTGTCTGTCTACTGATGCAAAATCTCAAATAATTGAGGAAGAAAAATTTTGTTGATTAATATAAAAGATGTAACATTGTAAATAATGTTGAAATCATTTCCAATAAGTTTTGGCAGTTTATGGAAAAACTTTGGAATGTTATGTAAACACAGTAATTATCCTTTAGCCCTGGTAGACGGGATTTATTTTGAAAACTACTTAAGTATTTAAAAATACATACGTCAGTTAATATAATTAACATCTATTCGCGAGGCACCGGACAAATATTTCTTTAAAGTATTTAATGTGATTTCTCCATGTGTAAATCATTTAAAAATTTGACAGAAAGTACTTTAAATTGTTTGAAAAATGATATGGATGTCCATGCCAAAACGTTTAACTGAAAATAACAAAGAATATTAGTCTAACAAGCAGATCCTTTGCCAAAACAAACTTCTCAAAATAATTAGAATCATAATTTAACTAGTATTATTATTATCAATCTTAATTGTGATCTTATAAGTGTCACATAGTTCTACTACTACTAAGAAGAACTAAAATTTTATTTGTAATATACAGTGCCGCATGGTAAGGCGAAAGAGGCGATAGACCTTTTATTGTACGAGTTTATGAAAATTATTGTTTTATATATTTATAAAGGAATTATTAAAATTTTCACTAATTTCCTTATCATTTACTATTTCGGCATTATTTTGATTTATAACATTTTTTTTAATCACTATGGTGTTCTAAAAAGAGTTACTTTCAAATCTGCTAACCATCCAGAACCATGGTTTACTGATACTTTAATGATTTTTTTTTTAAATTAATACACCATTAATTGGTTGTGGAGTACACCGTATACAATAGACATACAGGATGTCCCACGACGAAATGCGGCGATCGATATCTCGAAAAGTAGACATCGGAAAATTTTGAAAATTTGGTAGTAAACTAATGTCGATGGGAGCAACTCGGCTAAAATATTTTCAAGATGGTGGCACTTCCGGTTATACCGGAAGTCTATACCAACTTGCTTATTTTAAACGGGACACCCTATATATTATTACATTTTTGGATTGTACGCAAAATTCTAGGCCGATTTTGTATCATGTCCTATACCTAGGTCTCTCCGTTTTTGAGATATTTCAATTTTTATGTCAAAAATGACGTTTGCGGACCCTAAAAAATTATTAATTTTTCCTATAAGGAAGCCTTTATTATCTAATTTGGGTTCGATTCTTTGTTGAAAAAGATCTACCTTAATAGAGTTTTTGTAATATTTTGATAAGTATTAATACAGAGTGTTCAAAAAATAAGAATAAAGATGAAATTGAGAAAACTGTCAAAAATCAATTTTTTCAAATGGAAACCCCCAATTTTTATAATCTTATCTTATTCGCCATTAAAAATAAGGGTAAGTTTGTATATGGATGTCTATTCCGAAAATTTTTAGTTTTCGAGATATTCCCAATTCGATATTTCTATATGGGGATTTTGTTATGGATATTAAGTTAAATTACTCTTAGTTGGCTATGACGGCGTTGAGTGCTAAGCAAATGTATGTAGCTGTCACTTACCATTTGACAAGTAACAATTATCATGCTGGGGCGCTTAAATTATACGCACGAGGACTACTTAAATTTGTTTATAATCTATGGAGAATGTAACAAAGTTTTATCAAGAACGTGTGAAATATTTGCTAATAGATATCCAGATAAACAAAAACCGTCTCCGAACAGTATTAAACGAATAATGGAGAATTTCAAAAATTTTGGCACTGTTAAGGCAACAGTTAATAAAATAAAACCAATTATCGATGATGAAAATATCGAAATTGCTATTTTGGGATTTTTGCGGCATATCCTATGACATCCTTAAGACAAGTGGCCTTACAAACAGGAATCTCCAAGAACTCATTCATAGAATTCTTTTGAAACACAAATTCCATCCCTATTCCATTTCTATGGTTCAACACCTAAAGGACACCGATTTGACCAGAAGAGTTCACTTTTACGAATTTATTTTAACAATGTTACAAGGCAACTTTAAATTTTTGGACAACATAATTTGGGCTGACGAGACAAAATTTACGAAAAATGGACTTTTCAACAGACATAATCCCCACTTTTGGTGTGATTCAAATCCCCATGCCATGAGATTGCGAAATTATCAAGAAACCTGGCAATTTAATGTGTACTGTGCTGTGAGAAATGATGGAGTCGTAAAACTTAATTTCTATGAAGAAAGCTTAAATGGTAATGAATTTATACTTAAATAGTTTCTGTTTTTCAAATTACGTATCAACTTTTTTTTAGGTGAAAGATATTTGAATATATTACAAGATTTAGATAATGAATATTTGAACAATTTACCGCTAGCTGAACATAGGCAAATATTTTACCAACACGATAGTGCGCCACCACACAGCAGCTTCATAGTTAACTTCTTGGAAGAAACTTTTTACGATAAGTGGATTGCTAACAATAGACTTTTCCTGTGGCCTCCCCGTTCTCCTGATCTGTCTGTCTTAGACTATTTTATATGGGGAACAATAAAAGATATGGTTTATTTTAATCCAGTCACAACAATGGAAGATTGTCAGGCAAGAGTAAGAAATGCTTTTGAAAGATTATCTCCAGGTTCTATTAGAACGGTCACCCATGACGAACTAATCAAGAGGTGCGAAAAATGTTTGGAAGTTCAGGGTGGACACTTTGAACACTTATTAAAATAAAATATTTTCCTGAGTATATGTAGTTATACTGTTAGTATTTTATGTAAATACCTTTTGTATCTAAGTTTTTGTTCCTCTGGATATCTATTAGCAAATATTTCACATGTTTTTGATAAAGCATTCTCCATAGATTATAAACAAATTTTAGTAATCCTCGTGTGCATAATTTAAGCGCCCCAGCATGATAACTAATACTTGTCAATTGGTAAGTGACAGCTACATACATTTGTTTAGCACTCAACGCCGTCATAGCCAACTAACAGTAATTGAACTTAAAATCCATAGCAAAATCCCCATATAAAAATATTGAATTGGGAATATCTCGAAAACTAAAAATTTAGACATCCATATACAAACTTACCCTTATTTTTAATGGCGAATAAGATAAGATTATAAAAATTGGGGGTTTCCATTTGAAAAAATTGATTTTTGACAGTTTTCTCAATTTCATCTTTATTCTTATTTTTTTAACACTCTGTATTAATACTTATCAAAATATTATAAAAACTCTATTAAAGTAGGTCTTTTTCAATAAAAAATCGAACCCAAATTAGATAATAAAAGCTTCCTTATAAGAAAAATTGATAATTCTTTTAGGACCCGCAAACGTCATTTTTGACATAAAAATTGAAATATCTCAAAAACGGAGAGACCTAGGCATAGGATATGATACACAAAATCGGCCTAGAATTTTACAATCCAAAAATGTAATAATATATAGGGTGTCCCATTTAAAATAAGCAAGCTGTTATCGACTTCCGGTATAACCGGAAGTGCCACCATCTTGAAAATGTTTTAGCCGAGTTGCCTCCATCGACATTAGTTTACTACCAAATTTTCAAAATTTTCTGATGTCTACTTTTCGAGATATCGTTCGCCGCAGTTCGTCGTGGTACACCCTGTATATTTGTAATTAACTATAAAAGTTAGCTTTGGATTGACTAAGTCCCCAGCCTAGCCCAGAGATTATGTATTGTCCTTTTTCTCTTCGGGGAGAAATTAAGTGATGGTTCGATCCACTCCCTTGGAGGAAGAAATCAGGTGTGATTTAATCCGATTCGGAATTAAGTCTCTGCGGGCCACAACCAGAGCAAGCTTTGTGGAAATTAGAACTTTGACCCAACTATCAAGCAATTATTACTAGATACCTGGAATTCTGAATAAAAATATATTTTATAGCTTCTCCGAATTGGAAACGATCTTAATGTCTCAGTTATTTATTTAAAGGTATGTTTTATACAAGTTGAAGCTGTCTCTGCAAGGGTGGATGCTTTCATAGAAAGACCGACATACAGGAGAATCAGGTGAAACGGAGCGATGATCGAGGCTCAAACGGCTCTAGTGGCCATTTCCAGTTGGAACACTAATCGATGTGTTCAGTAATACATTGCCTGCCCGCCCGACCCACAACGCCAGAGTCGGAATATTTTATTTGGGGGTTTACGATTTGCCCACTTCATTCATTTGGTTGTAAATCTTTAATGGTACGGAATAGGGGTATTAGGTATAAATGTCTAGAATTCTATAGAGATTGTCCTATAACAAACTTTGAAACTAAACAGTTAAAATTAGTATCTTAAAGAATAGACGTTTTACCAAAAAATATCGAAGATTATAAAATTTATGTTAGTTTGAAATTTGTCAGATCCATTAGTGAAATATATTATTTACAATATAATACAATACGTTTATTGAAAAAGATAAACAGTATAACTACAATTTTTTTCAAAGGGAATTGTGTCAACAATGTTGTTTTTCAAAACTTCCTGAGTATAGAAATAAAAAAAGATATAACATTAGATATAAGTAACTTATACATTTAAATATAATATATACAAATACATACTTACATATATATGCAATTAAGCACACATATGTAAGTAACGAGTGAATAGGAATAAAAATATGATTCTAATTTGGAACACATGTACATCAAATTTTTCTAATCTTGAGAAGACTATGTCTTCCTTTAGTTTACGTCTGACAGTTGTCACTGACATATTGCAATATTGAATTGGCAAATTATTAATAACGTAAGCTGCTATAAAGGAAAAAGACAATCGAAAAACTGAAGTTTCATGGTGCGATAGAACCATAGTTTCCGAAAGTAGTATTTTAATATATGTATCCAGATACTTTTTAAAGGTATATATAACTGTTTTAAGCAATAGAAACCTTTTCTACAGATGATACTAACGTGGCCAGAAAAGCTTAGTAAAGGATCAAAGTTAATACCAAGATTTTTTACACTATTGATATAATGATCTCATTATTGATTTGAACATTCAACTCTGTAAAATTGTGTAACTGTTGAGAAGCTGCAAAAACTATTTCGACTTACTTTTGCTAGCATTAAGTACAAGAGTATTTTGGACTGTCCATTGGTATATAAGACTTATAAGAATGATGTAAACTTCGGTAGGAGATAAACTATATATTAGCTGAATATCGTCAGCGTACATGTATAGTTTTGAATACAGTGGAAGTGGAAATATCAGCAATAAATATATTAAAAATAAGTGGTCCAAGAATAGATCCTTGCGGAACACCGGATAAAACTGATCTATTCTGTGATGTAAGTATCGAGTTTCCTGTATTAACACTAGTGTACTCTTGTCTGTCATCCAGATAATTTTGAAACCAGAAAAAGTATATCCAGATATGCCATAATAACTTAATTCTGCAATTAGGCAATTAATATATCTAAGGAGTCAAAAGCTTTAGCCATATCCAGTAATGCCAAAGAGGTGACTTTCGTGTTGTTAATGGCTCGCAAAATTTCGTCAGTTAGTAGCGTAGAGGTACTGAAGCCTTTTCGAAATCTGCACTGATTAGATGGAGTTATTGAATTTTGAAAGGCATATTCTGAAATTTGTTCATATATAACTGATTCTGCAATTTTTAGTAGAACAGGAAGCATGCTAATTGAACGTAGAGCCCTAAATTGTTCAGGATTTTTTTCTTGGGTATAGACTGGATACAAGAAGTTTTCTATTGAGGAGGAAGAACACCTAGTTCTAATGATATATTAATAATATGGGTCAGTGGGTCACGATATCCACTGTAGTGCAAGTTGTAACATGTTTGCCGATATTCCATCTGGGCCAATAGTGTGGGATTTTGTTTATTAACGGGCAAAATTTCCAAACTGATAAGAAATTACGTAATTTTATATTTATATCGATGTTATTTCATCTAAATATGTCATATAAAAGTATTAAGTTTAAAGAATCGTTATTAACAAACACAAACTAATAAGAAATTACCAAACTTTTCTGCATTTATATGAACATTCTTAATTCTGAATTTATCAACACATTAAAACGCCCTTAGGTTAAATTTTTACTTCTACTTAAAAACGATGGACTCATTCAGACCTACTCTATATAAATTTGATTCAACTTCCTTTAATTTGGAATCTTTGAAACATTAATTTACAACAGAAGTCAGGCAAAGCAGGTCGAGATCTTCTCAGTACATGCCATAAAAAGCCAATATTGATAATTTGTAATCATCATGAACAGAAATTGAAAAGGATTTTTATAATTGCTTTTTCTCTAAGGAATTTAGTGTGTAAAATTGTCTCGGTAAATTACACCGGCTAGCTCAGTCTGTAGAGCATGAGATTTTTAGAGCCGTAGGTCGGGCCCCACATTAGGCGCCAAGTTGCCAGGTGTCATTAAACTCAATAATATTTGATTCCTTAGGAAAATTTACTCACGGCTAACCGTACAAAAGTAGTTCACATAATTGTAGTGTCCAGAAGACACTCGCCTGGCATATAGATCGGTCTAAGGTGATGGAGAGGGTAGAGACAAGCCATTTTGGCTTGAAAAGCCTTAGACCATATTTCCATCATCTTCTAGATACATATTTACGCTACAGAAATGATTTAATTTACGGTAGGCATTACTTTCACTCCCCGAAATCGCACAGTCGGACCAGCTACGCCTACGCTGGGCTGGACTGAGGTCATGCTTGTTGCTAACACCAAAAGAACTGGAGTGGGGATGCAAGTGTAGGTGTCTGTGAAATGCTCATGTAGAATGTTTATGCTCCTATTTTGTTTTCTTTTTCTAGGACTGTCCTTTTCAGGCTTTTGCTGTTTTAATTTCTAGAAATATGGATTGTTGCAATTAAAGAAATTGTAGGAGTGGCTCTGAAGGAGAGGTAATTTCTCTTTGACTTATTTTCACATTTTTTTGTAAAAATCGATATATCTAAATTTATTTAGGGTTGATAGTTTTCATTGAAATGCACTATATACAATATAAATCACTTTCCAACCGGCTACTGTTCAAAAAATTGAACATATCATTAATAAACAAACATCCCACACTATTGGGCCAGATGGAATATCGTCAAAAATGTTGTACTACAGCGAATATCGGCACAACTGACGCTGTATATGAACAGCTTTCAGAATATATCTTCGGTTGTCAAATACTGTTCGTAGTGATTCCTACAGTGTTGTCGAAAGAAGAAAATCAATGTTGCAAAATGCACATGGGAACAAGAGTAACGTTGAAAAGGAGACAGACGGTCATGGACCTTTCGTGATGGTCCGACCCTGCACGCGGCCTATTCCAACCCGTTAAGCATCCGACGACAAACTCAATTGAAACGCCGATACGATGATAGTTAAGCACCACTTTGTAATTATTATTGTACACGTCTATCCGCGTGTTATTTCAACCGATCAACATTTATTTGTGGCATTTTATACACATTTACCTATAATATTAATTTACCGTGTTTTCGTTCAATGTGATGTTATTGTTTGATTGATTACCAATTAATGATTTTTTATGTAAAATAGATTCGATGCAAACCAACAGAAGCAAGTTGTAATCAAAATTTACAGAAAATTGTTCTTAATTCAAGTTGATTTATAGATATATAATAACGGAACAATATACGTTATCAACTATACAACAATAATAATAATCATCATCATCACGTTATTTAACGATAAGATTGAAGTATCCATTTTCAAAGTAAATTCATGTCATAACATAATAAGATATAATTCAAATCAAGTCGCCATGCTTTCGCGATAAATGGAAATTTAAGACAGTTGTCAACGCTTTTGCGATAAATCTCAGTTTAGCTGTGAATATTCAAATATTCAACGTTCTTTCGCAGTTGAAGCTTATTTTTGAAAAATAACTATTCTGTTGTAATCGCCCAGCGTTTATTTCATCGTTACTTTCATTTAAATCCAAGAGATCCAGATCCCAATCGAATAACACTTAAAAAGGAAAAACTCGTGTACGCACACTTGAAAATGCTAAAAGGGAAAGAGCAGATGTGCTAGGAAGTCCTAAACGATCTGCAAAACGACAAGTATTAGCACTCAATATTTCTAATCGTAGTTATCGCCTCATTCTGAAAGTCTTACACTTCCATCCCTACAAAATTGAAGTCGTACAAAAGCTTCTGCAAGATTTTGGAAACCCGAATATTGTTGATTACTTGCTGATGTCAGATGAAGCCCCATTTTCATATTTCCGGATATGTTAACAAATCACAACAAATTTCGCTACTAGGCGACGGAAAATCCTCTGCAATTGCACGAAATACCGCTTCATAGCAAAAAGGTTTTTTTTTTGACGAAGAGGGGAAACCCTCATGGGCTCCCAACCTGAGCTGGGTCAGTGTCAGACTCTTACTGACTAAAACCCCTCCTCACAGGGTCGTCTATAACACTCCGAGGGCACTGCAGCCTCTTGGGCTTATTGTGCACTACCTGTTCCGATTTACACTGCCCATTTTAATACTCCTGTGCCACTGATGAGGTGATACAGGTCTGAGAATGGGCGAGTTTTAACGCTTTGCGGGTCTGTTTGTGTTTGCCCGTAAATATTATATCTTCTGCGGGCCAATGCCTCACATTCATATATAATATGGTCTACTGTCTCTGGTACCTTGCCACATAATCTGCAGTCAAGATCGCCATCGAACTTGCCAATTCTGTGCAGGTGTTTTTTAACAGGAAAATGTCCCGTCAAGAGGCCTGCTACAATTCTCAACTATAACCTGTTCTTTGAGAGCAGTTCTGCAGTTTGTTTTGGGCAAGTGTTTTCCCATGTCGATTACCTGGTATGTTCCTGCAGTAATGATTGTGTTTATTCCTGACCCAGTCTTTAATTGCCCCTCTAGCTGAGCATTTGGTAATGCCCAGCAAAAAGATTGCTGTGTGGTGTGCAGTATCCACCTTTGGAACTTTTGGGCCGTTCGTCTTTGAGGAAAATGGCTTGACGGTTACTGTTATTACATCACAACGTTATCAACAGGTATTGCATAACTTTAAACAACAACTCGAAGAATACTTTTTCAGCAGGACGGAGCTACTCCCCACACTGCTAGGGATGACAATTTTGCGAAGAATGTTCTTAATTACTTTGACACTATAAAGTGACAACTGTCAAATAAAATTCAATGAATTAGTCCCTTGATGCTCTTGGCTGCTCAACAACTAGGAACAAAACGTTTCCCCCACATTGTTACTAGATATCCATTTTTCATGTTGTTCCTTGAAGCAATTCTCAACTGAGCCGGTTTCTTTAAATTTATTGCAAATTCTTCCCACTATCGTAAGTGAAATAGCGTATGTCTATTTTACGAAATCCAAACAACACATGATGGTTTAATAAACGTTTATTATATGAAATTACGGTTTAAAATTCGTTATCGTATATTTAATCAACGTCTATAAAAAGCGTTTATTTCATAAACGATTTTTCTACGTATATTATAAATCTATTTCTCCGAAAATTATTGGAGTAACGCAGAATATTTGAGAAATAATTAATTGAGAGTTGAGACTAAACTACCGTCAAATGTTTAAATTGTGAATTGGTGACATTAACATTACTTGCATTTTTTCAGCCATATTAGAGTTTTTAATATACGATTTTTAAATGTATACCTTAAATATGTATTTGCGCTACATTTTTTATAGGCATGTCATAAACAGTTGCAACTAAAAGTTCGAAGATTATAACAATATCTGGAAATATGAGTAAAATATTTACGTTAATCAAAATTTGTTATAGATAGATGATGAATGAAAATATTTGTTCAGTAATATTGCAGCTTATAATATACGGATTTTAAATATATCAATCTGCATCGACTGCGCAGTCGCCAGCAACCGGGTTAGTATTTTTGTCTTTGTTGCAGAATACATAAGCATTTCTCATAAATATATGCATCTCTCTCATTGTCTCAACAGTACAGCTGGTGAGCAACCGCGAATCGTCGTGTTAATTGCTGTGTGGTGGTAGTCAACCTTAGTAGTGTGGCCTTGTGATCGAAACAAATAATATTTACTTGTTTGTTTTTGCGTATATACTATTTGATTGAAATTCAACAAGTGTTATGTTGATGAGCCACCCTTATCCTTGAGTTATCACGTTGTAGTGCGTTAATATTACAAGAATGAACCAACTTGTGATTGGAAGAATTATTGTTTATCTGAGCGATTTCACAGTAACTGCATTTTTTTTATCACAGAAAGTGTAAAACTCTGCATGGCTAGCGTTGACGGCGTGGGTGAGACCAGTGACAATAAAATTAGAGGGACGATTCAACATTGGTTGAAGCTTGCCAAAAGCCGCTATAGTTACAATAATAATAATAGACTCTATTTTTGGATTTTAGTAAAGAGTAATGAACAATGTTGTGTTTTGTTATCATTGTCAAACATCCTAGGTCCCCAAGGGTGAAATAATAAATATTTTTTTAAAATTACTATCTGCATACATATATACAATTGAATTATTTTTCCTTGATATCAGTAGTTATATATAGGTAGGAGGTTTAAAATATGTACTTTTAAAAAATTAGAGATCATTATAATATTAACTTTCGAATTTAAAAACGGGTACCTTCTACCTTTATTTTTAGTGTTGTAGACCGATCAATTCTATATAATTTTGCAAAGGGAAATGTATCGCAAGTCAAAAAAACTTTAATTCTAATTTCCCTGTTATAATTAAAGAAAAATTAATATATTTTACAAAATAAGGCACTTAGAAATTAATTTGTTTCAATGTCATCTTATTATTGTTATGCAGCAATATATATTTACAATTTTATCATAAGTAGCAAATGATTTCTGATTTAAGACATGATTTGACTTGCAAAGTTATTTGAAATCGATTAGTCTAAAATACTGTATAACAGAATTTCCCATTAAAATTTTGAAAGTTAAGGTAATTTTGGTAAAAATAAAGTGATGGAAACTATTTAATCATTTATTAAATAAGCTCTTAGTTTATAAAACAATATAAAATAAGGTCTAAAGAACCTATAGCGTATATTCATTAACAAAGATACAAGGGTGGATTCCCTTTAAAAAATCTCTCGATATTTTCTATCTTTTTATTCTAAATTTTTTGAGAAAAACTAAATTCTTCAGAAAAAGTTCAGATTTTCAAAAAAAAAAAATTAAACAAAAACAATTATAATTTCCGAGTACACCTAATTTCCTTTTAACTATTATAGTTCACCAGCTTTATGAGGCTTTGAAACTTCTAAATTTTTAATTTGAAATATGTTCACCTTACGCGAAGTCTTAGATATTCCATACAGGGATACCCTATGTATGTACGAATTATAATGGATAATAAAGGTTTATTACACGTATACCAGCAACTGGAGAAAAGGTTTTTTATAACCATGAGAAAAACCTTTACATCATACGTATTATCGACGTATATGGAATATTTGAGGTTCCACATAAAAGTATATATCTCGTATATGATGTTACAACAATATAACGTTTTCTTAAGACGTATATATTTAGAATATGATGTACCATATATGTACAATTTTTTAAAACGTCTATATTTATTATATGATAAGACAAATATATACGTTTGTAGCGGGGACTTTCGAACGTTGAATATAGGTTGCAATAAACATTATATATACCAGTCGTATAAACGAAATCAAAACGTTTACTAAACCATTTGGTGTTGCTTGGGGAGCCACACCAAATATCTCGCTTATATCTATTGCAGAAGAATAAAGTTTTAGAAATAGTTATCCCATTTTTTGTGAGCTATATTTCAGTAAAAAGAAATTTGAAATGCATAGCCTACTTTGTGAGATATATTACAAAAACCTGAAAAATAGGAAAGCAACAAACGGTTATAGCTTCCTTATTTGAGGAGATACGAAAAAAGTTAAAGGGATAAGAGTTGAGGGCAAAGACAATAAGAATAATAATGTGTATCAAAAAATTGGAAAAAAGCAGTTGACTTTGACATACGCTCTTGTGCAAATATGAAAAGAACAAATCTCAAAGTAGGCCATGACACCATTAATTCCGTTTATTTTTCTCTTTCCAATGATATAAAACATGTCACAAAATTTTTAAATGATTGTGTCAATATTTAATATTTCACGAAAACCACAATTCATGTCATTGAATCGCAAAAATCAGCTATGCCATAATAAACAGCCAGGGGATGGGAAATAATAAATAATCCTCGGCGAGCCAATAAATACGAGTTAAATATGTTTTCATTGTAAAAATAGCTTAACTATCCAACCAAAGTAATAAGATAAGAGTCTCGAAACTTTTTATCTCAAAATAAACTAGAGGAGAAGCGTTATTATATAAAGTTTGGGAGTTAATTGGACCTTTTACAATATTAGCCTTCAAAGTATTTGTGATAGTAGCAGGTCGTAGGATATAATTTTGACATAAATGGGGTGCAGTGTAAGCGTGCCGACTTAACGTTGCCATAGATACGACTTACCGCTTCTTAAAACCAGAGTCGCTCCTGGAATATATTCAAAAGTTACAATAATAATTTCAACCCTAATTTAATTCTCCAACAATTAACACCGAGTATTTGTTTCGTTTAAATAAAAGTCCATTACGCGATTAATTGAGTTCAGTTACTCCAATTTTAGCTGTCATCGCTAATGAACGTTTCAAATCAAGTCATATAAAGGATTTTAAAGGCAGATTATTACTTTGAGCTGTAAGAATCAAATAATGGCTCTCATTATATTCGTATCTGAGAATATATTAGTTTCTATGGTGATTAGCTTTGATGTACTACTTCGAGCTGAAAGTGTATTGTTTTATACGTGTGTTTAAAACAGGATCATTCTGAGGACACATCGAGTTCCAAAATGTTTTAAAATTCCTTGTAAGATATTCTAAATGCTTATTTCTAAAATTACCTATGAACGTAAATATTCTGGAAGGATTCTACAAAACTGATTGAGAACCGGTGGTACCTATCTAGAGAAAGACCGAGGGGTAAACCGCTAGGCACAATATGTACACCTGGTACCCTTTTTTTTTGAGCAAATAATGTATGATTTCCTCTGATTTCCTTTGATTTCCTCCTGATTTCCTCGGATTTCTCCTAATTTCCCTCTGATTTCTTCTCATCTCCTTTGATTATTTTCTACATTACTAGATTTTGAAGTTACATTCTATGACAATCATTCGTTTAATTCGTTATGACTTCGTCAAATTAACAAATTCAATTATTAACTACACCACTGAATTCAGTAACCTCCCAAGTGAGTAAATCCCAATCTGATATTACTAATTGGCATGTTATTCTATTTTTTGAATACAATACAGAAGAAAAATTATGCATTTTATGCATTTCTTTTGGGACACATTGTAAAAAATAACTGCCTACCTTCATTCTGTGTTTAATCTGTCAGTTTTCAATATTGTTTCATGAAACTTGGAATTTACCCATTTGAGAACTTATTGAATCTAGTGTTCTAATTAGAATTTCAAGAAAAAAAATCGCTAATAAAATTTGTTAATTTTTGGCAACGAAGAAAATCGTAACAAGCCTTTAAAATTGAATTATAGTTACCTAAATTTTCGTCACAAGGTAAAGGTTTTGATGATTTATTAAAAAACCAGACAAGTGAGTATAGTAAATGCATCAACTAAGGGTTCAGTAGTGCTGTTATTGAAAACTGAAAATTGTGGATATCTAAAAAATTTGTTAACATATCTTGTCGAGTATCTTGCCCAAGCAACACCAAATGGTTTAATAAACGTTTTGATTT
Source organism: Leptura quadrifasciata (assembly GCA_963675555.1). Classification (NCBI taxonomy): domain Eukaryota; kingdom Metazoa; phylum Arthropoda; class Insecta; order Coleoptera; family Cerambycidae; genus Leptura; species Leptura quadrifasciata. The sequence continues at coordinate 4,271,888 of OY776682.1, read as the reverse complement.
CGTTTATACGACTGGTATATATAATGTTTATCGCAACCTATATTCAACGTTCGAATGTCCGCGCTACAAACGTATATATTTGTCTTATCATATATTAAATATAGACGTTTTAAAAAACGTATATATATGGTACATCAAATTCTAAATATATACGTCTTAAGAAAACGTTATATTGTTCTCACATCATATATGAGATATATACTTTTATGTGGAACCTCAAATAAACGTATTCCATATACGTCGATAATACGTATGATGTAAAGGTTTTTCTCACGGTTATGAAAAACCTTTTCTTCAGTTGCTGGTATACGTGTAATAAACCTTCATCCACTGTAATTCATACATACATGGGATATCGCTGCATGGAATATCTAATACTTACAAACTTTTTTATACATTTATTTAACGTCGGCCTATTTCCGCCACTGAGGCCTAACACCGACGCCTGTAGACGAGCTACCCCCAACCAGGAATTTTGCCGAACCTCTTCCCTTAAGAAGAGTAGGGATCTTTTATTTGCCTAACATTTAATAGACAAGGGACCGACGGCTTTACATCCCCTCCGAAGGATGGTATATCTCCTATACAACCCTCGCCTAAGGTTGTATAGCTTCTGCGCATACACTGATATACAAGCCGCTAGAATAGAGAATATAAATATCTGACTTCGCGTAAGGTGAACATATTTCAAATTAAAAATATAGAAGTTTCAAGGCCTCATAAAGCTGGTGAACTATTTAGTTAAAAGGAAATTAGTTGTAATCATAAATTATAATTGTTATTATTTAAAAAAATTTTCTTTCGAAAATCTGAACTTTTTCTTCAGAATTTAATTTTTCTCAAAAAATTTAGAATAAAAAGATAGAAAATATCGAGAGATTTTTTAAAGGGAATCCACCCTTGTATCTTTGTTAATGAATATACGTTATAAGTTCTTTAGACCTTTTTTTATATTGATTTATAAACTAAGAGCTTATTTAATAAATGATTAAATAGTTTCCATCACTTTATTTTTACCAAAATTACCTTAACTTCCAAAATTTAAATGGGAAATTCTGTTATTAGGTATTATACACATAACAATAACAAAATGACATTGAAACAAATTAATTTCTAAGTACCTTATTTTGTAAAATATATTAATTTTTCTTTAATTATAACAGGGAAATTAGAATTAAAGTTTTTTTGACTTGCGATGCATTTCCCTTTGCAAAATTATTTAGAATTGATCGGTCTACAACATAATAAAAAAGATAGAAGGTACCCGTTTTTAAATTCGAAAGTTAATATTATAATGATCTCCAATTTTTTAAAAGTACATATTTTAAACCTCCTACCTATATATAACTACTGATATCAAGGAAAAATAATTCAATTGTATATATGTATGCAGACAGTAATTTTTTTAAAATATTTATTATTTAGTATTAGCTTTTTTATATTATATTTATAAGCTTTACCTATTCTGCGGGATTGGCTAAATACGTTATTTTATCATTTACTATTTCACCCTTGGGGACCTAGGATGTTTTACAACGATAACAAAACACAACATTGTTCATTACTCTTTACTAAAATATAAAAATGGAGTCTATTTATTATTATTATTGTAACTATAGCGGCTTTTGGCAAGCTTCAACCAATCTTGAATCGTCCCTCTAATTTTATTGTCACTGGTCTCACCCACGCCTTCAACGCTAACCATGCAGAGTTTTACATCTTCTGTGATAAAAAAAATGCAGTTACTATGAAATAGCTCAGATGAACAATAATTCTTACCAATCACAAGTTGGTTCATTCTTGTAACTTTAACGCACTACAACGTGATAACTCAAAGATAAAGGGCGGCTCATCAACATAACACTTGTTGAATTTCAATCAAATAATATATACGCAAAAACAAACAAGTAAATATTCCTTGTTTCGATCACAAGGCCACACTACTAAGGTTGAGTACCACCACACGAAATAGCAATTAACACGACGATCCGCGGTTGCTCACCAGCTATACTGTTGAGACAATGAGAGAGATGCATATATTTATGAGAAATGCTTATGTATTCTGCAACAAAGAAAGCAATACTAACCCGGTTGCTGGCGACTACGCAATCGATGCAGATTGATATATGTTTAAAAACCGTATATTATAAACTGCAATATTACTGAACAAATATTTTCATTCGTCGTCTATCTATAACAAATTTTGATTAATGTAAATATTTTACTCATATTTCCAGATATTGTTATAATCTTCGAACTTTTAGTTGCAATTGTTTATGACATGCCTATAAAAAATGTAGCGCAAATACATATTTATCGTATACATTTAAAAATCGTATATTAAAAACTATAATATGGCTGAAAAAATGCAAGTAGTATCAATTTCACCAACTTACAATTTAAACACTTGACGGAAGTGTAGTCTCAACTCTCAATTAATTATTTCTCAAATATTCTGCGTTGCTTCAAAAATTTTCGGAGAAATACATTTAAAAATCGTTTATAAAATAAACGCTTTTCATAGACGTTGATTAAATATACGATAACGAAATTTAAACCATAATTTCATATAATAAACGTTTATTAAACCATCATGTGTTGCTTGGGTGTTTAAAATATTTTTTGTTGAAAGTAAGTAGGTCGATAGCCGAGTCTGGTCGTTAGCCGAGTGGATTAAGGCGCGAGGTGGCAATCGCGATTAATCGCACGGGCATCTCACCACCGGGTTCGAATCCTGGCTCCGGTACTGGCACTGTCGGAGGAAATGGTTGTATGTCCGCGTTTTTTTCAATGTGTAACCCCCTTCCGCACAAGCCCTGGCTTCTGGAATTAGGGGTTCTCTAAATTTGTTCCTGAATTCCAAAGCCAACTAGAAATAGCAAAAAATGTTATTTTTCATCCGCATTTAAATCTAAAAAAAGCGTTGGAAAGAGAAATTACAACTTTATGAGAAAAGTGACTTAAATATACAGGGTGTTATTTAAAATAAGAATGTTGTGGCAATTTCCGGCCATACCGGAAGTGATTTTTTTACCACCGAATGGTCAAAATGTGGCCATTGATACTTATATTTCATTGTGTCGAATTGAAGTGTCAAAAAAATTGTATCCGATGTTAAACACCAATATGACTCCAGAACTATGATTCAAAGACTTGCTGAATACCTAAATAGTATTTTCTAATCCGTGAATAACAAATAGACAAAAATAGTTAATTGTTTGAATGTGTTGTATAAATGAAATATGGCTCCTGTTAATGTACATTAAGTTACATTACATATTGCAATAACTCACTGGTATGTTAAAGATCTTTAGCACAAATTTATGATCAAATTAATATACCTAGTTGTAGGCTTCACTCTTTTGTTAAATTTGTAAACCAAATTTAATTAATTAAATTAACTAGTGGAGTATTCGTTTAACCTTAGCATTGAATCAAAGCGTACAGTTCAAGCATCAAAGTTAGTTACTTATGTATATATATATATGAGTGTATTATGCTGTAATATTAAATTTAAGTGGAGGAAGATCGCGTTGTGGAAAGTACGCAGTGAGCTCTACTTTAACGCTCAGCGTTTAAGAGTTATTCACCGTCAACGCTATCTTTTTTCAGTTCCTCGCTCACAAGTTTTGAACAATAGAAATTAATTTTAATGTACTTCCACACGTACGGATTTCTAATTTATTAAATTATGCATAAAGGTGGTTCAAAAGAGACAAAAATTCGCATTTGTATTTTCGCTGGTCAATTTGATTTGAAAAGGTTTTTTCAAATAATTCAGTAGAACAAATTATAGCAGGTGGCCGCGACACACGGCTCAGGCTTATAGCTACCAATAAAATGGTAGTCCGCCAGTTGTCCAAGAGATGGCGCCACTCACTGAGTTAACTAGAGATTTCAAGAAGTTCTGGTTTTATTATTATATTTTAACGATAATAAGACAGAAAACTCTGGAATAAGGATTACAGTGTATAAAGGAAACGAAACCAACGTACTAGAATTATTCTAATCCAGATAAGCAGCATTTAAACAGTTTAAAACGCACAATTTGCGATTAGCGTTTGAGCTAATTCAGTGATTGAGGTCAACATATACACAAGACACTATTGCCTTCTAAATTTTAAAAACGTATTTAACGACATTTTTATATTCCATTTGTTTGGGAAGATGAACATTATCCAGCACTAATTATAATATAAGTTTTCTAAATCAGAACCAGCAGTACCTTTCAATACTGATTCAATATACTTCAATGTCTGCAAAGCCAATTTCCTCTTATTATATGCTCACCTGGAAACTTTGATTGGTCTTTTCTTGATAGCCAAACGGATGTTAATTTAGCCATTGAAGAGTTTTATGCAACCATTCATTCAGTGTTTCGCTTGTATGTACCTCTCACTCAGAACTATGTTAAAAAATTTCCATCCTGGTTTACACGGGAAATCATTAGTGAAATCAAACAGAAAAACACAATTTTTAAAAAACTAAAAATTACAAATTCGGAACAGTTTAGTGTATTAAGAAAATCCATCAAAGCTAAAATCAAAATTGCGTATAGCCATTACATAAATAAAACTGAAAATAAAACTGAAAATTCTGATCCCAAACGCTTCTGGTCCTTTATACGCAATAAGAAAGGTACTTCTAGTATTCCTGGGCTTATATATTATAATGATATTGAATACAACAATCCGTCTACAATTATTGTTAATGCTTTTGCCGGCTTCTTTCAACATAATTACAATCCAAGTGACCATGACAATTTCAACATAAATTATCTTTCAACATCTATAAACTATCCTCAAATATCGCTAAACGAAATAGAACTTATAAATGATCTTAAACAGCTCATTATCATATCGGCACTTAGCTTAAGCTTCGATTTACGTGCGGATATGTTAATGTTCCCAGCTTCTTCATTAAATACTGTACACCCGTTTTAGCCAGTCCACTGCGGAAAATCTTTAATCTCTCACTTAACACCAATACTTTCCCCACTGCATGAAAAATGTCAAAAGTATGTCCTATTTTCAAATCTGGTGCCACATTTTGAATTATCGACCGATGGCCCTGCTTTCTAACTTTGTCAATGCTTTTGAAATGTCCGTCTATAACAGAATTTTTCTGAGGTTAAAAATATGATACGGACGGAACGGCATGAATTCATGATCAAGAGAACAACTACTATAAATTTAATGAGCTTTTTGCAATCGGTGAGAGATTCTGTAGACAACCAACTTCAAACTGACAGGAGTTATACAGAATAGCGTTCGATAGGATAGGCCACTCGATTTTCTTAAGTAATGTAAACCAAACTACTACTTTAACTTCAATTTAACAACAATTTTTTTTCAATCCTGTGTAAGTGATCGATCTCAATACGTTGAATACACAGGTCACAAATCATTTCATTCACTTCTAGTAGTGGTGCACCGCAAGGAAGTAATCTGGCACTCCTACTTTTCTCCATTTTCATAAACGATATAGGTGATCATATTAAGAGCAACATACTTCTGTTTGCTGATGATTTAATAATATTCAAAACAATCAAAACTTCAAATGACTGCGACCTACTACAGAAGGATGTAGTCTCGTTGAATGTGAGGTGTCTGTCCAACAATTTACCCTTGAATATACATAAATGCAAATATATAACCTATATCAAAAAAAAAAAATCATCAAGTTCAGCTACTCAGTAAATAATAACCGTCTGTACCGCGAACATAAAACCAAAGATCTTGGAATTGAGTTTGATCAAAAATTCAGCTTCTAACCTCACATTAACTAAATCACATCATCGGCCACCCGAATGCTTGGTTTTATACTCAGAAGCTGTAAAGATTTTAAAAATAAGGATTACTACATGAAATTATACACGGCCTATGTTCGAACACAACTTCAGTACTGTTCTTTAATATGGTCATCTTATTATAATATATATTTATTTATTGAGTTACAATATCCAACAGACCGAGGTACATTTACGGGATAAGGTTAGAACAAAAGCAGATATAATACAAAAAAGATAGAAACAGGTAAATAAGAACAAACAAACTCAAACGAACATGAAACTATAAATTACATGACAAGTACCTAAGGAACAAACAAACGAAGTATAAAATGATAAACACCTAGCATTAAACAATTAAAATTGTTTAATACTGTGAATGTTTGTGTTGAAATTATCTATTATAGTATTGACATTATTGTAATTAGAAAACATTTGAAAGAATGGGGATTGAATTAAGATGTTGGTTCTTGAGGTACGTATAAAAAAATGTTCAATATGTCTTGAATTAAGACACAGCGGAAGCACAGCAGAAGATACAGCGTAAAAAATACTGTTGTGAAGGTCCTTACATTTAATACAATTATGAATAATTTTATAGAGAAAAATTGTAGATTGCGTCATCCTCCTCTTTAAAAGACAAGTAAAATTAAAAGTAGATAAAAGAATATCATGTGGATATCCTCTAGGCGGATAGTTGCCAAATGGTTTAAGGTGTACATTTTTATGAAGCGATGTTGAATGTTTTCTAATGATGTTATGTGACAATCATTTCCATATAATCGATGCGTATTCTAATTTTGATCTTACAAAACAATTGAACAATAATTTGCACGTATCTATATTTAGAAAATATTTAATGTTTCCCAAGACGAATCCTAATGTCTTAAAAGATGATGTAACAGTAGAGTTAAAGTGATCAACAAATGTTAACTTTGAGTCAAACATAACTCCGAGATCTTTAACATTATTAGGTCTATTCAGAGAGTATTTTCAATTTTATAATCAAATTCATAAGTGAATTGTTGTTTTTTTTTACATTTATTTAACGTCTATTTCCGCTAAGAAGAGTTCTGAATTGAATTCAGTTGGAGCAACGAGGAGCAGCAGTAAGCAGCTTTCAGTGAGAACCTCAAGATGGCCAGATACTGCCGAAACGTCGTTTAGACAACCGTGACTCCTGGAGGAGTCGACTATCGACGCGGGAGAGCATACGGAAATACAATAACATTTCATATATATATATATATATATATATATATATATATATATATATATATATATATATATATATATATATCGTTCAAATGTGCTTCTAGAGGGTAGAAAATTAAAACATATTTTTATAAGGAATGTAACCAGACTGCAACCAACAGCTACTCTCCGGGCTATGTGCCCCGCCGAGCGCTGAATTACAAGTTACAAGCCTGGCGCGTTAAGTGTAATAATCGCATATTACCAACAAAACGCTAATGCTTCGATTGCACATGCCTACCTTGCACTGACGGGAGCCAACAGCTCGAAACTGCAGTCTGCAAGTGGTGTGGGGTGACTGGCACGAGAGCTCCTTTAAGTAGGATCAGCCTTTCGGCTACTTATCAGGCTTTAACAAGTCCTATATACTGACACCAAGTCGGACAAACGAATAGTGAACAATTAAAAACTTTGCAAACTAATAAACTATTCCAAATGGCTCAAATGTTGATAATTACAACTTCAGAAATTTTCTTTTTAGGTTATGAAAATTTCTGACAAAATATAAAAATTCAATTGTCTAGGTTAGAAAAAATATTTGAAAGCTTTTAAAATGTATTCCAAACGTATTCCTGCTCATAATATAATGTAACTATAGTATGCGACCTTCTCTACACTATAATACCTTCCTTACCTGGCAGTTCTAAAGCTCTGCTATATCTATTTATACTCTTCTTCTTCTAGTCCTTCTATGAACTGTCGTCTTACACTTTCACTTTTTATCTGCTTACTTGCTGGATATTTATTAGCTTTTATTCAATGTGCTCCCCTTTGGTACTCGATATTAATAAACACCACAGAAATTAGACAACCCCCAATGCCAGAAGCCAGAGGCTAGTGCAGAAGGAGGTTACACATTAAAAAACGCGGACACACAACCATTTCCACAGACAGTGTCAGTGCCGGAGCCAGGATTCGAAACCGGTGGCGCGACACTCGTCGATTAATCGCGGCTATCGACCAGACTTATAAACTTATATTTAATTTACTTCCTTCTCTTTGCTTTGGGTTAGGATTTAAATTGTTTCTCTTCTCTTGTTGCAATTTATAATCTGTAACTTCTATTACATTTATTTCTTCTGTTCATTTTCATGGTTTTGTTTTCTTATAAAAATTTGATGCGCCTCATGCAATGAATAATGTGAAACTTAACTTCCAGAAAACTATTTTTGTATTTATACTAAATTCATAAACAACAAAAATTTGTCTATTCTTATTGGCAACTATATTTATTATATTTTAAATTGTCAATAATTTTCTTATTTCTAAATTTGACTCTAAATTGTTGATACATTTAATTCGCAGTTTTAATCGTTCTTTAAAATGTCGAGGTATCGACAGATTAATGGTTCAAATTGAATTGTTCGCTTGAGATGCCAGGCCCAAAATAATATGAGTGGATAATGAGTTGCCATACCTAATAATTAGCATGAGACTGGTATGTTTTAGCAGAGGGGTTGTAATTGATCAATAGCGCATCATCAAGGGATGCCAGTTTTGAACAACCCTTGGAGTGTTTATCTCGCGTTATGCATCGCTTGCATTACTAACGGCGTTTAGCTATTGATTTCTGGATTCATGCGCCTATTCTGTTTGTTTATCAGATGTAATTTACCTTATGAATTACCGAACTTTATCACCAATCAACAAAGATCACGCATACTTGTACCAATTAATTTATACGTTTTATTTTATAGTTGGATATACTTAATCAAGTTCGTTTTTGTTGCAGGTGAAGATTTGGTTTCAAAATCGGCGAACCAAGTGGAAAAAAATCGACAACATATCGAACGTCGAGGCGGCTGAGCACAAAAACAGCGGTTCGAAGTCCTCGGACGAAGGAAGAACGCGGACATTCTCCAAACAAAGCCACAGCCACAGTCAGAGTTCAAATTCTAGCATAGAAAGTGATACAAAAAGCTCGGTTACCTCTGCAGTGGTTGCAGATCCGATGCAAGCCAAAACTTTTAAAGATATTTTACAAACAAACCACGCTACAATTCCCTTGTCCCCAAATTCACACTTTCAAAACCAAATTGACACAGCCAAAGATGTTCTGTTAAATTTGTCGTTTGATGTTCAGGAGCAATCCTAAAAATGTTTAACGTAAGGAGTATGGTATAGTTATCTACGTTAAATAGATATATCCTCTGAAATTTTTAGGAAAACTGAAAAGAACGGTTAGCCCAGTAGAATGAGACGAAATAAACCAAAAGGTAAAATAATTAGCGAAATATTTTTACTGTGTTAAAATAGTATCCGGTAATTCGCGGTCTTGAGGCGCCATCTTGAAAAAATGTCTGAAATGCTAGGTGATTCATCAGTCTACTGTATAAGATCTTTGAAAAGCGCACATTTGTGTTCATACTAAATTTTACAAAACATGATAGCGTGACCTACTATGATTTTTTTTCGAGTCAGGAAATGGTGGTCTTATTAGCGATTTTTTAAATTTTAAATCAGAGTGCGCCACTGGATTCAGCAACTCCCCCAAATGTCTTTGCACCATTGAAAAAGTCGTATTTTTTATTTTTTTCTGAGAGAAATAAAGAGTGCCTTGGCTGAAATATAATAATAATAATTTATTTACATTACATACATTACAATGTTACATTTTAATTTACAAGTTACAAGTAATTTAAAATTTACAAGCAATTTACAAATACACCAAATGTAAATATAAAACAAAATTTGTAACACCGACAAAAATTATTGTAAATAAACTGATACTCAATAAGTGACTAAACACTTGTTTTGAGATACAAGGAGATAAATACAAGTATAAATATAGAGTTTTGGTTAATAATTGAAAGTCTTTATGCTTTATAATTATAACTGTGAAAATATGTATAATATACAATATATTAACCTATGTATTACAATAAACATAATATATGCTTATGTAGCTATATAGAAATTTAATTGTTTTTTTACCTAAATTACATTACTTACATTTTAAAATAATAACAAAGAAAATTTTCTGCAATTATATCAATTATTAAAACATAATATATCAGTCGCAATCTCCTCTATAAAATCCTTATTTTACTATAAGGAATGTAACCAGACTGCAACCAACAGCTACTCTCCGGGCTATGTGCCACGCCGAGCGCCACGCTAATGCTTCGATTGCAACAAACACCAGCCGAATGACTGATCCTACTTAAAGGAGCTCTCGTGCCAGTCGTCCCATACCACTTGCCCACTTGCAGACTGCAGTTTCGAGCTGTTGGCTCTCATCAGTTCAAGGTAGGCATGTGACAAACGACGCGAGGATCCCTTGACTTCATTCTCTGATTAAATCCTATAGTACACTTCTTCTTCGTAAAACCAGACTTCTTTGTGACCTTACTTTCCTGAAAGCATAACTCCAGAATGAACCTCAACACTACCAGCACACGTCTATACAAAACCTATCTACAGATTCACGCTTCCTGTATTCACCCAATTCTCTGGGACACCTTTGACCGATTATCCAACGACAAAGCCCTACATATCTCAGAACAAAAGACCAACACACAGAAAAACAAACTCTTACAACAAATTGCCAAACAGAAACCTAACTCCTCACACACATTAGATCCTAACAAGGTAGTTCACAACTTTTCTGACTCCTCCATCAGCGATGCCGCCCTTCAAGGCTTAGCTAAAGGTTTCAATTTTGCAGTTTGTCCCAAAACTATCCCAGTTGAAACCATTATTTCCCAAGTCGAAGATTCTATATTCCACCTTCCAAACAATCAAGCTGAGGACACCAGACAAGATATCGCTAGAATACTTCGAACTGCCAAACCTCCCACTTCTAACCTACCTTCTAGAGAACGACAAGCCCTAAAAGACTTATATAACAATGACGACCTTATCATTCTCCCAGCCGACAAAGGCAACTCCAACTCATACTAAACACCTCCGATTACTTAACAAAAATTAACGATTTACTCAATACCCCGGACTACAAGTACATCCAGCGCGATCCCACCACATACTTAGAAAAGAGAACAAAAATCACCATCAACAATTCTGATCTTCATTCAGATATTCGAAAATCCCTCATTCCTCGAGAGAAATCGTCTAGAACTCCTAGAATATAGGGTCTTCCTAAAATTCACAAAACCAACATTCCTTTACGACCAATAGTTAGTGCTTTTCGTTCTCCAACTCACAAGTTAGCGAGACATCTAGCCCATACTCTACAACCCATTGCTGAACAAGTCTCTTCTTATGTCAAAAATTCCACCCATTTCATTGATCTTCTTCAAAATTACTAACGACATTCTAGTCAGTTTCGATATTGTGTCATTATTCACCAATATCCCACTGACTGAAGCCCTAAACGTTCTCAAAACTAAACACAATATTTCTCCCAGCACTCTGACCCTTCTAGAACATTGTATGTCCAACATCTATTTTCTCTTTCAAGGCAACTACTACAAACAAGTGAGAGGAGCTCCAATGCGATCACCTCTGTCCCCCGTCATAGCCAACATCTACATGGACAACTTCGACACCCAAGCCCTGAATTCATCCGAACTGAAGCCTACCTGCTGGCTAAGATACGTAGATGACATCTTCGTTATCTGGCCACATGGTAGAGATTCTCTAAACAACTTCCTGTCTCACATTAATCATATACACAGATCAGATCCAGTTCACCATTGAAATCGAAAACAATTGTTCCCTCTCTTTCCTAGACGTCCTCATTACAAAACAAAACAACAATCAATTCTTCTACTCTGTGTATAGAAAACCAACCCACACCAACCGTTACCTTATCTCAAAATCACACCACCATCCATCACAAATAAATCCCGTTGTCAACACTCTTGTAACCAGATCCCTCAGACTAACAGACAATCCGAACTACAAACTTTAGAAGAAGCACTTCCACAAAACGGTTACGACAAAGGACATATAACGCGATCCATACACAAAGCACAAAATCCTTCCCAAATTCAACAGACAGAAACTCTTCCTCAGCAAAAAGCCTTCCTTCCCTACATCAAAGGTGTCACAGACAAAATTTCAAAAGTCCTGAAATCCAATAACATAAAAACCATATTTACAACACACCAAACAATTTCCAATTTAATCAGAACCCCAAAAGACCAAATACCTAATGATTCCCACGGTGTATACGAAATACTTTGCTCAAACTGTCCCCAAACCTACATTGGACAAACCAATAGACGGATTAACAATAGAATATATGAACATCGTCTTGCAGTTAGAAAATCCGATCCCACATCATCACTTGCCCAACACCGCCTCTTAACAGGCCATAATATAGATTTCGATAACACCAAAACCATAGCACCCTCATTTTTCCAGAAACCGCGAATCATCCGCGAACCAATTGAGATTGAAAAACGTCCCAATTGTCTAAAAAAAAGGGTTGACGGTCATCGTCTTCCAGTCACTTGGAAATCATTGATCTCCAGGCTAGCCCCACAATCTTCATCCACGCCTCATAATCCTGATAGCAACCGTTCTGATCTGATGCCGCCATCAACAGACCCTCAACCCCCCACCACTCTCCCACCCACAGGCAGCTTTCGTATAAATAACACTTCGTCCGATACTGCCAGCGAGTTCGCTCTAAGGAGTAGGCAGATTGAGGCCTTAGAGACGGATCGTGGTGAGATTTGGGGAGTAGGCAGATTGAGACCCCGGAATCGAACCAGTTCCACGAACTCCTAGCATTATTTTCTTTGACAAATTTTTATTGACCCCCTTTTCGGTGAGTACTGGTACTTGAACTTAAGTCAAGTACTGGGGTAAGATAGTGAATGTCTAGAGCACATTTTTATATTTTTAGTAATTGTTTTTTAAATCAACAATTCTTTGAATAATATCTCTCGGCTTATCCAATATGTGCATTTTTAGTTTTTTTCTAAATAGGTGGATACTAGTTATGGTTTGTATTTCTTCTGGTGCTGTGTTATAGGCTCTTGGAGCTAGGAAGGTGTATGATCTTTGACCAAGAGTTTTTGCATGAGTGGAACTGTATATTTATTTTTTGTCTTATGTTATACGTGTGACTAGGTAGGGAATTTTCTCTTTTAGAAGTGTGATATTGATTATTGTTTATGTTAAAGAATACAGTTGCCTAATATCAAGAACCTTAGATTCTTTGTATAATAAATCTGTTGGGTATGTTGGCTTTTTAGACATTACCAGTTTTAAAAATCTTTTTTATATTACTTCCAGTAGAGTTAAATAAGTTCTATTTACCCTACCCCAACCAAGTATACCATAATTTAGATGGCTTTCTACAAGGGCATGATAAAGTGTTTTTTAATTGATGGAAAAAAGATATTCACCATTTTCTGACCCGAAAAAAAAATTATAGTAGGCCACGATATTATGTTTTATAAAATTTAATAGAGCACAAAAATGCGCTTTTCAAAGAACTATATTTAAAAGATATATATCTAAATCGGACACATTAAATAAACTTTTTATAGGGGTGGTTCCAAGTAAAATGGGACACGTTGTATAAGTGAAAAAATTTTTTTTTCATAATTCTTTCTTAAAAAACTAGTTAAGTAAAAAGGAAATACCACTGCCCCACCCACTACGAAGTAATTTCCAATTACAAATTATCCTCAAGAAGTGGTTCGGATCCCGCTTTAGACTGTAGGTGCCCGTCTCCTTTACCCAGACAAATCTAGATCTCTTTAAGGAAGGTCAGTCAGGTGGCTTGGAAGGCGGTTAAAAGATATATACAAATATTTAAAGTTTAGGAAAACGTATGAAAGAATGATGTGTCAATCCTGTCGACTATCAATAAAGATCCGTTTCCCAGTTACAGTTTCGTGTATTATGCAGATTGCACACTCCATCGAATGGCAGACAAAGTTAACATCCTCACTAAGAAAGACATTCACTTTTTTCCCCACCATACACTTCATTGAGTAGTCTGTTTGACACATCATGTCGAGAGGGTGGCACATACCCTGAGCGTAAAAGTGTAATTGCTTTCTTTACTTGGGGTTGTTTAATATAAATTGCCGTTCGTCACGTAAGAGCTCCAGCAATTTGCTTATCAAGTTCTTTATTAGACTTAGTGTGTAGTATGTAAAACGACCTAGAGTTCCATTAAAGAGTTTTATTGATATATATTTCTCCAAAAAATTAATTGCAGGAAAAATGCATTTTTCAGGGCTAGAATTCGCCCTCGTCTGCACTCATTTGGCTGCCTATGAAAATTAAGAAAACCAACCAACAAAAAAGAAACAATTTTTTTATTTTGTATTTAAGTTATAAACACCAAAATTTAAAAAGTAACTCCAGAAGTTTTAACGACCCATCAAGTATAACGTTTGTAAAACGTAAAAGTGAAACGTTTTAATGCATATCTAATTGACAATTATAACATTTTATTTAAAGTGACAAAAATGTTTTTGTATCGTATAATAACTAGTTTATTTAACATTTCAATGCTTTTAACGCAGTCAAAATAGTACAAATAAAAATTAAAGGAACTTTTTCCATAAGCAATTTTATGATTGGATCCTTTTGGGGAGGTGCTCAGGAGTCTCAAAAAAATGTTTATACTTCGAAGACATTGTGCTCTAATCATTATTAACAATTTATTTTTTTAACCGCGTTTTTTAAAAATGTGAATAACTCGAGATTCACTGCGAACTCCTTATTATATATATAATCCTTATTACGCGCTTTATATTATCTTTACCTGTATGTGTGTTTGTGTGTAACGGATTCTTTGAACGTGATTCTCACCCTGCTCTCCCACTTCAAAACGTCAGATTAAACTGAAACTTTGCACACTAATCAGGGGCCGATGATAATACAATAATTTGACAACTTTTTCCTACTGTCCTCACCAGGATCATCAGGATAAAATAAAATTCAAGAAATGACTAAATTATTGTCGATATTTGCCGGAGGCGCCGCTGTTAATATTAAATATTTTGTAAAGTATAGTTTATAAAAAATAGCAAACCGAACTAAAAAGTAAAAAAATAATGTTTAAATATGCCAAGACAAGAAAAAATCATTTTATTGTAACAAGCGTGGGGTACTTTTTACTCTATTTTTATAATTCTACCTACTTTTGAAAAAAAATGATCCGTTTTGGACTTAATGGCATAAAATGGCGGCCAATTCAAATTTTAAAATTCAATTCAACATACTGGGTTTAATATTTTAGCACCAAATCGGTCCACCCAGCGGCTCTGGGCAGCAAAATGAAAACAAAAAACGAATTTTGGCCAGTTTTTTCATTTGTAGGTTATGGTTGCACTCCTAAGACTCACACTAAACGTAAATTTGTAGAAAATTGAATTACAAAAATTTCTGTTTTTTTGTCCTGATCGGACCTATATATATCAAGTTATTCACATTTTTAGATTGAAAAAAGCGATTAAAAAATTAAATTGTTAATAATGATTAGAGCACAATGTCTTCGAAGTACAAACATTTTTTTGAGACTCCTGAGCACCTCCCCAAAAGGATCCAATCATAAAATTGCTTATGGAAAAAGTTCCTTTAATTTTTTTTTGTACTATTTTGACTGCGTTAAAAGCATCTTCTTCTTATGACTTACAACCCTATGTGGATTTTCTTCCATTCTGCCTTCTTAGAAAAGGTCCTTCTCCTTCCTTTCACTCCCATTGTCACTTCCTTTAATCAGTCGAACAAGTTCATGGTTCATTCTTATTCTTTAGGAGCCGTCTTCCTGCTGGATGGGGCGACATATCCTTCACAGAGTTTTTCTTTCAAAAACTCAACCGATTTGCGTCAATACTCGATGAAGTCCACGCCAGGCACCCATATGTAACTATGGGTCGTGTCATGGATTTATATTTTTTAAGTTTATGGCTTCTGTTTAGTATCTTAAAGTTCATTAGTTTTTCGTGGGCAAAGTAGCTCTTGTTCCCACTCAGGATGCGAGCCTTATTTTGATACCAAATATTCATTATATATTTATGAACTTAGGTAAAATCATGTACATCTTCAAAGATAAATCTTCTTACTCGTATATTATCCCTGTTAATATTTATTGTCCTTTCCGTTTCCACGCACTTTGTCTTTGTTTTACTAATTTCTAATCCTACCAACTGGGCTTCCTCATCCAATTTTGCTAATGCGTCCCCCAGTGCGGTGTTATGTCGACTTATTATGGCAATTTTATCGGCATTTGCGCAGAATTGTACTGAAGTATACGTTAAATGAGTTGTTACTTCACCATCCACTTTTACCGCTGCTTTAGATCCATTTAAAGTGGCTGCAATGAATCGCACCTGTTTCGAGGTGATGCCTAGTAATGCAGTGTCCTGTCTATTAACACTATCGAATGCTTGTTTGAAGACTATGTAGATCTATGTCGTACTCATAGGTTTTTTCCAGAAACTCCGCGAAACATCTTGACATTCTCTATGTCTGTTGTCCATCTCTTGGACACCAGCACGTAGTCAATTTGTTTGGTTTACTTGTTCCTGGTATTTTCCATATGTCCCTTTAAAATCATCTTTTCCAGGGAGCCATGTGCTCATAACTTTCAGGTCATTGGCTGCTGAAAATTAGGCCACGCGTAGACCGTTGTTACTGGTTTCTTCATGTTTACTATGTCTATCAAACAGCAAGGCTTCCTCCTTTCCAAGTGTAAAGTTGAAGTCTCCTAACATTATTATAGCATCATGCTTAGATATCTTTTGCAAACAAAGTACAACTGATCACTTTCGCTTCGTCTACCCCTTCGGTTGGAGTAGACAAATTGTCTCATTTACTAGAGTAAAGGCAATAATTGATTTACAGACCTGCTTGAAGATTATATATATATATATGTATATCCTACACCATGCTTGCCTTGTCTGTCATATTTCCAGAGAAGTAGATGCTCTAATCTTTCTTTTTCTACATAAATTTCACCCTCTCTAAAATTTTAAAGCGATGTTCAACCGCATCTGCTTCAACTTTTATAGGAAAAATAAATTATACGTAATTTTTTAAAGTTCAATTTTTGATATCTCAAATTTTTTGTTGCTGCCATAGTATTTGGGATATACGCAAATGATTTGTTTTAAGACGACGTCTCAAGCCGGTATTTTGACACAGTAAAAGTAATTTGCCTACAAGAATCTTTTGGTTTCTTTATTCGGAAGCTGCAGTGCTTGTTTTACTGGCCTAAGTTTAAAAATAAAATTTGATCATATCTTTCGAGTTACAGATTCTTCGACTTAAAAAGCAGAGATCTCAATCTTTTTTATTTGGGCAGGTTAGGCTAATCAGCTAAGGTGCATGTAATTCGAACTGAAAACTAAAAAAGTAAATGCGAATTGGATATAAAATTAATGTAAAAACTGTTTGTCGAAATTGCATTCGAAATACTAAGAAAACCGTAAATAATATGAAAACAATTATTAGCAGAGTTATACAATATAAAACTCTCTACAAAAGCTGTTTGGGTATTTTTACTTTTTATAATTGTGAGAGACTTAAATCTACCAGCATAGTTGTATAAAATAAAATTGTTCACAAAAATCTGTTTAGGCATAAATTTAGCTTTAATAATTGTGAGACATCTAAAAATTGTGAAAAATCTTATACCTGCAATGGTGCTCTCAGCATTTTGAATGAGAACTAGTGGTTCATTTTTTTTTCATAGCCGTCGCTTATTTATATTAGTTTCGAAATTCATATAAAGATCCTCAGCAAATTTAATTTCAAAATGTGTTAAGATCTGGTGTGTCAAATTTAATCAAGAGCTAATATTGTACCTTATCATAAATGATCGTATATTGGAGTACACCGGGTGGTCACGTGACCTGGATCAACTTATAGCTTCTATGTTTATGAATCAAGAACAAATTCTGCTCGATCACAATTTTTATTTCCTTCAAAAATAATTGTAAAATTTTTAAGTTTAGTTTTCAACCCAGTAGGTTCTGGCTGAGGTGAAATTGCTCTATTTCTACTATGTCAATCATCATCCTCAACATTAGACGGAAAATTTTATTACTCATGCGATATGTTTTTTTTTTAATTTAACACTAAAAAACTAAATAATTAAAAATATCTCATCGTTTATACAAAATATTATTTCGTCTGGCTTATTTCAGTTAGAAACATGGTGGGGCTTGGAAACAAGTGACATGACATTGAATATCCAAAAGTGCTTCCTTACGAAATTATGTATTTTTAAATAAAAGTAATACAGGGTGTTCCAATTTCGACCTTATTAGAAGACTTTGGAATTTTTTTTTTATGGAAGTAGTATAGTGTCAGAAGACACACATTTTAAAAATATTTTGAAATATAAAGGGTGACTCGCTACAGCGGAGCATCTTCTAGGTCACTTTTTTTAATGGAACACCCTATATACTTTTTATATTTATGAATTCAGTGTAAAATTACCTTTAGCATTGACGTGGCGTTGCCGACTCATTCGAAAAAACAACAAATTAATTCGCTGTGTGTGTGTATTGCTATTAATTAAGAAGATTTATTTTGCAATTATATAAACAAGGGATGTACTACAACGACACAACCACCAAATATTTATTATAGTAATGCAGGGTGTATTTTATACTAGCGCTAATTCAGGACATTTTAAAGTGAATTTTCTCAATTTTTTCAAATGGAACACTCTGTATATTATTATATTTTTGAATTGGCACGTTAATTCTCTGCGATTTTTGTAAACAATATCCTATTGTTGCTGATTGTTTTGCATGTCGCTACCCTATGGATACCGAGATGTACCAAATGGTCCAAGGATCCTCGTGTCGGTCGTCACGTGCCTACCTTGCACTGACGAGAGCCAACAGCTTGAAACTGCAGCCTGCAAGTGGCGTGGGACGACTGGCACGAGAGCTCCTTTAAGTAAGATCGGTCATTCGGCTGGTGTTTGCTGCAATCGAAGCATCAGCGTTTTGTTGGTAATATACAATTATTATAGACGGTCAGTCCACTGTACCCAATAAGCAGTATGTCCTTCAGGCTTATGATATTTTGGCATATAACCGATTGTGAAAAGTTAAAATGTCTCCGTGGAACATTCGCTGGAAAATGTAATTGTTATTTGTACAATAATAACCGTTTTTAAAACGATAATAGTCAGTATGCCAAGCATGGCACATGATATTTCATTAAAAAATAATTGAGCGGAAAACGGTCGGCATACAGATAGGGTGAGACCTAAGGGCACGTATCGGTCTTTACATGTGTAAAAAATACCATTTGGAAACACGTCGTTTAAATATTCTTGAATAGCTGCAGTGTGGTGCACAGGTGTTCCATCATGGAGGTACCACATTCTCTCCCTAATATCCCTGAAGACATCCTCCAGTAATTCTTCCAAGCTGTCAAATTTGTTTTTTTGTAGGATTCGATGGACTGCAAATCGGCTTATATCGTTTTCTCTTGCCAATTCTCTTATACTGCGATAAGGATCTTCAATCGTGCTCAAAAGTATGTTTCATTTTTTTCAATTACTACATTTTTGTTCGTTCCTTTTTCTCATATACCACTTTCCCCGTATTGTCAAAAAGTTCCATCAATCGCTCAAATGATTTTTAGAGGGTTGTCTTCTTTCCGGATATTGCCCCTTATAAATTTGAATTGACAGCAAACAATTTTTATCACTCGCACCCAGAACATGAACCATATCGACCATTCCTTCTCTCGAAAAATTCGTTATTAAAAAGTGCGGATTTTCAACTAATTTATAACTTAAAATAAGCGTAAGTACTTTGTCACAATAGTTAATAATTAATCGTCAATATCAATTATTCTCACTTTATGTCAAAATCATGGCAACTAGATCAGTTCGAAATGAAAAGTATTATAATTTAATAGTTTTTAATGAAAAAGTAAAAATATCTCTGGAAATATCGATTTTAGGTATAGGATATTATTCAAAAAAATCGTAGAGAATTAAAGTGCCAATTCAAAAATACAATAATATACAGAGTGTTCCTTCTGAAAAAATTGAGAAAATTCACTTTTGAATGTCCTGAACTCTAGTATAAAATACAATCTGTATAATTATAATCAATACTTAGTTGGGTCGTTGTAGTGCATCCCTTGTCTACATAATTGCAAAATAAATCTTCTTAATTAATGGTAATACAGACACAGCGAATTAATTTGTTAAACCTTTGTTCTGATCAAAATGTTCATATTTTTGTTAATAACTCGGCAACACCACGTCAAAAACAAAAAATTTGGAGATTGTTGGAAAGGTAATTTTACGTTGAAGTCATAAATGTAAAAATATATAGGGTGTTCCATTTAAAAAAGTGACCTCGAAGATGCTCCGCTATAGCGAGTCGCCCTGTACATTTCAAAATATTTTTAAAATGTGCACCTTTTAACACTATACCACTTCCATAAAAAAAAAAATTCCAAAGACTTCTAATAAGGTCGATATTGGACTTTGACGCATTATTGGGACACACTGTATGTATTAAACAATGCTGCAGCCATGGAGTTTTTATTTTTTTATCCCAAAATTCAGTAAATTGCTGTTTGAAACTTTTTATGCAAAAAACCGCTACTGTAAAAAAATCCAGATAATTTTTTTCTTGTACGTATTTTGACTGAGGTGTCAGTTTAATTTAGGTAATTGCGAAGGATATAAGCATTGTGAATTAAAAAATTGTCACTCCTTAAAGTGGTCTTATTTATTTTCAACTTAGTTAAATTAAAAAACTGCAATGGAGCCTTGTAATTTCGTTACAAATAGAAAAATTAAGTTTTAGGGACTTTTCCCCAGCGCATGCACCATTTCTTCGACTATGTATGAAACTTCCAATATTGTTTTTTACCATAACTTTGAAAACATACTGAACACATTATAATTTTTGTTTACTGTGTCGAAGAATGTCACGCCAAGTAGAAGAAATTTCCAGCAATTTCTAAGAAACTGGTGGACAAAGATACACATTCGTAAAAATTTCGATTTTCTCGAGAACGACATTAACGGTTTTGCTCTCGTTTTGCTCAAATTTTGAACAATAGTAATACATTACAAACCAGACAGTATCATTATTAGTTTTCCTAGGAAAATTCTCAAAAGAGTAGTGTTACATGAAAATAAATATATCGTATATCGTCATTACAGAAATAAAATTTTCTATCTAATGCTGAAGATGGTCCATGCATGTTCTATTTATAACAAATGATTTTTTTCATCAAAAATCAACAGTTTAAAAACCACATAACACTTCATATTAATTTATTATCAAGAATTATTGTTTGTGATTTACAAAGGGGAAATAGAGCAATTTTACCCCCGTCATAGCTTTCTGAGTTGAAAAATGAAATTAAAAATTTCACAATTATTTGTGAGAAATGTGAAAATTTCGTAAAGTGATCAGATAGAATTCGGTTCCAAAAATAATAAAATATACAAGGTATTCCTTTTAAAAATTCAAATTTGATATTAATGCATCAGGGTGGTTCATGGTGGATGGAGTATTAGAAGTATATGGAGAACGGGTAAACGTATCATTTTGAAAATTTGGCTCCCAAGGTAACAAAGTATGTTCTGTCCGCCTGAAATATTACCGACAGCGCAGCATTGACAACTGTAGGTAAACCTGGCAACATCTTCGTTATTTTAAATGAAACACCCTGTATGTTCGTCTATTTTTAGAATCTGCATCCTTTGTTATCGTGATACCCAAATTTTCAAAATGATATGTTTCCCGGTTCTCCATATACTTCTAATACTCCATCCAATGAATCAACCTGTATGTACAGGGTGGGACAATAGTGCGTCCGGCTTCGTTAACTCGAGTTCTGCGATAGCTAGAAATTAAGAAGAAAATACAGGTAACCTCTACGACGTCTGTAACTGGAAATTATTTTCGATTATACAGGGCGAACCAAGATGGCTGTACAGGACGAAGTGCCATTTCTTAAAATGGAATGCTTATAAATATCAGTACATTTTAAAGACCTGTTTCTAGACTCCTTTCACTCCTGTATTATTTTTTTTGTTGAAATTATGCCATCTGTAGAGGCATTTTGAAAAAATCACTACAGTCGCAATTATAGATTTTAAGAAAAAAAAAATTGTAAATACCAGTTACAAATTCGTTTTCACTTCCTAAAAATATACAGGATATTTTTGAATTGAATTTTTTTAAAGAAAATAACCTGTATATTTTTCAACCATATGACGTAGAAATGAAAAACTAACATTTTATTTATGTACATCTCTATGGCTCTTTGTAACAATTTTCGATTTATCGAGAAATAAGTACAGGGTTATTGACCCCCCCTTTATTTCTGTTATTGTTGAAAATAAAAAAAAAGTTTCGTATAAAACTTGTAGGATCTTACATATATTTTATTGAAGCCCATTTTCCCCCTGATTTCAAATATCTAATATTGTATAGTTCTATCTTAAATATTTTTTAACATATATGACATTCAAAATGCAAATGAGCTGCTTTATTGCAAGAAGAGTGAGCTATGCGTGTCAAAACACAAGTCTTTGAAAAACTTCATTTCAAAGACGCATAGGGATATGTGCCAATCAAAATGGGCAACATGGAGCACTCATTATAATTTTTTCTGTTGAATTATTTGAAAAACCTCTACTTTTTAAGTTTATCCTTGAATTCTGTACTTACTGCTCAATAAATCGAAAATTGTTATAAATAGCCATAGAACTAGCTATACATGCAAGAAATGTTGGATTTTCCTTGCTAGATAATATGGTCGAAAAATATACAGGTTGTCCCATTTGAAAAAATTGAGAAAATCAAATTTAAATAGTTATACACTTTTTTATGTATTGCACTATAGTCCCATCCTGTTCCAAATTCCAAAATAGTTGGTTCTTAAACAGAGAAGCTATAAACCGGAGCCGGGTTTGGTGGCCGCCCGGTATACAAGATAAAAAGTTTATGTAATGTCTCATTTTTTGTAATAAATACTTGTTACCAGATCTTATTTTTAAAATCCTTACTCTGGAAAACTATCAATGAAATGTTTTATGTTTACTGCAAAACGATTTCAAAATTCATTAAATAAGCTTCGACAATGAAATGGAATCTCCAGGCTTGGTCGGGTTCTGCATCTCGCAAACATTGAACTTTAGTAGCCAAATCCAAAGTAATCTCCTGGTTTTTTTATATATATTATTATAAAAACTGTATATATAAAGTTAGTGTTAGATATTATAGTGTTATGCAGGGTATAAATGATGTTTTTCGTACCTTCTCTAATGTTCAAAGTGTTAAAAGTGGCTAATATGACGAAAAACATTTAAACTTGGTTCAGGCTGTTTTTATAATTTAACTGTTTCATCAAAAATAATGTTTATACAGGGTAGGCTCTATGAATTGTGTAGTATATAGCGATGAAAATCATTATACATATTTTACCTGTGTATGCAAACAGAATGTATTTTCCTAGAAATAACAGATTTTATTTAGCAAGGGAAGTTTACACAAAAGTACAATTTCATTAGTTGCACAGAATAAACAAAATATTAGAAAGATATTTTTAATAAAATTCGTTAGATGTCTATACCCAATTTATTAATATTTTGTATGTAAATGCCACATTCGTAACGATCCATTTCATGTAATTAAATGAATAAACAAATCCGTTTCAGTATAACTGGTGTTTTTATTGGTCTTATTGAGTGTCTAAAAAATTCGTAAGTTGAAGCACATATCACCAAAATATTTCTGCAGCATGGGGCTTGTCAAAGAACCTACCAAATCATATCCAAAGCATCCATATTACATTTGAAGTCAGCAAAAGATCTCCTTCGAAGAAATTTTGCGGAACTGTAACGAAATTCGACCTGAAGTGAATATTTTGCATGAACCGCGATCAACTCATAAAAATACCGTCGAAAGATATTTTGTGGAAGTACAATGAAGGTTTTCGAATTTGCAACAAAAAATTTATTTTTGGTAACTGCAACAAAAAATTCATTTTTTGGCACTACAATGAAAACTTCAATTTTGCAAAATATTATAAAATTTGTATTGTAACTACAATAACTGACGACCTACGGATGAAAGTTTTTCGAATTCATAACAAAATTTTTATTTTCTGGAACTACAGTAAAAATTTCAATTTTTGAAAACTATTACAAAAAGAAAAGTTCAATGTTTCTGAAATTTGGTGGGCTTTTGCTTGCCTGTTTTATTCACGTATTTGTATTTCAATATTAATTTTGGTCGCTCCTCAGAGCTTAAAAATGCTTGAAGCGCTACTACTTCGAATTGTATTCTGCAATTACAATTTTATACGTTCAGGCAAGGCGGTTCCCATGCACATATGAGTACATGGTAAAGATACTTTTCTGACACCGAATCACTGAGGAACCGGTTTAGGGCAAACCCCGTTAAAACTCATCATTTCCCCGTCAAAATCGACTGCTAGGAAACGATGGGGTCCCATGTCGCTAAGGGCTATTTTCGCTAAAATTCACGATATACTTTGGATAGACGCTGGATTAACTTGTCCTCATATTCAAGACCTCGTATGAGTTGCAGTGCTTGACAAAACGTGGATTCGTAAAAGGGTTTTTGTTATAGTTTATAAAATTTTGGTGTCGGGGCAACATTACGTCCCTGTGCAGCGACATTTACTGCACTTTCTAAAATGACGCTCCTTGAGGAGTTATGAAAATTTTGCATAAAAAACGCTCCGTGGAGCGAAAATATGATTACAAATATTAAAAACCTCTTCCACGATATTTTTACATGAAGCACGCTTTTCATACGAAATATTTCCTAAGTCGGATTTTGTTACAACGTCGAAAAATATACCGAGGGTTTTACCGTGTTCTTTAACAGTCCCACGGAGCGCGATTTTTAGAACTATATCCAATTATGTCCCACGCCATGTAATTTTAGGAACTACTTCAAAAATCTTTATACGAACCACCGTTGTGTAATACTGCTTCTCATGCATTATATTAACTATGAGGACGAGTTAAAAGTCTCATATTAAACTTATTTGGTTTCCGTCGTATCTCCACACATAGGGCTACTCAGTGATTCGGAGTCCATGTAATGCTATTACCTGTTACATAGTGCGTGGGACCGCCTTGCCTGAACGTATGAATTAAATTATCTAATCAGTTGCGATTCAAGTAATTTCAAGGTCTACAACGAGTGCCCAAAATTTTATATGATATTTACATAAAATACGAATAAAAACAGACAAGCTAAAAAGCCCACAAAGCCATAGACATTAAACTTTTAGTTGAATCTTTTGAATAGTTACAAAACGTCCTTCAGACAAGTAAAACATGTATTGTTCACAGGGCCATAGCGCGTCTGAATTCCATAGTATGAGTTCTATGATAGCTAGAAATTTAAAAAATACAAGTATAGATAAGATAGTGCAACGGGAAATTTTTTCGAACAATGGTCTTGCCTCGCTCTGTATATTCGAAGATAACTTCGGGTTGTAGATTTCTTTACCTAGTTTACTTGTTTTCTTTTTATTTTTAGCCAACTTAGAATTCAATATATCGAAGTTGGATGCACGATATCCCCACTCTGTATAAAATAAGATACAACATTAAAAAGTAATATTTTCATGGAACTTCGGTAAGTATAAAATAGTCAGGATGGGCAAGAAATGAGTTGCGCTCGATTACAAGCTCTACTCCTTAACGCAAGTTAGCAAGTAAGTATCGCGAATGTTCGTTTTTCATTTCTGCATCACATCGCCGAAAAATATACAGGGTGTTTCATTTGAAAAAATTGAGAAAATTCAATTTAAAATGTTCTTAATTGAAAAATAATTTTTGGCCACCCTGTACATTTTTAGGAAATGAAAATGATTCAAAAACATTAACTAGATGTCTCGTAACTGGTATTCACATAAGTTTGTCTTAAAACCCATAAATGTGACTGTGGTGATTTTTTTAATATCCATCTGCAGATTGCATTATTTCAACAAAAAAATTCATTACATCCAAGTGGTTGGAAGATATTCAATGCTAATACAGGAATGAATAGAGCCTAAAAAGAGGCTTCAAAAAATGTGCTGATATACCTAGCATTCCATTTTTAAAAAAGGCACTTGGTCCTATAATTTCGTCTTGGATCGCCCTGTATGTTCGAAAATAATTTCCAGTTATAGACTTTTTTATCTAGTTTACTTGCAATTTTTTAAAAAATTTCTAGCTGTCGTAGAACGAAATATCGAGGTCCGACGCACTATTGTATAACTCTATTCTTGCTGATTTTAAAACTTTTAACATTATAAATTCAAAAAATTTATTAGGAAACTTTTTATGGATAAACAAAATCTGGCTTGAGATTTATTACTTTTAAATCTGTGTTATGATATAGTGGTTTTAATAATAATTTTAATTTCTTATTGCGTTAATTCTGTCTTGTTTTCTGTTGTTCTGTGTTATTTATCGTTTGTTTATTCATCCACACGGGTTAAGTGGTAGAGCACTCATTTGAGTGAACTTCCCCTTGTTTCCCACTTAGAATTATTCAGTATTATATGTATTTCTTTTATTGTTGTTTTGGGAAATAAAGACATTTATTGTTATTATTATTTCATTTGCGAAAAGACGGTTCTGCAGTTACAAAAAGGGTTGTGGAAAACGATGCAGCTATGTTAAGGTTGGATTGCGTTGCTCAACATTGTGTTCTAATTGCCATGGGCAAGAATGAAAAACAGTCTTATCGTAAGTCCTCAATTTCGGAAGCTTTAATGAATCGCAGTAGCTATAAGTCAACTTCTAAAAATTTCATAAATGCAAAAGTAGGATCAAAAACCTAATTAAGAATTCACATTTTAGTTCACCACCTATGCTATGAATCATTGCGATCATTACGTCTAGTAATTTTACCCTCAGCTTCATTAAGTCTTTGAAGCTATATTCTTATTTTAAATTCCGAAGATAATTGTTATTATTGTCCTGCCATCTAGTTATTAATTGTCCAACGAACATGTGTATTTTAAAGGTAAATGGTCTGTATGAAACTAGAATTACGTTGCTAAATATTGGAAACAATTACAGATATTGCCCACAGATGGCAGCACAGAAAAAAGAATGGCGGATTAATAATTTATTGTTCTTGGATGGATTAATTAAGAGCTAGGAAATATTAGGTATTAAAATTGAATAAGTAGACAAGCAGAAATGCTAAAAATTTTCAGAAGTATGCACACATAGGAAACAGTGTTGATATAGAGAATTCTCTAACTGTTATTGACTCATTACGTGTTCAAGCAGAAAAATCTCTGTACCGATTGTAACAAAACAGTTTGCTGATTATAATGGACGAAAATCACACATCAATAGATGGTGCTGCTAATTTCTGAACTGACATATTCAGGAGTGAACAGCAAAGTTTTGACATTAGCCATATAAGCATTTAAAACATTAAACAAAATAATTTATTGAATGAAAGTTGTGTTTTGTGATAGATACATAACTTTCTAAAACATTTAAAAAGACAAGTAAGCAATTATGCCTAGCATATTTTTAATAAATGGAATTTCTGAGTTTTGTATAGTAATGGCAGACAGTATTTGAAAAGTAAAAAATAATATTCTTTCTTATTATTTGGGTTTTCTACCACATATATTGTTATCATCTTCAAAACAAATAAATAGAAAAAAATAATAGAATTATTGCAAAAAAGCCTCTGCGCCCGTGACGTTTACGCCAAAGGAAAAGTCGAGGTTATGTTTTGCAAATAATATAAATCGGAATAAACACAGAAATAACGTATTTTGCTGATGTTTCGGAAAGTAATCTCTTTCCGTTTTCAAAGCTTTTTTTTGGAAGAACTCTTATTTTGCTGTGTATGTCAAATACACAGCTTTAAGATTCTGTTTATGTTATTTCCATAGATACTTACTACTTACACAGAACATAGAACTGATGATATTTTCTTTTAGATAATTTTGAGTTTGTTAAGTTCTTCTTTTAACATTGGTAGCCAAGTTGTACAAATATCTACAGAACAATTCGATACGCACTTATCTTCATTTAATAAGATTTTTGCTGATTCGTTAATTTTTCTTTTTTTTGGTATCTGTTTCTTTTGTTAAAATTTTTGCCGAGTCCCAGTTTATTCTATGTCCGCTTTCCCAAGCATGTTCACAAATCTTTGATTTCTGAATTTCATTGTTTCTAATGTAATTTTTGTGCTCATTCAACCTCACACTGAAAGGTCTGGATGACTCACCCACATAACATTTATCATGTTCGCACGGGATATTATAAATGCAGTTTTTTTAATTCTGCTCCCTGTTTATCGGTTTTGTTTTTGTTAAAATAGATCTTAAAGTGGTCCCCGTTTGAAATATCGTCCTAACATCAAATTTCTCACCTATACGTCGTACCTTTTCCGATAGTCTGTATACATAAGTAATTATTGCTGTATAATGACGTTCAGGTTTTTGTCGTACCTGATTGTCCCTATTTTCAACATTTATGAAAACTCTGTCAACAAAGGCTTCAGGATATTGATTTTGTACTAGAACCTCTTTGATAAGTTTTTTCTCGTTATTTAATATTTCATTATTAGATGAAATTATTTTGGCCCTATCGTATAAACGTTTTACAACACCCCTTTTAACATTTATTGACTGATTTGAGTTAAAATTTAGATATCTATTAGTATGTGTTGGTTTTCTATAAACACTTGTTTCAATTGTATTATTTACCCTTCTAATTAAAACATCTAAAAACGGTAGTTTCCTACTTTCTACTTCTAATGTGAATTTAATAGACGGTTCCTTACTATTTATATTTTCCAAAAAACTATCTAGTAAATCGACACCATGAGGCCAAATTGCAAAGATGTCGTCAAGATATCCCCACCAGACAACCTGCTGATAGAACTCAGCAGGATTTTGGTATGGCTATGGGGTCTGCATTATCACCAATTTTAAGCAACATATTTATGGAGAACTTTGAGAACACACATGTTCAAAATTGTATAAACAAACCGGTTGTCTGGTGGAGATATGTTGACGACATCTTTGCAATTTGGCCTCATGATGTCGATTTACTAGATAGTTTTTTGGAAAATATAAGTAGTAAGGAACCGTCTATTAAATTCACATTAGAAGTAGAAAGTAGGAATGAACTACCGTTTTTAGATGTTTTAATTAGAAGGGTAAATAATACAATTGAAACAAGCGTTTATGGAAAACCAACACATACTAATAGATATCTAAATTTTAATTCAAATCAGTCGCTAAATGTTAAAAGGGGTGTTGTAAAACGTTTATACGATAGGGCCAAAATAATTTCATCTAATAATGAAATATTAAATAACGAGAAAAAACTTATCAAAGAGGTTCTAGTACAAAATCAATATCCTGAAGCCTTTGTTGATAGAGTTTTCATAAATGTTGAAAATAGGGACAATGAGGTACGACAAAAACCTGAACGTCATTATACAGCAATAATTCCTTATGTATATGGACTATCGGAAAAGCTACGCCGCATAGGTGACAAATTTGCTGTTAGGACGATATTTCAAACGGGGAACACTTTAAGATCTATTTTAACAAAAACAAAACCGATAAACAGGGAGCAGAATTCAAAAAACTGTATTTACAATATCCCGTACGAATGTGATAAATGTTATGTGGGTGAGTCATCCAGACCTTTCAGTGTGAGGTTGGATGAGCACAAGAATTACATTAGAAAGAATGAAATTCAGAAATCAAAGATTTGTGAACATGCTTGGGAAAACGGACATAGAATAAACTGAGACTCGGCAAAAATTTTAACAAAAGAAACAGATACCAAAAAAAGAAAAATTAAAGAATCAGCGATAATCTTATTAAATGAAGATAAGTGCGTATCGAATTGTTCTGTAGATATTTGTACAACCTGGCTACCAATGTTAAAAGAAGAACTTAACAAACTCAAAATTATCTAAAAGAAAATATCGTCAGTTCTATATTCAGTGTAAGTAGTAAGTATCTATGGAAATAACATAAACAGAATCTTAAAGCTGTGTATTTGACATACACAGCAAAATAAGAGTTCTTCCAAAAAAAAGCTTTGAAAACGGAAAGAGATTACTTTCCGAAACATCAGCAAAATACGTTATTTCTGTGTTTATTCCGATTTATATTATTTGCAAAACATAACCTCGACTTTTCCTTTGGCATAAACGTCACGGGCCCAGAGGCTTTTTTCCAATAATTCTATTATTTCGTAGATTCGGTGATTTGTTTTGAAGAGGATAACAATACATGTGGTAGAAAACCCAAATAATAGGAAAGAATATTCGTAGAATGCCACAAATAACTTTCAGACAATAGTAAAAAATAATGTTTACATATTTTAAATATTTTATTGTAAAAAGCACCCCAAATGCACACATTTTCTTTTCAGTATGGTGGTATTTAGTACTGTTATACATAGTTTTTCGTTTTTGGATGTTCATTCGATTAAGTAGGATCAGTCTTTCGGCTGGTGTTTGTTGCAATTGAAGCATTAGCGTTTTGATGGTAATATGCAATTATTACACTTAACGCGCCAGGCTTGTAATTTGTAATTCAGCGCTCGGCGGGGCACATAGCCCGGAGAGTAGCTGTTGGTTGCAGTGTGGTTACATTCTTTATAGTAAAAATAAGGATTTTATAGAGGAGTTTGCGACTAAAAATATTATGTTTTAATCCCTGAAAAATGTTTGAAAAAAGGCTTATGATCTTTCACCTTTTAAAAAACATATTTTATAGAAAGCGATATGGTTTTAGAGGTAAAAAATGTACTGAGGATGCCGTTTATGATATAACGACTGAAGTAATAAATAAACTAGATAAGAATGAAAAGAGTCTTGTAGTATATATAGATTTGATAAAGGCGTATGACACAGTATGCCATATAGATCATTATTTGATGGACTGAAAAATGTTGGAGTTAGAAGACACACATTGAAATTATTTGAGAATTATTTAACTGACAGGAAATAAAAGGTAAAAATAGAGGAAACTTTCAGTAGCCTCAATGGGTGTACTGTATTGGAACCTCTGCTATTTTTCGTATATATATTAACGAAATTGGAAACATACCAAATAATGGAACTGTAATCTCATATGCAGATGTCACCGCTATTTTATTTACAGGAGCAAATTGGACACAATACGAGAAAGCTGAAGCAGGTCTCTAGTAGATACAAAGTTGACTAAATTTTAGTATATTAAGTTTAAATATCAAAAAAATAACATTTATAGCTTTTTCCACCTCAGCTGCTAATCAACCTGTTCAAAATACACTAAAAATCCACAAAAAAATACTGCAACATCAATTGCAACTGCCCTGAAATAAAAAAGATAAAATCTACTGAATATAGAGGAGTTATTATTGATCAGCATCTGAGATGGAATGACCATAGTTTTTTTTTTTTTAGATAGATAGATAGCTTTATTAATAGGAGTAATATTCTAATACACATACAAAATTATTATTTAATACACTACACATATACACATATTACACATTACATTGAAAAAAAATAAAAAAATAAAAACAGAAAATGACAAATTAAAATTATTCAATATTTCATTTCATTCCACCTAATGCTCAACTATCCTAACTTACCATTTTACTTATATGGCTAAATTTTATTTCTAATAATGTTTAAAAGTTTTCTTTTAAACTCAAGTGCAGATTTTGAATTTTTAATTATATCTGGTAATTTATTAAAGTCGTTAAGGCCTTTATAAAATAGAGATTTTATTGATCTACTTAAGTTGTACTTTGGCAAGTAAAAGTTAGGATTTGTTCTAATCGGGTAGGTATGTATTTGAGAATTATAAATGAGAAATTCATCAAAGTAAGTAGGTAACAGATTATTTAGTATTTTAAACTTTACTATGTACATACTTCGGTATGCGATGTAAAGCAACGACAGGCGCAGTTAGTACTTGGATTGGTGACCATTCCAACGGAAACCGCGTTCTCGCCTCACACATCTTCCAGCGGCTTGTATATCAGTGTATGCGCGGAAGCTATACAACCTTAGGCGAGGGTTGTATAGGAGATATACCATCCTTCGGAGGGGATGTAAAGCCGTCGGTCCCTTGTCTATTAAATGTTAGGCAAGTAAAAGATCCCTACTCTTCTTAAGGGAAGAGGTTCGGCAAAATTCCCGGTTGGGGGTAGCTCGTCTACAGGCGTCGGTGTTAGGCCTCAGTAGCGGAAATAGGCCGACGTTAAATAAATGTATAAAAAAAAAAAAGTATTTTAAAAATAAATATCATGGCATTTAAATAAAGTCTCTCAGAAGCTGAAATCCACTGTAATGTATCAAGCATCAATGATATACTTGTATATTTACTGCATTTAAGTATTATACGCATACCACGATTTTGTAGTTTTTGTAATGCTGATAACTTATTTAAGTCCAGAGAATACAGTAAGCTGGCACAATAGTCAAAATGAGGTTGTATTATGACGTTATACACAGTAATTTTTGAGGAAGTTGATAGACATGATGCTACTCAACTAAAGAAAAACAATTTTTTACATTTTTTTTTATAGATATATGAAAAATGCGAATTAAATGATAGGTAATTGTCTAATATGAAACCTAAGTATTTAAATTCTGTAACAAATTCAATGACGTTGTTTTCAATGCTTAATGTACATAGTTCTATTTCGATGTTCTTATATTTATATGGTGTAGTTAATATCATTGCTTTTGTTTTGGTAACATTTAATTTTAGTTTATTTGTACTTAAATATGTGTTAATCATTTCTAAAGAACTGTTCATTTTTGATAGAGCCAGATCAAGGTTATTATTTGAAACTGAAAGTAGCGTGTCATCCGCAATTGAATTAATAAAATCACAATTATGAAAAAAATTTAAATCATTAATATATATTAAAAAAAGGAGTGGCCCTAATACACTCCCTTGAGGTACTCCAATGTCATTGCTAATAGAACTCGAAAGAGTACTATCAATTTTTGTAATTTGCATTCTATTTGTTAGGTAGTTATTAAACCAATTTAATACATTACCATCAATACCAATACTTTTCATTTTATTAATTAATATGATACGATCAATTGTCTCGAAGGCCCGCTTCAAGTCAAGAAAGACAGCAATGATATATTCACCTTGATCAATTGACTTTTTCCATTTATTTATTGTAAGTTGTAATGCAGATTCACAGGAGTGTTTAGGTCTAAAGCCTGATTGGTTAGTTATAAGTATATTGTTTTTATTTAGATAATCTAAAAGCTGGTTGTAAACAGCCCTCTCAAGTATACTGTCAACACAAGGCAGTGTATTTATAGGCCTTAACTCCCATGACTTATTAGTATTAAGAACTTTTTGAATTGGTACTATCACACTAGTTTTCAGTTTATTAGGAACCTTACCAGTTTCCAAAGATGTATTTATAATATGTAATAAAACATGTCCAATAACTCCAAATGTAGATTTAATAAACTTTGCGTCTAAGACTTCAATACCTGATTTATTTTCTAAGTTATTGACTATTTTTGCTAGCTCATGTAGATCAATTAATTTCCATTCATTTTTCATAGCAAGAAAAAATCGTAAACTATTTTATAAATTTTATCAGTTAAGATCCGTCGTAAATAATGAATATTAGAAGTCTCTATGTCTATAGTTGTTAAAATTTTGCAGTTAAAAATCAACGTTTATATCAATCTGTCATCCATAACTATGGTATATAACCTATTTTGCCCCCAGTTTTATAATATCCTGCCTCTCAAAATTAGACTGATTGCAACCAAAAGAAATAAATTTAAAATAGAATGTAAGAATTTTACAAAAACTAACTACCACCTTTTCATAGCCCTATTCTAATTAGTATTATATAATTTTAAAAAAAAGGACCGTATGCTGTCAAATTATGCTAAGTATTCTCCGTTATAATTAAATTGATTTTAATTGTTTCTAACTATAAGAAGATATATAATAATTTATGCGAATAAGTACATGTCAAAAAAATTTAAATAACACGCTTTAATAGCAAACCGAATTAAAAAGCAAAAAATAATGTTATTTTATTGTAAAAAAGCGTGGGGTGCATTTTACTATATTTTCCTTGCACCCCACGCTTTTTTACAATAAAATATTTTTTAAACATTATTTATTAATTCGGTTTGATATTAAAGCGTGTTTTTTTAAAAAAATTTAAACTAATTTTTTTCGCCAATTTCCCCTTTTTTGTTTTTGTGTTGTAGTTTCATTTTCATTGTTGTTCCCACGAGTAATGGACAATTAAACAGTAAACCCTCCCAGAGTTCCGATATTAATAACCCCGGCGCCTCCGGAAAAATGTCGACAATAGATTAGTCATTTTTTATTTTTATTTTATCCTGATGATCCTGGTGAGAACATTAGGACAAACTTGTCAAATTATTGTATTGTCGTCGATCTTTGATAAGTGTGCAAAGTTTCAGTTTAATCTGACGTTTAGAAGTGGGTGAGAATCAGGTTAAAAGATTCAAAAAGTTACGTACATAATACAAACAAACATACAGCTGGAGCTAATATAAAGCGTGTAAAAATTATGTTTGAGGGCCATGCATGCACAACACGAAGACGTTCTCTGATTCCCATTAGGGACATATTTAGAATGTAGACTCTTTGTAATTGTTATTTATTAATATAAGTATTAACTTTATCTAATACACAATATTTTTGCATCTTTGTAAAACTTGTTATATGATAACGTGAATTTACTATTGAAAATGAATCATCAAACGTTATTCTACACTATTTCGAAGAAAATCCAACTAGCTTGAGGCAGACTACATGGGATTCACATGTACGTAGATGACTTAATAAAAAATTTCCAAACGGATGGATAGGACGAAGTAGCCCTCTTATTCATTGGCCGCCGCGTTCGCCAGATCTAACACCTTTAGATTTTTTTGTGAGGAATTTTAAAAGAAATAATGTTGACGAATTAAGAGAAATAATTGAACGAGAGTGCAGAGAAATAACACCACAACAGTTAATAAGGACATACTACATATAAAAAAAATACTTTGTTAGATTCTTGTGTTATTCTATCTGTTTGTTGGCCTTATTCCGATTTTTTCCAATCATTTATTTATGTTAAGTAGTGGTGAGAGGTAAGTGAAACCCCTCAAATGGTCAATTGCTACTATACACCATAGATGTCTCCATGGGCGTATAGTGACTTGCGATTCTGCAAGTACCTGAGAACGGCGACCTTTCAGTCCTAGGTGGACTTAACCTACTGTTATAATATATGATTTGCAGGAAACAACTACTCAGCTGGCAAATACCCCGACCTGCATTGAATTACACCTTACAAATCATGAAAGAATGTTAACCATTCCATGACCTATGGTGTACTGATGAGAACTAATAAGTTCGAAACCGGTCTATGTCTGGTCAGGGAATTGACAAATGATATTGGTTACCATTCTTTCATGATTTGTAAGGTATAATTCAATGCAGGTCGGGGTATTTGCCCGCTGAGTGGTTGTTTCCTGCAAATCATATATTATAACAGTAGGTTAAGTCCACCTAGGACTGACTGTTCGCCGCTCTCAGGTACTTGCAGAATCGCAAGTCGCTATACTCTCATAGAGACATCTATGGTGTATAGTAGCAATTGACCATTTGAGAGGTTTCACTTACCTCTCACCACTACTCAATTTACTATAGTTTGTATAAAACTAGCAGGTCGGCCACTATCATTTGTCTGTTCCATGACCTATGGCATACTGATGAGAACTAATAAGTTCGAAACCGGTCTATGTCTGGTCAGGGAATTGACAAATGATATTGGTTACCATTCTTTCATGATTTGTAAGGTGTAATTCAATGCAGGTCGGGGTATTTGCCCGCTGAGTAGTTGTTTCCTGCAAATCATATATTATATTTGTTTATGTTATTTATTCATGTTTAAATTAGTATGACTGTTGTTGTATTATTTGATGTTCATGTTATTAAAAACACTAATTTTTCAACTTTTGTTTGATTAGATTATAACACTTTCAGGTTAAAAATTTCAAATTTTCTCGATTGAGTATCAAACATCCTATATGCGAGGTATCGAGCTAAAATTTTACATAATTTGAGATAACTGCGGATCGAATACGCTATCCACTTTTCCAATAAAAAAAAATAGGGGACCTTAGTAGACCTTGAAAATATGAAAATGAATTTAAGAAAAATCGAGTACTGTGCCCAAAAAAAATTAAATCGGGCAGTGCGTTCCAAAATAACAGAGTGTTGCGCTATTAAATCGCACACACCGTATATTTTTGTACACATTTATATAACATATATTTTTTTATAACACAAAGTATTTTGATATGTTTCTGCTTAAAAAAACATAATAATTCTTATATTATTTCGAAATATCCCGCATTTTTGCTTCCTAGAATCTGATACAAATTACTTTCGTTCTGAACAAACTGAATACGATCACTAAATAGCCAATTGAATTGAGACATTTTCCAAATTCTTTATTTCTATTGGTTGCTGACTAATTGCATTCACTTTGCTCTGAACGAAAGAAACGCTTGGAAACACTGTACGGCTATCAAGTATTAAGTTGTTGGAAGGGCGAGGAATTCAAAATTATTATCCTAATTAATTTAATAGATTTTTTATAGTTCAAAGGTTTTACATTTGCTATGAAAATCTTATTGCACGAAAAGAATGATTAATTTGGATACAATTGTATTGTTTTAAAAAACTCGGAAAATAAATAAAGCTGCAAGACCCTAACATGGATATGTAATGTGTAAACATACTTACATTCTATACTACTCACCGAAGATGTTCAGCTCTGGACATCATGAGATATACATAAGGACTTCCAGACAAAATAAAGGCGTCCTTGGGGTGACCTGAGCTATATCTGGGAGAGCTGCTGTGTCTCAACTTTTACATAGGAGAATGAATGATAATTTCAGAAATTATTTTTATGGATACACGCCTTTTTTGCGATGATAATACAAAAGTCTCGATAAAGATAAAAGAATTTATTCACGTTACTATACATTTTTTGTGACAATGTAAAAATAAAGATTTATTATTAGTACGTACTATGGCAACAAGAAAATAGAAAAATATATTTAATACAGTCTGACTTTGATCTGCTCGAAATGTTCTCTGATGTCAATTTTGTTGCCTCTCACTGCATGTCTAGCGGGCCCTCCACTAAATTCGATGTTTTTATCCTTACGCTTTTTTCCTCTTCCCCAATACGATAGGTTTCTTATTCGAGTAAACGCATCAGTATAAGTTACACCATCTCCAATTATTACGAAATCGCCAAGATGGGCATGGTCATGTAATTCAACATTTATAGCCAAATCTCGTATTCGATTGAAAAATTTTAAATAGCTAGGCCTTTGGGGTCCGAATTCGCTGCTATCCCCGTACCACGGGAATGCTATTACTGTAAAGTATGCATTAGTCTCCAAACCGGTCCATGTAGCGGTTGCCCCTGGATTTATCCGGTTGCATTTGTGCTTTTTGCGGCGTGTATCAGCAGCAACATTTATAACAAAATTTGTTTTGTTATGGATGGTAACGTCCACCATTTTGAATAGTTATATTAATACTTTGGATGTAGTGTTCTAGTCGCACACTGGACGTAAGTTTGAAGCAGTCAAACACTGAATATAATCCCATAAAACATCAAATAACACCATCAAAAAAACGACGTTGATTACACAGCACAAGACTTTACTTTACGGGCGCGTAGTCACAAATACCGCAGCAAGTAGCAGTAGTTTTTGCGTTAAGCATAGGTGAAAACCTCGAAATGGGCGACATCTATATTTTGACAGTATAACCCCTATTGTGGGCTTTATCTGTGACGTCACAACGCATGCAAGCATAGAAATTTGAGCCTTATTGCCTTGTTCATAAAATGCTATAAAATATGATGCTAAAACATTTTGTTGGATTTCTCCGTTGAAAGAAATATTTAAGAACTTCCAGTACCAATCTCATATACACAAGATATGTTAAAATATATGTAGTTATATATGATATAATAAACCTTTAATTTTATTTTAATAATGCCAAATATAAGAGAGTAACAGTTTCCTCCAATGGGAATGGAGAATGTGAAAATTTAAATTATGTGGGCGGGAAACAATGCAATTACAGCTAACTTCAATCTCAGTTCATAACAATCATAACCTAATCTTTTTTTCTTTAATCAAATTTTGTATTGTTTGAATTATGATGGGTTTAAATGTTTTGTTCCTGAATGTGGCCATATTAATAAAAATAGATGTAAAATGTTTAATTTTGGAAAGGATGCCAAGTTAAAAGAAAAGTGGAAGATACTTTAGGTAGGTTACAGTTATTTATATTTTACTTTGTTGATTTATAGTTAAGAGCACAGCAGTACAAGTTATTAAAATTTATGAAACAATTTCTTTTTTGTAATATTATACCGGCGCCAATTTTCATACAAAAAATTACGTTAATTTTACTATTCACATTAATTCTATATGAGACTTATTGTAAACTGTATACCTAGTTAATTTTATTTGTTCAAGAGGCGATAGGAAATCTAAATAAGTTTTCATAGATCTGTTCTTGCCACTTGCCACAGGACCTGTATCTGAGGATGAACTTTTTTCATATTTTTTCATAAAAGGTACACTTGGTAACTTTTGATAACTCCAACCGTCTTCAAGGAAACTGCCGTTAAACATTTCAATAATTTTTGAAAGACAAATTCAAATTTAATGAAACAAAGTGTATTTATTGAAAAAAGTACAAAATGTAAGGGAAAACAAAATCGTAATAACAGCGTAAACTCACTGTCTTATGAACTAATGGATTATTTTCATGGTATTGAGATAAATAGGTACATATATCAAAAAATTGTCTAAAATAAGAATCTAATCTTATTAGAAGACCAAAAAATAACGTAAAAGTTGACCAATGACATTATAAACTTTCCTCCCATGCAAAAACCCCATTGCTGCAACTTAGAGTAAATAATCGATATGGTCTCCACCTACCTCTATGCCTTTTCTAATTCTATTCATAAAAGATTTTCTTACATTGAAAAATACATGTTCCTGTCCTCTAATAAAATTCGCTGCGTATTTGCATGGACTAAGGACTTCATATGCCTCACATATCCATGTAATATTTTTCAGTCCTATGGACTTAGACAAACTGTTTTTAATATTACCAGAGAAACTTCCTGCCTAGACAATATATTTACAAATTGCGATCTAAATACTATTTCTGATGTAACGTGTGACCCCAGTCTCTCCGACCACCTTGGAATATCTATGGACATCAAAAAGAACTATATATTAGGGCGAAAAACTAGAATAAATTACAGGCCCATTAATGATTATGGCCTCTCTCATTTCCATAGTCTAATTGAACACATAAACTGGAATTTTATTAATGATCCCAATTTAACGGTCGAAAGTAAGTCTGAAACTTTCATGCAACACTTAAACAATGCCATTGAGCTATCGTTCCCATTAAAGTCCAAACTTGTTGATTCCTCTCGCAACAATGCTAAAATTAACTGGTACAATGAACATTTAAGAGGCATGCGTGAACACCTGTATTTTCTCAAAAGCTTGCACAATATTGATCCTAACTTAATAACTAATGAATCTATAAAATTATTTAAAGCACAATACCGCTCAGAAATTTATAATACAAAAAGAAAAGCCAATGATGATTATACTGAAACTCCCCTAATTCCCAAGCAGCCTTCTGGGATATCATTAAAAATAACAACCCTAACCAAACAAATCATCATAGCGAATCACTATCAGCCAATGATTTCAACAATTATTTTACGGACATTCCTCTAAGCATTATTAGTAACCTACCCATAAGCAACACTAATCACATGGATCATTTAAAATTTGTTAATAACACAATAAACTTTAGTTTCAGGGAGATAACCTATGATGAAGTTCGCACTATAATAACTAATCTTAAAAATAGTAAAAGTAAAGACGCTTATGATATCAATGTAAAACTTATTAATAGCATAAAGAACTTAATTATTTACCCCTTAACTAACCTAATCAATTTGTGTATCGTAAACAATGTCTTTCCCGATGTACTAACGCTATCGAAAGTTATCCCGATCCATAAAAACGGTTCATATGAGGATCTAAATAACTATCGTCCTATCTCCCTTGTACCAATTCTAGCCAAAATATTTGAATCAGCCTTAAAAAACAAATTAATGAATACGTTGAACTTAATAACTTATATCACCCCTGTCAGTATGGATTTAGGAATAAGCGATCAACAACAATGGCGATTAATAATATTGTACAAACTGTTCTTGATACCTTTGAAAGCAAGAAGTTCACGACTGCTAGTTTTTGCGACCTAATAAAAGCATTTGATTGCATATCCCGCGATATTCTCCTAGATAAATTAACTGGATATAATTTCAATAACGATAGTTGTTTCGTCCGCACCTACCTTACGTTTCGTCCACATCTATTTACCTTTCCTTACTTACCATGTCCCGCCACTGTCGTACCTATCCTTGATGCTGTACAGTGCGATCGACAGAGAGAGACAATATATATCAATCAATGGTGGATATTGGAGGTGCGTTAATTTTACCGGTGAAGTTTTGAAAAGCATTTTTCGTTACATTACGTTACATGATTCTTGGTGCCGATGTGATTCGTCTTAGTGGAGGACTTAAAAGTTAAGGTACAGTGCAGTTTCCTTTTTTATTGTCCTGTTGTTCAATTTATTCTTTCTCCGAATCGACCACCAAATCATTAATATTATAGCTAGTCGCTTGCTATTGCGTTTT
This sequence comes from Leptura quadrifasciata, assembly GCA_963675555.1. NCBI lineage: Eukaryota > Metazoa > Arthropoda > Insecta > Coleoptera > Cerambycidae > Leptura > Leptura quadrifasciata. Next base: position 4,231,086 of record OY776682.1, on the reverse strand, counting down.
TTTTGTGTTGTGCTCAAGTAGACAGAATGTTCGGGAAAGTGGGTTTTTTGTCCGTATATACTTAAATGTAGTTCTTATGCTACATTTTTTATTGGTCCCTTCGTTTTAGCCGGATTAACGTTAATCTTTCATATAGTTCATTTTAAAACAACAAAACCCACCTCGTTCTCTTTACAGTTTGTTTACTTGGACATTTTAATTTCAGTTGCTTGGTATTTTAAACTTCGAACGCACGGTACACTTTGTTTTACTCAGATTAGCAAGGTTAGCGGCGGCACCGGCGTGTACACCTGTACGACAGTAGAGAATTTTCTACTGTGCCTGTACCATATTGGAGCATTAATTGGATAAACATTGCAGTTTAGTTTTAGTTTAATCTTATATTCTCTTATATATTTATGGTAGAATTTGTCATATCGTAAACTTTTCGCTTTTTGTCAAACTTAGCATTAATTAAACAAAAACTTCAGTTTTCTTTCGAAGTAACTAAAAAATAATCTCATATAGGTATTCATATACATTTATGATAGGATTTGACATATCGTAAACATTTCGTTTTTCGTTGATTTGGCATAACAAAACATCATTTCTATCTTTAAGAACAGTTCACGCAAGAAGCTTTAAATAACCCTTTGAATTTGACATATAGAGTGGTCAAAAGAAGGAAAAATCCCGTACCTTGTTTCTCTGATACAAATTTCGCCTTTAATAATTGAATTAAGTATTATTAACTTGTTGCGTTGACGTATCTATTTGCTGCACCCAGTGGCGTACTTAACAATTTACCACAGTTACTGCATTACTGCATTCATTCAGTTTTTTAGTAGTTAGGTTTAGTGTTTTGATTAATTATTTCATTGTTGATATCATTTACTTGCGGGTGGTTAACCAGTGGCGTGGTTTTTATTATTAAGTTTTATCAATTTAAATTTATTGAAAAGACACCTGCCAGGTTACGTAATATAAATACGTGACTAACATATAGACCTAGAATATTTTCTGATTGCAATGGCCCCCAAAAGAGAGGCTCTAGCTACTCGAAACTTACTAGTATCACGTATTAATGAAACATTTGATCTCGCAGAAGCCGCAGTTGCAGATAGTTCAAAATTGTCTCTTTTCAAAATTAAATATAGATTTTTAGAAAAAACTTATGAAGATTTTCAGTCTATTCATGTTGAAATCGTATCTCAAACGCCTGATGCGGACCGGGATGCTCAGGATGAGATAAGAAAAGAGATCGACGACACATATCTTCTAATCGTATCCAAGTTTGAGGAATTATGCCCTACAGCAGCTACCACATCCAGTGGGGAACTGTTAACACCAGGAACGAACCCTGCCCTCCTTTCTCAAATTAATATAAGGCTTCCTAAGCTGGAATTAATTAAGTTTTCAGGAGATTTGAAAATATGGCAAACATTTATTGACATTTTTAATAGCTCGGTTCATGAATGCACTTACATTTCGGAAATAAATAAGTTTCAATATTTAATAGCTTCTTTAACTGATGAACCGCTGACATTGATTAAATCGATTCCATTAACTGCAACAAATTATAAAACAGCCTACGACACCCTTGTAAATCGTTATTCTAACAAACGACTCTTAGTACTCCATCATTGGCGTGCTCTAAAAAATTATCCTGTATTAACTACTGATAATTACAAAACACTTCGTAAATTAATCGATACTTTTAGCGAAAATATTTCGATATTAGGACATTTAGAATGTAATGTAAAAGAGTGGGATTTTATTCTAACAGATTTACTCTTAGACAAGCTAGATCCTTCTACACGCAAACGATTCGAACTAAGTTGCGATGCCACAGTCATTCCTAAATATGACGATTTAAAAAACTTTCTACTTAAACAATGTGTTGCCTTAGAAACGGTTGGCACGTCTAAACTCCCGAATAATCCTTCAACTTCCCAAAAATATAATAAGTCATCTGTTACTCAAAGTTCTTCTTCAAAGCATTTCGTAGACTCAAAGGGCTCTTCTTATCAAAAGGCCTTTGTGGTAAATACCAACTCAACATTAAACAGCCAAGCATCGTCTTCCAAATCAGATGCTTGCGCTATTTGCAATATGAATCATTTGATATATCGTTGCCCCTCTTTCTTGGCCAAGTCGCCCTCAGATAGGTTCCAAGTAACCAAACAAGCACGCCTATGTGTCAATTGCTTAAGGCAATCCCACCCGGTGGCTAGTTGTCCTTCGCAGCATACTTGCAGAACTTGCGGATTTAAACATCATTCCTTACTTCATTTTAATCGCCCTCCGTCAGGTACGATTAGTGATAATTCTTCTTCGTCTTCTAATTCTACTAAACAAACACCACTTTCTCATAGTCGACCTTCTACTCCACCACCATCGTCATCCCGTGTCAATGCTTGCATTAGTGTTTCTTCGATAAATAATCAATCCAGCGTCACTGTTTTATTAGCAACTGTTTCATTTGAAATAAAAAATAAATTTGGCAATTTCTGCACGATTCGCGCTCTGTTGGACCCCGGTTCACAGGCCTCGTTTATCCTTGACTCTTCAGTCAAACAGCTCGGCTTAACTAGGTCAAAAAATCATACTCCTATCTTTGGGTTAGGCCAAGCGACTGTTAAGCCATCCGAAGGTATAACTACATGTCATATTCGTCCCCATGGGACAGATAAAACCCTACTTGAGGTAGATGCCTTGATTATCAAAACCATTTGTACTAACATACCCAGTTTTCCCGTTGAGATATCGCAGGTGGAATTTCTTCACAACTTATCTTTAGCTGATCCACTCTTCCACAAACCCGGACCTATTCAAATGTTATTAGGTGCTGACATTTACCCCTCATTGTTGAAAGGGCATTTTATCACCTCTGACACAGCCAAAGGTCCGATGGCCGTTGAAACTATCTTCGGTTGGACAATTCTAGGACCTATTAATACTTCAACCTCTCCGGAAATCCGTTCCTTCTTCACTAGCGTTGAACCATGTTCCGACGTAGTTCTAAAAAGATTCTGGGACATTGAAGAAGTGCCGTCAAAACCGTCAACCTCTCCGGAGGATAAGGTGGTGGAGACACTTTTCCGAAATTCGTGTTTTCGTACATCATCAGGTCGTTTTGGTATTGCGTTACCTTTTAAGATACCTTCGCCTTTGTTTGAAAATTCGTGCATTATTGCTGATCGTCGTTTTGTTGCTCTTGAAAGGCGCTTGCAATCACAGCCTTCATTACGCCAACTTTACGTTGATTTTATGCAAGATTACCTCACTTCGGGACATATGTCGCTTGTCAACCCATCTCCAGATGGTCATGATACATATTTTATTCCACACCATGGTGTACTTACCACCAATGGAGACAAACAGAAAATTCGTGTGGTCTTCGATGCCAGTGCGAAAGCCGAAAACAACCTTTCACTTAACGATACTCTGTATCCTGGCCCTAAACTTCAATCAGACATCTGTAATATCCTACTTCGTTTTCGTTCTCATGCGATTGTTTTCACATGTGATATCCGCCAGATGTACCGTCAGATCTTAATAACCCCTGAACATAGAAAATATCAACTTATTCGATGGCGATTCAATTCCACTGACCCCATACACACTTATCAACTAAACACAGTCACTTATGGCATTAATTCGTCTCCATATTTAGCTATCCGGACTCTGCTTCAACTAGCCGAGGAAGGTAGTCAACAATTTCCTCTTGCCGCATCTGCTCTCAAAAACGATATATACGTTGATGATTTAGTTTGCGGTGCCTCTTCTCTAGACGCAGCATTAAAGCTTCGAGATCAACTTATTTCGCTCTTACATTCCGGATGTTTCGAACTCCGAAAATGGTCATCCAATAACCTCGATCTCTTGGAGGATATACCTATGTCACATCGACAGCACCAAGATCTTACTTTTGACAGCGAATCCGATACGATTATCAAAATACTTGGGTTGCAATGGCATTCATCATCTGACTCATTCTCGTTCAAAGTCGTACCACGTGAATCACCTTGTACCAAACTCCATTAACTCTATTTGCCAAACGTATACTTCAACATTTATGGACTGTAGGTCTTGACTGGGATGACACTCCTCCTGAGAATGTCATAAAGATGTGGTTACGATACAAATCGGAAATATCTTGTCTTAGTTCCCTTCGAATTCCACGTCACTTATTCGTTCCCTTCTTGCAATCGTGTCAACTTCATGCATTTTGTGATGCCTCAGAACTTGGTTATGCTTGTGTCATATATTTTCGCATACTGGATATAAACGACCAAGTATCCACTAGTCTAGTGATGGCCAAATCTAAAGTCGCCCCACTCAAGTCTCTATCAATTCCTCGTTTAGAGCTTTGCGCAGCAGTCTTACTTGCAAAACTTGTCGATTTTGTCACCCATACATATCAACCCATTATCACTTTTGACCGTATTGTGGCATGGAGTGATTCCATGGTTACTTTAACTTGGATTCGAACTTCACCCCATCGGTGGAAAAGCTTTGTCGCTAATCGCGTTACATACATCCAAGAGCGTGTTGCCCCATCCTGTTGGCGGTATGTTCCTTCAACCGAAAATCCAGCCGATCCAGCTTCTCGTGGTTTGCTTCCAAAGGATATGCTGTCATGCTCCCTTTGGTGGGCGGGACCAACCTTCTTATCCCAGTTTCCGGATTTGTGGCCAACAGACTCTTCAACTCCGCAGCCTCCCTTGGAGGAGGATTTGGAAGAAAAATCTATTGTTCTTCTTGGACAAACCTTGCCTTTTGATGCTATTAACCTTCTTGATGACTTTTCCTCACTTCGAAAAATTCAGGGAATCATTGCATATATTATTCGCTTCGGAAGGAATTGCAGGAATAATACTAAAGTTGTTGGACCTTTGCTTGATTCAGAGTTGCACCAGGCACTATTTCGTATCGTCAAACTAGTCCAATCCGAAACATTTTCCCAAGAAATCACAGCTCTCAGAAATAATCGTAGATGTCCAAAATATTTGCAAAAACTGTCACCCTTCCTTGATGATGATGGAATATTGCGTGTCGGTGGTAGACTCACGAATGCAGACCTATCATTTTCGGTCAAACACCCTGCTCTCCTTCCCCGTAAGCATCGCCTGACGGAGTTGATCATTCAACAAATTCATCGTCGTAATTTTCACCCCGGAATTAATACAACGATGTACTTACTTCAACAGAATTTTTGGGTTTTATCTACTCGTCGAGCCATTCGACATTATTTATCAACTTGTAATCAATGCTTCCGATGTAACCCAGTTCCTTACGCCCCTCCTATGGGAGATCTTCCCAAAGTTCGTATCTCACAAGTCAAACCATTCAGTTGTGTTGGAGTTGACTATGCGGGTCCATTCACTATCACGTTAGGGAAGATTCGTGGTGCAAAGACTATGAAAGCTTGTCTCTGCCTTTTTATATGCTTTGCCACCAAGGCAATCCACCTCGAGTTAGCCTCAAGTTTGTCTACGGAAGCATTTTTAGGCGCTCTAAGACGATTCATCGCTCGTCGCGGCAGATGTTCTCGTCTGTTCTCCGACTGTGGCACCAACTTCGTCGGTGCTCATCATGAACTAAATCAATATATGAAAGATTCTGCTGAAGCAGAAAAAATTATGTGGACCTTTAATCCGCCATCCGCTCCCCACTTCGGTGGACTGTGGGAAAGCGGAGTTAAAGCCGTAAAAACTCATTTCTATAGGGTCATCGGAGATCAAACCCTCACTTATGAGGAAATGAACACCCTCTTTGTGCAGATTGAATCGCTGCTCAATTCCCGACCTCTTTGTTGTCTAAGTTCGGATCCAAATGACCTAAGCGTCTTAACTCCCGGACATTTCCTTACCCTCGAACCTTTAACTTCAGCTCCCGATCCAGACCTCACTCATTTGTCGATTAACCGATTGTCACGTTGGCAATTGATACAGCAAATGCATCAGAGATTTTGGATGCGGTGGAAAGACGAATACTTACACAATTTGTATCAGAGAAGCAAATGGTCGGGGTTACGCAAGCTTGAACCTATCGATATTGGCACTGTAGTGCTAATTAAAGATAATCTAGCTCCCCCTCTTAAGTGGAGGCTAGGTAGAATTTCAGAGCTCCACTCCGGCAGAGATGGAGTAGCTCGCGTTGCGTCAATAAGTACCTCTCAGGGTACTCTTAAACGCCCCTTGGTAAAGCTGTGTGCGTTGCCTTCGCAATAAAATACCAAGCTCGCGTAAAAATTTTGTTTATTTTCATTTCATTAATTCTTTTGTTTTTTTTTTTCCTCTACTAAAAATATATATTTCTTTTCTAGAGTATTTAGCAATAATTCGCGTTTTTTTTTTCTTTTTAATCTTTTTATTTTAGTAAATTTTGTTACCCAAAATTTGGTGGGCGGTTATGTTTCGTCCGCACCTACCTTACGTTTCGTCCACATCTATTTACCTTTCCTTACTTACCATGTCCCGCCACTGTCGTACCTATCCTTGATGCTGTACAGTGCGATCGACAGAGAGAGACAATATATATCAATCAATGGTGGATATTGGAGGTGCGTTAATTTTACCGGTGAAGTTTTGAAAAGCATTTTTCGTTACATTACGTTACATGATTCTTGGTGCCGATGTGATTCGTCTTAGTGGAGGACTTAAAAGTTAAGGTACAGTGCAGTTTCCTTTTTTATTGTCCTGTTGTTCAATTTATTCTTTCTCCGAATCGACCACCAAATCATTAATATTATAGCTAGTCGCTTGCTATTGCGTTTTTTTTGTGTTGTGCTCAAGTAGACAGAATGTTCGGGAAAGTGGGTTTTTTGTCCGTATATACTTAAATGTAGTTCTTATGCTACAATAGTGTAAGACTCATAAAAACCTACTTAAGCAACAGGTGCCAGTATGTAAACTACAATCGATGCACTTTTAAAACCAGGAGAGTTTCTCATGGGGTTCCACAGGGATCCGTGTTAGGTCCCCTACTCTTTACCATTTATATTAATGACCTTCCTAATTCTAGTGGTGATACCAATTTCACATTGTTCGCTGACGATACAACTGCACTAAATACAAATCTTTTACTGCGGGAACTAAATCAGAACATTATATCGACAATTGAAAATATTAATGAATGGTTTTTATCCAATCGATTAAAACTAAACCAAGACAAAATGCAATCACTAAACTTCACGCTACGAAATCTTGATCCAGCAGACCAATTTATTCAAAGTGATGAAGCGGTAAAAATTTTAGGTGTTTATCTAGATCCAACATTATCCTGGGAGCAACACACTTTAAAATTATCAACTAAACTCTCAAAAAATATTTATTTTCTACGGAACCTTGTCAACACTTTATCCCAAAACTTTTTAATTATGGCTTATTATGGCTCTTTTCATGCAAATATGTCATATGGTATCCTAAACTGGGGGCACTCATCATACCACTAAAGTATTTGGTCTGCAATGCAGATGTATTCGGATACTATCGTGACTAAAGTACAGAGATGACTGTAAAGAACAATTTATAAAACTTAAGATTCTCACTTTGCCCTGTGTCTATATCCTAGAGTGTTTATTATACCTTAAACAACATGAACAATTTTATGTAATGCACAGCCATCTACATGAGCACAATACTAGAAATTGCAAGAAAATACAGATAAATTTTCTTCGACTCACCAAATCCAGAAATGGAACGGGCTACTACTCTGCCAAATTCTATAATGTCCTACCTAATTCAGTAAAGAACTTTTTTTTTTATACATTTATTTAACTTCCCCCCAACCAGGAATTTTTGCCGAACCTCTTCCCTTAAGAAGAGTAGGGATCTTTTACTTGCCTAACATTTAATAGACAAGGGACCGACAGCTTTACATCTCCTCCGAAGGATGGTATATCCCCTATACAACCCTCGCCTAAAAATGTATAGCTTCCGCGCATACATTGATATACAAGCCGCTGGAAGATGTGTGAGGCGAGGACGCGGTCTTCGTTGGGACAGTCACCCATCCAACTACTAACTGCGCCTAACGTTGCTTTACATCGCATATCGAAATATGTACATAGTAAAGATGCACCTACGCTCGCCCCCTTAAAAAACTTAAACTTCTTGAAATTTAAAATCAAAATCAAAGACTACTTAAAAGCTAAGGCTTTCTACATGTTTAATGAATTCCTGGAGAACGACTTCTCTAAGCACTGTATACCCCTGTAAGATTTGTAAGTTGTTTGTTTATTGTCTTTTTTATCTTTTAACCTATTCAAAATTATATTTTACTATTATTAAGTGTTTAATTCAATTTTCTATTTCACGTATTGTATGTAATTATGTTTTATACACTTCTTTTACTCCGTTTTTTTTTTTGACTTGTGTAAGCATTTATGTATATTGGCACCAATAAAGTATCTATCTATCTTCCAGCGGCTTGTATATCAGTGTATGCGCGGAAGATATACAACCCTAGGCGAGGATTGTATAGGGGATATACCATCCTTCAGAGGGGATGTAAAGCCGTCGGTCCCTTGTCTATTAAATGTTAGGCAAGTAAAAGATCCCTACTCTTCTTAAGGGAAGAGGTTCGGCAAAATTCCTGGTTGGGTGTAGCTCAGCTACAAACGTCGGTGTTAAGAACTTCCACTCCACAGTATACTATGATTCTTAAAGTTCTTTCACATTTTTAATATTACTACAGGAATAAATGGCGACCCCACCATGTTTATTTTTGGCTCTGCAGAAGTAAGAAGACAAATTATAATTTTGTAAGCATAAAAATTCTATGTCTTCTGCACATTACCAATGTTCACTGACCAATAAAATGTCAGGATTACGTTCCGATAGTAAAACATTTAACTGTTACAACTTATTCATACATTGTATATTTTGGTGCATTATCTTAAAATGCCTAGTTTCACATCTACTTGAGTTTGCTAATTGCAGAGAGAACGTTGGTATATTTGTAAAGAAGTCAAGATAATCACCTTGGTTGTTGGATAGCCTAGAAGACCTTACAACAAATGAGTTGAAGCCGTAGATCGTTCGATGAATTGGTTCGTGAAACATAATAGCTGAGCAGGTAGTTCTTGATGGAACATGAATGCCAAATCTTTCCAGCAAGTATGGACCGGATACATTAGAATTAATTATGTTAAATAGTAATTTTAGATCTCTGATTTTCCGGCAAACTCTAAAGCCTTGTACAGACTACAGCTGCAACGTGCGATGCAACATGCAATGCAACTTGGATGGTGTTTAAAAACACTGTGCAACAAATCGACGCGCATTTCTTTCCGTAGTTGTTTTAAAACCTTTGTCGAATATGGATACGCGAGTGCAGTCATCATATAATCTGGCCTTAGCATGTGGAGTTTTCATCCTAATAGTATAATTTAAGGACAATATAAAAGTTTCGTCTAGATGTCTAGTACAGACTTTGAAAATTTAATACAATATTTCTCCTGTTGTGCCCGTAACTTCGCCAATTTCATTCCAGCTGTCTAATTTTAAGTTGATTTTTTTGTAATTTATATTTTTGGGATTCCAATGATTCCATATATTTTCTTTTTTCCGATACATTTGTACCAATAAGAGTATTCTTTCTTCATCCTACTTCTTATTTCTATTCAATATATTTTCCACAAACGCGCGTCTTCTGGACTGGACGTGCACTTCATTATCCGTCCACACTGCAACCGAACGTCTCTTTGATTGCGCGCTAAAAATCGACAAGGTATAGATCACCAGCACGCCCTCAGTGAAACATTAACTGTAGCGTACAACGCCCATACACACTTGTTGCATTGCTTGTTGCATTACACGTTGCAGCTGTCGTCTGTACCCGGCTTAAAAGAATTGATATGAAGATCATTTCCAAGACTTACATAATTAAGATTTTTATTTGATTTAAAAGCGATGTAGCGTAAAAATGTATGTTCTACTTGTTCTAAATTCTGGATGTGTATATTGTATGGTTTGGAGTCCAAACACATGAAGCATATTCTAAGCGAGGCCTCACAAGTGAACAGTAATGTAACCTAATAGAAGTAATATTAGTAAAATCACATGAAGTTCTTTTAATGAAACTTACATTTTTAATGATTTGGTAACAATTTGAGAAATGTGAGATGGGAAGGTTAATGATGAGTCGAGTATTACACCCAGGTCTTGAATAACAGAAACATTATCAAGAGATGCGTTATTAATGTAATAGGTATATTGAAGAGGATCCCTGTTGCGATAGAACAACATAATATGGCACTTACTTGCATTAAGTTCTATACCATTACGGTGACACCATGCGATAAGGCTATTCAAGTCTGTTTGTAATTTATTGCAATCTTCAGCAGTGGTTATTTTAGAAAACAATTTAAGACCGTCGGGAAATAAGAGGAAACTACCATTAGTAAAAAATAAATTAAAAGGCAAGGGTCCCAAGTGATAACCTTGTGGTACGCCTGAAATTGTTTATGCAAACAGTCTGTGCACGATTAAGTAGGTAGCTTTCAAACCATTTCAAAGAAGAACCATTTATGACTACCAAATTCAACTTGTCCAGTAAAAATCCGTTGGTTAACTCTATCGAAGGTCTTTGCAAATCCTGTATAGATGGCATGAACGTGATATCCATTCTCTAGAGCAAGTGACAGGAAGTCAGTATAAGTGAATAAATTTAATTCTGTAGATCTTCCTGAACGAAAGCCAAATTAAGTGTCGATGATGATAATGTCAATTTGTGGTGTCAGAAGAGGTTCAGCAAAATTCCTGGTTGGGGGTAGCTCGTCTACAGGCGTCAGTGTTAGGCCTCAGTAGCAGAAATAGGCCGACGTTAAATAAATGTATATAAAAAAAAATACTAATAAAGCAATTTGAGATGTTCAAGGTGTTAGTTGAGAGTAAGGTCCGTAAGGGTCTTATTAGACTTTTAAGAATAAACAGAGGAGAAATATTTGGCAAACATATTTGCTTTATCAATCCCGGAACTACTCGTTAAATTATTATAAGATAGCTCATTAGGAAAAACACTAGTTTTGCGTCGTGAATTGGTAAAGTTCCAAAAACTCTTCATATTACTATGTAAAGAAGATTCTGTTAAGCGAACATAGTCATTGTAACAATTTACAGTCAATCTTTTACAAGTTGATCACAGATTAGCAAAACATTGTTGTCTCCAATGGAACGAGTTATTTTATATCGCTTGCGTGCACTTTTCTTATCTAGAATGTGGCTTTTAAGCTCAGTACTATACCAATGAGGAAATTTTTTTGTGATATTCTCTAAATCAAATGCAAACTATTTCATTGAGGGATTTATTGCAAAATAACTCGTCCCAGGAAAACTGGCTTAAATAATCATTAATTGCATTGAAACCGGCCGATTTAAAATCACTATAAAAACCATCAGCGAGAGTATAATTCTCAAATTGCAGCGCTGTTGTGGGAGGGACATTTTGTGAAAGTCTTACTAACTCATTTTCTAAAAATCTTAAATAACACACACAGGTTAAATTTTCATGGTATAGAAATGTACCTATAATATAACCATTTAAAAAACCACACCATACATTTGTGCTGAGCACACTTTGGTTTCTTATTCGAATCATCCATCTTGGGTTGTTTTCTGATCAATATGCACAATTATGTTTTGTAATTGTGCCGTTACTGTGAAATTTACTTTCGTCTCTCCAAAGTACTTTTTTAAGGAAATTACAATTTCCTTCACAAAGAACAGAAAATTCAGCAAGAGAGGTTAAGCCACGATCATAGTCTATAGGCAGTAAATGATGTTATAAGTGTGGTTTATATGGAAAGTATTTATTTTCTTTTAAGATTATTTGGCATGACGATAGTGATATATTGGTGAAGGCTCTTATTTGTAGCAATGATGAGTGGGGATCGTTGTTAACGGTCTGTAAAACTAGAGCCGTATTCTCCTGGGTTCTTGCTGTTCGTATTCTTTAACATTTTAACTTTTTAAAACTACCATATTGTAATAAATTGTGACATAAATTGGAAAAAGTCTTTCGATCGGGTGGTCCGTTTAAATATTGTAATTGATGCATACGTTTGCCTGCTTTTGCATTTTTAATGCTTTTTCCATAAATTAATAATATATTAACTTTGTCAACATTGGTATGGGTCATATTTTGAACAAATTTTACAAATAGTTCAAATGTGCTTTTAGATGGCGGAATATTAAACATAATATTTTAGTCGCAAACTCCTCTATAAATCCTTATTTTACTATAAGGAAAATAACCAGACTGCAACCAAAGTTACAAGTCTGGTGCGTTAAGTGTAATAATTGCATATTACCATCAAAACGCTAATGCTTCGATTGCAACAAACACCAGCCGAAAGACTGATCCTACTTAAAGGAGCTCTCTTGCCACTTACCTTGCACTGACGAGAGCCAACAGCTCGAAACTGCAGTCTGCAAGTGGTGTGTGACGACTGGCAAGAGAGCTCCTTTAAGTAGGATCAGTCTTTCGGCTGGTGTTTGTTGCAATCGAAGCATTAGCGTTTTGATGGTAATATGCAATTATTACGCTTAATGCGCCAGACTTGTAACTTTGGTTGCAGTCTGGTTATTTTCCTTATAGTAAAATAAGGATTTATAGAGGAGTTTGCGACTAAAATATTATGTTTAAATTTTACAAATGTATTCTTAAATGACACACACAAACGAAAATTAAACTTCTGACAGTTAATAAATAAACTTCTGCAGTATTATTAGATTAGATTAGATTAACAAAGGAGCTGGTTATTTAGCCTTTACCACCGTGACCTTTTCAGGTCTATTGTGATGGTCTCAGAATATCTTCTTTATATTACCTCATCCAGCTTTGTCCTTTGTACTAGACTCCACAGCTTTGATAAAGGCCCTTTTGTATAGCTATCCGCCCTTGGTTTTTCTTCTCCGAGTACTTGGAATCTCAGTCTTGCCAGGCCTTCACAGTGGCACAATACGTGAACTGAGGTTTTCCTCTTGGCAGAATCTGCATGTTGCATCCTCTGCCAGGCCCATTAGACTCATGTGTCTATTGAGCCGGCAGTGGCCAGTTAGAAGGCCTACTATTACTCTGATGGCCTTCCTATTCTGGCTTAGTAGATCTTCCGTAAATTTGGCCGAACATTCTTTAATGAACTCTTTGGCCTGTCTCTATCTTGGGAGATTTCTCCACCATTCCAGAGATTTATTTTGCACCCATTCGTTAATGGCTGCTCGTATGCATGACTCTGCCACGCCACTAAAAGACTTGGGTTCCATTAGGGCTTCAAGTGCACCTTCCTTGGCCAGTTGGTCAGCCTTTTCGTTTCCTCTGTGTCCCTCGTGTCCTGGTACCCATGCTAGGGTCACTTTGTTCTGACTTCCCAGCTCTGTAAGGACCGTCAAGCAGTCCCACACCAATCTTGAGTTGATTTGCATGGAACTGATTGCTTTTATTGCCGCTTGGCTATCAGAGAAAATGGCAATCGACTGGTTAACAGTACCTTGTCCTATTAACTCCCTTGCGCAACAGTGTATGGCGATCAGTTCAGTCTGAAACACCATTGCGTATTTCCCTAGACTTATCGGGATACTGGCTTTTGACCTTGTCCCGTAAATCCCGCCTCCGACTCCTTGTTCTGTCTTGGAGCCGTCAGTGTGCCAGACTGTTTGTGTTGTTATGGGAGGACCGTCTTTCCAGTCCTCCCTGTCTAGTATAGCAGTCTGAAAGTTCTTGTTGAAGTTATGCCTTGGGACCATTACATCTGTGGGCATGCCTAGAATGCGATCTGTCCTCATCTCCGAGTATAACTTCTGGTACTCCGTCCCATGTTGCTGGTTAATTGGCGTTTGGTCTTGCATTAACCTATGCACCACTAACCGAGCTTCACCTTGTATGAATATGTGTAATGGTGGCAGGTCCAAGAGAACCTAGAAGGTCTTCGAGAAGTCAGTATATATAGTATCTACCTGGAGTAGGTTGTCGATAACATTACTAGCATACTGGGTAAAACACATTAAATTGGTAACAGTGGATCTATTGCTGATTTGATACTAGTCCTTTAACTTGTGTGAATAAACTATTATAAATATACATCTCGAAGGCCTTCACTAGATTAGATAGGAGAGTGATGGACCTATAATTAGATATTTCATTTACACAACCTATTTTGAACACTGGACAAATATTTGATACCTTCCATCTGTCTGGGAAACAATTGGATTTTAACGACAAATTAAAAATTAAAGTTATGGGTGCAGACAATGCATATGCACAATCTTTTATTAAAAAGCTAGGCACACAATCGTCCCCTCAAGTTAGTTTCGGTTTGTTTTGGGGTCAAGGAGTTAGCCACAAGCCACTAACTCCAGGGGAACAGCTGAGAGGAACCGGGCCATCCTCAAGGAAGCTCTTCCCAAGACCCTCCTTAGGTCGTATCCTGCTCGAGGTGACCCTGCATACGGCTAAACACGGCGGATCTAGACAAGGCAGGTCGATAACTTCCCCCTAATCCTAGGTGTTGCGCGACCCGTGCAAGAGGATGAATGGCACTGGGGTGATTGGTGTCATGAACGGGGCCTCCGGAAAACAGGGCAACCTTCCGGAGTACTTTGCCTTACCACGGCAATGCAGGGCTCTACCGTGGTGGACTTTATTCCCTAGCTACTCGTGGGAACTGTATGAATACCAACAATGTAAACAAACCCAACGAGGGGGGTCCAACCCTCGATCTTCATATCGAAGAAATAATGGAGGTAGGGAATAATCCAACTCCACAACCATGCCCGATTCCGTCGGATCAGGAGGCAGGACCGTCAAAGGGACCAACTCCTGTGTCCGAGGAAGAAGGCAATTCAGGAGAAGAGGCGTCCAAGGCTTTGGGCAATCTCTCCCTGAAACGTAAGCGTTTGCCAGGTTCTAAACAAAGGCGCCTCAAACGCTTACTCAAGAGCGGGGTATCCTACCAATCCGCCTTGAAATCTATAACCGAGGGCTGTGAAACCAATCAACCGCCAGAGGAAGGACAACAAACCACCTCTGCGCGTGCTGAAACGGGGAAACGCCCTCGATCAGATGGCAGCTCGCCCCCCCAGCTGGCAAAAAAGCCACGGGAAGGCGAAACTGTTAAACCTTCTTTCAAGGCCGTCACACAGGGTATCAGAGCGGGCATTATCCACTCTGATTACCCTGAGGCGGCCTTGGATAACACCCAACTGGGCGCTCTGCAGCAATCAATCTTGAGAGCTGTAGAACAAATCCCAGAAGGCGGTCCTCAGGTGAGATTCCAGAACTGCTCACAACTGCCTGGATATCTCCTAATAACCTGTGCAGACCAGACGAGCATCTCATGGTTGGAGGTGACGACAAAGTCTCTTCGACCATGGGATGGAGCTCGCTTGAAGTTCATGCAGGGGCAGGACCTTCCCAAGCCACACATCTGTGTGGCTTATATCCCGGATGATGCTGGAAGCCAGCTGTCATCCGAGATAGTACTAACTAGGCTGAGGAAAATGAACCATGGCCTAAATACCCGGGAGTGGGTAATACTACACCGGGAACCAACAGGTTCTGGGCAGACGTGGACATTCTCAGTAGATGAGATGTCTATGTCTGCACTGAAGGGGATGGGGTACAGACCCTATTTTGGCTTTGGTCAGGTACAATTCCGACCAAAAGTCAGGGTGGGAAAAACATCCACCCCTCAAACATCGGCGGCGCAAGCACCAGCTGATTGGAGCGGACCTAAACCACTCCCCAAAGAGGGTGCTAAGCCCCGATCAATCGGGAAGGAAAGGATCCTCCCGAATAAACCTTCCCTGAAGAAGAGTGGATCAAAACCACCTTCCAAAGGGAAAAAACAATTCGCCCCGACCCCTTCACAAACCTCCTAACCCAACCAACCAACTAACCCTTTCCTTTACTCCTTAACTTCACCAGCTCCTTTCTCACTTTATCCTAAATCCCCATTCCCGCCTGATGATCACCAACATCAGGTGCCTTCAAGCGAATTTACAACATGCCAAGGGCGCTACATACGTCCTTGGCAAAAGATTCAAGGAAGAGCAAATCGATATTGCTCTTATTCAGGAACCTTGGACAACCACGTCAGGCCGAGTAAACGGACTAGGCAATACCTCTGGCAAGGTAATATCTATTGGCTCTGGAGAAAGACCTAGAGCCTGTATCCTGGTCAGAAATAACATTGAGTATTTTATGCTTTCAGGTTACTGCACCCAGGATGTTGTAGCCATCCATATATCAGTACCAGTGGAGGGGGGCAGATTGGCCATAATAATCTGCTCAGCTTACTTCCCGGGTGATAGAGGTGCGGATCAACCTCCTCCGGCAGTAGTCAGGTCATTAGTCACCTACAGCAAGAGGAACAATATTCACCTCGTAATTGGATGTGATGCAAACTCCCACCATACAGCGTGGGGAAGCACAGATATCAACCATAGAGGTGAGTCACTTTTTGATTATATTTTAGGTGAGGAACTAATTGTGAGTAACATTGGAGCCGAACCAACCTTTATTACTAGAAATAGGAAAGAGGTACTAGATTTAACAATCAGCTCAACTTTTGTGAGCAATAAGATAACTGACTGGCAGGTATCCTCTGAACCTTCATGTTCAGATCACAGACATATTCTATTTAATATAGAAGTCGGTCCAAGACCTGTGGTGACATACCGAGATCCTAGATGCACAGACTGGGAAGGGTATAAACAATCTCTCCAGTCGCATCTGGAGTCCGCTCTCACCACAATCAGGAACCATGATGAAATGGAAATCGCAACGGAACAGATCCGCAGCGCAATCATTTCAGCATATCATAGCATATCTAAAAAAGACAACAGAGGGGCATCTTGGTGGAACAAAACATTAGATAAAATGAGAAAAGAAGTTCAACGCCTCTTCAATCGAGCTAAAGCTTCGGGCAACTGGGAACACTATAGATCTGCTTTAACAGACTATAATAAAGAAATTAGGAAAGCAAAAAGGGAATCTTGGAGGAGGTTCTGCGAGAACATCACTGATGCACCTTGCAGTACTAGAATCCACAAGATCATTTCCAGAGAACCGGTACGGGAGTTTGGAACGGTAAAACGAACAGATGGCTCGTTCACCGAATCTGGAAAGGAAACCCTAGAGCTTCTAGCACAGAACCACTTCCCAGGAAGTTCGATTCTGCCGGATAACCAACAGCTGCCACTATCGAGGAGCCGGTATAAACGACCCTGTAAAAATGATTGGTTGGTAGCTAAAAAAGTTATCACAACAACAACGATTGAGTGGGCTATTAAATCTTTCCAACCACTCAAATCGCCTGGTGAGGACGGTATTTTTCCAGCGCTGTTGCAAAATGGACTGGAGATACTACTACCATTCTTCATCAGACTTTACAGAGCTAGTCTGGTGTGGAATCATATACCATCCAGTTGGGCGGCGGTTAAAGTGGTATATATACCAAAAATGGGGTGGACAGAACCGGACCCTAAATCGCTAAGACCCATTAGCCTGACATCATTTCTGTTGAAAGGCCTGGAAAAAGTGCTGGATGGATACATTAGGGGGAACATCCTGAGCATTCATCCCCTTAATGCCCACCAGTATGCTTACCAGCCAGGCAAATCAACAAAACTAGCGCTTAATAACCTAGTCGGGAAAATCACTCAAGCCCTCCAGGAAAAGGAGATTGCAGTGGCTGCTTTTCTCGACATTGAAGGAGCATTCAATAATGCACTGCCGGATTCCTTATACACAGCGGCTGCTGCTAGAGGAATCGAGCTAACCATAACTGACTGGATCCGAGCTATGCTGGAAAACAGAATCATAACGACAACTTTACAGGGGGAAACGGTCAGCTTCAGGGCCGAGAGAGGGTGCCCACAAGGTGGGGTTCTTTCCCCCCTTCTGTGGTCACTACTTGTGGATGACCTGCTGGCCATTTTATCTCTGTGGGAAGCCGAGATTCTGGCATATGCAGATGACCTAGTCATCTTGGTTAAAGGTAAATCTGAAGAGGTACTCTCTCATACCCTTCAAGAGGTACTAGATACAGTGCACATCTGGTGTGAGAGGGAACAGATGTCTGTCAATCCCCGCAAAACTGTGATAGTACCCTTCACCAGGAAAAGGAAGCTGGATAAATTAGAACCGCCTTCCTTACTAGGTGAAACCATTCCATTTTCGGATGAGGTGAAATATCTAGGCATTACGCTGGATAGATCACTCAACTGGAATTCCCACCTGGAAAAGGTAATCCACAAAGCAAGGCTGTCCCTGTGGACATGCCGTAGAATTTGTGGAAAATCCTGGGGTATGGGTCCCCAACAAATATATTGGATATACGTTACGGTCATTAGACCAATGATAACGTATGGCTCCATAGTTTGGTGGTCGAAAGGGCTACAACAGTCGGCCAAAGCCAAACTCTCTGGTTTACAGAGACTAGCATGCCTGACAATAACTGGTGCTATAAGCACCACACCGTCAGCTGCTTTGGAAATCCTCCTAGACTTACCACCTCTCCATATTTACTTGGAGAGAGAAACTAGGTGGGCAACATATAGACTCCAACAATCGGCAATTAATATGCCGCAGGCTATCATCATGGAACGCAACGGATTGATTGATGACCTAAACAGTCACAGCATCCTAGGTATGCCTTCTGATGTGATGCCTATCAGAACCAACCATGAGCTGCCTTTCAACATCCTATTTCCTGAAAGAGATGAGTGGGATCGGAATAAAACCGACCTACAGAAGGCAGACAGCTGTTGGTATACAGATGGTTCCAAAACTCCTGAAGGAACAGGAGCTGGAGTTTACAGTCGCTGCCCAAAGGTAAGAATAACTTCGAGCCTGGGTGATATCGCGACAATTTTTCAGGCTGAAATATATGCCATTGAACTGTGTGTACGGAGGCTGGAATCAACCCACCCTAGACACAGATCAATAAAAATTTTCTCAGACAGCCAAGCAGCCCTTAAAGCTCTTGGATCCTATCGCTGTAATTCTAAAACAGTGTGGAACTGCCAAAAAGCTCTAACCCAATTGGGTAAGAACAACAAACTGACTCTGGTCTGGGTGCCTGGCCACTCTGGGCTGGAGGGCAATGAAATTGCCGATTGCCTAGCTAGAGGGGGTGCGGCATCAAAATTTATAGGACCAGAACCAGTTCTTGGCATATCTTCAAACACTGCCAAAACAAATATCCTAGACTGGGCTGAGAGCAAGACTCTCTACCACTGGCAGGAACTACCAGGATTAGCTCATTCGAAGGAGTTCATTACAAATCCTTCGAAATCAAGAGCTAAAAAACTGCTAGAGTTGAATAGGTTACACCTAAGCACTCTAATCGGCCTATATACTGGGCACTGCAGATTAAATCATCACTTACACAGACTTGGACTGGTGGAAAACACCGAATGCCGTCTGTGTCTAGTGGAAGATGAAATGGCAAGGCATGTCCTGTGCACTTGTCCTGCTGCAGAAAGAACCCGGTTCTCATTATTTGGCAAAGGTCAGCTTTTGCCTGAGGACTTGGACAATCTCTCACCCAATAAAGTTATCAGCTTTATTAAAAGGCTGAACCTATTGGGTGAAATATAAATTAGGAGTGAGCTACAATAGACCTGATTGGTCGCGGTGGAGGGTCTGGTATAGACCCACTCACATTTCAACCTAACCTAACCTAGTTTCGGTTTTAGTTTTTTTGGGAGAGGATATTGGTATGACTGGTGAGAGGTGAGCGCACTTGCCTCTCACCCAAAAGTTCCGGGTTCGATCCCCGGTCGTGGTAGTAGAAAATACTGTGCGAGGGATTTTTCCACTATACACGGATATTGGGTGTGTGTCCCTTGTCTCCAAATTTGTAGCCCCCTCCCACACAAGGCTCTTATAGTGCCTTCCGGGATAAAGGAGGTCGTAATTACCTGTGGTGTTATTTATTTATTTATATAACTTCCATTTCAGTAAAGGAGTTAATTAAAGTGAGAGCATTCAGTTGATTAACAGCGTCGAGATCCTTAATTTGAAAATTATCCCCAGGCTTTTCATATATGCTATGAAAGAAATTTGCAAATGCATTGACTATGTTCGGAGGAAAAGGTGTGGATCACTGAACGAATACTGGACACGATTGGAGAAATGACCTCATTGTTAAATTGCTGAAGGAAGGGACCTGAGTAACTGCAGGGATTGACGTGGGGTAACATATTATTGAACACTATCAATAAGTTGATATTTATTATTATATACCTTTGTCTCACCACAGCCCTGGAACCGCTCCTTCGATACGAACAAGCAGGATTCAGACTTTACTGGAAAATTGATTAACATCATCAGGGAGCTATATAACAACTCTAACTGCTCTAATGTTATACATAGGGGAAAAATTGGTGAGACCGTACCAGCTTAAAAAGAAAAACAGAATCTTAAAGCTGTGTATTTATCATACACAATAAATAAGAGTTCTTCAAAGAAGCTTTGAAAACGGAAAGCGACTACTTTCCGAAACGTCAGCAAAATACATTATTTCTGTGTTTATTCCGATTTATATATTATTTATTAAAAAAATAACCCCTGACTGTTCCTTTGACGTAAACGTCACAGGTGCAGAGGCTTTTTTCCAACAATTCTATTATTTTGTAGACTCGTTGATTTATTTTTGAAGAGGTAGATACATGTGGTAGAAAACCCAACTAAAAGGAAAGAATATTCATAGAATGCCACAAATAACTTTCAGACAATGTAAGTATAGTATCATTTCAAAGATTCCCTGCAAAGAAAAAATTCAAGAAAAACTTTACGACCTCATTAAAATACCCTTACTCTTTGAATTGAATCACTTACCTTTATAGATTTTTAATGTACGTCGGTCTGTTTGATGGCACCATACGGACTGGTTCCAGGAAGGAGGAAGAAGCCAGGAAAATGTATCAATTGCCTTGTTGTAGCATGGAAAATCCTTTAAAACCTATAAATATAAAATATTTGCATAAAATGTATATCATTGGCAAGCGATGGGAAATTCATAGCGTAATTATCAAGTAAAAATAGCAGTCTCACAAAAAACAGATTCACAATATGTAGAATATATTAGGACACAAAAAATTCAATCACGATTTGTTCATTATTTTTATTTCCTGTATATTCTCACAAAGATTTGTCCATACCCTTTATTAAATTATTTAATAAATATCTTGCCACAGTGTAACTTTACGACAACTTCTTAAACTGTAATCCTTTAATGTTTTGGAGATAAACACAGGCTATATAAGAAAAAATCAACTGATTAGGCAAAGTAGGTTTCAACTACATTCGGAAAATAATGAATCAAAGCTAAACGATGTCGATATCAACGTTACCTACTCAAACTTTTAATATGATAAAACATAACATATTTGAATTTAATAAAATCTCTTGAAGATTTAAAACATACATTTATTTAAGTAAAAATGATTTATAACAACTATTGACACCTGGAATTTTTGTTTATATATATATATGAAACTGGAAATAAAAAATATATACAGCTGGGATTTCGTCATTTTCAAATGTTTTTATAGAAAGGAAATAACAACGAATTTTAATTTTTTCAGGTCGTTGGGCTGAAACAATTCATATAGCACTAAATAACTTCATTTACACATATATAAAGTAACCATTGTTCAAGAATTGCTACCCCCTCTGACTTTGGAAATCTAGTAAGGTATTGTTAATTGACAAAAGTTTGATAGAATTTAGCACCTAACGGGTTATACCAACAGGTAAGACTACATGGCACGGCCTGCAGAAAATTCTCACATAAATTTACATCTTTTAAAATCTCCAGAAGGTGAATTATAGCTCCAAATTTTTTTCATAAAGTAAGTAGTGCCCAGTAACGGATTTTCAAGCATGCCCAGGTACACGATGATAAAATTTATGATGGTTACTATCGGCATGACGGTGCTGCTGCCCATACAGAAAGAGTTACAGCTACATTTTTACAGGGGACTTCTGATGACCTTCCCTGTCACCAGTCCTGTTCCTCCTCTATCTTTGGTTTGGTAAACATGGCTCATCAACTGGCATCACCTGAAGCGTTAATGCGTTGCAAGGCTCTCAATAAGAATAAAGGCATTTGGTCATTGTCTTTCACTTTGATATTGTGTTCGAATGGAAATGGAAATCTATATTTTTTTTATATCGTTCGATTGACCTTACGAACAAAGGACCACACACATTTCTTAGCTAAAAGTGGTTTCGGTCAAATATGCTGAAATTCTTGTCGTTGTGAACAAGAGGCTCAATGGGCGACCTCCGAAAATGGACAGTTTTTGAGCTACGTTGTAAAAAGATAGTATGGATGATGGTGTGTACTTACTATGAGATTTGTTTAAACTGCATCGTAGTGGGGATATGGCTCAGTGGCAGAGCGTTCGTTTTGCATGTGAAACGCCCCGGGTTCAATCACTGGTGTCACCAGAATTTCTTTTATATAGCGTTCCTGTTTAATTACTATCATTTTTAAAACTGCATATATAATTTTACAACCATAATTATTATTAAACTAAAAAACTGCTACTGGATATATATCCTCTTGTCGCGGTCTATGCAGCGGCGGATCCAGGGGGGGGGGTCATTGGGGACCCCCGGGCTGGGTCTAGATCAACCACTGATAATTTTTCAAATCTCATTGATAAATTTAGGTCCTTTTCTACTCTCAGGAGGCTCAAAACTTGGCTGAGAGCGTCAATGCAGAAGACCGTCTAACTGGACTGGCACTTCTCCACGTTCACAAAAACATACCAATTCAAGTGGAGGAAGTCATAACTCGTTTCACGAGAAGACAAAAGAGAAAAATTGATTTTGTTATTTGATTAAATTTTTTTTTACGTAAAACAATAAAATACTATTTCTTTTTAATTTAGATTTATTATTATAATCGAATTGGAGCCTATCCTGACTGAACCTCAACTATGTGTGGCCAGGTACAGGTACAGGGCCACAATACGTATGTACACAAATCTTGAAATTGTTGGCATGTTATTGGGCTTATGGACCGGAACTCTTTTCATCGTTAAAATCGGGCTCATCAATTCTAGCTGATCGACGTAAAATCTGTAAAATATTTTGCAACTGTGCACCGTTTAAGCGATATGGCCTATTATAAAATTGCAAACCCTCCAACAGAACTCGTAGAACAAATCCGTTGGCTTCTAAATGATCATGACAGCAGCGAGCTGATTTGGGTTTATAAATATTTTTTATGATAAAGACATTAACTCTACACTCGACAGAAAGCGTACTTAGATTGTGTAACCCATAGCAAAACATACAAGAATTATTTGTGATCTGCTTTAAAACACTTAATTTCAAACAATCAGGATCACATTCTAATTCATCAATCTCGGCATTGACAGTTCGATTGCAATTAAGACATATGCGACAGTTATCTCGAGGTGGTAAGTTAACATCTTCACGATGACAAATTGCAATTTGACGCTTGAGCTCATTTTCATTTCCAGAAATGCTAACCATTGCTCGTGGCTGCAAACTAATATTTCATATATAACAGTTTGCTCTTCGCCTAAACATGTCTGGATTTTTAACAACCAAAAGTCAGATGCTTGTTATAGAATTTCTTCTATTGTTAACTAATACAATACTAAAGTTGTAACAAATAAACACACAAGTCGTTATTAAAATGTTTACAAATGTCAAAACATTTAATTTTAGACAGGTTATGGGCCTACTATTATTTTTTAATTTATTCTAAAATTCAAATAACGTAGAATTTTCGTTTAGACAAATATAAGATAACCACTGGAAAAAAAGCCTGTGTGTGCTTCTGCAAATGTATTTTGTGAATAATAATGATAGTAATAATGATCATTTTCTTTACATTTTTAGTTTAATAATAATTATGGTTGTAAAATTATATATGCAGTTTTAAAAATGATAGTAATTAAATAGGAATGGTATATAAAAAAAATTCTGGTGATACCAGTGATCGAACCCGGGGCGTTTCACATGCAAAACGAACGCTCTGCCACTGAGCCATATCCCCACTATGATGCAGTTTAAACAAATCTCATAGTAAATACACACCATCATCCATACTATCTTTTTACAATGTAACTCAAAAACTGTCCATTTTCGGAGGTCGCCCATTGAGGCTCTTGTTCACAATGACAAGAAGTACAACATATTCGAATTTCAGCTTATTTGACCGAAACCACTTTTACCTAAGAAATGTGTGTGGTCCTTTGTACATCACAAATCATTTAAAATTATGAAACCAAATTGATGAAGCAGTTAGCTGGAAGTCTAGGCAAACAGATGTCCCATCGGTGCTACCATCTTATACTATATGGGTGCGGGCGCAAATGTCACAATGGAAAATCGTGAAAAAGTCGATTTTTTCCATTGGCACCTAGTGTTTCTTTTGACATCATTCGAAAGAAAATTGAATTTTAGGGTGAGTTACTTAAGCATTCTCTATACCTAACATCATCTCCGATTGAGTTATTCAATAAAAATCAAGAAATACCGTATCTTGCCAAGATATTGCTTGGTTTTTCAAGTATGCCATGGAAACAAATTACAATTCTAACAATTTACTTAAAAATATGTATGCATATCTTGAGCTATTGGCATTTTTTTAGTAGGCTTTGGAAAAAATGCCAAATGTCAAACCTAACCACTACTGTGTCATTGTTATCTTATTGTTTTAATTAATTCGTGCAATTTTCATTATGGAACATTATCTGAATGATGTTGTCTTTGATTTGTTTGTAATTTATGGTGAAAATAACAAAATAGTTGACAGAACATACCGCATGTTCATTTTCAAGTATCCACATCTACCGCAAATGACAAAAGGTAAACTTATTAGGCTTAAAAATATTTTTTTTTTAATTACAAATATGTATGCATATCTTGAATTATTGGCAGTTTTTGTAGTAGGCTTTGAAAAAAATGCCAAATGTCAAACCTAGCCATTACTGCGTCATTGTTATTTTATTGTTTCAATTAATTTGTGCAATTTTCATTATGGAACATTATCTGAATGATGTTGTCTTTGATTTGTTTGTAATTTATGGTGAAAATAACAGAATAGTTGACGGAACATGCTGCGCGTTTATTTTCAAGTATCCACATCTACCGCAAATGACAAAAGGTAAACTTGTTAGGCTTAAAAATAATTTTTTTGATCATGGGAAGGTAGCCTCTTTCTCTTGTGAGAAGTAACAGGAATTGAAGATATTGAAATTAACGCCCTAGGATATTTTCAAGCATATATAATAATAATAATAGTCTTTATTAAAAAAAAAGAAACTACACAAATATAGGTGATGATGCTTGACAAGCTATTCTTACACATAACCTATACAATGTAACAAAATTTGTAACTATATTAGGCATACAAAAATATAAAATACCCCTACATACCTTAATATAATATGAACAGCGCCGTAATCTCCAACAGGTCATCCAGTCGATGCCCCCATGTGCGCGTTGCCTAGTGCTACAACCCGTAGACGGGGACATCGACCAGCGACCCAAGGAAGAACCAGCCACTGTTATAACCTAAACAAAGAGAAATAAAAAGAAAAACAACTGTTCTCGATACCTACGCTATTACGTGACTGTCACTATCATTTAAACTGTCAAAAATGATTGTATGTAATAATGCTTTAATTTACGTTTGAAGGCAGCACAACTTAAGCTTTTAAATTCTGTATTGATTTGGTTGTATTATTTAATGGAATTATAGGAGAATGATCGGCGCAAGGTGGACATAAGATATCTTGGTATATTCAAATCACGGTTAGACCTAACATTAACGGGGTGTAAGTTGAACGGATATGATATTCTTGAGCGGAGGTAAGAGGGTTCGTCACGGAGTATTAAACGATAAACAAAGTTTAATAGGTATAGCTCTCAAATTTGGCTCATAGGCAGCCAATTAAGAATTTTTAAATTCACAGATATTCTATCATATTTTCTTAATCCAAAAACCAAACGACAACATGTGTTTTGAACTTTTTGTATACGATATCGGTTAATTGAATCGACACAATAAGGGCCATAAACAAAATCAGCATAATTAAATAAAGACAGCACATAAATTCTTCCTTAAATTAAAGCTTAAAATATGTTTGTTAGCATAAAGCAGTTTAAGAGCGCAATATGATTTACTTATCAAACTGCTAACGTGTACCTCAAATCTTAAATGCGGATCACAAATAATAGCCAGATTTTTATGTTTCAAACTGTTTTACTGTAGTTATCCGTATTTCATCCACACCTCATAATCCTGATAGCAGCCATTCTGTTCTGATGCCTCCATCAACAGACCCTCAACCCACCACCACTCTCCCACCCACAGACAGCTTTCGTATAAATAACACTTCGTCAGATACTGCCAGCGAGTTCGCTCTAAGGAGTAGGCAGATTGAGGCCTTAGAGACGGATCGTGGTGAGATCTGGGGAGTAGGCAGATTGAGACCCCGAAATCGAACCAGTTCCACGAACTCCTAGCAATATATTGTCATAATGCCAGATTTCCGGAAAAGTGGAGAACAATGATCATTATAATCAGCATGATTCATTAGTCTAATAATTTTTTTTTGTAAAATAAATAGTCTGCTGGCTTCACTATCAGTGCCCCAAAACATGATTGCATAGGATAACTGACTTTGCACATATGCAAAATAAAATGCTTTGCATGATGTAAAGCTGACAAAATTTCTAATATTTAATAAGGCGAAACTTGCGCTGTTAAGTTTGACGCTATTGAATTAATATGGTTTTTCCATCTACAGTTTTCATTAAGCAATACACTGAGAAATTTTGTGTTCAATTCTTGTTTAATAGAAGTACCATTATGTTTAACAAGGAGGCTAGAATTTATTTTATTGGTGTAGTTTTTGAAATATATAAAATAAGTTTTAGAAGTATTGAACATGATTTGGTCATTTACCTGGCACCAGTTAGACATAATTTGTACAGCAGAGTTTGCTAGTGCAATCGCCTGATCGATATTTCCCTCGGATATTTATTGACACATCATTCGCCTATTGACACAAATTTAATGTTAGGAGAGAGGGTAAAAGATTCTTTTAAATAAAAAATAATAATAATAATAAACACCACAGAAATTAGACAACCTCCAATTCCAGAAGCCAGGGCTTATGCGGAAGGGGGTTACACATTGAAGAAACGCGGACATACAACCATTTCCTCCGACAGTGCCAGTGCCGGAGCCAGGATTCGAACCTGGTGGTGCGATACCCGTGTGATTAATCGCGATTGCCACCTCGCGCCTTAACCCACTCTGCTATCGACCGACCAATCATTGCAATATATTAGAAAAAGTAGTGGAGTTAATATTGCCCCTTGGGGGGCACCCCTAGTTATAGTCTTCTTCTCGGATAAGTAAGAGTTATTCACAGTAGGCCCATTTATATCTTTTATTTCGACAACCTGTGATCTGTAGGATAAAACGGACTGTATCCAAGATTTGGCAAGGCCTGTTACGCCATAGGATTCTAGCTTATCAAGCAATATTGAGTGATTCAACAGGTCAAAGGCCTTTGAAAAATCGAAAAATATGCCTAGAGTGCACAAACCATTATCCAGAAAGTCTAAAATTTCAGTCAAGAAATTGTATACCGCAGTGGTGGTCGACCTATTTTCTCTAAAACCATGTTGGGATTCACTAAATAATTTAGAATTATTAAGATACAATACTAGCCTAATGTACATGGCCTTCTCAAAATTTTTCGAAAATATTGATAGTAGAGAAATAGGTCTATAATTGTCGACCTAATTTGTTTTTCCTTTTTTATGTATGGGCGCAACTTGGCTGTTTTTTGTATTGTAGGGAATGTACCCTGTTTAAACAATTGGTTTATCAGATAAGTTAAAGGTGTTTAAAAGGTGGCCTATAATGTCTTGTCACGTTTCTTTTGTGATCATTTAATAAAACCATGTATTTAACGAGCAACAATTATATTTAAAATTGTAATTTACAGATCTCTATCTATTTAGCAATGCCACTCATATAATTTCCTGTATGTACGATAGTTTCTCTTAGGCAAATTGGTTTACGTCCTCTCTCACATATTTCAGAAGAGAAACATTTAGTGTATGCTTTGGCTTTGGAATGATAAAATTGTTACAATCAAAAAGCGAACAATATGTTTTATTGTTGTTTTAAGCACCATTAGATAATATTATTAACAGTAGGAGCTGTCGTAGAGAATTTCTAATTGGTTCAACAGCGTCAATGTATCATTGGTTGCCTATAATTTACGGCTACGTCTCTTCTGCCATCATTTGATAAAACCATGTAGGTATTTAATGAATGAGTATGATATTTAAAATTGCAATTTACAGATCTTTATCTATTTAGCAATGCCACTGATACAATTTTCTGTACGTATGATTGTTTCTTATAGTGGTTGTACTATAAATAAAAAGATAAAATAGACAATAATTCTTTTTATTCAATCTATGTATATATCAGTATGTCAAATCAAATATTTTATATTTCCATAATAATAAATTCTTTTTTTTTTAATACATTTATTTAACGTCGGCCTATTTCCGCTACTGAGGCCTAACACCGACGCCTGTAGACGAGCTACCCCCAACCAGGAATTTTGCCGAACCTCTACCCTTAAGAAGAGTAGGGATCTTTTACTTGCCTAACATTTAATAGACAAGGGACCGACGGCTTTACATCCCCTCCGAAGCATGGTATATCCCCTATACAACCCTCGCCTAAGGTTGTGTAGCTTCCACGCATACACTGATATACAAGCCGCTGGAAGATGTGTGGGGCGAGGACGCGGTCTTCGTTTTAACGGTCACCCATCTAAGTACTAACTGCGCCTTACATTACTTTACATCGCATATCGAAGTATGTACATAGTAAAGACGCACCCACACTCGCCCCCATAAATTCTTTTGTTTCTTTTCTTTTCCTAGTTACAGAACCCCCAGAATATAATTTTTAGTTGGTCATCAAGTGGCTAATACACGTTAGATAGGAGTGTATGCCACAGATATTCCCCTGCAATAGAAAAAAATCAATATGCCAAAGAATTAATATTGAAATGTACTTTTTGAAGGTGGATTTGACAGGAGAATCGGTAATACCATCTAAGAAGTACGCAGGCTTGACTCTGTCAAGGCTGATAGTAAAGTGCTTTCTACGTTTAAGGACCATAATAATTTTGTCACACGAGAAACTACGAAAAAAGTCCTTCGTACAAAGGTGCGAAAGATGGTTTCAGTCTGTTCTGATGAATGAAAATATATTTACTAGAAGTGATGTCAGGTGAAATTTGAATTAGGAGATCTAAAATGCAAATTATCGAAATAGGTTTGTAATTTAGTAATGAAAAGCGAGACCTGAGTATCGGTATATGTGACTTGATAAAATAATCGCCAGGGAGACGCAAGGTTTGTCTGTAAATGATCTCCACAGATGAGCAAAGTAAGCCATCTTCCCCATAAGCCTCTGGCTTCTGGAATTGGGGATTGTCTAATTTTCTGTGGTGTTTATTATTATTATTATCTTTAAGCATGGTATGTAAACCCAATAATTGGCAATTCATGATAAAGTCGAGGTAAGAATTCAAGCGATGCACGTCACAAGTGATCTCATTAAAGAAATTTTAATACTAACATAATTTTTAATCATTAATTACGTTAAAAAGAGTAATTCTTGACGCCCAGTTATTAAGCTTTTTTTAGAAATAGGTACAGTTTAATGGGGCTTCATGATTCTTAGCAGTATTGTCTTATTTATAGAATCGATCTGTGACGTGCATCGCTTGAATTCTTGCCTCGACTATACCACTGAATCATATTAGCCCTAGCTAACAATGTAGTCTTCAGGGTTCTATGGAATCTTTCAACTATACCATGGCTTTGTGGATATGTTGTCATGTGAATCCAATGACATTCTAAAAATTTGAAAAATTCGCGAAATAAATTTGATTCGAACTGGACATCTTCATCTGTCGTGACCGTTAATGGAACGCCAAAATGACAGATAAAATTTTGAAATAACGTTTTGGCAAGAATGCCTCGTAAGGAGTACCCTTTTGACCAGCTTGTGAATCGTTCGACGGCAGTTAGTATCTAAGGACACCCATTGGAAGGTGATAAGGGTCCAACGAGGTCTATGTGGATGTGTTTAAAACGCCCCTTCTGACATCAAAATCTGAAATAAGTGTTTTTGCCCATAAGGTACAGTCCGAATTCATTTTGGGCCAGAGATAGTTAGAAGTTTTTTAGTGGGGCAAATGCCTGGATGTGTTAAATTATGAAAGACATCAAATACTGCACGTCATAAAGACTTTGGTTCGAAAGGTCGACATTTAGAGTTAGATGCATCACATCAAATTTAATCGGTGGGGATTGTGGGTTGTTGTAAAGAATACTGGGCTTTACTGTTTGGGTTGGATTGTTCTGTAATTAAAAATAAAAGTTTACAATCGTTTGATTGGGCATCTTTCAAAAGCTGTATATTGAAACGGTCTGAATTTACAGAGGAAATGAAGGTAGGGTAAAAGTAGAATGGGATTGGATTAAAGAAATGGCCAGTCTGATGTGGCATCTTTGTGTGAAAAGAGCCCTAATCAATGGCTTGTAATCAGTAAAACAGGTAAAAATGCGGCCTTCTAATAAATGCCTAAAATGTTTGATTGAAGTATAAAGTGAAGCAGTTGTGTGTCAAAAGTGGAATAACATTTTTGAGTATCGTTTAATTTATGGGAAAAGAAAACGAAAGGGGTAGTAAATTAGCAGATTTTTGTTCTAGAACTGAGCTAATAGACACATTTGAGCAATTTACAGATAATTTAAGGGTGACGTTATCATTGTAGTTTGGATGACATAAAACTATCGCTTTCACTATAGCTTGCTTAGCTTTGAGAAAACTTATCAGTGCAATCTGTTGGGCAAAAACTTATGTCTTTAATTTTATCGTGGACTAATATAGTACTAGAAATATGTAAAGGAGTTAAAATTTCATGAAAGTGAGGTATACAACGATGGTAGTAGTTGATTATACCTATAAAATGCTGAAGTTGTTCAAGGGTTGACGATTTGGGAAAATTGTGTTGTTTAAGGGTTGACGATTTGGGAAACTTGTCAATAATGTCAATGCTTTCACTGGTATGAGAAATGCCGTCGATGGAAATTGATAGCCAAGATAATCTAAAGATGGCATGCCAAAAACGCATTTAGATGGCTTAATGTTGATATCATAGTCTTTGAGGCGTTTAAAAACAATACGTAAATGCGATAAATGTTCATTTTGTTTTTACTAGCAATCAAAATGTCTAAAAAATAAAGATGAATGGTAAATCTTTAACAACTTCATTCATAAATCGTTGGAAGTTTTGTCGAGCATTTCGGACTCCAAAGGGCATTCTAAGAAAATTAAAGAGACCGAAAGGGGTAAGTTATTGCTGTTTTATAAGCGTCCTCTTTTGCAATTAGTATCTGATGATATGCACAGACTAGATTGATTTTTTTAAAATTATTACAAGCAAAAAGCGAACAATATGTTTTATTCTTGTTTTAAGCTCTATATATTTAGCAATGTCACTCAGACAATTTCCTGTACGTACGACAATTTTTCCTAGGCAAATTGGTTTACGTCTTCTCTCACATATTTCAGGAGAGAAAAATTTAGTGCTTTTTCTTTGTTATTATAAAATTATTGTTACAAGTAAAAAAGCAAACAATATGTTTTTATTATTAACAGTAGGAACTATCATAGGGAATTTCTAATTGGTTCAACAGCGTTCATAATTTGCTGCCGCGTCTCTTCTGTCATCATTTAATAAAATCCTGTATTTAATGAACAGCTATGATATTTAAAAGTGCAATTTACAGATCTCTATATATTTAGCAATGCTACTCATACAATTTGCTGTACGTACGATAATTTCTCCAAGGCAAATTGGTTTACGTCTTCTCTTACATATTTCAGGAGAGGAAAATTTTGTGTTTTTTCTATGTATTTATAAAATTGTTACAACAAAAAGCAAACAATATGTTTACATAATATTATTAAAAGTATAGTCCGGGAGGCAGTAACATTTTTGACTAGTAGCATTAGTAATCGTAGTCGGGTTTGATAGGGGGCGGGCACGGGAATTGATAATAAAAGTTCAAAATGAAGTGGCATTAGTAATCGTGAAACTTATATGTATACATTATTTAGAATTACTTAGGCACATTTAAATTTGTCAGTCGCTATTCTGAGACTGGAGCCGTCGTCAGCTGTGAGAGAAGATGCACGTAAAAGCTTGATTATTAAATGGCATTAGTAATACTGAAATTTTTATAGGTGATAACGAACACCATGAGACACCTAAAAATGAATGTCAGTCGTAGCGGCAACTATGGAAATTCCGTCAGCTATGCTTCGAAGCGGCATCTTTGATGGTCCAGCTGACAGGTTTTCCATCACTGTAGCGTTGGCTGACATTCAAATTCATGTTTATCAGTGTGTTAAATATAACATACATTAATTTCAGCAGTACTAAAGTCAATTTACATGAAATAATACCAATAAATTGCCGATATGCAGAATAAACTTCATGAACATTGCAAGTTGTTTTTTTTTTGTCAACGATTTTTCAATTAAGTACATTTCAAATGAAAAAGTTTGATTCATTCATAGTACAGGAATAATATGAAAATTCTTATTCATCTTCAGAGCTCTCGCTTTTTCTCTCGGAACTGTTATCACTTTCATCTTCTGAACTTTCATCACTGGACCTTTCAATGGGTTCATTCTCGTGTAAGCTTCCCTCATTTTCTGTGAAATTATAAAAACTAGTTATAAATTATTGTACCTAACGTATTCATGAATATAAAAATACTCAAGTAAAATACCCGTAAAATCTTCGTTGGAAACTGTTCTGTTATGCTATCTAACGTAGATGGTAATTGCTCACCTTCGAAACATTTGAATGTCAAGTGTTCATCTTCTTCTTTCCATCCGCATTCAATTGGTGAATGGAGAGATGGAACTGTTTTATGAGCACGAGTTCATAATTCTGCTATATATTTAGTCCTTAAATAATGTTGATAGAGATCTGTTGTACATGGCGGTAGCATGGAATCTTCGAAATTACGTGTCAGTTTCAGAAGATCATCGTTATTGCCTACTTTATACGTCTGCATAAAAGTTGCGACTTGTATTAAATTAACATCGTTAATTCTTGGAAAGCCATAGGTGAGACAGATGAATTCTTGTATTACTTTAAAGTTATTCTCTATATCATTTGGTGTTATCACAGCGGAAATTTTAATGAAAGCTCTTACATATGTTGGAGATTGTCGTAATATTTTCAATGGTTTTATCTTTCCTCTCTTATAAAATGAGGGATTATAATCGCACCTAGTCAATGCATGAAAGGCTGGTAACGCCAAAGCTAGGTCATATCCTA
The DNA here is from genome assembly GCA_963675555.1 of Leptura quadrifasciata. Taxonomy (NCBI): domain Eukaryota; kingdom Metazoa; phylum Arthropoda; class Insecta; order Coleoptera; family Cerambycidae; genus Leptura; species Leptura quadrifasciata. The sequence goes on along the minus strand of OY776682.1, from coordinate 4,197,631 downwards.
AATGATTGTATAATTTAGATATATCTATGTACCTTTCTGAATTTTCACTACCAACAACCACCCTAATTTGACAATCCTTTGGTGCATACTGCATGTTGCATGTTGAATTGAGAAATTTTTGTTAAACGTACCCCATTTGGGTAACGAACAACGTGAACTTTTCATCAAAGAATACTCAGAAGATGAACTGAGGTTCGAAAAAGCAATAAAAAAAATACCGTTCTTAGTTTCGCAGATGCAGTGCAAAAACGAAAAATGCCCCTTGCTGGAAAATTAGTAGAAGTTAAAATGCGACGAGATTTATTTGGTCAATTATTGCGACTGTTGTTCGAATAAACTCTGGATATTGATAAAGTATTATCATATCCACTTACTCCCATTCCTTTGTCATTATGTCATATTGACGGGATAATATGTCGAACAGATAAATCTACTTTATTATGAGCATTAGAGAAAGAGATTGAAAGTTTGGAACCAGACAGATGTGACGTGATAATTTATGACCGATTTTTAGTCTTGCATTCCATTAAAGAAATTCCTCTCACCTTCGACAAGATATCGAAGAAGTTACTTCAAATATATACCAAGAGTAGTGCATCAACCATCATAATAACGTTTGATCGTTGGGTGTATCCTTCAATAAAGGATAATGAACATTATTACAAGGTAGAGTAAGAGGAAATCTGTTCAGGATTACTGGACCAGATCAAGTAAGGCCATCTAATTTTACGAACGAACTGAAAAATGTTTATTTTAAAGAAGCGTTGGTAAAATTCTTGACTGATGATTGGCAGAATGATTACATGGTACCATTTTTAACCGGAAAAAACTATTTGTCAACTATAAAGAATGTTACAAGTATGAAGTAATAGATGGCAAGACTATGAGAAATTTAGATGAGGAGTTGACATGTTATGAACGTCAAGAGGCCGATACAAAAATAGTATTTCAGTATGTAAACTACCCGCCGGTGTCCACGTAACCATTCGATGTTCAGATACAGACGTCATGATCATAATGCTAGGCAACATGCAGTATGCACCAAAGGATTGTCAAATTAGTATGTTTGTTGGTAGTGAAAATTCAGGAAGGTATATAGATATATCTAAATTATACAATCATTTAGGATATGACCTATCTTTGGCGTTACCAGCCTTTCATGCATTGACTAGGTGCGATTATAATCCCTCATTTTATAAGAGAGGAAAGATAAAACCATTGAAAATATTACGACAATCTCCAACATATGTCAGAGCTTTCATTAAAATTTCTGCTGTGATAACACCAAATGATATAGAGAATAACTTTAAAATAATACAAAAATTCATCTGTTGCATGTATGGCTTTCCAAGGATTAACGATGTTAATTTAATACGAGTTGCAACTTTTATGCAGACGTATAAAGTAAGTAAAAGCGATGATCTTCTGAAATTGACATGTAATTTCGAAGGTTCCATGCTACCGCCATGTACAACAGAGTTATATCAACATTATTTAAGGACTAAATATATAGCAAAGTTATGAACTCGTGCTCATAAAACAGTTCCATCTCTCCATTCACCAACTGAATGCGGATGGAAACAAGAAGATGGACACTTGACATTCAAATGTTTCGAAGGTGAACAATTACTATCTATGTTAGATAGCATAACAGTTTCCAACGAAGATTTTACATTCATGAATACGTTAGGTACACTAATTTATAACTAGTTTTTATAATTTGACAGAAAATGAGGAAAGCTTACACGAGAATGAACCCATTGAAAGTTCCAGAGACGAGAGTTCAGAAGACGAAAGTGATAACAGTTCCGAGGGACAAAGCGAGAGTTCTGAAGATGAATAAGAATTTTCATATTATTCCTGTACTATGAATGAATCAAACTTTTTCATTGGAAATATACTTAATTGAAAAATTGTTGACAAAAAAAAACAACTTGCTATGTTCGTGAAGTTACAAACGATATTATTTCATGTAAATTGACTTTAGTACTGCTGAAATTAATGTACGTTATATTTAACACACTGATAAATATGGAATTGAACGTCAGCCAACGCTACAGTGATGGAAAACCCGTCAGCTGGGCCATCAAAGATGCCGCTTCGAAGCATAGCTGACGGAATTTCCATAGTTGCCGCTACGACTGACGTTCATTTTTAGGTGTCTCATGGTGTTCGTTATCACCTATAAAAATTTCAGTATTACTAATTTATTTATTATTTATTAGCCGTTACTCGAGTCCGAGTATAAAAATGTTACAGTCGATAGATTGTGTACAATAAAAAACAAGTAAAAGGTGTAGTCTATTGTAATTCCCATTCATCTACGGTGCACACGACTATGGCTATAGAGGCCAATTCGGGAGAGCACATGTCGACCGCAGTCAGGACAAACATAGACCTGGTTAGGTCTTGGATTCGGCCTTCTTGCAGCAACATTTCCTTGATAGCTGGCCACAACCCCTCGCCATTCGGTTCTGTCCGCTGCAAGTTGTTCCCAGTTGTTCTCCTGAGTACTTCCACGTTTGATATGTGATGGAACCAACGGATTTTCATCATACTTCTGAGGTGTCTTTGCTGAAAATGTTCTAATTCTTTCACATGACGACGGTAAGTAACCCAGCTTTCACATCCATATAGTAGTGTTGGAATGATAACTGCTCTGTAGACAGCCATTTTCGTTGACAAAGCAATGTCGTGGTTGTCAAATACTCTCTCTCTAAGTCCCCAGAGTGCTCTAGATGCGGCATTAATTCTATTGCGAATCTCGCTGTCCATGTTTGCTTTGTCATTAACAACGTTGCCTAAGTAATTGAACTGATCCACCACTTCAAGAGAATTTCCGTTAAGTGTAATGTCTATTTGGTTCACTTGATGAGGAGTTGACATAATCTTAGTCTTTCCAATGTTGATTTTAAGTCCCAAGGAATCATAGCTCTGGGCATACACATCTAAAAGTTCACAAATGAATCGTGTGCGTGTCTTCGTGAAAGCTCTAAGGCGCCCTATGTTAAAGAGACCGCCATCAAAACGGTATCTGAGACCTATTCCTCTGACTGTCAGTTTGTTGTCAACAATAATTGTTAGAGCAGTGGTAAACAAATTAAAGAGTAGGGGTGCCAGGACACATCCCTGCCTAACTCCAGTGAGGGTTTGGAAAGGTTCGGTTGCCTCATTATTATACATAACCTGGGCGTTGTTGTTTGTATGTAGACTGCGACATACTTCCACAAATTTTCTAGGGATACCTAAGCGGAACATAATTTTCCAGAGCACTTCCCTATCCACCGAGTCAAACGCCTTGGTTAAATCAATGAAGGCCATGTGAATTTCTCCTTGATGTTCGAGTGCTTTTTCTTGAAGCTGTTTAAGTGTGAAGATTAAATCCGATGTGCCTCGGTTTGGTCTAAAGCCACTCTGTGTTTCAGGAAGTAACTTTTCCATAACAGGTGTTAGCCTATTTGCCATCGCTTTAGTGAGTATCTTCCCTCCAACAGCCAGGAGAGCTATACCCCTGTAATTTCCACAGTCCGCAGCGCTTCCTTTGTTTTTGAAGAGGTTGATTAAAAGTGTATCACGAAACTCCTGCGGAGCTTGACCACTTTCCCACACGACATCAAACAGTTTTTTGAGGTAGGGTATGAGCTCTGACGACACAACTTTAAAGATCTCAGCTGGGAGTGAGTCGGCGCCGGGAGATTTGTTATTTTTTAGCTGCCCAATGGCGGTTAAGATCTCTTCCGTTGTTAGTGGTTTATCTAAGTCTTCGAAGGTGTCATATTGAGGGATAAGATTTATAATATCGTGATCGGCTTGACTTTGCTGGTTAAGAATGTTAGAGTAGTGTTCTTTCCATCGGGCTCTTATTTCCTGGTCTTCTTTGAGGAGATTTCCATTTAAATCATTAATAGGGCACATATTTTTCCGACTGGGGCCGTACACTGCTTTTACTCCTTGAAAGAAATTCCTGTAGTCGTGTGAGTCGGCGTACCTTTGAATTTCTCTGGCCTTGCTTGCCCACCACTCGTTCTTTATTCTTCTGATTTCGCGTTGCGTTTCATACTTAGATTGGGTAAAAGCTTCTGCTTTTGATAAGTCGTTGGGGTGGTTGATAGCGTTTTGGAAGGCAATATGTTTGCGGTCAAGAAGTTCTAATGTTCTAAGTACTAATGCCACTTAATAATCAAGCTTTTACGTGCATCTTCTCTCGCAGCTGACGACGACTCCAGTCTCAGAATAGCGAGTAGCGACTGACAAATTTAAATGTGCCTAAGTAATTCTAAATAATGTATACATATAAGTTTCACGATTACTAATGCCACTTCATTTTGAACTTTTATTATTAACTCCCGCGCCCGCCCCCTATCAAACCCTACGCTTTACTTTACTTTGTACCATACCTAAGCTCATGATTAAATTACATTTCACGATTACTAATGCTACTAGTCAAAAATGTTGCTGTCTCTCGGGCTAGTAGGAATGTCTTAGGGAATTTCTAATTGGTTCAACAGCGTTCATGTATAATTGGTTGCATATGATTTGCGGTCACGTCTTTTCTGTAAGCATTTAATAAAACCATGTATTTAACGAACAACTATGATATTTAAAAGTGCAGTTTACAGATCTCTGTATATTTAGCAAAGCCTCGCATACAATTTCCTGTATGTACGATAATTTCTCTTAGGCAAATTGGTTTACGCCTTTCAGGAGAGTAAAATTTAGTGTTTTTTCCTTTGTAATTATAACATTGGTGCAAGCAAACAATGTGTTTTATTGTCATTTTAAGCACCATTAGATAATATTATTAACATTAGGACTATCCTAGGGTATTTCTAATTGGTTCAACAGCGTTCATGTATAATTGGTTGCCTATGATTTGCGACCCATGTCCTTTCTGTGAGCATTTAATGAAACCATGTATTTAAGGAACAACTATGATATTTAAAAGTGCAGTTTACAGATTTCTATATATTTAGCAATGCCACTCACAATTTCCCGTACGATAGTTTTTATTAGGCAAATTGGTTTACGTCTTTCTCTCATATTTTAGAAGAGAAAAATTTAGTGTATGCTTTGGATTTGGAATTGTACAATTGTTACAAGCAAAAAACGAACAATATGTTTTATTGTTGTTTTAAGCACCATTAGATAATTTATTAACAGTAGCAATTATCATGCCATCTAACCACGAAATCTAAATTAAACATCTTTCTAAATGCCATCTTTAGTAATAGCTCTGATTCATGTTGTTTAGATAGTAATATATTTTGTACAGAAAGTGAGAAGTCCTCTTACTTCCTGATTTAGCATAAGCAGGGACAGTGTAGATAAGACAGATCCCTATATAAGTTGCACTGCTTCGTTCGGTTCGGAAATATAATTATCTTCCGCTCCCACAGATGTCAGGAGCAGGTAGCGCGATTTGAAGATATGCAAGCTTTGGATTTACAAATTTATGACGAACAGAAATGCATAATAAAGAATTGTAGTATTTTTACTGTTTTCATTTTAAGTACCGCAAAATGCATAACTAAGGTTTGAGCTAGACGGTCAAACGATAAATTGGAATATTGCTCTCTATGGATTTTCAAAGTTGCGATTGGAAAACATGTCATAAAAGCTGAATACATCAGTTTGTACACAAAGTAAGAAAATACTTTATGATTTTATACTATCGCTCAAATGGCCTTTAATTTATTTTCAAAAATAAAAATAAGTAATATCTGAATCGATTTTACTTTTTAACATTTTGTCTTTATAACATTTTTATAGCCTTCTTTTATTTGTTTAGACAAAAGAATATTAGATAGTGCAACAAATTTTGTCTTATTCTGAAATGTACCTATTAATTTTGTGGCGACAGAAACAATTCATTTATGCTTGTCTTAAGTACGTTTTTGTTTGATTTTTCGCAACTATTGTGTCAAAGCAGGTACTACTTTTAGTGAAAATTTGCCTGAAAACAAAATAATTTCTTAAGTAAGTTATGGATGGTATCAGTGGCGGCCCGTAGGGGCCCGCCCCTCCCATGAACATAAATATATTTGGTATTTTATACTTTTAAGCCTTAACCGACATTTCGAAGACAATATTATTTTAAATAAAACTTTTAATTTAAGGCCGTTTGACCTTGAAAAATTTGAAATTTTCGCCTGCGGCGCATTTTTTTACCCTACAATCTTCGATGGGCCCCTCATGTCGAAATTCTGGGACAGCCATTGGATGCTGTAAAATGGCTGGCTTTTATCTTTTGTCTTTTTTAAAGTAATTTCTCATTTATGTGAATGGGATTTTCTTTAGCCAACAATGCTTTGCATTCAACATTATGTAGAATGCACCCACCTAAAATTAACCCAGCAAACATTTTGGTTTAATTTAACGTCTAGACTACCTAAATTATGTATAATAAATTTAGTCGCAAAATTAGATTTAACCACATTTAAGTAAAATATACGTTGACGCGATGTGGACCTGACATAAGTGGAGAATAAGACGACGTCGAACTTTGGTTACATTGACCAAAATAGGTAGAATTACATCTAAATCCACATTGTAGTAGCTCAGTACGTTTGGTTAGTAATACCTGTCTAGGGAAATTTGACGTCCGTTTAACGTCAATTCGACGTTGATTTAACTAGCTTTAGGTAGAAACTACCAACATATCTGCAGATGACGTGTGACTCCAAGTGCACAAAAAGGATAATTTTATACTTATTTGGTATTTTTATCTATAACCAGTAGAAATATTGTTGGAAGTCACCAACACAACTAAAACATATACCTTAAAGTTTACGAACGACATGTTAGTTAATTTTACTTATTTAAAGAATTATTAAGTTTCTTAAAAAATTTACCTATAGGTAAATATAACGTATTTAAGTAACCCTATTTTTGAAAATGTTACCTATTGGTAAATTTAACCTATTAAGTGTAAATTTTTATTTGACGTGCGTTAACAAGTGAATTAGAGTGAATAGTGTGTCGAAAGTGAAGAGGAACTCTTCGTAAGAGGCAAATATATTTATACGATTTATTGTTTTTCGCGCTCATTTCTCTATCTACATCACGAGTGAATCAAGTTTACGACTGAAATGGTTTTTTAAAATGGCCGAAATTCTCAAGAATAATGACGATAATAACTAAACAACCTAATTGTTAAAATAACCCGAATAATATAAATTTTACAAATAGGTTATGTATGGCTAGTTTTTAGATTGGTGGTTTATAGTCAAATTTACTTTGTGGTAGATTTTCCATGTAATTGCTACAAAGAAGTTAATTATTATTTCTTCAGGATGACTTTTAGGTCAACTAAATGAGTAATTGACTAATTGGTTGAAATTAGGTAGATAAACAAGGTAGAATTTTTCTACGACATAATATTACTTTAAAGGAAAGTAAATGAAGCCATCAAATATGTTACTAGGGAGGTATAAAATTACGTAGGATTTCCAACCAAATTATACCTAGTAAGACATTCTGCTATAAAGACGATTTTTAGTTGCGAAAAAGATAGATTTTTACCTGATTATGGTACCTAATTTTACTTTAAAGGAAATTTACCCATGGGGTAATTTTTGGTAGTTTTTTTAGTAGTTTTCCCTTTCTGATTTGGTTAAAGTTACTTTTAAGCAGATTTGTGTATGAGGTAGATTTCTTGGTATAATTTACCTAAATTTAAATGTAAATTAGAACCATTTAGTAAATTTAAATCGGAGGTTTCTTTTTCTAGTCAATTTTACGTAATGAGTTCCTTAATAAGTAAATTCGACTTTTACCAAGTCGAGTTATAGTTAATTTTATAGAAAATGTTTGCTGGGTTCTCTTAATTCGTCAACGTAGTCTCGTGCGGTAAACTTTTTCTTTTAAATTTCCCCACAAAAAATCTAAAGGTGTTAGATCTGACGAACGTGGTGGCCAATGAATAAAAGGGCTACTTCGTCCTATTCATCTGTTTGGAAAATTATCATTAAGTCATCTAGGCACAACCACCGAATAATGTATGGAAGCACCATCACCGTATATACAGAGTGTGTTCATCACTACGTGACAAAGTTTTGAAGGGGATTTTTTTTGGGAGAGGTCGTTTGGTAAATTAGATAAAATTCACGATTTTCAATAAAAATTATATTTATTAACTTCACATTAAAAAGAATATTTGAAACAAAATTAAAACAGACTGAAAACACCATAAACTAAATTAATTATTATACATCATTAAACTGATTTAAAACAATCATATTTGTGTTATTTTGGCCAGTGATTTTTTCAGTCACTGTCAACTGGCGTAGCTACAGAAGGGGGGGAGGGGGGGTTAGCAAGAGGGAACATCTCGCTCCAATTTTATTGACTATTATTTATTACGTTTTATTTTTTCTATATATCAAATTGGTATTCAGTTCAATCTAATTTGTTTGCATCCAAGAGATCATTTACAATATATAGGACATGTCAAAATATATCTGAATATCAGATAAAATATAAGAAATGCACAATAAATAAATACAATGATACATAATAAATTACATTATATATTAGCCAGTTGGTAACACATCTGACTACCTACTATTTTTACTTGTTTAATTGGAAATATGGGTGCTTATTTTTAACTACAAACAGGTTTAAATTTAATAAAGATATACATGGTGCAAAAACTATAGATATATTTTATTAAATTTACACACCAACAATCACGTACCACGTACCATGGGATTAATTAAAACTAAATACTTTTATAACTAGTTTAATGGCTTTTTGATAAAATACTATTAAATTATAAGTACTATGTAATTCTAGAAAAAAATAAATGCTGTGTTTAGTTTTAATACCTACATAAAAGAACTTGTTCTTTTGGTTTTCTTCTTATTCTTTTTTTACTTTAGCTTTTCTGTACTACTGCTGACTAATTTTATATAATTTGTAATTGCCCCAAAGCAACATTAATGAATAATTGGAAACATAAAAGTATTTTTTATATTTAAATAAAATTATGGAAAAATAAAGACGGCTTTTACTTGCATTGATATTTACCTCATCTGATTTAGATATACCTAATATATATTTCCACTTAAAACTTGGCACTAAATAACAGAAAATATGAAGTTTTGAAACATAAGAAATATAGTATAAATACCTTTAAGGGTTATTTAATTGTAGTATCAAATTGTAACACTTTCATCGACTAGGTATTAGCCTTAAATAACGTTAAACAGACCACACGAGAAACAATACGTGTAACAGAAATGCAAAAATTTACAATGAGCAAATACTTCCTTGCATCTATTTAAAATTTCAAACTTCACACTGCACTTTACCACTTCTAGCCTAGCCATAACTACTTTACTTGAACAACCAATCACGAGTCAGGAGTTTAACTGGTTACCATTTTTAGCGAACAGTCGGTTGCGACCGAGATCAGGTAAAATCGCTAATCTTGGTTGTTACTAGTCAAAGTTATATATGGATTACATATATTAAAATTGTTAATATATACAATAGCAAAATAATACTGCACAATAACTTATATCGTTCACAAATCTAAAAAATATACGTGAAAGTAAAAAATGTATTTATACACAATAGCAAAAGTATACTGCACAATAACTTATATCGTTCACAAATCTAAAAAATATACGTGAAAGTAAAAATGTATTTATACGTCTTTTGCTTTGACGTTATTACACAGTGATACAGCAGTACTCAGAATACTGCATTTATAGCATTAAGAAAGACCACCAGCTACAATTTTTTAAATAACAATTTGCCTGGTTATTAAGTTGCAAGCGGGGGATATTTGCTTGGCCCTTTTATTCACCTGCCTTCAACGAATGGGATTTTTTATGGGGCCGCAGCCATCACCAAGAAATTATTCCTTGCTTACAGTTACAGTTTTACAACTTTTTATAAATATAAATGGAGACATATTTGATAGCAAAGTTCCGTTAGACCTTTCGTCACTATACTATTTCGATTGTTGCAAGCCGACTAATTTTTGAGAAACCTTGTATAAAATATGGATGTATATAAGCCGTTAATGGGGATTAGATTGCAGGTACTTATATAGTAATATGATATTAAGGTTATCGTCAGTTTAATCATATATAAACGAGTAATATGTCAAATAATATTACATTCCGTGATAAAATGCTACTGCTAGGTGTTTTCTTCCAGACATAACATCCTACATAGCTACCGAAGTTAAGATAAATCCATCGTTAATATTTATACTCTCATTACAAATCAGTTCAACAGTATGTAATGAAAATCATGCAAGACTAAGGTCAAAAACACTTTATAATGTCTCGATATGATGCTATAAGCATTCTTATTTTTTAGGGCATAATTCTAGCCCTCTATAAATGTCATCTTTCCTAATATTAAGTATCCGCCCTTATATTAATTATTACATAAATCACGAACGCTTTAAGCTGCAATTAAACGTAATTAATAGTAGTCAATATAATTTTAGACACCTTGAACAACGCTCACTATAAGGTTTTTAACGACATCGTTTAAATTATGTCTCTGTGACTATGACCCCCTATTAAATGTAACTGTATTTGAATACCTAAGCAGAATTGTTTTTTCGAATATTTATAAGGTGGGTTTCATTATTTACGAAGAATTTGCGAGCAGATATAGCCTGACAAACTATTTATTTTACCACTGAAACAGAGGAACTACCATTGTTGGTTAATGGCTGTTTTTATTGTACTTACTGAGATCAATTTATAGCGAAAATGTTTCTCTATATTTATCAGTGTTTATTAACCATCCTGTGGGTAAATATTTTCTTCCACAATCACGGATCAACAAAATCACAGAAGTGATCTTATAGACACTTGCAAATATCAGAGAAAATAGTTATGGATAAAGGTATATAGCAAAAAATTGTATGTGGGCATATTATTACTATATATTGATTAAATAATAATAAGCCATGAAATTAGTTATAATTTGAACATTTTCAGGTACAGAAGTTGGCGGCCAAATTGACAATTGACAAATGCGCATGTGTGTACTCATTGTTGTGACGGAAACTCTGACAATGAAGAAATTTTTTAGGGAAAACGAACAGACGTGTAAATACTTTTTTAAATGGTTACGGTTATTGTAAACTGATGGTGTCCCTACTGTATTAACTAAGTAGTTTTATTTATAGATAGGACTGTTTGTGCTAAAGACTGGTAAGTTTTAATTGCAACCCTTGTTCTTAGAATTGCGAATAAGACACATGAGCGCGATAGAATTTCCAAATAGGTAGTTATAAATAAAAATAATTGTCACCGTATAAGTACATGCCAATAAAAAAGTGTTACCTCATTTTCCTTGAACAATAAATTATTATAACGTGCGTTTATACAGGCACATGTTTATAGTTTAACTATATAGATCAACAGGTGGATGCTTGTGCACGACTTTAAACACATATGAGAAAAAACTGTGTTAAGATAAAATTGTTACCAAAACATTCTTATTCCTGGAAGTATAACATAACAGTCATTTGAACGATGACCTCTTCTTGAGGTTAGGTGAATAGGTAGTTAAACCAGGCGCGTACGTTCTTATAAAAAGCGTGTTGATTTACATTTATTAAAAAAGAAGTGGCATTATTTTAATATACCTACGTCTTACGTCTATAGGAAGAATATTTTTTATATTTTGACTATATAGGTCAATTGTGAGATATTTGTGATACAGTTTATAAATTATCTGTGGAAATACATTGCACAGAAAAAAATACTGCAAAAATATTGGCCCGTGTTAAATTTTATTGGACGCAATCATATTAAAATTTAAACATTTCTGCAAATAAAAATAGTTGGCTGAAAGATCTTCGGCGCAGGCGCCAACGAATCTCGATTTTTGATGGTTAAATATGTTTTGTGTCGTTATGTGTAGTCTGTAAGTCCAATTTAATGAAATAAAACATAATAAAACAGTGATAAATACTTTTTATAGAAAATATGCTAAAGAAGACGATGGCCTCTGCTAGGACAAATGTACAATTTGGTGGCGGTTTTCTGATGGTTGTCAAATGCAGAGTCAGGTACGTGATTTATTTAATCATTTTATTACTCAATTATATTGATTTTTGCGCTATTATTATTGGAAAGATATTAATGCTTGTGTATCTAATGATTTTTTGTTGAACCTTTTATTTTTGTAAAAGTTACTTTGTGGTTAGGTAGGAGGGTATTAAGGCTAGGTACTTGGTTCAATCTCACTAACAGATAATATGTATCATACAAGGTTGAAATTACGACAATTTCTTTTAAGTTACGAGTTGGGGTACCTAAAACTACCAAAATCTGAGTTTTCAGTTATTTTAACTTTGCTCAGTTCTTCCTTTATAATTTCGTAACCATTAAAAGGAATTGTAAGCTACCTAATAATTCTTTCTACATTTTATTCATTTCATTAACAGTAATAAGTATAAATCCATCTATGGACGAGATCCATTATTATAATTTGATAACTTTATTCAATGAAAAATCGTTGGCTACTATGAAACAAATGCTGCATCGTCAACAATTAACATTGTCTGGTTTCTCTGCTTCAGTTGCATGAAAATGAAACAGAAAATGGTGGTGACGAACGTGCGGTGGGACATTCTATAAAATACATGCTGTCAAGAAATGCTGTAAATGTTATGGTTACGTAAATGGTGGCAGTACGTTGGCGACAAGTGGAAGATAGGTAAGTTTCAAATTTGGAATTTTAGTAGTGTCAATAGAGATTTATTTTGATGTGGAATTCGATATTTCTTAAAAGTTGTGATTTTTGTGCACCATGTATAAAGTAGGCGAAGTTGTTGTATAAGTCTCGTAGTTTGCGGCCTTATTTTAAGAAATCTTGGCGTTTGCAAGGTACAGAATAAAGCGACTTGTTTTTTAAAATTCATTACTTTGTGCATTATGTATTGGAAACTAGGCACATTATTTAGGGCATTTCAAGCGAAATTTTCATATTGATAAGAACTTATACTTAGTATGTTTTGTATCTATATAGATGGTTCTTCTGAAAGTGTTAATTAGTGGAGTAAAGATAGATGTTGAGAGAAAATTTTACATAGAACAACGCGACATAGAAAAATAAATTTGTTTTGCTGAAACTAAGAATAACCTGACTTTACTACATGGAGTAGGTGGGGACACCTTTTTTTTTTCGAAAAGAGGTAAATTGGTAATTTTTATGGATAGTTTTTCAGTTTCAATTTATTTTGAACCCTTTAAACTGCTAGATAAAAAACGAGAATGATACCCTTTTATTGTAGATGTTCAAGGAACCTTCAGTTAAAATGTCGTGAAAATCGGTTCACTGTCCTCCACGATATGTATAAAGGGTGTCTCACCAGGAACTGCATCGATCGATATAGAGAAAATTTTGAAAATTTAGATAAATACTAATGTCAGTGTGGCCAATCCAACTAAAATAATTAAAAGCAGCTGGCACTTCCGCTTATACCGGAAGTCGATACCAACTTGCTTATTTCAAATGGAACACCCTATATATTTTAGTTTTTTCGAAAAGAGATTCTGAGTCGAAAATATGTAGCATATCCTATACCTAAACCTAGCCGCTTCAGAGATATTTGACATTTTATAGAAAATTTGACAGGTGCAACGGTTTGCAAGAACCATTATAACTTTATTCGTGTAAAATATCCTCATTTGCTTCTTGTCACATAAAAAGAAATCAAGGATAACAACGTCCTACAACTGAAATAAATTCAATAATATCATACCACGTGTTCCGTTTTTCGTGTTACATTTTGTAACTTCAAACCGCGAAAACTTGTTTAGGTCAAATGGAACACCCTGTATTTTTTACTTCACGTTGTGTAAAATTGAATTCCCTTTTTTCTGATATTAGCATTGTGGGGGTTAAAGTTACAACTTTTTGAAGTATTTGCGATTTTATTAGAAATTCATGAATTGTAATCATCTCATCAAAATAGCCATGATTAGAAACAATCAGTCATTATCTTATGTCAAAAAATGCCAACATGCTTAAATTATACCAACGAAATTTTTTAAAATTTGTTTATTATTTATGGAGACTGTGATAAAGTAATATCAAGAACTTGCAGCACATTTGCTACTCGATATCCACAAAAACGCAAAATAACACTAACACTGTAACATGCATATTAATCGAATTGAAGATATGGCATGGACTAAAATAGCAGAGATAAGATCAATTTAAAATATGATTTCATTTTAATTTAATAATTGCTCAAAATTTCGCCCTCGAACCTCGACACATTTTTCGCACCTTCGGATTAGTTCCTCATGGGTAGCTCTTCTAATTGAGTCCTGTGATATGTTTTGAAATGCATTTCTTACTGTTTGCATACAATCTTCAATGGTTGTTAATGGGCTCTCATAAACTTTACTTTTAATAGTTCCCCAAATGAAATAATCCAGAACTGATAAATCGGACGAGCGAGGAGGCCATAAGAAAGGTCCATTATTGGCAATCCATTGATCATAAAAAGTTTCTTGTAAATAATTATTAATTAAATATGCGTTATGTGGGGGAGCACCGTCGTGCTGATAAAAAATGTTTATATGTTCGGCGAGAGGTAAATTTTCTAAATAGTTATTATTCAAATTTTGTAAGATATTCAGATATCTTTCACCTAAAAAAAAAAAACAAAAATTTACCTATACATATTAGCAGAAGAGAAAATTTAATTTATCGTTTAAATTTTCCTGATAAAATTGTAATGCCACCACTCTATCGTTTCTTATGGCACAGTAAACATTGAACTGCCAACTTTCCTGAAAGTTTCGCTCTCTGAACATATGAGGATTTGAATCAGTCCAATAATGCGAAATGTATCTATTAAAAAGTCCATTTTTAGTAAATTTTGCTTCATCTGTCCATATAATATTTCCCAAATAAGAATCGTGACCCTCAGACCTTGCTAGAGTAAACTCACAAAAAATCTGTCTTCTTAGGAAATCTGTTTCTTTTAATCCTTGAACCATATGGAATGAAAACGGGTGAAACTTATGTTTTAATAAGATTCTGTGAATTGAATCCTTGCATAGTCCCGATTCCAGAGTAGCTTGTCTTAATGACATCCTTGGAAATGCATAAAAATATCCCAGAATGACTATTTCAATGTTTTTGTCATCAACAACAGGCTTTCTTCTTTGCATTTTTGCCTTGACAGAGCCATAATTTTTAAAATTTTCCAGTGTGCGTTTTACAGTGTTTGGTGACGGTTTCCGTTTTTCTGGATATCGAATAGCAAATGTGCTGCAAGTTTTTGATATTACTTTATCACATTCTCCATAAATAATAAACAAATTTAAAAAATTTTCTTTGGTATAATTTAAACGTGTTGGCATTTTTTGACATAAGAAATGACTGACTGTTTCTAATCATGGTTATTTTGAAATGATTACAATTCATGAATTTCTAATAAAATCGCAAATATTTCAAAAAGTTGTAACTTTAACCCCCCACAATTTTACACAACTTGAAGAAAAAATACATTTGACCTAAACAAGTTTTCGCGGTTTGAAGTTGACAAAATGTAACGCGAAAAACGGAACACTTGGTATGATATTATTGAATTTATTTCAGTTGTAGGACGTAGTTCTCCTTGTCTTCTTTTTACGTGACAAGAAGCAAATGAGGATCTTTTACACGAAAAAAGTTATAACGGTTCTTGCAAACCGCTGCACCTGTCAAATTTTCTATAAAATGTCAAATATCTCTGAAACGGCTAGGTTTAGGTATAGGATATGCTACATATTTTCGACTCAGAATTTTATGCTATTTTCGAAAAAACTAAAATCTATATGGTGTTCCATTTGAAATAAGCAAGTTGGTATCGAGTTCCGGTATAAGCGGAAGTGCCAGCTGCTTGTAATTATTTTAGTTGGATTGGCCACAGCGACATTAGTAATTATTTAAATTTTCAAAATTTTCTGATGCGTACTTTTCTCTATATCGATTGATTCAATTCCCGGTGAGAAACCCTGTATATATACAGGGTGGGGCAATAGTACATCGGACCTCAATATCTAGAGGTCTACGATAGCTAGAAAATTTTTAAAAAATTGCAAGGAAACTAGATAAAAACTCTATAACTGTAAATTATTTTTTACTGGGCGAGCCAAAACGAAATTACAGTACCAAGTGCCTTTTTTTAAATTGGAATGCTATGTAAATATACATTTTTTGAAGCCTCTTTCTGGGCCCTATTCATTCCTATATTACCATTGAATATTTACCAACTATTTTTATGTAATGCATTTTTTATTGAAATAATGCAATCTGCAGATGGATATTAAAAAAATCACCACAGTCACAATTATGGGCTTTAAGAAAAACTTATGTGAATACCAATTACGAGATATCTAATTAATGTTTTTGAATCATTTTCATTTCCTAAAAGTGTACAGGGTGGCCAAAAATTATTTTTTAAATTAAGAACATTTTAAATTGAATTTTCTCAATTTCTTCAAATGGAAATGAAAAACGAATATTTTTGTAAGTACTTTCCTATGGCTAATTGCAACCATTTTCGTTTTATAAATAAATCAGTGTTTATTTTTCAATTAAGAACTTCTTAAACTGAATTTTCTCATTTTTTTCAAATGGAACAACCTGTACATTTTTCTACGATGTGATGTAGAAATGAAAAATAAACATTTTTATGGCTGATTGCAACCATTTTCGTTTTATAAATAAATAAGTGTCAAATTCAAGAATAAACTTAAAAAAAGAGATCCTTCAAATAATTCATTAGAAAAATTTATAATAGGTGTTCGACGTGTTGCCCATTTTGATTGACACACGTCTTTATGCAATTTTGAAATGAGGCCATTTAGTGGGACCATTTCTTCCAATCCAATGAAATGAGTAAATAGTATTTAACCGGTCCTTTACTGTAATGTTTTTTCTCGATAGATTTCTGGAAACTGGAAATGTCGAATATAAAAAAAGCGAAAGAATAAAACGTGTTGTGAAGGAAAAAAATGAGTTTTCTGTGGTGCTGGCAACGGTTGAGAATCCCCATGTTAGTAAAAGAGAAGTGAGCTCATTAGTAGGAATAAGTAGACGGTCTGTGGGTTGAATCTTAAAAACAGATAAGTTGCACGCGTATCGTATTCAACTGCACCAGGAATTATCTGATGAAGATTTTCAAAAGCGCCTACAATTTTGTAATTGTTAATGTCAACTTCTTCAATACTGTTTTATTCAGTGATGAGGCAACTTTTCACAAAAATGGATTTGTTAATAGGCACAATTTCCATTATTATGCTTCGGAAAATCCTCCCTTTTTTATGTAAGTTGATAACCAACACAGATGGTTTATAAACGTTTGGGGAGGAATTATTGAAGAACATGTAATAGGGCTACATTTCTTTGATGGTACATTGACTGGAGCTATTTATCTTCATTTTTTGGAAAACTGTCTGCCACAATTATTGGTAAATTTCCCTGAAATAATTCGAAATAGGATGTGGTTTCAGCAATATGGTGCTCCACCACATTATTTAAATGCAGTTAGAGACCACTTAAATAATACCTACCCTCAACAATGGATTGGAAGAAATGGACCCACTAAATCCCCAGATCTTACAAAAATGGATTTATTTTTATGGGGATACGTGAAGGAAATTGTTTATAGAGACACACCAACAGTACAAAATATGAAGGAAAGAATAATACCTAATCTATCACACCGGCAGTTTTAGGAACAGTGGGAACCTCATTTCAAAAGCGCATAGAGATGTGTGTCAATCAAAATGGGCAACATATGGAACATTTATAATAATATAAAAAAAATTCTACTGAGTTATTTGAAACCTCTTTTTTTAAGTTTATTTTTTGAATTTTGTAATTATTGCTCAATAAAACAAATTGGTTGCAATTAGCCCTAGGGATGTACTTACAAAAACTGTTCGTTTTTCATTTTTACATCATATCGTCGAAAAATATACAGAGTGTTCCATTTGAAAAAATTGGGAAAATTCAATTTAAAAAGTTCTTAATTGAAAAATAATTTTTGGCCACCCTGTACATTTTTAGAAAATCAAAATGATTCAAAAACATTAATTAGATGTCTCGTAACTGGTATTCACATAAGTTTTTCTTAAAACCCATAATTGTGACTGTGGTGATTTTTTTAATATCCATCTGCAGATTGCATTATTTCAACAAAAAAATGCATTACATCCAAGTCGTTGGGAGATAATCAATGCTAATATAGGAATGAATAGAGCCTAGAAAGAGGCTTTAAAAAATGTACTGATATACGTAGCATTCCATTTTAAAAAAGGCACTTGATCCTGTAATTTCGTCTTGGTTCGCCCTGTATATTCTAAAATAATTTCCAGTTATAGAGTTTTTTATCTAGTTTACTTGCAATTTTTTAAAAAATTTCTAGCTATCGTAGAACTCGGTATATCGAGGTCCAACGCACTATTGCCCCACCCTGTATACCAAAAATGACAAAAAAATCGCCGTAATTAAAAAAAGTTATTTTTGAGTTACATCACGTGAAAGTATATAAAAACCTTTTCTCTATCGCCTTATTTTTGGCTATTTTTACTCCACTATAATATATATGTACAAGTTTGAAAATTACTTACGAACACTTTACAATACAAAATATTGTAGAATCTATTACAACTATCTTATCCTAGCTAAAATAAAATTTTATAGTTTAAGGCATTTCCTAATATTTTTTGCCTAGTGCCACATCTAGAAGAATAATATCAATATAAACACAGAGAGGTCTATAAAGTTAGCACAGCAAATGTAGCACACAGTGGAATGCATATGGTAATAAGTTAAAGTATACTAATCGCTAATATATTACGATGAAGATAAATTTATCGCTCCATAATTATTAAAAATATAATATTGTGTGTGAGCATCAAGCTAGCACACAACATTAAAATCAACGTTTCTCCCTCGAATTGCATGTGACACAGTTATTGAGAATTTGTTACTGACCCTCACAAATTAGTCTGTTATTAACAACCGAATCATTATTTAAAAAAAAAACGTGTGTGCTGGCCTGAGCATCAAGCTACCATACAACACCAAAATGAACGTTTCTCCCCTGGAATTGTATGTGAAACAATTATTTCGAATTTGTTACTCACAAATCACTCTGTTGTTTACAACCGAATTACTGTTTTTTTAAAAAATGTACGTGTGTGCTGGCCTGAGCATTAAGCTAGCACACAACACCAAAATCAACGTCCCTCTCTTCGAATTGCATGTGAAATAATTATTTCAAATTTGTTACTAACAAATCACTCTGTTATTAACATCGAAACGATTCTTTTTTTTAAAAAAAAAACGTATGTGTGTGTGTAATTCGGTTGTTTACAACAGAGTGATTTGTGAGTAACAAATTCGAAATAGTTGTTTGACATGCAATTCGAGAGGAGAGACGTTTGTTTTGTGCTAGCTTGATGCTCAAGCCAGCACACACATACATATTTTTAAAAAACAGTAATTCGGTTGTTAACAACAGAGTGATTTGTGAATAACAAATTCGAATTAATTGTTTCACATTCAATTCGAGGGGGGTGACATTGATTTTGGTGTTGTGTGCTAGCTTGACGCTCAGGCTAGCACACACATACGTTATTTTTTCAAAACAATGATTCGGTTGTTAATAATAGGGTAATTTTGAGTAACAAATTCGCAATAACTGTTTCACATACCATTCGAAGGGGGAAACGTTGGTTTTGACATTGTGTGCTAGCGTGATGCTCGAGTCATCATATTTTTAATAATTATGGAGCGATAAAATATAAATATATAAATATAAATATACTTTTATTTATTACCCATGTGCATTCCGTTGTGTGCTGTATTTGCTATGTTAACTTCATATACCTAATACAGAGAAGTTGAGAAATTGTTCTTTTAATGTGTGTTCGTTAGTATATTTTAACATAATTCTTTTGAATAAGCAGAAGGAAATTTTATAAACATATAAAAATAAGAATTATAATATTCTAACCGATCTCCAAATGCCTTACATTTAATAAGGACTAAACAAATTAAACTAAAACAGCTACTCTCCCAGTTACATGCCGACGATGAACGCTGAATTAAATGGTGAAATTTTCCGTATTTTGTCTAAAACGGTTCGCACTAAAAAGCTCAGAAGAAAAGTTCCGATATAAATATTTTTAAAAAATTTCTTCTTTCTTATTGAGGTTATCTACTATATCTACATAAATCCAAGAAAACTGCAAAATAAAAGAATTGTCCGAATACAAACAATAAGCTATACCCCTGTGACTTTTTTGTCAAAGTAATAGAAGACGTTATCTTAACAAACAACATATAGTCCAGGAACGGCGTCATCGAAACGAGGTAGTAGATTTTTTTTTTTGATCATCTTGTATATATTGTAGAGAGTATGTAGAATCCAAATTTTAGATCTCCAAGCCCTTGGCAAATTTTTGTGTGGTCGAAAAAACCACGAATTTTTGGCAATTTTTTCAGTTTGTAGCCTATAACTTAAAAACAATGCATCCAATCGAGAAGTCATCTATTATTAAAATTAAAGAGTATTTCGCTTCGAACGAGTACCTCAAAGTTGAAATTTCATCAAGAGGTATGGGCGTAATTAGCAGTCGAATAACAACAATTTTTACCAACTTGTAAAAAATTCATACTGGGTAACTTTTTAAATCTTCACCTCTGAAACGGCCAATCTAATTGAAAAAATCCATAGAATGAAAATTGTAGAGCATGTAGTTTCAAGTTCACAGATTACCTGGTTTTCCAATTTCGATCAATATTGAGCAAAATACACTCAAAATCCGAAATGTCCCACATATATACAGGCTGTCCATTTTATCAGGGCCCTCGAGAATATCTCACTTAATATCGGTCGTACAAAAAAAAATATTTTTACGAAAATTGTGCCGATTTATATAACCTATAAAATGGTTTAAAGACATTTGAAATCCATGGCCTACTTTAAGAGTTATGGCGGAAAATATCGAAAATGCGGAAAATGTCTAGGCCAAATATCTCCGTTATTTGAAAAGATACAAGAAAAATTCTAAAGCGAAAATTTTTTGCAAAACACAGTGTTTCAACGAGGTTTTATCTAATTTGTTTCAAAACCGCTTTTTGAGATTTACTCTTCAAGCTGTTAAAAAAATTATTTTGAAACGGGCGGGAAATGGCGCCATTAAATAAAGTATTTTTCTCCCTTTTCAACGATATATCATATGCCATATTTATTCGTTGGTACTACTTTGATAATTATAAAAACATTTTTTTTAAACCAATAATTTTTTTTTAACAAGCGTTATACTTGCCGTGGAGAAGTATGATTAAATAAAACGATAAAATAATTCAATAAGTTGTTCAAATCTTTGCTATAATAAAACATTAACACAATTAAGAAGAATAAAGTAAATTCAAGTAACAAAAACAAATTAATAATAAAAAGAATATAGCACACAGAACATTAATATTGATCTAATCCTCAAAATAATTTTTAAGATGTCGTATGAAGTGTTCAAAGTGTCCACCGCGATTTCTTATGCACAATCGAGCGCGGCAAGGCAATGCATTTCAAACATTACTCAGCATTTCGGGGGTAACTGTAATACATGCCTGTTGAATTCGAGCTTTTAGGTCCTCTACATTTTGCGGTGTCGTCGAAAACACCTTATCTTTAATATACCCCCATAGAAAAAAATTCATTGGGGTTATATCTAGAGAACGAGGGGGCCATCGAATAAATCCATTGGTACCTATCCAATGCTGAGGCAAAATTTCGTCTAAATAATCTAGGCAAATCTGGGAATTGTGGGGAGGAGCTCCATCTTGTTGAAAATATTGAAAGTTGTGTCTATTCTCTAAAGGTAAGTCTTCTAAGAATTTATTAAATTCATTTTTCAAAAAGTTTAGGTACCTTTGACCACTGAGGTGACCATCATAAAAATAAGGACCTATTAAATTGGTGCCTAAAATACATATCCACACATTTATTGAAAAACGATTTTGAAATCCAGTCGGTCTATACCAGTGTGTATTTTCAGAAGTCCATTTGTAATGAATATTGCGATTAAAAAATCCATTATTGGAAAAATTTGCCTCGTTGGACCAAAGTATTTTACTACATATTAATGGATCGGCACCCTTCTTTTCCAACAGCCACCTCCTTGGTTTGTCCCCCACTTGTAAATTGTGAACTTTTTTAGCTTTATAACACCGGTAACCATTTTTGTTTAAATTTTTTCTAGCACTTGTTTTATTTATATGACAAGCAATTTGAATTTCTCTTAATGATGTTTCCAAATTTTCTGTATTTTTATTTCTTACATAATTAATAACTCGGTTTACCTTATTTACATTATCAGTAACACTGTTCAACCTTGTCTTCTTCTTTAAAAATGAACCATTATTTTTCAGTTTCGTAGCTAATTTTCTGAACAGAGTTTTATTCGGCTGTAGTGCTTGTGGAAATCTGTTTCTATATTCTACTT
This sequence comes from Leptura quadrifasciata, assembly GCA_963675555.1. Taxonomy (NCBI): domain Eukaryota; kingdom Metazoa; phylum Arthropoda; class Insecta; order Coleoptera; family Cerambycidae; genus Leptura; species Leptura quadrifasciata. The sequence continues at coordinate 4,175,129 of OY776682.1, read as the reverse complement.
GAGCTAATCCAGAGTTAAAATTGCATTGGCAATATGTAACGAACATATTATAACAATCAATGTGAGTGAAAATCATTTTTGAAAATTCTATATTCTTAAACGAGTGTGATTGAGTGAGAGTTTGAGTATTAACTGAGATGATCTGTCAAAAAATTAAATTGTCAAGTTTGTTCATAGCCAACTATTTTAAAATAATTGAAATAATAGTGAAATCATGAAATACAAACAAATGGATATTATACTTAAATTAATTGGTAAAGACATTTTAACTTTCTGAGCAAGGACTGACGCTTTTATGGAGGACCTCTATACATTGGCATAACTGCGAATACTCTTTCCATAATTCTCCATGTTTCTTTCTTTATTATTATTTTGTTTTTGTTACCTGAATTTACTATATTCTTCTTAATTGTGTTAATGTTTTATTATAGCAAAGATTTGAACAACTTATTGAATTATTTTATCGTTTTATTTAATCATACTTACATAAGGCGCGAGGTGGCAATCGCGATTAATCACACGGACATCGCATCGCCGGGTTCGAATCCTGGCTCCGGAACTGGCACTGTCGGAGGAAATGGTTGTATGTCCCCGTTTTTTCAATGTGAAACCCCCTTCCGCACAAGCCCCTGGCTTCTGGAATTGGGGGTTGTCTAATTTATGTGGTGTATATTTATTATTTATTATTATTTGTATTTGGCATAGACGTTTTCCGCATTTTCGAGATTTTCCGCCATAACTCTTAAAGTAGGCCATGTATTTCAAATGTATTTAAACCATTTTGTAGGTTATATAGATCGGCACAATTTTCGTAAAAATATTTTTTTTTTGTACGACCGATATTAAGTGAGATATTCTCGAGTGCCCTGATAAAATGGACAGCCTGTATATGTATTATTTTTTTATTCCTTTTTGTTTAATTTTTCAACATTAATTTGAGAAAATGGGTTGTCGAAATAAAAGCATAATGTAAAGAAAGGCCCAAAGTTTATTAACCAAAAATAAAAATTTACCCAATAGTAGTAATACAACAAAGTGTAAAAAAAAACAAATACAAAGTGCAAGAACAATACATGGTGTAAGAAAAAACTGAAAGGAAGTAAAATGAGTTTTGGAAAAAACGAATTATTTGCGTGTAGTGGTCATAGTAGTTGAATCCGTTTGGAATGGGGCTGACTAATGTCCTCGTACTACAATACTGCCTCTTATATTCCTGATTCATTGCAGCAACACCAACAACTTCCTCTTCGTCGTCGTCTTCATCTTCATCCAAATTAATCTCAGGAGCGTTCTGACATAAGAGGCCAGAGCAGTGTTTACAGGTCAAAGAGTAGTTCAGGCCAGATTTCCGACAGCTGCATGCAGCAGTGCAACCTTTTTTGCATGTACGCGAAACCATTTTTAGCAGCATGTCGGGTCCAGCATCCTTTGGCATTGTTATAGGCAATAAGCCTGACGAGCCTTTATTCCAACGCCATTGGCATGGGTTTGTTACGTTTCCCAGCCAAGTTTGCACTTGGTGGTATGCGCTCATTGAGTGCCACCTTGCTGCATCGGATGTTGGTGGCAACCGTGCTAGGTTGAACGGTTTTTTTGAGGCGGATTTTATAAAAATTTTGTATCTCAGCTCGTCCAGAGGCCCACTGTGCATCTGTCTGTACAGTGCCAAGATCAGCTCTTTCCCTGCCTGTTCTACCAAGTCTTGAGAAACAGATGGCTCGAGAAATGTAGCTGCTTGTGCTTTCAGGTGTGGATGTTGCTCAGTGAGGGATAAAAATTTTACTTTCCCATGACCAAAAAATGATGACGTGATGTCACACTCAGTAAATGCATGCATGAAGAGGACATGTGTGGGGCCAAAGTTGAAGAAAGTGTTTGAGTACCATAAACCTGCTTCTTTCCCTTTCTCTGGTTTGTGGAAGTACAAGTTCTCGTACTTGTTTCCGAGGCCGAGAACATCAATGTACTCGCTAACAATTGTCACACTGTCGGATTTTGCTGCTTGGGAAATAGCTGTTTCTACAATTAATAAATCTGCATCTTCTTCTGCCTGTTGCGCTTGGATTCCTTTCCTTAAATTTTTTTATAAGCATCAAAATCAAATGGTTCTTGTTGCTCTCGTCTACAAGAAACTCTTCATGGTGACACTGCAGCATTTATTTCTTCACTGAAAATGATGTCTGTTGAAGAACCTGATGTCTTCAATCGATTTTTTACAAGTTGGTAAAAATTGTTGTAATTCGACTGCCAATTACGCCCATACCCCTTGATGAAATTTCAACTGCGAGGTACTCATTCGTAGCGAAATTTAATGCTCTTTAATTTTGATAATAGATGACTTTTCGATTGGATGCATTGTTTTTAAGTTATAGGTCACAAACCAAAAAATTTGTGGTTTTTTTCGGCCACACAAATATTTGCCAAGGGTTTGTAGGTCTAAAAATTGCATTCTACATACTCTCTACAATATATACAAGATGATAAAAAAAATCTACTACCTCATTTGTTGTAACTATAAAGTACTCCGTTATTAAACTAATAAATTACAATAAAGCCAAAAGTGAAATATGCAATAAGCTGAAAAAGAAAGCCCCAAATTGGCCAGGTAGTTTCAAAGTTATAGCAAAACGTTTATGTACTCTAGAAATTGGCGGATGCGCCGGTTTAGGAATTAATATTTCCAATCAGACAGTGTAGTACCATTATAGTTTTTTCTGTATTTAACTATGTAGAAGGTCAATAGGAGACCGCTAAAAAGGGAGAAAAATATTTTTCGCTCTCTTTCTTTTAAGACAGTTAACATTTTTCCAGACGTTTGCACATTTGAATTAATATTGTCGGAGGATGAATTGTTTTCTTTAAATCCAAATTGAAACTTTTGTTGTTGAATTTTAGCTCTTATGTCAAAGAGTTTTTCAAGCACTGGTAAAAGTATTATACCAGGTGCCTATGATATTACTAGCCAGCCTATAAATTTCTTGTAAAAAAGATATCAATTTCAAGTTTTAGGAAGTATCGTTTAATACGGTGCACAGTTTGGTTGCTCCAAGATCTGATTTTCATATCCGGTTTAACCGGAAACAGTATAAACTTTGTTATTTTTAATGGAACACGCTATATATTATTTGAAATTTAGAATTTCCAAGAAATTCTAGATCCAAAACATGTAGCATACCCTATATCTATCTTTGACAGTTGGCGGTTGAAATTGTTATATCGATCATAAATCGTTTCATTTTCATATAAAATAAATGAATGTAGGAACAAATCTGTTACGGTTATTTCAGTTTTTTGTGAGTAAAATTTGATAGTCATAACAATTTAATTTCCGGCTGAATCGGAAGTGCTACGAAAAGTTATTTTCAAATTACTTCGACATTTTTAATGGAAACCTGTATTGAACCTTAAATTTACATTCTACTAACCTTTCTGGATATTTTTTGTTTCTGGTGTCCTCTGTCGAATGCCTAATAGCTTATGATATATCCCTTATTACTAATAATTTGATAAAAAAACCGCTGCCCAAGGAATCACTACTTCCACGTCCAGATTTGGTATCCAAGTCTTATGCACACATCGCAATGTAATATTTTATTCCCTTTAATAATAGAGTGGAGGTGGTAGAGGGGGTGGCTAATGTAAAAATAAATTTAGAAGTCCTTGGTTCTCGTATAATCACTAAATCCTAATTTATTTTTTAATTTCCTTAAACAATAGGGTGGGGGTGGTAGCGGGGGTAACTAATGCCAAAATAAATTTTAGAGGCCCTTGGTTCAAATCCCAATGTAATTTTTTACTCCATTTAATGATAGGGTGGGGTGGCAATGAAGGTGATAGAGAGGGGGTAGTTAATGCCAAAAAATTTTTTTTAGAAGTTTCGTTTTTGTACACACTAAATCATATTTTAGTTTTTTTACCCCCTCTAATAATAGGTTGAAGGTGATGGGAGTGGTAGAGGCGGTAGCTAACGCCAAAAATTTTTTTTACTCCCTTTCATAATAGTGTGGGGGTGGTAGAGGGGGTAGCTGATAATGGGGGAGGGTGGCTGATGACAAAAAAATTTGATACCTTAACTTTTCGTACATGCCTTAAATTGCAATTTTATGGCTTGTTTTGCCTATTTACCCTTATTTACCCCATTTACCCCCAAACCCTTCAACGGAATTAGATTAGATATTCTAGTTCTAGATCTCGTAACAATACGTAAGTGTACCAAATTTCAAGTCAATATCTTAAACGGTTCCAGAGTAAACATGCGTACAAGAGAAGTTACAGACAGACCGACTGACAGGAAATTTTTTTCGCTCAAATTTAAAATCTCGACGTTTCATGACATTTTAAGCCTATTTCAGCAAAACATATAGTACCGCTGAGAGAAAAACTCCCGCAATTTTGTCACAGGAAAACCACCATTTGATTGGACTAAAACTCTGCCGGGAGATCTTCTTGCAATGAACAAAGTACATCAATACGGACAATAATTTAGCAAAACATTCTTTGAGTGCTCAATCCACGAATTCCCGATAAAAAATGTGTAGCGGTTATCAAAGAAAATACCTTTTATTCAATTGAGAGCTATCGTTAATCGAAATAGCTGATAGGCAGGGAGGATGTAGCGGTCGAGTCTTAACAAATGGGGGTCAAGTGGACAGCGGGCGTGATAAGACAATAGAAAAGCCTTTTGGGTGATTTTTCGTTATCACGAAAGAGAAAAGATGTGTAACAAAGGTCGATTTAGGCGGTGCGTGCCCCAATCAACCCCTGTTGCACGTAAGCTGGACTAAATTGAATCAAAAGCATTTAATGCCGAAAGCAAGATTCCAACAGCGTTATACCACTGGTTAATTCTATCATATTATACGCAGTTACATTGCCCTTACGGTATTACCCTTTATAATTCTATATAGCCACTGTTTTACCCTTATATACAAATTCAATTTAAACGTTTCAGCGCGCTCTGCTATAGCCGACTTTATATTATCTTACTATGATTAAAATTAAATTACATCATATCTACATTTGTTAAATTGGAATGAATTCCCATGCAAAGTTAAGCTGTAATTATACTCTCTCGTTATGATTCCAATCTGACCTCGGACAGAAACTAAAAATAGTACAGTTGTCCATGTAATTGTTTTTATAATTGGCATTGTAATTTTTCTCGATTAAAGACAGTATTAAAATTGGTCATAATTGGTTATAGTCAGTTTTTGGAGGCTCACCAAATGCGTTTTTTGTAAAGCGTTGGAGCTGCAGAGCCGGTTAAGTTAGAGAAAATATTTTATAGTGAAAATTTTATATCAATCATTATTAGCCAATCGCACACGTTTGTTTAATTAATTAGTGGAAATAAAGCACAGAGCCGTTGGATTTTTTCACTATATGTGTTTTATAAGATACAAATAATACAGCGACACCAATTTATTCTTTTGGACGCTAGATTTGTGGTCAAAACAAGGCGAAACTTCAAGAAGAATGCTAGTAATCTCCTGAAATAGATTTTCTTGCTCAGGAATTAATCTAGATTCTTCCACTAGATGATATATCAAATACTTTACATTTTATGATAGGCTTTAATGTGCTCAGATTTTTTGCAAAAAGAGTAGAGTCTGTGTAATTTGCTGTTCATTTTATTAACAATTTTGTGATTACCTATCACGTTGCTTTCTTGCTGACGTTACAAACTACAACACATCTCTCATATTGACAAGTGAGTTTTATGACATATTCCAAGACACTTGTGATTCCGCGGCTAACTATTTATCGATTTTTTTAGGCGATATTATTTGTCACCACTTTAAATCACAGAAAATATCATTTCTTTTCGGTTTCTCTTTACTGTAGTATAAAAATTGTATATAAAATAAATTATTATGACATATTAATTCACTATATTATTTTTATGCGGCTAGAGAATATAAAAAACAACTATACTAAACTTGTTTTAATTTTACCTCACTCATTATCGCTTACCTTATATACTGGCGTTCCTCTGTATCCTAGTATGAACAATTCGAGGAAAAACTATTAAAAAAATATTTTTAAAAGCTTTTATTTAAATGCTCTAAAAAGTAGAAAATAAACTTTGAAGTAAATCAAACCCATCATTTTGTTACATTATATAATTTTTTTTATGATATAAAAGCTTGTCGCGAGATTTTCCTGTGTAAAGGAGATTGCTCGCGACAAGCTTTTATATCATAAAAAAAATTTATAATGTAACAAAACGATGGGTTTGATTTACTTCAAAGTTTATTTTCTACTTTTTAGGGCATTTAAATAAAAGCTATTTTAAAAATATTTTTTTATATAATTTTATTATTTACTTTTTAGTCTTGTAATCCGCGGATATCGATTTTGAGACGAATCGGATCATAACCGGTAAAGTTGTCCGCCATCTTGAACTAAAATTTTGACTAGAAATTCGTAATCCGCGAACCTAAAAACTCCCAGATATCGATTTTGATCGATTTGGACCTAAATGATGACAAAAATCGTCAGCCATATTGGCGCCACCATTTTGAATTTCAGAATTTTGACTAAAAATTCATAATCCGTGACCTAAAAAACCCCCAGATATCAATTTTGAGTTGAATCGGATCTTAAACGGTTGAAGTCGCCATCCTCAACTAAATCTTTGACTAGAGATTCGTAATCGGCGAACCTGAAAACCCCTAGATATCGATTTTGATCGATTTTGATCATAAATGACAAAAGTTGTCCGCCATATTGGCGCCGCCATTTTGAAGTTCTAAATTTTGACCAAGAATTCATATGGCGATCTCCAAAACCCCAGATATCGATTTTGAGTCGAATCGGATCATAAACGGTAGTCGTCCGCCATCTTGTTTTTTTATATGAAAATGTTAAAGTGTATTGTCATTGGAGTAATACACATGTGCAAAATTTCAAAGCTCAAGCTTAATTAGAAATAATCGAAATTTTGATTGCAAGATTTGACCTAAAGAAACTAACTAACAAACAAATATTGCAAGTTAAATAAAAGCTTTTAAAAATGTAAATAATCAGTATATTTTTTACCATATTTTATTTACTATCAAATATTTCATTTTACCCAGACATGAAGAAACTATATAAAAAAAATTATCTGCAATTGAAACCGTATACCATTTTTTTTATAATATATTTATGTCTACTTTTCCCTTTTCTGTAATAAGAAAAAAATATGTAATATAAGTATAATATGTTTATTATAGACAATTACTTATAACTTATTTTACTAGAACGCGGCCAAAGTAAATGAACGTAAATTAATAACTAAAGTTTTTAGTATAATATATTTATCTAGTAACAAAAATAAGTAGATTAAATTTTTTAGAACGTAATTTTATTTAATAAGTAGATATTACTTCAACTCTTTTAATTATTGGAAATATTAAACACATAATTGTTATAAACATTACTTCTTCTGTGAATTTGTTTTGCCTATGGCTTTGACCGAGGCTTCGACTGTTTCCCAAAGATTGTTCACCTCTCATGCCGTAAATTATATTTTGGTGGTGATCCATATCCATCTGAAACTATGGCTTTATGGACTGGGAATTGGAATCTTAAATGATTTGATGTTCCTAAACACCATTTTTTGCCAAATTTAACACAGCCGTGGCTATCGCACAATGATTTGTTACTTTAATTTTCTTAATATCAATTCCTATTTTCAATGCAGATTCTCTTAACCAAAAAGCAATCGTGTTTTCCCAACAGGACTATTCTTACACCATCCTTTCGAAAAATTTTCATTCCAGTTTAGATTGAGGTCAAAAATCCATTGTTAGATCTCGACATTTTTCTATACATTTTTCAAATAGTCGTACAAGGCATTCATTAAGATTTTTTGTGTTTCTTACCAACCACTTTTATCGGCTAGTTTTCTGATCCGCCTTGGGTTGTTTTAGTGAACACAGCGTTATATTCAATTCTTCCTATGAACTCCCTTATGGTCTATTTCTTTACGAGAATATTGTCTGAAAGTTATTTGTGGCATTCTATGAATAGTCTTTCCTATTATTTGGGTGTTCTACCACATGTATTATTGTCCTCTTCAAAAACAAGTCACCTAATCTACAAAATAATAGAATTATTGGAAAAAAGCCTCTACGCCCGTGACGTTTACGCCAAAGGAATAGTCAGAGGTTATGTTTTGCAAATAATATAAATCGGAATAAACACAGAAATAATTTATTTTGCTGACGTTTCGGAAAGTAATCTCTTTCCGTTTTCAATGCTTTTTTTGGAAGAACTCTTATTTTGCTGTGTATGTCAAATACACAGAGGTAATGCCACAGTCATTATAAATAAACATATATATAACACAAAAATCATGACTCTTGTAAATGAGGGACCCTACACAAAACTAAACAAGGATCCAATAAAATCAATAGAGAACAAAATTTATAGAACTTTGTTTAAATACAAACATGAATTTAATGATTTTGAACGAAGGAAACTAACACCACATCATAGTAAGCCTCCTCATGTTTATGGCTTACCAAAGACATATAAACAAAATATTCCTTTAAGACCAATTGTTAGTTCTATTAATTCACCATGTCATAATTTGGCAAAATTTTTACTTAAAATTATTGATCCATTATCTGGAAATACCGATTCATATATTAAAAATAGTAAACATTTTATAGAAAAAATTTACGAAAACGATATTCATGAATCACATCTGATGGTTAGTTTTGATGTAGTTAGTCTTTTTACCAATGTTCCAGTAGATGAGACCTTAAAAATAGTTAAAGACGGGTTGCTAAATGATAATAATTTGGAAACTAGAACTAAATTAAGTGTAAATAGCATAATGGAACTTTGAGAACACACATGTTCAAAATTGTATAAACAAACCGGTTGTCTGGTGGAGATATGTTGACGACATCTTTGCAATTTGGCCTCATGGTGTCGATTTACTAGATAGTTTTTTGGAAAATATAAATAGTAAGGAACCCTTTATTAAATTCACACTAGAAGTAGAAAGTAGGAATGAACTACCGTTTTTAGATGTTTTAATTAGAAGGGTAAATAATACAATTGAAACAAGCGTTTATAGAAAAACAACACATACTAATAGATATCTAAATTTTAAGTCAAATCAGTCAATAAATGTTAAAAGGGGTGTTGTAAAATGTTTATACGATAGAGCCAAAATAATTTCATCTAATACTGAAATATTAAATAACGTGAAAAAATTTATCAAAGAGGTTCTAGTACAAAATCAATATCCTGAAGCCTTTGTTGATAGAGTTTTGATAAATGTTGACAATAGGGACAATCAGATACGACAAAAACCTGAACGTCATTATACAGCAATAATTCCTTATGTATACGGACTATCGGAAAAGCTACGCCGTATAGGTGACAAATTTGATGTTAGGACGATATTTCAAACGGGGAACACTTTAAGATCTATTTTAACAAAAACAAAACCGATAAACAGGGAGCAGAATTAAAAAAACTGTATTTACAATATCCCGTGCGAATGTGATAAATGTTATGTGGGTGAGTCATCCAGACCTTTCAGTGTGAGGTTGGATGAGCACAAGAATTACATCAGAAATAATGAAATTCAGAAATCAAAGATTTGTGAACATGCTTGGGAAAACGGACATAGAATAAATTAGGACTCGGCAAAAATTTTAACAAAAAAAGCAGATACCAAAAAAAGAAAAATTAAAGAATCAGCAATAATATTATTAAATGAAGACAAGTGCATATCGAATTGTTCTGTAGATATTTGTACAACCTGGCTACCAATGTTAAAAGAAGAACTTAACAAACTCAACAGTATCTAAAAGAAAATATCATCAGTTCTATGTTCTGTGTAAGTAGTAAGTATTTATGGAAATTACTACTTTCCGAAACGTCAGCAAAATACATTATTTCTGTGTTTATTCCGATTTATATTATTTGCAAAACATAACCTCTGACTTTTCCTTTGGCGTAAACGCTACGGGCGCAGAGGCTTTTTTCCAATAATTCTATTATTTTGTAGATTCGGTGACTTGTTTTTGAAGAGGACAATAATACATGTGGTAGAAAACCCAAATAATAGGAGAGAACATCTTTACGAGAATGTTCCACTTTAGCCATTGTTTTTTCACCACCCCTCCACGAGAGTTCGTGTGATATTACGTGAAAAAACTCTTTCTACAAGCCAGCCAGCAGATTCATTTTTATCCCATATTTTAAAAATTTTATTATACTCTTCATTAGTAAGAGCAGCAGCACTAATTTTTCCTTTTGTGGGATCTCTTTGCAATTGCCGATATTTTGCATCACGCGCAGCTCTTGCTGCAACAAACTCAACGTCTGAGAAAGGATTAAATTTGAGCTGATATTTGATGAGGCACATTTCTTGAAGTTGTCCGCATAGCCTTATAACCTCTCTATCTAACAAAAATATTTTAATGGTATATAAATATTTAAAATAATCAAAAATTTTTATCACCTTCACAACAGATTCTTTATTACCTTCCGAGTTTGTTTTCTTCATATTAAACCCCCAATCCTCCAAAATTGCAGCCAGTTCTATGACAGAAGTTCCTCCTTCAATTTTGTACGATTTTTCTTGGCAAAATTCCAAAAATTGTTTCCATATAGTTGCCTTAGATCTTTTCGGATTTGTTGGAATTAGTTTGTTCACCTCTTTTCTGATTATCCCAGTATTTTCCTGTAAAAAACACGACGTTTCTCTCGAAAGCGGTAATAAAATAATTCACACCGCGCTATTAAAATTTCTGTCAGTGAAATACGTCAAAATGACAGTCAAGGCTATCTTATTTATGTATCAGATGCAACACCAGTACCAGCCTACACGGTTTTGCAAACATTTGTAAAGTTCTTTTTGTCAAATAATTTTGGTCTAAAAGTTTTTACCGCATCTCCCTCGCTTTGAAATTTTTTCTCGCTCACTAATTTTTTAAAAAATTCGGACCTCGAAAAAATTTCCGGAAATAATTCAAGTACTAAGGAGATTACAAGTAATAAATTGAACATTCTTTCCTATTATTTGGATTTTCTACCACATGTATTATTATCCTCTTCAAAAGAAATCAAGGAATCTACAAAATAATAGAATTATTGGAAAAAAGGCTCTGCGCCCGTGACGTTTACGCCAAGGGAAAAGTCAGAGGTTATGTTTTGCAAATAATATAAATCAGAATAAATGTAGAAATAATGTATTTTGCTGACGTTTCGGAAAGTAATCTCTTTCCGTTTTCAAAGCTTTTTTTGGAAGAACTCTTATTTTGCTGTGTATGTCAAATACACAGCTTTAAGATTCTGTTTATGTTATTTCCATAGATACTTACTACTTACACAGAACATAGAACTCATGATATTTTCTTTTATATAATGTTGAGTTTGTTAAGTTCTTCTTTTAACATTGGTATCCAGGTTGTACAAATATCTACAGAACAATTCGATACGTACTTGTCTTCAATTAATAAGATTATTGCTGATTCCTTAATTTTTCTTTTTTTGGTATCTGTTTCTTTTGTTAAAATTTTTGCCGAGTCCCAGTTTATTCTATGTCCGTTTTCCCAAGCATGTTCACAAATTCTTGATTTCTGAATTTCATTCTTTCTAATGTAATTCTTGTGCTCATCCAACGTCACACTGAAAGGTTTGGATGACCCACCCACATAACATTTATCACATTCGCACGGGATATTGTAAATACAGTTTTTTGAATTCTGCTCCCTGTTTATTGGTTTTGTTTTTGTTAAAATAGATTTTAAAGTGTTCCCCGTTTGAAATACCGTCCTAACATCAAATTTGTCACCTATACGGCGTAGCTTTTCCGATAGTCCGTATACATAAGGAATTATTACTGTATAATGACGTTCAAGTTTTTGTCGTACCTGATTGTCCCTATTTTCAACATTTATGAAAACTCTATCAACAAAGGCTTCAGGATATTGATTTTGTACTAGAACCTCTTTGATAAATTTTTTCTCGTTATTTAATATTTTATTATTAGATGAAATTATTTTGGCCCTATCGTATAAACATTTTACAACACCCCTTTTAACATTTATTGACTGATTTGAGTTGAAATTTAGATATCTATTAGTATGTGTTGGTTTTCTATAAACGCTTGTTTCAATTGTATTATTTACCCTTCTAATTAAAACATCTAAAAACGGTAGTTCATTCCTACTTTCTGCTTCTAATGTGTTTTTATACACAGTGTTAAGAGTTCCAGTATGCTATTTACACTTAATTTAGTTCTAGTTTCCAAATTATTATCATTTAGTAACCTGTCTTTAACTATTTTTAAGGTTTCATCTACCGGAACATTGGTAAAAAGACTAATTACATCAAAACCAACCATCAGGTGTGATTCATGAATATCGTTTTCATAAATTTTTTCTATAAAATGTTTACTATTTTTAATATATGAATCGGTATTTCCAGATAATGGATCAATAATTTTAAGTAAAAATTTTGCCAAATTATGACATGGTGCATTAATAGAACTAACAATTGGTCTTAAAGGAATATTTTGTTTATGTGTCTTTGGTAAGCCATAAAAATGAGGAGGCTTACTATGATGTGGTGTAAGTTTCCTTCGTTCAAAATCATTAAATTCATGTTTGTATTTAAACAAAGTTCTGTAAATTTTGCTATCTATTGACTTTGTTGGATCTTTGTTTAGTTTTGAGTAGGGTCCCTCATTTACGAGAGTCATGATTTTTGTGTTATATATATCATTATCTATAATGACTGTGGCATTACCTTTGTCTGCTGGCAAAATTTTTATACTTTCATCGCGTTTTAAAGAATGTATCGATAACTTTTCTTCTGGATTTAAATTATCTTTAATTTTGTATTGCTTCTCTAAAGCAATTTTTGCCCGTATGCGATATTCATTACCATTATCTGTTGGTAAATTTTGAGCCGTTTTTTCTATTGCTGCTACTATATCAAATTTTGGAACAGTTTTCGGGTTTATTGCAAAATTTAAACCTTTTGATAGGACAAGCCTGTCTGAAATGGACAAAAGTTTTTTTGACATCGGAAAAGCTACGCCGTATAGGTGACAGATTTGATGTTAGGACGGTATTTCAAACGGGAAACATTTTAAGATCTATTTTAAGAAAAACAAAACCGATAAACAGGGAGCAGAATTCAAAAAACTGTATTTACAATATCCCGTGCGAATGTGATAAATGTTATGTGGGTGAGTCATCCAGACCTTTCACTGTGAGGTTGGATGAGCACAAGAATTACATTAGAAAGAATGAAATTCAGAAATCAAAGATTTGTGAACAGGCTTGGGAAAACGGACATAGAATCGACTGGGACTCGGCAAAAATTTTAACAAAAGAAACAGATACCAAAAAAAGAAAAATTAAGGAATCAGCAATAATCTTAAAAAATGAAAAATGAAGATAAGTGCGTATCGAATTGTTCTGTAGATATTTGTACAACCTGGCTACCAATGTTAAAAGAAGAACTTAACAAACTCAACATTATATAAAAGAAAATATCATGAGTTTTATGTTCTGTGTAAATAGTAAGTATCTATGGAAATAACATAAACAGAATCTTAATGCTGTGTATTTGACATACACAGCAAAATAAGAGTTCTTCCAAAAAAAAGCTTTGAAAACGGAAAGAGATTACTTTCCGAAACTTCAGCTAAATACATTATTTCTGTGTTTATTCCGATTTATATTATTTGCAAAACATAACCTCTGACTTTTCCCTTGGCGTAAACGTCACGGGCGCACAGGCTTTTTTCCAATAATTCTATTATTTTGTAGATTCGGTGATTTGTTTTGAAGAGGATAATAATACATGTGGTAGAAAACCCAAATAATAGGAAAGAATATTCGAAGAATGCCACAAATAACAACAATTGAACAGCTTAGAAAGTGGTTCTGCGAATATTGATGCGCACCACGTGGTAAGCAAGAGAGAATTTCCCAGGCCCGCTCGTAAGCTTAGCCTAAAACTTTTATGTGAATCACCCTGTAGATTCCATTTCAAATTAGGAACACACACATTTCCTTTCTTTTTGTTTAAGTTTTACTGTTTACACCGATAATTACCTTGCAATTTCATAAAGAAGTCAACTTTCCCGACAAGACAAAAAAATTGGAGCACAGGCTTCCGATTATCCTTGCAATATAAAATTCTATTGATATCTAGACAGACTTTTTAAATGTACCCTTGACAAGCAGCAGTGCATTTTTGTATAAAAATAATGTTTATCACGTAATTGAATCTAAAAATACGGGCAGAACGTGGGCTAGTATAAAGTGAGCAATATATTGAAAAGACCCTAAATCCGAGGCATCTCCTGTCCCTAGCAAATGACGCGATATTTTTTGGCATTTCGTATTTGCAACCATCGCATCTGCCGGTAATCACAACGTTTTGAGGCCGTATTTAAATTTTTCAATTTGAAGCATTTAAGACGGTTTTGTTATACTTTACAACTGGGATATTTGAAAATAAAACAACGGGTAATATATGATAAGTATATAGCAGCCATTTGTATAACAATAAAAACTGCCTTTAAATTATTTTAGGCTCGTAATTTTATCGTATTACAAAGGATTTTGAATATTAATTTTATTACGTTTTAAAGTTTGTCGTATGTTTTATAAACCATAAAAGTGGTGATTGAATGTTCAAATAAACGACTTGACATTTAATATCTCAGCTAAATTGTGATCTATTATACCGTGGAAGATCACTCCTTAATTTTAATTGAGAATAAATGCGCTTACGACACCATAACGGCACTATACAGTTTGTCCCCGGATGGGTGTACCACATTCTTGTAAACTTTCCTGTTTGATTTTCCGGGAAAAAGTCATTTTTTATAAAAAAGTTTCGCATGTCTTAGGACGTTGTAAACAGTTGCAAAAAAAATATATACGGGGTATTCAAAAAATTAGCAAATATGAAATCGACTTCTACCTTTTTTACATTTCTAATGACTTTATTTAACAAAGTTTTTTAAATTATGAAGAAAAGCTTAAATACGGAGTTTAGTTGCAAAATAAGGACAAACCTTATAAAAATAACATTTTATTCAACTAAGTTGATCGCTATTCTACATGCAGACCTCTCACTAGTACACATTTCCTAATCTTTTTCTGTATTCTTCATTCACGGCTAAGATATTTTCATTTATGGTTACAACGGATTTCCAAAATTTTTGCTTTATAAATCTACCTCGTCTTCGAAATAGTTTGAGTATACTTTTTGTCTTAAATACCTCCATAAGAAAGAATCTAGCGGGGTTAGATCTGGTAAAGTGCTTTGAGTAGTACTTGAAGGCTTCAAGCACTGTGCTTCAATTACTTTTAAAAGAGAGTATTTGGTACTTGACATTTGAATTACTTAAAAATTTATGGGTTTGATTTACTTCAAAGTTTATTTTCTACTTTTTAGAGTTTTTAAATAAAATAAATAAAATATTTTTTTATATAATTTTATTTTTTACCTTTCAGTCTTTTGATATGCCATCTCGAGCGAAATTTTTGGCTAGAAATTCGTAATCCGCGATCCCGAAAACCTCCAGATATTGATTTTGATCGATTTGGACTTAAATGGCAAAAGTCGTCAACTATATTGGCGCCGCCATTTAGAATTTCTGAATTTTGGCTAAAAATTCATAATCCGCGACCTAGAAAATCCCCAGATATCGATTTTGAGTTGAATCGAATCTTAAACGATAAAGTGGTCCGCCATCTTGGAGTCGCCATCCTAAACTAAATTTTTGACCAGAGATTCGTAATCGGCAAACCCGAAAACCCCCAGATATCGATTTTGATCGATTTGGACCATAAATAACAAAATTCGTCCGCCATATTAACGCCGCCATTTTGAATTTCTAAATTTTGACGACGTATTCATAATTGGCGATCTCGAAAACCCCCAGATATCGATTTTGAATCGAATCGGATCATAAACGGCAAAGTCGTCCGCCATCTTGTTTTTTCTTATATGAAAATGTTAAAGTGTATTGTCACTGAACTTATACACATATGTACAACTTCAAAGCTCTAATTTAATTAGAACTAATCGAAATTTTGATTCGAAGATTTGGCCTAAACAAACTAACTAACCAACAAACAAACATTGCAAGTTTAATAAAAGCTTTTAAAAAATAATTTATTATAAAAACAGATCGATACCTTATTTGAACATTCTTTCCTATTATTTGGATTTTCTACCACATGTATTATTATCCTCTTCAAAAACAAATCACCGAATCTACAAAATAATAGAATTATTGGAAAGAAGCCTCTGCGCCCGTGACGTTTACGCCAAAGGAATAGTCAGAGGTTATGTTTTGCAAGTAATATAAATTGGAATAAACACAGAAATAATGTATTTTGCTGACGTTTCGGAAAGTAATCTCTTTCCGTTTTCAAAGCTTTTTTGGAAGAACTCTTATTTTGCTGTGTATATCAAATACACAGCTTTAAGATTCTGTTTATGTTATTTTCCATAGATAATTACTACTTACACAGAACATAGAACTGATGATATTTTCTTTTAGATAATGTTAAGTTTGTTAAGTTCTTCTTTTAACATTGGTAGCCAGGTTGTACAAATATCTACAGAACAATTCGATACGCACTTATTTTCATTTAATAAGATTATTGCTGATTCTTTAATTTTTCATTTTTTGGTATCTGCTTCTTTTGTTAAAATTTAATTCTTGTGCTCATCCAACCTCACCAACCTCACAATGAAAGGTCTGGATGACTCACCCACATAACATTTATCACATTCGCACGGGATATTGTAAATACAGTTTTTTGAATTTTGCTCCCTGTTTATCGGTTTTTTGATAGTCCGTATACATAAGGAATTATTGCTGTATAATGACGTTCAGGTTTTTGTCGTACCTGATTGTCCCTATTTTCAACATTTATGAAAATTCTATCAACAAAGGCTTCAGGATATTGATTTTGTACTAGAACCTCTTTGATAAATTTTTTCTCGTTATTTAATATTTCATTATTAGATGAAATTATTTTGGTCCTATCGTATAAACATTTTACAACACCCCTTTTAACATAAAAAAGTCAGTCAATAAATGTTAAAAGGGGTGTTGTAAAATGTTTATACGATAGGGCCAAAATAATTTTATCTAATAACGAAATATTAAATAACGAGAAAAAATTTATCAGAGGTTCTAGTACAAAATCAATATCCTGAAACCTTTGTTGATAGAGTTTTCATAAATGTTGAAAATAGGTATTTGACATACACAGCAAACTAAGAGTTCTTCCAAAAAAAGCTTTGAAAAGGAAAGAGATTACTTTCCGAAACGTCAGCAAAATACATTATTTCTGTGTTTATTCCGATTTATATTATTTGCAAAACATAACCTCTGACTATTCCTTTGGCGTAAACGTCACGGGCGCAGAGGCTTTTTTCCAATAATTCTATTATTTTGTAGATTCGGTGATTTGTTTTTGAAGAGGATAATAATACATGTGGTAGAAAACCCAAATAATAGGAAAGAATATTCGTAGAATGTCACAAATAACTTTCAGACAATACCTTATTTTATAAAATTCGGTTAATAGTTTATTAAATGCTTGTCGTGAAATGGAAAAAAGTTATTCCAACATTCAAAAAACTTTGAAGAAGCATCAATATAGGCCTTACAACATATTACCGTCCAGGAACTGAATGAAGACAAAAAACGTAGAAGATCCATGAATTAGATGAAGACCCTGATTTTTTAAAGAAATTATGACAGATGAGTCAAGTTTTTCCACGGCGGGAGTTTTTAATAGAAAAAACAGACGTTCCTGGGAGAATAAAAACCAAAGGCACAGAAAGGTCAAGCAAATAAAATAAATCGGATAGAAAATCAATCTACGTTTGGTGCGGAATTTTTCAAAGCAAAGTAGTTGGGCCTATATTTTATGATTTTAGTTTGACACGACAAATATATCTCGAAATAATTTTGCCAGAGGTAGATCGTCTATTTCAAGAATTCCCTATGGACGTATTGTGTAGAATGATTTGGCATCAGGATGGAGCGACTCCACATAGCGTTTTAGAAGTTCGGGAACATAATAATCAATTTCACATTTGGATAGGCAATGCTGGGACCATTCGATGGCCACCAAATAGCCCTGATTTGACGCCATTAGATAGCTTTTTATGGGAATTTTTAAAAGGTAATAACAAGTTTCGACTAACGGGTATTGTAAAATATGGAAGTACAGACGTAAGTTGTTAAATCATCATAATTTTATAATTTACACGTACTTATTTAAGATACACATTGTATATAAAAAAAATACTGGATAAGAAAAATAACGAGTAACAATAAATAATATAACAATACGAAGTTGTTAACTGAACGATATAATTAGTGTAGGTATCATGTGGATCAAGGAAAGAAATTTATCGAATGCAGACTGCGCCTGTAGACCGTTTTGTTTTACACCCTAAGCTTCATTCCTTAAATAAATATTTTTATAGAAAGAAATATTGATTCAATTTATCATGTAAATTGGCTGAAAGTCATCTCATTTATATCTCTGTCGTCTCGTTATATGATTATTCTAGATTCAGACGAAATGACAGCTCATCAGAGGCTTAAATCTGAATATCTGTTTTAATAAGATGCAACTGTAATTTCATAGTTTAATCGAATTCATGAATAATTTATACCTGCTCATCCGATTATTATCAATTTAAAGAATTAATATGACATCAGTGAAAATATTGCTACCTTTATCAAACAAAATTAAATTAAACTCTAAGCAGAAAATGTATGTAATAATGGATAATCGATAAATACGTACGAATTTTTTGTCTATTAATATAATTTTCATTAAACTTACTAGCAGTCCATGCCCCAATCAAAACTGTCTTAAATAAAGAGAATCAGTCTTGAAATAATTAGATTTAAATATTAAATATGGCAACTATTCCAGTTTTTATTGTAATCATAATTATTTATTTATTTAATTACAAAATCCAACAGGCGAGGCATGCACACATACACACGACATAATATAATAAATCTAAATAAAAAAATTCAAAAGAGGGAGTAAAAAGACAAATATACAATCAAATAGTAAGAAACTAATATAAATATAAATACACATAATATATGTTATGACAATATAAACGACTTAAAAATGTAGTGAAATATATATACTATAATAGTCGATGAGTGGAAATATTTTTAAAGCCTTTACATAACGTATCACGAAACCAAGGCTTTTAAGAGCAAAGGCAGTGCCATTTCTACATGTTTATTGAAAAATAATAAAATAAACTCCAAGGTCTTTGATGAAATCAGGCCTTTGTAAACTTCCGTTGTCATCGTTGTAATTAAACATGTACATGTTGGTTTTTCTGCCAAATGATATTACAATACATTTGCTGACATTAATAAGTAAATAGTTGTCAATGCACCAAGTATTAATGGTATTTAAGCAATCTTGAAGATTAGTACAATCATCAATTGAGTCAATCATCTATATATTTTTAGTTAATTCGCATGCAGGAGGAAATGGGCGTTATTATCGATGCCCTCCAAAATATCGTTAATAAACATGACAAAGAAAAGTGGACCAAGTGTCGACCCCTGTGGCACACCGAATCATTGTAAGAAACTACCAGATTATAAATAACCTCGGTACTGAATAAATTGTTGTCGACCCTGCAGATATGATTCAATTAATCGTAATAACGAATAAGAAAGTTTATAGTTTACTAATCAAAGTACTATGATCTAGCTTGTCAAAAACCTTGGGGAAATCCATGTAGATAATATCAACTTGACCACCTCTATCCAGACTTTCACAAAGAAATTGTGTTTTGCACAGTTTGTGACTACCTTTCATAAAACCAGAATTAGATCGGGACCTATGGTCATAGTGGCTTTAGTTTTTTTAATGGCGTTAATATATTATATTGGGAAAATAACCTCCACGCCTGTGATGTTTATGTGAAAGGAACAATCAGAGAGTATTTTTGCCAACCAGTACAAATTATTACAAAAATGAGGATTAAAGTATTTCACTAACTTTTGGAAACGTTCTAAAAGTTATGAAAACTATCCAATTTTTGTGGTGTTTTATTAATTCTTGTTTGATGTGTATGTTAAATACATAGCTTTAATATATGACATGATTGTTTACTACGTATGCAGAACTGTTGATATTTCAAATGATATCACGTTTGTTAAGTTCTTTTTTTAACATTGGCAGCGTTGTCATGAAAAATCTGTAGAACAATTCGATACACATTTATCTTCATTTAATATTGTTGCGGAATCTTTAGTTTTTCTTTTTTTGTTATCTGCCTCTTTTATTAAATTTTTTGCCCAGTCCCACTTTATTCTGTGCCCGTTTTCTCAAGCGTGTTCGCAAATCGCTTTTTGTATTTCATTTTTCTAATGTAATTCTTGTGTTCATTCAATCTTACACTGAAAGGTTTGGACGACTTGCCCACATATGTTACACTCACACGGGATACTATAAATACTGTTTTTTAAATATTGGTCTTGGTTTTAACTATTTTTTAAGAATAAATAAACACCACAGAAATTAGACAAGCCAGTTCTAGAAGCTCGAGGCCTGTGCGGAAGGGGGTTACACGTTGAAAAAACGCGGACCTACAACCATTTCCTCCGACAGTGCCGATGTCTGGATTCGAACCTGGTGGCGCGATACCCATGTGATTAATCGCGATTGCCACCTCGCGCCTCAACCAACGCGGCTATCGGTCAGATTTAGTTACCTTATTAAAATTTCGTTATTGCTGAGTCCCGGTTGTTTTTCGTGGGTATATTATGCAATTCTACATCAACTATGTTTACAAACCTTCGCTTTTTGTATTTCATTTTTTCTAATGTAATTTTTGTGTTAATTCAATCTTACACTGAAAGATCTGGACGATTCACCCACATAATGCTTGTTACACTCACAAGAGATACTGTAAATACTATTTTTTGAATGTTGGTCCTCGTTGAAAACAACACATTTTAATTAGTTTAATTACCTTATTAAAATTTCGTTATTGCTGAGGCCCGGTTGTTTTTCGTGGGTATATTATGTAATTCTACATCAGTCATGTTCGTATAATATAAGTAATTTGGATTTCGCTTTATGGGTCTCCAATTAGTTTTATGTGAGTTTTCTGTTAAAATACAATTTATTATTTAAAACCTCAACAATGTCTGGAAACTACGTTCAATAGTAACTTTAAAGATAATTACATCGATTTTAAGTAGTAACACCCCGTAAAATTCTTAGCCGCCATAAAAACATAATTAGTAATTGCATCAGGAGTACCAAATAAAAACTTTATATTTTAGTGGAATTAAAATTGGCCATAATAATAATTGTGGTGAGGCGAGGATCTCTGTCAATTGCCTTTTAGACTTCACAGGTGTGAGAAGTAATACAATTAACCGGATATAGTTTATAAGACGAAAATGCCGTCTCTGGGTCTATTTGCCCATAAAATATGTTAATAAGACTGTAGAAGAACTAAGAGGGATAACTTTGGTACCCTAGTGGGAAAGAGATGGAGCAGAATGAGGATGTTATTGTATGTATCAGGTACAAAATATGCTCCGATACAGGGAGGTTTACGCTAGACATCACGGCACCAATATTCGTACTCTACCGTAAAAAGCAAACTACTTTCTATATTGACTTGTGTTTGCTTTGAGGTAAATGTTCAGGACCATTTCCGGCCAATTCACTTTATAATTTTTAACATCAATAATATATCAATAATATGTTGCCTGTATTTTCTGCGTCGCTGAAAATTATCAATCGTCTGAAATATACTTTATTTCAATCTAGGCAGTTTTGATTTATGATTGTTACAGGTGATCGATAAATTTAAAAATTAAACTAGGTATTGTCGAATTTCTTTAAAAAAACTAGGTATCTCATCCTGATACTAGAAAAAATTTAATTATTTTATAGAATTTATGACATTTTGAAGCAAAAGAATATTTACTTTATCTTTTGCGCTTCAGCTAGAAGTTAAATAATAATAATAATAATAATAAAATTTCTTTATTTCTATACGATAGATAATATATTAGAAATTAATTAATGGATGATATGGCAATATTATAATAATAATAAATATTTTATTTATAGATATGTAGAAATAGTTGTTCAAATTCTTATTACCTAATTAGTATTAGTTTTTATTCGTGTTTTAAAGCTAGCAGTAGACAGATGTTTATAGATTGGAGGTAACCTGTTATATTAGCAATAAATATTGTAAGAGAAAGATCTACGGTAAATGGCGGTTTTATGAGGAGGTAGTGAGAGTTGTCCTCTATGTCTTAACATCAAAGTGTGAACATCTGAACGGAATTTTATTTTATTATGCAAGTATGGAGGGCTCTCATTAATAATAACATTATGAAAAAGTATTAGTGAATGGAAATGTCTTCTAGCGGCCATTGTTAACCAATTTGCTTCTTTAATTTTGTAAGATATTCTTTCATATTTTCATGATTCTTGTACTTTTTCAATTCTGTTTGTATGCATCTTATCTAGGCATGGGCCGTATAAAACATCACAATAACTGAAGTGGGATAGGACTAATGTATCAGTTAATTTAATTTTCATGGATTTACATAATATGTGACGATGTGAATATAATAATTTTAAGTTTAAATATGCCTTTTGCATGCATTTGGAAATATATTTATTAAACCTCAGGTCTACATCAAATTCGACGCCTAGATTTTTTTTACGCAATTGGTGGGTATTAATATACTATCATTTACTTTAACATTAATATTACATTCTACCATGGCTCTATTTTTCCCAAAGATTAAAACATTAGATTTAGATGGATTTATCTGTAAGTTCTGAAGCGCAGACACCGATGCTAGTTCTTTTAAATCATTGTTTATTTTGGTCTTAGCATTATAAGTATCCGTGTGTTTAAATGAGTAGTAAATTTGTGTATCATCAGCATCCATATGAGCATTACAAGTTTTTAAAGCACTAGTGATGTTGCAGGTGTAAATGCAAAATAATAGCGGTCCTAAAATGGATCCGTGTGGAACTCTACATGTTATATTGCCGTTATTAGATATGCTATCCCATACGAGTGCCTCAGATGATAATAAAACAATCGTAATGCTGCGTTGTGTCTGTGAATACAGGCGGAGACTGCGTATGTCGGACAAGCCGACAGTAAGTGCATTACAGTTTTCGGCACCCTGCAGCTGATATCAGGGACCTCCATACCCATGACACGACTTCGATAGACGATCCTGGCAAGCCATTATGAATCGCTCGGTTTCGGACTTCAGGTCGGCTGACCTTAAAAAGGCGAAGGTCAGCCTTTCGGATAAGCCGTGCAATGGCTTATCCTTATGGAGCTGCAGAGGGATGTTGTGTTCTGTAGCTCCAATGTGGGCTTTTAGTCGAATGGGCTCCAACTCGGTGACAGAGTCGGGGTTTACTCGCTCGAAGACCAAGTTCATCGGCTGCTCTCCGTGCCACCTTAAAGAGAAAAGCTCCTACATCTGCAATTTCATGGTCTCGAACCATGTAGAAGAGGGGATCCGAACTCCTGATGACCTTACATGCTCCATCCAGAACAATCCTGCTATGGAGACTCTCCAAGCTCAAGAGTCCACGGCCTCCCCGATTTCGTGGGAGATATAACCGTGGAACGGACGATTTAGGATGCAAGCTCCTATTGAGATGCATCTTCTTGCGGGTTACTACATCGAGTTGACGCAGCTTTTTTTAATTAAAAGCTTTTATTAAACTTGCAATGTTTGTTCGTTAGTTAGTTTGTTTAGGACAAATCTTGGAATCAAAATTTCGATTAGTTCTAATTAAGCTAGAGCTTTGAAATTATGCACATGTATATAAGTTCAGTGACAATATATTTTAACATTTTCTATAAGAAAAAAACAAGATGGCGGTTTCAATATGGCGAACGACTTTACCGTTTATGATCCGATTCGACTCAAAATCGATATCTGGGGGTTTTTGAGATCGCCAATTTTGACTTCTTCGTCAAGATTTAGAAATTCAAAATGGCGGCGTCAATACGGCGGACAACTTTTGTCATTTATGGTCGAAATCGATCAAAATCGATATCTGGGGGTTTTCGGATTCCGCCGATTATGAATTTCTAGTCAAAAATTTAGTTGAGGATGACGACTTCAAGATGGCGGACGATTTTATCGTTTAAGATCCGATTCAACTCAAAATCGATATCTGGGGGTTTTCTATCGATATCTGGGGGTTTTCGGGGTCGCGGATTACGAATTTCTAGTAAAAAATTTAGTGCAAGATGGCGGACGACTTTACCTTTTATGATCCGATTCGTCTCAAAATCGATATCTGCACATTACTGCATATCAAAAGACTAAAAAATAGAATTATAAAAAAAAAAATTAAAAAAAGCTTTTATTGAAATGCTCTAAAAAGTAGAAAATAAACTATGAAGTAAATCAAACCCATCATTTTGTTACATTATATAATTGATTTGATTTATAATGATATAAAATCTCCTTTACACAGAATGTGTATTCGCGACAAGCTTTTATATCATAAAAAAAATTATATAATGTAACAAAATGATGGGTTTGATTTACTTCAAAGTTTATTTTCTACTTTTTTAGAGCATTTAAATAAAAGCTTTTTCAAAAATATTTTTTTTCAGGTATGTCGTTATAAGTTATCACGGCGTTATAGCTGAACGAACGTTGAACTAGAGAAGAATTATGCTTGGGTACTATAAAGTCGACAATGACGTGTAGAATATGCATGAATATCACTACCTTTAATCACTTCATTTTGTAGATATGAGGGCATCTGTGTAGAATTGCCTAAAACAAGGCTTGCTGACTAATCTCTTAGATTTATTAAATTTATTTGTAACATGATCATACTTGCGAAGTTGTAACAAAATCTTATACACGTATTGCTTTCACGTCCAGTGGACGTATAGTAACGTATTTTTTTTATTGAAATATGCTTAAAATGTCATGAAACGTCGAGATTTTAAATTTGAGCGAAGAAATTTTCTGTCGGCCTGTAACTTTTTGTGTGCATGTTTACTCTGGAACAGTTTATGACATTGACTTGAAATGTGCTACACTTATGTATTATGACGAGATCTGGAACTAGATTATATTTTGATCTAATACCGTTGAAGGGTTCGAGGGTAAATGGGGTAAATAAGAGTAAATAGAGAAAGCAAGCAGGTAAGAGTCCATAAAATTGCAAACTACTATTACCCCCATTACCACTCCCACACTATTATGAAAGGGAGTAAAAAAAATTAAAACGTGATTTAGTGTGTATACAAAAACGAATCGTCTCAAAAAATTTTTTTGGCGTTAGCTCCCCCTCTACCACCCCAATTGCCCATTGCGTTTTTTTATTTTAAGTAGTAGTAGGCTGTATGGCTGAATGACATAAAATAACAAAAACCTGTTCACATTTTGACGTTTCAATTTTCCATAAAATATTGTTAAAATATGAATGTGGGCGACAATATATAAAAATATTCAGGTCATTAATGATCCTCGAAAAAAGTATTGCCTTTAAACTTCATTCTCATCCTCAGTCCGTTTTTAAGTATACAAATTCCAGTATAAAATCCCAATATTGACTGTTCCAAACGGTTTATTAAATAAGTGAACGATTCCCATTAGACCTTAGGCGACAAAAGAAGTGCATATCCGAAAAAGCAGGACGTGTAAAAAATCATCGTAATAATAAAAGATCGATCATTTTAAAGAGCCAGAAAATAAATAGTTTAACGATTATAGTAATCTGGTTCAGGTACAGACACCCATATCCCCTAAAGAAATACAATAGAAATCTCGTATTAAATCTAATAGAGGCTCTAAAAGTCAGTTTCTCAATGGTCATTGTTAATACACTCCATTCAATGCGACAAATTGCATCAAAAACAGGAAGTTCGTGTAAAATACCATTCATAGATGACTTTAGCTGGTTTTAGGTCGGTCACAATGTATTCCTGTGTCGAATAGACTCAGTTAATGCCATTCAGGCTATGATTTCTACAGTGCCGGACTGGCAGACCATGCAATAACTCACCTTTTTAATCTCGCCAATGTTCTAACCTTTGTGGTCTAAAATTTATCACTACGTGTACGTACAGGTTTATTCATTATACATTATCCAACCCTTATCATCATTAGTATTGCCGATAGAAAAAGAAATTAATTAAAAGTACAGTAACAATATATATTTTTTAATGGGATACCCTGTATATTATTTTTAGAATGGACCTTTTTTCCTGATTTCAAAAGTATACCATAGATAGATAGTCTTTATTTCACCACTATATGTTACATGATTAAACATTTGCAGCAAGTCAGAAAATCAGCAGGCAAGCGGCTGCCTTACAAAAAAATAATAATTTTGTTTTGAGAAATACAATACATATATAAAAACACAACAACACACACACTGCGATTACTCTGTGTGATCTCTCCAAGGCCTTCGACTGTGTCTCCCACAATAAGTTAATAGAAAAATTGCAATGTTACGGAATTAGAGGGTTACCCCTATCGCTTTTTAAATCATACCTGCTTAACCGTCAGCAGTGTGTTGTCATAACCAATGAAACGTCAGGATTTCTAAACAATAATTATGGTGTACCCCAGGGCTCTGTCTTGGGGCCACTGTTATTTTTAGTTTATATGAACGACTTTCCTCAATTTATGTTGCCTAGTAAATCCACTATGTTCGCCGATGACACACCTCTCTCGTGTTCCCATCACAACATTGACAATCTTTGGAAATATCTTCTCCCAATGAACTACAAACAAAAAATTGGTTCACCTCTAACGAACTAACACTTAATCAGGAGAAAACTCAGAGACTGATAATATCCTCAAACAGAAATATATCCAAAGGCGAGCACGTTAAACACCTAGGTATCTATCTAGATCATAACCTTAGTTGGGTAACCCATACTGATCACCTGAACAAAAGGCTTTCCAGCGTAATCTTCCTTTTTAAGAAACTAAAAAGCGTTCTTGAATTCGACCTATTAAAAAATATTTACTTCTCTCTAGACTTTCCTACGCAGTTGTTCTATGGGGTAACTCCCACCACGCATCTAAAGTCTTTCGACAACAAAAGAAAATTATAAGAGTTCTTGTCAACGCTAAATTTAGGGAACATTGTCAACGCATCTTCATTAAACTAGGAATTATGCCACCTTCACTTTTTATTTACAACACTCTTATCGAGATTCACATTCCGGTCTCTCTATTCAGTCGGACTATCATGAGCACAACACACGTGCTGCTGGACTTCTTAGAGTACCACGCTATAGGTTAACTCTAAGTGCAAAAAATTCACCCAACTTAAACCTATATAACCATTTACCACGTCATATTAGACAGTTAAACTTTAGGTCCTTCAAAAATAATGTAAAACGATTCATTCTTCAGCTCTGTTTTTACTCAATTGATGATTTTCTGAGGACGCCATATTTGGTCACTCTACTTTCGGTTGTCTAATGCTCATACTTGCAGAATGCTTGTACTTTTTATAGGTACCTATTTTATAAATTAAAATTTTATATTTTCGTGTTTGACAATGTGTAATTGTTATATACAGTATTTATATGTACTTTATTTATATTTTCTTGTCTAACAATGTGTAAACGTTATATACAGTTTTATGTTCTTGTTATTGTCCTTATTTTATATATGTGTACCATATGTTACCATCCGGTCAAAGTAGACATTTTAATTTACTGTAATTCACATAGAGCTGAATATTGGTACAGGTCTTAGGTACACTGTTACAAATAAAATATCAAAAATCTCCACCGATCCTACGTCTGCTAAAAAATTTATTCAAGGTTAAAAATATAAGTGTTTTGCATTTTTCTCATAAACGGTAAGTGTTATCATAAAAATAGGACAGACAAAAATTGTACATCATGCAATTATCTACAAAAATTGTTCTTATACTTTTTTCCCTATGAAAACCATTCCTGAGATATCACGATTCCAAAAGTTGAAGAAGTCGTAATCTGCATAATATGCACACATTTTCGCACCGCATATACACCGGTAGTGTATTTGGCACATTTTTTTAAAGGTGGTTTCCCCGGTAGGCATTAGATTAGATTAGATTAACGAAGGAGCTGGTTGTTTAGCCTTTACCACCGCGACCTTTTCAGATCTATTGTGATGCTCCCAGGATATCTTCCTTATAGTACCTCATCCAGCTTTGTCCTTTGTACTAGACTCCATAGCTTTGATAAAGGCCCTTTTATATAGCTGTCCGCCCTTGGTTTTCTTCTCCGAGTACTTGGAATCTCAGCCTCACCAGGTCTTCACAGTGGCACAATACGTGAACTGAGGTTTCCTCTTCCTCTTGGCAGAATCTGCATGTCGCGTCCTCTGCCAGGCCCATTAGATTCATGTGTCTATTGAGCCGGCAGTGGCCGGTTAGAAGGCCTACTATTACTCTGATGGCCTTCCTATTCTTGCTTAGTAGGTCTTCCGTAAATTTGGCCGAACGTTCTTTAATGAACTCCTTGGCCTGTCTCTGTCTTGGGAGATTCCTCCACCATTCCAGATATTTATCTTGTACCCATTCCTTAATGGCTGCTTGTATGCATGGCTTTGCCACGCCACAAAAGGGCTCGGGTCCTATTGGGGCTTCAAGTGCGCCTTCCTTGGCCAGTTGGTCAGCCTTTTCGTTTCCTCTGTGTCCCTCGTGTCCTGGTACCCATGCTAGGGTCACTCTGTTCTGACTTCCCAGCTCTGTAAGGGCTGTCAAGTAGTCCCACACCAATCTTGAGTTGATTTGCATGGAACTGATTGCTTTTATTGCTGCTTGACTATTAGAGAAAATGACAATCGACTGGTTAACAGTGCCTTGTCCTATTATCTCCCTTGCGCAACAGTGTATGGCGATCACTTCAGCCTGAAACACCGTTGCGTATTTCCCTAGCCTTATCGGGGTATTGGCCTTTGACCTTGTCCCGTAAATCCCGGTTCCGACTCCTTGTTCTGTCTTGGAGCTGTCAGTGTACCAGACTGTTTGTGCTGTTATGGGAGGACCGTTTTTCCAATCCTCCCTGTCTGGTATAACAGTCTGAAAGGTCTTGTTGAAGTTATACCTTAGGACCATTACATCCGTGGGCATGCCTAGAATGGGATCTGCCCTCATCTCCGAGTATAACTTCTGGTACTCCGTCCCGTGTTGCTGGCTAATTGGTGTTTGGCCTTGCATTAACCTGTGCACCACTGACCGAGCTTCACCTTGTATGAATACGTGTAAGGGTGGCAAGTCCAAGAGGACCTCAAGTGCAGCCGTAGGAGCAGTTCTTATAGCCCCCGTGGCGCACAGGCAAGCAAGCTTTTGTACGCCACTTAACAGCCTTATTGCTCCTGACTGCACCGTCTTAGTCCACCATACCACTGATCCATAGGTTATCATGGGTCTCACTACCCTGGTGTATAACCACAGGTTCATTTTGGGATTTAACCCCCAGTTTTTTCCACACATTTGCCTACACCTTCCCAGGGCGATTGTGGCTTTCTGTGTGACTTTTTGGATGTGAGAATTCCATGTTAATTTTTGGTCAAAAGTGACTCCTAAATATTTTGCCTCACAGGCAAATGGAATTTCCACTCCGTTGAGCCTTAAGGGCATTAGGCCTTGCAGTGCTCTTCTCCGTGTAAAATTGACGACTGTGGTTTTGTGGGGATTTATAGAAAGTCCTTCCTTGCAACACCATTTGTCGACAACTTTCAGGGCTCTTTGCGAACGCTCCGTTATTGTATTCGCAAATCGCCCCTTAACGACTATTGCTAGAACATCAGCATATCCTAAGCAATAGAAGCCCTCTGTGGAAAGTTTCCCTAGGAGTTCGTCAACCAGGGTTGCCCATAGTAGTGGAGATAGTACCCCTCCCTGGGGACAGCCTGTGCTCACTTTCGCCTCAATGGAAATCTCACCTAGATTAGATATTATAATCCTATTATCTAGGCTGACTTTAATCCCCGGTAGGCATACTCCACGATATATTTTGATTTAGTTTTATTAAATAACATTCTATTAACTAAAAAATGGCATTATTGGAAATGATTAAAGTGGCATGAATTATTGTTGATTTCGAGAGACTTATAATCGTCAAATGCACGTGCTTCTTACTGGATATTGTTCTAAGAAAGTTGTATCAGTTGTCTCCTCATCGATATCATAAAAATCCTCATCTGTTGTATTTGATTCAGCATTGGACCAAGACTGGCCTTGACAATTGGTACATGCTGCTGAACAAAACAATCCGACTTTTTTACAGCCACAGTTTGCACTACAACCCTTTTTGCAATTGCAAAAAATAGTATTAAGGAATTTTTCTGGAGCAGGTGGGAGTAGTTTGAATTGGCTCCAAAGTATTATCTATTAATTTCCAACCCCAGTTTTCTGAGTTTGCCTAGCCACACTTGAAGTTGATATAAGTGTTGATAAGCAGAAGCAGATGTTGGAGGAATACAAGATAGTTTCTACTCTTTTATTGTTCCGTGTAGTTTTTACAAAACTTAAATATCTATACTTGTCTATACAATCAATTTTTTTTGCGCTCCATATATAGCAAGCAAAATACATTATTTCTCTGTTTATTCAGATTTATATTATTTGCAAAAAATAACCTCTGAGTGTTCCTTTGACGTAAAAGTCACAGGCGCAGAGGCTTTTTTTTCCAATAATTCTATAATTTTGTAGATTCGGTGATTTGTTTTTGAAGAGGATATGTGGTAGAAAATCGAAATAAAAGGAAAAAATATTCGTAGAATGCCACAAATAACTTTCAGACAATATTTGTATGTATAAGTTACACAAACCAATATTTTTAAAAGCTTTTATTAAACTTGCATAGGGGCGAGCGTAGATGCATCTTTACTATGTACATATTTCGATATGCGATGTAAAGCAATGTTAGGCGCGGTTAGTACTTGGACGGGCGACAGTTTTAAAGAAGACCGTGTCCTCGCCTCACATATCTTCCAGCGGCTTGTATATCAGTGTACGCGCGGAAGCTATGCAACCTTAGGCGAGGGTTGTGTAGGTGATATACCATCCTTCGGAGGGGATGTAAAGCCGTCGGTACCTTGTCTATTAAATGTTAGGCAAGTAAAAAATCCCTACTCTTCTTAAAGGAAGAGGTTCGGCAAAATTCCTGGTTGGGGGTAGCTCGTCTACAGGCGTCGGTGATAGGCCTCAGTAGCGGAAATAGACCGATGTTAAAGAAATGAAAAAAAAAAAAAATTAAACTTGCGATGTTTGTTACTTTGTTTAGGACAAATCTTGCAATCAAAATTTCGATTAGCTCTAATTATGCTAGAGTTTTGAAATTTTGCACGTGTGTATAAGTCCGGTGACAATACACTTTAACGTTTTCATATAAGAAAAAAACAAGATGGCGGCTTCAAGATGGCGGACGACTTTACCGTTTATGATTCAATTCGATATCTGGGGGTTTTCGAGATCGCCAATTATGAATTCTTGGTAAAAATTTAGGAATTCGATATCTGGGGGTTTTTGGGTTCGCCGATTACGAATTTCTAGTCAATAATTTAGTTCAGGATGGCGCCTTCAACATGGCGGACGATTTTACCGTTTAAGATCCGATTGAACTGAAAATCGATATCTGAGGGTTTTCTAGGTCGCGGATTATGAATTTTTGGTCAAAACTCAGAAATTCAAAATGGCGGCACCAATATCGCTGACGATTTTTGTCATTTAGGCTCAAATCGATCAAAATCGATGTCTGGGGGTTTTTGGAATCGCGGATTACGAATTTCTGATCGAAAATTTAGTTCAAGATGGCGGACGACTTTACTGTTTATGATCAGATTAAAAAGTAAAAAATTAAATTATATACAAAAATATTTTTTAAAAAAGCTTTTATTAAAATGCTCTAAAAAGTGGAAAATAAACTTTGAAGTAAATTTAACCAATCATTTTATTACATTATATAATTTCTTTTATGATATAAAAGCCTGTCGCGAGCAATCTGCTTTACACAGGAAAATCTCCCGACAAGCTTTTATATTATAATAGTAGTTTGTGCAACAAGAGTGGATATGATAGCCATATCGCACGAGAAAGAAAATTGAGCACGGCGCCGTAGGTGGAGTGCCTCAATCTTTCGAGTGCGGTATGGATAATCCACTCGAGTTGTACAGTATACTTTTTCTACGACCGGATTAAGAAAAACTACAAATAATAGTTTTAATCAAATTTTAATATACAAACTTAGCTACTGCTTAATCTTATGCTCTAAGTGAAAACATTTTATAAAAGCGGCAGTAGCCTAGTGGTTATATCTACGCTTCTTTTTATGGTTAATTTTGCTGTCTAACAACGACAGGTCCAGTGGGTACCGCGCGCTGCGCTTAATAACATTGGATATAACATTTATTTTTTGTATTCGGTGTGAAGTATAAAAATATAAATATAAAATCATATAAATAAAATACCTAGTTAAGTTAATATTATAATCAAAATAGGCAATAAAAAATATTTTAATTGGAATTGGAAATTCGAAAAGCAAGAGATCATAGATTCAATCCCCCATATAGCTACTTTTTTTTTGGCATAATATACCTCTAAAATTTTGTCTGTATATAATAATTTCAATAAAATTTTAGGTGGTATACCGTTTATCGATTCTTCGCTGGAATCACTCATTTTAAATTATTTTTTAGCCCAGCACGAATATACACACTGACAACTACTGACAATTCCTTTGACAGCTTACGCACCAACTTGAATTTTTTAAAACGAATAGTTGCCTATGTACTTAATACACGAACTGTGATTGGTCGATTTCATATCCATCCTAGAACGTATATGAAATATATCCGTTCAGTTAACTGGAATGGCCCACTTATCCATTCTACAGACTGTACGGAAAACAGCAAATTTACATAAGGGGGTAGAAAAAAAACATTATATAACGCAACAAAATGATGGGTTAAATTTACATCAAAATTTATTTTCTACTTTTTAGAGCATTTAAATTTTTATTTACATTATTTTATTTTACATTTATTTTTAGCATATTTTTTTATAATATTTTTTATAATTTTTTGTAATTTCTATTAAAACTGGAGGTATTATTCACCTTTCGGTAAATATTTTTAGACGTATTTTCTGATGGTGTTTGAACGATTTAGATACAACACCCTTTTTGGACTTTTTCTTCCTCACTGTAAACCATTTTGATTACTTCGCTAAAGAAATGTCACGTATCAAACATAATAGTTGTCATTTTCATAGCTCACTTTATTAATGTTAACTTTTCCATATTTACAGTAACTAGTTTAACTGAGATATTCGACGTTTAATGATTCAGAAAGGGTATATGGTAGGGGTAATATATGGTATATTTTTGAAAACAGGAAAAAGGATCATTCCAAAAATTTAACAATATATAGGGTATCCCATGTAAAATATGTATTATTTTTTTGTATCTTCTGAAATCTGCACGTTACTGTATTTTTGATACTATTTTAAGAAAATTCAGTCATAACCACGAAACTTTTTTTTATATAGGCAATAATAACGATGATAAGGGTTGGGTAATTCATAATGAATAACCCTGTACGTATTTTGCTTGAGCTATTGATTCCCATAAGGAATTTTCAAAATGAACTTTTTCCGGTTTTAACAATTTTCACTTTGATAGAACAAGAATACGGCCCTGCATTTTCAGTATCGATATGAGATGTAAGTAGGGGTATATATTTCTACCCAGGTGCGTTGCCGGCTGCTAAAAGGCCTGTTCCGAAGTCAACTACTACACCTTTATGGGCATATATACAAACCCCAGCTTATTTTCTGCTTCGTTGAGTAGATCGTGTCACAAAATATCTCTTTGCAAATCTGTCTCATTATTAAAATCAGCTAGAACAGCCCCTGTATATTAAAAGGTGGACCCTTCATATTAGTTTTAATTTATTATCTAAAAATAGACAAATAATATTCCACAATGAATAGAAAAGGATGACGTATAATGTTATTATGTGTTATTGCTTTTATATTGAATTAGGTTTTGTTTTGATAATATTATCTTCAAATATATTAGTTTGTATTATCTATTTATTACTTATTATTAATGCTGGTTGATACACCATGAAATTTATTGATACGGCATATTTTATACACATACAAATCAATATCTAAACAATGTAAATTGTCGTTTTGCCATAATTAATATTAATAATATGATAAAGTACATGTAGCTGTCTTTCTCTGCACTCTCGCTCTCCCACTCTCCCTCCGTGTATAAACTAGTCGACACTCGAAACGTTAATTTCTCATAATTTAGTTTGACTTTGAACATCATTAGCTCCGAATACAAAAATCTATTACGGCTATTTTTTCTTTTTTTCTGAACATTCATTTCTTGGGTTTTTGTCCTCAATTTTTGCTTCATACTCTTTTTACAAACATCAACGATCAATTGCTCACTTAAGATCGCCATATACAAGTGAGAGAGAGATCCGATAAGGAAATATTTACTGTTTTTGACCATAACTTGTAAAACACATATTGCAAACAACTATAAGACTACCTCAACGTAAGTAGAGCTATAACAAGAGTAGTGTTATAAATTTTCACTCAATAATTTCAAACTCGATTTCAAACATGTGCGAAATAATTAGATTTAAATTTACGAAATACGAAGATTGACATCATTTTAAAAATTAAACATTTTAAAAATTAAATCTAACTATTTTGCAAACAACTGAATTTATTGACTAAAAATGCATATCACTACACCTGTCATAGTACTACTTAGGTAGTCCCATACTTTTTTTTACCAATATTATTATTAGCCGTTACTCGAGTCCGAGTATAAAAATGTTACAGTCGATAAATTGTGCAATAAAAAACAAGTAAAAGGTGTGGTCTATTATAATTCCCATTCATCTACGGTGCACACGACTATGGCTATAGAGGCCAATTCGGGAGAGCACATGTCGACCGCAGTCAGGACAAACATAGACCTGGTTAGGTCTTGGATTTGGCCTTCTTGCAGCAACATTTCCTTGATAGCTGGCCACAACCCCTCGCCATTCGGTTCTGTCCGCTGCAAGTTGTTCCCATTGCTCGTCTGCAACACCGCAGGATTTTAGATTTTCATGGAGAGCGTCTTTGAACCTCTTTCGTTGACCGCCACGCCTTCTTCTACCGCTTAGCAATTCACCATAAAGTGTACATTTAGGAAGGCGGTTATCATGCATACGATGAACATGACCTGCCCATCTTAGGCGTGCTCTTGAAATAAGCACCTCAATTGGAAGGCTGTTTGCTCTCCTGAGTACTTCCACGTTTGATACGTGATGGAACCAACGGATTTTCATCATACTTCTGAGGTGTCTTTGCTGAAAACGTTCTAATTCTTTCACATGACGACGGTAAGTGACCCAGCTTTCACATCCATATAGCAGTGTTGGAATGACAACTGCTCTGTAGACAGCCATTTTCGTTGACAAAGCAAGGTCGTGGTTGTCAAATACTCTCTCTCTAAGTCCCCAGAGTGCTCTAGATGCAGCGTTAATTCTATTGCGAATCTCGCTGTCCATGTTTGCTTTGTCATTAACAACGTTGCCTAAGTAATTGAACTGATCCACCACTTCAAGAGAATTTCCGTTAAGTGTAATGTCTATTTGGTTCACTTGATGAGGAGTTGACATAATCTTAGTCTTTCCAATGTTGATTTTAAGTCCCAAGGAATCATAGCTCTGGGCATACACATCTAAAAGTTCTTGAAGCTCTTCCGGCGTAGAGGCTAAAAGTGCACAGTCATCCGCATACTGGAGATCACAAATGAATCGTGTGCGTGTCTTCGTGAAAGCTCTAAAGCGCCCTATGTTAAAGAGACCGCCATCAAAACGGTATCTGAGACCTATTCCTCTGACTGTCAGTTTGTTGTCAACAATAATTGTTAGAGCAGTGGTAAACAAATTAAAAAGTAGGGGTGCCAGGACACATCCCTGCCTAACTCCAGTGAGGGTTTGGAAAGGTTCGGTTGCCTCATTATTATACATAACCTGGGCGTTGTTGTTTGTATGTAGACTGCGACATACTTCCACAAATTTTTTAGGGATACCTAAGCGGAACATAATTTTCCAGAGCACTTCCCTGTCCACCGAGTCAAACGCCTTGGTTAAATCAATGAAGGCCATGTGAATTTCTCCTTGATGTTCGAGTGCTTTTTCTTGAAGCTGTTTAAGTGTGAAGATTAAATCCGATGTGCCTCGGTTTGGTCTAAAGCCACTCTGTGTTTCAGGAAGTAGCTTTTCCATAACAGGTGTTAGCCTATTTGCCATCGCTTTAGTGAGTATCTTCCCTCCAACAGCAAGGAGAGCTATACCCCTGTAATTTCCACAGTCCGCAGCGCTCCCTTTGTTTTTGAAGAGGTTGATTAAAAGTGTATCACGAAACTCCTGCGGAGCTTGGCCACTTTCCCACACGACATCAAACAGTTTTTTGAGGTAGGGTATGAGCTCTGACGACACAGCTTTAAAGATCTCAGCTGGGAGTGAGTCGGCGCCGGGAGATTTGTTATTTTTTAGCTGCCCAATGGCGGTTAAGATCTCTTCCGTTGTTAGTGGTTTATCTAAGTCTTCGAAGGTGTCATATTGAGGGATAAGATTTATAATATTGTGATCGGCTTGACTTTGCTGGTTAAGAATGTTAGAGTAGTGTTCTTTCCATCGGGCTCTTATTTCCTGGTCTTCTTTGAGGAGATTTCCATTTAAATCTTTAATAGGGCACATATTTTTCCGACTGGGGCCGTACACTGCTTTTACTCCTTGAAAGAAATTCCTGTAGTCATGTGAATCGGCGTACCTTTGAATTTCTCTGGCCTTGCTTGCCCACCACTCGTTCTTTATTCTTCTGATTTCGCGTTGCGTTTCATACTTAGATTGGGTAAAAGCTTCTGCTTTTGATGAGTCGTTGGGGTGGTTGATAGCGTTTTGGAAGGCAATATGTTTGCGGTCAAGAAGTTCTTGTATAAAAGCTTCATTATCATTGAACCAGTCCTCCTGTTTTTTACTCGCTGCAGTGCCAAGAATTTCCTCACTCGCACTTTTTAAACTGTCTTTAATTTGTGTCCAGGTAGCAGCGACCTCTACAAAATTGGTTTCTTCTAGTGCACTCAAATTCTCTTGAACTTTTTGCTTTAGCTGTACGACGGTTTGTTGGTCACGCAATTTACTAATACAGAGACGGAGTCTACGTTTTACTTGAGTTCTTCGGTGTTTGGGTCTCATAACAATTTTCATTTTAGAGACAACAGGACGATGATCGGTCCAACACTCGCTATCAATGCGCGCCTTTGTAATTTGGACGTCCTTGAGATGCTTCCTACGTACGATAACATAGTCCAGTAGATGCCAGTGACCTGATCTGGGGTGACGCCAGGTGCCTTTAAATTTATCCTTTTGTCGGAAAATGGTGTTTGTTATAACTAAATCATGTTCGGCGCATTTAGTTAGGAGTAGTTGACCGTTAGCGTTCATGTTGCCCAAACCGTTCTTGCCTATGATGCCTGACCAGGTGTCTGCATCTCTCCCTACTCTAGCGTTAAAATCGCCAAGAATAACGAGTCGTTCCGTTTTAGGTATTCTACAGAGGGTTTCTTCCAGCTGTTGATAGAAGCTTTCCTTGGTTTCGTGACTTGCATCCAGAGTGGGAGCGTAGGCGCTTATTAGATTTACCGCGTTGCCATCTGATAGCTCATAGCGTAGCAGCATTAGACGCTCGGATATGCCTTGTGGTACTTGTGTTAAGTTGGATACAAGTTGATTCCGAACGGCAAATCCTACTCCATGTTGTCTT
This sequence comes from Leptura quadrifasciata, assembly GCA_963675555.1. Lineage (NCBI taxonomy): Eukaryota > Metazoa > Arthropoda > Insecta > Coleoptera > Cerambycidae > Leptura > Leptura quadrifasciata. The sequence continues at coordinate 4,137,228 of OY776682.1, read as the reverse complement.
CTTGAATTGGTGGGAAGACCTTTCCAATAGAAGGTGTAGTACTTTTCTGTGAGAGAACCTTCCTCCAAAAATCGAGTTTCGCTGAGAGCTGCAACGTCAACATTGAGTCGGTGAAGTTCTCTATCTATTAGAGCAGTTCTCCTTTCAGGCCGATCGGTGCGAGTGCTGTCGTTCAAAGTACGAACATTCCAAGCGCCGTAGATGAAAGAATTAGTTTTGTTGGATTTAACTTGTAGGTGTTTTTTCGACATTCGATGAGGTGTCCCTGTGGGCACCCTCCCCCGGAGATCCGATCGGGAGGGTATTTTACCTCCGGATGATTTTGTCCCACTTGAACGCTCCATCATTTTTTAAAGCCTTAATCGACTGAAAACGAAGCTGCATTTGAAGTTTTAGCTGGAGCAGGTATGCAACTGACCAGCTCGGTTGCGGAAGGCGAGTGGTGTGGTCCCATGGCACAGAAGGAGACTGCGACGATGGGGTAACCAAACGATTCCAAAAGCAACCTTTATGTGCGGTTGGTTATTTTTACCGCACTCTTCGTGAGAAGGTGGATGTGCTCACGGCAAAAGGTAAGGGTTATTCCGCCCTTACTCGGTCGTTAGAGCCTCGTTAGTGAAAACAGGGCGCACCAAGTTCAAATTGAACTCATCGCGAAGGTGAGGTTAACAATTGAGTAGGAGAGGCTATAACTTGCGCTTCACTACCCCATTACACCCCATTACCAATATACCGTCTGTCTATTTTACGAGGGCCACACCAAATATCAATATCTATTGAGAAGAATAAAGTTTTAGAAACTGTTATCCCATTTTTGTGAGCTATATTTCAGTAAGAAGAAATTTGAAATCCATAGCGTACTTTGTGAGATATATTACAAAAACCTGAAAAATAGGAAAACACAAACGGTTATAGCTTCCTTATTTGAGGAGATACGAAAAAAATTTAAAGGGATAAAAGTTGAGTATTCCCGTGGTATGTATTCCTTAACATTTATACCGTATTTGCGGTTGTGGTTTACCCCTCAATATATTTTCAATCTTATCAAGTTCACATTGATTCAAATTTTATAAATCTGTTAATTAGATAGACAATTAATAATTACAAAGTTATTTTTAATTCGATTTTAAAAAGTACAGTGTGGCCCATTTGAAAGCGAGACATCCCCATATTTATTTACCATTCGATTTTTACAAATTTTTGAAACTGCACTTTAGGATAAAGTGTCACATTTTTTTAATAAACACCAAGACCCACTGTGTAATAATTGTTAGGTAGTGGTTTAGGTTCATGAAATCGTATTAGCTATTTTATTATAAAAAAATTGAGTACACCACTGGATTAAGCGCTCTCTGATGTGGATTCGTACAAAATTTCATAAATAAATATTGCATATTAATAATTCTGCGGTGAAAGTAACAATCACATTGTTCCTATTATTTGGGTTTTCTACCACATGTATTGTTATCCTCTTCAAAACAAATCACCGAATCTACAAAATAATAGAATTATTGGAAAAAAGCCTCTGCGCCCGTGACGTTTACGCCAAAGGAAAAGTCAGAGGTTATGTTTTGCAAATAATATAAATCGGAATAAACACAGAAATAATGTATTTTGCTGACGTTTCGGAAAGTAATCTCTTTCCGTTTTCAAAGCTTTTTTTGGAAGAACTCTTATTTTGCTGTGTATGTCAAATACACAGCTTTAAGATTCTGTTTATGTTATTTCCATAGATACTTACTACTTACACAGAACATAGAACTGATGATATTTTCTTTTAGATAATTTTGAGTTTGTTAAGTTCTTCTTTTAACATTGGTAGCCAGATTGTACAAATATCTATAGAACAATTCGATACGCACTTATCTTCATTTAATAAGATTATTGCTGATTCTTTAATTTCTTTTGTTAAAATTTTTGCCGAGTCCCAGTTTATTCTATGTCCGTTTTACCAAACGTCTTTCTAATGTAATTCTTGTGCTAATTGTTCTTATTATTTTGTTTATTCGTATCAAGTAATCCGTAGAATAAAAATTGGAAAACATTTGAAAAAAGTATTTTTGTTGGTAACAACATTTAACAAAATTATTGGAATGCTGGAATATAAAATAAAGGCTAATTATATTTTTCCTTCTTCTACCAACTCGCCATTTTTTTCGCAACACTTATCAAACCTTTTTCGTTCATTTGCGGGAGTTGTTCTTGGGTAATAGCTGCACATGCTTCAATTATTCTAGCGCGTAGTTCATCAACTGACTGCGTTCTTGATTTGTAAACTACTTGCTTTAGTGTACCCCTTAGGAAAAAGTCGAGCGGTGTCAAACACGGGGATCTTGGCGGCCACTGTTTCGACCTAGCCATCGCTTTTCAAAATTTGTATTCAGTCAACTCCTTATCACTACTGCGTTATGCACAGGACACCCACCTAATTGTAATTTTAAAATCACGTAGTGCATTCCAAAACTCATTTTCCAGAAAGTTCAGAAATACACGTTGATTCAAATAACCCTCAGAAAAAAGGATCAATAATTCTGTAATCAAGTATTCTGCGCCACACGTTTATATTTTCGGCAGACCAGTACCGCGAATTTTGGGACAACATCACTCCATTGGTTGTAAATGTAGCTTCGTCGCTGAACAAAATTTCCTTTAAAAAGTTCATATTTTTCTGCTATTCTCCCTGGACCCACAAACAGAATTGCAATCTTCCAGAGTATGTTTTTATTTTATTTTTTTAACCTAGCGTCAAAACCTATGGACCGATCTCGGTGTCAAATATGTAGAGTCATCTTACAAACATCTCCAAACTTTTTGCATTTTCACCTACCCTTAAAATAAGGGTAGTTCACATAGAAAAAAAAAAAGAAATCGATTTGCTCAATAACGCCTTTAACAATTTAAAGTGAGTATAATCATCCTACTATTTTAAAAGGATTTCAAACTGAAAATACCACCATATTGAAATTTTAACACAATAACACTATGCTCTGAGACACAACTAGTGAAACTATGAGCCAACGCATACCTTATTGCCTTCTTGACTAGATATAAATAAATAACACCACAGGTAATTACGACCCCCTTTATCCCGGAAGACGTTTCTTTCTTGTACACACTAAATCACTAATTTTTTTACCCCATTTCATATTAGTGTAGATGTGGTATTGGGGAGGGGGGGGGGTGGGGGTGGCTGATGTCAAAAAAAATTTTGAGACATTGACTTTTCGTACATGCCCTAAACTGCAATTTTATGGACTAATACCTGCTTGCTTGGGTAAATGAGGGTATTATTTACCCCCGAACCCTTCAACAGAATTAGAGCAAAATATAATCTAGTCTCAGATCTCGCTATAATACATAAGTGTATCAAATTTCAAGTCAATATCATAAACGGTTCCAGAGTAAACGTGAGCACAAAAAAAGTTACAGACAGACCGACAGACAGAACATTTTTTTGCTCAAATTTAAAATCTCGACGTTTCATGACATGCATTAATTGACTAGGTGTTACAATTTAAGTACTCCTGTACGCTATAAAAGCAGTTCTAATTCCATTATTTTTCATTTAAGAATATTTATCATTAATATTATCTGTAAAATTATTTTAATCTTCTGGCTAACCAACCAACTCCACCTCTCCAAACTGAGTGGAAATTATTGAGCTTCATTAACCGGTTTTATAAACGTATCCAATTATTAAATGAAGAATGGAGTGAATATATTAATTTAATTGTATTTAATCCCACCCATCAGTCCATAAAGCGGTCCCAGATAGGGTTGGCTTGTCTTGCTAACGCCGGCACTGAATCCAACCCATGTACGAGCATATAATTAGGGTGAGTCTCAAACGCTGTGCCTTAGCGTCCAACAATTTAATTATATTCGTGATTTATGAGAGAGCAACTGCAGATAACTTATCATAATTAAAGTTCATTATAACTATGCATCTCTTTAAATAAACGTGTTGCTAAATGCCGCTTGGGGGCTAATACCAAGATGAACTTTTAATGTGACCGTTTATAAATGGAAAGGATGTTTCGTAATGTTCTAAAACCCATCCTCGAACAAAATGACCCATGTAAATTCACTTAGCAGATTCCCCGCTTATTGTCCTACTTCATATACACACATATTTTTGCTATAGCGTCCTTTTCTCAGCTGGAGTCGGTTCTCTCTTTAATTATACAGGCTAATTGCGATTAACATGTGTCGCAACCACAAATTTTGTAGCTTAGAGGAAAAAGGCGCTTTTTTAAAAATTCGCGGACGAATTAAATAATTCTTGTTATAATTTCACTTGTGCAAACCCACATAGCAGTTGGACGTACGTTACATATACCGGGTGGCACCGGGTCAATGTACGCCCCTGATTTTTAGCATGCTTTTGAATTGAATTTCGTTTTTAATACACATAAATTAGACAGCATTTGACTACTTTTAGACTAACAGGAGAGAAAGTGACGTCAACTTGTTTTTCTTAAATGACTATATTTTTTTATGGTTTCTTATGAAGGATAGAATTCTAAGTGTAGCAGTTTTTTCCGATTTAAAAAATTCCAAAATCAATCCATCAATCAAATTTAATATCTATTTTAATATACAGGGTGGACTATTAATAATAGGCCATAGTTCAGGGGTAGATTCTTTGAGCCAAAATATGAGGATATAACCAAATATGCTTTAGTAAAAGTGGCTGTGGAAAAAGGCACAGGTTATCAAAGTTCGAATTATTTTTTCGCTTTCTTGCAATAACTCAACAGCCTCTTGACTTATCTTCGCCAAATTTGCTGGAGGAACTTTTTTATTCTGAGAAACAATAAATTTATGTATTACTTCACATTAGATCATAGAGGGCGCCACAAGACCTGTATCTGATGATGAAATTTTTTCATATCTTTTTTGGCGAAACGTTGTGGTGTTTCTGACCAGAAAATATGATGAGAGCGTCATTTCCACGTGTAAAAGATATACTTGGTAGAACTTGGTAACTCTAACCATTTTCGAGGAAAGTATCGTTAAACATTTCAATAACGTTTTGAAAGACAAATTCAAATTTAATGAAACAAAGTGTATTTATTGAAAAAAGTACAATACGTAAGGGAAAATAAAATCGTAATAACAGCGTAAACTCTTTCTCACTTTCTTATGAACTAATTGATTATTTTCATGGTATTGAGATACACCACAGGTAATGACAACCCCCTTTATCCCGGAAGGCTCTAGAAGAGCCTTGTGTGGGAGGGATAAACACATAAATCAAAAGATTGTCTAAAATAAGGATCTACTCTTATTAGAAGATCAAAAAATTACGTAAAAGTTGACTTAATGACATTATAAACTTTCATCCCATGCAAAAACCCCACTGCTGCAACTTAGAGTAAATGTTCGATATGTATTGTCTGAAAGTTATTTGTGATATTTCGATATGGTCTCCATCTACTTCTATGCCTTTTCTAATTCTATTCATAAAAGATTTTCTTACATTGAAAAATACATTTTCCTGTTCAGTAATAAAATTCGCCGCGTTTTGTATTTTGTCCTACAGTCATTCTCTTGAGTTGATAATATTTGCATAGGCTAAGGACTTCATATGTCCCACACATAATAATCCAAAGGATTATAATCAGGACTCTTTGGTGGCCAAGCAAACTTACTTCCTCAACCGATCCATCTGCGTGGGAAAGTCTAATCAAGATAATTCCTGATTTCAATGGAGAAATGAGGGGGTGCTCCATCTTGCATGAACCACATTCTGTTCCGTACGTCTAGCATGAAAGCATATAATATATCAGCAAAAGTATTTTGAAGAAAAAACAGATAAGACTGTACATTTAATTTGGTGGAAGAACAAATGGTCCCAATAATTGATCGCCGATGATACCACTTCAAACGTTAATCTTAAATTCTTGCTGAAAATGCCTTTCTTTAACGGCATGAGGATTTTCTATTTCCCAGTAATGGGTATTTCTCCAGTTAAAAACGCCTCGGCGAGTAAAAGTTGCTTCGTTGGTAAATAAAGTGTTCTTAACAAAGTTTCGATCCCTGTCGTGTTTATTTAGAACAAATTGACAAAATTCTAGCCTTTGTAGAAGATCCCTTCGAAGTAAGTTTTGTACAGGAGCGAGATGATACGGGTAGAAGCGTTCTTTATGTAAGACTCTTAGAACAGATTGCTTACTCAGCCCTGTTGCCGCTGCTAAACGACTTGAGCTGACTTAAGGATCTTCATCCACACGAACTAAAAGTTCTAGTTCTTGATCTGGAGTAATTCATTTTGGTCGTCGTTTTTATGGCGAAATGAACCCGTTTCTGCCAAACGACGACAACGATCTTTGAAAATCGGAGTTATCAAGTTCTACCAAGTGTACCTTTTATATTTTATTTATAAGTATGTATGTACCTGAAGTGTATCTATCTTAGGTACAATTCTGTCATATATACTAAAGCACATAAATTTAGTCTTATCTAGGTTAACTGTCAGGTAATTTTCCGATAGCCACTGTTGTAGTTTTGAAAACTCTACCACCGCTTTATTGGCAACATCTCCCCAGGAGTCATCCTCAACCAGGAGAACAGTGTCATCTGCATATGCTACCACTTTTCCATTAATTGGAAGTTGAAGTAATTCATTGACATAAATATTAAAAGGAACTGGTCCTAGAACCGCTCCTTGTGGAATGCCATATTTTGTTATTTTTAAATTATTTCTAGTTTCACCAATTTTTGCACATTGCTCCCTATTTTGAAGATAACTTCTGAATAAGTCATTAATTATACCATATTCGTTGAGTTGGTTAAGTAAAATGTCATGCAACACCTTATCGAAGGTCTTGGCTAAATCAAGAAATATTGCGATTTGTTTTTATCATTTACAGAATTATATATTGTTTTACAACCTCATACATACCATCATCAGTACTCATACCTTCCTTAAAACCATATTGATTGGGAGAAAGAATTTTATTATAATTTAAATATTCTACTATACTTCCTTATAAATTTTTCTAAAACTTCTGCAGTATTGTTGATTACCGAGATGGGTCTCTAGTTACTTACTACGGTCTTATCACCTCTTTTGTATACAGGTGTCACAGTTGATATTTTTAACTTTTTTCAAAACATAAGTTAAATATGTAACATAGGCGTTTAGCATTTAAAAACTTTAATATATCCGAGGATCCTCATCTGAGGAAGATTTATTTTTTAAATTATTTATATTTTTTATAATTTCATCTTCGGACACAGGTTTGAGAAATATTACTAAAACTAATGTTTCTTCTTTTTAATAATGTATTAATTTGAATTTTCTTCGCCATGTTTTCTCTAATATTTATAAAGAAATTATTAAAATGTTCGCTAATTTCCTTATCAAGATAAGTAAGATACGAACATTTTTTTATTTTTCTCAAAAACTGGCCGTGTCAGATGAATGTGATGTAAGGAAATTACTAAGTAGGCTCTGGAAATTATTAGTAAGGTTGTAAACTGTAAATAGGATTCTCGAAACATTTTGGACATTTTGAATGTGTCATAGTTGTGACATGGCAAAGATTTTTGACTATTTTGTGGTTATTAGTCATGCTGAAACTAATGCTGAAATCCGTTAAAAAAACAAATAAATAAAAAAGTTTTCCATATGGTGCAGACTTTTTGGCGGACTATTTATATACCTATACACTTTATTTTAGACATTCTTTTCATTTGGAATGCCATAATGTACATTTAGTGCCGCATTAAACAATGAATAAAAAATCAGCCCAATTGCATAGTCAATATAAATAAGCAGCCTCAGGGAACTGTCATTGGGCCCTCGCTATATAATTAACTTATTTATTACAAGGGCATATATATTCTGCTTCATTTTTACAGCGATATAGTATGGATAAAAAATATCACACTATAATATGAGGACATAATGCTGGATGCATTCATTAAAAATACATAAATACTAAGTGCTCTTTTACAACCAGTATAGGAAATAAGGACACAAAGGCCTTATTGGATGGATATAAATAAAAATCGCCGGGACCTTTCACTTCACAATAATAACTCTAGACCCAACCGTTTAGCTTTTAAAAGAAGTCAATTTGTATTCACAGTTTAATATAATTGGCAGAAATGGGGTGCGCATAGGGGTAAACAGTGGTGGCGCTGCCGCTTCATAGAAGGGGTTTCTGGGCCCAACAGTTGAAATTGTTGACATACTCTTAGCTGTATAGTGGGATTTTAATTTTAAAAAACTATTTCTTGCTCCTTATACCGGGATAGTATATATTTTTGTATGGCTCGAGGGCACTAGTATTCAAATGAAGTCAAATAAGTAAGGAACGTATGACCGAGATCAAAGTTTTGATTTATCTGTTGGATGCCGATCCACATATGTTGACGCATCAATCCAATGAAGTAAATTTTATTGGCAATTTTGAGTTTTATTTATGTGATCTAAATTTATTTTAAATGGACAACCGTTTTTTTAAAAGCTTTTATTAAACTTGCAATGTTTGTTTGTTTGTTTGTTTGTTTGTTTCTTAGTTAGTTAGTTAGTTTGTTTAGGGCAAATCTTGCAATCAAAATTTCGATTAGTTCTAATTAAGCTAGAGCTTTGAAATTTTGCATGTGTATAAGTCCGGTGACACACTTTAACATTTTCATATAAGAAAAAACAAGATAGCGGCTTCAAGATGGCGGACGACTTTACCGTTTATGATCCGATTCGACTCAACATCGATATCTGGGGGTTTTCGAGATCGCCAATTATGAATTATTGGTCAAAATTTAGAAATTCAAAATGGCGGTGCCAATATGGCGGACGAGTTTTGTCATTTATGGTCCAAATCGATAAAAATCGGTATCTGGGGGTTTTCGGGTTCGCCGATTATGAATATCTAGTAAAAAAATTAGTTCAGAATGGTGACTTCAAGATAGCGGACACTTTATCGTTTAAGATCCGATTCAACTGAACATCGATATCTGGGGGTTTTCTAGAGCGCGGATTATGAATTTTTTGGTCAAAATTCAGAAATTCAAAATGGCGGCGCCAATATGGCTGACGAATTTTGTCATTTAGGTCCAAATCGATCAAAATTAATATCTGGGGGTTTTCGGGGTCGCGGATTACGAATTTCTGGTAAAAAAAATTTAATTCAGGATGGCGACTCCAAGATGGCAGGCGGCTTTAGCGTTTAAGATCTGATTCAATTGAAAATCGATATCTGGGGGTTTTCTAGGTTGCGGATTATGAATTTTTGGTCAAAATTCAGAAATTCAAAATGGCGGCGCCAATATGGCTGACGACTCTTGTCATTTAGGTCCAAATCGATCAAAATCGATATATGGGGGTTTTCGGGGTTGTGGATTACGAATTTCTGGTAAAAAAGTTTAGTTCAGGATGGCGACTTCAAGATGGCGGACGGCTTTAGCGTTTAAAATCCGATTCAACTGAAAATCAATATCTGGGGGTTTTCTAGGTTGCGGATTATGAATTTTTGGTCAAAAATTCAAAATGGCGACGCCAATATGGCTGACGACTTCTGTCATTTAGGTCCAAATCGATCAAAATCGATATCTGCGGGTATTGGGGATCGCGGATCACGAATTTATAGTAAAAAAATTTAATTCAGGATAGCGACTTCAAGGTGGCAGAGACTTAAGAGTTTAAGATCCGATTCAACTCAAAATCGATATCTGGGGCTTTTTGAGGTCGCCGATTATGAATTTTTAGTCAAAATTTACAGATTCAAAATGGCGGCGCTAATATGGCCGACGACTTTTGTCATCATTTAGGTCCAAATCGATCAAAATCGATATCTGGGGGTTTTCGGAGTCACGGATTACGAATTTCTAGTAAAAAATGTAGTTCAGGATAACGACTTCAAGATGGCGGACGACTTTACCATTTAAGATCCGATTCAACTGAAAATTGATATCTGGGGGTTTTCTAGGTCGCGGAATATGAATTTTTGGTCAAAATTCAGAAATTCAAAATGGCGGCTCCAATATGGCTGACGACTTTTGTCATTTAGGTTCAAATGGATCAAAATCGATATCCGGGGATTATAGGATATCAAAAGACTAAAAAGTAATAAATAAAATTATATAAAATTTTTTTTAGAAAATAGCTTTTATTAAATGCTCTAAAAAGTAGAAAACAAACTTTTAAGTTCAATCAAACCCATCATTTTGTTACATTTTATAATTTTTTATGATATAAAAGCTTGTCGTGAGCGATCTCGTTTACACAGGAAAATCTCGCGACAAGCTTTTATATCATAAAAAAAATTATATAATGTAACAAAATGATGTGTTTGATTGAACTTAAAAGTTTATTTTCTACTTTTTAGAGCATTTAATAAAAGCTTTTTAATTTTTTTTATATTTAAGCTCATTATCGTGTAAAACTCCACAGTAAGGGTTCAGAATTACTGAAAATAGTCCACGATTGTCCTGTTGTTTTTTGTACTAAAGTTTTTTTTTCATTATTAATTACATTTAAAAAAGAAATGCAACATTTATGTATTTTTTGCATTGAAATATTTCAAAAAATACACAAAAAAATTAAATATTACATATTTTTGGAAAAAATTAAAAACTAAAACATTTAAATTTTCAAACCAAACTTTACATTTAGATTTTTAATGTATTTACAAACAACTTTTTCTTATTCTACTTTCCATATTTTCATAAATAAGGGTGAGAAATAAAGCACATACGTGTGCATTATTATTATTATTATTAAGTATTTTAATAAATATTGTAAGTGAGGCACAAGACATTAGTGCTGGGGTAGCAGCAGTGTTACCAAATTATTTGACAATTAGAAGTTATTTTGAAACTTACGGTTGCTGTAGATTATACCGACTGTACTTCGCAACGTTTTGGGTCAACATACAATTTACTCGTATACACAGACACAGGTTTCAAGATGTTATATTTGTGATAGAAACTAATCAGTATTAAGTCCTGAATTTTTGAAAATTTTGGTGATTCGGTTCATACAAGATGTTTTCTATAATCCTTACACGTCATCGTGGCTTCAGCGGCCAGAGATATCTCGTCTGTTTAGTTCGAGACGGTTTTAGGGATTTATAATCAACCCTTGTCAAAATAATGTGGTTAAAATTTTTGCAAAATGCCATATTTCAGACAGAAAGTCTACATCAAAACAATAAATAGGCTTTGATTTTATACTTTTTTGAGCTAGGGAACAAGAATGATAGGTGTTATAAGTTTGCTGCGTGTTTGTATGTCTGAATATCTATCTGTGTCCTCATACCTGTCTGTGGCTTCATAACTGTTCATAAAAATGTTTTTTTTTTTCATGCAGTTCATGCAGGGGGGGGGAAGACTTGGTAATTACCCCCGCTCCAGATGGGCTAGAACATAAAAGGTCAGGCGAGAATTAGAGTGGGTTATCTGCAGATACTTATAATTTTTTAATTTTAATGCTTTAATAATCCCTAATTAATTGTTATATTATTTGATATGGATGATAGGATGTAGTTCTGTGACATTAAAAAATATGACAAGAAAAATTTATATACACCCTTGGTTTTTAATAATTAACAATGTTTGAAAGAATCAATGAAGTACGCAATAAATTGGTATACAAGGAGAAAAATTTATTTTTTTATTTATAAACTTATCAAATGTATTTTCAGACAATAAGAGTATACTTACCAATCAATCAATTCGATCAATCAAAATATACTTTATTGTCCAGAAGAATAATCTTGTTGACAAAGCATAAAACAAATAAAATTATACATATATAACTTATATAAAATATAAATATGTAAAACTATAAACATAAGATCATACAATAAAACACCCTACAAATCACATTTTTTAGTCAAACATTAAAAACATAATATATATCTACATCAGTATGTATCATCTAAATATTCCTTTATTTCATAATATGGTTTATCAATAAGTAGATTTTTCACTGCGTTTTTGAAACCCTGATTGGAGACGATGTCCCTAATATGGCTCGGTAAGTGATTATACATTTTAGGACCATTGTAAACCACAGAATTCCGGACAAGTGTAGTTCTTGGGACTGGCAGTGTAATATTACCTACTTGTCGAGTGCTATATGTTGAGGTCGTAAAAACATTATTTTTGTACTTATGAATTAAGACTACTGTATTTAATATGAAAATAGATATCACAGTCAGAATTCTGTTGGCTATAGTTCCTTGCAAGAGTCGCGAGCCCTAGCCTTACACAGATATCTAACGGCACGCTTTTGTAACACAAGTATTTGTTGCAAGAGAAATTTACTACATATGCAAAACGCAATCCCATAACTCAGGTGTGATTCGATTAATGAAAAATATACAGCTCTGGCAGCTGAATATCCTAATTCATTTGAAACCACCCTGACTGCGTAGCATCCAGATGCTAGTTTACTATTTAAACCAATAATATGTTCTCTAAACTTTAATTTGCAGTCAATATTTAATCCTAAAAATTTCAAGCACGTTTGTTTTTCCTATATTGAACGACAGTAAGTTCGAATCACACCAATCTTTGATTTTCTTAATGTCGTTGCATATGCTTTCATGCAGAATATTTTTTTCCTTGCTATGCCATAATATTGTAATATCGTCGGCGAATAGGGTAAACTTTCCTGTGATATTAATAGTAGTTATGTCGTTAATATACAGTAAAAATAGAATTGGACCAAGAACAGAGCCTTGAGGTATCCCACAGTTTATGTAAAGTTCGTCAGACCTATTTGGATTTTTAACAATTGCGTACGGCCTGACAGATATGATTTAAACCATTCAAGAGTAATGCCTCTGAAACCATAGCGCTTCAATTTTTGCAACAATATTCCATGTTGAACGCAGTCAAAGGCTTTTGACAGATCGCAAAATATGGCAGCGGCGATCTCCCCTTCATTTAGTTTCGTGTAAACGGTATTTAGAAAGGAGAACATTGCGTCGTTAGTGCTTTTATGGCGTTGAAAGCCAAATTGATTGTCACTAAGCAGATTGACAGATAACAAAAGCTCAGTAACCTTTTTTTTTTATTAGTCTTTCTATAATTTTAGCTAGCGTGGAAATTAATGATATGGGCCGATAATTGGATGGGTTTTCTACATCCCCGCCTTTATATAGTGGAATAACTAGAGAAGTTTTTAAAAAAGATGGGAATACTCCTGACCGAAAAGAGCTATTTATAAGACAAATCAGTACATCCAGAGCAGATTCTGGTAGATTTTCAAATATTTTTATAGACATTTCGTCAATACCGGAAGCATTTTTATTTTTTATGTCCTTAATAATTTCTCTCAATTCAACTATATTAGTATCGTACAAATGTAGTATTTGGTTATTATTTATTTCCATCATATAACTCAGAGGATCTTTTAAAGGGATTATTTTTTCAGTTAATTTATCTGCAATTGAACAATAATAGCTATTCAGGTCATTCGAATTTATAGTTGTTTTTACCTCTAAGCTCGTTTATAATTGCCCAACTCTCTTTGGACGTATTACTTGTTTGTGCTGATTTGGATCCACAGTATGTATAAGTCACAATGTATGACGTTTCTATTGATATTAAATATTGAGTGTAGGAAAGTTTTTACTATTTTTTTTTTTGAGACTGCTATTGCTTTCTCGTAGAAGGGGAGTCGTTACATAATCTTTCCATTGATTTGGCTATTGTAATCAGATTTATATCAACAGTATTTCTAAAGAGTTTTCATATTAAATTTTTAATGAATGATAGTCATCTACTAGATATCCTAAAAAGCATCTTTCAATAGTAGAACTTTGTTTAGAATATGTTATCTAGAGGGCAACCCTCTTAAAAATAGTAAATCGTAGGTAAAAAGTTTAACCGATAAGTTCGCCAAGTAGATCGTTTATGTAGAGTAGAAACAAGAGTGGGCTTAGGACTGACCCTTGAGGTACTCCACTTTCTATTCTACCTTCAATACTCTAAAGACTCAAAAGGCTTTCTTAAAATTATTCGCTGTTCGCATCTATTAAGTTACATTAAAACCATTTTATTTCTAGGTAGACCTCGTATGCAAAAGAATTATAGTTTTAGAAGAATTATTTCTAAGTCGGAAGTTTTGGAAATTATTTGATAATTTAAATGTTTTAGTTAAAGCATTATTTATTTACATTTTTGTTGCTTTTGTGTACGATGTTTTAATTTTTTTAAATTTCATCTGAGATATATAAAGGCAATGATAATTTACAGACTATCTGATTTATTAATTAGGAAAATCAAAGATGCCGCGTGTAATTATGTGTATACAAAAATGTGTGGTGTATAGCGTGTAATAAGTTCAGTTTGATCTTGATAAAGAGTATGTAATAGAGTTAGGGGATGAATTTGGCAGTCGTTCCGAATTTAGCACGGTCTATAGCGGTTTGATAACAAATGGAAGGTTTATTATGCATCATTGTGTTTTTGAGATGGAAGATAAAAGATAAATGCCTGTTTAAAATAAATATAGTTCGGTTTTGGTAGCGAAATATAACATCAAATTATACTGTGGACAATTTACATTTTATCCTGACGATTTACATCGTCAATAACCATAAATTTATGTTATCGCCAATATATTATCCTAACTACTTTTTAGTCGGGGCAGCTTATTTTGAATTAATTCCTTTTAGAATTTTAAACGTACAACTGATCATAACAATATTGATTGCTTTTACGTATGGTTGTATTTTTATTTTATTAATATAGAAATGTTATACACGCCTATAAAAGCTCCCAGGAACCACAAACTAGAGGCATTAAAAGAGTATAATTTAATATAAAAACCGTCTTTTAATGTTTCGTGCCTAATATAAAATTTGATGGTTTGTATCCCAAATAAATCTTTTAAATTACTGAGGCGACCAAACCTTGGCAATAAAACGTACCTGCTTCGTAGTCCGTCATTTGTCATTCAGAAGTTGCTTTTTATCTGTTCAATGCTCATTCTCATTCATTAATGCACAGTCATAGACGGGTCTCCATACTTCTGAGGCTTTCGGGCGCTGCCGACTTTGGGATGTTGTACTTGCAATACTTATATCAGTATTGTTTAAATTTAGAAGATTTATAATGGAAAACAATGCAATTTCATGATATAAACAATAATTCTCAAATTACTAAGTATAGTAACGCAAAAAAATATATATATTTTTTTGTTGAAATAGGCTTAAAATGCTATGAAACGTCGAAATTTTAAATTTGAGCGAAGAAAACATTTCTGTCTGTCTGTCGGTCTGTAGCTTTTTTTGTCCGCACGTCTACTCTGGAACCGTTTATGATATTGACTTAAAATTTGGTACACTTATGTATTATAACGAGATTTGGAACTAGATTATATTTTGATCTAATTCCGTTGAAGGGTTCAGGGTTAAATAAATGTGGTAAATAAGGGTAAATAGGCAAAGCAACCAAGTTATTATTATTAGCCGTTACTCGAGTCCGAGTATAAAAATGTTACAGTCGATAAATTGTGCAATAAAAAACAAGTAAAAGGTGTAGTCTATTGTAATTCCCATTCATCTACGGTGCACACGACTATGGCTATAGAGGCCAATTCGGGAGAGCACATGTCGACCGCAGTCAGGACAAACATAGACCTGGTTAGGTCTTGGATTCGGCCTTCTTGCAGCAACATTTCCTTGATAGCTGGCCACAACCCCTCGCCATTCGGTTCTGTCCGCTGCAAGTCCCATTGCTCGTCTGCAATACCGCAGGATTTTAGATTTTCATGGAGAGCGTCTTTGAACCTCTTTCGTTGACCGCCACGCCTTCTTCTACCGCTTAGCAATTCACCATAAAGTGTACATTTAGGAAGGCGGTTATCATGCATACGATGAACGTGACCTGCCCATCTTAGGCGTGCTCTTGAAATAAGCACCTCAATTGGAAGGCTGTTTCCTCTCCTGAGTACTTCCACGTTTGATATGTGATGGAACCAACGGATTTTCATCATACTTCTGAGGTGTCTTTGCTGAAAACGTTCTAATTCTTTCACATGACGACGGTAAGTGTTGGAATGACAACTGCTCCGTAGACAGCCATTTTCGTTGACAAAGCAAGGTCGTGGTTGTCAAATACTCTCTCTCTAAGTCCCCAGAGTGCTCTAGATGCAGCGTTAATTCTATTGCGAATCTCGCTGTCCATGTTTGCTTTGTCATTAACAACGTTGCCTAAGTAATTGAACTGATCTACCACTTCAAGAGAAGTTCCGTTAAGTGTAATGTCTATTTGGTTCACTTGATGAGGAGTTGACATAATCTTAGTCTTTCCAATGTTGATTTTAAGTCCCAAGGAATCATAGCTCTGGGCATACACATCTAAAAGTTCTTGAAGCTCTTCCGGCGTAGAGGCTAAAAGTGCACAGTCATCCGCATACTGGAGATCACAAATGAATCGTGTGCGTGTCTTCGTGAAAGCTCTAAAGCGCCCTATGTTAAAGAGACCGCCATCAAAACGGTATCTGAGACCTATTCCTCTGACTGTCAGTTGGTTGTCAATTGTTAGAGCAGTGGTAAACAAATTAAAAAGTAGGGGTGCCAGGACACATCCACAGCCTAACTCCAGTGAGGGTTTGGAAAGGTTCGGTTGCCTCATTATTATACATAACCTGGGCGTTGTTGTTTGTATGTAGACTGCGACATACTTCCACAAATTTTCTAGGGATACCTAAGCGGAACATAATTTTCCAGAGCACTTCCCTGTCCACCGAGTCAAACGCCTTGGTTAAATCAATGAAGGTCATGTGAATTTCTCCTTGATGTTCGAGTGATTTTCCTTGAAGCTGTTTAAGTGTGAAGATTAAATCCGATGTGCCTCGGTTTGTTTGTGCAACCAAGTAAGAGTCGATAAAATTGCAATTTAGGGCATGCACGAAAAGTCAAGGTCTCAAAATTTCTTTTGTCATCAGCCACCCCCACTATCACCCCCAATACCACCCCCACACTATTATTAAAGGGAGTAAAAAAAATTGAAATGTGATTTAATGTGTATGTAAGAACGAAAGGTCTCAAAATATTTTTTTGGCGTTAACTACCCCCTCTGCCACCCACCTTGCCACCCCCACCTTATTATTAAAGGGAGTAAAAAGTAAAATTGGGATTTAATGTGTGTACGAGAACCAAGGGCCTCTAAAATTTATTTTGGCATTAGGTATTTAAATGGAATCAGGGTACATGTGATAGCTCATTTGAATGGGTTTTTAATTTTCTCTATCTAGTAATATAAGATTGTTTGAATTTTGTACATTCTTCATCAAGAAAATATTTGAAAATTTTGAAATGTATAGAATCAAATATCCTAAATAGTGCAGTAAAAATTTTAATTTGCACAGTCCGGAAACAGCAAGATTATGATTTTATCCTATCTAATTTCTGTGGTGTTTATTTACTTATTATCCTGTTTTGGCTATCACCCGGAGTATATTCCTAAGTTTTGCATCTTGAAAACCTTGTGCTACTTTTTTTTATAAACAATTTGAATTTTTTTTACCGCATTTTTCGAGCTTAAAATGTGAATAATTCCTGTTCTATAAGTCAGATCGGGGCAAACTAAACACCAGTCTCTTCATAATAAAATTGCCAATAAATCCTCGTTGGTTTCAAGTCTCTGAAGTGCGTACATAACTTATAAAAATGAAAAACGAGAAGAAACAGTATTTTTTTTCATTTTAGTGCCCAAGACCGTCAACTAAACCAATTTGATCAAACTTTCGTAAAATATACTTTTTGATGTAATAAACAGTTGGTGTCAAAATATTGAACCTATTGGCCAAAATTGCATTTGTTATCTAAAATTTGAAATGCCCGCCATTTTATGTCATTAAGTCTAAAATAAAAAATAATTTAAAAAAAAATGTAGATCTCGACGCCAGCCTTCGAATGCATTAAAAAGAAATTTTTTATGTAATTTTGGTTATCTTTTTTACATTTATTTATAACTCGAATAATGCCAATTGCATTTTTTCGGCCATCTTGAAAAAAAATTAAAGTTATTTATCAGATCTGGTAGAGAACTTTGTGACCTTTAATTTAAAAAAATAGAAAGTTCATTTTTGTTAACGTGAACTCGAGATATTTAACTTATTACATTTTGGCCAATTGTTAATTAACAAATGCATATTTTGAGCTAAAACTTATCTTAGACTGTATCATTTTGAAACCTATTCATTTCATGTGATAAATTCAAAAAAAAATTAAGTTTTATAGAAACTTATTTACAAGCATGTGAATGTAAGTATTGTAATTGAGCTAAAAAGTGATTTAGTTGCAAAATGCAATAACTTCCTCGTTTCTTAAAATTCGGAGGACTTTTTCTTTTTAAATATGTTATTTTTTTTCTATCAATATGATGAGAAACTTAGTTTTTTGTTTTTTTTAATTTAAAATTTGTTATTATTTTTTAAATTTTCTCATACAGCTTCGTTGCAAAATGTAATAACTTCCTTGTTCTTTAACATACAGAGGATATACATATAGAGATGCCGACTGTTAAACAGTCAACGTGGACTTGTGAGATGATAGAGTTGTTTGGGATGACCCTAAACGTTTAAACCTTACTTATGGTGAAGCTATCAATAAGTATATTGATTATCTGAATAACCATTATGAAAAATGTACAATAGTATTTGATGGTTATTCAAATGAATATAAAAGCACAAAAAAATACGGAAAGACAGCGGAGGCTAGGAAAAAATTGTTGCCCAGGTGAATCCACTTATGTTACTATAGCTCTGAAACAATTCTTAAGTAATAGCAGCAACAAGAAACAATTTATTAAATTATTAGTAACAGAACTTGAAAGAGCGAAAATTTAAACTAAAGTATCAAAGGAAGATGCTGATGCAAACATTGTGAATATGGCAATATTAAATAACAAGAATATGAAAATGTAATAATTTCAGGTGAAGATATTGATTTGTTGGTTTTATTAACACATTTTGGATCTGTAGTAAATGAGGATATTTATTTTTTTAAACCTAAAATGGGCCAAGTTAAGGATAAATATTTCACTCAAAGAAGTTTTATGTATCCTGAATTGACGAAAAATATCCTGTTTTACACGCTTTTTCAGGATGCGATACGACGAATGCTTTGTGTGATAAGGGTAAAAAAAATTTGCAGATATTTCAATAAAATATCCTGATTTTTTTTATGATCGGCCAGCAAACAAATTTAGACTTTTCTCCACAGGTCAAAATATCGTGAAAGTTTTGTATGGGTGGAATCCAATAAAACCTATGGTTTTAAGTGATTTAAGATTTCATTGTTTCCAAAAACTTACATTGAAAACCGGTTGTAATTTGGAAAATCTTCCTCCAACCGAAGAAGCTGCAGATGAACATTTATTGAGAGTATATCTTCAAATACAAAAGTGGCTGGGAGATGAAGAAATAAATCCATGATTGTTTGGTTAGGAGGATACAATTAATAGTTTATTGCCCATTACAATGGGAAAACAGCCAATACCACAAGAAATTCTCGCTTGCCAAAGTAAAGCCGGCTGTAAAGACTTGAGATAGCGATGCAGGAAGTTCAGACTATAATGTACAAGTTTGTGTGAATATTGTGGAGGAATTAATTGCAGGAATTGTACAGAACGCATTGTAGTCACTGAAGAAGAAAATCATGAAGTTGAAGAAGACGATATAGATGAACCAGACACAGATTCAAGCTGTACCGATATATCAGAATCGGAACCCGAAAGCGAGTGCGAAAGCTTGCAAGATAATGTACCGGATCTTCTTGTTCAAATTCGTAATGAAGGAGAAAATGGTGATAAAATTTTATTTGAAACAGATTCAGAGAGTGAAACTGAATTGTACACAAGAAATATAAAATACATTAATTACGATTTTGTACATTTATAAGAATAAAAATGTTTATTTTTAAATAATAAAATGTTTAATATTATTAATCCTCGTCTTTAAAACTTAAAACATTATATTTAGAAGACAATATAAATTTAATCCAAGTATTCATATTTATATAGAAAAATAGTAAAAAAAAAATATACAGGTTTATACGTTAGGTTAGGTTAGGGGACAGGGTTGAGGGAAGCATCTGCTGTATTTTCTTCACTGTTCGAAACCGTACACCTACTTTCGAACAGTGAAGAAAATACAGCAGATGCTTCCCTCAGTCAAAGACAGTGTCCCCAAACTGTTATCAAAAGGTGTTTACCAGTTAAAGTGCACATGTGGTAAGAGCTACATCGGACAAACAGGACGGAGTATCCAGTGCAGAATTAAAGAACACCAGAGAAATACCAGATTTGGATACACTGATAGGTCGGCGATAGCAGAACATGTCCATAATAACGAGAACCATAAAATCGAATACGAGGACGTCAATATATTAGACAGGAATACGCGGTATTATCCGCGAATTATTAGGGAATCACTGGAAATTATGAAAAACGTGAACAACTTTAACAGAGAGGATGGGTATCGACTTAGTAACACGTGGAGACTGGTATTGCCAAGTACCAGCACCGTAGTAAGTCACGGTCAACCAAACACGACGAACGAGCAGCGAAGCGAACCAAGCGCGACCAATGACCAGCGAAGCGAAGCGGCGCCTAGGTATATAACGAGGAGTGTAACACAACAGATTCAGTCTTTAGAATTCTTCTGAAGAAGCTGACAGGATGATCAGCGAAACGTCAAGTCAAGTTCGACGACCACGGCAAGACCCGGAGGAATCTACTTCAAAAAACTAAGTTGATGATCGCATTGCGAGGGAAAAAATGACATATTTAAAAAAAGGAAGTTATTGCATTTTGCAACTGAGCTCTATGAAAAAAATCAAAAAATAATAACAAATTTTAAATAAAAAAAACAAAAAACTAAGTTTCTCATCGTATTGCTAGGGAAAAAATAACATATTTAAAAAAAAAGTCTTCCAAATTTTAAGAAACTTTGCATTTTACAACTAAGCTTCATGAAAAAATCAAAAAATTTACTGTTTAGTTCAATTAACAATACTTACATTGTACTGCTTGTAAGTAATTTGTATAAAACTGAAATTTTCTTTAATTTACCACATGAAATTAATAGGTTTCAAAATGATACAGTCCAAAGTTTAGCTCAAAATATGCATTTGTTAATTAACAATTGGCCAAAATTCAAAAAGTTAAATATCTCGAGTTCACGTTAACAAAAATGAATTTTCTTTTTTTTTAAATTAAAAGCCCCAAAATTCTTCACCAGATTTAATTGCATTCGAAAGCTGACATCGAGATCTATATTTTGAAAAAAACAATTTTTCATTTTGGAGTTAATGCCATAAAATGACGGGCATTTCAAATATTAAGTAACAAATGCAATTTTGGCCAATGGGTTAAATATTTTGACACCAACTTTTCAGGGTCTATTTATTATATCAAAAAGTATATTTTCTGAACGTTTCATGCAAATTGGTCTAGTTGACGGTCTCGGGCACTAAAATAAAAAAAATACTGTTCTTTTCTCGTTTTTTCAGTTTTGTAGGTTATGTATAATTGAGTCTTCTAAAAAATGAAAAATTCCGCCCATATAAAATACATGTGGTTCAAGAACTTAACGACGATAACCATGTTCGCCGATTTGAATTTTGTGAAATCATGGCAAATAGATGAACAATGAAATCCAAAGGTGAATCTTGGAAACTTAGGTAGTTACCTAAGATATTAAAATAGTATTTACAAAAACTTTTTTTATTTATAATATCCAAGCTTTAGAACGAGACCAATGACACCTGTAGAATATCGAATATCCCAAACAATAAACCCACGGAACTTGCTATACCAATTTTGTTCATGAGTATGTATGCATATAATGAAGATAATATAGCAATCGTTCTCTGAATTAATCTGAGTAAATAATGTAAGCCTAACGCTCAACATTTCGATTCATAAGAAAAACATATAAACAGTTCTTTAAATTATTTGGTTACGTGTGGCAATTGTTATGTCAAGTAATAACATGAAGGTTATTTTCACTTTTCAAGTTAAGTCTACGAAATAACTGTACCTATACGGACGGGGTCATTCAATATGGAAGGCTATATTATAGGGAAGCAATAGTATCGGCCACTGTAAGAAAAATTTTTATATTAACACGTCTGATCCTGAAAGGGTAAGGAGTGTTGTTTCAATACGAAGTTACAAATATAATGCTCATTTGTGTCTAATAAGCGAAACGCAGGTAGAGATTTTCTTAACTTTTAAATCAACGGCGAATCTAACTATTTTTTTAGAAATAGAATTACCCGGATCTTACAATAGCGAGATGTATTTCGGTGATGTGTATTCGAGCGAGCTAGACGTATTGTCGCTGCGGTCGCCTCTGTCAATCTCTAATTTTCAAGTATAGCTATTTTCCACCTGATACTTCATTATAATACGGTCTTAAATCTTGCTTTATCTATTTGTATCGATAAACATGGTATTGTCTAAGCAGCAAGAAGAGGACATAAAACATGTATCCAAAAAAGTGCTTAAAGATAGTCTGTCGGATGCCAGCTTTATGAGTGAATTTGCCGATGCATTAGCTGAAATGGTGTTCTCTAAATAATCCGAAAAAATCGAGAGCCTTAATAGTAAACTCCATGAAGCAAATGATACTGTGTTACAATTATGTAAAGAAAATAATCAATTAAAAAATCGAGTGGAAGACCTGGAGCAAAAAATGAAATTAACGCAGCTGAGAATGTATGGTGTGAAAGAGAAAAAGGGAGAGAATCTACCTGAAGTAGTAAGTAAATTACTGATTGATAAAAATGTGTTTGAAAATGAATCTGGCTCACCAATTCTTAGCTGTTATCGCATAGGTTTGTTAAAACCAGGAAATAAAAAACCGAGGCCCATCATAATTTATTTTCGAGACGTAAATCAACGTAATCTTGCCTACTCAAATAAAAAAAATCTGAAAGGTTCTAAGATGGTTTTAACAGAAGACCTTATAAAACCAAGATATAATTGCCTATGTAAAGCTAAAGAAAAATTTGGGAAGGAAAACGTTTGGTCTCAGAGTGGAAATATTTGTATAAAAATGAATGGACATAAGCACATTGTAAAAAGTATAATGGAACTAGAAAACATTTCGATGGACAGAGACGATCCGAAATGAACGTACTTCTAAGCTATTTGAATTTTAAAATATCTATTTCCTTATTGTGTTCTACTTAAATCTTATTTTCTGAAATTGGGGTAAACCATAAATTTCATATTACTGTTAAGAATATCAGTTAATAATTTTATTAGCTTGTTAACTTGGGGTCTAAATAATATTTTAATTCATAGTAAATACTTAATAATAAATACATTTTATTTCGTTAATTAGCGCCTACTTATCGTTTCATTTTATATTAGAAAAACAAACTTGTTTTTGTTCATTTAAGTGTAACTGTGATAAAATTTTTTTACTGCTTACTATTTGTGTACCTTTCTATACTAAATAAATATTATTTTTCTAATGTATTTATGCTCTGTGATATTATATCTACTTTGTATACTGTTGCTTATATAAATCTGATTTTCTTTAGGTAAACATAATGCCGAATGGTATAAATATATGTCACTTAAACGTAAGATCTCTAATGAGACATTTTAGGGAATTTATGGACTTAGTTGCTTCCTTTCATGTAATTGCTGTAACAGAGACCTGGCTGTCGAGTGATGTGGACGATGTTTCTATATCAATTCCTGGCTTTAAACTGTTCAGGTTAGATCGATCTCGCGCACGTGGTGGTGGCGTAGCTATCTATGTAAGTACAGATATTTTGTGTTCTCAATATGACTTAAATTTTAAATTTGATGGGGACATTGAACAATTGTGGCTTAACATAAAAATTAAAAACTATAAAATTGCTATTGGCAATATTTATAGGCCGCCATCTGGAAATATCTCTGCATTTTTAGATAGCATTGAGGACACCTTGCCCCTAATTATTCCCACAGTAGATGAAATAATTTGTTTGGGAGATATGAATATTAATTTATTAAATCCTGAAAATCCTTTAGGCAAATGTTTTCATGCCTATGGCTTTAATCAATTGATAAACGAACCTACTCGTGTTACTGAAAGATCACTATCGCTCTTAGATCCTATATTTGTCTCGAATTTAAACCTAATTCAAGATAGTGGTGTTACTGATGCTAGTGTTATATCTGACCATTGTTTAACATATTGTAAATTAATAATTGACAAGCGAAAATCTGCAACAAAGTTCTGTACTTTTAGAGACTATAAATATTTTGACTATAACAGATTTTGTAATGATTTGAGGGATGCACCATTTCATAATATTATAAATATTCCTGATATTGATGATAAAGTTATGTATTTTAACAATCTTATAATTTCTTTATTTGATAAGCATGCACCTATTAAAACTGTTAGAATAACTAAACCTAAATCGCCTTGGCTTACGTATCCAATTAAATTAATGATGAAGGAAAGGGATACCGCCTTACAAAAATACAAACAAACTAAATCTCCTGTAGACTGGGCACGCTATAAAGAATTGCGTAATTTTACGCTGTCTGCCGTTCGCCGGGAGAAAAAAGTATTTTATAACAACTTATTAAATACAACTGACTCAAAAATGTTATGGAAAGGCATGAACAATTATATCTTAAACAAAGAACGTTTAAGTGTTCCTAATCATTTAGATGACCCTGACAAGGTAAATCAATATTTTTCATCCGTTTTTGTTGAAAGAGAAGTCAGTGATGACTTAATTCACTTTTATGTTAATGGTAATTTTTTAGATTCTGATCAAAAGTTTGAGTTACCTTTATTGCCAGTCGAAGATGTAAGCAAGATTCTACACAGTATTAAATCGAAAGCCTATGGGTCTGATAATATCTCAATAGCCATGTTAAAGTACTGCAGCCCTTACGTAGATAGCTTTATTACGCATATTATAAATTGTTGTATAGAACACAGTTATTTTCCTTCAACGTGGAAAGTAGCTGTAGTCAAGCCGTTACCTAAAGTTAATACCCCTCTTAATTACACTGATTTACGGCCAATAAGTATTTTATCAGCTTTATCTAAAGTATTGGAAAAAGCCATTTCTATTCAACTTACAAAATACTTGGAGCAAAAACAAATATTACCAGAGTGTCAGTCGGGTTTTAGGCGGGGTTACAGTACTTCAACCGCTCTTTTAAACGTATGTGACGATATTGTGTCTTCTGTAGATAGAAAAGAAGTAACAGCCCTAGTACTGTTAGACTTCTCCAAGGCATTCGATACTATTAATCATAAACTTGTGTGCAGTAAGTTGATTTATTATGGTTGCTCTGACAAGCTTGTTAATCTTATTAGCTCTTATCTTCGCAATAGGTCGCAGGTAGTTCATATAAATGATAGGGTGTCCTCTGTAAGAAGTGTTACATCCGGTGTACCTCAAGGTTCGATATTGGGGCCACTCCTTTTTTTAGTTTACACGAGTGATATACTAAGATCAGTTAGACATTGTAAAGTTCAAGCGTTCGCGGATGATACACAGGTTCAATATAATTTTAAAGTTGAAAATATTATGCATGCCGGAAATTTTATCAATGAAGATCTCCATACAATTAGCACTTTATCAAATAAGCATAATCTAAAATTAAATGAAAGTAAGTGCCATGTATTATTTTTTGGAAATAAAAGAAATAGAGAGTTTGTTGATAGTAATATTACCATTAAAATTGAATCTGAAACTTTACAATCCAAATATTCTTTAAAGAACCTGGGTATTATATTTGACAGCGATTTAAAATTTAATCTGCATATTAACAGCTTATTGATAAAATCATATAGTACGCTGAAATCACTCTATTCCTATAGAAATATCTTAACGATCCACGTAAAAAAGACCTTATCCGATTCCCTAATTCTCTCACGTTTCAATTATGGCGATTGTATTTATGGTCCCTTCCTAGATAAATTTAATCAAAATAGAGTTCAAAAGGTACAAAACTCTTGTTGCAGATTTGTATTTGGTTTGAGGAAATATGATCACATTTCTCGTAAAATTTCGGAATTACATTGGATGAATATGACTACTAGGCGAAAACGTAATTACTGTAATTTGATTTACAAAATTATCAATGATCAATTACCTCTATCCCTTTTTCAAAAATTATTAAAAAGATCTGATTCACATGGTTTAAATCTAAGATATAAACTTAATCTACATATCCCACGTCACTCGTCAGCCATATTTCAAAAATGTTTTTCTTATTTGGCTGTTAAGCTTTACAACTCCACTATCAAAGATTTTGCCCACTTACCAAAGTATTCGTTTAAAGCTCATCTTAACAGTAAACTAAGTAGTGTAATTTAAATAAAATCAATCTGATAAATTTAAATAGATATAATAAGTATTGTAAATAATGCAAACTTCCTTAATTAACTGATATGTTTTATGTAATATACCCCTCCTATTCAATTTGAATTTAAATTTAAGTTTTCTTCTTTTTCTAATATACACACATCCATGTATTGAAATATATGTTCTGTTTATTATAATCCAGGTTAAGTGTAAGAGTAGCAATTGCTAAACTTCGCCTGGTTTATATTTGTTTAATTCAATAAAGTCTATTATTATTATTATTATTATTATTATTAAAACAGCCAGCAGGCGCCATCTAGCGGTCCAGTGTCGCTATTGTAAAAATACCGGGATGTACTATAGTCAAAGGATTCTCATGTCGGTCGTCGCATACCTACCTTGCACTGACGAGAGCCAACAGCTCGAAACTGCAGTCTGCAAGTGGTGTGTGACGACTGGCAAGGGAGCTCCTTTAAGTAGGATCAGTCTTTCGGCTGGTGTTTGTTGCAATCGAAGCATTAGCGTGTTGATGGTAATATGCAATTATTACACTTAACGTGCCAGATTTGTAACTTTGATTGCAGTCTGGTGACTTTCCTTATAGAAAAATAAGGATTTATAGAGGAGTTTGCGACTAAAAATATTATGTTTAATATTCCGCCCTCTAAAAGCACATTTGAACTATGCTAAGCCAAGTCAGGCTATTTATTTTTCGATTGCAACAGACACTGGACCGCTGGATGGCGCCTGCTGGCTGTTTTACATGTCGCTATTGTAAAAAAATACCGGGATGTACTATAGTCAAAGGATTCTCATGTCGGTCGTCGCATACCTACCTTGCACTGACGAGAGCCAACAGCTCGAAACTGCAGTCTGCAAGTGGCGTGTGACGACTGGCAAGGGAGCTCCATTAAGTAGGATCAGCCTTTCGGCTGGTGTTTGTTGCAATCGAAGCATTAGCGTTTTGATGGTAATATGCAATTATTACACTTAATGCGCCAGATTTGTAACTTTGATTGCAGTCTGGTGACTTTCCTTATAGAAAAATAAGGATTTATAGAGGAGTTTGCGACTAAAAATATTATGTTTTATATTGGTTTTGATCTAATTCCGTTGAAAGGTTCGGGGGTAAATGCGGTAAATAAGGGTAAATAGGCAAAGCAAGCAGGTAAGAGTCCATAAAATTGCAATTTAATCCATGCACGAAAAGTCAAGGTATTAAAAAAATTTTTTTTGGCATCAGCCACCCCCACTGTCACCCCCAATACCTCCCCCACACTATTATGAAAGGAGGTAAAAAAAATTAAAATGTAATTTAGTGTGTATACGAGAACGAAGCGTCTCAAAGCATTTTTTTGGCGTTAGCTACCCCCTCTACCACTCCCATTGCCACTCTCACGCTATTATTAAAGGGAGTAAAAAATTAAATCGAGATTTAGTGTATATACGAGAACCAAGGGCATCTAAAATTTATTTTGATATCAGCCACCAATATCACCCCCACACTATTATGAAAGGGAGTAAAAAAAATTAAAATGTGATTTAGTGTGTATACAAGAACGAAACGTCTCAAAACATTTTTTTGGCATTAGCCACCCCCTCTACCACCCCATTGCCATCCCCACCCTATGATTAAAGGGAGTAAAAATTAAACTGAGATTTAGTGTGTATACGAGAACCAAGAACCTCTAAAATTTATTTTGACATTAGCCACCCCCACTACCACCTCCACCCTATTTTCTTTTCCACGCCCAGTGGAAGTATAGTAACGCAAAGAAAAAAATTATTTTTTTGTTGAAATAGGCTTAAAATGTCATGAAACGTCGAGATTTTAAATTTGAGCAAAAAAAATTTCTGTTTATCATCCTGTAACTTTTTTTTGTGCGCACGTTTACTCTGGAACCGTTTATGATATTGACTTGAAATTTGGTACACTTATGTATTATAACGAGGTCTGGAACTATATATTTTAATTTAATTCCGTTGAAGGATTCGGAGGTAAATGTGGTAAATAAAGGTAAATAGGCAAAGCAAGCAGGTAAGAGTCCATAAAATTGCAATTTAATGCATGCACGAAAAGTCAAGGTATCAACATTTTTTTTGGCATCAGCCACCCCCACTGCCACCCCCAATACATCCCCCACACTATTATGAAAGGGGGTAAAAAAATTAAAATGTGATTTAGTGTATATACGAGAACGAAACGTCTCAAAGCATTTTTTTGGCGTTAGCTACCCCCTCTACCACCCCCATTGCCACCCCCACGCTATTATTAAAGGGAGTAACAAATTAAATCGAGATTTAGTGTATATACAAGAACCAAGGGCCTCTAAAATTTATTTTGACATCAGCCACCCCCTCTACTACCCCCATTGCCACCCCCACCCTATTTTTTACTTCCACGTCCAGTGGAAATATAGTAACGTAAAGAAAAATTATTTTTTTGGAAATAGGCTTAAAATGTCATGAATCGTCGAGATTTTAAATTTGAGCGAAAAAAATTTCTACCTGTCGGTCTGTAACTTTTTTGTGCGCACGTTTACTCTGGAACCGTTTATGATATCGACTTGAAATTTGGTACACTTATGTTTAACGTTTTCTGTCGCGTTTAATTTTTTTGTCGGGGTTAATTTTTTATCTCTGTCACCAATTTGTGGATTCAATTACAATAAAAGGAATGATGATATGTATATTTGACATAATTTATTGTATTTAATTACGGACAATATATAATTATGTATACTTATTTCAATACCAAATATAGAATTGTAGTCTTGAAAAAATATTATTATGTATCATAGATACCATTAACATAGTCACAGACCTAGGTTCCAGATATACCTTTCTTAATATAAAAATAATAACAATAAATAACTAACTAGTAGTAGATAGCCACACTGGTATATCCATATTATCGGTGTTATCTATCAGTGTATTTGTTGGCATACCGAAGGATCCTCAGAAGCTCCGCCCTGTATATTGCACTGCAATTGATTTTTCTTCTTCGATTACTGTCTGGTTTATTGCTATTAAAGTGAGCGGTATGTGTATATATTTGAATAAAAGCCAATGTTTATATGTTAGTCGAGGTTTAAAGGAAAAATATCCAGTGTGATAAGTTATACAGACATTAATTATTTACATGACAAAACGTTAAGACCGGTAGGAGCAGCTATTCAATCCTTAACAGATGACAGAGTTATCTGCTAAAATATTCTTTTATAATCAGATAGCTGGGATCCCTAATGCTTATATACATAGAGGCCAATATAAACCGTTTTATAATACTTCATAACTTTTACTATTTGTTTTCTTTTTACGACGTAATCCTTAATAATAACCATATTTATTTGTTAGGAGCGTATAATACGTATTTTTCTGTAAAAAATATTAAGTTGTTTTATTTTGAAAAGGCGGCTTAAGCCCGGTGCCTACTCCTTGAATTCTGTTCAGTTATACAAGATCATCGTCTACCATGTTTCCTCTGAAAATTTCAGTTATTAACGTAATTCAAGGAATTTGGAAAAAAAACTATCTATAAAATATTTTGAAGAACTTGCTGAATAATTTTCATGCGCCAATTAGAATTTAAGTTATCAACAACAACAAAAAAATGGTCATGAATGGACACAATTTTTTAGTATAAATAAAATAATTATTTCAGTTGATTGAGATATAACCTTAATCGGAAATTCCACATACATTCTTTCTAATCGCTATGATAATCTATTTGACCTCGCCTGAGACAGAAGACTACGAATTTAAATGCACGAATTATAAGCACTCAAGTAGCGCAGTTGATTAAGACGCCTATGTATGGATCCAGAGGTTGAGGGATCGATTCCCGAGCGGGGAGCTGCTTTTCATTAAAAACATTATATAAAAATATTGTTACATGATCAAATGACGTCATCAATTAGTAATTACAAAATAAATATATTGTAAGTTTGTGAGTTGGCCGATAGGTGGCCCTGAGGTGTTAATAAGTATATATCCCACATCTTCCTAATAATAAAATATTGTAAAGTCCTCAAAGGTTACTCAAGATCACTAATTAATAATCTCTTAGGTCTGGGGTATGTAGTAGGATTTCTCACCTAAATTTGAATATCCTTAACTATTATATCTTAACTATATATTATGAATATCCCCGCTAAATTTGAATTAGTTGAAGATTTGAAATTCCCTCCAGTTTGAATATGTACATAGTAGGATTTCCCACCTAAATTTGAATATCCGTAACCATTCGCATTTCCCGCTAAATTTGAATTTCACGCGACCGGTAATACAGTTTGAATTTCCGTCTGGCAGTAATACAGATCCCACGATTTGAATTTCCCGCGCTTCGGTCGGTAATGTAGATTCTCTACTTAACGACTGGTACCCATGTTGTGACGTCACTGTCTGGCTCAACCGACGCCATACCAACCAAGCAGAGCGAAATAATTATATTCATTCAAATTGCCATCAATGAAAAAAGGATCAGTGGCATATTTTCTAATTAAACCCGCCTAAACATTATAACCTTTTTAGGACTTTGTGTATGTAGTTCTCTCATCCAGTGAGGATTTTCATTAGCCCAGTAGCGACAGTTTTGATGATATATAGCTAATATGTTTGCAAACTATTTCGCCATAGATATTCAAAATAAATTGAATCACCACTTTGGTTCCTATCCTTACCATGTACTGTTTCTGCATACAGGGAACATTCAATATTTTTTGGGCCAATTACTCTTGGGGAGATAAATAATGCCATTAATAACCTAAAAACCAAACCATCTACTGGATTTGATGATATAACTGGAAACGTATTAAAAATTATTAAAGATAACATGCTATACCAATTAAACTTTTTATACTATATGTCAATAAACCAGGGTTGCTTTCCTGATTGATAGCCCAGCGGGTTAAGGCGCGAGGTGGCAATCGCGATTAATCACACGGACGTCGCACCACCGGGTTCGAATCCTGGCTCCGGCACTGTCGGAGGAAATGGTTGTATGTCCGCGTTTTTTCAATGTGTAACCCTCTTCCGCACAAACCCCTGGCTTCGGGAAGTGGGAGTTGTCTCATTTCTGTGGTGTTATATCCTTAAATTAGCTAAGATTATACCTATCTTAGAAAAGGAGTCACCAGAAGAAATGGAGAACTATCGGCAAATCTCTCTATTAAGTGTAATTACGAAGCTATTTGAAAGAATTATTTACAGCAGAATTATATTTTCTATCGGGAAATATAACATTCTTACTGCTTTTCAACACGGCTTTACAGCTGTAAAATCAACTGAAACAGCGACTTGTCATTTGTTAAATTATGTATACCCTGCTTAGACGATGGCAAGTACGTTGTTTCAATAATGTTTGATCTATCTAAAACTTTCTTTTCTTGAACAAAAACTATATAGTAGGGGAATAAGGGGGAACTTACTATCATGGATAATTAGCTATATGGAAGGGAGAACACTAAAAGTTCAATTAAATAGTGTCCAATCAGAGACAGAATTTAACGTATGGAGTTCCCCAAGGCCCTGTTTTAGGACCACTATTATGTATACTATGCTTAAATAATCTCCCAAAGTGTTTAACCACTTAACGATGTTTGCTGACGACATAACAGTAACGGTAGCAGCAGATATAATTGAGCAACTCCATTTACTGATTCACCAAACATGTATGTGCAATACTAAATAAGGCCTATTTCGCTGTATTGCAAAGTGCGCTGAAATAAAAAAGAAAAGATAGAAGTGCCTCATATGACTTTATTTCTGGACATAATAGTAGTTTGTGCAACAAGAGTGGATATGGATAATCCACTCGAGTTGTACAGTATACATTTTCTACGACCGGATTAAGAAAAAACTACAAATAATAGTTTTAATCAAATTTTAATATACAAACTTAGCTTTTGCTAAATCTTATGCTCTAGGTGCAATCATTTTATAAAAGCTTCAGTAGCCTAGCGGTTATATGCACAGATCATAGGTTCAATCCCCACATATCGCTACTTTTTTTTTGTCATAATATATCTCTAAAATTTTGTCTGTATATAATAATTTCAATAAAATTTTAGGTGGTATACCGTTTATCGATTCTTCACTGGAATCACTCATTTTAAATTATTTTCTGCTCAAACTACGTGAATACACACTGACAATTACTTTGACAGCTTACACAGTAACGTTTTAAAACGAATAGTTGCCTATGTACTTAATACACGAACTGTGATTGGTCGATTTCATATCCATCCTAGAACGTGTATGAAATATATCCGTTCAGTTAACTGGAATAGCCCACTTATCCATTCTACAGACTGTACGGAAAACAGCAAATTTACATAAGGGAGTAGAAAAATTTAATTTTAATAATGTTAATATTTTAGATATTGAAACGAATTATAAAAAAAAGATAAATTTCTGAAATGCTTTTTATAAACAAACATATTGACTCAGTAGTTAATTTCAGAACTGAAATTTGAATGTTATATATAATAAATTGATTAGATAATAGTTATAATACCAATAATTTAAATTCTAATGTAGTTCTGTTTACTGTTAGACATTTCTATTATTTGATAGTTTTTGTATAACTTAATCGCCTCCTGTTTTTATTAATGGTTTTTTCTTTCAACAATAGATACCATAGACATTTGGCTATTTTAATGTGTTTGTAGGAACGTGATTATTAATGTTTATATTTATTACTGATATTATTTTTACTAAAGAACTTGTTACCGAACCACGTTTGAGACTTATTTAATAGTGTAGTATAGTGACAAATGAGGTGCTACCCTCCTCGCTTTTATTCTGAGGTAAACATATTTTGATGTAATTATCATTAAGTTGTAAATTTAAAAGTAAAGGGATGAACAAAGAAAATAAGAAAGAAAAAAAAATAAAACATTTTTAACCTTTTTTTAACTTTTACATAATATTTTGGATAATCCTAAGTGTATAATTTGTAGCCCTGAAGAAGTTTACGCATAGTAAATGAAACGTTGGCGATAGAATAAAGTTGCTTTATTGTCCTGTTGCCGACAAATTTCCCCCCGTAATTATACATCAAGAACACAATTTCCATATTGCAAGTGAAAATTTTATATTTTATTTCCCACTTTTTCAAAGTGACACCATTTATTCACTTTTTTGATATTTATTCCTTCCTCACCTGGAACATTGAAATGTGTACGACTTTGAACACATCCAGTCGATTTTGACAATTTTTTTCTTTATATTTTAGTACTTGAAAATTCTGATAGGCATGAAAATAAACACATTATTATTTTTATATTGGTTCCTAATATTGTGAACGCTGAATATACATAATTTTCATGGCGTTGAAAAGGCTTGTTCCTAATGAATGTAATTTCATTCATTGTAAAAATTATTAGCAATTTTGCCATTTAACATTGCTCAGTAAATGTAGCTAATATATTTAATAGCTTAATAAAATTTGCGCTCGGGGAGTTCTCGTCGACGTATAAAGAGCAAATTTTCACCCCTCGTTTCGTTACCGTCATTACGCAGATATTTAAATCTTTTTACGTACAAGCAAGGAATTATAGAGGATATTGGGAGACCTAGGTAGCTTTTTCAAAAATATAGGAACAATTTGCAAGTTAAAGTTCATATTAACTAGTAACTTTTGCAAATATTTAAGAGTTTTTATAATTATTGTCAGAGGATTCTCAACGTATCGAAATGGTCTTCAGAACATTCTCAGCCGTATTTTATACTACTACGTGTACAGGGAGATCAAAATTAAATTTCCGCAACAAATTTTCTCTAGTTACCAGGTATTTCTGTAGAAGAATATCTTGGGATTGGATTTTTTGCTTAAACCCATTGATTGGGTTTTTGAAAAAGACCCTGAGCTTGTGAATGCTAACTCGGTAGGAAACCCAGAAACAATTTCGAAAAAAGTGCAAAAATCACAATACCGTGGATTTTTCAGTTATCGTTATTTTCCCATTTCCAGTTGTTACTGCATTAAATGTAGTTCTCAAAAAGAAAATGATAAAATTCTCCTTAAAAGAGAAAAAATGTTTTAGTTCAAATAGTTTCCAAAATACGCCCTTCCGAGGTATTTTTCTGTTTGTTGTCATTCTTGGTAGAAAGGCGTACTTTAAGATTTCTTAAAATACCGTTGACCGTCCTTAAAGGTAGTTAAAGTTCACTCAAACCCTATGAATTAAGAAGACGCAACCTTAACTTCAATTAGTTCGCTAGCAATAACTTCAAAAAGTAAAATATTTTTGCATTTTTCTATTGTCT
The DNA here is from genome assembly GCA_963675555.1 of Leptura quadrifasciata. Lineage (NCBI taxonomy): Eukaryota > Metazoa > Arthropoda > Insecta > Coleoptera > Cerambycidae > Leptura > Leptura quadrifasciata. The sequence continues at coordinate 4,102,642 of OY776682.1, read as the reverse complement.
TGCAAGATTGCAGTTTTTTGAAAATAAATCTAACAGGAAAAAAAAGCTGATAACATTCTGCGTAAAATCAAAATAAATAGTTTTAGTGATAATAGTTTGTAAAATAGTGTTGTGTAGGTCAATAAATTTATGTTTCATTCCATTTAATACAAAATGCTAAATAATGTATCTCATTGTTTACGCAGAATTTTGTTTCGACTTGCTCATTTGAATTAGAAACATAGTAGGGATGGAAAAAATATATTAAACATCATGCCAATCAGAAATTTTAACTAAACAAGGTACTGTTATAGATAACATAATTCTAATGAATGTTTAGAATATTAGCATTAGTAAAGCTTCTTGATTTTCTTATGATAAAATCCAGTATCTTTAACGCCTATTTAGCTATTGAATTAATAATATGTTCTGAGAATTCTAATCTGGAGTCAAATAGTATACGCAAATCTCTAATATTTTCACATTATGATAGAATGATGTTAAAGCTATATGAATATTTCACTGGATTAACTTTTCGTGTCACAACTTTACATTTACATTCATTGTCAACTTGTTCGCTGGGCACCAATTCTCAAGGATATTTATTTGCTCTTGTAATCTTGCATAATATTCTATAGTAGAGCAACTTCGTTAAATAATTTTAGATCATCTGCAAAGAGAAGTTTGTTGTAATTCAATGCGTCACATAAATCACTGATAAATACTGGAAATAAAAGCGGGCCTAAATTCGATCCCTGGGGTACCCTAGAGTTTGCAGCATATGTGTTTGGCTCGAAACCATTATACTAAACATACTGTAATATGCAAGTAGGACTTAATAAGTTTAACAAGTGTATCGTTGGTAATTTACTGGAATGATTTTGTTACTCCATTTCGCAAGTCTTCTAATGTTGTTGGTGGTCTGCAGTAAGCTTTATTTTTAAGATATATGCACAAACAAAAATCGAGGGGAATCAGATTAGGCGATCTAGGTGGCCAACTTACTGGACCATTGACACCAAATTCATTGTTTCCCATAAGTTTTACTTAGGTAATTGCAAACGATATGAGCCTTGTGAGATGTTGCCCAATCTTGATTAAAGTACGTATCATTTTTTAAATTCTAGGGTAAGATGTTAACGTGTCATCTTGAATTTCATGAGGGCCAGTTAAACCATCATAAAAAATATGTTACTAATTATGATTCCTTCAATTATACTTTTCTTGAGCCCAGTACCCCATAGTTTTTCGGTTGAACATGCCATTATTAGCAAACCTAGATGTACAATATACTTAGCATATTCTTATTGTTGCATTTTACAAATAGTCTATGACGTGTATAAAAATTCATATTAAGGTAATTCACAGAAGGTCCTTTTTTGTGTGTGTTTATATATATATTTTACATCTATTAGTCGATGTATAACTAGTCTGGGAATGCTTTTAATCCAAGATTTTACTCTATATTTGAACAAAGTATAAGAATTTATTATTTTTATTTCAATTGGCAATTTATTATAAAGTTTAGGTCTTAACTATGTATGGCATCTTTGTGCAATTGTTTTTTAGGTCTAGGCACTTGATAGGGGCATTTATCATGTAACGGGTGCTATAGGCATGATCAATATTTTCCAACTCATTTTACTTCCACGTCCAGTGGAACTATACTAACGCAAAAAAAAAATCTGTCTGTCAGTCTATCTGTTTGTAACTTTTGTACACACGTTTACTCTGGAACCGTTTATGATATTGACTTGGAATTTGGTACACTTATGTATTGCAACGAGATCTGGAACTGGATTATATTTTGATCTAATTCCGTTGAAAAGTTCGAGGGTAAATGGGGTAAATAAGGGTAAATAGACAAAGCAAGCAGATAAAAGTCCATAAAATTGTTAGGGCATGTGCGAAAAGTCAGGATCTCAATATTTTTTTTTGGCATCAGCCACCCCCCCCCCCCCCCACTACCCCCACACTTTTATGGAAGGGAGTAAAAAAAATTAAAATGTGATTTAGTGCGTATGAAAGAACGGAACGGCTCAAAAAAATTTTTTGGCTTTAGCCACCCCCTCTCTCTACCACCTCCATCGCCACACCCGTCCCGTTATTAAAGGGCGTAAAAAAATAAATTGGAATTTCGTGTGTATACAAGAACCAAGGGACTTTTTTGGCATTAGCGAGACGAAAAGTCAAGGTCTCAAAATTTTTTTGACATCAGCCACTCCCCCGTTACCACCCCCACAATACTATGAAAGGGAGTAAAAAAATGAAAATGTGATTTAGTGTAGATACAAGAACGAAACGTCTCAAAAACTCATTTTTTGGCGTTAGCTACCCCCTCTACCACCCCCATTGGAATTTAGTGACTCGGATGTAGAAGTAGTGATTCCTTGAGCAGCGGTTTTTCATTTAAATTAATTTTATTTTGAAAATAATTTACTTTCGCTTTTCTTATTAGTTCAGTTCATTTATTTTTATATTTTTTAAATTCTTGTTTATTTTCTTCAGAAGGTTATTTTTCATTTATTTATAAAGCTTGTCTTTTATGATCATTGAAATTATTAGGCCTTTGACATGATATGATATTTAAAATTCGTCTTGTCTGAAAGATATTTTATTTACAACTGTCTTATCAAATTAGCACATTGATTTGCGTACACGCTGTATGTGAATAGCTTCAAGAAACTGTTCGGCAATTTTTACAACTGCTTCAATTTGCATTTCGTCTGCATCAATAGTGGAATGTAATGCCGTACATAGTCGAATTACATATTAAAATGTAAAACGCAAACATCCTATTTACTAATGCATAATTTAAAAAAACACGTTGAATAGATTTTGGTATTTATTATCTTGTTTATTATGAACCCATTAATTAAATATTGATTTGGCAGAGGAGTCTCTTTAGAAAGCGTTGTTATGGCGGATTCATTTTTTCATTTATCTAAAAGAAATTGACCGTGAACGGGTGAAGAGAACGAAAAAATATAGTAGCTGAATGATGTGGTATGTTGAGTTTTAAGTAGAAGGGATAGGAACATGCTCAGGACGGCGGGCGTCGGCGTCGTCAGCACCGTTAGTATCATCGCAGGAGATGGCGACGTCGCCTAGGCAACGTCCTGGCGCCTGGCCACCTATTTCTCCACCCCTCTTAACATTCTAGATAAATCAAGCGGCATATCTTACACGAAAAACTTGGGATTTACATATGTACACAACATGACAGAGATGGTTTTCCGCATTTTTATCTACAAACGAGATTGTAACTATAAAACGTTTACATTTTTGTATATTTGATTTGTTTTTATCTGTCGTATCTATACACTTTTTCCTTTTCGCTCACTATTTACAAGTTCTAGCTCGTGTATCTCGTTTATATCCAGCGCGAAGGACCAATTATACCGCCCGTAGGGCGTATTTTGTAAATAATTTTATTAAAAACTCCAATATGAGACAATATCCATTTCGATTTCGAAATTGAGGTACTGTCCATTTGGAAATGAAGCAGAGTAATAGAAGCTCATTAAAAAATGCAAATCCTCAATAAATGTAGTGCGGGTATTTATAAGTAATTTATATAAATTGCAGTTAGTTATAAGCAAGCTCTCTATTTTTATTTTTATTATAGTTTGCTACTCGTAATATATCACAAATTTTTATAATCAATTAGGCAAATTTTTAAAGAAGGCTAATTATTTTTTTTAACTTATAATCATCAAAGACAACCAAAAAAATGCGTTTTTCGATTCCGGAATGTTCCGTTCTTCCTGCAACGTGTTTTTCTGACAATATGGCTCAATTCTCCCGTATCTACGACCCCTTTTTAAATATTTCAGCATTTATTGAGCGGATTTACCTAAACCAAACGGAAAATTCTTTGTTACAAAATTGTCTAACACCCTTAATAAGTTTCAAGTGTAAATTCGAACAACATAACCTTAAAATCACCTAAAACGCATGTAACTTAAATATTTTGATTTAAACTCTTTAGGAAATGAACCATTTTATTGAAATTTTAAGAAATAACGTAGCTATGTTCCAAATTTAAAGATGATACATAATCTAGAAGACCTAATAAGCGCATTTTATTCCGCAAATTGGGGACGTTGAACTATTTGGGCAAATCATCGTAGAATTTTTTTCAAATTGTAGGATTTTTTATGTACTTATTGGTGAAAACTATTTTTTACATAACCTCAAAAAATGTAAAAAAATTAGATTTTTTGATGAAAATTTTTATATTTTCTTAATCTTTCAGATTTTTTCATAGGTAACGATATTATTTAATTTCAAAACATACATATTTTTAAAGTATATCTTTTATAAAAACGTACATACATAAAATATTGAACATATTAGTTGAACAATTATTCTCATACTTTTTTATGGCGATATTTCATTTTCAAAATCACTAAAGAAGCCATAACTCAACTTCTCCAAAGCACGATCCTCTGTATCAGAATCTACATCTGAATAGAGTTTCAGAAATTAGAAACTTTTCTTCATCATGAGCATTTTTTTCTAAATCTTCTATCACGTCTATTTCCGCTTCGAATCCATATCCTCATTTAAACAGTTGATTCCTGCGATGATACACGTCAAGGTGATAAAAATAAGATTTCACGTAGTGTGGAGCGTGCTGGGAGTAGTGTATCCCACTTTATTTTAATAATTATTGTGACCCATTTAAAAGCGGGGCAACTTTCTGCATTTTTATTTGTAAGCTGATTTAAACGATTTTTTTTTTTTTAATTATAGAGCTTCAATAACTCCTGTAGTATAAAATTTCAGATCGAAATTAAAAATTTCAAGGCCTATTTCGATTTTTTTCAAGGCCAAAATCCAAGTGTTAACAATTTTTTATCTCAAATCTGACGACGTCACTGGGTTTAGGATACTTTCAAATAGATGTGGCCCGAAATTTAATAAAAAATATTGGTTCTTAACAGAAATATAGCATAATTAAAATTTATAATGTGTGGTCGAAATAATTCGGGTATTCATCGTGTAATTCACAACTGTTTAAATAATATTATTTATAACACTCGTTTAGATCGTTATCAGTTGAATTTTAAAAATTTATACCCATCAGTTATTCAATATTGGCAGATTTTTTTTTATTTAAACATGCTCCATATTAAGGATAATTATTTTTATTAGCAAGTCTTGCAATTATTTTTATTATCAAAGCTGGCGTTGGAGGATTATGTAAATAATAATAAAGCCCATAAACCAATGAAAATTTTTTGTAGGCATCTGAATGAATTTAGTCAATTTTGAAAAATTCGTAGCCACGCATTACAATCTCAAAATTTGACTTTCTTGTAAGCAATTTTTTTGTAAAAAGAAGTAATTTTAAAAATATGTACGTTTTGAATTTACATAATGTCGATATCTATTTAAAAAAATCTAAAAAATTAAGAAAAAAATAAAAGTTTTCATCAAAAATCGAAACATTTTTTAGAAATCTTTTGAGGTTATGTAAAAGAACAGTTTCCACCATCAAAAGGTACATAAAACATCCTACAATTTCAAAAAATTCCTATGGTGACTTGCCCGAACAATAGAGCGTTCCAATTTTTTTAAGTAAAATGCATTTATTAGGAATCCTAGGTTGCGCATCGTTATAAAATTTTCACAACCACAAGATACGTTATTTCTAAAAAGTTCAATAAAATTGGTTCATTCCTTGAGAAGTTATAGATAAAAATCAAAAACTTAGGTTATTGGTGTTTTTAGTTGATTTTAAGGTTATGTCGTTCGAATTTAAACTTGAAACCTATTCTCAGGGCGTTAGACAATTTTGTTACAAAGAATTTGAAGTTTGATTTACGCCAATTCGTCCAATAGAAGCCGAGATATATAAAAAATTGTCATGGATGATGATAAGCCTACCCTAAAAATTTTCCTTATAGATTATAAGAATCTGGTAGATTTATTTCACTAAACCTACTTATAGTATACTCACCGCCAGTTTTCTAATGAACCGAAACTTTGAGGCATGAAGATAGGTGCTCAAGTCACGCCCAAAAAGTGACCATTTTTTGTAATTACTGTTTTCTTTGCTGCTGGCTTAGCTTTAAGTTCGCCGCTCATAAATAACTGGGATATATCCTTATATATCATTAAGTAGCTACAGGAAGCCACGTGACTGCTTATCGATGGCTTGTAGTGTACCACGTGCCATTGGGCAACCGTCTGCTCTCCTTGCTTGTACTGCAGACGGACTAGATATAAGATTGTTTTATTGATGTACCTTCTACACAGCGGTTTATTTCTTTGTCGGTTGCACCTTTAATACTTACTAACAGAGATTTTCTTGTATCTATTGCGCCTACTATACAGTGTGGACCAGCCAAATGGAATAAATTCAGTATCTCAATTATTGTGCATATTTATAAAAAATCCCGAGACACGTCGATTTTGTATTCTGGAATGACATTCTACAATGTACCTTAAATTCAGCCCCCTTCGAGTAACAGTTACAACCCCTATATTTTTAAATAGGAAGTAGGGGCTTGTGATGCATCAGGTCTTTTCATTCTCTATTCAAAAATGGTATGGTTTTAATATTTGTTAACGGTTAATAAATTAAGTCATGTTCTTGATGTATCACAACAGCAAACTAAAAAAAACTTAATTTCAGTGTAGTAAATGAGTTCCTTGAACGTCTTGGCAGCATCCTAATCGTAAATTAAAATTTCTAACATTTTCCAACATGTGATGCGTGACCGACCTAACCACATCCGTTATTCTTCTTCTTGAGTCAGCTCTATCGCGTGGCTTAGGTTTGTATGCCATACTTTTCACATATCTCCGTAGAAATAAATCTAAGGGTGTAAGATCAGTGGAAAGTGCTGGCCATTCTAGCGATCCTCTCCTCCCTATCCATCGATTTGGAAATGTTAAATCGAAGACATAGATTTGGTAATATGGTGGTACTCCACCCTGCTGGAATCATATTATCATATCATATTGAGCAGGATGTAAGTGTCCAAAGTTGGCACGACATTATTTTGGAACAGAGCTAAATAATTATCTCCATTCCATTTTCGATCAATGAAAAAGAGACCAATGACATGGTTTCCAATTATCTCCTCCCAAACATTAACCTTTTTAGGATTTTGCGTATGCAATTCTCCCGTAAAGTGAGGATTTTCATTAGCCCAGTAGCGACAGTTTTGACGATTAACATGACCATGAAGAGTAAAAGTGGACTCATCCGAAAACAAAACTAACCTTTGCACCATTTGTTCACAAAAATACATTCCTCTAACAAAATCGTCTTCACTCAGCTCCTGAGTTGGGGTCAGTTTATAGGGATGCATTTTATTTTCTTTTAATACACGAATAATTGGGGAATGAGAAATATTCCATGCTAAAGCTGCTAGTCGACTTGAATTATGTGGATTCCCTTCAAACTTAAGCAGTATACCTAATTTTGTATCGTTACTCATTGCTTACAAGCTTCTTTTTTTATCTACCATATATGTCCATTTTTGCGAAACTGGTGTTCAATTTTGCTAATTATTGTACCTTGGGATATAGGCGGCCAAATCAGGAAATTTTCCTTCAATAGGCGAGCAACTTTATTCTGTGATAGCATTCTATCTCCGTAACCAACCATCTGTGAAATTATTATTTTATGCATTTCGTTTAAATAAACCATGTTTAGAGATTGCAGTTAGCAAAAGTCAAACAATACGCAAAATACTGACAACTATTTATTGGCAAATATGACAACAACTATTTATTACTGTCAATCGCTATGGCGTTTGGCAATGCCAGCAATGAAGAATTTTGATGTTTTTATGTCTTCTTTTTATTTGATAATGTTGAAAAAGAACACTGAAATTGTTTTTGCTAGCCTGCAAGAAGAAAACTCTGTAAGTTTATATGTTTTTCGTTTACTTAGCGAATTTCGTCAAACAGACCGTTAATTTTTGCAATAAATATTAAAACCATAGCATTTTTGAATAAAGAAGGAAAATACCTTCCAGATGAGGTGTTACAAACCCCTATTTCCTATTTAATAATTTAGGGGTTGCAACTGCCACTCGAAGAGGGTTAAATTTAGGGGTGAAATGTGGACGTTGCATGATGTCATTTCAGAATCCAAAATTGACGTGTCTTGGGATTTTTTATAAATATGCACAATAATTGAGATACTGAATTCATCCCATTTGGTTGTTCCATACTTTACAGAGGTGTCAATGATCACACACTTTTGCTAATTATCGTTAGTGTTATGCTATACACTTAATTATGTTCACGTGACTAGGTAGTTGTTTGGACAATAAAACATTTTTTGCAGAAATCACTTGAACATATTTATTTAAATATTACAAATACAATTTTTTTTTAAATATACATAAGTAGCTGCAAAACTGCCGCGGACTATATTATAAAGATTGCACGTTCTTTTTACACAAATCTAAAATCGCAGCCCAGTTTAGAGCGGTCGTTTAATTTAGAAATGAATACAAAAAGGTATAACTTAAAGGGGGTGATATTTTTTATTATCTACTAATAAATAATATATTTTAATACACCCTGCTGTCTTTCAGTGGCATCCAGTCGTAGTAACACTTTGAGAATGAAAAATATCACCCGTGTCAAATATAAAATAAATAAGCCAAGTTCTATGCAGTGTACAGCTTTTAAAACCTCTGTTAAGTACGATTTTTTTTAAATGAGAGCCGAAAAATATACACAAATGGAAGTTTGTCTCGAAAATAGTATTAAATAGCACTATATATACGTATACATATATATATTTATAGATATATAACATTTTTACAACGTGCGTATGCGCATTTTCAACGTCCTGGTTACGCACAATTCACAAACACTGAGATCACTAAATTATTATGTACAATTAATAAGAGTCCTGACTCGACACTTTGTTAATTAGTCCAATACCTCATTGCAAATTTTGCCTTTTTGCTACGTGTTCTTCTTCATTATCTGAAATTATGTCGCTATTTTCATCTGTCTGATTATCCAACACTTCCTGTTTCCGCTTTGCCGTCGCCATTTCTGCTGCGTGCTTTTTCCTCCATTTTGTACGTCTGTTTTGGAACCATACCTGGAACAAGAGGAAATTATATTTAGAATACGTATTGAACTATCCGTTGGAATTGAAGCAGATCTGAATCGTATAGATCAAACATCTTCGGTACAAATAAAATCATTAATATTTTTTAATAGTTAATATTTTGTAAGATGAAACTGTATACAGGACGTGCCAATAAAAAGTCCCAGGTGAAATGTTTCGGAAACTACTACAGATATTTGAGTTCTGTAAAAGCCCGTTGTTAAAAATGGCTTTAGTTTCCAAACAAATAGTTATTTAATATGTTAAGGGATAGATGGCGCTGCGCTACAAAGAATTTTTTGGATGTGTAAGTGAAACTAGACTCAACTAGATTTATAAAGGGATATAATATTGTAAGATGCGATAGTGAGAATCGTCATAAAGGTGGAGTATTAATGTATATAAAAGAAAATGTTATTTTATTGGAAAGTGTTAAGTATATTTATCTCAAAATTTTTTGGCTATTATGTGTTAAAATTTCTGTTAGTAATAAGAATTATATTTTAGTACGTATATATCATTCACCTAGTAGTAGTGACGCAGATTTTTTGAGGAATTTTGAAGAATGGTATCACAATCTTTGTCTGGTCGATAGCCGAGTGGGTTAAGGCGCGAGGTGGCAATCGCGATTAATCACACGGACATCGCACCACCGGGTTCGGTGATTGTATGTCCGCGTTTTTTCAATGTGTAACCCCCTTCCGCACAAGCCCTGGCTTCTGGAATTGGGGGTTGTCTAATTTATGTGGTGTTTATTTATTTATTTCTAATATTCAAGATATCACATGTCCCCGAATAATTTTGGAGACTTTAACATTGATTGGGCAGTAAACAATACTTATAAAAATAAACTTAAAGACTTATGTGTCATTTCTGTTATTAAAAGTAAATTAGGAGAAGTTGCACCTAAAAAAGAAGCATTTATTAAAGCCAAGTTTTAATACGTGAAGAGAAAAAAATATATTACGAAAATAAAATCGACCATTGCAAAAACAACCCAAAAAAATGTGGGATGCATTAAAACCCTTAATATCGAGGAGAAAAAGTTATGATATTAAAAAATTTAAATTGATGGCGAAGAAGTATTAGATTCAACGGAAATGAGCAATAAATTAAATTATTTTTACATTAATAGCATAGATAAAATTATATCCGACATAGATACAACTAACCAAATTGATTTTATTGATGAAATTAGAACACTAAATAATGCACTTAGTACATATAAATTTATTAATTACAATGAACTGAAAAAAGTCGTATTTTCTTTACCAAATAAGGGTAGCCCGGAAGAAATAACAGCAGGATAATTTTTTTAACATTATTTTTTACTTTTTAGTTCAGTTTGCTATTAAAGCGTGTTTTTTAGTTTTTTAAACTACATATTTTTTTCGTATAAAATAGTAAAATATAAATAACAGCGGCGCCACCGGTAAAATATCGACAATGGATGAGTCGTTTTTTAATTTTTATTTTATCCTGATGATCCTGGTGAGGACATTAGTACAAAGTTGTCAAATTATTGTATTGTTATTGGTCCTTGATAATTGTGCAAAGTTTCAGTTTAATCTGACGTTTTGAAGTGGGTGAGAATGACGTTCAAAGATTCCGTTACATACAAACAAACAAACAAACAAACAAACACACAGGTGATACTAATATAAAGCGTAAAAAAATGTAAAAATATGTACTATAACGTTGAAAAACCACGTTTACATTTAAAACATAATATTTTTAGTCGCAAACTCCTCTATAAAATCCTTATTTTACTATAAGGAACGTAACTAGACTGCAACCAACAGCTACTCTCCGGGCTACGTGCCCCGCCGAGCGCTGAATTACAAGTTACAAGTATCTAGTGGTATCTAATTGAACTGGTAAATTATACAATAGCACAGGTAAATCATTTTGTAAGAAGTGAAATAACGTTCACCATTTAAACTTTCATGATAAAGATATGAACCAACAATTTATCCATTTACAATATATATTATATTAGATCTCAGTTCACTCTATAATGTATTACCTGGTATTGAAATAATAGGTGTAAAACTCAGTCTGTCCCATCACTCTATTGTCGTGCTTGCTTTGTACATTCCACCCAGTATTAATGCTGGAACCTATGAGACTCTGTTCGACGTGATAACAACGAATATTCACCTCCTCAATGAAGATAAACTAATTATATTAGGTGACTTTAACATTCCAAGTTATGCACATTACCTATCTACCTCTGAGATTTCCAATAGACATGTTGGTTCATTTATTAACTTCTATGAGTTCTTGGGCCTCAACCAGTACAATGAAGTAGTAAATTCAAATGGCAGGCTTTTAGATCTGGTCCTAAGCAGATCACAGGTCATGATTAACCATTCAGAAAACTACTTAGTCCCCGTAGACCCCCATCATCCACCACTAGATTTAAGCATTAGCTTAAAGGCAGATCACATTAGACATTTAGGCAACGATCAACCATCCTTTAATTTCAAGAAAGCAGACTTTAATAAACTTTATGCAGATCTATGTAGTATAGACTGGTCACATTTGTTTAGCTTCAATAATGTTAACGAGGCTTGCATCCAACTTTACGATAAACTAGATTCTGTATTCCTACAAAGCGTTCCTAAAATAATTCGTAAAAATTCATCATATCCCCCATGGTTCACTGGAACTATTATAAGAGCTATTAAGCAGAAATCTCACCTATGGAATCTATATAAGAAAAACAACGATGTGCACTACCTTAATCAATTCAAAACTCTGCGAGCCGAAATAAAAAGAGACAGTGAACTTGCTCACAGAAGTTATATTCAGCGCACAGAAACGCACATTAAAACAAATCCAAGCAACTTCTGGTCTTTTCTGAATACTATGAAAAATACAACTAGCATACCAAACTCCATGTGTTTCAACAATAGTTCCCTAAATGACACCCAAGGCATTGTCGATGCATTTGCCGAGTACTTTCAATCGTCTTTTATCACGTCATCCACGCACAACAAAAATGAACAAGAAACCACGGGACATGTTCCTCAACTTAATTTCCCAACCATTTCCGAACAAGATGTCTTGAAGGCTCTAAAAAAAATTAAAAATAAACTCACTACGGGTCCCGATGGTATACCAGCTTTCTTGTTAAGAGACTGTGCCCCAATCTTTGCCTTACCACTGTCTATCATCTTTAACTTAGCACTGCGAACAACTACTTTTCCCCACATATGGACTCAATCTAAAATATGTCCTGTTTTTAAAAGAGGTGACAAGACTTTTATCGAAAATTATAGACCCATAGTTATCCTGAATAATTTTGGCAAACTCTTTGAAATTGTTTTATACGATATAATCTCTTTCCATGCAACATCTCAACTCTCCTTCAGTCAACACGGGTTTTTGGCAGGTAGATCTACAGTTACCAACTTGGTAAGTGTTACACATTTCATCGCAAATACACTGGATCAAGGTGGTCAAACAGATATAATTTACACAGACCTGTCTAAAGCATTTGACAGACTGGATCATGGGCTCCTACTGCGAAAGTTGTCAGTCTTTGGCTTAATTTTTGACTTTCTAAGTTTCTTCGAATCATATCTTTGTAACAGGAGATTAAACGTCAAGTATCATGGATTCTCATCTATTGAAATACTAGCGACGTCAGGAATTCCGCAGGGCTCTGTTCTCGGCCCACTGTTTTTTATAATTTTCATCAATGATATTTGCCGAGATTTGAAAAGTAATGTCCTTCTATATGCCAATGATCTTAAACTGTTTGCATCTATTAATTCCGAAGAAGACTGCCGTCGTTTACAACATGACCTCTCAAAAATAAATTCGTGTGAAATCAATAGGCTACCTTTAAATATATCCAAATGTAATGCGATAAGTTTTACGAGGAGAAATAACTCAATAAACTTTTCCTACAAAATAGGCAATGAAATGGTTAAAAGATGCACTCAGTTCAAGGATCTTGGAGTCATCTTTGACTCAAAATTAACTTTTGCTCCTCATATAGATTACATAACTGCTAATGCCTACAGAAATCTAGGCTTTATCTCGCGTAACTCAAGGCACTTTAAAGATATCTCCACACTTTCTCTCCTATTTAATGCTTTTGTACGGCCAAAATTGGAATACGGTAGTATTGTTTGGAGTCCACATTACAATAATCATATCCTTAATTTGGAACGGGTTCAGAGAAGACACATTAAACATCTTTCTTACAAAGCTGATGGATTTTATCCTCCCAGGGGCACACCAAAATCTGACTTGCTAGCCAGATTTAATTTAAATGACTTAGCAACGCGTAGAGTCTACTTTTCGGTACTATTCCTATTTAAACTTTTAACAAGTCGGATAGACTGCCCGGATATTCTTAGCTCCATCCAATTTAATATTCCATCTTTTCAAACTCGCTTATACGCTCTATTCTATTTGGATACACCAAGAACAAATGTACTAAAATCTTCTCCTATTCACAATATGTGCTCAAATTACCTCAGCTATCAGGCGAAACTCGATATTTTCAATTGTAGTATTAATAATATAAAACAATGTATTTTAAATCACTCTTAGGTTAACCTTCAGTTTTCTACTACGCCACCGTTTAAACTATGTCCTCATATATATTATTTTTGTTTGTTGTTTCCTCTCTTCAGTTTATTGGTTTAGTAGTTTAGTTTAATAGTAATTATATTCTGTAAATTATTTAGTATTAAGTTCCTATTTCTGTATATTTTTTGTATATTTCCTGCCCTGTAATTGGATACATATCTGCCTGGGCAGCTGTATTCGTAAAATAAATAAATAAAATAAAATAAAATATAGCACGATTCGCATTAACTTTCCATGAAGAACCGATTCCTTCTTGAGCGTTCGAGTGTCTGTATATCGTTGCAGACCCCGGGACTCATAAGATGCATTTTATCGCGTTATCAGCCATCGCAGATAGAGATATAGTGTAGTATAGAATATAGCTGTATACGGAATGATCCTACAGACATAAAAACACCGAGCATTCTCTGAGTAAGTAGTGACCTGATCCCTTACAAGTAGAGCTAGATCTTTTATATCACAGCCACTGTTGCAGTCCACTTAATTACCATCATGAAAGTCATATTTCTTCAATACCTTTCCATATGCTCAAACAAAATCAAAATAACCAATATTTAGTGGTGCTCATTTAGAGTTCTTTCAAGTGGCCCCGTATGCACCTGATGCATATCCAATTGACCAGGCATATACAGTTCAAATCGTGGAAATGTTTATTTGTAGTTTTAATGTAATGGTGTATTGAGATGTACAGGAATACAGCGGTCTTGGTAAAGCAACCATGTTCCCGAGTGAAGTGTAATTAATAAAAGTTTTATCGGATTGAGTTGCAGGCACAGTGGCGTCTCGGATTACAAACCTGGTCGCAAATATTCCGTAAGGGTGGAGAACGGGGCGGAGCTTTCTTTGATAGAAATGAAGGGGTGCAAATATATTAACCTTCCGCAAAACTGCTAAACATCTAAACACGGGCTATATGTTTTCAGCGATTTCTGTACAACAGGCCCATTATATATTAAATTTGCGAATTACATGGTATTTAGAGCCATAGTAGGACAATAAATCATGTAAATAGGGTCTCAGAGTTAATACAGGCATAAGCAGCGCCGGAGCTATACAGCTCGATATTTACCGAACCACCATCGAAGAGAGAGACACCATCAATTAAACCAAAGATGCTGTATTGGTATTATCTCTGTGACAAATTATTTAGTAATAAAATTAACTGGAAAGTTGTTCCAGCTTTGATCACATTATTGATTTTGTTTACATGTATTACATATACTTAATTTTGTGAATTCAGCGTTTTCACAATTTATTACTTCTTTACGATATCACTTACCAAGGCATCTTGAATTTTATTAATTGTAATTAAATTAATTCAAGTGAATGATTAATTTTCATTCAATTCACTTAACTTATCTTTAGCAACTAGAAAATAAAGGCAATAACATTTTTGAAATTGTACAGTGTGGGAAAACTATTATCAAATAAAATTTAAATTTAAATTTCTTTAAAATATTTTTTCTGTACGTTTCCTTCTTTTGTTTTCTATTTAATTATTTATTACTGCGGCATTTTTAAGATTTTACATTTTTGTAGTTTTAGAAAAATGTATAAAAAATAGAGTAGTAGAACATTTAAATTATAATAAAATCCTTTCTCCCAATCAGTATGGCTTTAAGGAAGGTATGAGTACTGATGATGGTATGTATAAGGTTGTAAAAACTATATATAATACTGCAAATAATAATAATGAAACAAATCGCAGCATTTCTTGATTTGGCATTCGTTACGGTGTTGCATGATATTTTACTTAACCAACTCAACGAATATGGTATAAGGGGTATAGTTAATGATTTGTTCAGAAGTTATCTTCAAAATATGGAGCAATGTGTGAAACTTGGTGAAAGTAGAAGTAATTTAAAAATAATAAAATATGGCATTCCTCGAGGAACGGTTCTAGGGCCAATTCTTTTAAAATTCATGTCAATGAATTACTTCAACTTCCAATTAATAGAGAAGTAGTAGCATATGTAGATGACACTGTTTTTCTGGTTTAGCATGACTCGTGGGAAAATGTTGCTAATAAAGCGGTGGTAGAGTTCTCAATGTATAAATAAACAAAAGCGTGACTGCATATGTGCTATGAAACTGCAGCAAATAAAGAACATTAAATATTTCGGAATTATCATAGATCAAATTTAAAAAGGACAGAGCATATTCAACAATTAAACAACAAAATGCACAAGTTGGTTTGGAAATTCTAAAACCTAAAAAAACATTTTAATGCCATTGTATCATGCATTGGTCGAATTAATTCTTAGATATGGAATAATAACATGGAGAAGTACATATTCGACAAATCTGGAGTCTTTAAATATATCGCAAAAACATATAATGCAAATTGTCTTAGGAAAAAATAAATAATACTCCACTGAACTACCATTCAAACAATTTAATGTATTAAATCTGCAACTCCTATGTACTAAGTCTGTTCCAATATTTACACATAAACATAAAAATTTACTGAGTACAATACAACATGTACACAACACAAGAAAAAATATAATTTAAATGTCACTATACCTCGAATTAGATACACAACAACACAAAGATTTATAACGTGTTATGGTCCAAAATTTTATGATATTTTACCTGTACATTTTAAGCAATATATTAACTGAATACATAATAATAACAAACAGAAATTCAAAAATTCATAAATTGTCAACTTTGGGAAAATAACACAACATACTGTCACTGACTAGACTAATAAACAATCAGCTCCAACAAATATAAACAAAATTAGATATAAAGAAATTTTAATTAAAAACAAAAAATAATAGCATACATTGAAGAGTTTTTATTCTGAAGTATGAAAAGAGATGGCTGCAAAAATTGTCAAACTTTCCATATCAGTTTTAGAAAGGAGAGTGTTTAACAAATCGATATTTTTTAATCCTACAAATGAAAATGAGGTAGTAATTTTAATAAACAAGGTAAAGCCGCACAAAGCTCCGGGGGGGGGGGGGGGAGCTAATATCACTTCAATATTACTGAAGCTTTGGATGCATCACATAAAACAACCTTTAACTCATCTAATAAATAAAATATTGTAAACTTCAAAGTTTGCTCAAGCATTTAAAGACGACGTTGTAAACCCCTTATTTAAAAAAAGGTGACATTTTGGACGTGTGAAATTATCACCAAAGTGGCTGAAAAAGTAATAAAGCTAAGAATCACAAACTTTTATCAGAAAACCAATTTGGCTTTAGACAAGGCATTTCCACAGAAGATGCTATTGTTAACTTTACAAATAATATGTATCAAGGTCTTGATAAAAGTAAGGCTGTGCTATGGTTAGCCATAAAATACTAATGGAAATTGCCGAAGACCTGAGTTTTAGAGGAATAGCACTAGATCTAATTAAAGACTATTTACGACAGAGTTTAATATGTCAGAGGAGGAAATTGTGAAAGTGACCTAAGCGTAGTATAATTTGGTGTTTCTCGAGGTAGAGTTCTCGGACCTATTCTCTATTCAATATCTATTAACGGGCTTCTTTTACTTAGAACAGAATCAAATATCACTTCGTTTGGCGATGATATTGTGCTAATCCAATTCAAGAAATTACTGAATAGAATCTAAAAAAAAAATAAGGGCGTGGTTTGATGAAATGGTTTTATCAATGAATTTCTTCAAAACCAAATATTTACACTTCTCGTGTAAAAAACTAAACAACCAAAACTGAAAATTCATACTCAACAAGAAGAACTAAATTGAAAGCATAGACAATCAGTATCTTGGTATAGAAATTGACAGACACTTAAAATGGAATTTTCTTATTAAAAACTAAGATTTAATCTGTTTAAATTCAAGAAGCTGAAGTTAATATTGGACAACAATTATTATTAAAATAATTTACTATTCCTTGGTTGAAACACACTTGCAATATTGTATTGTAGTTTGGGGAGATATGTATAAAAATAATCTAAAGAACCAGGAAATAATACAGAAACTATTCTTTAAAATTTGTTCTGTCTTCATTTGTTTTTTTTTATTATCTAATTTAATTAATTCGTTTATTTCTATAAGTATATGTATGTTGTTCGTTTAGTCTTAAAAATAGCCGCGTTTTCCATATTTAGATATAATTTTAATCCTATAATTACGCAACCTCAAAGAGGTGGTGTGGGGCGATTATAATTCTCCTGGCTTCCCTACAGGGAGACCGCCGGCCGCCATATGTATGGATATGCTTCGGTTGTATACTGAGTACCTGTCACCACACGCTATTTGTTAGTTATAATTTCTTCCCGTATAATTATTGATTTCATTCCAGATAGCATTTGTAAGGAATTTTTACGCTATTGTGGTACTGCTCTGGAATTTATGGACTTCTACTGCTTGATCTGGAGATTATCTTGCAGGAAGCAGGAGGGCCCTCTACATCACATCAGACTGTTGGCCGCTGAACCCATCTACAGAAATCAGGGTAAGTCGTCCTTATTAGCTCATTTGAAGATTTGTAAGACTGTGAAATTATTACGTGCGACAATCCATCAATCTCTCGCTAGCTAAGAATTTTTATTTACTGCATTCATACTACACATACATTAACGGCAAAAACAAACTTTATCCAAATGACCTACTATATAAAGTGATACCTATGTTAGATCTTAGACGATTTTATGCTTTTAAAACGCTATGTCATGAAACATAAAACCAAATATCAACTTAAAACTCATTGAGCATATTATGACACTCGTTATAAAAAAGAGAGGCAAACACATAAATCAAATAAAATAATGGTCCAAAAAGCAGGTTATTTCATTGCACAGCGAAAGGACACCGCAAACTTCATATGGAAATCCGGTTCCCGTTATTTTGCTCATTTTCTCATATTCTATACATCATCCAGATCAATAGTCCCAATGGGCAGAAAGTCCTCGAACCCCAAGGTTCTTTGATACAGACTTTCAAAGATCGATATTTTAGCCATACGCTGACATACGTGCTTGAAACGGGACTAAGAAAAAACAGCGAGGTAGCCTTTTCTAATAATACTTTAGTGTATTTTCTAGTGATTTAACTAAGGGTACTCTTAGCGGTACTCACGGTAGTACTTATAAGAGTACTTTTTGTGAGATTTTTGGTAATACTTTTAGCGGTAGTTCAGCAATTCCATTTTTACGGTAATACTTTTAGCGGTAGTTCAGCAATTCCATTTTTACGGCGTACTTGTCAACATTATCACGGAACGTCATGAGGGTAACTTTGAGGTATTTCAATACTCTCTGAGTACTCTTATCCATACTCATGTAATTATGTATATGCTATAAAAGTATTAAATAGTGTCCAGAGTTTAAGGCGAAAGACTATAGAATTATAGGTTTATGTGCCGCTGTGAAGGCCTGGTGAGGCTGAGATTCCAAGTACTCGGAGAAGAAAAACCAAGGGCGGACAGCTATACAAAAGGGCCTTTATCAAAGCTGTGGAGTCTAGTACAAAGGACAAAGCTGGATGAGGTACTGTAAGGAAGATATTCTGGGAGCATCACAATAGACCTGAAAAGATCGCGGTGGTAAAGGCTAAACAACCAGCTCCTTCGTTAATCTAATCTAATCTAATAGATTTATGTAGCGTATTAGTTAGCACGCACTAATACCGCCCCATAGCCATCTTAAAGAAATGGAGTTCGAGATGGTTGCCAGGAAGCAAAAAAATAATAAAATAATTAATATATAAATATCAATTACCAAACACAAAAATTCAACTTGTGATAGTTTGAATAAATTAATTTTATTGTTTATCCCACATTGTTGATTTATTTTGACTACAATTGGTGACCCCGACGTGATTGAAGTTTTCCTGCCGCCTGCTGCCTGTCGCTTTCCTGCTGCCCCCGAATCGCCACCCTCCTTCGATTTCGGAACGTTTCTGCGTGGGTGAGTGCGTCTATCTTAATACCTACATATACATACTCTTTTCATTCATTCGACCAATTGATCAGTCCGATCCAGTCCGATTATTTGGCAACCATCTCGAACTCCATTTCTAAGATTTCTATGGGGCGGTATTAGTGCGTGCCAACTAATACGCTACATTTGTTTATATATATATATATATATATTTTTTTTACTTATTTTTACTTATTGTAAAAGTACAGTTAAGAGTTTGCAGAGAGTACTTTTAAAGGTACCTCGAAGATTTTCGTATGATGTCTCGCGGTAAAACTGATAACAGTACTGTTAACATGGTATTGCTAAACTGCAGCTAAAAGTTCTATGTAAATCCCTTCAAAGGTACTTTCAAAAGTACTACTAGCAGTACCACTTGGAGTACCGCTAGGAATAACACTGGAAAATATAGTAAAATATACGTGTATAATCGTGTACCAAGCAAATACATATATAAAAATATTCTTATTCATAAAAATGCAATATTGTCTGTTATGAAAAGTTTCAAATTTCTTACTTTTTGTCGAAATTCGTATATTAGTCGTGGAAATATGCCTTTCGACCCTTCTACTTTACCGAGTACTAGTTTAAATGAACAGCTTCGAACTAAAAGTACTGATTGCTTTGAAATACGCAAAATGTGTTTATTTTATAAGAGAGCGAGAAAGAAGAAACAAGACAAATAACTTCCATACAAACGGGTTCCTACTTATTATAAAGGGCATTTCAGAGTCGATGAAAAAAATTAGCAGTAAATCTCAATAAGCATAAATTTTAATATACTTTTTTAAATTTCTTGCTCAATTTCTGAGATAAAGGGGTTGAAAACACCCTCCAAATTGCAGAAAAAAATAAATTTAATGTTAGTAAAAACATTTCTTTATAGAAGTGCGATTTTTATAACCCTGTACAACATATATACATATAATTTCTTTAAAACTCTATCTTTGGAGTGCAAAACGAAATTCCAAAAGAAAAAGATTTTCTGAGATTCTCCTGAAACATCACTTTTTTTCCTGTAAGATCCTCTGTATTATATGGTTTTGTAATCTTGAGTTTGTAGGTAATACTTCCTATCAATTCACAGGATGATTTTTTTTTAACCTCTCTGACAATCAAATTCTTTATAGAGCTGTGGAAATTTTGTAAAAAGCCATCTGACCATAATACATTTTCAAAATGGCTTTTAAAAACACCCGATGAGAATAGGAATAATACATATTGTCTAACTCTCTCAAATATTATCAGCTTTTACTCAAAACAATTTTTCAACAATAATTTACAGATAGGTTTAGGTTTATACAAGTAGGTAATAATAAAATGCATGCAATCTCCGCACTGCCACAGGCAGGTTGTTCATCCGTGCGCAAATGACACTATGAAAATGAAGTGTATTAAAAATTCGATTGCTCGAAACTATGAGACCTAGCGACCTTAATATTTTTTAAAAAACTTTTCTATAGTTTTGTCTGCATTTGGCTTCATATACATGGTGTCCCACGTGACAGCTACATACATTTGTTTAGCACTCAACATCGTCATAACCAACTAAGAGTAATTGAATTTAAAATCCATAGCAAAATCCCCATATAAAAATATTGAATTGGCAATATTTTGAAAACTAAAAATTTTCGAAATAGACATCCTGTAATTTTTAATGGTAAATAAAATAAGATTATAAAAATTGGGGATTTCCTTTGAAAAAAATTGATTTTTAACAGTTTTTCAACTTCATTTTTATTCTTATTTTTTGAACACTTTGTATTAATACTTATCAAAATATTATAAAAACTCTATTAAAGTAGGTCTTTTTCAACAAGAAATCCAATCCAAATTAGATAATAAAGGCTTCCTTATAGGAAGAATTGATAATTCTTTTAGGGCTTGCAAACGTAATTTTTGACATGAAAATTGAAATATGTCAAAAACGGAGAGACTTAGATATAATACATGATACACAAAATATAGGGTATCCCATTTAAAATAAGCAAGTTGATATCTACTTCCGGTATAACCGGAAGTGCCACCATCTTGAAAATAGCCGAGTTGCTCCCATCGATGTTAGTTTACTGCCAAATTTTCAAAATTTTCCAATGTCTACTTTGCGAGATATCGACCGCTGCAGTTCGTCGTGGGACACCCTGTATACATACAGACATTTTGAATAATTAACATACTTTTAATGCACGGATTTGCTAGTGGCGACTTTGGGGCTTATTTTCTCAAAAAGATCTTACATATTGAAAATTTAGAGAGTAGCGTTAGACTAGCCATAGTTTTTTGAGTAAGTTCACAAAAATTCATATTCGTAGCTCAAACCGTTGATTTAATAGCGCGATATATGTTTTAAGAACCACATTTTTCAAATTACTTCTCAGGCATGAAAAATTTGATTTTGCGAAATTCGGCTCTACTAAAAAAAGTTATAACATTCCATTTCGGATGGCCAAAATTATGTTCTACAAGATGGTGAAGGTTCCATTTAGTTATGCCTTAATTTTACAAAAGTGTACCCAGGGCCGGATGAACAATGAGCATGAATGAGGGCCTGTAGGCAAAATTGAGGTGGAGGCTTGCTCAAGACCGGTGATCTTCGGAAAATCAACCTCCATAACTTTCTGGAATCTGGAGTGTAAATAATGAGAACCTTTTTATTTACATATTGTTTAGTAAAGTTTTATATTTATAATTTTTGGTGATTGCAGGATAACAAACTTAAATTTCTATCTACCAACAGCTGATACAAGTGAATTTCATAACTAATTTTTGTTTGCTTAGCATCATCTTCAGAACATAGAATCAATATTCTTGCTAATTCTATAAATTGGAGTAGCCCAGTCTACAAATTTTCATCCAAATCGGTGTTAAAAATATTGACTAGATTTGTCAATTGTTTTTTAATATCATCAGCAGAAAGAGTCTCCAACTTACTCAGGAAACTAAAACGCTCATCAGCTTCTTCATATGCGGATATACGGTTTGGTAAATAAGCTAGTAAATTATCAATAAGAGGTGGAAAACTCTACTCGGAATTTGTCAGCAGCGACCAAGATAAATTCTTCACCTCCTTTGTCATCAAAATGAGTATCACGCCTACGTACTCGGCTTCTTTCGTCACTATACGGCTGTCTCACCGGGAACTGAATCGATCGATATAGAGAAAAGTACGCATCAGATAATTTTGAAAATTTAAATAATTACTAATGTCGGTGTGGCCAATCCAACTAAAATAATTACAAGCAGCTGGCACTTCCGCTTATACCGGAAGTCGATACCAACTTGCTTATTTCAAATGGAACACCCTATATATTTTAGGGTTTTCGAAAAGAGCATAAAATTCTGAGTCGAAAATAGCATATCCTATACCTAAACCTAGCCGTTTCAGAGATATTTGACATTTTATAGAAAATTTGACAGGTGCAACGGTTTGCAAGAACCGTTATAACTTTCTTCGTGTAAAAGATCCTCATTTGCTTCTTGTCACATAAAAAGAACACAAGGAGAACTACGTTCTACAACTGAAATAAATTCAATAATATCATACCAAGTGTTCCGTTTTTCGCGTTACATTTTGTCAACTTCAAACCGCGAGAACTTGTTTAGGTCAAATCGAACACCCTGTATTTTTTTACGTTAAGTTGTGTAAAATTGAATTCCCTTTTTTCTGATATTAGCATTGTGGGGGTTAAAGTTACAACTTTTTGAAATATTTGCGATTTTATTAGAAATTCATGAATTGTTGTAATCATTTCATCAAAATAGCCATGATTAGAAACAATCAGTCATTATCTTATGTCAAAAAATGCCAGCACTTTTAAATTACACCCACGAAGACTTTTTAAATTTGTTTATTAATTGCAGCACATTTGCTATTCGATATCCACAAAAACGGAAACCGTCACCAAACACTGTAAAACGCATACTGGAAAATTTTAAAAATTATGGCTCTGTCAAGGCAAAAATGCAAAAAGCCTATTGTTGATGACGAAAACATTGAAATAGTCATTCTGGGATATTTTCATACATTTCCAAGGATGTAATTAAGACAAGCTGCTCTGGAATCGGGACTATGCAAGGATTCAATTCACAGAATCTTATTAAAACATAAGTTTCACCCGTTTTCATTCCATATCGTTCAAGGATTAAAAGAAACAGATTTCCTAAGAAGATAGAATTTTTGTGAGTTTATTCTAATAAGGTCTGAGGGTCACGATTCTTATTTGGGAAATAATAGAAAAATTTACTTAAAATGGGCTTTTTAATAGACACAATTCGCATTATTGGAGTGACTCAAATCCTCATATGTTCAGAGAGCGAAACTTTCAGGAAAGTTGGCAGTTCAATGTGTACTGTGCCATAAGAAACGATAGAGTGGTGGTATTACAATTTTATCAGGAAAATTTAAACGGTAAATTAAATATTCTCTTCTGCTAATATGTATAGGTAAATTTTAGTTTTTTTTTTAGGTGAAAGATATCTGAATATCTTACAAAATTTGAATAATAACTATTTAGAAAATTTACCTCTCGACGAACATAGAAACATTTTTTATCTACGGTGCTCCCCCACATAACGCATATTTAATTAATAATTATTTACAAGAAACTTTTTATGATCAATGGATTGCCAATAATGGACCTTTCTTATGGCCTCTTCGCTCGCCCGATTTATCAGTTCTGGATTATTTCATTTGGGGAACTATTAAATATAAAGTTTATGAGAGCCCATTAACAAACATTGTAGATTGTATGCAGAGTAAGACATGCATTTCAAAACATATCACAGGATTCAATTAGAAGAGCTACCCATGAGGAACTAATCCGAAGCTGCGAAAAATGTGTCGAGGTTCGAGGGCGGAATTTTGAGCAATTATTAAATTAAATGAAATCATATTTTAAATTGATCTTATCTCTGCTATTCTAGTTCATGCCATATCTTCAATTCGATTAATACGCATGTTACAGTGTTAGTGTTATTTTGCGTTTTTGTGGATATCGAGTAGCAAATGTGCTGCAAGTTCTTGATATTACTTTATCACATTCTCCATAAATAATAAACAAATTTAAAAAGTTTCCGTTGGTATAATTTAAACGTGCTGGCATTTTTTGACATAAGATAATGACTGATTGTTTCTAATCATGGCTATTTTGATGAATTTCTAATAAAATCGCAAATATTTCAAAAAGTTGTAACTTTAACCCCCACAATGCTAATATCAGAAACGAGGGAATTCAATTTTACACAACTTGACGTAAAAAAATACAAGGTGTTCCATTTGACCTAAACAAGTTTTCGCGGTTTGAAGTTGACAAAATTTAACGCGAAAAACGGGACACTTGGTATGATATTATTGAATTTATTTCAGTTGTAGAACGTAGTTCTCCTTGTGTTCTTTTTACGTGACAAGAAGCAAATGAGGATCTTTTACACGAATGAAGTTATAACGGTTCTTGCAAACCGTTGCACCTGTCAAATTTTCTATAAAATGTCAAATATCTCTGAAACGGCTAGGTTTAGGTATAGGATATGCTACATATTTTCGACTCAGAATTTTATGCTCTTTTCGAAAACCCTAAAATATATAGGGTATTCCATTTGAAATAAGCAAGTTGGTATCGACTTCCAGTATAAGCGGAAGTAATTATTTTAGTTGGATTGGCCACACCGACATTAGTAATTATCTAAATTTTCAAAATTTTCTGATGCTTACTTTTCTCTATATCGATCTATTCAGTTCCCGGTGAGACACCCTGTATTGTTGACAACCAGACAGTACTTGTACAGTAACTGAGGGGCGTACGTTTGATATGTCATTCCAAATTTCAAAATAAATAAAAAATTATTCATTTTTTTTAATGAATTAAATTTTCAACGCAATTTGGAAGAGGCCCCGAGGCAATGCCTCATTGCCTTGGGGTTAATCCGGCACTGAGTGTACCGAATGACGCCCTGTATGTATGCTAAGAGAGATCCTAGTAAACTTCTATCGAATGTTTAAATAATAAGTTTGATGAGTTAATTTCTTCATATTTAACAGACGAATAAACGATTATTTCTCTACCAGGCTCCAGAATTACTACAAAACACTTGGAGGATTACGTAGTACGAATTTCGCAAAACGCTACTACGGAATTTATAAATATAAGCTCTGATGACACGCGGCGCGTCTATTGTGTTGAAAGGTAATTTAAAAAGTCTGAATATCACGGTGAGAGGTTGTTTGAAAGCGGTATGTCGGTGGCGTTGAAACAAATTGGAAGTGAGTGGCCCTTAATTTGGCCAGTTAGGGGTTGTCGAGATTGGAAGGACTTTGGGGTCGGGCCAGGGGCAGCGCATTCCGCAGCAGCAGCGCGGCAACATGTACAGCTAATTACGCAGTCACTTAGCGTTAATCGATTCGGTCGCCTTACGTTAACGGTTAACGACACACTAATGACCCGGCATTTACATAGAGACCGGGGATTGGGGCGGAAATACGAATTTGTCCCCACCCGGCCAGAGAGCCGCTCGTGTAATTCATACAGATTTTATCTGAAATTATAAAACCGGACGCTCCGCGCTCGCAAACAATAAAAACATATATATGTCACGTAGATTAGCGACGTCAACAATAAATCAAACCGTCATTTCGCGAAGAGCCGATCCCCGATTCCCGGACACTCATAGCCAATGCATCGATACCGCAAAATAAAATTCTATATATGTGTCATGGGGATGATGGATTGAGAGCTCGACAGACAGCAATGGCGAATGGCGTCCCAAACCGGTCCCAGGTTGGGGCGCGGGACTGTGAGCCACTACCCAGCCAGCTCTCGGTTCGACCCACGCGGTAGCAACGAATGTCACTACCGTAAGGGGAAATTTATATACGATATATCAGTTAATTGAATTCGGTAAATATTACACTTTGATGGCTGCACTGCAATTTCATTTCAGTTTTAATATTTATCGCGCACGGGACATGTCGGGAACGAGATCGGAAGCCAACTCCGACACAACTCGTTGGACTGGCGAGTATCCGGAACAAACGAATTGAAATAGTAATTGACCCTGTTCGTCGCTTTCAAATAAATGGATAGCACCTCTTCTTAAAACTATATAGACCATTATATTTGATATGTTTTGAAATAGCACACTTTTGGGATCAATCTTATTTTGTATATGTGTTAACGATCTGTTTAAATTACCAATCGATGCTGAAATAATAATAATAATAATGCATCTTTATCAGCTAAAAAAGCTACAATTGAATCTTAACAATACCGGGTGGCAAAGAAAGTACCCCCCCCCCACTTTTTTCTACAATTTTAAAAATAAAATTCTGAAATTTGGGAAATCAAATATAAGCTTCAATGGCCACATTTTGATCATCGGTGGTAAAAAAATCACATACGGTATGGCAGGAAATTACCACAACTTTCTTATTTTAAATAGCACCCTGTATATTTAAGTCACTTTTCTCATAAAGCTGTAATTTCTCTTTCCAACGCTTTTTCAGATTTAAAATCGGATGAAAAATAACCTTGGAAATGGCATTTATTTGCTATTTCTAGTTGCCTTTGGGATTCAGGAACAAATTTTAAAAAATTCGAAGTAGACTTTGAATTTGAATAAAATGATACTTCTCAACAAATTAAATGTAAAATTGGCCTATTTTGTTCATTTGCTTGGATTTAGAAATGTTTTTCCCATTTTTCCATTTCATGGAAATTCAATTTGTCATAACTCCAATTTTCCAAATAGTACCCTGCATGCTTTATTTTTTTATCAGATAGAATGGTAAATTTGCTTTAGGCTGGTTTTTCTCGATTAAAAATTGATAATTGATACATTAAAATAAATATTAAGCTTTTTGTAGAAACGTTTCGAATTGTGTCCATATCTTGCAGTAAGCCATGAAAAGCAGATGAAAAATTGCACACAGTATCTGTCAAAATGTTTTTGTTGAGTGAAATAGAGGCGTATTTATTTTGTAAATTTATAATTAGGTGCTTTATTCAAAATAAGATACGATTTACGATGCAATATACACAAAATTAAAAGGTATTTACTTTTAATTTACGGTAAATGTCAGAAAAATGCCCATGCGGTTGCACGTCTAGAGTCATTACGAAATGCAGAAAATATTGAGATGGCAGAGGACAGATTTATAATAAGCAAAGAAATTGAGACAAATAAATGTATCGGCTAACACATGTGTACCCAAATGTTTCTGCAACAGAGCTGACAAAAGAGATAGATTTGGTCGTGAGACAATAAGACCTATATTAAAAAAACATAGTTTTGAATGCTACAAATACCAATTGCATCTGGAATTATACCGGGTGTCCAAAAATTGGAATTGGATCTAAAAAAGAAAAACACATCCTTAATAATTAAAGTGCTATCCAATGATACCAAACGCGAACCCCACCCCCACCCCTTGGGGTGGGGCGGGGGCGACTTTAAAGCCTTAAATGGGTACCCCTATTTTTAATTGCAGAATTCTGAATTCTACTTCAAAAATTACGTCAAGTTTGCCTGAAACGTTTTTTTCGATTTGTAACAGATGGCGCTGTAATCACCAACATACTTTTTCGTAATTTCTAAGAAATTTTACGAAGGAATGGAAAATAATGAAGTACGAGTTTATTTTCCTGAAAAAGCCATTCAGTGGTGTTAAACTTAATAATAACAAGATGAAGCACTGCCGCATAATACTGGTTTTGTGGGAAATTACCTTAGTGCAAAGTTTGATAACCGGGTAGTATCTACTAATGGATGTATTAGGTGGCCTGCTAGGTCACCAGGCCTAACTCCGCTTGATTTTTTCTTTGGGGTTATCTGAAAGACAAAGTGTACTCAACGCCGTCTGCAACATAAGACGAACTTCAAAATAAAATTTTAAATGCCTTTGAATCCATAACTCCAATCATGTTACGAAGTGTTATGAGAGAAACTATTCGAAGAGTGAACAAGTGTTCTAAAATAGGTTTGGTATTTAGGTGTTGTATTGTTCTAATTATAATATTTATAAATTTATTAGGTTGCTGTCCAGATAGTTATCATAACTTATAAATTGGTTTTGAGTGTGTGAATTTTTGTTTTTTTGTTAATAATTCATAAAAAAATTTGTCGTATATTTCAAAATAAATTTCGGTTAGGTTAGGTTATCACTCATCTGTTTTTCATAGCTTACTGCAAGATATGGACACATAATTTGAAACGGTTCTACAAAAAGATTATTATTTATTTTAATTTATATTCAATTTTTAATCGGGAAAAACCAATCTAACGCAAATTTATCACTCTATCTGATAAAAAAATAAAATATACAGGGTACTATTTGAAAAATTGGAGTTAAGACAAACTGAATTTCCATGAAATGGAATAATAGGAAAAACATTTCTAAATCCAAGCAAATGAACAAAATAGGCAAATTTTACGTTTAATTTTTTGAAAAATATTCTTTTATTCAAATTCAAAGTCTACTTCGAAATTTCTTAAATTTGTTCCTGAATTCCAAAGCCAACTAGAAATAGCAAATAAATGCCATTTCCAAGGTTATTTTTCATCTGATTTTAAACCTGAAAAAAGCATTCTAAAGAGAAATTACAACTTCTAGGTACTTTCTGGATCTCCCGGTATATAGAACAGAAGTTCATTAACTATTCACTAGCTTATCTTAAATCTATACATTTGGCAATAACTGTAAAATAATTACCAATCTTTTTGTATTATAACATAGTTTATCATAAAATCAGATAGCCTAGTCATAAAATAATATTCTTTACTAAAATATCTAACACGTAACTTGATGAAAGTATCATATTTTTCACAATATTTTATTTCATTTGGTAAACTTTTGAATAACGGAATACCCTTAAAGAACAAAGATTTCGGATCCATTAAATTGACTCTTCCACTATATCATTTATATGAGTATCTCATACAAAACTCAATTTATCACATAAATACCTTGTTTGTTAGTTAGTTTGATTAGGTCAAATCGTGCAACAAAAATTTCGATTAGTTCTAATTAAGCCAGAGCTTTGAAATTTTGCACATGTGTATAAGTCAGGTGACAATACACAAACATTTTCATATAAGAACAAAAACAAGATGGTGGCTTCAAGAAGGCGGACAACTTTACCGTTTACGATCCGATTCGGCTCAAAATTGTTGTCTGGGGGTTTTCTAGGTCGCGGATTATGATTTTTTAGCCAAAATTCAGAAATTCAAAATGGCGGCGCCAGTATGGCTGACGACTTTTGTCATTTAGATCCAAATCGATCAAAATGGATATCTGGGGGGTTTCGGGGTCGCGGATTACAAATTTCTAGTCAAAAATTTAGTTCAAGATGGCGGGCGACTTTACCGTTTAGGATCCGATTCGTCTCAAAATCGATATCTGGGGATTACAGCATATCAAAAGACTAAAAAGTAAAATATAAAATTATATAAAAAAATATTTTTAAAAAAGCTTTTATTTAAATGCTCTAAAAAGTAGAAAATAAACTTTGAAGTAAATCAAACCCATCGTTTTGTTACATTATATAATTTTTTTATGATATAAAAGCTTGTAGCGAGCAATCTCCTGTACACAGGAAAATCTCGTGACAAGCTATTATATCATAAAAATATTATATAATGTAACAAAATGATGGATTTGATTTACTTCAGTTTATTTTCTACTTTTTAGAGCATTGAAATAAAAGCTTTTTTAAAAAATATTCTTTTTGAAATATATATTGTAGTGATTTTAAAACTATATGTTGTCTAACGTTTAAAAAATTTAAAACATTTAACATTGTGACTATGGGTGTATATTTGTCACATTTTAATATTATCCTCATAGCTTTGTTTTGCATTTTTTGTAACTTTTGTATATTATTGTTATTTAAATATAGCTGTCGAGTTGCACAATACTGAAAATGTGGAACTTTATGACATAGTCAATATTATATTTGAAGGTCAAGGATTCATGTATTATAAACCCAAGGAATTTAATTTCCGAGACTTTTTCTAAGTATTTATTATATCTAATACAATACTTTGCCCATCTGTTGACGATTTAGTATATGTTTTTTGCCGAGAACCACGTACTTCCATTTACCCGTGTTTACTTTTAAGCTATTATCACACAACCAAACAAATACAACTTTTAAACCTTGATTGATAATTTCAATAACATCATTTACATTTTCTGCATAAAAATAAATTAAAGTCATCTGCAAATAAATGAACCTTACAATTTTTAAGTTGATTTCAGTATGTCATTTATAAGCAGTACAAATAATAAAAGTCCTAGCACTGATCCTTGTGGCACTTCGAAGTCACTGTCTATTACGTTAGATGCACTATTTACATATTATGTTCTTTGTTTTCTTGCAGTTAGGTAAGATTCAAAAACATTCAGTTCATTTAAGTTCGAACTCCAGCTTTGCAAAAAGTAAATAAAAATTAAAATTTCGAATTTTTTGTATCTCAAGAAAAAGAAGTACATTGGGGTGTACTTAATGAACCTTTTAAGGGCAGTAGGGCACTATCTGAAAAGAAAGCGCCGTCTAACTAAAATAAGTACATATGGTCACCCTAATTTAACTATTAAGCACTGAAAAAGAATGTGCGAAATAACCGAAATGTCGGCAAAATAGTGTTTCTTTTTTATTATCCTCTCTCCGACAGAACTAATACAGCACTACTGGGCATATTTTATTGTGATCTGTTGAAAGTAAATGTAGGGTAGAGAGATCTTAATAATTGGTAATCGGTAGATTTATAAAATTCATGTGTCCATGGAGAGGGGGGGGCGGGCCCCTATGCCCCCCTTAGGACCGCCACTGCTGGTAATGTGTTAACAGGTCTAAATTCTTCAGATTTCATTGTATTCTGGGTTTTTGAATGGATGTACCTAACGATATTTTCGAGTTATTAGGAAAAATTCCTTTCTGTAGGGAGCTATTAATAACATCTAATAATCTGTTACCAATTGTCTCAAAAGCAGTTTTTATAATTCTTGTGGATATAAAGTATATACGACCGGAATTGAAACCGTATAAAAACTAAAAGCCGGCAAAAACAGTCGGTATCTCTTTATTGTACATGGACGGAGGCAAATAGAAGATTGTCATAATAAAATGTTAAAATTGTATTCATTTTTATTATTTTTTGTTTATTAGGTTCATTTCGCCAATAACATATTTTTGAGGTATTATATCAGATTTAGATATAAAGTCTAAATATTTAAATTTATTGGTTTTAGTTTTAAAGTTAACCCATATTATATTGAAATATGTTATTGCTCAGCAAGGACCAACGATAAGGTATGAACATATCTTGCCAGGAGGGGATGGGACAGGTTAGATTAACGAGGGGCAACGATTTTAGTCAAAAATAAAATAAAAATTTAAGTTTCTTCTAAAATAAAAACGTAAGTTTCTTGAACAAAGCAAAGAATTATTATATGAAAACAAAAGTAAATATTTGTATACTTATATAAAACATAAATAAAAACAAAATTAAAATATTTCTCTAGAATGAAGTAATTTAAATTAAAATTTCTTGTCAACTAAATAAAATATATTCCACGAAATGTAACAATAAAAAAGTGAATGAAAAAATGAAGAAAAGTTAAATGTTAATTGACGCGTCCGAATCTTCACTTTCTGAGGAGGAATCATTATCCAGTTGAATTAAAATCGGCGCACTAGGGGGTAGCGTTGGATATCGATTTTCTTCTCCAATTACATGCCTAACGCAATTTTTCCATAAATCAGTATTATTGACAATGTCATTTATTACTTCTCTTATATGATCAACTACTATCGCGCTTATCGTTGGAGAGTTATTACATTTTCGTAAACGTACTTTTGGTGTTCCCCAAACTATCTCGATAGGATTAAATATGCAATAGTATGGAGGTAACCGCAAAAGTGTATGACCGTGTATATTGGATAAGTTATCAATAGCATATTCCTTTTTGAATTTCTGTTCTTTTATTCTTTTCAATAATTCGCGTTTTATTGGAACTTTTACAGGAATTTCCATTTTTTTTTTCTCATGAATTTTAAAATGTCTTCCTTTTTTGTGCTGTTTTTTGGTATTTTATTTAATATACGCGAGTGATAAGAATCATTATCTAATACAATTACCGAATTTGGCGGAATATTTGGTAGAAGTTGTTGAGAAAACCATTTTTCGAATAGATCGGCTGTCACGTCTTCGTAATAGTCTGCAGAAGACTGCGATAATTTTTTGGCCGACAAGAGCAACGCATTGGGTACAAACCTATTTTCACTTCCCGCATGAAGTATGATAACGCGTTTTCCTCTAGAACACAGAGTATTTAAAACACAATTGTGCGAACTATCTACCCAACCATACTGAACAACATCATGCGTGTCAAACCACGTCTCGTCTAGATACACTATATGCCTGTTTAGTTTACGATATTCTCTAATTTTTTCCAAATAATCTACTCGAAGTGAGACTATATGTCGCGATTCCATAATTACCATACGACTGTCAAGTTTTTTATGTTTAAAACCGCATTCTAATAAGACATTTCGTAGTGTATCTAAAGACCTATAATTATAATTAGGATAATCGCTCAATTTTTCTTGAATCATTGTTAACGTAGGAACTATATTTTCTTCATACATATTATAAATTATACGCCGTATTACATCTCTAGTGGCATCATCAATATTTTTTAATTTCGTATTTTTCCGTTTTCTCTTTGCGCTGTGATCTATAACATCGCCTTCTTGAATTACGCGATAAATTGTTGATTTTGATATTTAGTTAGTACGTCGTATTATTTCTTTCTCACATTGTTCGGGATTTTCGCTTTTCAAACATTCATGTATATTTAAAATAATACGTTGACTTTGTACGTGTAAATCTTGGTTTTTAAACTCTAAATTTATTTCGGCTTTTTCGACAATAACCGGTTCAACTATTTTGGGATTTTCGGGCGTTATTATATTATCCTCTGTTTCAAATGGTCTCCATAAAGCCATGGTAAATTAGTAAATAATTAAAATATTTTACCTTTTATACAGTAGTAAATATTTATAAATATGAACAGTAACTAACTAAACTCCTACGCTTGATATTATAATAGGTATTTATGCACTGCACTGGCACATAGACAGCACGTTGTTAGACTTCCACGTTGACTGATAAGAAACGATTTACGAGTTTTTTGTGCTAGTAGGCCTGTCCGTTTTATTACCTTTAAACCAGTGCAGTCGTAGTTGGTTCATTCAGGCTGATTACATTGCCAGTCTCGGACTCGCCTGCACAGTTTCAACTACCGTTCGAATCTCGATACCATTGCCAAATATATAGGACAAAATATCAAGTTCAGTGCGCACGGTCCTGTGCTTTAAAACTGATCAGATTCAATTTTGGCCGTATTTACTATACCATCAATGCTTAATTTATTAGGTAAGCCAGATATAATTTTTCTCAGCTCGTGCATTTCACTAGGTTTAAATTCTGTTAATTTATTTTTTACTTGTAAAGAATGTAACTCATACCCATTTTGCTTAAGAATAATTTCAATAATTTCATTAATACTGCCTGCAAAATTTTAAAATTAAACTTCTCTATATATAAAAACTAAGTTCATATAAATCCAGAAAATATGGGTCATTTTTTATTAGTTTGTCTTTGTGTATAACGGTTCTTTAAATTTAGTGCGTTTATATGGCATATTCAGATGAAAGAACATTGATATAAAGATAAAAATTAGTTAATTTCTTATCAATGTAGAAGTTTTGCTTGAGTAATTCCTACATAATTTATTTCTCTAGAATGGTAGTGTGGTGTGTTACTGTCTTTACAAGGAACGGTTTACACAAATTATTTCGGTATTTTTTTTCTTCAGCGCGGCGATTGTTGAAAATGTTTGCCCAATTATACTTTGGTCTTGGTTCTCGCAACAATCATCAATCACATATTTGTTTTTAAAATTTCGTTCCATTATACTTTTGTCTCATTCTTGTTTATACCTAAATATATTTTAAAACTCTCTTCTTTATATTATAATTGAAACATTGAACAATCAATACGCATCCAGAATAAGCGTAGTTGGAAACACAAAATGATTATCTAAAATACAGAGGGATATAATTCAGCGCCGTTTTTATTGTCATTTTCGATCGTACATGTGATTTGAATTTAATTAGGCTTGATTAATGATGGTAATAATAATTAGAACATACATGTTTAATGATGTTGGTATCGAATAATTAATAGATAACTGGAATGAAAAGTACGGCCAATAACTACATGGCCATGCTGTGACACGTGATACTTATAATGTGGATATTTGATAGTGTCGTATCATTTCATGTCACATGTACGCGTACTACACGGTGGGTGTGGAAAACCTAGTCCACATTATCCCAAACAGGAAAATTAATATTGCTAGAGGAGATTTCAACTTTCAAGTCGGTTGTGCACTGGATCTTAATTCAATGTACCTGGAGGATGTATGAATCGAAGCGAAATAGAAGCGGTAATATCCAACCTGAAAAACAACGCCTTGTCAGGGAAATACAGTATAACAACGAAAACCTGAAAACTCCTATGCAAATTGCCTGGTCGATAGCCGAGTGGGTTAAGGCGCGAGGTGGCAATCGCGATTAATCACACGGATATCGCACCACCCGGTTCGAATCCTGGCTCCGGCACTGTCGGAGGAAATGGTTGTATGTCCGCATTTTTTCAATGTGTAACCCCCTTCCGCACAAGCCCTGGCTTCTGGAATTGGGGGTTGTCTAATTTCTGTGGTGTTTAAATACATTAATAAACCTATTGCTCACATTATTAATTTTATGTTTCAAATCTCTATAATTCCTGGAATTTTTAGGAAGTATTGTGGTACTAATATATGACTGGTGGTCGAGAGGTGAGCGCACTTGCCTCTCACCCAAAAGTTCCGGGTTCGATCCCCGGTCGTGGCAGTGGAAAATACTGTGAGAGGGATTTTTCCACTATACACGGATATTGGGTGTGTGTGTGTCCCTTGTCTCTAAATGTGTAGCCCCCTCCCACATAAGGCTCTTCTAGAGCCTTCCGGGATAAAGGGGGTCGTAATTACCTATGGTACTATTTATTATTATTAAAAATATATAAAAATGGCAGTAAAAATGACATGACGAACTATTCGCCCGATATCGCCAATAAATAATATTGCAAACATTTTTAAAAGTATCTAAACAATAGACTTCGGTCATTCCTAGAAAAATAAAATAATATCAAAAAATGAATGTGGATTCCAGAAGAATATTGGTACTGAAGAACCTCTTCAACTGCTAGCAGACTATACTAAGTAACTTCGAATCGAACAAGAAAGTCTTAGCCATCTTCTTAGATTTACAAAAGGCCTTTGAAACAGTATCTCATATTCCGATATTAAACAAACTAGACAAAATAGATATCAGAGTGAAAAGTATACAATTTATTTAAAGACTATGTAGCCAACAGACCACAGCAAGTCAAAATAGATAACGCTCACAGCGCAACAAAAATAATAAGAACTGGGGTTCCTCAAGGAACTGTCTTAGGTCCTAGATTATTCCTTATATCTATAAATGATATTTTACAGAAAAACAATGCATGTAGGGAACGTCATTATACAGCAATAATTCCTTATCGGAAAAGCTACGCCGTATAGGTGACAAATTTGATGTTTTTTTCTTTCTTTAAGATCTATTTTAACAAAAACAAAACCGATAAACAGGAAGCAGAATTCAAAAAACTGTATTTACAAAATCCCGTGCGAATGTGATAAATGTTATGTGGGTGAGTCATCCAGACCTTTCAGTGTGAGGTTGGATGAGCACAAGAATTACATTAGAAAGAATGAAATTCAGAAATCAAAGATTTGTGAACATACATGGGAAAGCGATAGAATAAACTGGGACTCAGCAAAAATTTTGACAAAAGAAACAGATACCAAAAAAAGAAAAATTAAAGAATCAGCAATAATCTTATTAAATGAAGATAAGTGCGTATCGAATTGTTCTGTAGATATTTGTACAACCTGGCTACCAATGTTAAAAGAAGAACTTAACAAACTCAAAATTATCTAAAAGAAAATATCATCAGTTCTATGTTCTGTGTAAGTAGTAAGTATCGTAGGGTTCCCTCAGCTACTCGATGTAGAAAACTCATGTTATTCTTAGTTTCACCAAAATAAACTTATTTATCTATGTCGTGTAGCTCTATGTAAAATTTTCTCTATCACCTTATTTTTGGCTATTTTTACTCCACTTTTTTTAAATAGTCAACAATGGTTTGTTTTTTAAAGTACTTAATAATTCTTTGCCTAATAACCCAGGCGGTATTTTTTTTGGGTTGGGCGAATCGGGTGTACGGCAGATTTTTGGCTTAATCGCTCCTAACAATCATAAGAAATGATAATTTCAGTTTCGCAAAAAACTCTGAAAGTATCAATTTTACTGTAAAATATGTACATGAAAATTATAGGTAATAAAAATCCGCACAATTTCGTTTTTTTTTAAGTTCGTACGACCTATTGGAGCCGAGATAGATTTTTGTGAAATTTTGACAGTTTTGCGACGCAACGGAAAATCTCAAAAATGGTCGTTTGAATCACAAAATATGTCAAATGAAAGTTGTAGAGAATTCGATTACGAACAATTTCATTTTATTTTTCATTTTCATTTATTTCTAATTTCTGTGGTGTTTATTTTATTTTATTTTTATTTCCATTCGATCAATATTGGCAGTTATGATTTTTTAAACATCTTTATAGCGCGCTATCAGATTACTTGTTTCATGATAAAATCGATAAAAACTCGAAAATTATAAATCATACACATATAGTGTATCTAATGAAAATTAAAAAAAATCAAATTTTGAATATGTTGGTTTACGTACAAAATCGTTTTGATAACGGGTGAATGGAAATAAAAGGGAAAAATGAAAAATTGTCATTTTCAAGTGCATTTTGACTAATAGCTATTTTTTCATTGGCTTTAGGCTATAACAACACCAAGGTTTTTTTGAAGAAAATTAAATTATTTGTAAAATGAGTTCCAAGTGCCCTTTATACGATCAGTTCAATTACTTAGGCAACGTTGTTAATGACAAAGCAAACATGGACAGCGAGATTCGCAATAGAACTAACGCTGCATCTAGAGCATTCTGGGGACTTAGAGAGAGAGTATTTGACAACCACGACCTTGCTTTGTCAACGAAAATGGCTGTCTACAGAGCAGTTGTCATTCCAACACTGCTATATGGATGTGAAAGCTGGGTCACTTACCGTCGTCATGTGAAAGAATTAGAACGTTTTCAGCAAAGGCACCTCAGAAGTATGATGAAAATCCGTTGGTTCCATCACATATCAAACGTGGAAGTGCTCAGGAGAGCAAACAGCCTTCCAATTGAGGTGCTTATTTCAAGAGCACGCCTAAGATGGGCAGGTCACGTTCATCGTATGCATGATAACCGCCTTCCTAAATGTACACTTTATGGTGAATTGCTAAGCGGTAGAAGAAAGCGTGGCGGTCAACGAAAGAGGTTCAAAGACGCTCTCCATGAAAATTTAAAATCCTGCGGTATTGCAGACGAGCAATGGGAACAACTTGCAGCGGACAGAACCGAATGGCGAGGGGTTGTGGCCAGCTATCAAGGAAATGTTGCTGCAAGAAGGCCGAATCCAAGACCTAACCAGGTCTATGTTTGTCCTGATTGCGGTCGACATGTGCTCTCCCGAATTGGCCTATATAGCCATAGTCGTGTGCACCGTAGATGAATGGGAATTACAATAGACTACACCTTTTACTTGTTTTTTATTGTACGCAATTTATCGACTGTAACATTTCTATACTCGGACTCGAGTAACGGCTAATAAAACGGCTAATAATACGATGAATGGTTCACGAGTTACTGTTTAAACCTATGAGCAAAAATTTCTTATTATAAATTAAAATTTGTAATTAAATTTTAAATAAGATGCAGTTGGTCGCGAATTCAAAAAATAATTTTTACTATTGCAAAAATAGTCAAAATCGCAAAAAAATTAAAATAGCAAGTTATTTGTGGATTTTTTTTCAAATAATTATATTATACGTAGGACCTTCATACTTGGCTAAAGAAAACTTTATAATATAATAAATCTGCCCACCAAATTTTATCAATGTTGAGTTGAGTTTGGATAGTAAAGTGATCAGATATGTATAGAGAACAAAATGATCAGACTAATAGAATGTACAGTGACAAGTAGTGAATTATATTGGTTAAAAGGTTAATTACTGTTCTATTTATAACGGCTAATTATGTAATTTAATTTAGTTGTTAAGTAATTCAGTGGTTAGTGTTACTTGCGTTGCAATTATTGAATTCACGCTAGGGGTGTTTACTGAAATGTCTAAGGCATGATAAGCGGTGATTAACCGGAGTTGAATAGAATAACGATAGACTTCTAGACTTATCGATCGAGCTTTAATAAGAGCAGTATATTCCTTCAGCGGAAGCCACTTTTGCAGAGAAATGTGTCGCATAACGCAGTGTGATGCAGGCTTCTAGAAGAGTTTTAATTATAATTTTTTGTGTCGCAGGGATGAGAGATAATCTTTAAAAGAGTTGGAGTTAAATTCGACACCCGCTGTGAGAGTCATTCATTTTAATTTAATTAAACTTGTAACAAAGATAAAATTAATTTTTAATTCCTGCAGCTAGGTAATGAAGTTAGAGCGATGTTAAAAAGTAGACGTTTAGTTGAGTTTTACGGTGATTTTCTTGGCTGTGGAACTGCAGCACAGGGAGAGTTTTGTCCAGATTATTTTTTCTTGTATTCCCCAATGCCCCCTTAGATTAATGAAGCGCTACACCGACCGTGGTTTAACGGGCTCCCCGGCCAGTCTTATTTATTTACTCGCATCAAATAAAGGATTCCCCTCTTCTATCTCGTGTTGTGCACTTAGTCTCAAGGAAGGATTTAATTTATAAAAATGCGGAATGTTTTATGATAATAAAACTGCGCTCAGATTAAATAAAAATGCTAAATAAAAAGCTCTCTCGAGAATTAATAACTTAGCGGAGTCCCGACCGGTCTGCTTCGTTAAGCTGTGAGTGGGAAGCTCCCAGAAATCCCCGCACTTCCTAAACAAACATCAGCAAATGTAATTCTACTTAATTATATTTTGTTTAAACTGCCCTTATTTGGAACGTGCACTTTAATTTATGTCCTACTTGATTGTCTAACAAAATATTTTACATGATATCTTGTTCACTGAGGTAACAGTTTTATGAATCCAGATCACAGATTATTTTGAGGTATACAGGATGCTAGAAGTTTTACGGTAATAATCTTATACAGGTGGCGAAGAGTTGAACAGAACAGATAACTTTCAATCTTGAAAGTAAAATAGTCCAAAAATAATAGAAAGTTTTAAAGCAAGGTGCAGTTTGCAAAAGGCAAAAAAGAATTTTTTTTCTGCATGATAAAGAATTTGGGTGAAAAAAATGGTATGTATACAAGGGTGTCTTGCATAAATTGTTAAAAATAGCAACGTATGCAAAACTGATATTGACAGCTTAAATATTAAACGCTTAGTTAGTCTGTTCAATGTGTGCAGTCCATTACAATCATTTTTTGCACATTTCTAAATCTTGGTAATTTCAACATTTTGTGAAATGGAAGATTTTACAGTGCTAAAATTACATAACTATTTATGGCGCAGTCCGTCGGAATTGGTATGCTACGAGATATCTTTATAGAAAAGATGCCCAATCGCAAAATTCA
Organism: Leptura quadrifasciata; assembly: GCA_963675555.1. Taxonomy (NCBI): domain Eukaryota; kingdom Metazoa; phylum Arthropoda; class Insecta; order Coleoptera; family Cerambycidae; genus Leptura; species Leptura quadrifasciata. The sequence continues at coordinate 4,062,288 of OY776682.1, read as the reverse complement.
ATTGTTAGATGTTGGAATTGTACTTCGGCGTATAAAAACTGTGATTTGCAACAAAATACGACTATCTTGGCTACTGACAAAGAAATGTTGGGCATCGCTTAACGTATCTAACTTACTACAGGTATTATTGTGAATGTTATACCAAAATAGATACACTGAATCGTTGAGACATAAGTTTAACCTTATCATATTTCATACTGCGTAGCAACTCCTCTCAATTACTGCTTGGGCTGGGCATCTAATTTCATTCTAACTTTTCATAGTTACCTATTGAATTGTAACCTTTGCTTCTAAGATGTTATAAATATTACCTGCAGATTTTGTAACCTCAGTTAGTTAGTAACTCACCATGTAGTAATAACCAAGTGTGTAAACTCACTTCATATTAGACGTTTAATTTTTACTATTATAGTCAACGTTGGCTCTACATCGGTAAGTAAAAATTGTTTTTAAAAAGTTTTTCAAATAATCCAAGATATAAAATTGGCGCAGTCGGTAGTATTGTTATATCAAAAAGACACATTGGATAAGTGAGACGGGCTTAACCTTCTCAGAAATATCATATTTCATATTGCGTAATAAGTTCCAGCAACTGCTTATGCTAAGCATCTAATTTCATTCTAAGCTCTCGAATTGTCAACTTGCATTTCCTTTGTTTATATGTTATAAATATTACCGGCAAACGTTGTAACCTCAGTTGGTTAGTAACTCGCCATTAGTAATAATCAAATTTATAAACTCACTTCACATTAATTGTTTAATATTTATTATCTCTACTACTCTTATTAGTAAATGTTGACTTCACATCAGTAAATAAAATTTGTATTTAAGTGATTCAAATATCGTCCAGGATATAACATTAATTCAGGTTCAAGGCAGCTAGATCAGTGCCCATCCGGTGAGTTGCGGTGTTGCCAAATACCAGATGTTCTAAATCTACCATATGCAGTAGCCAATGTTTTAAAATATACCTTAATATCATAGCGATCGTTAAATTTTCGAATTGTAGTTCCGCAGAGATAGTAACAACGTACGTCTCCTCTGGCTACTGGCAAAGAATTGTTGGCGATCGTTCAACGTACCTAACCTATTATAACTAAACTGCTATTGTCAAAATTTAATAAACAATAAAATAATTATTTTCGTGGCCTACTATGTTACTTTTGTTTCGCTTGTGTTTTGACACGCATGGCTCACTATTCTTGCAATAAAGCAGCTCATTTGCGTTTTGAATGTCAAATATGTCAAGAAGTATTTAAGATAGACCCACAAAATATTATATATTTGAAATCAGGGGGAAAAGGGCTTTTCAAAAATGTAATAATATATAGGGTGTTCCATTAAAAAATATGTATATATTAATTTCGTATCACGTGATCTATATATGGTATTGTTTTTCTGATCACGTTTCAATAAAATTAGGTAAGATTCTACAACTTTTATACGAAACTATTTTTTCTATTTTCAGTAATAACAGAGATAAAGGGGGTCAATATATAGTAAATAACAAGCTAAGTAGGTCTCTCTCAAACGATAACTTAGTAACACTTATAAAAGTGGCATCTCAGTAGCAAAGCATCGTTTTAACAAAGGCGCCCAAATGTAGCGCGGCATAAAGTTATCTTTTCCTCTCTTTTATCCCATATCAATCAGATCCAGAAATCCTAATAGCGATGACGATGTTTGTTATAAACAAGTGGCGCCCCCACTGTATCTCGACGCCCTAATTCAATTTGTCAGAAGATTATACGGCATAGCCGCACACCCTCTCTGAGACAATACATCATACCAAGTACAGTTGCCCCCACGGTCCCATTGACGGCGAAACGAGGGGAGCTAAGTCAGGCACTCATCTGCAATTGTATACTGTCTAATATCCACATTATTATACCCCGAGCGACAAATGGACCGAGGATAATATCATCAGTTAATTTATCTCGTATAAAGTTTTTCACTTTAATGCTACCAGTTTAGTAGTGCAAACTTCTTGTAATATTAATACATGCATTTATTTTATTCAAATGTAAAAATGGTGCAAATTGAAGTAGCCCCCTTCCATTTAAACCTAAGTAATAAACAGAAGGTGTAAATCCAAATAGCCACTCACTGTCTCACAACAATTCGGATTTAGACAGAATTGCTCCACCGAAAACACCTTATTTTATTTTACAAACAAAATACATGAACATCTTAAGAAAAATTGCCATTGATTGATTGATTTTTGTGTCATATAATTATTATATATATATAATGCCACAGTCATTATATATAGGGATATATATGACACAAAAATCATGACTCTTGTAAATGAGGAACCCTACTCAAAACTAAACAAAGATCCAACAAAATCAATAGAGAGCAAAATTTACAGAACTTTGTTTAAATACAAACACGAATTTAATGATTTTGAACGAAGGAACCTTCCACCACATCATAGGAAGCCTCCTCATTTTTATGGCTTACCAAAGACATATAAACAAAATATTCCTTTAAGACCAATTGTTAGTTCTATTAATTCACCATGTCATAATTTTGCAAAATTTTTACTTAAAATTAGTGATCCATTATCTGGAAATACCGATTCATATATTAAAAATAGTAAACATTTTATAGAAAAAATTTATGAAAACGATATTCATGAATCACTCCTGATCATTAGTTTTGATGTAGTTAGTCTTTTTACCAATGTTCCGGTAGATGAAACCTTAAAAATAGTTAAAGATATGTTGCTGAATGATAATAATTTGGAAACTAGAACTAAATTAAGTGTAAATAGCATAATGGAACTATTAACAATGTGTCCAAAAACAACCTATTTTCAATTCAAAATCAATACCCTGAAGCATTAGTTGATAGAGTTTTCATAAATGTTGAAAATAGGGACAATCAGGTACGACAAAAACCTGAACGTCATTATACAACAACAATTCCTTATGTATGCGGACTTCGGAAAAGCTACGCCATATAGGTGACAAATTTGTTGTTAGGACGGTATTTCAAACGGGGAACACTTTGAGATCTATTTTAACAAAAACAAAACCGATAAACCTGGAGCAGAATTCAAAAAACTGTATTTACAATATCCCGTGCGAATGTGATAAGTAAGTCATCCAGACATTTCAGTGTAAGGTTGGATGAGCACAAGAATTACATTAGAAAAAATGAAATTCAGAAATCAAAGATTTGTGAACATGCTTGGGAGAAACGGATATAGAATAAATTGGGACTCGGCAAAAATTTTAACAAAAGAGGCAGATAACAAAAAGAGAAAAATTAAAGAATCAGCAATAATCTTATTAAATGAAGATAAATGCGTATCGAATTGTTCTGTAGATATTTGTACAACCTGGCTACCAATGTTAAAAGAAGAACTTAACAAAGTCAACATTATCTAAAAGAAAGTATCATCAGTTATGTGTAAGTAGTAAGTATCTATAGAAATAACATAAACAGAATCTTAAAGTTGTGTATTTGACATACACAACAAATAAGAGTTCTTCGAAAAAAGCTTTGAAAACGGAAAGAGACTACTTTCCGAAACGTCAGCAAAATACATTATTCAGTGTTTATTCCGATTTATATTATTTGTTAAAAAATAACCTCTGTCTGTTCCTGTGACGTAAACGTCACAGGCGCAGAGGCTTTTTTCCAATAATTCTGTTATTTTGTAGACTTGGTGATTTGTTTGTTGAAGAGGACAATATATGTGGTATAAAACCCAAATAAAAAGGAAAGAATATCATACCATATTGTTAGCACATATGCAAGATGGTCAGCAATTAGAGGATTAAGCATTTTTATATTTCATTTATATATCATGATTCTGTTACACCCGGTATATTATTTGAGCTTATTTTTAATGAGTAATATGAAACGTGTTTTCTATTAAATTATGTGTAATTTAGTCATTTAAAATTTTAGTTGACTGAAGAGCGATATACCATCCAATTCGGTTAACATAATGAAGAACAGTGTATTAAACCTGAATATATACAGTTTAACTTTTTAAAGTGAGGTAACATTGATGGAAATAAATGGGTTTAATAAAAAAATTATCCATTTATGGATGGAAGGATCCGAAAGAATTTTAATTTTAAAAGAGTTTGGACGATAACAAGAATTGAAATGGGTGGATGAAAATGTAAAGAATATGGTAATTTTTCAATTATAAATCTAATACAAATATGTTAAATATCTGGTTGGCGGTAAGTCGACCGTATTGAAAACTGTCATCCAAGCGATTAGTACCAACACACCGCAATATATCGGTTCGTTTCAAAATGAATCCGATTAAGTTAAAGTATATCGTGGGGTTAAAATAGGCTGGATCAAAATCCCCCATGAGTAATTCGGTGGCAACGCGTGTTTCTACGATATGTTTGGAATTAATGAAAACCGAACGTTCACCGCGCCACGCCGGAAATTCCGTCCGCCTTGACGAACGTTTTCGACAAGTGTAAATGCCCCCTTTTGTTACTCTGTAAATTTGCATTTTTATTGAATCTCTAGCCACCGAGATTTGAATATAAGCCTGGATGTTGACAAAAAATAATACGTCTAATATTGAGATTTTAACCACCATCGTCGTAACCTTCATGCAGCCCGTATAATTAGATCTTTATAAAACCAATTAAATCGCAATTTTAATAACCCACACACTTTACGAATATATAAATCAGGATCATAATAGGCACTCGTAAAACCAGACCAATCAGTTATTAAGGATTGCTCCTATGGAAAACAGCGTTTTTTCATATATCCGGTGACAACGAGATTAGTAACGTTCCAATTTAATAATAATAATAATAATAATAAATCGGCTTTATTGCAGCAAAAAAATCTTGAACACAATCAAACATTACATACAATAAAAAAAACAACAATGAAAACTTTGTATGGAAAAATGCAGCCAAAGTATGGCGATGTCTAGCTGTACGCTACTCCTACTCGACTACAAGACGATGACATTTCTCGACAAATTGAGAAAAAAATAAAGAATTTAAGCGTCACTCTACATAACAAGAACTAGCTTGTTACTTACCTACCGCTTTTCTAAAGCAGTTATTTACAAAGAAGGCTAGATTGGTTTTAGGAATACAATTTCGAAATTTTGGCATATCATTTGTGACACAAAAAGCCACATTTTGCACTTATTAAATGAAAAATATCTCTTTTGGTCCAACCAGAAGTAGCAACAAATTTTGATTTTTAAATAGCAACCTATATACAGGCTGTCCATTTTATAAGGGCACTCAAAAATATCTCAGTTAATATCGGTCGTACAAAAAAATTATTTTTACGAAAATTGTGCCGATCTATATAACCTACAAAATGGTTTAAAGACATTTGAAATCCATGGCCTACTTTAAGAGTTATGACGGAAAATATCTAAAATGCGGAAAACGTCTAGGCCAAATATCTCCGTTATTTGAAGAGATACGAGAAACATGTTAAGGCGAAAATTTTTTGCAAAACCAGTGTTTCAATGAGGTTTTATCTAATTTTTTTCAAAACCGCTGTATTTTGAGATTTACTCTTCAGGCTGTTAAAAAAATTATTTTGAAACGGGCGGGAAATGGCGCCATTAAATAGAGTATTTTCCTCCTTTTTCAACGATATATCACATGCCATATTTATTCATTGGTACTACGTTAGTAATTATAAAAACATTTTTTTAAAACCAATAAATTTTTTTTTAACAAGCATTATACTTGCCGTTTAGAAGTATGATTAAATAAAACGATAAAATAATTCAATACGTTGTTCAAATCTTTGCTATAATAAAACATTAACACAATTAAGAAGAATAAAGCAAATTCAGGTAACAAAAACAAAATAATAATCAGGAAAGCAACATGGAGCAATTATGGAAAGAGTATTCGCAGTTATGCCAATGTATAGGGGTCCTCCATAAAAGCGTCACTCCTTGCTCAGAAAGTTAAAATGTCTTTACCAATTAATTTAAGTATAATATCCATTTGTTTGTATTTCATGATTTCACTATTATTTCAATTATTTTAAAATAGTTGGCTATGAACAAACTTGACAATTTAATTTTTTGACAGATCATCTCAGTTAATACTTAAACTGTCACTCAATGACGCTCGTTTAAGGATTTACAATTTTCAAAAATGATTTTCACTCACATTGATCGTTTAATATGTTCGTTACATATTGCCAATGCAATTTTAACTCTGGATTAGCTCAAGTAGAATATAGAAACAGAGTTCCACAAGCACTACAGCCGAATAAAACTCTGTTCAGAAAATTAGCTACGAAACTGAAAAATAATTGTTCATTTTTAAAGAAGAAGACAATGTTGAACAGTGTGACTGATAATGTAAATAAGGTAAACCGAGTTATTAATTATGTAAGAAATAAAAATACAGAAAATTTGGAAACATCATTAAGAGAAATTCAAATTGCTTGTCATATAAATAAAACAAGTGCTAGAAAAATTTTAAAGAAAAATGATTACCGGTGTTATAAAGCCAAAAAAGTTCACAATTTACAAGCGAGGGATAAACCAAGGAGGACGACATTTTGTAGGTGGCTGTTGGAAAGAAGCGTGCCGATCCATTAATATGTAGTAAAATACTTTGGTCCGACGAGGCAAATTTTTCCAATAATGGATTCTTTAATCGCAATATTTATTACAAATGGACTTCTGAAAATACACACTGGCATAGACCGACTGGGTTTCAAAATCGTTTTTCAATAAATGTGTGGATAGGTATTTTAAGCAACAATTTAATAGGTCCTTATTTTTATGATGGTCACCTCAGTGGTCAAAGGTACCTAAATTTTTTGAGAAATGAATTTAATGAATTCTTAGATGACCTACCTTTAGAGAATCGACACAACTTTCCATATTTTCAATAAGATGGAGCTCCTCCTCACAATTCCCAGATTTGTCTAGATTATTTAGACGAAATTTTGACTCAACGGGTACCAATGGATTTATTCGATAGCCCCATCGTTCTCCAGATATAACCCCAATGGATTTTTTTCTATGGGGTTATATTAAAGACAAGGTGTTTTCGACGACACCGCAAAATGTAGAGGACCTAAAAGCTCGAATTCAACAGGCATGTATTACAGTTACCTCCGAAATGCTGAGTAATGTTTTAAATGCAGTGCCTTTGAACACTTGATATGATATCTTAAAAATTATTTTGAGGATTAGATAAATATTAATGTTCTGTGTGCTATATTCTTTTTATTATTAATTTGTTTTGTTACCTGAATTTACTTTATTCTTCTTAATTGTGTCAATGTTTTATCATAACAAAGATTTGAACAACTTATTGAATTATTTTATCGTTTTATTTAATCATACTTCTCCACGGCAAGTATAATGCTTGTCAAAAAAAATTTATCGGTTTAAAAAAAATGTTTTTATAATTGCTGACGTAATACCAATGAATAAATATGGCATGTGATATATTGTTGGAAAGGGAGGAAAATACTCTATTTGATGGCGCCATTTCCCGCCCATTTCAAAATAATTTTTTTAACAGCCTGAAGAGTAAATCTCAAAATACAGCGATTTTGAAAAGAATTAGATAAAACCTCGTTGAAACACTCCGTTTTGCAAAAAATTTTCGCCTTAGAATTTCTTTCGTATCTCTTCAAATAACGGAGATATTTGGCCTAAACGTTTTCCGCATTTTCGATATTTTTCACCATAACCCTTAAAGTAGACCATGGATTTCAAATATCTTTAAACCATTTTGTAGGTTATATAAATCGGCACATTTTTCATAACAATAATTTTTTTGTACGACCGATTTTAAGCGAGATATTCTCGAGGGCCCTGACAAAGTGGACAGCTTGTATAATATACTCTATATGAAAAATGTAAGGTTTAGGCGGTATCGGTATTTAATACTTTAATTTTTTTCTGACGGATGCAGACCTTTCAAAAGCAGATAAGGAATATCAGACAGATGTTAAGTCAGATTGTAACGAGACGCCTTTTGGGAGAGATGGTAATATTTGTTCTGTTTCTGTTGTTCCGGGTATAAACGAGACTCTTCTTAAGTCGACAAAATATTGCAGTTTTATGTTATGTATGTTTAAGGTTAACTAAGAAAAACTTACCTTGACTTGGGATTCGGTCATCCCTAAGGCATACGCTAGTTTCGCCCTTTCCGGGCCGGCAAGGTATTTGGTTTGTTCAAATGTTTTTTCTAACGCGAATATTTGCTGTCCAGAAAATGTAGGCCTCGTGTGTTTCTTTTTTGCGTCCTTGTCGCCACCCAAACCACCCATATTACTTTGGTTCACTGAAAATCAAAATTACGTGTTACTATTCAACGTTTCAGACTAACGGAATATATTGGCAGCGGTATTATTGTCTATTCAATTTCCCCAAAAGCAAAGAAATGACACAGCAAGTTATCGATACTTTATACAGGGTGTTCTAAGACTTCAACGCAACTTTTGTATAAAAAAAATCCCGATGGCAGAGGCCAGTCGAAAGGGTAGATTTCGTCTTATATTGCTTTGCACTGCTTTAGGTCTCTATTATTTTAGTAAATAAGTGATTCAGTATTTAAGTATATCTTTATTAGAACTGCCCAACTTTAATTTATTGTCATCGATTTATGAACTATTAGCATGTTTTAGTAAAAAATAAATGCTTTAGACAAAAGTTGTAGGTCTAGATGAGTACTATCCAAAGATGTATCGCATGTACATATTTGTTTCGAAATAAAATTTTGACAATTTTTTTAAGACTTTGAACCGCCGCCATTTTTTAAATTTTTCCTATGCGTTTTAAAAAAATATATTTTAGAGAAAAGTTGTAGGGTTAGATGAGCACTAGCCAACGATGTATCGCATGTACAGGGTTAGGGTTATTCACTACATATTGATACTTTATTTCTGTTATTGAAAATAGAAAAAGAATTTCTTATAAAAGATGTAGGATCTTACCTATATTTCATTGAAACGTGATAAAAAAAACAATATCATGTATAGGTCACGTGGTACGAAATAAATATATGTTTTTTTTATGAAACACCCTATATATTATTGCATTTTCTAGAAGCCCTTTTCCCCTGATTTCAAATATATAACATTGTATAGGTCTATCTTAAATACTTCTTGACATATTTGACATTCAAAATGCAAATGAGCTGCTTTATTGCAAGGAGAGTGAGCCATGCGTGTCAAAAACACAAGTGAAACAAAAATAACAAGGTAGGCCACGAAAATAATTATTTTATGGTTTATTCAATTTTGACATTTCAGACCAACATTATTAATATTAATTTAATCAAAATGGGTTATAGTGAGGCTGGAAAGGTCGAAATATTTTCCCTTTATACGAAAAATAATAAAAATAAGTGTGCCGCAAGAAGAGAATACATGACGGTGTATCCGAATCGAACGATTCCTAGTGTAAACACGTTTTCGAATGTTTATTGTCATGTAAATGAACCCATAATTTTTCAAAAAAACGACGTAATGTTACAGCAAACGAGGAAGAAGATCTAGATATACTGTTAAATTTTGAGGGTAAAAAAATAATTTGTTATAAAAATTGTTTTGTTTTTGTTTTAGAAAATTCGTTTAATAGTTTATTAAATGCTTGTCGTGAAATGGAAAAAAGTTATTCCAACATTCAAAGAACTTTGAAAAAGCTTCAATATCGGCCTTACAAAATATTACCAGTCCAGGAACTGAATGAAGACCACGTAGAAGATGGAGTTTTGTCAAATCATGCTCCATGGATTAGATAAAAATCCTAATTTTTTAAAAGAAATTATGTGGACAGATGAGTCAAGTTTTTCTACGGCGGGAGATTTTAATAGAAAAAACAGATGTTCCTGGGAGAATAAAACCAAAGACTGGGAAAGGTCAAGCAAATAAAAAAATCGGGTAGAAAACCAATCCATATTTGGTGTATATATATATATATATATATATATATATATATATATAAACTTTTGAACGAGAGCCATTTTTCCGAAGCCGTGACATGCTGCACTCTGTAATAGGTACATTAGAATGGACATGGGGTGTAATGGGGTAGTGAAGCGCAAGTTATAGCCTCTCCTACTCAATTGTTAACCTCACCTTCGCGATGAGTTCAATTTGAACTTGGTGCACCCTGTTTTCACTAACGAGGCTCTAACGACCGAGTAAGGGCGGAATAACCCTTACCTTTTGCCGTGAGCACATCCACCTTCTCACGAAGAGTGCGGTAAAAATAACCCACCGGATACAAAGGTTGCTTTTGGAATCGTTTGGTTACCCCATCGTCGCAGTCTCCTTCTGTGCCATGGGACCACACCACTCGCCTTCCGCAACCGAGCTGGTCAGTTGCATATCTGCTCCAGCTAAAACTTCAAATGCAGCTTCGTTTTCAGTCGATTAAGGCTTTCAAAAATGATGGAGCGTTCAAGTGGGACAAAATCATCCGGAGGTAAAATACCCTCCCGATCGGATCTCCGGGGGAGGGTGCCCACAGGGACACCTCATCGAATGTCGAAAAAACACCGACAAGTTAAATCCAACAAAACTAATTCTTTCATCTACGGCGCTTGGAATGTTCGTACTTTGAACGACAGCACTCGCACCGATCGGCCTGAAAGAAGAACTGCTCTAATAGATAGAGAACTTCACCGACTCAATGTTGACGTTGCAGCTCTCAGCGAAACTCGATTTTTGGAGGAAGGCTCTCTCACAGAAAAGTACTACACCTTCTATTGGAAAGGTCTTCCCACCAATTCAAGAAGACAATATGGAGTAGGATTTGCCGTTCGGAATCAACTTGTATCCAACTTAACACAAGTACCACAAGGCCTATCCGAGCGTCTAATGCTGCTACGCTATGAGCTATCAGATGGCAACGCGGTAAATCTAATAAGCGCCTACGCTCCACTCTGGATGCAAGTCACGAAACCAAGGAAAGCTTCTATCAACAGCTGGAAGAAACCCTCTGTAGAATACCTAAAACGGAACGACTCGTTATTCTTGGCGATTTTAACGCTAGAGTAGGGAGAGATGCAGACACCTGGCCAGGCATCATAGGCAAGAACGGTTTGGGCAACATGAACGCTAACGGTCAACTACTCCTAACTAAATGCGCCGAACATGATCTAGTTATAACAAATACCATTTTCCGACAAAAGGATAAATTTGAAGGCACCTGGCGTCACCCCAGATCAGGTCACTGGCATCTACTGGACTATGTTATCGTACGTAGGAAGCATCTCAAGGACGTCCAAATTACAAAGGCGCGCATTGATAGCGAATGTTGGACCGATCATCGTCCTGTTGTCTCTAAAATGAAAATTGTTATGCGACCCAAACACCGAAGAACTCAAGTAAAACGTAGACTCCGTCTCTGTATTAGTAAATTGCGTGACCAACAAACCGTCGAACAGCTAAAGCAAAAAGTTCAAGAGAATTTGAGTGCACTAGAAGAAACCAATTCTGTAGATGTCGCTGCTACCTGGACACAAATTAAAGACAGTTTAAAAAGTGCGAGTGAGGAAATTCTTGGCACTGCAGCAAGTAAAAAACAGGAGGACTGGTTCAATGATAATGAAGCTTTTATACAAGAACTTCTTGACCGCAAACATACTGCCTTCCAAAACTCATCAAAAGCAGAAGCTTTTACCCAATTTAAGTATGAAACGCAACGCGAAATCAGAAGAATAAAGAACGAGTGGTGGGCAAGCAAGGCCAGAGAAATTCAAAGGTACGCCGATTCACACGACTACAGGAATTTCTTTCAAGGAGTAAAAGCAGTGTACGGCCCCAGTCGGAAAAATATGTGCCCTATTAAAGATTTAAATGGAAATCTCCTCAAAGAAGACCAGGAAATAAGAGCCCGATGGAAAGAACACGACTCTAACATTCTTAACCAGCAAAGTCAAGCCGATCACGATATTATAAATCTTATCCCTCAATATGACACCTTCGAAGACTTAGATAAACCACTAACAACGGAAGAGATCTTAACCGCCATTGGGCAGCTAAAAAATAACAAATCTCCCGGTGCCGACTCACTCCCAGCTGAGATCTTTAAAGCTGTGTGGTCAGAGCTCATACCCTACCTCAAAAAACTGTTTGATGTCGTGTGGGAAAGTGGTCAAGCTCCGCAGGAGTTTCGTGATACACTTTTAATCAACCTCTTCAAAAACAAAGGGAGCGCTGCGTACTGTGGAAATTACAAGGGTATAGCTCTCCTGGCTGTTGGAGGGAAGATACTCGCTAAAGCGATGGCAAATAGGCTAACACCTGTTATGGAAAAGTTACTTCCTGAAACACAGAGTGGCTTTAGACCAAACCGAGGCACATCGGATTTAATCTTCACACTTAAACAGCTTCAAGAAAAAGCACTCGAACATCAAGGAGAAATTCACATGGCCTTCATTGATTTAACCAAGGCGTTTGACTCGGTGGACAGGGAAGTGCTCTGGAAAATTATGTTCCGCTTAGGTATCCCTAGAAAATTTATGGAAGTATGTCGCCGTCTACATACAAACAACAACGCCCAGGTTATGTATAATAATGAGGCAACCGAACCTTTCCAAACCCTCACTGGAGTTAGGCAGGGATGTGTTCTGGCACCCCTACTCTTTAATTTGTTTACCACTACTCTAACAATTATTGTTGACAACAAACTGACAGTCAGAGGAATAGGTCTCAGATACCGTTTTGGTGGCGGTCTCTTTAACATAGGGCGCTTTAGAGCTTTCACGAAGACACGCACACGATTCATTTGTGATCTCCAGTATGCGGATGACTGTGCACTTTTAGCCTCTACGCCGGAAGAGCTTCAAGAACTTTTAGATGTGTATGCCCAGAGCTATGATTCCTTGGGACTTAAAATCAACATTGGAAAGACTAAGATTATGTCAACTCCTCATCAAGTGAACCAAATAGACATTACACTTAACGGAAATTCTCTTGAAGTGGTGGATCAGTTCAATTACTTAGGCAACGTTGTTAATGACAAAGCAAACATGGACAGCGAGATTCGCAATAGAATTAACGCTGCATCTAGAGCAGTCTGGGGACTTAGAGAGAGAGTATTTGACAACCACGACCTTGCTTTGTCAACGAAAATGGCTGTCTACAGAGCAGTTGTCATTCCAACACTGCTATATGGATGTGAAAGCTGGGTCACTTACCGTCGTCATGTGAAAGAATTAGAACGTTTTCAGCAAAGACACCTCAGAAGTATGATGAAAATCCGTTGGTTCCATCACATATCAAACCTGGAAGTACTCAGGAGAGGAAACAGCCTTCCAATTGAGGTGCTTATTTCAAGAGCACGCCTAAGATGGGCAGGTCACGTTCATCGTATGCATGATAACCGCCTTCCTAAATGTACACTTTATGGTGAATTGCTAAGCGGTAGAAGAAGGCGTGGCGGTCAACGAAAGAGGTTCAAAGACGCTCTCCATGAAAATCTAAAATCCTGCGGTATTGCAGACGAGCAATGGGACTTGCAGCGGACAGAACCGAATGGCGAGGGGTTGTGGCCAGCTATCAAGGAAATGTTGCTGCAAGAAGGCCGAATCCAAGACCTAACCAGGTCTATGTTTGTCCTGACTGCGGTCGACATGTGCTCTCCCGAATTGGCCTCTATAGCCATAGTCGTGTGCACCGTAGATGAATGGGAATTACAATAGACTACACCTTTTACTTGTTTTTTATTGTACACAATTTATCGACTGTAACATTTTTATACTCGGATTCGAGTAACGGCTAATAATAATAACATTAGAAATCTACCTGATAAAGTCCGTCTGACAAAGAGAAGTCCATCTACATTTAATTGTAAATAATTAAATAATAAACTGTAAGTACACTTCATTTACATAGCTGATTTCTGAAGCAAGGCAAATATATCGTTTACTGCAAATTGTAACGAAGTAATAAAATCATTTTGTAGCCGAAACAGTATATGGAAATGATTACGGGGTAATGCACCAACACATCGTTATTATAAAACATTCGATGTCATCGAGAGCATTTTCTTTAATCCGAACAATAAAAAACCAATCGGCGTGGCAGAAGCGTGCGTGCAATAGGAATGCGATAAAATTTATTTTACAATCGCGTTACGAGAATACGAGACTAAACTTTATGATCACTTTAATTCATTTGCATCATTTACTGAACTGGCTCGTACAGAATCAGCTATACGTTGGTTATTATTACGTTATTACATTGTCTGGGTTTCTCAATCCGTTTAATCACCATAAAAATCTAGAATGATCTCAGACTATTAAACTATTTCAAAACAAAACGTACAGCATCGTTTGTACTAAGTAAAATCAATACTGGCAGCAAGTACATTTTCTTGGGAGGGTGGTACAATTTTCAGCCATATTTTTTGGAGCCCTTTGTGTAATAAGATAGAAACAATATACTCACCATATCTCATCAAAATATTCAGTGTTTTTTGCAAAGAAAACATTGTACAGTTCTGTAATTTTTTAGAGACAGTAGATTGGCAAGAAATGTAAGTTCAAGATTGTGCAAATAAGGCTTGTAAAATTTTTAGTGAAACCATAATGTACTATTTTCACCTATGCTTTCCTCTAAGAAGGATATCACTGTTTAAAAAACACAGAAAGATAATTGGATGACTGACGAATTAAGAGAATTATAACACAGAGTTACACTTTTTAGCGACCTTGCAAAAATGAATCAAGCTTATACTAATACTAATATACTTTTGCAGAAACAATACTGCAAAGCACTTACTTGTAATAGCTAAAAGGAATTATCATGAGAGGCAAATTCAAAAAGCTCATAACAATACAAAGGCAATGTGGAACACAATAAATAAAATAAAAGGCAAATCAAACAAGTCAAATATAACTATGACAGAAAACGGCAAAAAGATTCCAGATGCTATAGTGGCCAATAATTTTAATGAACATTTTACATCCGCAATAAGTAAAAAATCTGTTTTTGATCCAGTCTTTTCAAGCTCCGATGTGCCTTCTTTTGAACAATCATTTTTTTTAAAACCAGTTTTGTCATCCGATATATTCTCTTTAATAAATAAGCTGAAATCGTCTAACTCTTGTGGATACGATAATATTTCCAATAATTTAATTAAACATTCTAAATTGAGTATCTGTCAGCCATTGGTTTTTTTGATCAATCTATCTTTTAGCACCGGAAATTTTCAAGCTAGTTATTGTCCAATCTTTCTACGAAAAAGGTTATCCTAATGATTAGGGAAATTGCTGAGCCATCAGTTTGCTTTGCAGTTTTTCTAAACTATTTGAAATTGCAATCAAAGATCAGCTGTCTTCATTTTTGTATCAGAATGATTTACTATCTGTTTATTAACATGGTTTCTTTAAAAACAAGAGCACTTAATAAGCACTCTGTGAGTTCCAAGACTTAATTGTTAATGCCCTCGGTAACAAGCAATATGCCTTAGGGTTATTTATCGATTCCTCCTGTACTTTTGATGTTGTTGACCATGAAATTCTATTGAATAAGTTAAATAGGTACGGAGTCAGAGGAGTTGCTTTAAACCTCTTCCTCTTGCCTAAACAATAGAAGACAAATCGTTAAATTAAACTATGATATAACCAGTGTTGTATGCAACATAACGCATGGAGTTCTTCAGGGATCTGTTTTGGGGCCTCTACTTTTTAATATTTTTGCTAATGATTTAATAATATATTTAAATAAAATACCAAATATTCACTATGTCTGTTATGCGGATGATACAAATATTGTAATCATTGATAATGACTTAAATGTTATTAAAAACTCCGCTGAGTTAGTGTACTCACAGGTAGTTCATTGGTCTGAGGAAAACAAGCTTAACCTAAATAAAAATAAAACTAATATGCTGTTGTTTACTTTAAACAGAAATCAATGTCAATTTTTAATGGAAGTGTATAACTTTCTGGGAATCGGTCAAAATGCTTTGATAGATACTTGGATTGGGAAAACCATATAGATATTTTGTGTAATAAATTGCGAAGCAACTGTTATGGCTTGAGGTTTATGCCATTACACTGTAGTCGTAATGTACTCATGAGCCTCTATTATGCAAATTTTCACTCACATTTGAGATATGGTATAACGAACTGGGGTAACAGTGTACATATAAATCGAGTATTCATTCTGCAGAAGTATGCTATATGAATTATTTGGCTTTCGTGAGAGCTGTCGTACTACTTTCAAAAACTTGAAAATATGACTGTAGCAGGTGTCTACATTCTGGAGGCTTGTACATTTGTTTACAAGAATCAGCATAGGTTTTTTGTCAATCAAGTCAGCCATAACCACAATACAAGGTTTAAAGATTATTACAGCCACAATCTCACCGAACAGCTTTGTACTAAAGAAGCTTTTACTACAATGGTTGGAAATTTTTTAATGCACTAAGCGAGGGAATAAAGTTTTTTTAAATTACAATTGAAAAAATATTATTGAAAAAAAAAATCATGAGATTGACAATTTCTTTCTTTAAATAAGTACCGGTTCGATTAGGTACACTTAATTTTATGTGTTTTTTTATTAAGCCCTTGCTGCACCCGCAGTTTTGGACCTTTTACCTAATTTTTTTAGTGTATATATTTTTTATGTATTTTTATGTATTTTCTGTTTTATTGACTGCATGTATGTTATAGTTCAATTTCTTGTTTTTTTGACAAAATATTCCTTTTTGTTTTTCTATATATATTTACACTTTATATGTAATATGTTTGATATTTGTATGTTTGACTTGTGTAAAACAATTTCTGTTCTATACACCAATAAATGTTATTATTATTATTATTAATACTTCAGTATTATTCGGTGAAAATTTGAAACCTTGAATGTGACATGTGGTGGAGCTGTATGGTAACATACGAAAATGATTTGGATGTTATAAAATTAAATTTATCTTTAATTAATAACAGTGTTGCTAAATTAGATGTAGTCGGATGTAAATTTAATATAAAAAATTCCTCACTTTTCTTATACAATCTACATATACCTCCCAGAACTTCCATTGCAGAATTTGATACTTCCTTGGAAATATTTGAAAATTTAATAGTTAAAAATGAGAATTTACTTATTGTAGGTGACTTTAATGTACCAAATTTTAATAATGCAGAAATATATGACGCCAAACCTCAATTATTAACCAACTTCATAAATCTCCATAATTTAAAACAATATAATTATATATAAGACAGTTATGGCCGAACATTGGATTTAGTTATTGGTAATATAGAATGTAGGGGCGAGCGTAGGTGCGTCTCTACTATGTACATACTTCGGTATGCGATGTAAAGCAACGACAGGCGCAGTTAGTACTTGGATGGGTGACCATTCCAACAGAAACCACGTCCTCGCCTCACACATCTTCCAGCGGCTTGTATATCAGTGTATGCGCGGAAGCTATACAACCTTAGGCGAGGGTTGTATAGGAGATATACCATCCTTCGGAGGGGATATAAAGCCGTCGATCCCTTGTCTATTAAATGTTAGGCAAGTAAAAGATCCCTACTCTTCTTAAGGGAAGAGGTTCGGCAAAATTCCTGGTTGGGGGTAGCTCGTCTACAGGCGTCGGTTTAGGCCTCAGTAGCGGAAATAGGCCGACGTTAAATAAATGTATAAAAAAAAATATAGAATGTAAAGTTGTTCGTGATTTAATTCCTTGATATGTGTCTTCCTTATGTGGCGAAGTATCAATTTCTAAGGATGGTTTTGTAAATTTCTCAAATTGTTCTAACGTAAAAAGATTCAACTTTCTTAAAGCTCATTATCCTGATTTATACAATTCTTTATTGGAAACTGATTCATCTTTTTTACAGTCATTTAATGATATTAATCTTGCTTGTACAATTTTTTATGAAAAATTAACATCAATCGCTGATAACCATGTACCCACTTATAAGGATAAAAAACGTAAGTACCCATCGTGGTATACCTTAGATATAATTAATAAATAATATTAAGTTAAAAAATTACTATCATAAAAAATTTAAAACAACAAATGCTGCAGTCTATCTAGAAAATTTTAAAACATTGAGGTCATTAGTAAAATTGGAAATCAATGCTGCATATAGATCATACTTAGTTTCTGTTGAAGAGAAATTGAAAACCTGTCCTAAATTTCTCTGGTCTTACATCCAAGCAAAAAAAGTCGTACCAGAATACCAGACAAATTAGTCAACGAAGAAGATATATTTGACATACCTCAATTGATAGTGGATTTGCTTAGTAATTACTTTAGTAGTGTCATTCTACCAATCCTGATTTTTCTAATCTAAAAATTAGTAATTTATTAATTTTAAATGTCAGCGAATTTACCGAAAATGATGTTTTGAATGCCATTGGAAAATTAAAAAATAAAATGCACATCAGGGCATGAGTAAATTCCAAGTTGTCTAGTTAAGAATTGTACATATATTTTCGTTCAACTTTTACTCATTTTATTTAACATGGCTCTCAAAACATAATATTTTTAGTCGCAAACTCCTCTACAAAATCCTTATTTTACTATAAGGAACGTAACCAGACTGCAACCAACAGCTACTCTTCGGGCTATGTGCCCCGCCGAGCGCTGAATTACAAGTTACAAGCTCCTTTAAGTAGGTTCAGTCTCAGCATTAGCATTTTGATGGTAATATGCAATTATTACACTTAACGCGCCAAGCTTGTAACTTGTAATTCAGCGCTCGGCGGGGCATACAGCCCGGATAGTAGTTGTTGGTTGCAGCCTGGTTACGTTCCTTATAGTGAAATGAGGATTTTATAGAGGAGTTTGCGACTAAAAATATTGTTTTAATATCCCGCTCTCTAAAAGAACATTTGAACTATGCTAAGCACAGTCAGGCTATATATTTTTCGATTGCAACAGACACTGGACCGCTAGATGGCGCCTGGTGACTATTTTACATGTCGCTATTCCAAAGATACCGAAATGTACTAAATAGTCAAGTGATCCTCGTATCGGTCGTCACATGCCTACCTTGCACTGACGAGAGCCAACAGCTCGAAACCAGTCTGCAAGTGGTGTGTGATGACTGGCATAAGAGCTTCTTTAAGTAGGTTCAGTCTTTCGGCTGGTGTTTGTTGCAATCGAAGCAATAGCGTTTTGATGGTAATATGCAATTATTACACCTAACGCGCCAAGCTTGTAACTTGTAATTCAGCGTTCGGCGGAGCACACAGCCCGGAGAGTAGCTGTTGGTTGCAGTCTGGTTACGTTCCTTATTGTAAAATAAGGATTTTATAGAGGAGTTTGCGACTAAAAATATTATGTCTTAATGGCTTTAAAACCGGTACTTTTCTCCAAGTTTTGAAACTAATCCTGTGTTCAAATCTGGTGATTCTTCTTTATTAGTTAATTACAGACCAATCTCCGTTTTATGTAATTTTGAAAAGGTTTTAGAGATCTCTTTGTATAATAGGATTATCCATGTGTTAGATATGTAACTTCACCCCTTCAGCACGGTTTTTGGAAAACCGGTCCACAGTTACAAACCTGGCAACATTTTCTCAATACGTATCTGAGGCAATTAACGGTCAGGGTCAAGTAGACGTAATATACACAGATTTCTCTAGTCTTTTAACACTATTTACATCATACCTTAACGAAATATCTCAATTTGTGCCATATAATACAAAATATTTTTATTCTACATCTGGAGCCCCTCAGGGATCCAATCTTGGACCCTTGTTATTTTTATTATTCATCAACGACGTTACAAATGTCATTCACTGTAACTTGATTTTATTTGCTGATGATTTAAAAATGTATTATACTGTTAACGATATTGAGGATTGTGTGTTTATTTAGTTTGAAATAGGAAATCTTGAAATTTGGTGCCAGGTGAATACATTATTCAATAGATTTAAATCCGCGTGAAGACATAAAAGATCTCGGCGTAATTTTTGACACCAAACTCACATTTTTAGTCAATCTGTATCATCCTCATTATGCATATTGGGCTTTATTATTAGTAACTTTTGATATCCCATCACTACAATTGAGGCGTGTTTTAATGGTTTAAACTGGTTTAAAATTTCTGGGTATCATGAATCTCCTTGGAGAGATGGATTTTCGAGTGCCAAGGTTTTTATCTAGACAAGTAGACATTTTTAATTAGTCGATGGCTAGAACCAACTTACTGCTCCGTTCACCCATATATATTATATGTAGTAATTAAATAAATCAAGTATAATTTGTGATATATTCAACATAAATTTAAAATTTATTACTATGGAACATAACAATTTTTAGAATTTTCCAATTGCACAATTTCCAAATATAATCTCATATACTTATTTCTTCACAATTTAGTTATGAACTATTTGTCTTGTAATCGGATTCTTGTAATCTGTTGAGTAATAAAGACTATTATTAATACTCTACTAGGCGCTTTACAGCAATCGTTTTGGCATCATCTGGAGGTGACTTAATATTTTACAAATACTTAGCAAAACGGCGCTGAACATTATCAAAAATATTTATGTGAATAACAAATCCTGGAGATCATATTACCGACCAGTATTGTATTTCATAGGGCGTATGATTGATAGATATTTTGAGAAGCAATTGATTAGTTGGCACATGTTTGTGTTATTCTGAAGTTCTTCGCAATCTGGTTCGTTTTTTATTACATAATAAATTTCCAAGTTATCGACTCTCTACGTTAAGACTTCCTACAATATCTTTTATGCAAGCAACAAACGCACGTGGGCCCAGTACGGATCTCTGGGGAATGCCGCAAGTGGTCAGAACGGCAGGCGACCTATAATCAGGGTATTCCACGTAGTTCGACTTCTAGATATGAGATATGAGAAAAATCGAATTGCACCATTGGTTGTAATAACCCAAATTTATTCAATTTCTCTTAAGCATGATAAAGATCTTTATATCCCTTGGAAAAATCTATGTTACACCAATTCCTGGAGTCAAAATTTTTAAAAACTTTTTAAAATTTCCGAGATAGAAAATTATTGATTTTCACTTACTTACAATTTATCTGCAATACTCTGCTTTTCTCTGCCAATTAGAATTCTTTACACAAAAAGGGAATGTCGCTGAGTAATAATTCGTACAGTTTTGGAATAAACCAGTTTATTTATTTTGAAACCCAGACGAAAACGTAGCAAAGAAGTTTAAAATATATATTTTTTGTGTATTGCTGGGGGTTGCGATATTTTCATCTACGCCACTTTTTATTGAATTAATTAGTAGAAACATGTCAGTATCATACTGTTCAACTTTACTTGGTGAAATTTATACAGATTATAGAGAAATGAGTCATTTAACTACTGTCTGCCTTGCAAATTTTGCATAATTAGACCTTCCCATAAATGGATAAATATTGAATGTGCCTACTAGATAAAACTACATTTTTTTTCAAATTAAAGTTTAAACTGTTGTTTACATGAACATGAAATGTGCCGTATTTAAGAGTATAACATCTGCTTATAATTTTTTATTTTTTTTTTGATTTAAACAAAATTTTACTGAAATATAGAGCACATTAGGATTTACTTACGGACAAAATACATTCGCCCCTATACTCCGCACAAATACACCAAAATAAAAAAATATAAATTTTAATTATGCTATATTTCTGTTAAAAACCATTATTTTTTTGTTAAATTTGAGTCACATATCCACTTGGAGGTATCCTAAACCCAGTGGCGTAGTCAAATTTGAGATTAAAAAATTCTATCGCTTTTTTGGATTTTTGGCCTTGAAAAAAATCGAAATAGGCCTTGAAATTTTGAATTTCGATCTGAAATTTTGCACCACGGTAGAGTTATTGAAGCTCTATTATTAAAAAAAAATCGTTTAAATCAGCCAAGAAATAAAAATTTTAGAGAGGTGCCCCGCTTTTAAATGGGTCACTCTGTATATGACATGTGTATGACTTGGTAAAAAGAATTGCTAAATGGACTTTTTTCTGGAAGATGTGCTATCAAATAAACAAAAAACTCATAAAGGTAGGTCGGAAACTGAACATACGTTGATACAAAATATCCAAAACTTAGATATTTAGCTTTGTTTGATGTGAAGCATATGTGCAATTAAAATCAGAAATCAAGTGACGCGTTAGACCCCAGAGCACTTTCAATTATTTTTGTCGATATACAACAGATATTTCCCGAGCTTGCCACACCAGGGAATGACGTATAATCCCAACAGGAGCATCTGTTAATTCATAGGAAAGATTAAACCGTTATAGTACACAAAAAGATAGAGAAAAGTTAAGCTCTAAAAAGTACGGTAATCTCATATCTCTTATAATTATGTTTTGACGCGTAAAGAAGAGTTTTAGGTGCGTGTTAATACAGGTTGTCACATTTTGGAACAAGCGATATAAACTGACACATGTTAAGGCAATGACACGCTGCCGAGTATGTGGAACAACACTCTCGACACGGTCTCAGTGGCAGTGGCTAGTCAGGGCCTTGTAACATGTGCTGCAAGAGAGAGATAAAGACATTGCCGCTAGGCAGTGATTTTACGTTCCCCGACTAAATTCTGTATTCAACTCGCATTTTCGTTTTCTTTGGTATTTTCTATTGGTTAACTATTGAAATCTTTTTACTGCTAGTAGAACAATCGCTTTATAGAGAAACAACTATGAAATTTTATGTCTTCTTCCACTTCTTACATATTTACGAGCCTATTCGCGAAATATATATCAAGAAAACTGGTGTCTCAACGCTTCTTTAACATAATATCGCAGACAAACCCTAACAATATACATATCAATACACACATTTGTCAAAAATAAAAATTCCTAACAACACATTATGTATGTTTACCATTCCAATGATGTGTCTACAAAGTTATTCCTTTAAAAAGTATTTCGTCATTGCTATTGCTAATAACTAATTGTTTCCTTCTAAGAAATATTTTAAATATTGTCTAAACGTTAATAATGATGATAATAATAATAAACACCACCACACCACAGTCCACCCAACAATCGGAGGCATACGGTCGCCCATTTATTCTATATGGATGACCTAATACTTTATGCCCCCGGAGAGTGCGAACTACAAAACTCACTCAGGGTGGTCCAGGAGTACACGCGGACCATTGGCATGGAATTCGGGTTGAACAAGTGTCCAACCGCCTATGTCAAGAGAGGACGATGCGGGGAATTCCTTGAAGATGCGCAACTAACAGACGGAAGCATCCTATGACATCTGGATGTCGGAGACACCTACACGTACCTGGGGTGCAACCATATCCAGGACGTGAAACAAGTTAAGGACACTCTCCGCGGTAAATACAGAGGGGAAGTGGCTGTAATTAATCGCTGGAGCGACTTCCGCGTAGAGTCGGAGGCCACTTCAGTCCTGTCCATTTGGTCTTCCGAACTTTCGGGGAAAAACAAGGTGTCTGCTACTAATATGCTTGCCGTTCCGACTCTGCTCTATCCTTTGGAGTAGTTAAGTGGACAGTAGAGGAGCTGCGTCAATTGAACAGGAATACCCGCAAGAGGATGCATATTCCCAGGAGCATACATCCTAAATAGTCCGTTCCTCGTGTGGACCTCCCACGCCAACAGGGGGCCGAGCACTCATGAATTTGGAATGCATGCATGGTAGAGTAGCGTTGAGTATGGCGTGTAATACATTGAGGAGCTTGGACCCACTTCTACGGTTTGTGAGAGATCATGAAACCGTGGGAGTTGGCTCATTTCTATATAAGGTAACACGAAGGGCCGCAAATGAACTCGGTCTCGTGTTCGACTTCAGGTGAGGAGGCCGGCGAGACGCTGACGTACAGTCAGTAACTGAGCTTCCGTCAAACCGTTTGAGAGCCCAGATTAAAGTTGTTGAGCAGAGAAATCTGCTCAGACAGCATGTCGATAAGCATATGCATAGTGTATTCTATAACAACATAGAGACACTAGGTTTATCGACAAACTGACCTTCGCTTTTCTACGGTCAGTAGAGCTAAAGTCGAAGACTGAGGGATTTATTGTGGCCTGCCAAGATGGTGTTATTAACACTTCAGTCTACCGTAGTCGCGTTATGAGTGTGGAAATTCCTGACACTAGCTGCAAGACTTGTCAGGCGCCGGAGTCGCTCATGCACTTACTATCTGCATGTCTCATTTATGCGATTTCGACCTGCATTCATAGGCATAACGCGGCTTCACGAGTGCTTTATTACCATCTACGGCATTCGTATGAGGTAGACCAAACACCAGTGCTGCCTTATGTCCCCGGAGGCATCGAGTCCGTTGTCGAGAACGAGAAATGCCGAATTTATTGGAACTTCTCATTTCCGACCGTCAGGCTAATTCAAGCCAACAAGCCTGACATATACTCCTCGACCACCAAACCAAAGTGATGTATGTCATCGAGGTACCCTATATATACATTTCTTTGCTAGTAAATAATCATTAAAACCGAAACAAAAATATAATTGGGTGTCGCATATTAAGGAATTAAGCAGTACTCTAAAAACGAGGGAAAAACTTAAACATATATAGAAAATAAAAGAAGCCCAAGGATACTACCTTGTGGAACACCTTTAGTAATGGATTCAAATTCAGAAAAATTATTATTAACACAAACTCTTTGACGACGGTCAAAATGTTAACGCAATGTTACCCAACCCAAAATATTTTAGTTTCTTGTATAATATAGAATGGTTTAACGCATCAAAAGCTTTACTAAAACCGAGTAATATTAAGCGTGTATTGTTACTACCATCATTAGCCCTGTACAGATCGTTAGTAACAATGAGAAAGACCGTACTAGTAGTATGACGAACACAAAGCCGGCCCTGATTTCACAGGAAATGTTGTTATTTTTATTGACAAAATGATTTCAAAGTACTCCAGAATATTTTAGGATTTGTATTTAAATTGTAGGTATGTCCGCTTTTCTAATTTAATTAATCTGTTAACAAAATCACGCATTTCTTTATATTCATTCCACGAGATATCAGTGTTTAGTTTTATATATCGATTATAAACTGCATTTCTTAGTTTAATCACATATTTAATATTTTCTACTCTCACAGTTCTGAAAGGTGCATTAATGTTAAATAAATATGATAAGTTGTTATTCCGAAATTCTAACATTTCATCAATATTATCTATCAAGTAAATATAGTCACAATTTAAAGATAACAGATTCTGCAGAAATTCTTGATAATTAAAGTTAGAAAAATCTTAGAAGGTAAGAAATTTAGGGTGTTGTTTGACTTTCTTAATTTTTAGTTTACATGTGACTAGTGAGTCTGAAATATCATCTATTTTCATAACATTTGACCCAACTACTACATTATTAGTATAATTACATCAATCAAATACATGAAATGTCTTTAACTCGAGTAGGAAGTTCAATTTGTTTAAATAACCCATAATTACTTAAAAATCGAATAACATATGTGTGCTATTGTTATTACTTCCTCATAGTATTTTCAAAAGTAACTTTCAAATGTTTAACCTCTCAAGAAATCTGTTTCAAATCGTACCTTGAAAAGAGACAATCATATTGAATATGGTCTGCAGAATTTGTATCTAATTCGGATGTACTCCAAGGTTATATTTTAGGCCTACTATTTATCAGCATTTTAATTAATAACATTACAGTCGATTTGGGCGACAATTGTCTTTTATATGCCGACACAAAGTTGTACACTGAAATAAATGATATAAATGATTGTGTGACATTACAAACTGCCCTTGATAAAATGAATGATATAAGTTAAACAAAGTGCAGTTAAATGTAAAGAAACTTAACTTAATAACATTTACATTTACTAACAAATATCGACATAGAGAATTTAATTTTTGTTCAGAAAATTCAGTGCTTACAGATCTAGGAACATTTTGCATCCTCGGTAAAACGCTTGATACGAACTATCCTTTACATGTCTAAACACCAATAAAATCTTTAGAACACGTTCAGAAATTCTCAGCACTGTACAAAATACGTGAGAATCATAATAATTTCCAAAACCAGTCTGATATTTTAAAGTCATGTTAAACATGACTTTAAAATATCAGACGAAATAGAAATGTTACTATAGTATCTCGTAGGAGTTACAGAATTAATAAATTATGTCCAATGTGGTGTTCCTCAAGGAACTGTATTGGGTCCAACATGTCTGTTAACTTATACCAATGACATCGATTCTAATTCCTCAATAGTAGTATATTTTCTTTTTACAGATGATATTATAAAAAAATTAGTTCACAAACATGTATGTAATATTAATTAAATGTAGTAATTGCTCTCAAGTAAATGAGGCGTGTTTTATCGGACAATTCTAACAGAGGAAATGTATAACTCATATGCAGTTTCCAAAATTATAATCCTTTCTCCATTTTTGACTTCCGATAGGTTTGTGGTGCTGAAGGGAACATAATTTTCAATGATTAGGGCAAAAGATGTAAATAGTGTATGTATATTGACTATTTATTTGTTTATCACACTTTTTTATATTGATTATGTATATTTCGTTCGATATTTCATGAAATAAACAAATTAAAAAATCGCCTTATATAACTTTACCAACGAAAATTTTTTCCACGGTACAGTGAGATATGAGGTATAATTAGGTTTAAAATAGTTTAAAATCCAGTCATTGACAGTCAGTCAGTCAACATACCACGCCCTTCTTCCCCCTTGTACTTACAGCGTTTCAAACGCGTGTCCAACAATATTAAAGAAACTTGTAGCTTTAACTGTTAATAAGTCTAAAGGAGTCAAATCTGGTGACCGAGGTGGCCACTACATGATAAGACCTCTTCCTTCTATCCAGACACCAGAGAATGTATTATTAGAAAATTGACGGACAGCCATAAAAAAATGTGGGGGGGTGCTATCGAATTTTTTTTTCAGAAAGTCTCTTCTGTTGCAAAATCAATATATTTAAATTTATTTATGGTGGATAGTTTTCATTGATATGCATTGTATATGAGCTACTTCAAAACTGCTTTAATACGTGTCATTTTGAAATATTACAATTTTATACTTTTTTCTTTCTGAACAAATTTATTTCCCTGAAAATGATAGATGCACGTGTGAGCTTAAATTGTTATGGTTTATTTTATTACTTCTGAAATGAAGGTATTTTTATTCCAAAGTATTCCAAAGATTTTGACTGGTTTTTGGGTTTTTCATTTTGATTATTTTGAATGTTGTTGATGTTAGAAACATCTTGTATTGGAAATAAACAACACGGATAAACACACGAAAATCATTCTACAAATCAAAAGATAGCCAACTCACATTTGCATATAATTTTATAAATTATATAATTATATTACAATTAAAAACATTAAATAAACTATAAAAAGACTTACCATATCTTACATAGAGATCGTTTTCTGTAATAAAAATGATAGTTTAGTTCCTCATACAACATATTGAAAATATATTTTTTATTAATTTTTGAAAGAATCCTGAGTTGCCAAATAGTTATTTAGGAAATATTTTGGCTAGGTATGTATGCTAATTTATTTAGTTTTAAAGAAATAATAAAAATAAACACGATTAGACAACTGGATCCCGAAATTCGACCAAATCAAAGAAGAAATGTGAAAATACTGTCAAGTTTTTATTTTTGAATCGTTCTTCAACTTTCTTATTATCATTTCAATTCTACAGAACACTAGGAGGCTTTCTATATACTTAAACTCTAACGTAAAAACCGTTCCCCATCTCAAAGTCTATACTTTTTGGATTTTTGACGTCAAAATCTTTCGAACTCCATACCTCAAATACCCCACTTAAATTTTCCTCATTAATTTGATACCATTACCCATTAATCTTTTAAATTTCCAAAGTATAATATGGGGTATTATGAGGTTTTAACTATGAGGTATATTTTCTTATCTTTTTAATGCATATGTTTCTTTCTTTAAATTTTTAAACATATTCTTTCCTTTTATTTGCATTTTCTACCGCATGTATTATCCGCTTCAAAAAAAAATCACCGAATCTACAAAATAATAGAATTATTGGAAAAAAGCCTCTGCGTCTGTGACGTTTACGTCAAAGGAACAATCAGAGGTTATTTTTAACAAAATAATATAAATCGGAATAAACAGAAACAATGTATTTTGCTGACGTTTCGGATTTAAACTTTCTCAGATTTTGACGAAACTTGGGATTTAGTTTTAAGCGATTTTGAATAACTTTTTCTTATAGCATTTTTCTATAATAAAATGCCTAATATGACTTCTTCACTTTTGATATTACATATCAAGTCAAGGCATGCCTTGTAAATTCGCCAGGAAGTTGTTTATTCTTTTATAATAGATATTAAACGAGATATCTGATGTGGCCCTCGTAAAATAAACAGACGATATACCTATTTGAACAATAAATACCGACAAGAGAGCTTAGTCGGATATAACGCGTTGTGTGACAAATTTGCTTTAGTCAGACTCTGCTGTGTTCTGTGTTCGACCCCCCGGCACCGACACTGGCCATGTAGGTAGGTAATTTATGTTGTCTGCGTCTTTTCAAATGTGTAACCCCCTTCCAGACAGCCCATGATTGACAATAAAAACTTGGATTAGGTACGCTGAAAGTGGACTTAGATCCACTACATGTATTACATTGCATTTTAAACTTCGCGACGCAAAATATTGAGGAAGCATCATTTTTATTTATAGCATTATATCGGTTTCTATTGGCAATATGGCACCGAAAATATCGCATTTGATGCAAAAGAGACCAGGTTGGTTTTCCATTGTGTTGAAGTCGGATACTTTTATATCTGTAAGATTGTACAGTGAACAGGCCAGATGTCTATATAATAATCTATATATGCTGACAACGCAGAATGTAGCGTAAGATGGGCCTCGCGGGATACATAAGCCCCGAACAAATTCAATAATGCATCTATAGTCTCGCTTCCAACGTCTTCCAGAAAGTAGGAAACTGTCGATATCAAATGGATATTCGTTCAACAAGACCTGACCGGATGTTCATATGATGTTCCCATATCCTGCTACAGCGAGAATAGTGAACACATCCTTATAAATCATATAAATCGATGGGGATCTGTGTGGTGTGCCCATATTCTTCCCTACTCGCGTATAACTATTTCTTAACTGAACGTAAACTGTATGAGCCAATCGTTCTTGTACGTGAAATGCTGGTGGTAACAACTTAAAATTATATAAGGCCTATCTGCATACTACAGAATATATGTGTTAGCCACATTCATTATTTTTGCTTGGGAATTTGTAGAAATAGTAAGAGTACATTCAATAAATCAATAGCTAATGACAATGTAAAAGAAGTACTATAGCTAATAAAAGAATCAACAAATGAAAACATAAAACAACAATAAACCAAATTCAAACAGAAAATAAAGATTCACAGAACCCAAGGAGATTGCTTGCGAATTTAATACTTATTAAAAGCTTTTATTCAACATGCAATGTTTGTCAGTTTGTTTAGGTCAAATCTTGCAATCAAAATTTCGATTAGTTCTAATTAATCTAGAGCTTTGAAATTTTGCACATGTGTATAAGTCCGGTGACAATACACTTTAACATTTTCATATAAGAAAAAAAATTATAGTTTAATAAAACTGAAAAAACACGCTTTACCAGCAAACCGAACTAGAAAGTAAAAAATAAATAATTATTTTATTGTAAAAAGCGTGGGGTTTATAACAATTGATATCAAGCACCCCACGCTTTTTACAATAAAATAAGAATCTTAATATTTAAACATTATTTTTTATTTTTCAGTTCGGTTTGCTATTAATTAGTTTTTTTTTTAGTTTTTTTAAACGATGATTTTTTTTAGTCACCCTCATGCCATTCATCCCTCGCCGCGTTTCTCACCAATAATAAAATATATATTAATGACAACGGCTCCTCCGAAAAAAATCTCGACAATAAATTAGTCATTTTTTTATTTTATTTTATCTTGATGATTCTGGTGAGAAAATTAGGACAAAGTTGTCAAATTATTGTAATGTCATCGGTCCTTGATAAGTGTACAAAGTTTCAGTTTAATCTGACATTTTGAAGTAGATGAGAATCACGTTAAAAGATTCCTTTACAACCAAATAAACAAACATACAGGTGAAGCTAATAAAAGCATGTTCAAAATAAAAATCGATATCTGGGGGTTTTTGGGGTCGCGGATTACGAATTTCTAGTAAAAAATTTAGTTCAAGATGGCGACTTCAAGATGACGGACGACTTTATCGTTTATGATACTATTCGACTCAAAATCGATATCTGGGGGTTTTCGAGATTGCCAATTACGAGTTCTTGGTCAAAATTCAAAATGGCCGCGCCAATATGGCTGACGACTTTTGTTATTTAGATCAAAATCGATATCTGGGGGTTTTTGGGGTCGCGGATTACGAATTTATAGTCAAAAATTAAGTTCAAGATGGCGGAAGATTTGACCGTTTATGATCCGATTCGTCTCAAAATCGATATCTAGGGATAACGGCATATCAAAAGAGTAAAAAGTAAAATATAAAATTAGATAAAAAATATTTTTTTAAAAAAGCATTTATTTAAAAAATGCTCTAAAAAGTAGAAAATAAACTTTGAAGTAAATCAAACACATCATTTTGTTACATTACATCATTTTTTTACGATATAAAAGCTTGTAGCAAGCAATCTCCTTTACACAGGAAAATCTCGCGACAAGCTTTTATATCATAAAAAAAATTATATAATGTAACAAAACAAAGTGATAGATTCGATTTACTTCAAAGTTTATTTTCAACTTTTCAGAGCATTTTTTAAATAAAAGCTTTTTAAAAAAATATTTTTTTCTGAAACCGAACACAAAATGGCTCAAGATATAATAGAAATTAATTAGAATGAAATTTTGACGAAATACAAAAGCAATAATATGAAACTAAATATTTTTGTATGCAGTCTCATAAAATTAAATCATAAATCGTATAAATAGTCTCAAAAACAATAGTTCACCGGACTTTGATGCTATTCAGGTAAAAATAATCAAAGAACCTCTGATTTATATATTAAAACTATTGCAATACATTATAAATTTGATATTTCAACAAAATTATTTTCCACAAGCATTGAAAAAACTATTATAAAGCCATTATTTAAACAAGACGATGCAAATATATCTCAAACTACTGCATCATATCTCTTATGAGTAATATTGCAAAAATTATAGAAAAATTCATTAAGAAGCGACTTTTTGTTGTTCATTTGTTGAATGTGATCTGTCTTTTTAAATTTTGATTTATGACAATTCCGAGAGATCTATCTGAGATACATTTCTGTCATATATGCTTAAACAAAAATTTAGTCTTATCTAGAATGACAACATTTTCCCAGTAGTCATCCACAACCAGAAGAACGTGTCATCTGCATATGCTACTACTTTTCCGTTAATTGAAAGTTGAAGTAATTCATTGATGTAAATATTAAAAAGAATTGGCCCTAGAACCGTTCCTTGAGGAATGCCATATTTTATTATTTTACTTCCACATCCAGTGGAAGTATAGTAACAAGTACAGTAGTAGTATAGTAACGCATGATACTGACTTGAAATTTGGCACACTTATGTATTATAACAAGATCTGGAACTAGATTATTTTGATCCAATTCTATTGAAGGGTTCGGGGGTAAATAGGCAAAGCAAGCAGGTAAGAGTCCATAAAATTGCAATTTAGGGTATGTACGAAAAGCCAGTCTCAAATTTTTTTTTGGCATCACCACCAAATTGAGATTTGGTATGTATAACAGAACCAAGGGCCTCTTAAGGTGTTTTTGAAGTCGCTGAACACGAATCCGAAGTCCAAATTTAAAAATTTAAAGTGGCAGATCTAATATGGCCGACTTTTAAGGTTATATTGACATTTTTGTTAAAGATAAACCTCAAAATTGAAGAAAATCTATACTCGAGGTTTTTTGAGGTCGCTGAACACATATATATTTTTTAAATAAATATACTTATATTTAATAATAAAGTAAGTAAAGAGAATTTGTTTATTTAATTTAATTTAAGACTTAAATAATGCCAAATTTACATTTACTTAAAATAATATTAAATACCTTATATTTCATTTTTTCTCATCAAAAATTGTAAACTTTAACATCAAAAATCGCTATGCACATATTTTTGTTCAATTTTAGTGATTTGTCTTTGACAAGAATGGAAATCTAACCTTAAAAGTCGGTCATATTGGATCCGCCATTTTGAATTTTTAAATATGAACCTCGGATTCGTGTTCAGCGACCTCGAAAACCCCCATGTATATATTTTTGTTCAATTTTGAGGTTTATCTTTGACAAAAATGTCAATCTTACTTTAAAGACGGCCATATTGGATCCGCCATTTTGAATTTTTAAATTTGGACCTCAGATTCGTGTTCAGCGACCTCGAAAACCCCCGAGTATAGATTGTTGTTCAATGTTGAAGTTTATCTTTAACAAAAATGTCAATCTAACCTTAAAAGTCGGCTATATTCGATCCGCCATTTAGAATTTTTAAATTTGGACCTCGGATTCGTGTTCAGCGACCTCAAAAAACTCCGTGTATAGATTTTGGGTCCATTTCGTGGGATATTTTCCGAGATTTTTAATTTGTTATTTAATGGTACATTAATTGTTCATTAACATTAGCCATTTGTTAAATAAATAATGGATAAAAACATTTGCACACCCTTAGACCATATAACACTTCAATAACGCTTTCCAAAAAAAAAATAGGCCATTTGGTTCTACTTCAAAAAGCAGGTATTTCTACACTAAATCATGCTAATTTGACATGATTATAAGTAAAATGTCACACGACACCGTATCGAAGGCCTTGGCCAAATCAAGAAATATTGCGATTTGTTTTTTATTATTATTTACAGAATTATATATAGTTTCTACAACCTCATACATACCATCCTCAGTACTCACACCTCCCTTAAAGCCATATTGATTTGGAGAAAGGATTTTATTATAATTTAATGTTCTGCTAAAGTCGAGGCAAGAATTCAAGCGATGCACGTCACGAGTGATCTCATTAAAGAACTTTTAATACTAACATAATTTTTAATCATTAATTACGTTAAAAAGAATAATTCTTGACACCCAGTTATTAAGCTATTTTCAGAAGTAGGTACAGTTTAATGGGTCTTCTTGATTCTTAGCAGTATTGTCTTATTTAGAATCGATCTGTGACGTGCATCGCTTGAATTCTTGCCTCGACCATACTCTATTTTTTATACATTTCTCTAAAACTTTTACTATATTGTTGATTACCAAGATGGGTCTGTAGTTACTTACTACCCTACTGTCCTATCACCTGTTTTGTATACAGGTGTCACAGTTGATATTTTTAGCATGTTTAAAGAAACTTTTTCAAAATATAAGTTAAATATGTAACATAGGGCCCATAGGGGTTTAGCAACGATTGAATCCAAAAACTTCAATATCTTTGAGGATATATTATCCTCACCCGAGGAAGATTTATTTTTTAAACTGTTTATATTTTTTATAATTTTGTCTTCAGTGATAGGTTTGAGGAACATGTTACTGCAACTTCTGTTTCTTTTCTTTAATAATTTATTAACTTGAATTTTCTTTGACATATTTTCTCCAATATTTATAAAGAAGTTATTAAAATTTTCACTATTTCCTTATCATTTAGTATTTCGACATTGTTTTGATTTATAATAATTTTTTTGCTGGATCTTTGCTCGTTAAGGCTTTCATTTACTATTTCCCCGTCTTTTTTTATATTATTTCTATTTTCTAAGATTGATATTTGTTAGATTTCTATATTCTTTATACCTATTTATTTATTAGGGTAGGATTGTTTTTATTTTTATTTGCAAACAGACCAGGCAGAGAAAAGAGAGGTATATCAATTAGTGTTTCTCAAATCGAACAGTAAATGATTTATTAGCTTAGCTGTAGTTGTAACACAAATGAATACGTTTTCGGTGGCAAAACAATAGTAAATCATTAATATTCGAGCTAGTTTATGGAACAGAGATGAGTAGCTATGAATGTAAAATAAAACAATAAATAGAGGAAAATTAATAGATACATGTTTGTATTAAATGGCAGTTCAGTGGAGGTAGCATCTTACATTTCATGAAAGCACAATCAAGAAATTATTCATAGTAGGAGAAGGATAACACATAACAGACATAACTATAGCTTGTAAGAGTGTGTTAGCATTTAGATAAGCGAGATGGGGCGATACTAAAGTGGATAATCTCATGATCCCGTTATCTACAGATATAATTATTCTAACAGGGTGTCTTGCTTAAAACAGCTTGCTCGATCGGTGCGGCTGCTCCCACCCCTTCAGTGTTCCTCGTTGCTAGGTTACCGCCTCCGGCAACCACAGAAACACTGCTACAATGGTGATCCTTGTAGAACACGACACGCACAACACTTCCCCGATACGGAAGATGGATTGAGATGATAACAGTCTCCCTTGCTCTCGCAACACTTCTATCTCGGCCCGACTACGCTCTAATTTACATTTCTAACTCTTTTAATGGTTGACCATCATCAATTACATTGTAATGCCGAATGTCTGGTAATGTCAATGACGACGTTAGGAGATAACATTTTTACAAACTCACCGCACGACCGTACGTGATACATGATGCGTGGTTTCTAGCCTAGTAATACCCAGTCGAATTAGCATTTTGACAAAAAAAAATGTTTCTAGGTATAAGCCGAATTCAGGATGTTCAGAATGATGGCAGGAATGTAGGATTTCTTAGGCTTCAATTTTTTTTGCAAGGCAAAATTTATTGAACAATTCAGGTGTGAGTAAATGATTTTTTCTAGTTTTAGAAAAAACTATTGATTTTAGAAAAAAAAGTTCTGCGCATTGAAGAAATCTACAAAATGATACCTATTTCATGAAAATAGGTTTGTTTATGAGTCATTGCAAAAAACATGCTAAAATTGCTGTTTTTTTCAATAGTTAATAAACAATAGAAAAACATGTTTCATATTATTATATTATTTCACAGGTATAGGTAAAAATCTAGCTCAAGTAATAACGTACCTAAAAAACTATAAAGAAAAGAAAACGCGAATAAAAAACTCCATGTATTGTGCATTTGTAATAGAAAATAAATAATTAGAAAAATATAATATCATTAGTGACTCACAGTTTGGATTCAGGGAGGGCAGGTCCACACATGATGCAATAGGGCACATAGTGTCAAATATCTATAAAAATATCGATGACGATATACCATCGCTTTGTATATTTGTGGATATCGCCAAGGATTTTGATACCGTGAGTCATCTAAAATTAATAGACTGTCTAGAAGACTCTGGATTCCGGGGAAATATTTTGAACTTAATGAACTTATCTGAGCGACAGGGAACAAGTCGATTTAATAAACGAA
The DNA here is from genome assembly GCA_963675555.1 of Leptura quadrifasciata. Lineage (NCBI taxonomy): Eukaryota > Metazoa > Arthropoda > Insecta > Coleoptera > Cerambycidae > Leptura > Leptura quadrifasciata. The sequence goes on along the minus strand of OY776682.1, from coordinate 4,026,951 downwards.
TGTGACAAAAAAAATAGTGGAATATGGTGTCCCACAAGACACAGTACTGGGACCCATATTATTTAACATATATTTTAATAACCTATTTAACCAAGACTCCACGAGCAAGGTTTTTTTTGTCTTTGCATTAGATCGAAGCCATTCAGCCAGCCACGTACTTATTTAAAAAAGGAAAAACCTACTCCAACCTATCCACATACCAGAAAAAAAAAATGTAATAATCAACTAAACAAAGGTATAACAAGGGTCACAAACTTCTCGTCCAGGGGCCCTTCAGGACATTTTATTCAGCACACACGAAACTAGACCACGGATAGAAGGGTATAATAACACACAGGTATAAAACAAAGGAAACAAAGCTAGCCTATAACTTAATTATTATATTATTGTACAGATTATCAGTGGCTACTACGTAATTTTTACATCCAAAAAATATGTGATCAAGATCACCAGAGACATTGCAGTATTCACAGATATCTGAGTTAACAATTTTAATTTTAAACAAATGTGCAGGATAACATGCATGACCAAATTTCAACGAGCAAGGTTACTTTTGCAGATGTTTCTATGTTTATTCACATATTACTATATAGGAGTATGTATTAATTATCTTTCAATCACGTAATGTAATGATGAAATCTTCTGTAATTTTGTATTTGTATTTGTGTGCCCTTGTAGCATAGAAAAGGCACGCGAAATTTTGCATATGTGTATAAGTCCGGTGACAATACACTTTAACATTTTCATACAAGAAAAAACAAGATGGCGGCTTCAAGATGGAGGACGATTTTACCATTTATGATCCGATTCGATTCAAAATCGATATATGGGAGTTTTCGAGATCGCCAATTAGGAATACTTGTTCAAAATTTAGAAATTCAAAATGGCAGCGCCAATATGGCGGACGCCTTTTGTCATTTATGGTCCAAATCGATCAAAATCGATATCTGGGGGTTCTCGGGTTCGCCGATTACGAATTTCTTCAAAAATTGAGTTCAAGATGGCGGACGACTTTACCGTTTAAGATCCGATTCAACTCAAAATAGATATCTGGGGGTTTTCTAGGTCGAGGATTGTGAATTTTTAGTAAAAATTCAGAAATTTGAAATGGCGGCGCCAATATGACTGATGACTTTTGTCATTTAGATCCAAATCGATCAAAATCGATGTCTGGAGATTTTCGGGGTCGCGGATTATGAATTTATAGTCAAAAATTTAGTTCAATATGGCGGGCGACTTTACCGTTTATGATCCGATTCGTCTTAAAATCGATATCTGGGAATTACAGCATATCAAAAGGCTAAAATGTAAAAAATAAAATTATAAAAATACATATTTTAAAAAAGCTTTTATTTAAGTGCTCTAAAAAGTAGGAAATAAACTTAAGTAAATCAAACCCATCATTTTGTTACATTATATAATTTTTTTTATGATATAAAAATCAGTCTCCTTTACACAGGAAAATCTCGCGAAGTAATAGTAAATTTATGTGTTTGTATATATTATGCAAGCAGCATTTGTTATAAGTGTTCACGCCAAGTAAATTAATTGCCAATAATTTTAACGAAATGCCAACCGACTGGAAAAAATAATCTTTCGTAATTAATGGCCTATTTCCATTATATTAAGAATCTGTGATTAGTGTAACTTTTTATTTGCATTGTTGAAATGTTTTATAAATCATTTAAAAAATAAATTTTTGTTTATACCTCTTTTACTTCCACGTCCAGTGGAAGTATAGTAACGCATTTTTTTTGTTGAAATAAGCGTAAAATGTCATGAAGCGTCGAGATTTTAAATTTGAGCGAAAAAAATTTCCTGTCTGTCTGTCGGTCTGCCTGTCTGTATATGCTCACTTTTGGAAACGGCCTCTTCTTATTTTAAAGGCCTCGCATAATTAGTAGTACACATGATCTGAGTATGACTGATGGTCGAGAGGTGAGCGCACTTACCTCTCATCCAAAAGTTCCGAGTTCGATCCCCGGTCGTGGCAGCGGAAAATACTGTGAGAGGGATTTTTCCACTATACACGGATATTGGGTGTGTGTCCCTTGTCTCCCCCCCTCCCACACAAGGCTCTTCTAGAGCCTTCCAGGATAAAGGGGGTCGTAATTACCTGTGGTGTAATTACCTGTGGTGATATTTATCATCAAAATATCCGAAATCGACATTTTACTTCCACGTCCAGTGGAAGTATAGTGACGCAAAAAAAATATTTTATCTTGTTGTTGAAATATGCTTAAAATGTCATGAAACGTCGAGATTTTAAATTTGAGAGAAAAATATTCTGTCTGTCTGTCGGTCTGTAACTTTTTTTGTGCGCACGTTTACTTTGGAACCGTTTGTTATATTGATTTGAAATTTGGTACACTTATGTATTATAAATAGATCTGGAACTAGATTATATTTTAATCTAATTCCGTTGAAGGGTTCGGGAATAAAAGGGAGTAAATAAGGGTATATAGGCAAAGCAAGTAAGCTCCATAAAATTGCAATTTAGGGCATGTACGAAAAGTCAAGATCTCAAGTTTTTTGGCATCGGCCACCCCTCATTATCACCCCCAATACCACCCCACCACTATTATGAAAGGGAGTAAAAAAATTAAAATGTGATTTAGTGTGTATACAAGGACGAAATGTCCCGAAATTTTTTTTTTGCGTTAGCCACCCCCATTGCCACCCCACCCTATTATTAAAGGGAGTAAAAAATTTAATTGGGATTTAGTATGTGTACGAGAACCAAGGACTTTTAAAATTTATTTTGACATTAGCCACCACCCCCTCTACCACCCCCACCCTATTATTAAAGGGACTAAAATATTACATTGGGATTTAGTGTGTATAAGACTTGGATACAAAATCTGGATGTGGAAGTAGCGATTCCTTGGGCTCTTGGGCAGCGGTTTTACTTTTCAGATACTGTCTGACACTACTGTACAAAACTCAGAAATTCCATTTATTAAAAATATGCTAGGCATAATTTTATACTTATTCATCTTTTTAAATATTTGAGGAAGTTATGTATCTATCATAAAACACAACTTTGATTCAATAAACTATTTTGTTTAATGTTTTAAATACTTACATGGCTAATGTCAAAACTTTGTTGTTCACTACTCAATTTGTCAATTCAGAAATTTGCAGCGCCATCTATTGATCGGTGATTTTTGCCTATTGACAAAGTTTTAATTTCTCTGCGGTTTCATTAAGAACAACGGAATGCAAAAAAAAATACTGAAATCGTTATAATCTCTTCGACATAATAAATAAATAAATAAAAACGAGCTCGATCTGAAATAAACTCTGGTCTTGACATAAATGAAAACAAAACATTTTGCTTATTAAACTAATATTATCGACGAACTTTAAAACAAAGTTATTTAATATAGTATAGTTTGTATATAAATTAAACGTGCGTCAATGAAGGATTTGTTATTATTTTACTACATAATACCACACCCTATCAGAAGTTTATATATTAAACCCTCGTCCAAATTGTGTATCCAATTTGCGTATCTTTTAATTGAAACCATAAAACGGTCCCTTTATGTTTTCCGCTGCTTCCTAATTTCAGCTTTACGTTTTCAATCTACGATCAATAAATCACGTAATAAAAATAATAAAATTTATGTTTACAGTCTCTCAGTCAGCGGATGGTGGAGCAAGGGTAATATGAAAATATGGCTATATTTATGAATTTTTGTTGCTTTTATTTGCTTAATGAAGGATTATCCAAGAATCTTGACTCTTTCATTTGTTTACAGTTACTTGTGAAATCCAGCATCGCATTCTCCCACATCTTATCATTTTTAGACTGCACAGACGAAAATATAGAACGCTTAATAATTCAGGTATCACCACACGCAACCGGTAAGAAAACGCCCCTAAAAACGTTTGGCTTGGTTAGGAACAGATAAGGAAGGGCTTTGTTGAGACCGTACGCTTAACAGACAACCACGACAAATGGCCTCACGCTACTAGACGTGCCATGCGACAGTTTCAAGCCAAGTAAAAATGTCGTGTGTCAGTGCCGCATACCTTGTCGCCGATCTTTATACTTTTCTCTGATTTTTCTACTTCTGAATGATAAACTTTCAAGTGTTTCTTCTCATCTGTAGGTACATTGATCCAGGCAGAGATTCCAAGACGAATTATTCACATTTATTCAAATATCGATGTAGGTCAGTTTTTTAAACAAGAAGGAATAGGTTGTTTGTTTGGATCGTGCCCCATTAACAGTTTTTTTAATGACAATAAACTAATTACAGCCGTGTGTAAGGAAATGGAACATTTATCCGCGTAAAGAAAATTGTGAACCAATGAATAAATCACTACCTACTCACCGACCGGAAGTACCTACACTCTGTTTGGAAATGTGGATACTAATAAAGCTCATTATAGATGCACATCCTCTGAAAACATAATCAAGGTGCTTGTAAGTAACTTTAAACATTCCCTTGCGCTTTATATTGATAATCTGTACTTTTAGAGACATTTAATTGAAAGTACCTGTACTATGACAGTTCATGGGAAAATTCTACCTGCTTGGGTCATACAAACTTAACACCTGACAAATTGTCCTCGTCCAAAATTATTAAGTCAGTGTTTAATTTATAACGTTTGTCTAATTTCGGTATATCAAATGTTATACTTAATATAGGATGGAACCCATCTTCACTAACAAATGTGTTTAGCCTGTCTCTTCTAATTACACTAAAATTGTTTGTAAATAATTCACTGTCAAGTATATCATTCTACAGCCAAGTTTCACACATTAAAATAATATCGGCATCATAGGAAAAATATTAACCATTGGTGTGACACTAACACTGGCGTAGTTATCACAAACACCAAAACACTTGAGCACTCGCGTAAGTAGATACAGAATGTGCTACTGTTTTACTAACCAACTAGGATTTACACGGACCCATTGTCCCAGGAACTCCAAACCATGATCCTCGGCTTATTGACCATCCATCCTTATGCCGTCAAATGCATCCAGCTGTCTATTATTTGTTCCATTCCTAATTAATCTTAAGGTATTAGTATCTATTCTAGGATTGTTATCAAAGGCATGTTGGACAACACTAGATTTTTCTTTCTGTCGTATTTGAGATGGGCTATATGGTACTTGAATTTAGCTACAATTAAACGTTTCGTTTGTCCAACATACTTCAAACTGCAATCTTTTCAACTGATTTCGTAAATCCCGGACCTTTCGTTTAACTCAATTTTATCCTTTGGGTTGCCTAAAAGGATTGATGTATCAACTATCTATCATATCTAAGCTTTTAAAAATCTTACTTAAACCACGGGTAAATCGGGGTTCGTATGGAATTGATACAAATTTGGCATTCTTCTGTTCGGTTTGAAAGGTCGAGGAGTTTCGAAGGATTATTTAAGAACTAAAGGATTACTACATGCTATAATTGTCAGGTTTTTCGATTCTATAATAAAATAAGACCTTTATAAGCATTTCTTTATTTTCATTTAAAAAACATAGATAGCTTAGAAAAAAAAGAGTATCCAAGTAATATCATTATAGTAGAGTGGTGAAACGTAAATGAAACCTCTTAGACGTAAATGAAAACCTCTTAGATGGTCAATACTACTGTCCATAGGACATCATACATATGTCACTGTGATGTATAGCGACTAGTAAAGCAAGTGCCAACAACGGCGACCTCTAGTCCTAGTGGACTAAGCTCCATTTGCTAAATAGGATTTCCAGGAAACAACTTTGGGGTTCCCCAAGGCAGTGTTCTTGGCTCTTTGTTATTCTTTACATCGATAACCTTGGGAATTTGCTGCAGAAGTGCAAAATTCATCTTTCTGCTTATGACACTCTCATTTATTAGCTGCGAGTTTTACTGTCTTTCAGCAATCAAATTTATTTTCTTTCAGAATCCACAGGGATCAAACCTTGCGATAAATATAATTTGAGAGGATAATATTTATGATTTTTAATACTTTCTTAACTAAGTTTACTTTTCCTACATTTTTGCTGAAGATATTGTGTTGAAATATTGGGATGTACTTAAAAATAAGCCAGAATATTAGTTACGTTATCCTCTATTTGGATGGGCTTTCCACGAGGAATTTGCTATTTTCCACTAAGAAAAAAGCCATGTCTTAATTTTACTTCCACGTCCAGTGGAAGTATAGTAAAAATATATATTTTTTTGTTGAAATAGGCTTAAAATGTCATGAAACGTCGAGATTTTAAATTTGAGCGAACAAAATTTCCTGTCGGTTTGTCTGTCTTTAACTTATTTTGTGCGCACGTTTACTCTGGAACCGTTTGTGATATTGATATTTGGTACACTTATGTGTTATAACGAGATCTATAACTAGATTATATTTTGATCTAATTCCGTTGAATGATTCGGGGGTAAATAAGCAAAGTAAGCAGGTAAGAGTCCATAGATTGCAATTTAGGGCATGCCCGAAAAGTCAAGGTCTCAAAATTTTATTTAGCATCAGCCCATCAGCTACCCCTCCCCCCCGCACTATCACCCCCAATACCACCTCCACGCTATTATGAAAGGGAGTAAAAAAATTAAAATTGATGTAGTGTGTATACAAGAACGAAAAAAATTTTTTGGCTATAGATACCCCTCTACCACCCCCATTGCCATCCCCACCCTATTATTAAAGGGAGTAAAAATTAAATTGGGATTTAGTGTGTGTACACGAACCAAGGGCACCTAAAAAAAATTTGGCATTAGCCACCCCCTCTACCACCTCCACTCCATTGTTTAAGGGAATAAAAAATTAAATTGGGATTTAGTGTGTATACGAGAACCAAGGGTTCTAAAATTTGTACCATTACACAGTTACACGATATATAACATATGTAATATGTTTAGGTTAGATTTAAAATTATTAAACGGTTATAAAGAAACGAGAGAAATAATGAAGTTAGCCTGCTCTGCAACCACCTAGACATAACTTGTCTGTTTATTACAGTGACTGAAATCACATTTTTTTAGATTAGAAATACATAATTTGTTTTTGTTAAACTTAACTAAACTAGAAGTAACAAAACTATTATTATCATTATTATTTACATCAGAAGAATTGTACAAATTTTGAAGTGTTATTTTGTATATAGTTTTTCAATTCTTTTCTATACTTATTTCAAATGTGCTTTTAGAGGGCGGAATATTAAACATAATATTTTTAGTCGCAAACTCCTCTATAAATCCTTATTTTACTATAAGAAAAGTAACCAGACTGCAACCAAAGTTACAAATCTGGCGCGTTAAGTGTAATAATTGCATATTACCATCAAAACGCTAATGCTTCGATTGCAACAAACACCAGCCGAAAGACTGATCCTACTTAAAGGAGCTCCCTTGCCAGTCGTCACACACCACTTGCAGACTGCAGTTTCGAGCTGTTGGCTCTCGTCAGTGCAAGGTAGGTATGCGACGACCGACATGAGAATCCTTTGACTATAGTACATACCACAGGTAATGACGACCCCCTTTATCCCATAAGGCTCTAGAAGCGCCTTGTGTGGGAGGGGGCTACACATTTAGAGACAAGGGACACACACCCAATATCCGTGTATAGTGGAAAAATCCCTCTCGCAGTATTTTCCACTGCGACGACCGGGGATCGAACCCGGAACTTTTGGGTGAGAGGCAAGTGCGCTCACCTCTCGACCATCAGTCATACATTGCTTGCATGAATTCTCTCTTAGTCCTTGATTTTCCGGTTGATCATCAACTGAGATGAAAAACGATAGGAATTTACTTTTTTCTATATTTAAACTTAGTAAATTATAGTTTAACCAAATATGTATTTTAGATAGACCATCCTTTGCCATCTTGTAGATAGATTCCCATGAGTCATCAATAAAAATCAGTCCTGTATCATCAGCGTATGATATTAAATGACCTCCTAAGTTTACGATATTATTTATATATACAAGGAACAGTATTGGGCCCAACACTGTTCCTTGCAGCACACCCGTGGTTATTGATACTGTCTCATTTAAATAGTCGCCTATCTTAACGTGCTGAATTCTATCTGAAAGATAATTTTTTATGATACTTAAGGTGGACCCTCTTACATCAATATTAAAAAGTCGTTTAGGGGGTTGAATTAAACGAAGAAATTTGTACGTTGCAGGATGTCGTTTCAGAATCCAAAATTTAATTTAGTATAATGTCCGATATCACATTCTGTATGTAAAAATTGGGTTGGATTTTACAAATATCCCTGTATACGCTCTCCGTGTTTCTTCTCGCTATAGTTGTCAGAATATATCCTTGCCTGTTCCTCCTAATGAATTTAACATCTTAAACTTGGATAGAGAATGAGAGATAAGCGAATAACAAAATAATTTGTAAACAAAGTGGGGCAAAACAATAACTTCTGTATATAAATTTAATTAAGACAACTTTGTATCTTATGCCCGTAATAAACAGTTATCTAGTATTCCTCGTATTAAAGCTACATGCGAGACATGATGACCTTTGTGTTATAACATCTAACTTCTCTAATTGAAGACCCCCGGTACTGAATTACTTGTTCATCGCTGCTACATTTAACGGTCTGTCATGTTACTTCGCCGCCATTCAACCAACTTTTACTGCCTTTAGCAGCCGTGTTGTCCACCGCCAAATTTACTTCCACTACTTAGGGGCATGTTGCTTCTAACGTATGTGTATACGTCTCACTAATTGGTCACATATTTCCCTAACATCTCTCTACTTAATAATAGGCTGATTTATTCCCATATTTTGCTACCCTTTCATAGACACATAAGCACAGTAGGTATACAAGGTTTATACAAATTTCTACGACGTTTTTCTAAAATAATGAAGCATTTAAAGAAAATAAATCTCTCTCGCTAAATATCTATTGTAGAAGAAGAATATTTTAGAAACAATTATCCTATTTTTATGAGCTATATTTCACTAAAAAAAAATTGAAATCCATAGCCTGTGAGATATATTACAAAAACTTGAAAAATAGGAGAACCACAAACGGTTATAGCTTCCTTATTTGAGGAGATACGAAAAAAGTTAAAGGGATGAAAGTTGACGGCAAAGACAATAAGAAAAACTTCGAAAAACGCACTTGGCTTTGACATACGCTCTTGTGCAAAAATGAAAAGGACAAGTCTCAAAGTAGGCCATGGTACCATTAATTCCGTTTATTTTTTCTCTTTCCAACGATATAAAAAGTCACAAAAATTTTAATTGATAGTGTTAATATTTAATATTTTACGAGAACCACAATTTATATAATTGAATCGTAAAAATCAGCTATACCATGTTTAGTGGAAAACAACAATGTATACAGTTACTGAAACTTTTAATATTACGAAATCAACATTTTTCGATATCGAGGGATATACGACTGTTTACAATAACATAAATAAAAACGATGGAGTAGTAATCTGTATTAGAGAAAATATCGATTTCAATTGGGAGAAGTATTATTTAGGTAATAACTGTGTAGTAAAATTCAAAATGAATATTTATAGCAAAACTATTTCAATCACAGCAATCTATAGACCACCAGCAACATGCCCCAAAGAATTTATTACAAACTTAAATAACAATTTAAATAATGTCACAGAAGAAAAAAATGATCATAATATTGTGATAGGCGATTTAAACATAAAATGATCCTGTAACAAAGGAGTATCTTAATACTATGGCACAACATGGCTTTATATCAACGATAAAAGTATATACCCGGACACAGGAAGGCTCAAAAAGTTGCATAGACCATTTGTTTGTTAACCAAATAAATGAGAATTATGAAGAAATTTCTCCTGTGGTTTATAAATCCTCAATTACGGATCATTTCTCAATACTATTGGCACTCGAATTACATAGTGAAATAGAAAACAATCACCAACCCACAGAATGGTGGACTGTAAAATATACGGATTATGAGAAACTGAAATTCAAATTAAGAGAATATGATTGGGAAGATTTATACAATACACCAGATGTAAATAAAGCAACCGAAATTATCATAAATAGAATAAAAAAAGAAATAGACCAATGCACAATCATTTTAAAAAGAATAGAACAGAAATTAAGAGGAAGTGTTGGATAACTGAAGGATTGGTATAATCAATATGCAAGAAAGATAAACTTTTTAAAGAACTACAAAGAGACCTAGAAAACACCGAGTTAGCAACAGAATATCGAAACAAACTAAACGACCTAATCCAAATAACTAAAGCCAGTTACTATAAAAAGAGACAGAAGGAAGCAAAGATAACTGCAAACTGGAAAACAATTAAGGAAATTGAAGGCAGCAAATCAACAAACAAAATTTAAAAAATTATAGATACAGAAGAATAGATACAGGTAACACAATAAGAGGAAATATGCGAAGCTTTTAACAAATTCTTTATAAATATCGGTAAAGCAAAATCGAGTTAGTAAGAGGTTATAACAGGAATACTGTGAACATCAATCCGTATTCAATTTTTTTACCGCAAACTAATGAAGAGGAAATCAGAAAAACCATTCCAAACAGTTTAAAAGACCATAAAGCCCCTGGCGTCGACCAACTCAAATCAGAGACCTTCAAAAAAATTGCAGAAACTATAAGTCAACTTTTATGTTATTTAATCAACAGGCAGGTCAACGCAGGATGCGATTGCATGCTTAATAAAGGAAATTTATCAGTCAGTCGGAGCAAGCAAGCCTACACTCGCTGTTTCCTTAGATCTCTCTAAAGCCTTTGACACTGTTTGTCATTCTCAACTCATAGAGTGCTTAGAAAATGTAGGATTTAGGAGTACCCTATTAACACTAGAAAACAATTCGTTCAAATAAATACAGCTCAAAGTAAAGAATCAGTTATTCAATACAGTGTTCCACAAGGAACCCTGTTTGGGCCGGCCAATCCTATTAACCCTATATGTAAATGAACTATTCTGTCTAAATTCCAGTGGAAAAATCGTTAGTTTTGCAGACGATAAGGCTCTATTTTACACAGCTAATTCTTAGGCAGAGTTAAAAACTAAAGCAGAAATAGACTTAGGAAACATAAAAAACTTTTTCGACAAAAAGCTTTTAACGATACATTTTTCAAAAACGAAATTGTTGCTATTTTCTTCGTATACAAATACCCTACCGACTTTTAACTGTCTACAGATTACGCAAGATCCAAACAAATTGGAAATAGAAAAAGCCACTGCAATTAAATATCTAGGAATTCACTTGGACTCAAATTTACATTGGGATACTCATATAGCTAGCGTAGTAAATAATTTAAGAGATCTGCTATATAAATTTAAATTCATGAAAACTTTTCTCGATATATCTTTAAAAACAATATACTACAGATTAATAGAATCCAGACTAAGATAGGGGTTAAACATTAAACAACTGCTAGTATTACAGAAAAAGTTTCTTGAAATAATTCTCGATAGGGAAAACACTTACCCCTCCAACGATCTCTTCCGTGAGGTACATATTTTAGGCTTGCTACAATTATACTTTTTAATTGTGGCTATAAGGGAATATAATTATCGCAGTGAGTTAGAGCCTGTTGATCATATCTATGAAACAAGATATAAGCAATATGCAGTTAAAACGAAAGTAACGACAAAAAGTATTGGACAAAGATGTTATACATATCTGGCTCCTAGAGTCTTTTTTCTACTCCCTTATGTAAATTTGCTGTTTTCTGTACAGTCTGTGGAATGGATAAGTGGGCCATTCCAGTTAACTGAACGGATATATTTCATATACGTTCTAGGATGGATATAAAATCGACCAATCACAGTTCGTGTATTAAGTACATAGGCAACTATTCGTTTTAAAAAATTCAAGTTAGTGCGTAAGCTGTCAAAGTAATTGTCAGTGTGTATTCGCGCAGTTTGAGCTAGAAAATAATTTAAAATAAGTGATTCCAGTGAAGAATCGATAAACGGTATACCACCTAAAATTTTATTGAAATTATTATATACAGACAAAATGTTAGAGATATATTATGACAAAAAAAAGTAGCTATATGTGGGGATTGAACCTATGATATCTTGCATTTGACTCAATACAATTACAATTTAAAATTCTTTATTAATTTTTAAGTACAAGTCATTTCTCTATTTCATTTATATCATAATATATCATTGTTAACAATTTGATAATTTCCCGACGCGTTACAATAAGCTATTAGCTTAGAAGCGACTCAAGCGTGCATATAACCGCTAGGCTACTGAAGCTTTTATAAAATGTTTACACCTAGTGCATAAGATTTAGCAGAAGCTAAGTTTGTATATTAAAATTTGATTAAAGCTATTACTTGTAGTTTTTTCTTAATCCGGTCGTAGAAAAAGTATACTGTACAACTCGAGTTCTAAAATAATGTATCAGTGGCAAATAAACATTTATTTATTTATTTATTAACAAATTTGACAGATTGTTGGTTGAGTTCTAAGACAAGTTTTATATCAGTAATTATGGTGTACACCAATAATAACAAATTCGATATGATTAGCATTTATTGTCAGTGCGATTTTGATGCTGAGATGGTAGTCACGGTTTACGGAAATAGATTTCCAGATGCTCCGCAGCCAAATCGACTTATGTTTAGCAAGTTAGTTCAAAATTTAAAAACGCACGGTTCATTTTCAAAAAAGTAGTAATGCGAGGGCATGTTGCGGAAGTGAATAGAGTATTGAATTATGTTAATCAAAATGAAGAAACCTCTTTGAGACAAATTCAGAGAAACTGTCACATAAAAAAAGACAGTGCAAGAAAAATAGTTAAAAAACGGATTTCGATGCTAAAAATGAGGAAAGTTCAACATTTAAATGAGGGAGATAAACCGAGAAGAGTAAGATTTTTTAGATGGTTGTTAAATAAAGAAAGGAATGACCCGCTGATATATAGCAAAATTCTTTGGTCGGACGAATCGAATTTTTCTAATAATGGATTCTTCAATAAAAATATGCATTATAAGTGGACATGAGAAAATACACATTGGTGCAGAGAGATTTCCTTCCAAGAAAGATTTTCTACGAATGTTTGGGTGGGTCTCTTAGGGACTAAAGTAATTTTTACCTTATTTTTATGATGGCAAATTAACCGCTCGTGAATACCTTAATTTCCTGCAAAAGAATTTGAAGATTTTCTTTATGAATTGGAAGAATGTCGTATAGGCAAACTTCGCGCTCAAAATAAAGACGTTTATTATTATTATTATTAATTAACAGTGGCAGAAAGATTAAATTATTTATATTTTCAACGAGATGGGGCTCCATCTCACACTGCTGTAATATGTACAAATTATTTAAATCAAGTTATGCCAGATAGCCGAATAGGCACCTGTGGACTCAATCTATGGCCAGCTCGAGCACCAGATATTACTTCCTTGGATTTTTTCATCTGGGATTACATTAAAGACAAGGTATTTCAAACTTCACATGAAAATATTGAGGACATCAAAACCAGAATTAGAAACTCATGTGGTATGGTAGTAGGTAGTACTGTTATACAGGGTGTCTCACGACGAACTGCGGCGATCGATATCTCGAAAAGTAGACATAGGAAAATTTTGAAAATTTGGTAGTAAACTAATGTCGATGGGGGCAACTTGGCTAAAATATTTTCAAGATGGTGGCACTTCGGGTTATACCGGAAGTCGATACCAACTTGCTTATTTTAAATAGGACACCCTATATATTATTACGTTTTTGGATTGTACGCAAAATTCTAGGTCAATTTTGTGTATCATGTCCTATACCTAGGTCTCTCCGTTTTTGAGATATTTCAATTTTTATGTAAAAAATGACGTTTGCGGGCCCTAAAAGAATTATCAATTTTTCCTATAAGGAAGACTTTATTATCTAATTTGGGTTCGATTCTTTGTTGAAAAAGACTAATAGAGTTTTTATAATATTTTGATAAGTATTAATACAGAGTGTTCAAAAAATAAGAATAAAGATGAAATTGAACAAACTGTCAAAAATCAATTTTTTCAAATGGAAACCCCCAATTTTTATAATCTTATCTTATTCGCCATTAAAAATAAGGGTAAGTTTGTATATGGATGTCTATTCCGAAAATTTTTAGTTTTCGAGATATTCCCAATTCAATATTTCTATATGGGGATTTTGTTATGGATATTAAGTTAAATTATTCTTAGTTGGCTATGACGGCGTTGAGTGCTAAATAAATGTATGTATCTGTCACTTACCATTTGACAAGTATCAATTATCATGCCGGAGCGCTTAAATTATACGCACGAGGATTACTTAAATTTGTTTATAATCTATGGAGAATGTAACAAAGTTTTATCAAGAACGTGTGAAATATTTGCTAATAGATATCCAGATAAACAAAAACCGTCTCCGAACAGTATTAAACAAATAATGGAGAATTTCAAAAATTTTGGCACCATTATGGCAACAGTTCATACAATAAAACCAATTGTCAATGATGAAAATATCGAAATTGCTATTTTGGGATATTTTGCGGCATATTCTATGACATCCTTAAGACAAGTGGCCTTACAAACAGGAATCTCCAAGAACTCTATTCATAGAATTCTTTTGAAACACAAATTCCATCCCTATTCCATTTCTATGGTTCAACACCTAAAGGACACCGATTTGACCAGAAAAGTTCACTTTTGCGAATTTATTTTAACAATGTTACAAGGCGACTTTCGATTTTTGGACAACATAATTTGGACTGGCGAGGCAAAATTTACGAAAAATGGACTTTTCAACAGACATAATTCCCACTTTTGGTGTGATTCAAATCTCCATGCCGTGAGATTGCGAAATTATCAAGAAACCTGGCAATTTAATGTGTACTGTGCTGTGAGAAATGATGGAGTCGTAAAACTTAATTTTTATGAAGAAAACTTAAATGGTAATAAATTAATACTTAAATAGTTTCTGTTTTTCAAATTACGTATCAACTTTTTTTTAGGTGAAAAATATTTGAATATATTACAAGATTTAGATAATGAATATTTGAACAATTTACCGCTAGCTGAACATAGGCAAATATTTTACCAACACGATGGCGCGTCACCACACAGCAGCTACATAGTTAACAACTTCTTGGAAGAAACTTTTTACGATAAATGGATTGCTAACAATGGACCTTTTCTGTGGCCTCCCCGTTCTCCTGATCTGTCTGTCTTAGACTATTTTATATGGGGAACAATAAAAGATATGGTTTATTTTAATCCAGTCACAACAATGGAAGATTGTCAGGCAAGAGTAAGGAATGCTTTTGAAAGATTATCTCCAGGTTCTATTAGAGCGGCCACCCATGACGAACTAATCAAAAGGTGCGAAACATGTTTGGAAGTTCAAGGTGAACACTTTGAACACTTATTAAAATAAAATATTTTCCTGAGTATAACTAGTTATACTGGTAGTATTTTATGTAAGAACCTTTTGTATCTAAGTTACATTTGTTTAATTATTTTATGAAATGTTGCAGTGCCAAATTTTTGAAAATAGTTGCCCCCATCGACATTAGTTTACTACCAAATTTTCAAAATTTTCCAATGTCTACTTTTCGAGTTATCGATCGCCGCAGTTCGTCGTGGGACACCCTGTAGATCATTTTTAGTTTTTTTGGATGTTCATTTTTTACTTGTATTTTTATTTATGAGACATTTGTTTGTTTGATACCACTTAATTGAGCAAAGTACAGAGAAAAACCTAATTTTCTATTCGGTCATGGCTGTTACGCCCCTTAGCGGCCATTTTAGAAAATCGAAAATATTTTGCAACCATTTTTCAGGGTCACTTTACTTAAGGTAATTTTTCTCTAAACTTGTGCGATGATTGGTTTCTGAAATACGCCCGCGAACTCCATTTTTAGTTGCCCACCCTGTACAGTGTACATCATCATTTGCGCATAGCCTTCCCTGGACCTTAACATAGTTATTAGTAGACTTTGGTATCGGGGCACTTTTTCCATGCTTATCCGGCTGTACCAGATGATAGCGACGTGATTGACGAAACTTGAGTCGGGTATAATATTCAAGTGCACTGGTTTGAGGAGGAAATAAAATTTAACACAAAACTAGTAAAATCACAATTAAAATAATGTAATTTACTCTTTTATTCAAACGAGTTGACTTTATTAGTGGAGAGGAAGCAGAAATTCGCTACATATGTCACCTTTCATAACATAATTGATGAGAGTGAAACGCAAACCTCCCATGTCATCTAATTAAAAGTCTGTCTGTAGTGCGTTATCAGCGCCGTTTATTTTAATCGTGATTGTTTGAAGAACACGAAAATAAAACAAACATCTATGTTTATGAAATGATGATTATTAGTTTAGAATATATGTGACATATGCGTTTCTTCATTAGTGAGTTGATTAGGTGATATCAATACTAATTTCGTTATCGCCCAAAGAGGCACATATGTTTGCAACATTATTACATCATATATCACAATATACAAGTATAGGTGATTGCGGCCAGTAGACTAGAAGCGAGAACCTCCATCCAATGGAAAGCTTGATCGGAGCGCGGATACGTAATGACCGGTGACGTATGTGTTATTTGTTTGGCGCCATCTGGCAGTAGCGTTATTAACTTGGCAAATCAAACATGCTCCAGACATTAATTACCGGGATCTGATAGCTGTCGTCCGATTCGAACCTTGTTTTCAAACATATCATAATATTTTATACTTGCGCTTGCTGGCTTACGTGTATGGGTATATATACCCAAATCAGACGATATGTATAACTCATTCACCCTGACGGCTGACACGGATTAGGATCAGGCATTTTTCTGTTCTAAACAATGTTTGTTTTCTCCCGTGTACTCGCTAAATTGAATGAGGCTGAGTTAAACACGTTGTATAAAGCTGTAGCTAATTTTATTATCAGTGAATACGTAAAGATTGCAATACATTTCTTAAAATTCCCTTTTTTTTCAAACATTTTTTTAAAAAATGTATGGCGTCATCAGCAGTTTTTTAAACGACAACTACCATTTTAAAAAATGTTATTTGAAAGTGCACATTTTTTGCATACAGTACGTTATCCATAAAAAGCTACTTATACAATTAGTGGAGTAAGAATAGCCAAAACTAAGAAGATAGAGAAAGTAAAAATAAAATCAGTTTTCTATATCGAGTAGGTGAATATCCAATTTTTTTTTTCGCGAAAAAAAGGTAAATTGGTCATTTTTAGGGGTGGTTTTCAGTTTTAATTTATTTTGGGCCCTTTAAAATGCTAGTTAAGGAACGAAAATAGTACCATTTTATTTTCGATATTCAAGGAACCTTCAGGTCAAATTTCGTGAAAATCGGTTCACCGCCCCCCACAATTTGTTTATATATATTGAAAAAACGTAAAATATTGAATTACGGATAACTTGGCCAAAATTCAAGCCAATTTGATAAAATTTTAGATGGAAGTAACCTATATAACCAAGAAATAGCTAGCCAAATTTTAGTCAGAGATATCCGATAGTTGGGCCGCAATTCGATTTTTAATCCAAATTCCACAAAATTTTCAAAACGTTCAATTTGTCCAAATAGTCGTACGAAATATTTTTTTCCAAAATGAAGATTTGTTTGTGCACTTTTACGTGATATAACTTAAAAAATAGCGTTTTTTTTTAATGTAGCCGAGTTTTTGTCATTTTTTGTATACAGGGTGGGGTAATAGTGCTTCGGACCTTGATATCTCGAGATCTACGATAGCTAGAAATTTTTAAAAAGTCTAAAACTGGAAACATTTTTTGAAGCCTCCTTCTAGGATCTATTCATTCCTATATTAGCATTGAATACCTCCCAATCACTTGGATGTAATGATTTTTTTTGTTGAAATAATGCAATATGCAGATGAATATTTAAAAATCACCACAGTCACAATTATGGGTTTTAAGAAAAACGTATGTAAATACCAGTTATAAGACTCTAATTAATATTTTTGAATCATTTTCATTCCCTAAACATGTACAGGGTGACCAAAAATTATTTTTTAATAAGAACATTTTAAATTGAATTTTCTCAATTTTTTCTAATGGAACACCCTGTATATTTTTCGACAATGTGATGTAGAAATGAAAAACGAACATTTTTTGTAAGTACTCCCGTGTGGCCAATTGCAACCATTTTCGTTTTATAAATATATGTCAAATTCAAGAATAAACTTCTCAAATAATTCATTAGAAAAATTTATAATAGGTGTTCGACGTGTTGCCCATTTTGATTGGCACACGTCTTTATGCAATTTTCAAATGAGGCCATTTAGTGGGACCATTTCTTCCAATCCATTGAAATGAGTAAATAGTATTTAATCGGTCCTTTACCGTAATGTTTTTTTGTACATTCTTTTGCTGTTTTCGTTATTCGACAAGCAATAAAACCTCAGTTTGGTACAAATTGTCGTGTACAAAGGAGCATTTATCACACTTATCGGTCGTTACAATTTGTATTGAATTTAAAATATTTCGAATTTTAATAAAGCGGAACTTGTAGACATGACTTTTGTTTTGGGCGAGTCAGACAGAAATTGTTTACTTGCCCAATAGAATTTATCACTAACGTTATCCTGAAAGAAAGATTCCTGATGTTAGCAGCTACCAAAACCTTCTCAGTAGATTTCTGGAAACTGGAAATATCGAATATAAAAAAAGTGAAAGAATAAAACGTGAAGTGAGCTCATTAGTAGGAATAAGCAGACGGTCTATGGGTCGAATCTTAAAAACAAATAAGTTCCATGCATATCATATTCAAATGCACCAGGAATTATCTGATGACGATTTTCAAAATCGCCTACAATTTTGTAATTGGGCCAGAGGTGAAATGCAACATGATGTCAACTTCTTCAATACTGTTCTATTCAGTGATGAGGCAACTTTTCATAAAAATGGATTTGTTAATAGGCACAATTTCCATTTTATGCATCGGAAAATCCTCACTTTTGCAGCTGGAGCTATTTATCTTGATTTTTTGGAAAACTATCTGCCACAATTATTGGTAAGTCTCCCTGAAAGAATTCGAAATAGGATGTGGTTTCAGCAAGATGGTGCTCCACCACATTATTTTTAGAAAGCACTTAATAATACTTACCCCAATCAATCGATTGGAAGAAATGGACCCACTAAATGGCCTGCTAGATTCCCAGATCTTACAGAAATGGATGTCTTTTTATGGGAATACGTGAATGGAATTTCTCATAGAGACACACCAACAACAGTGCAAAATACGAAGGAAAGAATAATAACTGCCTTTACATCTATCACACCGGCAGTTTTAGGAACAGTGGGAACCTCATTTCAAGATTGCATAAAGACGTGTCTCAATCAAAATGGGCAACACGTCGAACACCTATTATAAATTTTTCTAATGAATTATTTGAGGAACCTCTTTTTTAAGTTTTGAACGTTTTGAAAATGGTGTGGAATTTGGACTAAAAATGTAATTGCAGGCAAACTATTGGGTATTTTTTGCTACAATTAGGCAAGCTATTTTTTGGTTATATAGGTTACTTTCATCTAAAATTTCATCAAATTCTGTTGAATGTTGACCAAGTTAGCCGTAATTCAATATTTTACGTTTTTTCAGTATATATAAACATATTGTGGGGAGCGGTGAACCGATTTTCACGAAATTTGAACTGAAGATTCCTTGAATATCAAAAATAAAAGGGTACCATTCTCGTTTCTTAACTAGCATTTTAAAGAGTCCACAATAAATTAAAACTGAAAACCCACCCTTAAAAATTACCAATTTACCCCTTTCTCATGAAAAAAAGGGTTTCCCCGCCTACTCGATATAGAAAACTCAGGTTACCCTTAGTTTCACCAAAAAAAAATTATTTAGCTGTCGCGTTGCTCTATGTAAAATTTTCTCTCAAAATCTATCTTTACTCCACTAAATGTAATATAAAATGCAAGAAGTAATAAATACGGTAAAAAATAATTATGCTAAATGTTTAAATTCTGTGCCATTTGCTTATTGACAATGTCCATGTCGAAATTAAAACTAATTCTGTATTTTATGTTCTCAACATTGTTCGAGCTATTAAAATAAACTTTTGCATTTAAGGTGGAGCTATGAAAAGTAATCCAATGGGGTTAGGTCCGGATATTTAGCTGGCCAGTCTACTGATACGCGTCTACCAAGATAAAGAACAGCGTTGATATGAGGTTAGTCTTTACTATTCCTAATTATTTAATTTTAAAAATAAATACCTTTAGTATTTATTTTTAAGATCTTATCCTTCCTTGTTCTATTTTGATCAAAGTGTGTCTAATAATGAAATCAAAAGGTTTAGTCGATCGTTTCATTAAGCTGGAAGACATAAGTTTTTACTTCTTATTCGAGGAAGAGACATAAATTCAATCATTTCTAATTCATTGTTTAGGTGACCTATCTTATTACAATAGTCGATCATTATAAGAAAACCTTATGATGACGCAAGGTAACTAGCTGATCCGTTTACATGCAGAACAGTAAGACATTCGTCAATTAAATGTTATAAATTACAATAGCCCTAGGACAGAACCCTGTGGAACTTCTGACATTTTCTGACACATAGGGCTTATAAAGCTTAGAAAATCTAAAGTAAATACAAATTCTATTAATTTTTACAATAACTTATTTATTCTACATTTTAACTTGACAATATACCGGGTGCTACAAAGGTGTGGCTCACACTATAACTTTTTCATTTTTGAACGTATCGAATGAATCTAGGGGGTCAGAGCCCTTAAGAAAACTGCATTTATTGACATTGAAGTAATTTTATACCACTTCCGGTTTCGCCGTACTACGAACGTTGGGTTGTGTACCATTGGTTCACGCCACATTTTCCTTAATGTCGTGATGGATATTCTCTGCGGAAATCTTTCACTATAAATTTCGTGTGCACGCTTTCCATTTTTACGACATTGCCCATAAATAAGAAAGCATGTCAACTTTCTCATTATTTGTATACATCATTATAACAATGCTTAAAATCTTCCTGTATGTAAGTAGCTTATATTATTATGTTTATGTTTTGTAGTTGGTGTTAGATTAAAAACATTTTTAGACAATTTTATCAACCATTTTAATTAATTAATTATAATTTTTTTGTTGAAATAGGCTTATAACCTCAAGATTTTAAATTTGAGCGAAAAAAATTTTCTGTCTGTCTGTCGCTCTGTAATTTTTTTGTGCGCATGTTTACTCTAGAACCGTTTATGATATTGATTTGAAATTTGGTGCACTTATGTATTATAACGAGATCTGGAACTACATTACATTTTGATCTAATTCCGTTGAAGGGTTCGGGGGTAAATGAGGGTATATAAGCTATGCTAGCAGGTAAGATTTCATAAAATTGCAATTTAGGGCATGTACGAAAAGCCAAGGTCTAAAAATTTTTTTCTGGCATCGGCCACCCCCCACTATAATAATACTCTGGAAGAGCCTTGTGTAGGAGGGGGCTATACATTTAGAGACAAGGGACACGCGCCCAATATCCATGTATAGTGGAAAATCCCTCTCACAGTATTTTCCGCTGCCACTACCAGGAATCGAACCCAGAACTTTTGGGTGAGAGATAAGTGTGTTTACCTCTTGACCATCAGTCATATGGCTATCACCCCCAATACCACCCCCACAATATTATGAAAGGGAGCGAAGAACGAGACAATTAAAAAAAATTTTTTGGCGTCAGCCAACTCCTCTACCACCCCATGCAACTATTAAAGGGAGTAAAAAATTAAATTGGGTTTTAGTGTGTGTACAGGAACCTAAAATTTATTTTGCCATTAGCTACCCCCTGTACCACCCTCATTGCCACTCCCACCCTATTGTTTAAGGGAATGAAGAGTTAAATTGGGATTTAGTGCGTATCCAAGAACCAAAGGCCTCTAAAATTTATTTTGGCATTAGCTACCCCCTCCACCATCTCCATTGCCATCCCCACCCTATTGTTTAAGGGAATAAAAAATTAAATTGGGATTTAGTGTGTATATGAGAACCAAGGGCCTCTAAAAAATTTTTTGCCATTTGTCACCTCTTCTAAAACACCCATTGCCACCCTATTATTAAAGAGAGTAAAAAATTAGAATTTAGTGTATATAAGACTTGGATCTGAATGTGGAAGTAGTGATTCTTTGGTCAACGGTTTTTTTAAATGACTTAGTTTTTTAGTATTAAGTGGAAATTAGACTAACATATCACATATCTTATTCGAAGTTAAATTTTCTATACACTATTGGGGATGGTCTATGCATGTTCCATTTATAAAAAAATAGTTTTTTAAAATCAAAAATCTACAGTTTAAAAGTTATTGACCTACATAACAATTAATTATGGTTTGTGTTGTCGACAGAGTAAAACAATTTTACCCGTCACAGCCTTCTGGGTTGAAAAATAAAATTAAAAATTTTACAATAATTTTTTGACAAAAAAAAAGTTTGTAAATGGATCGGATAGAACTTGGTTCGTAGATTCCAAAAATAATAAAATATACAGGATGGTTCCATTTAAAAAATCAAATTCAGCATCAAGGATAAGTACAGAGTCACCCTGTATATTGGTGTTACCATCATTAATAATAGCTATAAAATACCACAGCATTATGCTGTGCCTGTGATTGAGAATTACAGTCCAATTGATTATTAAAATAATGATATACATGAAAGTGCAGTTGAGATATAACAAACAATTATTGTTGGGGCAAAATTTTCCGATAGTTATTGTATATTTGCATAACACGCTCTAAGTTAAGCGTACACCGACTGAATGGTTATTAATCTAAGCCGATTAAAATCTACAACCGCATTTAAACTGGGGTTGTACGAATTTGCATCTGCTGCACATAATTTGTCTTTAAGAAAATCGATTACCCACCCTGAAGTTATCCAAGTAGTTAATAACATTAACCGAAAACAAGATTTTGACAACAAAGTGGTAAAAACCGTTTTAATATAATTTACGTAGTAATTCCATTTGCGATATTATTTGTTAGATCCCGTATAATAAAATACAATAACTGCCAAAAGGGGGAATAAAGGCCTTATTAAATTAGCTGTACACATAATCCGATCCGGAATTAAATGGCGTGCAAGTAATGCAACTATTAGTTTAATGATCATAAATTTATAAGGCTTATATGGAACGTGATTTTAAGAAAGTAGCACTGTACACCGGTCATGGACAAATATGTTTGTATTCGGGACAGTAATCTTGGGTGTAGCGTAAAAACTGACTTTTTCAGAAATGTACAAAATATTAGCAAATAATATTCACCTCACCTCAAAGCTCCCAAGCAATCAGTCATTATATTGGCTCCCAACAGATACAAGTGAAATCAAAAACTTAATTTGCGAATTAGACAATAATAAATCTACCGGAGTGGATCATATAAAGACGGAAACTCCAAAAGCTCTCTCACTTTATATCACTGACCCACTAGTATGTATAATAAATAAATGTTTGGAAGAAGGATTATGGCCGGCTACTTTCAAGGAGTCGGTAATATCGACAGCTTTATTTTCAGCTGCTTGGAGCCCTGGAGGTTTTAAAATGAATACTGTGATTGGTGCATAATTGACAGTTGTCAGTTTCCAACTTTCATCAGCCAATCAGCATTCTTGTTTTAAAAAACTCAGGGCTTCAAGAACTTGAAAAGAAAGCGGTCAATACTAATTTATAAAACTGAAGATAAATCGCTCATACAAAATTATAGACCTATCTAAAATATTTGAAAAAGTAATTAAACCGAGATTAAATACCTAAATAAATTTAATCTTCTGGCTGATAACCAATATGGTTTCAAATAAGGAGTCTCCACACAGGAAGCAATAATAGATCTCACAACTAATATTTGCGTTAGATGAAGGAAAGCGTTGTCTATGTAAATTTACTGAACTTAGTAAGACATTTGACACAGTCAGTCATGAATTACTCTTACAGATACTTGATGATATTGGAGTCAGAGGCACCTGCCTAAAATCTTTCAAAAGTTAATTAAACAATATAATTCAGTCGGTGAGAGTAACGGATACACTGAACGAGTCACTAAATATCGAGTATGGAGTACCACAAGGCACGGTGTTAGGACCGCTACTATTTTCAGTTTATGTAAATGGAATATTTTCCTTGCAAAGCATAGGCAAAATAATCAACTTTGTTGATGATACTGCAATTTTTTATAAAGCTGACACGTGGGATGAATTAAAAAACGTCGTAGAAACTGATTTAACTACTATAAAAAATTGGTTTGATCACAAATTGTTGACACTTAATTTTGAAAAATTTTTTAGCTGTACCAGAGCAAGACTTCCATCATTTAATCAAATTAATATTAACACACTGGGAACTCAACAGGTTATTCTGCCAAAATACTTAGGTATATCACTATATATATAGTTTACCACTGCTTAGTAGAAAGCCATTTGAATTATGCAGAAACGCTTTCTTAGAATAATACTGCATCAAAGTAATAGATATCCCAGTGATCTATTTTTACTTTTTTTACAAATGTGAAGTAACATCAAGAAAGAGATACGAGTAAATATCCGACATACTCATATTATACAATGCAAAAAAGTAAAATCTATATCCTTTAATGTTACAACTATAGGTCAAAGATCGTACCATTTTCTAGCTCCCAAATTATACCGTTTGTCTATCTCGCTTAATATCTATTGTAGAAGAATAAAGTTTTAGAAACAGTTATCCCAATTTCTGTGAGCTATATTTCAGTAAAAAGAAATTTAAAATCCCATAGCATACTTTGTGAGATATATTATAAAAACCTGAAAAATAGGAAAACCACAAACGGTTATTTGAGCAGATACCAAAAAAGTTAAAGGGATAAAAGTTGACGGCAAAGACAATAAGAATAATAATGCGCATAAAAAATTCGAAAAACGCAGTTGGCTTTAGCATACGCTCTTATGCAAAAATGAGTCAAGACTCCTTGATAATGGTCGCAAGGCCGAAACATATGTCAGAGGAATCTGAACAAAACTAATGAAACAATAAACCAAGTGCGTATTGTAACTATTCTTTTGAATATTTATAATTATTCTACTGTTATACATAGTTTTTCGTTTTTCGCTTACGTTCATTTTGTACTTGTCTTTTTATTTATGAGATATTTGTTTGTTTGTATTAAATTGTAAGAAATAATTACTGAATTATAATTATTATAGAGTGAATTTTTACTAGATTAGATTAACAAAGGAGCTGGTTGTTTAGCCTTTACCACCGCGACCTTTTCAGGTCTATTGTGATGCTCCCAGGATATCTTCCTTATAGTACGTCATCCGGCTTTGTCCTTTGTACTAGACTCCATAGCTTTGATAAAGGCCCTTTTTTATAGCTGTCCGCCCTTGGTTTTTCTTCCCCGAGTACTTGGAATCTCAGCCTCACCAGGCCTTCACAGTGGCACAATACGTGAACTGAGGCTTCCTCTTCCTCTTGGCAGAATCTGCATGTCGCGTCCTCTGCCAGGCCAATTAGACTCATGTGTTTATTGAACCGGCAGTGGTCAGTTAGAAGGCCTACTATTACTCTGATAGCCTTCCTATTCTGGCTTAGTAGGTCTTCCGTAAATTTGGCCGAACGTTCTTTAATGAACTCCTTGGCCTGTCTCTGTCTTGGGAGATTCCTCCACCATTCCAGAGATTTATTTTGCACCCATTCCTTAATGGCTGCTCGTATGCATGGCTTTGCCACGCCACATAAGGGCTCGGGTCCTATTGGGGTTTAAAGTGCGCCTTCCTTGGCCAGTTGGTCAGCCTTTTCGTTTCCTCTGTGTCCCTCGTATCCTGGTACCCACTCTGTTCTGACTTCCCAGCTCTGTAAGGGCCGTCAAGCAGTCCCACACCAATCTTGAGTTGATTTGCATGGAACTGATTGCTTTTATTGCCGCTTGGCTATCAGAGAAAATGGCAATCGACTGGTACCTTGTCTTATCTCCCTTGCGCAACAGTGTATGGCGATCACTTCAGCCTGAAACACCGTTGCGTATTTCCCTAGACTTATTGGGATATTGGCTTTTGACCTTGTCCCGTCAATCCCGGCTCCGACTCCTTGTTCCGTCTTGGAGCCGTCAGTGTACCAGACTGTTTGTGCTGTTATGGGAGGACCGTTTTTCCAATCCTCCCTGTCTGGTATAACAGTCTGAAAGTTCTTGTTGAAGTTATACCTGGGGACCATTACATCCGTGGGCATGCCTAGAATGGGATCTGCCCTCATCTCCGAGTATAACTTCTGGTACCCCGTCCCGTGTTGCTGGCTAATTGGAGTTTGGCCTTGCATTAACCTGTGCACCACTGACCGAACTTCGCCTTGTATGAATGAATGAATTTTTACTATGGCATAGCTGATTTTTACGATCAATTTGAAAGAATTCCAGAAATTAACCGACGAAATTCTGAATTACAGGACGATTAAAAAAAAACAAGTTTTTCGGCATTTCGTTTTATCTTTTTTATCACCCTGTGGACCCCTCTAAAATTATATATATTTGGAATCAGCTGTCAATGGATCATCAATATATATTAAAATATACAGGGCGTCTTATTAGAACAAGTCAAACGTTTTTTCATATTTTTGACTCGCACTGTATAATATAAAACAATTGGGAATTTCGCTAATTATGAAACAGTACATTTCATTTCAAAAATAATTTTCTCAAAATTTTGTTGTTGCAGGATAAACACATCGATTTTAAAAATTCACTTCGTTTTATCACAGTGTATTATCTGACGTTACAGGAATGATATTCGCGAAAAAAAATAATCAAATCCTTCAATCGTCATGATATTTTATAAAAATAGCCACTTTTTAAATTTAACACCCTGCATCTCAAAAACTAATCATAGGACTAGATTGGGCCCATGTTACTTTTAATCAGGAGATCGAGATCTACAACATACTAAAAATTCAGAAAATTTAACCGAGAATCATTTTGTATAAGAAAAAGTGCGGGGTCCTTTTTAATTTTTGCTAATTTCTTTTGATCATAGTAGGCGTATTTACGAGCGTATTTATTTAATTTCGAAAAAAAATTTTTTTTAAATAACTAATCACAAAAACATAATATCTTTAGTCGCAAACTCCTCTATAAAATCCTTATTTTACTATAACCAGACTGCAACCGCTACTCTCCGGGCTATATGCCTCGCCGAGCGCTGAATTACAAGTTACAAGCCTGGCGCGTTAATTGTAATAATTGCATATTACCATCAAAACCGAAGCATTAGCGCATTGCAGTCTGCAAGTGGTGTGTGACGACTGTCACGAGAGCTCCTTTAAGTAGGATCAGTTTTTCGGCTGGTGTTTGTTGCAATCGAAGCATTAGCGTTTTGATGGTAATATGCAGTTATTACACTTAACGCGCCAGGCTTGTAACTTCTAATTCAGCGCTTGGCGGGGCACATAATCCGGAGAGTAGCTGTTGGTTGCAGTCTGATTACGTTCCTTATAGTAAAAAAAGGATTTTATAGAGGAGTTTGCGACTAGAAATATTATCTTTTAATATTCCGCCCTCTAAAAGCACATTTGAACTTTAATCACAATCTGAAACACAATAAGTATACCAAATTTGATCTAAATCAATCAACAAATGGCCGAAATATTGGGGTGTAGTGGTGAAAAGTGAGACACATTGTATACAAAGTTTTTCGAATCTAATATTATTATTGCCTTTTCCAAATAGACTATATGACGCTAGAAGACAATATTATCAAGTCTGAATTTGATAAGAAAACTAACAGATTTATATTTGATACACTTTATGACAACCCTCGAAAACTACCGCGTAAAAATATTGTTTTACCATTTGTATTCCGTTCAAAAAATAAATGTTATTCAACGTGCATTGATCTTGTTTTATTTTCTTCTCATGTCAACACAGTTGCCACGAGATCCCTAAACAACAAATCGAAATATTATTTTAACGACAGATATTTCCTCGTCTGTTCGAACGACGTAATGCTTTGACAAACCAACTGAATCGAACTTGCTACAATTACTTGAACAAACATTTGTTCGGATTTTTCTCCGGGCAATTTAAGAATGTATCAATTCCCAACAATCCTTACGACAAACCATGGCCTTTGTTTTAATAACGATTCGTATAATAGCCATGACGGGTCAACAAGTGGATCGAGATCTAATTACTAATATGCTCAAATATGTATGTATGTTTCTCTTACAAAAATGCACTAAGTGTGGCTTATTTTTGAAAATATACCGAGTGACAATGAGATTAGTCCAGTTCCCATTTCTAGCTTGGTTTTAGGAATACAATTTTGACATTTTGGCATATCATTTGTGATACAGATAGCCACATTTTGCACTTATTAAGTGAACAATATCACTTCCGGTCCAACCGGAAGTAGCAACAACTTTTGATTTTTAAATAGCAACCTCTATATATTTTTGCATATTTAGATTCCACATGAAGCTCTCGTTACAACAATGTAGCACAAGTAGGTAATTGTTTTCAAAAGGGCGTCATACATTCGAAAAACTGAAAAAGTTGGCAACTGCAAGACTGTGTTTTCAATAAATTCACCTAGTAGACCTTGAATCTGATGTTTCGCCTTAATTTTTATTGTTGCATTTCAATCGTGCAAAAACCACTATTTTGAATTGAAAAACAATTTTTTGAAAAAACATAAAAGCAAATGAATTTTTTTAAAATGGTAACTTATTTTTTTACTTGCACCAACAAAGCCCAAAACCTTAACCTATCATTTGATGTATAATACCTCTAGTTTCGATGCTAATTTACTTTGAAATTATTGGATTTCTGTAGATGCTACATTTTTACATTATTGTTAACAAAATACACAGAGATTAAATAAAACTTACAGAATTTATTAATAATTATTTATAAGATAGGGGAAAATGAAATTATAGCAATTGTTCAAAATGCATTCCTTCAACTTCAGTACCTTTTTGAGCCCTACTGATGGTTTCCCTTACCGCCCGTTCTAACGGTTGCGCAGTTATTCTTGCAAAAACTTGGTGAATCTTGGTTTCCAACTCCTAGAGGTTTCTTGAAGATGATGAATAAACTCGCTCTTTGACGTACCCCCACAGGAAAAATCCATAGGGGTTAGATCAGGTGATCTTTCAGGCCATCTTGTACGCCCATATGTCGAAATGACTCTATTTTGAAATCTGCTTTCTAAATAACTAGAGATCGGCATCTCAGAGGTTATGTGGCGGAGCCCCATCTTGTTGGTAATAAATGCTTCTTCTCAAATTCAATTGAAGAAAATTGAATTTCGTCGATTACAGCGCCACCTATCATGAATCGAAAGAAATCTTTCAGCCAAATCCTACGTATTTTTAGCCGTAGAATCCGAATCTGAAATACAAAATAGGGGTCCCTATTTAAGTTTCCAAAGTTACCCCCCGCCCGACCTACAAGGAGGGGGGGAAGGTGACTAATTTTAGCACCAACATATTTCCTCCGCAGAATAATTAAATTTCGATTATGAACATTTTTTTCGTAGGGTGCCTATTATTCGAAGTTTCCGGTTAAAAAAATTACCCGGTATAGAACTTTTTGCTTAAAAAACATTGAATATTTCATTTCCACTAGATAAGAGTTTTGTAATAAATATAGATATTCAAGTTGCAAATAGTGATAGAAACTCGATTTAAAATTTGTTTTACCTTGATTTGAGAATATGTATTTTCTTAAATATGCACGTGTTATGGCCCTGTTTCATATGCGACTCGCGATGCACATGTGTGTTTTGCGGGCCGCATATCATTAACAGCCAGTGGGTGGTCGCGCGTCTCCCAGCTGGGAAGAACGGTCACGCGACTTCCGTCTGCTGTGAAAAGAAAGAAAGACGTTTGGAGGCGTATACATGGTTGGTGATTGCTAGAAACTCGTTTATTCAAGGCATCTTTGTGAATTTTGGAGTTATCAATACCAAGAAAATTTCCTCCGTTTTATGTTATTCTGTTGAGCAGAATATTTTATTGTTGGGAGCGAATTTTAACTGCTGGTGCAGGATTTAAGTGTACAGGCTTTCCTTTGGAAGTATCTCGTTGGTTTGAAAGACAGACTCGACCCCATTCATTAAGCTGTAGCCTGTAGCCTTTTATAGGAGTTTTGGTGGATTGTTTCCCCCAACAGTAAGAGAGTCTACGGGCAGGGCTAGAACGCCCACGCACAAGAGTAGAAAGTTCCACGGCTGTAAATAAACTCCATCGTCTAGTCTATTCCTTTTTTCTCCGAAGACACCACCGTGGGGCTGCAGTTTCTCATCGTCGAAGTCTGAGTATCGTACCACCCTAGTTAAGTGCGTTGTTTTCTTTACCGATGACCACATTCAGTGCTTCTGCGTGGTTATATATATATATATTTACTTTTGCATTTTAACTTACATGTGTATATATTTAAAGATTTTACGCATTTATTATTACTTAAGGAGGTTCTCTAATCAGACCCATTGTGTCCAAATTTATTTCAATTTATCCTCACGTTGTAAACCAAGTGTAGCTACACGAGGGGTATACAACTTTATTTATTCTGTACTCTATTAATCAGAATTAGCCACATCATTGAACATCGTCAGGTTTTATGCTAGAGAACCAGAAATTATTTGTAAATACTAATAATTTATAATAGTTTATGTTAAACTTGGGCTTAACACCCTGAGATTTCTGAGTTAGTGAAATTTTGTCGTGGGCACGTTACATGACTTGTCCGGGCTAGGTAGTGTCTGCGATCTGCTACGCCTCAGCAGCCCAAGTGTTTTCTTTTTTGTATTACCTTGTAAAATTTTTAAAGGTGTTTCAATATAGATAAAAAAATTTCTTGGGGTAATCAATGAACTAAAGAATAAGAAATCAGTAAGACTGGATGGTTTAACACCGCAAGTCATTAAAAAGATCTCGAACAATATCATTGACATCTTATTATATTTACTTAATAAAATAGCCAGAGAAATTTATTTCCCTGAGGAACTTAAAATGGCCATAGTAATACCCATTCATAAAAAAAACTAGGAAGGTGACATTGAAAAATTACAGGCCAATATCACTGTTTAGTGCTATCTCTAAAATTATAGAAAAAATTATTTGCAACAAAGTCACAGAGTATTTAAAAGGAGGCAATATATTAACAGACAGCCAATATGGTTTTAGAAGTGGAAGATCAGTAGAAAGTGCATCTAATAAGTTATTTGATTTTATTTACAGTTAGGTGGATAAAGGAAAATATATTGTGTCTATCTTATTTGATCTACCTAAAGTCTTTCATTCTGTAAATGGTCCTGTCTTATTTAGTAAATTAGAAAATATACGTATAAGAGGCAGTATTCTCAATCTAAAGTCATTTATGGATAACAACCCTAACGGTTAAATATAATAAAGCTTACTCTGTCCCACAAGCTTTACTCTGGGAGTACCTCAGGGATCTATCCTGGGATCTCTACTGTTTCCATCTGTATCAATGATCTACCATCGCATATTAGCAAGGGACTCACAATTATGTATGCAGATTATACTACTGTGTGTATATCTGCATCTAGCACTGATGTGCTTAGTTCTGACATTGAAACAACTGTAGATGAGATGAATATTAAATAGGAATAAAATAGTATTCAAATATTTTAAGTAAGAAGAAATATACCACTTTGAAAGCACAAAATTGTTGGGCACATGTATCGACAGCACACTGTCATGGGAATAGCATATCGATTATGTTTTGCAATAAATTAAGTAAATCTTATTTCGCAATTTATCAATTAAAAACGTGCTCAGTGAAGACAGTTTAATGAATGTGTATTGTGCTTTGGCTTATTCGTATATAACTCAAAATATACATCTTTGGGGAAAATTCAATGAAGTATCCAGAGTACTTGTGTTACAAAAATGATTAATAAGATTGATATATAAACTTAAGTATAGAGAAAGCTGTAGAAACACTTTTGTCTCCAGGAAAATATTAACTGTATCATGTGTCATACAAGTGTCTGATTCACGTAAAATGCAATCTGCGAGATTTTCATGCGCTGTCTAAAAATCACAGATATAATGCAAAACTCGGGAACTTATTATCTATTCCTCAGCGTACGACTTCGATTTTTAAAGAGTCTCTTTATTATAATGGGACAGTACTATATAATAGCCTTCTTGAAATTATTAGAGGTCTACTAAACTTATTAAGATATAAGAAAAAAATTAAGGACTTACTACTGAATAGTAGTTACTACAGTGGGAAGGAGTTCTTAGACAAATCTACAGATACATAGTCTCTAGTTTTTAATTTGTTATATGTATTAGCTTGTAAGTATACCAAATACACATTTTTGTTTTATTTTTATCCATTATTTTATTATGTATCAACTTCTTATGATGTTATGCAATATAATTTTTAATTTAGATGCTGACATGCCATATATAGTATATATTATATCATACAAATGGTTAATATATATATTATTATTATAAAGACAACTAAATTAATGTATGTTTAATTAGTGGGCAATATATATATATACAACTACTGCTACAATTAAAGTTTATCGACCAAATACAAAGAAGCAATTTTCTTCTTTACAAAACATTTCGTCAGAGTATCCAAACGGCTCTTTTGCCTACAGGCTGACACTGGCATACGAGATATTTATATTACAACTTTTCTTTGAAATATGCGTTATAATTTGTATGTTTTCAATTCGTTTTAATAGTATATTTTTTAAGTTGACAGTAAATAGATATAGGCTGCATATATGTTACTTTAATTTACACAAGCCTTATCAAAAGCGCCGACATTAACTACGGTAAAGATCAAAGTCGGTACGCTAGATGACGTCTGTTATAATAAATAACTTCTTCAAAGATCAAAGTATAAGTCAATTAAGGTTAAATCAGAATCTATCAGTTGATATTACATTAGGCAGATGCATGAAAAAATTTGGTTTATCAAAATTTATTATGACGCCTTGTATACTGAACCCGCCAATATACAGGGTGTTACATTACGAGAGAGAGACATAGTTTAATAGGAGGTAGAGAACATCAGTGGTAATTAGAACGTTCCATAGAAATTTGTAATTTTGCCTTCACTACGAAGTTACAGGGTATTTTATAATTTTTTGTAAAAACTGTATTTTGTCATAACTTTGACAGCGAATGGAATAATGGATTCATATTTGGTACAGCTAATTCAGTAACGATCCTTCAGAAGTCTAGGGCCGGAGTCACTAAAATTTATGTTTCTTCTGTACCTCTAAAAAACCTGACCCTGTATATATATTTTTTTTAATTTCCATACAATATTCGAAAAAGAACACAAAAATAAGCATAATGGCCTATTTCACTTTTTTGTTACACGATTGTTGTTATTTAAATACGGTGTTAAACGTGCAAGAGCGATATTATATGAAATTCTCGTGAAATAAATAATTTTGTAAATAAAATTTGCAAAAATCAATCAAAATCAATTTTGGTAAAAAATGAGTCACTAATAAGTAATCGGGTATAAATTAACAAAAGATTTATTCAATCATAGTAGACTTATTTAAAGTGACAGATAATAAAACTATTTAGGCCTAAGCAATAAGTTATTTTAGTCAAGAAAGTCAGCAATATTTCACACTTAATGAAAATTGGAAAGCAGAAGAAACTAGAACCGAGCTAAATAAAATAATTTTCATCCAAGTAACAATGAACAACAAACCAATAACTAAATGTATTTAAAAATAAAACAATTTACACTAAAGTGTCAAAGTGTCCTTAACATTAAAACATCTTCAAACACCACAAAATAGTCAATACACTACAATTAGTCCTTCTTTGATAAGTAAATACACACTTTTACGCACTTTTATCATGTACTTTTCTAATGCGCCTTTGTAAACTTTCGGTGTCAACGTTATAATTAAATATGTACATGTTGGTTTTTCTGCCAAATGACATTTGCTGGCATTAAAAGGTAAATAGTTGTCATTGCACCAAGTATTAATGGTATTTAAGCAGTCTTGAAGATTAACACAAGCGTCAACTGAGACAATCAAGCGATATATTTTTAGATCATCTGCGTACAGGAGAAAATGGGTATTATTATCGAAGCCCTTCAAAATAACGTTAATAAACATATCAAAGAAAAGTGGGCCAAGTATCGACCCCTGGGGCACACCGGATTTTTTTCAAGAAACTGCCAGATTTATAACCTCGGTACTGAACTAATTGATATCGATCCTGCAGATATGATTCAATTAATTGTAATAACGAATAAGAAAGACCGAAGGTGTCCAGTTTACTACTCGAAGTACTATGTCAAAATCTTTGGAGAAATCCGTGTAGATAATATCAACTTGACCACCTCTATCCAGACTTCACAGAGCAATTGTGTTTTGCACACAAGGTTTGTGACAGTTGATCTACCTTCCATAAAACCATGTTGATCGATAGATATTTTGTGCTAGAAACATGAGAATATATGGAGGAGTGAAGAATTACTTCAAAAAGTTTTCCAAAGTTACAATCCCAACTAGCACAATTAGTCGCGGGAACGTAGCAATAACTATTGTAGGCACTTTAAAGTGTTTTGGTACTAATCATAGGCACGTAGTAGAAACGTTCCTAATACGTGTTTATGACCAAAATGGGGAATATTTTTTGGTGACGATAACGTTCCAGCCACATTCCTGGAACTTGTCTGGCTACGTTTCATTGACGTTGTGATTCCAGAACGGCGACGTCGTGGCGTAGACTTTCATACTTTCAACTTTACCACTCCCCACTATTTCAAATTGATGTTGCTCCTGTTTTGTCTTGCAACCGATTTTATTATATTTATATTTCATTTTTATATATTATTCTTATTCTTGATCATGTCCCCAACTCGGAAACTTAACAGAATAACAGAAGAGTAATATTAGATATTTAGATAGCAAAACTGGTGCTATTTTCCAATGGTCTAAGGGTCACAATTAAAACGAATGCAATTTTACTGACAAATATAATGATAAAACGTCCGAATCTAACCACGCGCCTTTAAAATTTGCATTTCTTAATGAAAATATTGTCTTTAAAATATGTAATGTCATGCGGGAATATGACACAATAGATGCCTAAACCTATTTTTTATTGTTCTTCGGAACTTAAAACTAATTTTTATGTATTCATTTGTTATATTTGGTGCAGAAATGGCGACAAATTAAATTTTTGAATCAATTGTGAAATTATGGTTCATGTGTTATAATAATGGCGTCGAAAGTTTTGGCCATCAAAATGGCGTATTTCAGAAAATATCATTTTAAGGTTGTTTTCACCAAGAAATGCTACTTGGAGATATTGACGAAAACTGTGACACGTAACTTTAAAGTTATTATTACTACAAATCTGCGAGTGGGACTGTAGCACCACTTTAAAGTCGTAGCAAAGTTGTGACTACCACAAATTACCTCATCAAAGTTGCCGCTGCCACCTCATGGTTACATTTTTCCTGATGTTGATTCGGAACGTCTCCTTGGTACGTGTTAGCCGTACGTTGAAGTCTAAACTGAACGCGCTCCTAATTTTAACTATTAATTATTTACCTAACTTCACATTGTAAAACCTGTCAGCTGTCGCAATTTGAGCTACGTAGAAGTTGCATAACTATTAAAATAATAGTTAGTGGTAGAAACTACGAGGCAGGGACTGTAGACTTGTCAAATGAATTTATTTTTACATCAAAGTCGTAAATTTAGTCGCAATTACGTAACGATTACTCATACGAGGTTACCATCTCAGTTACTGTCATTTTGGTGCTAGTTGGGAAATGATAGTAATTGGTCTATAGTTTAAGTCACCTTTTTTTTTAATACAGGCCACACATGTGAAGATTTCCACTTCTGAGGAAAACACTTCTAATAGAACGAATGCATAAAAGATTTAAAAAATATTTAGCATTTAAAACAGATAATGTTTACCCCGAAAGGGGAATAAGTTAGAGCTTTTATTTAAATATTCGTTATAATCATGTGTTGAGAAGTGGGCGAGCAATATCTTGTTAAAAAATCTGTTTATTAATTCCTGCCGATGTGGTAGGTATTTGTCATGCTCTAGATTTAGTAATCAATATAGGTCGCAATCTCAGGATTGTACCGCAAATAAAATAACCGAATTGGGATTACCATTGTTTGGGTGTAAACATTGTTCATATAAACGCACGCAAGCACTTCAGAAAGACAAGTGCCACAATGTAATTATAACATTTATCTCAACATATGTCGGCTTGATATTATCATTTATTTCACGAGAATATCTATATTTACGACTTGCAAAACGATATCACATCCGATAGCAAAGCAGACAACAATTTACACCTTATAATATAGAACCTAGTTAAGTTAATAATAGCTAGATAAATAACAGTGTATATGCAGCTCATAAAGAAGGAACTTAAAACTGCCAAATTGTATAAACAGTAACGAATACATTAGAATGTTGCTAACTGTGAATACTTAATTGATTATAGTTATTGTAATTGTTTTTAAGTAAACACTGCTTTTACATGGATCAGATTATTATGTTTAAAATTCTCTACAAATATTTTGGCTTCTTAGGCCTTTATCGAGAGTACAAAGTATATACTAATGTAACAGAAGTGGTTATTCTAAATATATACCTAAAAACATTTATGTATTAAACTTCAGTTATGGGAATTTTTCTGGTAACCCTAACGTAATAATGTAAATCAACGAATAATAATTGTTAACATTTTATCATCTAGTGTAGGGGTATTTATTAAATTTTGCTGGTCATTCGTGGTAAAACGATTATTTATAAGGAATTTATTAATTTCCAGTTCAAGAAGATTTAGTCGTTTACCTTTTCCTTCTGTATGAAGTAAATTTATATTAACTGCGTCTATGAAATGGTTATTTTCTATGCAGTGTGTTGACATTCCCGTGTTTTCATTGTCGTTGAAAATTGATTTTTTTATGTTCTTTTACCCTGTTCTCAATGCTTCTACAACTCTGCCCTATATAGACGGCATTACAGTCTTCACATTTGATTTCATATACAGGCTGTCCATTTTATCAGGGCTCTCGAGAATATCTCACTTAATATCGGTCGTACAAAAAAAATTATTTTTACGAAAATTATGCCGATTTATATAACCTACAAAATGATTTAAAGACATTTGAAATCCATGGCCTACTTTAAGAGTTATAGCAAAAAATATCGAAAATTCGGAAAACGTCTAGGCCAAATATCTCCGTTATTTGAAGAGATACGAGAAAAATTCTAAGGCGAAAATGTTTTGCTTCAACGAAGTTTTATCTAATTTTTTTTCAAAACCGCTGTATTTTGAGATTTACTCTTCAGGCTGTTAAAAAAATTATTTTGAAACGGGCGGGAAATGGCGCCATTAAATTTTCCTCCCTTTTCAACGATATATCACACGCTATATTTATTCATTGGTACTACGTTAGTAATTATAAAAACATTTTTTTAAAACCAATAAATTTTTCTAACTTATACTTGCCGTGGGGAAGTATGATTAAATAAAACGATAAAATAATTCAATCAGTTGTTCAAATCTCTGCTATAATAAAACATTTACAGAATTAAGAAGAATAAAGTAAATTCAGGTAACAAAAACAAAATAATAATCAAGAAAGCAACATGGAGCAATTATGGAAAGAGTATTCGCAGTTATGTCAATGTATAGAGGTCCTCCATAAGAGCGTCACTCCTTGCTCAGAAAGGTAAAATGTCTTTACCAATTAATTTAAGTATAATATCCATTTGTTTGTATTTCATGATTTCACTATTATTTCAATTATTTTAAAATAGTTGGCTATGAACAAACTTGACAATATAATTTTTTGACAGATCATCTCAGTTAATACTTAAACTCTCACTCAATCACACTCGTTTAAGAATTTAGAATTTTCAAAAATGATTTTCACTCACATTGATCGTTATAATATGTTCGTTACATATTGCCAATGCAATTTTAACTCTGGATTAGCTCAAGTAGAATATAGAAACAGTTTTCCACAAGCACTACAGCCGAATAAAACTCTGTTCAGAAAATTACCTACGAAACTGAAAAATAATGGTTCATTTTTAAAGAAGAAGACAAGGTTGAACAGTGTTACTGATAAAGTAAATAAGGTAAACCGAGTTATTAATTATGTAAGAAATAAAAACACAGAAAATTTGGAAACATCATTAAGAGAAATTCAAATTGCTTGTCATATAAATAAAGCAAGTGCTAGAAAAATTTTAAAGAAAAATGGTTACCGGTGTTATAAAGCCAAAAAAGCTCACAATTTACAAGCGGGGAATAATCCAAGGAGGACGACTTTTTGTAGGTGGCTGTTGGAAAAGAAGGGTGCCGATCCATTAATATGTAGTAAAATACTTTGGTTCGACGAGGCAAATTTTTCCAATAATGAACTTTTTAATCGCAATATTCATTACAAATGGACTTCTGAAAATACACACCTGCATAGACCGACTGGGTTTCAAAATCGTTTTTCAATAAATGTGTAGATAGGTATTTTAGGCACCAATTTAATAGGTCCTTATTTTTATGATGGTCACCTCAGTGGTCAAAGGTACCTAGACTTTTTGAGAAATGAATTTAATGAATTCTTAGATGACCTACCTTTAGAGAATCGACACAACTTTCAATATTTTTAACAAGATGGTGCTCCTCCCTACAATTCCCAGATTTGCCTAGATTATTTAGACGAAATTTTTCCTCAACATTGGATAGGTACCAATGGATTTATTCGATGGCCCCCTCATTCTCCATATATAACCCCAATGGATTTTTTTCTATGGGGGGGTATATTAAAGATAAGTTGTTTTCGACTACACCGCAAAAAGTAGAGGACCTAAAAGCTCGAATTCAACAGGCATGTATTACAGTTACCCCCGAAATGCTGAGTAATGTTTTAAATGCAGTGCCTCGTCGCACTCGATTGTGCATAAGAAATCGCGGTGAATACTTTGAACACTTGATGATATCTTAAAAATTATTTTGAGGATCAGATAAATATTAATGTTCTGTGTGCTATATTCTTTTTATTATTAATTTGTTTTTGTTACCTAAATTTATTTTATTCGTCTTAATTGTGTTAATGTTTTATTATAGCAAAGATTTTAACAACTTATTGAATTATTTTATCGTTTTATTTAATCGTACTTCTCCACAGCAAGTATAATGCTTGTTAAAAAAAATTTATTGGTTTTAAAAAAATGTTTCTATAATTACTAACGTAGTACCAATGAATAACTATGGCATGTGAGATATCGTTGATAAGGGAACCATTTCCCGCCCGTTTCAAAATAATTTTTTTAACAGCCTGAAGAGTAAATCTCAAAATACAGCGGTTATTAGATAAAACCTCGTTGAAACACTCTGTTTTGCAAAAAATTTTCGCCTTAGAATTTTTCTCGTATCTCTTCAAATAACGGAGATATTTGGCCTAGACGTTTTCCGCATTTTCGATATTTTCCGCCATAACTCTTAAAGTAGGCCATGGATTTCAAACGTGTTTAAACCATTTTGTAGGTTATACATAAATCGACACAATTTTCGTAAAAATATTTTTTTTTGTACGACCGATATTAAGTGAGATATTCTCGAGGACCCTGATAAAATAGACAGCCTGTATACCTGATTTATTAAGTTTAGTTAATTACTTCCACGTCTAGTGGAAGTATAGTAATGTACAAAAAAAAAATATTTTTTTTTTGGCTGAAATAGGCTTAAAATGTCATGAAACGTCGAAATTTTAAATTTGAACAAAAAAAAAATTTTCCTGTCTGTCTGTCTGTCTGTCTGTAACTTTTTTTGTGCGCACATTTACTCTGGAACCGTTTGTGATATTGATTTGAAATTTGGTACACTTATGTATTATAATGAGATCTGGAACTAGATTATATTTTGATCTAATTCTGTTGAAGGGTTCGGGGGTAAATGGGGTAAATAAGGGTAAATAGGCAAAGCAAACAGGTAAGAGTCTATAAAATTCTAATTTAGAGCATTTACGAGAAGTCAAGGTCTCAAAGTTTTTTGGCATCAGCTAACCCCACTATCACCTCCAATACCACTCCCACACTATTATGAAAGGGAGTAATAAAATTAAAATGTGATTTAGTGCATATACAAAAACGAAACGCCTAAAAAAGTTTTTTTTTAGCGTTATCTACCCCCTCTACCAATCCCATTTCCAGCCCCACACTATTATTAAAGGTGGTATAAAAAATTAAATGTAATTTAGTGTGTACAAGACCGAAACCTCTAAAAAAAATTTTTGGCGTTAGCTACCACCCTCACACTATTATTAAAGGGAGTAAAAAAAATTAAAATGTGATTTAGTGTGTATACAAAAACGAAACGTCTAAAAAAAAATTTTTGGCGTTAGCTACCCCCTCTACCAACCCTATTCCCATTGCCACCCCTACCCTGTTATTAAAGGAGGTAAAAAATTAAATTGGAATTTAGTGTGTGTACGAGAACCAACGGGCCTCTAATTTTTTTTTACATTAGCCACCCCCTCTACCTCTATCCCTCTTGGGATTTAGTGTGCATAAGACTTGGACACAAAATCTGGATGTAGAAGTAGTGATTCCTTGGGCAGCGGTTTTTCTCTTTATTATTTACCGATAGTTTTCCAAAATTATCTAATTTCCTAGTAATTTTGTCACTATATTTTGGGATATAATTAATAAAACTATATTTTGTTGATTTGTTATGTGCGTTGAAAAATACCTTTTGAAGCATTTACATTATTTGTTTTTAACGATATTATCTATTAAAGTAAATGCACGTTATTTAAACATAAATTACTCGAGAACGGTTTGGTTGATCCAAATGCAATAAGAATGAATTTTTCGTTTCTAATCTAAAAATTAGTTTTTAATAATAATTTTTAGAATATGAAAAAAAAAGTTATGAGAAAAACACTGACACATCCCTAGAGCAGCGAGCGTTTGGCTGATACCATGTAAACTAATTTAAAATATGAATTTGATATTTTAAAGAACCCGGAAAATATTGCAAAAAAATTGAAATTTTTGATCCCCCTTTGGGGTTATTATTCATTTTCGAAAATAAGTTTATGTAAAAAACTACCATTATTTTTGGATGTACTATCAGCAACAGAAATATTGGGAGACAATTTTGGAGCGCCTTCTGTAAAACAATTTAATTTTTTTTCACATTGGAGAACAATTACGATGAATTTTCAAATTTTAAATAATTATTACATTGTTTACAATACAATGATATCTTCATAAAACAACGTATTGCCTAATCAAGCACTAGGTAAATTATATTGTCATTATAAATAGGCTCGAAACAATCGATTTTCAACATTTACTTTACAATATTTTTTTTAATTTTTCAGTGGGTTGCTTAACCACTAACGTATGAAGTACTCTGAGCTTGCAATGTCGATTATGTGCAAAGTGGTGTCTTGTTGTTGTTGTTAATGATAATGCGTGCGTAGAGAGTTGCCGGCTAGCATGTTGATCAATTCACGTCCTCATCGGGTTTACCTATTCAACCATAATTCGTATCGTAAACAGTGATATCTGCACGCTTCCCATACCGCACCCCAGAACCAAATTGTTGATCCTAAATGTTTGTTCTATCACATGATACAAACAGTGAGATGGTTAACTTAATCTATTTGCTGTATAGTTTCTGATAATATTCACCTGACTAACCCCACGATGTCACACTTCTTTTATTTGTTCGAAGATAACGCTAGTGAAGGTGAGAAAACTTCTAATCGAATTATTTATTCAGTCGTATAGAAAGTATCTTGCATGCTTATAAAGTTGCTCTGTATATTATTAACATTAATCTGACAAATGATTGACAAAGTTTGCTGCAATTAATAATTATTTTGTTATGTAGGCGATTTAGGTCGGCCTCGGTTTGTTTTAATTGAGCAAGAATCCCTATTTTTAATATAAAAATAGAAACCAGCCATAACCTAAATTAACTTAACATTTTTATTTTGTTTTATTAGTATTGATAAAACAATAATAAATGCAATGTTCAGATTGTAGCTTAACCATGTATAAAATAATTCGAAAATTTTTTGTAAAAAAAGGTTTATTTATATTATTGTTATTATTGAAAATACAAAAAAAAAGTTTCATATACAAGTTATAGGATCTTATCTATTTTTTTATTGAAACGTGATAAAAAAACAATGTGAGGTCACGTGATACGAAATAAATATATGTTTTTTTTCAATGAAACACCCTATATATTATTGCATTTTCAAGAACCTTTTTCCTCTGATTTTAAATATATAATATTGTATAGATCTTAAATACTTCTTCACATATTTGACAATCAAAATGCAAATGAGCTGCTTTATTTCAAGAAAAGTGAGCCATCATTGTGTCAAAACACAAGTGGAAAGTGAAAAATATCAAGGTAGGCCACGAAAATTTTATTGTTTCTAGTGAGGCCGAAAAGGTCGAAATTATGTGAAAAGTAATAAAAATAAATTTAAGAAGATGCTATGAGCTTTGCATTGAAAACAGTTAGGTCATATATAATTTACATGTTGAAAATAGCACTTTTCATACGTGAAAGCGTTTTCACATACTGTTTTCAAGCGTAATTAGTAGTGCGTAGTTAGTGTAGCACTTTTCAAAGCAGTCGTAGAAAAAACGTTTTATTTTACTAGTGAATAAACAACTATTTACGGTTGTTGCTATGGAGTTAATAATTACGATTTGAAATGTTATAATTGAATAAAAATGGCAATGGCAAGGACAACAGCCAGTTTACATCACATTTTTTTCAAAATAACTTGCTAATGACACAAGATTTTCTTTCAAAATAGCTGGTACTACAATTGCTCATCTAGAAGCAAATGCACAAGATCAACTCTCCTTCGCAACATATCACGCAACCTCTCAAAATGCACACAAGTTAAAGGTTTATTCATCACATCCCCGACTTGACATTTACCGTCGCCATGCTGCTTCAATTGTGTAATTCCTTCATCATATTTTTCACCAACAATTCGCTTCGATACCTTCTATAAATCCGGGTTTTTAGTTAGTTTTGTTCAGATTTTATTGAATGTTGCATTGTTGCAACTGTCTGGGCTCATAACCTGTTAAGATTATATTTTAACTATGCATAAAATAACATCATAATGCAATCCTTTTATTGAAAATGTACATATGCCGGAGTTCACAGTCCATCCCAGAGGCCGCCCGAATGCTCAACGAATGAAAATTTACATA
This sequence comes from Leptura quadrifasciata, assembly GCA_963675555.1. NCBI lineage: Eukaryota > Metazoa > Arthropoda > Insecta > Coleoptera > Cerambycidae > Leptura > Leptura quadrifasciata. The sequence goes on along the minus strand of OY776682.1, from coordinate 3,983,744 downwards.
ACAGGTTTCACAGAAAAAAATGTAAGTTAAAGAATTAATCTAATCAAAATAAAATTTGAGTTAGAGAAAATAATGTCCTACATTAATTTTTCAATTTTTGTTTCTGATCTTTGTTCACTGATTATGAAGAAATCTTTTATATATATCCACAAGAATTACAAAAACTGTTTTTGAGGTAATTGGTAACAGATTTTTAGATGTTATTAATAGCTCCCGACAGAAAGGAATCTGTTCTAATAACTGGAAAATATCGGTAGTTATACCCATTCCAAAAATTCCGAATATATCTGAAGACTTTAGACCTGTTAACACATTACCAGTATATGAACAAACCTTAGAATTGGTAGTAAAAGAACAATTGACTACACACTGTATGGATAATAATATTTGGAGAATCAATCTGGATTCAGAGAAAGTCATTATTGTGAAACGGCACTTCAATTCGTTATATCGCATGGGATTAAGACAGTGAGTAAAAATCAAGTTATAGTTGTAGTTTTCTTAGACTTTAAACGTGCATATGAGACGGTGAATCGGCAATTATTGGTACCAAAGTTATAAAAAATGGGCATTAGGAGGACTGTATTTAAATGGATTGAATCTTACCTAACTGCAAGAAAACAAAGAACAAGATATGTAAATAGTGCATCTAACGTAATAGACAATGACTTCGCAGTACCACAAGGATAAGTGCTAGGGACTTTATTATTTGTACTGTTTATAAATATCATAGTGAAATCAATAAAGAATTGTAAGGTACATTTATTTCCAGATGACACTTTAATTTATTTTTATGGACAAAATATAAATGATGTTATTAATGTTATCAGTCAAGATTTAAAAGATGTATTTGTTTGGTTGTGTGATAATAGTAAACACCGATAAATGCAAATATATGGCTCTTGGCAAATAACATATACTATATCGTCAACAAGTTGGTCAAAGTATTATATTAGATAATAAAAACTTCGAAAAAGTCTCGGAAATTAAATAGCTTGAGTTTATAATAGATGAATCCTTCACCTTCAAATATAATACTGACTATATTACGAAAAAGGTTGTAAAAATATTTAATTTTTTACGTAGAATTTCAAAAATTTATGAATGTTTTCAAGAATATTAATAAATGTATAATATCTCCACATTTTGAATATTGTGCAAATCTACAGCTATATTTAAATAACAATGATCTAGAAAAGTTACAAAACATGCAAAATAAAGCTATGAGGATAATATTAACATGTAACAAATATACCCCCATACACACAATATTAAATGTTTAAAATTTATTAAATGTTAGACAACGTATAGTTTTAAAATCACTATAATTTACATTTAAAATAGAACATGGTATGTCTCCAAGGTATTTATGTGATAAATTGAGTTTCATACGAGATGCTCATGGATATAACACTCGTAGTGTAAATGACAGTGGTAGAGAGGCATGACAATTTAATGGAATCGAAATCTTTGTTCTGTAAGGGTAAGGGTAAGTTATTCAACACTTTACCAAATGAAATAAAGTATTTTGAAAAATATAATACTTTCATCAAATTATGTGTTAGTTATATTAGAAAAGAATAATATTGATTATTTTGTGACTAAGTTAGGTGATTTTACGATAAAGTATGTAAAAATAAAAAAAGATTAGTAATTATTTTACAGTTATTGGTATATATGTATAGATTTAAGACAAGCTGGTGAATATATTGATATTATTCTATTGTAGATTTTTTGGCTAATAAATATATATTACTATTATTATTATAAAATTTGATGAAATTGCTGAAACTTGCTTACCCATAATGTTAATAGGAATTGAATTATATATTATATATTAAATTATATTGAATTTTTTTAAAGCTGTTGGGTGGTGAGGAATTGTTAAATTTTCGGCATGTCTAAGGTTTCTGGTGAATGAAGGATCTGGGAATCAAAAATGGAGGACTTGCCAAGCGATTTTTAACTTCTGGTATACATGATCACTTTTTTAAGTTAAATATGAATCTCATGCACATATTTTGGAAATATTTTGAATCCTATAAGCGTTTATTTGGTTGACACACGAACCGTACACAATAGCACCATAGTTATATAACAAACGTAAAACTAGAGTGTTCTTAATTTTTCATTTAAAATATATCTACAAGGATATAGTTTTTTAAATGCACAATTAAATTTCTGATGTTTAAACAATGTCGATAAGAATAACTTACCAAGATTCTCAATATCCGTATTTATATTTTCAATAGATTACATAACTGCAATGAATCAAATGTTCTAACAAACTGGGTACCGTTAGCAAAGAAATGCGATTTGCATGTTTTTAGGACACTAAAAAAATCAGCAGTATACAATAAATTTTATGAATATCTCAATATACAGAAACCAAAATGGCGGCCATATATATATATATATATACAAAAGAAATACCAAGTAGCATTACTGAAAACCGTGTATAATAAACCGATTCATCCATTGCAAAGAAGATGAAAATAACAAACACACAAACAACTTCCTAATTCTACCTCTTTGTGCCGTCGGCGGTATAAATAAGGGAAATAATCAAAAGCATTTGAACACAATTAAAAAACAATTCAAAATTATGTACCTTCACATATGCCGATAATTTAGGGTTTCCCCAAAAATGTCCAATTTCGGTATACCTATCTAAATTGTCATGGAATTTTCTAAAATATATAAATGGAGAAGATAATCAAAGGGCTTTGACTAAATCATGATTAAAAACAAGTAAAAAGTGTATGCATAAAACATCTGATTTAAGATTTCCATGAAATATTCAATTTCGGATTTTCTTAAAATTTGGACGTAACTTTTCAAAAAAATATACCTATAAAATAAATTGAAGGTTATGAATAAACTATAATGAAAAAACAAGTAAAACGTGGGAACATAAAACCGATGATTCAAAATTTCCATAAAAGTATTAAATTTTGGCAGCTCTTTTTTTTTAAATTTGACTATGTTTTCAAAAATATATGAACATATAAACCAACTGAAATGTTCTAAACATATCGTAATGAAAAAACAAACAAAAGGTATGAACATAAGGCCGATGATTCAACATTTCCATAACAGTGTTGAATTTCGAGAGGTCTTACTTTTTAAAATCTCAACACGTTTTCAAAAATATATAATTAAAGACAATGGAAAGTTTCTGAACTGATCACAGTGAAAAGATAAACAAATTGTGAATATAAAGCGGATCATTCAAGATTTCCATAAAAGGAGCAGCTTAATTTTTTAAATTTAAACAGGTTTTCAAAAATAATCGAAAGGTTCCGAATAGAACATAACCAAAAAGTACGTTCTAAAAAAATATATGTAAAACCAATAAGTAAACAATACTATAACCGCGCACCAATGATAAATACCTGTTTAGTTTTATAGCTTCATGCCGTCTAGTTATCCTTTAAAAAGATTTCATCTTTTATTTGGATTTTTATCAAGAAAGCTTATTTGTTACTTATTTAAGAATATTTCATCCTTTAATTGTTTTTATATGTTTTGGGACTGGTTTTACACATTTTTACGTTATATTATTATTTATATGCAAAACTCGACCTTTTCGAGTTCTCTAATCATTATCAAGTACACAAACACTATTTACAATGGTTTCATCGGCACTTTGTTAGAGCAACAAAGCTGTTCTCAAAATAGAAAAATAAGGAACTTTAATTTAAAGAAAATCGATACTTAAGTATAAAATTTTTATGCTTAAGTATCGATTTTCAAAACATCAAGAAAATAAAGTATTAAATTCACTGATTTTCAACGGATGGCTACAAATTTTCCTGATTTCCTTGCCTTTATCGAGATGTCCCTGATATTTTTGAAATTTCTAATATGATTAAGTCTATATAAGAATATATTATATAGGCTAGGAGTTATTTAAACACACCCTTAAAAATAACATTAATAAAAAAGAGAAACAGTAACTCTCTCAACTTTTATATAATGAAGCGGGTTTAAGCCAGAAAAATATATACTTATGTTTATGTATGCCATTACGTTTGCTATGTGCGTTAAAGTCACCAATTGCCATAGCGACTTTTCAGATTTAATAACAAGTAAGAAAATAGTTAATTAAAGAAGTTAACGAAAATTTCAGTAAACTCTAAACAATTTTTAAAACATCTGCAAACACGTAAGAGTAATCAGAAGAGAGACAATACCCATCTTTATTTTGCAAGTTATTTAAATTCCAATTCATGCAAGTAGTTCTCGTTCTGTCCCATTGATATTTAACCAGACGCAATGTATTCGTTTAATGATATATTATACTGTCATTTTTATCACCGTAGGAGTAATTTAAATTAACAGTAATGAAAATTATTCAGTTTCTCAATTTGGTCATTGACTGGGAGACACAAAAATAAGTTACAGGTTATGTTTCATAGTGGGTACTTACTACTACTTAGACGATCACGCCAGGCGATGGGGTTCAGTCCTTGAATTCCCGGCCAATATAGGCCTCCGGTGCTTCTTCCAAGTTCGACTGCAGGTTTGTTTACCGAGTTGGCGGCATGATGGTGGAAAAAGGCAGCGGCGGCAATATTGAAACCTCGCAATCCTGAATTGGAGGCGCTCTGCGTGCTGTTAGAAGCCATACCCAGAGAGTTTTGTGTGAAACCAAGATTGTGCGGAAAATGTAAGGGCCCCGTAGTGATTTGCGTGGGCCTGGAGAGTATATGATCTATGCCGTGGGGATTAGCCCCTTGAGAACTATTGCTGTTACTAGTGGCACCTAAAGGGCTCCGCGACGTCAAGCCTGAGCGTTCTACGTGTAAACTTGTACGTTCTAGCAAGACGTCAGCGTCGCTCTTTTCGTGGCCGTGAAGATGATCTGGATTGAGGTGAGTCTGGTGCTGTTTCATTTCGGTCATGGAGTGTAACGCCGCCAAAGGGGCCGCTAGCATGTTGCGGTGTTCTAAATTAAGGAAACTTAAATTTTGTTGACTGGCGAATTCGAGCATTTTTGATACAGGAGGTGGTGGTGTAACGGATACTTCCGACCGGTCACTGGACGCGTCGCTGTGTTGCGTCATTGCTACTGGAGACGCCGTGGTTGCAGGCTGAAGACGCGAACTAGCCGCGTCGCCGATTGTCCTTGGGCGATACTTGTCCTTATTTTTTCACAAATACACGTGACCCTCACTGCACATCACAGTCACAATTAGTCCGTTACCGACCAGTCCCTGATTGTGCTAAAGTAAATAGACCCCGTGTTTCGGTCACCAGTTGGTTGACAATGAACTGAACTGGCTCTCGAGGAGACTATGCACTCGCTGAGGTGAGACTCAGTGGGCGGCGGTCAGGATGGCAAGGTGAGCTAGTGGGGATGTATATAAACTGAACTGCATGTTAAATATGTGCTACTGGCGAGCTCATTACGGTGGCCTCTATGGCAGTTAGCGATTCGGTGCGTGTCGCCTAGCTGCGTGGTTGCACTCTGCTCTATTTTTAAAAGAGATTAATGCTTTTTTCATTGGTAGGAAGGAGGGTCGCTTCATTGAGAACGCTCCCGCGATTGGCGCGGTCCTACTTCTCCGGGAACGCCCGCTATTGGTTGCTAGACCGCCCTACCCCTTCCGGACTCGTATTATCGCAGTATACATGGAACTCAATCTGTAAGGAGGTATTTTACTAACATAAACATGTTAGCGGTGGAAGGCAGCTTTGACTAGTTCACTACCTTCCTTGAATTGGTCCTTCGGACTGATAATCTCCTCAAAATGCAATTATTTATCTGTAAAAAAATGTACGCCGGAAAACTATTTTTTCTCGGGAAAACTATTTTTTCTCGAATCATATCTCCGAATTATATGATGTTTATATACAAGGTTAGTTCCTCTAATAAAAATACTTGAACATATTTTAAAATTAGTAACTTCTAATTAAATATAAAGTGCTAATATAATTTGTGTTTTAAAAGTTAGTACATTAAATATCCTTAATTAAAATGAAAATGCAGTAATTAATTCCGATTTGATAGGACTAGAAGTTACAAATTGGGGATTTTTTTCCAATATATCGTTGTAAAGAAATGGAAATCAGAGTGGAACAGCAAAGTGTGCAAGACACCATCTATCTAGCCTCATCCCAAACGCTTTTAATGCTCGACAAGGATATCTAAATGGAGAAGGCTGTTTGCACCAGTATTTTATTGGAATTTATTTCCAAATAAATGATTAAAATTAGATTAATTAATAAAATTGGTCCTTCGACCCGCGATGAACAATCTGTTGAATATTAATATACACATAGGCATACTTAAAATTTTATTTACAGCTATTTTACCTATGGCAAAAAACAAACATTTCAGAAAAGCGTTACTGCTGTCTTTCAGTTAAAATATGATGAGGAATGACTTTTTAATTGAAAATAAGATAGTAAAAATTATGTTTATAAAGTTAAAATTAATTACTACAGAATTAAAAGTTAAATGCTTAATTAAAATTAAATCGATCTATTTTGTGTACAGTGTTAATTTTGCTTTGTGATCGAAAGTAAGATTTGAATTTTGTGAAAAATGTTTTCGTAGTGAATTATGGCTTGGGTATTTTTGTTATATATGCTCTTTTTGTGTCTGATATGATTTTAAGGATTTCGAGGACTGATTATTTTAATTTATTTTGAAATTATTTGGTCCTTAGGATATTATTAACAATTACGTACGTTAAATAAACACCACAGAAATTTCAGAAGCTAGAGGCTTGTGCGGAAGGGAAGAACATTGAAAAATGCGAACATACAATTCCTCCTACAATTCCGGAGCCGGGATTCGAACCAGGGAGCGTGATACACGTTCGATTAATCGTGATTACCATCTCGCGCCTTAACCAATGCGGTTATTGGCTGGACAAAATTAGATTAAAGTAGATATTTTTGCTATTAAACTTCTTTCGCTTGGCAGTATTGGTAATATTCGTTATAGTTAATAGTTTTAACTCACAATTATATGTCGCCGCATTTCTGTTACCATAGTATAACAGCAGTATGGTGGGCATTGCAAATGACATGGAAAAACATTTTTAGTGAGCTCAAAATTAATTATTAATGTGGACAGGTCAGTTTTTTACGAAGGCGTAGAAAGGCCGCCAGAGTGTACTTTATTTTATAATGTACACTTATAAACTGGGGATTAGGCTAATTTACACTTACAAACTGGAAATTATGCTAATTTACACTTAGCAGCTGAGAATTATGCCAATTTACAGTTACAAACTAGAAATTATGCTAATTTACACTTAGCAACCGGGAATTATGCTAATTTACACTTAACAACCGGGAATTCTACTAATTTACAGTTACCAACTGAGAATTAAGCTAATTTACACTTAGGAACTGGGAATTATGCTAATTTACAGTTACCAACTGAGAATTAGGCTAATTTACACTTATCAACTGGGAATTATGCTAATTTACAGTTACTAACTGAGAAAATTAGGCTAATTTATACTTAGTAACTGGAAATTATGCCACTTTACACTTAGTAACTGGCAATTAGGCTAATTTACACTTACGAGCAAGAAAATAGCAGCTGGGAATTATCCTAAGGCACAGTTACAAATTATGCCAAGTGTAAATTAGCGTAATTCCCAGTTTGTAAGTGTAAATTAGCATAATTCTAAGTTGGTAACTGTAAATTAGCATAATTCCCAATTGCTAAATATAAATTAATATAATTTCCAGTTGTAAGTGTAAATTAGCTTAATTCCCTTTTTTAAGTGTAAATTATAAAGAATACACCGTGGCCTTTCTACGCCTTCGTAGTTTTTAATCTAAAATGTGTTTTATAAGAAATTTAAAAAATACAGGGTGGTTCATGTAAAAGCGGTACAAGAAATGTGATTAATGAAATTCATATTTCTGAATTACCTTTGATGAGCTTTAGAGATCTATAACACATAGGGTCTAACTCATTGATTAGTTAATTACAATTGAACCTATGATATTGTTGAAATATTTTATTTCCTATTTCAAGATATTAATTGTTCAACATGCTCTCCATTTACTTCTTGTCAATAACTTAGTGTGTAGTAATACTCCTGCCTCACTCTCTCTAAAACTTGAATTGAAATATTCAGTATTCCTGTTTGCAATCTTTCTTTGAGACTATCGATGTTATCTGGCATTGTTGAATATATTTTAGTCTTGATATAACACCATAGAAAAAATTCAATGGCGTAAGATCTGGTAGTCGAAATGGCCAATCATTAACACCCCTTCGTCCAATCCATTTATTAGGAAATATTTCATTAAACTTTCTTCCAAGTTACATTTATAGGACAATATAGGGCGTAGTGCATTTGGGTATAAGTATACCAGAGCAGGAACAACTTCATCTCTTATGATATTTAAATATTTTGTAACTGTCAAATTCTCTTGTTTAAAAATTGATTTACTTTTTAAAGATATTGTGTATATTTTGCTGATTTACTTTCCCGTTCGACGTAAAAGTTGATTTGTTCGAAGAAACAATGGAATCAAGAGCTTACCTCATATTTGTTCAGCTTGTTCATTATTTCTTCGCAGAACTGCACTTTACGATCTGAATCGCCTCCTGGATATATAAGTAATGGAGCCAACGCGCTGGAGTTTAGCTCAGTACAGTTCTGAGACTAGCCAAGTGATCAGATAAGATACTGAACAATAACAAGTTGTGAATTATAGTAGAGTCTATAGTAGATAAGAGAATTGTTGAATCCCATATATTTTTATGGTTCCTTAACTGACGAAAGGTATTTTGGATTACTCCAAAGTGAGAATAACGATGGAATTAACCAACCTTAGAATTTAAAAAATTATATGTATTTTCATCAAGATGGAACAGGACCGCACGATGCTCATATCGTTCGCAATTACCTAAATGAAACTTATGGGTAACAATGTATAGGTACCTCAGATCCTGATCTGAGGCCTCTCGATTTTTATTTGTGAGAATATCTTCAACATAGAGTTTACTCTAGGCCACCAAGAACATTGGAAGACTTGCGAAATAGAGCAACACAAACATTCCAGGAAATTACCAACGATGGGCTTAGATATGTTGCTCGGTGTACGTTAAATGGGATTGAACTTTGGAGAGAAACCCTAAAATTTAGAAGATGATGTTACTATGTTACTTAAGTGTTCTCTAAAGGAAAGGATGTGCGTCAAATGTTACGTCTAGATATTTAAAACTATCACGACGTGTCAGAATTGTCCCATTAATAGTGTACTCATATTGTATTTTATTTAATTTACCCGTAAACGACACTACATTGCATTTATTTATGTTCAGAAACCATCTGAATTTTGTACACCACTTGTGAATTGTGCTTGAGTCTGCAGCTTTTCGCAGTCTGATTCGTTGCTGATCTTATAGTATATCTTCAAGTATTTAGCATGTAAGAGAGATTTACAATTGAGATTGATGATATCGTTAATGAAAATGATAAATAATAAAGGGCCTAAGACCGACCCTTGTAGATCTCCTGATTGAGATATAAACTCGATCACCCTGATATTGTACAAACTGACTTCAATTAACTAGATCTTAAAAAAAAGGTTAAAACCAAAGGAAATTAATTTTGTTAGGAAAACTCCATTGTCCAACCTATTAAGAGCCTTGGAGAAATCCCTATAAATGACCATTGATTTGTCCACCGTCATCCATAACTTCAGCTAAGTGTTGTGTTATACAAAGTATGTTTATGGTTGTCTATCATTGACAGACAAAACCATGTTGGTTGTTGCATAATATATTCTTATGAATCTGCGTATAAAGTGCCATGTGCAGGACGATTTCAAATACTTTCAAAGTTATTTAGTATTTTTTTTGAAGGCATTAATCACATCCGCCCCAGTTATCTTAGTCATTGTTGTATTAACATTATCACTAGTTACTGCTGACAAGTTTATATTGCGACTTGAGGGGATGTACGCTGAAGTAATGAAGTTATCAAAAGAATTCGCTATATCTTCGGAATTATCTAAGATACTATCAGTGTTTGTGAAGGCATTCGGTATTGAATTGGATTTTTTTTCTGTTGACATATGCCCTGAAACTTGTTGCGTTTGAGGACAGATTGTTTTCAATTGATTATAAATAATTTTTGTAAGATGTGTAGTTTTAGTTTTATAGTATTGTCCATACATGTGCTATCAAAAAAATATTTCTTTTAACAAAAATCAATACTGTGGTTGACAGAGTTGACAGAACAATTTTACCCCAGTCACAAGTTACTAAGTTGAAAAATAAAATAAAATTTCGTTGTAATCGGATAACTTGGGTGGACGTAGAATCAAAAAAAACTATATAGATGGTATCCCATTAAAAAAAATCACTTTCTTGCACTGCCCCTAAATAAATCCACCCTGTATTCTTGAAATTCCATTTATTTTTTTTTAAAGACGCATTTTAGATTAAAAACTGCCCTGATGTAATTGTCGAAAATATAATATTATATGGTAAAAAATAATTGTCTATTGATAGATTCCAATACTTTTCGCGACGACTTTGTAACATGAAATTTAAATAGCTATTGCTTTATTGTATATTATGTTGATTAATATATCGCATAGCTCCCGCATATAAAATAACTAATCTACTTTTATTTACAACGATAAATTATCGTTTTTTAAAAAATCCGGTTGTTAAGCTTCAGGTAAAATGTATTGGTGCAAATGTCGGGATTTTGTCTGGATCAGGCTAAAAGCTGTAGATGATGTTAATGGAGGGAGGCGGAAGTGGCGGCCTCTAAACTGAAGATAGAACTACTCTGCATATCATTAATCTTAATTAAAGTTAAATTTAGTTATCTTGTATGGATGCCGGTGTCTATTCGAAAGGCGTTCACGAAAGCATGCGTTTCTTCTAATGGTGTAATTACTTTGCTTTAATAAACACAAATGCCATTTTATAATAATATATAAGTATCTGGAAATATACGCTTGAATTGAGCTATTGCCTTTCATTAAAATGTACCCGAGCATGTATAGGTATACAATGTGTCTCAAACATATTGTACCCTCATTGCTAGCTCAGTTATTATTACAAATAGAATAAAAAAATATATTTTTTTAAAATTATTTTTCTTAAAGTCGTATTAAAGAGTAAAAAATAATTGTAAGGAAAGAAAAGCGTGCGCATTTTGTATGATTGCACGCATGATGCATACGCCTGGCTTTTCTTGCAATTATTTCTTACTTTGTAGTTTAAAAAAATGTATTTATTTCATAGTACTTTTAGTCATACTTTAATTATTTAAAAATTTATTCATTGGAGCTGGGTTCCGAGGTATAAACATAACAGCATTCTATTATGCCGCCGGAGCTAATATCGTACCATTTGTACGAAAAAAAACGGACGTAGAAATCTCTGGCCAGGCGAGAAACCTTTTGCATTCTACGTTTTGCCGGAGGTGCCGGTTGGATAGTATATTTAGTCAATTTTCACCCTCGCGCCCCCTATATGCGGATATTTGCAAGAGTAACAATGGAATATCGTATTGTCATCCGATCTTAGTAACTGCGCAAAATTTCATCAACTAATTATGTCAGGAAGCGTGTTAAATAAAGGATGCAAGATTTGAACAGAAGCATGAAAAAAAAAACTATATTGTGAGTTAAAGAAAAACAAGTAAAAACAGTTTAATGGGACTTGTGTTTTAATTCCCAATTAATTAAGCGAGAACAGATTGCAATTAATACTGTCACTGTATTTCATGTTTCATTCAGAGGGAAATAAGAAAAAATAATACACAAAATTTTTTATAGATAGATAGACTGTATTAGCAGCTTCTGCTGTACCAAGATAATACAATGTAACATAAAACTCAATGCTGATATATATTTTTTAAGTAAATTTATTCTTTAGCAAAAAGCTATTACAAGTACATACCGTTTGTGTGTTTTACGAGCGCCAACGTCAAATACGTTGTGAGATATATTACAAAAACGTGAAAAATAGGAAAATCACAAACAGTTATAGCTTCCTTATTTGAGAATATACAAAAAAAGTTAAAGTAATGAAAGTTGACGGCAAAGACAATAAGAATAATAATGTGTACAAATAATTCGAAAAAAACAGTTTTTCTTTAACATACGCTCTTGTGCAAAAATGCAAAGAGCAAATCTCAAAGTAGGCCATGACACCATTAATTCTGTTTATTTTTTTCTCTTTCCAACGATATAAAACATGTCACAAAAAGTTTAACTGATAGTGTCAATATTTAATATTCTACAAAAAGCACAATTCATATTCATTGAATCGTAAAAATCGGCTATGCCATGATTAGTGAAAAACAATATATACAGTTATTTACAAATTTGACAGATTGTCACTGTTGTTTGTTGCGTTGTTGAGTTCTAAGATAAGTCTTATATCAGTAATTATGGTGTACACAAATAATATAGTCTAGTATACTTTAACTTGGCGTGTGTATGTATGAGTTAAGAGCGCTCCGGATATAAGCCGGAAAGACGATTCAATTTACTCTCATATAAATCATTATTTTAAAAAACGGCTTTCACTAAAAGACATTAAAAACATGCTACAATGTGGGATGACGAGAGAAAAAATAGTATATATAAAAAAAATATTTTTTTTCTTCTATTTTCGATTTGCAAAAATAATTCTTATCATTCCACATAGACATTATAAAAATAAACATTTTCCCTTTTGTAGAACTAAAATAAAATTACCCCTAATGTCCTCAAATGTACCGAGAAATTTAAAGATTAGGTATAATAATAAATCACATTATAAAAAAACTAAGATCTCTACTTTCAATGTTTAAGTACCTTAAACAATTTCTAAATCTAAAGGAACTTAATATATTGTATTACTCCTTAGTGCAATCACAATTAACATATGGTATAATTGGTTGGGGAGGTGTGAGTAATAATTTCTTAAAAAACTTAAATGTATTACAAAAATGGATTCTTAAAATCATCTACGCGAAAAATATTACATATAACACTGACAAATTATACGAAGAAACAAAAAAAAAATGGATGTGAGACAGCTTTTTTGTGAAAAAATATTATTAAAGTTATACAAGAATAGAGATCATGTCACATATACAGACCATATTTATAATACACGAACCAAAAATATTTTAACAAATAAACCCAAAATTAGTAAAACAGAAGGGCCAGAGAAATCACACATTTATTGGCTTAAAAATCTATGATATCCTACCGCCCGAAATAAAAAATATAACATCATTAAAGCTCTATAAGAATTAAGTTAGATTATGGATTCAAAATACCCCTAGACTAGTAATACATCAATTAATTGATCTTAAAAATCCATATTAATAGCTAAACTTACTTATGGGAAAAACAGTAATAATGAAAAAATTATATTCCCTTATAATGATTAATCTAATTTTATTTTGTTTATTTATTCTATATTATTTAATTCATGTCATATCGCATTGATCTTGCATTATAATTTTAGAATTTAAAAGAAGAAACCCATGTAACACCAGTTAGATAATTTTAGGACAACTCCACTGTCAAGTACTTAGTACTTTTACGGAGCTGACCTAAATATTGACTCATCCCCTTCTTGTACTACACTAAATATGCACCACTTTCTTCTGCCAAGTTTTCATATAAAATTAATGTTAAATTAATTCTTACCTCGAAATCAAGTACTCTGTACTTCTGCGAGGCTTTCCCCGTTTATTTACAATGTATTGTCCGTATTTTGATTCTGTTGTATTTTACGCTATACTTTTATTTTATACTTAATATTTTACTTATGTTATTTGAATCTAAATGTAAATAAACTTATTATTATTATTATTATATATAATAAATTTGTCCAATGTCATATTCTATTACATCTTTATCTCTCTCTTTCCAAGCACACCGTACATTAGGCTGCGTCATTTTATTGACGTGAAGTCATTTACAATTAAAATTGGAAGCATGGATGACCAATACACTCCGAACAACTCTTAATATTTCCGTACGATTTCATTTTCTCCCATATTGTACACAAAGTTAAAGCAATAGTCCAGAAACATTGTCTACGTGGACAATATTTCTGGATCTTTGTGTACAAGAGAAAATGAAATCGTACGGAAATATTAACTCATACACACACGCCAAGTTAAAGTATACTAGACTATAACAAATTCGATATGATTAGCATTTATTGTCAATGAAATTTTGACGCAGAGATGGCAGTCACGGTTTACGGAGATAGATTTCCAGATGCTGCGCACTTGCGCAGCCAAATCAAACTATGTTTAGGAAGCTAGTTCAAAATCTAAAAACGCACGGTTTATTTTCAAAAAAAAGGCGAGGGCATGTTGCGGATAATGTAAGAAAAATGAATAAAGTATCGAGATGAAAAAACTTCTTTGGGACAAATTCAGAAAAACTGTCGCATAAAAAAAGACAGTGCAAAAAGATATTAAAAAAAGAGTGATTTCGATGCTACAAAATGAGGAAAGTTCAACATTTAAATGAAGGAGATAAGCCGAGGAGAGTAAGATTTTGTAAATGGTTGTTAAATAAAAAAAGAATGACCCACTGATATGTAACAAAATTCTTTGGTCGGACGAATAAGTTTTTTCTAATAATAAATTTTTCAATACAAATATGCATTATACGTGGACACGAAAAAATAGACATTGGTGCAGAGATACTGCCTTCCAAGCAAAATTTTCTACGAATGTTTGGGTGGGTCTTTTGCAAAACGAATTTCAAGTTTTCTTTATGAATTAACAGTGGCAGAAACATTAAATTCTCCACCTCACACTGCTGTAATATGCACGAATTATTTAAATCAAATTATGCCAGATAGCTGGGACCCATTCTATGGCCAGCTGGATCACCAGATGTTACTCCCTTGGGTTTTTCGTCTGGGATTACATTAAAGACAAGTTATTTCAAAATGCTCCTGAAAATATTGAGGACATCAAAACCAAAATTTGAAACGCAGTGAGGCAATTACTCCTGAAATGCTCCAAAATGTAATGCGTAAGGTGTCTGGTAGAGCACGTTTCTGTATTAGCATGCATGGTGCACATTTTGAGCATTTGTAGTTAGAAAAATAAATACACACATTTTATTTTCAGTATGGTAGTAGGTAGTAGACATAGACATTTGTGTTAAACATACAAAGTATATATACACACGTCCATAGAAAATACAATGGAAAAAAACATTGTATAATAATGATACATACATTATATAGTATATAGTAAGTAATAAGGTACTGTGTAATAAAACAAATATTGTATAATTACATTCACAATTCATATTACATCTGCAGGTAGGTAGATACATTACAATCCATGAATTCCTGGGTGCTATAGAATGCCTTTTCTATTAAAAACGTTTTTATAACACATTTAAATTTATTCAGAGGAAGAGCAGTGATGTCTGTGGGTAGTTTATTATAAAATAATGGTCCAAAATAGTTGGTTCCATTTCTACTACTTGTAAGTTTTAAACACTTTATTCTTATTTTGTGTCCCTCTCTTGTATTGTGTTCATGTATTCTATTAAGACACTCGTATTTTGTTAAACTTTCCTTAACATACGTAATGCACAGGTAGATATATAAAGAAGGCAGCGTGAGTAGTTTGAGTTCTGTGAATTTATATTTTACATCGTCCTGATATCCTAGATTGGTCATAATTCTTATTACCTTTCTCTGTAAGCCGAATATTCTTTTAGCATGTGGTGAATGACCCCATCCAAGAAGAGCATACGAACACTGAGACATAAAAAGTGAATGATATGCAGTAATAATACCCCTTTTTGGCATGATATTTATTAAACCTCTGATGGCAAATATGCTTTTACCGAGTTTACCAGCTAATTTGTCCACATGTATATCCCATGACAGAGTTGGGTCTAAATACACCCCTAAAAATTTTACCTCTTCATCATTTTTTATATCGATAGATTTGTGAGTAAACATAATTTGCTTGGTTTTTTTGTCATTAAGGCATAGTTTATTTTTACTAAACCATATTTTTGCTTGTAACTGTGTATCGAACAAATGCTGGCCGAGCAAATCTAAATTAGGTTCTTCGAAAGTTATTGTACTGTCATCTGCAAATAAGGTTTTATCTAGTTTGATATCGGGTAATTCAAAATTTATGTCATTGATATAAATAAGGAACAGTATGGGTCCTAAGGTCGATCCTTGAGGTACGCCATTTGTGGTATTTGCAATTTCAGAATTCTTGCCATTAATAGTTGTGAATTGTTTTCGATTAGTTAGAAAAGTTCTTATTAATTCAGTACTTTATCATCAAATTTATAATATTTTAATTTCTCGATCAGCAAAGTGTGCGACACACAGTCAAATGCTTTTTGCAAGTCACAGAAAACAGGTGCCAATACATGATTATTTTCATAACTGTCTGTTATTTTATTGATTAAATATAAAATAGCATCCCTTGTAGATTTATTTGCTCTAAAACCGTATTGGTTCGGGTAAAATACACTGTTGCTTTCAAAATGTTTGTTTATTTGTAATTTTACAGCAGATTCAAAAATTTTTGACAATACCGGTAACAATGAAATGGGCCTATAATTGTTTTCCTCTTGGACCGAGCCCCCTTTATGAATTGGAACTACTTTCGCAAACTTTAATGCATAGTACTGTTATACATAGTTTTTCGTTTTTTCTTGGACGTTTATTTTGTACTTGTGTTTTTATTTATGAGATATTTGTTTGTTTGTATTAAATTGTAATACATATTTACTGACTTATAATTATTATAAAGTGAATTTTTACAATAGTAATTAATAGTGGCATAGCTAATTTTTACGATTAATGATATGAACTACTAACTAAATATACGATTTAAACGTGATAATACTCAGCCTCCTAGTTTACAAAATGCACCAGATATTAAGGATTTCTTTCTTAGCGTCTTTTGCAAGAATGATAACTGTACTTCAATAGGGCTATAAATTTCTATTCTAACACAAAACTTGACGACTATTTATCATTCCCTTTTACTCTTGTTGACGCTGATACTATTTATAGTGCAATTAGAAGTATAAAGTCCAATGCTGCTGGAAAAGATAAAATAACACTGACCACGTTAAAACTGTGTATGCCAAAAATTTTGAAACATATCACCCACATTATACACTGCTGTCTAGAACAGGGTTACTTTCCTATTCAATGGAAAGATGCAGTTATCTGTCCGGTACCTAAAATAGCAAATCCTGCATCTGTCGAGGAGTTGCGGCCGATTAGCTTATTGCCGGTTATTTCGAAAATTATAGAAAGATAGTTCATGATCAAGTAGCTGCCTATTTATCATCACATAACTTATATCCGTTACATCAATCAGGATTTCGTAAAACACACAGCGCAACTACTGCTCTACTGAACCTTAATGACAATATCAGTGCGCTAGATAAACGCTTGACAGCCATTCTTATCTCGCTAGACTATTCCAAGGCATTTGACACAATTGATCATACGCTTCTATGTGCAAAGCTAAATTACTATGGTTTTGACTTAATATCTCTAAGGTTTTTTGATTTTTATTTGAGTGAACGTTGTCAGTGTGCATCAGTTGCGGAAAAAGTATCTGATTTTAAAACAGTAACGTCAGGCGTCCCCCAGGGGTCCATCCTTGGTCCTCTTCTGTTTCTTACATACACGTCAGATATATTTAAGGTAGTAACCAGTTCGCATCTGCAAGCCTACGCTGACGATACTCAACTTCTCCATTGTTTTGACCCGTCTAAAGCAGACATTGTCAATAATTTGATCAACCAGGACTTAGACAACATCTATCAATATTCATATCAACATAATCTTAAGATTAATCCAACCAAATCGGTTATTATTCTATTTTGCTCAGAAAATAATCGACATTACTTAAAGACGTCTGTTCAGTTGAAAATTAATCAAGAAAATCTATTGTTTTCAACCTTTGTGAAAAATCTAGGGTAAACGTAAAAAGCTTTGTGAAACTCTAGTCATGCCCGTATTCAATTATTGCAATTATATGTATTTCTTCTGCTTGGACCAAGTGACTAAAAATCGGCTACAAGTTATGCAAAATTGTTGTTGTCGCTTCATATACAACTTGAAGAAGTTTGATCATATTTCAAATAAATATATCGAGCTGCGTTGGTTAAAGATGGAGCAACTCGTTAAATTTCACTTCGCGGTATCTTGTTCTGTTTAATAAAATCCTCTGTTCTAAAGAAAAGTTAGTTTTCAGATCCGCAGTTCACAATATAAACATTAGACACTCCTACGCTCTAACAATGCCGCCACATCACACTGCGTTATTCCAGCGTATAGCTTTTCTTACACATCCTTGCACTTATACAAATTCAATTGATCCAACATATAAAAATCTGTTGACAGTTAATGTATTCCGTAATAAAATCAAAGCTTGGTTTATGAATATCAATAATACTTAAACCTAAGTATTTTTAGACATTTTTGGGTACCATTTGCATCTTGCATATGATTGATACTTTCTTTATTATCATTGTTTATTATTCTCTTCACATATTCATTTACATGTATAATTTCTTTTTTGAATTTTCTGTGTATAATATACTACTCGCATATTTTTAATCTAGAACACAATAATGCATGTTAAATATATTATTCTTTTTGTTATTATTTATATAATTCTAAGTGATTGAAAAGGTTAAGTGTAAGAATAGCCATGTGGCTAAACTTCGCCTTTGAGTCATTCCGTGTAATGTGCTTATATACAGACTGTCCATTTTATCAGGGCCCTCGAGAATATCTCACTTAATATCGGTCGTAATTATTTTTACGAAAAATGTGGAAAACGTCTAGGCCAAATATCTCCGTTATTTGAAGAGATACGAGAAAAATTCTAAGGCGAAAATTTTTTGCAAAACAGAGCGTTTCAACGAGGATTTATCTAATTTTTTTCAAAACCGCTGTATTTTGAGATTTACTCTTCAGGCTGTTAAAAAAATTATTTTGAAACGGGCGGGAAATGGCGCCGTTAAATAGAGTATTTTCCTCCCTTTTCAACGATATATCACATGCCATATTTATTCATTGGTACTACGTTAGTAATTATAAAAACATTTTTTTTAAACCAATAAATTTTTTTTAACAAGCATTATACTTGCCGTGAAGAAGTATGATTAAATAAAATGATAAAATAATTCAATAAATTGTTCAAATCTTTGCTATAATAAAATTTAAAACATTACTCAGCATTTCGGGGGTAACTGTAATACATGCCTGTTGAATTCGAGCTTATAGGTCTACATTTTGCGGTGTCGTCGAAAAAACCTTATCTTTAATATACCCCATAGAAAAAAATCAATTGGAGTTATATCTGGAGAACGAGGGGGGCATCGAATAAATCCATCCAATCCTATCCAATGTTGAGGCAAAATTTCGTCTAAACAATCTAGGTAAATCTGGGAATTGTGGGGAGGAGCTCCATCTTGTTGAAAATATTGAAAGTTGTGTCGATTCTCTAAAGGTAGGTTCATCTGAGAATTCATTAAATTAATTTCTCAAAAAGTTTAGGTACCTTTGATCGCTGAGGTGACCATCATAAAAATAAGGACCTATTAAATTGGTGCCTAAAATAACTATCCACACATTCATTGAAAAACGATTTTGAAACCCAGTCGGTCTATGCCAGTGTGTATTTTCAGAAGTCCATTTGTAATGAATATTGCGATTAAAAAATCCATTATTGGAAAAATTTGCCTCGTCGGACCAAAGTATTTTACTACATATTAATGGATGGCACCATTCTTTTCCAACAGCCACCTACAAAAAGTCGTCATCCTTGGTTTATCCCCCGCTTGTAAATTGTGAACTTTTTTGGGTTTATAACACCGGTAACCATTTTTCTTTAAAATTTTTCTAGCACTTGCTTTATTTATATGACAAGCAATTTGAATGTCTCTTAATGATGTTTCCAAATGTTCTGTATTTTTATTTCTTACATAATTAATAACTCGGTTTACCTTATTTACATTATCAGTAACACTGTTCAACCTTGCCTTCTTCTTTAAAAATGAACCACTATTTTTCAGTTTCGTAGCTAATTTTCTGAACAGTTTTATTCGGCTGTAGTGCCTTTGGAAATCTGTTTCTATATTCTACTTGAACTAATCCAGAGTTAAAATTGCATTGGCAATCTGTAACGAACATATTAATTATAACGAGCAATGTGAGTGAAAATCATTTTTGAAAATTCTAAATTCTTAAACGAGTGTGATTGAGTGAGAGTTTAAGTATTAACTGAGATGATTTGTCAAAAAATTAAATTGTCAAGTTTGTTCATAGCCAACTATTTTAAAATAATTGAAATAATATTATACTTAAATTAATTGGTAAAGACATTTTAACTTTCTGAGCAAGGAGTGACGCTTTTACGGGAGGACCTCTAGACATTGGCATAACTGCGAATACTCCTTCCATAATTGCTCCATGTTGCTCTCTTGATTATTATTTTGTTTTTGTTACCTTAATTTACTTTATTCTTCTTAATTGTGTTAATGTTTTATTATAGCAAAGATTTGAACAACTTATTGAATTATTTTATCGTTTTATTTAATGATACTTCTCCGCGGCAAATATAATGCTTGTTAAAAAAATTTATTGGTTTTAAAAAAATGTTTTTATAATTACTAACGTAGTACCAATGAATAAATATGGCATGTGATATATCATCGAAGAGGGAGGAAAATACTTTATTTAATGGCGTCATTTCCAGCTTGTTTCAAAATAAATTTTTTAACAGCCTGAAGAGTAAATCTCAAAATACAGCGGTTTTGAAAAAAAATTAGATAAAACCTCGTTGAAACACTCTGTTTTGCAAAAAATTTTCGCCTTAGAATTTTTCTCGTATCTCTTCAAATAACAGAGATATTTGGCCTAGGCCTTTTCCGTATTTTCGATATTTTCCGCCATAACTCTTAAAGTAGTCCATGGACTTCAAATGTCTTTAAACCATTTTGTAGGTTATATAAATCGGCACAATTTTCGTAAAAATAATTTTTTTTGTACGACCGATATTAAGTGAGATATTTTTGAGTGCCATGATAAAATGGACAGCCTGTATATGTACATATACATTTTCCCAATAAAGTCGTTTATTATTATATTATTATTATTATTAATTGTGGTTTCCGTAAAATATTAAATATTGACACTATCAGTTTTTTCGAATCTTTTGATACACATTATTTCTCTTATTGCCTTTGCCGTCAACTTTCATCCCTTTAACTTTTTTCGTATCTCCTCAAATAAGGAAGCTATAACCGTTTCTGGTTTTCATATTTTTCAGGTTTTTGTAATATATCAAACAAAGTAGGCTATGGATTTCAAATTTCTTTTTACTGAAATATAGCTCACAAAAACGGGATAACCGTTTCCAAAACTTTATTCTTCTACATTAAATATTAAGTGAGATATTTGATGTGGCCCTCGTAAAATAGACATACGGTATAGTATTCTAAAAAATTATTTATTATATTATCATCACTAATTTTTAGAATCAAGTGCACTTCATGTGACGTGTCCTTCCTATTAGTTATCACAGTCAATTTTTGTTGAACTATTCTGGGTTATTCTTATCTTATTCATTTTGATATAATGTATTTTTTATCAATAAATCAATAAATTTCTTTGGATTCTTCTCCCAAGACATCATTTTAAAAGAAAAGCTCTGTCCATATATTTATAGGTGTTGTTTATGATCATATTGATCTAGTAATTATATAAAATTTGTAAAGTGTATTAGAAAACTTTTTTATGGTTCCATGCTATTATGTATATTTGTGATTTGAACTGTCGGTAAGCAAACAGTTTATTTTGAAAAGCTTTTAACGTATAGCGTTTGAATGTATTGATTTCAGGCAGCTAATGCGTTTTCCTGTAGGCGATCGTGCGATATGGCCCATACATCAACTTATATTCCACCGAATAGCAATATTGCAAGAAAGATCAGTTTTTCGAGCGAAATAAATTTGAACCTCAGAGCCATATATTCTCACAAATACATAAAACTTCCAAATATTCCTCTATACCGGGCAGGTAGCGGTCTCTGGTGTATCATGTATTAATAAAATGAGAGAATAACAAAAGTAAAGGTAATGTTTGAAACAGTGTTCAGTTGTACCTAACAGATGTAAATCAGTTTTTACTTATACTAGTTGTTAAGATGAACTACAAACAACCCTAAAATTGTCAACGCTTTCGCTAGTTATTTTTCTGATGTCTTGAAATATTATTCTTCTATCATAGATACCATTAGCAGCGGACCTACATACCAGAGGTATCTATTTTAATATAGAAATAATAACAATAAATAACAGTAATAGTAGTGGATGCGCCACAATACTTCTCCTCTTGAAAAGAAGCAGTCAAACATTCAAACAATCAACAGCCTAACTTGTCTCTTTTTCTAGAAATTGAATTGCTCACATCTGGGTTAACAATATTTAAAAGCGGTTTTACTCTATCTATACTAATTGTAGACTCTGCTCCATGCTTATTTATACAAACAACTTTATCAGTACGGAATACCACCTTAAAAGGTCCTTCGTAGAACGACGATAAAGAAGGTTTTAATTTCTCTTTTCTAATAAAAATAAAATCAGATGTTCGTACGTCAGGATTGACAAATTATTTTTCTTAAATATGATGTTTTGCATCTGTGACTGAGATTATTAAAATGTTCACGTAGTTTTGCTATAAAAATCAGCAGGTCTGTATAATCGTGAGAGTTAATAAAAGATTCCCAGAAAGATGTAACGGTTGATCAAAAACAAGTTCCGCAGAAGAACATTGTAAATATAAATCAATAAAATGATTGGAAGTTCAGTCTTCCAATTCCTGGAATTAGATCTAGCAATCAACGTTGTTATTAGAGTTCTGTGAAATCTTTCAACTAACCCATTACTTTGGGGATGATATGCAGTAGTATGTATTCTATGAAATCCTAGGAATTTTGAAAATTGTTATAATAACCTACAGATTCAAATTGAGCGCCCTGATATGTAGATATGTAAAGTGGGACACCAAAACGACATATATATTGTCGGAATAATATTTCAGCAACTGTTTCTGCTGTAATGTTATACAAGGGATATGCTTTTGGCCAACGAGTAAAACGTTCAACTACAGTAAGAATGTAAGAACAACAGCCGTAAGGAGGTAATGGACCTACAATATCTATGTGAATATGTTCAAAACGTCCTCTAGGGACTTCGAATTTACCAACTGGAGTTTTTGTAGCTGTCTGACGATTAATACTTGTTTTTGTTCATAAGGTGCAGTCTGTATTCATTTTAGACCAGAAATATTTACTGTTAGTTAATTTTTTAGTTGCTCGAATTCCTGAATGAGCTAAATTATGAGAAATTTCAAAAGTAGGGGGTCTCATTTTGGCGGGTATATAAGGCCGAAATTTGGAATTGAAACATCACACCAAATCTCATCTTGGGAATTTGCAATTTTAACTTTCTGTAATCATATTTAATATTATTTTTCTTGGATAATTGTTTTTTAAATTAATGTTTCGAGTTCCACATCTCCAATTTGTTCATCGCTCAGCAATTTTAAATTAAAATCTGGAAAATTTGCGCTATAAATTCCATATAACGTATTTGTTCGGGACTTCTCTCCACCGACCGTGGAGAATAAAGCTGTTGTCAAAGGTTTGTGATCCGTAAAACAAATAAACTTTCTTCCCTCCAAAAGGTACCTGACATCTTTGATGGCTGAATATAAAAACGTAAGTTCGTTATCAAAAGTAGAATATCGTTTTTGAGCTTTATTAAGTTTTCGTGAAAATAAAGATAAAGGCTTACATTCTCCATCATATACTTGTTCCAACACTGCACCCCTTGAAACATTAGAACTATTTACACATTCTTCTGGTCAAAAGCTGATATCCTTCGTATCATTACGTTGTAATTCAGTGCTAAAAATATGTAAGGGGTTTAAAATTTCAGCAATATAAGGAATATATCGATGAAAAAAATTGAGCATGGCTATAAAACGCATTTCTGGTGTCTGATGAAAACGCAATGCTTCATGTAGTCAACTTCAAGATGATCAAAACAGCAATAATATTTATCTGAAATTAGTGAGAATGAAATAATTAATGCCATAAAAAAATTAAAGGAAATTTTACTATGGGTCCAGATTTAATACCTGCACTTTTAATAAGAGATTGTGCAATGAGCCAAACCGCTCTACATTATACGTAATTTTATAATAACATACTGTGAGTTTCCCCAATTGTGGAAAGAAAGCAGAATCTGCCCCGTATATAGGAAAGGAAATTAGCAACTACAGACCAATTTCTATTATTAATTTTTGCAAAATTTTTTGAAGTCATACATTGTCATGTATATTTCCACACAAGAAACTTGATATCCCATCAGCATGGATCCATGTCTAGAGGCTCTACTACCTCGTACCTTGTTGAGAAAACTGAGCATATTTCTAAGATACTTGATGAGGGAAATCAGGTAGATGTTATCTATATCGATTTCTCTAAAGATTTTCACCATCTCGACCATGAGCTGTTGATATCAAAACTGGAGACATTCGGTATTCCTTTGCTTAATCTTTTCAGATTGCACCTTAATGACAGGTAACAGTTTGTTCAGTATCGTGGTTTCAAATCTGGAAAGTTTTGGCAATCATCAGAGGTTCCACAAGGTTCGATTCTGGGCCCGTTACTTTTCGTTATATTTATCAATGAATAACACAGCTGTCCACTATTTACTATATGCGGACGATCTTAAAGTTAACATTGAAATTAAATCTATTTCCGACTGCTCGAAGTTACAGGATAATTTGGTCAAGTTAAAGGGTTGGTGTGTCAAAAATCACGTATTGTAAGGAAAACGATAAGTGAAAACAATCACAGACGTAGTGGGAATAGTGGTGGGTGTGGCGATGCATCACCACGTCTTACGTCTTTTATGTCGCGTGCATTAAAATAAGAGAGAAGGTCAACCACGTGTTTGCAGGATCTGCCTTCTTAGCGTCTCACCTCGCACCTCCTTCTCAATTATGGGTTTCCCGCACTATACCTTTAAATATCAGTAAATGCAATTTTATGTCCTGTTCTCGGCGTAAAACCATTGAGTTATTTAACTGTCAGCTTGACAATGTTGTTCTCAATGGATGAACGTATTTGTCTAACCACTGAGTCGGCGTACACAAGTTTGGGATTTGTTTTGCGTAACGGTAAAGAGTATAACAACGTAAAAACTTTACATACTCTTTACACTACTTTGTCCGTTGCAAACTAGAATACGCTTCAGTGGTTTGGAGTTCCTTATACAGGGTGTCCCACGACGAAGTGCGTCGGTCGATATCTCGAAAAGTAGACATTGGAAAATTTTGAAAATTTGGTGGTAAACTAATGTCGACGGGGGCTACTCGGCTAAAATATTTTCAAGACGGTGACACTTCTGGTTATACCGGAAGTTGATGTCAGCTTGCTTATTTTAAATGGGACACTCTATATATTGTTGAAAATATCATTTTAATAGGTTTTTGTATTTAGAAAAGTGTGCTGTGACAACTTTGTTTGAACTGTTATATTTTTTATGTTAATAAAAGCAACTAAAAACCCATTTAAATGATATTTTTTGACTTTTGCATTTATTGAAAAAGAAACTTGATTTTTTTTTTGTGAAACTCTAGAATTACAGCTTTTGAAGAATTCTGAACAACGATCAATAGTTAAATTTTCCGAGAAACTTAACTTCCGATAAACGGTAACTTTTTATTATTTTTTATATTTCATGGTGTCTCTACAAGATAAAACAACTAAATTAGGTGCAAAACTACGGGTTTGTACATTTTCCTCCTATAATATAATTTTTTTGACTTTGAAAATCATATTTATAGTGGATAATAATTACTCCATATAATCGTTTATAATTGCAAACATAATTAAGAAGAAATAATACTAAGGCTATAAAATTGGAATAAATTCTTTTAGGGTGTCATATACTTAATTTCGGAATAAATGGCCTGAATGACTGTCGATTGTATTGCGCAGTAAACCGTTTAAAGCTCGTCATCAATTAAGAGAGAAGATCATTTGAGTTAGCAATGGGGATGAACATAGGGAGATATCGCATAACGACATGGTTACATTGTATATATCCAGCATACTTCGTTCAAAATTAAGTAGACCATGTCACTTTATTGCGTCATCAAATAAACAGTTAATTAAATAATAAAATTCGAAGACTCCCGTTAGCTCCTTTGTTTGCAGGCAACAAGGAAGTTAGTCCAAATAAACAATCACAATAAAATGGGTGTAAAAAGACTACTTACACTGATCACCTATTTGTTATTACAGTAATTTTACAGGTGTCAACGACTCATGAATAAATTCGCATGATGTTAATTGTAACTAACAAATGACAGCTTTTATAGCTATAAAACACCTGTAAATAGTTTTTAAATTATTTTAAATGAGAATTACAATTATACAATTTTTGCGACCATTTCATTGGCCTTCGATATTACATTATTTTTTACTTTTTAGTTCGGTTTGCTATTAAAGCGTGTTTTTTAGTTTTTTTAAACCATAATTTTTTTTAGTCACCCTCTTGCCGTTCATCCTGCTGTGTATCCGCTAGTAATACATAATTAATATTACATCATAATGTATGTACTAAAGTTGGAACTAGCGTTTAACGAGGGCTTATACAACGGCAAATACGTTATATTATTAACTGCGGCGCCTCCGCCAAAATATCGACAATAGATTTGTGACTTTTTTTTTAATTATATTTTGTCCTGATGATCCTGGTGAGGACATTAGGACAATGTTGTCAAATTATTGTATTGTCATCGATCCTTGATAAGTGTGCAAAGTTTCAGTTCAATCTGACGTTTTGAAGTGTGTGAAAATCACGTTCAAAAATTGAAAAAGTTACATACAAACAAACATACAGATGAAGCTAATATAAAGCGTGTAAAACTACAGAAAATAAGCAAATTTTGTTCCCAACTTCATCGACGATAAATTGCACTTTTGTTGTTTTTCCAATTATGTGTGATGTGCTAGCGTATCTAACAACGATTTATTTTTTTACAGGTATATTCTTCAAGGGAAATTTCTTCTTCTTCTTCAGAAGAAGAAGGAGAAATACTTGTATATATATAGACATTGATTGAAACACCGTCTAGTAAACCTCTGATATAGCTTCCAAAAACCTCAAAGCGCTTGAACACTACACCCAAATACACTATGTGACGCGGGTTTCGCTTACCATATTAGCATCATTGTGAAATAATTAAAACTTTCTCCCGATGATATTGACATGGTTGGCGCAACGTGCCACGAGTAGTGCATTCTAATATAGCGATCAAGTGTTTTGATGGTTGTGGAAACTAGTTCAAAGCCACAGAAGCCACACCAACAGTTCCAACTCCCCCCAGGACTTCAGGACTAAGAAATTCAGGACCCTCCCAGGATGGTTTACCAAGGACTGGGGTATATGATTGGCTGAAGTTGATGGGCAACTTGTATTTTATACATGAGTTGTCCTTTAACTTTGGACCCTCATACTATCCTGAAATATTCATGCAAATGGTCAGAAACGTATCTAAAGCACTTTTTAGAAATTTGTGAATCTGTGAATTTGTTAAATTAATAAAATATTTTAAATTATGTCTTAAATTTTTTACATGTTTTTTCTATCAGAATCACAGAAATTCGAGGAAATATTTAGCGAATTATTACACCTCTTCGGTTTCATGCGCTCCTGTTACTGAGCGCAGTCTACTTCAATATAAAGATCTGTGGAACAAAACACACTTTTGTTCGACTTTATAACATTGTAATTCTACCAAGTGAGTAAGTTTAGCTCGATTTTTAAAGATCTGTGAAACGAAACGCACTTTTGCTGGATTTTAAAATTCTAGAATTCTAACAGGAATATCAGGATCACAGAAATACGAGGAGGTATTTAATGAATTATTAGAAGCACTAAAAATACATCTCTTCGGTTTCATGCGCTCCTGTTACTAAACGCAGTCTGCTAAGTTTTAAAGATCTGTGAAACGAAAGGTACTTTTGCTCGATTTTTAAATTCTAAAAACTCTACCAGGAGTATCAGGATCACAGAAATGCGAGGAGGTATTTTATGAATTATCAGGAGCACAGAAAATGCACCTCTTCTGTTTCATGCGCTCCTATTACTAAACGCAGTCTACTTTGATTTTAAAGATCTGTGAAATGAAACGTACTTTTGCTCGATTTTAAAATTCTACCAGGAGTATTCGGATCACAGAAATGCGAGGAGGTATTTAATGAATTATCAAGAGCACAGAAAATATACCTCTTCGGTTTCATGCGCTCCTGTTACTAAACGCAGTCTATTTTGATTTTAAAGATCTGTGGAACGAAACGCACTTTTGCTCGATTTTAAAACACTGGAATTCTACCAGGAGTATCAGGATCACAGGAATGCGAGGAGGTATTTAATGAATTATCAGGAGCACCGAAAATACACCTCTTCGGTTTCATGCGCTCCTGTTACTAAACGCAGTCTGCTAAGATTTTAAAGATCTGTGAAACAAAACTACTTTTGCCCGATTTTTAAGTTCTAAAATTCTACCAGGAGTATCAGGATCACAGAAATGCGAGGAGGTATTTAATGAATTATCAGGAGCATAGAAAATACACCTCTTCGGTTTCATGCGCTCTGCGCAGTCTGCTAAGATTTTAAAGATCTGTGAATCGAAACGTATTTTTGCTCGATTTTAAAATTCTACCAGGAGTATCCGGATTACAGAAATGCGAGGAGGTAATGAATTATTAGGCGCTTGCCTTTCTGAACCAAAACATTTTTGACACGAAAATCCTTTTTTTGCTAAATTTTTTTATTGCAGTTGGATTCTACACCCGAGTTGTGGTTCAGTCAGGCTACAAATCATCTAATTGGTTTGTAGCTAGGCTATTTAGTTTATAGTTCAGCTATTGTGCAACAGATGGCGCCACACACAGCGGGAAAATTAAAAACTAACAAAAATCTAAATATTAATTTTTAGGAATCATTTTATTTAAAAAGTACAGTTTTAAGTTAGTAAAAAATACACTAATACCGTCGTAGAGTAACTAAATCAAAAGAGCACAAAGGTCCGAAGTCTATGAACAACTCCATTTACAAGTATGAGTTGCGCAACAACTTCAGTCTCTTGTGTCTCTAGTTCTATCACACTCCAGCTGACTGTCCTTGTCCCTAAATGTTTGCCATCATATTGCAGAAGAACTAAGATGATGAAAAATCTGAAGGCCATGGACAACTCAATTTAAAAAATATAAGTTGCCCAGTGAATTTCAGTCCTTGTGTCTTCAGTATTTCCACAAGCGGCGGACCTACGCAAAAGAAAAAGTGTGATTAGATAATAAAAATACTCACTACGATACTATAAATAAATATATTTATCATATATTAACACTTCTTTCAATGGGTACATATTTAACTGATTTGTTTTTAATAAATAAAGGTGATAAAACGTGGAACCAAACGGTGCAATAAGTGACCATGTATACAGGGTGTCTCACCGGGAACTGAATCGATCGATATAGAGAAAAGTACGCAAAAGAAAATTTTGAAAATATAGATAATTACTAATGTCGGTGTGGCCAATACAACTAAAATAATTACAAGCAGCTAGCACTTCCGCTTATACCGGTAGCCGATACCAACTTGCTTATTTCAAATGGAACACCCTATATATTTTAGGGTTTTCGAAAAGAGCATAAAATTTTGAGTCGAAAATATGTATCATATCCTATACCTATTTCAGAGATATTTGACATTTTATAGAAAATTTGACAGGTGCAACGGTTTTTAAGAACCGTTATAACTTTCTTCGTGGAAAAGATCCTCATTTGCTTCTTATCACGTAAATAGAACATAAGGAGAACTACGTATGCAAAGAGTAAGGAAATGCATTTCACAACATATCACAGGATTCAATTAGAAATGGGGAAATGGGGAAATGAGGAACTAATCCGAAGGTGCGAAAAATGTGTCGAGGTTCGAGGGCGGAATTTTGAGCAATTATTAAATTAAAATGAAATCATATTTTAAATTGATCTTATCTCTGCTATTTTAGTTCATGCCCATATCTTCAATTCGATTAATACGCATGTTACAGTGTTAGTGTTATTTTGCGTTTTTGTGGATATCGAGTAGCCAATGTGCTGCAAGTTCTTGATATTACTTTATCACATTCTCCATAAATAACAAACAAATTTTTGGGCATAAGATAATGACTGATTGTTTCTAATCATGGCTATTTTGATGAAATGATTACAACAATTCATGAATTTCTAATAAAATCGCAAATATTTCAAAAAGTTGTAACTTTAACCCCCACGATCAGAAAAAAAGGAATTCAATTTTACACAACTTGACGTAAAAAAATACAGGATGTTCCATTTGACCTAAACAAGTTTTCGCGGTTTGAAGTTGACAAAATGTAACGCGAAAAACGGAACACTCGGTATGATATTATTGAATTTATTTCAGTTGAAGAATGTAGTTCTCCTTGTGTTCTCTTTACGTGATAAGAAGCAAATTAGGATCTTTTCCACGAAGAAAGTTACAACGGTTCTTGCAAACCGTTGCACCTGTCAAATTTTCTATAAAATGTCAAATATCTCTGAAACGGCTAGGTTTAGTTATAGGATATGCTACATATTTTCGACTCAGAATTTTATGCTCTTTTCGAAAACCCTAAAATATAAAGGGTGTTCTATTTGAAACAAGCAAATTAGTATCGACTTCCGGTATAAGCGAAAGTGCCAGCTGCTTGTAATTATTTTAGTTGGATTGGCCACACCGACATTAGTAATTATCTAAATTTTCAAAATTTTCTGATGCGTGCTTTTCTCTATATCGATCGATTCAGTTCCCGGTGAGACACCCTGTATATATATAATAGCAAACTATTATAATAAGTGCATAATGTGTCTAAAATTTAAACAAAATCCGATCAATAGTAAGGACGTTCGGGGAAAAATAAATTTAAACCAAAATGAATTGATCACCCTGTATCTCAGAAATTAAGAGCGACAGGAAAATTTCAATGGCCGTTCCTGAATACCCAGGGGTCCTCTACCGCCTCTGGAAGCATGTACATTTCCTCATGAAATACTCTGTATAAAATTTCCAACAAATCTTTTAAATACAACAAATATAAAAGAACTAAAAATGTAAATCACTGGAGTTATTATAAACAACTCAGAAACTACACAAATTATGCAATAAAAAAAAAAAAACTTTATAAGGAATTTAGAGTTTAAAATTCAAATAGTAAATAAATGTGGAAACATCTTAGAGACTTTAGATATAAATAACAAAAATAAAACTTTCAACCTAAACTTAGACAAAACCCCTGACGAAATCAACAACTTCTTTTCAGATATTTGCTCACAACAACAACAACTACCTAATGTAGATGTACAAAGTTTTTACCAAAATAATTCAACAACAAATTTAACTGAGAAGTTTAAATTTATTCTAGTTTCAGAACAAGATGTTCTCTAAGTCATCATGAAAATGAAATCTAATGCTCTAAGGTTAGATGGAATTAACTTAACTTTTAATTCAGCTCTCACGCCCTTTTATATTGCCTTGCACTTAATAAATCATTGCTTAGAAAATTCGGTTTTCCTAATAAGTGGAAAGAAGGATGTATTACACCTATACCAAAGATAATCCCTCCCAATGAACTAAAAGACCTACCCCCCATAACAATTCTTCCATGTTTATCTAAAGTTCTGGAAAGGATCATCAAGCTTAATTAAGAAATTTTTTAGCAGAATATGACATGTTGCCCGAAACACAGTCATTTTTCCGACCAGGATATAGCTATTCTACGGCACTGGCTATTATTACCGATGACATTTTAGGGGAACTTGATAACAAAAAATGTGGTGTTTTGATACTGCTAGACTACACTAAGACTTTTGATACAATCAATCATCAAATTTTGCTATCGCTACTGCATTACATTGGTCTCCAAAAAGTAATTTTAGCACGAGAATCATCGAGATACTGCAATACGACGAGAGGAATTGCACAAGGATCAATTTTAGGTCCGCTTCTATATACACTGTATACGTCAAATTTTCACTCGATACTCAAAACATGTAAGATCCACATGTATGCCGACGATACACAATTATATAGAGTTTTTTATAAGGTTGTCACCGAGGCTGAAATGAGGCAAATAAATGATGATTTAGGTAATCTAGTTAGTTTATCGGAGCAGCATGATCTAAAAATTAATTCAAGTCATCAGTGATGCTTTTTGGCAATATCAAACGCCATGAAACAGAAATTAAATTGGGAGATGAAAATCTAAAAATCGTGGATAAAGCTAAAAACTTGGGTATCATTATTGAATAAAATTTAAGATTCACAGATCATGTGACCTACTTATTACAAAAATCATATGCTAAACTAAAAATAATATATAATATAACCAGACACATAGCAAAACAATCAAAACAACCCTATGTGGATCACTTATTCTCTCCCAATTTAATTACCGTGACTATGTTTATGGACCATGTCTGATCACTAGAGATGCTAGTAGGCTGCAAAAAGTCCAGAATTCATGTCTGAGGTATATTCACGGCATCTGTAAGTTTGACAGAATATCTCCTACTCTATCTCTTACTCATTGGCTAAATATGTCAAATAGAAGAAAATTGCACACCAACATGTTTTTCTTTAAATTTTTGCACGACAATACACCTTAAAACATAATATTTTAGTCGCAAACTCCTCTATAAAATCCTTATTTTACCATAAGGAACGTAGCCAGACTGCAACCAACAGCTACTCTCCGGGCTATGTGCCCCGCCGAGCGCTGAATTACAAGTTACAAGTCTGGCGCGTTAAGTGTAATAATTGCATATTACCATCAAAACGCTAATGCTTCGATTGCAACAAACACCAGCCGAAAGACTGATCCTACTTAAAGGAGCTTTGATGGTAATATGCAATTATTACACTTAACGCGCCAGACTTGTAACTCAGCGCTCGGCGGGGCACATAGCCCGTAGAGTAGCTGTTGGTTGCAGTCTGGTTACGTTCCTTATAGTAAAATAAGGATTTTATAGAGGAGTTTGCGACTAAAAATATTATGTTTTAATATTCCGCCCTCTAAAAGCACATTTGAACAATACGCCTTCTTATTTAATGGAAAAAATCAAGTACAGGACAGAAGTGCACAACATAAACATAAGAAGGAAATACATGCTCACCATACCTCAGCATAAAACTGCTCTTTTTGAGAGGTCACTTTCTTACAATATTGCAAAAACAATTAATGAGTGCCCCATTGAATATATGTCACTAACCCTTTATCAGTTTAAAAAATGATTTTCAATAAACTATTTGACGAACAATAAGTGCTGCCGTGCTTAATAGTTAACTTTTTTTCTTTTCTTTTTAATAGCTGTGTATGTTTATGTGAGTATAGGTTATTGTTTTTTTTTAGAATGTAGAGTTGTTAATATATTAATATACATTATTCTTTATTAGTTAATTAATATGTTATTTCCCGCGTATTTTATATTTTATATCTTACATCGAGGTTCAATGGTAGAGCAGTTTACAACTGAATCGTGCCTATTAATAGATATATAGCAATTTATTTAATATTTGTTGAACAGAAAATTGTAATTGTTAATAGGCTGTGTATAAAGATTAATAAAGACATTTATTATTATTATTATTTTCGAGCATGTGGACCCCCAACACTATCTATGTAATAATAATATGATCATTTAAATCGAACGTTTTCATGTATTACATTCGTAACGTAGTTATGTAACTTAGCTAATAAAGCGAAGCAAAATTTCTGTAATTGAAGTATCTTATCCCATCCATAAGCAATATGTCTAGAGGATATAAAACATAAAACATTACTGATGATATATGCCGTTGATGTGGGCAACAAAACTCAACCAATCTCGTGCTGACAGAAAAAAAGCAAACAAGATATATATTTGAGGAAGGCCGCATTATAGATTCTATCCGAGTTTTTGAATTCAATTTTCAGAATCGTAATGTGCACTTGGTATTGGTCAGTCGCATTTCAAATTCAATTGTATATCCCTCGAGATAGATATCGGGCTGGCCACTGGGGTGTATGGAAATGACATGCCGTCTTAGATATTCTGAAATCAGAACCGATTGCTGCACCTGTGCCCACCGTACATTCGACACATCACCGCAAATATTAACACTTCAGATATAAAATCGAATATCCTAACCGTATACTTGGAAATTGTTTCCCGCTCGCTCGCTGGACCTCTCGCAACTTTCGACCTACGAGCTCAAAAATTGAATTGCAACTATCTTGGGACAAACTATTCTACTTTTCGGCCAAAGCAGAAAACAGCTATACATACCTGGCTTTAAAATGGACATTTAACTTAGTACAGTGTGCACCTGCATGCCGTCTTAACGAAAATATACCGGGAGACACAAGAGACATGTAATTCTGTAACTTTGCTATGTAAATGCTGTCGTCATGATTGCGTCTACTCTGGCGTGCAAAAACAGTCAAAACACTACAATTAGTCCTTCTTGGATAAGTAAAAACACACTGTTACGCACTTTTATCATAGTAAACTGTGATTTTCTAATGCCGCTTCTATTGACATGCCCGTATTTTGTGACTTGTGACGTCACACCAGTAAGGAACCCGTTTTCAGTCACGTTGTTTTGTTTACATAAAAATATGAGGATATAACCAAATATGCTTTAATAAAATGTTGCTGTGGAAAAAGATACAGGGTGTTAAAGGTCAAATTATTTTTTCGTTTTTTTGCACTAACTCAACAGTTTCTTGACTGATCTTCGCCAAATTTGCTAGAGGAATTTTTTTTATTCTAAGAAACAATAATTTATGTATTACATCACGTTAGATCATAGAGGGCACCGCGGGACATGTATCTGAAGCTGAATTTTTTTCATATTTTTTGTGACGAAACGTTGCGGTCCTTCTGACCAGAAAATCTGATGAGGGCGTTATTTTCACGTATAAAAGGTACACTTGATAAAACTTGATAACTCCAACCGTTTTCGAGGAAACTGCCGTTGAACACTTCAATAATTTCTTAAAAGACAAATTCAAATTTAATGAAACAAAGTTTATTTATTGAAAAAAGTACAAAACGTAATTGAAAACAAAATCGTAGCGTAAACTCTTTCTCACTTTCTTATAAACCAATGGATTATTTTTATGGTATTGAGATAAATATATAAATGAAAAGATTGTCTAAAATAAGGATCTAATAGTGTAGGAAAATTAACTTTTTTAGAAGAAAAAATTTATAAAGTTTTTAAATTTTGGTTATGAACTCTCAGTAGGAACCCAAATACAGATCTGAAGAGTTCCCACCTATCCGGTGGGAGCTTCATCCCCTTTTGCCCAAAAAAACACCCCCAATCGTGACCTCGCGATCTTTTTCGGCGTTTTGATCGTAAACCGCAACTTCTACGAAAAAATGTTATAGGACTTTTTATATTCTACATGAAATTATCTATAAAAATGTCTGTCATTGTTTTTGCGTATCTCCCACCCAACGCTCGTAAATGACCTCGGAAAATAAGCATAGTTCTCAGCGCGAAGAGAAAATTGAACCCAGCGCCGTTTTTTGAGGCGATTATTTTGAAAAGTGTTAGTCTGAGCAAAAAAATGTATAGAATCGAAATTATAGAGCAGTTTTTTCTCTATAAGGTGCATATAAAATAAGATATTTATGAACAAGTGTTAGTGTTCATATGATGATTTTTTTTATATTTGTGCATTCTGTACTTTGAGCCCATTTCCACACCACCTTTGAGGTAGAGCTCTCGGCGCGTTATTTTTTACGTGGTTTCCCCCTTAGGCCTATTCCACTAATAAAATATATCTATCATTAATTTTCCTCTGCAACGTCACCCTCCTCGTCCCAATTGAAACGCCCTTTTCTTAATATTTCCTTGAGCATCTCTCAAAAAGCAAATGTCTTTGTCCGATGGAGAAAGAGCGATGAGGAGTGTTAGCAAATCAATATCTTGCCCAACAACAACAGGTTTTTCATAATTGTTGGCTGCGTATAGTTCCCATGACTTACAAATTTCGGAAGTTTTAAAGGGTTGCAAAGATAATATTTTATTTGCTCATGTGTTTAGTGGCCGCGACACCACTTCTGCCTTTTTTGGGAAAGGAAAATCGCAGACTATAAACTTAATAAATTCAAGAAAGGATTTACAAGAAGTGGTTGAAATATTCAATAATCCTTCATCGGCGAAAGATGACATAGCAAGAGCTGGTGAGAAATTTACGTTTGCCTTATACAAGGCACCCCGAAATGAGACATCTTTGAATCATTACCGGTTCATTTCATTTAATAAGTTAGTGGGCCAATCCAGTCACGCAGTAATTTTGCTCAGACTACCACCTATATCTGCTGCATTAGCACAACATTCATATCGGGTTTTTCATCAAATTCATACGTGGCGAGGAAAAACTTTAACTACAACTGAATAGGGCTGGAGAAAAACTAAAAACATTCAATGCCAGTGGTTATGACTGAAGCGCTAGCTCCAACTTCAATTCTTCAGCTTATATCCTGCGGCTGTAAAAAGGGGTGTGGAAAGCGATGTAGCTGTGTAAAAGTTGATTTGCGCTGCTCCCCAATGTGCTCTAGTTGTCATGGGCAAAGTTGTTTCAACTCGGACGAGGAGGGCGACTTTGCAGAGGAAAATTAATGATAGATATATTTTATTAGTGGAATAGACCTAAGGGGGAAACCACGTAAAAAATAACGCGCCGAGAGCTCTACCTCAAAGGTGGTGTGGAAATGGGCTCAAAGTACAGAATGCACAAATATAAAAAAATCATCATATGAACACTAACACTTGTTCATAAATATCTTATTTTATATAGACCTTGTAGAGAAAAAACTGCTCTATAATTTCGATTCTATACATTTTTTTGCTCAGACAAACACTTTTCAAAATAATCGCCTCAAAAAACGGCGCTGGGTTCAATTTTCTCTTCGCGCTGAGAACTATGCTTATTTTCCAAGGTCATTTACGAGCGTTGGGTAGGAGATAACAGTAAGAGACATTTTTATAGATAATTTCATGTAGAATATAAAAAGTCCTATAACATTTTTTCGTATAAATTGCGGTTTACGATCAAAACGCCGAAAAAGATCGCGAGGTCACGATTGGGGGTAGTTTTTTGGGCAAAAGGGGATGGAAGCTCCCACCGGAGAGGTGGGAACTCTTCGGATCTATATTTGGGTCCCTACTGAGAGTTCATAACCAAAATTTAAAAACTTTATAAATTTTTTCTTCTATTCCTTGTTTTTCGAACTAACTTACTTACGCTATAATCTTATTAGAAGACCAAAAAATAACGTAAAAGTTGACCAATGACATTATAAACTTTCCCCTCATTGCTGCAACTTAGAGTAAATGTTCGATGTGGTCTCCACCTACTTCTTGCTTTTTCTAATTCTATTCATAAAAGATTTTCTTACATTGAAAAATACATTTTCCTGTCCTCTAATAAAATGCTGCGTTTTGTATTTTGTCCTACAGTTATCCTCTTGAGTTGATAGTATTTGCATAGACTAAGGACTTCATATGTCCCCACACATAAAAATCCAAAGGATTATAATCAGGAATCCTTGGTGGCCAAGCAAACTCACTTCGACCGATCCATCTGGGTCGGAAAGTCTCATCAAGACAATTCCTGACTTCAATGGAGAAATGAGGAGGAGCTCCATCTTGCACGAACCACATTCTGTTCCGTATGTCTAACATGAAAGCATGTAATATATCAGCAATAGTATTTTCAAGAAAAAACAGATAAGATTATCCATTTAAATTTGGAGGAAGAACAAATGGTCCCAATCATTGATCGCTGATGATACCACACCAAACGTTAATCAAATTATTGCTGAAAATGCCTTTCTTTAACGGCATGAGGATTTTCTACTTCCCAGTAATGGGTATTTCTCCAGTTAAATACGCCTCGGCGAGTAAAAGTTGCTTCGTCAGTAAATAAAGTGTTCTTAACAAAATTTCGATTCCTGTTGTGTTTATTTAGAACAAATTAACAAAATTGTAGCCTTTGTGGAAGATCCCTTCGAAGTAAATTTTGTACAGGAGTGAGATGATATGGGTGCGTTCTTTACGTAAGACTCTTAGGACAGATTGTTTACTCAGCCCTGTTGTCGCTACTAAACGACTTGAGCTGACTTGAGGGTCTTCATCCACACGAACTAAAATTTCTAGTTCTTGATCTGGAGTAATTCGTTTCGGTCGTCCTACATCGTTTTTATGGCGAAATGAACCAGTTTCTCCAAAACGACGAAACAGATCTTTGAAAATCTTATCGTCCGGCTGTATTCTATTTGGATATTGCAATGTATCTCCTCGCAACAGCATGTCCGCTAAAATTACTTTGTGGGTAAACACATATATCCCTCATTTCCCTATTTGAAAAATTATTATGTCTAGACATTGTAAATAAAGAAATTAAGGTGGGCATATCCAAAAGAGAGAGATCCGATAAGGAAAGATTTATTATTATTGGCCATAACTTTTTTTAAATACATAATATATGATAAAATAAAGTATAAGCCTACCTAAGTGGAGCTATGACAGGTGTAGTGATATGAATTTTCACTCAATAATCTCAGTTATTTGCAAAATCAGTAAATTTAAATTAAAAATTAGTGCCAATCTTCATAATTTGTAGTTTTAAATGAACTAATTTTGCAAATGACTGAAATTATTGAATGGAGATTCATGTCATAGTTCTACTTAGGTAGGGTTATACCATTTTAACAATATATGTATTAAAAAAAGTTATGGCCAAAAATAAGAAATATTTTCTTATCGGACCTCTCTCTCTTGGATACGCCCACCTTAAAGAAATTAGCTCGAAGAACAAAAGAACAACGGGGCGAGCGTAGGTGCGTCTTTACTATGTACATACTTCGGTATGCGATGTAAAGCAACGACAGGCGCAGTTAGTACTTGGATGGGTGACCATTCAAACGGAAACCGCGTTCTCGCCTCACACATTTTCCAGCGGCTTGTATATCAGTGTATGCGCGGAAGCTATACAACCTTAGGCGAGGGTTGTATAGGAGATATACCATCCTTCGGAGGGGATGTAAAGCAGTCGGTCCCTTGTCTATTAAATGTTAGGCAAGTAAAAGATCCCTACTCTTCTTAAGGGAAGAGGTTCGGCAAAATTCCTGGTTGGGGGTAGTTCGTCTACAGGCGTCGGTGTTAGGCCTCAGTAGCGGAAATAGGCCGACGTTAAATAAATGTATAAAAAAAAAAACACAAGAACAAAATAAAATGATTAAATGACGTAAATGACAGAACTAAAATGTAACCAAAGCACACTTTTCAATAAATACACTTTGTTTCATTAAATTTGAATTTGTCTTTCAAAAAATTATTGAAATATTTAACGACACTGTCCTCGAAAACGGTTGGAGTTATCAAGTTCTACCAAGTATACCTTTTATACGTGGAAATGACGCCCTCATCAGATTTTCTGGTCAGAAGTACCACAACGTTTTGTCAAAAAAAAATATGAAAAAAATTCATCATCAGAAACAGGTCCTGCGGCGCCCTCTATGATCTAACATGATGTAATACATAAATTATTGTTTCTTAGAATAAAGAAAGCTCCTATGGAAAATTTGGCGAAGATCAGTCAAGAGGTTGTTGAGTTATTGAAAAAAATAAACGAAAAAATAATTTGAACTTTGACTGTCTTTTCTCACAGCATTTTACTATGCAATATAATCATATTTATTGCCTATTATTAATGGTTTACCCTGGATAGTACATATCATGGAAAAATTATAAATTTAAGCATTTTTAAAATTCATGCATTTTCCTCGTTCCACCCACAAGTATTTTTATTGCATACATCTTGAGCTTATTTGTTTTAGTTTATCATTATGTACTGGCAAAGAGTATTTTTCCGCCCGATATATTTTACTGGAACATCGAGATCCAGAGTTTACAGTTCGCTAGAAAACTAGCTATATAATATATCTATATCACATTGGCACTACTGTTTGTGGCCGGTTGCTTAAGTGCCCATTCGTTCAGGACCTTTTAACACGTCTAGTCTACTTTCTATCTCGCGACAATTAACACTTCTTACTACATTCTGCACTCATAAATTTGTCGTGTTCATCCAGATTCATGGGCCTTAACTGATTTTAGATCAATTCTCTCTCGTTCCTAATCAAAATTTATGCCTTCCGCAAAAATTCAATTTTTAACAAATATCTAATTTACATGAAAATGTTTCGCTGTTTAGATACCTACAATAAGTATTTAAAAGACAGATTTATACTTTATTTATCAATCAATCAAGATATGCTTTATTATCTAAGAATGAGATACTCATTGACAAAGCTGTATGTATAAAATATAACATAACATATACAATCATAGTTAATTTTAAATTGAAATTAGAATAAAGTAAGGCAGGTAATATGTGGGTAGGTCCAGTAAGTTAAATAAATAAATAAATAAATAAATGAAAAGAAAACCAATACAATAGTATTGACCATATGCACATCTAACGAATGAGTACATGTCATAGTTGAGAATTATATAAAGAAAAATATTTGAACAAATAGAATAAATACTAGAAATATCACAAAAGGAAGGAAGTAAGAAACAAAACATTTTAAAATGAATCGTCATAATATTTACTAAGATTATAATAAGCTTTCTGTCATATTTCTGAGGAACAGGGGTATGTAGTTGTATATTTTTTTGATTTCGTATATTACTGATTGCTTCGTTAAAGCTGATTTAGGGATGGGTAGAGGCAGGGTTAAATTTAGCACTTGTCCCGTGCTATGCTCAGGCAGAGGATCGGTATGTTGTGTTTAGTATTTTCTTATGTATTTATTAGGCATACTGTTTCTAGAATAAAGATGCATGTAAGCGTTAATATTTGGTGAGCGATAAAAAGAGGTTTACAATGATCACTTGGTTTTGCTTTACATAAATATCTTAGTGCCTTTTTTTGTAACACAAACACAGTGTTCAGAGAATGTTGACTACACATTACCCAGAAAGAGATTCAGTATCTCGATCAGGGAAAAGTAAGCCGTTTTTGCAGCCCTGAAACCTGGTTCATTTGAAGTTATTCTCACTGCATAACAACCAAGTGCCAACTTTTTATCTAAATTAGAGACAAGTACATCAAGTTTTAGCTTCTCATCAATATGTAACCCAAGAAATCTA
The DNA here is from genome assembly GCA_963675555.1 of Leptura quadrifasciata. Taxonomy (NCBI): domain Eukaryota; kingdom Metazoa; phylum Arthropoda; class Insecta; order Coleoptera; family Cerambycidae; genus Leptura; species Leptura quadrifasciata. Next base: position 3,942,398 of record OY776682.1, on the reverse strand, counting down.
GTATGGGGTTTATTCTCAATAGCTTGGTTATCCAAGAAAAGACCAGCATAGGTAAACTTGAAAGTAAGTATATTCGTCCTGTTTATATTTAATACACGGGAATTAGAACCACACTATTTCATTACATTACATATATCTGACTTTATAATATCGCGTAGACTGTTAACATTTTTACTATATCACAGAATGGTAGTATCGTCTGCAAAAAGCGTAAAGGTGTCTTGAATATCAACAGTGGCTAAGTCGTTTATGTATAACAAAAATAAAGTGGGCCTTAACACAGAACCTTGTGGCACACCACAGTTAATATCTATCACATCCGATATCTCGCCGAGGGTTTTTACAGCTTGAGTAGGTACGCTGAGACAGGTACTATTTAATCCAATAAAAAAATTCACTCCTAAAACCATAGCACAAAAGTTTTTGAAGCAGTATTCATGATCTACGCCTTCGATAGCATTACGCATATCACCTACCCGTAAGATAAAGAAATTAGGTGGGGATTGGAAGTTTAGCCAGCCTTACTCGCGTTCATTTTTACTTAAATTAGTGTTTTATTGTTTTTATTGTTCTACGCGTTTTATATTTTACAGAGATTCGTTGCAAAATTTATTACATAATATTAAACAGGTACCTACTGCTAGATACATACCGAAGTTGAAGAATGGGAAATAAAAGGCAATTGCTATCATCTGCAAGATGTAAAATTAGAAATCAAAGTAAGTATCTTATATTTAAATTAGATGAAAGAAATTATTATTTTAATGTTTATGACGTATTACGTGAACATGAACATTTATTTAACTATACAGGGGATAGATGGCGCTGCACTACAAATAATTTTTTGGAAGAGAGGAACTTAGAAATGTTATCTATGCATAAGAAAATTTAATTTCAATTAGATTTCGTTATACCGGGTGTTAGAAAAGTATGAGAACGGTGGAAAATCTCATACAGTTTGCATCAAATCGAAAAATAAAAAAATAAGTGTCAAAAATTTTTCAAAAAACTATCCCTGTGGGTGGGGCGAGGGGCAGCTTTAAAAATTTCAAATGGAAACCTCTATTTTTTATTACGGAATCAGATTCTACGGCAAAAAATACGTAAATTATATTCCGGACATTTTTTTCGACTCTTGCATGGTGTACTGTTTCAAGAGTAGCGTCTTGTGCCCATAGAAAAACGTCCAATTCAAAAACTGGAAAACACGTATTTGTTATATTTACGAAATCTATCCAATGACATTGGATTCGACTCTCCCGCCTATAACCCAGTGGGCGGGGCGGGGGCAACTTTGAAATTTGTGATGAAAATCCCTATTTTTTATAGCGGATTCGGATTCTACGGCCAAAAATACGTGAATTTTATATCGGACTTTTTTTCGATTCTCGCAAGATGTCGGTGCAATCGCAAAAAATTGAGTGGAAACATGAAAGTTTTGAAAGCATACTTTAAAAAAATACGAAAAGCAAAACTACTGATCTCGAGTGAATGATTTCCCGAGCTGTTTTGAGAACAGTCATTTTACGGGGTCGTGCGGAAATTACAACAACTATTAACATTCTGTAAATTTATTAGCAGCTAGTAATTTTCAATTTACATTTTTACAGGGTAATAAAAAACGCGATTTTTAAAAAAGCTAACAGTGGTTTTACCTCTTAATTCAGCCACTTCAGACAAGTTCTTGATCCCAGCCAGTGAAGGCAAGGAGGTAACTCAGCCATTTAAGGCAAGGTGAGGATTTCGGCCAGTTGAGTCAATTAGTTTACAGCTTAACTGCTACACTAGCAGGTTTTAATTTCAAGATTATAGCAGGTGTTCAAAATGGTGCCCATTGACTTCTTGGCATTGTCCGAGACGAACGTAAAAATTTTCAATAGCACTTCTTCTCATTTGAGGTGGTATTTCTACAAAAATGTTTATTATGAGTTACCTCAGCTCTTCCAAATCACGAGGTTTAGTGAAATAAACCTTACCCTTCACGTAGCCCCAAACAAAATAATCAAATGGCGCGAGGTCGGGAGATCTTGCTGGCCATTCAACAGTTCTTCTTCGACCTATCCATAGATTTTCGAAAGTACCATTCAAATAGTCCCTAACGATACCACGATAGTGTGGAGGAGCCCCATCTTGCTGGAAGCAAACATTATCGAACTCATCACCAGCAATCTCTTGTATTGCGGGAACTATTTGATTTATCAACATTTCCAGGTATTTTTCTCCATTCAAATTTCCATCTATAAAAAACGGTCCTATGATTCGATCCCTGAAAACTCCTGCCCAAACATTTCATTCTTGTGGATACTGCGTGTGTGTTTCAAGCATCCAGTGAGGGTTTTCGTCACTCCAATATCTGAAATTATGGCGATTAACTTTTCCAGTGAGTTCGAAAGTTGCTTCATCTGAGAAGACAAGTAGAGATGAAAAAAAATTTGGGTTTTGGTTACCCCTTTCCATCATTAATTCACCAAATTCAAGTCGCCGATCAAAATCATCTTCATTTAACTCTTGGTGAAGGTGAATTTTGTAAGGATGAAATTTCAAAAGCTTCAAATACTTATGAACTGAAAATGTACTCATATCAAGCTGTTGACTGGCTTTTCTGATTATTAACCTTCGATTCTCAACAAATGCCTGGGCCACTTCCATTTGTCGAGCTTCCGATGTTTCAGATTTTGTTCTTCCAGATTTTGAGCGATTTTTACTTGTCCTTGTGTCTAGGAATCATTTGATGGTACGAGACACAGTAGATTTCGAAATTCCCACTTGATCTACACGGAAAGTTTCGTTGAATAAAATCACAACTTCATCATAGGACCTTTCTTTATCGCCCCACCCTCGCATCATTAAAAGAGAAACTATCTCTTCCTCTGTTAAAGTATTATGCAGAAAAAAATCCAAGAACTAATGAAAAATGAAATAACTTTTTCCGTACAAAAGTGCGCTCCTGCCTCTATAAAAGTTGGAAGGAACTGAACGTTCTCATAGAAATTTCACAAAACAAATACTGTTATTAAGAACACTTAGAAAAACATTCATAAAAACCAAGATATCACAGATATTGTTTTTTAAACTGAATGTTTTTTTTTGTCAACACGAGTAGCTAGAGTTTGTAAATAACTACAAACTTATGGACGCTTAAGGTTTATTTCAATTTTGTGCGATTGCAGCGACACCTTGCGAGAATCGAAAAAAATGCCCGATATAAAATTCACGTATTTTTGGCCGTAGAATCCGAATCCGCTATAAAAAATAGGGATTTTCATTACAAATTTCAAAGTTGCCCCCCGCCCCACCCACTGGGTTAGGGGTGGGAGAGTCGAATCCAATGTCATTGGATAGATTTCGTAAAAATAACAAATACGTGTTTTTCAGTTTTTGAATTGGACGTTTTTTTATGGGCACAAGAGGCTACTCTTGAAACAGTAATGCTTTCTTTTCAATTTTTGCGATTACAGCGACACCATGCAAGAATCGAAAAAAATGTCCGGAATAAAATTTACGTATTTTTTTGCCGTAGAATCCAATCCCGCAATAAAAAATAGGGGTTTCCATTTGAAATGTTAAAGTTGCATCTCGCCCCACCCACAGGGTGGTGGGTGGGAGGTCATTTTGGTATCAGTGGATAGTTTTTTGGAAAATTATTGGCACGTATTTGTTTATTCTTCGATTTGATGCAAACTGTTCGAGATTTTCCACCGTTCCCATACTTTTCTAACACCCGGTATGGAAAAAATTTGTACACGAAGAAAATAAAATATTTAATTTTTGAAAAACTAAAATCGCCGTAACTTTCTTACATTAAATTTTAGAAGTTCGTTTGATACATTCTTCATTGAAAGATAATGTGGATAATTTGGCAACTTCCGGTTAAACCCATTAGATTTATAACGATTTTAAAGCCACGCCCTTGTATTTTATTAAACAATATTGAATAAAAATATATGTTCCATGCATTTTTTTCAGTGCAACCATAGTTAACTTAGCAATAAAAGAAATAATAATGGAATAAAAAACAAGAAGAAAGCGTTAGACATTATCGCCATTTTTGTTTGCACATATAGCTCAACTCCACAAACTTTATGTAGTGTATCCCTGCTAGTGACTCCAACACTTGCATACATTTTACTATAAAGGCCAGTCATGTCAATGACTTTTATGAGCACTTTTAGTTTTGTGCCAAAATTTGTTTAAGGCCATCTTTATTAGTACTTGGATTGGTGACCATTCCAACGGAAACCGCGTTCTCGCCTCACACATCTTCCAGCGGCTTGTATATCAGTGTATGCGCGGAAGCTATACAACCTTAGGCGAGGGTTGTATAGGAGATATATCATCCTTCGGAGGGGATGTAAAGCCGTCGGTCCCTTGTCTATTAAATGTTAGGCAAGTAAAAGATCCCTACTCTTCTTAAGAGGAAGAGGTTCGGCAAAATTCCTGGTTGGGGGTAACTCGTCTACAGGCGTCGGTGTTAGGCCTCAGTAGCGGAAATAGGCCGACGTTAAATAAATGTATAAAAAAAAAGGCCATCTTTAGGTTCTCGCAGCTTGAGTTTCAAATTTTTCTTCCTAAACTAAGCACGGTTTTAATCAATAGCACAATTGTTGACATTATTGTTTTGTTTATCCTATTTACAGTTCCTCAATATCATTGTGGTTTTCATCAAATATTAAATATTGACACTATCAGTTAAAATGTTTGTGACATGTTTTATTTCGTTGGAAAGAGAAATAATAAACGGAATTAATGGTGTCACGGCCCACGGTTAGTATAGATACGGTTGGATTAATGGGCGGGGACTGTGACGTTACAGTAGACCTTGGAACGCGCCATATTTGTATCGTTTGTTTGGTCACAGACACGGTTTATCAGATACTCTGTGATTTGGTTGTGCATTGTGAACTTGTTTCTTTACTTTTGTGTATTCGGTGTATTTTAAAGACGCTTTAAAAAGACTATTATAAGGAAGTATTGTGGTTTTGTTTTGGGAAGTCGACTTGCCCTAATAAAAAGTAAGTACAAGTATTGTTGGTTCATTCTATATTTGTTGGTTAATTTTTTATTATTATTGTGTAGGTAAATATTGTTTTTTTTAACAGTTATGCCTGGAACAAGGTGTGCCGTGGCTATATGTAACAATAGTTTACAAAAGACTAAGCAAGGAAATTTGGCTGTTTCTTATCATAAATTTCCAAAAGATGACAAACTATGATGTTTCAATAAAGACTTATTATTACTATTTTATTTAATTTTACATAATGCTCAGATAGATATTCGCAGTCAGCAACGTTCGATTACCAAATTTTCACTCATTTCCTATAATAGTCTTAATTAAAAATATCTTTAAATAAATTTAATATATCACCTAATATAAAGTTCGTTCGTACGTGAGCATACTGTATATAACATTTTCCTTATACTTCTTCGTATTTTTGTGTGCTATGCTAATACCTAAAACCTTGGGGTAACGCTAACATATATTTTGCTTTAAAATTATGATAAGATAGGACGATAGCTTACACGCTTTTAATACAGACTTTTTGTGCAGTAACTTAAAAAAAATTTGTCCGATTCTAGTGCGTCCCTTTCTTATTAAATCAAATTTGTATAAAATAAATAATGCCTGTTTTTTTGTATTAAAATAAAATAATAATTGCAAGATATATAAGTGGAAGCAATAACGACTTAAGAGACTATTAATGAGGGAGAACGAGACAGCATTATATGCGAGTGTAAACGAGGTCTACTTTGACGTCAATGCACTAAACGTTTTGTGATTGGTAGGGGCGGGCATAATCCAACCGTATGTATAATAGCCGTGGTCACGGCCTACTTTGTGATTTGTTCTTTTGCTCAAGAGCGTATATCAAAGCCAACTGCGTTTTTCGAATTTTTTAAATTATTATTCTTATTTTCTTTTTCCGCCGACTTTCATCCCCTTTAACTTTTTTCGTATCTCCTCCAATAAGGAAGCTTTAGCAGTTTGTGGTTTTCCTATTTTTCAGGTTTTTGTAATGTGTCTCACACAGTAGGCTATGGATTTCAAATTTCTTTTCACTGAAATATAGCTCACAAAAAATGAGATAACTGTTTCTAAAACTTTATTCTTCTACAATGGATGTTAAGCGAGATATTTGGTGTGGCCCTCGTAAAATAAACAGACGGTATACCAATAGATTGTATGAGGGCTGAATTACAATGACTATCGACAGAAGACATTATTAAAAAGTCAAATTTAGTTCTTATTTACAAAATAAAAAATAAACTACTGCCGCAACATCTGCAAAACTTTCTAGTGACAAGGTCAGAGGTCCATTCATATAATATAAGGTCTAAAGATAATTTTACCATTGATTTTGTAAGAACCAATTCACAAAAAACTTTGTTAGGAGATGAGCTGAGACTATTTAATAACCTACTACATGAAATTAAATTTGCTCCTAATTTAAAATTATTTGAAAGGAAATTAAAAAAAAAACTGTATCTAACTTAATATCCCTTTCTTAATGTATTTTTTTGTTGTGATTATTTTTTTTTTTTTACATTTATTTAACGTCGACCTATTTCCGCTACTGAGGCCTAACACCGACGCCTGTAGACGAGCTACCCCCAACCAGGAATTTTTGCCGAACCTCTTCCCTTAAGAAGAGTAGGGATCTTTTACTTGCCTAACATTTAATAGACAAGGGACCGACGGCTTTACATCCCCTCTGAAGGAAGGTATATCTCCTATACAACCCTCGCCTAAGGTTGTATAGCTTCCGCGCATACACTGATATACAAGCCGCTGGAAGATGTGTGAGGCGAGGACTCGGTTTCCGTTAGAATGGAGTTGTGATAATAATAATAATAATAATGTATTTTATTCATCATATCAAGTTACACACATGGTATAACTTATTAGACAAGTCAGTGATAAATAACACATAAAGGTAAAAAACAGACAATAATAACAATAATAAAACATACCAGTATAAAAACAATATGACATACAGTACTGAAACATATTAAGTACAATATATTACACTTTAAAGTTAAATATAAAACTAAGAGTGTAAATAGTCATCTACAGAATAAAAAGCTCTAGTCATTAAAAATTTTAGCAGGGTGTTTCTAAATAAATTAAAATTATCGAATGGGCCAAACAGTTAGGTAAATTTATTATAACAATTAATGCCTTGAAAGATGTGAGAATTTTGGCCCACACTTAGTCTCGAGAAAGGCACCCGAAGCTGATTGTTGCTGCGAGTAACATAGCTGTGAATATTACTATTTTTTAAAAAGATATTTTCATTTTTTTATATTTGTTGTAATTAAGACTATGTACAGAGATGGTAACGTTAAAATTGATAGTGCTATAAATGCCTCTTTACAGTGAGTCTGAGCAGGTAAACCAAGCATACACCGTATAATTTTCTTTTGTGCTACAAAAACTTTATAAAGCATGTGGAGAGTTTCCCCAGAGCATCAATCCATAAGGTATCTTAGACTGAACCAAACCAAAATAAGCTAGCTTCAGCATATTAAGTGATACAGTGGATTTTAGATATCTAATAATGAAGCAGGATTTACTTAATTTCTCTGATAAATCATCAGTTTTTTTCTCCCATGTCATTTTGTGATCTATCCTTAGTCCTAAGAATTAAAACACTTGAATTATGACCAACATTTTTGGGCAAAAATGACATACAAAATGTTTTGCAGGCATTTAGAACCAAACCATTGCTCAAACACCAATCAGAAAATTCACCTAATGATTTATTGGCTCTACTGATTGTCAACTCCAAGGTGTTACTAGATATTAAAAAAATTTGTGTCATCTGCATAAACAATTGCAGCATTCGGTGAGGTACAAGAATTAGGTATGTCGTTTACAAAAATTAAAAACAATAGGGGACCTAGAATAGAGCCTTGAGGCACACCAGTAGTAACGTCCCTAACATCCGATTTATATGAGCCTATGACTACAGCCTGCTTTCTGTTGTTTAAATAAGAAATGATCCATTCGTGGCCCACGCCACGTATTCCAAATCTAAAGAGTTTATCTAAAAGTAAACCATGATCAACGGTATCAAAAGTTCTGCTGAGATCAGAGAATAAGGCTATTGGTTGCTGTTTGTTGTTCAGTGCATTATAAATATATTCACATAACTGTTCAATAGCGGTTATGGTTGACTTGTTTTTTCTGAACCCATTCTGACATGAGGTTAAAAGATTGTGATGTTCTAAAAAGCTGATTAATCTATTGTTATAACAAAGTTCAAAAATTTTAGCTAACTGGTTTTGGACACTAACATTTCTATAATTACATGCTTCTAGCCTAGATCCCTTATTTTTATAAATCGGTATGGATTTCGAATTATTAAGAACATCTGGATACTGGCCACTGGCAAATGATTCATTAATCAGATAAGACAGTGGGGTACAGATTTCATCAACTACCGCCCTTAGTACTTGACCACCTACTTCATCTATCCCTGCAGCAGATTTTTTCGTTGTTTTGAGCAACACTTCTCTAATTTCTGCCGGGCTGGTCGGTAATAAAAAGAAATTATATATATTATTTAGAGGTAATATCAACTGAATCTGGTTTAGGACACTGAAAATTTAAAAAGAAATTATTAAAACTATTGCAAATGTCTTTGGTATTAGTAAATGTTTGCTCCTTAACTGTTATCCTTGTAATAATTTGTTTCGGACAATTTTTTGCCTCATTAATTTTCCAATTTTCTTTCATTATATATTGTGTATTATTTATACGCTCATTGTTGCGATTGGCTTTATCCATCACAACCTTTTCCGAATACAGCTGTTTTAACCTAACATACCTGTTTTCAATTATTATATTGTAAGGATAATCTTTACTCAGCTTATGTAGTTCACACAAAAGATGGCGTATTTGTAATTATTTGCTATACTTCGTACTTCTAATTGCTTTTTGTAAGAAAATAAATTACTTACTTACTTGCATTATTTTGACCTTAGCCACCCTGCCCTGAAATTTTGGGACACCCTGTAGATGACGAAACTATCCATAGTTGGAGTTTACTCAATTGATCACACCGGTTTAATTAATTTCTAACCACGCGAAGAAAAAAAGAAATTCTTGAACATTACGGCATACTGCAACAATGAAAGGCTCGGTATAGACAAAATAAGCTATTCTATGAGAGTTTTATAATGTTATGTGAAAAGTAAGAACCCTAAACCATATCTAATACCATAAATTCTCAATCACAAGTTTAAAACCTTAAGCGATGATATCAAAATACATTTTGTAAGCATAAGGGGGTATAGTGTGAAACTTGTAAGGGATTTGTTAGAAATATCAGTGGATATGATAGCGCCGCGTGCCAGTCGCGTGTAGATAACGCTAAATCGCACTGTAATGCGAATGTAATGAGAAGTACATGTAGTACACATCTGTTGACGTGACTATAATTGGCCACAACACCAAACAGGGTGTGCAAACTAATATTGAAAATCTAATGGTTCGAAGCAAAAAGGTTCTTGTAGATACCCATCTAATATACAGGAAATTAATGAATATGATCTGAAAGCGAAGTTAGATCTAAATAATATACAAAGATTAAAACGAAACTCGAAAGATTCTTTTTTTGGGTTTCTAGCAGATAACTATCATTAATTCAAAATTTGATTTAATCAAAATGTTCAAATATTTGCGTAATAAAACCAATGCATTAGAAATATTATTAGATGAGAATAGAGTTGATGTTTTATGCATTAATAAGCATTTATTCTTAATGACGAAATATCATATGTGTGCATACAGGGCATAACGGGCGAGCCAAGACGAAATTACAGGACCAAGTGCCTTTTTTTAATATAGAATGCTATGTATATCAGTACATTTTTTGAAGCCTCTTTCTAGGTTCTATTTATTCCTGTTTAGCATTGAATATCTCCCAACCACTTGGATGTAATGAATTTTTTTGTTGAAATAATGCAATCTGCAGATGGATATTCAAAAAATCACCACAATCACAATTATGGGTTTTAAGAAAAAAATTAAGTAAATACCAGTTACGAGACATCTAATTAATGTTTTTGAATCATTTTCATTCACTAAAAATGTACAGGGTGGCCAAAAATTATTTTTCAATTAAGAACATTTTAAATTGAATTTTCTCAATTTTTTCAAATGGAACACCCTGTATATTTTTCAACGATGTGATGTAGAAATAAAAACGAACTTTTTTGTAAGTACTTCATTAGAGCTAATTGCAACCAATTTCGTTTTATTGAGCAATAATTACAAAATTCAAAATTAAACTTAAAAAAAGAGGTTTCCTCAAATGACTCAGTAGAAAAAATTATAATAATGTTCCACATGTTGCCCACTTTGATTGACACACATCTCTATGCGCTTTTGAAATGATGTTCCCACTGTTCCTAAAACTGCCGGTGTGATAGATGTATAGGCAGCTATTATTCTTTCCTTCATATTTTGTACTGTTGTTGGTGTGTCTCTATAAACAATTTCCTTCACGTATCCCCATCAAAAGGAATCCATTTTTGTAAGATCGAGGGTTCTAGCAGGCCATTTAGTGGGTCTATTTCTTCCAATCCATTGATTAGGGTAGGTATTATTTAAGTGGTCTCTAACTGCATTTAAATAATGTGGTGGAGCACCATCTTGTTGAAACCACATCCTATTTCGAATTCTTTAAGGGAGATTTACCAATAATTGTGGCAGACAGTTTTCCAAAAAATGAAGATAAATAGCTCCAGTCAATGTACCATCAAAGAAATGTGGCCGTATTACATGTTCTCCAATAATTCCTCACCAAACGTTTAGAGACCATCTGTGTTGGTTATCAACTTGCATAAAAAAGTGGGGATTTTCCGAAGCATAATAATAGAAATTGTGCCTATTAACAAATCCATATTTATGAAAAGTTGCCTCATCACTAAATAAAACAGTTTTGAAGAAGTTGACAACATGTTGCATTTCACCTCTGGCCCAATTACAAAATTGTAGGCGCTTTTGAAAATCGTCATCAGATAATTCCTGGTGCATTTGAATATGATATGCATGCAACTTATTTGTTTTTAAGATTCGACCCACAGACCGCCTACTTATTCCTACTGATGAGCTCACTTCTCTTTGACTAACATGAAGATTCTCAACCGTTGCCAGCACCACAGAAAACTCATTTTCTTCGTTCACAACACGTTTTATTCTTTCACTTTTTTTATATTCAACATTTTCAGTTTCCAGAAATCTATCGAGAAGGTTTTGGAAGCTGCTAACATCAGGAATCCTTCTTTCAGGATAACGTTGGTGATAAATTCTATTGGCAAGTAAACAATTTCTGTCCAACTCGCCCAAAACAAAAGCCATATCTACCAGTTTCGCTTTATTAAAATTCATATTGTAAAATTCAAAATATTTTAAATTCAATACAAATTATAACGACCGATAAGTGTGATAAATACTCCTCTGTACACGACAATTTATACCAAACTGAGGTTTTATTGCTTGTCGATTAACGAAAACAGCAAAAAAATTTACAAAAAAACATTATACAGTAAAGGACCGGTTAAATACTATTTTTTCATTTCAATGGATTGGAAGAAATGGTCCCACTAAATGGCCTCATTTCAAAATTGCATAAAGACGTGTGTCAATCAAAATGAACAACACGTTGAACACCTATTATAAATTTTTCTAATGAATTATTTGAGGAACCTCTTTTTTTAAGTTTATTCCTTAATTTGACACTTATTTATTTATAAAACGAAAATGGTTGCAATTAGCCATAGGGAAGTACTTACAAAAAATGTTCGTTTTTCATTTCTACATCACATCGTTGAAAAATATACAGGGTGTTCGATTTGAAAAAATTCAGAAAATTCAATTAAAAAAGTTCTTAATTGAAAAATAAACACTTATTTATAAAACGAAAATGGTTGCAATTAGCCATAGGGAAGTACTTACAAAAAATGTTCATTTTTCATTTGTACATCACTTCGTCGAAAAATATACAGGGCGTTCCATTTGAAAAATTTGAGAAAATTCAATTTAAAATGTTCTTAATGGAAAAACAATTCTTGGCCACGCTGTACATTTTTAGGAAATGAAAATGATTCAAAAACATTAATTAGATGTCTCGTAACTGGTATTCACATAAATTTTTCTTAAAACCCATAATTGTGACTATGGTGATTTTTTTAATATCCATCTGCAGATTGCATTATTTCAACAAAAAAAATCATTACATCCAAGTGGTTGGGAGATATTCAATGCTAATATAGGAATGAATAGAGCCTAGAAAGAGGCTTCAAAAAATGTACTGATATACATAGCATTCTATATTAAAAAAAGGCACTTGGTCCTGTAATTTCGTCTTGGCTCGCCCTGTATGTTCAAAAATAATGTCCAGTTAAGTGGAAGAGCAGAGAGTGTCTCACTCTACTGAACTTCGCCCTTTTATTATTATATTCAATAATAAATAAAGACATATTATTATTATTATTATTATTATATACACACTAAATGCCAATTAAATTTTTTATTCCCCTAAACAATAGGGTGGGGGTGGAAATGGGGGTGGTAGAGGGGGTAACTAATGCCAAAATAAATTTTAGAGACCCTTAGTTCAAATCCCAATTTAATTTTTTACTCCTTTTAATAGTAGGGCGGGGGTGGCAGATAGAGGAGGTAGCTAACGCCAAAAAAAATTTTTTAGACGTTTCCTTCTTGCATACACACTAAATCAATTTAATTTTTTTTACCCCCTTCAATAATAGGATGGGGATGAAATGGGGGTGGTGGAGGGGGTAGCTAACGCCAAAAACATTTTTTTAGACGTTTCGTTTTTGTATACACACTAAATCACATTTTAATTTTTTTGCCCCCTTTAATAATAGGGTGAGGGTAGAGCAATGGCGGTGGTAGCTTCTTTTTCTTTTTGGCGTTGTTTTTTTTGTTCTTCTTTTCTTCTTGACGTCGTCTTTCTTCTTCTTTCTGGTCTAGCATTATTTTTCTTTCTTTTCGCGAACATATCTTGCATTTGCTTTTCGACAGCCATGCTTCTTGTTTCCATTAAAATGTTCTCGAAACAGCAATAATAGGTCTTCTTTAAAGTCTATACTAGGTATAATTCAAGTACTTCCACAAATTCCTTAATAGAATGTTCTAAAATAACAATATTGAAAAGCATTGTTGAAGTAGATTTTTTTTATTGTATCTACAACATATTTTTTATGCAATCCATAAAATCGTTTATGAGAAAGATACTCTGTATTTTTAAGAAGTATCTAATTTTCTGAGTAATTTTTTAAATCATTATATTTAATTTTCGGAATCTATTGCAAATGTTATCCCATTTTCAAGATCCAAACCGTCACGCGTTCAATTAAAACTACAAACCATTAATTTTGAATACAATTTAATGATGATTTAACACGCACCAAAGCACCACCTTTCTGTATAAAATCCAGTAGCGGCAGAACACTGTATCAAAGAAATATTCATGTTCATTGTGGTCATTTAGTTAATGACTACTACATGTCACTAAATATAAATAGAAATCATTAACAGGTCTCATTATAATGAACGGTTTCCTACTTTGATTCATATTTTTTCGATGTTTCTTTTCATCTCGAGGCTACCGGCCACAATAGATAGCTGTGGAGCCGTCAAAGTAAATTTATATATTTAGGTTTTGGTTCACAGTTGGGTAGATTCGACCACACGAGCATAATTTAGTAAAAAAAAATATGCTCCAATGGAAATTAATTTACACTATGGGTTATTTTAATAAAATGAATGTGTCCCGCAACTTTTTGATATAAAAAGTCGTACTATAGAGTAAAAAATAATAATGTACGACTGCAAGAAAAGCAAGATGTGCGCACTATGTATATAAGTATATGTATTATCTTTATGTACACTTTGATGCGATGTAAAGCAGTGTTAGGCGCGGTTAGTACGTTTTACACATTAATGATATAGTCAAGTTCAAAAGTACCATAATTTTCAAAATAAATCAATCTTCAAGGTCACCTAATCAAAAACCAATAAAAAAGTCCTTCAGGCACTCAAAACAGTCAAAAACCACAAATATTCAAAAATAATTCTGAGAAAATTCATACGTTATCGATAATTCACAATTAACTTAAATTTATCAATAGAATCATTCAAACATCAAAATTAACCAATTTATAGGAAAAAATTTACAAAAGACTGCCCTAAAAAATAACACCCCCTCACTATCTCGATTCACGTCAAAACCACTCTCCAAACTCCAAGTCAAAATGTTTTAATTCACTTCCAAAAATTTCCTATAAAGTATTTTCCCCTTCAAATCAAGTTTTAATTTAATCTCTCATTAATACATCAAATCATACTCCATTCACATTTCTAATAAGCCAGCATTACATTCAACAAAACTTTCTTCTGATATAAAAATATCAAAACTCATTTACCATTCATATGTTCCATACGTGTTGCCAGCAACTCGCGGCTATCTTCACTTCAACCCTCAAAACTTATTTCCATTTCGTTTCAACGCTGGCGATAGAACATTCTCAATATGGCATCAATATGGATTATATTACGACTTCCAACATTACTTTGTGGGACCAAACCAATTTTAACACTTTATTCAGACAATTATAGCTCATATTTCAAAAACTAATTTAGATTCAACTTTCATTTATAGATCGAAAATTTATGACATACTTTTTAGTCCTGAATTCGAATTTTTCAAAACGATTGCGCAATATTTAACAATATCGAGCCCCATAAACTGGCCGGGGACGAATGCAGCTCTATCCAGACCTCGGCGAGCCAAGTCCCCATCGACCGTACAAATAGAGGATCATGACAAGTTCAAAGCAAGTCAGTTCCGATGTACCTCATGTTAGTTTCTGCGTTCCGTGAGCAAAGTCTCTAAACCACAGTGTTTAATTCTTTCCCGGTTAACCTTAAATTTCAACAAATCGAGTGGCCATTCTACTTCCTTGGACAATCCAAGTAAAAAATATTAATATAATTAAATTAAAGAATTTTCTCAGTCTTTGTCTTAAAGGCAAAATTTTAAGTGTCGATACGTTAAATATTTTATCTCGTGTAAACAAATTTTAATTTAACTAAGAAAAGGGGGGCCTGGAGCGGAGCTCCATTTTGACAGCCAAGGGGCCCCATTTTTTTGACAGCACAAGGGACCAATTTTTTGACAGCATGGGGGTCAGGGGTGGAGTCCTAACGTGAAAACCTAGGGTCCTAAGGGGGGCATTCTGGGGGGCGGAGTTCCGGCTCAACTGGGGCCATTTCTACTTCTACCAAATCTTTAAACAATTCCCTAGGCTCTCCTAATTAACGGATTTTAATATCTCAAAATGGATTTGAAAATTTGAGTGCTCTTTTAGATGTCAAAGAATTTTCAACTTTCTAAATGCTTTAGTTTAGCCTCAGCACCATTTTGAAAATTCGCGCGGAGTTTAGACTGAAAAATTATTATGCAAAAGCTTGATGAAATTTGATGGGAAGATTTATCATATTAAAAAGTTTTGTTAGCCAAGTAAGAAGGTCCTACGTATCATATTAGTATTTGAAAAGAATTGGACAAATAACTTGCTATTTCAATATTTTTTTGGATTTTTTATATTTTTGGAATAGTCGAATTGAATTTTTGGATTCGCATCCAACTGCATCTTATTTAAAATGTAATTAGAAAACTTTTTCATTATTATAACTTTTCTCTAAAAGCAATAGTTACGGAAATATATGAAAAAATAGGAAGAAAAAATCGGAATTTTTAGGAATTTTTTCACATTTTGCTTAATAACAAATTATGCCCACGTTTTCAAACTAGCGCATAGTAAAATCATCATTTCTTATGATTTTTAGGAGCGATTAAGCCAAAAATCTACCATACTACCCGATTCACCGAATTCAGAAACAAATCTACAAAATAATAGAATTATTGGAAAAAAGTCTATTCTATTATTTTGTAGATTCGGTGATTTGTTTTTGAAGAGGACAATACATGTGGTACAAAAACCCAATTAGGTTCAAGTTCATAACGATGTATTATACTGCTTAGTTCACCGCCTATAAAATAAAAAAAATTGTAATAGCACCCCCCTTCAATTTATTAGAGCAGTGTAATATTTCAAGCAATTTTGTCAGTTGCATGGTTACACAATCTATATTATATTTAACATTATCTTAAACCTACTTCAGTAGAGCAACAAATAACGCGATTGTTACATAAATTATTAGGGTGGTGCGCTTACAGTAACGTAGCAAGTATTATACAGAAATGAAGTAGTTTTTTTCGAGGCTTAATATCAAATAACACCCCTGCACATAATACTAACAACCCTAACCAAAAGGCACACAAATGAAGTGAGAGATGTCGCATGCGTATCCATATGGCCAGTTTGTGCCCCTCTGTCGACGTTAAATGTCCTGCTAACAGTCTCTTGGCCAATCTCATTTATATACAGGGAAAATTAAGTAACCATCAATTTCAATTATGCGCACATGAAGTTGACTAACTAGAACGAATATGATTAAAATATAATTTAGTTATTGTTATGATAGTTAACCTAAGTTCTGTAATTTTAATGACACAAAATTACGCGGAATTATATGATTACAAAACAAGTGCATGCAATTAAATAATGTAAGCTTTATATTCTTTAGCAGAATTGAGACAAGTACTTTTAAAAAGTACTCCCAGTACACAGTACAAATAATCCAAATTTTTATTTTTACTACCAGTATTAACTACAAATACTTTGAAAAAGTACTTAAAGTATTAAGTTTAATTTACTTGAAATTTAAAATTTAAGTAACCAGTAGGGGGCGAGCGTAGGTGCGTCTTTACTATGTACATACTTCGGTATGCGATATAAAGCAACGACAGGCGCAGTTAGTACTTGGATGGGTGACCATTCCAACGGAAACCGCGTTCTCGCCTCACACATCTTCCAGCGGCTTGTATATCAGTGTATGCGCGGAAGCTATACAACCTTAGGCGAGGGTTGTATAGGAGATATACCATCCTTCGGAGGGGATGTAAAGCCGTCGGTCCCTTGTCTATTAAATGTTAGGCAAGTAAAAGATCCCTACTCTTCTTAAGGGAAGAGGTTGGGGGTAGCTCGTCTACAGGTGTCGGTGTTAGGCCTCAGTAGCGGAAATAGGCCGACGTTAAATAAATGTATAAAAAAAAAAAAGTAACCAGTAGGAGGTAATTACTCCGTGAAATACTCTAAGTACGTAAAATAATTAGAGTACCTTTAAATATTCCAACCATTTTATTAAGTACAAGTAAAAGTATTAGGTACTTAAAGTAATTTTTTTTAGTATTATTTTGAATATACTTTTGTAGGTATTTGATACCGGGTATTTTTAAATTAGTACTCCTTCTTTACAAAAAAAATATAGTAATTGTGTTTTTCGTTTGCAAAGCAATTACTCTTTAGCATTTTAAACAAAAAACCATTGTTTTCTTTTCGTTTAGCTACATATAAAAAGACACAGCATAGAAGAGGAGAAAACTTTCTGCACTTGTCATGTCTTCGCTTTTAAGTGAAATTTCGATAAAAATCTTTACTATTTTTTTTTTAATAACAAAGTTAATTAAGGGGGGTAAACTCTTTTGTGAATCACATCACATCAAACCTAAAAATTAAATATGAGAAAAAATAATTTACAAACAAACGATGGGAGTCAAAAAAAACTAATTTTTAAAAGCTTTTATTTAACTTGCAATGTTTGTTTGCTTAGGTCAAATCTTTCAATCAAAATTTCGATTAGTTCTAATTAAGCTAGAGCTTTGAAATTTTGCATATCTGTATAAGTTCGGTGACAATACACTTAAAAATTTTCATATAAGAAAAAAACAAGATGGCGCATGACTTTACTTTAAAATCGATATCTGGGGGTTTTCGTGATCGCCAACTATGAATTCTTGGTCAAAATTTGGGAATACAAAATGGCGGCGCCAATATGGCAGACGAATTTTGTCATTTATGGTCCAAATTGATCAAAATCGCTATCTGGGGGTTTTCGGGTTGGCAGATTACGAATTTCTAGTCAAGAAATTAGTTCAGGATGGCGACTTCAAGACGGTGGATGATTTTACCGTTTGAGATCCGATTCAACTCAAAATCAATATCTGGTCAAAAGTAATATTTTCAGGGGCAAAACTGCCCCTGAAAATATTGAGGACATCAAAACCAGAATTAGAAACGCATGTGAGGCAATTACTCCTGAAATGGTCCAAAATGTAATACGTGAGGTGTCTCGTAGAGCACGCTTGTGTATTAGAATGCACAGTACACAATTTGAGCATTTGTAGTTAGAAAAATAAATACGCACATTTTCTTTTCAGTATGGTCGTAGGTAGTACTGTTATACATAGTTTTTCTGGATGTTCATTTTGTACTTGTATTTTTATTTATGAGATATTTGTTTGTTTGTTTGTATTAAATTGTAATAAAGAATTACTCAATTATAATTAATATAAAGTGAATTTTTACAATTATGGCATGGCTGATTTGTACGATTCAATGATATAAATTGTGGTTTTCGTAAAATAATAAATATTGACACTATCGCGGGGGTAAAAACGTTCGTGCCTGACTCAGGGGGCACGAAAAACGCAACCGTGCATAGTATAAATAACAGAGCTCCGCAAGCCCAAATCAAGTAGTTTTCCAGTGGTTTTCTCGCGCTTTTAAATCGTTCTACAAGTTTTTCTGCAGTTAATTTGTGTGAATATTTTAATTGACTTGTCAGTGATTTTCAAAATTATAAAAAAATTTAAATAAATAAATTCTTTAAACAAAAAGTGAATAAACCATTCTGGTCGTATACAGGGTGTAGCTTTTGACCCTGACCAGCAATTTTGAGGAAACCCCCTCCCCCGCGAACTCCAAAATCGAAACAAATAAAGTGCATCGACGGCCTCAGGAGCCTCAAGCTTAAAATTCCAAACAAGAAATTATTATTTTTCACGACGTCAGAGGCTTGTTGGTGTTCACAAGGAAGAACGTGTCCTCGCCTCACACATCTTCCAGCGGCTTGTAAAGTATATACGACCGGAATTGAAACCGTATAGAAACTAAAAGGCGGCAAAAACAGTCGGTATCTCTTTATTGTACATGGGCGGAGGTAAATAGAAATGATTGTCATAATAAAATGTTAAAATTGTATTTATTTTTATTATTTTTTGTTTATTAGGTTCATTTCGCCAATAACATATTTTTGAGGTATTATATCAGTTTTAGATATAAAGTCTAAATATTGAAATTTATTGGTTTTAGTTTTAAAGTTAACCCATATTATATTGAAATATGTTATTGTTCAGCAAGGACCAACAAGAAGGTATGAACATATCTTGCAAGGAGGGGATGGGACAGGTTAGATTAACGAGGGGCAACGATTTTAGTCAAAAATAAAATAAAAATTTAAGTTTCTTCTAAAATAAAAACGGAAGTTTCTTGAACAAAGCAAAGAATTATTATATGAAAACAAAAATAAATATTTGTATACTTATATAAAACATAAATAAAAACAAAATTAAAATATTTCTCTAGAATGAAGTAACTTAAATTAAAATTTCTTGTCAACTAAATAAAATATATTTCACGAAATGTAATAATAAAAAAGTGAATGAAAAAATGAAGAAAAGTTAAATGTTAATTGACGCGTCCGAATCTTCACTTTCTGAGGAGGAATCATTATCCAGTTGAATTAAAATCGGCTCACTAGGGGGTAGCGTTGGATATCGATTTTCTTCTCCAATTACATGCCTAACGCAATTTTTCCATAAATCAGTATTATTGTCAATATCATTTATTACTTCTCTTATATGATCAACTACTATCGCGCTTAACGTTGGAGAGTTATTACATTTTCGTAAACGTACTTTTAGTGTTCCCCAAACCATCTCGATAGAATTAAATATGCAATAGTATGGAGGTATCCGCAAAAGTGTATATTGGATAAGTTATCAATAACATATTCCTTTTTGAAATACTGTTCTTTTATTCTTTTCAGTAATTCGCGTTTTATTGGAACTTTTACAGGAATTTCCATATTTTTTTGTCATGATTTTTAAAATGTCTTTCTTTTTTGTGCTGTTATTTGGTATTTTATTTAATATACGCGAGTGATAAGAACCATTATCTAATACAATTACCGAATTTGGCGGAATATTTGGTAGAAGCTGCTGAGAAAACCATTTTTCGAATAGATCGGCTGTCATGTCTTCGTGATAGTCTGCAGAAGACCTCGATATTTTTTTGGCCGACAAGAGCAACGCATTGACTATAAACCTATTTTCACTTCCTGCATGAAGTATGATAACGCGTTTTCCTCTAGAACACGGAGTATTTAAAACACAATTGTGCGAACTATCTACCCAACCATACTGAACAACATCATGCGTGTCAAACCACGTCTCGTCTAGATACACTATATGCCTGTTTAGTTTACGATATTCTCTAATTTTTTCCAAATAATCTACTCGAAGTGAAACTATACGTCGCGATTCCATAATTACCATACGACTGTCAAGTTTTATTTTATGTTTAAAACCGCATTCTAATAAGACATTTCGTAGTGTATCTAAAGACCTATAATTATAATCAGGATAATCGCTCAATTTTTCTTGAATCATTTTTAACGTAGGAACTATATTTTCTTCATACATATTATAAATTATATGCCGTATTACATCTCTAGTGGCATCATCAATATTTTTTAATTTCGTATTTTTCTTTCTTCTATGCGCTGTGATCTACAACATCGCCTTCTTGAATTACGCGATAAATTGTTGATTTTGATATTTTAGTTAATTCGTTAATACGTCGTATTATTTCTTTCTCACATTGTTCAGGATTATCGCTTTTCAAACATTCATGTATATACGTTGACTTTGTACGTGTAAATCTTGGTTTTTAAACTCTAAATTTATTTCGGCTTTTTCGACAATAACCGGTTCAACTATTTCTGGATTTTCGGGCGTTATTATATTATCCTCTGTTTCAAATGGTCTCCAGAAAGCCATGGTAAATTAGTAAATAATTAAAATATTTTACCTTTTATACAGTAGTAAATATTTATAAATATGAACAGTAACTAACTAAACTCCTACGCTTGATATTATAATAGGTATTTATGCATTGCACTGGCACATAGACAGCACGTTATTAGACTTCCACGTTGACCGATAAGAAACGATTTACGAGTTTTTTTTGCTAGTAGGCCTGTCCGCTTTATTACCTTTAAACCAGTGAAGTCGTAGATGGTTCATTCAGGCTGATTACATTGCCAGTCTCGGACTCGCTTGCACAGTTTCAACTACCGTTCGAATCTCGATACCATTGCCAAATATATAGGACAAAATATCAAGTTCAGTGCGCACGGTCCTGTGCTTTAAGACTGACCAGTTTCAATTTTGGCCGTATTTACTATATATCAGCGTATGCGCATAAGCTATACAACCTTAGACGAGGGTTGTATAGGTGATATACCATCCTCCGGAGAGTCTACAGGCGTCGGTGATAGGCTTCAGCAGCGGAAATAGACCGACGTTAAATAAATATTTAAAAAAAACGTCGACTATATCAGAAATTGAATTTCCATAAGTTACTGGTCTATCCCCATAACCGCTATATAATAAATAGCAAGGCGATTATTACACTTAAAATTGTTTTTAGTATCGTTGACGTCTTTACTATTTAATTTTAATAGTGTTGAAAAGACGTATTCCTCACAAAACCTCCATGTCGGAATTCTTTGTGATCACATTTGTACGTACGTTATAAGATATTGTAATTATGATTTAAAGGCGATTTAGTAAATGTGACCTGTCCCTGTCCAATTTCCGTTGCTTTCCTGTAATGAGAAATTGCAGATACAAATAAATAAAGCCTCGATAATAAATCAGTGAACTACAGAAGTAGGTAATCTTAAAAAGTTGCATTAAATACGGAATAGCGTTTAGAGCTGGTGTTATTAATTCCATCTATTGGCAAACTTCTAAAATATGTAATAGGACTCGAAACAGTTGATGCAAAAGCCCGCTGGGGTAAAAATCAAATTACATAAATGAAACACATTGTGAAGTTTTAATTTATCGTCGCTCTGAAAGTGGACCAATTGTATTGAATGAAATTTTCATTTAAGATCTATTGTCGCCAATCGAATTGTGCGAATGGTCTGAAATCAACCTAAAAATTTATAGCCTTTTATACATGTTCGGCTGTAGGAGTTTTCAGGACTCCAGTAAAAAATTAACGCTTAACTGCTGAACACAAATTAAAAACTTTGAATAATAACACTGGAAGAAATAACTTCGAGACGGTGAAGTATTAGTATAAAACTTTCAAATTCGATTAATTACACCGGAGACGATTTAACTTTTGCCATACACTCGATAAGCTTCGAGCAATAAAAATGTGCAAGCAACAACAACCGTCTTCAATTTGCTGAAAAGCCATAACCGTAAAATTAACACTATCGAGAAATGGAAATACTTTTAACATTAAATGACACCAGGGATTTAGGTTTTATTCTGGTTTGAATTTATCGACGTTAGTTAATTGCGTTGTTGCATTAAAGAGCACATTATTCTGCACATAGTAAGTTAAATTAATAACAAATAAAACAAAAAAAATAGTAACCACTTGAGAAAAATAAAAAATACAATTCAACGATGTTTTAAATGCCAATAACACTATCACAGAGATACCAAATGTACAAATAAAACCGTATGTGAAATTTGTGCTGAAGAACATAATGTTAGAGAATGTCCAAAATCTAACAAAAAGTGTAACAACTGCTCAAAAGCGAATGCAAAATTCAATCTCAACCACAACATAAACCGTGAAGCTAGTGATCCTGATAACTCACAAGAAATTGAAATATTAAAACAGCTTGAACTATTAGAAAGTAAAACAGAACATGTCGAGTGTAATCAAATAAATTATAAACTAGATTTAAAAAAGAAAATTTTAAATATTGTTCACTTTAACTATTGCGATATAATCATTTTGAACGAATATTGGCAGTTAAGCAATCACAAACAATATAATATTAATGGATATAACATGTATTACAACGAAGCCGATATTAATAAAAATGACCGTGTAGCAAATTTTTATAAATTCAAAAATGAATGCTAATATTAATCATGTTAAACTTATAAGTTCAGGTGTTATACCCTTAGTAAAATATACTTTGAACTACATAATGTGAAGTATGGTATCACGTGTGGTTATAGGCCACCCTCAACCAGTATTCAATATTTCCTAGAAGATCTGGAAACATATTTTATCCAAAATTTGAATAGACAAATGGAACTGTATATAGGAGATTTTAACATAAATACTCATAATAAAAACGATAATAATGTAAATTTATACATGTCGATTCTGGATTTCCATGGCCTTGAATCTACTATAAACGGTCCCACTCGTATAAGTCCAAACTCTAAATCATGTCTCGATCATATACAGGCTGTCCATTTTGTCAGGGCCAGGAGAATATCTCACTTAATATCGGTCGTATAAAAAAATTATTTTTACGAAAATTGTGCCGATTTATATAACCTACAATATGGTTTAAAGACATTTGAAATCCATGGCCTACGTTAAGAGTTATGGCGGAAAATATCGAAAATGCGGAAAACGTCTAGGCCAAATATCTCCGTTATTTGAAAAGATACGAGAAAAATTCTAACGCGAAATTTTTTTGCAAAATAGAGTGTTTCAAGGAGGTTTTATCTAATTTTTTTTCAAAACCGTCGTATTTTGAGATTTACTCTTTAGGCTGTCAAAAAAATTATTTTTAAACGGGCGGGAAATGGCGCCATTAAATAGAGTATTTTCCTCCCTTTTCAACGATATGCCATATTTATTCTACGTTAGTAATTTTAAAAACATTTTTAATTAGTAATGAAACCTTGAAATCTGTTTTAAGCATAAATGATGTTGAAATAGCAACTGAAAACTTTTCAAAAATTGTGCCAAGCTATATAGAACAACCCCAAGAAGTGAAAACTATTACATATAAAGCAAATAGAAAAATAAAACCCTGGATAACTAATGGTATCATCAACCCAATAAACGGGATAAAATGAAAAAAAAAGTCATATTACTAACTTTAATATAAACGATGAAATAATGTATAAGGATTATAGAAATGAATTGAACAAATTAATTAATAAATGTAAATATGACTATCACAAACATCAAATTAACGAAAATAAAAATAATTTTAAAATTGTATATAAGATTGTTTCTGAAGCAGCCGATGAGACGACAATTAGATATGATAATAATTTTCAGATTACTGATGACGACAATGAACCATTTATTTTCCTAGTGTTAAAAATATGTGTAACTATTCAAATGAATTTTTCACCAATATAGGTATAAATATGTTAAACAATATTAAAACTCCTAATAACACTTTTTAAATTCAACATAACTCACTATCATCAATGTTTCTTAAACCTGTAAATGATAAAGAAATTATAATGCAAATCAATTCTCTGAAAAACAATTGCGCACCTCGTGCTGACGGCGTGGACTCCAAATCAATTAAAACGTTTCATTCATAGTTTCTAGAATCGTTAAAAATATTATTAATTTAATTTTCAAAACAGGTGCAGATCCTTCCTACTTTAAAACTTCAATTGTCAGTCCGATTTACAAAGCTGCAGACAAAACCAAGATAACCAATTTTCGTCCTATTAGTGTCATTAACAATTTTGCGAAGATCCTTGAAAAATGCTTAAAGCAAAGATTAGCTAATTTCCTTGCTAATAATAATATACTATCAAAAAATCAGTTTGGCTTTTCCAATGGTTTGTGTACAACTGACGCCCTTTATGAACTCACAAAAAACATTACAGATAACCTTAACAGTAACAACAAATGCATAGCTGTTTTCCTTGACCTTGCAAAGGCATTTGACATGATGCCACATGATGCTTTTTTAAATGTTTTAAATATTTATGGGGTATGTGACATCGTGCTGGATGTTTTCAGAAGTTATCTCAGTGACAGAAAACAGAAGGCTGAAACTGGAGACACATACAGTGAATCCTTGAGAGTCAAAATAGGAGTACCGCAGGGTACTGTATTAGGATCTCTTTTATTTATTTCATACATAAATTCACTAACAAATATTTTCATTGATTATGGTATGGTAATCTCTTATGCTGATGATATTACTGTTATTTTTAAAGGAAATGGAAAGAATTAAGACATTTAGTCAGCGTAGGAATTGCAAAAATAAAAAATTGGTTAGACTCATTTAAGTTAACACTAAATGTTGATAAAACGAATTATATAGAATAGAATAGAAATTGAAATTAAACATTAAACACAGGGTACATATTCAAATGTCAAAAATATTTCAATCGAATAGAAAGCATTACTTACGAGATATCGTCTAACGGCAGATTTAAATTTTTGGATACCAACTATAGATTTTATATTATTATTTAACTTATTATAAAGGACTGCACTTATGTAATACGGATTGGACTTGGATTGGATAATTCTAGATGGTGCATGTTGAATTGAAGATTAGAACCGTGACGAGTAGTATATTCATGGTAAGTATTTTGATGAACAAACTTGGATATATTGGTTTTTACGAAAATCAACACATCCGTACAAACATGGAAATGTCAAAATTTTATTCTGAATAAAAGTACTTTTACACGATTCTCTGTAAGTAAGAAAAAACATAAATCGAATTACTCTCATTTGTAAAATAAGAACTCGATCAGATGTTACAGAAAATAACTCCATATCTAATTCTTGCCTCAAAGATTGAATAGTAGAAAGTTTTTACGATATTTATGCTGACGATTTGGCACAATCTTCTTACTGCGAAACATAGACTAGCACATTTTTTGTAAATAAAATCTACATGTTTTTTCCAATTTAATGACATATCAATATGGATTCCTAGTAGCTTGAAATCAACCACTTGTTGAATAGATTTACCTTTAAGTTTTATCAGAGGACTAGATACATAATTGGAACCAATGGATGAAACTTAAGTGAGAAGGTTTTGTCTTGATTCATAGTCAGTCCGGAGTCTCTAAAATAAATACTAATTTTTTCAAGGTTTTTTTCAAGTTTTGATGCCGTGTTCTCTACAGTTACATCGCTGACAATCAGTGGTATATCATCTGCAAAGGCACAGTAAAAAATGGGTATAGATTGTTCCACATCATAAATATATAGTAGGAAGAGTAACGGCCCCAAGTCACTACCTTGTGACACTCCGATATCTAATTTATTTGCATTTACGCCAAAATAGTCGACACACAGATCTATTTGACAGATAGGATTTTAATAGTTTATTACACTGACCACGTAAACCACAGCACTCAATCTTTTTTAAAAGAGTGTCATGGTTGACGTAGTCAAATGCTTTAGATAGGTCGGTAAGAATGGCCATAACTTTGTTGCCCATATCAACACTCTTATAAATGTAATCTAAAGTGCTTACTAGTGCATAGATAGTAGAATGGTTGTTCCTGAAACCATGTTGATTCGGCGAGATGATTTTATTTGCCTCGAGAAATTTAATAATTCTGCTTGCTAATTTTTCAAAAATTTTTGAAAAAACAGACAGGAGGGATATAGAACGATAATTACTTAATTCCTTTGTATCACCTTTTTTGAACAAACATATTATTTTTGAAATTTTCAACAAGTTTGGAAAACTACCTTCAATAAAACATTGATTGATTATGTGACATAGAGGTATTACAATCTTGTGCACACTGTTTAATAGTAGAGTTAGAATTTTTTAACCTGTTGATAGTGTCCAGGAATTCAAATTCTGTAAGAGGCTCGAGATAAATAGATTCTTCAGATCGGGTAATAATTAATAAGATCCCTAATTTCCTTTTTATTAAATAATTATAAACATTAACAAAAACATGAATAAAGGCTGTACATTTCCTGGTGTTCTAAATACCTACGTATTTATTATTCAAACTATACTTATATCAAATTATACCACAGCACTTATGTGTTCCGGATAGCTAAATTCGGTGATTTACTAATATTTCGTCTTTCATGCCAACTACATATGCGCAACCCACAATAATTCAAGATGTTCTGTGTGTCACCGAGGTTTTGCAAAAATTTGTTGTAACTGGTACATATAAACATAAAATCGCGTCGCAATTACAATTCGTACGGTCCTGTACGCCGCCTAGACTGATGTGGCTTGTGTGTTATCGATAGGACGATGTAATTCGAGTACTTATAAATTCATTCGCGATTGACTGGTGCATGCAAACGCGGTCTTAACACCCGCAAAAACCTAAAAACAATATAGGTATATATGTTTTTTAGTTATAGCATGTTACATGAATATTTTTTTATGCTCAGAATTAAGTATAATTCACTACCTATGGTATACCTACAGAAAATGGAACATGTTTCTAACCGCCTTCCAGGTCACCTGGATAACCCTTTTAAGTCTGGAAGATATATATTTGTGTGATTAAGGAGACGAGGCCCTACAATTTATAGTGGGATTCGAACCATTTCTTGGGGGTAATTTTTAATGGAGATACCATTTCGCTACGTCTGCTCAGTGAGAAAGCCTAACACGCAAACCAGTGAGCTGCCGTCCCCACTTAGGTGATAAATTATCTTTATTTGTATTTACTATCTTATATACTGTGTTATATCCCAAGTAACAATTTAATTTTTTTAATTATCTACGGAAATTTCATAAGAACTGTTTATAAAAATACTGATAATATTTCTGTGACAGTAGTCATAAGAGTCTAATAAACTCAAAAAGGGCCCAAAGAATAACGATCTTTAGGAGTTTGGCAAAGATAATGCTTAAAGCTGTTATAAAACGTTTCCTACTCATGAAGAACTTACCAAGTTATCTCTGTAAAAGCATAAAAAGCTTGGAATCTGGAATTGGTTGGGAGGGTGGTCAATAAAATTATTGAACCACAGCACTTGGGCCCCTTGTACATCCTCCCTGTAGGCAGACCCTCGCCTAGGCCTCCAACCAACCTAATCTTGCTAAATATATGGTGATGCTGCCTAGGGGTATCGGTCAAAGTAGGCCAACGTTCTTCCAAAATGGAGTCTCTAGAGTACATGTTGAACCGTCTGATCTCCTTGTTCACAACCTCTACAGAGAGATGTTTCGCTTTATCTCATATTATGTAGATATTTTCTTAACGGACAGTGTCCAGTCTGGATTCCCGTCATAGAACGTAGGTTCCTTCTGGACATTGCCAAGTAGTTCATTGCTGTACTCTTGTTAGGATATTTTAGTAGTTCTCTAGCAAGCTGACAGCTGTTTGTTTCATCCCACAGCTTCTTGAATTCATTGTGGGTGTTCTCTTTAATTACTTGTATTATCGCCGTGATCGGTAACAGACTGGCCGGGCCTGGTCCACAGATACTTAGGCCTGCTGCCTTCTTGGCCAGTCTGTTGGCTACTTTGTTGCCATTATACTGTGCATGTCCTTCCAGCTAGCATACCAGTATGTTTTTAATGCTGGAGACACCCATGAGTACTTGGTGACATTCCCATACTGCTCCTGTGGTAATTTTGTAACTTCTCAGGGCCAGTAATGATTGTCTGCAATCTGTGTAGTCCTGATTGTTTTGCCCGTAGTTTGTCTACGGACAATCTCTTTTGAAGCTATGGTTAAGCCAGCAAGTTCCGTTTGTACTACGCTGGCTCGCCCATCCATAGCGCATTTATATTGGATTTGCAGACTTCTGGAGTATATTTCACATTCAAAGACAAACCGGGGACAAATGCCGTCAGGGAACGCCTGTTGTAGAAGAGGCGTCTTTCTGACAGCCTCATTCCACAGGCGAATTCTGGTCTCTCCACAGCCTACATTTGGTTGTATGCTAACGGATTTGGGGCGTACCATTGTTGTCAAAGTCACTTCTTCTAGATATATATCTAGTGGTAGCGGACATAGCATTACTTCCATAGTTCTCATTGGCGTTGTTCGCATAGCTCTGGTTATGTTTAAGCAGGCAACTCTCTGCACTTGGCTGAGCTTGACCTTAGCTGTAGTCTGTTTGCTCTTAGGCCACCAAACCACAGCTGAATAGGTTATCATTGATCTTATGACGGCAGTGTATATCCACATGACTGCTTTGGGTTTCAGTCCCCAGGTTTTCTCCATGGTTCTGCGGCACTGCTCATAAGAAATGTAAGCCTTCTTTGGTCATAAAGGTAAGCGAGTCAATTTCTGAACGAAATATTAGAGAGTACCAGTATTTAAAGAGGTCGTAAAGTTTTTGTTGCGTTTTTTGAGTGTCAGGAAGCGTTAACTTGGACTATCACAACGACAGAGAGAAGCGGATAACGTAATGATGCGTAAAATTAATGGTCACCTTAAGTTTACTATTGAAATGTATGAAACTAGCTCTAAATTTTCAATACCCCTCAGTAATTTTTCAATTTTATCAAAATTCTTAAATTACTTTCACGTCCAGTGGAACTATAGTAGGTAACGCAAAAAAATAGGTTTAAAATGTCATGAAACGTCTGTCGGTCTGTCGTTCTGTAACTTTTTTGTGCGCACGTTTACTCTGGAACCGTTTATGACATTGACTTGAAATTTGGTACACTTATGTATTATAATAACGAGATCTGGAACTAGATCATATTTTGATCTAATTCTGTTGAGGGGTTCGGGGGTAAATGGGGTAAATAAAGGTAAATAGGCAAAGCAAGCAGGTAAGAGTCCATAAAATTGCAATTTAGGGTATGACGAAAAATCGAGGTTCATCAGCAACCCCCACTATTACCCCCAATACCACCCCTTATTGTAAAAGGGAGTAAAAAAAATAAAATGTGATTTTGTGTGTATACAAGAACGAAGTCTCAAAAATTTTTTTTGGCGTTAGCCACCCCCTCTACCACCCCCACCCTACTATTAAATGGAGTAAAAAATTAAATTGGGATTTAGTGTATGTACGAGAACCAAGGGCCTCTAAAAAAATTTTGACATTTGCCACCCCCTCTGTCAGCCCCCACCCTATTATTAAAGGGAGTAAAATATTACATTAAAATTTAGTGTGTATAAGACTTGGATACAAAATCTGGATGTGAAAGTAGTGATTGCTTGGGCAGCGGTTTTTGATTATCAAAACCTTATATTTTAATTATATTCAAACAAATAACATTTAACAAAAGGGCTTTGAAAATTCATTTCATTCATGCAGACGCATATGAGCCTTCCTCCGGCACTGTCCTTACAATGAAACAAATGTCATTGACGGCAGTTTTGACGCTGCCACTTATCTGAGGATATCAGTTAAGATAAATCCTATTACAAGTTCTTCATTATATTAATAGCATTTTGTGTATGTAACTAATAACGCGGAGGGGCCCATATTAAATTAAGGCCCTTGTCGATATTAAATCACTTCTCTCTGCTGCGGTTCTCGCTCTTACACTCTCGAAGTCATTCATTCCAATAAGCGTCCCCCCTTTTACAAACTGTCAGTACAAACTTTTTAAACTTCATAGCAGAAATAAATTTCATCATTTATTCTTGCGATATTTTTTTGGTTCGCGCCTTGTGATTCAATTACGATGGCCATTAATCAATTTATGTATTTTTATGAGAACATTTTCCTAATGAAATTTCGCCGGGGGTGTATTTTCTCAGAATCTATCAATAAGCGACTAACTCATTTTTATATGCGACGAATACATGCCTGTTCCTTTTCTTGTTCTAAGGAATGGTGCATAATATACCGTGGCTGATAAATGAAATGCATATTATCCTTGTCCTTATGCTTTGCATAATAAACAACATTATTTAATTCACCGTGGATATTTCTTTATAATTGCGTAAATCGTATTATATCAATTTTAGCATGATTATTATTAAATAATTTTTAATCAATTAATTTTTATGTATACTGTATACGTTTAGGTATAGTTTATCCAATGTCAGTTTGAAACGATATAAAAAAGAAGAATGCGGCATTCCTTTATAAACCGATCTCGAACTCGTGCGATCCATAGGCGCACATAACTTACTTTTCAAGGCAATAGATATAATAGTAAATAATAAATAAACGCCACAGAAACTAGACAACCCTCAATTCCAAAAGCCAGGAATTTGTGCGAAAGGGGGTTGAAAAAACGCGGACATACAACCATTTCCCCCGACAGTGCCGGTGCCAGGATTCGAACCCGGTGGTGCGATGTCCGTGTGATTAATCGCGATTGCCACCTCGCACTTTAACCCACTCGGCTATCGACCAGACAGATGCCCTGCAATATTTTTAAAATCGTTCATTATCCGCGTAACACTGTTTTGCAGACATATTAACTAATAAATTATGACTGAAAGTGATGAAATGATAGGTAAGTATATGTATATTGTATGTTCGTTTGTATAAAGGATTAAGGTATAATAATACCTGTACAGCGTGTCCCGTAATAACGTATAGAAAATTTAACTGTAATAATAATACATCTTTATTCAGTAATACCTTGCTGTTTAGAACGAGTCAGAGGTTTACACAAAAATATATAGACAAATATAAACTAGTCAAACAACATTAAGTTAATATGTATGCAAACAAATGAACAAACATATACACGGAAGGTAAGGAACATATTAATACTCATCGAACAAGATAAAAATAACAGATTAATCTTAGTTAAAAAATGTAGATTCCTTGTCGAAAATTAAGATGGGTTCTTCGTATAAAATTTTTCAAAATAACCCTTTCCTAGCCAGCTTAAAGGGGTGTGTCAAAAAACGGTTTTTAATTTCTATCTCAAAATACTTCGATTAATTTTGAATTGTGATCTGATCGATTCATATATTAAAAATAGTAAACATTTTATAGAGAAATTTATGAAAACGATATTCATGAATCACACCTGATGGTTAGCTTTGATATATAGTCTTTTTACCAATATTCCGGTAGATGAAACCTTAAAAATAGTTAAAGACAGGTTGCTAAATGATAATTTGGAAACTAGAACTAAATTAAGTGTAAATAGCATAATGGAACTCTTAACACTGTGTATAAAAACAACCTATTTTCAATTGGACAATGAGTTCTATCAGCAGGATATTGGAATGGCTATGGGGTCTGCACTATCACCAATTTTAAGCAACATATTTATGGAGAACTTTGAGAACACACATGTTCAAAATTGTATAAACAAACCGGTTGGCTGGTGGAGATACGTTGACGACATCTTTGCAATTTGGCCTCATATGGTGTCGATTTACTAGAGTTTTTTGGAAAATATAAATAGTAAGGAACCGTCTATTAAATTCACATTAGAAATAGAAAGTAGGAATGAACTACCGTTTTTAGATGTTTTAATTAAAAGGATAAATAACACAATCGAAACAAGCGTTTATATAAAACCAACACATACTAATAGATATCTAAATTTTAACTCAAATCAGTCAATAAATGATAAAAGGGGTGTTGTAAAATGTTTATACGATAGGGCCAAAATAATTTCATCTAATAATGAAATATTAAATAACGAGAAAAATTTATCAAAGAGGTTCTAGTACAAAATCAATATCCTGAAGCTTCTGTTGATAGAGTTTTCATAAATGTTGAAAATAGGGACAATCAAGTACGACAAAAACCTGAACGTCATTATACAGCAATAATTCCTTATTTATATGGACTATTGGAGAAGCTATGCCGTATAGGTGACAAATTCGATGTTAGGTCGATATTTCAAACGGGGAACACTTTAAGACCTATTTTAACAAAAACAAAACCGATCAACAGGGAGCAGAATTAAAAAAACTGTATTTACAATATCCCGTGCGAATGTGATAAATGTTATGTGGGTGAGTCATCCAGACCTTTCAGTGTGAGGTTGGATGAGCACAAGAATTACATTAGAAAGAATGAAATTCATAAATCAAAGATTTGTGAACATGCTTGGGAAAACGGAGATAGAATAAACTGGGACCCAGCAAAAATTTTAACAAAAGAAGCAGATACCAAAAAAAACAGAAAAACTAAAGAATCAGCACTAATCTTATTAAATGAAGATAAGTGCGTATCGAATTGTTCTGTAGATATTTGTACAACCTGGCTACCAATGTTAAAAGAAGAACTTAACAAACTCAACATTATCTAAAAGAAAATATCATCAGTTCTGTGTAAGTTAGTAAGTATCTATGGAAATAATATAAACAGAATCTTAAAGCTGTGTATTTGACATACACAGCAAAATAAGAGTTCTTCCAAAAAAAGCATTGAAAACGGAAAGAGGTTACTTTCCGAAACGTCAGCAAAATATATTATTTCTGTGTTTATTCCGATTTATATTATTTGCAAAACATAACATCTAACTATTCCTTTGACGTAAACGTCACGGGCGCAGATGCTTTTTTCTAATAATTCTATTATTTTGTAGGTTCGGTGATTTGTTTTTGAAGAGAATAAAATACAAAATACATGTGGTAGAAAACCCAAATAACAGAAAAGAACAATTGTCAAAGTTGGCATTAATTTTTTTGTTATAAACAAACAGAACATCTCTTTGGTGATGCATGGTATCGAAATGCTGACAAAACCATTTGATAGCTGACAGTTTTTCACGAATTTAAAAAAAGTCTTTACGTTGTCGGCGTGATACTATGGAGGAACAGGCGCGCTACATATGCAGGTCTTGACGCGTTCTGCAGTTGTATTGCGTAAAATATTAATGCTATGATGACTAATCTCAACGTATTTTTGGTGTTTAAAATTCACTGAGTATATTAAAAATATCGTTCCATTGCTTAATTATTTATTATTTATGAAATATTTTTTTAAAGAAAATATACATTCCATTATTCATATTTCATCGAGATACCCCAATAAAAAAAATTCTATGTTCAATATTTACTGAGAATATGCAAATTTTTCCGGCGAAAGAAGACTCGTTTTCGGCCACGCGTGGCTGACTTCCCCCTCCATCGCTCCCACACTGACTATCGGAGCAACGGCAAATTTAAATAATTGCCACATCAACAATTTTTAAATAATCTAGTCGAGCACTTTTGCATTGGATTCTTTGAATATTTCCCTGTAGATTGCCGCTATAATCATTCCTTAATATTAATAAACAACGCCACAGCGATCTTTTTTTTTAAAAAAACTTTATCTCAGCTTCTATTGGTCGTAAAGACTATTTTTTTCAATTTGTGAAAAAATGTCAGCTATCAGATGCTTTTCGATACCATGCATCGCCGAAGAGATATTCTATTTGTTTATAACAAAAAAATTAATGCTAACATTGATAATTGTTTTCAACAATTTAAAATCACTATTTCATTTGGTTCTTTTTCGATGTCGATAGTATAAATCATTAACTTTAATCTGCACACCCACAGATTGCTGTAGAACCGCCATATCGCCGAGAAATAAGCATTAAAAAAAGCCAAAAAGTTATTAACAAATTGATTGTGCAAAAACTATTCGACCATATGGCTCCCGATTTCTCGTGCCTTTTCTATGCTACAAGAGCCTTCTTTTCCTGTAGTAAGAAGTATATGAAACACGTTTTTCTATTGTTCATTAACAATTGAAAAATAGCCATTTTAGCATATTTTTTGCAATGACTCATAAACGAATGAACTGATTTTTATGAAATAAGTCTCATTTTGTAGTTTTTTTCAAGGCGCACAACTATTAAGAAACACTTTTTTTAATCAACAGTATTTTCTAAATCTCGAAAAAAACATTTTCTCACACCTTAATTGTTTAATAAAAAAATTTGCTACGCAAAAAAACTGAAGCGTAAGAAACCCTATCATCATCCTCTGAACGTCCTGGGGATTCGGCTTATGACTAGAAAAATTTTTTGTAAAAATCACCTCATTTTCATACTAATTCGAGTACATAGAAAGACGTAATATAATTGCTATTGTACAATTTTTGAAAATAGACTGACTCCGGCGAAGTATCCTCGACTAGTATTGGTGTGATTATAACAGCACTTTACTATAAAACATTGCACCGAATTATATTAGTATTAGCAATAATGTGGCCAGTAAAAATCAGTTTTAAGTATCCACAATACATATCAAAAGTCTGGTTGAAAAGAAACGCATAGAAATGGGCCATTACGTGTATATTGTTGTGGTACAATATAATCGGTTTTCATCTCTGTGTTCCTGCCAAGAAGGTCTAAAATCCTGCAAGGCATATCTTAAAGCACACCTTTGCTATACTACTCTACATAAATGTCCCAATATACATGTGGTAGGACTATAAAGTTTTATTTGATTTAATAGTCATGGAGGTATAACCATTCAAGCGAACCCTCTTTGTAATAAATAAAATATACAAATTTCATTCTTCAGCTCTACAAGCCTCGATCTTTTACCGCATTACTTAGGGTGCTTCCTATAGAAATGCTTAATAATTATACCGAGAATATGTACATTAAAAATTAAGCTATTTATTATCATTTATAACTGACATCAGGGCGAATTAGTTTTTAATAAGCGGGATCGATTTACCATGTGCATGTTAACTTTTCCGAAAAATTCTCTATTACAGTGGTACACGGTGCCAGTGATTGAGAATTTTGTCCGTATAGCAAATTATTGACATTAACACTAACACTGACGTACAGGAACAAAGCCTATTTTATATTAAAGTAATCAGATATACTTGAAATTTTGTACTGGGTTATTCACTATATCCCCCTCTTTACTTCTGTTACTATTGAAAATAGAAAAAAAAGTTTAGTATAAAATTTGTAGGATCTTACCTATATTTTATTGAAACGTGATAAAATAAAACAATATCATGTATAGGTCCCGTGATACGAAATAAATATATGTTTTTTTTAAATGGAACACCCTATATATTATTGCATTTTCGAGAAGCCCTTTTTCCCCTAATTTCAAATATATAATATTGTATAGGTCTATCTTAAATACTTCTTGACATATTTGATATTCAAAATGTAAATGAGCCGTTTTATTGCAAGAAGAGTGAGCCATGCGTGTCAAAACACAAGTGAAACAAAAATAACAGGGTAGGCCACGAAAATAATTATTTTATTGTTTATTCAATTTTCACATTTCAAACCGTCATTATTAACAATTATTTAATCAAAATGGGTTATAGTGAAGTTGAAATAAAAATAAGTGTGCCGCAAGAAGAGAATACATGACGTTGTATCCGAGTCGACCGATTCTTATTGTAAACACGTTTTTGAATGTTTATCATCATGTAAACAGGACTCATAGTTTTTCAAGAAAACGACGCGTAACGTTACAGTAAACGAGGAAGATAGATAGATCTATTGTTATATTTTGAAGGTAAAAAAATAATTTATTATAAAAATACATCGATCTTATTTTAATATTTGTTTTAAAAAATTCGGTTAATAGTTTATTAAATGCTTGTCGTGAAATGAAAAAAAGTTATTCCAACATTCAAAAAACTTTGAAAAAACATCAATATAGGCCTTACAAAATAATATTACCCGTCCAGGAACTGAATAAAGACCAAAAACGTAGAAGATTGGAGTTTTGTCAGATCATGCTCCATGAATTAGACAAAAATCCTGATTTTTTTAAAGAAATTATGTGGACAGATGAGTTTTTTCACAGCGGAAGTTTTTAATAGAAAAAACAGACGTTCCTGGAAGAATACAAACCAAAGACAGAGAAAGGTCAAGCAAATAAAAAAATTGGGTAGAAAATCAATCCACGTTTGGTGGGGAATTTTTCAAAACAAAGTTAGGCCTATATTTTATGATTTTACTTTGACACGACAAATATGTCTCGAAAATAATTTTACCAGAGGTACATCGTTTAATTTAAGAATTTCCTATGGACGTATTGTATAGAATAATTTGGCATCAGGACGGAGCGACTCCACATAGCGTTTTAGAAATTCGGGAACATTTAAATAATCAATTTCCCATTTAGATAGGCAATGCTTGAACCATTCAATGGCCACCAAATAGCCCTGATTTGACGCCATTAGATAGCTCTTTATGGAGGTTTTTAAAAGAGAAAGTCAATTTTAATCATAACCACAATCTTCTGGCCATTAAAGCAAAAATTCAAGAAGAAATTAACAACAACTTAAACAGAAACTATAATAACACTATTTGCAATATTTTCCTAAATTTAAGAAGACGCTATGAGCTTTGCATTGAAAATAATGGTGGCCACTTTGAACAATTTCTTTAATTGATTACTTATGTAGTATTATTTTATAGTACTTTTCATACGCGAAAGCGTTTTCGCATACTGTTAGCGTGCGTTAAAGATTTTCAAGCATAATTAGTAGTGCATAGTTAGTAGCACTTTTCAAAACTAGTTGTTTCTTCCCTGTAGGCAGACCCTCGCCTAGGCCTCCAACCAACCTAATCTTGCGAAATAGTTGGTGATGCTACCTAGGGGCATCTCCCTTACATCGGCCAAAGTAGGCCAACGTTCTCCCAAAATGGATCCTCTGATTGATGAGACAGCAGAACAGTCACAGAGTACATGTTGAACCGTTTCATCTTCTTGTTCACAACCTCTACAGAAAGGTGTTTCGCTTAATCTCATATTATGGAGATGTTTTCTGAGCGGACAGTGTCCAGTCTGGATTACCGTTATAAAACGTAGGTTCCTTCTGGATTCTTAGCCAGTCTGTCGGCTACTTTACACTGTACGTGTCCTTTCACACAGCATACCAGTATGTTATTCATGCTGGAGGCACCCCCAAGTGCTTGGTGACATTCCCATACTCCTCATGTGGTAATTTTGTAATTACTACAATCTATGTAGATCCTGATTGTTTTGCCCGTAATTTGTCTACGGACAATCTCTTTTGCAGCTATGGTTATGCCCGCCAGTTCCGTTTGTACTACACTGGCTCGCACATCCATAGCCCATTTATATTGGACTTGCAGACTTCTGGCGTATATTCCACATCTTGCCCCATCCTTATTTTTGATCCGTCTGTGAAGATGTTGATCACACCTTCGCCAGCAGCCTCATTCTCACTATTCGTCTATATTATGTAGGGTCTATCAAAGACAAACCGGGGATAAATGCCATCGGTGCACGCCCGCAGAAGAAGCGTCTTTCTGACAGCCTCATTCCACAGGCGGCTTCTGGCCTCTCCACAGCCTACATTTGGTTGTATGCTAACGGATTTGAGACGTACCATTGTTGTCAGAGCCACTTCTCCTAGATATATATCTAGTGGTGGCAGACACAGCATTACCTACCTCCATAGCTCTCGTTGGCGTTGTTCGCATAGCTCCGGTTATGCTTAGGCAGGCAACTCTCTGCACGTAGCTGAGCTTGACCTTAGCTGTAGTCTGTTTGCTCTTAGGCCACCAAACCGCAGCTCCGTAGGTTATCATTGGTCTTATGACGGCAGGGTATATCTACATGACTACTTTGGGTTTCATTCCCCAGGTTTTCCCCACGGTCCTGCGGCACTGCTCATAAGAGATGTAAGCCTTTTTTAGTATTCTATCTATGTGAAGATTCCATGTTAGTTTGGCATCGAAGGTTACCCCAAGGTATTTCATTTCTGATGCGAAACTTAGTATTGTATCCAGTAGGGCAGGAGCCTTCAGGCCTCTTCCCCACCGGCCGCGATCCGAACGCTTGCGATCTCGTGTTATAGTTATCACATCTGTACTCAGGATATCTCCTCCACACAGGGCGCAATCTGCGTTTTCGTTCCACCGAGATCGTCACGATCAGTTTCGAATCTTTTGGAGGGATATACTGAGCACAAATGTGACAATTATAACACAAGATCGGAAGCGTTCGGATAGCGCGATCAGATCGCGCCCTGTGAAGAAGAGGCCCAAGTGCTCCTAATTTCATTTCCTTGTGAAGAGAACCATCTCCGTCTTCCTGGGATTGACAGACAAGGAGTGTTATTTGCGCCATTTTTCAATTATTCTTAGGGCTCCCTGCATTCTTTCACAAAGGACTCCTTCGAATTTTCCGGTAAGCATGATTGTTTAATCATCTGTATAGGCAATTGTATGGAATGCTTCTGAATTGAGGCGGCACAAGAGGCTATCAAGAACGAAGTTCCATAGCAGTGGTGATATTACACCTCCCTTCGGACAGCCTCTCGCGACCATTCATCGTACAGAAGCATCTCCCACGCTGATTTGTACAGCTCGCTTTGAGATTATGTTGGATATCCAGCTTCCCATGATCGTGGGGACATTCTTCTCCACTAAGGCCGCTGTAATTTTTGGAAAGGTGGTTCTGTCGAACGCACCTTCTACAAATACAACTTTTATGGGCGTGTTAAGGTTTGAAATGGGTCACACTGATATATTAAAAAACACAGGTCCAAGAACTGTGCCTTGTGGAATTTCAAATGGTATACGTTTAAAATTACTTTTTGTTTCACCAATTTTGACACATTGTTTCCCTGTCAGTTAGATAGCTCCTGAATAAGTGATTCTAGTATGTCAGTTAATATGTCATGAGACATCGAATAAAAAATATCGCGATTTTTTCCGTTGTCAACTGAGTTATCATTAGATGAGTCTTAAGGACTTCAAATATGGTATCATCAGTATTTATATTTTCTTTAAAACCAAATTGATTAGTTGAGAGTATTTTTTATTTTTTTAAAATTATTTATTTAGATACATCATCCAACAGTCGTAAAATCAATTACAGGATGAGAACAATACATATTTACAGTAGAATAAATAAAATGTAAGATAATAACAACAATAATACAGTACAATAATATAACACAGGTAGAAACTACAAAATGTATACAAACTAATAGTAATAATACAATACAAGAAGTACAGTACAGGTAAAACTAGAGAGTGTATACGAAACTAATTAAATTTCAATTGTTTAATGAACAAAACAGAACTATGGAAAATAACGAGCTCATCTTGAAGGTGGTTGTAGGTGTTACACATGAAATGTAAAGGAGAAAAATTCAGTATATTCGTACGGGGTCTAACAAGATAAAATGTTGTATGAGGTCGTGGAATATGGAATAACAGTTTTTTGGTTATTTCAAGGCAATTGATTTTCTTATTTAACAACTTATGTAAAAATATGGCTGCCTGCTTTTGCCTCCATGTGCTCAGGCTGTCGGTTGAGAATTTACCTAAAAGTGTATCCTGGGGATATCTAATATGGGGGGATATCCAATAGGGGGATATACACCATCCACCTTGAAAGATAGAAATTTAAAGAAACGTCTCTGAATACTTTAGAGCATGTTGCTATATGTCACATATTGCGGGTGCCATTAAATGATGCATATTCTAATTTAGACTTAACAAATGAGTTAAATAATAAGGATAACAAAACTGGAAGTCTTGTTTGCAGACAAAACTGTGGCTTCAACGTGTCTATTAATTGTCAGTTTGTTGTCCAAACAGGACGCCTAGGTCTTTGAAGACTTGTTGTGGAAATACGCTTCTTCATTTATGACAATTCATTACGGTACACCCTGTATAATTGACTATGAGACCTGCTCAGATGAGAAAATCAACTGTCGTGATTATAACTTTTTTCTGAAAAGTTCTAGTTGTGGAATAAAAATATTTATTATATAATGATGTTACCAAAGGATGTAAAACAATACAAACCTATTGTTTTTCCACTTCAACTTTTGTTGGATATTTAACCCAACAAAAGATGTTAATATTTTGGATTTCATATAAATGCATATGTGGTTTAGAAACAGTCGAAAGCGGGTGTGTGGGGAGGATTTACGACAGTTGCAGCCGACACCCGTACAATACCTACCTGAGGCACTACAGACCCGATGCCGAATGTCTTTATATCGAACCACTTTAGCGGATTTATTATCAGAAATCAGGGAACATTTTATTTGTCCTAACCTTTTATAACATATACTAAATTTTCATTCCTTTCCCTTATGATTTTCTTGCGGTTTATAATCAAAAGTTATGGGTTTGTTTTTTATTTGGTCAAATGCAAGCTTTATATCACTAGACCGACACCACTTGTACCGTAAAATAACACAAAATTATGGATACTTACTTGTTCCTGTATAAAACCTCACTAGGAAGG
This sequence comes from Leptura quadrifasciata, assembly GCA_963675555.1. Lineage (NCBI taxonomy): Eukaryota > Metazoa > Arthropoda > Insecta > Coleoptera > Cerambycidae > Leptura > Leptura quadrifasciata. The sequence continues at coordinate 3,901,314 of OY776682.1, read as the reverse complement.
CGATAATAGTTTTTCAACTACTCGCATAATTTCAAAATAACAAAAGAATTTTCTTCCTGTATAACATATTTGGCAAATGTTAAATCTCAATTTTTAATAATGTACCTTCTTTTATGTACCTCAGTACTCGTTTTAATAATTATACCTGTCTGGCCAATGTACAACTTTGGAGAATGTGTCAGCTTATACAGGGTGTCTAACCGGGAACTGAATCGATCGATATAGAGAAAAGTACGCATCAGAAAATTTTGAAAATTTAGATAATTACTAATATCGGTGTGGCCAATCCAACTAAAGTAATTACAAGCAGCTGGCACTTCCGCTTATACCGGAAGTCGATACCAACTTCCTTATTTCAAATGGAACACCCTATATATTTTAGGGTTTTCGAAAAGACCATAAAATTCTGAGTCGAAAATATGTAGCATATCCTATACCTAAACCCAGCCGTTTCAGAGATATTTGACATATTATAGAAAATTTTACAGGTGCAACGGTTTTCAAGAACCGTTATAACTTTCTTCGTGTAAAAGATCCTCATTTGCTTCTTGTCACGTAAAAAGAACACAAGGAGAACTACGTTCTACAACTGAAATAAATTCAATAGCATCATACCAAGTGTTCCGTTTTTCGCGTTACATTTTGTCAACTTCAAACCGCGAAAACTTGTTTAGGTCAAATAGAACACCCTGTATTTTTTTACGTCAAGTTGTGTAAAATTGAATTCCCTTTTTTCTGATAGTATTGTGGGGGTTAAAGTTACAACTTTTTGAAATATTTGCGATTCTATTAGAAATTCATGAATTGTTGTAATCATTTCATCAAAATAGCCATGATTAGAAACAATCAGTCATTATCTTATGTCAAAAAATGCCAGCACGTTTAAATTACACCCACGAATACTTTTTAAATTTGTTTATTATTTATGGAGAATGTGATAAAATAATATCAGGAACTTGCAGCACATTTGTACCCGATATACAGAAAAACGGAAACCGTCACCAAACACTGTAAAACGCATACTAGAAAATTTTAAAAAATTATGGCTCTGTCAAGGCAAAAATGCAAAGAAGAAAGCCTATTGTTGATGACGAAAACATTGAAATAGTCATTCTGGGATATTTTCATGCATTTCCAAGGATGTCATTAAGACAAACTGCTCTGGAATCGGGACTATGCAAGAATTCAATTCACAGAATCTTATTAAAACATAAGTTTCACCCGTTTTCATTCCATATGGTTCAAGGATTAAAAGAAACAGATTTCCTAAGAAGACAGAATTTTTGTGAGTTTATTCTAATAAGGCCTGAGGGTCACGATTCTTATTTGGGAAATATTATATGGACAGATGAAGCAAAATTTACTAAAAATGGACTTTTTAATAGACACAATTCGCATTATTGGAGTGAGTCAAATCCTCATATGTTCAGAGAACGAAACTTTCAGGAAAGTTGGCAGTTCAATGTTTACTGTGCCATAAGAAACGATAGAGTGGTGGCATTACAATTTTATCAGGAAAATTTAAACGGTAAATTAATTTTCTCTTCTGCTAATATGTATAGGTAAATTTTTGTGTTTTTTTTTTTAGGTAAAAGATATCTGAGTATCTTACAAAATTTGAATAATAACTATTTAGAAAATTTACCGCCGAACATAGAAACATTTTTTATCAGTACGACGGTGCTCCCCCACATAACGCATATTTAATTAATAATTATTTACAAGAAACTTTTTATGATCAATGGATTGCCAATAATGGACCTTTCTTATGGCCTCCTCGCTCACCCGATTTATCAGTTCTGGATTATTTCATTTGGGGAACTATTAAAAATAAAGTTTATGAGAGCCCATTAACAAATATTGAAGATTGTATGCAAAGAGTAAGAAATGCATTTCAAAACATATCACAGGATTCAATTAGAAGAGCTACACATGAGGAACTAATCCGAAGGTGCGAAAGATGTGTCGAGGTTCGAGGGCGGAATTTTGAGCAATTATTAAATTAAATTCATCTTATCTCTGCTATTTTAGTTCATGCCATATCTTCAATTCGATTAATATGCATGTTACAGTGTTAGTGTTATTTTGCGTTTTTGTGGATATCGAGTAGCAAATGTGCTGCAAGTTCTTGATATTATTTTATCACATTCTCCGTAAATAATAAACAAATTTAAAAAGTTTTCGTTGGTATAATTTAAACGTGCTGGCATTTTTTGACATAAGATTGTTTCTAATCATGGCTATTTTCATGAATTTCTAATAAAATAAAATATTTCAAAAAGTTTTAACTTTAACCCCCACAATGTTTATATCAGAAAAAAGGGAATTCAATTTTACACAACTTGACGTAAAAAAATACAGGGTGTTCCATTTGATCTGAACAAGTTTTCGCGGTTTGAAGTTACACTATGTATATACGAGAGCCAAGGGCCTTTAAATTTTTTTTGACATTAGCCACTCCTCTACCACCCCCACCCTATTATTAGAGGGAGTAAAATATTACATTGGGATTTAGTGTGTATAAGACTTGGATATAAAATCTGGATGTGGAAGTAGTGATTCCTTGGACAGCGGTTTTTTTGTAGTGGGAGGAAAAATTGCAATTTCTTATCAACCGAAAAATATGCTTGAGATATAAAATGTCATTTTCTTTCGACTAGCACAAACCACAAGTCTGTACCTCATTTTCGGGAAATAAAAATAAAATATACAACTCTGCACCACGCCTTTGAGTAGGGTTTTCTTTATTTTGACTAATTCTATCCGCCTTTAAAAGAATTTGCTTTTACTCAGAAGGGGAAGTATCTGGCTATTTTTGGGCTTGTAGGGCTCTTAGCGTACGTCATTAATAATAATAATTAAAAATAGGTTCTCGGTTAAAATTTCCTTAAAAAGTACGACACAATATAAAAACCGCTGCCCAAGGAATCACCACTTCCACATCCAGATTTTGTATCCAAGTCTTATACACACTAAATCCCAATGTAATATTTTAGTCCCTTTAATAATAGGATGGAGGTGGCAATGGGGGTGGTAGAGGGCGTGGGGGTGTCTGATGCCAAAAAAATTTTGAGACCTTCACTTTTCGTACATGCTCTAAATTGCAATTTTATGGACTCTTACTTGCTTGCCTTGCCTATTTACCCTTATTTACCCCCAACCTTTCAACGGAATTTGATCAAAATATAATGTTGCTCTGGATCTCATTATAGTACATAAGTGTACCAAATTTCAAGTCAATATCATAAACGATTCCAGAGTAAACGTGCACCCAAAAAAAGTTACAGACCGACCAACAGACAGAATTTTTTTTTTTCTCAAATTTAAAATCTCGACGTTTCTATCACCCTCACCCTTGTTTCAGAGAATAGAAGATTAAATTGGGATTTAGCGTGTATACGAAAACCAAGGACTTCTAATTTTTTTTTACATTAGCCACCCCCTCTGCCACCCCCACTCTATTATTAAAGGGAATAAAATATTACATTGGGATTTAGTGTGCATAAGACTTGGATACAAAATCTGGATGTGGAAGTAGTGATTCCTTGGGCAGCGGTTTTTATTATAACACTCATGTACCCCTTGTATCGTCAAATTAGCTTTTTGAACCGCGTTATCCGCTTTGATGTCAGAAATAAGTATAGACGTATCGTCTACGAACATTACTAATTGTGCAATATTAAAATCATATGAATTGTGTATAATAAGAGCCCTAAAACTGATTCTTGAGGAATACCGTGCGAACTGTCAAGAATATTAGATGAGCAATTGTTTATTTCAGCATAATGTTTTCTGCCTTGTAGATAAGTTGTTATAAGGGGTATTTAGAAATTTAGTGATTGCATTAGTGATTGACAGACCATTCAATAGACATATGGGTCTATAGTTATCATTTATGTTTTTTCTGCCTGATTTAATAGAGGCTTGAATTTACCTAATTTTTTTTTTTCAGGAAATATTCCGTTACTTATCGATGTATTTAATATATTGATAGTGGTAAAGCTATTTGATGCATACATTTCTTTAGTAAATTAACACTAATTTTGTCATTTCCTGTCGATTTGGATTTGTTAGATTTTTTATAATATCCAGCACTTCGACGTGAGTTGCAGGTTCAAGAAAAATCTAGTTTTCATTTATTTCTATATTTCGTATAGGTGAAGAATGTGTAGACACTTCTTTGTGAAAAAGTTTTTAGTTGCGCTGTTAATTTTTTCAATAAACGTATTGTATACATATACTTATTAAACTAAGTGAGTATGTGATTTGTACAAATATCTGTTACTTCCAATCTAATTAGGAAGAAAGATTACTTTAAATCATCGTTAAATCAAGATAAATGGATTTGCTGCAATAAAATTTATATCTAATTTAAAAGTAATCTAAATAGTTGGCATCATCGACATAGTTTCAGTCAATTAGGTTGACATGGTGGAAATCATCCTTTACGCGTAGGGGCAGACTATCATCTATTCATCTACCGCCACCCCAGTGCTAAAAGCCTTTAGATATTACATGTTAAAATGGGGGTAAGTAATTCGATTTGTGCGCGTCTTCAACTAAAGGCCTCATCTCGGCAGGACTATAGAGGTTGCTTCATGTCGCATAATGAAATGTTTAATTAACTTAGAAACAAACATATCACGAGTTTTCGTTAAATATTTACGTCATGTTTATTCTATTAAGAACGCTCTACAGGGTGTTCCATATATCGAAAAGTAGACAATGGAAAATTTTGAAAATTTGATAGTAAACTAATATCGACTCGGCTAAAATATATTCAAGATGGTGGCACTTCCGGTTAAATGGGACACCCTGTATATTATTACATTTTTGGATTGTACGCAAAATTCTAGGCCGATTTTGTGTATCATGTCTTATACCCAAGTCTCTCCGTTTTTGACATATTTCAATTTTTATGTCAAAAATGATGTTTGCAGGCCCTAAAAGAATTATCAATTCTTCCTATAAAGAAGCTTTTATTATCTAATCTGGGTTGGATTCTTTGTTGAAAAAGACCTACTTACTTTAATAGGGTTTTTATAATATTTTAATAAGTATTAATAGTTTCTTCAAATAACTCAGTAGAAAAAATTATAATAAATGTTCCACATGTTGCCCATTTTGATTGCCACATATCTCTATGCACTTTTGAAATGAGGTTCCCACTGTTCCTAAAACTGCCGATGTGATAGATGTAAAGGCAGTTATTATTATTTCCTTCACATTTTGTACTGTTGTTGGTGTGTCTCTATAAACAATTTCCTTCAGGTATCCCCATAAAAAGGAAAATTCATTTGTGTAAGATCTGGGGATCTAGTAGGCCAGTGGGTCCATTTCTTCCAATCCATTGATGAGGGTACGTATTATGTAAGTGGTCTCTAACTGCATTTAAATAATGTGGTGGAGCACCGTCTTGATGAAACCACATCCTATTTCGAATTCTTTCAGGGAGATTTACCAATAATTGTGGCAGATAGTTTTCCAAAAAATGAAGATAAATAGCTCCAGTCAATGTATCATCAAAGAAATGTGGCCCTATTACATGTTCTCCTATAATTCCTCCCCAAACTTTTATAGACCATGTGTTGGTTATCAACTTGCATAAAAAAGTGAGGATTTTCCGAAGCATAATAATGGAATTGTGCCTATTAACAAATCAATTTTTATAAAAAGTTGCCTCATCACTGAATAAAACAGTATTGAAGAAGTTGACATCATGTTGCATTTCACCTCTGGCCCAATTACAAAATTGTAGGCACTTTTAAAAATCGTCATCAGATAATTCCTGGTGCATTTGAATATGATATGCATGCAACTTATGTGTTTTTAAGATTCGACCCACAGACCGTCTACTTATTCCTACTAATGAGCTCACTTCTCTTTGACTAACATGGAGATTCTCAAGCGTTGCTAGCATCACAGAAAACACATTTTCTTCGTTCACAACACATTTTATTTTTTCACTTTTTTTATATTTGACATTTCCAGTTTCCAGAAATCTATCGAGAAGGTTTTGGAAGCTGCTAACATCAGGAATCCTTCTTTCAGTATAACGTTGGGGATAAATTCTATTGACAAGTAAACAATTTCTGTCTGACTTGCCCAAAACAAAAGTCATATCTAGAAGTTCCGCTTTATTAAAATTCATATTGTAAAATTCCAAATATTTTAAATTCAATACAAATTGTAACGGCCAATAAGTGTGATTTGAGTAATTTGAGTAATTTATTCACATACATAACAATTCACATAGTACCACAATAGTGGTACGAGCAAATAAATGTATGTTTAGCTCCTAGGAGGTTGGTTAGACCGAGGTTTCTTTCATGATTTGTAAGGTGTAATCCCAATGCAGGTCGGGGTATTTGCCCGCTGAGTAGTTGTTTCCTGCAAATCATATATTATAACAGTAGGTTAAGTCCACCTAGGACTGAAAGGTCACCGCTCTCAGGTACTTGCAGAATCTCAAGTCGCTATACGCCCATAGAGACATCTATGGTGTATAGTAGCAATTGACCATTTGAGAGGTTTCACTTACCTGTCATCACTACTCAATTTACTATATTTTGTATAAAACTAGCAGGTTGGCCACTATCATTTGTCTGTTCCACGACCTATGGCATACTGTTGAGAACTAATAAGTTCGAAACCGGTCTATGTCTGGTTAGGGAATTAACAAATGATATTGGTTACCATTCTTTCATGATTTGTAAGGTGTAATTCAATGCAGGTCGGGGTATTTTCCCGCTGAGTAGTTGTTTCCTGCAAATCATATATTATAACAGTAGGTTAAGTCCATCTAGGACTGAAAGGTCGCCGCTCTCCAGGTACTTGCAGAATCTCAAGTTGCTATACGCCCATGGAGACATCTATGATGTATAGTAGCAATTGACCATTTGAGAGGTTTCACTTACCTCTCACCACTACTAAAACATTGTTTTTGAGATGGAAGATGCTCAGAAGTAATTTTTTTATTTACCATTGTGGTACAGATTCTTATTAAGGGTGTACAGAAAAGTGTCTACATGGCTCACTAATTTCTTCTTTATTAAATAACTATAGACATTTAAGTATTACATACAAACATGAATAAAAGTGTACTGGTGTTCTAAATATCTACGTATTTATTATTCAAATTATACTTATATGAAATTATACCACAGCACTTATGTGTTCCTGATAGCTAAACATTTTTGTATTTCAGTGAACGATTAAATTTTGATTATGGACATTTTTTTTTGTAGAGTACCTATTATTCGACATATTTGAAAATTTCAGGTTAAAAAATCACCCGGTAATATTTATCATAAATTGTGTAAAATTCAAGCAGGTATTTTGAAAAGTAAATTCATTTTTTAAAGCTAATTTCAAAAATTCAATAAAAATAGCAATTAACAAGTTTTTACTAGTTTGGTGGCTGTAACACGTTTTTACATGTTTTCTAATCATTTTCACCTTTTATAATTGAGGTGTTCGTGCCATGGGAGCTGACACTATTACTAATTCCGGATCATCGCTCAGATTGTTGTTACAGTTCAATTTAACATTTTTACGTTATTAAAAAAAATCTCTAATTCATTGCTTTATCTCTTACATTTAATGTCTAACGAATTCGTGTTATCCGTCGTCACGCGTAATATTTATTATTTAGTTGTCTATATGAATCCGCATTTCTAAGGAATCTGTTGCACTTGTAGACATGGCATTATACATTTTGTTGTGTAGCGTGTTGCATATACTTAGGCTCTCTATTTCTGTAATTCTTAAGCTAGGCAACCAATAACTTTTAATTAGTTTATAGGTAGATTCCTATAACGTGCTGACGATCGGTAACACAGATTTATTTCTTCACAATAGTTTTTTTGGCTTCCGGTAGTCTGTCACTTTTCACGTGTAGTTTGCTCGAAAGCTTGGCAATTTATTAAGTGGTATTTTTACGTGCTCGTTGCGATTTTTGAAACAAGTAATTTCACCATTTTGGGATATATTCGCAACGTTATATTTTTCGGTTATCCATTTATGTTTGGACGAGTGCATATTTTTATGGTATTGGAAATCGATTGTCTTCATTGGAAGGATCTATACGTAAAAGCCATTTTTGCCAAATTTACACGAGGCCAAGGACATCCAAGGTCAACAACATTTCTCTAAGAAAACCCTCCGAAACGAGGGTTCTTTTTTTCCACCTACGGTTTCGCCTAGGATTTCGTAGTTTTTCTACGTTTTTTTGTCTCCCCTGAAACAAACAACTTTTTTTTCCACTGGTCTACACGTACTTATGTTACTTCTCCTTGCTGGACTGGAATTCCTTTTTTGTGGAGAGCCATCCATTTTCTGGGTTAATTGATAGGCTGGAAGTTGCCCATTCCTGAAATTTGAGCCGAAGCTGAAACCCTGCTGCCTGCAGTTTGTATCCTTCTTACGCCATACATATATTGATTTTTTTTTAAAATATATTGTATATTTTGCTTTAAAAAATTTCACCACTGTATCTATATATATATATATATATATTTTTAATTTTGCTAAACATCATATGAAAATATTCTGTTAACGAATTAAAACATCTATGATATTTGTTGGGGGTTAAGCACTTACGTAAGACGCGTATACCCAGTTAGATACATTTTTTTTAGTGTTGAATTTGTCTGTCATACCATACCCTACGTTATTGTACTTTTGAATGTTATAAAGTTAACCTACTTCGTTTATTGTTATTAAAAAAAAACTGAATTTTAATTTTTCATTATCGTCTCGCTAAGTAATTTATTTAGTAAATTTAAGGTTACATTGTACTTGAGCTGGTATTTGGAGTGAAAAAAATTTACTTGGCGCCCTGATACATCAAAGTAATTTAGAACCCCGACCATCTCCACTGTTAGTCGGCCGGCAAATACCGTTAGTCAACAGACGACGACCAACTAGTTACGTCAGATTGTAATTTTGAAATTTGACGTAGCATTGTCGCAGATTCATTCTACCGCAATCAAGAGGTTATCTCTATTTTCGGGTCGAAAGTTTACAATATACAATTTTTTTTATTATCAGACCTCACACATTTTCCATAACAATAATGTCGGGTTCTTCCCAAGCCATAGACAGCATTGCCTGTTATTATTTACAAGCCATTCCGTAACAATGCCCGCATTATACACTGGACAATGAGCTCAAAAATGAATTTCATTTAATAGTTTCACTTCGTGTCGGCAAAGTATTACTTAAAAGTAGATGATATTGATCACGTTAATCCGCACAGAGTGCAGTGTTTCGTTTCCTGTATATCGGGAGGATAAAATTCATTATCAAATATTTCAAAAATGCTGGATATTAATAGATAGTTAGATACCCAGAAAACTCATTAATATACAATGTATAATGGAATAAATTCAGAATCGCAATTATTGTGCATATTTATAAAAAATCCCGAGATACATCGACTTTGGACTCTGAAATGACATCCTGCAATGTACAAATTTCTAAATTCAACCCCCTTCGAGTGACAGTTGCAACTCCTAAATTTTTAAATGTGAAGTAAGGGTTTGTGACAGCTCATTTGAAAGGTCCTTTCATTCTCTATTCAAAAATGCTATGGTTTTAATATTTATTGCAAAAATTAACGGTCAGCTTGATGAAATTCGCTACAACAAACGAAAAACATAAAAACTTACAGCGTTTTGTTATTTCAGGCTACTTTTCAACTTTATCAAATAAAATGAAGACATAACAGCATCAAAATTCTTCGCAGCTGACATTCCCAGTTTTATTGAAAATGTTGTAGCGACTGACAGCAATAAATAGTTGTCATAGTTGTCAGTGCTTTGCGTATTGTTTGAGTTTTGGTAACTGCAATATCTAAACATGGTTTATTTAAACGAAATGCGTAAAGTAATAATTTTGCAGACGGTTGGGTACGGAGAAAGCAGGGCCGAGAGTGTTTTTCTTATCAAATCTGATTGGCAAAATTATTTCGTTACAAAGAGAAATTTATCCGATAAAAAAAGCTCTTGTGATTTTACTATTGATAAAAGATATAATTTCAAGGACTTTAATGTTTTTTCTTGGAATGGGACCGGGGCCAGTCCTGGCTCTCCACGACACTAGGGGATAGAAGCACAGAAGAAAGTTGCTCGTCTATTTCAAGGAAAGCTTCCTGATTTGCCGCCTATATCCCAAGGTACAATGCAAAATCGAACAGCAGTTTCACGAAAATGGACATGTATGGCAGATAAAAAAAAGAAGCTTACAATGCAATGAGTAACGATGCTAAATTATACATACTGCTTAAGTTTGAAGAAAATCCACATGATTCAAGTCGACTAGCAGCTTTAGCATTGAATGTTTCCCATTCGCGTAATAAAAGGAAATAAAATGCATCCCTATAAACTGACCCCAACTCAGGAGCTTAGTGAAGATGATTTTGATAGAAAAAAGTAGTTTTGTGAACAAATGATGCAAAGGTTAGATAACAATGTTATCCAACTGGAAAATGACAGAATTACATACGCAAAATCCTAAAAAGGTTAATATTTGGGGGGGGGGGATCCATGTCATTGGTTCCTTTTTCATTGATGGCAATTTGAATAGAGATAATTATTTAGCTCTGCATCAAAATAGTATCCTGGTCGAGAAAACCCACAAGTTCCAACGGATGTAATATGGTTCCAACAGGATGGAGCATATTATCGGATCGATGTTCGGCAATACCTTGACATAACATTTCCAGATCGGTGAATAGAGAGGCGAGGATGGCTAGAATGGCCAGCACGCTCTCCGGATCTTACAGCCTTAGATTTATTTATATGGGGATATGTGACTGGTATGGTATACAAAACTAAGACACGCGATATAGCTGACTTTTTCCGCTACTGAGGCCTAATACCGACGCCTGTAGACGAGCTACCCCCAACCAGGACTTTTGCCGAACCTCTTCCCTTAAGAAGAGTAGGGATCTTTTACTTGCCTAACATTTAATAGACAAGGGAGCGACGGCTTTACATCCCCTCCGAAGGATGGTATTATTATTATTATTAGCCTTTACTCGAGTCCGAGTATAAAAAAAATGTTACAGTCGATAGATTGTGTGTAATAAAAAACAAGTAAAAGGTGTAGTCTATTGTAATTCCCATTCATCTACGGTGCACACGACTATGGCTATAGAGGCCAATTCGGGAGAGCACATGTTGACCGCAGTCAGGACAAACATAGACCTGGTTAGGTCTTGGATTCGGCCTTCTTGCAGCAATATTTCCTTGATAGCTGGCCACAACCCCTCGCCACTCGGTTCTGTCCGCTGCAAGTTATTCCCATTGCTCGTCTGGAATACCGCAGGATTTTAGATTTTCATGGAGAACGTCTTTGAACCTCTTTCGTTGACCGCCACGCCTTCTTCTACCGCTTAGCAATTCACCATAAAGTGTACATTTAGGAAGGCGGTTATCATCTTAAGCGTGCTCTTGAAATAAGCATCTCAATTGGAAGGCTCTTTGCTCTCCTGAGTACTTCCACGTTTGATATGTGATGGAACCAACGGATTTTCATCATACTTCTGAGGTGTCTTTGCTGAAAACGTTCTAATTCTTTCACATGACGACGGTAAGTGACCCAGCTTTCACATCCATATAGCAGTGTTGGAATGACAACTGCTCTGTAGACAGCCATTTTCGTTGACAAAGCAAGGTCGTGGTTGTCAAATACTCTCTCTCTAATAGGATGGTATATCCCCCATACAGCCCTCGCCTAAGGTTGCATAGCTTCCGCGCATACACTGATATACAAGCCGTTGGAAGATGTGTGAGGCGAGATATAGCTGACTTAAGATAAAGAATAACGGGTGTGGTGTTGGAATTTTTATTTACGATTAGGATGCTGCCAAGACGTTCAAGGAACTCATTTGCTACATTGAAATTAAGTTTTTTTTAGTTTGCTGTTGTGAATTACGTCAAGCATATAAATTAGATTTTTTACCGTTAATTTTTGCAATAAATATTAAAACCATAGCATTTTTGAATAGAAAATGAAAAGACCTTTCAAATGAGATATCACAAGTCCCTACTTTAGGAGTTGAAATTGCTACTCGAAGGGGGTTGAATTTAGGGGCCAAATTTGTACGTTGCAGGATGTCATTTTAGAATATAAAATCGACCTGTCTGGGGATTTTTTATAAATATGCACAATAATTCAAATAAATACTGAATTTATTCCATTTGGCTATTCCACACTATAACATAACAGCCTTTGCCATTATAGCAAGAAGAGATCTTATTAGGAATAAATGTATATAATTAAATTCAATTGCAAATTATATGCCTTGTTTGTAAAAAGATTCACAGTTGTGCGTTGTTCGATAGTGTGTTTTTATGCTGTGGATAATTCAGTTAAAGTAAGTAGTTGCCTGCTTGCATAATTTTCATGTTTTAAAAGCTTTTATTAAACTTGCAATGTTTGTTTGTTAGTTTAGGTCAAATCTTTCAATCAAAATTATGATTAGTTCTAATTAAACTAGAGCTTTGACATTTTGCACATGTGTATAAGTCCGGTGACAATACATTTTAATATTCTCATATAAGAAAAAAACGAGATGGCGGACGACTTTACCGTTTAAGATCCGATTCAACTCAAAATCGATATTTGCGGGTTTTCTAGGTCGCGGATTATGAATTTTTAGCCAAAATTGAGAATTTCAAAATGGCGGCGCCAATATGGCGGACGACTTTTGTCATTCATGGTCCAAATCGATCAAAATTGATATCTGGGGGTTTTCGGGTTCGCCGATTACGAATTTCTAGTCAAAAATTTAGTTCAGGATGTAGACTTCAAGATGGCGGACGACTTTACCGTTTAAGATCCGATTCAACTCAAAATCGATATCTGGGGGTTTTCTAGGTCGCGCATTATGGATTTTTAGCCAAAATCCGGAAATTCAAAATGGCGGCACCAATATGGCTGTCAACTTTTGTCATTTAGATCCAAATAGATCACAATCGATATCTGGGGGTTTTCGGGATCGCGGATTACGAATTTCTAGTCAAAAATTTAGTTCAAGATGGTGGACGACTTTACCGTTTATGATCCGATTCGTCTCAAAATTGATATCTGGGGATTACAGCATTTCAAAAGACTAAAAAGTAAAAAATAAAATTATTTAAAAAAATATTTTTAAAAAAAGCTTTTATTTCAATTCTCTAACAAGTAGAAAATAAACTTTGAAGTAAATCAAACCCACCATTTTGTTAAATTATATAATTTTTTTATGATATAAAAGCTTGTCGCGAGCAATCTCCTTTACACAAGAAAATCTCGAGACAAGCTTTTATATCATAAAAAAAATTATATAATGTAGCAAAATGATGGGTTTGATTTACTTCAAATTTTATTTTCTACTTTTTAGAGCACTTAAACAAAAACTTTTTTTTAAATACTTTTTTATTCAACATATTCTTTTCGAATGTTGGTAAATCTTGACTTAATTCGAAGACAGGTTCGTTTAAACATTTCAACATTCACGAAGCTTTAGTTTACACAAGTTAGTACCAGTGTCAATTTGGGGTATTTTGTGCGGTAGTTTCTGACTTATTCAGGGCGAGAGAATCAAATGTTTGGCATGCAGATGAAAATTTAATTCTTCTAAAAATTCTAGGCTTAATGTTACAGATAAAATCTTCTTTTACTAATTAAACAGGTTGTTTATGGTATCTAGTTTGATTATGAATTTTTTGAATTTTTGGCCCACATTATCTTGCATCAAACGAAACTTCATTGGTGTGAGCTTTTTTATGGGGCTTCAAGACGAAGATGATAGTGATTTGCCTATACCGGGTAACCCAGAACTGTAGAAAAAAGAGAGACTTTTTTTCTACAGTTTTAAAAATAAAATTTGGGAAATCAAATAGAGGTATCAATGGCCACATTTTGACCATTCGGTGGTAAAAAAAAAACACTTCCGGTATAACCGGAAATTGCCACAATTTTCTTATCTTAAATTTCACCCTGTATATTTAAGTCACTTTTCTCATAAAGCTGTAATTTCTCTCTCCAACGCTTTTTTCAGATTTAAAGTCGGATGAAAAATAACCTTGGAAATGACATTTATTTGCTATTTCTAGTTGGCTTTGGAATTCAGAAACAAATTTTAAAAAATTCGAAATAGACTTTGAATAAAAGGGTATTTCTCAACAAATTAAATGTAAAATTGACCTATTTTGTTCATTTACTTGGATTTAGAATTTTCTTCCCATTTTTCCATTTCATTTGTCAATTCAATTTAATTTGTAATAACTCCAATTTTTCAAATTGTACTCTGTGTGTTTTATTTCTTTATCAGAAAGAGTGGTAAATTTGCTTTAGCTGGTTTTTCCCAATTAAAAATTGAATATAAATTAAAATAAATATTAAGCCATGAAAAATAAATGAAAAATTGCACACAGCATCTGTCAAAACGTTATTGTTGAGTGAAATAGAGGCGTATTTATTATCCGTAAATTTATAATTAGATGCCTTATTCAAAATAAGATACGATTTACTATGCAATATACACAAAATGGTAGATTTACTTTTAATTTACGACGAATGTCAGAAAAATGCCCATACGGCCGCACGTCTATATTATGAAAAATATCCCGATCGTCGTCAACCATACCGGCAGAATTTTACACTTCTAGAAGAGTCATTCCGAAATGCAGAAAATAATGAGGTGGGAGAGGACAGATTTATGCTAAGCGATGAAATTGCGACAAATGTGTACTCACATATTTCTAGAAGGGAGCTGGCAAAACAGACAGATATTAGTCGTGAGACAGTAAGACGTATATTAAAAAAAACATGGTTTTAAATGCTACAAATACCAATTGCATCAAGAATTATATGAAAACAACGGAAACAGAAGATTGATCTTTTGTAATTGGTTTACTCAACACGTATACTTAAACAATAGAATTTTATTTAGTGATGAATCTCGTTTTACGAATAATGGCATATACAATAGACATAATCTACATTATTGGTCTAACGAGAATTTACACGAAATGTTTGAAGTTTGAAGATAACCATCAGGATAGATTTGGAGTGAATGAGTGGGCTGGAATATTCGGTACAAGCTTATTGGTCTCGTACTATTTCAAGGAGCACTAACCGGCGCGCGTTACTTAAGCTTTTTGCAAAAATGGAACTATTTACTATTTTTACTAATGGAACTATTAATTAGGTGGCCTGCTAGATCACCAGACCTAACTCCACTCGATTTTTTCTTTGGGGTTATCTGAAGGACAAAGTATACTCAACGCCGGCGCCGTCTGCAACATTAGAAGAATTCCAAAATGAAATTTTAAATGCCTTTGAATCCATAACTCCAGTCATGTTACAAGGTGTTATGAGAGAAACCATTTGAAGCGTGAACAAGTATTCTGAAATAGTTCAAATGTGCTTTTAGAGGGCGGAATATTAAACATAATATTTTTAGTCGCAAACTCCTCTATAAAATCCTTATTTTACTATAAGGAATGTAACCAGACTGCAACCAACAGCTACTTTCCGGGCTATGTGCCCCGCCGAGCGCTGGATTACAAGTTGCAAGTCTGGCGCGTTAAGTGTAATAATTTTATAAAGGAGTTTGTGACTAAAAATATTATGTTTAATATTCCGCCCTCTAAAAGCACATTTGAACTATGCTATGCCCAGTCAGGCTATTTATTTTTCGATTGCAACAGACACTGGACCGCTAGATGGCGCCTGCTGACTATTTTACATGTCGCTATTGTAAAAGTACCGGGATGTACCAAATAGTCAAAGGACCCTCGTGCCGGTCATCACAGGCCTACCTTGCACTGACGAGAGCCAACAGCTCGAAACTGCAGTCTGCAAGTGGTGTGTGACGGCTGGAAAGGGAGCTCCTTTAAATAGGATCAGTCTTTCGGCTGGTGTTTGTTGCAATCGAAGCATTAGCGTTTTGATGGTAATATGCAATTATTACACTTAACGCGCCAGACTTGTAACTTGTAATTCAGCGCTCGGCGGGGCACATAGCCCGGAGGGTAGCTGTTGGTTGCAGTCTGGTTATAGTAATATAAGGATTTTATAGAGGAGTTTGCGACTAAAAATATTATGTTTAATATTCAGAAATCGGCCGGGAAAATTTGTTTGGATGGATATTTTTGTGCTATCTTGTTCAAAATGTGCTTCTTTATAAGAAAGTACAGTTTGCCAGATAGAAATATGGTCAGTAATTGTTTAAACAAAGTTTTGTTAAAACAAATTAGAAAAATTAACTTTCTCGTTTCGAAAAAAATATTTTAGTGTTTTTCACACCAAAGCAAACAAAAAACGTTCTAAGATATTTTTCTCTAAAGTTGATAGATTTTGAGAAAAAAATCCTGAAATATCAACAAATGCGAAATTTGCGATTTTCAAGGCTCAAAAACTATATGAAAATTAGTATTTTTTAATGTAAGAAAAATTAGTATATATTCTTTAAAACTTATACCACAATTTACTGTAGATATATTTTGTTATTCTTTAGTCTAAGTGCTCGTTTTTTAATTGTTAAAATGTGCGCGCGCGAGCCATTCAGCGTAGCGGCGCTCCTATTATAATATACAAGGTGTCTCACCGGGAAATGAATCGATCGATATAGAGAAAAGTACGCATCAGAAAATTTTGAAAATTTAGATAATTACTAATGTCGGTGTGGGCAATCCAACTAAAATAATTACAAGCAGCTGGCACTTCCGCTTATACCGGAAGTCGATATCAACTTGCTTATTTCAAATAGAACACTCTATATATTTTAGGGTTTTCGAAAAGACCATAAAATTCTGAGTCGAAAATATGTAGCATATCCTATACCTAAACCTAGCCGTTTCAGAGATATTTGACATTTTATAGAAAATTTGACAGGTGCAACGGTTTGCAAGAACCGTTATAACTTTCTTCGTGTAAAAGATCCTCATTTGCTTCTTGTCACATAAAAAGAACACAAGGAGAACTACGTTCTACAACTGAAATAAATTCAATAATATCATACCAAGTGTTCCGTTTTTCGCGTTACATTTTGTCAACTTCAAACCGCGAAAACTTGTTTAGGTTCTATTTAGAACACCCTGTATTTTTTTACGTCAAGTTTTGTAAAATTGAATTCCCTTTTTTCTGATATTGGCATTGTGGGGGTTAAAGTTACAATTTTTTGAAATATTTGCGATTTTATTAGAAAATCATGAATTGTTGTAATCATTTCATCAAAATCGCCATGATTAGAAACAATCAGTCATTATCTTATGTCAAAAAATGCCAGCACGTTTAAATTACACCCACGAAGACTTTTTAATTTGTTTATTATTTATGGAGAATGTGATAAAGTAATATCAAGAACTTGCAGCACATTTGCTACTCGATATCCAGAAAAATGGAAACCGTCACCAAACACTGTAAAACGCATACTGGAAAATTTTAAAAATTATGGCTCTGTCAAGGCAAAAATGCAAAGAAGAAAGCCTATTGTTGATGACGAAAACATTGAAATAGTTATTCTGGGATATTTTCATGCATTTCCAAGTATGTCATTAAGACAAACTGCTCTGGAATCGGGACTATGCAAGTATTCAATTCACAGAATCTTATTAAAACATAAGTTTCACCCGTTTTTATTCTATATGGTTCAAGGATTAAAAGAAACAGATTTCCTAAGAAGACAGGAATTTTTGTGAGTTTATTCTAATAAGGTCTGAGGGTCACGTTTCTTATTTGGGAAATATTATATGGACAGATTTACGCAAAATTTACGAAAAATGGACTTTTTAATAGACACAATTCGCATTATTGGAATGAGTCAAATCCTCACATATTCAGAGAGCGAAACTTTCAGGAAAGTTGGCAGTTCAATGTTTACTGTGTCATAAGAAATGATAGAGTGGTGGCATTACAATTTTATCAGGAAAATTTAAACGGTAAATTAAATTTTCTCTTTTGCTAATATGTATAGGTAAATTTTTGTTTTTTTTTAGGTGAAAGATATCTGAATATTTTACAAAATTTGAATAATAACTATTTAGAAAATTTACCTCACACCGAACATAGAAACATTTTTTATCAGCACGACGGTGCTCCCCCACATAACGCATATTTAATTAATAATTATTTACAAGAAACTTTTTATGATCAATGGATTGCCAATAATGGGCTTTTCTTATGGCCTCCTCGCTCGCCCGATTTATCAGTTCTTTATTATTTCATTTGGGGAACTATTAAAAATAAAGTTTATGAGAGCCCATTAAGAACCATTGAAGATTGTATGCAAAGAGTAAGAAATGCATTTCAAAACATATCACAGGATTCAATTAGAAAAGCTACCCATAAGGAACTAATCCGAAGGTGCGAAAAATGTGTCGAGGTTCGAGGGCGGAATTTTGAGCAATTATTAAATTAAAATGAAATCATATTTTAAATTGATCTTATCTCTGCTATTTTAGTTCATGCCATATCTTCAATTCGATTTATAAGCATGTTACAGTGTTAGTGTTATTTTGCGTTTTTGTGGATATCGAGAAGCAAATGTGCTGCAAGTTCTTGATATTACTTTATCACATTCTCCATAAATAATAAACAAATTTAAAAAGTTTTCGTTGGTATAATTTAAACGTGCTGGCATTTTTTGACATAAGATAATGACTGATTGTTTCTAATTATGGCTATTTTGATGAAATGATTACAACAATTCATGAATTTCTAATAAAATCGCAAATATTTCAAAAAGTTGTAACTTTAACCCCCACAATGCTAATATCCGAAAAAAAGGGAATTCAATTCACAACTTGACGTAAAAAAATATAGGGTGTTCTATTTGACCTAAACAAGTTTTCGCGGTTTGAAGTTGACAAAATATTGAATAATTGAATATTATTGAATTCATTTAAGTTGTAGAACGTAGTTCTCCTTGTGTTCTTTTTACGTGACAAGAAGCAAATGAGGATCTTTTACACGAAGAAAGTTATAACAGTTCTTGCAAACCGTTGCACCTGTCAAATTTTCTATAAAATGTCAAATATCTCTGACACGGCTAGGTTTAGGTATAGAATATGCTCCATATTTTCGACTCAGAATTTCATGCTCTTTTCGAAAACCCTAAAATATATAGAGTGTTCCATTTGAAATAAGCAAGTTGGTATCGACTTCCGGTATAAGCGGAAGTGCCAGCTGCTTGTAATTATTTTAGTTGGATTGGCCACACCGACATTAGTAATTTTCAAAATTTTCTGATGTGTACTTTTCTCTATATCGATCGATTCAGTTCCCGGTGAGACACCCTGTATAGTGGTATTTTTATACAACATACGCTCGCATTAGCTCAACGTGCATCCACTGCAGTATAAAACAATTTTTATAAAATACGAATTACAAATATTTAGTATAAGTAGAGTAATATGAGATTTAAAATGTATGTTGAACTTTATTTTTTATTTAATTTATTTTAAGATACAATTAAAGCGATTATACAACTTACACATTTTTACAATAGTCAAGATACACAAGTAACGTTCTTTTTTTTTACAGCTACATGCATTAGTACTACATGATTTTTTACAATTACACGCTTTTATTAAACAATCTGGCAAAGGATTTTTTGTCATAAATACAGATATAAACATATTATACTCATATTTGTAACCGAAACGTGTTAGATCTAATTCAATGTATGTGGAAAATATTACATTATTCCAAATATATGTTTGCGCAGATATTCTCAGGGTATGCAAGTATAAAGGATCTGACGTGCATGGGATATTATTCCATTAAGTTTCATTCCACCCGAACACAAAATAATATTTATCTAGTATCATCATCAGTTGATACCTTTTTTAGCATAAACATCGTGAGGCGCGCCGCTACGCTGACTGCCGCGCGCGAGTACAGACATCTTAATAATTAAAAAAACAAGCACTTAAGCTAAAAAATAACAAAATACAGTAAATTATGGTATAATCTTCAAATAATAGATACAAATTTTTCTTACATCAAAGAACATTAATTTTCATATAGTTTTTGAGCCCTGAAAATTGCAAATTTCGCGTTTTTTGAGATTTCAAGAATTTTTTTCTCGAAATATATCAACTTTAGAGAAAAATATTTAAGAACATTTTTTGTTTGTTTTGGTGTGAAAATACTAAATACTAAAATATTTTTTCCGAAACGAGAAAGTTCATTTTTCTAATTTGTTTAAGAAAACTTTGTTTAAACAATTGCTGACCACATTTCCATCTGGCAAACTGTACTTTCTTATAAAGGAGCACATTTTGAACAAGATAGCACAAAAATATTCCATCCGAATAAATTTTCCCGGTTGATGACTGATTTCGCCCGGAGTAAAATGGATGGGCGCCATTTTGAGCACCTGTTATACGTTTGGTATTTAGCTGAGTATTGTTCTAATTCTAATATTTATAAATTTAGTAAGTTGCTGTCCAGATAGGTATCATAACATATAAATTGGTTTTGATTGTGTGAATTTTTGTTTTTTGCTAATGATTCATCAAATTTTTTGTTATATTTATCAAAATAAATTTTCTCTAATTGCAAATAACACATTTGTTTTTCATAGCTTACTGCAAGATATGGACACATAATTCGAAACGCTTAATATTTATTTTAATTCATATTCAATTTTTAATCTTTATTTAATTATTTAGCCTCATAAACCCCCATCATATTTTAAGATTTAATGTCCTACTTTTTTTGGGGTATTTTAAATGGCAACGCCTTTTTAGTTTGGTCTAGTATGGCGATGCAGCATCAAATTAAAATCTAACAGAGTTTCATGCAATTTTGTAGATTTTTCTGAAGATGGCTAATATTTATTCGAAACGTTGGATAAGTCAATATGAGGAAAGTGTTGCCATAATTACTAAATTACCTAATATTTTGCATTATGTCGCTTTAAAAATTATTTTTAGTCTATTTAGAGCAACATGGATACCCTTCAAAGCACTAGGCTGATGTTGCTATGGAACTGACGAGAAAAGGTTTTGTTCAGACCGTACGCTTCAGGGAACCACGACAAATGACGTGATGCTGTTGTCCGTGCTATACAGTAGAGGGCGGGCCACTAGATTTAAGGCGAATTTACACGTGTAAATTAGCTAAAGCAAGTTACTAAATGAAGTAACTAAATTTAGTTACTTATGTCGTGTAAACAATTTGATTTAGTACAATTTAGTACTTGAGGAAGTGTCCACATGATGCAAGTAGCTAAATTTAGTTGTAGTTCAAGTAATAAATTCCCGAGACAGAAAAAACCTAACAAAAACTTAACGACATAATTATTATCGCCGCGGGCCATGGCGCCAAGCCTGACATAAAACATTCTCGACGCACATTAAAAACCTATAAAGGTAAACGAGTCAATTTGCGAACAGTACAAAAAGAGTATCGGTATTTTAATGAAATCGTAAAGTTTTTGTTATGTTTTTTATGTCTCAGTTTCTTCCTACTTGAACTTTACTTGCTTTAGCTACTATACTCATGTAAATTCGCCTTAAGAGGGGCACAATACGTCTGCTATGATTTTGCTAATAAGAAGACGAAGATTAGTGGTGTACTTATAATTTTTTGATATTTTAAATATCAAAACGTAAAGTTGCTGCGTGGTTACGATAAATATTGGTAGCAGCGGTAAATAACTATAGACAAATTTACACATATTTACTGTTTATTAATTATTCATGATTGGAAAAATGATTTCACAGACTTTTCTGATGATAAAAATACTTGCACAAGCACTTAATCGTATAAATTGTGTACAAATTTTAAAAAGCATGGCTTTATGTTCCAGAAAGTCGGCTATCGAGAGTATTAACTGAAAATCATACTACAAATGCTACGTCATCAAACTACAAATACTCATTGCAAAACACTGCACACAAAAAAATCAATTTCTATTTTTTGAGATTAGAAAAAATAACGTCTACATTTTTTTCAACTTCATAAAATCTAAGAACACAATATTTGCGTTAACTTCTAAGTTGTGACATCTAAATCAACACGCCATTGTCATAGACACACAAGGAAATCTATGTTGAATATAATGTTGATCAGTCCCTAAAACGACAAAAATGTCCACCTCACTTTAAATGAACTTAATCAAATATGAAACGGTGTGATAGCAATTGTTTTTTTAATTTTACGATATAAAGATCTAGGTTATGATGCAAACACATCAAGCTTATGAGAATCAAAGGTATAAAAATCTAACTTTAAACACTTACATGGCTGGTTTTGAAATTAGCTGTATCGACATCATAATACACAAAATTCACATAAAATCGCTAAATTGTTACACAAAATTTACCAGATAACAACGCATTTTTCACGAAAACTGACAGTCTTCAAGCTGAACTGATAGCATTTGTTTTGGTTCGTTGACGAGAGTAGCAAACTGTGTAACAAACCTACTGAGATTTTATTCGAAAAGATTTGTGTTATTATACCTACCTTTTCGTTTCAATGGGTATACTTATTAGATATAATCGGACAAGTATGTTTGATAGTCATCGTTGAGGCAAATTAAAACAATTTCATAACATGGTGAAGTCGAATATTGAAAAATTATATGTGCGAGCTCCTTTGATGTTTCAATTATAACAGATTTTTTTGGCGTGTAGTTGATGTTATCGTCGAGGAATTAAAATTATTAAATTTTTGACGGAAAAAATAAACCAGGCGTTCACCTCAAAAAAAAAATAATAATAAAAGCCCATTAGATTAATTTATTTTGGGTGCAAATGAAATCATTAAAATTAATTTAAAAACATGTCGAAAGTATCTGATGTTTGGCATGTACTTGATAGAATTGAAAAGGTTGAATCCTTAAGAAAAAAAATAGAGGAACGAAAAAGATATTATCAAACAGACGTTGGAGGTTTCTAATTTTTTGTATGCAGATGAATCTTTAAATATGTATAGTATCGTTAAAAAATTCCCTGCAACAAAAACTTTACAAACTCATTATTAACGCCGGCGAACCAGTCGGTATGGTGTCATCAAACAAGCCGACGTACATTAAAAACCTATAAAGGTAAGTGATTCAATTTACGGGCGAACTAGTACAGAGGGTAACCGTATTTTAATGTGGTCGTAAAATTTTGTTGAATTTCTTATTTGCAGGGAATCTTTGAACGATACTATATACAGGGAAAGTTAAAAATAAGAAATTATTAACAAAAAATGTTGGAGAGCTATGATTTTTGGCATGCAGATGCAAAGGAAACGAAAAGTGATGAATTCTAGGAAAAACCTACACAGGGAAAATTAGAGATAAAAAAAATACTAACAAGAAAGAGTTGGAGGAGTTTTAACATGTAGTTGAAAACGTTGAATAGAAATAAAACCTGAAAAATCTCAAATAAAGAAATTATGTAATAAAACACTAATAGACGTTATATTAATTTGAATTTTGGCAAGCAGCTGAACATGTTGAAAATGACCAAGACCTGATATTTTTAAAGGAAATAAAAAGAAATATACGAGGAAGGTTGAAATAACAAAATTATTAAAAGTCGTCGAGGAATCTGAAATTTGGAATTTGCTGGGATAAAAAATCTGGAAGTGGTTGGGAATAATAATTATTGAACCACAGCACTTAGGCTCCATTGGGCCCCTTGTACATCCTCCCTGAAGTCGTCGAGGTAATCTGATTTTTGTAATGCAGCTGAAAATATAGCAAATATATAAGACATGATTAATGTTCCGGGAAAAACATACAAAGCAAGTCAAGACAAAAAAATATTAAACTACCATTTGATATGTAGTTGAAACTACTACTCAGAAACAAAATCTGATGAATTTTTATAAAAAAATACAGACGGTGATGGCATTAAAAAAACCGCTGCCCAAGGAATCACCACTTCCACATCCAGATTTTGTATCCAAGTCTTATACACACTAAATCCCAATGTAATTTTTATTCCCTTTAATAATAGGGTGGGGGTGGCAATGGGGGTGGTAGAGGAGGTGGCTAATGTCAAAGTTATTTTAGAGGCCCTTGGTTCTCTTATACACACTAAATCCCAATTTAATTTTTTATTCCTTTAAAAAATAGAATGGAGGTGGTAATGGGGGTGATAGAGGGGGTAGCTAATGCCAAAATAAATTTTAGAGGTCCTTGGTGCTCGTACAATCACTAAATCCCAATTTAATTTTTTACTTCCTTTAATAATAGGGTGGTAGAGGGGAGGCTACTGCCAACAAATTTTTAGAGTCCCTTGGTTCTCGTATACGCACTAAATCCCAATTTAATTTTTTACTCCCTTTATTAATAGAGTGGGGGTGGCAATGGGGGTGGTAAAGGGGGTGGCTAATGCCAAAAATTTTTTAGAGTCCCTTGGTTCTCGTATACACATTAAATCCCAATTTAATTTTTCACTCCCTTTAATAATAGGGTGTGGGTGGTAGAAGGGGTAGCTAACGCCAAAAAAAATTGTATATGCCCTAAATTGCAATTTTATGGACTCTTACCTGCTTGCTTTGCCTATTTACCCTTATTTACCGCATTTACCCTCGAACCCTTCAACGGAATTAGATAAAAATATAAGTTAGTTCCAGATCTCATTATAATACATAAGTGTACCAAATTTCAAGTCAATATCATGAACGGTTCCAGAATGAACGTGCGCACAAGAAAAAAGTTACAGACTGACAGACAAAAAATTTCGCTCAAATTTAAAATCTCAACGTTTCATGACATTTTAAAGCCCATT
Source organism: Leptura quadrifasciata (assembly GCA_963675555.1). Lineage (NCBI taxonomy): Eukaryota > Metazoa > Arthropoda > Insecta > Coleoptera > Cerambycidae > Leptura > Leptura quadrifasciata. The sequence goes on along the minus strand of OY776682.1, from coordinate 3,876,577 downwards.
CCAAAGAAAAAAACATTTTTTTGCGTTACTATACTTCCACTGATTTTGACGAGACGTGATTTGATACGCATGATATTGTTAATTATGGTTGGGTAGGCACGACTCAAAATTATACCTTAAATGCGCCATGTTCAAGAGGAAAACGTATTATAATTCAGCATGCCCGAAGTAAAAACTGGTTCGTACCCAACGCACTGCTCTTGTCAAAAAATATAAAACAGTATTCTGCTGACTATCGCGAAGATATGACGGCGGATTTGTTTAAAAAATGATTCGCTAGAGCTGTTACCTAATATTCCCCCAAATTTAGTTATCGTTATGGATAACATTTCTTATCATTCATAAAGTACCAAATAATAATACGAAAAAGGACAATATAATAAAGTTTATGAGATCTAAACATATAAATATTCCTGAAAAAATTCCAATAAAAACAATTAAAAACTATCAAAAAACATAATTTTAAAAAGAGTATGCTATAGACCATATTTGAGAAATACACGGCCATAGCCTGTTAGGTTTACCGCCATATTACTGTATATTCACTCCAATAGAATAATTATAAAACGACTTACCTCTTTCATTGTTGCCATCATTGCCCCAGGTCACATGATGTGCATTGGCGTCACAGCCCATGATTAATTCCCAGTTTTGATTGCAGCAGTGTGATACCAGGTCCTCCATCCTTGTTGGTGGTGAAGTGGTCGAGTCTTAAGGGAGGTATACTGGTGCCAAGACAACATTTGTTGGTTTGCCTGCCACCAAACATTTTACCTTCATGGCCGTTAGATCAGATGTTGGGAGATGTTTCTATGTTGTTGGTGAGCTGAAAATAAGTCCACTTAGTCTTGATGATCTTGTTATTCTGGTTTGAACTATTCAGCGTTCCTGAATCAGTACCAGTGTATCCTGCTCCACATCAAGGCGTCGGCACAGTGCTGCCGTCGCCGCCCTGCTGTATTGCAGATTGCACCGTACTATGCTTACCTTGTTCTGTGTCCCAGCCTTTATGGCTGGAAGAGGTTATATTAGTTAGTTGTTTCCTCTTCCTCTGCTAGAGGGGAAACTACTTAAATCATTGATAGAGTGTCAGCATTGGGAGTTGGAATGGTGGCATCTATCTTTCCGGATGACTCATCTTCTCTGGGGTTGGGCAGTTTCCGGTTCTGCCTCTTCGCCGGATTTCTCCATTTTCACCTTAATGGCGAGTAGTGCATCCTCGGTCTCGCCCTCATGGTTTTAACGTCCTCTTTTCCGATGCCAAAAACGGGCAGGAGTTCTTTTGGGTTTTCTATGGCTCCATGGTGGAAAAGACACCACCTGCGGACACCAAACGCTGGGTTTTGAACTGCCAGGCGACTGATCATGCCCTCTTTCTCCTCGTAGACGCCTTCGGCTTCCACGGGGATCCAGAAAGTGGCCATGGTCGGTCAACATGGACGACAGCAAGCGCAGCGTTTCCCCATGGCCTCAGATTTTCCACAGATCTTATTGGCCAACCCAGTGTGTTGTCGTCTTCGCAGACAATTTTGATGATTTCACCAGAATGTGTCCACGACCGAAACATGGGTGGCTTTGTTGTGCTGATTTCGGGAGTGAACAGAATAATCTTGTCCGATTCTCCCTTCAGCGTTCTTTTGACAAGGACGTCCTTATCCTTTGGGATTTTCCATTATTGCTACCTTAAGATGACTTAATGTAGCATCCTTATAGCTTATGCAAAAAGGGTGCATTATGCCGAATTTATACTCGTAAGGAACCAAGAAGATGATGTATTCTTTGAAAATATAATTTGGACCGACAGCGCAAAAGTTCAAGTTCAGTGGCCTGCAATCGCCATTAATTTCCATTATTAGGATGTTCATCATTCACACGTTGTTCATGAGAGAAATTTTCTCTTCATTAATGTAAGATACTATTATGTAAATCTATTTTGAAGTATGGCATAAAACAAAAACGAATAACACCATCACTATTGAACCACACAAATAACAGTATTTCCAATTTGACTTTACTAGCAATGTCAAAATTCAATTGTTTATTCCATGACTAACCATGCTCATTCAGAAACAAAACGTTTCAATGAAGGTTTTATCACATTTTATTAATTTTATCGAAATTTTTCTTATGGTATATTTTTATGGCACAGTTGAATGAAGAAAAAATGCCTCAACAACAATCGGTAAAAAAGTATAATATACTGTGTCATCGAAAACACCTCATCTTTAATATACCCCATAAAAAATTCATTGGAGAACAAGGGGGCCATCGAATAAATCCATTGGTACCTGTCCAATGTTGAAGCAAAATTTCGTCTAAATAATCTAAGCAAATAACGGGAATTGTGAGGAGGAGCTCAATCTTGTTGAAAATATTTAAAGTTATGTCGATTCTCCAAAGGCAGGTCATCCAAGAATTCATTACATTTATTCGTCAAAAAGTTTAGGTACCTTTGGCCACTGAGGTGACCATTATAAAAATAAGGACCTATTAAATTGGTGCCTAAAATATTTAACCACACATTTATTGAAAAACGATTTTGAAACCCAATTGGTCTATGCCAGTATGTATTTTTAGTCCATTTATAATGGATATTACGATTTAAAAAATCCATTATTGGAAAAATTTCGTCGGACCAAATTATTTTACTATATATTTATGGATAGGTACGCTTCTTTTCCAACAGCCACCTACAAAAAGTCGTCCTCCCTGGTTTGTCCCCCTCTTGTATATTGTAAACTTTTTTAGCTCTATAACACCGGTAACCATTTTTCTTTATTTTTTTTAACACTTGTTTTATTTACATGACAATTGAATAGAATTTCTCTTAATGATGTTTCCAAATTTTCTCCATTTTTGTTTGTTACATAATTAATAACTCGGTTTACTTTATTCACATTACCAGTAACACTGTTCATCATCGCCTTCCTCTTTAAAAATGAACCATTACTTTTTAGCTTCGAAGCTAATTTTCTAAACTCTGTTTTGCAAAAAATTGTCGCCTTAGAATTTTTGTCGTAATTCTTCAAATAATGAAAATATTTGGCTTAGACTTTCCGTCACAACTCTTAAAGTAGGCAATGTATTTCAAATGTCTTTAAACCATTTTGTAGCTTATAAAAATCGGCACAATTTTCGTAAAAACAAATTTTTGCGCGACCGGTATTAAGATTCTTGAGGGCCCTGATAAAACGGACAACCTGTATAGTCTTTATATAAATAGGTGTTACTATTAGTAGAGAAAAATGTTAATTTCGACAATTACTTTGCTATTTGAAATTCCGAATGTTGACCAGTTTATTTGGTGTAGATAATTTTCCGTGGGACACACTATATAAACGATCTTTTTTATCTAATGAAAATAAGTGCCGGAGTAGACGGTTCGAGAAAAAATCTGATATTCAGCAGACGTTTTTTAAAGTCGTGACTCCCTCAAGATGCATGTTCGTTTAGCTCGATTCCGTTTCAATCCCATTCCGGGCGTAATTTTAGTAGGAAAGAAAGTAATCCATCTCATTTGAATGATCTAATCCGCGGAGCGCACGCATTTTTTCTTATTCTTGTTTTGCGTCCCACTCCCTCGGTCGAGACAAGGATGGTGCGGAAAATATGAAATTCGTGAGCTCAAATCTTGAAACGACAAGCACATGTGTCGACACTATTAAATTAAATTTCTTTTCTTTGCGAAAAGAATGGCTTAAATTTCTCAAATTCGAATTATCTACTTTACATTCATTTTAAATTTAGAGAGCGAGTGGAAACTTTGAACGTTTTTAATATTTAATTTTGTTTGATTTACGATTGTAGTCATGTTCAGGTTCCAATGAATGCATTGGCGTTCGCAGAGGGAAAACACGTTTTCATAGAAATTGATGGGTATTAATATAAAAGGTAGAATGCGGAATATTACCAAAAGTGCATTCATGGTATTGCATGAAGCAATCTCTACTCATACACACTATGCACAGGGTGCTGAAAACTTCGATCAAACTATGGATATCACCCAATGAGGAAAATGCAAAAATTATTATGCAATTTATTATTTTTCCATAATATGTATAAGTTGAGAATACAACAAAAAAAACTTTTACTCGATAAATATTCGACTTTAAAATTAGGATTTTCATGTAAACAAGACCACGTGACTGAAAACGGGTTTCTTATTGGTGTGACATCGCAAGTCACAAAATACGGGCATGCCAATAGAAGCGGCATTAGAAAAGTACAGTTTACTATGATAAAAGTGAGTAAAAGTGTGTTTTACCTAACCAAGAAGGACTAATTACAGTGTTTTAACTGTTTTGTGGGTGTATTTCACACTAGCGCTAATTCAGGACATTTCAAAGTGAATTTTCCTATTTTTTTCAAATGGAACACTCTATATATTATTGTATTTTTGAATTGGCACGTTAATTCTCTATGATTTTTATGAATAATATCCTACACCTAAAATCGATATTTGGGGCCATCCATAAATTACGTTAAGGGGGAGGGGGGGAGTCAATAAATTGTGACATCGTGTGACAAGGGGGGGACAAGTCATAAGCTTCGTGACGTCACATGTATAAATCTAGAGTATTAAAACTATAAACTTCAACTCTAACCAAAAACTTTAAATATTACTTACCAACTCTATCAATATTGTTTGCTATGCCAGTCATAAATAATATAAAGGAATAACCCCGACCAATCAGTTCCTGCATTAGTTGAACGTGGTAGGGATGAAATTTGTTTTTTTTGTAGGATTTGATGAACTGAAGATCAGCTTATACCATTTTCTCTTGCCAATTCTCTTATACTGAGGATCTTCAATCACACTCAAAAGTATAACTATTTCGTTTTCTTTATTTACTACATTTTTTGTTCTTTCCTTTTTCTCATATTCCACTTTCCCCGTATTGTCAAATCGTTCTATCAACCTCTCAAATGGTTTTTTAGAAGGCTGTCTTCTTTCAGGATATCGCTCCATATAAATTCGAGTTGATAGCAAATAAATTTTATCACTCGCGCTCCAGAACGTAAACCATTTTTTTCGTCGAAAAAATCATCATTAAGATGCTATCCCGATGCAAGTGACAGCGACCGGAGACCGAGACATGTTCCACGTGACAAGCAGAGACCAACGACAGGGAGGGTTAGTCTAGAGCACCTTTAGTAGCCCTCCCTGTCATTGGTCTCTGCTTGTCACGTGGTACAAGAGTCCGGTCGCTGTCTCTGGTTGCTGTCGCTTGCATCGAGCACCTTTAGAAAGTGTGAATTTTAAACTAATTTATAACTTGAGATAAGTGTAAATACTTTGTCCACAATAGTAAGTATTAAACGTCAATAAGATAACTTTCAATTATTCTCACTTTATGTCAAAATCATGGCTACTAAATCAGTTCGAAATGAAAAGTTATAATTTAACGGTTTTTAATGAAAAGTAAAAATATCTCTGGAAATATCGATCTTAGGTAATGTTATTCACAAAAATCGTAGAGAATTAACGTGCCAATTCAAAAATACATTAATATACAGTGTTCCATTTGAAAAAAACCCTTCCTCATTATGTATACACTTTTGAGTTTATGCCAATAATATTATTTTTTCACATTTCAAAGACAAAATCGAGCACAGACATAACGAAAACACCGTTAATATCGAGCTCCTGATACATTTCAGGATAATTTTCTTTTTTAACCCCACGTTCTGTGGGACGGCTATGAATGAAGGGAACATGTGAACCACTTTCAGTTTGGAGATGCTGAGACGCGGGGTCCGGAACAGAACGGTCATGTGGCGGCAAGCGCTAACTTGATGCTAATGGGTATACGATTGCACAAACCTTGCCATGAATTCTCTTCTGAGAAAATTACTTTTTCATTTTATCTAGCGGTTTTTGTCGATAAACTGCGCTTGCTTTACTATCCTTGAAACCTTGCAAATTTCCATAGGCACTAATTTCATAACCTGTGTTATATCATTTCTACTCCGCGATGCTCCGAATGTTGCTTATTTGAAACCTTCCACAGGATCACCACAAATAATTATTTACAGAGTTATTGTCACAACTTTATCTTTCAAGTTAAATTCACGTGGATCAATGTTAGGCATATGATATACAAATAAATATTGATGACACAAGAGTATTTAGCTCTCTGTATTCGCTTAATAAATTGTTGATGTGTATCTTCCGTCTTTAAGTGTTAATTTACATTTTGCAAAGTTCTCTAAGTACTAAATATTTTCTACTTATCTAATAGGTAGCATTAAGTTAGAGACAATTGTCATCCGTCAGACTTGTTTGCCCTTTGTTGTTGTCGCTTTAGGTCTAGTGCAGTTTTCTTGTGTTCTGTAAAAAGCTATTTTAGACAGGAATGGGCCATTCATCCATTGCCCAAACTCAACCATGCAGGTCAGGAATTCTTCTCTTAGATTAACTTAATCTGTGGTTTCACCATACTTTAGTCGCGGCAACTGAGTATTAGGAACACGCTGTCATTCGTCACCTTAGGTGTTATGGTTTGTTCATGTACTAGCTTTGGCATTTCTTGGGTTTAAGTGGATGCGCCTACCTGGCATCAGTGCAAGCTGCAAGACCAAATCACCAGACTTCACGCTCCTCTTTTCTCAATCTGGCTTGGGACCGACTATGCTATAGAGAAGTTATTAGCTGCCTAATAAAATTTTGGACAAGGCAAGCAAGTCCATGGTTAGGGAAAGAATTCAATATCAGATACCAAAAAGAACGAACTATTGATGACATTACTTACACAGAAAATGAACTAAGCAGGAACATTATAGAACAGGATTATCAGTTTTTAATCCGGAATGTCAGGTTGAGTTATGAAAAATATTTTAATCTGCAAAAAGGTACGCATTTACATAAATTTAGAAACTTAATAAGAGAAAAACAGATTAGGCAATTACAAAATATAAATAATAATCCTTTAATTGACAGGACTGCCATTAATATGTCAAAAAGACTTTTGTCCATTTCAGACAGGCTTGTCTTATCAAAAGGTTTAAATTTTGCAATAAACCCGAAATCTGTTCCAAAATTTGATATAGTAGCGGCAATGAAAAAACGGCTCAAAGTTTACCATCAGATTGTGGTAATGAAAATCGCATACGGGCAAAAATTGCTTTAAAGAAGCAATACAAAATTAAAGATAATTTAACTCCAGAAGAAAAGTTATCGATAAACTCTTTAAAACGCGATGAAAGTATAAAAATATTGCCAGCAGACAAAGGTAATGCCACAGTCATTATAGATAAAGATATATACAACACAAAAATCATGACTCTTGTAAATGAGGGACCCTACTCAAAACTAAACAAAGATCCAACAAAATCAATAGAGAGCAAAATTTACAGAACTTTGTTTAAATACAAACATGAATTTAATGATTTTGAACGAAGAAAACTTACACCACATCATAGTAAGCCTCCTCATTTTTATGGCTTACCAAAGACACATAAACAAAATATTCCTTTAAGACCAATTGTTAGTTCTATTAATTCACCATGTCATAATTTGGCAAAATTTTTACTTAAAATTATTGATCCATTATCTGGAAATACCGATTCATATATTAAAAATAGTACACATTTTATAGAAAAAAATTTATGAAAACGATATTCATGAATCACACCTGATGGTTAGTTTTGATGTAGTTAGTCTTTTTACCAATGTTCCGGTAGATGAAACCTTAAAAATAGTTAAAGGCAGGTTGCTAAATGATAATAATTTGGAAACTAGAACTAAATTAAGTGTAAATAGCATAATGGAACTCTTAACACTGTGTATAAAAACAATCTATTTTCAATTGGACAATGAGTTCTATCAGCAGGATTTTGGTATGGCTATGGGGTCTGCATTATCACCAATTTTAAGCAACATATTTATGGAGAACTTTGAAAACACACATGTTCAAAATTGTATAAACAAACTGGTTGTCTGGTGGAGATATGTTGCCGACATCTTTGCAATTTGGCCTCATGGTGTCGATTTACTAGATAGTATTCTGGAAAATATAAATAGTAAGAAACCGTCTATTAAATTCACATTAGAAGTAGAAAGTAGGAATGAACTACCGCTTTTAGATGTTTTAATTAGAAGGGTAAATAATACAATTGGAAACAAGCGTTTATATAAAGCCAACACGTATTAATAGATATGTAAATTTTAACTCAAATCAGTCAATAAATGTTAAAAGGGGTTTTGTAAAATATTTATACGATAGGGCCAAAATAATTCCATCTAATAATGAAATATTAAATAACGAGAAAAAATTTATCAAAGAGGTTCTAGTACAAAATAAATATCCTGAAGCCTTTATTGATAGAGTTTTCATAAACGTTGAAAATAGGGACAATCAGGTACGACAAAAGCCTGAACGTCATTATACAGCAATAATTCCTTATGTATACGGACTATCGGAAAAGCTACGCCGTATAGGTGACAAATTTGATTTTAGGATGATATTTCAAACGGGGAACACTTTAAGATCTATTTTAACAAAAACAAAACCGATAAACAGGGAGCAGAATTCAACAAACTGTATTTACAATATCCCGTGCGAATGTGATAAATGTTATGTGGGTGAGTCATCCAGACCTTTCAGTGTGAGGTTGGATGAGCACAAGAATTACATTAGAAAGAATTACATTCAGAAATCAAAGATTTGTGAACATGCTTGGGAAAACGGACATAGAATAAACTGGGACTCGGCAAAAATTTTAACAAAAGAAACAGATACCAAAAAAAAAAAATTAAAGAATCAGCAATAATCTTATTAAATGAAGATAAGTGCGTATCAAATTATTCTGTAGATATTTGTACAACCTGGCTACCAATGTTAAGAGAAGAACTTAACAAACTCAATATTATCTAAAAGAAAATATCATCAGTTCTATGTTCTGTGTAAGTAGTAAGTATCTATGGAAATAACATAAACAGAATCTTAAAGCTGTGTATTTGACATACACAGCAAAATAAGAGTTCTTCCAAAAAAAAGCTTTGAAAACGGAAAGAGATTACTTTCCGAAACGTCAGCAAAATACATTATTTCTGTGTTTATTCCGATTTATATTATTTGTAAAACATAACCTCTGACTATTCCCTTGACGTAAGTGTCACGGGCGCAGAGTCTTTTTTCCAATAATTCTATTATTTTGTAGATTCGGTGATTTGCTTTTGAAGATTGTAATAATGCATGTGGTAGAAAACCCAAATAATAGGAAAGAATATTATTAGCTGCCTTTTAACATATTATTTATCGAAATAATGAACTTGGTCTTCGAATTTCTAAGTTGTCTCCTATTTATCTGAGGGTCCCTGAAGCTCTGTAAGATTAGATGACACAACGTTTGGCTTTATATTGGTTTAATTAGTGTTATTCTTTCGAATTAATAATAAGTAAACATGTGTCATTGGTTATACGTTATCTAACATGTTAAGTTAAGAGCCGGACTCTCTGAATCTTTGTGTTAATTTAAATAGATAAATGTCAAATCAAAAGTAATTTGCTTTTATTACAGCATATTATATAGTCTATTTTTATATTTTTTAAATTTCTAGCTGTCGTACAACTCGAGATATCGAAGTCCGACGCACTATTGCCCGATCCTGTATATTAAATGACACTGAAGATGTTAGTTAAATAACAGGCATATTATTCGAACAGCACATCACTTCCAAGTTCCAAGAATCATGGTTTGAAAATTACATTTATTATGACAGTTTATTTGTCTACAATATCTAAAAGAACATTTGCAAATTATCGACCTTGTTAATAAAGATCATACTGATTAAGTTCTGAATTGTAAATTTAACTACCGTGTGATCCATTTTCATTTGTACAGGGTTATTCACAAATCAAACTGGCAGTGTCAACTGTGAAAAATATTGATGTTATGTCTTCTTTTTATTTAATAATGCTGGACATCCTTGGAAATGCATGAAAATATCCCAGAATGACTATTTCAATGTTTTCGTCATCAACAATAGGCTTTCTTCTTTGCATTTTTGCCTTGACAGAGCCATAATTTTTAAAATTTTCCAGTATGCGTTTTACAGTGTTTGGTGACGGTTTCCGTTTTTCTGGATATCGAGTAGCAAATGTGCTGCAAGTTCTTGATATTACTTTATCACATTCTTCATAAATAATAATCAAATTTAAAAAGCTTTCGTTGGTATAATTTAAACGTGCTGGCATTGTTTGACATAAGATAATGACTGATTGTTTCTAATCATGGCTATTTTGATGAAATGATTACAATTCATGAATTTCTAATAAAATGGCAAATAGTTCAAAAAGATGTAACTTTAACCCCAATAATGCTGATATCAGAAAAAAGACAATTCAATTTTACACAACTTGACGTAAAAAATACAGGGTGTTCCATTTGACCTAAACAAGTTTTCGCAGTTTGAAGTTGACAAAATGTAACGCGAAAAACGGAACACTTGGTATAATATTATTGAATTTATTACAGTTGTAGAATGTAGTTCTCCTTGTGTTCTTCTTACGTGACAAGAAGCAAATGAGGATCTTTTACACTAAGAAAGTTATAACGGTTCTTGCAAACCGTTGCACCTGTCAAATTTTCTATAAAATGTCAAATATCTGTGAAACGGCTAGGTTTAGGTATAGGATATGCTACATATTTTCGACTCAGAATTTTATGCTCTTTTCGAAAACCCTAAAATATATAGGGTATTCTATTTGAAATAAGCAAGTTGGTATCGACTTCCGGTATAAGCGAAAGTGCCAGTTGCTTGTAATTATTTTAGTTGGATTGGCCACACCGACATTAGTAAGTATCTAAATTTTCAAAATTGTCTGTTGCGTACTTTTCTCTACATCGATCGATTCAGTTCCCGGAGACACCCTTTATAAATAATCTCAGGCCCAAGAAAGAAATAATAGCAAATATGACGTTTGTTCAGATTTAATCTTGAATAACTATTATTAGCGCTCTCAGAGTACATATGAAGATTATTGAAACGCATTCATATATGACGTTACTGCTGAAAAAATAAAGTAAAAAATATGTGTTTGTAAGCCATGTCGAAGAATAAAACGATTGTTTAATCCGAATTACAAAGCAAAATATCAATTAGACGACATGATGCAATTAACAAAATATGATAATTTCGCTTTTAATAAACAGACTTGGCAATAATTAGTGCCATATTGACAGCAAAATGAGGCACAAGTGTTCTTGATTTGACCATTAATAAAAGGAGACATTAAGCTCTATTATCCAAACTAATAATAAATCAGATATAGTTATGTTAAATCCACGTTGTCCCTTTGTGGAAATCCCTTCTATGCAAGGGTGTCCCTTACTTGCTGGCTTGAGCCCAGCTGACGCTCATATTATAACTCAAAAAACACGTCTAATATATGAGAGCACGAAATATGTCCACATATCTGTATTTTCATAAAATAAAAGTCCGCACATCAATTTACGGCGACAACCACTGTGGATGATATGTGGACTTTGATCACCAACAAAATTGCACATATAAAAATCGACGAGCCACGAGCTGCAGGAGAATTTTATTAGTTCCTGTTCGCGTTGTTTTTAAAAATTGTTATACGACGCTGCCAAATGCAAATGTAATGTGCTCGCAACAAAATTTTAAGAAAATTGTACATTTCAAAAGGTGCTTTTATATTTATATCGATGTTATTTCATCTGAACATGATATACAGGGTGAGGCAATAGTGCGTCGGACCTAGATATCTCGAGCTCTACGATAGCTAGGAATTTTTAAAAAAATTGCAAGTAAATTAGATAAAAAAGTCTATAACTGGAAATTATTTTTGAACATACAGGGCGAGCCAAGACGAAATTACAGGACCAAGTGCCTCTTTAAAATGGAATGCTATGTATATCAGTATATTTTTTGAAGCCTCTTTCTAGGCTCTATTCATTCTTATATTACCATTGAATATCTCCCAACTACTTGGATGTAATGAATTTTTTGTTGAAATAATGCAATCTGCAGATGGATATTAAAAAATTCACCACAGTCACAATTATGGGTTTTAATAAAAACTTATGCGAATACCTGTTACGAAACATCTAATTAATGTTTTTGAATCATTTTCATTTCCTAAAAATGTACAAGGTGGCTAAAAATTATTTTTCAATTAAGAACATTTTAAATTGAATTTTCTCAATTTTTTCAAATGGAACACCCTGTATATTTTTCGACGATGTGATGTAGAAATGAAAAACGAACATTTTTTGTAAGTATTTTCCTAGGGCTAATTGCAATCAATTTCGTTTTATTACTGATTACAAAATTCAAAAATAAACTTAAAAAAGAAGTTTCTTCAAATAACTCAGTAGAAAAAATTATAATAAATGTTCCACATGTTGCCCATTTTGATTGACACACGCGTTTGCGCTTTTTAAATGAGGTTCCCACTGTTCCTAAAACTGCCGGTGTGATAGATTTAAAGGCAGTTATTATTCTTTCCTTCATATTTTGTACTGTTGTTGGTGTGTCTCCATAAACAATTTCCTTCACGTATCACCATAAAAATAAATCCATTTTTGTAAGATCTGGGGATCTAGCAAGTGGGTCCATTTCTTCCAATCCATTGATTACGGTAAGTATTATTTAAGTGGTCTCTAACTGCATTTAAATAATATGGTGGAACACCATCTTACTGAAACCACATCCTATTTCGAGTTCTTTCAGGGAGACTTACCAATAATTATGGGAGACAGTTTTCTCAAAAATGAAGATAAATAGCTCCAGTCAATGTACAATCAAAGAAATGTATCCCTATTACATGTTCTCCAATAATTAATTCCTCCTCAAACGTATAGACCATCTGTGTTGGTTATCGACATGCATAAATAAATCTGTTCCAATAGAAAACGTTGAACAGCTGTGACAAAGAATTCAGCAATCACCCAAGGAATTTAGAAACATTCCTGCCGTTTTTCAGAATGTGGGATTTTCGCTTTTGAAAAGGGCGGGATATTGTGTACGTGAAAATGGGAATCATTTTGAGCACATTCTGAAATAAAATTTTAACATTATCTGATATCAACTAATTTCCATTTTTAAAAATTTTAGTGACTCGCAATACATTAATGTATTTCTGTTGTATGTAGTCTAGTATGGAAATTTAATATAAATATATTTTTGGAAGTAGGCCTGAAATAAAAGTGTTTGTCGTGAGTAACTGAGGGAACAAATAATTTTGTGCTAAAAAGGCAGTAAAGGAGATTGTATGTTTCGTTTGGAACTTTTGGAAGTCGGATTTATTCCATCACTGCTCGCATTCAATATTGGGTTGTGGTGTTCAATCTTTACCTTTTAAAGGGACTTTGGATCTCCTCAAAATTTGTAAGTGCCTGACGTTTTTCATAATGACATTTTAAGTTTCAAATAAATCATTTCAGAAAGCTACTACTTTGGAAGGTTATTTAGTTTCATAGAAGAACAGTCATCTCAAGGAGAGGTGAGTAATTATTGTTCAAGTTACATAAGTATATCATAATCTGGTTTGTTTTAAGGGTCTTCCGGCCAGGTCTTTCGACCAGGCCTTTTGTTCACGTCTTCCAGCTAGATTTTCCATGCCAGCAGCCCTTTGCAAAAGTATTTGGCAGGAACTTGGATAGGTACCGGATTTGGCCTCGACAGCAAAAAAAAGTTAAGTGCGTAATTAATACCTTTTATTAAAGACGCTGATTTTTTAAAATTCTTATTTTAATAATTTGGATCTACAAAACTTAATTGAACGCTATTGTTAGAAAGCCTCAAAATTTATAAAAGAAAAATTCTAACGTAAAGTTTATTAGTTATAAGACAAATTGTAAGCCCAGCTTGACGTCACGTTCAGTCCTTTTTTTTATGTAAAATTTTGGTGACTATAATTTGCTTTAAATTTAAACCGGGCTTGTTGATCTTACTTCTTTATGGTGGTGGACTCCCTCACATCTGGTGGTCTTCTGGTTTGGGCTAGCAAGGGGAAACCAGTGGCGCCCTAATATAAATACCCCCCCCCCCCCCCAACGGCACTTTGTTACTCTCCTCGAACGCTGCAGTCCACCTCTAATTTAATTTTTAGAAAATTGCGTAACAATTTGTTGTTTTATTTGAATTTACTTTGCTGCTTTAAGAACTGATGTTTTAGTGTTTATGTTCGTCAAGTATTTTATTACAAAAAAATCCCTCTATTTTACAATAATAGTGATTCACGATGCATATATTTTAAAATGTCTTAAACCAGTGACTTCAAATCAAAATTACAAAGAAGTACTTTTTTGTTTCGTATGGTCCAATTTTCAGTTTTATTTCAACACAATTTTTCAAATGAAATAATATTTCCACAGCCTAGGGAAATTACTTTTAATTAAAGTTGAATTTTTAGAACGTATATTTCGATGTTTTCCTAATTACTTCCACGTCCAGTGGAAGTATAGTAACGCAAAAACCGCTGCCCAAGGAATCACTACTTCCCCATCTAGATTTTGTATCCAAGTCTTATATACACTAAATCCCAGTATTCCAATATTTTATTCCCTTTAATAATAAAGTGGGGATGGCAATGGGGGTGGTAGAGGGAGTGGCTAATGTAGGCTAGTGCCAAAAAAACTTTAGGGTCCCTTGGTTCTCGTATACACACTAAATACCAATTTAATTTTTACTCCTTTTAATAATAGGGTGGGGGTGGGAATGGGGGTAGCTAACGCAAATTTTTTTTTTAAGACGTTTCGTTCTTTTATAAGCACTAAATCATATTTTATTTTTTTTACTCAATTTAATAATAGTGTGGGGGTGGTTGGGGGGTGGGGGGTTAACTGATGCAAAAAAAAAATTTGAGACCTTGACTTTTCAAACATGCCCTAAATTGCAATTTTATGGACTCTTACCTGCTTGCTTTGCCTATTTACCCTTATTTACCCCATTTACCCCCTAACCCTTCAAAGGAATTAAACCAAAAAATAATCTAGTTCCAGATCTCGTTATGATACATAAGTGTACCAAATTTCAAGTCAATATCATAAACGGTTCCAGAGTAAACGTACGCACAAACAAAGTTACAGACAGACCGACAGACAGGAAATTTTTTTTCGCTCAAATTTAAAATCTCGACGTTTCATGACATTTTTTAGCCTATTTCAACAAAAAAAAATTTTTTGCGTTAGTATACTTCCACTGGACGTGGAAGTAATTTTTTTTTTTTTGTTGAAATAGGCTTAAAATGTCATGAAACGTCAAGATTTTAAATTTGAGCGAAAAAAAACTTCTGTCTGTCGGTCTGTCTGTATTTTTTTTTGTACGCACGTTTACTCTGGAACCGTTTATGATATTGACATGAAATTTGGTACACTTATGTATTATAACGATATCTGAAACTAGATTATATTTTGATCTAATTTTGTTGAAGGGTGCGGAGGTAAATGGGGTAAATAAGGCTAAATAGGCAAATCAAGAAGGGAAGGATCCATAAAATTGTAATTTAGAGCACTTACGGAAAATCAAGGTCTCAAAATTTTTTTTTGGCATCAGCCATCCCTACTATCACCCCCAATACCACCCCCCACACTATTATTAAAGAGAGTAAAAAATTAAATTGGGATTTAGTGTGTGTACAACCAAGGAACCCTAAAATTTTTTGGCACTAGCCACCCCCTCTACCACCCCCATTGCCACCCCCACCCTATTATTAAAGGTAGTAAAAAAAATAAATTGGGGTTTAGTATGTATAGGAGAACCGAGGGCCTCAAAAATTTTTTTGACATTAGCCACCCCCTCTCCGAACCCCATTGCCACCCCCACCCTATTATTAAAGGGAGTAAAATATTACATTGAGATTTAATATGTATAAGACCTGGATACAAAATCTGGATGTAGTAGTAGTAGTAGCGGTTTTTAATAGTTTTAAGGAAAATTAAAGATAATTTTAGAAAAATCTGAATTTGTGTTACATAATCGAAACTATCAACAGATATGTTGGTAGTTGAAATAAATTCAAATAGTCGAAGAAAGAAACAAGATTTTTTTTTGTGAACGTAAAAATTAGAATATTTTCTCAAACAATGAATTGTTTAAATTCAATAAAATGGCTTTTACCTGTGTAAAAATTACAGATTTTTTTTCAGATGACATAATATAATTTCGGAGTTTTCAATATTTTGATAAATACGCATTATTCATCTACCTAACAGGCATAATAATACAATGTTGACACACGACAACTACATTCCTATATGAGATCAGAAACAAGCAATAAAACTGTTACACGGACGGAGATTATTAATTATCATTTCAGGTTGAATAATTTTTAACCTCCTCATAAATCATATACTATTATTTAAATTTAGTCTCATAAAGAACACTTACGCGCCATCTATCACCGCAGTGAGGAATTAAGACTTAGACGTTCATTCGGCAATTGTACGAGGGCGCTGTCTAAGATTTGTATACTTTTGTTCTCTTTTTGCTTGTGCTTTGGCTATATTAACCTTGAAAAAAGGATTCTTCCTTTATCGAATAAAAACCTTATAAAATACTTGTTTATTTAATTAAGGCTATTTCACAATAGCAACTCGCTTCTTTTACCATATTAGTTTTACGCATTCGATAAACAAATCCTTATAGCCGTATTCCTGTATTTAATAAATGGTATGCGCTTATAAAGACAAATAGTTAGCACACTCGTTTATAGGTGGCGGTAATATGTATATTTATAATTCGAAAAAATTTTAACCTTTGCGAAATTACTTAAGGTGGGCATATCAAAGACAGAGAGATCCGATGAGCAAATATTTATTATTTTTGGCCATAACTTTTTTAATGCCTTATATTGGTAAAAAAAAATATATAAGACTACCTAAGTAGTTCTACTTACGCAATCTTATACTTTTCTTTACCAATATATGAGGAGCAACCAATCAAATCGCATTATGTTTACGCTAGGACAAAATCCGTTGTTAAATGGTTTTGATACTATCTTAGTCTGCTTTACAGCGCTGCGTAAATGGAACACATTAAATAGAATTATATCAATATGTAATTTAACTGCAAAATGTCATGACCTAAACAAAACGTATTATGTCCACCAATATAGTCAGTTCAAAAAGCATTATGTCAATTGGCCACCAGGAGCTTCCTCGAATGCATGGAAATATCCATTGGTCTAGCCTAGAAGATAGTGATTACACAGAAAATTTTGTTGAATTTTGTTTTTGTTAATGAAATAATATTAATCAATGATGGATAACCTGGATAATAGTCTCACTGCAGGTGATCATAACCAAGGGTCAAGGAAAAGGTTTTTTTTTATACATTTATTTAACGTCGGCCTATTTCCGCTACTGAGGCCTAACACCGACGCCTGTAGACGAGCTACCCCCAACCAGGAATTTTTCTGAAACTCTTCCCTTAAGAAGCTTTACATCCCCTCCGAAGGATGATATATCCCCTATACAATCCTTCAGCTTCCGCCCATACATACTGATATACAAGCCGCTGGAAGATGTGTGAGGTGAGGACGCGGTCTTCGTTGGAACGGTCACCCATCCAACTACTAACCACATCTTACGTTGCTTTACATCGCATATTGAAGTATGTACATATAGTAAAGACGCACCCACGCTCGCCCAAGGAAAAGGTTGCGACGAAGAGTAAAAGAGAACTAGAATATGAAAAAACGTAGATAAAAAGTTTCTTAAGTGAAAAATATTTTTCTTAAAAAAAATCTTGTTTGTCAGTTGGTCCACAGATGACGCCACCCTACCGCCCATCAACTAAACAAGTCTTCCTACACTCTGACCAGGGACTAATTACGCCTCTCTCCATCAAAGGGCAGCACATAACACTGCCCCCTCCTTAAACCAGAACATCCCGGTCAGGCAATTCAGATTCCCCAACATCTTTTGCCAACGATCTTCATCATGGACTTCTTTCTACGTTACATCCGATAAACAATGTCGTTGATCCGAGTGATGACAGAATACGGTCCTGCCCAAGGTGAGTGAGGTTTCAAGAATCCTTCTTCACACCGCTGTGGGTTATAAGGCCAAACCAAGTCCCCCACCTTGAATCCTGCTGAACTGACATTGCGGTCATATCGAGTCTTTATTCCGTCACCACTCCCTGTAAGTGACCTCTTGGCAGCCACATCCGCACAAACCTTGCAATTGTGACACCAAGCCTCTACATCCTGACGGCTGTTTATCCAGTAGAATCGTTCCCGTACTTTAGCGAAGATCTTATTTTTGCCAAAATGCTCTCCGGATATTCCCTCTTGCACTTCCCGATATACTTTTGGTACCCGGCACCTGGGTATCACTAAACGCATGGTAACTTCCTTCCCATCCGTGCTTTCACATGCTCTCTGTAATAGTCCATCTTCAAGCCTTAGCCCATTGCGCCCATAAAGCCTTCAGTCCAACAATTTTACTGGAAAGTCCTTCCATTCCGGGCGGATTCCTTTTTCCTTCGCTTTCAACATTGGTCCAATTTCCTTGTCGTTCAGTTGTTCTTGTCATAGAACTTCCTTTGTCCAGTCCTTCGGAACCTCTATCTTAACTGCCTTCACTTCTGCTACATCCTGCTGCTTCTTTATATCCTCGGCATTCACTTCCTTAGGGTTTCCCTGGCGACAGTACCTCTTGACATGCCCCAATTTGTCACAATAATAACAGCCCATTCCTTTTATCAGACTTCCAGCACTTCGCTGTATGTCTTTTAGCATAGCCATCAATTTTGTCTCACCGGAGTGGATTTCCTCTTTTCTTGCAGCTTTTCCTTCTCCAGAGTTCCATTTTCGACAATCTCACATCATATGCCAATATATCATATATCATTATTTGCTACACTGTTAACACCGGATACCTCCTCTTGGCTTTACACCTCCTCGTCGGATTTCCTGTTTTCCTGGAAAACTTGTCTTGATCATTAATTGGGTAAACATCTTGTGTATGTCCTTTAATTTGGTGTCCAAACTCATTTCCTCTGATTGGGCTTCTTTCAAGCCATTAATAAACGTGTCCACTGCCAATTGCTCCTGGAACTGTCTTGGTGTGCCAGTCTCTCTACTGCAGCCTCAAATTGTCTTAAACTCTCTCCATCTTTTTGTATATGTGATTTAGTTGAACAAAGTGTTGGTCTCCATATCTTAGATCTAATGCAGCCACTAAAATTTTAAAATCTTTTTGCTGCGCCACTGGAATTGACTGAAGCACTTCTGATGCTTGGCCCTTTAATGCTAAAACTAATGCCATAGTCTATTCTTCATCATTCCAGTTGTTGGCACACGCAGCAGCCTCAAACTGTCTCATACAGATCGTCTATGACGTTTGACCATCAAAGGAGGGTGGTTGTAATCGAGGATCTGACGATGATAATACTAACTGGCTTTCTTTTTCCCCTCAGCTGCCGTTTAAGTTGCTCTACCTCTCCTTCAACTGCACGATTTTTTTTCCAAATCAGTAACTTCCCCTTTAATTCCACTAACTTCCCCTTCATCACTAATAACTTTCTCTTCGACGCCAGTAACTTTTCCTTCAACGTCACCGATTTTTCATTCGACCTTATTCACTTTTTCTTGAATTCATTAACTTCAGCCTTTACAATGCCTATATCTCCTTTGACATCACTTTTAAGGTCTTCGGTGGCTGAAAGGAGAACGTTATGTTGCACCTGTATAATTTTTCTCAATTTTTCCTGGCGTTTCATTTCTTCTTGACGTCGTCTGTCTTGTTCCTCTCTTTCTTCTTGGCGTCGTCTTTTTTGTTCAACTTTTTCTTCTTGTTTTCTTTTCTGTTCTGCCTTTTCTTCTTGACGTCTCTTTTCCTGATCCAACATCATTTTCCTCAGTTCATCTTTTGCTTCTTGGCTTCGTTTCTCTTGATCTTCCTTTCCTCTTGATGTCGTTTCTCTTGTTCTTTTTCCTCTAGCATCATTTTTCTAAATGCAGCGAACATGTCTTGCATTTCTTTTTCACTTTTCAAGGATCGGATCCCCGGAAGACCAAGTCCGCAAAAAAGTCCACTGGTGTGTGGATAACGGAGGGCCACCGAATCAAATCCGGCAACTGCTCGATCGGTGGCAACGGACCACATCGGTAAGATCTGGTCTGTACGTAGCCACTAAGGTATCGTCGGTCAAGTAGACACTTGTAGCGTGTCACCGATCTAAATTCACAGAACTATTTTCCATATTATATGTACACTTGAAATTTGTTGTCACTATTTATTAATATAATCAAAAACATAAAATGAAATAGAACTATAATTGAAACGTTCATAGAAATATATAAAAGACATGACGTAATTCATTCAGTACAAGCATGTGCACGAAATAATTCCTTCTGGCAATCCAGTTCTTTATTCACTTTCTTCTGTTCAATATGGTATAATAATAAATAACAGAACCACCCGTTGCGGCTGTAGCAACTTTTGTTTCATACATGATGATCATGGAACGCGACCTGTGATGATGACCGAAATCCGCTGGTCCTTCAAACATGTTTGAAAGACCATGGATATGCACCTTTTACAATAAAATTAGCGGATTAGGTCCGCCAAAGGAGATAATCCGTCAATTCATGAGAGATTTTGATGTCTACGTTAGTGGGCAAAATAAAGGACCAAGCCCGACGGATCAATTCCTTCATGGACCGTGGGATTTGATCCACTGGATCTGATCCTTTAAAAAGTCCTCTCGTGTATCCCCGGCTATTCAGGTAAATTATTAAGATCCTCCTCAATTAAAAATGAGTTATGTTCAGACTTAACAATTCTAAATAATTTGAGATCCTCCGCAAATAAAAGATATTGACAGGACTTAATGGCTACACCTATATCTTTCACAAACAAACTGAATAAAAGAGGAGCACAGTGAGACCCTTGAGGTACCTCTGACAAAACCTCGATTTCATGTGAGCAAAAGTTCCACAGCTTAACTCTCTGTTTACATCCCTCCAAAAAGAGGGGCGATGGTAGGTGCTTCTTTACTATTTACATACTTTGATATGAACTGTAAAGCAAAGTCAGGCGCGGTTAGTAATTGGATGGGTGACTGTTCCAACGAAGACCGCGCCCTCGCCTCACACTTCTTCGGCAAAATTCCTGGTTGGGGGTAGCTCGACTACAGGAGTCGGTGTTAGGCCTTAGTAGCGGAAATAGGCTGACGTTAGATAAATGTATAAAAAAAATCCCTTCAAAAAACTCCCAACCCACTTTATAAGACTCCCATAAAACCCCAAGTTAGACAGTTTGCCAAGTAGTATATCATGGCACACCCTGTCAAAGACCTTAAAGAAATCAGTGTACACTGCATCTACTTGACATCTATTTTCCAAAGCCTCAAAAATTTTTATTTGATAAATCAACAAATTGGTTACTGTGGACTTGCCGTGACAAAAAACATGCTGTTCATTAATTATCCCCTGGGAGGATAAAATCCATCAGCTTTCTAAGAAAGATGTTTAACGTGTCTTCTCTGAACCCGTTCTAAATTAAGGATATGATTATTGTAATGTGGATTCCAAACAATACTACCGTATTCCAATTTTGGCCATACAAAAACATTAAATAGAAGAGAAAGTGTGGAAATATCTTTAAAGTGCCTTGAGTTACGCGAGATAAAGCGTAGATTTCTGTAAGCATTAGCAGTTATGTAATCAATTTGGGGAGCAAAAGTTAATTTTGAGTCAAAGATGTCTCCAAGATCATTGAACTAAGTGCATCTTGTAACCATTTCATCGCCTATTTTGTAGGAAAAGTTTATTGAGTTATTTCTCCTCGTAAAAGTCATCACATTACATTTGGATATATTTAAAGGTAGCCTATTGATTTCGCACCACGAATTTATTTTGGAGAGGTCATGTTGTAATCGACGGCAGTCTTCTTCGGAATTAATAGATGCAAACACTTTAAGATCATCGGCATATATAAGGACATTACTTTTCAAATATCGACAAATATCATTGATGAAAATTATAAAAAACAGTGGACCAAGAACAGAACCCTGCGGAACTCCTGACGTCGCTAGTACTTCGATAGATGAGAATCCATGATACTTGATGTCCTGTTACAAATATCGACTCGAAGAAACTTGACTTGAGCCAAAGACTGACAACTTTCGCAATAGGAGCCCATGATCCAGTCTGTCAAATACTTTAGACAGGTCTGTGTAAATTATATCCGTTTGACCACCTTGCTCCAGCGTATTTGCGATGAAATGTGTAATACTTACCAAGTTGGTAACTGTAGATCTACCTGCCATAAACCCGTGCTGACTGAAGGAGTTGAGATGTTGCATGGAAAGAGATTATATCGTATAAAATAATTTCAAAGAGTTTGCCAAAATTATTCAGGATAACTATGGGTTTATAATTTTAGATAAGAGTCTTCTCACCTTTTTTAAAAACAGGACAGATTTTAGATTGAGTCTGTGGGGAAAAGTAGTTGTTCGTAGTGCTAAGTTAAAGATGATAGACAATGGTAAGGTGAAAATTAGGGCACAGTCTCTTAACAAGAAAGCTGGTATACCATCGGGACCCGTAGTGAGTTTATTTTTGAATTTTTTTAGAGCCTTTAAGACATCTTGTTCGGAAATGGTTGGGATATTAAGTTGAGGAACAAGTCCCGTGGTTTCTTGTTCATTTTTGTTATACGTGGATGTTGTGATAAAAGACAATTGAAAGTACTGGTCAAATACATCGACAATGCCTTGGGTGTCATTTAGGGAATTATTACTGAAACACATATGGAGTTTGGTATGCTAGTTATATTTTTCATAGTATTCAGAAAAGACCAGAAGTTGCTTGGGTTAGTTTTAATGTGCGTTTCTGTGCGCTGAATGTAACTTTTGTAAGCAAGTTCACTGTCTCTTTTTATTTTGGAACGCAGAGTTTTGAATTGATTAAGGTAGTGCACCTCGTTATTATTCTAATATAGATTCCATAGGCGGGATTTCTGCTTAATAGCTCTTCCAGTGAACTATGGGGATATGATGAATTTGAAAAACAGTTCCAGTCAATTTCACAAAGAGAGATGCGCAATTTCCCAATTCAATTCTCGTAATGCTCCGTATCAATACATCTCTGGGCAACTCACCGGTAGTTTTAACAGTCGTAAATTGACCTAAATGAGCGGAGAGGCACAGTTCCATAACCCCAGCAGCATAATCGTCATTTAAATTTGTTAGAATATTGTCCATAGAGCTAATTGATTGATCAGTAATGATGATATTAAGACCGAAAGAATTATTTCCAAGTTTCGTTGTGGATATTTATGTTGAAATCACCCGCAAGTACAATTTTTAGGCTCCGAGTACACAGATTAAGCAATTAAGTTTTCAAAATAGTTTAAAAAGTATTAAAATCACCTGAACAAGATCTGTATAAAGTAATTATTATTATTTTACTTTCGGTCAATTCAATTCCGAATTAAATTCACTGTTATTTCATTTAAGTTCAAGGGTAGACAATTAATGTGATTTTTTAGAAATACGTAGAGACCTCCATGTATATTAATTGATCTGCAAAATGAAGTTGCCAAAAAATAATCTCTCAAATTGATAAATTTTAAAGAATCGTCAATAATCCAATGTACTGATAAACATACCTCATTGCACTTGTGTTTGTTCAGAAATAATGTTAACTGACTTAACTTCATTTGATAAACACTGTGTGTTAATATGGAACAGACTTACCGTAACTTGTGTAAAAAAGAAATTCACAGTCATTCACACTATTATTAACAGACAAATTATTTTAATTTGAAATATTAGAGTTGTCTGTTACATTAATCTCGAAAAAGAGTCTGATTTCCTATTTCCAGAGTTTACTCGGTCAATAATAATTTCATCCTCATGATTCAGATTCTGGTCCTCGTAATCGTAGAACAGGCTGACTGCATTCATTTAATTCTGATACAGTATTAATGCGTAATAGTTTTAACTAAAATGAGATTTTCCAATTTCCTTTTTTATTAAAGTGAGAAATTATATTGTTAATTAGAAAATGCCTAAAGACCTTTCTGTTCTGCGGTAAATCTAATAAGCGCCTAAGCTCCCACTCTGGGTGCAAGTCACGAAACCAAGGAAAGCTTCTATCAACAGCTTGAAGAAACCCTCTGTAGAATACCTAAAACGGAACGACTCGTTATTCTTGGCGATTTTAACGCTAGAGTAGGGAGAGATGCAGACACCTGGCCAGGCATCATAGGCAAGAATGGTTTGCTCAACATGAACGCTAACGGTCAACTACTCCTAACTAAATGCGCCGAACATGATCTATTTATAACAAACACCATTTTCCGACAAAAGGATAAATTTAAAGGCACCTGGCGTCACCCCAGATCAGGTCACTGGCATCTACTGGACTATGTTATCATACGTAGGAAGCATCTCAAGGACGTTCAAATTACAAAGGCGCGCATTGATAGCGAATGTTGGACCGATCATCGTCCTGTTGTCTCTAAAACGAAAATTGTTATGAGACCCAAACACCGAAGAACTCAAGTAAAACGTAGACCCCGTCTCTGTATTAGTAAATTGCGTGACCAACAAACCGTCGAACAGCTAAAGCAAAAAGTTCAAGAAAATTTGAGTGCACTAGAAGAAATCAATTCTGTAGATGTCGCTACTACCTGGACACAAATTAAAGACAGTTTAAAAAGTGCGAGTGAGGAAATTCTTGGCACTGCAGCAAGTAAAAAACAGGAGGACTGGTTCAATGATAATGAAGCTTTTATACAAGAACTTCTTGACCGCAAACATATTGCCTTCCAAAACGCTATCAACCACCCCAGCGACTCATCAAAAGCAGAAGCTTTTACCCAATCTAAGTATGAAAAGCAACGCGAAATCAGAAGAATAAAGAACGAGTGGTGGGCAAGCAATGAGCAGAGAAATTCAAAGGTACGCCGATTCACACGACTACAGGAATTTCTTTCAAGGAATAAAAGCAGTGTACGGCCCCAGTCGGAAAAATATGTGCCCTATTAAAGATTTAAATGGAAATCTCCTCAAAGAAGACCAGGAAATAAGAGCCCGATGGAAAGAACACTACTCTAACATTCTTAACCAGCAGTCAAGCCGATCACGATATTATAAATCTTATCCCTCAATATGACACCTTCGAAGACTTAGATAAACCACTAACAATGGAAGAGATCTTAACCGCCATTGGGCAGCTAAAAAATAACAAATCTCCCGGCGCCGACTCACTCTCAGCTGAGATCTTTAAAGCTGTGTCGTCAGAGCTCACACTCGTGTGGAAAAGTTGTCAAGCTCCGCAGGAGTTTCGTGATACACTTTTAATCAACCTCTTCAAAAACAAAGGGAGCGCTGCGGACTGTGGAAATTACAGGGGTATAGCTCTCCTGGCTGTTGGAGGGAAGATACTCACTAAAGCGATGGCAAATAGGCTAACACCTGTTATGGAAAAGTTACTTGCTGAAACACAGAGTGGCTTTAGACCAAACCGAGGCATATCGGATCTAATCTTCACACTTAAACAGCTTCAAGAAAAAGCGCTCGAACATCAAGGAGAAATTCACATAGCCTTCATTGATTTAACCAAGGCGTTTGACTCGGTGGACAGGGAAGTGCTCTGGAAAATTATGCTCCGCTTAGGTATCCCTAGAAATTTTGTGGAAGTATGTCGCAGTTTACATACAAACAACAACGCCCAGGTTATGTATAATAATGAGGCAACCGAACCTTTCCAAACCCTCACTGGAGTTAGGCAGGGATGTGTCCTGGCACCCTTACTTTTTAATTTGTTTACCACTGCTTTAACAATTATTGTTGACAACAAACTGACAGTCAGAGGAATAGGTCTCAGATACCGTTCTGATGGCGGTATCTTTAACATAGGGCGCTTTAGAGCTTTCACGAAGACACGCACACGATTCATTTGTGATCTCCAGTATGCGGATGACTGTGCACTTTTAGCCTCTACGCCGGAAGAGCTTCAAAAACTTTTAGATGTGTATGCCCAGAGCTATGATTCCTTGGGACTTAAAATCAACATTGGAAAGACTAAGATTATGTCAACTCCTCATCAAGTGAACCAAATAGACATTACACTTAATGGAAATTCTCTTGAAGTGGTGGATCAGTTCAATTACTTAGGCAACGTTGTTAATGACAAAGCAAACATAGACAGCGAGATTCGCGATAGAATTAACGCTGCATCTAGAGCACTCTGGGGACTTAGAGAGAGAGAGAGTATTTGACAACCACGACCTTGCTTGCTTTGTCAAGGAAAATGGCTGTCTACAGAGCAGTTGTCATATGCTGCTATATGGATGTGAAAGCTGGGTCACTTACCGTCGTCATATGAAAGAATTAGAACGTTTTCAGCAAAGACACCTCAGAAGTATGATGAAAATCCGTTGGTTCCATCACATATCAAACGTGGAAGTACTCAGGAGAGCAAACAGCCTTCCAATTGAGGTGCTTACTTCAAGAGCACGCCTAAGATGGGCAGGTCACGTTCATCCTATGCATGATAACCGCCTTCCTAAATGTACACTTTATGGTGAATTGCTAAGCGGTAGAAGAAGGCGTGGCGGTCAACGAAAGAGGTTCAAGACATTCTCCATGAAAATCTAAAATCCTGCGGTATTCCAGACGAGCAATGGGAACAACTTGCAGCGGACAGAACCGAATGGCGAGGGGTTGTGGCCAGCTATAAAGGAAATGTTGCTGCAAGAAGGCCGAATCCAAGACCTAACCAGGTCTATGTTTGTCCTGACTGCGGTCGACATGTGCTCTCCAGAATTGGCCTCTATAGCCATAGTCGTGTGCACCGTAGATGAATGGGAATTACAA
Source organism: Leptura quadrifasciata (assembly GCA_963675555.1). Taxonomy (NCBI): domain Eukaryota; kingdom Metazoa; phylum Arthropoda; class Insecta; order Coleoptera; family Cerambycidae; genus Leptura; species Leptura quadrifasciata. The sequence goes on along the minus strand of OY776682.1, from coordinate 3,849,762 downwards.
TAGACTACACCTTTTACTTGTTTTTTATTACACACAATCTATCGACTATAACATTTTTTTATACTCGGACTCGAGTAAAGGCTAATAATAATAATTTGAAATCTCTACACGTTACCTTTAAAAGAGTCAATCTTAAGGATATATGATTTTAAATAATCATTTAGTTTGACAATATGTTTACTCACTTTGTGCTAATAATTAAATTGGTGTGTGAGCATTGTTTAATTTTTTTTTTACTTTTAGATTTAACAGTTCATTCATAATGAACCACACGAACCTTATAAAAGTCCTTCAGTTAAATCTCTTTATGTTTTTTGTCTTCAACCATATTGTACCATAAAACAAAGGAGATTGGTCAGTGGCAAATAAATAAAACGACAGCTCTTCGGGTGAATGAAATGAAAGTAAACAGTTTATTGAATGACGACGTTATGAAACGAATTACATTTTAAATTTCACAAATAATTTTATAGTATGATTAAAAACATACCGACAAGTATCATATGTTTAACTCTGGTCCATTAAAAAACTATAGTCGCTGTTGCTGCTAGTAGTACTATGAGAAGACGAGGAATCTTTCTGAACAACCTCATAAATAGGTGCTAGGTCTCCGGAATTCTTGATCTGGCTCACAAATTCGATAAGGTGCGGGTTCTTATCTAAAAATAAAGGAAATTGACGATGTCGGTAAAAAGCTGGACAAAAATTTCTGATCTTAGACGTAGTATTGTTGAGTCATTATAACTTGAGAAATTGTCATATCCGAAAGGGAGAAACACCATTACTTCATCTAGGTTTCACTCCCCAATCATTAGCCAACACATGTATTCCCTACGCATATTGCTAATTTCGACAAGTTTTAATAACAATAGTGATAAAAATATTAAAGTAAATTACATAATAGATAGTAACACTTCCAAACAACTAATAATAACTTGAATAAAACTGTGGGCACAGGAATAATAAGATAATTTCCATAACTTTTGAATTCTCATCGAATCTATTTTCAAGAGTGGATAACATGAACTCTTGTGTTATGCTGAAAAAAGTAGTAGAAACAGGTGAACATTAAAACTTAATATTTTTAGTCGCAAACTTCTCTATAAAATTATTATTTTACTATAAGGAACGTAACCAGACTGCAACCAACAGCTGCTCTCCGGGCTATGTGCCCCGCCGAGCGCTGAATTACAAGCCTGGTGCGTTAAGTGTTATAATTGCATATTACCATCAAAACGCTAATGCTTCGATTGCAACAAATACCAGCTGAAAGACTGATCCAACTTAAAGGAGCTCTCGTGCCAGTCGTCACACACCACTTGCAGATTGCGGTTTCGAGTTGTTGGCTCTCGTCAGTGCAAGGTAGGCATATGACGACCGACACGAGAATCACTTGACTACTTAGTACATTTCGGTATCTTTGGGATAGCAACATGTAAAATAGTCAGCAGGCGCCATCTAGCGATCCAGTGTCTGTTGCAATCGAAAAATAAATAGCCTGACTGTGCTTAGCATAGTTCAAATATGCTACAGCTCGAAACTGTAGTCTGCAAGTGGTGTGTGACGACTGGCACGAGTGCTCCTTTAAGTAAGATCTCTTTCGGCTGGTGTTTGTTGCAATCGAAGCATTAGAGTTTTGATGGTAATATGCAGTCTGGTTACGTTCCTTATAGTAACATAAGGATTTTATAGAGGAGTTTGCGACTAAAAATATTATGTTTTGACTTTGGTCATTGTTTATAAAAAAATAGGGCAAATCTGGCTGTACGTCTATACATATTTATCATTTACTAACCCTCTCCTATGACTTACAACCTTCAGATACCTGTAATAATTTAAATCAACTGTTTCTTATACAGACTGGGGTAACAGTCTCATTTAAATAAGAGCGCAAGGAAGAAAAACACATTATTTTGAGGACGTAGGGACTTCAGAGCTTTAAGAAATTAAATAATTTTTTTTTTTACGACAGTGGCAAATACCGATGGTTGTTGAACCGGGGGATAATGTTATTCTTCCAGATTACGGAGGTACGAAAGTTAAATAATATTTAGTTTGATAACTTACCCGCATCCGAGATGCTCAGCAGAGCAGCAACAGCCCTCATGGCAGACCTTTTAAGCTCGTCTTGTTTCTCATATTCCTGCTTGACAGAATTTGCTTTGACTTTCATAGTCAGCGTAGCGCGTAGTGGTTCTACTAATTTATCCAGCACTAAAATAAAAAATTTATATTAAAATCAAAATCACAACACAAAGAAAGATCTTACTTTGGAAGACGGCCCCAGGACATATCTGAGAAAGCCTGGCAACCATTAGGTATGTTAACATTTTGATGTCGTAGTGATCCTTTAACCCAGTTTCCACGTGATTGATGAATTCGAATATATCGACCTTGTCTAAACAAGAATCCAATAGGGTGTACATGCACTCATATGCAGCCTTTCTTATATCTAAGCCGTCATCAACCGTATGTTTGAACGGTCCCATTTCCACCTCTCTAATGAGATCTCGCTGAAAAAATAACAATTTTAATAAATACAACGCAACTATCGGCAGTTTTGCCATCATACCTTAATAATGGTCTCTCCGTAGAGTTGGGGTAAGATGGTGTCAAGAAGATCTCGAATTAGAGATGGCTTGTTATGTGCTGCAGAATTAAAAGCTACCAAGGCAACTCGTCTCACATTCAGATCTGGATCCTGTAATGTATTGAGAAATTCCCCGATGCATTGCCTTAGGAGGGGATCGATTGCTGACGGCTGATCAGAAATGGTGAATTTGATCGCAGTCACAACTGTTGTTCGCATCAGAGGTGAGGGCGAATTTAATGACCGTTTTAGCTTGGGTAGCAAGTTTGCTGGGTCAATCAAAGTAAGTTTCCCTAAACACTCTGCGACCACATTTCGTGTTCCTTCTTCGTTACATTCGCAGTGACGGTAGAGTTGTTGCCATATAGCAGGCACAAAAGGGAGAAGCTGCTGTATGCCCTCGGCAGTATGCGATAGACATGTAATCACCTAAAAAATTGTTCCACGTATAAAAACAGCAGTAATGAGTGTAATTATTAAGGAAGTTGTCTCAAAAATAAACCGAGGGAAATCTGGGGAAGGCTCAAATATTTTTTACAAACAATAGGGACACAGTTATTTCCTATTAGCGTCCACCAGGTTATTGTTTCTCCATAAATACATAAACTGTCTAAAATTTAATGTACCATATTATGACTTTAGAAATACAAATTTTATTGGTCTAAATAATTATTTTGCTTCTGTAGACTGGGTTACAAATTTATGGGCTGATAGACCAGGCCACTCTTACATCTTACGAGATTATTTACACGGGTATTTCCTAAAAATTTAAATTCAAGGTTACTTACTTCCTTTACAGAGTGCAGTAGCAGGTACTGCCGTTTCGGCTGGTCTTGGCTCTCTTTCAATATGAATGGCAAATACTGTTGCAGGTTGCCGATACAGATACTACCAAGCGCATAACTGGCCGCCGATTTGACCTCCTCTGACACAACTGAGAAAGAGTTTAGGATAACTTGCTTCAAGTTGGGGACCGATGTTAAATCTCTGAAAATTTTAACGGTATTAAAACATAAGAATTCACAGTCGACAACAAATCGTAGGGAAATCAGACATTAATATTACTATACAATTAATAATAATAATAATAAAAGGTTTAATTAAAAGCAACTTTCTTGAAAGTGTCATACTATTAATTTTGCAGCTTCAAAAGTTTAAAAAACATCTGAATCACTGGCCACAGTTGGTTAAGGTGGGCATATGAATTTTCAGTCAATAATTTCAATGTTCGCAGAATTAGTTAAATTAAATTTAAAAACAGTGCCAATCTTCCACATCCAGTGGAAGTAAAATATAGGCACATTTTTTCCCCCAAAAATATGTATGGCTAAGTAACAACCAGTTCAAGAAAAAATATGTCCTAAAAATCTGTCAAAGGCATATTGGCATTGCTTATTCAGTCAACTATGGCCTCTGCCACATTTATTAGGCAACCTTGGAAGTACACACATTGCCTTGAAGAGGTTCACATAAAATCAAAGATATTAAAGTCTATTTATTCTGCACAAAAAATTCTAATACGTTAATAACAAATTTACAAAAAACAACACTTTGTATCAAACCCTCCCAATTTTTACCCTCTTCAAAACGATGGTGTTAGAGAACTCATGATATTCTACAAGATTTATCTTATGTAGTAGTTTCTTCCGGGTCTTGCCGTGGTCGTCGAACTTGACTTGACGTTTCGCTGATCATCCTGTCAGCTTCTTCAGAAGGGTTCTACAGACATGTCTTTAGAATCCTTCTGAAGAAGCTGACAGGATTCTAAAGACATGCCAGCTTCTTCAGAAGGATTCTAAAGTCATGTCTTTAGAATCCTTCTGAAGAAGCTGAAGCTGACAGGATGATCAGCGAAACTTCAAGTCAAGTTCGACGACCACGGCAAGACCCGGAAGAAACTACTACATTAGACAATGGCCGTGAAAATCTGCATTCTACCAAGATTTATCTTAAACGATTGTAAAAATTCTAGCATACTATTTACGAGTACTAAAACTGAGATACTTACATTTCTCGTCCGATTTCTCCAACTACCAAAAGCGCAAATATTTGCTGTGAGTCTGTGGATGCGGTCTGTATTTCGTTAATAAATTGAGGGACAACTGGCAAAGCGTGAGCGTGACAAGTGACCGTAATAGCAGCTACACACTTTGCTAGTGAATAAAACGCTTGTTTGTGCAAATTGGTATTTTGACACGTAGCGAGGTTTGATATGGGTATAAGTAAAAGTCTTAATAGGGAGTCGTAGTTCAATCCGGGTAAGTTACACTTCACGAGAGACTTGAAGAAGTCCAGCATTGACTGGAGGGCCGTTCCTACAATGAATATAAACACCGAAAGTTTAGAATTACGTCTAATTTGAGATGATGTAACATTTACCTTGTAGTAGTGGTGATTTGACTAGATATAGCACTTGAGGCATAATGCTGTTGTTGATATCCTGCAGTGTTCTTGGATGGTACACAGCGACGGATTTAAGAATGATCAACGTCCACTGTGCAATGTGCAGATCCGATTCATCAAGTAAGGGCGGTACCTCAACGATGATATGTTGGAGTAACGTCACGCTCAAATTTTTATGGTAATTCGTTATCAAACAATCAATTAACTGGAGAGTACTAAGTTTCAGCGCTCGTTGGTTTTTTCTGAGGAACAGTCCCAGAATGGGCATGGCCTCAGGAAGGATGGGTAGCTCGATACCTGAAAAACACCAATACTGTAACATTCCTAAAGGGTCTCACATAGTGTATTCTGGCCAATCCAATAAAAGTCACTAAAATTAAAATAAAAATGGCATCTATCATAAAATACTATTAATTTTTATTTTCCATGTAAAAATATTGAAATAATTCAATCATCGTCACTATTGTCTTCTATAGTTGTAGTAACATTGGCAGCATCAAATATATGTGTTAATATTTCAGCGGGCTTAATGATTTTTTATTGATAACGGCCATTATATTGCCATCTTCTTTTAGGTACTCAATACTAATATCGTTGTTGTCACCGTCCTGCAGCTCAGTGAGGTAACATATCGTTTGTGACATTTAATAACTTAACATTAATAACAATAACATTAAATCATATATTTGATGTTACAAATGTTACTATAGAAGACAATAGTGAAGAAGATTGAATTATTTCAATATTTTTACATGGAAAATAAAAGCTATTAGTATTTTATGACAAATGCTATTTTTATTATTTCAAATAAGTTCCACCCATCGCGCATCTATGTAATTGCTACGCATTACAGTTGAATACTTACTGAATATACGTGATTTTTTTTAGTCGGCATACCTTGAGAAGTAGCCATGAAAAACCACCCCTAATTTTTTAATTTCTTTTGCTGCTACATAGTTGGTTGGAAAATTATGAAAAAAATATGTAATGTAATTCCAATTAGCAGCTTCCATTTCGCTTGGGGTTTGATATTTAGCACAAAATTATTTTCAAAAACTACCAAAATAATAAAGGCCCCAATGATATTTAATTATAAATGTTGTAGTTTTTTGAAAACTAAAATTTGTGTAACTATTTCAAAATAAAATTTAGATGATAGGTCACTAGAAACTTTTTTCATAGAAAGTTAATGCGGATCATGGTTCAATAAGACAATATTTACAACCCTTAATTTAACCGAAAAAGACTTTAACTTTGGACTTTTAATACTGACTTCACTACCTATTATAATTATTATTTGTAAACCTAAGTATTCAGCATACGAGAACAAAAAGGATTTTTAAAATATTTAAATTAACTTACCCAAAGGTGATCCGGCTATCTTCGTTAGGGCCTTAACTGTAGTCAGTCTAGTTATCTCATTCCTTAGTCTATCCAAAAACAAGGGCAAGCAGGAAGGTAATTCGTTCTTCAAATGATCTCCGAGGTTACATATAACCTGCCCCATGGTGGATATAGCCTTTTCTTTCACCTCCTGATCAATGTCGGCCGTCCTGAGTCTAACTAAAGTGCAGCTGTAAATATCTTTGGTAAATGGTGTGAAATCAAATCCAGAGTTAATGTTCAAGGGCCTGATAACCTTAACCAGCTCTTGCAGCACGTTCAGCGCCTCGGCAGTTATTTTATAGAAGTTGTCCCCGACTGCGTTGATGACTGGCGGTAGAAGAATGCTGATGTGGCGGTGGAAAACTTGTGGTTGGTGGCTAGTTAATAGGCAGTAAATAAACGACAGAGCGTCTATTTTCATATTGCTGCTAGCATTCTTTTCACTCAAGGAATACAATATTCCGGGTATTAAGTCTCCAATGTGTGTGCTCAGAGCACCCGGCAAGACGGAACAAACTTCTTTTAATAATTGGAAGCAATCTTGACGTGTCTTCATGCTTTTCTCACGCATCTGGCCTTGAACTCCTTTCACAAGCAATTCGATTTGTTGCTGTAGTAAAGTCATTGGTGTCTCTTCTTCGTCATCCATAACCATAGCATTCGGATCCATGTTGACGTTCACAGTAGATCTCGTTTGTTTTAGTAAAGCAATATATGCGTGGAATATATCAGACTTAACGTTTTCTTCACGTTCTAGAAAATAAATACTCAAAATATGGGAGGATTATTTACAGTATCTACACATACCTTTAAATCTAGCAATGAGAGCTGGAGAGAGGACTTTATAAAATTCTGGAAGAAGTTCATGACGTGTTGAAATTATTGCCTCGAGGCATTTGGCAGCAGATCTTCGCACCTTCCAACTCATATCGTCATCATCGCTGTATTCGTCATTCTCTTCTTCCTCCTCATCATCATCATAAGCGTCGGATTCATGATGCAGGCTCTCATCTTCATCATAATTATAATTTGGGTCGAATGTCATATATTTTAGGCAAAGGTCTGTTATCTGAAATGGTGACGTGTGAAAAACAATAATAAAAGAAATTTATTGATCAATCAATCAACAAATCAAAATTGATTCAACATGTGGAAAACATTTATAATTATACACTAAATAACTTACAGAGGGTATATTGGGTGTGATCTCCTTAGGACATCTATTAATAAAGCTCTCAAATGCCTGTAAGCAGAACTCCCGTAACTCATCATCATCTACTTGACTGCATTGCAGTATTAGTGGCACAAATTTAGCGATGTGTTCTCCAAACTTGTGACCAGACTGTCGACTGAGGACAAAAAAGTGGTGAACCGATAATTCGAATCGATAAGCACAAATTTTACTTACCATACAGCAGCTATGCACTGAACATATGTCCGTACTTGATTATTATGTTGATCTGTCATTAGACCATCATACAAGTGGTCGATAAGCTTTTCATACAGTATATTGTTGCATGACAACACCAGGTTGCTACAAGCACTAATAGTGCGTTTTCTAACAGCCTGGCGTTGTGAGCATAATTGTGGCAACAGCGCAGATAAAATTTGACTGTGAAAAGCTTGGAGCACTGGTCCAAATCTTAATAACAAGTCCGTTATAATATCTAGAGCTTCTAGCTGTACGGACACATCTTCTTGCTGAAAATTATAAAAAAGTGTAGTTTCATATATAAAGCAACAAGTTGCACATATAAAAGGAATGGATAGAACAGGAATAGGTAAGGAAAAATCTGTAGGATCTCAAAATTCCTACTTGTTTCCAAACATTCTGGTTCATTTTCATTCGCAGACCAATAATATATGTGACTTGTTAATTTTAATAAGTTAAAATAAGGAGATTTACTACTCACGGCATTTGCTGCTTGCAGGATATAATTTAACTTTAAGCCCGGCACGGAATATGTTGTCACAAATATAAACTACAAAAAATTAATATTTACTAATAGTAGAATATCAATTTATACAGAACTTATCGGTTTCTATATATAAATAAATTTTAATAGCAAGTAGCAATGGAACTACTAGTTATTCAAAGACTTTTGTTGAAATCGTCAGACGTACTACATAAGAACGCATGCGTAAACCAACAAAGACAATACCACCTTCTTTATGGGTAGTGCTGTCAAAGGGGGCTACATGGCATCAGTTCCTCGATAACTCTACTAGGTCAGTATTTAGAGGATTCAAACACATAAGTTGAGAAATTTTTTAGTCATACAAACAACTTTATTGTGTTTATCAATTTTTCTCAAATAAAAAAAACGTTCAAAAGTGTATGTGTACATTGGTCTTTTATACAAGTTGAAAAATTTGGACATACCAGATTACTTAATTCAGACAGTAATAACTGTTTTGAAGGAGAAGAACTTTGCATAAAAGTAAACAGCTTTTAGAAAAATACACTCCCGAACAAGGAATTCTACAAGGCTCACAACTGCCTCCACTGATTTATATTTAGCGTTGTGATACCACACCTACAATATCGAAACGACACCGATTCTTACATTCTACAATGTGAGGATGACGCCGCAACATGGAAAATTTTTGAGAAAAACTGTAAACGATCTTCGACTTGGTTTAACAATGGGCCAGATTAGTGACATATAAAGTCCCTGTAAGTAGGCAATCTTATAGTACATGGAGTCGTAGCGCGTTCAATAAAATCCCATCATGTACTATTGCGAACTTTCTGTGCATTACACATAAGGACCAAAATTAAATCGTATAAACAGTCGTTCATATAAATTCATATTTATATGGAATATTTCAAGTTTTTCACTCACATATGATGAATTCTATATCTGTTTACATTAAGTAGTACATAGAAATAGTTAAGTATTTTGTGTAAGTTCGGATCATTGATGACTAATTGATAGCGATGAAATAATTAGTACTTTCAAAAATGTTCTTGAATTGAGATCGGTGAAAAAATCACAAGACGAAAATGACACCTCACCAGGAAATGATGGTATAATGAAGACCTTAAAATTCATATCTAAACACATTAGTAAGCCTATTACTTATATACAGGGTGGGGCAATAGCGCGTCGGACCTTGATAAAAAAGTCTATAACTGGAAATTATTTTCGAACATACAGGGCGAGCCAAGTCGAAATTACAGGACCAAGTGCCTTTTTTTTTTAATGGAATGCTATGTATATCAGTACATTTTTTGAAACCTCTTTCTAGGCTCTATTCATTCCTATAGTAGCTTTGAATATTTCCCAACCACTTGGATGTAATGAATTCTTTTGTTGAAATAATGCAATCTGCAGATGGATATTTAAAAAATCACCACAGTCACAATTATGGGTTTTAATAAAAACTTACGTGAATACCAGTTACGAGACATCTAATTAATGTTTTTGAATCATTTTCATTTCCTAAAAATGTACAGGGTGGACAAAAATTATTTTTCAATTAAGAACATTTTAAATTGAATTTTCTCAATTTTTTCAAATGGAACACCCTGTATATTTTTCGACGATGTGATGTAGAAATGAAAAACGAACATTTCTTGTAAGTACTTTCCTAGGGCTAATCGCAACCAATTTCGTTTTATTGAGCAATAATTACAAAATTGAAAAATAAACTTAAAAAAGGAGGTTTCTTCAAATAACTCAGTAGAAAAAAATTATAAAATGTATAAATGTTCCACATGTTCCACCCAGGTTTTATTGCTTGTCGAATAACGAAAACAGCAAAAAAATTTACAAAAAAACATTACAGTAAAGGACCGGTTAAATATTATTTATTTCATTTCAATGGATTGGAAGAAATGATCCCACTAAATGGCCTCATTTCAAAATTGCATAAAGACGTGTGTCAATCAAAATAGGCAACACGTCGAACACCTATTATAAATTTTTCTAATGAATTATTTTAGGAAACCTCTTTTTTTAAGTTTATTCTTGAATTTGACACTTTGCCAATGTCAACCCGAGCAAAACAGTTATTGTTCCGTTCACCAAAAGGAGAAAACTCAATCTTAGAACTCCTACGCTAAATGGGACAATGCTGAACTCTTCCAGTGAAGTTAAGTATCTAGGAGTAATCCTGGATCAAAAACTTACCTGGAACTCGCATTTGGAAAGGACACTTACTAAGCAACAGCAGCTATTTGGACGTACTGTAGGCTGTTTGGTAAGACTTAGGGTTTGAAGCCGAAAATGACACAGTGGTCTTACCTTTCAGTTGTCAGACTTATGGTGGCCATAAACAAAGGAAAGTTCTCAATATCAATACCAATCAAGCAGGACTTTGATTGCCCATTTGACATGTTGATTGAAAACTGTCAGACGAGCAGAATAGAAGCACTGGGATTGGAGCAAGAGTCACTCATCTGAGGGATTTAAGATGGCTGAAGGGGTGGGAGTGGGTATAGCAGAGCCTAAATGTAGGTTATCTAGAACCCTCCCCAACATCCCAACCATCTTCCAGGCAGAAATTTATGCTATAGATCTGTGTGTCCAGCAATGACTAAATAAAGGCATTCGAAGGGCGAAGATCTATATACTTTCAGATAGCAGAGCAACATTAAAGGCTCTAAGATCCTATACTTCAGTCTAAAATTGCCTGGGAACGTAGACAATCCCTGAAGCAACTGACCAAGAACAACAAGGTTGATATGTGTCCCAGGGCATGAAGGAGTACAAGATAATGAACTTGCGACAGCCTTGCAAAAAAAAGGAGCTGAAGCGCCATTCATCGGACTCGAACCATTTTGTGGTCTATCTGATTAACATAAAATTGAGAAGATCCAAAAATGGGAAAAGGAACAGAAAAAGTCCTACTGGAGAAATATTACAATATTACAGGCCAAAGACAAGAGAAAAAAGTTTATAACTTATTTGGCAAAGAATATCACAAGGCTTCTCGAATTCGAAAAATCTTAATTAAAGTGGTTATAGGCTTTCTAAGAGGTGACTGCCCCTTGGGATACTATCTCAAGAACATGTGCAAGGCAGTAGATGATAAATGCAGATATTGCGATACTGCAACTGAGACTGCTGACATATAGCTGAAATCACGAATGTTGTAGTTCACGCCATCATTTTATGTATTTATCAATGACATGCGATTTTTCTATCTATACAAATACAAAGCGCATAGGATGTGGATAACAGAAAATCACGTCTGCTGAGGCTACGACAGAAGTTCCGAACGTAACAATTCGTTTTACAAATAATATTACAAGCATTAGCAGTAGCCGCAATCAACGCTGGGCATTCTGTCAGTTCCCTGTCAATTCAGTAGCATGTGGTTATTGTCCAGATATTTTCATCACAAAACACTTGTCTTTTGCATACGTTGATATGCCCACACGTGCCATTCTATGTGACCTTGAGATGATTTGATTTGGAAATTAAAGGATGATGACATGAACGACAACATTAATGATTTGAACTGTATGTATGTGACATCATTCTACACACAATATGGCGGACGCCACAAGATGGAGGATTAACCTTTTTTCTTCATAGCCCCCTTGATATGGGTATCCAATGAAAGGGTTTGACAAGTAGAATACGATAAGCCATGTGACGTCATCCTAAACCCAATATGGCAGACACCACAAGATGGCGGATTACGTTTTTTTCACAGCCTCCTTGATATGGGTATCAAATGAAAGGGTTTGACGAGTAATAAAATACGGTTAACTTTGATGTTATTTTATACCCAATATGGCGAACGCCCTAGGATGGCAGATTACCTTTTTCTTTCACAACCTTTTGATACGAGTATCAAATGAAAGGGTTCGACGAGTAGAATGGGATTAGCTATGTGATGTTATTAAAATAAATTTTTTTTAAGTTTAATAAAGTATTTTTTTTAAACTTTTAAAAACAATGCTTTTATAAGTGTACTAAAAAAAAATTTTCAGCGCTTTTGTTACCACCTTCAAAAGTTTTACTTTTTATTTTGAAAATTTGCAATACAAAAATCACATGAGTTTTCAGTTTACTTAAGGCTGGTTTATCAATGCAAGGTTAACTCGTAACCAAAAAATAATTGTCAAACAAAACAATAGATAGTTAAGTGTTAATCATGTATTGATAAACCGGACCTTAATCATTTTCAAGCAATTTGTTTTGGCAAACTTTAGCTATTACTCACACTTGCATATCATAAAGACATTAATTAATCATACAATAAAGAATGCATTATTATCACACTGCGTCATCATTAGTTGGATTTCTGTAGTGTTATTTATTATCTGAAAAACATTATTCACAGCATAGCAACAAAACTTATGGACTCAATCCTGTATGAGGGAATTAGAGATGGATATCACACAATACTACTAATCTAATATAAAAAAATTGTAACTTACTCTTTCGATAGCCGTAGTCAAGCGACCGGTGATCCTTTTGCATATATTTCCCGATAGACCTCCGGAAGCTTGTGGCAATTCGGCAATGACCGTTTTAAGGCCAATGCTAGATATATCTCTTAATTGCTCTTTTTCAGAAACCATATTAGCACAGAGAGATTCAACAATAGTTTCTACTTGATATTCTTTTACCTTATTAACCAGAGGGCCCAAGCTAAAAACAGCTTGGTAAAATAAGCAAAATGACGGCGTTAAGGTTCATTACCATTTCACTGCAAGGTTCTGGACTTCTCCATTCTTATCTTCTAGCAGTTTAAGTAGCATTCGAACCACTTTCCTTTCGGAATCATCATCGAGTTTGATGCTGTCCTTTTGTAACTCGGTCATCAAATCATTAGTTGCCATAAAACGGAAATCTTTGTCTGACGAAGTCATCTGTTGGAGGAAAAAGTTAATGTATAGATATTCCAATAATAAAATGATAGCTTCTTTGTACTAACCTTCTCAAGCAAATTCGCAATTTGGTAAGAAACACTTGCCATGATTATATATTTAGAAGTACTTTCACAATTAATAATAAAAAGTAATCACAGAAATCAGTATAAAATTAATAAACAATTAAATAAAAAGTATGTACATTTCATAAAGTTTTTAGGTTAATTGGCGATAACGACTACCATGTTATATTTACATAGCACAAAATTTACAATTATATTATTTTTTTTCACCCTTTGCAAGCTCGATCTTGTACAATACCGAGCGTGACAATTAACTTTTATAAATTCTTGTTCTTGTACAACATGCAAAAGGTATGGGTAGTAATTCACTTATTTCATTTCATTGCCAACTGTTTAGGTTGTATGCATTTTTTGCCGGTTCAAAAATCACCGGTTATTTTAAATTTAATTAATAGTAACTAGCATTAATTACTTATCAGAAGCTAAATATACCCCTAAACTACAAATATATTGAACTATGCAATAAAAAAATTACAGTTTTTTTTTTGGTCCCACCAAAATGTCGATTATACAAGGTGCAACTTGAATAACAGGGATAAGTTTAAAAACACGTCAAATATTTAAAAAAACTGGAATCAAATGCAAAAATTTAATGGCATCATTGTAGTACATATAATATTAAAAATCTCTGGTATTAGAGTAATTAGAGGCTTTTGTATTTAACATTTTAGGAAAGTAAGTCATTACTTTACAGGTTGTGAGTTTACTATGTTTACATGACAAGCGATTCATTAAAAAATTTGTAAAATTACATAGGCGAAATTCTTAATAAGTATTATCAATGCATATTGATTAAGGTTTAAATTCATTTCATTCCATGGAGAAGGACATTACAGATTTATTAAAACTATAAAAATGTTCTATTGATGATACAATCTATCATGTAAATTATGTATAGATCAGTAATGTCCACAAGAGGTAAAATATCTTAGCTACATTCTATATTCAGTTATTTTTTCTCACAATGCTGCAGAATTGAAATAAAACAGTCTTCATAGGTAGGCATGTAGTGACACCTATGGTTCATTATTTTTATTTTTCTATCAGTATCAGGTATGAGCAAATTGGACAATAGAACTATCTATCTGTCATATTACTTATTTGCCTATGGTGTTTGTTTATTCGCATTTCAACTGTTTACGGTGGCAACTATCAATGTCATTTCCGTTTTCCTCTATATGAATCCACGGCCTCCTATTTAAACCACAGATTTTGATTAAAACAATTGCATCTGTGTAAAATTTATTTAAACACCTGTACACCTTGCAGTTTAGTTTGAGTACTAAAAATATGACCCAATTAAGTATATGAAATGAGTTATGTTGTTATAAATACTAGTCCTGAAAATAAGGTGAGTGCATAAATGTTTCTTAGATATTTTGAGTGATGTACAGGTACTTATATAGTTCACAATATGCTTGTCCCACATTTTTTGGTTGTTTCATTAAAATTTGGAAGTTGTTTAAGTTTAAATTCATAACTACTGGCTCAAACCCATTGATTGAAAATGTTTGTAATACCTCCACAGAAATAAAATTTCATAGGCTTCTAAAAATGTAGCATTATTTTGAAAACCTACTTTAAACCGTTTTATTTTAATGTCTAGCATCTATCAATATCAATGAATATTTTAGACAATGTTCCCCAAAAACTAACCAGCTTTATTACTGAAATACGTTGCCATCGGGATCAGTCTGCTGTTGAATGTTAATGACCTGCGCTCTATGTATATTGGGTTCTTATTTTTTAAATTTATTTAAGACGGTTTAGCCAGCGCATCTAAGTATTTTCGCGAGATCGTTATATTACATGACGAAAACCCAAAAATGCTCGTAATATTAATATACATCTTTGAACTCAAAAATAAGTAGTTAAGCATGTAACGCCAGAGCGTCACAATAACAAATTCCTGAAGCTCCTAAATTATATTTTTTTCATGGCCTCTTAGAGGGCGTCACTGAAATTTCAAGAATGTAACTAGATTTTTCTATATGCTGTATGGTTTATCGTAATTCGTACAGGTCCGTGTTTATTTTACTATATTTCCCTAAATAACCAATGAACAGCTCAACATATGAAGTAACAGCACTTCAAGATCTATTCGACTTACGACAGCCTTAACATTCAAAGGTGTGTCGATTGTCACCAGTTATATTTTTATTGAAGTTTGCCCGATTCAATTTTGGCCTTTATGAAACCATTTCTAGCTTCTTCCATTACTGATGAACCAGTCCCCATGACCATTTTCATACCATCGCTCAACATTTTCATTATGGCATGGGAAAACTGGAACATGTATAACGGGTGACACAGAAGACACGTAACACTCTGTAACTGTGCAAATTTAAGAAGTTAAAATTTTAAACTTTGAGAGAGTTGTATATTACATAATTGTCCTTGTTTTGAACCTATCAAACATTTTCTTCGACTTCCGGTTTAAGCGGAAGTGATTCAAACTTGTTATTTTAAATGGTAGATAAATAAATAAACACCACAGAAATTAGACAGCCGCCAATTCCAGCAGCCAGAGGCCTGTGCGGAAGGGGGTTACACATTGAAAAAACGCGGACATACAACCATTTCCTCTGACAGTGTCAGAGCCGAGATTAGAACCCGGTGGCACGATAGTCATGTGATTAATCGCGATTGCCACCTCGTGTCTTAACCCACGCGGCTATCGGTACCCGGTATATATTTTTTATTTATCTGATTCGTCTTTAAATGCTCTTTTCAACCATGTATCGCAACACTGACATTTGTTTTTAAAATGATAGTTAATAGCCATTTTATTGTATTAAGTCTAGGTGGCCATGACATGAATCTTGGCAGATATTGGTGCTTAGTGTGCTGTGATATCCAAAGACCGTTGGTATGCAACTTTGTGTATTCTTTTGGGTGCAATTAGGAGCTGAGCAACCTAACTAGATTTTCTTATTTTTAAAAAAATCTCTAAACAACCCACGATATCATTAACCAAGTTAGGACCTATTTTTTCATTTGATTTACTTAAGAAATACTCGTTAAAGAAAACGGTTCAGTTTTAGCTGTCAATATATAGTCGAGCTCATCAGTTCCCGACGCTCAAAAAACGCAACAAAAACTTTACGCCCTCATTAAAATACCGGTACTCTCTGTAGTGCTGCTCGCAAATTGACTCGGTTACCTTTATAGGTTTTTAATGTGCATCGGCTTGTTTGTTGACAGCATGCTGCTTGTCCAACGGCGATAATAATTGTGTCGTAAAGTTTTTGTTGCGTTTTTGAGTGCCGGGAACTGAAGAACTCGCCTATACTTGCCATGCGTATACTCGTATGCAAGGTGGTCCGTAAGCAATGGTCCATAGAGCAACAGTGGATTTCTGACATTAAAATATTACGATTTAACTAAACTTACTTTAGTACAAAAGTTGATGTTAACAGAGATACAGGGTGTTAAAGTCAGTGTTATATTTTTAATTTTCTCGTATAACTTTTGAAGTTTTTCAAGTATTGTTGTGAAAATTGGTGAATGTTTTTTTTTTTAGATGAAAAATTCAAAGCTGCTCCCATTTGAATTTTTCATCTCAAAAAACTCCCATACACTAATTTTCACAACAATACTTGAAAAACTTCAAAAGTTATGTGAGAAAACTAAAAATATAATATTGACCAACACCCTGTATCTCTGTTAATATCAACTTTTGTACTACGGTAAGTTTAGTTAAATCATGATATTTTAATGTCAGAAACCCGCTGTTGCTCTATGGACCATTACTTACGGACCACCCTTTATATGCACATATTTATGTTTTGAACAGGTTTTATATACTTTTATGTAATTGTCTAATTTCTGTGGTGTTTATTATTTATTATTATGTGCCTTTTGCACAACAAAGCCGATATTGTTATATAACAAGACTATGGTTACTGAAATTTATTCAATTCTATCTATGTCAGCTATACCAATAATGGCAAGTAAATTTTCTATTGACAGATCTAGTGGTGGTTTTATTATTTCATACGCCCAATCAATAAATTTGATGAAATCTGTCGATAAAAAGTGTATATGTTCTGTTGGACAACTGGCTTGTCTGTCATTTCTAATTTTTCAGGTAAATACCTAGCAGCCGTTACAGTTGTAAAAACATGTTTTGCACCATTTTTACATGAAGGGGAATTTTTAACAGCAATTCAAAGAGAAGCACGAAAACAAATTGGCAATTTTGTAATGAACATAAGCCATTCACAGTTATAAAAATGCTACTAAGTATAATCGAGTACATCTATTCTCTGTACTCAAAAAATGCAACAAAAACTTTACGACATCATTATTATCGCCATTGGACCAAGCGGCATGATGTCATCAAACAAGCCAACGCACATTAAAAACCTATAAAGGAGAACGAAATAGTACAGAGAGGACCAGTATTTTAATGTTGTTGCGTTTTTTGAGTGGAGAAACTAGATGTACTGAACTATACATTCAGAAAAGTATGATTTCCGAAGAAATGCTTAGAAATACGAAAACTATGAAACAGCAGATTATATTTAATTTAACGTCGCACCATCATTAACAAAATATCTATCGACTAACGACTTAAGCAAATTTATACCAGTTGGCATATACAGCGTGTTTTAGTAAACATTCCTACAGCCAATATCTCAGAAATTAAAAAATATATTTTTATTCTGTAGCCAGTAATAGATTTCTATGGTTAATGCCTTCTTCAGGAAGTACAATTTACTATTATAACATCAACAGAGGTGGCGCGAAACATACCATTCTATTAAGAATTAAATTTTAAGCTAAATTGTTCTTATTCCAAAAAGTGAAATCTACAGTAGTTTTGAGATACTTTAATTATCGTTTAACTTTGAAGTGCTGTAATTTTTTTTAATTGCTGTAACTTTTCTAATCTTGGTTTTTGGATGCAGCTTCTTGGTAGCTTTTTTGCCTGCTATAAGAGAATTATTTACTGGTGGGAAATTTTTCTTCCGATTTTACTGGAAATTACTTTAAATTGTGAAATTTAAATTAAAATAATTGAAAAATTCTTGCTTGGCATTTTCTATCACTTGGATGTATTATTTACATTTTTAATCTTGCTGCATCACTTGCAAAATAATAAATCAAAAAAAGTTGAGCCCCGTCCGAGATTTCATCTCTGAACTCTCGCACAGAAAATGGGATTGTTTACTACTTAAGTTAAATTCTGAGTTTTAACTCTCGTTGGCACCAGCCGAAAGACTGATCCTACTTAAGGAGCTCTCGTGTCAGTCGCCCCACACCACTTGCAGACTGCAGTTTCAAGCTGTTGGCTCTCGTTAGTGCAAGGTAGGCATGTGACAACCGGCACGAGGATCCTTTGACTATTTGGTACATCTCGGTATTTTTACGATAACGACATGCAAAATAGTCAGCAAGCGCCATCTAGCGGTCCAGTGTCTGTTGCAATCGAAAAATAAATAGCGTGACTGCTTAGCATAGTTCAAATGTGCTTCTAGAGGGCAGACAATTAAAACATAATTCTGTCTGTCTGTCGAAGGATCAGATATTATTCATATGAACTTCATTCATAATCAGGTTAATAAAATATAAAAAGAAAATGTACAGAGATTACCTAATAAATAAAGATGAACAATATAAAAGACATATTAACGATTACAATAAAAATATTCAAAAGCCGAAACACCGAAAAGGCAGAACGGTTTGCCGGACACTATGAAAAAAATATACACAGCCAAAAATGATCACCAATATGACGAAGCACATCATGAACCTAGACTGACGGACTGGAGTGTTTATAAAGAACATTTGAGGACGGAGTTCGAAGATGTAACGCATTCCATCGACACAATAGAGGAACTAGATAAAGCGTCATATCAACTACAAAACATCGTGACATCATGTTATGAAAAAGCTGTCCCATTAAACAAAGAGCAATCCAAAGAGATGTGCCCTGGTGGAACAGGGATCTCAGCCATCTCAGGGCTGAGACTAGGAAAGATTTTAGCAAAGCCAAAAACACTGGAAACTGGGAGGAGTACAAAAAAGCCCTTACGGAGTACAACAAAGAATTGAGAAGGTCTAAAAGAAGATCACGGAGACGATTCTGCGAAGGGATAGACGAACTAGCCCCAGCAGTCCGCCTACAAAAAGTCCTTGCAAAAGACCACTCAAATGGAATAGGGCTACTCAAAAAGCCTGATGACAAATACACAGAGAGTCAGCAGGAAAACATAAGAGTGCTTTTAGGTACTCATTTCCCAGGCTGTCGCATAATTCAGGGTGAATTTCCACAGGACTATCTGGATGAGGATGCTCATCGTCCTACCAGAGAAGGAAGAAGCCTGGCTAGAAAAATATTCACCCCCAGTAAAATTAAATGGGCGGTATCTACCTTTAAGCCCTTTAAATCATCGGGCAGAGATGGCATCTTCCCTGCCCTACTTCAACATGGAATTGAGAAGCTTATTCCATACCTGAGAAGTACATTTATAGCAAGCTATATACTTGGGTATATTCCCCGAGCTTGGAGGGAAGTCAAGGTGGCGTTTATTCCAAAAATAGGCGAGCCTAAGTCGTATCGCCCCATTAGCTTTACCTCATTTCTCCTAAAAACAATAGAGAAACTTTTAGATCAATATATTAGAAGTGAAATCCTTCCTTCCGCTTCACGCAAAACAATTTGCCTATTAACCTGGCAAATCCACAATAAATGCTCTACATTGCCTGGTTCAAGGCACTGAAAAGACATTTACAGCAAAAGAAGTGGCTAGGTGTGCTTTCATAGATATAGAGGGTGCTTTTGACAACACCTCCTATGAATCCATACAAAAAGCTGCGGAAAAAAGGGGGGATACAGTCTCCTACAATTAAATGGATACAACCCATGCTCAGAAGCAGAATTATTACCACAAATGTGGGGGATGAGTCGGCTACGGTGACTGCAGCCAGGGGTTGTCCACAAGGTGGAGTCCTATCGCCCTTGCTGTGGTCAATGGTGCTCGATGATCTCCTACATAAAATGAGTAATTCAGGCTTCAACGTCCAGGGATATGCAGATGACCTGGTCGTCACTGTGAGGGGCAAAAATGAGGTCATGATTTCCAGCCTCATGCAAATTGTCTTAAATATAATATCCAAATGATGCTCGTCAGTGGGGCTCAATGACAAGCCGAGCAAAACAACTATTGTACCGTTCACTAAAAGGAGAAAACTCAATCTTAGAATAGAATAGAATAGAATAAAAATTTATTGTGTTGAAAGTTACACAAAAGGTAAGGGTTCAACGAACTCCTACTGAATGGAATGATACTAAATTTTTCCAGTGAAGTCAAGTATCTAGGAGTAATCCTGGATCAAAAACTTACCTGGAACTCATATCTGGAAAGGACTCTTACTAAAGCGACAGTGGCAATATGGACATGCCGTAGGTTGTTTGGTAAGACTTGGGGTTTAAGACCGAAAATGACACATTGGTCTTATCTTTCGGTTGTCAGACCTATAGTAACCTACGTATCATGTGTATGGTGGCCAAAAACAGAAGAAAAAATAGCACAGGAAAAGTTGCAGAAACTGCAACGCCTTGCCTGTATAGGGACTACAGGAGCAATGCACTCGTGTTCGACAGCAGCTATGGAGGCTATGCTTGACTTACTTCCCTTGCACTTACATGTAAGGAAGGAGGCAGCACTCAGTGCCTTACGGCTGCACCAGGCACATAAATTTAAACCAGGCGATCTGGTTGATCATTTAAGGATTCTGGAGTTAATCCATTTAAATCCACGACCAAACCCACTGACTTAATGCCAATCAAACAAGACTTTGACTGCCCTTTTGACATGCTAATTGAAAGCCGTCAGACGAGCAAGATAGAGGCACTGCGATTGGAACAAGGGTCACTCACCTGGTATTATACAGATGGATCTAAAATGGCTGAAGGGGCAGGAGTGAGAATAGCAGGGCCTAAATGTAGGCTATCCAAAGCCCTCGGTAACACCCCAACCACCTTCCAGGCAGAAATTTACACTATAGATCTGTGTGCTCAGGAATGCCTAAATAAAGGCATCCGAAGGGCAAAGATCTATATATTATCTGATAGCCAGGCAGCACTAAAAGCTCTAAGGTCCTATACCTTTGAGTCTAAAATTGCCTGGGAATGTAGACAATCCCTGAAGCAACTGGCCAACAACAACAAGGTTACCTTGATGTGGGTGCCAGGGCATGAGAGAGTACAAAGAAATGAACTTGCTGACAGTCTTGCTAAAAAAGGATCTAAAGCACCATTCATCGGACCCGAACCGTTCTGTGGCCTGGCCAAGGGACACATAGCGGAGGAGATCCAAGAATGGGAAAAGGACCAGAAAAGTCTTACTGGAGTAATACTCCAGGCCAAAGACAAGCAAAAAAGTTTATAACTTATTCGACAAAGAATGCCACAAGGCTTCTCGAATGTGAAAACTCCGAATTAAGGCTAATCACAGGTCTTCTAACTGGCTACTGCCCCTTGAGATATCATCTCAAGAATATGGGCAAGGCGGTAGACAACAAATGCAGATACTGCGATACTGCAACTGAAGCTGCGGAACATACACTTTGTGAATGCAAGGTGTTAATCCGCACTAGGCTAAAATTCCTAGAACAGGCGGAATTAACGCCTGAAGACATAGAGAAATTAGCTCCCAGGAAAATCACAAGCTTTGTAAAAAGCCTTGGAATCCTGGGCAAAAACTAGATGTAGGGTGAATCACAAAAGATCTTTTAGGTCGAAGTAAAGTAAGGCTGTTCGAAACCAAATGACCCTATAAAACAATCTACAAGCACATCATGAAGATATTAAAAATTGGTATGACAACTACTTTTCGGATGAAATGCCGAGGCAAAACTATTCAATAATACCATTCATTCACTAACAATCATCGCTTCAAATATCCAAACAGCAAAACTTGAAGGACAATACAGTTCGGCAATATTCATGGATATAAATAAAGCATTTGACAGTGTTTGGCATTGGTGCCTATTGTACAAGCTTGCATACCCGAACTGTCCAAGATACTCGGTGTACATTGTACATGATAAAAATATATTTAAAAGAAAGAAACTTACAAATTGGAATAGACACAACTTACTCTAAAACATTTAAAATGCAACAAGGACTACCACAAGGCTCGCCACTATCGCCACTACTGTACAACATCTACTGTTATGATATCTACAACTACGGAAATGACCTAGCATATTTTAACTCTAATTCATATATACTACAGTATGCTGATGACACTGTATTAATTAGTTATAATTATACGATAAAAAAGAGTGTGAAAGAATTGTAAAGACTAATGAACACGATGATGACATGGTTTCACAAGTGGAGATTGAAATCCAACCCAACAAAATCACAGTATATAATTTTCAACCATGTTCCTAACAACTCTCCAAAAGTAACTATCAATAACCACTATCTACCACCCCAAAAAACAGTCAAATACTTGGGCGTAAGTCTTGACCATAACCTGAAATTCAATAACCATACCAAAACCATAAAAAATAGATTTTTCCAGAGGCAAACACTTCCGTAGTCTGACTTATAAAAATAAAGGCATCAGTATGAAAACAGCAGCACATATTTACAAATCGATATGCAGGCCTATACTAGAATATAACCATCCCATGTATCTTAATGCAAGAAGACTAGCACTGAAAAATATCAGCGTAGCCGAAACATCAACGCTCAGAACACTCACCAAATTCCGACACCCAGACAATCCACTTCATAACTCACCAAATGATCTCTTATACCACGTTACTAATATTGAACCGATCTCAAGGAAACTACCAAAATCGTCAGCCAAATTTGCCAAAAATGAAGACAACAGGGAAGAAATACGACTCATATGCAAAACAAGAAACCAACAGGCACTTAGATGCAGAAAATACCCAAAACGAACCCTGTAGGAATATATTAATGACATAAGCACAACATGAACAACAACAATCCATGATACATATGCACACCCTCTATATTCTCTATATATATATTTTTTTATACATTTATTTAACGTCGGCTTATTTCCGCTACTGAGACCTAACACCAATGATTGTAGACGAGCTACCCCCAACCAGGAATTTTGCCGAACCTCTTTCCTTAAGAAGAGTAGGGATCTTTTGCTTGCTTAACATTTAACAGACAAGGGACCGACGGCTTTACATCCCCTCCGAAGGATGGTATATCCGCTATACAATCCTCGCCTAGGGTTGTATAGCTTCCGCGCATACACTGATATTCAAGCCGCTGGAAGATGTGTGAGGCGAGGACGCAGTCTTCGTTGGAACTGTCACCCATCCAACTACTAAGAACCCAGGAGAATACGGTTCTAGTTTGACAAACTGTTAACAATGATCCGCACTCATCATTGCTACAAATAAAAACCTACACCAATATCGCCGTGCCAAAAAAAAATAAGTACTTTCCATATAAACCACACTTATTACATTATTTACTGCCTACAGACTATGATCGTTGCTTAACCTTTCTTGTTGAGTTTTCCGTTCTTTATGAACGAAATTGGAATTTCCTTAAAAATGTACTTTGGAGTGACAAAAGTAAATTTCACAGTAACGGCACAATTACAAAACATAACTGTAGATATTGGTCTGAAAACAATCCAAGATGGATGGTTCGAACAAGAAACCGAACTGTGTTCAGCGTAAATGTTTGGTGAAGTTTTTTAAATGGTTATATTATGAGTCCGTTTCTATACCTTGAAAATTTAACTGGTGTGCGTTATTTAAGATTTTTTTAGAAAATGATTTACCAAGACTTTTACAAAATGTTCCCCACAACTCTAATATTGTTGTAGATTATTTGAATAACACGTTGCCAAGCGCTGGATTGGTACTTCAGGACCAGTTAAATGGCCCGCACATTTAAAAAGTCAAGTATATAAAGAGCCAATAGAAGATATGGCAGATTTATACAATAAAATCTATGCTTGCGCTGGCACAATTAATAGATATACATTATTAAGGACATGTAATGAGGAATTGTTACATTGATACACGATACGACATTGATATGTGCATTCAAGCAAATGGAAGCAATTCCGAGCATCCATCGTAAATATCACTGTCAAGATGTATTGTTCAAAAATAAAATTACCTGATTTGTTGTCTTTCCATTTAAATTTCTCAATTTAAAGTAATTACTGGTAAAATGGAAGTGATATTAAAAAAAAATTCCCACCAGTAAATAATTCTCTTATAGTGGGCAAAAAAGTTACCAAGAACCTACATTCGAAAACTAAAATTTAAAGAGTTATAACAATTAAAAAAATTACAACACTTCAAAGTTAGACAATAAAATTAAAGTATCTCAAAAATTACTGCAGATCTGACTTTTTGGAATAAAAATAATTTTAAACTGCAGCACCACCTCTGGTGATAATGTTATAATAGTAAATTGTACTTCCAGAAGAAGGCATTAACCATAGATTACCGTTTACAGAATAAAAATATATTTTTTAGTTTCCGAGATATCGGCCGTGAGAATGTTAACTGAAATTTCAGTTTTCTTATGCCGTAAACAAAATATTGACTGCTGTGTCAAAATGGTCGCAAGATCAACATGGAAGTAAAATTTATTATTATTATTAAGCTGCTTCATCAGTAATTGCGGAAGAAATTAAAAATGATTTTGCTAGAACCAAAATTGAGTATCGTAAATGCCTAAATTTGAATAAAAATGGGAAAATTTAAGGCTTTTAGGTTTGGGTTGGATGGAACTTGAAGCCCAGCCACCTCCGTAATTTATAAATGATCAAAGAAGTTGAACATTTATGAAGGAAAAGGAAAATCTTGAAATTTTCCTGATGGCAAATACAATTATTTTTTTATGGGGTGAGATGCGAGAAGAAATTTTTAGAAAGTATATAAGAGATATATAAGATATCTGGCACCAGAACTAGAAACAAGAATGTACAAAACTAAGATTAGAAGTGGAGGCAGCTAAGCTTCATCAATCTACCTTTGCAAAGTGCTCAGTGACTCAACGCTGACGTGTTAGGCTTGCAGCTAAGTAGTCCTGGGTTCGAATCCTGGCCAGAGTATGGATGTTTAGTGGTGTTTTTCATGTGTGCTGACGAGTTGGTAGTAGTAGATTAGAATGAGGTTGCTGTACCAGTCCTGAGTTCGAGTCTCAGCTGCGGCATATGGCAATGTCATAGGGAATGGTCGTTGTATAATTGTCTGTGTGTGTGTGTGTGTGTCTGTGCCCCGGTTGAGTGGTGGAATAGCTAATGCTAAACTTCGCCAGGACGTTAATCTAAATAATGCGATTAAATAAATAAATAAATAAAAATTTAAATTCACAATTTAAGTATATTTATTCTTTCCTTCTTATATAGGTTTTCTACCACATGTATTATTCTCTTCAAAAACAAATCACCGAGTCTACAAAATAATACAATTATTGGAAAAAAGCCTATGCGCCTGTGACGTTTACGTCAAAGGAACAGTCAGAGGTTATTTTAAAAAAATATAAATCATAATAAACACAGAAATAATGTATTTTGCTAAATTTTAACTCAAATAAATCAATAAATGTTAAAAGGGATGTTGTAAAATGTTTATACGGTAGGGCCAAAATAATTTCTAAAAGAGGTTCTAGTACAAAATTAATACCGTAAAAAATTTGATGATAGAATTTTCATAAATGTTGAAAATAGGGACAATCAGGTACAACAAAATCCTGAACGTCATTATACAGCATCAATTCCTTATGTATATGGACTATCGGAGAAACTACGCCATATAAGTGACAAATTTGATGTTAGGACGGTATTTCAAACGGGGAACACTTTGAGATTTATTTTAACAAAAACAAGACCGATAAACCGTTAGCAGAATTCAAAAAACTGTATTTACAATATCCTGTGCGAACGTGATAAATGTTATGTGGGTGAGTCATCCAGACCTTTCAGTGTGAGGTTGGATGAGCACAAGAATTACATTAGAAAGAATGAAATTCAGAAATCAAAGATTTGTGAACTTGCTAGGAAGAACAGACATAGAATAAACTGGGACTTGGCAAAAATTTTAACAAAAGAGGCAAATAACAAAAAAAGAAAAATTAAAGAATCAGCAATCTTATTAAATGAAGATAAATGCGTATCGAATTGTTCTGTAGATTCTGTGTTTGTTTAAATTTATATTATTTGTTAAAAATAACCTCTGACTGTTCCTTTGACGTAAACGTCATAGGCGCAGAGGCTTTTTCCAATCATTCTATTATTTTGTAGACTCGGTGATTTGTTTTTGAAGAGGATAATACATGTGGTAGAAAACTCAAATAAAAAGGAAAGAATATTCGTAGAGTGCCACAAATAACTTTCAGACAATAAGTATATTTAGTTATCATAAATAATGCTGGAAAGTGTTAAGAAAAAGCCACAGTTTGTAATAAAGCTAGTAACTTGTTGACAAGATATTTGGTTGAACAAGGAGTACAGCGGAAACTATTGGTACCAATGAAGGTGTCTCTTGTTTGCCCTCCGATCGTACCATTTGTTCAACATCACACCCCGTCAATATGGTTTATACTTACATAATATTCTAATTCAACAATATTGATGCACATCATCCCTGCTCGCCCTTCGTCAAAAATTGGTGAATACATATCTAATTGTTCACAGCTTATATGTTCAACATTAAGAGGATCTAGTGAAGGTATGCGAAACTGGCCAGGCTGGCCAGGTATGGGCTGGAAATCCTCTAATTCAAAATAGAGGGGTTCTTCGGGTACGTAGAATGGGTCTCCCGCATGCGATGCTTCGCTCGAGCTACTCGACGACGACGACGAAGTGTCATCATCCATATGTTCAATCATCAATGCTTCCAATAACTGGTCGTCATACTCGTTAGGATCCATTGTTAAACTACTTGTATTTGCCCCTCCCAAAAAATGATAGCAGCAACTATTTACTTTTCACAATATTCAATGTTGATCGCGTACGATCTGAAAGAATTTGTTTAGAATTAATGTTTTTTGTCTCAATAACAAAGAATTTATGTAGGGCATCGAGAATAATAAACCCACACTCAGACGGATTGTTTAAAATCCAGCGAACAACTTGTAAATGAGGGAATATGTTATAAACACAAGCTCTATCCTGTCTTTCCGAGCCTTCCGCTAGTGCCAATTCCACAATCACATTTAAATTGTTTACAATTTACACACACAAAAGAACAATGTACAATCCCTTCAAAATTGATGACGTGTAGTAGTTCTCGGCACTTGTTCCTATGCTGCCGATGATATCTCTCATTGTTGTGAGATACAGATACCAAGACGTAGGAAATATCCATTCACGACTTAAGTGCATCATTAACAACAATAAACTTCAATGCATACGTAGACACATATGTATTTATTCATATATAAGCATATACCTGATTTATTTGTTTTTTTTGTATAAATAATATCATATACAATACACACATATTGTACATGAACAGATTTACATTTTTTTCACTTCAGTCTATGGCCATTTGTGTATATTCAACTTTTATTATGGTTTTTTTATCTGCGGAACAGTTTTATTTGATTATCATATAACTAGCGAGCGTTTCGTAATGCTTGGGGAAAATCTAACATCGTCTTCACCATAAATCGAGAGGAGAGGAAATGTGAGCACTAGTATATGTGAATAATATTCAAAACCCTCAGAACAATAATGGTTGTTGATGAATTTTTCAAGAAATATTAAAGGTAATTGGTTTTCCGTACTTCAAGATGGACATCTTCATAAAAGATTTCAAGAAGCTTTGCTAGCTCTTCAATCTCACATTAAAATGGTAAAATGTTGTCTTCAATATCACCACATAGGTGTAGAGAAGGAAAAAAACATGAATATTCCCAAATAGCATTTAAAAACAATTTTTTTGTACCAGTTAAGTAAGCTTCTACACAAAATGGCTCCCTTCCATTTACAATAGTTTTACACATTTAATTAATGATCTACATATTTTGAAGATGACATTAACTATTAACTTAAAACATGAATTAAATGAATATCTGTTTTTTATTGATAAATAGTATAAAACGGAGAAGAATTATTACACTGACATTTACATTTCAAGATGGCGTCTCCTTGGTCAAAATTAATTTTTATGAAATTTGTGTTTATTAAGCATATGTTAGCGGTAAAATTTCTGTTATAAGAAGGATAGGAACCTATAAATAATTTGGGAAATATATTAGCTCACCTGAAATTCAATAAGCAAGAAATTTTTAAAATCCCGAACGACGCGCCTAGAGTCCCTGCTCAGTCAACAGCTAAACGCACAAAAAGAGCGAGGCCGGTAAAATTGTTGCCAACCTAACAAAAATTTGGTGCCAAATTTGAATTTTTTGCATTTATGCCTAAGATTAAGGAACAGTTAATAGGAGCTACCATAACGATTGCCGACAATTTTATTTTCGTAGCATATAAATGTAATAATAATAATAATAATAATAAACCGCAAAAAAAAATATTTTGATTATGTTTACATAATATAGGACAAGTAAAGTGTAAATAAATAAAATGTATAAAATGTAAAATTTACAAAGTTCTAAATAACGAGATACAAGAATAACAAGTGTAACAAACAAACAAATATACAAGAGTACATTTAAATATGCAAGCATAAGATATAATTATCTTAATATGGTCATAAAACAATATTGAATAAAACTAATGAAACAATAAATTGTAATAAATTGTAGTGATATCACAGACTGTCAGTCATATATTCATTAAAAGAATAACAAGATTCTTTAATTAACATACCTTTAATACTTGTTTTGAACTGTTTTTAATTTAAAGACTTGTATTGGTAATTTGTTATATACATTAATAGCCAAATATTTAGGACTATGCTCAAACACGCTGGTACGGTATCGAGGAATCTCCAGGGTCTGATTATTTCTTGTATTATATGAGTGGTAGACATTTAAATTATTTAACTCTTGCAGATTAGATCTGGCATACAATAAGAGATGCACTATAAATATTGATGGTAGTGTTAGAATTTGCATAGTTTTAAAATAACCCCCGCAACTAGCCCTATATCCGATGCCAACTAAATATCTAATGGCCCTTTTCTGTAGTGTAAATACCCTTTGACTCTCATCACAATGCCCCCACGCAATTATACCGTAAGATACGATTGAGTGAAATTGTGCATAATAGTACATTTTTAAGGATTCAGTATCAACTATATGAGATAGTTGCTTTATGCAGTAACAAATAGTAGCGATTTTCTTACAGACAAAGTCAATATGTGTTCTCCAGCCGCAATCCTCGGATATATATAATCCTAAAAATTTAGTAGACTCAACTTGTCGCAAGGAGCCACATTTTGATTTAATTAGAATACTTTCATTGTAATTGGTATTAGAGTTATTCAATCTAATGCATACGGATTTTTTGCTATTTAGTAACAAATTATTATTCGAGAACCATGACTGAAGATGTTGCATTTGAATGTTACATGAGTTAATAGTATTACTTAGAGTATTATCACTACAGAGAATGGATGTGTAATCAGCAAACATAAAAATGTTAGAAAATTTTAGATCGTTTATATAAATTAAGAACAGCAAAGGTCCTAAAATTGACCCTTGTGGAACCCCTATATGGTTGTGGGTAATATATCAGATTTGTAATTATTGACATTGATAGCTTTTAAACCATTCTAGGGCTTGACCATGTATTCCATACTTTTCCATTTTAATTAGAAGAGTTTTGTGACATACCAGGTCAAATGCCTTACTGAGATCCAAAAAAATTCCAACAGCATTTTTCCGGTTGTCCATATTCAAAATGAAATCAAAAATTTATTTATAGCACTAATAGTGGAGAGACCCTTCCGGAAACGAAACTGGTTTACATTGAATAGCCGGAAAGTATCAAAAAAATTTGTAACTCTAATAGCTATAACTTTTTCAAATATTTTTGAAAATGTAGTCAGGATCGCAATTGGTCTGTAGTTTTCAATGTTGTTAACTTCACCCGATTTAAAAAGTGGAACAATTTTGGCAATTTTCAATTCTTCAGAAAAGATACCTTCACTAATTGAGAGATTTATTAAGTACGTCAGTGGTTTCACAATGTGTGGTATGCACTTTTTTAATAAACTTGAACTAACCTTATCAGAACCAGCGGCATTTGAGTTCCTTAAATTGATAACAATGTTGATAACTTCTGATTCTGTCACAGGATCAATGAAGAAAGAAGAAGGATTTATAGTAATGTTATTACAATCAGCGTTATTAGTAAGTGACATACTTTCAATAAGCTTACGAGGTACATTAATGAAGTAATTGTTAAATGTATTACTGATTGTTCGAGAATCATTCACTACTTTATTATCTATATTTAGATGGACATCGTTTTTCGTATTAATTTTAGGTTTGGATGATATTCCATGTCGTTTTAGATTTATTTGCTGAGTTAGACAATAGAGAAATATTCCACATTTTTTTAGCCTTTCTAAAAAGTTGCCTATATATCGCTTTGTATTTTTTTATAGTATATATATATATATATATATATATATATATATATATTACATTATGTCACTATTACCTGATAAAGTCAATGAATACAAGTTTTTAAGCCTTTGCGCCGAGTTTCTCAAACCCTGTGTCATCCAATTATTTTTTAATTTCTTATTTACAATATTTATAGAAGTCTCCGGAAAAGTCATATCAAAGTGATATAGAAAGTTATTATCTTGGTGTCAAAGTTAGGAAGCAGAATGAAACGAGGACAAAAACCTTATCCATCATGGCGTCAGAGGCTAACCAGGAAAATTGCAGGCCTCCGAAAAGATGTCGGCCGACTACAACAATATAAAAATGGAAACCGATCAAGAAGACTCGTGCAATAAGTTAACTGTATTAAGCAAAGAACGCCGATTCATGCTCAGTTCAATCCTAACAACACAACGATCAAACAGGTAATTGACACCCAAACTCAAAAGTTAAAAGCAATGGCACAACGTATGAGACGGTACGATGAATCCAACCTGAGAAAACAGCACAATAGCCTGTTTTCGCGAAATCAAAAACAATTCTATAGAAGCTTACAGGACGAACCGGTAGGGAAGGCGGATAATGCTTTACCTTCGAAAAAAGACGTTACACTCTTCTGGGCCGGAATTTGGTCCACCCCAGTCGAGCATAAAGCTGACAGTCATTGGATTGCTCAAGAACGACAGGACTCTGACAACATTACCCAGATGTCACTTGCTGAGATAAAATCAGAAACAGTAACAACCGCGATCAAGAACACACTGAACTGGAAAGCCCCTGGGATAGACCAAATTCATAACTTCTGGTATAAGAAGTTTGCAAGTTCCCATCAATACTTTACCAACCATTTCATCTCCTTCCTCAAAATACAAATAAAGTCACACACTTTATGACTCGAGTTATCACTTACCTATTGCCCAAAGATGCTAACACGCAAGATCCAGCGAAGTACAGGCCAATTACGTGTCTACCTACCATCTATAAAAATTTTACGGCATGCCTCTATGAAGAGATTTACAATCATTGCGAGACCAACAGCATACTTTCCGAGGAGCAAAAAGGATGTGTTAAGGGTTCCCAAGGTTGTAAGGAACAGCTTGCAAGCTCTATGCAATGCTGTCAATACTTGGGCTGTTCCTACACTTACGTATACGTTTGGAGTGATAAAGTGGACTAAGACAGATTTGCAGGACTTAGATGCGGACAATGCTAACCCAGGCCCGAGCGCATCATCCGAAAGCAGCCATAGAGCGAGTAACACTTTCAAGATCGAAAGGTGGGAAAGGTATCATCAACCTTGAACAACTACAGAGCAAGCAGATCATCAGCCTCAGAAAGTACTTCAATCAGATACAGAACACATCCCCACTTCACAGAGCCATCGTCCACTCCGACAACAATTACGCCCCTCTTGATCTGCAACATAATGGATCCCTAGTTGAACCGGAGGAAGTTCAGCCTACAAACGAAGACCTCATCAACTCCTGGAAATACAAGGTTCTCCACGGAAGAAGACACCCTCATGACCTGAGCCAAGAACATGTTGACACAGAAGCGTCAAACTGTTGGCTCAGTTATGGGGAGCTGTTCCCAGAAACGGAAGGCTTTATCATAGCGATCCAGGATCAGGTAATTGCAACAAAAAATTACCTCAAAGTTATTGTCAATGACGCAGGTACACGAATCGACGCTCGCAGGAAATGTGCTAGCGCATCTGAAACTGTCCAACACATAACAGCGGGTTGCAGGATGATGACTGCCACTGATTACACCCACAGGCACAACCAGGTCGCAAAAATCATTCATTTGAAACTAGCCCTTCGGCACAAGCTCCTAACCACTAACACACCATATTACGAGTATAACCCGTCAGCAGTGTCAGAGAATGCGAACTGCAAATTGTACTGGGATCGATCGGTTATAACTGACCGAACCATCCTTGCCGACAGACCGGACATCATACTTGCCCTAAAGAAAGAAAAACACACTTTTCTTATAGATATTTCAGTGCCCAACACACATAACATACAGCAGTCTTATGGCGAGAAACTAAATAAGTATGGTGAACTAGCTGAAGAAATAAAGAAAATGTGGCGACAAGAAAAAATCTCTATAATTCCTGTAATCTTATCAACAACAGGCGTAGTTCCCAAAACTCTCTCCCGAAACTTTAAACTGCTTAATATACACCCACATACTATCACTCAAATGCAGAAATCCGTCCTCCTAAACACGTGTAACTCAGTCAGAAAATTCCTTAATCTGCCTAAAGCCTCCTCCTAAGGAGAGAAACTGACAAATAATAATAATATTTTTTTCTGATATAAGTTATTTACAATAATCTTTTATAAAGGGGCGACGTTCAACTAGGCTGCTCTTCCACGTAACCCCCCATAATTCTGCAAAACAAGCAGTACATTATAAAATAAAACAGTATAATATTCTAAGTACAAAATGTAACATATATTACAGTACATGTAAATAAATCAAATCTAACTATAAAAACAAAATTAATTTCTTTGTGATATTAGGTAATTTTTGATATGGGTTTTCAGAGTATGGGAACTAGAATTTGAGCAAATTTTACAATTCATGTTATTATAAATGTAAGTTGTATTATATGTAAAAGATCTAAATTGGGCTGTATTACACTTAGGAACGCTGTATAGGTCACAATAGCGCGTAGGACAATTATGTACATCAGTACCTTTAATTAATTTTCCAAGCAAATATATTGGATATTTATTTATGTTCATTTTGTGGATGAGGCACGACATATGCAACTTAAAACGTTCATCAAGCGTTAACCATTTACTTTGCTAAAGTGTCTCAGAGATATGGTCAAATTTGCGGAGGTTATAACAGAATCTTAAACAATTATTTTGAATTTTTTGCAAACTTTTTTGGTCCGTTTTAAGCAAAGCGGGCCAGTATACCACATCACAGTAAGCTAAGGTAGACAAAATTAAAGATTCACATAACTTAAGTTTCACATCGCTTGATAAATACTCCTAGTCCTTATGCATGTATAATGTCTTTAATTTAAAATAAGATTTTTTAACAAGTGTGTTAACGTGTTCATTAAATTTTAATTGCACATCTAAAATTACTCCGAGATTTTTGCAATGTTCACTAAAAGTTAAAGATTCTTTATCAATTAGAATTTTAAAATCAGGTATTTCACAGAGTTCTTTATAATAACCTATTAATAACAAGACAAGACTTGGAAGTTGAGAGCTTACGAGCTGTCACAAGTATTTCTGTATAAAATGTTCGAAAGTGTCAAAGATAGATCCCATGATGTTTCTTAACAATATTTGTCAATTTTAAAGGTACGATGGCTCTGAAGGGCCATGTTCAAAACATTTTTACAAATGCCTTGTTAAAATGTCGCACTGCAATATTTTAAGTCGCAGTGCCTGTTAAAAAGTTGCACTGCGAATTTTAAAGTTGCACTGTGAGATTTAAAGTTGCACTGCAAATAAATGTTTGCGTAAGGGACAAACATATTTATGAACGAATACATCCAGCTCGTAGCGTATGCAGACGACATGAACATTCATGGCTCGTAAAATTATATCCGCCAAAGAAACATACATAGATTTGGAAAATAATGCCAAAGAAATAGTTACTTTCCTGGCTTTGGTTTCGGCGAAATGTTGGATATCTCCGTCGATATCTATACTTTGGGCCGTTTCATTTTCAATTGAAACTATGGCTAAATTCGTCAAATTTTCTGGTAATAAAAAAAGTTCCTTAAGTAGTTTTTAATTAATATCAATTTCGAAAATGACCTCTCGGCTGAAGCTACTAAATACAGGTATCGTTAAATAAATCAACAAATCCACCCAGCTCGTAGCGTACGCAGATGAAAATGGATCCTTGTGCATACGCGATTGTTTGAGTTTCGCCATGCAACTTTAAATCTCACAGTGCGTTTTTAAAATTCGCAGTGCGTCTTTACAATTCGCAGTGCAACTTTTTAACAGGCACTGCGACTTAAAATATTGCAGTGCGACATTTTAATAAGACATCTGGAAAAATGTTTTGATCATGGCCCTTCAGAGCCATCGTATAAAGGTGTTAGAAGTAAAAGTAATTTTTAAGAGATTTTGCAGTTATGTAATTAAAAATATTAACATGAATTTATGAACGAAGTTTGTATGAGATTTGGAGAGGTTTTATATATAATCACAGTATTTACGAGCATTCTAAGGAATTGAAAAGAGCAAGTATTTTACAAGAATTGACAGTTGAGCGCTTACGAGCTTTTACAAGTATGTCCGCGTAAAATATTCGAAGGTTTCAAAGAGAGATTCCATGATATTTCTTAATAGTATTTGTAAATTTTAAGGATACTATAAATAAACCTAGTTTTAAAGATATTTTGCAGTTATGTAATTAAAAGTTTTGACATGAATTTATGAATGAAGTTTGTATGAGATTTGGAGAGGTTTCAATCATCAATTCTTCCAATAATTGGTCCTCATACTTGTTAGGATCCATTGTTAAACTACTTGTATTTGCCCCTCCCCAAAAATGATAGCAGCAACTGTTTACTTTTCACAATATTCAATGTTGGTCGCGTACGATCTGAAAGAATTTGTTTAGAATTAATGTTTTTTGTCTCAGCCACAAAGAACTTATGTAGGGCATCGCGAATAACAAACCCACACTCAGACGGATTGTTTAAAATCCAGCGAACAACGTGTAAATGAGGGAATGTGTTATAAACACAAGCTCTATCCTGTCTTTCCGAGCCTTCCGCTAGTGCCAATTCCACAACCACATTTAAATTGTTTACAAGTTACACACACAAAAGAACATTGTACAACCCCGTCAAAATTGATGCCGTGTAGTAGATCTTGGCACTTGTTCCTATGCTACCGATGATATCTCTCATTGTTGTGTACAACACTCTAACAGATACCAAGACGTAGTAAATATCCATTCACGACTTAAGTGCATC
Source organism: Leptura quadrifasciata (assembly GCA_963675555.1). Classification (NCBI taxonomy): domain Eukaryota; kingdom Metazoa; phylum Arthropoda; class Insecta; order Coleoptera; family Cerambycidae; genus Leptura; species Leptura quadrifasciata. The sequence goes on along the minus strand of OY776682.1, from coordinate 3,813,942 downwards.
ATTAACAACAATAAACTTCAATACGTATGTAGACGCATCTGTATTTATTCATATATAAGCATATACCTGATTTATTTGTTTTTTTTTTCCTTTTTTTTGTATAAATAATATCATATACCAATACACACATATTGTACATGAACAGATTTACATTTTTTTCACTTCAGTCGATGGCCATTTGTGTATAAACAACTTTTATTATGGTTTTTTATCTGCGGAACAGTTTGATTTGATTATCATATAAATAGCGAGTGTTTCGTAATGCTTGGGGAAAATTTAACATCGTCTTCACCTTAAATCGAGAGGAGAGGAAATGTGAGCACTAGTATATGTGAATAATATTCAAAACCCTCAGAACAACGATGGTTGTTGATGCATTTTTCAAGAAATATTAAAGGTAACTGATTTTCTGTGCTTCAAGATGGACATCTTCATAAAAGATTTCAATAAGCTTTGCTAGCTCTTCAAACTCACATTAAAATGGTAATATATTGTCTTCAATATCACCACATAGGTGTAGAGAAGAAAAAAAAACATGAATACTCCCAAATAGCAGTTAAAAACAATTTTTTTGTACCAGTTAAGTAAGCTTCTACACAAAATGGTTCCCTTCCATTTACAATAGTTTTACACACTTAATTAATGATCTACATATTTTGAAGATTACATTAACTGTTTACTTAAAACGTGAATTAAATAAATATCTGTTTTCTATTGATAAATAGTATAAAACGGAGAAGAATTATTACACTGACATTTATATTTCAAGATGGCGTGTCCTTGGTCAAAATTAATTTTTATGAAATTCGTGTTTATTAAGCATATGTTAGCGGTAAAATTGCTGTTATAAGAACGATAGGAACTTATAAACAATTTGGGAAATATATTAGCTCACCTGAAATTCAATAAGCAAGAAATTTTTAAAATCCCGGAAGACGCGCTTAGAGTCCCTGCTCAGTCAACAGCTAAACGCACAAAAAGAGCGAGGCCGGTAAAATTGTTGCCAACCTAAGAAAAATTTGGTGCCAAATTTGAATTTTTTGCATTTATGCCTAAGATTGAGGAACAGTTAATGGGAGCTACCATAACGATTGCCGACAATTTTAGTTTCGTAGCATATAAATGTAATAATAATAATAAATAATAATAATAATATGTCTGTATTTATTATTGAATACAATAATAAAAGGGCCAAGTTCAGTAGAGTGAGACACTCTTTGCTCTTCCAATTAACACTAAGATAATAACTAACATAATAAACAAAAATAAAAATATATATATATATATATATTAAAATAGTTATAACTAACAAATATCTATAACAACAAGACAATATTAGAGAAAGCAGATATTTTAGCTTATTGCATTAACTAGGAAAAAGGGTAAAAAGCAACAAAAATAATAATATAATATAAAAAGAATGAATAATAATAACAAATAATTGTCATTTCCAGCCAAGTTGCCGAGAAAGAAAAAGAAGATATGCTAATTTTAATAGCTTACGAGTTGGCTTACTAAATTACCACTAGTAAAAGAAAGAAAAAAAATTAGATTTTATAATGGCTAATATGTAGGAACATTAAGTACTAAGTTTTTGAGTAAACAGTGCGGCTTTTAATTTATTTTTGAATTGAGATAGGGTAGGTAAAGATTTGATATCTGTGGAGATATTATTATAAAGACGAGAAATTGTATAACTAAATGATCGCTCAAATTGAGTAGAACTGTGAGTGGGAGGTGTGATTACATTCTTGTTCCTGATATTAAGGTTATGAGTATTCGCACGAAATATAATCTTTTCAAACAAGTATGTTGGTTGCTGAGTTTTTATTATTTTATTGTACATACAAACTGTGTTTAAGTAAAATCTATTTTTCATGTTAAGCCATTTTACCTGTTTTAATTTATGGGAAATGAGTTGAAATTTGCCTATACCAAAAATATACCTAAGGCACGAGTTTTCACCTTTTGAATTTTATACAGACTATCACTATCCAAACATTGTGAAAATACTTGGGAGCTGTAATTAAAATGCGATAGTACTAACGCATCGCAGAGAAATATGGATCACTGTGGAACGCCTACTGTAACAGGGAGAGGTCTCGATGTGTCATCATTATATATAACCCTTTGAGTACGGCTGTTTAGGAAACTGTCAATGAGATTAATAGCATCCTCGTTGAGTCCAATGAAGTGTAGTACAGCAAGTAACACTTTGTGATTGAGTGTGTCGAAAGCCTTCGAGTAATCTAGGAGCACTAATACTGTAGCTAAACCTTTATCATTTGCCGTCAGTATATCATCTGTTACATGTAATAGAGCAGTTGTGCAGCTATAATTAGGGCGAAAACCAGACTGTGTATCTGGTAATATATTATGTAACGAGATGTTTTTCCGAAGTTGAAAATTTATTATTTTTTAGAATAATGTTGAGAAAACGGGAAGTATGCTAATATAGGTCGAAGGTGCTTAAAATCCGTTGGCTCAGAGATTTTAGGAATTGGAATTACAAGAGCGCTTTTCCATTTGTCAGGAAAATAGTTTTCAAGTATACACGAGTTAATAATATGTGTTATAATAATATAAAACAGTTACGATAACACATTGTACATATATATACACTTTTTTTTTTTTTTTTTTTTCAAAATGCTATTATAAACATGATGTATTAAATTTTATTTTAAATTAATATATACTGTAAATATAATATTATTGTAGACAGGCTGGAAGACTTAGGTCGTTGGCCAGTTGGAATTTCCAATAAAACTTTATACTACTACTAATATGTGTTAGATATTTAATAATGTGAGGACAACAAGGTCTAATCATACTTATGCCAATTTTGTCCTCCCCAGTAGCCGTCGACACTATTTCTTTTAGGTATTTTGATGTAGTATCACAGTCTACTAAAGTAAATTTAAATTTTTCGATAAAATTACATTTCTGATTAGTAGCGTAATAATTAAGTATTTCATTGTCAATAACAGTACCTTGAGGTATACAATTCTGGTAATAATTATTTAAATCATCTACGTTATTTAATTGAGCTGGAATTTTTATATCTGGGTTTTATTGATATTTAAAAAGTTTATTTCCTTCCAGACGGTTTTCTAGTCTGTATTAGTAAATTTGTGACTATAATAGGCTTTTTTTTCGTTTCTGACAGCTGTCGTTGTAAAATTTCGCAAGGTTTTGTAATAATTCCAGTCTCTTTGGCTCTTTGTTTTTTTGAATTTAGTTTTAGCTTTGTCTCTTAACTTCATTAAGTATTTTAGATTTGAGGTGATCCACGGTGCCTTAGGTTTCGATATTCGTGCAGTTCTTACTGGTGCATGTTGGTCAATTAGCGCTATGATTGTATTAGCGAGCAATTCTATCTTAGCGTCTATGTTTGTTAATGTGAACATAGAGTCTAAATTTGCTAATTGCAGGTCACTAAAAAAGAGATCATCATCAAAATTACTATAATCTCTATATTTGTATGTAAACTGCAGCGATTTGATACTTTCTGCAGATACGCAGCAGTGAATTAGCTCATGATCACTTAGCTCATTATTCAAAACGTCAACATCAGAAACAAACGAGGGCTTAATAGTTACAATGTGATCAATAAGGTGTTTTTGCGTGATACGAGTCGGAGTAGACACCACTTGAGTCAAGCCTAATACGTCCATAGAATTATTAAATGCTGTAGCCGCAGGACTATCCAATTTTATAAGGTCAACATTAGTATCTCCGAGCAAGTAAATATTATCAGATATCGATAAACAAGTAGCCGCAGTGTTTTCAAGGTTATCCAGAAAGTAGTTAAGGTCAATGGTTGGAGGAGGGTTTTACGAGCATTCTAAGGAATTGAAAAGAGTAAGTATTTTACAAGAATTGACAGTTGAGCGCTTACGAGCTTTTACAAGTATTTTCGCGTAAAATATTCAAAGGTTTCAAAGAGAGATTCCATGATATTTCTTAATATTATTTGTAAGTTTTAAAGGTACTATAAGTAAACCTAGTTTTTAAGATATTTTGCAGTTATGTAATTAAAAGTTTTAACATGAATTTATGAATGAAGTTTGTATGAAATTTGGAGAGGTTTCAATCATCAATTCTTCCAATAACTGGTCCTCATACTCGTTACTCGTTACGATTCATTGTTAAACTACTCCCCAAAAAAAATGATAGCAGCAACTGTTTACCTTTCACCGTATTCAATGTTGATCGCATACGATCTGAAAGAATTTGTTTAGAATTAATGTTTTTTGTCTCAGTAACAAAGAACTTATGTAGGGCATCGCGAATAACAAACCCACACTCAGACGTTTAAAATCCAGCGAACAACGTGCAAATGAGGGAATGTGTTATAAACACAAGCTCTATCCTGTCTTTCCGAGCCTTCCGCTAGTGCCAATACCACAACCACATTTAAATTGTTTACAATTTATACACACAAAAGAACAATGTACAACCCCATCAAAATTGATGACGTCCAGTAGATCTCAGCACTTGTTCGTATGCAACTCTATGCTGTCGATGATATCTCTCATCGTTGTGTACAACTCTCTTAACAGATACCAAGATGTAGGAAATATCCATTCACGACTTAAGTGCATCATTAACAACAATAAACTTCAATACGTATGTAGACGCATATGTATTTATTCATATATAAGCATATACCTGATTTATTTGTTTTCTTTTCCTTTTTTTTTGCATAAATAATATCACATATTTTCAAATTGCAAAAAACATGTATAAGAAGTATTTTTCATTTAAAACGAACTGACACATGTCGTATATTATTTAAACAAAAATGCATACTTACCCTTCCGTGTCTTTATGTATATGAGAGTGGCTGTTTTGTGAAAAACAATTACGTAGAATTTATCAGGAGATATGAAACAGATCATTTATATAATACACGCGACTATACAAATGTAAAACTACGCATACCACACACTACCTATAGTCAAGTACAAAGGAATGTCGTAACACAATTGATAAAAATCTACAGCCATCTACCAAATAATTACAAAGACTTACCTTCTAAACATTTTAAGAAAAAATTAATGAACTTTTTGATTAGTGAAACATTTTATTCTGTGTCTGATTTTTTTAATTATGAACTTTAAATTGTTGTTTAATGATATTTGTTTTTACATACATATGCATATATATCTGCATTTATCTATATTTTACTTTGCTTTATGTCTATTTCACACCTGTGACTTGTTTTACGCCTGTTTGGCATTATGAAATAAAGTGATATTATTATTATTATTATATACAATACACATATATTGTACATGAACAGATTTACATTTTTTTCATTTCAGTCGATGGCCATTTGTGTATATTCAACTTTTATTATGATTTTTTATCTGCGGAACAGTTTGATTTGATTATCATATAACTAGCGAGTGTTTCGTAATGCTTGGGGAAAATTTAACATCGTCTTCACCTTAAATCGAGAGGAGAGGAAATGTGAGCACTAGTATATGTGAATAATATTCAAAACCCTCAGAACAATAATGGTTGTTGATGAATTTTTCAAGAAATATTAAAGGTAATTGGTTTTCCGTACTTCAAGATGGACATCTTCATAAAAGATTTCAAGAAGCTTTGCTAGCTCTTCAATCTCACATTAAAATGGTAAAATGTTGTCTTCAATATCACCACATAGGTGTAGAGAAGGAAAAAAACATGAATATTCCCAAATAGCATTTAAAAACAATTTTTTTGTACCAGTTAAGTAAGCTTCTACACAAAATGGCTCCCTTCCATTTGCAATAGTTTTACACATTTAATTAATGATCTACATATTTTGAAGATGACATTGGCTGTTAACTTAAAACGTGAATTAAATAAATATCTGTTTTTTATTGATAAATATAAAACGGAGAAGAATTATTACACTGACATTTACATTTCAAGATGACGTGTCCTTGGTCAAAATTAATTTTTATGAAATTTGTGTTTATTAAGCATATGTTAGCGGTAAAATTTCTGTTATAAGAACGATAGGAACCTATAAACAATTTGGGAAATATATTAGCTCACCTGAAATTCAATAAGCAAGAAATTTTTAAAATCCCGAACGACGCGCTTAGAGTCCCTGCTCAGTCAACGGCTAAACGCACGAAAAGAGCGAGGCCACTAAACTTGTTGCCAACCTAGGAAAAATTTGGTACCAAATTTGAATTTTTTGCATTTATGCCTAAGATTAAGGAACAGTTAATAGGAGCTACCATAACGATTGCCGACAATTTTATTTTCGTAGCATATAAATGTAATAACCTATTAATAACAAGACAAGAATTGGAAGTTTAAAGCTTACGAGCTGTTACAATTATTTCCGTATAAAATGTTCGAAAGTGTCAAAGATAGATTCCATGATGTTTCTTAACAATATCTGTCAATGTTAAAGGTGTTGTAAGTAAAGTAATTTTTAAGAGATTTTGCAGTTATGTAATTAAAAGTTTTAACGTGAATTTATGAATGAAATTTGTATGAGATTTGAAGAGGTTTCAATCAGTGATGGGATAATTCAAATTAAAAATAACCTATAATCCGATTATTGAAATAACCTTCACAATTCGATTATTTTGATCCGTAATTCGAATTAGAAATAATCGGAAAATAATTGGGAGTACTAGTGTACTAGTTAGTCTGCGCCGTACAGTGTAGGTCTTTCTAGTATGTCAGTTGCTTTACTAGTCGCTAATGCAGGTGGATTTTGCCTCTAGTAACAATTAACATTATTTTTAGTTCTTGCCTTGTCATACTCCTCCATGCTGTGCTCGGATTTCTCAATTCATTACCTTTATCTCCCTTTAACTGACTGGCCTGACCGAATTAAATTTAATTCGAATTGTCATTCGATTATTAGAAACTTTCAATCATTAATTCTTCCAATAACTGGTCCTTAATACTCGTTAGGATATTTGCCCCTCCCCAAAAATGATAGCAGAAACTGTTTACTTTTCACAATATTCAATGTTGATCGCGTACGATCTGAAATAATTTGTTTAGAATTAATGTTTTTTGTCTCAGTAACAAAGAATATATGTAGGGCATCGCGAATAACAAACGCACACTCAGACGGATTGTTTAAAATCCAGCGAATAACTTGTAAATGAGGGAATGCGTTATAAACACAAGCTCTATCCTGTTTTTCCGAGCCTTCCGCTAGTGCCAATTCCACAACCACATATAAATTCTTTACACTTTACACACACAAAAGAACAATGTACAACCCCATCAAAATTGATGGTGTGTAGTAGATCTCAGCACTTGTTCCTATGCAACTCTATGCTGTCGATGATATCTCTCATCGTTGTGTACAACACTCTTAACAGATACCAAGACGTAGGAAATATCCATTCACGACTTAAGTGCATCATTAACAACAATAAACTTCAATACAAATGTAGACGCATATGTATTTATTCATATATAAGCATATACCTGATTTATTTTTCTTTTTTTTTGTTAAATATTATCATATATTCAGTAGAAGTCAACAGAATTTTCAAATTGCAAAAAACATGTATAGGTAGTATTTTTCATTTAAAACGAACTGACACATGTCGTATATTATTTAAACAAAAATGCATACTTACCCTTCCGTGTCTTTATGTATATGAGAGTGCCTGTTTTGTGAAAAACAATTACATTGAATTTATCAGGAGATATGAAACAGATCATTTATAAAATACACACGACTATACAAATGTAAAGCTACGCATACCACAGACTACCTATAGTCAAGTACAAAGGAATGTCGTAACACAATTGATAAAAATCTACAGCCATCTACCAAATAATTACAAAGACTTACCTTCTAAACATTTTAAGAAAAAATTAATGAACTTTTTGATTAGTGAAACATTTTATTCTGTGTCTGATTTTTTTAATTATGAACTTTAAATTGTTGTTTAATGATATTTGTTTTTACATACATATGCATATATATCTGCATTTATCTATATTTTACTTTGCTTTATGTCTATTTCACACCTGTGACTTGTTTTACGCCTGTTTGGCATTATGAAATAAAGTGATATTATTATTATTATTATATACAATACACATATATTGTACATGAACAGATTTACATTTTTTTCATTTCAGTCGATGGCCATTTGTGTATATTCAACTTTTATTATGATTTTTTATCTGCGGAACAGTTTGATTTGATTATCATATAACTAGCGAGTGTTTCGTAATGCTTGGGGAAAATTTAACATCGTCTTCACCTTAAATCGAGAGGAGAGGAAATGTGAGCACTAGTATATGTGAATAATATTCAAAACCCTCAGAACAATAATGGTTGTTGATGAATTTTTCAAGAAATATTAAAGGTAATTGGTTTTCCGTACTTCAAGATGGACATCTTCATAAAAGATTTCAAGAAGCTTTGCTAGCTCTTCAATCTCACATTAAAATGGTAAAATGTTGTCTTCAATATCACCACATAGGTGTAGAGAAGGAAAAAAACATGAATATTCCCAAATAGCATTTAAAAACAATTTTTTTGTACCAGTTAAGTAAGCTTCTACACAAAATGGCTCCCTTCCATTTGCAATAGTTTTACACATTTAATTAATGATCTACATATTTTGAAGATGACATTGGCTGTTAACTTAAAACGTGAATTAAATAAATATCTGTTTTTTATTGATAAATAGTATAAAACGGAGAAGAATTATTACACTGACATTTACATTTCAAGATGACGTGTCCTTGGTCAAAATTAATTTTTATGAAATTTGTGTTTATTAAGCATATGTTAGCGGCAAAATTTCTGTTATAAGAACGATAGGAACCTATAAACAATTTGGGAAATATATTAGCTCACCTGAAATTCAATAAGCAAGAAATTTTTAAAATCCCGAACGACGCGCTTAGAGTCCCTGCTCAGTCAACGGCTAAACGCACGAAAAGAGCGAGGCCACTAAACTTGTTGCCAACCTAGGAAAAATTTGGTACCAAATTTGAATTTTTTGCATTTATGCCTAAGATTAAGGAACAGTTAATAGGAGCTACCATAACGATTGCCGACAATTTTATTTTCGTAGCATATAAATGTAATAACCTATTAATAACAAGACAAGAATTGGAAGTTTAGAGTTTACGAGCTGTTACAATTATTTCCGTATAAAATGTTCGAAAGTGTCAAAGATAGATTCCATGATGTTTCTTAACAATATCTGTCAATGTTAAAGGTGTTGTAAGTAAAGTAATTTTTAAGAGATTTTGCAGTTATGTAATTAAAAGTTTTAACGTGAATTTATGAATGAAATTTGTATGAGATTTGAAGAGGTTTCAATCAGTGATGGAATAATTCGAATTAAAAATAACCTATAATCCGATTATTGAAATAACCTTCACAGTTCGATTATTTTGATCCGTAATTCGAATTAGAAATAATCGGAAAATAATTGGGAGTACTAGTGTACTAGTTAGTCTGCGCCGTACAGTGTAGGTCTTTCTAGTATGTCAGTTGCTTTACTAGTCGCTAATGCAGGTGGATTTTGCCTCTAGTAACAATTAACATTATTTTTAGTTCTTGCCTTGTCATACTCCTCCATGCTGTGCTCGGATTTCTCAATTCATTACCTTTATCTCCCTTTAACTGACTGGCCTGACCGAATTAAATTTAATTCGAATTGTCATTCAATTATTAGAAACTTTCAATCATTAATTCTTCCAATAACTGGTTTTTAATACTTGTTAGGATATTTGCCCCTCCCCAAAAATGATAGCAGCAACTGTTTACTTTTCACAATATTCAATGTTGACCGCGTACGATCTGAAATAATTTGTTTAGAATTAATGTTTTTTGTCTCAGTAACAAAGAATTTATGTAGGGCATCGCGAATAACAAACGCACACTCAGACGGATTGTTTAAAATCCAGCGAATAACTTGTAAATGAGGGAATGCGTTATAAACACAAGCTCTATCCTGTTTTTCCGAGCCTTCCGCTAGTGCCAATTCCACAACCACATATAAATTCTTTACACTTTACACACACAAAAGAACAATGTACAACCCCATCAAAATTGATGGTGTGTAGTAGATCTCAGCACTTGTTCCTATGCAACTCTATGCTGTCGATGATATCTCTCATCGTTGTGTACAGCACTCTTAACAGATACCAAGACGTAGGAAATATCCATTCACGACTTAAGTGCATCATTAACAACAATAAACTTCAATACAAATGTAGACGCATATGTATTTATTCATATATAAGCATATACCTGATTTATTTTTCTTTTTTTTTGTTAAATATTATCATATATTCAGTAGAAGTCAACAGAATTTTCAAATTGCAAAAAACATGTATAGGTAGTATTTTTCATTTAAAACGAACTGGCACATATCGTATATTATTTAAACAAAAATGCATACTTACCCTTCCGTGTCTTTATGTATATGAGAGTGCCTGTTTTGTGAAAAACAATTACGTAGAATTTATCAGGAGATATGAAACAGATCATTTATAAAATACACACGACTATACAAATGTAAAGCTACGCATACCACAGACTACCTATAGTCAAGTACAAAGGAATGTCTCTACCAAATAATGACAAAGACTTACCTTCTAAACATTTTAAGAAAAAATTAATGAACTTTTTGATTAGTGAAACATTTTATACTGTGTCTGATTTTTTTAATTATGAATTTTAAATTGTTGTTTAATGATATTTGTTTTTACATACATATGCATATATATGTGCATTTATCTATATTTTACTTTACTTTATATCTATTTTACACCTGTGACTTGTTTTACGTCTGTTTGGCATTATGAAATGAAGTGATATTATTATTATTATTATATACAATACACACATTGTACATGAACAGATTTACATTTTTTTCACATCAGTCGATGACAATTTGGGTATATTCAACTTTTATTATGATTTTTTATCTGCGGAACAGTTTGATTTGATTATCATATAACTAGCGAGTGTTTCGTAACACTTGGGGAAAATTTAACAGCGTCTCCACCTTAAATCGAGAGGAGAGGAAATGTGAGCACTAGTATATGTGAATAATATTCAAAGCCCTCAAAACAATAATGGTTGTTGATGAATTTTTCAAGAAATATTAAAGGTAATTGGTTTTCCGTACCTCAAGATGGACATCTCCATAAAAGATTTCAAGAAGCTTTGCTAGCTCTTCAACCTCACATTAAAATGGTAAAATATTGTCTTCAATATCACCACATAGGTGTAGAGAAGGAAAAAAACATGAATACTCCCAAATAGCAGTTAAAAACAATTTTTTTTGTACCAGTTAAGTAAGCTTCTACACAAAATGGCTCCCTTCCATTTACAATAGTTTTACACATTTAATTAATGATCTACATATTTTGAAGATGACATTGACTGTTAACTTAAAACGTGAATTAAATAAATATCTGTTTTTTATTGATAAATAGTATAAAACGGAGAAGAATTATTACACTGACATTTACATTTCAAGATGACGTGTCCTTGGTCAAAATTAATTTTTATGAAATTTGTGTTTATTAAGCATATGTTAGCGGTAAAATTTCTGTTATAAGAACGATAGGAACCTATAAACAATTTGGGAAATATATTAGCTCACCTGAAATTCAATAAGCAAGAAATTTTTAAAATCCCGAACGACGCGCTTAGAGTCCCTGCTCAGTCAACGGCTAAACGCACGAAAAGAGCGAGGCCACTAAACTTGTTGCCAACCTAGGAAAAATTTGGTACCAAATTTGAATTTTTTGCATTTATGCCTAAGATTAAGGAACAGTTAATAGGAGCTACCATAACGATTGCCGACAATTTTATTTTCGTAGCATATAAATGTAATAACCTATTAATAACAAGACAAGAATTGGAAGTTGAGAGCTTACGAGCTGTTACAAGTATTTCTGTATAAAATGGTCGAAAGCGTCAAAGATAGATTCCATGATGTTTCTTAACAATATAGGTATGTCAATTTTAAAGGTGTTATAAGTAAAAGTAATTTTTAAGAGATTTTGCAGTTATGTAATTAATAGTTTTAACATGAATTTATGAATGAAGTTTGTATGAGATTTGGAAAGGTTTCATAATCACAGTTTATACGAACATTCTAAGGAATTGAAAAGAGCAAATATTTTACAAGAATTGACAGTTGAGAGCTTTTACAAGTATTTTCGCATAAAATATTCGAAGGTTTCAAAGAGAGATTCCATGATATTTCTTAATAGTATTTGTAAGTTTTAAAGGTATTATAAGTAAACCTAGTTTTTAAGATATTTTGCAGTTATGTAATTAAAAGTTTTAACATGAATTTATGAATGAGGTTTGTATGAGATTTGGAGAGGTTTTATAATCACAGTTTCTACGAGCATTCTAAGGGATTAAAGAGAGCAAGTAGGTATACAAGAATTTACAATCAAGAGTTTACGAGTTTTTACAAGTATTTTCATATCTAATGTTCGAAAGTTTCAAAGAGAGATTCCATGATGTTTCTTAACAGTATTTGTAAGTTTTACAAGTACTATAAGTAAATATTGTTTTTGAGAGATTTTATAGTTATGTGATTGAAAGCTTTCACATGAATTTATGAATGACGTTTGTATGAGATTTGGAGAGGTTTTATAATCACAGTTTCTACGAGCATTTTAAGGGATTGAAGAAAACAAGTATTTCACAACATTTTACAGTCGAGAGTTTACGAGTTTTTACAAGTATTTTCGTATCTAATGTTCAAAAATTTCAAAGCGAGATTCCATGACGTTTCTTAACAGTATTTGTAAGTTTTACAAGTACTATAAGTAGATATTGTTTTTAAGAGATTTTACAGTTATGTAATTAAAAGCTTTCGCATTAATTTATGAATGAAGTTCTTATGGGATTTGGAGAGGTTTTATAATTATAGTTTTTACGAGCATTCTAGAGAATTGAAAAGTAAGTAGTTTACAAGCTTTTACAATTATTTTCGTATAAAATGTTTGAAAGTTTCAAAGAGAGATTCCATGATGTTGCTTAACAGTATTTGTAAGTTTTAAATATACTATAATTAAACGTAGTTTTAAAGAGATTTTGTAGTTATGTAATTAAAAATTTTAACATGAATTTATGAATGAAGTTTGTGTGAGATTTGGAGAGATTTTATAATCACATTTTTTTCAAGCATTCTAAGGGATTGAAGAGAGCAAGTATTTTACAAGAATTTACAGTCAAGAGTTTACAAGTGGCCAGTGAGTGAGTTTTCTGTGGTGCTGGCAACGGTTGAGAATTCCAATGTTAATCAAAGAGAAGTGAGCCCATTAGTAGGAATAAGTAGACGGTCTATAGGTCGAATCTTAAAAACAAATAAGTTGCATGCATATCATACTCAAATGCACCAGGAATTATCCGTTGACGATTTTCAAAAGCGCCTACAATTTTGTAATTGGGCCAGAGGTGAAATGCAACATGATGTCAACTTTTTAGTACTGTTTTATTCAGTGATGAGGCACGTTTTCATAAAAATGGATTTGTTAATAGACACAATTTCCAGCATTATGCTTCGGAAAATACTCACTTTTTTATGCAAGTTGATAACCAACACAGATGGTCTATAAACGTTTGGGGAGGAATTATTAGAGAACATGTAATAGGGCCACATTTCTTTGATGGTACATTGACTGGAGCTATTTATCTTAATTTTTTGGAAAACTATCTGCCACAATTATTGGTAAATCTCCCTGAAAGAATTCGAAATAGGATGTGGTCTCAGCAAGATTATTTAAATGCAGTTAGAGATAGAGACCACTTAAATAATACCTACTCTAATCAATGGATTGGAAGAAATGGACCACTAAATGGCTTGCTAGATCCCCAGATCTTACAAAAATGGATTTCATTTCATGGGGATACGTGAAGGAAATTGTTTATAGAAACACACCAACAACAGTACAAAATGTGAAGGAAAGAATAATAACTACCTTTACATCTATCACATCGATAGTTTTAGAAACAGTGGGAACCTCATTTAAAAGGCGCATAGAGATTTGTGCCAATCAAAATGGGCAACGTGGAACATTTATTATAATATTTTCTACTGAGTTATTTGAAGAAACCTCTTTTTTTAAGTTTATTTTTAAATTTGGTAATTATTACTCAATAAAACGAAATTGGTTGCAATTAGCCCTAGGGAAGTAGTCACAAAAAATGTTCGGTTTTCATTTCTACATGATATCGTCAAGAAATATACAGGGTGTTCCATTTGAAAAAAATTGAGAAAATTCAATTTAAAATTTTCTTAATTGAATAATAATTTTTGGCCACCCTGTACATTTTTAGGAAATAAAAATGATTCAAAAACATTAACTAGCTATCTTGTAACTGGTATTCACATAAGTTTTTCTTAAAACCCATAATTGTGACTGTGCTGATTTTTTTAATAAAGAAACAAGTTATTGCCCTATAACTCAAGAGAAACAACAATGCAGCTACTGACACGTGTTTCGGAGTTATTGCTCCTCATCAGCGTAGCGTAACTTAGCGAATATATCTTATACTTAAATCGAGAAAAACCAAGAAAGGTCGGAAAGTACAGTGCACAGTACTCGATTTGTACTTTCATACTTCATGTGCCACATTTAGGGCCTCAAATGAGAGCAATCAGTACGACGAGCTCTATGTGTACTGCTCTATTTCCACCTGGCAAACACTAAGTAAAATATGATGGGGGTTTATGAGGCTAAATAATTAAATAAAGAAACAGGTTATGATGAGGAGCAATAACTCCGAAACACGTGTCCGTAGCTGCATTGTTGTTTCTCTTGAGGTATAAGACAATAACTTGTTTCTTTATTTGTACTGTACCCCGTCGATTCCCCGAAACCCCCATGTGCTAAAAATTTATATTTACTGAAATTAAGTCAAAAATGAAACGAATACGAGAGGAGAATTTTTAACACAATTTGACAAGGATTGAGGAATTTTCTCAAAATTGATTTTTTTCTCTTTTAATTCTCTATAAATATAAAAAATCATCATATCTGAACTCTACAAATCCGCGATTCTCCTAACTGGGAATTAATCCCCAATTTTTACCCATGATCAGTTGAAATTCTCCGATATCGGGGAATTCCCCACCAATCGGCAACCCTGGACAGATGTCTGGTAGGTATTTATCTAAAAAAAATATGGTACCATATTTGAATTTTTTGCATCAATGCCTACGAATAATGATAATTAATAAAATTAAGTCTCACCTTGGACAAAATGGTGCAGTGTTAGTTACAAAAGTATCTTTATACCCGTGTAAAAACTTTTATTCATTGGTATATCAAATAGAAATGCAATACTATTAATTAATGAATCGTTTAATTTCCATTTTGTTAGCAACTCAAAACTAACAAATTTAAGACATTCCTCAAGTCTATTCGAGATGGCGGCTCTTGTCATAGCCATATACATATTAGACCTACGTACATGGTTATAGCACGTAGTTGGCCGTGGGTTGGACGTGAAATTAACAGGTGAAAGATAAAAAATCATTTTATAATAGTTTCTACTTACCCAAACTTTATCAACAGGAACAACACATTTTTTAACATTCTGATACACACTAGGCATTGTAGCGCTGTTCATGGCGAAACTACTATTAAGTTTAGTCGAGCTATTGCCAATCTTAGCAGTTTTGGGGTTATTCTTCGTTCTAACTGCTTAAAGAAATTCAAATTTAAATAGTTTAATTAGCCATTACTTTGTTTCAAGAAAAGATTTATAAGTATTTGTTACATCAAGTTTATTTTTAATTAGAACACTTACCTATAGAGTGAGTAGATTTTTTTAAAAGTCTGTGGAACGAGTGTAAAAATTTTAATCTCAATTTTTTTTATTTTAATTTTCGGTTTCGAAGTGCCCTGCATATCAGTGAAGGTAAAATAGACAAACAACAAAAACAGTTAAATAAACAAATAAATACAACTGAAGTTAAGCCAAAGACTTGTGCGGAAGGGGGTTACACTTTGAAAAACTCGGACATACAACAATATCCTCCGACAGTGCCGGAGCCGAGCCGGGGCTCGAACCCGATAGCGCGATACCCACTCGGTTACGTTTCTTTCACACTGGGCGACTTAGCAGTGCGATTTAGTAGCGCGGCTGAGTCTATCACCAAATAGCTCGCTTAATATCTATTGTAGAAGAATAAAGTTTTAGAAACAGTTATCCCATTTTTTGTGAGCTATATTTCAGAAAAAAGAAATTTGAAAATCCATAGCCTACTTTGTGAGATATATTACAATAACCTGGAATGTCTTCCTTATCTGAGGAGATACGAAAAAAGTTAAAGGGATGAAAGTTGACGGCAAAGACAATAAGAATAATATGTATAAAAAAAATCGAAAAACGTAGTTGGCTTTGACATACGCTCTTGTGCAAACATGAAAAAACAAATCTCAAAGTAGGCCATGACACCACATAGTGTCATGGGCTACTTTGAGATTTTTCTTTTCATTTTTGTATAAGAGCGTAATATGTCAAAGCCAATTGCATTTTTCAAATTTTTTGCCACATTATTACTCTTATTATCTTTGCCGTCAACTTTCATCCCTTTAACTTTTATGTGACAAGTATTAACGTTTTCTGTACCTGGGAGGCTTTTACTAACAGACTGTGTGTAACTTTCAATCATGTAAAGTAATGCTCTTTTATTTGATGGGATGTTTAATTGCCCATTCATAGTAGGTAAAATATTTCGCTATAATCCACGTTTCTTCCCATTTCTTTTGCAGCCAAAGTCTGGTTTATAAAATTTCATCGTATTCATAACTTCAGTAAAAACCTTAAGTGCAGCCTTATCCCTTTGTTTTGCACAAAGCCATGACATTTCTAATTACTTAGAAAATATCTCTTTTGAAGAGATAGAAATTAAATGTTCGACATTTTAAGTAAACACTTCATAGCTAACAATTTCTGGGCCAAAATGAATTTGGACTGTACTTTATTTGCAAAAACCTCTAAAATTAATGTTCACATCAAAACTCCCATTTCAAATTTGATATTCCCAAGGGGCGTTTCGAACACATCCACATAGACCTCGTTAGACCTTTACCACCATCCAACGGGTGTCGTTAGGGTTAGTCGTTATTTTTGTGAACGATCCATGCTTTTGATGGAAGTCTGAAGGACGTATTTTTTGTTCGAAAAACTTAGAAAAATTGAAAAAAAAATAGGAAAAAGAAAAAATTAATTTTCTTTTTCCTCAACCTTTTCTAAATACTAAATAAAATATTACGTTCACAAAATTTTTAGGGTTCAAGTGACTGTTTCAGACGGAGATTAATGGATAAATCATACTTACTGTCGTTTATGCTTAACTGCGGCTCTGATGGTATCAATTGGAAGACGTCGTAACACTATAAATCTAACACTGTCTGTTTAACACTCTCTTAAAATTAAATCTGAAAGGGAAATTTTGTTAGAAAACACAAGTAAAAGACAATATAAAGTTCAAAAAATGTATATTAAATCTTTAAAAAAAATTTATGTTTTTACAACAACTTCTTCAGAGGAAATGTTAACAAACAATGGTCTGACCCGTGTACAACACATGGTGAGGAACGGGACGATTCATACGGTACCAACTACCATCCAATATGCAGTTTGAAAAGCTAACGATGCACAAAAAGATTCAAGGAACAGTTCATGTAACTGAAATTTTGGTGGGCTTATGCTTGCCTGTCTTATAAACGTATTTTATTAATTCACATAAATTTTGGTCGCTCCTCGGAGCTTAAAATTGCTTGAAGCGTATCTACTTCGTTTGTATTATGCAATAACAAATTTTACGTTCAGGCAAGGCAGATCCCATGCACGTGTGAGTACATGGTAATAATACTTTTTTGACTCCGAATCACTGAGGAACCGGTTTAGGGCAAACCCCGTCAAAACACATCATTTCCCCGTCAAATCCGACTGCTAGGAAATGATGGGGGCCCCATGTCGCTAAGGGCTATTTTCGCTATAACTTCCGATATACTTTGGATAGTCGTTGGACTAACTTGTCCTCATATTCAACACTTCGTAAGAGTTGCAGTGCTTGACAACGTGGATTCGTAAAAGGGTTTTTAATCTTGGAAATTTGGAAGTTCAAGTCCAATTTTATTATACTTTCTAAAATTGGGTGGTCGGGGCGACATTACGTCCCTGTGCAGCGACATTTACTACACTTACCAAATTAACGCTCCTCGAAGAGTTAGCGAAAATTTGGCATAAAAAACGCTCCGAAGAGCAAAAATATATTTCCAAGAATTAAAAACCTCCTCCACGGCGTTTTTACGTGAAGCACGCTTTTCTTACGAAATATTTCCTAAGTCGGATTTTGTTACAACGTCGAAAAGTATATCGGGGTTATAGCGTTCTTTAACATTTTCAGGGTTCCATCGGATTCACACGACAACATATCATCCTCAAAGCAATGGTATGGTTGAGAGATTCTATAGAACCCTGAAGACTACATTATTAGCCAGGACTAATGCAATTCACTGGTATGATGAATTGCCAATTATTTTATTGGGTTTACGCTCCATGCCTAAAGATGACGTACTTTGTTCATCTGCGGAGCTTGCTTACATACAAACCTTGACTTGACAGAGTCAAGCCTGTATATTTGTTAGATGGGATTGCTGATTCTGATGTCAAACCCGCCTTCAAAAAAATACATAGAATCTTTGGCATTGGATTGATATTTCTGTTGCAGGGGGAGTATCTGTGGCGTACACTCCTACCTAACGTGTACTAGCCAGTTGATGGCCAACTAAAAATTATATTTTTAGTTCGGTAACTAGGAGAAGAAAAAACGACAAAAAAATTTATTATTATTGAATTATAAAATTATTGAATTGACTTTCGGATATGTAGATTGAGTAAACTGGTTATCTATTGTATCTTTATTTATTTTACCTTTACGACAAATACGTAGGCACATAAAAATATTTACCCAACTATTTTGTGTGTATATGCTGCGCTAAACGTATTTTGATACACAAAAATAAGAAAGTCCAAGAACTGTGTAACATTTGACAGAAAATAGCACATGGAGTTATAATAAAATTTATCTGTCTTTAGACCGATTTGAACCAAAACGTTGGATATGAAAGAATAAAGTTACAGTACAAGAAATATGGAGCTACTGGGACAACGTTGAAGTGTACCTGATCCGTTATTTATTAGAAAACAGGCCACGCATATACTGCTGTGCTGATCGAAAACTAGAGTTGGCAGGTAAGTTTTTAAGATGTAAATTGCATGAGTGATGCATGACATTTGTCAGTGGTGGTCCTATTGGTTTGGCCACCGAGGTCTCCAGATTTCAGCCCTATGGACAAAAATGAATTTATAAAGCTGACTTCCGATAGAGGTCGGGCTAAAATTGGAAAGAATAAACAATTTAATAAACATGATATGTTTTAATACATATAAACATAAATCATATATCTTACATAGATCAAGTTTTAAAATACTACATGAAATATACACTTAAACTTATTTCAAAGCACTTTGGGGGGATAAAAAAATGGAAATTTTCTTAGATTATCAACTCTTTTTGGGTTTTGCTTTTTGCGGTTTGTCCACATCCTAAAAAATAGGAGTTTAAAATAAACAGTTTATTTATAGCCGAGGACGTTTAACGTACCACGGATTGCGACATGTGACCATTACTTCCATTTCTTATCAATGGCCGTTGTGTCGAACTGGTCTCGTGTCTCCTCTCGACACTAAAAGTAAAAGTATTACCATTATACAGGGATGTATTCAGCAAATGTAAGCGTTAACATTATATCCGAAGCTACACAAATGCTGAAGTATGTGTTACTTATTATCAAGAATACAACCATTATTTAGAATAGAAAATATGTCATTAAAAAAATTGGTTATAGCGAACAAAATAACCATAACAGCAATCTTCTTGATGCCTATATGGTTTTTGGCAATTTCTTGTGAAATCACTAACTTTTGATTTTCAAATGGAACACGCTGTTATTACATTTTTGGATTCAGTCATCCATTTTAATAGAGAAAAAATCGAAATGACAGTTCTCTAGGAACTTTCAGTTAAGTCTTGTTACAATGGTGTATACAAATAATGAGAAAGTTAACATGTCTCTTACTTACGGAGAATGTCCTAAAAATGAAAAGCGTGCACACGAAATTTATAGTGAAAGATTTCCGGAAAGAATACGTCCATCTCGACGTTAATTTAAGAAGCTGGAAAGGAAAATGCGGCTGGGACCAATCAACGTTCATAGTAAGTGAGGAAATGAAAATTAGTGTGCTGGACATAGTAAACTATGATCCAACTACTTCTACGAGTCAAATCGCAGGGGAATTGGGTTTAAATAAGGAAACTGTAAGACGCATATTAAAAAAACACAATTATCATTCTTTTAAACATTTTTAGAAAATGTGTCATCCTCAGATGAATCTAGATTCACGAATAATGAAATCTTTGATCTACAGAACACTAGATATTGGTCTCAAAAAAATCACCGATTAGTCAGAAACAATAATTTTCAAGAACGTTTTGGCATAAGTGTACGGGCTGAATTTTATGAATACCGCATAGTTGGGCCTATTTTGTTTCAAGGAACATTAACTGGTGAAAGATACCTCGAGTATCTACAAAATGAGTTACCACTCAATTTAGAAACTTATACTTTTAACAAGATGGTGCTCATCCGCACAATAGCAGAATCTTTTTAAATCATCTCACTGAGACGTATGGTGAAAAGTGATAGTAACTCATGGTCCCATAAGGTGGCCTGCCAGGTCCCCGGACTTAACCTGATTGGATTTTTATTTATGGGGATATCTCAAGGATAAAGTGTACGGGACACCAGTTTTGACATTAGGAAGTCTAGAAAATAGAATAAGAGCTGCATTCAATACTACTACACCTGAAATGTTGGGAAACGTCGTTCGAGAGACAGAACATCCAGCAAAACAGTATATAGTACATGGAGGAGGCCACTTTGAAGAATAGTAAGTGATCACCTATATCTGTATCAAGCTGTCATATTGCACTAGGTATTTTGTAACTAATGAGCCGCCCTCTTTAAATAAAAATTCAACAATCCAAATTTTCCGAAAATTTAGGTAATTAATCTTACCTATTGCTTCGTGATGAAGAACCTGCCTTCTTGAATATGCCCGTTATCCTTTCCTTTAAGTCTTTCTTACTGCCTCTGTTATCTTCAAGGTCAGAATTGGAATTAGGCTGAAAATCAACAATTAATTAATGGATATATTACTGATATTTAATAATTACTTTGGAGGAAAGCGACCTTGTTGGGGAAAACGTTCCAGGGTCTTGGTCGTCTATGCTTCTTGATTTGGTTAATTTTTTGAGTTTCCCCATTAACCCTTTCTTTTTCTTCTTATCTCCTAGATCGCTTTGCGTTGAACCTGAAGACAGTCTGCTATCTAGACTAGCATCTCTTCTGCCTCTCCCACTTTCCACGTCAGAGTGAAGCTCTAAAGAAGTCAGACTTGACATGCTGTCGTCGTTGGTCCATATTTTTTGTTCAGCCTGGGTGGTGTGTTCCAATGACAGGCTTTTTCGTTTTAAGCTGCTGTGGGAAGATACTGAGGCCTTTCTCATGTAAGGTTTGTTATATAAGTTATTTTCATGTTCGGTGGATGTAGCTCGTCTCATTCCCATTGTCCGCCGTAGTCTCTCTCGTTCAACCTCATCCTCTGATAACCTTTGCAGTCTTCTTAATTCTTCTGTTGTATGTACTAGCCTCTGCATTATATACTGAATTTGTTGCTGTTTCTCTTCTGGTGCCAATGAAGTTTCTCTTTTATCTAAAGCAGGGGACGACTCCCTCGACTTGGATTTCGTTCGCCGCGGTGGAGTTGGAGTGTAAGGAGCTTCGTTGTCTTTGGAGAAAAACAGCTCAGGTGCTAGTTGTTTCAAAGTATCGACTTGTTCTACTAAGGCACTAATTTTCCTCTCGTCCTCTTGGTCTGAACGTTTCTTTCCACTTATAGCCGTTCTGTACTCGTCTCTTTCTTTCTCATACCGTTCTTTTTCCCTTCGTAGTTTCTCATTAGTCGTTCTTAGTTTAGCATGGGCATCTCTCAGTTCTAGTAAGTCACATTGTAACTCAGTTATCTTTCTCTTATTTTCCTCCTGTTCCTCCTCAGAAGTCTTTTTAAACAGGTCCTGTTTCCTTTTGGCTTCTAAACGCTCCTTATCTCTTTCTCTTTCAACTTCAAACAAAGTCTGTCGTAGGTCCCTTGCTAAAGTGGCTGTTTCCTGAAGCAGCCGTTGTTGTTCCTCCCGTTCCTTCTGCCAAGCTAGCTCCATTTTCGTTCTGAGCCCTACTATTTTAGTCCTTCCACTGTTCAGAACTTTTTCTTCTTCCAGCTCGTTCACTCTGGAGTGTAGTTCGGATAATTTCACTTCATACGATGAGCGCTCCGATACCAGTTCTGTTTTTAGTTTTGAGCATTCTAACCTTGCTTCGGATAATTCATCTTCCATACAGCTTATTTGTTGTTCTAATGTCGCTATTTTGGTTTTTGTTTCCTCCATCTAGAAATTTAGATAGATTTTTAGTAGAGCAAAGATAAATTTTGAGAGAAAATATTACATAGAGTAACATGACATAGCAAAATGAATTTGTTTTGGTGAAACTAAGAATAACCTGAGTTTTCTACATCGAGTAAGTGGGGAAAAAAGGGTAAATTGGTCACTTTTACGGGTGGTTTTTCAGTTTGAATTTATTTTAGATTCTTTAAAAACTTTCAGTTCAAATTAACTTTGGAAACGAAGGGGTATTTTGAAAAATGTTATATGAAGAACCCCAATTAATTTAGGCTAAGGAATCTACAGTTATTTTTTTTTTACTTTGTTTCCGGACACCCTGTATATGAAGTGTTATTGTACTTGCGGGTGCTCTGGAGTCGATGGTCGACTCCACCAGGAGTCACGGTTGTCTAAACGACGTTTCGGCAGAATCTCATCTGCCATCCTGCTCCTGCTCACCTTGGACAGTTTTTTAAATCTAAATATTTAAAACCTGTTCACAATCACTTTTTATTATTAATATTGAAATTTGCGTAATGAATAATTTTACTCGTATACTTGTGTGCGCATACGTATAATACCGAAAATGGCGAGAACGAAATTTGAACTGAAGGTTCCTTGAATGTCGACAATAAAAGGGTACCATTTTCGTTTCTTAATTCACATTTTAAAGAGTCCAAAAGAAATTATAACTGAAAAACCATCCATAAAAATGACCAAATGACCTACTCGATGTAGAAAACAAAATGTACAAATTAAAGTTCACTTTAAATTGACCAAACTCTTCCTCTAGTGTGTCAGTTGTAAAGATTTTAGCCGGACTAAGACAGTGAAATTGGCTAGGAACCGAACCAAATGAAGTACATCAATCTTGATACTAACTACTGAAAAGAGAAGTTTTAGATTTACCAAAATCAATGTTCATTTGAAAGGAAAGTTCTTCTCAACAATAGATATACTTTTATTTGATTCGATGTATCTTATTCAGCTAGATCTATTTTTGGTTTTTATCAAGTTCCCTGTGATATGCTTACCTCGTCATAATTAACATTTTGAGATCCTCTTCTGCTGGTCCTGGGCGATTGTTTCAGATCTCCTATTGTTTTCTGAGCAGATTCTAGCATGTGCTTGTATGTGTCTTTTTCTCTTTTAAATCTAACTACTTGGTTCTGTAGAGACTGTAACTCGCCGTTGACCACATTAATTTGACTCTCGTACCTCATTTTCAGTTCAGCTAAATCTGATTTCTTAGATTTTTCCGCGTTATTGAGCCTGAAATTTGTTTGTTTTTTTTTGTAAAATTAAAAATACATTTTGTTAAGTTTACCTGATCCTCAGGTGTTTCATTTCTTTCTCCATCGCACTGCTGTCAGCACTAATATTCCTTTGTATTTTATTGACCTTTTCGTAATCATCCAGTTTTTTCTTTAGGTCATCATTCTCTCTCCTCATAAAGTCCGTTTGGTCGTGGATAGTATCGTATTCCTTTTTGATCTGTTCACACTCAGATTGTTTTTCTTCTAGCAACGCTTTTAGCCTCTGCTTGTCGTAGTCGTTTCCATTGGAAGATGCTCTAGAGGCTTCTTTCAGCTTTTGTTCTAATTCTAGTTTTTCTTTTATCCAAATATCTTGCTTTGTGTTGTAAGTGTCTCGCAATGTCTTCAATTCTCCATCCAGCTGGTCCATTTCTCGCTTCAGATTCTTAAATTGCCTGTAAGTAAGGAAATAGATATGGAGCGCAAATTTTTAAACATACTGCTAGGTAATTAGTATTTTTTTCATTTAAACACTAAAATAGCATATATTTGCAAGTCATCTGTGTAATATCTCCTATGTAATGTAAGTTTGTGTATGGATGTCTATTACCTTTTTTTGTTAATTACACATTCCCCAGAAAGGGATTCCGTATTTTATATGGGACTCAATTAGGGAAAAGTAAGCCGTTTTTTCAGCCCTGAAACTCAGTTTATTTGAAGTTATTCTCACTGCATAACAACCAGATGCCAACTTTTTACTTGGATTATACAGGGTGTTGCATCATGAGAGGGACATAGCTTAATAGGAGGTAGAGAACATCAGTGGTAACCGGAACCTCCCATAGAAATGTCTCATTGGGCCTTCATTACGAAGTTACAGGGTGTTAAATGATTTTTGGCCAAACCTGTTTTTTGTCATAACTTTGACAGGGAATGAAATAACGGATTCATATTTGGTACGGCTAATGTACTAACGAGCCCCAAGAGGTACATGTATAAAAAAAATATATCCAGGTCCGGACTCACTATAATTTATGTTTCTTCTTTGCATCAATAAAACATCACCCTGTATATATTTTTTTGAAATTTCGATACGCTATTCGAAAAGAGCAAGAAAAAACAAACAAAATGGCCTATTTCATTTTTTTGTTACACCTTCGTGGTTATTTAAATACGTTGTTAAATGTGCAAGAAAATGGATTACAGAACCCTATTAAATGAGAGGCACGTGAAATAAATAGTTTTATAACTAAAATTTGCAAAAATTCTATTGAGCCTAGGTGGTCTGGGTGAATCCTAATTCCGGCCCGTTTTAAAGGTCCATTTTGGTAAAAAACTGTGGTCCTAATAAGTAATCGGGTATGAAATAACAAAATTTTTAATCAATCACAGTAGGCTTGTTCAAAGTGACAGATAATAAAAAGAAATCTCCTAAACAGTTGAATAATTGTTTGTTAGTAATTTAATGTGTCAATAATCCGCATTTAGTTAGTGAAAACTTGTGAAAATATTTTAACTATGCCAGTAAAATTTACAAACGTGGAATATGCTGACATAATATTCATCTATGGTTTCTGTAATGGAAATGGTAGGTCGGCGGAAAGAGAATATCGGCTGCGTTTTCCTGGTCGTCGATGCCCTAATCATAAAACCTTTAGTACGGTGTTCCAGTATGCAAGACAACACGGAAAGTTTCCTACTTCTGCAGTTGTGGAGCGTGTTTTACAACAAGGTGTGCAGGAACAAAACAATATTATAAACGTAGTTCAAGAAAACCCAAATATGAGCACTAGACGAATCAGTTTGGCAACTGGTATTCCTCATTGGCGAGTATGGAGAACCCTAAAAAGAGAACGTTACCATCCATATCATATCCAGCAGGTACAGCGTCTTCAACAAGGCGACGATATCCCCCGCCTGGCATTTTGTCATTGGTTGTCTAACCATCGCCCAGTCATTTACAGAACCTTATTTACGGATGAGGCACAATTTACAAGGGATGGAGTAAACAATTCACGAAATAATCATAAATGGGCACAGGAAAACCCACATGCGGTACGCCAACGCCGTTCGCAACACAGGTTTTCTGTAAATGTTTGGGTCGGACTTGTGAATAGACATTTGATAGGGCCACATTTTTTGAAGAAAGATTGAATGGTGAAATTTACTTTGATTTTCTTCAAAACATTTTACCGAATATGTTAGAAAATATCGGTATAAGAGGCATGTTGTTTCAGCATGATGGGGCCCCACCACATTTTAACCTTCAAGTAAGAGAACACTTAAACAATGTGTATCCTAATAGATGGATTGGACGCGGGGGTCCACATGAATGGCCACCAAGATCTCCTGATTGTAACCCTTGTGATTACTTTTTATGGGGCCACTTAAAAAACGAGGTTTATAGCATTGAAATTGAAAGTAGACAACATTTAATCCAGCGCATCGTTACAACCTGCGACGAAATACGGAATAATCCAGAAATGATACGTCGAGCAATTGGTAACCTTTCTAAACGCGCAAGAAAATGCACAGAATGTGGGGGAGGATATTTTGAAAATTTACTTTAGTGTCAATTACGTTTTATTTTTAAACACATTTAGTTATTGTTTTGTTATTTATTGTTAATTGAATGGAAAATATTTTATTTATTTAGATTTTAGTTTGTTCTCTTTTCCAATTTTTATTAAGTATAAAATGTTGATGATTTTCTTGATCAAAGTAACTGGTTGCTTAGGCCTAAATGGTTTAAATTATCTGTCACTTTTATTCTTTGAACAAGCCTACTGTGATTGATTAAAAATTTTGTTATTTCATACCCGATTACTTATTAGGACCACAGTTTTTTACCAAAATGGACCTTTAAAACGTGCCGGAATTAGGATTCACCCAGACCACCTAGGCTCATTAGAATTTTTGCAAATTTTAGTTATAAAACTATTTATTTCACGTGCCTCTCATTTAATAGGGTTCTGTAATCCATTTTCTTGCACATTTAACAACGTATTTAAATAACCACGAAGGTGTAACAAAAAAATGAAATAGGCCATTTTGTTTGTTTTTTCTTGCTCTTTTCGAATATCGTATCGAAATTTCAAAAAAATATATACAGGGTGATGTTTTATTGATGCAAAGAAGAAACATAAATTATAGTGAGTCCGGACCTGGATATATTTTTTTTATACATGTACCTCTTGGGGCCCGTTAGTACATTAGCCGTACCAAATATGAATCCGTTATTTCATTCCCTGTCAAAGTTATGACAAAAAACAGGTTTGGCCAAAAATTATTTAACACCCTGTAACTTCGTAATGAAGGCCCAATGAGACATTTCTATGGGAGGTTCCGGTTACCACTGATGTTCTCTACCTCCTATTAAGCTATGTCCCTCTCATGATGCAACACCCTGTAGACGTGTACATCAAATTTTAGCTTCTCATCAATATGTAACCCAAAAAATTTAGTATGGAGTTTATCTCAATAGGTTAGTTATCCAAGAAAAGATCAGCATAGGCAAACTTTCATAAAATTCAAAAATTACTGAAGGGAATTGAAAAATTTAGAGCTAATTTCATACATTTCAATAGTACATTGTTTTTGTTTGAAACTTTCGGGAGTACCAACATCATTTAGCGGCTTTGTGCAAACGTACTGAGAACATACAGGGTGTGCCACGACGAACTGCGCCAATCAATATCTCGAAAAGTAGACATTGGAAAATGTTGAAAATTTTGTAGTAAACTAATATCGATGGGGGCAACTAGGCTAAAGTATTTTCAAGATGGTGGCACTTCCGGTTATACCGGAAGTAGATGTCAACTTGCTTATTTTAAATGGGACACCCTATATATTATTTATTGTAATTATAGGCCGATTTTGTGTATCATCTCTTATACCTAAGTCCGTTTTTGACATATTTCAATTTTTATGTCAAAAATTACGTTTGCAGGCCCTAAAAGAATTAACAATTCTTCCTATAAGGAAGCCTTTATTATCTAATTTGGGTTGGATTTTTTGTTGAAACCTATACTTAATAGAGTTTTTATAATATTTTGACAAGTATTAATACGGAGTGTTCAAAAAATAGGAATAAAAATGAAATTAAGAGAACTGTCAAAAATCAATTTTTTCAAATGGAAACCCCCAATTTCTATAATCTTATCTTATTTACTATTAAAAATAAGTGTGTTTGTGTATGGATGTCTATTCCGAAAATCTTTAGTTTTTACATGGGGATTTTCCTATGGATTTTAAGTTCAATTACTCTTAGTTGGCTATGACGGCGTTGTAAAAGCAAGGGATCATTGTAAACCTCTTTTTATAGCTCATAAAATATGAATTCTTACATGCGTCTTTATTCTAAAACCAGTGTGCCTAAAACATAAGAAAGTACTAAACACACTGCATACCGATAGTCTGTCTGAGCATAACATGAGAAAAGCGCTAAATTTACTCTTCTTCTAACCATCCTCAGATCAACATCAGTAATATACGAAAGCAAAAAAATATACAACCACATACTCCTATCTCTCAGAAATATGATTCAATTAAAGACATTCAGAGAGGCAATGAAAGACAAAATAAAAGCAAAATACGGAGTAAAACCTAATTTTCTATTCGGTCATGTCTCTTCGCCCCCTAGCGGTCATTTTAGAAACTCAAAAATATTTTCCAGAAATTTTTCAGGGCTACTTTACTTAAGATAATTATTTGGGTTTTGGAATATTCGTAGAATGCCACAAATAACTTTCAGACAATGTAATATACGTACATTTCTAGTGTTTCCTTCTCCATAACCAATTTAGCCTTTGTGATGACATGCTCTTCTTCCAGTATTTCATACTTAGCTGTCAAGTCGTCATATTTTTGTCTCTCCTTCCTGATGGTACTCTCTAACTCTAAAACATATTA
The DNA here is from genome assembly GCA_963675555.1 of Leptura quadrifasciata. Classification (NCBI taxonomy): domain Eukaryota; kingdom Metazoa; phylum Arthropoda; class Insecta; order Coleoptera; family Cerambycidae; genus Leptura; species Leptura quadrifasciata. The sequence continues at coordinate 3,785,210 of OY776682.1, read as the reverse complement.
ATCCGTATTAGGGTTACCAATTGATTTTATTGCAATTTAAATTATGACGCAATATACAAACAGGATATGCAGGATAAGAATGGAAAATAACGAGGTCCCAAATTTTGAAAAAGAAGGATAAACTTTGAAGTCCTTTACATTTAAAACATTTTTATGTGATGTTCAGGCCTTTTGCTAAACTTTTAAATGATCCCAGATACTTACTGTCTATATTTTCTTGGAATTGTTTTATTTCTAATTCTCTTTTAATACCTCCACCAGAACTCAACTCAAGTCTCCTTATCTTCGTTTTCAAAGCAGTTAGTTCCAACTCCCTGTTCTTCTGTTCTTTTTCATTATTAATTTTAAGCAACTCAATTTTTTTCCTCTCATTCTAAAAATAGATTTTGAGAAACAAATGTATTAATTGCTTGATAGAAATAGTCACCTGTAAGTCTATTTCTAATTCTTTGTTTTGTTTGTCATGTTCCAGTTTGGAGTTCTTATTTTCCAGTTCAGTTTTCTTCAGCTTGTCTTCTAGGTTCTTCTGAGACTTGTGGGCTATCTCTAGTTTCGATTCCAGTTCAGACAACTGGACCTTGTTTTTACTTAATTCGTCTTTAAGTTTGCTGATTTCTCTCTTTTCAAGTTCCCCAGCTTTTAGGTTCGTCTTTGACACTATTTCTCGTTCTTTCTCCAAACTATCCTCCTACGACAAAATAAGGTAATCTTTAGAATTTCGGTGTCCTGAATAAGGTATAATCCAGTTAAATAGTGATTCAATCTCGGAATGAAACATAGTGAACTATAAACTTGTATAAATATTTGTTCTGACATTTTATAAGTTAGCTCAAACGTCTCATAGAATCTCGTGTACGCGAGTCAAGATATTCAAGGTCAAAGGTAGAAAAGATCAGTTTATTGTAAGATCTTGCTTCCTTTGCTCTAAATGACATTTGGAGTTATTAGAAGATCTGTAGAGCATAAAATTATCTACAAATTCTAATGAATTTTAGATCTTTTGCATTGTGATTGTTCTTCTTCGGCCAGAAAAAAATCACCAAGCTGTGGTCTGGAAGACCAATGGGATAAAAAAGTTAAAGGTTTAACCTTTAATTTGGTTTAAAGTTGATCCTTTAAATTGATGAGTGACAAATTACCACCCTTTTTGGTTGAACCGCGCCACCCACCAGGATATCACGAGGCAGACCATTTTTACTTGCGCTACTTAATTACAATTAGAAAAGTTTCATTCAACTTTAGTAATATTATATTGAAGTAAATTCTGTTTTTGAAATTTAATTCATTATTTACATAAATAGTTAAAAAAATTGAAAATAATAAAAAAGTATTGAAAAATTCATGATTCGAAGTAATTTTTTCTGATTTTTCTCAATTTTAAACGGTTTCGTGAAAAATAAACCATCAACATATGCAGACCATTTTAAAGTAGACATTTCAACGGTTAAAATGAGCCCGGATAGAATATTTAAATAAAAAAAAGACCAATAAATTTTCCCGTGGAAGATTTTTTTTTTTTTTTTTTTTCGAAATATCGCAAACTACTTGTTTCCCAGATTCCAAAAAACTCATGCTTATTCAATGCAAAAAAGGTAAACTTTCACATAATTTCATGTAAATTCAATTATTTCTACGATTCTGCGAGAGAAAATAAATTTTCCATTTTCTCGGAAAATATGAGGTTACGTTGAAAAATGCCTTATGTCAAAGTTTTAGATTCTTTTATTATCTACAACTTTTGTGAAGTACATTTTCCGCTAGGAGGTCACGTTTCGCCGAAAATCGCAAAAAAGCCACTTTCAACCCTTAAACAACACCCCCATTTTACAATTTCATTTTCTCTCGTGTTTAATTTTTGTTTTTTCTCTTAATTATAGTCTTAACTAAACTTTCCGTCTGGTCCTTGCCTGTTAATATTTTTTATTTTTTGCAACTTAAGAAATTAACAGAAACAACCTTTACTGGTTAAGTTTCATCAGAAATTTTACTGCCAAGAAGCCTGTATTTTGTTTGAGAAGAGTTTCGTGTACATAATTATTTAACAAACATACCAGCTGCTTTACTAATTTATTTTTCTGCTCAATCGTGTTCTCCAACCCTTTTATTTTTGTATTTAAACTTTCAGCTTGTTGGTTCAGTTTTTTTCTATCCTCCTCCCATTTAGTCTGGTCCTTCTCTAACACTTTTATTTTCTGTTTCTCTTTATCCAGCTAAAACAAAGAACATTTACTTAAGAAAATAAATTTGGGAATTTTTACTTGCCTTATTTTCAAAATCTTTGTTCTGTTCCCTGAGTTTTTTGTCAGTTTCGCTGTATTTATTTTCAAATTTAGTCACTTGTTTTTCTAGTTCTGTTATTCTTAGAGCCTTTCCAGCGTTCTGAAATTAAATTTGATCAACTTTAATCATTACTTTAGGTATTCTACATACCTCGTTGGCTAATTTTGTTTTTTCTTCTAGTTCTGTCTTTAATTTTTGCGCCTCTTTCTCCTTTGCATCTAAAGATTGTTGTAGAGCTTCAACCTTTTGCGTTAATGAAGTTATTTCGCTTTGTTTACTTGTTGCTGATTCTGAAAGTGGAAAAATTGTGGATTATAACATTACGCTTTTTAAAAAATTCTTACTTAAATTCACTTTTAATTTGGAAATTTCGTCGTACAAGTCCTGCTTCTCTTCGTTAAACTTCAACTGTTCTTTGTTTAATTTTTCAATTTTATCCTGCAATTTTCTCCTCTCTTCATTTGCTAATTCCAAATTTTCTTTTGTTTTTTTAAGAGTCCTGTTTAACTCCTCATTTGTTTTACTTTCTTTATCTGTTTTTGACTTTTCTTCATCCAGTTCTTTTTTGACTGAATCGAATTTTTTGTTAAGTGATTCTAGGTCTTTTAAAGCTTGTTCGATGTCTGTAGCCGCTTTCATTTTTTTCATTTCCTCTTCCAGCTTAATCTTGGAATTTTCACTGGTTTTAATAGCAACCAACATTTCACCTATTTCTTTTTCTAAATCGCTGACCATTGTTTTCAGTTGATCCCTGGATGTTAAAGCAGTTACCTTCTTAGGTGTTCTCTGGCTGAACTTTTTATAATCACCCTAAAAAAAAAAACAATCATAAATCGACAGTAATTACACATCAGAAGGTAAAATATAGTATATTTTACCTTTTGATCTGTTGTTTTGTCGTTTAGGCCTGCAGCACTGAGAGCTTTCTCAAGATCTCTAATTATCTGATCCTTTTCTGCCAATTCAATTTCAAGATTAGCTATTTGATCTATGTACTTGTCCAAATTTTTCTCAGTTTTTAAGTTTTTGGTGCCCCTCAACAAGCTAAGCCTCTTATTTTCTGTTGTAAGTTTTTCATTTTCCGATTCCAATGTCTGCACTTTGTTTCTAAGCACTGCAGCTTCTTGTTCGATAACCTGAAGCTGTCGTTTCAGGTCCAACGTTTGTTGGTCCAAATCCAGAGACCTAAAAATTTCCAGTTACAAATTTTGCTATGATGGAAGTACCGTCCAACTCACTTGCTTTTTTGCATACCCTTTGACCGTTTTTGGTTAAGACTAAGCTCAGCATGAAGCCGTTCACAGTCTCTTTCTTTTTCTATCAGTTTCTTCCTGAGGTCATTTGTTTCGTCTTCTAATACCTGAAATCATTGTTGTTTATAGTGTAGTAGTTTTGATATATTCTGCAATGGTTTGTTTAATAATTTTTGCCTAACGCGTTGTTGTATACATTCGGAGTTAAGAATGTTTATACACTATGTCCCAATAGCTCGTCAATGTCCAATACCGACCTTATTAGAAAACTTTAGACAATTATTATTTTATAGTGGTACATATAAGTGGTATAGTGTCAAAAGGAGCACATTTTAAAAATATTTTGAAATATACAGGGTGACTCTCTACAGCGGAGCATCTCGAGGTCATTTGTTTTAATAGAATACCCTATATATTTGTACATTTATTAATTCAGCGTAAAATTACACAGCGAATTAATTTGTTAAACCTTGTTCCGACCAATATTTTCATATTCTTTCGAATAACTCGATAGCGTCAAGTCAAAAACAAAAAATCTGGAGGTCCTTGGAAAGGTAATTTTACGCTGAATTCACAAATGTAAAAATATATAGTGCGTTCCATTAAAAAAAATGACCTCGACCCTGTATATTTCAAAATATTTTTAAAATGTGCACCTTTTGACACTGTACGAATTCCATAAAAAATTATTTTTAAATAAGGCCGACACTTGTACCTAAAATACTATTATCTAGACTATGCGATAAGAACTGGATTATATGATACAAGTACCTTTAATTTTTGACTTGATAGAGAATTTCCATTGTCATTGCTTAAGACAGATCTCCTACTTGTGGTTTTAGCGGCGTATTTTTCTTGCAGCTCTTTATTTTTAGCTTTTAGCCTGTGAACATCAGCTTCAAGCTCTTCAACTTTTTTTCGAAGTACCGAAGCTTCTTGTTCGCTTAACTCCAATTGTAATTTAACTTCCGCCGGATCGTCATCATCTGACACCTCTTTCTCTGTCGGTTCAGGCGTCAACCTTTGATTTGTGGGACTTAACTTTCGACCTGCAGAAAACACGATTATTTTAAATGAAAATCCAGAAAAAATATTGATTAGGCGAACCCCACGTTATTATGAAGAATACGGTAAATCACTATATGTCGCTATGTATGTCTGTCTGTTTGTCTTTGTGAATGGACACGGACAACTTCACTCTGTCTAGCGTTAGAGCCAAGCAAAATGTTTTTGAGTTAACTTTTCCCAGACAAGCGTTAAAATTTTGAAGTCTTTCAACCCACATTTCGGTCGGATTGTTATCTCAGTCTGCCTAGTCTCGAGTTATTTCTAAAGAGCAGGCAGATAGAGGCCTTAGTCTAAACAGAACCAGTCCTAAGAATTCGGGCATACCTTCTGTCTTTTCTCTGTTGAAAATGGCTCAAACCGGGAGTCGAAACTCGACACTTCTATAATCTCAATCACGGTTCAACCCGCGTAAGTGATCTTCATTTTGTTGTATCCTTCATAATAACGGAGACATCAAATAACTCACTCACACTGTATATGAAATCTATTTTCACAAACCTAAGCAAGAATCTGACAATTTTAATATATATACTGCAACTGTAGAAAATGGCTTGATTTACAGTGTTAACCACAAATGTTAGAAGGCGAGTGTTAGTTTTGTTAGTACTTCAAAGAACATCGATAGTCCCCAGTCACTGGACGGAAATTGCAGAAGTGTAAGGATAAATTAGTAGATTAAATATATACAAACACATCTAAGAAATACATATAATGCAGGAACCATAGCTGAGAAACTTCCAGGTAACAGAATTTTACGCTTCCTGAATTATATGCGTTATATCGATGTTACGTTTAAAAATCGTGCTGTTAAGGCTCACAATTTTGGCAGTAAACATACTTCTGGCTCTGGTAGCCATTTTCTTCAGCTGCAAAACCAGAGACTCATTATCATCCTCAATTCTTGACACTTTCTTGCGTAAAGTTTGCGCCTGAAAATTTAAAAAATCATTACCCATAATGGACAGAAGCGTTGACATCGGGGAAAAAGTTCGTGCAGGTTGATACATCTTTGACATGGGTAAGTTCCTAAGCTGTAGGGATGCAAGAAAACGATTTCTAATGTTTCTGAGATCATTGTCTTCATTGGTCTGCTTGTACTGGTTAAAACTCTTGGTAAATGCGGAATCCTTTGCTAAAATGTCTGGCGGAGTTTGGGTGGCTGTAGCAACGTTATTGTACAGCGTTTGGGTGTATTTATTTAATACAGATTGTTTCCCACATCGAGGCCCATTTGAGGAATGATTATTTTTGTTGTTCTGACACAAAAACAACAATTCGAGGTACATGGCAACACAGCTTTAACCAACCCAACTTTAAGAACCCAAAGAACTTATAAAAATAATGAAGTCAGTTTGTAACTTGCTATAAAGGACCCTTCAAATTTTTACTAGTTCTGTTGATTCCCAAAGTTATGTTAATTGATATAGAGTCGCTCTGTACAGGGTGGGCACCAAAGAATGGAGATTGGCTATATCTCCGAAACCAATCATCGCACAAGTTTAGGGAAAAAGTTACCTTGGTAAAGTTACCCTGAGAAACTGCTTGGTGAATTTTATTTGCTCATAAATCACTTAATTTAGTGTTTTTAACGGGATTTCAATTTTTGCAGCATTACACGGTCATTTAGTATAAATCGGAACCGTCATGGCACACTTAAACGGAAAATTAAAAATTATATTATAAAAAAAGTTGTTTGAAATGTCACTTATTTGACATTGTTGGATTCAAAAAATTATGCAGAATTCAAAAATGCAATAATATACAGAGTGTTCTATTTAAAAATCGAAAGTTAGTGTCACTTCCGGCGAAACCGGAAATGAAAAAAAATCAATTGTATGTCAAAAAATGCCGCTTATTATGTATGTAGTATATCCTAAATTTCAATCAATTATCTTCAAAATTAAGAAGAAAAGGGGGGTATACCATGATCCTGTTACATCCGGTATACAATGACAAGTTGAATATTTTTGACATATGTTGTTTCTTCATTGTGTCATTTTCACAGCTTACCTGTTTTCAACAGCTACTTTGCAAACTCCGTCGCCAAGATCTGATAATAATTCATAATTTCAAGTTTGTTTGCTAGTATCTACTGTTAGAAAAAGGCAAGCGAGTTGCGGTTTTCACTGACATCAGAAAAATCTATATTTTCCAACAATTTTTCAGGATCACTTTGCTTAAGTTAACTTTTCCCCAAACTTTTAGTTGCCCACCTTGTACATTACAATGTAATTGGGAAGTAAGTCGTTTGTTTAAATTTTCATTCCATTGCCAGAATTTGGCTTCTGAAGCTTTATATGTCCCCACAAGACAAGACCGACATACCGGTAAAAACGGCGCCAAAAGAGGACTATAAACTTGTGGCAGCTGCTACTGTATTGGCTATATAACAAGAATGGAATATTTCTGCAAAGAGCCTCTCACTATGATAGGCAAACGGTGTGTACGGGCAGGATTATCTGTGAATCCAGGTAATATCACTGTGATAACATTTACAAACAAAGGAACACTAAACTGAAGAAATTCTGGCATTTGAAGAAACAGCGATAGATGAGCAACGAGTAATTGACTCTAGATATTAAACTGAATTTTAAAGCTCATGTACACAGTATGAAATATTGAAATTAATTAAACCTGGAGTGAAAAGTTAAGCAAACGGCGCTGTATGTCTTTACCTCCTCCTCCGCGAACTTCAGCTGTTCCCTAAGATCAGCCTCCCTTTCGAGCGAGTCCTGAAGATCGCGAAGCAGTTGTGCGGGATCATCTTGCGAGCCTCCTCTGGTAAGTGATTCCCGTGACACTTTCTTCTTAAACATAAACGTTTTTGTTTAAAAGCTCATTAATAGCATTATACTTACTCACTCCGTCTGCTGAAGGATTCCTACCAATAGACCCTAGTAGTGGTGCTTTTTTTCTATTTGCCGGCGCCTTTGTGTCTTCTGCTTTGCTGAGTTTTTGATTAGCCTCATCTAGTTCTTTTTGAACCCTAAGGGATACTTCATTGGCCACTTTCAGCTCTTGCTCTAATTGTTTGATTCTTTCTATTTGAGTTAAGGTCGTTCCACTTCCTGAAATCTGATTTTAAAAATTTAGAAACATTTTTTATCTTGTTTTAGAGTTTCCTCACATCTTTTAGCTTCTTTTCTACCTCGGCTTTCTCGAATTCTAACTGCGTGGCTTTTCTTTCGGATTTTCGCAGTTTGAAGGACAGTATTCGACAGTTTTTCGTCGTCTGGTCCAAATCTTTCTTCAAAGAGGTGTATTCTACAGCTTGGTCTTCCCTAAAATCACAAACTTAATATCTTTAGGCCAACTAGAATAGATTCTTACATACCTGAAGTTATCTTGCAATTCGTCCATTTGTTCTTCCATATCTCTCAGTTCTTTTTTTATGTCTTCATTTTCATCCATTAGTTCCTCGCACAAAGTTTCAGCTGCCATGAGTTTCGACTTTAATTCGTCGGCAACTTTCTGAGCTTGTTGAGCTGTAGGTCTTAGCTCTAAGTCTGCTTCTAGTTCTTTAACTCGAAGTGTCAAGCTTCTTTTGTCATCTTTGTAATCCTCCAGCTGTTGCTGCATCTCGTTGCACTTTTGTTGCAGCTTCAGAACTTCAGTTGCAGTTGTTTTACTAGTAGTTGTTTCCATGGCAGCCAGTCTCCTAAGTAAAATGTCACTTTTTTCCCTTTCTAACCTATCGCATTTTAATTTAGTCGTCTCTAGTTCTTTCCTCATGCTTTCCAACTGGTCCCTATACTCACTGTCTTGTGCATCTACCAGCGTGGTATCCGTTGTTTCCGTACCAGCTAAACTAACGGTATCATCATTGTCCGAACTGTCTTGAGAATGGTCAGTTTTTGGTTTAGCTTTCACCTAATATTTAAAATTAAGTTAGTTTCGGAAGAAAATAGTACCCACCTTACGAATCACTGATTTTGCAGTTCTGATGCCGCGAAGGCACCCCCATCTTCTACCCGGGGTGGCGCACACAGTTGTATATTTTACTTTTTTTCTCAAAAGTGGTAAGATGTAGAGATGTGCGAAAGAAAATAAAATTTTATGTCAAAAAAGGTACATTGCTTAAAGTTGATTTCATATTTTCAAATTTTTAGAATAGCCTATATAATTTATCTTAAACTGTTTATCACCTCCTAAGGTAAGCGACATTTTTTATAAATAAAGACTTTTTCTCGGAAAATCAAAAATAAAAAGTTTTTTAAGAGTGCTGTGCTCCAGTTGGGGACACACTGTGTCTACAATAGATTTACTATATTAGCCTACATGTCAATTTTTAATTCTAACATGACATTTTTGGAGCATAATTTTATACCTCCACAGACAAATCGAGAATACCTCCAATAATATCTGCTACTGGTTGTCTCAAAATATTCGTAATTTCGTCAATACTTAACCAAAATATTTTCCTTCAAATATACAGGCTGTCCATTTTATCAGGGTCCTCGAGAATATCTCACTTAATATCGGTCGTACAAAAAAAATTATTTTTACGAAAATTGTGCCGATTTTTATAACCAAAATGGTTTAAAGACATTTGAAATCCATGGCCTACTTTAAGAGTTATGACGGAAAATATCGAAAAAATTATGTTCACTGGCGCTTTTACAAGGAAATGCGAAACTATACTAGAGCAGCAATTAAAAGGGAGAAAAAAGCATATTTCGAATACAAAATAAATAACTCTACCCCGAAAGCATGTCGGAAATTTTTAAAGGATAATAATATACTATCAAATAAAAATAATGAAATTCCTGATCATCTAAAAAATGTAGATGAAATTAATATTTTTTTTTGTAAACGCAGTTCCTACTATTAGTGCCTCTGTACCCATTTTAAATTTTTATAAAAGCAACACTTTAAATGATAATAATTTTCAGATTCAAACGACTGACGAATTTACAGTCTTGAAAATATTAAATAATATTTCCATTATATTTGGATGTATTATCAGCCGCAGTAATATCGGGAGATAATTTTGGAGGACCACCTTCTATATAAACAAATAGGTATATTCCTGAAGTTTGTATAAATATTTAGCATACATCTAAAAAACTTTTCGTAAGATGGGTAAAAATATTTAATTTGTTAGTTTTTCTTAACAAGACAAATTATTATGGGATTCGGTTTTGATTACGACAATTAAAGCGTGTGTAAGCAATCACATTTAAATTATACACCGTTTGTTACTTTCGTGTAACGATATACAAGGTGGAACAAAGGAAAGACGTTTTTAAAGTTTTAGAAATGCTTCCCATGTGTTATCAAATGTTAGTTGTACTGGGTGTAGCAATAGTGGATCCGACTTCGATTTCTCTGGTTCTATGAGAGCTAGTAATTTCAATCAAAAGAACATAAATAAACTAGATGATGCGAAAATGTTTTCGAATGTACACGATGAGCCAAAATAATCATACAACCACAATTCTGAATTTTATGAAAAAACATTTTAATACACTTGTTCTCTGGCAGGCCGAACATGTTCCCCTACAGTCTCCACTGTTTGCTAAATCTGGTGGATTTAAACGATTTTTAATGACAGAACTTTTTTCAAGGCCAAAAATCCAAAAAAAGTGTTAGCAAGTTTTTTTATCTCAAATTTAACTACGCCACTGGGATTAGAACTCCTTCATATGAATGTGAGCGAAATTTAACAAAAAATATTGATTTTTAACAGAAATAATGATAGTTTTGCTGAATATTCCTCAATTCCTAAATAAGTTATTTCTCTAGAACACTATTTTTCACGATTTGGTGTACAATTGAGAAATAATGCTTTTGTACACTTTTGTGCGTATTTTGTAGTTATGCTGTTCAATTTACATTACATTTTCTCTCAGAAATCTTCATTGTGAATTTCAACATGCATGCGTAGATGACATTGCGCGAATGGGAAACAGTATTACTTTTAATTGGTAGGTAGATGATCAATTATATAGGAATGAAAGAAGGACACAAAGTAACCGCTTGTTATTCGAAGAGAATTTCAGGTCACAGACTCGTCCATCTAATTTATGTATCTTTTTAAATTACATTTTTATACAGGGTGCCCGTAATAACGTGCAAAAAATTTAACTGTAGATTCCCTGTCGAAAATTAAGACGAATTCTTCTTATAAAATTTTTCAAAATAACCCTTTCCTGTCCACCAACACCCCCCCCCCTTAAAGGGGTGTGCTTTTAATTTTTATCTCGAAATAACGTAATCGGAAAAATACGAAATTTGCCACATCTCGGTTACTCATCAGGAGACATCTAATGAAATCATTTCATCCACCTAGCATGTACACAAAGGGGTGAAATTAACTACCCTTCTTGAAATTTTGTAAATATCTTTCTGCCTGCTATTTTTTTATGAAACTCTTTCAAGAGATAAAAAAGTTTCTAAATGAATCATAATGTTTAGTAATTTTTTTTTAATTTAAAAAAAAAATAGCAGGCAGAAAGATATTTACAAAATTTCAAGAAGGGTAGTTAATTTCCCCCCTTTGTGTATACGCTAGGTGGATGAAATAATTTCGTTAGACGCCTTTTGATGAGTAACCGAGATATGCTAAATTCGTATTTTTCCTATTACGTTATTTTGAGATAGAAATTAAAAACCGTTTTTTATTTATTTATTTTGTTTTGAAAAATTTTATACGAAGAACCCGACTTAATTTTCGACAGCGAATCTAAAGTTAAATTTTTTGCACGTCATTACTGGACACCCTGCATATCGTAGCACCAGGTAAGGGACAAACGCGCATCTATCTTGAAAACACTCGTACCAAAAATTTAGCAACAATCGTCGTATGATCTCTAGAGAAAGACAGCGACCCAACCTTATCTTCTAGCGGCATGAATATCATCTCAAAACGCCAAAGCCATACAGTCCTAAACGAGGATTCCCAACGGATATAGTGCCCTTCGGAGGCGATGTAAAACAGTAAATTAAATGTTAGGCAAATAAAATATCCATACTAATTGACAAAAAGGTTAGGCGAAATTTTCAGGTTTTGGCGTAGCTCGTCTCCTAACGTCGGTGATTGACCTCCATGCGACGTTAAATAAACAAATATAAATTAGAACCTGATACATCGATATCGGACGCACTGTTGCCTTACCCTTTATATGTTAATAAAGATGTTTGCTTATCATTTGTGGATATCCCCCTTAACTCTGTGCAAATTTGTGCCCGAAAAATGAATGTTTTATTAGAGGATGAACATATATATATTTTTGGAGAATAATGAATATTCTGCCAAAATTGACACCACTGTTAATGATCATATTCCTTTGATTTCTGCCTTACCGTCACCCAGCAAAAGTTTTGTGTTGTTCTTCATGCAGGTAGCAGGTAACTAAAAAAGTGTATCGGAAGAAAAAGAGTTATTTTAACTACCTACTAATGTTGTCAAAATTTGCATGGAACTACTTAAGCATCAAAATCATCTTAACAGGAACTAGCCCAGGTTAAAACACACACAAACACATAATTACTTGAATTAGAAATTGTACATCATTATTGGTCGGCTCCTCAGATAATGTCTTAACTTCCTTAATTTGTATTCTCCTTCCTCTATCTGATGACTCTTTTATAGCTTGCATTTTTTTCGCCCTTGTTGCCAAACTGTCGCCCCTGTTGAATATCGTGGACTTCTCCTTAGTTATGGAAAAACTGTCTGAAACTGAAATCACAATTCACAGGTATACGTTATATATTTATCGTTTCTTCTGCACCGAATTGGAACGCAACTTATGCGGGGTTCGACGTCAGTTTCGGTTATATATCGCTGATATGTATGGAAACAATCGATTATCTTCTAAAGTAAGATAGCTAGCGAAAAATGTTAAGACACAAAAGTTTTAGGATTTTATAATATAATAAGTATATAGGATCAGTCAAAAAGTCATGATGAAACAAAGTTTCTTTTTATTTAATGGAACACTATATATTATTCCATATTTCAATTCTTCTCGAAATTCTAAACAAAATTCACTCACACCATATACCTAAACTTAACCGTTTTCGAGATATCGAATTTTGAAAATAACCACTCTCTAATTTATTAAAGAAGAGCCTGAAATGTAGATATTTATAATGAAAATTACACAAGATGGAGGATATGGATATGATTAAATTTTAATATTAATTTTTTACAGAAAATAAAAGAGCATAATTTTTCAGGGTTGATAAAAATGTATGAAACGAAAAATATATTGTTTAATGAATGTCCTGGATATTTTAAATTTTATGAAAACAATAGTTATGCCAGAAAAAAGAGAGAAAACAAGTTTTAAGAAACAACAAAATTTTCTTTGGAATTCTATTTTATAAGGTGCTCAAAGTGTTCACTATTTACCTCCTGACAGTAACGCGTTGGCTGAACAAAATTTTGTAGTGAATCTAGAAGGGTGTTGGGAGGAATACTGGAAATATCATACATCATCCTTTCTTGCTACTCTTCGATATTTTGCGGCCTATTTTTATAGATTACATTTTTTATGTGGCCCCACAGAAAAAGTCAAGCGGGGTCATATCGGGAGACCTAGCTGGTCATTCAATTGCCCATTGCGTCCAATCCAGTTATCAGAAAAAGTTTCTTTTAGATATGCGCGTACCCCACGGCCAAAATGTGGAGGAACCCCATCTTGTTGAAACCATATTTGTTTTGCCGGTAAATTGGGATTGCTATTGTTCGGGAATAATCATCTGGAATAATTTGCTCTTGCAAAAATAATAAATATGTCGTTCAGAGGTCAAACTTCCATCTATAAAATAGGGTTCTATAACATGCCCATTAATAATGCCACACCAAACCTTTTTGTGGTCGTTTGTTGTGAACTTCCTCCATCAAATGTGGATTTTGGTCTGATTAATACCTACAGTTGTATCAGTTTACGTGCCCGTTTAAACAACATGTAGATTCGACTGAGAATAATATGTGGTTGAAGAGTATGCAGATATGATTTATGTGTATGGTTCTTGCGAAGGAAATGGAAGAGCTGCAGGGAGATAATATAGAAGACGTTTTCGAAATTGTCGTACACCAAATACACCATACAAAATTTTCAGAGGTGTATCAATTTAGTAAATTTAGTAAGGAACATGAGCAATTTCCCTCACAGGTAAAACATGAACATGTTCACAGAGATTTTCAACAGCCAAATGAGTATTACAGATTGTTCATATGAATCCAACTGTAAGGCCCGGAAAATCAGTCTTCAATTAGAAATTCTCAGAACAAGAGTATGGCGAACTTTAAAAAAAGAAAATTTATATCCTTTCCATGTTCAAGTAGTTCAATGACTTGAAGACAGTGGGTAGTTGCGCACAGACGAACAGTGTCTAGATTTCTGTTCACGGACGAGGCTTAATTCACGCGTGATGAAATAAACAACACCAGAAATTCATATCTTTGGGGTCAGCTTGGTGGTGTGGACAGTAGCGCGACCTTCTTACGCAGACGGGCCGGGTTCAAAACCAGGTCACAGCAAGTCGATGAGATATAGTGGATGAGCGGATCTGCTCATCTTTCGAAAGAGATGTAAAACTGTGGATTCCGTGTATATACGATATGAGCACGTTAAAGAGCCCTACCCCATGACAAACTGTGGGGGTTCGGCAAAATTTCCATGTTAGGGGTCCCAGTGCCTACACTGATAAGCTTATCCCCTGGCGTCGATGATTGGCCTTGGTAGCGGAAATAGGCCGACGTTAAATAAATGATTAAAAAAAACTTCTTTGGGCAATTCAAAATCCACATGCTACGCTTTAGAAAAAATTACCAACACAGATTCAACATAAACATCTGAAGTTTATTTAAATTTCTCAATAGATGTGTTTGCATCAACATCAGAGGTATGTGGTATATGGTTTCAAGACGATGGTGCTGGACTCCATTTTTCTGTACCGATGAGGGAGCATCTTAATCAACGTTACACCAACAGATGAATTGGTAGAGGGGGTCCAGTTTTAACTGGCCACCGAGATCTCCTGATCTCACCCCTATGGATTATTTTTTATGGGGTCACCTGAAGTCACAGGTGTACAGTGAAAATATTAATACCCGTGAAAAATTACAATACATTTTTTTTAAAGTTTGTGATAATATTAGATACAACCCGGCTATGCTCGATAGATCGGTGAAAACACTTTTTAAAAGTTCACAAAAATGTATTGACGCTGGGGGTGTTCATTTCGAAAATTTATTATTATTATAATTAATTGTACTGGTGTATAAAAGAATTAGTGTCTTTTTAAAATTTGTGCTATAAATTATGATTAAGCAAATTGTTTTTCTTTATTTTTTCTCTTTTCTGTTTTTCGTTTTTCTTTTTAAGTAACAATAATACATTAAATAATTTACTAAAGTGTTTAAGTAAAATTAATAAAATAGCGACGTTACGTAGTTGTTTGCGTATTTTGTAGAATTTAAATATCAGTCACCGTTATTTTCGAAAATTTGCTAGGTAGTAACCATAAACGTGCCATTAAATATTATGACAGTATTTTGCACAATAATCCATAGACATTTCAATAGTTATCCGCCATTTACAAAAAACTGATATACAGGGTGATGTAATTGGCTCTAATGTAAAATAATAAAAATTGAGTCCTGTCCTGGAAATTTTCCAAACTAAATTATGCTATTGATTGGACTAGGAGTGCACTATATGTGTACCAACTTTTATCCAAATACGTCCACTCATTCCAAAAATATGGTGAATTTTAGTTTCAGTCTAAATTCATAAAACATTATGTGTCTTGAAAGCAGTGAGGATTCAAGGGTAAGTGCGGGGGTGTTTTGAGCTCAGCAAAGTGTTCTATCTCTCATTAGTCTATGTTACTTTAAATCTGGGACACCCTGTATATCCTGGTATAGTAAGTACATTGTTTTTATATGTACCTGTCCTTTGACCGGTGTCTATGGGTTTCTGTTTTCTTTTTGGAAGTTTTATGCTAACTGTTGTGATAGGTTGCGTATCGTCTTGGAGATTTGCCAGGTCAGGCGTTGACGTCCACGAGGATGGATTACTGTAGTCGCTCTCACTAGAACTATTGGTAACTTTATCGCTCGCCAAATTGGTACTTGAAACCCAGCTTCTTCTCTTACTCTCCCCATCACTTAAGCAAACACTATTTTGGTTTACATTCAAATTAAATGAAATATTTACAATTTACCTAGAATTCCAGGATAGGCTCGGAGTAGAAGCCGTAGCGGCATCTCGCCGGAGGCTAGAGTCATCATCTCTCTTTTTCCCTCCATGTTCTTTATAGTCCCTATCGAGTATATTAAAATTAATAACAAATATCGTTCGTGGCAATGAATTTACCTGAAACATCTTTTACATCTTGTTGGCCATCTTACTTGTGGGTGGAAACCCAAAGGACACAGTGGGTCTCCCTTGGCTAAAGGATATAAATGATGCATATTTGGTCAGTATACAACGCTGAAAAAAAAGTAAATGTAAATAGAAATTAGGGAAATAATATAAAACTATATACATAAAAAATATATGAAGTACAATATACAAATTATCTATTCGACAGCAACCAGGCTTTGACTTGTTTGCTAAATGAAGCAATTTTGGAGAGAAGTTTAAAGTTCAGAGGTAATTTGTTAAAAATTTTGACAGCGTTACATGTGAAACTCCTCTGAACCTGCACGATGTTATACTTGGAGACATTATACAGGTACTTAAAACGAGTAAAACGTTCATGTGTATCGCTACCTTTTCAAAGTTTTGAATACAAATAGTCAGGTGTTTGATATTTATCAATTTTGTAAACGAGACAGATTAAATGGTGTTTAAATCTTTCATCTTTTAACCATTTACTTTTCAAAAAACGTTCAGTAATATGGTCAAATTTGTATAACTTGAAACTAAATTTTATACAAGCATTTTGTATTTTTTAGACGGTGCTTTTGTCTTTACCTAATAAAGAAGGCCAATACACGATATCACAATAACCAAGTTGGGAGGGAATTAATGACTCACATAGCATAAGCTTTATACCAGAACTAAGTACCTCCCTATGCATGTATAGCAGTTTCAACTTACCATTTGATTTTTGTTGTAATTTAGCAACGGAGGCCAAGTCTTTCCATCTAAGAGTAATTTTAAAATTAGGGCCACTAACCACTTTGCACCTGTCTTTGCCAAAAAACTAATAACTCAGTTTTTGACTCATTTAGAGCTAATCCATGAGAATTAGAGACCTCAGCAATTGTTGCCAGGTCGGAGTTAATCTTATCCTTTGCTAGTAAAGAAAAATATAATTGGGTGTTGTCCGCATATTGATGAATCGAGCAAAAGTCTAAAAATGAGGGAAAATCGGAAACATATAGAAAGTAAAAGAAGCCCAAGGATACTACCTTCTGGAACACCTTTAGTAATGTATTGTATGGTATTCAAATTCACAAAAATCATTATTAACACAAACCCCTTGACGACGGTTACTCAAATAATTAAGAGAAAACGTTAACGTAATGTTACCCAACACAAAGGATTTTTTAATGGAATTAAGTAATTTTAAGCACGTATTATTACTACCACCATTAGCCCTGTACAGATTGTCGGTAATATGGAGAAGTGCCGTAGTAGTATTATGACGAGCACGAAGCCTACTTTGATTTGTAGGTAGTATACTATTAATAGTGAAGTAAGTATTTAATTGCTCAGCCATGATTTTTTTCAAGACTTTAGACAGTGTGGGTAGTATTCTTATAGGACGAAAATTCGAGATATCTATGGAGTTGGCACTTTTGGGGACAGGAATGATAAGTGCATTTTTCCAAGCATTGGGAAAGACATCTTTTGATAAACAGAAATTAAAGATAATTGTAAAATATTCCTAAAGTTAAGAGAAAACTAAAGACAACATTTTAATATTGATACCATCAGAACCCATAGCTTGAGATTTAATAGACCATGCTAATCTATTAATGATTCCACCGTGAGGGGTTAAAAAGAAAACTCGCACACCAAATTTGGGAATTTTAAATGAGGAAGATGCATGGATTTTAAAAATGCTTAATTTTATTATTTTTCCATAATATGTACTATATAAGTTGATAATATAATAAAAGAAACTCTCAGAAAAATTTCGCTTCGTAAATATGCCACATTAAAATTTGAACTTTTGTGTAAACAAAACCACGTGACTGAAAACGCTATAATATTGCTTTGACGTCATTTTGACGTCACTCATTTGACCTAATTTACGTTGTTATTCTTAATCTTGTTATTAATTATTGGTTAATATGACGAATAATCATTTCATAACATCCCTAACGTGTAAATCTATAACCACAGCATTCTTTTTAAATGTTTCAATGTTTTAACAATAATGACGTGACGCTACAGGTTATGAATCACACTATTCGTTAGGGATAGAGCGTTTTAATGGTTTTAAATTCTCAGCCGAAATAAATATTTTTTTTCACCCTCAATTTTAACAAAAAAAAAATACGAGTAAACATATTTTTCTGTCGTCTATCTATCTGTGATATAAAAAAAATCATGCAACTTCCTCATTGTTATATGTTACAGCGATTAAATCATCATTACCCCGAACTTGCGGTAAGTTGTTAATTAAAAAATTGGTGATTAAATTAAGATCGGTACAGTCACACGAAATGTCGTTGTTTTTATTATTATTAACATTAAATGATTTCAAAGTACGCCAGAACATTTTAGGATCCGATTTGTATTTAAACTGTAGGTTTGCCCGCTTTTCTAATTTAATTGATCTGTTAAGGGTTAGTTCTCATAACTGCGAATTGCGAATTTTCGCTTGCGGATTTTTTTTTAATTCGACAAATGCGTTCCAAGAGAACTTAATTTGCTAATATAATTTCTAGTTAAAAATAAAGGAATTTTTTTACAAACATTTCGCTACACCTGCAAGAAAATTAGACTGTTTTAGAACAAATTTTATAAAAATCCGCACCAAAAAAAAATCGCATTCCGCAACTATCTGAACGAGGCTTAACAAAATTACGCATTTCTTTATTTTCATTCCACGAAATATCGATGTTTAGTTTTATATCGATTATAAGCTACATTTCTTAGTTTATGGTGGCCATATTCAAGAGAGAGAGAGAGATCCGATAAATATTTATTATTTTTGGTCACAACTTTTTTTTTAATACCTACATATATTGGTAAAGAAAGTATAAAACTACCTAAGTAAACAGAGGAGTATCCAATCTAGGTAAGATCTCCATTGAGGCGAAAGTGAGCACAGGCTGCCCCCAGGGAGGGGTACTATCTCCACTACTATGGGCAACCCTGGTTGACGAACTCCTCCGGAAAGGAAGGTTCCACAGAGGGCTTATATTGCTTAGGATATGCTGATGATGTAGCAATAGTTGTTAAGGGGCGATTTGGGAATACAATAACGGAGCGTTCGCAAAGAGACCTAAATGGTGTTGCAAGGAAGGACTTTCTATAAATCCCCACAAAACCACAGCCGTCAATTTTACACGGAGAAGAGTACTGTAAGGCCTAAAGCCCCTAAGGCTCAACGGAGTGGAAATTCCATTTGCCTGTGAGGCAAAATATTTAGGAGTCGTTTTTGACCAAAAATTAACATGGAACTCTCACATTCAAAAAGCCACACAGAAAGCCACAATCGCTCTGGGAAGGTGTAGGTAAATGTGTGGAAAAAACTGGGGGTTAAATCCCAAAATAAACCTGTGGTTATACGCTAGGGTAGTGAGACCCATGATAACCTATGGATCAGTGGTATGGTGGACTAAGACGGTGCAGTCGGGAGCAATAAGGCTGTTAAGTGGCGTACAAAGGCTTGCTTGCCTGTGCGCCACGGGGGCTATAAAAACTGCTCCTACGGCTGCACTTGAGGTCCTCTTGGACCTGCCACCCTTACACGTATTCATACAAGGCGAAGGTCGGTCAGTGGTGCACAGGTTAATGCAAGGCCAAACGCCAAATAGCCAGCAATACGGGACGGAGTACCAGAAGTTATACTCGGAGATGAGGGCAGATCCCATTCTAGGCATGCCCACGGATGTAATGGTCCTAAGGTATAACTTCAACAAGAACTTTCAGACTGTTATAATACCAGACAGGGAAGATTGGAAAAACGGTTCTCCCATAACAGCACAAACAGTCTGGTACACTGACGGCTCCAAGACAGAACAAGGGGTCGGAGCCGGGATTTACGGGACAAGGTCAAAAACCAATATCCCGATAAGTCTAGGGAAATACGCAACGGTGTTTCAGGCTGAAGTGATCGCCATACACTGTTGCGCAAGGGAGATAATAGGACAAGGCACTGTTAACCAGTTGATTGCCATTTTCTCTGATAGCCAAGCGGCAATAAAAGCAATCAGTTCTATGCAAGTCAACTCAAGATTGGTGTGGGACTGCTTGACGGCCCTTGCTGGGAAGTCAGAACAGAGTGACCCTAGCATTGGTACCAAGACACGAGGGACACAGAGGAAACGAAAAGGCTGACCAACTGGTCAAGGAAGGCGCACTTGAAGCCCCAATAGGATCCGAGCCCTTCTGTGGCGTGGCAAACCCATGCATACGAGTAGCCATTAAGGAATGGGTGCAAAATAAATCTCTGGAATGGTAGAGGAATCTCCCAAGACAGAGATAGGCCAAAAAGTTCATTAAAGAACGTTCGGCTAAATTTACGGAAGATCTACTAAGCCAGAATAGGAAGGCCATCAGAGTAATAGTAGGCCTTATAACTGGCCACTGCCGGCTCAAAAGACACATGAGTCTAATGGGCCTGGCAGAGGAGGAGATTCTGCCAAGAGGAGGAGGAACCTCAGTTCACGTATTATGCCACTGTGAAGGCCTGGCGAGGCTGAGATTCCAAGTACTCGGAGAAGAAAAACCAAGGGCGGACAGCTATACAAAAGGGCCTTTATCAAAGCTGTGGAGTCTAGTGCAAAGGACAAAGCTGGATGAGGTACTATAAGGAAGATATTCTGGGAGCATCACAATAGACCTGAAAAGGTCGAGGTGGTAAAGACTAAATAACCAGTTTCTTTGTTAATCTAATCTAATCTACCTAAAAAATTTGTTAATTTAAATTAAAAAATAGTGCCAATCTTTATATGTGTTTATGACTTCTCTTATCTACTATTATTGTAGCCATAAATAAAAATAAATCTATCTATCTATCTATGTATATCTTATAGTTTTAAATTAACAAATTTTGCAAACAACTGAAATTATTGAGTGAAGATTTATATCACTATCACAGTATAGGATATTAGTCACAAAAATCGTAGAGAATTAACGTGCCAATTCAACAATACAATAATATACAGAGTGTTCTATTTGAAAGAATTGAGAAAATTCATTTTGAAATGTCCTGAATTAGCGCTAGTGGAAAATACACCCTGTATAACTATAATCAATATTTGGTAGTTGTGTCATTGTAGTACATCCCTTGTCTACATAATTGCAAAATAAGTCTTCTTAATTAAAAGTAATACACAAACACCGAATGAATTTGTTAGACCTTGTTCCGACCAAAATTTACATATTTTTTCGGCAACGCCACATCAAAAACAAAAAGTCTGGAGGTAATTTTACGCTGAATTCATTTATGTAAAAATATGTAGGGTGTTCCATTTAATAAAATGATCTCGAAGATGCTCCGCTGTAGCGAGTCACCCTGTATATTTTAAAGTACCTTTTGATACTATATCGCTTCCATAAAAAAATTATTTTCCAAAATCTTCTAATAAGGTCGATATTGGACTTTGACGCACTATTGGAACACCCTGTATCAATCATAAACGATATGTCTTCTTTTGAATCACGTTAAAGCGAATAAGAATCTCCTTCTCGGAATCAATAAAAAAATTTATTATGTGTCAACATTTTTTATTTAATTTCGAACAATGTGTTAACTTGCAAGAAAATAAAAACTGACTTTTTTGACAATTTAAGATATCTCAAGTGATAATGTATGTATATTTATTCGACTTGGCACAAAGTTGTCTCTCGTCAAACTAAACAACTCTGCCAAGTTGCTTTGAAATTCATTAGATTGAAGCATTAAAAACATTCACTCACTAGAGGTGCAAATTCATGCCTTATGTTTATAAAAAACAATTCATTCTTTAAGTTTAGAACCCTATTTTAGAAACACCCTGTATGAGTAATAATGGTGACATGTTTATCTGTTGCCAACACGAGCACCATCTTGGTGGTTTATGTTGTACTAATCATCTACAACAGTTTTACCAGTGTCGGACTGGGAGCGACGGACAACAAGGACGTTCAGATCAAATCAGGAACAAAATTGGACGTACCTGCGACGTCGTGGGCTATCTGGGGTTCTGCAAATTTTCGAATGCACGTCCATAGGACATGTTTGTGCTATCCGGGAATACATTTATTTTATACTGCATTTTGAAGAATTTTATTTAAATTTCGCGGTACTAACCATATTTACATTTACATATTCAGCAGGTTTCCAAACCATCAGGGAGGAAATGATTTTACAGCAATAAAATTCATTGTGCGCAAACTCCTGACGGTTTGCAAACCGTAAGAATGAACCAATTACACTCGATGTGACGTGATTTAGGCGCGCTTTTGCTAAAATCCTGTGTTAGGCTGTACATTCCTCGATGGTGATATTTCTTTAGAACATTGAATGTTTTGTGAAGTTATTATTTATTCAGTGCTTGCTTGTGTGATGTGAATACGAAGGCAGCTTACTTCCAGACTGTATTATTATAACTTTCATTCCACTTCCATATTAAGTCCAAAATGGAAGAAGACCTTATTGTTTTCAACAAAACAAATTGTATAATAAATATTGCTGCCAAAACAGAAGACTGCCACTACGTAATCAACCATATGCATCCATGGGAAACTACCACATGGATGGAATCTGGTATTGGTATGCGCTATTCTGTGGTAGCAGTGCCATGGCACGGCGGCGGAAGTGAGTTCGGAACCCTGAATTCTACTTACTTCAACTTTGTTAATCGGATACCGAATTTGGCTTCATGTGTTTCGACATACGGCACTGCATTTGTTGGACAGTTCCTAATAACCGGATATAATATAACATATACTGAAGCTGAATATCGAATGAGAAACTTAGTGTATTGGGGTGATGTAGTTAAGGGCTATGAGAAACATGTTGAATTTATTGGGGGGCCCCCTCCAGGTTCGGTGGGATACCGAGTAATAGATCTAACTGAGCATTTCGATCCGATCAGAATCAGGTTTTATTGAATATTTTTATTTTATTTTTTTTATATTTCACATTGTTACAAGAAATGTATAATAAATCCTCTTATTTTTATCGAGATTTTTATATTATATATGAGTTAATCATAAATCTTATTTTTGATTCTTTTATGCAAAAGTTAAGACAGAGCAGCTCTCTCAAATAGCACAGCACGCCTCAGGAACGTCTATTTTTAGCCCTTATTTTGTCTGTACGTCCTTATGTACATCTCAAGATTTCCAGAGCGGAATATCTTAGGTAAGTAGTATTATAGAATGTACGTTCTTTACACAGTATGTCTATATTAGAGGTCTTGCAGTTTTATTTATTTTCCGAGTTTTGAAAAACAGTACATTTGTATCCAAATCGATCATTCGTTTCATGAAATAAGAGTTTCATAGCAAATCTATTAAATTAATTACAGTAATAATTTTGAATTTCCCGCCCTTCAAGCGACTCACTTGACAGCAACGTTGGCTACTGATTGATTTTACCGTAATCATATTTGATTTGCTTAAATAAAGATATATTTTTAAACCTGAAAAATAAAATAAATATCTGCCATTAGGTGCAGCGTTTTCTGCGTTTCTTCGTAAGGTGGCCAGATTCTAGGAAACAAAATGCGGGATATTTCGAAGTATTATACGTTTTTTAAGTAAAAACATATCAAAATGCTTCGTGTTATAAAAATATATATTAT
The DNA here is from genome assembly GCA_963675555.1 of Leptura quadrifasciata. Lineage (NCBI taxonomy): Eukaryota > Metazoa > Arthropoda > Insecta > Coleoptera > Cerambycidae > Leptura > Leptura quadrifasciata. The sequence continues at coordinate 3,761,675 of OY776682.1, read as the reverse complement.
ATAAATATGTTTAAAAATATATAAAATTATTTAAAAAATGTTATAATAATTACTGCTTTGTAATGTAAGGTTGAGGTTTTGGGCTGCGTGAATTGGGTAGTATAGCAGATTTTTGGCTTAATCGCTCTTAAAAACCATATAATCCAGTCATTGAAGCGAAAAATAGGGTCTTACCTCCGAAATATTTTGCTACGAACCGATTTACATGAAATTTTGGAATTAAGCTTATCTTACCCTCAAGTTCAAAAGTGATATTGACCCGACCTCCGTTTTTTATTTTTAAGGGGTGAAAACGACCCCTTAATGAAAAAATTGACATTGAGCCATTTTATCGCTTGAAAACGTATTTAATAATAAGGAGTGAAATCGTAAAGTGTTCTCTAACACAATTATCTCATGTTTAACCCATTTTCAACCCCTAAAAAACTTTACAACCCCTGCAAACGACCCCTAAATTGAAAAAATTACAAAAAAAAATACTTTTGTATAACTTAAAAAATTTAAATATAGAGTAAATATTATTTTACGTTCTCTACCTTAATTATCATATTTTTAACCCCTTTTCAACCCTTAAAAACAACCCCTCAATTAAAGATTGTATAAAAAAATTTCTTTTGATGAACTCAAAATGATTTAAATGTTGTTCCACGTTCTCGAAAATGACTATCATATCTTTAGCTTTTCAACCCTTAAAACTACCCCTAAATTAAAACATTGAAAATATATGTTTATACAATTAAAAATAATTTAAGTATAGAGTAAGTAATCAGACACTTTTTATTGAATAAAATATAAACTTACAAGTTATCTGGAAATGTACTAGATTAAATTAGTAATTAATTATAAAAAATTCTGCAACAAGAGCATTACAATACATAAAAAAACTATTACGCCAATCGTTCATGACTCAATATCGGAGTTGCTGCCGTAATCAAGATCTTCTTCTGGGTCAATTGGAGGGCTATTCTGGCAGTTATCTCCACTGCATATATGAATATATGAACATATATGAACGTTTGTTTATATTCGTGCGTATGTTTCCGATATATATATATGCCATATATGGACATATATATATAAGACAATAGTTTTGGGTTCATATTATTCTTTACTTTCACTCTGCTCCAAATTTTTGTGCTCCGAAATTTTCATTTTACTAAATAGAAAAAAAAAGTTTAGTTTTTGGACCATAACTCCTTCAAATTTAAAGCTATCACAATTTAAAAAAAAAAAAAACATTTTAAAGGTAATTAAAAGAGCTACAACTTTTTTCATTATGACATGTAGTGTAAAACCCTTCATTTTGAAACGGTGAAGGGTCAAAGGGCTCGAGAGAGACTGTGATTGCGCTACCGCGCGCTCTTTAAACAGTCATATCTCCGTCAATTTTGGTCTGACAGAAAAAAAAACAAAATTTTTGTCAAAAAAAGACCTACATTTTTTATCATTACAGTTTTTTACGTGTTTCATTATTTTTGAAATATTATGAAAAAAATGTGTTTTTTTTAAAAATGAAAAAAAAAAATTTCATTTTTAAAATCGTGATTTTTTTTGAAAAGTATGCATTCCAAAGCAGCCAAACGGCCGGAATCCAATAAACTCTTCATATTAAAGTTAAATTTAGACGGAATACGATTAATTTTAATTTTGGTGGAAATGGCACTTATGAAACACATCAATTTAAAAAAAAAAATATTAGATGTCCCTCTTTTTTTCATTACAACTCACTCACTTTACGTGCAAAAGACTTTTAACACTGCTCATTTTAAAGATTATTTTAAGCACTATAAAAAAGTTTCTCATTGACATATGGATAAAATGTATCCGTTGTCCGCTAGATGGCATTGAATACATCGATTAAAGTTCAGACAAATAAAACGGCTTTTATCTTCAATATCTCGCTTAATATTACACTTAGAACACTCTTTAAAAAACCAATTTGTTCATTTTCTTACCTTCTACAATATTATCGTTAAAACGCATATTTTTTGAGATATTTGCAAAAAACCGTTGAAAACGTGGGAAAATTCCGAGTTTTCAATCGCCAATAACTTGAAAAGTATTGAGTTTTTGAAAAAACTTTATAGAACACTTTTTGCTTAGAATTGGGTTATTTTGACCAAAAAATTTCCAATAACGAGAAGGGGTGGCAACCACCCCCAGGGTAAGAACGGAGGTCGGGTGAATATCACTTTTGAAGTTAAGGGTAAGATAAGCCTAATTCCAAATTTTCATGTAAATCGGTTCGTAGTAAAATATTTCGGAGGTATAAAGCTTCAATGACTGGACTAATAAGAAATGATGATTTCACTATGTGCTAGTTTGAAAACGTGGGCTTAATTTTTTATTAAACAAAATGTGAAAAAATTACTAAATATTCTGTTTTTTTCTTCCTATTTTTTCATATATCCCAGTAATTATCGCTTTTAGAGAAAAGTTATAAAAGTAAAAAAGTTTTTAAATTAAATTTTCAATAAGATGCAGTTGGTTGCGAAACCAAAAATTCATTTTTACTATTGCAAAAATAGTAAACATCGCAAAGAAAATATTTTGAAATAGAAAGTTATTTATGGAATTTTTTCAAATACTGATAATATACGTAGGACCTTCATACTTGGCTAAAGAAAACTTTTTAATATAATAAGTCTTCCCACCAAATTTCATCAAGATCGGATTTTTAATTTTTGCATAATAATTTTGCAATTTAAACTTCGTGTTGAAAATTTGCAAATTTTCAAAATGTTGCTGAGGCTAAACTAAAGCGTTTATAAAGTTGAAAATGTTTAGACACATAAAAGAGCGCTCAAATTTTCAAATCCATTTTGAGATATTAAAATCCGTTAATTAGGAGAGCCTAGGGAATTGTTTAAAAATTTGGGAATTTTTTGCTTATAAACAAATGCAATAAATTTGAAAAATTTTAACGGATTTTTATTTTTAGAATGTATTTTGAAAGTACTCGGAAAGACGCTTCTTTAAAAAAAAGATTCGTTTATTAGAACCGGTGCTTATAGACCAAAGAACTCAATTTATTTCGTCCTATATTGTTTTGTCTCTAATATATTTTTTAAATATTTTCTGTGTTTTAGCAAAAAATATTTTAGACAAATGTTGTATATCCAAGTACTATCCAACGATGTATCGCATGTACATATTTGAATCGAAATAAAATTTTGAAAATTTTATTTCGATTTTTGATTTTACCGAGTTATTCGAAAAAAATATGAAAATTTTGGTGGGAACAAGGCTTAAAAATTGATTCGCTGTGAGTGTATTCCTATAATTAAGAGGATTTATTTTGCAATTATGTAATCAAGGGATATACTACAACGACATAACCACCAAATATTGGCTATAATTATACAGGGTGTATTTTATACTAGCGCTAATTCAAGACATTTCAAAGTGAATTTTCTCATTTTTTTCAAATGGAACACTCTGTATATTATTGTATTTTTGAATTGGCACGTTATTCTCTACGATTTTTGTGAATAATATCCTGTACTTAAAATCGATATTTCCAGAGATATTTTTAGTTTTTCATTAAAAACCGTTAAATTATAATACTTTTCATCGAACTGATCTAGTAGCCATGATTTTGACATAAAGTGAAAATAATTCAAAATAGTATTAAATTTTTTCTGGGTGCGTCTTGGTTGCCTCGGTAGTATTTTTCACAGTTTAATTAAATCACATTTGAATCTATCTTAAAAATTTATAAATAATCCTTCAATATTACAAAAAAGTTGACATAAGTAATAGGAACAGAAAATACGGTACAGGTAGTATTATTTATTAGGTAGTACAAAAATTTTAAAAATTCAAAGTTATCTTGAACCTAATTTAATGAAATAAATAATATCTAGTGTTTATAGGAACTGATCAAAGTGGCCTTCCAGTACGTCTATGCATTTCTGTAGACGATTTTCGAATGATCTACCGACATGTCTTAAAATATCTACAGCAAATATTTTCTTTTGTAGCTATAGAACCTTTGTACACTTGCTCCTTAACACAAAAAGAAGTCTATTTTGGTCAAATCAGGGCTTCTGGCAGGCCAACTATGGGGTCCTCCTCTTTCTATCCAATCAATTAGAAAAGAGTCGTTTAAATGTTTGTGAATAACTGCAGTGTAGTGCACAGGTTCTCCATCATGAAGGTACAACATTCTCTCCCTAATATCCCTGGGGACATCCTCCAGTAATTCTTCCAAACTGTCATGAAAAAATCCCAAATAAATTTGACCATTCACACGTCCATCAATAAAATGTGGTCCTATCACATAATCCCCAACAATTCCTCCCCAAACATTCAACGACCATCTTGTTTGGCTATTTGTTCGTGAGATGTAAGGATTGGACGTGTCATAATAATGAAAATTATGACTATTAACATGTCCATTATTATGAAACGTTGCCTCATCGACAAACAAAACAAACTCAAAAAAATGTCTTTGTTGTGCTATTTTTTTTACTCATTGACAAAATTGTTTTCGGTTTTCGTAATCCCTATCAATCAGTTCCTGCATTAGTTAAACGTTCTAGGAATTAAATTTGTTTTTTTGTAACTTAAAATAAGTGTAAATACTTTGTCACAATAGTTAATAAGATAACTTTCAATTATTCTCACTTTATGTCAAAATCATGGCTACTAGATCAGTTCGAAATGAAGAGTATTATAATTTAACGGTTTTTAGTGAAAAGTAAAAATATCTCTAGCAATATCAATTTTAGGTATAAGATATTATTATCATTCACAAAAATCGTAAAGAAGTAACGTGCCTATTCAAAAATACAATAATATACAGAGTGTTCCATTTGAAAAAATTGAGAAAATTCCTGAATTAGCGCTAGTATATAATACACCCTGTATAATTATAATCAATATTTGGTGATTGTATCACTGTAGTACATCCCTTGTCTACATAATTGCAAAATAAATCTTCTTAAGTTTCGACCAAAATTTTCATATGTTTCGAATAACTCGGCAACGCCACGTCAAAAGAAAAAAATGTAAAAATATATAGAGTGTTCTGTTTAAAAAAAATGACCTTGAAGATGCTCCGCTGTAGCGAGTCACCCTATTGCAAAAATAAGTATAAGACTACCTGAACTACGAGAGGTGTAGTGATATGAATATTTACTCAATAACTTTAGTTGCTTGCAAAATTAGTTAATTTAAATTTAAAAATAGTTACAATCTTCATATCTTGTAGTTTTAAATTAACTAATTTTGCAAACAATTGACATTATTGAGTGAAAATACGTATCACTACCCCTCTCATAGTTCTACTTAGGTAGTCTTAGACTTTTTTTTTAGTTTTAGAAACAGTTATCCCATTTTTTGTGATCTATATTTCAGTAAAAAGAAATTTGAAATGCATAGCCTACTTTGTGAGATATATTACAAAAATCTGACAAATAGGAAAACCACAAACGGTTATAGCTTCCTTATTTGAAGAGATACGAAAAAAGTTAAGGGGATGAAAATTGACGGCAAAGACAATAAGAATAATAATGTGTTTGAAGAAATTCGAAAAACGCAGTTGGTTTTGACATACGCTCTTGTGCAAAAATGAAAAGAACAAATCTCAAAGTAGACCATGACACCATTAATTTCGTTTATTTGTTCCCTTTCCAACGATATAAAACATCCACTCAGCGGGCAAATACCCCGACCTGCATTGAATTACACCTTACAAATCATGAAAGAATGGTAGCCAATATCATTTGTCAATTCCCTGACCAGACATAGACCGGTTTCGAACTTATTAGTTCTTATCAGTATGCCATAGATCATGGAACAGAAAAATTATAGTGGCCAACCTGCTAGTTTTATACAAACTGTATTATGTTATATAATACAAATATAGTATTATTAAATAAGCTCCTTTAAATTAATCACTTTATTGTTCCAAGTAAGTACAAAGTCATTGACATCTCATCTCTCACATCTCACTCCCTGTGATCTTATTCAGCCTACTCTACATCTCCCCTTCTTGTCCTTATCCCTAACACAAGCAACTAAAATAAATGTTAAGTTTTCAATGTACATATAAATTAATGCAGAATAAAATCCTTAAATCTTGAAGGCAACTTCTTTTGCCTCTTCTCTCTCTCTTTCCTCTTTCAGCTCCCTCCTGTTCTTTTTCTTTTTTATCTTGAACTTGTTCTTCTATTATTTCTTGTCTATCCTGAGCTTGCTCATCACTATTTTCTGGTGGTAATAATTGTAAATGTCTTCGATTTCTCCGTAATACATCGTCTCCGGTATCTATATCGTATGATCTAGGCTCTTCCCTTTTGTTGATAATTTTTCCTTCTCTTTCCTCTGTAATAATCCAAACTTTATCTCCTTCCTTAAGTTCCTTCAACGGTTTAGCTCGATGCCTCTTGTCATAATTTTCTTTCTGTTTCTTCTTTTCTTTCTTCATATTCTTCCTGATGTTTTGGAGATTTGGTATATTCGGTTTCAATTTTTCTTCTTTTATTGGTAAGCTTTCACGAAGCATTCTACTCATTAGTTGAGCTGGAGATGCTCCACTGGATAATGATGTATTTCTATAAGCTAGAAGTCTCAAATATGCGCCGTCACTTTTCTTCAAAATTTTTTTCACTAATTTGACTGCATTTTCTGCTTGTCCATTTGCCTGTGGGAACCGTGGACTACTAGTAATCCATTCAAATTTATACTCCTTTGAAAATTTTCTAAATTCATAATTATCAAATTGTCTTGCATTATTTGATCTTACTGTTTTGGGCACACCAAATCGAGCAAATGTTTCTTTCATATATTTTATTACAGACGAAGTCTTCATATTTTTCAGCTTGAAAATTTCTGGCCAGCGACTATAGTAATCTTGCATTACCATATAAACTTTTCCTCTTAACTCCATATAGTATTCCAGGGTAGGAAGGGTGTTTCCAAGGCAATCATGGGCTCAAAGGGAGGCTTAGTATGTTTTAAACATTTTTCACAGTTTTTTATTTTTTCTTCGATCTGATTTTTAATAGTTGGCCACCATATTGTTTCCTTTGCTCTCTGAGGACATCTTACGATCCCAAAGTGTCCCGCATGTATATTTTTAATACAATTTTTTCTCCACTTTTGAGGAATTACAATCCTATCTTTGTATGTTAGAATATTCTTGTGCAAGGATATATCATTCTTATGTTTTAAATACGGTTGAAGTTCATTAGAGCAACTTTTCTTATTTGGCCATCCCTGAATCACAAATTCTTTAATCCTATTAAGGATTTCGTCTTGTTTTTGTGCATTTTTTATTTCTTCGGTTGAAAAATTTGAAACGCTTTCGATGGAATTAATTGAACTAATTTTTTCTGATAAAATAATGTCTTTATCCTGCTGGCCCGTGCACAATGGTTTCCTTGATAAGGCATCTGGGCAATAGAATTCCTTTCCTGGTACAAACTCTACCTTATAAGAAAATTTCATCAAGCGCATTCTAAATCGCTGCAACCTAGCTGTCAATTGATCTATCGGTTTATCTCCTAAGATCCTTAAAAGTGGTTTATGGTCTGTTCTCATTATAAACTATTGTCCAATTAAAAATTGTTGTAGGCGTTCGGCTACCCATGTTAAGGCAAGCGCCTCTTTCTCGATCTGTGCGTATCGTTTCTCAGCATCACTTAACGATTTTGAACAAAAATAGATAGGCCTCCACGTACCATCATCTTGAAGCTGTTCTAATACTCCTCCGATTCCAAACGAGCTAGAATCTGCTCCTATTCTGGTTTGACGATTTGTCTGATAATTTGCTAGAACAGGTGCTCCAGAAACTTGTTTTAGATTATTGAAACATATTTGATGACTGTCTGTCCATAAAAATTCATTTTTTTCATGAAGCAAATCTCTTATTGTCTGTGATTTAGTTGCAGCATTTTAGAATGCGCTTGATGAAAAAAATGAACCTATAGTGAATTGAGTAGTGGTGACAGGTAGTGAATCCTCTCATATGGCCAATTGCTACTATACACCATAGAGGTCTCCTTGGGCGTATAGCGACTTGCGATTCTGCAAGTACCTGAGAGCGGCGACCTTTCAATCCTAGGTGGACTTAACCTACTATAATATATGATTTACAGGAAACAACTACTCAGCGGGCAAATACCCCGACCTGCATTGAATTATACCTTACGAGTCACGAAAGAATGGTAGCCAATATCATCTGTCAACTCCCTGACCAGACATAGACCGGTTTCGAATTTATTAGTTCGCATCAGTATGCCATAGGTCATGGAACAGACAAACGACAGTGGCCAACCTGCTAGTTTTATACAAACTATAGTGAATTGAGTAGTAGTGAGAGGTAGTGAATCCTCTCATATGGTCAATTGCTACTATACACCATAGATGTCTCCATGGGCGTATAGCGACTTGCGATTCTGCAAGTACCTGAGGACAGTAAGATTTTGTAGATGGTTGTTAAAAAAAAAAAGGAATGACCCGCTGATATGTAGCAAAGTTCTTTGGTCGGATGAAGAATAAAATTTTTCTAATAATGGATTATTCAATAGAAATATGCATTATAAGTGGACACGAGAAAAATACACATTAGCGCAGAGAGACTACTTTTCAAGAAAGATTTTCTACGAATGTTTGGATGGGTCTTTTAGGGACTAAAGTAATTGGACCTTTCTTTATGAATTAACAGTGGCAGAAAGATCAAATGATTCATATTTCAACTGGGGCTCCACCTCACACTGCTGTACACTGCAGGCTTAACACCGACGCCTGTAGACGAGCTACCCCCAACCAGAAATTTTGCCGAACCTCTTCCCTTAAGAAGAGAAGGGATCTTTTACTTGCCTAACATTTAATAGACAAGGGACCGACGGCTTTACATCCCCTCCGAAGGATGGTACATCCCCTATACAACCCTCGCCTAAGGTTGTATAGCTTCCGCGCATACACTGATATACAAGCCGCTGGAAGATGTATGAGGCGAGGACGCCGTCTTCGTTGGAACGGTCACCCATCCAATTACTAACCGCGAATGACGTTGCTTTACATCGCATATCGAAGTATGTACATAGTAAAGACGCACCTACGCTCGCCCATGTTCATTTTGTACTTGTATTTTTATTTATGACATATTTATTTGTTTGTATTAAATTGTAATAAATAATTACTGAATTATAATTATTATAAAGTGAATTTTTAGTATTATGGCATAGTTGATTTTTACAATTCAATGATATGAATTGTGGTTTTCATAAAATACTAAATATTGACACTATCAGTTAAAATTTTGTGACAAGTTTTATATCGTTCAAATGTGCTTTTAGAGGGCGGAATAAATAAATAAATAAATAAACACCACAGAAATTAGACAACCCCCAATTCCAGAAGCCCGAGGCTTGTGCGTAAGAGGGTTGCACATTGAAAAAAACGCAGACATACAACCATTTCCTCCGACAGTGCCAGTGCCGGAGCCAGGATTCGAACCCGGTGGCACGATACCCGTGTGATTAATCGCGATTGCCATCTCGCGCCTTAACCCACGCGGCTATCGGCTAGACGGAATATTAAAACATAATATTTTTAGTCGCAAGCTCCTCTATAAAATCCTTATTTTACTGTAAGGAACGTAACCAGACTGCAACCAACAGCTACTCTCCGGGCTATGTGCCCCGCCGAGCGCTGAATTGCAAGTTACAAGCCTGGCGCGTTAAGTGTAATAATTGGATATTACCATCAAAACGCTAATGTTTCTATTGCAACAAACACCAGCCGAAAGACTGATCCTACTTAAAGGGGCTGGTGTTTGTTGCAATAGAAGCATTAGCGTTTTGATAATAATATGTAATTATTGCATTTAACGCGCCAGGCTTGTAACTTGTAATTCAGCGCTCGGCGGGGCGCATAGCCCGGAGAATAATTCTTGGTTGCAGTCTGGTTACGTTCCTTATAGTAAAATAAGGATTTTATACAGGAGTTTGCGACTAAAAATATTATGTTTTAAGTTTTATATCATTGGAAATAGAAAAAATAAACGGAATTGATGGTGTCATGGCCTACTTTGAAATGTGTTCTTTTCATTTTTGCACACGAGCGTATGTCAAAGCCAATTGCGTTTTTCGAAATTTTTTATACAAATTATTATTCTTATTGTGTTTTTCGTCAACTTTCATCCCTTTAACTTTTTTCGTATCTCCTCAAATAAGGAAGCTATAACCGTTTGTAGTTTTCCTATCAGGTTTTTGTAATATATCTCACAAAGTAGGCTATGGATTTCAAATTTCTTTTTACTGAAATATAGCTTATAGAAAATGGGATAACTGTTTCTAAAACTTTATTCTTCTACAATAGATATAGAAGATATGGAGATTGGCACTATTTTTTAATTCAAATTATTTATTTTCCAAACAACTGAATTATTGAGTGAAAATTCATATCACTACACCTGCCATTGTTCTACTTAGGTAGTCTTATACTTTTTTTGTATTTAAAAAAGTTATGGGATCTCTCCCTCTTGGATATGCCCACGTTAATTCATCCAAGATCAATAGGTTATCAATCCGCTCAGATCTTCTTCTGTGCTGCCATCTGTGGACAAAGTTAATAATTGTTTCCAATTTTAGCAACTGCGATTCTAGTTTCCTACTTACAGGCCTTTAGAATACACATGTTCGTTCGACAATTAACGACTAGATGGCAGGAGAATTATAACAATCATATTTCAAATTTAAAATAAAAATATAATAACTTCAAAGACCTATTGAGACTGAGGGAAAAATTACTAGACATATTGGTTACTATTACGTTACATCCCGTGGACACCCATCATTTCAATTTGTCCAACTTGACAGGATTATTTTCTTAAAAAAGTACAATTTTAGGATAAAATTAGAGCGCTTAAAAAGTGAAAAGTCGTGGACCACGCTTATGTTTACTAGTCAACAATTGTTTTTGATTATTTTCATAAAATTAGCAGCGAATTTAATGTTAATAACATGAATATGCCGCAAATAAAATAATTACAGACAACACCCTCTATAATTATTAATGGCTTAAAGCTTAAAAACATGTTTTGTTTTTCTCAAAATAGTATGTTAGTGGCTTACAATGATATATTTTAGTATCACGCGTTAATTTTGCGCAGTATTCAATATAACGACGGTATTTTGATTTGCAACTGTGCAGTTGAGTTTTATATTTGTTTGTTGAAGCGTCTAGAAGTGTCTTTGTCTTATAAATCATATATCAACTATTTTTTAGGCGAATAACCAAACTATGCTTTAGTAGTCAATTTTATTATATGGCTCAACCCTTTTTAAACAATCAACTGCTTCTATACAAACGTGACAACTTGTAAAGATAACCAAACATTAGTGATATACACAAATTGGTCTACATTTCCCATATAAATGAAAAATTCCAGTCAACTAAATGCCTAGAAGTTTTGGTGACATCTAAAGTCGCAAAGATAGACATGAATGTTTAAGTCACTGTGATAAATGATATCTGCGCGTTTATTGATCAATTGAGTATAGTTTTTAAATATTTCTCTAAAATATGTATCGATTCGTTACAACAATTTGAAATATGCGAAGATTCGACCGGAATGTGAAGTTAATAAACGTTTAAAATAATAACATTGTTAATATATCCTAGAGAGTTATGTACGCGAATAGTTGGCAGGGTATCGTGTTATAAATGAAACATAAATGTGTGGTTTTAGTTCTTGAACTGTTAAAAGAGAAGAGACACATACTGTTGAGGTTCTATGCCGTGTATTTACTTGTTAGTTACGTGAACTTGTAAGTTACATAGTCAATAGAAAAAAGGAGAGAATTTCAAGTGCATCAGCTCGATTCCTGTTTGGAGTTCTATCTAAATATAGCTTCAGCCTATTAACACATTCGTATATTTGCTATTCGGAATATATCAATTAAAAACTAACAAATAATAATTTAATAACGGGCCACTCAATCACTTACTGTGTATTTGCTACTTTAACAGTCAAAAGTCACTATTAGCACTCTTTATATAAAAGTTTCCGTCCATTTGACGGGCAAAAATCAGTTAACACGCATCGTGCGACAATTTAACATAAATTTTTAACATTACATAACGCACATGCCAGTTCCACACAGGGTAATGCTTAAGTTTTTGAAAAAAAAATAAGTGCGAACATATACACACGTTGTTAGAAACACGGAACACGGGCTAAAGCTAGGCAAATCGACGTCGGCAGATGAAAACGACGTTAGAGACGGAGTAGTCCGACGTCACTTTTGCCAGCCAGATTTTCCTGCTGGGTACTGTACTGTAGCTCTGAGCGCTTACCTAAATTCGGGACACATGCCAATATCGCCAGCTCTTTCTAAATCCTTATTTCATAAAATTGAAGCGTTAGTTGTCGGTTTTTTTAATTACGCTACTAATTGTTTTTAAATAGTGAGGCTGGAATTGTATAGCTTATTATAGGCTACGTGGTGGAGTAAAAATAGCCAAAAATGAGGCGATAGGGAAAATTTTACATAGAAAAATAAGTTTGTTTTGGTGGAACTAAGAATAATCTGAGTTTTCTACATAGTAGGTGGGGGGAACCCTTTTTTATTGGGACGAAAAGGGGGTAATTGGTCATTTTTATGGGTGGTTTTTCAGTTTTAATTTATGGTTAAGAAATGAGAATAATACCTTTTTGTTATCGATGTTCAGTTCAATATATCCTGAAAATCGGTTTGTTCAAATGGTCGTACGAATTTTTTTTACCAAAATGAAAGATTTTTATGTACTTTGACGTGATGTAACTAAAAGATAACTTTTTTTTAATTTAGCCGATTTTTTGTAATTTCAAAACTTAACACCCTCATAAAAGTTGTATTTATTAATCGATTTTGGCCGGGTTTTTTTCAAAAGATACAACGCCAAAAACTGCACTTTTGCACAAAACGTCATATTTTATTTTAAAAATCATGACCTACCGCGGTTTTTTAAGGGCTAAATTTAAAAAATCGTCTTGGCCATTTTTTTTATTAAAATCTGAATATATCCTCCCTGTATTCAGCTCCCTCCTAAATGGGTATGTACCAAACTTCATAAAAAATACACATTAATAAAATTTTCGCAGATAAATTAAGAAAAGAAAATATTACTACGCATTTATTATTGTAGACATAGTAAGTCATGGAGTAAACATCAAAAGCAGACAACAAAGTTAAATCTAATAATATTACCGATTAATTAAAATAAATAAATAAACACCACAGGAATTAGATAACCCCCAATTCCAGAAGCCAGAGGCTTGTGCGGAAGGGGGTTACACATTGAAAAACGCGGCATTGTTTTTGGTGTTGTATCTTTTTTTAAAAAAACCGGTCAAAATCGATTAATAAATACAACATTTATGAGGGGGTACCAAAAATGACAAGAAATCGGCTAGATTTTTAAAAAAAGTTATTTTTTAGTTACATCACGTGAAAGTACATAAAAAACCTTCATTTGGGTAAAACAAAATTTCGTACGACCATTTCAACAAATTGGCAAACATCTTGAAGATTTTATGGAATTTGGACTAAAAATGGAATTGCAGCCAAACTATCGGATATTTTTTGCTAAAATTTAGCAAGCTATTTCTTGGATATATAGATTGCTTTCGTCTAAAATTTCATCAAATTCAGTTGAATTTTGGCCAAGTTAGCCGTAATTCAATTTGTTACGTTTTTTCAGTATATCTATGTATACAGGCTGTCCATTTTATCAGGGCCCTCGAGAATATCTCACTTAATATCGGTCGTACAAAAAAAATATTTTTATGAAAATTGTGCCGATTTATATAACCTACAAAATGGTTTAAAGACATTTGAAATCCATGGCCTACTTTAAGATTTATGGCGGAAAATACCGAAAATGCGGAAAACGTCTAGGCCAAATATCTCCGTTGTTTGAAGAGATACGAGAAAAATTCTAAGGCGAAAATTTTTTGCATCAACGAGGTTTTATCTAATTTTTTTCAAAACGCTGTATTTTGAGATTTACTCTTCAGGCTGTTAAAAAAAATATGTTGAAACAGGCGGGAAATGGCGCCATTAAATAGACTATTTTCCTCCCTTTTCAATGATACATCACATGCCATATTTATTCATTGATGCTACGTTAGTAATTATAAAAACATTTTTTTAAACCAATATTTTTTTTTAACAAGCATTATACTTGCCGTGGAGAAGTATGATTAAATAAAACGATAAAATAATTCAATAAGTTGTTCCAATCTTTGCTATAATAAAACATTAACACAATTAAGAAGAATAAAGTAAATTCAGGTAACAAAAACAAAATAATAATCAAGAAAGCAACATGGAGCAATTATGGAAAGAGTATTCACAGTTATGCCAATGTATAGAGGTCCTCCATAAAAGCGTCACTCCTTGCTCAGAAAGTTAAAATGTCTTTACCAATTAATTTAAGTATAATATCCATTTGTTTGTATTTCATGATTTCAATATTATTTCAATTGTTTTAAAATAGTTGGCTATGAACAAACTTGACAATTTAATTTTTTGACAGATCATCTCAGTTAATACTTAAACTATCACTCAATCACACTCTTTTAAGAATTTAGAATTTTCAAAAATGATTTTCACTCACATCGTTATAATATGTTCGTTACATATTGCCAATGCAATTTTAACTCTGGATTAGTTCAAGTAGAATATAGAAACAGATTTCCACAAGCACTACAGCCAAATAAAGCAAATTAACTACGAAACTGAAAAATAAAGAAGAAGACAACGTTGAACAGTGTTACTGATAATGTAAATAAGGTAAACCGAGTTATTAATTATGCAAGAAATAAAAATACAGAAAATTTGGAAACATCATTAAGAAAAATTGAAGTTGCTTGTCATATAAATAAAACAAGTGCTAGAAAAATCTTAAAGAAAAATGGTTACCGGTGTTATAAAGTCAAAAAAGTTTACAATTTACAAGCGGGGGACAAACCAAGGAGGACGACTTTTTGTAGGTGGCTGTTGGAAAAGAAGCGTGCCGATCCATTAATATGTAGTAAAATACTTTGGTCCGACGAGGAAAATTTTTCCAATAATGGATTTTTAATCGCAATATTCATTACAAATGGACTTCTGAAAATATACACTGGCATAGACCGACTGGGTTTCAAAATCGTTTTTCAATAAATGTGTGGATAAGTATTTTAGGCACCAATTTAATAGGTCCTTATTTTTATGATGGTCACCTCAGTGGTCAAAGGTACCTAAATTTTTTGAGAAATGAATTTAATGAATTCTTAGATGACATACCTTTAGAGAATCGACACAAATTTCAATATTTTTAACAAGATGGAGCTCCTCCCCACAATTCCTAAATTTGCCTAGATTATTTAGATGAAATTTTGCCTCAACATTGGATAGGTACCAATGGATTTATTCGATGGCCCCCTCGTTCTCCAGATATAACCCCAATGAATTTTTTTCTATGGGGGTATATTAAAGATATTTTCGACGACACCGCAAAATGTAGAGGACCTAAAAGCTCGAATTCAACAGGCATGTATTAGAGTTACCCCCGAAATGCTGAGTAATGTTTTAAATGCAGTGCCTCGCCGCGCTCGATTGTGCATAAGAAATCACGGTGGACATTTTGAACACTTAATATGATATCTTAAAAATTATTTTGAGGATTAGATAAATATTAATGTTCTGTGTACTATATTCTTTTTATTATTAATTTGTTTTTGAATTTACTTTATTTTTCTTAATCGTGTTAATGTTTTATTATAGCAAAGATTTGAACAATCTTTTGAATTATTTTATCGTTTTATTTAATCATATTTCTTCACGGCAAGTATAATGCTTGTTAAAAAAATTATTGGTTTTAAAAAAATGTTTTTATAATTACTAACGTAGTACCAATGAATAAATATGGCATGTGATATATCGTTGAAAAGGGAGGAAAATACCCTATTTAATGGCCATTTCCCGCCCGTTTCAAAATAACGGGGGGTTGGTAACAGATTTTCACGAAATTTGAACTCGTTCCTTAACTGGCATTTTAAAGGGTCCAAAATAAATTAAAACTGAAACCCCAGCCATAAAAAATACCAATTTACTTTTCTTTCGCGAAAAAAAAGGGTTTCTCGACCTACTCAATGTAGAAAACTCAGGTTATTCCTAGTTTCACCAAAACAAACTTATTTTTCTATGTCGCGTTAGCCTATGTTAGAGTTGACCAAAGTCAATTGATGTCAAGTGTAAACAGTGTAAGAGTCCTTTATTTCTTGTCCTTACTTCGTGAAAATATCGTGTTTGAAAATTGGTTGATAACTTTTCGGTATTTCTTAATCGGTATATGCCACATTCAAAATTACCTTCGAATAGGATAGTATTGACCTATAAACGTTTTTATTTTTGGGACAACCTTGAGGTTGCATTTAAGTATTTCCATATTGCGGAAGACACGGGCATATGGCACAGTAATAACAGTGGCGTATATTGGGAGCCCAACCCTTTCGAAGTCATCCTAAAATTGAACGAACACAAAAATTACATTACTTAGAAAAAACGAAATTCAAAAATCGAAGACTTGCGAACACGTTTGGGAAGACGGACACGGAATAAAGCGCGACTCGGAAAAAAATTTAATAAAAGAGGCAGATAACAAAAAAAAAGAAAAATTAAAAACTCCGAAATAATAATATTAAATAAAGGTAAACGCGTATCTAATTGTTCTACAGATATTTGCACGATATGGTTACCAATACCAATCCTTAACAAAGTACCTAATATCATTTAAACTATCAATAGTATAGAGAGATGTATGCAGGGTGTCTCACCGGGAACTGAATCGCTCGATATAGAGAAAAGTACGCATCAGAAAATTTTGAAAATTTAGATAATTACTAATGTCGGTGTGGCCAATCCATCTAAAATAATTACAAGCAGCTGGCACTTCCGCTTATACCGGAAGTCGATACCAACTTGCTCATTTCAAATGGAACACCCTATATATTTTAGGGTTTTCGAAAAGAGCATAAAATTCGAGAGTCGAAAATATGTAGCATATCCTATACCTAAACCTAGCCGTTTCAGAGATATTTGACATTTTATAGAAGATTTGACAGGTGCAACGGTTTGCAAGAACCGTTATAACTTTCTTCGTATAAAATTATTATTAGCCGTTACTCGAGTCCGAGTATAAAAATGTTACAGTCGATAAATTGTGTACAATAAAAAACAAGTAAAAGGTGTAGTCTATTGCAATTCCCATTCATCTACGGTGCACACGACTATGGCTATAGAGGCCAATTCGGGAGAGCACTTGTCGACCGCAGTCAGGACAAACATAGACCTGGTTAGGTCTTGGATTCGGCCTTCTTGCAGCAACATTTCCTTGATAGCTGGCCACAACCCCTCGCCATTCGGTTCTGTCCGCTGCAACCCATTGCTCGTCTGCAATACCGCAGGATTTTAGATTTTCATGGAGAGCGTCTTTGAACCTCTTTCGTTGACCGCCACGCCTTCTTCTACCGCTTAGCATTTCACCATAAAGTGTACATTTAGGAAGGCGGTTATCATGCATACGATGAACGTGACCTGCCCATCTTAGGCGTGCTCTTGAAATAAGCACCTCAATTGGAAGGCTGTTTGCTCTCCTGAGTACTTCCACGTTTGATATGTGATGGAACCAACGGATTTTCATCATACTTCTGAGGTGTCTTTGCTGAAAACGTTCTAATTCTTTCACATGACGACGGTAAGTGACCCAGCTTTCACATCCATATAGCAGTGTTGGAATGACAACTGCTCTGTAGACAGCCATTTTCGTTGACAAAGCAAGGTCGTGGTTGTCAAATACTCTCTCTCTAAGTCCCCAGAATCTCGCTGTCCATGTTTGCTTTGTCATTAACAACGTATAAAATATCACATAAAAAGAACACAAGGAGAACTACGTTCTACAACTGAAATAAATTCAATAATATCATACCAAGTGTTCCGTTTTTCACGTTACATTTTGTCAACTTCAAACCGCGATAACTTGTTTAGGTCAAATCGTATACCCTGTATGTTTTTACATCAAGTTGTGTAAAATTGAATTCCCTTTTTTCTGATATTAGCATTGTGGGGGTTAAAGTTACAACTTTTTGAAATATTTGCGATTTTATTAGAAATTCATGAATTGTTGTAATCATTTCATCAAAATAGCCATGATTAGAAACAATCAGTTATTATCTTATGTCAAAAAATGCCAGCACGTTTAAATTATACCAACGAAAACTTTTTAAATTTGTTTATTATTTATGGAGAATGTGATAAAGTAATATCAAGAACTTGCAGCACATTTGCTACTCGATATCCACAAAAACGCAAAATAACACTAACACTAACACTAACATGCGTATTAATCGAATTGAAGATATGGCACGAACTAAAATAGCAGAGATAAGATCAATTTAAAATATGATTTCATTTTAATTTAATAATTGCTAATGCTTGCTAATTCCGCCTTCGAACCTCGACACATTTTTCGCACCTTCGGATTAGTTCCTCATGGGTAGCTCTTCTAATTGAATCCTGTGATATGTTTTGAAATGCATTTCTTACTATTTGCATACAATCTTGAATGGTTGTTAATGGGCTCTCATAAACTTTATTATTAATAGTTCCCCAAATGAAATAATCCAGAAGTGATAAATCGGGCGAGCGAGGAGGCCATAAGAAACGTCCATTACTGGCAATCCATTGATCATAAAAAGTTTCTTGTAAATAATTATTAATTAAATATGCGTTATGTGGGGGAGCACCGTCGTGCTGATAAAAAATGTTTCTGTGTTCGGCGAGAGGTAAATTTTCTAAATAGTTATTATTCAAATTTTTTAAGATATTCAGATATCTTTCACATAAAAAAAACAAAAATTTACTTATACATATTAGCAGAAGAGAAAATTTAATTTACCGTTTAAATTTTCTTGATAAAATTGTAATGCCACCACTCTATCATTTCTTATGGCATAGTAAACATTGAACTGCCAACTTTCCTGAAAGTTTCGCTCTCTGAACATATGAGGATTTGAGTCACTCCAATAATGCGAATTGTGTCTATTAAAAAGTCCATTTTTAGTAAATTTTGCTTCATTTGTCCATTAATATTTCCCAAATAAGAATCGTGACCCTCAGACCTTATTAGAATAAACTCACAAAAATTCTGTCTTCTTAGGAAATCTGTTTCTTTTAATCCTTGAACCATATGGAATGAAAACGGGTGAAACTTATGTTTTAATAAGATTATGTGAATTGAATCCTTGCATAGTCCCGATTCCAGAGCGCTTGTCTTAATGACATCCTTGGAAATGCATGGAAATATCCCATAATGACTATTTCAATGTTTTCGTCATCAACAATAGGCTTCCTTCTTTGCATGTTTGCCTTGACAGAGCCATAATTTTTAAAAAATTTCCAGTATGCGTTTTACAGTGTTTGGTGACGGTTTCCGTTTTTCTGGATATCGAGTAGCAAATGTGCTGCAATATTACTTTATCACATTCTCCATAAATAATAAACAAATTTAAAAAGTCTTCGTGGGTGTAATTTAAACGTGCTGGCATTTTTTGACATAAGATAATGACTGATTGTTTCTAATCATGGCTATTTTGATGAAATTATTGCAATTCATGAATTTCTAATAAAATCGCAAATATTTCAAAAAGTTGTAACTTTAACCCCCACAATGCTAATATCAGAAAAAAGGGAATTCAATTTTACACAACTTGACTTAAAAAAATACAGGGTGTTCCGTTTGACCTAAACAAGTTTTCGCGGTTTGAAGTTGATAAAATATAACATTAGTAATTATCTAAATTTTCAAAATTTTCTGATGTATACTTTTCTCTATATCGATCGATTCAGTTCCCGATGAGACACCCTGTAGAGATGTGTGTCAATGAAAATTGGCAACATGTGGAGCACTTATTATATTTTTTTCTGTTCAATCATTTGAAAAAATCCTCTAATTTTAACTTCCACGTCCGCGTCCAGTGGAAGTATAGTAAAGCAAAAAATATATTTTTTTTTTGTTGAAATAGGCTTAAAATGCCATGAAACGTCGAGAGTTTAAATTTGAGCGAAAAAAAATTCTACCTGTCGGTCTGTCTGTAACTTTTTTGTGCGCACGTTTACTCTGAAACCGTTTATGATATTGAGCTACTACAAATTTCTTTATTTATTTAATTTTCTTTATTTAATTATTTAGCTTCATAAACCCCCCATTAGCTTCTACTTAATGTTTGCCAGGTGGAAATAGAGCAGTGCACATAGACCAATTCGTACTAATTGCTCTGTACTTTCCGACTTTTGTTGGTTTTGCTCGGTTATAAGATATATTCGCTACGCTGATGAGGAGCAATAACTCCGAAACACGTGTCCATAGCTGCATTGTTGTTTCTCTTTGAGGTATAAGGCAATAATTTGTTTCTTTATTTATTATTCTTTAAGGTTACATTTTCTAGAGCGTCTGCTCTTTATGGTTAACCGTCTGTCGATCTTTTTCAAAAATATTTATGATCTACATAAAAAGATCTTTGATTTGAACCCAGGTTTGTAATGTATCTCATGAGGTAAGAGGCGTCGGAATTTTGGGCGTCGCGACTGGCGTCTGCTCTACGTATGCGTTCAAATACTGACGTCTGCCACACAAAATAACAATTGTAATGCTTTTCCCAGTTAATTGTCACGTTTTAAGCATGTACTCTTCGCCTTTCGCCTTTTTGGCAAGCTGTCATAATGAGAAGTTGACCATTGAGCCCCAGCAGACGGTCGGTTTTTTGCCACATATATGTGGTACTTTTACTACAAAAACTCAAACCTTTTGTACCCGATGAGGTAACTTATTTGTCCCTTGACCGTAGGTCTAAGAAGCTTCTAAATATGTACTGGTATTGATAGCTGTACATTCGAAAATAATTTCCAGTTCTAGACTTTTATGTAGCTTACCTGATTTTTTTAAATTTCTAGCTATCGTAAAAATCGAGCTATCGAAGTGGACGCACTATTGCCCCACTCTGTATGTTATATACCGCAAGAATATCTGACAGATCTTCGTACACTCTAAGTAATAACCACTACTGTTAAACTTTTATGTAGTAGTTGTCTAAAAATACGCAATTGCTAACATTCTTTCAGTAATAGACAAGTACAACTTTGGCAGTGAGTGATGTGTAAACTTTCTTCAAATCGTTCCCTGCAGAATTTATCGATCAACCCATAATAACCCATGAAATTAATTTAGCATACTGCACTGGTGATTATTTGGACACCGCAAGTTATAAATATAAATATAGAAAACATACTACTTTCTATTTCTTATAATAATTCATCTCACATAGTAGGTTTCCTATGAAATAAATCTTTTTTCATTTACTTACACAAATTAAAGAACAAATTGGAAAGCAATTCAGGAAATTATTGACACACGTGCCAGAAAATATAATACAGGCTTTTTATTTCAATTTATGTTATTTGTGTGAGGAAAGTGGAACGTCGTCTCTCGCAAACTTAAATATTTTTAAAACTCGAGTTAAAATTACGATTAGATTGTGTATCCATCAATCGTTGTTTGTCTAGCTACCGCCACACTAGAATTCTTTGCATTAAATACATCTCCAGGTATTTCTTTAAACAATTTTTCGTTCTTTACACAATTGTAGGGGATCTTAAATACGTCGATATAGTTGAATTTGGCAGGCAAGTGTTATATTTGTATATATATGACGTTGTGACGTCAAGAGCATCTTAAAGAGGATGCCCACATCTGTTTGATGTGATGCTTTTGAAGGTTTATATAGAAATAGATTTTAATGTTGATTTAGCCGCCATAAAAAAGTTTCGTATAAAAGTTGTAGGGTTGTACCTATACAGGGTGTCCCAGCTCTATTTAGACAAGCATTATCTCGGAAACGGTTAGACATAAAAAGAAATATTTAATATAAAAGTTATTTTGTTTAAAAAGATGCATTTAATTGTTTTATTTTGAACAAGGCGCCTCAAAAAGACGGCAGGTTATGCAACTTTACTTTTTCAAAGAACATCCTGTATATAATGTGGATTTTTTAAACAAAAATATTCTTAATTTTAATCTATTTAATTCTTTACTTGATAAGTATGGCTTACATCAGCTTATTGAACAGCCAACTCGTATCACTGACACTTCTAGCACATTGATTGATCTTATTATTTCGTCTAGTTTAGATTTAACCTTAAATACAGATGTTCTTAATATGGAGGGTATATCTGATCACTGTTTAGTTAAATGTTACTTAAAAATACAGAAGTTTCGCCAACCTACTATTTTCCATACATTTCGTGATTTTTCCAAGTTTAAGTACGATTTATTTTTGGAAGACCTTAGCTTAATAGATTTTGATAATATTTATAGCCTTGGAAGTGTTGACGCGATGATTAGTTTTTGGAATGTTAATTTATTACATTTCTTTGACAAACACGCACCTCTTAAGTCTGTTCGAATAACTAAGCCTCGTGCTCCGTGGCTGACGGATAATTTGAAAATTATTATGAGGGTTAGAGACAAGGCATTTTTAAAATATAAAAAGAATAAAACTGATACTACTTGGAATGATTATAAAAACATCAGAAACTTAGTTAACTCCTCGATTAAAGCAGAAAAAAGGGCATATTTACACTATCAATTTAAAGAAGACCCTAAAACATTTTGGAAAACACTAAAAGCTCTAAATATTAGTCCGGATGTAGACAACCCTTGCTCGGCGGTTGCTAATGCAAATTCATTCAATGGCTTTTTCATAAGTAGTTTACCTAGAATAGATGTCAATGTTAATGATAACTTCGTCTCTGAGAATTATGATAATAACAAACATTCTGAAATTTCTGATGAATTCAAGTTTGACACAGTAACGGTTGACAAAGTAGAAAAAATTATATTCACTATTACATCTAATGCCAAATGAGTGGATGGAATTGATCTTAAGATGCTTTCTTTAGTTATCCCCCACTTAAGTGAGCACCTAACCTTCATTATTAATAAATGCCTAGTGAGTCATAATTTTCCACAGCTTTGGAAGTCGGCGATGGTTGTGCCTGTACCTAAAATTAATAATCCCTCACTTGTGTCACACTTTAGACCTATTAGTTTATTGCCTTTAATATCAAAGATTCTCGAAAAAATTGTTTCCGAACAGCTCCGATCATTCTTGGACAAGAATAAAATCTTACCGCCAACTCAGTCTGGCTTTAGGGCACATCACCGTACAACTACTGCCTTGCTGCAGGTCACAGATGATATATTTAGGGCCAATGATGTAAAACAAAATACTGCTTTGATTCTGCTGGACTATAGTAAGGCGTTTGATACTCTAGATCATTCGATTCTTGTTCTAAATTAAAATATTTTGGAGTAAGTGCTGGTGCGGTTACATTCTTTGAAAATTACCTTTTAAATAGAAATCAGAAATATAAAGTAAATAGTAAATAGTGAATTTTCAAATATTGTTAATCTTAATCAAGGGGTTCCACAGGGTAGCATTTTGGGCCCTCTGCTTTTTGCTATTTATACGGCCGATTTTTCACAATTGTTAAAGTATTGTAAGATGCACCAGTACGCTGATGATACGCAAATTTAGTTTTCATTTTACTTAAGTGATGTTAGAGACGCTGTCTCTAAAATTAACTTCGATCTACTTACTATATCTGAGGTATCTAGGGCGCACAAACTAGTTCTCAATGAATCTAAAACAGAATTATTAGTGTTCGGAACATACAGGGAGAACGTTGTAAGTAATCCTGTTTTTAATATTACTATCAACGTCTTTAATTCCTACTAATTCTTGTAAGAATTTGGGTCTATACCTGGATGTTAATCTTAGATTCACTACGCATGTCAACAGTCTACTTCAAAAATCATATTGTAAATTAAAAACACCGTACATCCATAAAGACTTCCTAAGCTCAGATGTAAAATTAATGCTTTGTGATGCTTTAATACTTAGCAATCTTTCTTAATGTGATACTGTTTTTTGGCCTGCTTTGTTAGGTAGAGATAAATATAGTTTACAGAAAGTTCAACTCCATATGGCGTGTATAATTTACAAATTAAACAGGTTAAAACTTCCTGAATACTTATTTGTTAAACTTGTTAAAGGTAGTCTTACTTATGACTGTCCTATGCGCTCTCGAGACTTGTAGACTGTACCTAGACACAGTTCTGCTCAGTTTGAAAGATCATTTGTGTACAATGCTACTAAGATATATAATAGTCTACCCTCTAATATTAAATCTGCTTCTAGTTTATGTAAGTTCAGAGACCTCATCAAACACCTGTTGTTTAATAATAGAAATGATTAATTATGTATTTCACGTATAATTTTCACCAATATTTTAACTGGAATGGTTATTTGGAAGAGCAGCTTTGCTGAACATCGCCATTCCTTTTGATATTATTTCTGTATCTGTTTAAAGTCTGAATAAAGACAATTTATTATTATTATTATATTTTTGCATTTTTGGATTCTCCTTTTATTTCCGAACAAATTTTCCAATACCTATCATTAACGATTTACGATATATCAACGGTTTAATCTTGATTCAGTCATGTTCCATATTAGCCCAATAAAAAGGGAAAATTTGGATGAAATAATTCAGAAAGCGGGCTGAAATTTTGAGAACAGGCTTATTTTGTGGTATTTTTTAACATATCAAAAGTCCTCACCCGTAGACGTCGGTGGGGAGGAAGGGGGGAGAAAATAGGTAAAAAAGAATCGGATTTTCGCAAAAAACTCAGAAAGTATCAGTTTTACAGTAAAATATGTACCATGAAAATTATAGGTAATAAAAATCCGCACAATTTCGTTTTTTTAGATTGAAATTTTGACAGTTTTGCGATGCAACGGAGACGCGCGCGCTCTGCGCTAAAATCTCAAAAATAGTCGTAGAATTTTTAAATATCTTTATAGCGCGCTATCAGAACATTTGTTGTATCTAATGGAACTTAAAGAGAATCCAATTTTGAATAAGTTGGTGTATGTACAAAATCGTTTTGATAACGAGTGAATGGAGATAAAAAGTAAGAACATGAAAAATTGTCATTGTCAAGTGCACTTAGACAAATAGCTATTTTTGATTGACTTTAGGCAATAATGACACTAAAGGTTTTTTGAAGCTAATTAAATTATCAGTAAAATGAGCTCCAAATGACCTTCATACGATGAATGGTTCACGAGTTACAGCTGTTTAAAACCAGGGGAGCTGGCATTATTTCTTGAGATGGAAAAATTCGAAAACCTACTTATTTTATCGTGTGCTATGCGTGGTTAAAAGGATTCGGTTTTACTCAAAAGTGGAAGTAGGAAACACCGAAATAACTAAGCTAATAATTGTTTACTTAATTCTTTTGTATTGGAAAATTCAGAAGAACTTCCATGTGAATACAGAAAAGCTTGGTAATAAAATAAAACGGTCTACAGACATTTTTTATTCTTTATTTGAATTCAGAATTTCTGTACCATGTTTTTCCCATCATGATTATACATTTTTTTTATCTTCTTGTAAAATACCTATTCAATTAATCAAACAGAAAATTGTACGTCAAACACTGACTATCTATATATACGACTGATTTTAATAAACCTCACCTAATTTGATATATATCTTTGTCGGTAAATTATTTTTATATTTTTTATCTCTATAAGTTATTATTGTCCAATCCGATAAACGATTATTTGATCATGCTGTTTATAGTACCACAGTTAACTTGACATAATTGGAATCGATCACACATTGTAGAAGTTCAAAATTCTCATCCTTATCTTCCACTCATTAAAAAACAGGATACATCTGGAACAAATCTGTTACTTGTGACAGTGAATGTCTATGATGAGCTTGCACCTTCATCAAGATTTTTGAATTTTAGACGGCTTCAAATTATGTTCAGATTACAACAAAGTGCAAACTGATATGCTAGGATTAATACTGAAAGGGATACCTACCAGATGGCGATATCTAAACTACTCAATATCCAAGTTAGGTGTAAATTAAAATTTACATTTTTGTTGTGACATCGAGTTTAGAGCAAATTAACTAACATTAATATTAGCAATTGATCCAATTTTAAACGGAGGAAATTTGGCAGTTGCAAAATAAGGGGTCTCAAAATTTTGTTTGGCATCCCCACACTATTATGAGGAGTAAGAAAATTAAAATATGATTTAGTATGTATACCAGAACGAAACGTTTCAAAAATTTTTTTGACGTTAGCTATCCTAAATATTACATTGAGATTTGGTGTGTATAAGACTTGGATGCAATATCTGGATATGGAAGTAGTGATTTCTTGGGCAGCGGTTTTTAAATAGAGATTTTTGTTTAAATTGGACTTTCAGAACTATCGATACTTCGAACAATATTACAATACTTTCAACAAAATATTTATTAAGACTCTGAGCAATCTCAAGACGGTCATTGAGAACTTTCTTCATCGGTTTCAAAACTGATAAGATTAGGAGTGTCCTAACTGTTATTGTTACTAGTTTTTTAAGGTTTTCCACATTTTCTTTGGATTGGTTCTAAAAATGTCTATTTTATCAAAATGCTACTGTTTCTTTTTTACTTTTAATAGATCAACTACGCCATTTCTAAGTTCCTTAAAAAGTTGCCATTTGTTTTGTTTTTCACTATCACAACACATTTTGAATTCCTTGTAAGTCCTTCTATTTTTAATTTTATCTACCACCTCATAATTAAACCACGGTAATTTATATTTATAGTGATATGTCTCAATAAGATCAATACCTATTATTAATGATAGTTTCACACTGTTACAAATTTTCCTGATAAATGGTATTAAAACAGTATAGAATCTAAATTAAAGTTAAGCATTATATACAGTACAGTAAAGGAAGGAAATGGCATGGAAAATTTTGGATAGTGGGATATGTGGACCCTTTATGTGAAAACATGCTCTCATCACGAAAAAAGTACTAAAGAAATTCCAAACTTGTCGCAACATGTTCTTATATACATATATATGTATATTTTTAGCAAAAATGCACATATCTCGTAAAATAAGCATTTTTTTGAAAAAAATACAAGAATAAAAAGTGTTTATAATCGCTTCTATATGATCATGGTATTAGATTTGCAATTTTCTCTTTAGTTTTTCGGAAAAACGGAAAAATTAACATAGTACGTTATTTCTCCGTTTTCTCGAAAAATTAAAAAAAAAATGTATTCTAAACAGCGTCACTGCATAGAAAATGTAATTTTAAATGCTTTTTGTCCTTGTAATTTTTTTGAAAAAACGCATAGATAGCAAGATAATAAAGAAAACTATAAATATATGTTTTTCCGTTTTTCCGGAAAACTAAAGGGAAATTGCAAATCTAATGCCATGGTCATATGGAAAGTTATAAACACTTTTTATTCTTATATCTTTTTCAAAAAAACGCTTAGTTTACGAGATATTTGCATTTTTTGCTAAAAATGTATATACAGGCTGTCCATTTTATCAGGGCCTTCGAGAATATCTCACTTAATATCGGTCGTACAAAAAAAATTATTTTTACGAAAATACTAAGGTGAACATTTTTTGCAAAACAGAGTGTTTCAACGAGGTTTTATCTAGTTTTCTCAAAACCGCTGTATTTTGAGATTTACTCTTCGGGCTGTTAAAAAAATTATTTTGAAACGGGCGGGAAATGGCCATTAAATAGAGTATTTTCCTCCCTTTTCAACGATATATCACATGCCATATTTATTCATTGGTACTACATTAGTAATTATAAAAGCATTTTTTTTAAACCAATAATTTTTTTTTTAACAAGCATTATACATGCCATGGAGAAGTATGATTAAATAAAACGATAAAATAATTCAATAAGTTGTTCAAATCTTTGCTATAATAAAACATTAACACAATTAAGAAGAATAAAGTAAATTCAGGTAACAAAAACAAATTAATTGGATGGTTCTGGAAAAAACTAATGAAACAATAAACCAAGTGCGTATTATAACTATTCTTTTGAATATTTATAATTATTCTAAAAACAAATTAGTAATAAAAAGAATATAGCACACAGAACATTAATATTTATCTAATCCTCAAAATAACTTTTAAGATATCATATCAAGTGTTCAAAGTGTCCACCGCGATTTCCTATGCAGAATCGAGCGCGGCGAGGCACTGCATTTAAAACATTACTCAGCATTTCGGGGGTAACTGTAATACATGCCTGTTGAATTCGAGCCTTTATGTCCTCTACATTTTGCGGTGTCATCGAAAACACCTTATCTTTAATATACCCCCATAGACAAAAATCCATTGGGGTTATATCTGGAGAACGACGGGGCCATCGAATAAATCCATTGGTACCTATCCAATGTTGAGGCAAAATTTCGTCTAAATAATCTAGGCAAATCTGGGAATTGTGGGAAGGAGCTCTATCTTGTTGAAAATATTGAAAGTTGTGTCGATTATCTAAAGGAAGGTCATCTAAGAATTCATTAAATTCATTTCTCAAAAAGTTTCGGTACCTTTGACCACCGAGGTGACCATCATAAAGACCTATTAAATTGGTGCCTAAAATACCTATCCACACATTTATTGAAAAACGATTTTGAAACCCAGTCGGTCTATGCCAGTGTGTATTTTCAGAAGTCCATTTGTAATGAATATTGCGATTAAAAAATCCATTATTGGAAAAATTTGCCTCGTCGGACCAAAGTATTTTACTACATATTAATGGATCGGCACGCTTCTTTTCCAACAGCCACCTACAAAAAGTCGTCCTCCTTGGTTTGTCCCCCCGCTTGTAAATTGTGAATTTTTTTGGCTTTATAACACCGGTAACCATTTTTCTTTAAAATTTTTCGAGCACTTGTTTTATTTATATGACAAGCAATTTGAATTTTTCTTAATGATGTTCCCAAATTTCTGTATTTTTATTTCTTACATAATTAATTACTCGGTTTACCTTATTTACATTATCAGTAACACTGTTCAACCTTGTCTTGTTATTTAAAAATGAACCATTATTTTTCAGTTTCGTAGCTAATTTTCTGAACAGAGTTTTATTCGGCTGTAGTGCTTGTGGAAATCTGTCTCTATATTCTACTTGAGTTAATCCAGAGTTAAAATTGCATTGGCAATATGTAACGAACATATTATAACGATCAATGTGAGTGAAAATCATTTTTGAAAATTCTAAATTCTTAAACGAGTGTGATTGAGTGAGAGTTTAAGTATTAACTGAGATGATCTGACAAAAAATTAAATTGTCAAGTTTGTTCATAGCCAACTATTTTAAAATAATTGAAATAATAGTGAAATCATGAAATACAAACAAATGGATATTATACTTAAATTAATTGGTAAATAACTTTTAATTTTCTGAGGAAGGAGTGACGCTTTTATGGAAGACCTCTATACTTTGGTATAACTGCGAATACTCTTTCTATAATTGCTCCATGTTGCTTCCTTGATTATTATTTTGTTTTTGTTATCTGAATTTACTTTATTCTTCTTAATTGTGTTAATGTTTTATTATAGCAAAGATTTGAACAACTTATTGAATTATTTTATCGTTTTATTTAGTCATACTTCTCCACTTCTTAACGCTTGTTAAAATTTTTTTTATTGGTTTTAAAAAAATGTTTTTATAATTACTAACGTAGTAGTACTAACGTAGTAAAATACTGTATTTAATGGCGCCATTTCCCGCCCGTTTCAAAATAATTTTTTTAACAGTCTGAAGAGTAAATCTTAAAATATAGCGGTTTTGAAAAAAAATAGATAAAACCTCGTTGAAACACTCTGTTTTGCAAACAATTTTTGCCTTAGAATTTTTCTCGTATTTCTTCAAATAACGGAGATATTTGGCCTAGACGTTTTCCGCATTTTCGATATTTTCCGCCATAACTCTTAAAGTAGGCCGTGGATTTCAAATGTCTTTAAACCATTTTGTAGGTTATATAAATCGGCACAATTTTCGTAAATATAATTTTTTTTGTACGACCGATATTAAGTGAGATATTCTCGAGGGCCCTGATAAAATGGACAGCCTGTATATGTATATAAAAATCATGTTGTGACATGTTTGGAATTTTTTGAGTATTTTTTCCGTGATCAGAGCACGTTTTTACATAAAAGGTCTAAATATCCCAAACTATCCTACATTTTCTCATTTGGTTGCCACTTTGGAGCTTCGTTTACTGTATTACTGTAGTAATATAAGCGTACTTTTTATTTTATTTAAATTTTCATTACTTAATTTCGTACATTAGTTTATGACTTCATTTGGGTTAACACTGTTGCATAAATTAACTGAAATTACAGAATGGTCTGTTATTTTTGGACAATCATGTAGATTCGTTAGTGTGATTAATTGACACATATTCAAACTAATGTCTTGTCAGTTCATATTTAATAAAATAACACATGGAAAATTATTAGACAATGCGCTATGAGTTTGTGTATTGCGATTGCCTACTTTCGGGGGCTTACCACACACTAGTTACATATAAAGCTGCTGAAAGTAGGCAACCTTCTAGTACGTGCTGTCCTAGCGTGAGTCTGTGATAATTATTGTGAACCACAAATCACTCCTGTAGATTCTCGAGTCATATAGGCGAAAAACACCCATCAATAGATGGCACTGGTGATTTCTGAATTCACAAATTCAGTAGTGAACAAGTTTTGACGTTAGCCATATAAGTATTGAAAACATTAAACAAAATGGTTTATTGAATGAAATTTGTGTTTTGTGATAGATGTATAACTTCCTAAAATATTTAAAAAGACGCACAAATATGAAATTATGTCTAGCATATTTTTAATAAGTAGAATTTCTGAGTTTTGTATACTATCTGAAAAGTAAAAATGTCGATTTCGGATATTTTGATGATCGTGTAAGGCCTTTAAAATAAGAAGGGGCCGTTTCCAAACAAAATAGAAGTTTCCAGGCCATTTTTAAGGACTATTTACTAGGTAGCACGGTGTAGTATATTAAGTGACGCGACAAGACCCGTACGAATTGCTTCGTAAGTGCTTAGTTGTGTGTAATGCAATAGATGGCAGGACAAATAATAATAATAATAATAATAAATGGTCTTTATTTCCCAAAACAAACATTATACATCATAGAAAGGAGGTAACAGACAATAAAAAAAACATACGCATGTTTTAGGAAATCGCCGAAGATCAGATGTCTATGCAGGACATAGACCCTGTTTTTCAACTTAAGCGGGGAGACAAAAATATGACATCAATAAAAAACATATAGCGGACAAAAAAGTGACAAAAAGTTCAAGAACATTTCAATAGCCTAAGTTAACAATTTATTGTGTATAAAGGTGTTTTTTAAATTTAGGTTTGAATGCAGTAAAAGGATAGGGCTTTAGAAAGTCGGGTATATTATTGTAAATTTTAGTAATCTGGTAACTAAAAGATCGTTTGTAAATTTCTGTTCTATGTGTTGAAGTAAGTGTGCCTTTAAATCTAATGTTTAGGTTATGCACGTCTTTTTTTTACTAAGATAAGCCGGAATTTTGTTTGTGATAATTTTATGGAATAGGCAAGCTGAATTCAGTAGGTGTCTTTTGGACATATTGAGCCATCCTATGTCATTAAGTTTGGAAGAAATATGTTGTCGACGTCTCATACCGAATATAAGCCGCAAGCAGGAATTTTGAATTACTTGAATTCTGAGAATATTTTCTGAATCCAAACAGGGGCCGTATATAATATCGCCAGAGTTAAATTTGGACAAAACAAGTGCCTCGCAGAGAATCGTCTTCACATTTTGACTGAGAAAGTGCCTATTAATGTACATCATTTTCAAACTGGCATATGCCGCAGCGATTTTACTATTTATGTGTAGTTTGAACCTTAAACTAGTGTCTAGTGTTAACCCCAGATTTCGCGCGCTCTCGACAGGAGATATTAGTTGCCCTTCTACATTTACTTGCAGTTGGTTGGTTACAGCTGTTCTAACATTTTGAGGACCAAAAACTAAAACCGATGTCTTGCTGGCATTAATATTTAAGCAATGACCTCGTGATTTAGTTACTAAAGCTTCAATGTCTTTGTTAATACCAGCAATTGCTTCAAATATGTCATGAGGTGAAAATGAGAGGTATAACTGCGTATCATCTGCGTAAAAGTGTATTTTGCAATGTTCAACGACATGTTGAAATTCGGAAGTGTACAAAGAGAACAAAAGTGGACCTAGTATCGAGCCTTGTGGCACACCACAAGACACTTTGAGAGAAAAGTCTCGTCGTTACTTACGAAATATTAGAAATACAGTTTTACAGGTTCTGTGTAATTAATGCTCTGTAGATTTGTTTTATTTATATTTAAAGAGCCTTTTAGTTTATTCTTTTTGTCTTAGTTTTGCCGTTTAGTTGTGCATATATGCAACACTACATACGTCAAAAGACCGTCTATACCTAGGCATAGATTAGGTGATTGCAGGGGTACATTCCGGGCGCCATCTACTGAATTAAATATAAACCAAGCACTTATGAAGCCGTCGATTAACATGGCAAGTGCCGTGTGTCGGACCACCTAATATACTACACCGTGCTAGGTAGGCACCTATTTTTTATGGATATCTTTTTGGTGGAGACGTCCTTAGTTTTACACATAGTGTTTGTGATAATTGAAAACAAATCAGTCAAGTGCCTGAAACTGAATCGGAGGACTGGATCGAGGTATAGTGACAAGCTTAGAAAACTTATTGCGTGCATAATTCGCATCTTATAAAAATTACTTGCAACTATTTTTGTAACATTTCCTCCCTCTATGACGATTGAAAACGTTACATCACACTATAACCAAACAAAATTAATACAGATTGCCGTAAAAGGAATCCATAAATTCAAAACTTTTTATAACGCTCAGTGAAGTAGGTACGACTTATAATCTGCGACAAGCATACTTACCTGAATCTAAAAAAAAGTCCAGGATAGGGAACTAGATGTTGAGCTGTATGGGGAACGAGAAAAAAAGCTTTGAAAACGGAAAGAAACTGCTTTCCGAAACGTCAGCAACATACATTATCCGATTTATATTATTTGCAAAACATAACCTCTGACTGTTCCTTTAATGTAAAAGTCACGGCCAAATAATAGGAAAGAATATTCGTAGAATGCCACAAATAACTTTCAAACAATATATTTCCATCTTAACGTAATTTTGAATCTACAGGAAGCATTGTCACCGCTATGCTGCTGCCATGTAGTAGCAAAACGCTCAACTATTTTACACGAAATTTAACATATTCGTATTCGACACAATGCTCTAATAGGAGCAAATATTATGCAGACTTTTCACTTTTTTTTCATGTTATTTTATTTTGTACTATATTTTATTTGAATATTTAAGTCCCTTTGTAGAATATAAAACAATTTATGGTGAATTTGGGACGAATGAGTGGTACGGTCGTGTTGAATAATCAAGGAGGAGAAAATTTTGAAAATTTAATTTTAACTAGGATTACAATATTAAGGTCCTTGCCTTAAGTTTGCTAGTTTACATAATGAAATCAATTCTGAATTATGTTTTCTCGTATTTAAGAATTGTGTCAAATAAGATTGAGGATGTTTATGCACTATTTGACCTTGGTAAAGCACCCTCAAATGTGGTAAAAGGATTATAAGGTATTTTTTCTACTCCCTTATGTACATTTTCTGTTTTCCGTGCAGTCTGTAGAATGGATAAGTGGGCCATTCCAGTTAACTGAAGGGATATATTTCATATACGTTCTAGGATGGATATGGATCGCCTACGGCGTCGTGCTCAAACTTCTTTCTCGCGCAATATGGCTATCATATCCACTCTTGTTCCACAATAGTAGTTTGTGCAACAAGAGTGGGTATGACAGCCATATCGCACGAGAAAGTAAATTGAGCACGACGCCGTAGGCGGAGTGCCTCATAATATATTTCTAAAATTTTGTCTGAATATAATAATTTCAATAAAATTTTAGGTGGTATACCGTTTATCGATTCTTCACTGGAATCACTCATTTTAAATTATTTTCTAGCTCAAACTGCGCGAATACACACTGACAATTACTTTGACAGCTTACGCACTAACTTGAATTTTTTAAAACGAATAGTTGCCTATGTACTTAATACACGAACTGTGATTGGTCGATTTCATATCCATCCTAGAACGTATGTGAAATATATCCGTTCAGTTAACTGGAATGGCCCACTTATCCATTCTAGACTGTACGGAAAACAGCAAATTTACATAAGGGAGTAGAAAAACTACTAATTCTGTACAACAGAATACCAACAGTTAGTATTTTATAGATGTATGTACGGTGGCATACGCTTTATGATGATGGAATTATTGGTGGGATTGGGTTAAATAAGGCTCAACGTACCGATAATAATAAAATATATTTGTCCAGAAAATCTACATAAAAAATGTGAAAGCTAAGTGATCCAATGACTGTAGTATGCTTATAAAATATAATTCACAACTGTAGTATTATGAATACATAGTAAATAAATTGAATAAAATATACTATTTAAAATACATTTTTTACAAGTTGAAAGCTGCTGTCAAAGAATAAAACTAGAATAGTATAATGATAATAATAAATTATATTTCGCGAAAAATTACCTTAGAACAAAAATCAAGAACTAGGATATACTCGTCAAATTAATTCGTACAAACAATTTTTATGAACAATAATAGTTGAATAAATAACAATTATAAAATAGTTAAAATTAATAATGATTAAGAATTAGTAATATTACACCGATAATGGACAATATTTAACATTTAATACATTCAATAGTTATCCATAAAAATTGAAACAAGAACTTCTATTAAGTATTAAAGAAAATATTTTTACGAAATCAACGGCTAAATTAACAAGTGTGTTTGCAAAAATCACAATATCTCAATCGAAGCTGTAACACCAGAACACAACTATCATATTAGTATGTTCAAAAAAATTTTTATATATATTTTCGACTTTTAAATAAAGAAAAGCAGTTTACGTATATTTCACACACTGATACTGAAATAACATTATATTTAAGTGCCCTGTTATTTTATTGAACACATATATATTTATATATTTTTTAAGACAGAGAGACATTTATTTACTGTACGCAGCAGGAATTCTTGTGTCCATTCTTTGATTTCAGCCTGGACTTCGGACGGTATTTCTCCAGATATGCCAATTGCTTGGCATTTATTGCACCTCTTCTTTTCCTGAAAATCAAACACCTTATAAGTAAATTGTGTATTTATTTAATTAGATAGTCCAACACGCATAATACCCATTTTTGGGTATATTAATGAAGTTAAAAATAATTCAAATATGCTTCTAGAGTCCCAAATTCCTCTATTAAATCCTTATTTTACTATATGGAATGTAACCAGCCTGGAACAGCTACTCTCCGGGCTATGTGCTCCGCCGAGCACTGAATTACAAGTTACAAGCCTGGCGCGTTAAGTGTAAGTGCATATTACCAACAGAACGCTACTGCTTTCGATTGCAATTGACTTTTCTCTAGGATCATTAATTTAGCCGATACGTGTCTTGGAAAATTACCCTACCGATAAGTTTTCGTTCTTTGGAAAAAATTGCCCGTTTTTGACTGGCTGTATCTTCGCAACCAATGGACGTAGAGAGCTCAAGTTGGACTCAAATTGTAGCAAATTTAGTTTGCTTTATACTTTTTCGAAAAAACATGATTTTCAGGGTTGCAAACTGGGTATAAACTACTCTCAGGGGTCCTAACAACATATTCTTTCCTATTATTTGGGTTTTTTTTTTTTTTTTTTTTATACATTTATTTAACGTCGGCCTATTTCCGCTACTGAGGCCTAACACCGACGCCTGTAGACGAGCTACCCCCAACCAGGAATTTTGCCGAACCTCTTCCCTTAAGAAGAGTAGGGATCTTTTACTTGCCTAACATTTAATAGACAAGGGACTGACGGCTTTACATCCCCTCCGAAGGATGGTATATCTCCTATACAACCCTCGCCTAAGGTTGTATAGCTTCCGCGCATACACTGATATACAAGCCGCTGGAAGATGTGTGAGGCGAGAACGCGGTTTCCGTTGGAATGGTCACCAATCCAAGTATTAACCGCGCCTGTCGTTGCTTTACATCGCATACCCAAGTATGTACATAGTAAAGACGCACCTACGCTCGCCCCCTATTTGGGTTTTCTACCACATGTATTATTATCCTCTTCAAAACAAATCACCGAATCTACAAAATAATAGAATTATTGGAAAAAGCCTCTGCGCCCGTGACGTTTACGTCAAAGGAATAGTCAGAGGTTATGTTTTGCAAATAATATAAATCGGAATAAACACAGAAATAATGTATTTTGCTGACGTTTCGGAAAGTAGTCTCTTTCCGTTTTCAAAGCTTTTTTTGGAAGAACCCTTATTTTGCTGTGTATGTCAAATACACAGCTTTAAGATTCTGTTTATGTTATTTCTATAGATACTTACTACTTACACAGAACGCAGAACTGATGATATTTTCTTTTAGATAATGTTGAGTTTGTTAAGTTCTTCTTCTAACATTGGTAGCCAGGTTGTACAAATATTTACAGAACAATTCGATACGCACTTATCTTCATTTAATAAGATTATTGCTGATTCTTTAATTTTTTTTTTTGGTATCTGCTTCTTTTGTTAAAATTTTTGCCGAGTCCCAGTTTATTCTATGTTCGTTTTCCCAAGCATGTTCATAAATCTTTGATTTCTGAATTTCATTCTTTCTAATGTAATTCTTGTGCTCATCCAACCTCACACTGAAAGGTCTGAATGACTCACCCACATAACATTTATCACATTCGCACGGGATATTGTAAATACAGTTTTTTTAATTCTGCTCCCTGCTTATCGGTTTGAAAGTCATTATACAGCAATAATTCCTTATGTATACGGACTATCGGAGAAGCTACGCCGTATAGGTGACAAATTTGATGTTATGACGATATTTCAAACGGTGAACATTTTAAGATCTATTTTAACAAAAACAAAACCGATAAACAGGGAGCAGAATTCAAAAAACTGTATTTACAATATCCCGTGCGAATGTGATAAATGTTATGTGGGTGAGTCATCCAGACCCTTCAGTGTGAGGTTGGATGAGCACAAGAATTACATTAGAAAGAATGAAATTCAGAAATCGAAGATTTCTGAACATGCTTGGGAAAACGGACATAGAATAAACTGGGACTCGGCAAAAATTTTAACAAAAGAAGCAGATACCAAAAAAGAAAAATTAAAGAATCAGCAATAATCTTATTAAATGAAGATAAGTGCGTATCGAATTTTTCTGTAGATATTTGTACAATCTGGCCACCAAGAGCTTAACAAACTCAACATTATCTAAAAGAAAATATCATCAGTTCTGTGTTCTGTGTAAGTAGTAAGTATCTATGGAAATAACATAAACAGAATCTTAAAGCTGTGTATTTGACAGCAGCGAAATAAGAGTTCTTCCAAAAAAAGCTTTGAAAACGGAAAGAGACTACTTTCCGAAATGTCAGCAAAATACATTGCTTCTGTGTTTATTCCGATTTATATTATTTGCAAAACATAACCTCTGACTATTTCTTTGGCGTAAACGTCACGGGCGCAGAGGCTTTCTTCCAAGAATTCTATTATTTTGTAGATTCGGTGATTTGTTTTTGAAGAGGATAATAATACATGTGGTAGAAAACCCAAATAATAGGAAAGAATATTCGTAGAATGCCACAAATAACTTTCAGACAATATTCCTGCTAACAACATATAAAAAAATCGTAGATGCATGCGCGTTTGCGATGTTTCATGGTTTTATTGACTGTTTTACATGTGTTAGACTTGAAACTAAGGAGTCCCGAGTTCGAATCCTGGCTGGGGCATAGAGTTTAGTGGTGTTTTTCATGTGCTACCGAGCTGGTAGAAGTGGACTAGACGAAGTTGTGTGAGAGACAACACCGTCGTTGTATATATAATTGTCTACGTTTATGTGAAAAAAATGCGCCTCTGTAATTGGGAATATAGTTCCTGTAGAGCGGTGATTAATAAATAAATAAATAAATAAAATAAATAATATAAAAAGTATTTTTTACTTTTATCAATAACTCTTCGAGAATGAACCAATTTTATTGAAATTTCGGAAAATAACGTAGCTTGCATGTGGTTACGAAAACCAAATTTCAAAATGATACATAACCTAGGATTCCTAATAAACGCATTTTACTTAAAATATTGGGAATGCTGTATTGTTCGAGCAAATCAATAAATCATCGTAGGGAATTTTTTTCAAATTGTAAGATTTTTATTTACTTCTTGATGGTGGAAATTGTTTTTTACATAACCTCAAAAATCTTTGATTTTTTCAATTTTTTTCTTTATCTAATCGTCTTATTAAGATTATCGTTTTGGCGGAGTTTAACATTAGTTGGACGTTTATTATAATTAACTAAAATAATGATTTATTGTACAAAGATTGTATACAAAAGTTGTTTTATATATCTTGAACTAAACAATAATGAGGAACAGAAAGTTGGATGGGGGCGAGCGTAGGTGCGTCTTTACTATGTACATACTTCGGTATGCGATGTAAAGCAACGACAGGCGCAGTTAGTACTTGGATTGGTGACCATTCCAACGGAAACCGCGTTCTCGCCTCACACATCTTCCAGCGGCTTGTATATCAGTGTATGCGCGGAAGTTATACAACCTTAGGCGAGGGTTGTATAGGAGATATACCATCCTTCGGAGGGGATGTAAAGCCGTCGGTCCCTTGTCTATTAAATGTTAGGTAAGTAAAAGATCCCTACTCTTCTTAAGGGAAGAGGTTCGGCAAAATTCCTGGTTGGAGGTAGCTCGTCTACAGGCGTCGGTGATAGGCATCAGTAGCGGAAATAGGCCGACGTTAAATAAATGTATATAAAAAAAATAAGTTGGATATACTCCCAGCAGCTCCAAAATCGTAAAAACTGAAATGTTTGACATTTTTGAGGTTATGTAAAAAAAATTGTTTTCACCATCAAAAAACACATAAAAAGTTACGTTATTTCTCTTAATTTCAATAAAATTGGTTCATTTACTGAAAAGTTCTTGATAAAAATATATTTTTTAGGTTATATGCGTTTTTAGGTGATTTTTAAGGTTATGTCATTCGAATTTAAACTTGAAATCTATTCAGGGTGTTAGAACACTTTGTTGCAAATTTGCGTTTGATTTAGATCAATTTGTCCAATAGAAGCCGAGATATTTCAAAAATGGTCGTGAAAAACGGCAGAATTCAGCCATATTGTCAGAGAAACGTGCGGGACATTCCAGAACTGGGAAACAGCTGCTCTTACCCTTCCAGCATTTTCAAGTGTGCTTAGAGAACGAGTTCTTGTTTATGGTTTTTTTCTGGCACATGAAGCAGTACTGCGAAACTTGCGTACGCGATTTTTAATTGTTATTCGACTAGGAATTGGATATCGCGGATTTAAATGAATGTGGACGAAAGAAACGCTGGGTGATTACAATAGAATAGTTATTTTTGAAATAAGTTTCCACCGCAAAGAAGCAATTCTCCATATTAGGAATTGGATATCACGGATTTAAATGAATGTGGACGAAAGAGACGTTGAGTGATTACAATAGAATAGTTATTTTTGAAATAAGTTTCCACCGCAAAGAACGTTGAATATTTGACCAACTCTCCATATTCACAGCTAAGCTGACATTGCTCGCAAACACTTTGACAACTATCTGAAATTTCCATTAAATGTAGTTTCGTATTATTCTTTAATAAAGAATCATGAACTGATAAAAAATTTGGTGGTTGGAGGGGTTTAAAAAAATGAATTTTGACTATAATACAGAAAGATTTTAATTTAATTTTTATTTTTAATTGGACAGAATACAATGGAAAACCTGTGTAAAAAATCGTAAATGTACCCTTGCTGTAGTTTCGGAAATACAGATAGTTTAACTAGTGACAACGCCCTGGCGTGTATCTTTCTATTATTAATACTAAAAACATGAACAAGACAACATTGTATCTTTTCCAAAGTTTAAGGGAATATCATTTGTCCATTCATGTCAATAACTAACTATATTGTCAGGGGAGTTTTGGGAGAAATTTAAATTCAAGCTGTTTTCTTAAGCAACTTTTGAACACTATAATATTGAGATCCGTTGAGCAGTTTATGATTCGTCCTAACCTGTTCTAGAATACTTTTTCAACCAACAGTAACAGTACTCGTCTCGCCAGTTTGACTTGTGACCATTCGCGCATTCGTTCCATAGATTATAGAAAGAAAAATAGGCCCCGCAGACGACAATTTTACATTTTTCGAGGTCAAAACTCTAAAATAAAAAGTTAAAAATCACCTTAGTGCGAAGTTAAATTGAAGGAAACGGGACTGTTCCAAATAAAATTTAAATATTTCAAAAAATTTAGGTCAAACAACACTTTTTTATTCATTAAAATATGATACCTACATACTAATAATTTAAGGACTTTAACACATTCATAGTCGATCACGCAGTTAATCGACGAATGGAAATTCACTGCAACCAGCAACTTCTTATCTTAGTGCATCTAGTTTTCTTCTTCCTGGTTTCGATTGCCCCGAAGGCACTCACCCAATCTACTTTTCTAATCGCCAACTCTGAGTAAGAGACAGACAAAGTAGAGTGAGAGCACTATACATTCGCTGGAATTAATGCCTGAAGACATTAGCCCAGGAAAATCACAAGCTTTGCAAACTGTCTTGGAATCCTGGGTAAAAACTAGGTGTAGGGTAAGTCACAAAAGATCTTTTAGGCCGAAGTCAAGTAAGGCTGCTCCCAACCAGCCCTGAAACAATCTACAATACATTCGCCTGGGAAGGGAAGGAAGATTGGGATCAAGAAAGCAGTTTTGTCACTTTGTCGCAAAATTGGCGGTATTGTCAGATTTATTTTTAAGTACCTACTCTGCTACTAAATGTGATCAAACGAATAACGAGTATATCTCCGTTTCTTCTTTCATTTTGATAGTACATTTAATCAAAATCGTTAGAGCCGTTTTAGAGAAAAACATTATT
Source organism: Leptura quadrifasciata (assembly GCA_963675555.1). Lineage (NCBI taxonomy): Eukaryota > Metazoa > Arthropoda > Insecta > Coleoptera > Cerambycidae > Leptura > Leptura quadrifasciata. The sequence goes on along the minus strand of OY776682.1, from coordinate 3,720,593 downwards.
TTCTATTTTTTTTTCCTGTTTTTAGGGGTACTCCCCTCCACGTTTGAGCTAGTATCGATTTTGCGATTTTGCAAAAATGGGAAATGATCTAAACGGAAGTCGAAAGGTCACTGAACTGAACAGAGAACGTGTGGCGCACTGACATTAGACAACTAAGACATCCGATATTACCTGCTAAAAAAACAAGCGACACGTGTGTGAACGCGTCGAGATAGCATAACTCACCCGTTCAGAAGCGTATCTTTGCGGGTTTTAATGCAAAAAAATTACCTCGGATCGCTTTAAAATTTTACAGAGGCTTTCCCACATAACAGACTTGTATATCATTTTATTTTACGCATGTTTACATAAATCACCCTGTATATAACCTTAATTTCATTCAAATTTTTCATTTTAAGATACGCGTGACTTTAATTTTACACATTATCATTACATTATTCGTTTTCTCTGTCATTGTTACCTATGTGTTTGTATCAATTCTAATTCAGCGTCCAACAACAGGGCTAGATTAGACGAATCATGATCGGTAAACTTCGGAACTTGCTAAGATGGAACAATATGATATAAAAATAGGCATATTGGTTTTAAGAATTATTTTTTTTAGTTTCTATCATTTTCAATACGCCTAAGACACTTGTGTAGGATGCAAGATCTGTGAATTTTTATTTAATCAATAAACAATAATCATTCAAGTGCAAAAAAATCGTTCTTTTCCCTTGATGAAACACATCCATTTCATCAAACCTTGGTCTCAGAACAGATAAAAGGACTTCGATATTCTCGGAACATTTAATAGTCGATTCTTTCAACATGATTTCTTTCTTATACGGGAAACATTCCCATTATGCTCAAAAATCATTGCTTCACAGGTAATAAATCAAAAAACAACATTACTGTAACTACACCACAATGGATCCTTGTTTACAACACGAAGCAGGGCGCGCATACCTTCTCTCTCACTCAACTTATGATGACAAAAACTTCTTTGGCACGAGGTATAAGAAATTCCCAAATCAACAGATGCTGTTCTGATGGAAGCACGTGGATATGCTTGAAAATACCCAGGACGTTAATTTCAATATCTTCCTTTCCTGTTATAGGTTTAGTTCTCACAAGAGGCTTAACTACCTTCCCATGATCAAACAAATTATTTTTAAGCCTTAATTTACCTTTTGTCATTTGTGGTTGATGTAGATACTTGAAATTGAACGCGCAGCATGTTCTGTCAACTATTATGTTATTTTAACCATAAATTACAAACAAATCAAAGACAACATCATTTGGATAGTGTTTCATGATGACAACTGCACGAATTAATTGAAACAATAAGATAACAATGACACAATAGTGGCTGGTTTGACATTTGTCATTTTTTCCAAAGCCTACTAAAAAAATGCCGTCATTTGTTTCCATGAAATACTTGAAAAACTAAGCAATATCTCGGCAAGATAAGGTATTTTTTGATTTTTATTGAATAACTCGATTGGGGGTGAATTTAGGTATAAGGAGTGCTTAAATAATTTACCCTTAAATACACGAATGATGTCAAAAAAGACAGTAGGTGCCATTTGAAAAAATCGACTTTTTGACAATTTTTTTTGCCACATTTGAAAATCGCCTGCGCCCATATGGTCCAAGATAGCACCATCATTGGAACATCAGGTGTTAGCCTGGACTAACTGCTTCATCAATTTGGTTTGATAATTTTGAACCGTTTCTGATAATGTCACGCAGTACCTAGACAATTATTGGACCACCCGGTATATGATTTTATTCAGGAAACGATTTAGTTACAAAATTAATTTAATCCGATATCTTAAAGTAAAACAAGTTGCTGGTTACAATGTCCGTGGAAATGCTGAGAGTGCAAGTACCGGGAAACGAAATGGAAAAAAGTAAATGAGTTAGTCAGTTGTCGTCTGGGTTTTTAGAAAAGCAGGCCTAGGTGGTGCGTGGGGCAACTCCCTCCCAGTGGCCATGCCTCAGGGTGGCTAGATCCGTTACAATGTAAGTAGTGAATTTTATTTTGTTTATTTCATTGTTTGGTTTTGTTCTGTTATAATAAATGTTCAATCTGTTATGTTACCACTATGTTTTATTTGTGTGTTCACTTAGTAACGTAATTTACCCTCTCGACATGCCAAGCGAGTAAAGTGACTTTAGCCATGGCTATCGTCGGCACTTACCCTCTACAGGGTGATGCTGGCGATATTCGTGGACGACCTGTTAACCCCCGTCACGCAGGTCGTGACAATATACAAATTTGTTCGTACAGCAGCATTTTTTTTAAAAAATTGACATGTATCAAAACATGTAAAAGATAAGTTAGCATAACTTGAGTTATCTAAACTCAGAATTGGAGGCCAATCGAACCATGTAAAAAAATGTAGATTTCCATTTAAAATAAGAAAGTTGGTGCTGACTTTTGGCACACCATGTATAGCTGGAGGACTGAAAATATTTTAGGTAGGACGGGCATGATCGATTATGGCTGCAACTTTCAAATTTGTAATACAACTGCAAGTTGAAAAATTTCTAACGAACGGCCTACGTGAATCACCCTGTATATCAAGTTTTCTTCCTTGGTAGTAGTGTCGACTACATAACAAACATTATTTCCTTTCCTAATTCCTAAATTTAAAAATAAATCTATTTTATCTGAAATAAACATCTGTTGTTTAATTTATCCAATTATTTACAGTTTCTAGTCTTGGTCTTAGTAATTTCATTAAACCACAAAAAACTGCCGTAACACTGACTGTGAGGGATTAAACTTTTATGACCGATCAGCTCTATTTTACCCAAGAACTGTCATTGTATGGATATTTCCAATTAACTCTCTGTAAAGCGAGTTCTGTCTCTCCGGACAAGGTGCAGGTATTTTTTATAGTTTTTGCGTGATTCACTGAACCGACTAAATCGGTATAGGGAACTATACCTACGTCCTACATATTACGTATCAAAATGTGTTCTACTAGATTACAATAAAGTATTTCTATTAGACATGATTTTTCAGTATAGTGGCGCAGTGTGATTTTATCGTTTGCTTTACGCATTAATAATATACAGAGTGTCCAGTTAGTGTTCCCTTGGAAGTTTGTACAAAAACGGCTAAGTTTATAGAAAAACACAGTTACACACAAACACAAGTTACACAAGAAAGTGTTTTTAAACTCCATATTTCGCCAATCGGATGCCGCGTTGCCAAGTTATGGTTTTTCTCCTGTTTTTTTTTTGAAAATTTACAAACATTCTTTAGACTACCATATCTTCGCGATTTATTAATTGTTTTTCTTTAAAAATATAGGACCTTATTTGATAGCGATATATTTACTGAAAACATTTTTGAAATAAATTATTATTACACCACAGATAATGAAATTTGTGTTGTTCACGGATGAATCGACGTTTCATCGCAATGGATTTGTGAATAGGCACAATTTTCATTATTATGACAGAGACACACCTCATGTTGTGCAGAAAAATCATTACCAAGTGGTAATTTAAATGTTTGGGAAGGAATTGCATATGATTATGTTATTAGACCTCACTTTTTTGAGGGAAATGTAAATGGAGCAGTCTTCTTGGATTTTAGGCAAATACGTTTTCACAAATGATCGAGCATATTCCTGATTTATTACATATAATATATGGCTACAACTTGGTGATGCACCACCACATTTTAGTAAAAATGTTCGTCAGGCCATTAGTAACCAGTTTCTTGGAAGATGGATAGGATGAGGAGCTCTGATATTTTAATAAACTCTCAAATTATATCTAATTTATTATTTTATTAAATTATGTTAGATCCCACTGCATGGCCGCCTAGATCACCCGACCTGACTTCAAGCATTTTTACCTTTGTTGATTTGTGAAGTCAGATGTTTATAAAGTGGCTCGAGAAGATATGATGGAAAAGATTGATTGATATATTATACAATGTAAGGCGTTCATTTATCAAGAGACTTCAGTGTTGCGTGAATCAAAATGGTGGACATTTTGAACAACTGTTAGAGTAGATTCAATATCGCGAAAAAAATTATTTCTCAAATAACCGTTCATAATTATTAAAAGAAAGTGTATGATATCTAAATATGAGAAACTTGTATGCGTTATTCATCCATGTAAAAAAGTCATAGGTATTAATTTAAAAATAAAAATTGAAAAAATTTTAAAACAAAAGACTAAAGCCATATTAGATTTTAATGCTAAAATAAAGGGCACCTTAATTTACGCAAAAATTATTTGAACTAATCATATCCCAAAAACCGTTTAAAATAAAAAAGTGTGTTATATTAAAGTGCGGGGAATTGGATGCTTTATTCATCTGTATAAAAAAGTTATCACACTCCCTTTAAACAAAATGAAAAACATATGAATTAAATATCAAAAAATGTAAACAAATATTTTGGACTCCCGGTATAATAATAATTTATTTCTAAAATGTTTTTCAGTAAATACGTCATTGTCAAATAACATCCTATATTTTTATAAAAACAATTAATAAGTCGCGGAGATATGTGATGTTTGTAAATTGTCAAAAAAAAAAACAGGGAAAAAATCATAACTTGGCAACGCGGCATCCGATTCGCGAAATATTTTAGGCTGAAATACCGGACCCTTGGAGGCTTAACAGGCGCCAAAAAATACAGGGTGCCCCATTAAAAAAAATTATACTTTCTTGTGTAACTCGTTTTTGTGACACCTTGTATAATTGAAAATAATTTTATGTTGTAGTGAAGATGAAGCATTGAAAGTTTTGTTAAGGTGGGCATATCCAAAAGAGAGAGAGAGAGATCCGATAAGGAAATATTTATTATTTTGGCCATAACATTTTTTTAAATACATATATATTGGTAAAAAAAAGTATATGACTACCTAAGTGGTACTATGACAAGTGTAGTGATATGAATTTTCAGTTGTTTGCAAAATAGTTAGATTTAATTTTAAAAATCATATCAATTTCTGTATTTCCAAAATTTAAATCTAACTATTTCGCATATGTTTAAATTTATTGAGTAAACATTTATAACATTACTCTTGTTATAGTTCTACTTAGGTAGTCTTATAGTTTGTTTGCAATATGTGTGTTAGAATAAGAAGTTATGGTCAAAAACACTAAATATTTCCCTATCGGACCTCTCTCTCTCTTGGATATTCTCACCTTAAGAAAGTTTATTTATAAAGTTAGGTAGCTGTTTTTGCACAATCTTCCGAAGGAACACTAATTGGACACCCTGTATAAATACATAAACCAACAATTTATACTATATCAATACCAACGCCTGATAACGCGGGGCCATAAATATCAAACTGCGGAATATATTTTCGTACTATTTTATGTCGTGCGTCGCCCTTTGGCATTTTACTTACTCTCTGATAAGTTCTACAGCCTCTTCATATCTGAGTCCGAGTTCAATAAGAGCTAAAGCAACCATGACAGGGGCTCTTCCCAGGCCTGCAATGCAATGAACTGCCACGCAGCCGTCTGGATTGTCGTGGAATTGTTTCTTGAGTACTTTGAACCATCCTTCGACTATTTCATTCGGTGGAAAAGTACCGTCGTCATAGGATAAGTCGAAAACCTCGATTTGAACTCGATTCAGTTCGTCCACTTTGTAAGATGGTTCGCAGACACGAACGACAGCGGTCACTCGATGTTTCTGCAGCTCCTGGAATAAAAAAAATATGAAATTTATGATAACATCAGCCTGAGCATTTTCATGCATGAAATTTATTAAACCGAGCGCAAGTATATCGATATTAGAGGGTGCGGTTACTTGGTTGATAGTGATCGATCCCCTCTGTGGAACTAGATTTTCTGAAACAGAAACTTATTTCTATTGCGTTTATATTCGTTGTCTTCAGAGATAAAGGGTGACGGTATATTTATGTATTAAATTTAAATTAATCCTCCATGGAAGTTTTGAAAAACTAAAAACCTTAAGAAGAAAAAAAGCTACTAATGGAAATACAGCAGCAGTAATAGCAGTATTAGAAACAATAAGATATACGTCACTACGCCAGTTAATAACGTTTCCACAACTTAGGTAGACTAATATTTTTTCCTTTATTTGGGTTTTCTACCAAATGTATTATTGTCCTCTTCAAAAACAAATCACCGAATCTACAAAATAATAGAATTATTGGAAAAAGCCTCTGCGCCCGTGACGTTTACGCCAAGGGAATAGTCAGAGGTTATGTTTTGCAAATAATATAAATCGGAATAAGCACAGAAATAATGTATTTTGCTGACGTTTCGGAAAGTAATCTCTTTCCGTTTTCAAAGCCTTTTTTGGAAGAATTTGTATTTTGCTGTGTATGTCAAATACACAGCTTTAAGATTCTGTTTATGTTATTTCCATAGATACTTACTACTTACACAGAACATAGAGCTTATGATATTTTCTTTTAGATAATGTTGAGTTTGTTAAGTTCTTCTTTTAACATCGGTAGCCAGGTTGTACAAATATCTACAGAACAATTCGATACGCACTTATCTTCATTTAATAAGATTATTGCTGATTCTTTAATTTTTCTTTTTTTTTATCTGCTTCTTTTGTTAAAATTTTTGCCGAGTCCCAGTTTATTCTATGTCCGTTTTCCCAAGCATGATCACAAATCTTTGATTTCTGAATTTTATTCTTTCTAATATAATTCTTGTGCTCATCCAACCTCACACTGAAAGGTCTGGATGACTCACCCACATAACATTTATCGCATTCGCACGGGATATTGTAAATACAGTTTTTTGAATTCTGCTCCCTGTTTACCGGTTTTGTTTTTGTTAAAATAGATCTTAAAGTGTTCCCCGTTTGAAATATCGTCCTAACATCAAATTTGTCACCTATACGGCGGAAAACGCACATAGAATAAACTGGGACTCGGCAAAAATTTTAACAAAAGAAGCAGATACCAAAAAAAGAAAAATTAGAGAATCAGCAATAATCTTATTAAATGAAGACAAGTGCGTATCGAATTGTTCTGTAGATATTTGTACAACCTGGCTACCGATGTTAAAAGAAGAACTTAACAAACTCAACATTATCTAAAAGAAAATATCATCAGTTCTATGTTCTGTGTAAGTAGTAAGTATCTATGGAAATAACAAACAGAATCTTAAAGCTGTGTATTTGACATAGACAGCAAAATAAGAGTTCTTCCAAAAAAAGCTTTGAAAACGGAAAGAGATTACTTTCCGAAACGTCAGAAAAATACATTATTTCTGTGTTTATTCCGATTTTTATTATTTGCAAAACATAACCTTTGACTATTCCTTTGGCGTAAACGTCACAAGCGCAGAGGTTTTTTTCCAATAATTCTATTATTTTGTAGATTCGGTGATTTGTTTTTGAAGAGGACAATAATACATGTGGTAGAAAACCCAAATAATAGGAAAGAATATTCGTAGAATGCCACAAATAACTTTCAGACAATATTTAGGTAGACTAATTTTAAAAACCGCTGCCCAAGGAATCACTACTTCCACATTCAAATTTAGTATCCAACTCTTATACACACTAAATCCCAATGTAATATTTAACTGCCTTTAATAATAGGGTGGGGGTGGTAGAGGGGGTGGCTAACGCCAAAATAAATTTTAAAGGCCCCTGGTTCTCGTACACACACTGAATCCTAATTTAATTATTTACTCCTTTCAATAATATGATGGGGGTGGTAGAAGGGGTGACTAATGCCAAAAAATTTGTAGAGGTCCTTGGTTCTTGTATACACACCAAGTCCCAATTTAATCTTTTACTCTCTTTAATAGTAGGGTGGCAAGGGGAGTGGTAGAGGGGGTAGCTAACGCCAAAAAAAGTTTCGTTCTTGTATACACCCTAAATCATATTATAATTTTTTTACCCTCTTTGATAATAGTGTGGGGTTGATAACAAAATTTTGAGACCTTGACTTTTCGTACATGTCCTAAATTGTCATTTTATAGACTCTTACCTGCTTGCTTTGCCTATTTACCATTATTTACCCCCGAACCTTTTAACGGAATTAGATAAAAATATAATCTAGTTCCAGATCTCGTTATAATACATAAGTGTACCCAATTTCAAATCAATATAATAAACGGTTCCAGAGTAAACGTGCGTACAAAAAAAATTACAGACCGACAGACAGAATTTTTTTTCGCTCAAATGTAAAATCTTGACGTTTCATAACATTTTAAGTCTATTTCAACAACAGCAACAAAAAATTGCATTACTATACTTCCACTGGACGTGGAAGTAAAAATAATAAATTTTTAACATATGAAGTTCGTTTCGCGCACCATTCTTTAAGACCAGGAGATAATGAACGCAATCTAGATTTATTAGCACGATTTTCAATCCTTTTAGAGAGTAAAGTAATCACAATTTTTTCGAACAAATTACGTGGGACGGATCTCGATTAGTTATAACCAGATACAACTGTCGATACTGGTTTCAAGAAGATCCTAAGTGGATGAAACAAACCAGATTCCAAGCACCATTTGGGGTAAATAATTGGTGTGGCATTGGGTGTATTCGCCAGAAAAAAATGATAAGTAACTGCCTGCAAATGATTAGTAAACGATGACCTATCGATAAGTGATTCTTCTGAATGCACATTTTAGAGAATATGACAGTTCTCTCTACCATGACAGATGCTGTGTTTCGTTAGTTAGGTTATGTTAGTTTCGTGCTTATTTATGAGGTGGCTGTGCTATTTATGTTATGAAAATCTTCAGCAACAATACAGTACGACATATTATTGTAACGATAAATAACTCCTAAAAACATATTTTATTTTTTATTATTTCAAAACAAAATTTGGATATTAAAACTAAAAATATTCCGTTTGAAATTCAACCCCCTTCGAGTGGCAGTTGCAACCCCTAAATTTTTAAATAAGAAGTAGGGGCTTGTAATATTTCATTTGAAAGGTCTTTTCATTCTCTATTCAAGAATGCTATGGTTTTAATACTTATTGCAAAAATTAACGGTGTGCTTGATGAAATTCGGTACAGCAAACGAAAAACATCAAGCGTACAGCCTTTTGTTTTTGCAGGCTAGCAAAAACAATTTCAGTGTTCTTTTTCAACATTATCAAATAAAGAGAAGACATAAAAACATCAAAAGTCTTCATAGCTGGCATTGCCAGTTTTGTTGAAAACGCCGTAGTGATTGACATCAATAAATAAGTTGTCAGTGTTTTGCGTATTGTTTGAGTTTTGCTAAGTGCAATGCTAAACATGATTTATTTGAAGCGAAATGCATAAAATAATAATTTTACAGATGGTTGGTTACGGAGATAGAATGCGATCACAGGAGAAAGTTTCTCGTCTATTTAAAGAAAAATTTCCTGATTTGCCGCCTATATCCCAAGGTACAATTAGCAAAATTGAACATCAGTTTCGCGAAAATGGACGTGTACAGCAGATAAAAAAAGAAGCTTCCAATGCAATGAGTAACGATGCTAAATTAGATATACTGCTTGAGTTTGAAAAAACCCACATAAGTCGACTAGCAGCTTTAGAATTAAATGTTTCCCATTCCTCAATTATTCGCGTACTAAAAGAAAATAAAATGCATCCCTATAAACTAACCCCAACTCAGGAGCTTAATGAAATCGATTTTGATACATGAACGTATTTTTGTGAACAAATGATGCAAAGTTTAGATAACAATGTTATCCAACTGGAAAATGTTTTGTTTTCGGATAAGTCCACTTTTACTCTTCATGTCCATACTGTGTTTCATCTACTTTATTGCAATTTTTAATGTCGTACATTAGAGCTGTGAACTTTTGTATTTCGCTCATTTTTTTATCATAAAAAATATCGGACGGATCATTCAGAGAAGTGAAAGCTTAAATAAGTGCTGAAGTTTGAAGAATGTTTTTGAAGGCTTATTGCTTTAATAAATTGATTAGCTTCGTGAAAATATTTTTTTCATCGACTAACTCGATACCTGAATAATCCATTTTTGAACCCCTTCAGATAGGGTTGGCGGCGGGTTATGTAAGGTTGGCGGTTGCCGACCCAGGGAAATTTTGCTCTAAAACATGGTGCAAACCTCGGTGACGAAATCGATACCTGAAAAACCGCATTTTTTATTTTTATGCTCCGGAAATGCGTGGGCACTAAAACTGTGCACATATTTTCCCGCCAACCTTTGCATTTATGAGGTCCCTCAGGTCCAAAGTTTTATGTTATGTAGGTTTTATCGACGAAATCCATTCCTGAATGGGATCTACAGCGGGATCTTAGACTATTACAAAGTGCACATCCAATACATTTACTATTTTTAACTCGATTTTTAAAAATATATACAGTGTGACCCATTTGAAAGCCGATATTGACACTTTTTTTTAAGTGTAGAGCGCGGGAAATGCACTCGGGGATAAAGTGTCAAATTTTTTCAACAAAAATCAAGGAATGTGGCGTAATTTTTTGGAGGTGAAAATTCACGAAATCGTAATAGTATTTTTTTAAATAAATAAATCGGAGCACACCACTGGATTAAGCTCGTAAAATATTTCATAAAGAAATATTGCATATTAATAATTCTGTGCTCAAAGTAAAAATCACATAGTCCGTTATTCTTATCAAGTAATCCATGGAATAAAAATTGGAAAACAATTGAGGAAAACATTTTTCTTGGTAGCAATTAACAAAATTATTGGAATGCCAGGAATATAAAATAAATGCTAATTATATTTTTCTTTCTTCCACCAATCTGCCGTTTTTTCGCAACAATTATCAAGCCTTTTTCGTTCATTCGCGGTTACTTTTCTGAGTTTTTGGGTAATAGTTCCACATGCTTCAATTATTATTCTAACGCGTAGTTCATCAACTGACTGCGGTCTTGGCTTGTAAACTACTTGTTTTAGTATGACTCACAAGAAAAAGGTGAGCGGCGTCAAACCCGGGGACCTTGGCGGCCACTCAATAAGAGGACTGTTTCGACCTATCCATCGATTTTCAAATTTTGTATTCAATCAACCCCTTACCAATACTGTGCTATGCACAAGACACTCATCTGTTGAAATTTTAAATTCTGACGTGCTTGAATTGGTAAGTCATCCCAAAACTCATTTTCCAAAAAGTAAAAAATATACCTCGGCTCAAATTAGACTCAGAAAAAAAAGGACCAATAATTCTACAATCAAGTCTCCGCATCACACGTTTATTTTTTCTGAGTACTGCCTCTTTGCGTTTATAATCCAATTAGGATTTTCGGTATACCAGTACCGTGAATTTTGAGACACCATTCATTTGTTGGAAATATAGCTTCGCCGTTGAACCAAATTTCCTTTAAAAAGTTCCTGTTGTTCAGATACTCTCCCTGAGTCCCTGGGCCCACAAACAGAATTCCAATATGTTTTCCTCATCTCCCCGTTCCAGAGTACATGTAAAATTTTCTGCGTAAATGGTTTTTATTTTTTTCAACCTAGCGCCGAAACTAATTGAGCGGTCTCGGTCAAATATGATATTTAGAGTTCCCTTACAAACATCTCCAGACTTTCTGTACTTTTCATCCACCCCAAGACCTACCCTTAATATTATCTTATTATCTTATTGCCTTTTTGACTCGATTATCGATTATTTTAGAAGTATTCCGGAGTATTCCCGAGTATTCCAGAGTAGTTCCGAGTATTCCAGAGCATTTCCGAGTATTCCCGTGGTATTCCTGAAAATTTGTACACGTATTTCCGGCAGTGGTTGACCCCTCGTAATAAATGTATACAAAAAAATCCACATAATTTTTGAATGAAATATAAAAATGATTGATCTCTTTTGTTCTTCGATTTATATGGATTTTCTTCGCATTAAATTTGTTATAAACAATATTCATTATTATTATTTTTAATGTAATAATTTTTAAGTTGTTACAATCGTCTTAAAAACGTGTTCATTTTTTTTTAAATACGTGTTTTCCAAACGCTTTTTCAATGCGTTTATCATAAAAATTAACAAAATTATTCTATTTGTTTATAAGCAAAGAAGCAGCACCCACCTTTTACACGGATTTTTTAACAACAATTTTTGGAAACGTAACTGAAAAGTTCTACGGCCTCGTTGTTTATAAAAAATAGGGCAAATTTGGCCGTACGTCTATGCGTATTTATCATTTACCCCCCCCCCCCCCCCCCCCCCCACCATGAACAACCTTCAGATATCTTCTATAATAAATTAAATCAACTGTTTTCTTAAACAGACTGGGGTATCAAGCAAACCCACAAGTTCCAACGGATGTAATATGGTTCCAGCAGGTTTATAAATATGCATAATAATTGAAATACTGAATTTAGGGGGCGAGCGTAGGTGCGTCTTTACTATGTACATACTTCGGTATGCGATGTAAAGCAACGACAGGCGCAGTTAGTAGTTGGATGGGCGACCGGGTGATATCTTCCAGCGTCTTGTATATCAGTGTATGCGCGGAAGCTATACAACCTTAGGCGAGGGTTGTATAGGAGATATACCATCCTTCGGAGGGGATGTAAAGCCGTCGGTCCCTTGTCTATTAAAAGTTAGGCAAGTAAAAGATCCCTACTCTTCATAAGGGAAGAGGTTCGGCAAAGTAGCGGAAATAGGCCGACGTTAAATAAATGTATAAAAAAAAATAACAAAAAAATACTGAATTTATTCCATTTGGCTGTTCCACATACAGTGTATGGTAGTAATGTGATAAAGACGGAACTGTAGAAAATCGATGGGGGGGGGGGGGCTATAAGCGTGACATCATTTTTCAGGATGGGTTTACTATTAATCCTACACAAAAAATTATTATCCTGAAATGAGTAACTTCAACAGAGATAAAAAAATTGCCTTACAAGTGCCAATTCAAACACATTTGTCCTCGGCTGGGATAGATATGACGCATCTTCGCTGCGGTTATTATTTCTTGGTACTTTAAACGATAAAGATAAGATATATGTATTGTCTATTAAGTTTGTGCTGTTTTATGTGAAGAGATAGCTCATGGTTGATATCTTCTTTGCTTTGATATTGTTTATATGAATAAATATCAATGCAGCATTGTGTTCAAAGCTGTATAAGGTGGGGCAATAGTGCGTCCGACTTCGATAGCTGGAGTTCTACTATAGATAGAAATTAAAAAATATATATAAACTACATAAAAAAGTCTATATAACTGGAAATTATTTTCAAATATACAGGGTCAACCAAGACGCTCGTACAGGACCAAGTGCCACTTTTTAAAATGGAAAGCTGTAAATCTCTGTATCTCATTTTCTTTAATGTCTAGCTATTGTGGAACCCGAGCTATCGAAGGCGGACGCGCTATTGCCCCCACCCGTATACAGTATTTCCGAAATTACGACTACAGCTCCTATTTTTCGTTTACATAGGTTGTCCATGGTGTTCTTTTCAATTAAAATATATAATCTATATTCAGTCACTTCCGGTTGTACCGGAAATGGCTACCAACTTAATTCGTTCGAAAGGAATTTTGATTCTCTATTCAGCAATATAAATTTTTTTAAATTTCGACCATTAATTACTGAGAAAATTAATTGTAATGTCTTGTAAACTCAGTTGTGTTATTGACTGTTTATTTTGAGGGAATAGTTAATGGTGATGTTTGTCTAAATTTCTGACGAATTTTTTAGTGCCTCCATTAAGAATACATTTTCCTGATGTGATAAAATAGATAGGTCGATTTGGTACCAACAAGATGAACCTCCAGCGCATATAAGTGAGAGGGAAATTATTTATACGAAGTTTGGAAGACGTGGAATTATTGAATGACCACCTCGGTATCCCGATTTGACTCCTCTGATTACTTTTTATGGGGCTTTTTAAAATCAAATGTATAACTTTAAGCGACTAGACAATATTTCCGATATAAAAATAGGATAACTGAAGAAATTCACAAAATACGCCCTGAGGTCAAACAAAATGTCATTCGAGAATTCAAAGGTCGCCTTGGTTATTGTGAAGAGACGACTGGCGGTATTAGGTGAGATTCTGCTCTTCATTTTATTGAAAGGGTTGAAGTGGGTACAATTTTGTATTAAGAATTTTAGAAACAATAAAGAACAGTTTCAACTTTTCTTCAAGACTAATAATTTAGCAAAGAATATTAGTCGGAGAACGAGCAATGTCTAAGATGCACCCTCTATAACACTCGCGAACAACCGCCTAAAAAAAATTGATTCTCATGTAAATGGATCTGGCGGATTCGATTTTGAAGTTCGCCAGACAATCAATGCGAAACTGGTCAAAATCGGCAATTTTCGAAAAATCTCAAATTTTATGGACATTTTTTAATTTTTACTTATCACCCTATATCTCCCTTAGTTTAAGTTCAATTAAATTGAAATTCTTTTGATAGCCAATATAGACCTGTGTTATCATGACTGATATGACAGAAATGCAAAAAAATTTACGTGTCAACAGTAATATATTTTTTTTAAGTTGGTAACACAAAATTTGTTAAAATGCAGCAACAAATTACTCGATCCAGAAAACTTTTTTGTTTTTAAAAATAGATGTGTATAGTAAGCGACAAAACTGTAGCCAAAGAACCAAAGAAACTTTTTTATTTTGGAGATTTTTTTGATAACTTACTTAGTTTTCAAGAAAACGGTGCTGCAATATAACAATTTGACCGACGCGTCGCATCGCAAGATAAAAGATTGGGTTGGCTTGTAGAAGGTATAAATAAAATAAATGTATTATTAGCTGGTATGGCAGAAGAAAACAGCAAAACAATTATGTGCTCCAAATTTGATACTAATGTGGCCACGGAATTAGAATTTACAGAACATGTGGAAGTTGATACTAGAATGTTTTCTATTATTGATCATAAAAACAGGTATATATTTGTACTGACATAGAAATATGGATGCAAAATAATAAGAAGTTTGTATAGTTCAAGTAGGAATAAACTGAGACAGAAAAAATGCAACAAAAACTTTACGACGTCATTAAAATAACGATACTCTTTGTACTACCTCGACAGACGCTCGACCGCAAAGCATCTCGCTCGTTTTTAATGTGCGGCGAGTCGTTTGATCGTTTGATGTTAGGCATGCCGCCGATGGCCCGCGGCAATAATAACGATGTCGTAAAGTTTTTGTTTCGTTGTTTTTGTCTCAGGAAGTCCTTACTTCGACTATACCACGTCATATGATAATTCATCACTAGCCAATAGCTATCAGAAGAAACTTAGCTGGGATTTTATTAGCAATATATTGCTTAAGTGGGTGCGATTAGGTGAGTTTCCCATTCCGAAAGGGCAAAAGAAAAGCTCTAAAAATTGCAATTTCTAATGAAGCCTGTTTAGACTTGATTCACTTTGGTATCTACCGATTTCATGATAAAGCTCAAAAAAATTATTTTCTGAAATCGCTGAAGTGGTTATAAAAGGTAGAAGACTGTTCATTATTCAAGAAAATTGAACCTCAAATTAAATGGAACATTCCTGCGAAATACTGCTTCCGAAATGATCGATAATTGTATTACCAATGGCAGTAGAGAGATAAGCACCGAATATGTTTACGATTTCTAGCGGTTCCTGGATTATTTCATCATTATTATCAAGCAGGGTTTTTTTTTTCAGAGATGTTTAACTTAGATTATTAACGATATTCCATATCGTTTTAGTTTTATTACTAGAATTGTTAATTATATTTTCATAATATGCTGTTTTTTCACAACGAATGCCTTTCTGCAAATTTTTCTTTAATTTTTTGTATTTTTCTTTTACATTTTCATCTGGAAAACTATTTTTGTTATTGTTATCTTTTTTTAACAGGCCATTTTTTCATGCAGGATATATTAAAATACCACATGAAGTGTTTTAAATATATCGATATCATCTGAAGTATTCAGATAAAATGAGCTAAACAAACATTTAAATTCATTTATAGAATTACTGTTAATTTTCCTAAATAATTTCAACGGATTAATGATCAGGTTATCCTGTTTCTTAAGTGTAGGGGAATTACAGTAAACTAACTGACAATAAGTGGTCAGATAGTCCAACTTAAATTGATACCTTAAATATTCTTAAATTGATACCTTAAATATTCTTATCAATCAATGAACAAACTTGTGTCAACACACACAAATTTGCAACGAATATGTATTTTTAATATGACAATGCAATCATTTCCAAGAAATGACTCATTTCTAGTAATCGGTCCGCGTTACAACTATCAATCAATATCAATACTCGATAAAATTGTTACCTGACGCTAAAATACTGTCTGGGAAGAGACCGACCACCAACGCCAACGTTCGCTGCCTTTGTTCGCTGTGAAATCTAACTGCTGCAAACGTCTACGCTTAGTAACAAATTTGGAAAACTGTTTCCATGACCTACTGACCTAGTCTCTGTAAATAGTCTCTAGGTATAGTATTAGCACGGAAGGTATATGATTATTGCTGGCGTTGGGGAAGTAGGCTGTGTAAAACACAATGTAATCATTTAATTCGCTTGAAAATAGCTATCAAGGTGTATTACGGTTAGGTCATACTATTCGCTAAATGTGTCGCCATTTTTTTTCGCCCGCGTCATATCGCAGCACGATAATTAGAATGATTGAAGACTTTATCATTTTCACTTGTTTGTGTAAGTGACGCAGTTGTAGTATTAATTATTATCATAGTAATTTTACCAAAAACGAGTATATCTGCAGGTCAAAATGAAACAAGCAGGAAGAATTAATAAAGGAACGTGTCGGATGCATTAGTTTTTATATTTCGGCATATAATAAAATAAAACGTTACAAAAATTACAATGAAACTTAAATAGGGTTAAACACGCCTTGTTTTTTATTGTTTTCTATACATGTTGCAGTGGAAATGTGTAAAAAGGTGAATTTCAGGTAGACAAGTTGTGGAAAAATATTTTGTCCACTGAACAGTCTACGGAACATCTTTTTAAAAAACAATTTATTTTTTGATTCGCGTTTTTCTAGTTAAATTTTTCATAGTTCCAGAGTAAAATTCATAAACATCTACATGTATTGGGTGCTACCCGGTGCCCATAAGGTGGGAATGTCCAAGAGAAAGAGAGATCCGATAAGGAAATATTTATTATTTTTAGCCATAACTTTTTTAAAATACCGGTAAAAAAAAAGTATAAGTCTACCTAAGTAGAATTTGAAAGGTGTAGTGATATGAATTTTCACTCAATAATTTCAGTTATTTGCAAAATAGTGAGATTTAATTTTAAAAATGACGTCAATTTTCGTATTTCCTAAATTTAAATCTAACTAATTCGCATATGTTTAAAATTATTGAGTGAAAATTTATAACACTACTCTTCCTATAGTTCTACTTAGGTAGTCTTATAGTTTATTTACAATATGTGTTTTAAAATAATAAGTTATGGTCAAAAACAGTAAATATTTCCCTATCGGACCTCTCTCTCTCTTGGACATTCTCATCTTAAGAAAATAGGAATTGTAGATTCGGACATATGTGAGACATGTAATGTCACTGCAGATTTAGACCATATATTCTTTGAATGTTTAAAATACAAATCGCAAAGCGATCTCTGCCATCTATTAGCGCTAAATAAAAATGGTATCTTTCAGAATTTATATACTTTTAGATATTTATTTATTACAATACACCATCCAACAGTATTCACATACCAATTAAAGGATGGGAAACTACACATTTACAAAAAAAATAAATAATAGTAGATAGATTTACAGAAAAATACAAAAGAAAAAAATAGAAAATAATAATATAGAACAACAAAAACACTACTGAGCATTTAAAAAGAGCTTTTTGATACAGTTAATGGTACAATAAAATATATCCAAATTGTGCTGTACACGATGATAAACACTACACAAACAGAAGAATGGTAAAAATTGAGTAAGTTGGTGCTCGGGGTTAACAAATACAATGTATTAGTATGTCTAGCGACTACTGGAACATTGAAATTTAATTCACTTAAAATCGATGGGCAGTTTAATTTATTATGGATAATTTTAAATAAAAAAATAAGAGAATGCGTATCCCTTCTATCAGATAAACTAAATACATCATACCTGGCCAATAATTGATAATAATCAGCGCCGACAGCGGGGTAAACACAGGAAGGATACATATTTATAAAATTTACGTTGGATATTTTCCAAACTGTGTCTGTAAGTTTGATACCTTTGATTCCATATTATGCTTGAGTATTCAAGTTTAGACAAAACGAATGTGTTAAATAACAGGAACAATACACTACTACCATTAAATCCATGAGAGTTTCTTATGATGAAACCAAAACTTTTGTAACTAGCAAGTACAACAGACAGAATGTGCTGGTTAAAACTAAGTTTAGAGTCAAAAATAATTCCTAGATCTTTAAATTCAGTTACTCTATTCAGGGAGATATTATTGAGTGTATAATCATAATATAACTACTCATTTCTTCTGGTAAAAGACAGTACATGGCACTTTTGCACATTTAATGGCAAGTCATTTGTAATACACCAATTATTGATACGATTAAGATTCATTTGCAATTTAAGACAATCCACAAGTGAGTTAATATCACAATACAACTTTAAATCGTCTGCATAAAGAAGACGGCCAACGTCAATCACACTGACAATATCATTAATAAAAATAACGAAAAGAAGAGGGCCAAGAATTGAGCCCTGGGACACTCCAAAAGAGACTATAAATTCATCAGATCTAAAACCACGATACTTTACGTATTGTCGTCTGCAGTGTAGGTACGATGCAAACAAATCTGACAGTTTATCTGAGAATTCATATTGACGAAGTTTACACAGTAGAATACCATGATCTAGTCTGTCGAATGCCTTACTAAAATCAGTATAGATGACGTCAACTTGACCTCCAGAAGCCAGAGACTCTGAGATCTGCTGAGTTATACAAAACAGATTCTAGTGGTTGACCGTCCTTGCATAAAACCCTGTTGAGAGTCATTAATTAGCCCGCCAGTGTTAGCATAAATTATTTTGTGTAATACTATTTCAAAAGCCTTGGAACAATTGCTAATAACTGTTATTGGCCTATAATTAATCACATAATGTTAAATATTTTCATGAGCGGGAGGGCAAATACTACAGCACAGTCTCGTAGCAGAAAAGCAGATATACCATCGGGGCCAGCAGTAAATTTAGGTTTCATCTTTCTTAAAGCCTCATAAACATCATGTTCAGAAATATACCTAATAGAAAAAGTATTTATTGTATTGTTATTAACTGACAAGCCGTTTACGGAACTAGTAGAAAAACCTGATTTAAAAAACAAAGCAAAAGCATTTGCAATATCAAATGTCATTGAGTCAGGTAAAAAATTCACACATTTTTTCCCTTTAACATATGACCAAAACTTTTTAAGATCAGAACGAATATTATTTTGGACGTTACTTAGGAAAAGTTTATATGCTAACAATTTAAAAAAAATATTTTTAACATGTCTTTAATCAAAAATGGCAACGTAATTTGATAAGGGGGGATATTCTCAAAATTATTTTTTTTCTTTTTTAGTTCTCCCCGAAATCGGGAAATTTCCCACCAATCGGCAACACTGCATCATCTACAACTTCAGTTAACTATTCGGCTTTTTGCTTGTGCTATTCTGCAACAGATAGCGCGCATTATCGAAATGTATTTATATTTTAATTTAGAATATAAATGCATGCGCGCCAATTTGCATTATCGGAATGTATTTAATGTTCCAGTCGAATTAGTATGAAAATGGCGCGATTTTGACAAAAAATGGTTCTAGGTATAAGCCGAATCCAGGAACTTCAGAATGATGGTAGGAATGTAGTGTTTCTTAGGCTTCAATTTTTTTACATGGCAAAATTTTTTATTGAAAAATTAAGGTGAGAAAATGGTTTTTTCGAATTTTAGAAAAAACTATTTATTTTAGAAAAAAGTGTTTATTAAAAGTTGTGCGCTTTGAAAATACCTACAAAATGAGACCTAGTTCATCAAGATCGGTTAATTTGTTTATGAGTCATTGCAAAAAAACATGCTAAAATGGTTGTTTTTTCAATTGTTAATAAACGATAGAAAAACATGTTTCATATACTTCTTACCACAGGAAAAGAAGGCTCTTGTAGCATAGAAAAGGCACGCGAAATCGGGAGCCATATGGCAGAATAGTTTTTGTACAATCAATTTGTTAATAACTTTTTGACTTTTTTTAACGCTTACGATACGGCGGTTCTACAACAATCTACAGATGCGCAAATTATAGATCATGATTTATACTATCAATATCAAAAAGCAGTATTGGTTTTAAATTGTTGAAAACAATTTTCAAAGTTAGCATTCATTTTTTCGTTATAAACAAATAGAATATCTATTTGGCGAAGCATGGTATTGAAATGCTGATAAAGGCATCTGATAGGCGACATTTCTTCACGAATTAAAAAAGCCTTTACGGTCAATAGTAGCTGAAATAGATTTTTTGTAATCGCTGTGGCATTGTTTATTAATATTAATTAATGATTTTAACTGGAATCTACAGAGGAATATTTAAAGAATCCTATGCAAAAGTTGCCGTGGAAGCGATAATGTGGGTGAACACGAACGAGAACCTCGGAGTGGGGAAATAAAAAATATACCAGTCGGATAGCTTGATTTGAGACCCCCGAAGGTGCCCATGCACTTATTTTTGAATGGAAGGATGTTTCGGAGAAATAAAGATTTTTTGTGTCGGGCTCAATGCTTCACCCTGTATGAGTCGTCGAAGCGCTTAACATTTGTTTAAAGCTCAAAAATTCACTTTGAAAGTGTTGGCAAGGTAATTTTGTATCACCCTGAGATAAAGTCGTTTAGAAAAACATACTTGTCTTAACAAAACTAAAATTTATTTAATTCACTTCACAGATTATTAAAAAACGTTTAAAAATAACTAAAAATATATTCTTAATAGGGTAACTTTTCAGCAGCGAAGTTACGTCGAATTTTAAAAAAATTAACTCGATTTGTTTAAAAAGTTTTCAAAATTTCACTTATTTGGCAAAGGAGCCGGTTAAATACTAATAAACACACTTAAAAAATATTAAAAAATTGCACTAGGGCAGAGATTAGGTTGTTTTGACTTGAACTACCAAGGAAGAACTCGAGTACGGTTAAAGAACGCGGCACTGAATTGACTTGCTCGAGCTTCGTCGCGCCCGAGCTTATATACTCTCGTTGAATTTCGTTAATCGTGCGCCGTCGAGTCAGGCACGAACGTTGTTCTGTTGTCTCGAGGTCCGAGACTGCTTGGTGTCTAAAACTGGTTACTTGCCCCAGCCATTCCGTGCACACACGTAACTGCGCAATTATCGAAATCCTTTGAAATCCTAATTGAAAAATGCTTCATTGAATAGAGCCTGAATTTTGAAGCGTTTTGGTTTTTTGATGGCCCCTGTATCATATTTATTTGAAGAATTGTGGGAACTTAAATATTACTATATACTTTTTTTTTTTTTTTTTTTTTTTTTAATCAATTATTTAACGTCGGCCTATTTCCGCTACCAAGGCCAATCACCGACGCCAGGGGATAAGCTCATCAGTGTCTGTGTAGGCACTGGGACCCCTAACCTGGAAATTTTGCCGAACCCCCACAGTTTGTCGTGGGGTAGGGATCTTTAACGTGCTCACATCGTAGATACACGGAACCCACAGTTTTACATCTCTTTCGAAAGATGGTGACGCGAGCAGATCCGCTCATCCACTATATCTCATCGGCTTGCTGTGACCCGGTTTTGAACCCGGGCCGTCTGGGTGGGAGGACGCGCCACTGTCCATCACACCACCAAGCCGACTAATATACTATATACTATATTATTAAATTTCACTAAGCACCTGTAATCCTAATCCCCAGTCCAGAACTTATTCACGGCGGTAGATGTAGATCTTGGTATAATTAGTGCTGTGGGATGTAGATCTTTTATACTTTACTTGTCGCGATGCATGTTTGGGAGACAGGTAGATATTGATATGTGATTATGGGATGACATGTAGAGAGATAAATAACCTTCTGTTATTTACGACGCAATTTCGGAGACTTTAGATCGCATGTAAAATTTGTATTTAAACTAATTAAAATTTGATATTTGGGGTATGTGGAGAGTATGATGAGTGGGAAGTTTTTTCTGTAGAATGTGCATATTGACTGTTTTGGGGGTTTCGGCGATGTTTTAGGCATCTTTGGGAATTATCGAGCGAGGCTGAATTTTTTCGGATATTTATGAGAAAAATTGTAGTTTTTGGTTAATTTAAAATACAAGGACTTTTTTAATGGTATTTGACACTGCGGGCGGAAAGTTCAAGTATATTGATAGGTTCTGGAATTTTTCGAGTTAATTTTTTGTTGTCGCCGGAAAAATTTGCATTTTCTCGATAAATATTGAAGCTAGAACCTTCATTTTTTAAAAAAATTTAGGTTTCTTGACAAAGTATGAATAACGGAATATATATTTTCTTTAAAAAAATATTTTTACACTTAGTAATTTAACGAAAATGCGCATTTTCGTATATTTCATAAATAATAAATAATGCTAACTTTGATAACTGTTTTCAACAATTTAAAACCAATACTTCATTTGGTTCTTTTTTGATATTGATAGTATATATCATGAACTTGGATTTGCGCATCCGCAGATTGCTATGAGAAAAGAGCGTTAAAAAAAAGTCAAAAGTTATTAACAAATTGATTGTGCAAAAACTATTCGACCATATGGCCCCCGATTTCGCGTACCTTTTCTATGCTATAAGAGCCTTATTTTCCTGTGGTAAGAAGTATATGAAACATGTCTTTCCATTGTTTATTAACAATCGAAAAAACAGCAATTTTAGCATGTTTTTTTTTGCAATGACTCCTAAACGGATTAACGGATTTTAATGAACTAGGTCTATAAAGTGATTCAAAAATGACTCTGTGATAGCTAAAAAATATAAGAAGAAACGAGTAAACTAGATTAAAAAAGTCTATAACCAGATATAATTCTCGAATATTCAGGGCAAGCCAATAGATTGTACAGGATCAAGTGCCTTTTTAAAAATGGAATATATATGCATATCAGTACATTTTTTAAAGCTTTTTCACTTCTGTGTTATTATTAACCAATTGGATGTGCCGAAATCATATTTCATACTGGTTAGAACACCCACCAGCTTTTAGCTTGAACAGTCACAAAAACTCGCACAAGCACAAAAAATTTAAACAAAAGGATATTATCTTCTGTGATATATTTGCCTTGTCTAAAATATAAAACTGAAACCAACCTTGTAGTTATATGAAATTTTATTTACGCTTCTTTACACTTTACAAAAAATCCTTTGTGGATGATGCAAATTTAACAGCAATTACATATTTTTATATCATTTCAATTCATCTGTAAATAAATTTAATAACCTTTTACAGTTTTCCGTAAACTGAACTGACAGTTAATTATAAGCTTGATTGCTTTCACCGTAATTGTTACGTGTTTTAGATTTACCCCCCTTGGCTATACGTTAATATATAATTTTTATAAATAAATTTGAAACGGAGGGAAAATTGCAGAGTACCTAATGAAATTTCACACTTGCAATTTTAAGTGATGTGGCAAGTGAAGTATAAGAAGCAATGGAAAATATATTTTAGCCAATTTTAGACGAAAATGATGAAATTATTTGTTAAAGAAAAGGCTTTCGCGGAGGAAATAAACATTTATTATGTGTGAGAAACACAGCTATGATTGGAATGTTGTGGCTACAGGGCGAAACCAATAAAAATGATCGTCGTTTACTAGATAGTGCTCCCACAAATAAAACCACCATCTACAGAAGGTGGCCGACTATATATGGCTTTGTACAAGGTAGTCTATTAGCATTCCAATCGAATGGTGCTAGTGTCTACCATAAAAATATGCAAACATAACGAGCAAACAACTTTAAAGAAAATTCTGTTGAGAAAGAATTTTTGACAATAATAAATTGACCCTGGTAGGGCAGGAATAACACGTTAGTTATTTTTCCTGTTTGATATCTTTTCAATTGTGAGCATATTCTATTCAGTATTCATCATATTGTTTATTACAAGTTTTGCTCAGGGATGGCATGCCCACATTGCCCACTCTAGGTTGTAAATACCCTAAGCATGCAAGACGTACGTCTCGTTTTGATATGCATTACAGGCGTAAGACCGAAGTGAATAACCAACATGCACGTAGACGTATTATGACTGAATTCACGATTTCTGAGCGATGCCTGGCGCATGACACTTATGACAGTATTACGCCCGACTTCTAGCCGGATTCATAAGTGTCCCTATATGAGGAAGATTAATATGTATATGCTTAGACAATATTTAAAAGTTGTATTTTTTCACTTTAACACTACAGATTATTGGCAGGTTAATTGTGAGGACAGTTCAACTTACAGTTAAATTTCTACATACTTACTAAACTACTATTTGTATAAAATATATATCTAAATATTTTTGATTAGTTTTTTTTACACACGTACTATTTATAAGTATGGCATGTGTACCTTATTAGAGAAACATACCATTAACTACTTGTAACATAATTATGGAATATTTCAAAACTACAGTAATTGTAAATAAGCAAAATTTATGAAAGGCAGAACTATTGTAAAAATTGTAAAATTCGCAGTTTCATTCTCCCACCTACATATACTGTATGAAAAAAATTACTATAAAATTACATAACAATTTTAAAACGTTCATATCACGAAAGCGGGTCTGTACCAAAATTAATTTTACGCCCCGCCGCTGTTGCTATGTGCATCAAACATATGATATTTTAAGTAAAACAGCATTTACAAAAAAATATCTCCTTATCAATATCAATAATATCAAGGAGCAATCCATGGATAAGATCTTCCAAATATGTTGCATCTATCAGATTACCATCAGGAAAAATATGTCCAACTAGTCGGTTTCTAAATTACCGGCCCAGACATTAAATTTTTCAAGAGTTCTACTGTGGACTCGTTGAACATTCTTGATTAACATTCTACCAACAGGACAGTTATGACCATTTAATTCTGAGTTTAAAAAAAACGCACTCAGATGTTAAAAAAAATGTCTGTATTAGCAAGTATATGTGCAACCATAAACTCACAAAGCTTAGGTCGCTGATCAAAATGATCAACAGTTCCTGTACTAAGTGAATTTTGCACGAACAAAATTAGTTTCAGGATTTGGATAGTCCTCCTTCTGATGTTAGCAGCAGTAGACAAATTTCTCGTGCTCAAAATTGGGTCTGCGATCTCAGCATGTATGTTTATTCGCAAGCTTATCAGAATAAATACTTCGTCGTATATGATTGACTCATTCGTTATTTTATAAAAACGGTAGTTATTTCGACAACTTCCTCAATTTTGCAAATCATGTTGAGAATTCAACTTCTATAGATAATTACAAAGACACTGTGATGTTGCCTTATCTGAAAACAAGACTGTTGCCTATATCAGAAATTATTTTAGTATGACAAATCGCAAAACTGCAAAAATTATCTCCCATAGAATGTTTTTTACTTGAATACATTCTTTTAACAATTAATCAGAAATGCTAGGAGGAAACTTACTCAAACTTTTTTACTTAACAAAAGTGTTTTTAAGATAAGTCAGTATATTGCTATGTGAAACTTGTAATGTTGTAGGCGATCTTGAACATTTATTTTTTAGCTGCGATAAATATTCATCTGGACGTAATCAACTGTATGCAGATATTCTGAACTTAAATATCCAAATGCCAATCAATGTATTGCACTTATTAGCTTTAAACAATAATAGAGTGAATGAAATTATTATACGTTTTTTGAAAACCTCTGGTCTGAAAATATAAATGTGTAAATAATAGATTCGCTCCCTACATGTCTAACCTTTGTTTAAAAGTTACCTTATCCCTAACATAATGCCCTGAAAGACTCCTGGGCGAGAAGAATATGTGCAAACGTATCTCCTTTGAGTCTTCTCTAAAAATTTCCATTTTTGGTAAGATAGGTTTAGGGTGGTGTATGTGTACTCTTTATATGTGCATGATTATGTATGTTTAAATTATGGCATATCTAATAACTTGTGCCTGGCTGCGTGGTGTTTTTACCTAATGCCATTCAGTCAGTTTATTATAAGAAAATTACATAGTAGTGCAAAAAGTCATGACTAAAATCCTGTATTGCCAACTGGTGGGAGCAAAGTATTTTGTAATTATACAGGGTGTCCAGAAATTCTCATGACAAACGAAAACTCTAAATCCTAGACGTGATTCTATGTCGATTTGACACATTACCCAAAGTGCTTCCTAAAGATAGAGCTTTGTCATCCATTTTTTGAAATATTTTCAAAACTGTTTTAACTGAAAAGATAAAACTTGGTACGTTTATTAACCTAAAAATGGCCCATCGATTGCTGTAAACATGATTTTTCTATTGTAGTGTCGCATTTGCTTCAACTGCTTGTGGTTATTCAAAATTTACTGAAACATGGGTTACTGTTAAAAGATTCTCGCGTCCTTAAAATACAAATTTTAAAAAACAAAGTAGGTAATTATTTATTTTTTTATGACAAAAATTAATAAAACACCTGTGTGAACCGCGTGCGACACGTAAAAATGAAAGTTTTTCGAAATTTCAACTAAAAAGTTATTTCAAATGTGCTTTTAGAGAGCGGAATGTTAAAACATAATATTTTTAGTCGCAAACTTCTTTATAAAATCCTTATTTTACTATAAGGAACGTAGCCAGACTGCAACCAATAGCCACTCTCCGGGCTATGTGCTCCGCCGAGCGCTGAATTACAAATTACAAGCCTGGCGCGTTAAGTGTAATAATTGCAAATTACCATCAAAACGCTAATGCTTCGATTGCAACAAACACCAGCCGAAAGACCGATCCTCTCGTGCCAGTCGTCACACACCACTTGCAGACTGCAGTTTCGAGCTGTTGGCTCTCGTCAGTGCAAGGTGACTACCGACACGAGGATCACTGGACTATTTAGTACATTTCGGTATCTTTGGGATAGCGACATGTAAAATAGTCAGCAGGCGCCATCTAGCGGTCCAGTGTCTGTGTGTGTTTATGTTAACAATTAATGTCACAGGGGTTATACCCCTTGCAATTATAATAACTAAGACACAGACTTCAGTAGATTATACATCGCCTTTCAACTTGTCAAAAATATAATTAGTAGTATTGCATTTGGTGGACAAGGTGCGCCAAGACTCATTATGACTGATGATAGTGACGCAGAAAGGGGAGCTCTGCAACAAGTATTTCCAAAGGCAAAATTGCTACCGTGTTCTTTTCACACTGAAGCTATATGGAGGTGGTTTTGGGACAAAAAACATGCCATTTTAGAAGAAGATCGCCCATTAATGTAACAATCTTTTAAAAATATACCCTTACTGGCTAAATTGTATTAAAGACTACTGGAATCGTCGTGAAAGTTGGTGTTTATGCTATCGTGGTGCCACAACACACGCGAATCACACAAATAACTTTTGTGAAATTAGTGTCCGATTGTATAAAGATATAGTCCTAAAGCACAACTTAATAAAGCTGCATATCTTTCGAAGGGAATGATAGTAAAAAATGTCGAATATTCATTTAAATTACCAAGTGAAAACAGCAATGAGGTATATGACGTAGATATTCAAATTGGTTATTGTTCCTGCGAAATTGGCAAATTGAGTCTGTACAAACACCAAGCTGGAGTTATTTTTTTCTTTAGATATAGATGAGGCTAATGCTGATGATCGAAATACTATTGCGGTATTAGCGCTAAGCGAAAAAGCTAACAAAAAAAAATTTTATGCACCAATCATAAAAAATTGCGATAAGGATATTAATAAAAATACGAATATCCATGGCATTCATAAAGAAAGGGCAGTAAACAGCAGATCATTAATATATTTTTTAGTATATTTAGTATATCACTTTATAGTTAATAGCAAAAATAAAGAAATACATATTATTTTATAGTCTGCCTATATACAGTGTGTTTCACTTCTCGTGAAGACACCCCTGTATCTCCTTTATTTGTGGCCGAATTCATTTCTAATTTTTATCAGATATACAACTCTATAAGGCGACTTTACATGACACATAAATGTCGTCTAGATCTAAACGCCGGCCTACTGCGATAAAAAAAAAGTCGCAATTTTCGAGAAATCATAGTAGGCTTAGAAATAGACAAAAATTTTGTTAATAGAAGTTGCTCAGAATCACGAGATATGCCCCTCTATAAAATTTGGTGAAAATCGGAAAACTTTAAAAAAAAAAATTTTGTTTCACTTCTCGTGAAAACACCCCTGTATCTCCTTTATTTGTGGCCGAATTTCAAGACTAATTCATGGAGTTATGCAGCTCCATAAAGCGACTTTGTCCAACACATAGAGCTAACTTTTTCCAACAAATGAAAGTTGTGAGCAAAAATCATGATTCAATAAAACGCTAAAAGAGTCACTTCTTATTATTACACATCAAGTTAACAATATACTACAGTTTTTTTTGTTGTCACTGTTCTTGAGAAGTAACACTCCATCATATCCTTCCTCCTTATCGGCTCAGAGGTTTAGGAGCGGTTTCTTTGTTTTAAATGTTAAGAATGCCGTGAAACGAACTGTCAATATTATTACTTTTATGACAGAAGTGATTTTTGTTTTCTATTGTCGAGTTTGTTAGTTTCCTTATTTGATTTTTTACTCATAATGGCTAGAATACTTTTAACTGCTGATGAAAAAGTAGAAATAATAAAGATAGTCGATGAAAATGTACGGTCTTCAAGAGAAGCAGCAGAAGAATTTAATTTAAGACATTCTCAAGACACAACAAGACAACCAATACACCATGGTACCATAGCAAGAATATGTCACTTGTTCCATACAACTGGTAATGTGCTTAAACCGAGAGTACATCTTAATCGAAGGCATGAAGATGATAATGTTATATTAGCGGCGTTTAACGCCAATCCCACTACCAGCCTTAGAAATATGGCTCGTGGCCTGAATTTGTCGGTGTCAAAAATTTGGAGATGTTTAAAACGCCATAAACTACAACCGTATAAACCAAAATTTTTACACACTTTGGAGGAAGGTGATGAAGAGAGAAGACTGGAATTATGTTCGAAAAAATGTACCAAATGCAAAATCACATGGCGCAGGTCATTAATATATTTTTTAGTATATTTAGTACATCACTTTATAGTTGTTCAAATTTGCTTTTAGAGGGTGGAATATTAAACATAATATTTTTAGTCGCAAACTCCTCTATAAAATCCTTATTTTACTATAAGGAACGTAACCAGACTGCAACCAACAGCTACTCTCCGGGCTATGTGCCCCGCCGAGCGCTGAATTACAAGTTACAAGTCTGGCGCGTTAAGTGTAATAATTTCATATTACCATCAAAACGCTAATGCTTCGATTGCAACAAACACCAGCCGAAAGACTGATCCTACTTAAAGGAGCTCTCTTGCCAGTTGTCACACACCACTTGCAGACTGCAGTTTCGAGCTGTTGGCTCTCGTCAGTGCAAGGAAGGCATGTGACGACCGGCACGAGGATCCTTTGACTATTTGGTATATCCCGGTATTTTTACAATAGCGACATGTAAAATAGTCAGCAGGCGCCATCCAGCGGTCCAGTGTCTGTTGCAATCGAAAAATAAATAGCCTGACTGGGCTTAGCATAGTTCAAATGTGCTTTTAGAGGGCGGAATATTAAACATAATATTTTTAGTCGCAAACTCCTCTATAAAATCCTTATTTTATTATAAGGAACGTAACCGGGATGTACCAAATGGTCAAAGGATCCTCGTGCCGGTCGTCACATGCCTACCTTGCACTGACGAGAGCCAACAGCTCGAGACTGCAGTCTGCAAGTGGTGTGTGACGACTGGCAAGAGAGCTCCTTTAAGTAGGATCAGTCTTTCGGCTGGTGTTTGTTGTAATCGAAGCATTAGCGTTTGATGGTAATATGCAATTATTACACTTAACGCGCCAGACTTGTAACTTGTAATTCAGCGCTCGGCGGGGCACATAGTCCGGAGAGTAGCTGT
Organism: Leptura quadrifasciata; assembly: GCA_963675555.1. Lineage (NCBI taxonomy): Eukaryota > Metazoa > Arthropoda > Insecta > Coleoptera > Cerambycidae > Leptura > Leptura quadrifasciata. The sequence goes on along the minus strand of OY776682.1, from coordinate 3,690,597 downwards.
TGGTTGCAGTCTGGTTATGTTCCTTATAGCAAAATAAGGATTTTATAGAGGAGTTTGCGACTAAAAATATTATGTTTAATCACTTTATAGTTATTTGCAAAAATAAAAAAATACATATTATTTTATAGTCTGCCTATATGTAACAAATCCCTTTATCTATACATTGTTTCCCAAACCTGTCTGAGTATTTGAAATTGTAAAATAATGGAAGGAAAAACTTAACTTAACTTTGGTATAATACTTCTTATTATTTCTGCACGATCGAGATTTTTTGTTTATTTATAATATCTGTTAATAATATCTTTTGACTTTTCGTTTATTTAGTGGAAATTACACATGGCCTTCGCAAAAATACCGCCTTCGGCACACTCGAACACTCGTACGAAAAACTCGCCTTTTTTCCCTAGGTACGAAATGTACTATTTTGTCACGAGTGCGGTACGAGACAGAAACAATACGAAAAGGCAGTTACTTCACTTTCGTCTTTGGGGGTGCGAAAGTACTTTCGCGCTCGCTCAGCTTCTGCGCATGCGCTGTCTCCTACAGAGGAAAAAAAGCACCTCTTTCGTCCCCAAAAACAGTTACGAAAAGAGGTGCTTTCGAAGCACGTGTGACAAATAAACTCTGTATATATTTGTATTATAAGTAATACTGCTTACTTGCTTCTTCCAACTATACTTGTTTATCTATGTGGTTGTTTGTTGCTAATACTGTGTACATACTTTAACATGACATTAGTATTAGGATTACTGATAGTATATGTTATTTAGTGTTTATTGTTTTGTTCTCCACTATTTCTCTTTTAAGTATATTTAGTGTTTTAGTATTAGTTACTTTATGGCTAGTATTTTTTTTATAAGCTCTGAATGAATAACTGTAGATCTGCATACAAAAACTCTTTCGCAGATGACAGTTTATTCCATATGAGGTTCTTTGTACAGGCATTCGTGCTTGCAATATTTTATATTATATATTACATTAGGCACAAAACTTACATTATCTACAAGTTTTAATCTTAAGTTCATTTGGCATTTAACAAATCTGGCATTAATCACTAGTTTATGAAGTCATCATTGTAAAACACTGATAAAACCTAAATAAATCTTATACATATTTAAATTGTCACTGGGGAAGATTACTATGTCCTATTCTTTATGAATTACCTTAAGTATTTCTATAATTTTTAATCAATATAATACGTAATAAGAAAAATAACAATTTAATTACTACCCCGATATCTCTGCGAATGAAATCTTAATAATATTATTATTATTCTTTGACCCCACTATCACTCTCATTAAATCGTATCGTAAACTGAATTAAAGTAACAGAGTTGAATTGAATATTAAGTTGGCAGTCTTGGAGAAAATTGTATTGTGTGGCCGCTGATGAATAAGCTTTTGGCTATCCGAAATGGATTTCTACAAAATTTTTTTAGTAAGACCGCATTTTGCAAAATCTTTTTTTTTTTTCATGGCTGAGAAACAATTTGAAAATTGTGTTTTTAAAACATACATCGTGCTATTAGATCAACGGTTTGAGCTACGATTATGAATTTTTATAAACTTACTCAAAAAACTATAGCGCTTCTAACGGCACTCCAAATTTTCATAATGTAAGAGAAAATAAGCCCCAAAACCACTAGCAAATCCGTGCGTTGAATATGTAAGCAGAATGTTAATTATTAAAAATGTATGTATGTATACAGGGTGTCTCACCGGGAACTGAATCGATCGATATAGAGAAAAGTACGCACCAGAAAATTTTGAAAATTTAGATAATTACTAATGTCGGTGTGGCCAATCCAACTAAAATAATTATAAGTAGCTGGCACCAACCAACTTGCTTATTTCAAATGGAACACCCTATATATTTTAGGGTTCTCGAAAAGGGCATAAAATTCTGAGTCGAAAATATGTAGCATATCCTATACCTAAACCTAGCCGTTTCAGAGATATTTGACATTTTATAGAAAATTTGACAGGTGCAACGGTTTGCAAGAACCGTTATAACTTTCTTCGTGTAAAAGATCCTCATTTGCTTCTTGTCACATAAAAAGAACACAAGGAGAACTACGTTCTACAACTGAAATAAATTCAATAATATCATACCAAGTGTTCAGTTTTTCGCGTTACATTTTGTCAATTTCAAACCGCGAAAACTTGTTTAGGTCAAATGGAACACCCTGTATTTTTTTACGTCAAGTTGTGTAAAATTGAATTTCCTTTTTTCTGATATTGTGGGGGTTAAAGTTACAACTTTTTGAAATATTTGCGATTTTATTAGAAATTCATGAATTTTCGTAATCATTTCATCAAAATAGCCATGATTAGAAACAATCAGTCATTATCTTATGTCAAAAAATGCCAGCACGTTTAAATTACACCCACGAAGACTTTTGGGATGGATGGAATGAAGATCTTTTACACGAAGAAAGTTATAACGGTTCTTGCAAACCGTTGCACCTGTCAAATTTTCTATAAAATGTCAAATATCTCTGAAACGGCTAGGTTTAGGTATAGGATATGCTACATATTTTCGACTCGAATTTTATGCTCTTTTCGAGAACTCTAAAATATATAGGGTGTTCCATTTGAAATAAGCAAGTTGGTATCAACTTCCAGTATAAGCGGAAGTGCCAGCTGCTTGTAATTATTTTAGTTGGATTGACCACACCGACATTAGTAATTATCTAAATTTTCAAATTCCAAAAAAAGAAGATTTTTGAGGGTCTACTGAAACATCACTTTTTTTTGTAAGATCCTCTTTATTATATGATTTTGTAATCATGTGTTTGTAATTAATACTTCCAATCAATAAGGTATAGCACAACAACACGGGCAAAAATTTTAGACGCTGCTAACAGATGTGGTGATTCATAAATGATCTCAGGGCTTGCTAATTATAACGATCTTTTTTGCTTATAACGCGGAATACCACAAAACATGTTACAGGAAATATATTTCATATTGAAATATAGCTGTAAAAATTAGACAAAAGTCCAATAAAATTTGTGCTTCAGATAAAGTTGGTGATGATGTTAGATCTAGTAGTTCACATGAGGAATTTTCACAGGATACTTTTCTTTAAACCTCTCTGACAATGAAATTCTTCATAGAACTGTGGATATTTTGAAAAAAGCCCTATTTGACCATAAGATAATAATAGAAATCTTTAACGCATTCAAAAACTTGATTGTATGTCAACAAACGTCAAAATAAATTACTACACAACATACTTGATTTTATATTATTAAATTAGACTTAGGACCACTAGTTTATATAATTAACAAAACAATACAGGGGTTAATGAAAATTATACTTTAAAAAATTTAAAAATAGGGAATATTAAATAACTTGAAAGACATTGGCCTATTTAAAAAATGTGTCATCACAGCATTATATGTATATTATTTGGTTCCTTATCTTGTATACGTTTCAATGTTCCAGCTATCGAAAAATAATTTTGCACTTCAACGCCATCTTTGTACAACCGTTTGAAAGATTGCCAATCACTTTAAACTAAGTACCTATTGTATGTAGTGAGTACCTTTGAGCGAATTTTAATTTTTTTGCTAGTTGTCAAATATTTGTCTGAATAATTTTTTTCGATTTATCTCGAAAACCATTGGTTTTAATAGAAAAGTGTATACTGCAAAAAGTACTTAGAATTTAACAAACTTTAATAATGTTATACTTTCAAAGTTCCAGTCATCGAAAATTTTCTTTCCGATGATTGATTACCTCTTTTCGTTAATATGGAAACTGCCTGGGAGTTTTATGTTAATCACCCTGTATATAAATATTAAAACATATTTCAGTCGCAAGCTCCTCTATAAAATCCTTATTTTACTATAAGGAATGTAACCAGACTGCAACCAACAGCTACTCTCCGGGCTATGTGCCCCGCCGAGCGCTGAATTACAAGTTACAAGCCTGGCGCGTTAAGTGTAATAATCACATGAACGCTTCGATTGCAACAAACACCAGCCGAAAGACTGATCCTACTTAAAGGAGCTCTCGTGCCAGTCACCCCACACCACTTGCACACTGCAGTTTCTAGCTGTTGGCTCTCGTCAGTGCAAGGTAAGCATGTGACGACAGGCACGAGGATCCCTTGATTATTTAGTACATCTCGTTATTATTACAATAGCGACATGCAAAATAGTTAGCAGGCGCCATAAATAGCCTGACTGGGCTTAGCATAGCTCAAGTGTGCTTCTAGAGGGCAGAAATATTAAAAAGTAAAAGGAATGTAACCATACTTCAACGAACAGTTACTATCCGGGCTATGTGCCCCGCCGAGTGCTGAATTACAAGTCAAAACTTTAACGGTATAAGGTGCAAATCAAGTACAAAATTACTTATAGTTACGTATATCCTAGGTGACGTTGCTAATTTAATATTGAATTTTGTATTTGTTATTAAATATACGTATAAAACATCATTGCCTCTGTCTCTGTTTATATTTTCTCGTGAAATAAGGTTTGGCGTACTACACATTCTTTCTCTGTACACTAAATCTTTTAGATGTTATAGAACTTTAGTTTTTATTTATCAGAAAGTTTTAATAATTTTCCCAGTTTTTTCTTTTGATATGTTTCTTAAATTTTACAAAAATGTGGTACATATTGATATCGCAGCAATATATATACATAATTTTTTTAATAATTAACATACTTGCTCACTTGGTGAAGTTCTTAATACACGGATTTGCTAGTGGTAACTTTTGGAGTTATTTTCTCGAAAAGGCCTCACATTCTGAAAATTTGGAGAGTACCGTTAGAAGCGCTATAGTGCAGTAGCTTTAACCATTGACTTAATAGCGCGATGTATGTTTTGAAAAACACATTTTTCAAATGACTTCTCAGGCATGAAAAATTTGATTTTGTGAAATTCGGCCCTACAAAAAAAAGTTGTAATATTCCATTTCGGATGGCCAAAATTATGTTCTACAAGATTGTGAAGATACCATTTAGTTATACCTTAATTAAAAAAAAAAACCGCATAATTACGAGGCAGGTTTTACTCCACTAAATCTAAATCACCAACTATGAAACGGGTGAGACATGGGATGAGTTAAAATAAATATGTGTTTACTGACCTGGATATAGGCATGGATGTTCTGGTCGGAAGGCCTATCGGTGATGAGGAATTTGAATCCTTTGTACTCGATCTCAGCAGGAGCTGGCCTTATGTCCTTCTGACGCATGGCTGCTGTTATACCAAGTCCTGCGGCTTGTCCTTGAGAAGTATGATTCATTCCCCGTTAACACACAAGTTAATTTAGAATATCACACTTATTTAGGAGAATTTCCAAAATATTTACCAAATAATTTGTTAAGTAAAAATGTTGTTGATGGTGAAAAGAAATTCAGTCTTTTTAAATGAAGGTTAGAACTTTTTTTTAATTGTTATTTATTTACACTAAGTTGATATGCTTCAGCAAATTTAAGGGAAGAGCAGAACTAAAATAAATATTTATTATTACAATTATATTAGCTGATAAATTTAAAATTGCAACGTACTTATTTGGCTTTTGATGAGGTAAATCCAATAATTATGGCAATGATGTAAATGACTAAGTTCAATGGTTTAATTAATATTCTTTTTATTAACTTATTTGTGTTGGGCTTGGCAATATTCTGCGCTGTCCAAATGGAACTCCATGTATGCGAGCACTGTCTCACCAAAATACTGAAAAACAAAGAGAGTCATTAAAACATCATTGCGGCGGTTCTGGTTCAGATAAAAATTGGCCTTCATGATAAATTCATGTCGTGCAGGTAAGTCACCGATACGACCAATCCCTCTCGAGGATAACACGATTCATACAGTGTGTTTCGCATAAGGCGAACACTGAATAACCTGGCCTTTATTTTTATTATATTTATATTAGTTTATACAATGTATTAGACGGTGGCCCTGGCTTTGGTATCTACATCTGTTGTTAATATAACTTTTATATAAGTACAGAACACTGATTTAAAATATCTATGAAATACATCAGAAATCTGCTGTAATTTAAAATATAAAAGATGTTGTAGATTAAGAACAATACAAATCTGCTCAATTCACAGCCCAAGTAACAAATTAAATGTTGTTTAGTCTGGCTTTTATAAAGGTTTTATAAAGGAGTTTGCAGATTAATCAGTTTTAAATTAGGTTTATTTAAAACCAAATGCATTTCTAGAGTACAAGAAGTTTTTAAAAAGCCGTGTAGTATATCTTAAAACTTGACCATAAGACCTTTTGGACTTTCTCTGGCTGTAATTTTGTAAAAGTTTTATTATTAAAGTTAAAAGGAATTAACAAAGCAGTTTGGTTTTAAAAAAGCTTTTGAATGTAAATTTGATCAATTCAAGCAACTATAAAACCATGAGGCGTTCAAATGGTTTTAAAATTGCTTTATAAAACATATATAGAGGCTGCCCATTTTATCAGGGCACTCGAGAATATCTTACTTAATATCGGTCGTACAAAAAAAGTTATTTTTACGAAAATTGTGCCGATTTATATAACCTGCAAAATGGTTTAAAGACATTTGAAAACAGAGTGTTTCAACGAGGTTTTATCTATTTTTTTCAAAACCGCTGTATTTTGAGATTTACTCTTCAGGCTGTTAAAAATATTATTTTGAAACGGGTACTACGTTAGTAATTATAAAAACATTTTTTTAAAATCAATAATTTTTTTTTTAACAAGCATTATACTTGCCGTGGAGAAGTATGATTAAGTAAAACGATAAAATAATTGAATAAGTTGTTCAAATCTTTGCTATAATAAAACATTAACACAATTAAGAAGAATAAAGTAAATTCAGGTAACAAAAACAAAATAATAATCAAGAAAGCAACATGGAGCAATTATGGAAAGAGTATTCGCAGTTATGCCAATGTATAGAGGTCCTCCATAAAAGCGTCACTCCTTGCTCAGGAAGTTAAAATGTCTTTACCAATTAATTTAAGTATAATATCCATCTGTTTGTATTTCATGATTTCACTATTATTTCAATTATTTTAAAATAATAATAAGAAGAAGACAAGGTTGAACAGTGTTACTGATAATGTAAATAAAGTAAACCGAGTTATTAATTATGTAAGAAATAAAAATACAGAAAATTTGTAAACATTATTAAGAGAAATTCAAATTGCCTGTCATATAAATAAAACAAGTGCTAGAAAAATTTTAAAGAAAAATGGTTACCGATGTTATAAAGCCAAAAAAAGTTCACAATTTACAAGCGGGGGACAAACCAAGGAGGACGACTTTTTGTAGGTGGCTGTTGGAAAAGAAGCGTGCCGATCCATTAATATGTAGTAAAATACTTTGGTCCGACGAGGCAAATTTTTCCAATAATGGATTTTTTAATCGCAATATTCATTACAAATGGACTTCTGAAAATACGCACTGGCATAGACCGACAGGGTTTCAAAATCGTTTTTCAATAAATGTGTGGATAGGTATTTTAGGCACCAATTTAATAGGTCCTTATTTTTATGATGGTCACCTCAGTGGTCAAAGGTACCTAAACTTTTTGAGAAATGAATTTAATGAATTCTTAGATGACCTACCTTTAGAGAATCGACACAACTTTCAATATTTTCAACAAGATGGAGCTCCTCTCCACAATTCCCAGATTTGCCTAGATTATTTTGACGAAATTTTGCCTCAACATTGGATAGGTACCAATGGATTTATTCGATGGCCCCCTCGTTCTCCAGATATAACTCCAATGGATTTTTTTCTATGGGGGTATATTAAAAATAAGGTGTTTTCGACGACACCGAAAAATGTAGAAGACCTAAAAGCTCGAATTCAACAGGCATGTATTACAGTTACCCCCGAAATGCTGAGTAATGTTTTAAATGCAGTGCCTCGCTGCACTCGATTGTGCATAAGACATCGCGGTGGACACTTTGAACACTTGATATGATATCTTAAAAATTATTTTGAGGATAAGATAAATATTAATGTTCTGTGTGCTATATTCTTTTTATTATTAATTTGTTTTTGTTACCTGAATTTACTTTATTCTTCTTAATTGTGTTAATGTTTTATTATAGCAAAGATTTGAACAACTTATTAAATTATTTTATCGTTTTATTTAATCATACTTCTCCACGGCAAGTATAATGCTTGTAAAAAAAATTTATTGGTTTTAAAAAATGTTTTTATAATTACTAACGTAGTACCAATGAATAAATATGGCATGTGATATATCGTTGAAAAGGGAGGAAAACACTCTATTTAATGGCGCCATTTCCCGCCAGTTTCAAAATAATTTTTTTAACAGCCTGAAGAGTAAATCTCAAAATACAGCGGTTTTGAAAAAAATTTAATAAAACCTCGTTGAAACACTCTGTTTTGCAAAAAATTTCCGCCTTAGAATTTTTCTCGTATCTCTTCAAATAACGGAGATATTTGGCCTAGATGTTTTCCGCATTTTCGATATTTTCCGCCGTAACTCTTAAAGTAGGCCATGGATTTCAAATGTCTTTAAACCATTTTGCAGGTTGCATAAATCGGCACAATTTTCGTAAAAATAACTTTTTTTGTACGACCGATATTAAGTGAGATATTCTCGAGGGCCCTGATAAAATTGACAGCCTGTATATAGTCCCAACTAATTCACAGGGACAGTTGGTATTTCGTAAAGTATAGAAGATACAGGAAAGATTAAATGGGGAAAAAGTTGCACAATTCCGGGACAAATAAAACGACCTCTTGAGATTCCTAATATCTTTTATAGTTTTCGAGATATCTTCAAATGGAAAATTTAAGATTTACGTTTTTTCGCTTTTTGTCCTTATTTAACAAAATATCAAAAAATCAATTTATGTCTCTTATTAGATTTTAATATAGCTATAACTGTGTATAATCAGATATTAAATAAAAAGTTTCGTTTAAGCTGGGCCACCTGCAACTTTTTTTAACACAGCTCTGTATTTTTTTAAATGATTTGTCATTGTCAATACGGCTATCATCAAAAATATTGAAAATAGAGCATTGTGCCGTATTCAACCCAAATACGTTTTTAATGGTCTAAACGCAGCACAACGCTCTATTTTCAATATTTTTGATGATAGTCGTATTGACAATGATAAGTCATACAAAAAATACAGGGCCGTATTTAAAAAAAATTGCTGGTGGCCCAGCTTAAACTAAACTTTTTATTTAATATCTGATTATACAGAGTTATAGTTACATTAACATCTAATAAGAAACCTAAATAGATTTTTTGATATTTTGTTAAGGACAAAAAAAGTGAAAAAACGAAAATCTTAAATTTTGCATTTTTTAAGATATTTCGAAAACTATAGAACATATTAGGAACATCAATTTTTTCCATACTAAACCTTAGCTGTATCTTCTATACTTTACGAAATACCACTACTGTCCCTATGAATTAGTTGGGACTCTGTATAAGCCTAAATATTTAATGTTTTCAGTTGATTCAATATAATCTTCAAAACTGTCGCAAGTAATGAGGTTTTTACATTCATGAAATTTTAATATACTAATATGGAATTTTCCTGCTGAATTTAAAGAAAATGTTAAAAAATTTGTTTTTGTTTTATTGAGAATTAATAATTTTTTTGTTAACCAAATTTTTAAGCCCCTTTCCGTTTTAATTTTAACTTCCTTCTAGCTGACATCTTAAAATAATAAGACTCTGTCATCCGCATAAGAGATGATTTCCCCAAAAATATCTAAATTAAGCATGTCATTTATGTAAATTTGAAAAAAAATTGGACCTATAACTGTCCCTTGAGGTATTCTATACGTAACTAGTTTTTCTTCACTTTTTCCTGAGCCTATGCTGGCAATCTGTTTTCGATTTGTTAAATAGTGTCTGAGTAAATCACTGCACATACCGCTGAAACCATTTGTGTCTTTTTTTTAGTAGCTGTTGGTGAGAAATCGTATCAAGAGCCTTTGCTAGATCTAAAAATATTGACAATGGATTTTGATTATTATTTAGCTTTTGATATAAATAATTTGTCACATTATACATTGAATCGACCGTAGACACTCCTCAAAATCCAAATTGGAAATTTGATATTACATTATATTTATTAAGATGTTCTAAAAGCCGCTTCTCAATACATTTTTCTATAATTTTTGCAATAATACTGATAAGAGATGTGGGACGGTAGCTTGAGATAACATTTGCGTTGCCTTGTTTAAATATTGATTTTATAGTAGTTTTTTTAATAATAACCTTGTTGAAATAACAAATTTATAATGCATTGCAAAGGTTTTAATATATAAATCGAAAATTCTTTAATTGTTTTTATCTAAATTGCATCAAGGCCCTGTGCACTATTATTTTTAGACTATTTATACTATTTATGACTTCGATTTCTGAGACTGGATACAAAAATGTTGAGCTTTTCATTATAGCTTTTGTATTTTCTGTCAAAATTTCATTCTGATTATTTTTTATTATATCTTGAGCCATTTTGTGCCAAGTTCAGAAAAATAGGTATTAAATTAGCAAGAAATCTCCTTGGGTTCTGTTATTACTTTATTTTCTATTTGAATTTGGTTTATATTGTTCTATTTTATTTTATGTCTTTATTTGTTGATTCTATTATTAGCTCCCAAACTTTTTTGCATTGTGACTACCTTCTTTGAATTGAACTTTATAATATTAACTCTATCTTCTTCTAATTAATTTGTTTATCATATTCCTGTGCTTTGTGTATTTAATTTTTATTTCTAAATTATTTGGATATTTCAATAATGTTTGTTTTAATTTGTCCCTGTTTTGTATAGATTTTATTAACCACTCATATATCCATGGTTTTAGTTTCTGTTCGTTATTAATTTTAGAGCACATTATTTTCGTGCAATTTTTTATTTTATATTTAAATCTGACCACGTCTCATTTTTTAAGTCTTTGGTAAGTTTTCTATGATCTATTTTTCGCATATTTGTAAAAATAGTTTGTGATGTAATTGTAGATGGAATAAATTTAAAATTACAGTTCCAATGAAAATAAGGGGTATTGACAAACCTTAAAATTACAAAAATTAAACAAATAAACATACCTCTAACCCTGATTGATTAAAATCAGTGTTTCAATTAGATATTATCCTAATAACTCTATCTTTGAAATAGATAAATTCACGAGAAGACTAAAATGCGTGCACAAAGTAAGGACACTGTACTGAAAATGAAGATGATAATAGTTTTTATTTATTATAATAAGCGTCATCATCAACTGGTTGTAATAAGAAGAAATAAACGAAAGAGATAATAAGCAGTGAGAGGAAGTAATAAAAGTTTAATTAGATAAATTTGTAAATAATAACGCAAGGAGTTTAGTACCTGAATAATTAGATAACAATATTATCGATTGTAAATTGGTACTTACAATAAAACAGGATGTATTTGAAAACCGATCGTTGAGCTGCTAAAGGCTTTAGTCAGAGACATTTAACAGATTATTTATGACTTTTATTTTAACTATTGCAAATCAGTTTAATTTTTTAGTGCATCATAAGGATATTAAAATTGCATTTTTAAATGGTGAATTGACAAAAGAGATTTATATAAGAGTTTATGAAGGAATGCATTCTAAATTAATCGAATGTGTAAATCAAATAAATCGATGTACGGATTTAAACTAACTTCGAGATATTGATTTGAACATTTGACAAAACACCTAAAGATTTTTAAAAATTCTGAGTTGATTGATGTTTGTGTATTTTGAACAATGGGGGCGTGCTCAAGAATATTTATCTTACATTATTTTTATCAATTAAAATTGAACGAACTAAAAATTATATTTTTTTATATGATAGCACATATTTAAAAACTGTTTCAAATAAATTTAAGATGACTGAATCTAAAGTTTATCTATGAATCAAATTGGATTGGAACTATAAAGTTTTAAATTCAACTGAAAATTATGAAACTTAAAGAATTAATTGAACTTGAAACAGATTGACCTCAGTAGAACGTATAAATATTAAGAGCTCTCTGGAGTGTATTAGCATCGATGCTTCCAATTTTAATTGTAAATGACTTCACGTCAATAAAATGACACAGCCAACATGAACATGACATTGTACAAATTTATTATACCTAATCTTTAAACCTCTATTTGTTCCTGAGGACATATAGGCCTAATTTTATTTTAGTTCTACAAAAGGGAAAATGTTTATTTTAATAATACCTATGTGGGATGATAAAAACATTTTTGCAAATCGAAAATAGAAGAAAAAAATTATATTTTATTATATATACTTCTTTTTCTTTAATCATCCCACATTGTAACATATTTTTAATTTCTTTTAGTGAACGCCGTTTTTTAAAATAATGATTTATATGAGAGTATATCGGAGCGTCTTGACGACTTATATCCGCAGCGTTCTTAAAAGGCGAAGATATACATAAACATAAAAACATAAAACAAAAAAAATTAAACAAAAGTATAATTTGTGCAATTAACCTTTTTCTCGCAGTTTCTAGATGTCAAACTAATGTTATGGTCACACAGTGAATTTTGCTTCTATTCTGAAGAGTACAAAGGATCACTTTTATATAAATACTACATGAGAATGCACTACAGAGACGTCTAAATACTGTCAACGCGCAACGTATTGGTAAACCGTGTAATATAATATACCACAGATAACCATAACATATTCTAAATGACTTCTTAAGATTTATTTATTTAAGATACAAGCACCCAGACAGATTAGAAATTCAATTACAGGATAGAAAAGAACAATTGCTATTATATTTATAGAGTGAGTACACATTAAAAACTGAAGTAACTTATATAAGATATTTGTAAAAAAATTAATAAATTTTAATTGACAATGCAATAAAAATCGTTTAATTTTATTAATACCATTATGAAATATATTAATTAAGGCTTAATAAATGTATAGTTGGCCACATTAAACCAGGGGCGTAGCTACCGCTGTATCGGTGATACAAGGGTTACTGGATGTTGATTTTTTTTATTGTAGAGACCAACTTGACAATGTTCGACATATGGCCCATTTGACACGAAACATACTTAAATAAAAATAGTCCAGTCATTGAAGCTTTATACCTCAGAAATATTTTACTACGAACCGATTTACATGAAATTTTGGAATTAGGCTTATCTTACCCTTAACTTCAAAAGTGATATTGACCCGACCTCCGTTCTTACCCTGGGGGTGGTTGCCACCTCTTCTCGTTAGTGGAAATTTTTTTGGTCAAAATAACCTCGCAGATCGATAGAAGACCCAATTCTAAGCAAAAACTGTTCTATAAAGTTTTTTCAAAAACTCGTACATCGCAAATACTTTTCAAGTTATTGGCGATTGAAAACTCGGAATTTTCCCACGTTTTCAACGGTTTTTTGCAAATATCTCGAAAAATATGCGTTTTAACGATAATTTTATAATAAACAAAATTGTAGAAGGTAAGAAAATGAACAAATTGGTTTTTTAAAGAGTGTTCTAAGTGCAATATTAAGCGAGATATTGAAGATAAAAGCCGTTTTTTTTTGTCTGAACTTTAATCGATGTATTCAATGCCATCTAGCGGACAACGGATACATTTTATCCATATGACAATGAGAAACTTTTTTATAGTGCTTAAAATAATCTTTAAAATGAGCAGTGTTAAAAGTCTTTTGCACGTAAAGTGAGTGAGTTGTAATGAAAAAAAGAGGGACATCTAATATATATATTTTTTTAAATCGATGTGGATTTTGGTGGAAATGGCACTTATGAAGTGCCATTTCCACCAAAATTAAAATTAATCGTATTCCGTCTAAATTTAACTTTAATATAAAGAGTTTATTGGATTCTAGCCGTTTGGCTGCTTTGGAATGCATACTTTTCAAAAAAATCACGATTTTAAGAAAAAATAATTTTTTTCATTTCATATTTCAAAAATAATGAGAGATACGTAAAAAACTGTAATGATAAAAAATGTAGGTCTTTTTTTGACAAAAATTTTTTTTTTCTGTCAGACTAAAATTGACGGAGATAGGCATTAGCGTTTTGATGGTAATATACAGTTATTACACTTAACGCGCCAGACTTGTAACTTGTAATTCAGCGCTCGGCGGGGCACATAGCCCGGAGAGTAGCTGTTGGTTGCAGTCTGGTTACGTTCCTTATAGTAAAATAACTATTTTATAGAGGAGTTTGCGACTAGAAATATTATGTTTGATATGAAACATGTCACAAAAATATTAACTGATAATGTCAATTTTTACGAAAAGCACAATTCATATCATTGAATCGTAAAAATCATCTATGCCATGATTGGTGAAAAACAATGTATACAGTTATTAACAAATTGGACAGATTGTCACGGTTGTGTGTTGCGTTGTCGAGTTCTAAGACAAGTTTTATATCAGTAACTATGGTGTACATCAATAACAACAAATTCGATATGATTAGCATTTATTGTCAGTGCAATTTTGACGCTGAGATGGCAGTCACGCCTTACGGAGATAGATTTCCAGATGCTCCGCAGCCAAATCGAACTATATTTAGGAAGTTAGTTCAAAATCTAAAAACACACGGATCATTTTCAAAAAAAAGTAGTACGGCGAGGGCATGTTGCGAATAATGTAAGAAAACTGAATAGAGTATTGAATTATGTTAACCAAAATGAAGAAATCTCTTTGAAACAAATTTAGTGAAACTATCGCATAAAAAAAGACAGTCCAAGAAAAATATTTTAAAAAAAAACGGATTTCGATGCTATAAAATGAAGTTTTTTTTTTTTTATACATTTATTTAACGTCGGCCTATTTCCGCTACTGAGGCCTAACACCGACGCCTGTAGACGAGCTACCCCCAACCAGGAATTTTGCCGAACCTCTTCCCTTAAGAAGAGTAGGGATCTTTTACTTGCCTAACATTTAATAGACAAGGGACCGACGGCTTTACATCCCCTCCGAAGGATGGTATATCTCCTATACAACCCTCGCCTAAGGTTGTATAGCTTCCGCGCATACACTGATATACAAGCCGCTGGAAGATGGGTGAGGCGAGGACGTGGTCTTCGTTGGAACGGTCACCAATCCAACTACTAACCACGCCTAACGTTGCTTTACATCGCATATCGAAGTATGTACATAGTAAAGACGCACCTACGCTCGCCCCTATGAAGAAAGTACAACATTTAAATGAGGGAGATAAGCCGAGGAGAGTAAGATTTTGTAGATGGACACGAGAAAATACACATTGGTGCAGAGAATTTCCAAGAAAAATTTTCTATGAATGTTTGGGCGAATCTTTTAGGGACTAAAGTAATTTGGCCTTATTTTTATGATAACAAACTAATCGCTCGTAGATACCTTAATTTCCTACAAAACGAATTTCAAGATTTTCTTTATGAATTAATAGTAGCAGAAATTATTCATATTTTGAACAAGACCTCACACTGTTGCAATATGTAGAAATTATTTAAATTAACTTATACTAGATAGGCACCTATGGACCCATTCTATGGCCAGCTCGATCACCAGATGTTACTCCCTTGGATTTTTTCGTCTGTGGTTACTTAAACACAAGGTATTTCAAACTGCCCCTGAAAATATTGGGGACATCAAAAACAGAACTAGAAACGCATGTGAGGCAATTACTCCTGAAATGCTCCAAAATGTATTGCGTGAGGTGTCTCGTAGAGCACGTTTGTGTATATAGAATGCATGGCGCACAATTTGAGCATTTATAGTTAGGAAAATAAATACACACATTTTCTTATCAGTATGGTAGTAGGTAGTTTTTAATTTTTTTTATATTCATTTTGTACTTGAATTTTTAATGAGATATTTGTTTGTATTATTTGTAATAAATAATAACTGAATTATAATTATTATAAAGTGAATTTTTACTATTATGGCATAGCTGATTTTTACGATTCAATAATATGAATTGTGGTTTTTGTAAAATAATAAATATTGACACTATCAGTTAAAATTTTTGTGACACGTTTTATATCGTTGGAAAGAGAAGAAATAAACGAAATTAATGATGTCATGGCATTATTCTGAGATTTGTTCTTTTTTATTTTTGCACATGAGCGTATATGTCAAAGCCAACTGAGTTTTTCGAATTTTTTTATACACATTATTGTTCTTATTGTCTTTGCCGTCAACTTTCATCTCTTTATTTTTTTTTTCGTATCTCCTTAAATAAGGAAGCTATAACCTTTGTGGCTGTCCTATTTTTCAGGTTTTTGTAATGTATCCCACGAAGTAGGCTATGGATTTCAAATTTCTTTTTATTGAAATATAGCTCACAAAAAATGGGATAACTGTTTCTAAAACTTTATTCTTCTACAATAGATATTAAGCGAGATATTTGGTGTGGCCCTCGTAAAATAGACAGTCTGTATATACTAGAAAAGAAAAAATCCCATTGTTTCCTATGAAAGGAAATGAAGTCACCGCCCTAGTAGTTTTTATTTAGTACGTGTTCTTATAAAACAATAATAATTGCTAATATATCCTTATAGATCTCTACAAAACATTCTTAACAATTTATAGAAACCGTTAAAAGCAAAGATAAGCTTATTTATTGTTTACTATATAATATATTATTTACACTCTAAACAAGTAGAGACAATAACAATTAAAAATGTGGGTAGGTTTCCCTTTGATACTTTTACAGAAATTTTTATTTTAGATCCCTCAGTATCATCAAAATCTCCTTACACCGAAAAATTCACTATTGCTTTTATTTACATATTACTTTGTATAACAAAATTTAGCAAAGCAACTTGGTCATGCACTCGCAGAATTCAAGTGCAGCTTGCACTTCTACACTGGTATATTTAAAGAAAGCAAACTTATTTTTAGTTCTTATTTATTAATGAATTTTAATAATGATAATCTTCAATATGTTTGTAATAATTTTAGAAATGTAAATATAAATGCAAATAGTACGTGCTAATGGCGAAGCGCCAGTGTATATATATTTATGATAAATCATGAAAATAGAAACATATTTAGAATTTTAAAATGTCAGGTTCTTCAACACTTTCGGTACCTGGACCTTTTATACTTGACCACTAGGTTCTAAAATTGGACAGACGTAAATCTACAATACTACCTTCAGAGGATGATTTTTAAAAGTAATAATAATATATTTGGCTTCATAGATAAATATATCTAATAACTGATAACACTCTACCTCTACAAAAGTATATATATAAATAAATAATAAATGAACACCACAGAAATTAGAGGATCATGAGAAATAATCGTTAACTTTCTGATTTGGTTAAAATTTAAAAGACTACTTACGATAGAATATAAAATCACCATGCCTGACTAATTCACAAATACCTGGTATAATTAATATTAATTAAAATACAAACGCCAATTTCAATACAAAAGCAGTTGCGTAGGCGCGTGTTTTTAATGCCTTGTCAGTGAATATTACTTTCGCAAATGAACTTGATAATTTTATTTTATCTCGTAAAGCATCTTAAACATCCTCTGAATATTTCTTATCTACGGTTGACGTACATTTTTTATCTTCAAAGCCATTAATTTATAAATTATCTACACAAGAGGTAAACCTTTGACTTTGATGTTTATCCCCTTTGTACTACCTCAAAACATACAAATTGTTAGAGCATGATTACGAAAATTAAATTATAACGAAAGGTAACATTAAATACAAAGTATACACAGGCTATATTTAGGTTTTTAGTGAATCATTTTCTTGTTTGCTTGTGGTTAAATTAAAAAAAAATGTATATACATAAGATTGAACAGATACGAAAAAAGGTATGACCAAAAATTGAAGATATGCTTATTAAAGCATCGATTTTTAATTTTTGGTTTCTAGCTATCAGGAAATACAAATTTACATTTTAATGGATAGATTTCTATTTTTCAAATACTCCATTACTAGATATGTAAATACTATCTGTTTATTAAATTTAACAAATAATTTTTTTTTTTTTTAAATATTCTTGACAATTGATTATGCTTTCAACACTGTATGGAAAAGATACAGGAATAAGCTCACGAGGACAGTACTGTTTCGCTCCACATTCATGAAAGAACAGGCAGACGGGCAGGTTTTTTCGGAAATTGTGGAATGAAGAATTTCAATCTACCATACCACTGCAATCTCTAGATCATCAGTAGATAGCAACTGTATAAGCATAAATGGAAGTTTTTAAAACTACCCTTCAGCTAAAAGTTCGAAAAAACTGTACACAATGAAAAATAAACATTTTTAGATGCGTCGTCAATAGGGCTGGGGGCAGTTTTGCGAAAAGAGAGACGACTGTGTAAATATGTCGATTTTTTTTTATTACGAACAATTAGAGAAATCTGATATTATTAATTGACCAGTTCTTGTATTTTTGCGAACGCAAAAAAAAATTATGACTTTTATGGATTATTTTGACACACGCTGTATATTTTATTCGGTAATCAAAGGTAATGCTTTTTGTTAAAACAATAAAATATATTCTGATGCAATCCAAAATGAAATTCTAATCTGTTATTTATTTCCTTGTTAATCGTAACACTCATATCAATATCGAACATATCGATAGTGCTATTAGTTGCTTGGAAGATAACGTTTCCTTCGCTTCTGACTTATCGGTGTGTTTGATTAAGTCTGTTTTTAATTTAATGTATTTTTGTAGTTTGTTTTAAAAATACCATTTCTTATGTTAAAAATACTTTTTATAAAAATGTTTTATTATTTTTACATTTAACGTTTGTGTTATTTCTTCTCTTCTTTTTTTCATGTTTTGGTTTTGTTTTTTTGTAAATAAACATAGAAGAGAAAGAAATAAATTTAAGAAACAACTCATTTTACTCAGTTCGAAGATTATTTTGCAAACCAAAGACTTGTTTCTGTTACGCTGTTGATACTACTTCAGAATGGGGTATTTAACTGTGCAAAAGAAAATTGAAATGGAGAAATAGCTCGCGATTCCAGATTGTCCCAGAGTAATGTTTGGAAAAATTTTAAAACGTAATAAATATCATCCGTATCTTGTATCTTTATACCAAGATCTTCATGGCGTTTATTTCCAAAATTGGGTAACTTTTACAGATACAATTAAACCCCAATTTTCTTCGTTACGTATTGTTCACCGACGAGTTGTCTTTTACAAACCACGGAACGGATAATCGACTTGACATGCATTACTGGACTGTCAACGTGTGGTGTGGAATAATGGGCAACAAACTCATCGGTCCCCACTTTATTGGAGGCAGCTTGAATGGCCAAACTTACCGATATATTTTGGAAAATGAACTGCCAACATACTTGAAGACGACTTGACATGTGGTTTCAAAATGATGGTTGTCCAGCACACTATTCGGTGGTAGCACGTGAAGTACTCGATCGTGATTTTAATGGTCGCTGGATCCGTACAGCTGGTCCGGTAAATTGGCCAGCTAGATCGCCAGATCTTACTTCACCAGATTTCTTTTTGTGAGGCTATCTTAAAGACAAAGTTCACAAATAAATACCAATAACACGTGGGAATGCGATTGAACGAATCATAAATGCTTGTGCCGAAATTCTCAGTTGTGACAGTCATTTCTTTCTTCAATTAATAAGTGCATTGTAGTCGAGAGCCACCATTTTGAGAACTTACTTTAATTGTAAGATGATGAGGCGCAGGTACTCACATAAATCAAGCACCCCGAAGAGAACAGAAAACTACTACGTCCACGTCGTTGTTCCTGGGTTACGGTAAAAGTAGTTTATTTCCAGCAATTTATATTTCTACAGGTAATAATTCTTTCCTTACTCTTTGAACTAAGAAGAAATAAATCTATTTTATATGATAAACTCTTTCGAGAAGCACTTAATACAAATGTTGGATCTTATACCTCCGGAGTCTGTTATTGTAATGGATAATACCGCTCCAGGCAAATTGAACAAACATCTACAACTTTTGTGCAGAAAGCCGATATCATTGGATGTCTGTTTAGAAAATAATGCTTTTAAAATTACTACGATAGAAAGGGAATTGTTAGGATTGTCTAGGGACCGAAGATATTTCGTCACAAAATATAAATACAGTATAATGCGCTTTTAATGCTCTTCCTCTTTTCCAGACAGATTATATAACAATTTTTGAATATGTTTGTTTCTACTCAATTGATATTTACATACTTTCATTGTAGCTTTCACTAACATTACCCTGTAAATGGTTTTATGTTGGGCAGTTTAATTCTCATATCCTTAGTGATAGTTTCAACACGTGTGTTTACGGAAGAGTGAACTGCAGGAATAGTAATTTAAACGAGAGTTATTCAGACACGTGGAAAAATTTACTTTTGACGGAGAGCCTGGAAATTGCAAGTACTAGGGCGAAGGCCACTTGCTAGGTATTAAAATACAACTGTCTGCAAATAGAGCCATAACGGCGTTAGCATAACAATGACCCTTACCAAAAATGCTTGATACAGTGCCAAAGATCAAGTTGTTTTATAAATATAAAGTGACGGGAAAATGTTCAAATCAATGTCACCTTCAATATACGAATAATTATTATCATATTTAATTTTCGTTAAATTATCACAATCCTATGTGTAAAATGATACTACGGTGTAAAGTAGCATGTTGTTTATCTTGTAGCAATGATTTGAATAAAACGTGTAGGTGAGTAATAATATATGTAATTAAGATCAGGATCACAGCAATTATTAAGTTGTTTTTTTCTGTTTGCATCTTTCTTTTAAATTACGTACGATTAAAAAAAATTGTACATATTCCACCGACTCGAAACAATTTACTTGGCAAATAATATAATTTTGTATGTAATTTATTTTACTAACGGCGTAGGACGTCTATTTTTACGTAAATGAATTGTTTAATTTTGGTAAAAAGACTTGCTGTGAGGAAAAGAGAGACAAATTGGCCCGCGGTATCTAAACTTTTGCGTTCTACTAAGTAACGAGTTTAAAAACAAAGGACACGTGGTTTGCTGATAGTAAAAATATCCTATTTTTGAAGGCGTGATGCTTGTTTTGTTTTTACATTCTAGGGATACTCAAAATAATATTAGTTGTTAGCTGGGGCAATTTTATTAATAAAAAGTGCGATTTTTCTAATTTTAACGAGTTTTCATTCGAGATTTTGTATATACATACTTTAAAACCAATAAATTTATACACACTTTTGTTCTAATTGAAATTGTTAATTAAAAATTAATAGGCACAACATACCAAAACAATCTTCAAAATTTATTTCACCAGACGAGTGCGGTTCGGTTGAATTTTCACATTTCACTGATTAAGGCGCAAACTGAATTCTTCCCGGTGCTCACCCTTCGTTGGCGGGGATGTAACTAAAATGGTAACGTCAAAAGATACTAAGAACCATAGAAACTGAGTAAGTTGTCAGGATTAGGATGTAGGTTAGGGATAAAATTTAGTTCTCAGACTGCTCCGTCCCGCCTCTTTAAAAATAGTACTCATGAACCCCTCTCCTAGTTGTCACTTGCTTAAAAACGTGGAAGCGCTCTCATAACCAAAATACTCCCACAAATGAAAATGTCACTTCGTGTAATCAAATTGTTAGATCGCATTTTCATCTGTTAATATTTATTGCGTATTATCAAGAGTTTCTACCGTTCTTGACGTAATATGAATGACATTTTAATCATATTTGTATTATTATGCCTGTATGCAAGGAATGATAGAAATTAAATGAATTGGTCCTGCAGGCTGCAGAATTTTATGTTACGCTGTGGCTTGATTGCAACCGACTCCTTCGTAGGAAAATAAGTTGGGACTGGATTTTTTTGTTTAAGTCCTTTGTATAGGCATCCAAAAAATATGAGTTTGTCAATTCTAACTCGATTACGGACTCAGAGTTATTTAAAGGTCCAGAAAAATCAACTTATGGATCATTTTATTTGTTTATTTATTTATTGATACACTGCCCAACAGAAAACTCAATTGCAGGGCCTGCTTTGGGACTAGTTTTTTGAAAAAAACGCTCGGACAGATCGATTCTTGATTCTTGGGGGACAACTTTTGATGATAAACTTGACACATCAACCCCCTAACTCAAGAATTTAAATAGGGGAAGGGGGTCTCGCGACCCCTCATTTGAAGCGTCTTTCAGTTCTCTATGCAACAGCATGGTCGAAATTAGTTTTTTTTCATCCCCCATGAAAACCACCCTCTACATTAACTAAGGTGGGGGGTGTTGTTTGGGAAAAATCCTGAAACACGTCATCTTTTATCTTTTGAACGACACATTTTGATGTCAAATTTGAATTTGTTAGGTCAACTCTCTAGCCCCAACAACCCCCAACAAAAACAAAAATTACGGTAAGGTGATTGAGTGACCCCTAATTTTAAAGGCCTTTTGATTCTCTATGCGAGTGTATGATTGTTTTTAGGTTTGCTTGTGTTTTGTTTTAAACAACTGATAAAATGTTTATTAATTTAAATTTTAAAAAGTATGCAATGCATTTTTATTTACCTTAGGTGTTATTAAAGACCTTCCGAGACTCAAATACAGTGATTTAAAAGCCCTTTCTGTCCTGAATACTAAACGTTAAAATTTTTCAAATTTATCGATTTTTGTCTTCGGCATTATTTAATTTCAAATTATGAGCTCGTTCTCCGTTTGTCGTTAAAAGGAAATTCAAGTGTTCAATCTGCCCTTACAAAAATGGGATAATTTAACGTCAGAAGAAATTTTTATTAGTTCAACAAATGCTCAAATTATTTCGTTTTAAGAAGCCTGTAGTACACATGCTTTTCTTAAGAAGTAGGTTTCGTTCTCTTATCGGAATACGCAGATAATTTTTTATTCTACTTTCTATTAGCCTCCTATACCACCTAACATATCTCATTTGTTTTCAGTTTAAGTTGGTTTGTGAAGTGTTATTGTCATTGAGATTCAAAATAAACATTGGTTGTGCAAAAATGGTTTACTCTATTGCGGAGAGGGTCGAAATGATCGGTTTGTTTTTCAAAAATGGTGAGTGCGGCAAACGTGCGGCAGATTTATTCAATGAAGAGCATCCCAACGAACACGTAGAAAGAAAATACGTGTTTAAAGAAACAGGTTCAGTAGCCAACAAAAAACGAGACTCCCGTTGACAAATGAGGCTACTGTGTGTGGTTGGACTTTTAGGACAAGTTCTGTAGACCCAACAAGTACGAGGAAATTGGCCACTGTAACCAATATCCCTAGAACTATTATTCGACGAATCCTGAAGGATAAATTTCATCCATACATAATTCATTTAGTAAATGAGCTGAATGAGGATGATTTCGATAGACGACAGCAGTTTTGCGAAGTTATGACAGAGAGAATTGCGGATGCGAATTTTCTTTTCAACAATTGTTTTTCTGACGAGTGTACATTTTCCTTAAACTCTACTGTAAATCGCCATAACTGTCGGTTTTGGTCGGAAGAATTTTCCACGAAGTGCATACTCAACATCCACTAAAACTAAATATTTGGGCCGGTATTTTTGGAGACCGCATGATTGGTCCCATTTTCCTTGATGGCAATCTGACGGGCGAGCGTTACCTCGAAGTATTGGAAGATCTTGTCCAACCATTGCTTTTAGATGCCGTTGAAAATGATGATCGTTGTCTAGAAGACCATTTGACATTCCAACAAGATGCAGCTCCACCTCATTATGCGCTTGTTGTTCGGGAGTATCTGGACAGTGTTCCTGGGACATTGGATTGGACGAAGAGGTGCTCTGGAATGGCCGGCCCGCTCACCAGATTTAAGTCCTCTGTACTTTTTCTTGTAGGGTCATCTGAAAAGTAAAATTTATGCAACGGAACCAGGGTTTCTGGAAGAGTTGCGTCGGCGCATTGTTGAAGAATGCCGCCAAATTACGCCACAGATCCTCCAAAATGTAAGGAAACGTTTCGAACAGAATTTGTATTATTGTATGGAAGTTGGTGGCGCACAATTTGAGCATTTGTTGAACTAATAAAACTTTCTATTGACGTTGAATTTTGATGTTTAAATTTTTGTTCTATACTTTCCCATTTTTATAAACCTAAAAACAATCACGGACTCGCATAGAGAATCAAAAATTTTAAAATGAGGGGTCACTTGACTACCTTACCGTAATTTTTGTTTTTGTTGGGGGTTGTTGGGGATAGGCGGTTGACCTGGCAAAGTCAAATTTGACATCAAAATATGCCGTTCAATAGATAAAAGGTGACGTATTTCAGGATTTTTCCCAAACAACACCCCCACCTTAGTTAATCTAGAGGGTGGTTTCATGGGGATGAAAAAAAAATGAAGAAAACTAATTTCGACCATGCTGTCGCATAGAGAATTGAAAAAACGCTTCAAATGAAGAGAAGTTAGGGGTTGTTGGGGCTAGGGGGTTGATGTGTCAATATCAAGTGTGCCATCAAAAGTTGTCCCCCAAAAATCAAGAATCGACCTGTCCGAGCGTTTTTTCAAGAAACTAGTCTAAGTGTCCCAAAGCAGGCGTGTTTCGTTTTCAATGGTCCACCCTGTATATACGAATACGAAGCATTAATACATACAATAATATATAATTCAATACAATAGTAAAAAGAAAAAAATATATATACTTAGTAAAAGAAGTAGTAACAAAATAAATTTCCTGTATTTAAAATTACTAGCCTAAGATCGGTCAACATTACAGGGTAGAGAGTTAAAATTATCACAAATTGCACGCAGAGAGTGTTTGAGTAAATTTGTTCGATGTGCGCTTAAAATAATTATATGATTTAGTCTGGAAAGTTGGTATATGAAACCTAATCATTTATAAAATTTGGGGCGAATTAAATTTGAAATTAATAAGTTTGTGTAAAAATACCAAAGAACTAAATATTCTACGAATGTAAGTCAGGTATATGAAATTTAGAGAGTTATTCCTCATGAAGAAAGCCCCTAGATGGATAAATACATTCTTCTAGAAAATACGAATATTTTCGAAAGCGCTTTTGAGCACTATCAATGTTGTTTTTGTGTATTAGGTAAGGTGGATTCCAGATGATCGACGCGTATTCCAATTTAAATCTTACAAAAGCATTAAATAGGAGAAATAACTTTAATAAACTTTTTATATATACTAGCTGTAGTTTTGTCACACCATGAATGAAGATTAGCTAAATCATCCTGTTCTCTTGGTGTCGTCCGCGCTCTTAATACTAGTAAAAAATTTCATGTCATCGGTGTACAACAATGAATTGCATTTAAGTTGAGAGACGATATCGTTTACAAATGCGTTAAAAAGTAAAGGCCCAAGCACCGAACCTTGAGGCATACCAGTTTTTGCATGGATTACGTTGGACTTAACACCCCGATAGAGGACAAATTAAAGTCTTTCAGTCAAAAATTCAATCAAACTGGGAGCAAAACCAAAGAAACTTAGTTTTTTTAAGCAATATCTCATTGTTTAGACGATCAAACGCTTTGGAAAAATATGTGTATACGATATCAATTTGTCCTCCCACTTCAGCGATGTACTGCGTTAAATAAAATAGCTTGGTGGAAGTAAATCCGTGGTGATTAATACATATTTGCGATTAAACTTGAAAAAATACAGATTACATAAAATTAGACACACATACATAAATGGGTCTATAATTACTGACGGCTTGTTTCTCATTTTTTTTGTAGACCGGACAGATTTTAGAAGTCTTCCATACTTCTGGAAATGTGGAAGTTTTGGTTGATAGGTTAAATATGATAGATAAAGGAAGAGCAAGTATAGTCGCACAATTTTTTATTAGGAATGCAGGAATGCCGTTTGGACCAGTAGTAAGTTTAGGTTTCATTTTTTTGAGAGCTTTTAAGTCGTCTGTTTCTGTAAATTTTCTGACTCTATCTATATATAAGTCCTACATTAAAAGTACAATTTTGATTCTGTGTAAAGTAATTTTAAAATGTTATAGTCCTAATTTATCCAAATTTTTGCCGTATATGAAATAATCTGGAAAGGTGAATTTTATTAAGGAAATAGAGAATTCGGGTGGATAGAAGCTGTGGAGAAATATTTTGTCTAATGCTGACACTACGGAACATCTTTTCTTGAAATAATTTATTTTTTGAACCACGTTTCTTTTCCCTTTTTCTTGAATGTCTCTGGTTGTGTTTATCGTTTTGAGATAATAACAACACGAGCCTCTTCGGAATTAAATTCCTCATAAAGTAGTAAAAGTTATTTCGGTTAATTTGTTAAGTTGCAAAAAAATAAAAATAAGAAAATGGCAGATTTTTAAAATTTGCTATATTTTAAATTTTTGCAAACCAATTTTCATTATTTTCAGTAAAAATATGCCTCTATTAATCCAAAATATGAAGTAAAAATATTAAACTCTTAATTCTGTAGGTGGGTTTGACAGTAGAGATTTTTTTGGTCTCGGATTCTAAGATTTGATGGATATTTTTCAATAATAACAAAAATATAGTTTTTCAAATCAAAAACGCCACTTTTTATAATATTAAATATTTTCATTTTTCATTTAAAAAAAATATACGGATGCTTGTTATGATTTAAAATTCTAAATCAAAACTTTGTAACAAAATTAAATCGAAATTAAAATATTTACAATTAACAAAAATTGCAAGTATTGTTCGATGTTCTGGCTCTCGAATCACGTTTTCCAACGTTTCAGGTGTTATGGTATTGAATGCCGTTTATTTTTTAGTTTTGCTAGTGTCGAAACTGGTATCCCATATATTTTATCCTTAAGATATCCTTAAGTTCGGTGACCTGGCAAGCCAACTTACGGGACCATTAGTTGCTATTATTTGTTCACCATACGTCTCAGTGAGATTTAAAACAATTCTGCTATTGTGAGGAGGAGCACAATCATGTTGAAAGTATAAGTTTCTAAATTGAGTTAATGGTAACTCCGCAGCTTCATCCCATATCTCATTTTGTAGAAACTCGAGGTATCTTCCACCCGTGAATGTACTTTGAAACAAAATAGGCCCAACTAAAGGATAATGTTATCCAGGAACGGATGGGATACAGATTTCTGTAAGTAACTACTACAGATGGCGTGAAGAATCGACCTAATTTTCAATTTTTTACTTACTTTGACTCAAAACCAAATTTAGTGATATAGAACACCCTGTGTTTGTTGGTGCAAGACATTTTCGGTAGACGGATAATTTTAAAAAATTGTTGGTTCATTATCATAGTGTAGATCATTGGCTGAGCATCCCAAAAAGTGATAAAATACGTATGCTTTATCCATTATCGTCACAAACCACTTGAGAGTTTCGTGCTGTGTACAAAACCTGCCTGATTACAACTGATAATTCTTCGATTGTCGTTAACAACAAAATTATTTTGCCATATTCATGATATTTGTTCAATGTGGCGCCACGATTATACACTGTTGTAGAAAAAATATGTAGTCATGTCTTGCGTGGGAATAACTCGAAAGGAATTGAATTCACAAATCAATAATTAACTATTTGACACAATTTAGAAAACCGACTAGCGTGAGTTTGTGGAACTGAAATACAAATCAAAAAGAAGTGAAATTCTTTCAGGAGACTTTAAATTATTTGAAAGGGTTTAAAGTCCTTTAGAGGGTTCACTGAAACTGTCTACATCCGAGAAAATTCCCGGTAATCAATTCAAGCACATGGGTGCTTCGATAGAAAAAAATCACACCTAAATAAAATTAGGAAATATCTAATTTTATCTGATAAGATTATTTTGAGATATGAAGATGCGGTAGGCGATGAGTGGTAATTATGATACTAAAATCAAATTGCATTGTCATTGTTTATTTATTATCAATGGGCATCTCAGATGACTTTGGAAGAAAGGCCATTTGTCTTTTATTGAAACTCGTTCAACCGCAGTATTTATCGGCAAAGTTTTTATGCCATTATAAGCCAGTGAATAAGGAAAACATTTTATATTAATTCTAACATTTTTGAAACTTTGTCGTCTGTTGAAGTACCAACCAAAAGAAAACTATAAAATATTGCAACTCGATTCTAGGTCGGCAACATTGTTAATATCGCGAAAAGTTAATTTAAACAATATCTCGACGAACAGAAATGTAACACCGCTGCAAATTTGATAGAATTTGTATTACAATAAAAAATATAAAGATACATTTGCGGCACCTTATGACGCGGGCATGGTAATTAATTATCAATAATTAAGATTTTTGAATCACATATTGCAAACATATTATTAACATGCTTGCAAAACTACAGTGTTCCTGCTAAAATCGCCTTACATGACTATGTAAGTTTGCAAAAATATCGAATGAAGGCGCGGTGCATTTTTTTTTTTTTACAACTTAGCTGATTATCATTTACCTAAAAAAGATTCCAAAAAATAGTTACATATGTACAGGCGGATTGCAAATGATCGCATCCGAAGCATGCTACTTTTGCCATGGACAGTCATGTGAAAATGCGAAAAAAACCAGCTCAGTAAATATGATGGGAGGTGACCTTGGATATGATGAACCAGAACTTGAAATTGAACGTTGGCTTACTCAAAGCAACCAAAAAGATCAACTTCTGGATTGCAATTTACATGATACCCAAGAGGATGAGGACGAGCTGCCCCAAGATGATGAAGGAAAGACTTATGCGGATATGCAAGCAGAATCTGAAATCGAAAGTAGATACGAAGAAACTTCATCGGACGCCGAAAGACCCTTGAGTGGATGGCCATACCGAAAAAGAATACGACTTGAAAATATCTTTTCGCGATTTTAACAATGTTACCGACCTTGAATCGAGTTGCAAAATTTTCGTTTCGTTTGGGTTGCTACTTCATCACATGACAAGTTTCAAAAATGTAAGAATTAATGTTAAATTTTTTAGTTTTCACCTCTCTATTCATTGGCCTATCATAAACTAATTTAAAAAAAATCTTATTAAGATAAAGATAATGGAAAAAAATTAAAAATACATATGCTTTATGTAATCATTGTGAAAAATCCTGTGATGTTAAAAATACCACCCTAATTTACACATATGAAAAATGTTAGTAATTTTTTTAATGTGAAGTACATTCTTTTGTGAACTCAACTATCGAGAAAATGTATAAAAAATGAACGATATCGTATGTTTTTATTAAAAGCTTTTATTCAACTTGCAATGTATGTTTGTCAGTTGGTTTAGGGCATATCTTGCAATTAACATTTCGATTAGTTCTAATTAAGCTAGAGCTTTGAAATTTTACACGTGTATAAGTCCGGTGGGGGCGAGCGTAGGTGTGTCTTTACTATGTACATACTTCGGTATGCGATGTAAAGCAACGACAGGCGCAGTTAGTACTTGGATGGGTGACCATTCCAACGGAAACCGCGTTCTCGCCTCACACATCTTCCAGCGGCTTGTATATCAGTGTATGCGCGGAAGCTATACAACCTTAGGCGAGGGTTGTATAGGAGATATACCATCCTTCGGAGGGGATGTAAAGCCGTCGGTTCCTTGTCTATTAAATGTTAGGCAAGTAAAAGATCCCTACTCTTCTTAAGGGAAGAGGTTCGACAAAATTCCTTGTTGGGGGTAGCTCGTCTACAGGCGTCGGTGTTAGGCCTCAGTAGAGGAAATAGACCGACGTTAAATAAATGTATAAAAAAAAAAAGTCCGGTGACAATACACTTTAACATTTTTATATAAGAAAAAAACAAGATGGCGGCTTCAAGATGGCGGACGACTTTATCGTTTATGATCCGATTCGACTCAAAATCGATATCTGGGGGTTTTCGAGGTCGCCAATTATGAATTCTTGGTCAAAATTTATAAATCCAAAATGGCGGCGCCAATATGGCGAACGGCTTTTGTCATTTATGGTCCAAATCGATCAAAATCGATATCTGGGGGTTTTCGGGTTCGCCGATTACGAATTTCTAGTTAACAATTTAGTTCAAGATGGCGGCTTCAAGATGGCGGACGACTTTATCGTTTATGATCCGATTCGACTCAAAATCGATATCTGGGGGTTTTCGAGATCGCAAATTATGAATTCTTGGTCAAAATTTAGAAATTCAAAATAGCGGCGCCAATATGGCGGACGACTTTTGTCATTTATGGTCCAAATCGATCAAAATCGATATCTGGGGATTTTTGGGTTCACCGATTACGAATTTCTAGTCAAAAATTTTGTTCAAGATGGCGACTTCAAGATGGCGGACGACTTTATTGATTCGAGTCAAAAATTGATATCTGGGGGTTTTCGAGATCGCCAATTATGAATTCTTGGTGAAAATTTAGAAATTCAAAATAGCGGAGCCAATATGGCGGATGACTTTTGTCATTTATGGTCCAAATCGATCAAAATCGATATCTGGGGGTTTTGGGGTCGCGGATTACGAATTTCTAGTCAAAAATTTAGTGCAAGATGGCGAACGGCTTTACCGTTTATGATCCGATTCGTCTCAAAACCGATATCTGGGGATTACAGCATATCAAAAGACTAAAAAGTAGAAAATAAACTTTGAAGTAAATCAAACCCATCATTTTGTTACATTATATAAATTTTTTATAATATAAAACCTTGTCGCAAGCAATCTCCTTTACACAGGAAAATCTGCAACGTATAAACCTGTGTAAAAAAATTTCTTTTTACTATTTTTCCATATAATAATGAATACTTAGATTAAATTTATATTGTCTTCTAAATATAATGTTTTAAGTTTTATTTAAAAAAGTAAATATTGTAATAATACTTATTAGAAAAAGTTTTAAAGGCGAGGATTAATAATATGGTAAAAACATTTTATTATTTAAAAATAAACATTTTTATTCTAAAATGTAAAAATTTATTCTCACTTATAAGCAACTATTCGCTCCGCAGGTATACCAGCATAATCGAAACCTTATAAAAACTAAAAGCCGGCAAAAATAGTCGGCGGAGGTAAATAGAAATGCTTGTCATAAGAAAATGTTAAACTTTTTTGAAAATTGTATTCATTTTTATTATTTTTTGATTATTAGATAACTATATTTGTTCATTTCGGCAATAACATATTTTTAAGGTATTATATCAGTTTTAGATATAAAATCTAAATTTTTAAATTTATTATATATTATAATAGATATTTTATGCACTGCACTGAAAAACCACTAAAACACACTGACAGCATATCTCACAAGTCCACGTTGACTGTTTAACAATTTCCCACATTGGGATTGTTTCACAATCCCAATTTTTAAAAAAACAAGAGAGTTATTGCATTTTGCAACTAAATCACTTTTTAGCTCTATTAACAGTACTTACATTATAATGCTTGTAAATAAGTTTCTATAAAACTTAATTTTCTTTTTAATTTATCACATGAAATGAATAGGTTTCAAAATAATACAGTCCAAATTTGAGAAATGCAATTTTGGCTAATGAGTAATGACTAACTTTTCTTTGTCTTTTTATTACTTCAAAAAGGATATTTTCTGAAGGTTTGATGCAAATTGGTCTAGTTGACGGTCTTTGGGCACTAGAAAGAAGAGAATACTATTTGTTTCTCGTTTTTTTCAGTTTTGTAGGTTATGTACGTACTTCAGAGACTTGAAACCAACGAGGATTTATTGGCAATTTTATTACGAAGGGATGGTTTTTAGTTTGCTCCGATCCGACTATAGAACCGGAGTTATTCGTATTTTAAGCTCGAAAAACGAGGTAAAAAAACTTTAGTTGTTTATAAAAAAAAGTAGCACAAGGTTTTCGAGGTTCAAAACTTACGAATATACTCCGGGTGCTACCCAAAATAGGATAAAATTATAATCTTGCTGTATTCAGACGATACCTATCTCTTCATTTTTTTGGCCTTTTTTACTGCATAAACAAACAAGTTAAAACATAAATGTGCCCATTACAATTGATGCATCTTCAAATCATGAGTGAAAGCTTTGTATAAACTAGTCCGACCACCGTAGTGGCTTACAACTATTTTTTTTATAAATTACAACAATGCAGTTAATCACTCTAAGATAGAAATCTGAGTTAGCCTATAAATTATCATTGCATAATATTATGGTTATTATCTATTTTGTTTGCAAAGCTTATTTTGCTTCATGACGCACAGTGCGGTGTAAATTTTAGTGCAATGTTTATAATTAAATCGCGCAAAATTACATGATTCATTGTAGGTCAAGCAAAATAGACAGTTCAAGTAGAAAAGTAATAAGCGGGATGATTTATTAATTAAACAATATTCAAGTTGTTTGTTTTACGATGGCCAAAATGCCTCGTTTAATACCAAAAATAAGAAATAAGTTTATAATATAGAATTTATTGCATTTTCTGTTGGATTTGTCAATAAAAAAAAATAAAAAGACATGAAAACTGAAAAATGACAAAACCATAATGCTCTTATCTTCCTTGTTTGACGAGATGCGTTTTGATTTAGGTTTTATTTTATTTTTTTTTAAATGTGGCTGCCGCAAATACACAGGCAAAAATAAACCATGAAATAATTTTGAAACATAATAGATTATGTAATGATACAATGTGTTCTATTTCAAATATACTCTATAAAATTACACGTTTAGTCAAGTATTTTTATTTAAGACCTAGGTATCATATCCTTTTATGATAGAAATTAGCTAAAATGTTGCCAAAAGTTCCCAATTAACAAAATTTGGCCATCTTGAATTTAGTGGTATGTGTAGTGAAAATGGCAAAATAGCAATTTTCCTATATAAAATATGTACCTCCTTCCACAAAAAATATTAATTGCATTTGATATTTTCTGCAAAGATATCGAAGAAATTTAAAGTATTTTTATTCAAACAGCCCTTTGACTCCAATATATTACAGCGACCTGATCTTGCACGCAAATCCTGATGCTGATCCTGTAAACCTGCTATTATTTTTTTCTATTTTTTGTGTGAATATTCAATGAAAAATATTTAAAAGACACTTTTTCGTAATGATTTTTTTCAGATTTAAGATCATTTTTTCCGTAGTTATTGTATCGTTATCGTAGATATCGTAGTTTTCGAACTGTAGTTATCTCCGCATTCATCCACTTGTCCAGGAGGATGCACATCATCAATCATTACTAGGGGAATGTTCTATTTCAAACGATATAACTCTTCCTGTTCTTGAAATTAATGAAAACCAATGCTATAACTTCAGAAAATATTATTTTCGTGCATTACAAACTGCGAACTGGGATCCTCTCTTCCAAATAAATGATGTAAACGCAGCTTCCGATTATTTGTATGAAGTGTTCTATAACAAATTTGATGAATATATGCCTAAAAGAAGAGCGACTTCGAAGCGTAAATATCCTGCATGGTATACTGGAGAAATTATGCAAATGATCAAACAAAATGCACATTATCATAAAAGATATAAGAAAACTAAATTGTTATATTATAAACAACGATTTTGTACCCTGAAAAAGGCAGTCAAGCAGCTGAAAACAACATGGAGCACGATCTTTCTCAACTGTGGAATTATATTAATGCTAGAAGGATACCTGGTCGGATGGTGTATAAAGACAGGGAATATACTGCTGCTCATGACATCGCAAATGCCTTCTTCTTACTTCTCGGTGTACTTAAGACCATCAACTGGAGATATTCATGCTGACTAATATCTGTTTAATGATAATGTGCTTTCTGTTAGTGAAATGAGTGTTGTAGATTGTTTTATGGGGTCGTTTGGCTTCGAACAGCCTTACTTCACTTCGAACTAAAAGATCTTTTGTGATTTATCCTACATCTAGTTGTTGCCCAGGATTCCAAGACTTTTTACAAAGCTTGTGATTTTCCTGGGGGCTAAGTTCCCTATGTCTTCAGGCGTTAATTCCGCCTGTTCTAGGAATTTTAGCCTAGTGTGGACTAACACCTTGCATTCACAAGTATATGTTCCGCAGTTTCAGTTGCAGTATCGCAATATCTGCATTTGTTGTCTACTGCCTTGCCCATATTCTTGAGATGATATCTCAAGGGGCAGTGGCCAGTTAGAAGGCCTGTGATTAGCCTTAATTCGGATTTTTCAAGTTCGAGAAGCCTTGTGGCATTCTTTGTCGAATAAATTATAAACTTTTTCGCTTGTGTTTGGCCTGGAGTATTCTCCAGTAGGACTTCTTCTTGTCCTTTTCCCATTGTAATGAGTGTTAGTGACACACTTGAAGCAACGAAGAAGCTTAAACCTAAATTAACTAAAGGTCCAGATATAGGTCCAGCCTTTATTGTAAAGGACTATATTTCATGTTTTATTAAGCCCCTCCGTTATATCTATAATCTTTGTCTTAAATCTGCCACATTTCCAGATAAATGGAAATTACCGAAAGTAGTTCCTGTAGTCAAAACAGGTGATAAGTGACAAATAGAAAATTATCGACCTATTGGCGTAATTTGCAACGTCGCTAAATTGTTCAATCACTTATCACATTATATTGCAGTAGAACAGCATGGTTTTATGAAAGGGCGTTCTATTAATACAAATCTTTTGCAATTTTATACAATATACTTCTGACGCTCTAGGTGACAAACGCCAAGTTGGTGTTATATATACGGACATATCACAAACTTTTGATCAGGTGGATCACCCTACCATATTGCGTAAGTTGCGTGGTTACAGTATCTTTGATAATCTAATAACGTTTTTAACTCTTATTTAACTGATAGGATGCAATATGTCGACTGCATGGGACAAAGGTCATTACCATATGTAGCAATGAGTGGTGTCACCCAAGGAAGTAATTTGGGCCCATTATTATTTTTGCTCTTTATTAATGATCTTGTTATGGCTATTAAAGCGCCTTAATTATTGTATGCATATGACCTGGAAATGCTTAATATCGTAGAGAGCTTCGAGAGCTGTCTGTCACTGCAGAATAATCTTAATAAAGTAGTTCAGTGGTGACAATAACCTGCAAATCAACATAGCAAAGTGTACAATAATGACTTTTGCTCGCAAATTAACCCTTACTGAGATTGACTATCAAATTAATGACCAAAACGTAACCAGAATAACCATAGTTAAGGATTTGGGTGTTATATTTGACCAAAAGCTATCTTTCATAACTCACATAGAACAGGTTTCTAGCGAGGCGATGAAGACGTTAGGTTTTATAATCAGGAGCACCAAGGACTTTCATAACATTAAAATTTTTAAAATATAATTTTATGCTTATGTCCGTAGTAAACTAGAGTATGCTTGTGTTGTATGGACTCCGTATTACAATGCTCACAACCAGTCTCTGGAACGCATACAACGCAAATGCCGAAACATTTTTAGAGTCCCTTGGTTCTCGTGTACACACTAAATCTCAATTTAATTTTTTATTCCCTTTAATAATATGGTGGGATGGCAATGGGGGTGGTAGAGGGGGCAGCTAACGCCAAAAAATTTCGTTTTATATACACATTAAATCACATTTTAATTTTTTTACTCCCTTTCATAATAGTGTGGGGGTGATAATGGGGGGTGGCTGATGCCAAAAAAAAATTTGAGACCTTGAATTAGATCAAAATATAATCTAGTTCCAGATCTCGTTATAATACATAAGTGTACCAAATTTCAAGTCAATATCATAAACGTTTCCAGAGTAAACGCGCGCACAAGTTACAGACAGACCGACAGACAGACAGAACTTTTTTCGCTCAAATTTAAAATCTCGACGTTTCATGACATTTTAAGCCTATTTCAACAAAGAAAACAAATTTTTTTACGTTACTATACTTCCACTGGACTAAAAACTCAATTTAAAATGCCGGGCCCGTTAAAATCAAAATCACAGCTAAAAAAATAAGAACATTTATCTACCGTACATGAGGTGGCTTTGGAATACAAACATGGAACAAATTTTTAAAATTTTTTGACTGGGAAGATAATACTTAATAAAGTTAAAATATTTGAATTTACACTACCAGTCAATTAATACCTTCAAATAAGCATTTCTAACTTTAAATTGAAATTTAACCGCCAAAAACACTGCGTCACGTTAAAGCGTTCGCTGATGACGTCATCGGCCAGATTGTTCGTATATAAAAATATATAATAAATAAACACCACAGAAATTAGACAACCCCCGATTCCAGTAGCCAGGGCTTGTGCGGAAGGGGGTTACACATTGAAAAAACGCGGACATACAACAATTTTCTACGATAGTGCTGGAGCCAGGATTCGAACCCGGTGGTGCGATGTCCGTGTGATTAACCGCGATTACCACCTCGCGCCTTAACCCACTCGGCTATCGACCAGACAAACTCCTTTGGATTATTTTATACACGAATGTTATTTTATAGTATTTAATGTTTTATAATGGAAAGCAAGCAGTGTTTTGTGCCAGGATGCAGAAATACATCTAAGAAGATCGCATCTGGGTAAGTTTTTTTGACGGACTTTGTGACAGTATCAAAACAAAAACAACTTAAAATAAAGTGGTTTAAAGCTGCCATACGTGATCCACCTAAAACAACATCCATCAGTCATTGCATAGAATATCTAATACTTTCTCTTTATTTTCATCTACAATTAAAACTACAGAATAAGCTTTACTTCGTACTTTTATGTTATATTTGGCATTTAAACTGCGCACATGGAGCTTCCATGCTTTAAATTCCACATAACCGATAGATAGCACTGTCTCCATAACTCTCCCGTGAGGCTCAGAAGTTATTAAATAAAGGAAAATGGCTTTTTAATAAAGGTACCGACTTAAACTTGGTATGCAAAAAAAGACACTGCTTAAACCGAATGTATTTTTCCGACAATTTTTTGCTTACACTTATTACAAGTCTATGAGCAGCATTTATAGGTTATATTTACAATTTACGTTCACAAACATAATTATATACTATATACATAATATAGGAATCAAAAAAATGATCTATGGGGAGTCAAATCAGGTGAGGTTGGAGATCATCTGACAGGAAAATTCATCGAAAAGACGTTTTCTCCGAATCTCTATTAAAGGTAATCAGTTACTAATCCTTAATTATGGGGAGGAGCGGCATCTTGTTGTTCTAAGTCCAAAGATATTTTATCTAGAATGTCCTCAATCTCATTTTGCAGGAACACCAAACATCTGGCACTAGTCACAGGTGCCTCAAATATTATTGGACCAATGATTGTACTTCCGATTGTTTCAAGTCCATCGCACGTTCGTGATCATTTTCTTACCTGGTGGAATTGATATTTAAAAGATTTCGTTATATTTGCTGTTTGGTGACTGATTTCAATTTAAACACAATTCTTCAATAATAAAATGCAGATATTCTCCAGAACATGCTACCAGCTTTGCTTGAAGATATTCCCTTAAACGAGAGGGGGAGAGAAAGAAAGAGACGATGTGGGGGCAGTAGGATGGTGCACCTATTTACTATGCCCAAGAAGTTACGACAAATCTTTCCTATTTTCTGTGAGAGGTGGATTGAGCGAAATGATATATTACAGTGACGGGCTCGTTCCCCAGATATGACACCTGTAGACTTCCTCCTCTGGGGATATTTACAAGCTTTGATTTATTATAGACAACCTACAGATTTGGAAGAAAAATGAGTACAAAAAATCAATTTTAAATAAAGCTAAAAGTACAAAAATATACTTCACAGAGAAAGCAAAGGTAAATGTTGTAATCTTTTTGAACAAAAGAATCCATCAAAAACAATCCTGGTACCACAAAAGACCAACAATATTTTTTACATACCCCTATTATAGACAAAATGTTAAAAATTCTGTATTGAAGTGCACAATCAGATTAGGCCTAGCCTGGAAGCCTTAAGCTACAAGCTTAAAACGCCAGAAAATTTTTTTGAGACGTTCCGTTCTTGTATACACACTAAATCACATTTTATTTTTTTTCCCTCTTCATAATAGTGTGGGGGGTGACAGTGGGGGTGGGAGACTGGCTGATGCCAAAAAAAATTTTGAGACCTTGCCTTGACTTTGAAATTACAATTTTATAGACTCTTACCTGCTTGCTTTGCCCATTTACCCTTATTTACCCCGTTTACCCCCGAACTCTTCAACGGAATTAGATCAAAATATAATTTAGTTCCAGATCTCGTTATAACACATAAGTGTACCAAATTTCAAGTCAATATCATAAGCGGTTCCAGAGTAAACGTGCGCGCAAAAAATTGTTACAGACAGACAGACAGACAGACAGACAGGAAATTTTTTTTGCTCAAATTTAAAATCTCGACATTTTAGGCCTACTTCAATAAAAAATATATATTTTTATTTGCGTTATTATACTTCCATTGGACGTGGAAGTAATTAATATATTTTACGTTTAAACAAAAATACTGTATTTAATAATAAATAATTTAACATAATAGATATTTACATTGAAATGGTCTTCACAAACAAAGTGTGTTGATTTAGTAGTAACCTCTTTTCATAGTTTGTTGTCATTTCCTTCGCAATAGGTGTTTTTCACCGTGGTGCTTTGGCATTCAGGAATAATACAATATTTATAATAATATTTATAATTCCTTTTACTGTCACTATTATACATTGTTAATATAAATCAGTGAAAATACTTGATAATCCGAAATTCTTCACAAACGCGCATAAGTTTCAATGCACACTGCTTGAGTTAACGATTTGTAATATTGTAAAATAGTATACAGGGTGTCTCACCGGGAACTGAATCGATAGATATAGAGAAAAGTACGCATCAGAAAATTTTGAAAATTTAGATAATTACTAATGTCGGTGTGGCCAATCCAACTAAAATAATTACAAGCAGCTGGCACTTCCGCTTATATCGGAAGTCGGTACCAACTTGCTTATTTAAAATAGAATACCCTATATATTTTAAGGTTTTCGAGATATTTGCCGTTTCAGAGATATTTGACATTTTATAGAAAATTTGACAGGTGCAAAGGTTTGCAAGAACCGTTATAACTTTCTTCATGTAAAAGATCCTCATTTGCTTTTTTTTTTTAACTTCTTGTCACATAAAAGGAACACAAGGAGAACTACGTTCTAAATTCAATAATATCATACCAAGTGTTCCGTTTTTCGCGTTACATTTTGTCAACTTCAAACCGCGAAAACTTGTTTAGGTCAAATGGAACACCCTGTATTTTTTACGTCAAGTTGTGTAAAATTGAATTCCCTGTTTTCTGATGTTAGCATTGTGAGGGTTAAAGTTACAACTTTTTGAAATATTTGCGATTTTATTAGAAATTCATGAATTGTTGTAATCATTTCGTCAAAATAGCCATGATTAGAAACAATCAGTCATTATCTTATGTCAAAAAATGCCAGCACGTTTAAATTACACCCACGAAGACTTTTTAAATTTGTTTATTATTTATAGAGAATGTGATAAAGTAATATCAAGAACTTGCAGCACATTTACTACTCGATATACAGAAAAACGGAAACCGTCACCAAACACTGTAAAACGCGTACTGGAAAATTTTAAAAATTATGACTGTCAAGGCAAAAATGCAAAGAAGAGAGCCTATTGTTGATGACGAAAATATTGAAATAGTAATTCTGGGATATTTTCATGCAGAAGAGAAAATTTACCCTAAACCCTAAAATATATAGGGTGTTCCATTTGAAATAAGCAAGTTGGTATCGACTTCCTGTATAAGCAGAAGTGCCAGCTGCTTGTAATTATTTTAGTTGGATAGGCCACACCGACATTAGTAATTATCTAAATTTTCAAAATTTTCTGATGCGTTCTATATTGATCGATTCAGTTCCCGGTGAGACACCCTATATAACGCTCTATAACTAGCCGTTTCGGCTGGCGGGTCTTACAAAATTCTAGTTTTTTGCACAGGGTCTCAGAATTTTAAGATATTTCCGATAATGAAATAAAACGAAGTGCTAAATGAGCCTATTGTCAACACCACCTGCGTGAATCAAGTTGTTTCTGAATCCGCTCCTGTCTAAGAATTTAATACTCTTTAAATACAATAAACCAAGCTGGTAATTTTTTATGAGCTCAGTTATCTTTCGTACAACTATAATTAGATTTTCTGTCCAAGAAAAATCATAGTAGGTGACGATTTTATATTTTGTAAAATTTAATATGGCACGAAGATACGCTTTTCAAAGATTTATTAAAAAATTTTTTTTATGGGATTGAACCCAAGTAAAATGGGGCTGTAGATGCCTTACAATGTTAGCTTTCAAGTTTGCCATTTTGGCGACATGAACAGCGACCACTATACACATATAGTTCTGTGTCAGTTTGTTTTCAGGTGTGACCTGGGTCTGGTCGATTAATGTACGGCGAAAATTGAGACCGCCAGAATGACAATCAGCCGAACAGGCGGCTACTGGGTGATAGACTGTAACTGTCTGAGTACCATAAATATCATGTGGAATAACGATTTGATATTTTCTTTTTAGGATCAGCTATTTTTAGACGTAAAACTTTAGGCATGCAAATCGATATAAGGGAGATCTCCCATTGAGCCTTACCCATCCATCCGAATGACTATGCCGTCTAATGAAGCATGAAATTGTTATCTCATTTATCTTTATTAGTTTTTGTCATGAAAGACTCCATTCATTGCGGATCACAGTAAAAATGTTAGTGAAATAAGCATCCGCATTAGACACAGTTATGAGAACTACAACCAATTAATTGTTTCAGAGAATCCACGCGCCACTGCTTCTAGATATTCGAATCGATATATTTGATATGTGGATGGGTTGTTCCGTGACATGAAATGCGTCAAGCTTATAAAAATATCTTGCGGGACGCGTGTCATTTGCTGAACTCTTCTTTATTTCCCCAACCACTTCATTTAAAAATTACCTACTTGTTTAATATTTCATATCTATATATTTGTTTTTATCTTTGCGTTGTTAAAATACAGCTCGTAGCATTGGGGGTTCATGGTTCATTATCCAAAATAACATTCCAACCATTTTACTGAAATGGGCAGACTTTTTGTTTGGTTTATGCGAGGTCGTTGACATGAAATAGATGCCGATCAACTTGGCCCCTTGTCCGCATCCATTAGAGTCCTTACCAATTCCCCCAACTTTATGCGGGTGCGTTTAATACTGTTTGCTAACGTTCTGCGGAAATGGCCTGTATTTATAATAAGGTGAATTCCTGAATCCATATCGTGTGCTTAGGCATAATACCTAAAAAATATCAATCCAATGAAGTAATCAGTTTTGCAAACATTGTTTTTACTGTACGCCTCACAGCAACTTGGATCCATTTTGTAGGCCTTTTAGTAGTAAAAGGGGATGTCATTATTGTCATCGTTGTATGGTGTGATATTTTAACATAATTTAGGAAAATAACTCCCAACTTATTTGTTATTACTTCAAGTAAGTAGTAATTTTAGATGTTTTCTAATAATATAATGTTGTAAAAATTTTAACCGCCTTCCGGATCATTCGAATAAGTCCAGACTTGTGTGAGCGAAGGGGACGGGGTCCTACAGTTTATAGTGGGATCCGAACCACTTCTTGGGGGTAATTTATTATTGAAAATTACTTTGCAGTAGGTGGGTTCCACCCACTAGACGCGCTAACCACTGTGCTACCCTCCCCGCCATATGGGGTGACACAAAGTAGTGGCCCACCACTATCACTTTTTTTATTTTTGAACATATCGAAATGAAACTAAGGGGTCTAGAGCCATTCAGAAAACTGCACGTTTTGACATATGAAGTAATTTGATACCACCCTAACTTTCGATTTTCAAATGGAACACCCTATATATTATTACATTTTTTGATTTAGGATGAATTTTTGAACATGTGTGATTTTTATAAATTTCTAACCAATTGTTATTTTTTTATAGCAATTATAAATTTTGATCTAGACTACTATGAAATAAAAAAATACGTTATTGTGCACATTGTTAGAATTTATCGACCAGGAAAATTTATTCGGATGGAATATTTTTGTGAGATCTTGTTCAAAATGTGCTCCTTATAAGAAAGGACAGTTTGCCAGATAGAAATGTGGCCATTAATTGTTTAAACAAATTTTTTTTTAACAAATTAGAAAAATTGACTTTTTCGTTTCGGAAAAAATATCTTTGTATTTTTCACACGAAAACAATCAAAATATGTTCTTAGACATTTTTCTTTAAAGTTGATAGATTTCGATAAAAAAAATCTTGAAATCTCAAAAAACCCGAAGTTTTCGATTTTTAGGGCTTTAATGTGTTCCAATGTAAGAAAAAAAAATCGGCAGCTACTGGAAGCGGCTGGAACCTCCCCACTAGGTGGATCTTTGAAGCCGAAAAGAGCATTAAATTGTGTGACAAAACGGCACTAAACGTAATCCGATCTCATCCAAAACCTTTTCAGATCTTCTAGGGCACTAAAAAAACCCTCAACTTAATGAATTTACAATCATCTATGCGAGTTATTACCTACATTATCGCTCGTTGAATAATATACTATTACGATATTAATATTAACAACTTTAACATCACTTGAACGACTAAGAATGTCTAGTTATCCTAAATACTACAGGTTTGTAAAGCAACAAACTGAAAATTGGTAAAGTGATAATCTATAATAAATTCACCAACGAAGGTACAGAAAGCATATGATATTGATATTGTTACATCTACCTTTAAAGTTT
This sequence comes from Leptura quadrifasciata, assembly GCA_963675555.1. Classification (NCBI taxonomy): domain Eukaryota; kingdom Metazoa; phylum Arthropoda; class Insecta; order Coleoptera; family Cerambycidae; genus Leptura; species Leptura quadrifasciata. The sequence continues at coordinate 3,648,127 of OY776682.1, read as the reverse complement.
GTGACAATCCACTAAAAGTTACAAATATGCCGAAATCTTATTAACATGACATGACACCAACGTTAACGGATGACAAACGATGACAATGACAATCGTCAAAATTTGCTCATTGCAATCCGATCGCTCGCGGCTGTCTTTGTTAAATGAAACATTAGCATTTCAGTAATTTTACTAGATTTTAGAGTAGTTTAATTCTTCGATTTGTCTGTGTATACATTTAAAAACGGCACTAAACGTAATCCGCTCTACTTCTAGAGCAGTGAAGAAACCCTCACACGTGAATTGACACGTGATGTGACGAGTTTCACGACGTAACGGCTACGCGCATCGATCATGTCATGCGAAATGCGATCATGCTTCATATTTGCTTTGTTTTTAATTTTTTTCACGGAAACCAAATCGAAAGGGTAGAAATGTGATATATCGCTGAAATCAGAATTTTAACTGCTTTTCAATGGTTCCATTGCAAATTGAATGTAATTATAAAATAAACAACTTGTTGCGTCAAATTGGCACTAAACGTAATCCGATCTCAACCAAAACCTTTTCAGTTCTTCTGGGGCACTAAAGAAACGCACATGCAAAGTTTCATTCAAATCCGTTCAGTAGTTTCGGCGCTATCGTGCTAACACACATACACACACACAGACATTTTTCAAAAACCACTTTTTTGGGTTCCTAGGACCTCAAAACGTAAATATTTGATGTTATCTCAATTTTTGTTTTTGAACCAATTTTAGTAACCTCTCACAATTTTATTGTGGACAGGTTAATAGTATCTATTCTTTAAAGATTATGCCACAATATACTGTGGATTTATTTTGTTATTCTTTAGCTTAAGTGCTTGTTTTTTAGTTGTTGAGATGTGCGCGCGCGTGCTTTTATTAAATATCTGGAAGGATTTTTTATCATAAATACAGGTGGTATAAGGATATTATCCTCATATTTGTAACCAAAACACGAAATAATATATTCTAGCATCATTGGCCGTTTCATTTTTTTTCTCCAACAATTTTAAAAATAGTTTTTCTAATGTTGACCGGCGCGCGCGCACACAATAAAAAAAACAAGCACTTAAGCAAAAAAAAATAGCAAAATATAGCTACAGTATATTGTGGATAAACTTTTAAGGAATAGATACAAATTTTTCTTACATTAAAAAACATTAATATTCATAAAGTTTTTGGCCTTGAAAATCGCAAATTTCTCGTTTTTTGAGATTTCAAGACTTTTTCCCCGAGATCTATCAACTTTAGATAAAAATGAAAGAAACATTTTTTGTTCGTTTTGGTGTGAAAAATGTGAACATATTTTTTCCAAAACGAAAAAGTCAGTTTTTCTAATTTGTTAAAAAAAATTGTTTAAAAAATTCCTGAATACATTACCATCTGGCAAACTATACTTTCTTATAAAGGAGCACATTTTGAACAAAATGGCATAAAAATATTCCATCCGAATAAATTTTCCCGGTCGGGGACTGATTTCGCCCGGACTAAAACCACACAGGCACAAACAATTTAATGGCCCTGCACATTTACTTGGACTATGATTTTGCTGAATACTAATACTAATTTAATATATTTCCAGTGGGCGCCATGCGAACTAATAAATATACCCAATTGACCTTCGCTAACAATTAATTAATCTTCATTATCCTGAAATCATTTGTAAAATGTATTTTTAAGTTTTTTAGATCTACGTGACGGTGGCGCAGAAAAATTACATTACATTGAACATATGCTATTGAGTTATATAAGCCACTGTTTTATATCCATGAAATCGTTTCGATAATTAAAACTTAATGAATTAGGTGAATAGAATTGCTAATCCCAGCTCCTGTTATAGAATGAGTTAGAAAATGTGGCCCCTATTGTACAACGCATTCTGAATTACTGAGGACAAATTGCCAATTCTTTTCAATGGGAAACCGCTAAGCCAAATTTGTACATCTAGTTTCATTTTCGTTTTTCCTTTTTTGCCTAATTAAATATTAAACTTTAAGGTTACGTCGTATGCCAAATAGAGACTCGCATTGTTTATTTATTAGTGCCAGTGTCACGAACTATAAAATGGATTTTGAGGTGCGTAATTTGTGCTTAATTACTTCCACGTACAGTGGAATATTTTTTTTTTGTTGACGTAGGCTTAAATTGTCATGAAACGTCGAAATTTTAAATTTGGGGGAAAAAATTTCTGTCTGTTTGTCTGTAACTTTTTTTTTGTGCGCACGTTTACTCTGGAACCGTTTATGATATTGACTTGAAATTTGGCACAGTTATGTATTATAACGAGATCTGGAACTAGATTACATTTTGATCTAATTCAGTGGAAGGGATCGGGGGTAAATAAGGGTAAATAGGTAAAGCAAGCAGGTATAAAATTACAATTTAGAGCGTATACGAAATGCCAAGGTCTCAAAATTTTTTTGGTATTAGCCACCCCCTCTACCACCCGTTGCTACTCCCACCCTATTATTAAAGATAGTAAAAAAATTAAATTGGGATTTAGTGTGTATAAGACTTGGATACAAAATCTGGATTGGAAGTAGTGACTCCTTGGGCAGCGGTTTTTTATATCGTTTTAAACTAAGATTGGATAAACTGTAGATATAACATAAATAAATAAACACCACAGAAATTAGACAACCCCCAATTCCATAAGCCAGGGACTTGTGCGGAAGGTGGTTACACGTTGAAAAAACGGGGACATACAATCATTTGCTCCGACAGTGCCGGAGCCAGGATTCGAACCCGGTGGTGCCATGTCCGTGTGATTAATCGCGATTGCCACCTAGTGCCTTAACCCACTCGGCTATCGACCAGACGAGTTGTTTCTTCATTTAGAAATTTTTACAATTCAAATTTTAATTGAAAAGTATTTTTCAACAAATTTGGCCTATTTTGTTTATTTGCTTGGATTTAGAAATGTTTCCCATTTTTCCATTTCACGGAAATTTAATTTGTCATACCTCAAATTTTTCAAATAGTACCCCTCTATGTTTTAATTTTTTATCAGATAGAGTGGTAAATTTGCTTTAGACTGGTTTTTCCTGATTAAAAATTGAATATAAATTAATATAAATATTAAGCTTTTTGTAGAAGTGTTTCGAATTATGTGTCCATATCTTAATAAGAAAGTTGTGGCAATTTCCGGCTATACCGGAAGTAATTTTTTTTACCACCGAATAGTCAAAACGTGGCCATTGATGCTTATATTTGATTTCCCAAATTTCAGAATTTTATTTTTAAAACTGTAGAGAAAAGTGGGGGGTAGGTAATTTCTGGGTCATCCGGTATACAACTATTCCAAAATTGGGTATCACGTCCAAATCACCGCCATTCATATTTCTATAAATAAACAATTGGGATAAACTGGCAAAAGTGCCAATTTGACAGAGCTCTATGCTTTCACATAACAAAAACCACTAATTTACATCTATCTAGAAAAACATTATTTTCATAATCATCATAAACGAGACAGCATATCATTAAAACTTTAAAATTTTAAAATTAACAGACTTCTACGTATCTTAACTATAAAACGCCTCTTCTATTTACTAGAGTGTTGGTAAATAAATAATTGGTAAAAAGCTATCTCTGTGGCGAAAATTCAATTCCACTTAATAGAAATTCAATTCTACTTTGCAGAAAATGCAATTTCCCTTAAGGAAAATCTTATATATAAACAAGTTAGAATGAGACAGTGTGGGCTTTGTTAGACGTCTGCGTCAGAGCTGCCCCATAAGATGTTAAAAATTTATTTATTTATTCACCTGTAAAACGATATTTATTAAAATAATATACAGTGTGATTCATTTGTTCTGTTGCCACAGTGTAAAATCTTTATTTAGTGTGCGAATTTTTCTCCGTTTTTTTTTTAATTATAGAGCTTATTGAACTTCATTTTTGGAGCAAAAATCTCCAGATTCCTACAAGATCCAAGGCCTATTACGTCAGTTTTTAGGAGTAAAATTTTGATAACTCATATCAGGCGATTTTTTAGAAAAAATCTGTGCACGCCACTGGATTCGCCATCCCTCAAAACAGGTCTGTACGAAAAAATAAACAGGTCTGTACGAAAAATAAACATTTCTGTTTTATTTTTCATACAGACCTGTTTATTATACACCTCATGAACCATCCATGAACCACCCATGAAACGTCATGATGATTTGGGGTGGGTAATTCATAATGAATAACCCCGTACATCCGACTCATACCATTGTGCCCACCACAGAATGACTGCTATTTAGTTCTTAATTCATCATCTATTAAGTTTCCCTCTGAATGATCAGAGATTTACAAACGAAAAAGCCTTCATTAAGGATGTATCTAGGAGCAATGGATACCTAGGTTCAGTTGATAAAATGATTAGAAAACATAGATTTAAAGAAATCCTCCGAAACTCCTCAATCTGTCAAACTGAACAGAAGAATAAAAAATTTATATCAATTCCATATAAACCTTTATTTACCTTTCTGCTGTAATATTGTAATTTGAAGTATGTTGGACAAACGAAACCTCCAATTATAACTAGATTTAAGGAGCATATGGCTATCTCAAATACGGTGGAGCAGAAAAATCTAGTAACATGCCTAACATGCCATTGATAGAAGTCATTGAATAGACTTAAAGTTAATTAGGAATGTAGCAAATAATGGACAGCGGGATGCATTTAAAAGCTTAGCAATTGCAAAATGTAAAAATAGCATGAATGCTATTATACATATTAATTTAGTATAAATTTAGGATACTTTGTTCAGTTTATTCAAGTTTGTTCAAGTGTTTGTAGAAACACCATTTTTTGACTATTTTTAAAATATTTCCCAAACTACTCAATTTAAAACTAAAGAAAGTATCCACGCGGCTTACGCTTATCCGGCTAGTAAAGTTCTAAAATTTCCGGAAAAATTGGTTAGATGGAAAAAACGTCTTTTTCCCCGGAAAAAAACGAAAAAATCGGAAAATTTTCAAAAAATTTCATTGAAACTTTTTTTTCATTTCTACACTTTCTACTACATTATGCAGAATGATTATTGGTGATATTTTGTAAAAAACGAAATGCCGTGCAACGCGGTGCAATAATTATTAAAAGGAGCTTATGAGTAACATTTACGACGCATAGTTCTTAGCATTTGCCTGAAGACGAAATTATATCTGCTATAGATTTTATTACTGGACGCACTGAAACTTATAACTAACTTAGCACACTACCGAACAAAAACTGGCTTTTTTAGTAGAAACTCAATATGGTAGAGCTCAAAATACACACATCCTGTAGTATGGTGGGAAGGACTCTACAACTCAAACTTTGAGTCCGCTCTCCACCAGAATTCTAAACGGAATATCCTCTTCAGCGACTTGTGAAAGAAACTGGTCTGTACGTGGCAATGTCCATACCTCAATAAGATCTGGACAAAGGGTATTTTACAGTATTATTTAATATTTCGACATAATTTGAATTTCGTTAAATCAATTTCAGGTAGAAAAGTTTTAAAAATTTTTATGAAACAGGTACTATAGAAGATTATTATTATGAGTACTCACCTAGAATTATAAAAGGCGAAGACGGAGATGAAGAGGAAGTAGTTAATTAAGAGGATTATCAGGAAGGAAGAAGAGTTGATCTCTTCGGCGGAAGAAAATGAAAGTAATAATGAAGAGGATGACCTACCACTTATTGCTTCTTCAATCAACAAGAAGAAGAATAATTAAGTTTATTATTTTTTTATTAGTGAAGAAGCTTAACTTAGAAAATAAACCATTTAAATATATTTTATACTGTTTAATGCATTGTATGTAAAATTCTATAAAATTACTGAATTTTTCCCGAAAAGAAGAAGAAAGGAATTTACTGAGTTACTTAAGCATTCCTTATACCTAACTTCACCCCTAATCGACTTACTCAATAAGAATCAAGAAATACCTTATCTTGCCGAGATATTGCTTGATTTTTCAAGTATGGCATGGAAATAAATGACAATTCTAACGATTTTACTTAAAAATATGTATACAATCTTGAGTTATTGGCATTTTTTGTAATAGGCTTTGGAAAAATGTCAAATGTCAATCCTAGTCACTATTGTGTCATTGTCATCTTATTATTTCAATTAATTCGTGCAATTTTCATCATGGAACATTATCTTGAATGGTGTTGTCTTTGATTTGTTTGTAATTTATGGTGAAAATGACAGAATATTTGACAGAACATGCCGCGCGTTCAATTACAAGTATCCACATCTACAGCAAATGACAAAATGTAATTTTTTTTAGGCATAAAAATAATTTTTTTGATCATGGGAAGGTAGTTAAGCCTCTTGTGAGAACTAAACCTATAACAGGAAATGAAGATATTGAAATTAATGCCCTGGGATATTTTCAAGCCCATCCACGTGCTTCCATCAGAACAGCATCTGCTGATTTGGGAATTTCTTATACATCGTTGCAAAGAATTCTTTGTTGTCATAAGTAACGTCCTTATAAATTTGTAAGGTTACAAAAACTACATCTCGTGGACTACGTGCGCAGGATCAACTTTTGCGAAGAATTTTTTGTAAGGATTCATGATCGTAATTTTTTACAAAAAATCATCTGGACAGGCGCAGCAAAATTTTGTCAACGAGGGGTATTTAATCGACATTTTTGGGTTCACGAAAATTCTCGTATTGTAATGGAGGTGAAAAATCAAATTCAATTTCGTATTAATGTTTTCTGTCTGTTAATGGACAGTGAGGTGCAATATTTCATGTACGATGAAGACTTGAATGGCGAGGGTTATTTTGAGAATCTTAAGAGAAGTTGTGGAAAACTACCTAGATGATATATCGCTCAATCGACTTGGTATCAAATGGACGGATCTCCAGCACATTCGACTAGATCCATAGATGCCAAATTAATGGAACTCTTTGAAGATCGTTAGTGGGGAAACATAGGTGCATCACTTCGACCCGCCGCCCGATCTCCGGATCTTGCTCCTTTAGATTATTATTTATGGGGTCGGGTTGAAGAATTATGAAACAATTATTTCCAAAGCCTAGTACCCTTGAGGAAAAAATATATTTCTTTTAAAAAAATGCCAGTAACTCAAGATATGCATTATATATTTTTAAGTAAATTGTTAGAATTGTCATTTGTTCCCATGGCATACTTGAAAAACCAAGCAACATCTCGGCAAGACAAGGTATTTCTTGATTTTTATTGAATAACTCGATTAGGGGTGTTAAGTATAGGGAATGCTCACCCTAAAATTCAATTTTCTTTCGAATGACTTAAAAAAAAACAGTAGGTACCATTTGAAAAAAATCGGCTTTTTGACGATTTTGAACATTTGAAAATCGCCTGCACCCATATGGTATAAGATGGAACCACCGGTGGGACATCAGGTGTTAGCCTGGACTTCCAGCTAACTACATCATCAATTTGGTTTCATAATTTTGAAGGATTTGTGACACCAATTTGTCTGTAAACTACTACAGCGGCAATTTTTTTCAAAAAAATTGACACGCATCAAAACCTGTAAGAGATAGGTTAACTAACATAACTTGAATCGAACCGTGTACAAAAATGTAGATTTTCATTTAAAATAAGAATGTTGGTACCGACTTTTGGCACACCCTGCATAGCTGGAGGACTAAAAATATTTTAGGTGGAACGGGCATGATCAGTTATGGCTGTATAAGTAGTTTCAAGTTTGTAATCGTAATAATAAAAAACCGGGACATGATCCGATTTTGTTATTAGTATCGTAACATAAGCTGAGACCTTATGCCTTACAAGAATTATAATTTTTCCTTTTCAGCACATTTCAATAATTTTTTTAACAAATTATCGGGTTTCTTGATGTAAAACGACTCACTACAAGGCGATAGCACCATGCGCCGCCCTGTCCGCGACGAAACACCTCACCGAAGGTGCTAGCGAAAAACTAAAATTAGGAATAAAGATCACCAGAAGAGGCAGCCCCGGCCTATCAGTCAGGACCGAAGGAGGCACACAGATACGACGAAATCGTCAACATGTGTGGGCACTATCGTTTGTGGGGTTGGGGTGGGTGACGCCTACAACATCCGCACATGCTGACGACGTAGGCGACACATTGAGCCCACCTCTCTTCTTAGGAGTCTTGCTCCAACTCTACAAATAAGCGATATAGAGGTAAAACGTGATAGCCCCGCTCGGACCTTGCTACAAACGTTTAGCTGGAATATTGGCTAGCCAATCAATAGTTTGATTGTATCTTATCTTAAAAACAACTTTACTAGTACTTTGCTGCTAGTGGCAACCGTATTTTTCGCTACAGCAGAAGTTTTTGTAAAGCAAGATAATCAATCACCCAGCTTGTATGTCTACAGTGTGTCCGCAGATTGCGGCATCAACAGTGAATTTTTCGCTGCATTTCATATGTTGGAAAAACTTGGGATATTTAAAAAAAAACGGTCGTTTGTGGTATAAGGATTTTTTTGAAGATGAAGAAGATGTAAACGTTTACCCTTCCTTTCTGTCGTAAAACAGTGTTAGTCTTTATATTTGATTTCACATACAGTAAGGTCCATAAGTAACGAATAAATTCATTATCTTCGAGCATAATTTTATACCTCCCCTCAACCCCTTGGAGTGACAGCTGCCCCTTTAAACAATTTAAATGGAACGGGGGTGCATTTTTGCATTGATAGGAAGAGCTTATCTCAATCAAGTTTTTCCCAATAGGTGAATCTTTAGACGCGGTGAAATTGAATGACCTGCCCGTTCTTCCGATTTGATCCCGCTTGACTATTTCTTATGGGATTACTTAAAATCGAAAGTCTACTTCAACAAACCAAATAACGTCGATGATTTAAAAGACAGAATAAGGCAAGAAATGAATCAAATCAAGCCGGAAACGATACAAAATATTTTAGAAGAATTTCAGCAATGCCTCCACTATTATTAAGAAGCTACGGGTGCCCAGTTTGAACGTCTGATGGATAGAGAATTAAAAACCCTTTCAAATGAGCTGTCACACGCACCTTCGATCCATTTCGTAATTTTAAAGGTGTAGCAGTTACTCCAAGGGGGTTGAAGGGGTAGGTATAAAATTACGCTGAAAAATGTCATTTTAGAATTAGACGTTTTTTAGGATTTTATTCATAAATTGCTAATTAAGTAGATAATGAATTTATACATTACTTATGGATCTCCAGTATATCAGAATTATTAAGTAAATTTATTTTCTCTTCATTATTGATCAAAATTTTTCTTTGTTTGTTCTATTTATGTTTACATTTATTAATTTATCTTAGATATTGTGAGCGATCCATCTTTACACGTCTGAAGGGCTTTTATTATACTTTCCAAAATTAATATTAAACGTTTACAAAGAAGGGTTCAAAGCAACTGTTTCAGACAGAGAATAATATAAAATCCATATTTATTGTTTCGTTTTTGCTTAACTGCTTCACTGATGGTACCAATTGGACGTCGTAACACTCTAACACAGTAATATTTACACTTTCTTAAATTTAAGCCTGAAAAGGAATTTTGAAACACAAGAAAAAGACAATATAAAGTTCAAAAATATATATTAAATCTTTTAAAAAAATTATGTTTTACAAGAGCGTTCAAGAAAAATGTATTGACAAACTATAGTCTGGCCCGTGTACAACACATAGTGAGGAACGGAACGACTCATAATGTAACCAACTACCATCCAATGTGCGGTTTACAGCTAACGATTACACAAAAAGATTCGGTGAAAAGTTCAATGTTTATAATTTTGGTGGGCTTTTGATTGCCTGTCTATTGACGTATTTTCAGTTCAATATCAATTTAGTTCCTCCTCGGAGCTTAAAAATGCTTGAATCGCAACGACTTTGAATTATATTCTGCAATTATAAATTCATACGTTCAGGCAAGACGGTCCCATGCACGTTCTGAGTACACGGTAACTATACTTTTCTGACACCGAATCACTGAGGAACCTGTTTAGGGCAAATACGCTTAAAACCCATCATTTTTCCGTTAAAATCGACTGCTAGAAAAGGAAAGGGCACCCTCGATTCTAAGGGTTATTTTCGCTAAAACTCTCGAAAATCTTTGATTAGAGACTAGAGAATGTGTCCTCATATTTAACACAACGCATGAGTTGTAGTGCTGCACAACGTGGATTCGTAAAAGGGTTTTTATTTTCGAAATGTCGGTTTTCATGATACTTTCTAAAATTTTTTGGTCGGAGTGACATTACGTCCCTGTGCAGCGACATTTACTATGCTTTCTAAAATTACACTCCTTAGTGAGTTTCTGATATTTTTGCATAAAAAACGCTCCGTAGAGCGAAAATGTGATTTAATATATAAAAACCTCTTCCACGACGTTTTTACGTGAAGCACGCTATTCATGCTAACTGTTCGGATTTTGTTATAGTTTCGAAAAGTTTATCGAGGGATTTGGCGTGTTCTTTAACAATATTACCACCCATAGGTAACCAATTACAGGCTGGGAACATTACACTGAAGAAATACCGGGTGTCAATGGATCACGGTAGACCTCCTTTTTTCCTTATTTTTTAGAATATCAGAATGAAACTTGGTAGATGTGTTATATGACCAAAAAGGTACTTTGTGATATAACTATCATTTTTGCCCCCTTCCCGTTTCACCGGAAATGACCCTAATCTTCGATTTTTAAATGGAACATCCTGTATGTTATTATATTGTTGGAATCCTTGAAAAACTCTGAGTACGGTGACATCCCATAAGTGACATTTTAACTCCTTGAAAAAAATGTTACTCCAAATTTGTTGGTGCATCTAAAGTGCCATGACCAGAAAAATTGCTTGTTAGAGTGGCCATTTAATATTGCTCCTCAAATTCCCTGACTTTTCCCTGACTGAGAGACTTCAGTTTTCCCTTTTTGTAACGTTTTGGAACATTTTTTGATGATCAAGGGGGGAAAAATGTATACACTGGACCTCTTAAACGAGCACTTGCTCGTAATTAATATCTGGGCATTGTATCGTTGTACTCCCGATACATAAAAAATGCAACAAAAACTTTACGACATAATTATTATCGCCGCGGGCCATGGGGGCATGCAGCATCAAACGACCCGACGCACATTAAAAACCTATAAAGGTAAGCGAGTCAATTGCGGTCCGAGACAGCACAAAAAGTACAGGTTTTTAATGAGGTAGTAAAGTTCTTGTTGCGTTTTTTATGTCTCAGAAAGTCCTTACTTGAACAATACAATATCTAAATTTAGATTTTCTTTTAGTGCCTCTAATAACACTTTCAATATTTGGATTTTTCATAATTGAAATAAAAACTGTATTATGTACCTACTAACAAACGAATCAAATTTATTATAACCTATATTTTACCGCGGAAATTTAAACACAAACCAACTAACACACAGTACAAAGAACACACAGGACCAGTAGACTTTCAGTTGTTTAAAAACAGAAATTTTAATTGAAATACTAACGAATTCGAATAGCATACAGGAGAATGAAATTATATTGCGCAGTTTTGTAGATCACAATTAAAGGTCAGATTCGTTTGCTTTGGACTGAATGCGCATAACACAACAATTTGACCGTGTGCGCTCAACCCACCACTCATAGACTGATGCAAATTATCGCGGAGAATAAGCCAATGTGTTGCCTAGTTGTGCAATTTTTCGGTGAAAATAACTTCGATTGAGTCGCGTAAAAGTCGCATAAATGAAAAATTTTTGGCTGCAAGCAAGAGTAAAAATATATTAAAATAAATCCGTTTTCCCTGACTATTTCTTAAAATTCCCTGACTTTTCCCTGATTTCCCTGGCCAACACGAAATTCCCTGACTATTCTCAGTTTTCCAGAAAAGTGGCCACATGTAATGGACCGATGCCGATGTGGTGTCAGAAAAATCAAATCGAGCATACAAATTTGAGAATGTGTATTGCGTGGGCCATCATATTTGACCTGAACAGTTTCTTAAACAAGACTTAGTTTTTCTAATGGAACCATAATGGTAGAGTAAGTACTACCATAAAATATCGGATATTCTAAGGAGTCCGTGACTGTGCCCAAAAGCAATATTTTCTGGTCATGGCACTCGAGTGAAATTTTTTTCATGGAGTCGAAATGTCACTGTGTCACAATTTAGCATTTTGAGGGGTGGTGAATCCAATGACGTGCATCGATTTTTTTAAATCGCTAATATATATTGTTAAAATTTTACTCCTAAAACGTAGTAGGCCTTATACGTACAGGGTTATTCACTATATATTGAACCCCCTTTATTTATGTTATTATTGAAAATAGAAAAAGAAAATTCGTATAAAAGTTGTACGATCTTACCTATATTTTATTGTAACGTAATTTTAAAAAAACAATATCATGTATAGGTCACGTGATACGAAATAAATATATTTTTTTAAATGGAACACCCTATATATTATTGCATTTTCGAGAAGCTCTTTTTCCCCTCATTTCAAATATATAATACTGTATAGGTCTATCTTAAATACTTCTTGACATATTTGACATTCAAAATTCAAATGAGCTGCTTTATTGCAAGAAGAGTGAGCAACGCCTGTCAAAACACAAGTGAAACCAAAATAATAAGGTAGGCCACGAAAACAATTATTCTATTGTCTATTCAATTTTGACATTTCAAACCGTCATTATTAACATTTAATCAAAATGGGTTATAGTGAGGCTGAAAAGGTTGAAATATAGGAACTGAATGAAGACCAAAAACGTAGAAGATTGAAGTTTTGTCAGATCATGCCCCATGAAAATCCTGATTTTTTAAAAGAAATTATGTGGACAGATGAGTTAAGTTTTTCCACGACGGGAGTTTTTAATAGAAAAAGCAGACGTTCCTTGGAGAATAAAACCAAAGACAGAGAAAGGTCAAGCAAATAAAAAAATTGGATAGAAAACCAATCCACGTTTGGTGCGGAAAGTAGTTGGGCCAATATTTTATGATTTTTCTTTGACACGAAAAACATATCTCGAAATAATTTTACCAGAGGGAGATCGCCTCATTCAAGAATTCCCTATGGACGTATTGTCAAAATTTAGAACAGGCCCGTTTTGAGGGGTAGTGAATCTAGTATCGTGCACAGATTTTTTCTTTAAAAAATCGTTAATATAAATTATCAAATTTTTATTAAAACCTTACGTAGGCCTTGGACTTTGTAATAATTTGGCGCTTTTTGCTCCAAAAATGCAGTTCAACAAGTTCTACAATTTTTAAAAACCGGCAACATTTCGGGAAAATTATATAATTTAGGTATTTCTGCGATAAGCCTGAATAAAATAAACTTAGGAAGAATTTTGGACAATAATAAGGACAAAATAAATACATTTGGTGTATATCAAATCAAATGTAAGGACAATGGACTAGAGTGGACTGTATTACAATGCGAGATTTAAATACACAAACATTTCAATACACTAAATTATTTTCAAAAGCAGCCAAGCATTTAACTTCCATTGTACCTACACGTTATCACATATCCGGTTTAGGGTATTTAATCAGAACTTTAAAGAATTACCATTCCAGGAAGTCCTTAAATTGAATATTGCCATTAATAGGTGCGGCGCAGCAGTGCTGCTAAAGCATCGTCAGTTTGAATAGCATTTATGGTAAATGCCAACTCTGGTTAAAGACCTTTTGGGCAGGTAGGTACTTGATTAGAAAACAACATTACTTTGCATGGCAGATATATCCAGGTGTTCAAAATGAACACAGTAAAATACTGCCTTTACCTACTATATTACTATTCTGTCCTTGATCCTACCTAATAATCTCGAAGGGGTCAATGGGCACAATCTATACCTGCTCTCCTCAGTATAATTTTGAAGGAAATGACTTAAATTTTAATATACAGTGTTAAGTCTATAGCTTCTACAATCGAATGGTAATTAATAGAAATATTAGCAATTAGTGTTGTTATATAGGTCAAATTCTAGTCAAAATAGGAATGTGTAAAGTTTATGATAAAAATGTATAAACATTCCTCATCTGGAGGATACAGCAATCTTCAATAAATAATCTATAAATAGGGTGTTTTGCAAAATCACAAGTCTACACGTATTCTTTAACTTGTTAGCTATATAATTATAAACGATGGCACTTACAAACCTCTTTGACAATTATCTTATTTCTAATTTAATTACCTAAGTACTACAAACTGGTTTAATTATTTTTATTTCTTTAGGCATAGAAATGAAAAACAATCCGTTGAACTCCAATTCAGTTTAAGTTGGAGATAGTCCCCCTGCGGGTATAATTTAATAAGAATCATACTCAATTAAACGTACTTTTCTTGCGATATATTTTTTCGGATTCAAGGTTAAACATATCAGATGTCATTCTTTGGTTTGTTTTATTGATAGACATCAGTATCAAATATAACAGTATATATACGTATATGTTTACAATTGCACTTGTTACAAGAGAGCAAACATTGAAACCATTCAGTTAACTGCCTAACAAAGAATTTGAAGTATTGTAGTAGATATTTTAAATTCCAGTTGTAAGGTTATTTTTTAAATGAAGTAAAAGTAAAAACTTTGTTACATTATGAGGGCTATGTCCTTGTTAACGTTATTGTGATGTGAAATAACAGCTCTACAGGTTTTTATTTAAAAAAACAAAAATTTTGCATTTCGTAACTTGATACGCTTGCAATAATTTGAAGCCGAGCGATTTGTGAAGCTCCGGGCAAAAGTTTCACACCACTTTGAACAATGTTATGTGAGAAAAAGTAACTATGCCACAATGTGCCTTTTTGTTTTTAGGAAAATAGTTTTCCCAAATTTAAATTTTTCCCAACAGCTTCCTGTTATGTAAAACATGAAAAATAATCTTTTGGTTCAGGTACAATACTCTTTATTTTATATTTTTTTGACATAGAGATGAAACATAATCTCCAATTTATGAATACGAATTTTGGGGGTTAATATAATTTTAGATTTTATTTTAGATTAGAAAAAACAAGGCACAGGAAAAACTTCGGTGCTTAGTTCATTAAAACGCGAGGGAACGCAAAATTGAGCAGATATTTGTAAAAGATCTTGGTCACGTTAAAATTAGAAATTGGCGAAATTTGAGAAGCAAATGTTTATTTATTGCTAATTTAAAACTGTAATATGAAATCTTACCTCTATAGCCATACACATTGAAATTGGAGTTTCCAGGATAATTTTATAGATCCACAAAAAAGTGGATAAATTATAACACAACACAAAATTCAGCACGAACAACCTCACCGTACCAAAGCTTTTTGCTTTAGCAGTGCAGGATGGGTTACCAAGATGGTTCTCGGATAATTTCAACTGACGTCAGTTTGCCCTAGTCCCCCCCGTTCGACTTCGGTGACGATTACCGATCGTGACGTCACATGTTCTATGCTACTCTACCAACAACTCTGCCCATAGTTCCGTCTCTCTCTTGGAAATATCATTATTGAGCGAGGATGGAATTGAATATGCCTACGCCTGGATTCAGGCAACCAGCAATTGCTGTAAATGTCAAATATTTTGTATTCTGTGTACGGGAAAATGAAAAAAAAACGGGCTTAAAATAGAACTAGTACGCCCCCACAAGCTTAGCTTATTCAAATCAATGATTCTATTTTTACACATGGAAGCACGTTCAAACTGCTGAGCTGTATGAATCCATAAAGATATAGAATATGTCATTCGCTTATACACCCGTACATTATTAATTGATAAAAAAAATTGCAATTCATGCTCATATAAAAAGTTTTACGAGGAAAAAATTCGATGGCACAGCTCCATCTGGTGTCAGTGGCCGATATTTACAACAAGCAATGACTCACATACAATTACAGAATTCACATTTGTAATAGCCCCACTCCTCTTTAACAATCTAAGCAGGTTTGTAAAATTTACTGTAATTATTAGTAAAGTATCTAAACTTAAAAGTGTGGACTCTCAAATAGCAAAGTAATTTTATAATTCCAATTAGAAGAACTGGTTTGTGGCTTCCAAATTGCAAATTAGTTTTATTGTAGTAGTTTTTCGCACAATATTGTCGTAAGAAGCAAAATAGTTTTATTACTCAGCTGTAAGAATACTCAGAGCAATATTATAAAACAGCTTTTTAAAGGTTCGCTTTCCCTTTAAATACTTTCATACAAGTTGATCTAGAAAGGCATACATTTAAACAAATTAAAGAAATATTAAAAACTCCACATTAGTAGAGTTAATTTTGAGATACGGGATAATAGGCTGGGGAGAAGTAGGAGTAACGTATTTAACGCCATTACAAAAACGATTTCTTAAAATTATCTACGGGAAAAATGCTCTTTATTCAACAGAATTGCTATTTCAAAACTCCGAGCTTTTTAGCATACGACAACTCCATTGTTATACCACTCTTATTTATTAGTACAATAACAAACAAAATCATGAGCATTTTACACATAAATATAGCACAAGAAGTAAACATCAGGATCACATCAAATAAAAAAAAATGGCAAAAGTAGGTATATGACAATGATATGGATACACAGGTGAAAAACTTTTTAATATGTTAGATAAATGTACAAGAGCTAGATGCTAGAAATATTACAAAATTCAAAAGATTTTAATAAAGCGGAACTTGTAGACATGACTTTTGTTTTGGGCGAGTCAGACAGAAATTGTTTACTTGCCAATAGAATCTATCACCAACGTTATCCTGAAAGAAGAATTCCTCATGTTAGCAGCTTCCAAAACCTTCTCGATAGATTTCTGATCTGGAAACTGGAAATGTTGAATATAAAAACTGAAAGAATAAAACGTGTTGGGCGCCGGCAACGGTTGAGAATCCCCGTGTTAGTAAAAGAGAAGTGCGCTCATTAGTAGGAATAAGTAGACGGTCTGTGAGTCGAATCTTAAAAACAAATAAGTTGCATGCATATCATATTCATATGCACCAGGAATTATCTGATGACGATTTTCAAAAGGCCCTACAATTTTGTAATTGGGCCAGAGGTAAAATAATAATAATAATAAGGTCATCAGGAGTTCGGATCCCCTCCTCTGCATGGTCCGAGACCATGAAAATGCAGAGGTAGGGGCTTTTCTCTTTAAGGCAGCACGGAGAGCAGCCGATGAACTTGGTCTCATCTTCGACGTCGAGCGGGTAAACCCCATACTCTGTCACCGAGTTGGAACCCGTTCGACTAAAAGCCCACATTAGAGCTGCAGAACACAACATCCTTCTGCAGCTCCATAAGGATAAGCCATTGCACGGGGTCTTCTATAAAAATATAGAAGACCTCGGCTTATCCGAAAGGCTGACCTTCGCCTTCTTAAGGTCCGCTGGGCTGAAGTCTGAGACCGAGGGATTCATAATGGCTTGCCAGGATGGTGTATTTAACACTCTCGTCTATCGACGTCGTGTCATGGGTATGGAGGTCCCTGATGTCAGCTGCAGGGCCTACCGCAGGGCGCCGGAGACTGTAATGCACTTACTGTCGGCTTGCCCGACATACGCAGTCTCGGCCTATATTCATAGACACAACGCAGCATTACGAGTGCTTTACTATCATCTAAGGCACTCGTATGGGATAGACGAAACACCAGTGCTGCCTTATGTTCCGGGGGATATTGAGTCCGTTGTGGGGAATGAGAAGTGCCTAATTTATTGGAACTACGCGTTTCCCACCGTCAGGCAAATACAAGCCAACAAGCCTGATATAGTACTCCTCGACCACCAACTCAAGACAATGTAGGAATTCTCAGCTCCCGCTGAGAGCAACATTGTCTTGAAAGAGGAGGAAAAACGGACAAAATATCGAGATTTGCTCTTCGAACTCCGCAGGCTTTATCCAGGCCATTCTGTTAAAATAGTGGTACTGATTATAGGAGCCCTCGGTGGAATGAGACAGACGCTGCTTTCAGAACTAAAGATCATACCGGTATGCCGAGATTCGGCAGAGATCTTAGCCGGCAGAATGCAGAAGGCTGTCATCCTCGGTTCATTGCGTCTACTCAGGGCACACGATTCGCGGACCCTGTAGTCACTCACCCCACGGGCGTGGGGAGTGGTTATTGGTATTACCAGCTCCCCTCTGTGAGGGTCGGAGCCACAGAGTAAGGTGACTGGTTTTTTGTAAAAAAAATAAAAAAAAAAATAATAATAATAGCTTTATTTGCCCAACAGGTTACACCCAATTATAGGACAACGAATTAAATGAAATTGGAAAACATTATGTATACAAGTTATATAAAAAAAATATATCAAATACTATAGTATAATATATATGACATATTAAGTATAACAAATATAATGAATATAATAAACATAACACAATACAATGTAACAGATACAATAAATATAATAAATACAGTAATAAAATGACAAATAATAGATAATTGACAATAATAACAGATCATAAATAATAAATGAATAATAAAGAATGCTACGGATTAAACATGCGCCTAGCACAATTTAGCAAATCATTTGGTGAGCATGAATGTATATCACAGTGCTGACTTAATTTGTTGAAATTATAACACATACAGTTTATTGGTGATTTTATCATGACGTTAGTATTGGCGCGAGTACAATAAAATGTTGGATTTTACCGAGAATGTTCTCTTTGAGTATAGAAATTAAGTTGTGAGAGTAATTGCGGGCTATCAATATCATTATGCAACAATTTATAGAGAAAAATTAACATAGAGCAGATTCGTCGAAATTCTAGACTCTCAAACTGAAATGAACTTAGGAGAAGATTATTGTCTACTCCTCTCTCGGGATATATTCCTGTAGTTTTGAATGATAAAAATTTTAGAAATTTTCTTTGGACTTGCTCCACCTTATTTTTATGGGCCATATAATAGGGATTCCAAACAATAGATCCGTACTCCAGTTTCGATCTTACGTAAGCGCAGTATAATATTTTAAGACACTTTATGTTAATAAATGAATTGCAGTTTCTTATAATAAATCCCAACATTTTGCTAGCCTCTTTAGCTTTTATATTTATATGTTCAACAAAACAAAGTTCGAAGTCAAAATATACACCAAGGTCTTTGATTATAGTTAATCGTTCTAAAATGGCTCCATTAATTATGTAGTTGTGCTCAATAAAATTTTTCTTTTTTGTGTACGATACGACTTTGGAGGCATTAATGTCTACTTTATTGAGAGTACACCAAGTACTGACCATATCCAGATTGTTTTGGAGAGAGATCTGAATATATATTTTTGAAAATCTTTAGATCATCTGCAAAGATTAGTCCCTCGTACTGTATTTCGCTGAACAGGTCATCAATGAACAGTAGAAACAGCAACATGTTGCAGTAAAATGCAACATGATGTCAATTTCTTCAATACTGTTTTAGTCAGTGATGAGGCAACTTTTCATAAAAATGGATTTGTTAATAGGCACAATTTCCATTATTATACTTCGGAAAATCCTCACTTTTTTATGCAAGTTGAGAACCAACATAGATGGTCTATAAACGTTTGAGGAGGAATTATTGGAAAACATGTAATAGGACCACATTTCTTTGATGGTACATTGATTTATCTTCATTTTTTGGAAAACTATCTGCCACAATTATTGATAAATCTCCCTGAAAGAATTCGAAATAGGATGTGGTTTCAGCAAGATGGTGCTCCACCACATTATTTAAATGCAGTTAGAGACCACTTAAATAATACCTACTCTCATCAATGGATTGGAAGGAATGGAACCACTAAATGGCCTACTAGATCCCCAGATCATACGATTTCTTTTTATGGGGATACGTAAAGGAAATTGTTTATAGAGACACACCAACAACAATACAAAATATGAAGGAAAGAATAATAACTGCCTTTCTATCTATCACACCGGTAGTTTTAGGAACAGTGGGAACCTCATTTCAAAAGCTCTTAGAGATGTGTCAATCAAAATGGGCAACATGAGGAACATTTATTATAATATTTGAAGAAACCTCTTTTTTTAAGTTTATTTTTGAATTTTGTAATTATTGCTCAATAAAACGAAATTGATTGCAATTGGCCCTAGGAAAGCACTTTACAAAAAATGTTCGTTTTTCATTTCTACATCACATCGTCGAAAAATATACAGGGTGTTTCATTTGAATACATTGAGAAAATTAAATTTAATATGTTCTTAATTGAAAAATAATTTTTGGCCATCCTGTACATTTTTAGGAAATGAAAATGATTCAAAAACATTAATTAGATGTCTCGTAACTGGTATTCACATAAGTTTTTCTTAAAACCCACAATTGTGATTGTGGTGATTTTTTAAATATCCATCTGCAGATTTCAACAAAAAAAAATCATTACATCCAAGTAGTTGGGAAATATTCAATGCTAATATATGAATGAATAGAGCCTAGAAAGAGGCTTCAAAAAATGTACTGATATATATTATATTCCATTTTAAAAAAGGCACTTGGTCCTGTAATCTCGTCTTGGCTCGCCCTGTATGTTCGAAAATAATTTCCAGTTAAAGACTTTTTTATCTAGTTTACTTGCAATTTTCGTAAAAATTTCTAGCTACCGTAGAACTCAAGATATCGAGGTCCGACGCACTGTTGCCCCACCCTGTAGATTGCGAATTGCAGTACACTCAGCGTGCGTTTCGCTGTTATTTTGGTATTCTAACCAAGAGCTAAGTGCCCCTCCCTGGAACGCATTTCCTCACTCAAAAAATTATTAATGAAACAATGGAATAATGGAGGGCTATATTTGGCATTTGACACACTTACCAATGAAAAGACTTGCAACGTTTTTAGTGAAAAACAAGGCTGCCAGAGTCTGATCTGTCCCATGTCTCAATGTTTTTTCTCAATTTTATTCGTAAAGTTTATGAAATGTTATACATTCAGCGTCTCTATCAGGGATATATGTTGCTATCCCTTTCTACAATGGTATACAGCATGCAGCGTCACGTTGTCGATATAATTTATCCCCTCGTATATGAAATATAGTCGAGCAGATGCACAATTACGCCGATGCCGGTGGTCGGTAAAGAATTCAAGCTGATGCTCGGAATGATCAGTTCTAAAACAAGAAAGTTCTGTGCGAAACTGTTTTCGTGGGACCGGGCAGTGCCGTACGTTTATTTAACCTTGCGCGGTGGTTTTCTCCTAATAAAAAAAACGTAAGTTCAAATGTGCTTTTAGAGGGCGGAATATTAAACATAATATTTTTAGTCGCAAACTCCTCTATAAATCCTTATTTTACTATAAGGAACCTAACCAGACTGCAACCAACAGCTACTCTCCGGGCTATGTGCCCCGCCGAGCGCTGAATTACAAGTTACAAGCCTGGCGCGTTAAGTGTAATAATTGCATATTACCATCAAAACGCTAATGCTTCGATTGCAACAAACACCAGCCGAAAGACTGATCCTACTTAAAGGAGCTCCCTTGCCAGTCGTCACACACCACTTGCAGACTGCAGTTTCGAGCTGTTGGCTCTCGTCAGTGCAAGGTAGGTATGCGACGACCGACATGAGAATCCTTTGACTATAGTACATCCCGGTATTTTTACAATAGCGACATGTAAAACAGCCAGCAGGCACCATCTAGCGGTCCAGTGTCTGTTGCAATCGAAAAATAAATAGCCTGACTTGGCTTAGCATAGTTCAAATGTGCTTTTAGAGGGCGGAATATTAAACATAATATTTTTTTTTTTTTTTTTTTTTTTTTTTAAAACGTAAGTTGTTTGTGTTATATTTACCTAAAATAACTATTATTAACTGTGATATTTCTTTCAAAAAATATTTTAAAATGGCTTTTTGGAAACCATTTGATACAAAAGAAAATTTACATAATGAAAATGTTGAATGTTGATATGCATGATATTGTTAATTACGGTTGGGTAGACACGACTCAAAATTGTACTTTAAATGCGCCATGTTCAGGGGAAAACGTATTATAATTTTTCAAAAATGGGTTCGTATCCAACGCACTGCTCTTGTCAGCCAAAAATATAAAATAATGTTCTGCTGACTATCTCACGAAGATATGACCGCGGATTTGTTTGAAAAGTGTTTAACTGAACAGCTGTTACCTAATATCCCCCCCCCTCCCCCCCAAATTCAGTGAACACGAAAAAGGACGATGTAATAAAGTTTATGAGATCTGAAAATATAAAAATTCCAGTAAAAAGGTTTATTAAAAACTATCAAAGAACTTTTTTTTTTTTTTATGGCTTTGGGCCAGAGACCATGCAGCCAGTCACACTATGTTAAAATTATCTAACCTAAACAAAATGGAGAAAAAGAGTGAAGAAGAGCAACGAAGGAAAATACAGGGAAACACGCTTCTCGTCCAGGGGTCTGTCAGGACATTGAGTTTGACATCACAAAAAAAAGACCACGGTAGAGTAGGTAAAAACATAAGGTTAAAACAAGAGGAAAACAAATCTAACCTATAGTGTGATATTAACATCTATCAAAAAACCAATGATTAATTCATAGGTTTTATTACTACTTATAGCAAGTAAACTGACTACGTTGAACGGAGCCATCATATTGAAGCATGAACAGATATTTTTAATAAGTGAATCTGTAGCTGTCTTGTACTTATCGCAAGCGAAGAAAAGGTGATCAAGATCGCCGATAGAACATAATTTTAAAATAGAATATGTTGTAGACCATATCTGCGAAACACACGGCCATATTCTGATATATTTATTGCCTTATTACTGCATATTTAATCCAATAGAATTCATTTGGGGTACAGAAAAAGTTCGTGAATCATGATATAAACCATTTTGCCGTCCGTAGAGCCTATTGTTATTCAGTCAGGTAGGAAAGATTCTAGTAGTGAGCTTACTGATGACTCCGTTACCATGTGACCAATTTTTTCTCTCGAAACTATGACAATTTCTTTTGTTATCTGAACTTTCTTACTTTAATGGAAGTATTATTTTAATTGAGGTAAAATAACAACCAATTCCGATACGGCGGCGTTTTAATGAGAATTATGTTTTATTTTTATCGTTTTTAACAAGACTTAAATAACGTCCTATCTTATTACATTATATACCTTTCCCTTTCCCATCCTAGCAAAAATTACTCACACCTCCGCGTTGGTTTTTGCTGGACGGTGGCATTTTCTATAATACCAAGATTTTCTAGTTAAAAAATAAAGTTTGTTTGTTTATATATAAAAGTATATAGATATTATTATAATATAATCTTTTATACTATACAAATGAACATACAATATACATACAGGGTGTTTCATTAATAATTGTACATAAGCTAACTGAAGAATCCATAACCCAAAACGCTTAGATAAAATGTTCCCCCTTACTGAGATAGTTTTATTTCAAATTTAAAAAATTATTTTTGCCAATTATTTTGTTACTGTATAATATTTCTTTTTCATATTTGGCAGAAAGTTTAGGTATTTTAGGTAATATCAGACCATGGTAAAAGATAGTTTGTTACTATTGCCAGAGGCGTACGGCAGGGACAGAGGAGTAGTTTTCCCCTCCAAATTCTACGCCACTGGTGGAATCGTCTTTTCAGTATAATTTTTTGATTTTAAAATGTTTTTTTACGAAAATAATGTACTCTTACTTCATAACGATAAAGTAATTATTTTTCGAGATAATTGAAGTTAAAGCTAAGGCTGCACAATATTCTGATTTTAATGTTTAATTTGTTTTTCATATTAATATTGTAGCCCAGGCGGTATTTCTTTTGGATTGGATGAATCGGGTAGTATGGCAGATTTTTTGCTTAATCGCTCCTAAAAATCATAAGAAATGATAATTTCACTATGCGCAACTTTAAAAACGTGGGCTTAATTTTTTATTAAACAAAATGTGATAAAATTCCTAAAAATTCCGTTTTCTTCTTCCTATTTTTTCGCAATCGCAAAGAGAAATTTTAAAATTGCAAGTTCTTTGTGGATTTTTTTTCAAATGCTTATATTATACGTAGGACCTTCATACTTGGCTAAAGAAAACTTTTTAATATAATAAAACTTCCCACCAAATTTCATCAAGATCGGACTTTTAGTTTTTGTATAATAATTTTGCAATCGAAACTTCGCTTTGAAAATTTGCAAATTTTCAAAATGTTGCTGAGGCTAAACTAAAGCATTTAGAAAGTTGAAAATTTTTGGACATAAAAGAGCACTCAAATTTTCTAATCCATTTTGAGATATCAAAATCTATTAATTAGGAGAGCCTAGGGAATTGTTTGAAAATTTGGCAAATTCTTTTGCTTATAAACAAATGCGACTTTTCCATTTTACACCAGTACAAAATTTATTACCAACGGATGTTCCTGTACGAGTGGAATTTGCAGAGTCTATTAGATAGAAAAATTTTAAATCCTAATATTGTTAACAATATTATCTTTACCGATGAAACCACTTTTATTCATAGAGGAACAGCCACAGTTGGGTTATTGAAAATCCACATGTAGTCAGAGAGGCACATTTCCAATATGAGTTTAAAATAAATGTATGGTGCGGTATTTTCGGAGGTAGTTTGTTAGGCCCTTATGAATTACCCGCAAATTTGAATGGTAACTCGTACTTGGAGTTTCTTCAAACTACAATTTTACACGAGCTCGAGCGGTTGCCGGTTATTCAAAAAATACTTATGTGGTTTATCCAGGATGGCGCTCCAGTATATTTTCGTTTAGTAGTGCGCAACTACCTAAATCATTAATTTCCTCATCGTTGGATTGATAGAGAAAGCGAATTTCCATGGCCACCTCGAAGTCCGGATTATAATCCCTTAGACTTTTATTTTTGGGGACACATGAAATGTTTAGTATATGCACAAGAAATTAATACTGTCTGGTCGATAGCTGAGTGGGTTAAGGCGCGAGGTGGCAATCGAGATTACTCACACGGGCATCGCACCACCGGGTTCGAATCCTGACTCCGGCACTGTTGGAGGAAATGGTTGTATGTCCGCGTTTTTTCAATGCGTAACCCCCTTCCACACAAGCCCTGGCTTCTGGAATTGGGGGTTGTTTAATTTCTGTGGTGCTTATTTATTGATTATTATTATTATTAAGACTTATGGCAACAAATACTAGTCAATTCTGCCAACATTATTAAAAATCAACCGAACATATTTTTTAATGTTAGAAGATCGTTTAACAAAAGAATACAAAAATGTATTGGAGTAAATGGGGGTCACATCGAACATTTGTTATAAATTATGTTTAATTTCTGTGCAATACCGGGTATTCCAGCAAAAACGTGAAAAAATCTTTTTGTATTCTAAGAGTTGCTGGTGAAAGCAGCATATTAATTTTACGTCATTTAGTGAACATTCATTGTCAAATTGACTCACTTTGGGATACCCGGTATTACTCTGTAGTTGTGTGTATTTCAAATTGTTACCTACCTAACATTGTAAGTATCCACTTTCATATTCATATTCATTGTTATCTTAACAGCCATTGGGCAGCTAAAAAATAACAAATCTCCCGGCGCCGACTCACTCCCAGCTGAGATCTTTAAAGCTGTGTCGTCAGAGCTCATACCCTACCTCAAAAAACTATTTGATGTTGTGTGGGAAAGTGGTCAAGCTCCGCAGGAGTTTCGTGATAGACTTTTAATCAACCTCTTCAAAAACAAAAGGAGCGCCGCGGACTGTGGAAATTACAGGGGTATAGCTCTCCTGGCTGTTGGAGGGAAGATACTCACTAAAGCGATGGCAAATAGGCTAACACCTGTTATGGAAAAGTTACTTCCTGAAACACAGAGTGGCTTTAGACCGAGGCACATCGGATCTAATCTTCACACTTAAACAGCTTCAAGAAAAAGCACTCGAACATCAAGGAGAAATTCACATGGCCTTCATTGATTTAACCAAGGCGTTTGACTCGGTGGACAGGGAAGTGCTTTGGAAAATTATGCTCCGCTTAGGTATCCCTAGAAAATTTGTGGAAGTATGTCGCAGTCTACATACAAACAACAACGCCCAGGTTATGTATAATAATGAGGCAACCGAACCTTTCCAAACCCTCACTGGAGTTAGGCAGGGATGTGTCCTGGCACCCCTACTTTTTAATTTGTTTACCACTGCTCTAACAATTATTGTTGACAACAAACTGACAGTCAGAGGAATAGGTCTCAGATACCGTTCTGATGGCGGTCTCTTTAACATAGGGCGCTTTAGAGCTTTCACGAAGACACGCACACGATTCATTTGTGATCTCCAGTATGCGGATGACTGTGCATTTTTAGCCTCTACGCCGGAAGAGCTTCAAGAACTTTTAGATGTGTATGCCCAGAGCTATGATTCCTTGGGACTTAAAATCAACATTGGAAAGACTAAGATTATGCCAACTCCTCATCAAGTGAACCAAATAGACATTACACTTAACGGAAATTCTCTTGAAGTGGTGGATCAGTTCAATTACTTAGGCAACGTTGTTAATGACAAAGCAAACATGGACAGCGAGATTCGCAATAGAATTAACGCTGCATCTAGAGCACTCTGGGGACTTAGAGAGAGAGAGTATTTGACAACCACGACCTTGCTTTGTCAACTAAAATGGCTGCCTACAGAGCAGTTGTCATTCCAACACTGCTATATGGATGTGAAAGCTGGGTCACTTACCGTCGTCATGTGAAAGAATTAGAACGTTTTCAGCAAAGACACTTCAAAAGTATGATGAAAATCCGTTGGTTCCATCACATATCAAGCGTGGAAGTACTCAGGAGAGCAAAGAGCCTTCCAATTGAGGTGCTTATTTTAAGAGCACGCCTAAGATGGGCAGGTCACGTTCATCGTATGCATGATAACCGCCTTCCTAAATGTACACTTTATGGTGAATTGCTAAGCGGTAGAAGAAGGCGTGGCGGTCAACGAAAGAGGTTCAAAGACGTTCTCCATGAAAATCTAAAATCCTGCGGTATTCCAGACGAGCAATGGGAACAACTTGCAGCGGACAGAACCGAATGGCGTGGGATTGTGGCCAGCTATCAAGGAAATGTTGCTGCAAGAAGGCCGAATCCAAGACCTAACCAGGTCTATGTTTGTCCTGACTGCGGTCGACATGTGCTCTCCCGAATTGGCCTCTATAGCCATAGTCGTGTGCACCGTAGATGAATAGGAATTACAATAGACTACACCTTTTACTTGTTTTTTATTACACACAATCTATCGACTGTAACATTTTTTTTTTATACTCGGACTTGAGTAAAGGCTAATAATAATAATAATAATTCATGTTACAAAAATTTAACTGTAAAACTTATTTCACGTAACCAATTGATTTTCATGAGTAAAGATGCCGAAATGATCAATACGAATATGAAAAATAAATTAAACATTAAAATCAGAATATTGTGCTCTCGAAAAATAATTACTTTATCGTTGTGAAGTAAGAGTACATTATTTTCATAAAAAACGTTTAAAAAATTATACTGAAAAGACGATTCCACCAGTGGCGTAAAATTTAGAGGGAAACTACTTTCAGCCATAATTTATTAATTAATAAGTCCGCAAAATAGTGTTACTTGTATAATACACAATTTTTAAAATATTGTATGACTGATGGTCGAGAGGTGAGCGCACTTGCCTCTCACCCAAAAGTTCCGGGTTCGATCCCCGGTCGTGGCAGTGGAAAATACTGCAGAGGGATTTTTCTACTATACACAGATATTGGGTGTGTGTCCCTTGTCTCTAAATGTGTAGCCCCCTCCAACACAAGGCTCTTCTAGAGCCTTCCGATAAAGGGGGTCGTCATTACCTGTGGTGTATTTATTTATTTATGTATTGCCTTGAAAAGTAAATTACGCGCTCCTATGGATGGCACGCGTTCGAGGTCGGTTTACAAAGGAATGCCGCGCTCTTGTTTTTTATATCATTGTAAACTGACTTTGTTTAAAGTTTCCTTAATTTGATGAATTGTCGATGATGGAATAGGAATGGGCGTTATAAATGAAGAGATCACTTAGAATATAAATTATTTATTTAAGTGTATTAAAATCATATTACATTAAATGTTAAAAGCATGGAAATCAATCATTAATTAAAAACAACGCATTAAAATGTGTGGGGTAATGGTTTATTTTGGACCTCTAAATATATATTTTTCACATCTCATCTTTTATATTGCTTTAATATAATTACTAATACATCTATCGATAATTGTAAATTGAGTGTTTTCGAGTAGGTATGTTATAACCTTAAAAATTCTATCGCTTATCAATGTACAAAAAATAAATTATTTTAGTCATTTTAAAAGAAATATATTTATGTATATATAAAATTTGCTTTTTTTGATCAATTGATACCTACATACTTTAGAAGCACATGCAATATTTTTAAACCTATATTGCTTTAAAATTTAAGTAATACGCTCTATTGTTCTTTCCCTCAATTTTGCAAAAACAATGTGATTTGTGGTCGCCCGTAATCGAGCATTCATTAACTAAGTACATTATTAATTGCAACTAGCAGTACTCTCTAAGACAAAACTGGAATGTTATACAAATCAACTGCATATTCTAATGAGTCTCACAATTTATAAAAATATTCAATTGACCAAGAGATCACTTAGGATACATTTACCGTTGATAAGTAAAAGTTTTGAACGTATGTGTACGGTACAACGGACAAATAAAACGAGAGAAAACTTCTCCAATGTATGTGAAATGAACCAATTTTTTTGTGCATTTACTGTTGCACTGTACACTTGAGCCATAGCTGCTTATATTTAAGTAGCACCAAATTAAACCCTTAAGCAGGTATAAACATGATATGTTAATACCAGTCTTTAAATATCAAATATAATTAATATCACTAAAATAAGTCTAATATAATTCGAGTATTGTTGAGATTTAAAAATTACCCCTAAACTGTGATTATGTACAAGGTTACTTTGTCGTGCCGCTTAAAACTTTTACTTTCAACTTTAAATATGATTGTGGATACATTAAGATTGGATTTTGCACACTTAAAACTAGCATTCGTCTAAGAGCACACCATAACCTCAACATCAATAAGGGGTAAACAGCACGCCAATGTCTTATCTACCTATATTTGCAATATATGTGACCATTCACACACCATATGTATTTCTAGTCGCTCCAAGCGAAAAACATCACACTTGAGATAATAATTATTTACTTTAACGTCCTGGCATAATTTATTTACTTATTCTACCCAAGACACACACAAAGACAATGTTACAACTATCTGCTATCTGTCGCAGCTGGGACAAGAATTTAGGAGCGATACAGTGGCTGGGCTTTACAACCGCGTTCTAGGTCCTTTTTACCGCCTTGGTAACACTAAACTCTAGCCAGGATTTGAACCGGGAACTCACTGTTCTTAAGCCTAACATGTAAGCATTGAGTAATTGAAACTATTTTATATCTAGAGTAAATGATATTATAGAGGAAAACGATAAGTGAAAACAATCACAGACATAGTGGGATAGTGGTGGGCAGTAGCGATGCATCATCACGTCTTACGTCTTTTATGTCGCGTGCATTAAAATGAGAGAGAAGGTTTGGGGGTTTGTCTTCTTAGCGTCTCATCTGGCACCTCCCTTCTCGATAAAAGCTTTACGTCTTTTATGTCGCGTGTATTAAAATTCTTGCCACTATGTACTATTCAACTCAGGAATTAAATCACGTTATGTCAATACTAAATGTTGTTTATAATAATGTAAAAAATATAAAACAAATGAGGAGCAGTGATACGCACTATTGCGCTAACGAAAAACTACTCACCACAATATTTTCTATTGTGCAGTTTATTGTTATTCTATTTCATGTATGCATGACAATTTTTATGGTATTATATCTAGACAAAATAACCGTAAAATTTAGGTATTACAAGGAACCCTCAATATTCACAGTAGATTGATATCAGTAGGCACATTTTGCTTATCAGTAAATCACATCTGGACCTCGGCGAACATGACAATTGATATGATAAATAATCATAAATAAACGGGTGTAGTGCAAGTTACTTTGATATTGATAATAATAATAGGTTTTAATAATTGAACAATACTCGTTAAATAAAAGTGCGTAGTTTTCAATTTCTTGGAAACACATGTACTTTTGTTAATTTTTGGCGCCCCCCATAGCACAGGCCGCTGCCTGGCTGGCCTGCCCTTTGGACCGACCCTGTTTCGCGCCGTTAGCGTTATGACAGTAGTATGTTGGGTTGCCTATTACGTGATGTCACACTAATTGAGTCCATAGTTGGTGGTGCCTCCTACACTTTTCTTGGGTTATTTATTAAACTCTGCGCAAAGACCATCACACCTACCCCTGTTAATATTTTGCATGTGATTTTCGTCTAAATAGCACTCGGCAAATGAAAGAGAGGAGTCAATTGTCTAATTTGTACCTTATCTGATCGAACAAATATATTTACTATTACTATTATTAGAGCGAGGGATTTCATTACTTTACCGTGGCTTTCTTTAACGAAAAATAGACTTTTTGAAATTACTTTAACGATTTTTTAAATACTAATGTCCCTAGTGTTAGCAACAGCTATTATACCATTCAACCAAGACTTACAGACATACAACATCCCATGCGACGTTGTAGCAACCGAGATTCGCACTCAGGAGAGATATACAACTGCTACACTTGTTGTCTCAATAAACCTCGCTCTAGCCTACTGCGCATCGGCTCTGTTGATTTTTTCTTAATAATGACTTCAGCTTAAAGAATGGTATTTACGATGTTAAAAAATCATCTAACACCTTCACCGATAAACATCGTTTATTTATTATTTATTAAAATGTGAGGTTATGGTCTTCCTCTTAATCCCGAGCTGAGAATATTCCCTAATTGGCATAGTGGTTAAACAATCCTGTGCTAATTCTAGACATTAATTATGTAAGAAGAATCGATATTTACGCCAACAAGTTTGTCATATCCACATTTTAAATACAATCCCTAAAGTCTAAAAACACTATATTAAATTAAAATACCACAGTGAACGGATATTAATTAAAAAACCTAAAAAGCTATTTGATCACTTTCAGTGCGAGAAAAATCAAAACTGCATTTTGAACGACTTTTAAGGCAGGATTAACTGTTTTAAGTGATGCTATTAAGTCTACATGTGACGTCTTTTGAGATTCCCATGGTCCAAAGTTGATTCGGACACTGTTTGATCTATCAACTCAGATGAAGTGTTATCGTCCGAGACGTCAGATGCATGATCCTTAGCAGGCTCACTCTGATTCCCGGCATTTACTTTTGGAGATCCAGGACACTCATAGGCACTAATGGAGCTTGGGTTTCTCGTGTGGCCGCCGTGACCTTCATGGGGCTTCTCTTCAAATACTGAAAAAAGAAAACTTACATAGGTTTTAATTCCCTAGGCACGTTGGTACTAAAATTTCTGTTCCCTAAGTCATATTTTAGCCTAAAAGTTTGCGCAGATCAAAATTATTACTAGCTTTGCTGTTAAATATAAACCAACTCACATTTATCTAAACTGATAATTGATCCAACAATTTCGTTTGCCGTTATAACCTTGTCTTCATCGAGTTGCCGTCGGCGCCGAACAAGCCACCAATCAACCATAAATATGCCAAGGGCGAGAATTTTAATTCCCGCGCAAAGCCCAACATAGCGATACCGAAATTGTTCAATATCGTACAATAAACAGCGGCCTCCATTAGTTCCACAAGTGCTCTTCCAAAGCAAACAAGTCGAGTCGATCAAATTGCCGAATAAAATCGGAGCGGGGATGTAACCGAATAATCTGAATATTACAAACTGCATTCCAAGAGCGAAAGACCTTTCTTCCTCACCCACCGATCTGCACAAATACAAAGTTTAGTTAGCAGCGTATTTCGCCAAATTATAATTACCCGAATCTTACCTTAACACTATCATAAGTAGAGGCATCTGTGTGATAGCCACTATAAACGTCATAAAGAATAACAATATCAAAAATGGATATATGGTATGACAAGACGAGTTACAGGGACCTGCTGTTGCTACAGGCACAACGGTGACCTCCGCATATTCACTTTCAACCGGGGATGCATAGTTTATGGAAGGACTCGTCCCATCTTTCAACGACATATTTCCATGTATACCTGAAAAAATACACATTATTTCGACTCCGCGCAGGAGAAATTAAATCTGGGAATATACAGGACGTGCCATTGCAATCTGAAATTATGTGTATTTGCGAAACTGTAAATTTTATAATATATAATATGTATATATATATATACATATTATATATTATAAAATTTCAATACTTTATGAGGTAACCGACTTAATTATTTTAAGTAGAACGTCCTGTATAATCTTATGGGACCAAATGGAAAACTTACAGGCACAGTTGGTGTAATTAGAACTGAGTATTGAAGTGCAGCCGGCATGGCAAGGGCTGAAGTAAGTCAATCCGTTATTACCGCAAACGGGCTCCACATCGTTCATGCTACATTCGCAACCGAAATTACAGGAAGAAGTTAAGTTAACTTGAAACGGTTGAGTGCTGTTAAAATAGGGTATTGTAGTGCCGGCCATTTTTAAGTTATCACAACCGAGAAAGAATAACAATCCATAACATAGTAAACAGATGGCGTTTGATATTAGCACAAATTGCACTGCGCCCTTAGGCCTTAGTTCCATTTTCTTTAATATTACACCTCCCATGAAAATGCCTATGCACGCTCCAGGAATTGCTATGGAACCTGAAACGAGAATATATATACATATATGTATACACAGGGTCGCGATATGCATGGAAACGGTCGATTGTTTCATAAAGTAAGATCGCTAGCGAAAAATGTTAAGACACAAAAGTTTTAGGGTTTTTTAAAATCTATTACAGTAAAGAAAAATTTAGTATACATAATCAGTCAAAAAGTCATAACGAAACAAATAAGAACATGATTTTCAAAGTTCCATATCTCGAAAACGGTTACGTTTAGGTATATGATATGCTATATGAATTTTGTTTAGAGTTTCGAGAAGAATTGAAATATGGAATAACATACAGGATGTTCCATTAAAGAAAAGCAAATTTATTTCATCATAACTTTTTGACTGACCCTATATACTTAATTTTTCTTTACTGTAATAGATTTTAAAAAACCCTAAAACTTTTGTGTTTCAACATGTTTCGCGAGCTATCTGACTTTAGGAGATAATCGACAGTTTCGCTCGCTCGCTGAACGCTCGGAAGACTCGGATTCAGCCTTCCGACCAGCGTTGAAGTTTTGGTGGCACTCGAGCGCTTGCGTACATGACATATGAGCATCCCCGTCTACTCTTGTTCATAAACCAAAACTAATCCATTTTTTTAAGTTTAACAAGAAATTTGAAGTTAATGAGCTACCCGACTTTTAAATTTCTGGACAGGATTCCGGTAACGTGGCGCGACGTTAGTTCTGTGTATAAATAATCATGCACATAGTTCCTTGACGCAGATTGGCGTCACTTGAAAAAAATGTATTATGATAGTAGATATATTTACCCGTAAATACACTAGCTTGACTTTTTCCTAAATTAAATTGCGTTTCCAAATACTTGGGCAGGAATACAACAAATCCAGACACAATTATTAGCTCCATACATGCTCCTAGGCATGTAACAATGTACACGGGGTTGCAAGCCAGTCTCCACATCGATGCGGGGATATCTAAGGGAAAATTATGCATATTATTAAGAAATAATGACGCCTGTTAGTCGTTGGTCGCAGGGAAACAACTCTGGAATGATTCCTTTTCGATCGTTAATCGTTCAGTTCCTTTATATTATTTTCCTTTCTTTATGTTATTATCACAAAATCTACGAAAAATTACAAAATTAACCAATATACCGTGTGTATGTCACTTTTTAACATATAAATGATTTTTTTCCGGTTTCGCGTAGTAGGCCTTGGAAATATGAAAATGATTTTAAAAAATTAAATCGGGCAGCGCGTTCCACAATAACAGGGTGTTGCAGTATTAAATCGCACACACTGTATACTCATTTATATTAACATTATTTTTTAGAGAAAAAAGTGGTAATCCTAATTACTTTCCAAATATACCTTTATAAAATTGGCATTCCAGGTATCCGAGAAGTGTGATTTTTGGACCTAAGTCCAAAAGTTTTCGCACGCTTTTACCAGATTCTTATACAACAAAAGACCAACAATGACTGAACGAACCGCGATTTTTTTATACTTGAGCCAAGCAAACAAATCAGTTCCGAGTTATGACCCCATACACGATTAGAATAACAGTTCTTACCCTTAATATCTTTGCCGTAACCGGTATCATTTTTAGTGGCATTACTAACTACTTTGGGTGCAGTGTTGGCGTTGTTCGTGCTGCTTGTACCGGCCCCATTGGCAGCAGCTGCTTTTTCCAGGAGCCGAATTTTTTCTTTTTCATGGGTTAACACTTTGGGAAAAGAGAAGAACGGTATGGATACCATTATAAGTAGCAATCCACAAAGAAGAAATCCGCCCCACCACATTCCCACCCACCTGCTGTCCCCTGCATCTATTGATATGATTTGCGTGAAAGAGTCCATGTGGAATGATAAAAGATAGGCGCCAAGTAAAAATCCTAATACTGGACCAAAAGCTGCCATACTGTACATACAGCCTACAAAACACCTGTAATGAATTCGATGTTTATAATAAATAGGCGAAGTGTACTTACCTATATAAATAGAGGAGCTTTCTGACCTAACATGGTCATCAATGTACAAGGTTCCTAAGGTGAATAATGGTGACCCACCACACCCTAATAGTAATTGTGCAAGAACGAAAAGCAATACTGGTCCAGTGGTGGAGGGCGAGCCTCTAATGCAATTGTCCCCTCTTAAATTATTAGGGGCAAGGGGTGGCGAGGATAGCCCCGAAGATAACCTGCCGAGTCCCATGTCTTGCTCATGTAGCGATATCACCCTGCACATATTTTCGTCAGTGGTATTGGCCACATTTATGCCGTTATTTTCCTCGGCTATGAAATGTGGCACCATGAAAACCAGGGAACCCGCCCCCATTATAACAGCACCAACGCCTATCCAGACGGGGATGTGTCTCCGACTGCCAAGATAACTTACAAATATAACAGTTATCACATTTCCTATTTCATAAGACGATGCCACAAGGCCTGACAGGCTTGAAGGAATCTCGAAACGTTTTTCAATTGTTGTTATCACAGAATTGATATATCCAGAACTTAATGCTTGTTGTAAGGTAACAAGGAATGACAAGAGTAAAACGAAAAACTGAAAAAAAATAAAATTAATAGGGATGGTATAGAGGTATAATTTATAAAAAAAATTATAATTTATTCTTTATAATTTTTGTGTAAATGGTAACAGTAACAATAAATTGGAATTTTTTTGGATAATAAATTTTACACCCCTTGCACATATACATACAGGGTGTGCCACGACGACCTTTTACTATCTGTATTTTTGAATTACTAAGAGTACAGCTACCCTGTATAATTTTTTATTTTTCTACGGTTAATTCTATTATTTTATATACAGGGTGTCCCATGGTGCGTCAAAGTCCAATATCGGCCTTATTAGAAGACTTTGGAAAATTATTTTTGGTACAGTGTCAAAATATTTTGAAATATACAGGGTGACTCGCTAGCGGAGCATCTTCGAAGTCATTTTTTTTAAATGGAATGGAATGGATCCTATACCTAAAATCGATATTTTCAGAGCTATTTTTACTTTCTCATTAAAAATCGTTAAATTATCTTTTCGTTTCGAACTAATCTAGTAGCCATGATTTTGACATAAAGTGAGGGTAATTGAAGGTTATCTTATTGACGTTTAATTATTAATTATCGTGACAAAGTATTTACACTTATTTTATGTTATAAATTAGTCTAAAATTCGCACTTTCCAATAATGAATTTTTGAAGAGAAGAAATGGTCGATATGGTTTATGTTCTGGGTGCAACTGATAAAAATTGCTTGTTGTTAATGTTCATTTTTATTACTATGCACACAACGTACATATTCCCAACAACGACAGTATCAATTCAAGCTAGGAGGCCCGGTCTCACCGTTCCAAACTCCAGCCGCCCAGCGTTCAGAACTCCGTCCGCCTGGATCTTGAGATTTATCCAGCGAGATTTCGCAGCAGCATCTCCCATAGACACGCGTACCTTTATATATAAAGCATACATAAGGCCAATAATTACCTATACTGCACCCATATGGCACCCCCCTATATCAAGAACACATCAAAATACTCTCCAGCTTGTTCAAAACAAAATTCTCAGATTAATTATAAACCTCCCACACACTTCACCAGTCGATCTTTTACATAATTTTATATAAAACAGGGACCCCAGTACTCAGCGATTTTATACTAAAACGTCTCTTGCCTAGCTTTGCGCAGTCCCTATATCTCCACAAACCCAATATTTGCCAACCCCCTAACATCTAAATTCCTTCACGCTCCCACCCATCTTTCCTTAAATTATATATATACCCCCTAAACAAATAAAATATTGTACATGTTTGAAAAAATTAAAATGAAAAATCCAAAAAGACAAAAAACACAAAAAAAATAAACCTAAAAAAATACATACACAAAAAAATCACAAAATGGTAAAAAAATCTCAAAATAGTATTAAGCAAAAAATTCAAAAAATCATTATTAATTAAAATTTTCAGTCATTGAGAAACCAAAAGAGTCATAATAAATAAAATACAAAAGAGCCATACGGTGCACGCACCCAACACATAATACTAACCCTAAAACTAAAATAAAATAAAACTAAATCAACCAAACAGAAGAAGGACTACTCAACAACAACCAAATTCACCGATAGCCATGGAGCAAAGTAATCACAACGACATTTACAACCCAGGGCAGCCTACCAGCATTTGCTCGACGCACCAAAACCCTCAACACGACGCTTTGTCTGCCGCCAGCACACGATACAAGGCTTTGTTATTGTTGCCGTGAAGAGTACGATCAGAAGTACAGCGACAACGCGACAAGTGCATAGTAGTGCGGGAACCAGTAGAGTCAGGTTTAGCTCTGTAAAGTTAGGGCTTAAATAATTTAGTCATATTAATATTTTCTCTAACATCACGAACGCCGTTCGAGTCTCAGGATGCTCGGCGCTGTAAACAGTCAGCCTGGGCCCTCCTGTCATCGTGGAAGTCAATAGAGATCGACGCAGCAATACCTACCTAGAACACAAGAGTCTCATCGCTACAACAGTAAAAATCGACCCTGAGAGTAGCAGTTCGTCTACAGCAGTGTACCAATTCCTCAATTAAGCTACTGGCGCCCTCGCACATCACAAACTCAAAAAAGAAAAAAATGTAATCACGGGGATCTCGGTAACACTATCAATATCATTTGAGAGGTTGATGGAACGATTTGACAATACGGGGAATGTGGAATATGAGAAAAAGGAACGAACAAAAATTATAGTAAATGAAGAAAACGAAAGTCATACTTTTGAGCGTGATTGAAGGTCATCATCGCAGTATAAGAGAATTGGCAACAGAAAACGATATAAGCCGATCTTCAGTCCATCGAATCCTACAAAAAAACAAATTTCACCACCACGTTCAACTAATGCAGGAACTGATTGATAGGGATTATGAAAACCGATGTCAATGGGCAAAACAAAAAATATGACTACAAAGAATTTTTTTTGACATTATTTTGTTTGCCGTTGAAGCAACGTTTCATAAAAATGGACATGTTAATCGTCATAATATTCATTATTACGACACAACCATTCCTTACATTTCACGAACAAATAGCCAAACAAGATGGTCGTTGAACGTTTGGGGAGGAATTGTTGGAGATTATGTGATATACTACATTTTTTTGATGGGCGTGTGAATAGTCAAATTTATTTGGAATTTTTGCAAGACAGCTTGGAAGAATTACTGGACGATGTCCTCAGGGATATTAGGGGGAGAATATGGAACCTCCATGATGCAGCACCTGTGCACCACTCTGCAGCTATTCACGAACATTTAAACTGCGCTTTTCCAAATGGTTGGATAGGAAGAGGAGGACCCCATAGTTGGCCTTCCAAAAGCCCTGATTTGACCAAAATAGACTTCTTTTTTTTGAGGCTATATTAAGGACCTCCATAACTACGAAAGAAAATATGAAAGAAAGAATAAGGGAAGTTTTTCAAGAAATTGCTGTAGATATTTTAAGAAATTTCGGTATAATAATAATAAAGAATTTATTGCCCAACAGAATACTCCAGTTACAGGACAATTTTAAGATACAAATTACAAAATATAAGATATAAAATGAAGTATAAACTATAAAGTATAAGTAGTACAAGATACAAAGTATAAAATATAAATTATAATATAAAATATAAATAGAAAATGCAAAATATACAATAAATATACAAAGTACAAATTGTAAAATACAAAATACAGAGTTACGGCCTATTTCTAATGGATAGTTTTACGCCTCTTGAATAATTCTCCGAGGAAAGACTAAACATGTCACAATGGTTGCCAAGAGAGTTATACATTTCCATCATAGCATAAATAGGCGATTTACCAAGAATATTTGTTCGTTTTAACGGTAGTGCAAAGGTGGAATTTTGACGCGAGCCTAAACTTGGAATTCTAACATTTATTTGGGAGAGGAGTTCTGGGCAGTCTATTGTATTATTAATAATTTTGTAGATATACATTAAGCTTGACATAATTCTTCTGCTTTGTAATGAATCCATATTAAATCTCATTAACATTAAATTATTCGGATATCCCTGTACTGGGTACTGATGATCTATTTTGAAAGATAAGTATTTTAGAAATTTCCGTTGAACAGATTCTAATGATTGTGAGTGTATCTCATAGATAGGATTCCATATCACTGAGCCATACTCCAATTTAGAACGGACGAAACAAAAATATAGCGTTTTTAATGCTTCTGCATTAGTAAAATTTCTTGTATTTCTTATGACAAAACCCAGTAATCTTAACGCAGATTTAGCTATCGAATTAATATGTCCTGTGAATTCCAATCTGGAGTCGAACAGTATACCCAAATCTTTAATATTTTCACAGTGTGATAAAGTGATGCTGTTAAAACTATATGAATATTCAATTGGACTAACCTTTCGTGTATAAGTCATAACTTTACATTTTGAAATGTTCATCGTTAAATTATTCACTAGGCACCAATCAATGATATTTATTTGTTCTTGTAATCTCGCACAATCCTCCATGGTATTAATTTCGTTAAATAATTTCAGATCATCCGCAAAGACAAGTTTGTTGCAATTCAGTGTATCGCATAAATCGTTGATAAATACAGAAAATAAGAGGAGACCTAAATTCGATCCCTGAGGTACGCCAGATGTTGCAACATACGTTTTTGACTTAAAACCATTATACTGAACATATTGTAATCTGTCTTGTAGGTAAGATTGAAAGAAATTAACAAGTATATCACTGAAACCCAAGTTGTTCAGTTTATTAATTAAAATTCTATGATCAATACGATCAAAGGCCTTTGAGAAGTCGGTGTACACCACATCCACTTGCCCCCGTTTGTCCAGAGTGTTAGAAATAAATTGGGTATGTCAAAATCATGGCTACTAGATAAGAAATAAAAAGTATTATGATTTAACGGTTTTTAATGAAAAAGTAAAAATATCTGGAAATATCGATTTTCGTATAGGATATTATTCACAAAAATCGTAGAGAATTAACGTGCCAATTCAAAGATACAATAATATGTAGTATTCCATTTGAAAAAATTACGAAAATTCACTTTGAAATGTCCTGAATTAGCGCTAGTATAAAATACACCCTGTATAATTATAATCAATATTTGGTGGTTGTGTCGTTGTAGTACATCCCTTGTCTACAATTGCAAAATAAATCTTTTTAATTAATAGTAATACACACACAGCGAATTAATTTGTATAACCTTGTTCCGACCATAATGTTCATATTTTTTCGAATAACTCGGCAACGCCACGTCAAAAGCAGAAAATCTGGAGGTCCTTGGAAAGATAATTTTACGCTGAATTCACACATGTAATAATATATAGGGTGCGCCATTTAAAAAAAAATGACCTCGAAGTTGCTCCGCTGTAGCGAGTCACCCTGTATATTTTCTGTACCTGGCTAATGGAGGTGTCATAGTTGTGACATGACAAATATTTTTGGCAATTTTTTTTGGTTATATGCTGAAACTAATGCTGAAGTCCGTTTAAAAACAGCAATTGTAAAAAGTTTTCCATATGGAGCATACTTTTTGGCGAACATCGTATAAATGTCGAAAAGTGGGGTAATTTCTTATTAGTTTTCGTTTGTTAATAATAATGTTTGAAACTTAGTACTCTTATATGACATGTCCAAATGAAAGAACATCGACATAAAGAAAAAACTAGATAGTTTGGAAGTTTTCTTGAGTACTTGCTAAATAACGTATTTCAATGTAGTTATAGAGATTAGTAGCATAATAAACAATTCAGCATATGTACTTTTATTGGGCTACCCTGTACGTGCCACTTAGAAACCGAGTTATGAACAATTATTACGGTTAATGAGGGGAAAATGCTGTGTTGTTTTTAAAATTACATAATACAGACCAAAATAATTAGGAAGAAATTAATAATGCCTCATCCTCTAGAAAGTAAACATATTACAAATGTGTATATACATATACCTATATATTAATAAATTCAATGCACAGAATAGTCAATTGTTTACTTTCTTCTGGGCACTGAATATAAATTTCCTAATTTGAAATCACCTGAAATATTTCTGATGTGTAATTGTTTACTTGTATATTTGCTTACGTCTAATAAGTATATACCAATTTATATTGAATAATAAGAACCGAGTTTGTCTTGTTAATTAATAATAATTTGTTATACAAAGTTAAAAAATACATCCTCATGAGAAATTCTAAAAATAAATAACGAATTTTACCTTCAGTAGAAATAAAGAATGAACTTCGTATAAACAAAGTATTTTACAATTCTAAAATGACATTATTTATGCATTCCCCTTCAACCTCATCGGAGTGACAGCTACCCCTTTAACATTCTTAAATGGAATGAGGCGTGCGATACCTCATTTGATAAGACTCCTAGTTCTCTATGCAGCACTAGTCGTATGAATTTCTCTAATTTTTTTTTTGTGAGAAACGCCTTTACTGTGAACCGCTGTGAACAAAATAATAGATAGACTTCTTCAAGAACCTTATAAATTATCATTTGGGCTAGATGGCATTCCACTATACGTTCTAAAACAATGTGTATTTACCATTACATAAAATTTATAACTTGTCACTGCGCACCGGCATTTTCCCTGACTTCTAGAAAAATAGCTTTTTAGCACGAATTCACAAGTCTGGTCCAAGATCGACATCAAAGACTATCGAGCCATTTGCATCCGATCCGAGATCCTCAAACTTCTTGATTGATCGATGACTACAAAAATATCATGGGATACTGCACATATTTTAATAATGAGCAGCACGGTTTTTGACTAATCTAATTTTTTATGAACATTTTATTCTCAATCAATCACAAGTGGATTCAATTTATACTGCCATAGACAAACTAAGGGCTTTGGGTGTCGAGGATTGCAAGCTTGAATGGATTCATAGTTACTTGGGGTTCCTAATACCTCAAAAAATCGTTTTATTTGTCCCGAAATTGCGCAACTTTATCCCCATTTAACCTTTGCTGTATCTTCTATACTTTACAAAATACCAATTCTGTCCCTGTGAATTAATTGTGACCCTGTAACAGGAAACACAGCTTGTCAGGAGCCGTATCATCTTCTATTATAATTACTTCGGGCGTTCCTCAAGGATCGCATATCGGTCCATTATTATTTAAACTGTTTGTTAATGATATTAGTGAGGTACTCATTAACAGTAATTATCTAATGTTTGCTGACGATTTGAAGCTATTCAGAATCGTTGTCAACTCTTATGTTGCCTCTCTTTTACAAAGGGATCTCGATAATCTAGTTCGATGATGTCACCATCAGTCTGTTGGAACTTAACCCTGCCAAGTGTAATCAAACTTCTTTCATGAGAGGCAAACAATCCTGTAATATTCTCAATAATGATACCTTAAACAGAGTAAATTCTATAAAAGATCTTGGTGTAATATTTGACGTCAAGATGGCATTCGCATATCTAAAAAGTTACAACACAAGCACTGACGTGTTAGGTTGTATCAATAGGGACTCTACCTTTTTTTCTATTAAAATTTACAAATTGCTCTACTCTTCACTGGTAAGGAGTCTACCAGAATATGGCAGTGTGATATGGAATACAACACATATAATGTCGATAAAGAATCCATTGAGAACGTCCAATCAAAATTTCTTAGGCAATGTGCAATCATGATGGGTCATCCGATAGGCGAATATTCCTACAGTGACATCTTACGCGAACTCATCCTTC
Organism: Leptura quadrifasciata; assembly: GCA_963675555.1. Taxonomy (NCBI): domain Eukaryota; kingdom Metazoa; phylum Arthropoda; class Insecta; order Coleoptera; family Cerambycidae; genus Leptura; species Leptura quadrifasciata. The sequence goes on along the minus strand of OY776682.1, from coordinate 3,605,781 downwards.
TATCATTTGAGCGGAGAAGTATGCAACTCGATTTATGCTTTTTATATAAATTAATTAATTGTAATATTAACTATCCCGAGATACTTCAGTTGATTAGCTTCAATTTAAACGATCGTAGAACAAGAAATTCAGAACTCTTTAAAACAGAACTCTTTGGCTCGTCACTGTATCCATTTGAAAATCAAGTTAAATCTTGTGTAAGTAATTCAAATTAAGTCTTAATTAACACATGATGTAGGTAAATTTTATCGTATTTGTAAATATTTTATCTGTCGTGTTTTATCTATTATTTTAAAACTATGCTTAGTAAATTTTGACATAGTTTACATCAAACGTTCAAACTGGAAGCCGGTTGCTTCTTGACAATAATAGAGAATTTCTTTTAAAATATTTCGTATCGTTTCCGGGGTGATTTGAGGGCGAAAAAATAAAGCTGATCAAGCGGAATCAAATCAGGAGAACGGACTGGCCTCTTAATTTTACTGCGTCTACCCGTCCACCTATTGGAAATCACTTGACTAAGATAGGCTCAATGTGGTGTAGCTTCGTCATGGGGAGGTACAAAATACTGCTCAAATAATGTCATTTTAGAATTAGAAATTATTATTAAATTCCGATTTTACTTAAAAACCATCCACCCGTCCCAATAATGGAGTGATAAAACTGACATATGGCAAAACAGCTTAAATGATTATTATATTTTTTGTTAGATTATACGTAAAAGATGTATAAGATTGTTCTAAATTAAAATTTTGTTTTTAGGCTGTACAAATATGAGATGCTAATGTGAGAAAAATAAATCATCATGTTTAGACAATGGTTATTGCTCCGATGAAAGTGCCTGCCAAAACATTTACGCAAAATTCTCCAACAAAGATGATGAAAGCGGATGTGAAGATTTTGAATAATATGGCTATATGCCATTTAATATCTGAAGTCATATTTTACAACATGTAAGAAAAACAAGAAGTAGGTAATTTTTTTGTTTTAGTTCTTAATATACAGTGTGTTGCAATAAGACGAAAACACTCCGAATATTAGTTGTTTTTAGTACTGAAATTTTCAATTTGCACAGTCCTAGAACTTCATAGTGGAGTAAATTTCATGTAATAACCCCGATACATCTATTTAAAGTTGTTTGCAATCTATGTTCTATTTGGGTATGGGGGATAGTAATAAATTAGACACACATTAGTAATTATAAGCAAGTCATTAGAGTAAAAAAGGTATGAAAAATTGCAAAAGTTTTTAAATTTTGAGACAACAATGGAGGAGGTTTTTTTTTATACATTTATTTAACGTCGAAAAACCACCCCTAAATTTTTCAATTATTTTTTGCTGCCTCATTGTTAGTTGGAAAATTATGAAAAAAATACGTAATGTAATTCTAATAGTTTCCATGTCTCTTTGGTTTCATTAAAAAAATATACCATAGTTTCGTAGAAAAACGATTTTGAAGTTAGGGGTTGCAACCCCTATATTCCAAAAACGAATAAAGCTAGGGGCTTGATAATTGGCCCAATATTATTTCCAACAACTAGTAACATAATAAAGGCCCCAATGTCAACAAAGACGCCAGTGCAGATTTCATATGGAAACCCGGTGATACTCTTTAAAAACTTTTGCAATTTTTGTCTAACTTTTCACTATGGAAGTCCGTGGTGACTGGCCTATTACAATACTTGTAACTTTTTAAATAAAGGAATTTTTCAAACCGAACTCTACTAAATACTAGCCTAACCTTAATTCCAGCACACTTCTGGAGACAAGATGGTCGGCATCGAAGAATGCCGCACTCTTTTGTGTCCCTTAATATCACAGGTGGTTCGGTATATGTTGCAGTGTGTGCCGCTTTGTCCCTGTCAAAACTTGCTGAAGGATTTCGACTGTGGCACTTTATAACAGTGTCGTGGCAGAATGCTGTTGAACATTTCGTTTCAGGGGTTTCCGTCTGCTCTGGAATTGTCTCGGAGTACAGACCAGTCATGGCATACATAGACTCCTGCCGGCGATGCCCCTTGCAGTGGCCCGCCTGGCTCGAATCCGCAGGGGATGACCCTTTGCCGGCTTCATTTCCAGAGCTTGGCGTCGTCGAATTGCCTGTTCCGTTTCCAGTCATTTTTGAGCCTAGATGGACTAGTTGTTAAGTTCTCTCATATTGGTTTGATCGCAATGCATGTGCATCTGAAACAAATAAAATTATCAGTTCAATAGAAGTGAATTTGGAAAAAAAAAACTGTGTTACAGACTCTCCAAATACTCCAGTCGAGTTAGTACTTGGATGGGCGACCGTTTCAAAGAGGACCATATCCTCGCCTCACATATCTTCCAGCGGTTTGTATATCAGTGCATGCGCGGAAGCTATGCAACCTTAGGCGAGGGTTGTGTAGGTGATATACCATCCTTCGGAGGGGATATAAAGCCGTCGGTCCCTTGTCTGTTAAATGTTAGGCAAGTAAAAGAGTCCTACTCTTCTTAAGGGAGGAGGTTCGGCAAAATTTCTGGTAGCTCATCTATAGTCGTCGGTGATAGGCCTTAGTAGCGGAAATAGACAGACGTTAAATAAATGTTGAAAAAAAATGAGGTGATTTTTGACAAAAAATGTTTCTAGGTATAATCCAAATCTAGGATGTTTGGAATGATGGTAGGAATGTAGGGTTTCTTAGGCTTCAATTTTTTTGCGTCGCAAAATTTTGTATTAAACAAGTTTTTCGAGTTTTAGAAAAAGCTATTGATTTTAGAAAAAAAAGCGTTTCGTAAAAGTTGTGTCATTGCAAAAAAACATGCTAAAATTGCTGTTTTTTCAAACGATAGAAAAACATGTTTCATATACTTCCTACCACAGAAAAAGAAGGCTCTTGTAACATAGAAAAGGCACGCGAAATCGGCAGCCATCTGGTCGAATAGTTTTTGCACGATCAATTTGTTAATAACTTTTTGACTTTTTTAACGCTACGTAAACGTAAATGTCTGAATCATACCTCAACATTCCATAAGGGCGGCAGGCCTTTAAAGTTTTTATGCCAATTAGGGAGATGTACAGCCGACAAAGAATACAATAGAGTTGAACTTGAACTTGCTTCGACTTTCACTTCTATTCTGGGATACTTTGCCTACCTCAATATTTTTTTGTTTGTTTGGTCGTTCCCAGACGTGCCGAACGTTGGTTACCGACGTCGGGTCGTCTACAACAACGTCCAAATGTTATTTAGGCTCTCTCTAGAATCTTTTCACTTCTATATTATTATTGACTATCCCCCAAACATCTGATTGTAGTAATTTTTTTCTTCACATAATGAGATCTGTAGATGCATTTTGAAAAAATTACTACAGTCACCATTATGGATTTAAAAATGACATTTTATTAATCCAGTTACGAGACGTCTGTGCGATGTTCTCGAATCATTTTCACTTGCTAAAGATTTACAGGGTGGCCAAAAATTATTTTTCCATTTAAAACTTTTTGAATTCAATTTTTTCAAATGGGACACCCTGTAGGAATAAAAAACCAATATTTTTTTGTATGTCTGACTATGGCTATTTGCAACAATTTTCGATTTATTGAGCAATTAATGAATGTCAATAATAGATTATTATTATTATTATTAACATCGTCATGGTAGAGCTGATACTCTTGAGTACACAGTATCGTACGAAGAAATATAGGAAAATTTGACAAAGATAAGCAAATATACGAATATCTGCTGGCACGAGCTTAATGAACATACCGTATACAGATAAGAGCGGGACGAGTTATCGCTGCCCAAAAACAGGTCAACGTGGAAATGATGAGAACTTGTCAACCGTAACTACGAATTACGATTTAAATATTCATCTAACTGGGTGTGTTTGTGTGGGACTCAAATGTACTCGCTGCTATTGAAACTAGAACACAAATACCGGTGACATTACCACGAAATTGCTCCAAAATATTGTGCTACCTTATATTAATAAATGATTACATTTTCATGATAAATCACTTTTTAATTTTTCAAGTAGACATAAGTTGTTTGCATTTATGTTAAATATTGGAAAATCGATAAAGAATGTATCGAGTCGAAACATGAAAGTAAGTATGTTTTTATACAGGGTGAGTCACAAAACATGTTACATTTTATCCTCGTGTGCGGTGGTCAAACATATGATTTATGCAGGCCTGTGAAAAGCATTTGGCATACTTAGGCTTCTACGGGAAAAATTATCAGAATTTAAATTTATGTTAGCGACCAGGAGTCCCACAGGGATCCGTTCCAGAGCCGTTGTCATTTATAACATTTTTCAATGATATCTACATATCATTAAAATGCATTGTATAATAATTATATAATGATTAAAGAGCTAAAAATTGTGTAGTATTTTAAAAAGGTCGATTAAATCACCTAAAGATTTCAGGTTGATTGATGAAACGCTATTATACAGATATTTGTTTGTGTTGACTGTTTTCAAGATTTCAGCGCTTTTCATGCATTGTTTGAAATGTTTCAAAGCTTTTTTTATTTACTGATAGATTACAACAGAATTGTTCCTTCGCCTAACATTAACTCACTGCCTTTTCAGTAGAATCGGATTTTTCAGTTTTCGTGCTTATCAAGAAAGGATGCACGGACGGACATACAGAAAATTTTTTCTTTACGAGAGATATTTTCTATTTTATAAAAGCGACTGTCGTTTTTGGCAAACAACAGTATACTTAAACATAATATTTTTAGTCGCAAACTCCTCTATAAATCCTTATTTTACTATAAGGAACCTAACCAGACTGCAACCAACAGCTACTCTCCGGGCTATGTGCCCCGCCGAGCGCTGAATTACAAGTTACGAGCCTGGCGCGTTAAGTGTAATAATTGCATATTACCATCATTACTTAAAGGAACTCCCTTGCCAGTCGTCACACACCACTTGCAGACTGCAATTTCGAGCTGTTGGCTCTCGTCAGTGCAAGGTAGGTATGCGACGACCGACATGAGAATCCTTTGACTATAGTACATCCCGGTATTTTTACAATAGCGACATGTAAAACAGCCAGCAGGCGCCATCTAGCGGTCCAGTGTCTGTTGCAATCGAAAAATAAATAGCCTGACTTGGCTTAGCATAGTTCAAATGTGCTTCCAGAGGGCGGAATATTAAACATAATCGCTAGATGGCGCCTGTTGGCTGTTTTACATGTCGCTATTGTAAAAATACCGGGATGTACTATAGTCAAAGGATTCTCATGTCGGTCGTCGCATACCTACCTTGCACTGACGAGAGCCAACAGCTCGAAACTGCAGTCTGCAAGTGGTGTGTGACGACTGGCAAGGGAGCTCCTTTAAGTAGGATCAGTCTTTCGGCTGGTGTTTGTTGCAATCGAAGCATTAGCGTTTTGATGGTAATATGCAATTATTACACTTAACGCGCCAGGCTTGTAACTTGTAATTCAGCGCTCGGCGGGGCACATAGCCCGGAGAGTAGCTGTTGGTTGCAGTCTGGTTAGGTTCCTTATAGTAAAATAAGGATTTATAGAGGAGTTTGCGACTAAAAATATTATGTTTAATATTCCGCCCTCTGGAAGCACATTTGAACAGTATACTTGTCTGCGAAGAAAGAACTTTTTTCAACCCTTACTTCTCACCCCTGGTTAAAATATTATGCCTTTTGATTTTTATTTTATTTTTACCGCATTATCTACGTATCTATCAAGTTTGGCTTTCGCCGTGAAAGAAACGCTTTTCAACCCCTATACTTATTTCACCTCCGGTTAAAATTTGAAGGGTTTTGAATTTCCCCTTTATTTTGAAAGCGCTACCTAAGGATGTGCCATATTTTACTCCCTCTTCGAAATGAATGTTTTCAACCCCTGTATTTCATTCCCTGGATGATATTTTAGGGGTTTGGAATTTTTCTTTCATTTTGAAACCATTCTCTATACTATATGTGTATCAAATTTGGCGTTACCTGCGAAAGAAACATTTTTCAACCCCTATATTTCACCCTTGCCCAGATTAAAATTTGAAGTATTTTGAATTTTCCTGTATTTTAAAAGCGTTACCCACAAGTGCGCAAATATCACTTGGCCCGCGAAAAAAATATTTTTCAATTCTTATATTTTATCTCCAGGTTAATATTTTAAGGGTTTTCAATTTTTTTTCTCATTTTTAACGCATCCCCTATACATGTGTCAAATTAGGCTTTACTGTGAAAGAAATATTTTACAACCCCTATATTTCATCCCTTGGTTGTATTTTAAGGGTTTTGGATTTTTTCCACCATTTTTAAAGTAGTCCCTATACTATAGGTATGTATATCAAATTTGGTTTTACTAATGAAAGAAATATTTTTCAACCTCTAATTTCACACCTGGATAAAATTTTAAGGGTTTCATATTTTTTCCCTTATTTTAAAAGCATTATCTTTGCGTCTGTCAAATTTGAAGTCTTTAGCTTATCGGAAAGTTAGTTTTCAGAATTTTGTAGGTGACATCGGCAACGTCGCTACTAATTATATCAATTCTTGTTAATCAAATAAATATTTAGGTACCTATCTACCTATAACATTAGTGGATAAATAATTTCAATAATCATCATAAAAGATTTCAACAAAAATAAGTTGCAAACGCGCTACCTCAAATGTTCAATAAATTTTTTTTTTTTTAATATTTTATTTAAATGCTCTAAAAAGTAGAAAATAAACATTGAATTAAATCAAACCCATCATTTTGTTACATTATATAATTCTTTTTATGACATAAAAGCTTATATAATGTAACAAAATGATAGGTTTGATTTGCTTCAAAGTTTATTTTCTATTTTTTAGAGCATTTAAATAAAAGCTGTTTTAAAAATATTTTTTTATATAATTTTATTTTTTACTTTTTAGTCTTTTGATATGCTGTAATTCCCAGATATCGATTTTGAGACGAATCGGATCGTAAACGGTAAAGTCGTCCGCCATCTTGAACTAAATTTTTGACTAGAAATTGGTAATCCGCGACCACAAAAACCCTCAGATATCGATTTTTATAGATTTGGACATAAGTCGTCAGCCATATTGGCGCCGCCATTTTGAATTCCTGAATTTTGACTAAAAATTCATAATCCGCGACCTAAAAAGGCCCCAGATATCGATTTGGAGTTGAATCGGATTTTAAACGGTAAAGACGTCCGCCATCTTGAAGCAGCCATCTTGAACTAAATTTTTTACTGGAAATTCGTAATCGGCGAACCCGAAAACCCCCAGATATCGATTTTGATCCATTTGGACCATAAATGATAAAAGTCGTCCGCCGCCATTTTGAATTTCTAAATTTTGATCAAGAATTTATAATTGGCGATCTCGAAAACCCCCAGATATCGATTTTGAGTCGAAACGGATCATAAATGGTAAAGTCGTCCGCCATCTTATTTTTTTCTTATATGAAAATATTAAAATGTATTGCCACCGGACTTATACACGTGTGCAAAATTTCAAAGCTCTAGCTTAATTAGAACTAATCGAAATATTGATTGCAAGATTTGACCTAAACAAACTAAGAAACAAACAAATATTGCAAGTTAAATAAAAGCTTTTAAAAAATGTCTGTACACCTGACCTAACTGCATGTGTGTAGATCACTTCTTGTATAAATTATAAAATAACTTCTAATAGGACTTAACTTCTATTATTTCTACTCAGTTGATTTTTTCAATTATCATTCAGCTTAACCATAACAATTACTATTAATCGTTACACAGATTCATAGAGTTGTTTTATATAAAAGACAAGAAGGCATTTACCATTCAGAATAGAAGATCGCGGTGACAACCCAAGTAAATATCTAAAACAGCAAACCCGATATGATTGACGCCAAGCTATGATTCTGAAAACTTAATGAAAAGAATAGTAGGCACTGCATTGTTTGAACGTCTAAACAGCTAACGTGATTCAAAACAAAAACGCATCGATGTCGTTTGCGAGAAGCGTCAGTTTTTATTCGGCTTGGTTTTTAAAAGTGCTTGCTTTAAATAAGTTTGATGGACATTAGATTTTGTGTAGTTTATAATAATAATTAGTGACAATAGTTAAATATGTGCTATTTTGCTATGGAATCAAAGAAAGTCGCAGGACTGTAAGTATAAAAACAGTAATTTAACCTCGAATTTTACCATTAGAGGCTGGTGCCAACACCTTTTTTAAAAGAAATATTAACAGGCAATGACCAGCCGGACACTTTATTTATAACTATGAAATAAAACATACATTAAACGCGAGATAAAGTGAAATTGTGAAATGGGGGTGCCGTTTAAGGGTTGAAAGCGGTTTTTTGCAATTTTCTGCGAAACGTGACCTCCTAGCACAAAATGTCCTTTACAAAAGTTGTAGAAAATAAAATAATCTAAAACTTTTAAATTAGGCATTTTTCAATATAACCTCAAATTTTCTGCGAAAACGGCAAAAAACCGATTTTTCGGTTTTTATTTTTTTTTTCGTCTCGTAAAAATGATTCAATTTACATGAAATTATGTGAAAGTATACCTTTATTTGCATTGAATCAACATGATTTTTTTGGAATCTGGGAAACAAGTAGTTTCAGAGATATTTATATTTTTCAAAAAGAAACAAAAATTTTCACGAAAAAATTTATTGGTGTTTTTTTATTTAAATATTCTATCCCGGCTCATTTTAACCATTTAAATGTCTACTTTAAAATGGTCTATAGATGTTGATGGTTTATTTATCATGAAACCGCTTAAAATTGAGAAAACCAAGAAAATGACTTCTAGTTTTTCAATATTTTTAATTATTTTTAATTTTTTTAATTATTTATGTAAATAATGGATTAAATTTCAATGATAAAATTTCCTTCAATGTAATATTACTAAAGTTGAATGAATTTAAATGAAGAAAGTGGGGGAGGGGAAATCATTCTGAAACTTAAGTTTTTCATGGCAATGCCTAAAATCACCTATGTTTGGGTAAATCGGGTAGTATGGCAGATTTTCGGCTTAATGGCTCCAAAAAATCATAAGAAATGATAATTTCTCTATGCGCTAGTTTGAAAACGTGGGCGTAATTTTTTATTAAAGAAAATGTGAAAAAAATTCCTAAAAATTCCGTTTTTTTTTCCCTATTTTTTCATATATCCCAGTAACTATTGATTTTAGAAAAAAGTTATAGAAATGAAAAAGTTTTGTAATTAAATTTTAAATAAGATGCAGGGAACCCAAAAATTCTTTTTTACTATTACAATAGTAAAAATTAAAAAGAAAATTGAAATAGCAAGTTATTTGCGGACTTTTTCAAATACTAAAGCATTTAGAAAGTTGAAATTTTTTTGATATATAAAAGAGCACTCAAATTTTCAAATCCATTTTGAGATATTAAAATCCGTTGATTAGGAGAACCTAGGGTTTAAAAATTTGGTTAGCATAGAGTAGAAATGGCCCTAGTTGAGCCGGAGCTCCGCCCCCTAGGACTCCAGGGCCTTCGTGTTAGGACTCCGCCCCGGGGCCTCGCGCCGTCACAAAATGAGGCCCCTGTGCTGTCAAAAAATGGGGCCCCAGGCTGTCAAAAGTGGGGCTCCACCCCAAGGCCTCCTTAGCGTTCTGCGGCCTCCGTGCTGTCAAAAGGCCCCGTGTGTCCCCTTGTGAGCCCCGTTTCGAAATAACCTAACGCGCCCTCTGGCGGACATAACCTCACTCAGCAAAACAAAATGTAAAATTTTTAAACAATTCCCAAGGCTCTCCTAATTAACGGATTTTAATATCTCAAAATGGATTTGAAAATTGCAAATTTTTTGCGAGGTTTAGATTGCAAAATTATTATGCAAAAACTAAAAGTCCGATCTTGATGAAATTTGGTGGGAAGTTTTATTATATTAAAAAGTTTTTTTTAGCCAAATATGAAGGTCCTACGAACTGTCGTGAGCAGAAAAAAATAGGACAACTTTTTTTTTCTAATGTAAATCTGTTGCCTCTATTTGAATATGTAATGAGTCCCCGAAATAAAATAAATATCGCTTTTAATTTATTTTTTATTTTAATGCTGTAGTTATTGCTATAGTAAATGATGGATAGTTAATGAGACGAATTGCACTGCATTATAACATTTTAAGAAAGTGGAGAATAAACTGTACGATTAGTAGAAATTCTGGATCAAAGGACAAAGGATATCCTACTTAACAAAAAACTAACTGTGGGCGAGCGTGGGTGCGTCTTTACTATGTACATATTTCGATATGCGATGTAAAGCAACGTAAGGCGCGGTTAGTACTTGGAATGGGTGACCGTTCCAACGAAGACCGCGTTCTCGCCTCACACATCTTCCAGCGGCTTGTATATCAGTGTATGCGCGGAAGCTATACAACCTTAGGCGAGAGTTGTATAGGGGATATACCATCCTTCGGAGGGGATGTAAAGCCGTCGGTCCCTTGTCTATTAAATGTTAGGCAAGTAAAAGATCCCTACTCTTCTTAAGGGAAGAGGTTCGGCAAAATTCCTGGTTGGGGGTAGCTCGTCTACAGGCGTCGGTGGTAGGCCTCAGTAGCGGAAATAGGCCGACGTTAAATAAATGTAAAAAAAAAAAAAAAAGAAACTAACTATTAATGTTTCGTTGTTGCACCATTTCTATTTATAACTTCTATAAGTCTGTTTGGCATAGAATTAAGTAACCTTATACAATAATTATTAGTAACTAAATTTTCCCATGCATTATTTATTATTTCCAGTAATTCTTCGGCATTCCGTGGTCTCACATTTCGTTTTTGGATACTTCTTACGAGTAGTCCCCATACTTCTTCCACAGGGTTAAGATCTGGATTATGACTGGGCCAGTTAAGAACATTGATGTTGTTATCTTGAAACCAGTTACGGTATAGCAGTATGAACGGAACAATTGTCTTGTTGAAATATGAACTCATTATTGTCTAAAATCCTAATATACGTTTCACTATTAAATCGTTCCTCAATATGTCACAAAACACCAGGACCACGTGCCGATATCCAAGCCCACATATTGACGGAAAATCTACTACTTTTATCATTGTTAGATATATATTTCGCATCGAATCGAGTATTCGGAGGGCGGTAAACACGAATACGACCGAGTTTTTTCGTCTGTAAAGATTGTTCCAAAAATTTACATAATGCGCTAAAAATTCAAGCGCAAATCCTACTCGAGCTTCTTTATGTTCAGCTTTAAGTAAGTATTTCTGTGCTGATTCTCTTACACGCCGGCGACCAGTACTACTCGATCCAGGAAAATTCGTTTCTTCAGCAGCCTGAATAACTAAAAATTGATTTTCTATTAAAGCATTTACCAATTGCAAATCTTGTTGTTGAGTTGATATCCTTCGTCGCCCTGATCCAAGATTTCTACTAATCGTACCGTTTATTCTCCACTTTCTTAAAATGTTACACACCGAATTTTTGTCAATATTATAACAGTGCAATTTGTCTCATTGACCATCCATCTTCTGCTTTAGCAATAACTCCAGATTTAACTAAATCGCTTATATGAGGCATATTAGTTTTTGCACACTTGCAATAAATTATGACAACTAACTGACAATGTCACAAAAATTAAAGTTAGATGTACACAACTAGATTTTAGCAAAATACCGTTATAAGACTTGTCCTATTTTTTTTGCTCATGACCCGTACAACATAAGTATTTGAAAAAAATCCACAAATAACTTGCTATTTCAAATTTTTTTTTCAATTTTTACTACTTTTGCAATAGTAAAAATGAATTTTTTGATTCGCAACCAACTGCATCTGCACCTTATTTAAAGTTTAATTATAAAACTTTTTTATTTCTATAACTTTTCTCTAAAAGCAATAGTTACTAAGATATATGAAAAAATAGGAGAAAAAAAAACGGATTTTTTTCAAATTTTGTTTAATAAAAAATTACGCCCAGGTGATAGTGACATTATCATTTCTTATGATTTTTAGAAGCGATTAAGCGAAAAATCTGCCATACTACCCGATTTACCCTGATTTTAAGCAGATACCGCCTGGGCTAACCAGCCTATTACAGCAAGTAAGCTTTCGCTTATTCTATACATTATCTAATTCCTGTTATTAAATTCAATGCTTTAAAAAATAATACCATAATAACAAATAAATAATATATCACATTTTTAAAAACGGTCAGAGATCAGAGATTCATAGATACAATGAAGGGAGAAATGTGGGGTTTAAGTGAGTTGTGAATACTTTCTGGAAACATCCCTACGGCGTGGAAAGGGGTTGGAAAACAAATTGCTTGGATTAGGATTAAATTTAGTACAGTTTGTTTGTACGAACTTGCTTTGTGATTTTTGTTTTGTATACATCAATAGAAGTGTAAAACTTGGGTTAAAATTCAACTTGCTCCGATTTGGATGAAATTTGATATATATATGGCCATAAAGCACCGATAACAATGAAGTTAGGGAAACATCCTTAGGGTGTGAGAGGGTTGGGGAATTAATTTGCTGATTAGAATAATATTTAGTAGGTATAAAAACTATACTTCAGGGACCTCTATTAAAAGGCATATCGTGAAAATTTTCAACAAGGTCCTTGGGAGTGTATAAGGGGAAGATAATTGGAATGTGGGAAGATGGTGGGAAAATAGTAGAAAGCTTTGAACTATGTTTTTTTCTCCTTTTTTATCGATTATCTTCGATATATATATGCTATAGAAAACAATTAGACTTTACACAATTACACTTTGAATAAACCAAAACTGAAAGATTATTTCTATTACATTTTTAAATTGCGTAAAAAATAAAAATAAAAGAAGCTGCTTTTTAAAAATCGTTGTTTTTTAAACTAAACCAAATCAAACTGGGTGTCACTTATTTTGAGCACAAAGAGATTAATAATTATTTTAATTTATATTTAATTTTTAAACGGGAAAAATCAGTCAAAACAAATTTACCATTCTATCTGTTAAAAAAATAAAACATACAGGGTACTATTTGAAAAATTGCCATGAAATTCCATGAAATGGAAAATTTAAAAAAACATTTCTAAATCCAAGCAAATGAACAAAATAAGCCAATTTTACATTTAATTTGTTGAGAAATACCCTTTTATTCAAATTCAAAGTCTACTTCGAAATATTTTAAATTTGTTTCTGAATTAGATTAGATTAGATTAGATTCTTTATTCATTCTTTGTGCCAATTACAAAAACATTGGATAGAACAGGTCAAATGGTAAATTACAATTACGTAACATGTAAAACAAACAAAGTATATATAAACATTTTGGTCACAGAAAAATACATATATAAAAAATGTGTAAATAGGTATATAGATAAAAAAAAATACAGTGAAATGACAATATGCATACTAAAAACCAAATACATATAAATACATCTTGGTGGTAATTATATATACATATACACAGAAAATAAAACTACATCTGAAAATATTCGTCTAGTTTGTAAAAAGTTTTATTTAATAAGTATAATTTTAAATGTTTCTTAAATAGAATCATGGAGTTACACTTTTTGATCTCTAGTGGTAAATGATTATAAACTCTGAGTCCTAAACTGTTCGGCGAATTTAATGTAATATTCAAACTATGAAATGGTATATGAAAGTTATTTTTTGTCTCGTATTAATACCATGCACATCTTTACTAGATTCAAATTTATCTTTGTTGATATGAACATATGTACATAATTCATATATGAGAAGACTTGGAAGTGTCAAGATTCTGTGCTCTTTAAAAACATTTTTCAGGTATCAGTATTTGATAAACCTACCATGCATCTTATAACACGTTTTTGCGCTATGAACACATTACATGATAGGGTGGATCCACCCCAGAAGCATATTCCATATCTTAATCGTGAGTCTACTTCTGCATAGTATAATTTTTTTAATTGATCAATATTTAGTACAGTTTTAATGCTTCTAAACTGATACACAATTGAGTTCAATTTGGAGATAAGGTTTTCACAATGACTTTTCCAAGTTAAACATTCATCCACATATAGACCTAAAAATTTGACATTTTTATTATTATTGGGAATGGGTCTGTCGTCTATTACCATACTAAGATTATTACAAATTTTCTGCCTATTATGAAATCTTAAGGCTAGACTTTTATCAATATTAAGATGAAGACAGTTCTGGCGAAACCATTCGCTTAATTTCTCTAGTATCATATTACATTTGGCTTTTAATGAATCTTCATTTTTTTCTGATATAATGATTGATGTATCATCAGCATATAGTGTAACACATGTTGAATTTGTTAAGTTAACAATATCATTCATGTAGATCATAAAAAGCACAGGACCCAGAATGGATCCCTGCGGCACGCCTCTGTTAATTTCCATGTATTCAGAATTAATCGAATCCACGGTACTAGCTTCATTATTTATTAGCGAGACATATTGTATTCGTTTAGAGAGAAAACTCCTAACCCAATTCAACGATATACCTCTTATACCATATGTATAAAGTTTAGAAAGCAACTTTTCATGATCGACGCAGTTGAATGCCCTGCTGATATCACAAAATATCCCAACAGGGCACTCGCCCGCCTCAATATAATTAACTATTTCTTCATAATTCCAAAGCCAACAAAAAATCATCCGATTTTAAATCTGGAAAAAGCGTTGGAAAGAGAAATTATAGCTTTATAACAAAAGTAACTTAAATATACAGGGTGCTATTTAAAATAAGAAAGTTGTGGCAATTTCCGGCCATACCGGAAGTGATTTTTTTATCACCGAATGGTCAAAATGTAGCCATTGATACCTATACTAGATTTCCCAAATTTCAGAATTCTATTTTTACAACTGTAGGAAAAAGTGGGAGGGGGGGGGGGGTAGGTGCTTTCTGGATCACCCGGTGTAGGTAACAAAGATTTAGTTAGGAAATTTAAATATAAATAAATAACTCATAAAATATGTTCGATGGGTCCACCATTATTGTCAATGCATAATTAATATCTTATATTTAGGATTGCACCGGAAATGGCTTCATTATTTACATTCAGAATACTATTAATATTATTGACAATGTCTTTTAGAAATCCCCAAAAAACGAATCTATTGGGGTCAAATCCGGAGTGCTAGGTGGACATTTAATTGTTCCATTATTCACTATCCATATTGGGAATACATTATTCAAATTATCTCGAACGGGTAGGACACTATGCGGAGTTGGCCCATCCTGCATCCAAATCATATCAAGTTCGGCTTCCGGAAAATTCTGCAAAAGAGTAATTTCTGCTTCTGATTATTTCCAGATAAATAACTCCAGTTAAAGTATTATCATAAAAATAAGTCCAACAATTCTGTTTCTGAAAATTCCAATTAGCATTTTTCTGTTGTATTTCTCCTGCCGTAGAAAGGATGATTCATCAGTCCATAATATTTTAGTAAAAAAATCTCGGGATCTTCATCCAACTTTTGAATCATTTGGCGGCAAAAGTTTAGCCGTTTCCTTTTATGAGCCTCTGTTAAAACTTGTAGGGGTAAAAGTAGGATCAGTCTTTCGGCTGGTGTTTGTTGCAATCGAAGCATTAGCGTTTTGATGGTAATATGCAATTATTACACTTAACGCGCCAGGCTTGTAACTTGTAATTCAGCGCTCGGCGGGGCACATAGCCCGGAGAGTAGCTGTTGGTTGCAGTCTGGTTACGTTCCTTATAGTTAAATAAGGATTTTATAGAGGAGTTTGCGACTAAAAATATTATGTTTTAACTTATTAGGAACTTGATTTTCAAACTGTTTCTGTTTTATATCACCCGGAGTAGGAAAATAACTTTTTGGGGTTTGTTTTCTTTAAGATACCTGCCGTTTTGTATAAAATTAGAATTTCATTTTTTTCAAAAGTCTGGGAATGTTCAGTTGATTTTATTTTGGTAGAAGGTTCAGAGTCAGAAGAGCTGATTGTCTCTGGATTCTATATATCACTTTGGTCTTTTATTAATTGGAGAGTTGTGGCAGCAGCAGACTTATTTTGACAAACTTTGGTATTTCGTTTGCCTATGTACCGACAATAACAGCTTTTGTGATATTTAGCATCATAAGCAAAGAGATATTTGTAACCTGCTAATTTACAAACCATGTCAATATCTTGTCGCTTTTGGGTAGCTTCGATTATTTTAGAGTACGTGTTTTTCCCAGTCCCTAAATAAGAATAAAAATTTTAATAATAGCGCTATACATTATTACTAAAAAGGATTTAGCAAATTAGAAGATATCAATGTCATCAAAAGATGCGCTATAATAAAAAAAAAACATCATAAGGCAAGAAGTTTTTTTGCTTAAATAGTGATGTGTAATGTCAAATAATATTATTCAGTATTTTCAGTAAAGATTTCTCTCTTTTTATTAAAAGCTTTTATGTAACTTGCAATGTATACGTGAGAATGTCAAACGACGATATATGAACCAGCAGATTTGCATCGCATCTGGCAGTCAGGCGGCACTAAAGGCATTAGCCTCTAATAAAGTGTCCTCCAGACTGGTATGGGACTGCCACAAAGAGCTCGAAGTTCTGGGTGAGCAGAACAGAGTTAAACTACTCTGGGTGCCGGGACACACCAGAATAGACGGCAACGAAAAAGCTGATGAACTTGCTAGACAAGGAGCAGCTAACACATTCTATGGCCCAGAACCCGTGCTGGGCATTACCAAATGCTCGGCAAGAGGGGTAATTAAAGACTGGGTCAGGGATAAACACAATCATTACTGGAGGAACATACCAGGTAATCGACGTGGGAAAACACTTATTGAAGGACCATGCCCAAAACAAACTGCAGAACTGCTCCCAAAGAACAGGTTACAGTTGAGAATTGTAACAGGCCTCTTGACGGGACATTTTCCTGTTAAGCAGCACCTGCACAGAATTGGCAAGTTCGATGGCGACCTTGACTGCAGATTATGTGGCAAGGTACCAGAGACAGTAGACCATATCATATATGAATGTGAGGCATTGGCCCGCAGAAGATATAATATTTACGGGCAAACACAAACAGACCCGCAAAGCGTTAAAATTCGCCCATTCTCAGACCTGTATCACCTCATCAGTGGCACAGGAGTATTAAAATGGGCAGTGTAAATCGTAACAGGGAGTGCACAATAAGCCCAAGAGGATGCAGTGCCCTCGGAGTGTTACAGACGACCCTATGAGGAGGGGTTTTAGTCAGTAAGAGTCTGACACTGACCCAGCTCAGGTTGAGAGCCCATGAGGGTTTCCCCTCCTCGTCAAAAAAAAAAAACTTGCAATGTATGTTTGTCAGTTGGTTTCGGGAAAATTTTGCAATCAAAATTTCGATTAGTTCTAATTAAGCTATAGCTTTGACATTTTGCACATGTGTACAAGTCCGGTGACAATACACTTTAACATTTTCATATAAGAAAAAAACAAGATGGCGGACGACTTTATCCTTTATGATCCGATTCGACTCAAAATTGATATCCGGGGGTTTTCGAGATCGCCAATTATGAATTCTTGGTCAAAATTCAAAATGGCGGCGCCAATATGGCGGACGGCTTTTGTCATTTATGGTCCAAATCGATCAAAATTGATATCTGGGGGTTTTCGGGTTCACCGATTACGAATTTCTAGTAAAAAATTTTGTTCAAGATGGCAGACGATTTTATCGTTTATGATCCGATTCGACTCAAAATCGATATCTGGAAGTTTTCGAGATCGCCAGTAATGAATTTTTAGTAAAAATTTAGAAATTCAAAATGGCGGCGCCAATATGGCGCACGACTTTTGTCGTTCATAGTCCAAATCGATCAAAATCGATATCTGGGGTTTTTTTAGTTCACGATGGCGACTTCAAGATGGCGGACGACTTTATCATTTATGATCTGATTCGATTCAAAATCGACATCTGGGGGTTTTCGAGATCACCAATTATGAATTCTTGGTCAAAATTCAAAAATTCAAAATGGCGGCGCCAATATGGTTGACGGCTTTTGTAATTTAGATCAAAATCGATAGCTAGGGGTTTTAGGGTCACGGATTACGAATTTCTAGTTAAAAATTTAGTTCAAGATGGCGGAACACTTTACCGTTTACGATCCGATTCGTCTCAAAATCGATATCTGGGGATTACAGCATATCAAGACTAAAAAGTCAAAAATAAAATTATATAAAAAATATTATTTAAATTTTTTTTAAATATATTACGTAAAATCACCTATTCAAATATTAAGAGGCTAAAATACATTTCAACAACCTAATAAACTAAAAATGTACATTAATTACTTATAGTCGGGTGGTGTATATTTACTGGGCAGTCAAAAAACGCAACAAAAACTTTACGAGCGAATTATTAACGACAGTGAACCATTCGGCATGATCTCAAACAAACCGACAAAACATATAAAACCGATTCAATTTGCTGGCGGGATAGTACAGAAAGTAGCGGTATTTTAATGAAGTCGTAAATTTTTTGTTGCGTTTTTTGACTTCCCAGTAAATATACACCCGAGCTTTGTCTGCACAGATATTAAAGGCTTTTTGCCTTTCTTTCCTAATTTATTACATATTAAGCACATTGTCCGAATATTGAATTTTTCTTTACTGCATCTTAACGAAGACGATGACGTATTTTCAATTTCACTGAATTTTTAAGATTTTGCAAACTAATATTGGTTTGTCTGCAGGCTATATGAAATTTCACTTTGACTTTTCCACTTAAAAGGTTTTCCTTTTGTTGCAAAATCTTTTCGGCACAAATATCCGCGGCACATATAATTGTTTTTAATCCTTGCAATCTAGGATTTTGTGTCACTAATTTGTCACTTTCCTTCAAAGTTTGTCCACAAAACAAACATTCCATTGTTAAGCACTAAATAATATGTAAAAACTCAATAAAAACAAATATTCCTCTTTCGCATTCGCATTACACAAAGAAAAGTTTGTGCCCAACTGACAAGATTACTTGCACTGAATAGTCCACACGCTTGCGTGGCGCCGCGGTAGGCGCATCTAGAATCGAAAAACTCATAGCTTTAAATAACAAAATTTCGAAAACTATAAATTGTGCGGAACTGGTTTTTTTTTAAAAAAACTTCCTTGAGATAAAAGTTTTATTTCATACACAGATGATATGACAAAATGCCTTAAAATAAAAAGTTTGTCGCTTACTGAAAAAAGTGCTGCAGGGAAAGTAAGTGTTAAAGTTTTACCTAGTTTTACAGAAAAATTAGATTTTCCATAAAAACGAAATCAAATCAGTGACCTTCGCTCACATTTTCTTTACCAATTAAAGAAATAAATATGTAATTATCTCAATTGGTTCCGGAGATATCACGAGGGATGTGTGAAAAAGTAAGAAAAATTAATTTTGACAAATTTATGGCATTTTTCGTAATAAAAAAAAGTTTGACCTCCCAAAAAAATGTTGTAATTGGCCATTACAGATGGCCAAGGACCTAATCTATCATGCTGTGAAGGTCCCCATGTGGTTGTACCTTAAAAGAAATTTTTCAAGAAGGAAGCTACTTTTTCCCCGTTTTCCGGTGCACTTAACAGTAACTAGTTGAACTAAGACATTAGACGTTAAAATACTCAAAAACGATAATATGGTAGGGGTTACATAGTATATTTTTGAAATCAGGAAAAAAGGGATCATTCCAAAAAATTAATAATATACAGGGTATTCCATTTAAAAAATATATTATTTTTTTGTATCCCCTGAAATCTGCACGCTACTGTATGGTAAATACGGCCAAAATTGAAACTGGTCAGTTTTAAAGCACAGGTCCGTGCGCACTGAACTTGATATTTTGTCCTATATATTTGGCAACCGTATCGAGATTCGAACGATAGTTGAAACTGTGCAGGCGAGTCCGAGACTGGCAATGTAATCAGCCTGAATGAACCATCTACGACTGCACTGGTTTAAAAGTAATAAAACGGACAGGCCTACTAGCACAAAACTCAAGAACTCGCAAATCGTTTCTTATCAATCAACGTGGAAGTCTAACAACGTGCTGTCTATGTGCCAGTGCAGTGCATAAATACCTATTATAATATCAAGCGTAGGAGTTTAGTTAGTTACTGTTTATATTTATAAATATTTACTATTGTATAAAAGGTAAAATATTTTAATTATTTACTAATTTACCATGGCTTTCTGGAGACCATTTGAAACAGAGGATAATATAATAACGCCCGAAAATCCCGAAATAGTTGAACCGGTTATTGTCGAAAAAGCCGAAATAAATTTAGAGTTTAAAAACGAGATTTACACGTACAAAGTCAACGTATTATTTTAAATATACATGAATGTTTAAAAAGCGAAAATCCTGAACAATGTGAGAAAGAAATAATACGACGTATTAACGAATTAACTAAAATATCAAAATCAACAATTTATCGCGTAATTCAAGAAGGCGATGTTATAGATCACAGCGCAAAGCGGAAACGGAAAAATACGAAATTAAAAAATATTGGTGATGCCACTAGAGATGTAATACGGCATATAATTTATAATATGTATGAAGAAAATATAGTTCCTACGTTAAAAATGGTTCAAGAAAAATTGAGCGAATATCCTGATTATAATTATAGGTCTTTAGATACACTATGAAATGTCTTATTAGAATGCGGTTTTAAACATAAAAAACTTGACAGTCGTATGGTAATTATGGAATCGCCACGTATAGTTTCACTTCGAGTAGATTATTTGGAAAAAATTAGAGAATATCGTAAACTAAACAGGCATATAGTGTATCTAGACGAGACGTGGTTTGACACGCATGATACCATTCAGTATGGTTGCGTAGATAGTTCACACAAGTGTGTTTTAAATACTCCGTGTTCTAGAGGAAAACGCGTTATCATACTTCATGCGGGAAGTGAAAATGGGTTTGTACCCAATGCGTTGCTCTTGTCGGCCAAAAAAATATCGCAGTCTTCTGCAGACTATCACGAAGACATGACAGTCGATCTATTCGAAAAATGGATTTCTCAACAGCTTCTAGTAAATATTCCGCCAAATTCGGTAATTGTATTAGATAATGCTTCTTATCACTCGCGTATATTAAATAAAATACCAAATAACAGCACAAAAAAGGAAGACATTTTAAAATTCATGAGAAAAAAAATATGGAAATTCCTGTAAAAGTTCCAATAAAACGCGAATTACTGAAAAGAATAAAATAACAGAATTTCAAAAAGGAATATGTTATTGATAACTTATCCAATATACACGGTCATACACTTTTGCGGTTACCTGCATACTATTGCATATTTAATCCTATCGAGATGGTTTGGGGAACACTAAAAGTACGTTTACGAAAATGTAATAACTCTCCAACGTTAAGCGCGATAGTAGTTGATCATATAAGAGAAGTAATAAATGACATTGACAATAATTCCGATTTATGGAAAAATTGCGTTAGGCATGTAATTGGAGAAGAAAGTCGATATCGAACGCTACCCCCTAGTGCGCCGATTTTAATTCAACTGGATAATGATTCCTCCTCAGAAAGTGAAGATTCGAACGCGTCAATTAACATTTAACTTTTCTTCATTTTTTCATTCACTTTTTTATTGTTACATTTTGTGGAATATATTTTATTTAGTTGACAAGAAATTTTAATTTAAGTTACTTCATTCTAGAGAAATATTTTAATTTTGTTTTTATTTATGTTTTATATAAGTATACAAATATTTATTTTTGTTTTCATATAATAATTCTTTGCTTTGTTCAAGAAACTTACGTTTTTATTTTAGAAGAAACTTAAACTTTCTCGTTGGTTCTTGCGGAGCTATAACATATTTCAATATAATATGGGTTAACTTTAAAACTAAAACCAATAAATTTAAATATTTAGACTTTATATCTAAAACTGATATATTACCTCAAAAATATGTTATTGGCGAAATGAACCTAATAAACAAAAAATAATAAAAATGAATACAATACAACATTTTATTATGACAATCATTTCTATTTACCTCCGCCCATGTACAATAAAGAGATACCAACTGTTTTTGCTGGCTTTTAGTTTTTATACGGTTTCAATTTCGGTCGTATATACTTTACTTTTCATAGCATTTTTAACAAAATCCAGTCATAACCACACAACTTTTATTTGAAACTTTTTTTCTATAGGCAATAATAACGATGATACGGGGTATTTTATGACATCACTTTTCGTGTACCCTATATACGTAATTAAACAGGTGAAAATCACACCAGTGATAATGACTAACTGTTCCAATGGTATGGTGACCAATCAGTTTAGGCACACCTTTATGTGTCTTTGTCGTTATACTTTCACTACATACATAAATTTTTCTTAGTCAGTGACGTAAGTGTTTTGACAGAAGAATTACAAGTTATGGTTGAGTATAAATCAAGAGTCGATATTACAGAGTTCGATAATCACAAAGTGAAAAACGTCAAATTTTTTCCGCACTATACCTACGTAAACTCGGGTCTCTACAACTATAGCCATGAATTTCAAGGGCATTTTAAAATAATCTAATTAGTACTTTACTCACTATTTGTTGATGTGGGCGTACTGAAATGACTTATCGTAAATAATATTTGGGTTAAAGGCGCAAAAAAAAAGATAAACAAAGTTCTTTGTTATTACAATGAAACCAGCAGCAAATAGCACATAGATTATTTATTTATTTATAATTATAAACTGATTCCTAATAATTGTATTGCGTGAAATATATTGTTTACGGCTTATGATCAGTGAATTGAGTAATTTTGTTGTAACATTAGATTAGCCAACCACTCACTGCCGTGCAGAAGAGATTGAGATATGACCTAGGCATGGCTTTCGTTGCTTCCTTGCGAAAGGAAATACGAAAAACTGACAAATAGATTTTCTCCCCATATTCATAATTCCCGTATTATACAAACCCAATAAAAACAGATAGTAACCTTACTTACGGTTATAGGCTGATTTCAAAGAAAATTGACAATTGTTTCGATTTAGGAAACCGGTAACAATGTTTTTTGTTGACAGAGAGCTGTTTTTACTTCCACATCCAGTGGAAGTATATATAGTTTTTTGTTGAAATAGGCTTAAAATGTCATGAAACATCGAGATTTTAAATTTGAGCAAAAAAAATAAAAATTCTGTCTGCCGGCCTGTCTGTAACTTTTTTTTTGTGCCCACGTTTACTCTGGAACCGTTCATGACACTGACTTGAAATTTGGTACACTTATGTATTATAACGAGATCTGGAACTAGATTATATTTTGATCCATTCCGTTGGAGGGTTCGAAGGTAAATGGGGCAAATAAGGGTGAATGGGCAAAAAAAGCAGATAAGAGTCCGTAAAATTGCAATTTAGGGCATGTACGAAAAGTCAAGGTCTCAAAATTTGTTCTGGCATCAGCCACCCCCCACTATCACCCCCGCAGTTTTATGAAAGGGAGTAAAAAAAAATTAAGATGTGATTTAGTGTGTATACAAGAACGAAACCTAAATTGCAATTTTATGAACTCTTACCTGCTTGCTTTGCCTATTTAGTCTTATTTACCCTATTTACCCTCGAACCCTCCAACGGAATAGATCAAAATATAATCTAGTTCCAGATCTCGTTATAATATTCAAGTGTATCAAATTTCAAGTCAATATCATGAACGGTTCCAGAGTAAACGTGGGCACAAAAAGTTACAGACAGACAGATTTTTTTTTCTCAAATTTAAAATCTCGACGTTTCATGACATTTTAAGCCTATTTCAACAAAAAAAAAATATTTTTTTTGCGGGACTATACTTCCACTGGACGTGGAAACTTTACTTTTAAATAAATTAAATAAAATAGAAAAACAAATAGCATAGATTTGAAATGTATCACTAAATCTATAATTTATTGAATGCTATGAGCCTCCACCTTCCCATTTGAAAAAAAAGTTTTCGATTTTAATTTTGGAGGCTTAGTAGTTATTAATGAAATTAAATGAAACATTATATTTTTCCCATGGACATTACCTGCTGTAGAACAAATTTTGGCATTGCAAAGCACTCTAGATGAATGTCTTGAAATGTTTAAAAAACTGAACATCGACTCAAAAATTCTGGAAAGTGTCATGGTATACTCAGAATGTTGTCTTGAATCCAAATATGTAATTAAAAAAACTAAAAAAACACGCTTTAATAGCAAACCGAACTAAAAAGTAAAAAATGTTTAAAAAATTCATTTTAATGTAAAAAGCGTGGGGTGCCTTTTACTATATTTTTATAATTTTACTTTTATCAATAGCTACCAATAAAATATTTATAACAATTGATATCAAGTTTTTTTAGTTTTTTAAACTATAATTTTTTTCATATAAAATAATAAAATATAATAACAGCGGCGCCTCCGGCAAAATATCGACAATAGATTAGTCATTTTTAAAATTTTTATTTTAACCTGATGATCCTGGTGAGGATAATATATGTCATCGGCCCTTGATAAGTGTGCAAAGTTTCAATTTAATCTGACGTCTTGAAGTGGGTGCGAATCACGTTCAAAAATTCCGTTGCATGCAAACAAGCAAACATACAGGTGAAGCTAATATAAAGCATGTAAAAATATACAGGGTGTTCCATTTAAAAATAGAAAGTTGCGGTCATTTCCGGGTAAATCGGTTTTTATATCCAAAAATTCATTTTTAAAGGTAGGTTACGCACCCTAAATTTCAAATGGATAAATTAAAAATAAAGGAAATATAGGGGTGAGCCACTAGCTTGTATCACCCGGTATAGGCCAGTCAAAACAATATTTACAGGAAAGAATATATGCACACAAATATAAGAACACTAAGCAAGAATTCGTCTGCACTAAATAAATATATGTGAATATATATAACCATAACTTTGACAATGTAAAAATTTTAGAAAAACAACCAAACTATCACTGAACAATGCATAAAATGGTGCATGGAGGTCAATGGAAGTCAGTTTGACCACCGAATAAAGAAATTTTTGATATCGAAGCGCTTATTACTTTAAACTTTCTCAATATCTGTAGAATTTAGCATCCTTATTCAACCCGACTTCCGAAGTTGGAAGTTGGTCAGATATCTATTGCCCCTAATTACAGAATCAATTGGTTTAGGCTGCAAATTTTTTAGAAGTGCACTATAATGCCATAAATTATTAGCACAGTATTGTCCCCTTAAATTTTATCGCTTTGTAAATGTACAGTAGTGTTTATCTGTCTAAATTATTTGATTGGCTCGACTGATAAGAGAACTAGACCTTTTTGAGGCGTTTAAATCGGGACATCGTAATTTTTTCAGGTGTACGCTTAATTACAATTTTTTTAGTTGCGTGTAAAACAATCCAACAATGGGAATGTCAGTTTTTACACTTCCAGTACTTCTTACTTGTATGTAGTACGATGTTATATTAATATAAATTTGAAAAGCTACCCGAGTTGTATATATCACATGAATTTTACTTCATCCACAAGTTTCTTGTTAATCTATGATGTTTTATTATTGATAGGACATTGATTGGTGTTTTAAAAATACATTTCCCAACAAATCAATCATTTTCTTTGCTTCTAGCACGTAGAAATTAATTAATTTCGTGTTATACTGCCGGAAATATAAAACAAAATTTCGATGCGCTTGTACACACAATTTCACCATCTTTTTTGGTATAACGCGACCTCGTAATTACATACCTACGTTCTGAATGAAAATGGGAGGTATTGATCGAGGGTTTATTATTAATCTTAATTTTGAACGGGCAAAAACTTCCCTTAATCGCGGCGATTTTTCCGTGACGTATAAAATCGAACAGGTTCAGCTCTTCCCCAGCGGCCTTGGCTGAAATTTCGATTCGAAGTAGTTATCATTTAACGAGGTCTTCTTTCCAATATTTTATTTTATTACTATTAAAGTAGCAATAGAAATCGTTGTTATGATACAATCCGTTTCTACAGCTGTTGATTTGATTAACAAATTTCATTGGAAAATAACATTTGCTAGTAAATATGTAAAACAAGTTTTACCGTCGGAAAACAAAGGCGATCTATTAAATATTAATCATACATGATACAATTTTTAGACAACATGATAGTGTTGGCTTAAAAATCAATCAAATATGCGCATACCTGTGGTATACTCCACCTGAAATATGTGGACCGCGGTCGAAAGCAAACTTGTTCTATTTATACACAAATATTCGTCAACGTCAATTTTTACGCTGTACACAGCGCACTGAGAAAAATAAGTAGATATTATTTTTTTTTGTCATTTTTTACACGTGCATAGTTGTTGCAATGTATACAGTGTGTCTCACTTTTCACCCCGATATCTCGGCCATTCGTTGATCGATTTAGATCGAATTTGGTATGGTGGGGAACCGAGCCGTCTAAGAAATGCCTGTAAAAAGAGGTCTATACCAGTCGAGGATCTAAAAAAACTGAAAATTGTTTCCCGTAGAAAACCATCTGCCGCATTCCAATTTTGAGGTCACGTTGAAATTCGGAATTGCGAACACCCCCTAAGAGTCAATTTTATTCCAAAATGGAGAAATCGGAAATACACACTTTTTAATACTTCCCAAGCCATATTTTCGTTATTAAAAAGTTTTCGAGGCAATTTTTTTTTGCTAAATTGTTAGT
Organism: Leptura quadrifasciata; assembly: GCA_963675555.1. Taxonomy (NCBI): domain Eukaryota; kingdom Metazoa; phylum Arthropoda; class Insecta; order Coleoptera; family Cerambycidae; genus Leptura; species Leptura quadrifasciata. The sequence continues at coordinate 3,579,253 of OY776682.1, read as the reverse complement.
ATCTTGGATATAACCGGGTGCTATTAAATTATTTTCCATTGAGCCGTCTTGAAGAAAATTACAAGTTTATAAGACCTTGTCATTTTTGTGTAGTGACATTTTGAGTAATCGAGGAGCCAGGTGCGGATCCAGGGAGGGGTCATGGGGGTCGCAGTTGTTACTAGTTGGTTACCATGGAAACTAAGTGTCACTTTCTCTGCCTAGGCAGGGAAAGTGACACTTTGCTGATTGACATTAGTCAGCAAAGTTAGTAGTACTTTGCTGTCAATCGACGAAAAAAGAAATTGTCAAAATAGTTGATGACTTTCTAGATGAGATACCGCACGAATATACAGATTTTTGTAAAGCCCCAGGCAATCTTAAAACTATTTGAAATTGAAAGTCAAATTTTTGGATGGAAATGAGGTATGGTCGAGTGACTCCATCTGAAGCATATGAAGTAGCCGAGTGTCTTAAAAAGGATGGTGTATTGGTTGAGAAGATACTGGGAAGCTATAGAACGAGGTTTAAAGTTGGAGAATTTGGTAATAGAAGAATTAGAAAACAAACAAAGAGACACAAAAAGCAGGGATCCGTTTTTATCCCAAGAATTACCCATAGTAGGAGCATCTCCTGGTTATATAACATCTCTCATCTGAGAAAACGTTTTGTAATTAGATAGGTAACAATAGGAAAATCAAATTTTTATATCAAGTTCTACTACAAATGCATCTTGGAAAAAAATGCTGCCTTTTTTAATTGTTGCTAGCCATGACCTTGAAAGGACTAAGAAAATTACCGTTAAAGTTACCATTAATGATAAAAATTTTGTAGAAAAAATAATAGACGTTATGCAATTTTGGAGTGATGCTGTCTTCACCAAGTTATGATGTAAATCTGTTGAATGTATGGAAAAAATACTAATCTACTAAAATACAATAATCACAGTTACCTGTTTAGTTTTTGCACACAGATTTATTTAACTTAAAACAGCACAACGTTATTTTTTTAATGCATCTATAAAGATAATTTTTTTTATGATTACTTAATGAAAAATGTTGAATACTAATTATTCCACAAGCAATAATAAAATATTAGATAAATGAGCAATTAATTTATTTATTATACGTATCCAAGCATGTGGATTTAACATTTTTAATTATTCTATCCTGCTTATTACTTTTTCAATGTGAATAAGCAAATAGCAATTTTTTTAACTGTTTGACTTCTGCCCTAGCGCTTTTTATCTTAGTTGAAACAGACCTAACGAGCGCTATACAGGCTGTCCATTTTGTCAGAACCTACAAGAATATTTCTTTTAATATCGGTCGTGCAAAAAAAATGTTACTACGAAAATTGTGCCGACTTTTATAAGCTACAACATGGTTTAAAGATATTTGAAGAAGTGACTGATGATTTCTTCACTGCTATCGATCAAAATAACTTATGCTTACTTGTTTTACTAGATTATTCTAAAGCATTCGATAGAATTAAACATCAGTTACTTTTAGCCATCTTGCACTATATTAGATTCACAGGGAATACGATGCTTTTAATGGAAAATTACCTGATAAATCGGCTACAGTCTGTTAGAATTTACAATTATAGAAAACGGAGTTGCACAAGGTTCCATTTTGGGACCTCCAATCTTCATTTTGTATACTTTTCAATTCGGTTAACATCTAAAATATTCTAATTCCCATTTTTACGCCGACGACACATAAATATATCTGACTTTTCCCAAAAATAACATACAGATATCTTGTACTAAACTAAATGAAGATCTTGTGTCATAGAAATTAGCAAATTGTTAATATTTCGTCGAGTTACCTCAGATTTAAGATGTTATATGACACTTACTATCTTTATTGTAAAAGTTATTAACATTTATAAAACAGTGCAAAAAAGAGGGTTTTTCGCCATTATCTCGATAATTTACTTATCGATTTTAACTCATAAAAAATGAAATTAAAGGTCTTTTTAATATCTACAACTTTTACTAATACAATTTTTCTCTAAAATGTAATTGAAAAATTCTACGGCCCGAAAACTGAGTTTTCCGACTTTGGTCGTTGTTTGTAAAAAATAGGGCAAATCTTGCTGTCTATACTACTTGCAACCTTCAGATACCCGTCACAAATTAAATCAACTGTTTTAAACTAAGATAAGCATATTAGACGTATATGATGCACTGAATGATCAAAATCCTTCCAACAGTACTGACGACATTGTCGAAACGTGTTCCAAAACGACCGGGATCGGAATGTCGACCATCTACACTTTTAAAAGAAAGAAAAAATGATGATGAGTAGTCCAAACCAATGACACAAGTACTACACAAGGGGTTTAGCAAATTACAAAAGGGCGGTGAACTTGTACTAAATTGGACAATCATTACATCGAAAAAATTACAGACACATTTAACCAGAATGCAAATATCGTCCAATAAACATAAAAGTTATTAGCGACACTAACCAAAATATCTGCCTTAATTAATGTGAACGGCCGTGTGTCACATAATAAGGATACAAAATTATTTTTAAATTACTAATCAAGAAGGTTAAGGAACTAATTTGTGAGGTTAACGGTTTTTTTAGATAAATAATACCTCTCGTGAATCATGAAAGCTATCAGGTGATAACTGAACATCTTCCTAACGAATTCTTACTGTTACGGAAGCTCACATGCAAAAGGATGACCAAGGATGATAAAAGTTCAAATAAGTTTATTTACAGCGTTTTCAAGAATGATCGCGTATTTCTAAGACTACTTTAAACGTAGTCTAGGGGGACTATAAAACTGATTTAGAAGTAAAACACTTGTAAGAGTACAGGGGCCCACTCAGAGAAGAGCCAACTTGCCTTTTTATTAAAAGCCTTTATTAAACTTGAAATGTTTGTTTGTTAGTTAGTTTGTTTAGGTCAAATCTTGCAATCAATTTCGACTAGTTCTAATTAAGCTAAAGCTTTGAAATTTTGCACGTGTATAAGTCCGCTGACAATAATAAATAAATAAATAAACACCACAGAAATTAGACAACCCCTAATTCCAGAAGCCAGGACTTGTGCGAAAGGGGGTTACACATTGAAAAAACGCGGACATACAACCATTTCCTCCGACAGTGCCAGTGCCGGAGCCAGGATTCGAACCCGGTGGTGCGATGTCCGTGTGATTAATCGCGATTGCCACCTCGCGCCTTAACCCACTCGGCTATCGACCAGACAATACACTTTAACATTTTCATATAAGAAAAAAACAAGATGGCGGTTTCAAGATGGCGGATGACTTAATCGTTTATGATCCAATTCGACTCAAAATCGATATCGGGGGGTTCTCGAGACCGCCAATTATGAATTCTTGGTCATAACTTAGAAATTCAAAATGGCGGCGCCAATATGGCGAATGACTTTTGTTATTTATGGTCCAAATCGATCAAAATCGATATCTGAGGGTTTTCGGGTTTGCCGATTACGAATTTCCAGTCAAAAATTTAGTTCAGTATGGCGACTTCAAGATGGCGGACGACTTTATCGTTTATGATCCGATTCGACTCGAAATCGATATCTGGGGGTTTTCGAGATCGCCAATTATGAATTCTTGGTCGAAATTCAGAAATTCAAAATGGCGGCGTCGATATGGCAGACGACTTTTGTCATTTAGATCAACATCGATATCTGGTGGTTTTCGGGATCGCGGATTACGAATTTCTAGTAAAAAATTTAGTTCAAGATGGCGGACGACTTTACCGCTTATGATCCGATTCCTCTCAAAATAGATATCTGGGGATTACAGCAGACCAAAAGACTAAAAAGTAAAAAATTAAATTATATAAAAAGATATTTAAAAAAAAGGTTTTATTTAAATGCTCTAAAAAGTAGAAAATAAACTTTGAAGTAAATCAAACCCATCAATTTGTTACATTATATAATTTTTGTGATATAAAAGCTCGTCGCGAGCAGCATTTAAATAAAAGCTTTTTTTAAAAATATTTTTTTATATAATTTTTATTGAATAACTCGATTAGGGATGAAGTTAGGTAATTCACCCTAAAATTTTATTTTCTTTCGAATGATGTCAAAAAAACAGTAGATGCCATTTGAAAAAATCGACTTTTTAACGATTTTTCATTTCTGATATAAAGCATCCTATAAGTATTTTCAAACTAAAAAATAACTGAACAAGAATATTTCGTTGTTATTACAATTGGCATTATCCACAAGCAAATCTTGACAGAATAATTATATTATTACTAAGTGGTTATATTTTCTATCATTATTAATAGACAATGATTTTGCAATTGAAGTATACTTTTAACTTGTGGGCAAGACGTAAGCGAGGTTGAAAGGGGAATGTCGATAGCTTAATCCTTTACATCGGTAGACGGAATAAGTAATGACATTGTCCTTTATTAATTGCTATATCACTTTCTTCATTCTTCTTGGTGTACCGTTTCAAAAATATAGATATACAGGGTGTCTCACCGGGAACTGAATCGATCGATATAGAGAAAAGTACGAATCAGAAAATTTTGAAAATTTAGATAATTACTGATGTCGGTGTGGTCAACCCAACTAAAACAATTACAAGCAGCTGGCACTTCCGCTTATACCGGAAGTCGATACCAACTTGCTTATTTCAAATGGAACACCCTATATACTTTAGGGTTTTCGAAAACAGCATAAAATTCTGAGTCAAAAATATGTAGCATATCCTATACCTAAACCTAGCCGTTTCAGAGATATTTGACATTTTATAGAACATTTGACAGGTGCAGCGGTTTGCAAGAACCGTTATAACTTTCTTCATGTAAAAAATCCTCATTTGCTTCTTGTCACGTAAAAGGAACACAAGGAGAACTACGTTCTACAACTGAAATTATTTCAATAATATCATACCAAGTGTTCCGTTTTTCGCATAACATTTTATCAATAACTTGTTTAGGTCAAATTTAACACCCTGTATTTTTTACGTCGTTGTGTAAAATTGAATTCCCTATTTTCTGATATACATTGTGGGGGTTAAAGTTACAACTTTTTGAAATATTTGCGATTTTATTAGAAATTCATGAATTGTTGTAATCATTTAATCAGAATAGCCATGATTAGAAACAATCAGTCTTTATCTTATGTCAAAAAATGCCAGCACGTTTAAATTATACCAACGAAAACTTTTTAAATTTGTTTATTATTTATGGAGAATGTGATAAAGTAATACCAAGCACTTGCAGCACATTTGCCACTCGATATCCACAAAAACGCAAAATAACACTAACACTGTAACATGCGTATTAATCGAATTGAAGATATGGCATGAACTAAAATAGCAGAGATAAGATCAATTTAAAATATGATTTCATTTTACTTTAATAATTGCTCAAAATTTCGCCCTCGAACCTCGACACATTTTGCGCACCTTCGGATTAGTTCCTCATGGGTAGCTCTTCTAATTGAATCCTGTGATATGTTTTGAAATGCATTTCTTACTCTTTGCATACAATCTTCAATGGTTGTTAATGGGCTCTCATAAACTTTATTTTTAATAGTTCCCCAAATGAAATAATCCAGAACTGATAAATCGGGCGAGCGAGGAAGAAAGGTCCATTATTGGCAATCCATTGATTATAAAAAATTTCTTGTAAATAATTATTAATTAAATATGCGTTATGTGGGGGAGCACCGATAAAAAATGTTTCTATGTTCGGCGGGAGGTAAATTTTCTAAATAGTTATTATTCAAATTTTGTAAGATATTCGGATATCTTTCACCTAAAAAAGAAAAAACTACCTATACATATTAGCAGAAGTCAAAATTTAATTTACCGTTTAAATTTTCCTGATAAAATTGTAATGCTACCACTCTATCGTTTCTTATGGCACAGTAAACATTGAACTGAGGCATATGAGGATTTGAGTCACTCCAATAATACGAATGGTGTCTATTAAAAAGTCAATTTTTAGTAAATTTTGCTTCATTGGTCCATATCATATTTCCCAAATAAGAATCGTGACCCTCAGACTTTATTAGGATAAACTCATATCACTCATGTCTTCTTAGGAAATCTGTTTCTTTTAATCCTTGAACCATATGGAATGAAAATGGGTTAAACTTATGTTTTAATAAGATTCTGTGAATTGAATCCTTGTCCCCTAGTCCCGAATCCAGAGCAGCTTGTCTTAATGACATCCTTGGAAATACATGAAAATATCCCAGAATTACTATTTTAATGTTTTCGTCATCAACAATAGGCTTTCTTCTTTGCAGTTTTGCTTTGACAGAGCCATAATTTTTTTAATTTTCCAATATGCGTTTTACAGTGTTTGGTGACAGTTTCCGTTTTTCTGGATATCGAGTAGCAAATGTGCTGCAAGTTCTTGATATTTATCACATTCTCCATAAATAATAAACAAATTTAAAAAGTCTTCGTGGGTGTAATTTAAACGTGCTGGCATTTTTTGACACAAGTTAATTATTGATTGTTGGCTATTTTGATGAAATGATTACTACAATTCATGAATTTCTAATAAAATCGCAAATATTTCAAAAAGTTGTAACTTTAACCCCCACAACGCTAATGTCAGAAAAAAGGGAATGCAATTTTACACAACTTGGCGTAAAAAAATATAGGGTGTTCAATTTGACCTAAACAAGTTTTCGCAGTTAGAAGTTGACAAAATGTAACGCGAAAAACGGAACACTTGGTATGATATTATTGAATTTATTTCAGTTGTAGAACGTAGTTCTCCTTGTGTTCTTTTTATGTGACAAGAAACAAATGAGGATCTTTTACACGAAGAAAGTTATAACGGTTCTTGCAAACCGTTGCACCTGTCAAATTTTCTATAAAATGTCAAATATCTCTGAAACGGCTAGGTTTAGGTATAGGATATGCTACATATTTTCGACTCAGAATTTTATGCTCTTTTCGAAAACCCTAAAATATATAGGGTGTTCCATTTGAAATAAGCAAGTTGGTATCGACTTCCGGTATAAGCGGAAGTGACAGCTGCTTGTAATTATTTTAGTTGGATTGGCCACAACGACATTAGTAATTATCTAAATTTTCAAAATTTTCTGATGCGTACTTTTCTCTATATCGATCGATTCAGTTCCCGGTGAAACACCCTGTATACTTTTATATAGTTTGTAAAATTAATCAAACAAGTATTATTTGTGTTACATTCAGTACACTAATACTTCATCAATGGAAATTATTCTGTTGACAATATAAAATATCTATCATCATCGTCATCATCAGAAACTACCGTCAATCCAGGGACACCGTATAACGTGTTTCTTCTTTGTAGCTTAAATCACCGGCAACCTTCAAACTACTTACCTAACTCATCTGAAATACCAAACGGGTTGGTTATATTTTTACTGGTAGACAGTGTAGACACAAAAATTAATAACTTTCGCCAGCTAGCACAATTTATACTGAGGTCATATTAGAATTATTTCTTGATAATTCATATGGTAATCGTTATAGTAAACTATGCTCTTCTTAATCTTTTTATTACATTCAAGTACACAGTCGTTAAGTTAAATAAACAAACGCGTTTTCTGATAAATTTGAGCTGTGGTTGAAACAATTCCTAGTTGATAAGTTATGTGAAAAATATCAATACCAATGGAGATAGCTCGTTACTGTGTTATTAGTGGAGTAGAAATAGCCAAAAATAAGGCGACAGAGAATTTTACATAGAGCAAGGCGACATAGAAAAATAAGTTTGTTTTGGTGAAACTAAGAATAAAGTTTTCTACATCGAATAGGTGGGGAACCCTTTTTTTTTCGCGAGAGAGGGGTAAATTGGTCATTTTTAGGGGTGTTTTTTCAGTTTTAGTTTATTTTGGACCCTTTATAATGCTAGTTAAGGAACGAGAATAATACACTTTTATTTTAGATATTCAAGGAACCTTTAGTTCAAGTTTCGTGAAAATCGGTTCACCGTCCCCCACGATATGTTTATATATACAGGGTGTCTCACCGGGAACTGAATCGATCGATATACAGAAAAGTACGTATCAGAAAATTTTGAAAATTTAGATAATTACTAATGTCGGTGTGGCCAATCCAACTGAAATAATTACAAGCAGCTGGCACTTCCGCTTATACCGGAAGTCGATACCAACTTGCTTGTTTCAAATGGAACACCCTATGTATTTTAGGGTTTTCAAAAAGACCATAAAATTCTGAGTAGAAAATTTGTAGCATATCCTATACCTAAACCTAGCCGTTTCAGAGATATTTGACGTTTTATAGAAAATTTGACAGGTGCAATGGTTTGCAAGAACCGTTATAACTTTCTTCGTGTAAAAGATCTTCACTTGCTTCTTGTCATGTAAAAAGAACACAAGGAGAACTACGTTCTACAACTGAAATAAATAGCCTGCCAAATTTTAGCAAAAAATATACAATAGTTTGACCGCAATTACATATTTGTCCAAATTCCACAAAATTTTCAAACATTCCCCAATTTGTCCAAATGGTCGTGCGAATTTTCTTTTTACTAAAATGAAGTTTTTTTTATGTATTTTCACGTGATATAACTAAAAAATGCTTTTTTTTAATTTAACCGATTTTTTGTAATTTTTTGGTATACCGGGTCTAACCCCCCCCTGTAATTTCCTTGTTTTTAAAGATATCGCGATGAAATTTTGATGGTGAAATTAGGTAAGAGTTATAACTTTTTGAGACCTATCCGCCATATTTATCACTTCCGGTTTCCCCGGAAATGGCCCCAATGGTCTTTTCTAAATGGGCCACCCTGTATGGTTTTACATTTTTTAAATAAAGATCACATTTTGGATACACTTATACTATTTTGAACAATTTATATAGAGTTGCACGAAAAATAATTCGGCTTTTAGTTGTCAATCTAGATGTTAAAATTATTTTTGTTCCAATAATAAAAAATACGAAAACGTCAACATGCCCTATAATACATCATACAGGGTGCTGTGCTGTAAACCCATTAAAATAACATTTTTCTAAATAACTTATTTTTTTTTAATATTATGATATGGGCCACCCGGATAATTAGAAAGCTCTATTTACTGAGGGTTAAACGGTACCAAAAGTTCCGTAATGTGTAATCGTTACCGGCAGGAATGACAATTTTTCTTAAGAAATTAATTATTTATTTCTAACTTCAATTAAATTTTGATCAACTCTGTATAGTTGTGTTAATATTTTATGATATACAACAAGAATGAGCCAGACGCCCATTCTGTCTCCTGCGGAGGGTGGCGTTCTTCGAAGTATTCTATTTATTTTATAAATTTTATAATGAATATGAATTTCCTCCGATATTCTTGCATTAAATTTTCAGTAATAAATTCCGAGTTAGAGGAACTTGCATGATGTAGTTTTTAAATATTATATGGACATGGACTCTTCATTACTTATTTTTTATATCTTACTAAGAAAAGTTCTTTCACCAGCATGTTTTTTGTTTATTAGTCAACCCCATTATCATCGCAGAAATACAAAATCAAAAAAGGTAATTAAAGTAGGTCCTTACTGCCATCGTAATATCCCTAATAAACAATTGCTATGCTCATGTGTCAATTTTCTAAATAATTCGTATTTTAAGTGTTTAGCGTCTAGATTGTAGATTGTTTTACGGGGTCGTTTGGCTTCGCACAGCCTTACTTCATTTCGACCTAAAAGATCTTTTGTGATTTACCCTACATCTAGTGGTTATCCCAGGATTCCCAGATTTTTTGCAAAGCTTGTGATTTTCCTGGGGACTAACACCTTGCATTCACAAAGTATGTGTTCCGCAGTTTCAATTGCAGCATCGCAATATCTGCATTTATTATCTACCGCCTGGCCCATATTCTTGAGATGATATCTCAAGGGGCAGAAGGCCTGTGATTAGCCTTAATTCGGATTTTTCCAGTTCGAGAAGCCTTGTGGCATTCTTTGTCGAATAAGTTATAAACTTTTTCGCTTCTTTGGTCTGGAGTATTCCTCCAGTAGGACTTTTTCTGACCCTTTTCCCATTATTGGATCTCCTCCGCTATATGTCCCTTGGCTAGGCCACAGAACGGTTCAGGTCCAATGAACGGTGCTTCAGCTCCTTTTTTTGCAAGGTTATCAGCAAGTTCGTTTCCTTATATTCCCTCATGCCCTGGTACCCACATCAAGGTAACCTTGTTGTTATTAGCCAGTTGCTTCAGGGATTGTCTACATTCCCAGGCAATCTTAGATTCAAAGGTATAGGACCTTAGAGCCTTTAGTGCTGCCTGGCTATCTGATAGTATATAGATCTTTGCCCTTCGGATGCATGTGTTTAGGCATACCTGGGCACACAGATCTATGGCATAAGTTTCTGCCTGAAAGATGGTTGGGGTGTTACCGAGGGCTTTGGATAGCCTACAATTCGGCCCTGCTACTCCCACTCCTACCCCTTCAGCCATCTTGGATCCACCTGTATACCAGATAAGTGACCCCTGTTCCAATCGCAGTGACTCCATCTTGCTCGTCTGACGACTTTCAATTAGCATGTCAAACGGGCAGTCAAAGTCTTGTTTGACTGGCATGGAGTCAATGGGTTTGGTCATGGACTTCAGATGGATTACCTCCAGAATCCTTAAATGACCAACCAGATCACCTGGTTTGAATTTATGTGCCTGGTGCAGTCGTAAGGCACTGAGTGCCGCCTCTTTCCTTACATGTAAGTGGAAGGAAAGTAGGTCAAGCATAGCCTCCGTAGCTGCTGCTGTTTAGCGTCTAAAGTGACTTTGATAATTTTGAGTGTTTAGCATCCAAAGTGAATTTGAAAATGGAATTATGTTACAGTCAAAGTGAGAAAATCGACATGCTTTTAATATACGGGAAATGTAAGAAAAATTCTGTTCAAGCCGCGGTGTTATACGCGAGATAGGAATCATCCTAACCGTCGCCAGTTTGCAAAGGAGGAAAAGAAACCGCGAAGAGCACCTAACCATGATGAGAGATTCATGAAAATACTGAAATAGAAGTATTAGCTCATGTAGAGATACATCCTACATCATCTACAAGGGAAATAACCCATCCGCTGCAATTAGCCATCAAACAGTATGGAAAATTTTAAAAAACATAAGTAATGCCAATTATATCAACACCTCTATGAAGGTAACGGTGCTAGAAGAATGTTTTTTTGCAATTGGGTTCTGGAAAAGTATAGGCAAGATAGAGAGTTCCACAAAAACATATTGTTCTCAGATGAATCTCGTTTCACAAATAACGGAATGTTCAATAGATATAATTGTCGATATTGGGCCACAGAAAATCAACATTTAGTTGGAGAGGGAAATTTTCAGGAGGGTTTTGGTTTTAATGTCTGGGCAGGGATAAAGACTAACCGGATTATAGAGGACCTATTATTTTTGACAGCCCACTTACCGGAGAAAGGTATTTGGAGTTTCTTCAAAACTAAATTGAAGATGGTATAGATGATTTGCCTTTAGCTCAACAGGGGCAACTCTACTTTCAGCAGGACGGAGCGTCTCGCCAAAACTCCAGAAATGTTGCTGCTTATCTTAATAATAGATTCGGGGAGCAATGGATTGGGACAAACGGCCCTGTTAGATGGCCCGCGAGATCTCCGGATCTAACTTGTATAGATTTTTTTTATGGGCTCATCTAAAAAATCTCGTAGAAAATATTGTGTACTCGACAGCTCTGTATACGAGCGTGGATTTAGGAACTCGTGTGAGGAGGCATTTGACAACATATCTCTTGCAGAGTTGCAAAATGTTCAAGACAATTTTATTAAAAGAATTCGGAAGTGCAGAGATCAAAATGAAGGTCATTTTGAGCAATTGTTAAATTAGAGACTGGAATAAACAATTTATTAACCTACTATAGTACTGTATTTGTTTTTAGGGTTATTTGCGATGAAACCGGAAGTGACAAATATGTCAGATAGGTCTCCGCAGGAGACAGAATGGGCCTCTGGCTCATTCTTGTTGCATATCATAAAATATTAACACAAATATACAGGGTTGATTAAATTTAGTTGAAGTTAGATATGTCATAAATTTCTTAAGAAAAATTGTCATTCCTGCCGGTAACGATTACACATTACGGAACTTTTGGTACCGTTTAACCCTTACTAAATAAATCTTTCTGATTATCTGGGTGGCCCATATCATAATATTTAAAAAAAATGAGTTATTTTGAAAAATGTGATTTTAATGAATTTAGAGCACCCTGTATGAAATATTATTGGATATATTGACGTTTTCGTATTTTTATATTCATTAGGAATTATCTGTTGTTTGCTGCCATCCAAAATATTGTCAATTTTGGATGGCAGTAAACAACAGATAATGAACTGATGCCGATAAGGACTGATAAAGCTCCTCTTTCTAATGAATTACTTGCGATTGTAAGGTCGGTTGCAAAACTAAACGTTGCTCATGCAAAACCATTGGTGTCGCATGCAGCAATTTATGCCACAATGAAAGGAATACTTTGTGTCAATATGTAGAAAATATAGTTGACGAAGCTGTGGTTGATGAAGAGCCTGAGCAATTAGAAACCAGTCCTGATGTTTATGATATTGAAGAATTCGAAGAAGTTGATAATTATGAAGACTTTGTACTTCAGAGAATATCTCAGATGTATACGATTTTAGCGATAAAGTGAAGAAATATTCCAAACTCGAGTTACCGATTCGGAAGTAGACACTTATTGCAGTAACACATCTAGTAAAACTACTAGAAAAAGAAAACATGAATAAAATAATATAATAATCAATATATGTAAAAAGTTTAATAAAAATCAAGTGAAGTTTTTTATCTAAATATTTAAAACCTTCTCACAATCACTTTTTAAAAGCTTTTATTAAACTTGCAATGTTTGTTAGTTAGTTAGTTTGTTTAGGTCAATCTTGTAACCAAGGTTTCGATTAGTTCTAATTAAGCTAGAGCTTTGAAATTTTGCACGTGACTATAAGTCCGGTGACAACACACTTTAGTATTTTCATATAAAAAAAAGACGACTATATCGTTTATGATCCGATTCGACTCAAAATCGATATCTGAGGGTTTTCGAGATTGCCAATTATGAATTCTTGGTCAAAATTTAGAAATTCAAAATGGCGGCGCCAATATGGCTGATGACTTTTGTCATTTATGGATCAAATCGATCAAAATCGATATCTGGGGGTTTTCGGGTTCGCCGATAACAAATTTCTAGTCAAAAATTTAGTTCAGGGTGGCGATTTCAAGATGGCGGAGGACTTTATCGTTCATGATCCGATTCGACTCAAAATGATATCCGGGGGTTTTCGAGATCGCCAATTATGAATTCTTGATCAAAATTGAGAAATTCAAAATGGCGGCGCCAGTATGGCTGACGACTTTTGTAATTTAGATCCAAATCGCTATCTGGGGGTTTCGGGTTCGCCGATTACGAATTTCTAATAAAAAATTTAGTTCAGGATGGCGGACGACTGTACCGTTTATGATCCGATTCGACTCAAAATTGATATCTGAGGGTTTTCGAGATCGCCAATTATGAATTCTTGGCCAAAATTCAGAAATTCAAAATGGCGACGCCAATATGGCTGACGACTTTTGTAATTTAGATCAAAATCGAATCTGGGAGTTTTCGGGTTCGCCGATTACGAATTTCTAGCCAAAAATCTAGTTTAGGATGGCGATTTCAAGATAGCGGAGGACTTTATCGTTCATGATTCGACTCGACTCAAAATTGATATCTGGGGGTTTTCGAGCTCGCCAATTATGAATTCTTGGTCAAAATTTAGGAATTCAAAATGGCGGCGCCAATATGGCTGATGACTTTTGTCATTTAGATCCAAATCGGTATCTGGGGGTTTTCGGGTTCGCCGATTACGAATTTAGAAAAATTTAGTTCAGGATGGCGGCTTTAAGATGGCGGACGGCCTTACCATTTATGATCCGATTCGATTCAAAACTGATATCTGGGGGTTTTCGAGATCGCTAATTATGAATTCTTGGTCAAAAATTCAGAAATTAAAAATGGCGGCGCCAATATGGCTGACGACTTTTGTCATACTTTTATCATTTAGATCCAAATCGATCAAAATCGATATCTGGGGTGTTTTTGGGTTCGCCGATTACGAATTTCTAGTCAAAAATTTAGTTCAGGATGGCGACTTTAAGATGGCGGAGGACTTTATTGTTCATGATCCGATTCGACTCAGAATTGATATCTGGGGGTTTTCGTGATCGTCAATTATGAATTCTTGATTGAAATTGAGAAATTCAAAATGGCGGCGCCAATATGGCTGACGACTTTTGTCATTTAGATCCAAATCGATATCTGGGGGTTTTCGGGTTCGCCGATTACGAATTTCTAATCAAAAATTTAGTTCAGGATGGTGGCTTTAAGATTCATTTATTTCCAATTATTTCCTTTACACAAGAAAATCTCGCGACAAGCTTTTATATCATAAAAAAAATTATATAACGTAACAAAATGATGGGTTTCATTTACTTCCAAGTTTATTTTCTACTTTTTAGAGCATTTAAATAAAAGCTTTTTTAAAAATATTTTTTTTATTATTAATTTGAAATTTTTATAACGAATAATTAATTAATTACACGTAAACATTTTAAGAAAACAAACTTTTTTTAAAGAAAACTTGTTCGCGCATACGTATAATGCCAAAAATGACGGGAAATCACTGCGCGCATATATATACCAAAAATTTTACAAAAAAAATCGGCTAAATTAAAAAAAAGTTATTTATTTAGTTATATCACGTGAAAGTATATAAGAAACCTTCATAAAAAAAATTCGTACGACCGTTGAGACAAATTGGGGAACGTTTTGAAAATTTTGTGGAATTTTGACTAAAAATGGAATTGCGGCCAAACTGTTGGATATTTTTTGCTAAAATTTGACAGGCTATTTCTTGATTATATGAGCTACTTCATCTAAAATTTCATCAAATTCGGTTGAATTTTGGCCAAGTGGGGGGGGGGGGTGTGGGCGGTGAATCGACTTTCAAGAAATTTGAACTGCAAGTTCCTTTAACATCAAAAATAAAAGGGTACAATTCTCGTTCCTTAACTAGAATTTTAAACGGTCCAAAATAAATTAAACCTGAAAAATTTACCACTTTTTCGCGAAAGAAAGGGTAGAAAAGTCAGGTTATTCTTAGTATCACTAAAACAAACTTATTTTTCTATGTCGCATTGCTCTGTGTAAAATTTTCTCTCAAAAATCTATCTTTACCACTATTATTGTCTGTTACTTATGAAAAAATTGATTTTTTATGGTGAAGCACTTTCTACGAAATTATCACTGGCAGAAGGTAGGTGCAGGTACTCCAATTATGAAATTTGAGCTTTTATTATGTGAGATTAATTAAGAAGCTATAATTAGTTATATTCAAAATTATCCCATTGTTACGGTTTCTATAACTTTATTATTTAGTTGCGTCTTCTCAAATTTGTGTTAATAATGTCTCGAATGCTTTCCTAATTTCTTTGTACTTGGTAAAATCATAAAAATAAAATCAATGGAAATTTGACGAACTTGACAGTTGACAAAAGTATTATTTGTAAACATTGTTACATTATACTATAAATAAGTAAACTAAATAAACAGGCCTTGATTGCTGCTATTTGTTACTGATAATACGTTATTAAGTTAATAAATGAAATCTTTGATTTTGTTGTTATTATTAAAAGCAAATTGTTATTCTTAGATAAATTTTTCACACGTAGATTTTTAATAGTGTTTATTATTTTGGTGTAGTAAAATTGTGTATAAATACACACAATTAGGACATTAAAATTAATAATAGGCGGATTTGGGTTTAACTGAAAAAGAAAGGCGAGTTCTTTGCTTGATTGTGTCATTACACATTGCATATTAGATTACAGTGAAAATTTTGGCAATACTATGCAGTCGCGTTGGTAAAAATAAATCTCGGTACCAGTTAAAAGCGAACGGGCTTTGCAGACAAGATACGTATAAAAAATAAAAGAATACTTACTTGCAAGAGGTCAACGTTTCATTGTACCATTTTACATTCTTTAAAAAAAATTATAAAATTCGTTTTTATTGTATCACAACCCCGGTAAGATCACAGCACTGGATTTATTCATTTTTGCAAGTTTATTTACAAATATCAGTTAGAAATTGTTATTTAGGAATAGTCCAGATGCCACAGCACAGGAGGGCACATGCACTAGTATACAGCTGTGCGCTGTCAATGTATGTGTGTGTGTATCGGATGGTTGCACCAAATAGTTCTGCGTTCTGTACGCACCAGAAGGAAAACAAGAACTGACCAACAAAGGAATCTGTTTGTTCTACGCAAGAGCAGCGCGACGCAACACACTCGATGCACGTTTCTTGTATCCACGCACAATAATTATTCATTAAGTTTGCAATTTCACATATTTTTAAATTGTGTGCAAAATAAAATAAATTAAAATAGTATTTACGGTTAATAATTCAAAGTTTATTGGCAGATGATTAGTTTATCTACTACCACACAGATGGTGCCACCTATCTTATAAACTCGTAAGAAAGGAGAAAGTTTTTCAAATATCGTTTATCGAATTGAGAAACTGCCAGGAGTTTTTTATATACAGCTTGTCCCATTTTGCTTGGAAACACCCCTATAAAAAGTTTATTTAATGCCCTATTTAGATATACATATATATTTTTTAAATATAGATCTTGAAATATACAACATTTTCAACGAAGTTTGGTACAAACACATTTGGGGGTTTACTGAATCCAGTGGCGCATTAGATTTGAAATTAAAAAATCTCTAATAAGATGTCACCATTTTCTGACCAGAAAAAAAATTATAGTAGGCTACGCTATTATATTTTGTAAAATTTAATATAATAAACTTTTTATAGGAGTGGTTCCAAGCAAAATGGGACACGATATATAAGTTAAGTCCACCAAGGGCTGAAGGTCGCCGCTCTCGGTACTTGCAAAATGGCAAGTCGCTATATACCATGGAGGCATCTATGATATATGATACTGATGAGAACTCATAAGTTCGAAACCGGTCTATGTCTGGTCAGGGAATTGGCAAATGACATTGGCTACCAATCTTTCATGGTTTGTAAGGTATAATTCAATGCAGGTCGGGGTATTTACGCGCCAGGCTTGTAACTTGTAATTCAGCGCTCGGCGGGGCACATAGCCCGGAGAGTAGCTGTTGGTTGCAGTCTGGTTACATTCCGTATAGTAAAATAAGGATTTTATAGAGGAGTTTGCGACGAAAAAATATGTTTTAATATATATATATATGTATACAGGCTGTCCATTTTATTAGGGCCCACGAGAATATCTCACTTAATATCGGTCGTACAAAAAAATTATTTTTACGAAAATTCTGCCGATTTATATAACCTACAAAATGGTTTAAAGACATTTGAAATCCATGGCCTACTTTAAGAGTTATGGCGGAAAATATCGAAAATGCGGAAAAGGTCTAGGCCAAATATCTCCGTTAGTTAAAGAGATACGAGAGAAATTCTAAGCCGAAAATTTTTCGCAAAAGAGTGTGTTTCAACAAGATTTTATCTATTTTTTTCAAAACCGCTGTATTTTGAGATTTACTCTTCAGGCTGTCAAAATAATTATTTTGAAACGGTCGGGAAATAGCGCCATTAAATAGAGTATTTTCCTCCCTTTTCAACGATATATCACATGCCATATTTATTCATTGGTACTACGTTAGTAATTATAATAACATTTTTTTAAGCCAATAATTTTTTTTAATAAGCATTATACTTGCCGTGGAGAAGTATGATTAAATAAAACGATAAAATAATTCAATAAGTTGTTCAAATCTTTGCTATAATAAAACATTACCACAATTAAGAAGAATAAAGTAAATTCAGGTAACAAAAACAAATTAATAATAAAAGGAATATGGCACACAGAACATTAATATTTATCTAATTCTCAAAATAACTTTTAAAATATCATATCAAGTGTTCAAAGTGTCCACCGCGATTTTAAAACATTACTCAGCATTTCGGGGGTAACTGTAATACATGTCTTTTGAATTCGAGCTTTTATGTCCTCTACATTTAGCGGTGTCGTCGAAAACACCTTATCTTTAATATACCCCATAGAAGAAATCCATTGGTACCTATCCAATGTTGAGACAAAATTTCGTCTAAATAATCTAGGCAAATCTGGGAATTGTGGGGAGGAACTCCATCTTGTTGAAAATATTGAAAGTTGTGTCGATTCTCTAAAGGTAGGTAGGTCATTTAAGAATTTATTAAATTCATTTCTCAAAAACACACACATATCCACACATTTATTGAAAAATGATTTTGAAATCCAGTAAGTCTATGCCGGTGCATATTTTCAGAAGTCCATTTGTAATGAATATTGCGATTAAAAAACCCATTAATTGAAAAATTTGCCTCGTCGGACCAAAGTATTTTACTACATATTAATGGATGGCACGCTTCTTTTCCAACAGCCACCTACAAAAAGTCGTCCTCCTTGGTTTGTCCCCCGCTTGTAAATTGTGAACTTTTTTTGCTTTATAACACCGGTAACCATTTTTCTTTAACATTTTTCTAGCAATTTGAATTTCTCTTAATGATGTTTCCAAATTTTCTGTATTTTTATTTCTTACATAATTAATAACCCGGTTTACGTTATTTACATTATCAGTAACACCTTTCAACCTTGTCTTCTTCTTTAAAAATGAACCATTATTTTTCAGTTTCGTAGCTAATTTTCTGAACAGAGTTTTATTCGGCTGTAGTGCTTGTGGAAATCTGTTTCTATATTCTACTTGAACTAATCCAGAGTTAAAATCACATTGGCAATATGTAACGAACATATTATAACGATCAATGTGAGTGAAAATCATTTTTGAAAATTTTAAATTCTTAAACGAGTCTGATTGAGTGAGTGTTTAAGTATTAACTGAGATGATCTGTCAAAAAATTAAATTGTCAAGTTTGTTCATAGCCAACTATTTTAATATAATTGAAATAATAGTGAAATCATGAAATACAAACAAATGGATATTATACTTAAATTAATTGGTAAAGACATTTTAACTTTCTGAGCAAGGAGTGACGCTTTTATGGAGGACCTCTATACATTGGCATAACTGCGAATACTTTTTTCATAATTGCTCCATGTTACTTTCTTGATTATTATTTTATTTTTGTTACCTGAATTTACTTTATTCTCCTTAATTGTGTTAATGTTTTATTATAGCAAAGATTTGAACAACTTATTGAATTATTGTATCGTTTTATTTAATCATACTTCTCCACGGCAAGTATAATGTTTGTTAAAAAAATTTATTGGTTTTAAAAAAATGTTATTATAATTACTAACGTAGTATCAATGAATAAATAAGGCATGTGACATATCGTTGAAAAGGGAGGAAAATACTCTATTTAATGGCGCCATTTCCTGTCCGTTGGAAATAAATTTTTTAACAGCCTGAAGAGTAAATCTCAAAATGCAGCGGTTTTGAAAAAAATTAGATAAAACCTCGTTGAAACAGTCTGTTTTGCAAAAAATTTTCGCCTTAGAATTTTTCTCGTATCTCTTCAAATAACGGAGATATTTGGCCTAGACGTTTTCCGCATTTTTCGATATTTTCCGCCATAACTCTTAAAGTAAGCCATGGATTTCAAATGTCTTTGAACCATTTTGTAGGCTATATAAATCGGCACAATTTTCCTAAAAATAATGTTTTTTGTACGACCGATATTAAGTGGGATATTCTCGAGTGCCCTGATAAAATGGACAGCCTGTATATATGCTCTGAAAATTTTATTTTCCAAGCAATTAACTTTTTGCAGATAAGATTTTTTAATAGATGTTTACTATGGTTTTACTTTTGGATAAATTTCTAATCTACCGATTGCAGAGTGCAGCATGTCACGACTTCCCGAAAATTTCACTAGAGTTTCTTCGATTATGGTCCCCAGACCTCAAAAATGCCCCCCGTTCAAAAGTTTATATATATGCTATATCAAAACGAAATTTGG
Organism: Leptura quadrifasciata; assembly: GCA_963675555.1. Classification (NCBI taxonomy): domain Eukaryota; kingdom Metazoa; phylum Arthropoda; class Insecta; order Coleoptera; family Cerambycidae; genus Leptura; species Leptura quadrifasciata. The sequence goes on along the minus strand of OY776682.1, from coordinate 3,559,280 downwards.
CAGGCATATACTTTTGATACATATCTCGGTTAAGTTCAAAAATGGGCCAAATCGCTTTCTTTGTTTCAAATTGGCGGCAGTTCAAAGTTTAAAAAAAATTCAAATTAAATATGTACATGTGATACATCGTTGGATAGAGCCCGTCTAGCCCTACAACTTTTGTCTAAAACATTTTTTGCTAAAACGTATAGAAATTTTTTTAAAAAATAGCGGGATTTATTTATATTTTGAAGACTACCTATGTGCTAGTAGTTCATAAATCGATGACAATAAATTAATCTTAATACTTAATCACTTATTTACTAAAATAATAGAGACCTAAAGCGGTGCAAAACAATATAGGACGTAATCTACCTTTTCTACTGGCCCCTGTGGTTTAAATAAATATTTAAGAACACGTTTCAGTTGCCTTAAAATATTGGGCTATTGGCTTCAAATTTTAATAATGTTTCAATACTATGTATTTATTTTTCGATGCAGACTAGCTCGAGTAATAATCACCTGCAGAATCGTTGATGCATACTTAGAGAACCCCTTGTATATATATATTTGCCCAGTAGATCATAAAATCCATTGATATTTACAGGACAAAAATTAAATTAAACAATAACAGCTAACAAAAAGTTAGCTGTGATTTAAAAGTTAAATAGTAAATAGCAATCAAAAAGTAGTAATTAAAAGATTAGTAATATCAAGAAATGAGGTACAAATGATCAAATATAAAAAAGAAAGTAAACAAAAACTGTGTTTGATTATTAAAGTACTGATTGGCTATTGTAATTAATTCATTAATTATTTACATCACGATTAATAGCAATTTGAATCAACTTACTCCTCATTACATGCAAAGGTGACGTTATAAATATTTTAGTTTTAGCAATTGCTAAAGTGAAGCATCTCGGCTTGAATAGATGCGGACCTCGGTACACGAAAGTTCAACATTGTAATGTAATGAATGCAATCTATTTTATGTACCTATTCGCAATAATAAAAAGTGAAATAAAAATATTTTCTTTAGAAATGGAAATTCTTCAAGTTAGGCTGTGGTAGTATACAGAGTGGACTTATAGTTCGAATTCTACGGTGGCTAGAAATTTAAGTAATCTAGATAAAAATATTTACAACCGGAAAATATTTTCGCATATACAGGGTGTCCCAATAGTGCGTAAAAGTTCAATATCGGCCTTTGGAAAATTATTTTTTTATGGAAGTGGTATAGCGTCAAAAGGCGCACATTTTAAAAATATTTTTAAATATACAGGGTGACTTGCTACAGCGGAGCATCTTCGAAGTAATTTTTTTAAATGGAACGTACTATATGTTTTCACATTTATGAATTCGGCGTAAAATTACCTTTCCAGCGATCTCCAGATTTTTTGTTTTTGACGTGGCGTTGCCGAGATATTCGAAATAATATGAAAATTTTGCCCGGAACAAGGTTTAGCAAATTAATTTGATGCGTGTATTACTAGTAATTAAGAAGATTTATTTTGCATTATGTAGACAAAGGATGTATTACAACGACACAACCACCAAATATTGATTATAATTATACAGGGTGTATTTTATACTAGCGCTAATTCAGGACATTTCAAAGTGAATTTTCTCAATTTTTTCAAATGGAACACTCTGTATATTATTGTATTTTTGAATTGGCACGTTAATTCTCTACGATTTTTGTGAATAATATCCTACACTTAAATTAAGTCATAAATTGTTTTAGATTTGGCACTTTCCGCTAATGAATTTTTCTAGAAAAGAAATGGTCAATATGGTTTATGTTCTGGCTGCTAGTGATAAAAATTGTTTGCTATCAACTCGAATTTTGAATAAGGGTGGTGATGGTCGAGAGATAAGAGCACTTGCCTCTCACCAAAAAGCCAAGAGTTCCGGGTTCGATTCCCGGGCGTGGCAGTGGAAAATACTGTGAGAGGGAAAATGTTTATAACAGAACTTTATTGCGTTTCTAGTAATTGGTAACTAAAATACCATTCAGAGCGCACATCCTAATAAAAATATTGGGTTTCAAGAGGAATACGACGAACGTGCCTTTGTGCATTTTAACATCTATCATTCCTCTAGTTGACTTTACTTGTCATATATATATATATATATTGAAAAAATACCCGGCTTTTTATCGAAATCTCCTAAGTTGATAATATTCCCAGTCGAACAGGAAGCGATAAAATAGCTTTTGTTGACTACATAAACCCTAAACGAATTATATTAAAATCACTTTAGTGAGGTTCTATTACACCCGGTATATCAACTAAAGCAATCGCTATCGTGGCCAAATAGAATACAATTATTAATCTAATATACCTTAGGTGTAACATGCTATTTCAGCAAATTCTATCGATGGCCTAGAAATCCCTTTATATCTGTGCCTATTCCTTTAAATATTTTAAACACTAACGCAAATAAAGGCATAAATTTTGCCGTGAACACTCTGCACATAATTATTGAAATATGACAAATATTGCTGCAGGTTTCCGTATGAATCACCCTATTTGAGCTCGACAATTGAATTTTCATTAAGCATATTGCATATTGGGTAATAAAATCCAAGTATCAATTCATTTAGATATTGTTTATCTAATGACGCTCAATATATATGTTATTAATTTCAGTTAAACGTGATTTTTAATGAAGCTTACTGAGGCAAATTGGAAAAATTAATTGCATAAAATAACTCAACAGTAAAATCTCGCGACAAGTTTTTATATCGTAAAAAAATGATATAATGTAACAAAATGATGGGTTTGATTTATTTCAAAGTTTATTTTGTACTTTTTAGAGCATTTAAATAAAAGCTTTTTTAAAAATATTTTTATATACAGGCTGTCCATTTTATCAGGGCACTCGAGAATATCTCACTTAATATCGGTCGTACAAAAAAAAAAATATATTTTTACGTAAATTGTGCCAATTTATATAACCTACAAAATGGTTTAAAGACATTTGAAATCCATGGCCTACTTTAAGAGTTATGGCGGAAAATGTCGAAAATGCGGAAAACGTCTAGGCCAAATATCTCCGTTATTTGAAGAGATACGAGAAAAATTCTAAGGCGAAAATTTTTTGCAAAACAGAGTGTTTCAACGAGGTTTTATCTAATTTTTTTCAAAACCACTGTATTTTGAGATTTACTCTTCAGGCTGTTAAAAAAATTATTTTGAAACGGGTGGGAAATGGCATTTCCCTTTTCAACGATATATAACATGCCATATTTATTCATTGGCACTACGTTAGTAATTATAAAAACATTTTTTTAAAACCAATATTTTTTTTAACAAGCATTACACTTGCCGTGGAGAAGTATGATTAAATGAAACGATAAAATAATTCAATAAGTTGTTCAAATCTTTGCTGTAATAAAACATTAACACAATTAAGAAGAATAAAGTAAATTCGGGTAACAAAAACAAAATAATAATCAAGAAAGCAACATGGAGCAATTATGGAAAGAGTATTCGCAGTTATGCCATTGTATAGAGGTTCTCATAAAAGCGTCGCTCCTTGGTCAGAAAGTTAAAATGTCTTTACCAATTAATTTAAGTATAATATCCATTTGTTTGTATTTCATGATTTCACTATTATTTCAATTATTTTAAAATAGTTGGCTATGAACAAACTTGACAATATAATTTTTGACTGATCATCTCAGTTAATATTTAAACTCTCACTCAATCACACTCATTTAAGAATTTAGAATTTTCAAAAATGATTTTCACTCATATTGATCATTATAATATGTTCGTTACATATTGCCAATGCAATTTTAACTCTGGATTAGCTCAAGTAGAATATAGAAATAAATTTCCACAAGCACTACAGCCGAATAAAACTCTGTTCAGAGAATTAGCTACGAAACTGAAAAATAATGGTTCATTTTTAAAGAAGAAGACAAGGTTGAACAGTGTTACTGATAATGTAAATAAGGTAAACCGAGTTATTAATTATGTAAGAAATAAAAATACAGAAAATTTGGAAACATCATTAAGAGAAATTCAAATTGCTTGTCATATAAATAAAACAAGTGCTAGAAATTTTTTTAAAGAAAAATGGTTACCGGTGTTATAAAGCCAAAAAAGTTCACAATTTACAAGCGGGGGACAAACCAAGGAGGACGACTTTTTGTAGGTGGCTGTTGGAAAAGAAGCGTGCCGATCCATTAATATGTAGTAAAATACTTTGGTCCGACGAGGCAAATTTTTCCAATAATGGATTTTTTAATCGCAATATTCATTACAAATGGACTTCTGAAAATACACACTAGCATAGACCGACTGGGTTTCAATAAATGTGTGGATAGGTATTTTAGGCACCAATTTAATAGGTCCTTACTTTTATGATGGTCACCTCAGTGGTCAAAGGTACCTAAACTTTTTGAGAAATGAATTTAATGAATTCTTAGATGACCCACCTCTAGAGAATCGACACAACTTTCAATATTTTCAACAAGATGTAGCTTCTCCCCACAATTCCCAGATTTGATGAAAATTATTTAGACGAAATTTTGCCTCAACATTGGATAGGTACCAATGGATTTATTCGATGGCCCCCTCGTTCTCCAGATATTACCCTAATGGATTTTTTCTATGGGGGTATATTAAGGATAAGGTGTTTTCGACGACACCGCATAATGTAGAGGATCTAAAAGCTCGAATTCAACAGGCATGTATTACAGTTACCCCCGAAATGCTGAGTAATGTTTTAAATGCAGTACCTCGCTGCGCTCGATTGCGCATAAGAAATCTCAGTGGACACTTTGAACACTTGATATGATATCTTAAAAATTATTTTAAGGATTAGATAAATATTAATGTTCTTTGTGCTATATCCTTTTTATTATTAATTTGTTTTTGTTACCTGAATTTATTTTATTCTTCTTAATTGTGTTAATGTTTTATTATAGCAAAGATTTGAACAACATATGGAATTATTTTATCGTTTTATTTAATCATACTTCTCCACGGCAAGTATAATGCTTGTTAAAAAAAATTTATTGGTCTTAAAAAAATGTTTTTATAATTACTAACGTAGTACCAATGAATAAATATGGCATGTGATATATCGTTGAAAAGGGAGGAAAATACTGTATTTAATGGCACCACCTCGTTGAAACACTCTGTTTTGCAAAAAAATTTCGCCTTAGAATTGTTCTCGTATCTCTTCAAATAACGGAGATATTTGGCCTAGACGTTTTCCGCATTTTCGATATTTTCCGCCATAACTCTTAAAGTAGGCCATGGATTTCAAAAGTCTTTAAACCATTTTGTAGGTTATATAAATCAGCACAATTTTCGTAAAAATATTTTTTTTGTACGACCGATATTAAGTGAGATATTCTCGAGGGCTGTGATAAAATGGACAGCTTGTATATATATATTTTTTTCAGTATAAATGTGTGTAATATATTACAATCTATTTGGGAATGGGTGAGATTAATAAAACAATTAGTTAGGGACTGGTCATGAGCGTACTAATATTTTTCTTAATACTCATAGAATTTATATTTGGCATATTTGGTACCATAACTTAACAGCTGTAGATAACACGAGACAGGAGTTTAAAAGCTTTACTGTTTAAGGATATTATATGGGAAGAAGGTGAGACTTGATTTGCGACAGATTTATACTTCCTTCGATATCATGCATCAAGAAATTAGGTGGGGCTGGAAATTTAACTAGCATTAATCATATACCGTGTGGAACAGCCATATGGAATAAATTAATTATTTCAATTATTGCGCATATTTATAAAAAATCTGGAGAGACACGTCGATTTTGGATTATAAAATGACATCCTACAATGTACAAATTTCATCCCTAAATTCAACCCCCTTTGAGTGGCAGTTGCAACCCCTAAATTTTTAAATGGGAAATAAAGGCTTGTGATATCTCATTTGTAAAGTATTTTCATTCTCTATTCAAAAATGCTGTGGTTTTAATATTTATTGCAAAAATTAACAGTCTGCTTGACGAAATTCGTTACAACAAACGAAACATTAATCTTTTTCACATTTTTAACTGAACCTGCATACTGACACAAAACTTTATCAATTAGGAAGGGACTAACTGCAGCGAAAGTTCCTTCCTTTCTTCTCACGACCAGGAAACGAGACTTAGCTGTTCCCCAGCTGGTCTCTATATACTTTCTCGAGGAAAGTTCCCTTGCGGTATTAGAACGTGGTACAGTGCCGCTCACTCCACTGCGATCCACGGTGTGCTGTAACTCTAAAGAGGCAGACCCAGCAACGAAGTTTACCTCAGTTTCTCTCACTTTTGAGGAGGTGGGAGTCTCCGGTGAATTGTTTTGGTGTTCCATATGGTCCATATGGGTTAATAAAAATCCTCACTATATGAGAGAAAGAGTTATTGGACCGTTTTTCATTGATGGCAGTTTCAATGGATATAATTATTTAGCTCTGCTGCAAAATAATGCCGTGTCAACTTTTGCAAACTTATATCCTGCTCAAGCAAATCCACAAGTTCCAACGGATGATTCCAGCAGGATGAAGCACCACCACATTACCGAATCGATGCCCGGTAATAATGACTTAACATTTCCAAATCAGAGTGTAGGGAGGCGAGGATCGCTAGAATGGCCAGCACGTTGTTCTGAACTTACACCCTTAGATTTTTTCTATGGGAATATGTGAAAAGTATGGTATACAAAACTAAGCCACGTGATATAAAAACGGATGTGGTTAAGTTGATCACGCCTCGCCTCAGATATTGGAAAACGTTAGAAGACATTTTTATTTACGATTAAAATGCTGCCAAGAGGTTCAAGGGACTCATTTTGAACTTTACTACATTAAAATATATATTTTTTTAGTTTACTGTTATGAATTACGTCAAGCATATTAATTAATTTTTTTACCGTTAATTTTTGCAATAAATATTTAAACCATAGCATTTTTGAATAGAGAAAAAAAACCTTTCAAATGAGGTATCACAAGCCCCTACTTCCTACCTCCTAACAGAATACCAAACTTCTTTTAAATTTAGAATGTTTAATTAGAATTTTAATAAAAAAATATATAAAAGAACATACTTTCTACTAATATTCCCTATTGAAATTGAGGATATATCCATCATACAGGATGGATCAATATGAGTCTATACTTACATTAACAGGACCATATCAAGGTCCAATAATAATGATCTAGAAACTGAATTATGAGTTTTAGAAAGCCTAATTATAATTATTTTTAATATAAGTAGCATTGACTTAAATTTAAATAATTTCTCTTTGTTTCAGTTTCCACTGTTGAGGCCAGCAAACGTCTAGTAAGATAGCCTACTAATCAGACTAAAAGTGTATAAGTTTAGGTGCGTGCGAAACAAAGTAAAATCGGTATCGGCGTTTAAAATTTAAAGGACTGGATCAACCCGGTATAAAACCAAGTGTGCTGGAAGCTAAGAGTAAAAGAATGACCGGTGGGCTACTGGAGTAGGCAGATTGAGGCCAGTAGTGGGTTAATTCGATGAAATTAGTGAAAGGCAAATCGTGTAAAAGACAGTTTAATCTCGTATATTAAACAATCGGACGTTGAATCTCGAGTCTAGCCCTAAACGAGTATCTTGCACATATCTCGGTTATTCTTTGAATTCCTGGGATATGGCAAGTGTTAAGGTTAGGTACTGTTCGATTTTCTGGGGGCCTAGCCCCCTGAAAAGCAGTTTGCTACAGGTACTCTTGATTTACGCGGGCGTACGAGTGACCGATAACTTCATACTTTCATCTTCTTATGGAAACTAATGAACCTCAAACTACAGGCCTAAATGGTAAGTCGTAAGATTTTTTCTTTTAGTTACTTAATATCCTATATGTAGTTGACTCTCAACCACAGTTAGTGCAACATTGCTTGTGCCGATCGAACAAATACTGAATGACAAAGCTACTGACTGTGTGAGTTTGGTGTTGCAAGCTTGCGAAGTTTCTCGACTTAAATGGATCCAACACTTCTGATGGTTTTAGTTCTATTCTTAATATACTGAGAACAATTTTTAAATGTCTCATGGCCAGAATTAAATTCAGTTAATAAATAGTAATGAAACGATTCAATATTCCATAACTATCTGTAGTATTTCGTTTAAAATCACTTTGACGATCGTTTGTATAAGATATATTTCTATTGTTTCAGGTCAATTTCAAAAATGGCGGAGAAGAGCTGATTCTAACTACTTCATTTGACTGACGAGTAGCGAAAGGGAAGGGAGTTAAAGGTGAGTTTCTTACATAATTTCAAAAACTGTAAATGTGACGACAATTTTACCACGTTCAATGGCATATTTCATATGCAAAATATGACAATACTTTTACTTAAATTTGATTTTTATTTCAGGTAAGTTCCGAACGAGAAAGGATATGGGTGAAGTCATCGATAAGGTAAGACTGTTAGATTTTTAAGTCTAGCTTAGGGAAATATGCTTGGTGTAGTAGGCATATAACAACTTTAAATAACAAACGTTTAAAATATCTTTGTCTTGACTGTTGCAGGTTTTAAGAGAAGCAATTGGATATGCCCTATTAACAATATGGTTAACTGAAAGGTGTTTTTCTCACGAAGCATTGTTTTGGAGCTTCATCAATTATCTCACAATTTTTGAGAGAATTATTTTCATTTTGTTGATATATTTTTTGTTTTTAGATATTGGGCTCTGGACAAGTGGACATTAAATTACCTGTATCTTACATTTTTGAAATCGACTATTTAGTAGACTAATTTATTATTTACGCTTCAACCTCCGAAAGGCAACATGTAATCTTCACATAAATAGAAAACTAAAGAAGGCTCACATTTCTTATGGGCAGTGCCGCAGGACCGTGGGGAAAACCTAGGAAATGAAGCCCAAATGAATACACACTGCCAGCATAAGACCCATGGTTTGGGAGCTTAAGAGCAAACAGACCAGACCTAAGGTCAAGGTCAGCTAAGTGCAGAGAGTTGCCTGGCTAAGCATAACCGGAGCCTATCGAACAACGCCAACGAGAGCTATGGAGGTAATACTGTGTCTGCCACCACTAGATATATATCTGCGAATGTTCAGGGACTACTTGAAGAATAGGATACCATTATATGACGCTAGAGAGGGCACTAGAGAAAAGGCAGTAACCTCCGGAGCGCCGCAGGGATCGATTCTAGGACCTGATCTTTGGAACATCATGTACGACGGGTTACTGAAAATGGAAATGCCAGAAGGAACGCACCTATTTGGGTATGCAGACGATATAGCCGCAACCATTGTAGCTTGGGACGAAGAACGGGCCCAGAGGAGACTGGACCAAGTAATGCGCCGAGTAACCTCCTGGCTAGAGGATCACGGGCTTAAACTGGCAGTAAACAATACAGAGATAGTAACCCTGACGAAAAGGAGAATCCACACCGAACTGGATATGACGATTGGCATGGAGTTACTTCAGACCAAAAGCATCGTTAAGTACCTAGGAGTCACATTAGACACGAAGCTGACTTACTGGAGACAAATCCAGCGCATGGCAGATAAAGCAGCTAAAACAACAGCTGCTCTTAGCAGATTGATGGCGAATGTATCTGGCCCCAAAGCGAGCAAGCGTAGGTTGCTAATGTCCACGACGCAATCTATTCTGCTCTACGGAGCGGAGATCTGGGCGGACACACTGCAAGTGGAGAAGTACGGAAAGCGCGCTGCTGCGATGCAGGGAAGAGGGGCACTAAAAGTAGTGAGGGCTTACCGAACGGTATCAGAACCAGCCGTCTTGGTAAAAGCAGGAACACCTCCGATTGATCTGCTGGCACAATAACGTAAGAGGATTTTTTCAAGGAGGTTAGAGATGGATAGGATGAGGATAAAGAGAGAAGAAAGATCCCGCATTATGGATGAGTGGCAACAACGCTGGAATTCAGAAACCAGAGGAAGATTGACAGCCAGATTGATAGGACGGATAGCTGTATGGGCAAACCGGGGACATGGAGAGGTGAACTACTACCTGACTCAATTCCTGACCGGGCACGGTTTTTTCAAGTCCTATCTGTAAAAGATGGGAAAAACGGAATGTCCGGAGTGCGCTTAATGCGAGAGGGAATCCGAAGAAGACGATGCATACCATACGTTCTTTGAATGCAACAGACGGATAAGAGAACGCTTCCATTTAGAAGCGACAATGGGCTTCTGGATAACACCCGATAACATCGTGGGCAACATGCTACGCAGCAAACACTACTGGGAAGCCGTATCAAGATTCACAGAGATAGTGTTCCGGAAAAAGAAACAAGAAGAGTAGCTAGATTGAAATTACCTCTTACCTCCGAACCCTAAATCACACCGATAAAAGGGGGACGTAGGAAAGCTCCACAGAGGAAGGCAACGAAGACAGGCGGTGTCAAAAGACGGCGCGGATCGGACTGAAGTAATGCGAAAGCGGTCCTGGTCTGATCTCCCATTAGGGATTTCAAGAGGGCCTCTTGTTTCGGTTAGCTAAGGCGCCGACTACGCCCTTAAAGAAAAGATATATATCTAGGAGAAGTGGCTTTGGCAACAATGGCACGCCTCAAATCCGTTGGCATACAACCAAATGAAGGCTGTGGAGAAGCCAGAAGTCGCCTGTGGAATGAAGCTGTCATGAAGATGCCTCTTCTACAGGTATGCACAAATGGCATTTTTCCCCGGTTTGCCTTTGACAGACTCTACATAATACAGGCGAATTAATAGTGAGAACGAGGCTGCTGGCGATGATGTGATCAACATCTTCAAAGACGGATCAAAAAAGAAGGATTGTGCAAGATGTGGAATATACTCCAGAAGTCTGCAAATCTGATATAATTGGGCTATGGATGGGCGAGCCAGGGTAGTACAGATTAGTACAGATGGAACTGGCGGGCATAACAAATTGCAGACAATCATTACTAGCCCTGAGAAGCTACAAAATTAGCACAGGAGCAGTATGGGAATGTCACCAAGCACTTGTGGGTGCCTTCAGCATGAATAACATACTGGTTAAGGCACATGCACAGTGTAGTGGCAACAAAGTAGCCTACAGACTGGCCAAGAAAGCAGCAGGCCTAAGTATATTTGGACTAGGCCCGGCCAGTTTATTAGCGATCACAGCGATAACACAAGTCATTAAAGAGAACAAACAAAATGAATTCAAGAAGCTGTAGGATGAAACAAACAGCTGTCAGCTTGCTAGAGAACTCTTAAAATATCCTAACAAGAGTACAGCAATGGACTACCTGGCAATGTCCAGAAGGAACCTACGCTTTATAACGGGAATCCAGACTAGATACTGTCCATTAAGGAGAGATCTACACAATATGATATTAAGCGAAACAGCACTCTGCAGAGGTTGTGAACAAGAAGATGAGTCGGGTCAATATGTAGTCTGTGACCGTTCTACCGTTTCATCAATCAGAGAATCCATTTAGGGAGAATGTTGGCCTACTCCGGCCGATGTAAGGGAGATGCCTCTAGGCAGCATTACCACCTATTTCATAAGATTAGGTTGGTTGGAGGCCTTTTTTTTGTGGAGGGGAAATCCTTTCCGGACACCCGCGAGAAGATGTCATTTCGCGGGTAGTGTTGGACTTTCACCAACTAAACCCCCCCCTTTCAGTGTTCCCAAGCACTCTGGCACTGCTGGCGCTTCCCATCAGAGAGAGTACATTGTCAATATTTTTTTCCTTCTTTCATTTTTTTTTCTCTCCCTTCAAATGTGCGCCATATCAGGGTCCCTTTCATCCTCCTCTTTCTTCCTCATAATTCTATTCACCATCACCTCTACCGCATTTCAGCTCTCCTCAGACTGCATCATAAAGTTGACCAGATCTTCTGGTCTTCCTACTATCTCCCTTTCCTCATTCCATCTATTACAATAGAATAACGTGTGCTCGGCATCGTCCCTCTCACCGCAGTAGACGTATTCCCTAGTTTCCCTCTTTCCTATACCTAAGAGGTAATCGGCGAAACATCCATGTCCCGTAAGCACCTGCGTGAGTTAATAGCCCACTTCCCCGTGGCTTCTATCTATCCACACTCTTATACTCGGAATCAGCTTGAATTCCACCTTCCTTTTGTACCTCCTTCCCACCTACTTTGCCATCTTGCAAGTAGGGCTTCCCTAGTCTCTCCTTTAGCCGCTCCTTTCGCTCCTTGGCAAGGAGGTCTATTGGAGGAATCCCTGCGACCACCAGTATCGCTTCGTACGAGACAGTACGGTATGCGCTACACAACCTTAATGCCACTTTCCGCTGCACCTTACTCAGCTTGCTCCTAGTTCGTGCCACCTTCTCTACTGCCTGCACCCACACCGGAGCCGCGTATAGGAGTATCGAGTTCACTACATAGCTCAGCAATCTCCCTTTACTCGCTTTCGGTCCGCCGGTGTTACACATCAATCTTCCAATTGCCGTGTTAGCCTTTCCTGCTTTCCCGGCGGATTCTTTTGCATTTTCTGCATAATTAAGCTTCGAGTCCAGCCACACCCCCAAGTATTTTATAGCTGAGCTGGGACCAACTTCGAGCTGTCCCACTCTTACCATAACTGGAGGGAGATTTCTCTTCCTCGTTATTACCACCACCTCTGTCTTCTCCTGGGCGAGTTCCAACCTATGCCCCGTTAACCACTCCCCAATTTTCCTTATTGCAGCATTTGCCTCATCTACTATAAGTGGCACGAAGCTACCTGTGACAGTTACCGCCAGGTCATCTGCGTACCCAATCACCGTGGTATTATACGACTGTCGAATTTGGAAGACACCGTCGAATAACAGGTTCCACAGAGTCGGGCCAAGAACCGACCCCTGTGGAACACTGCAAGTGACCTTCTTCCATTCCATATTTCCTTCCATCTCCACGCCTATATACCTATTCTCCAGGTAGCTTTTTATTATCCACCCCCATCCTACTCAGTTTCCCAGCTATCTCTCTCCACCCTGCTGTATTAAATGCATTTTTCACGTCCAGCGTGATTACGACACATATCTTTCTTGTTGCACCAGCCGTTGACCTCCCATTTCTAAAGCCATATGGAGAATCTGATATAGCTCCTTTCTCATCTATATCTTCCTCCAACCTTTCTAACAGCAGATATTCTAACAATTTTCCCATTGCATCCAGGAGACATACCGGTCTATGTGACGAGGGTTCCTCCGGAGGTCTATACCCCTTCCTCAACAATACCAGCCTCGCCCTCTTCCATATCTCGGGAAATACTCCACCTTCTAACACACGATTCGTTATTGACAGCACTACTATCGGCCGCTCTTCCACCACTAATCTAACTACTTCAGGAGGTATTTCATCGGGCCCGAAGCCTTTCCATTTTTTAGCCTGTTCACAGCTACCTTCAGCTCGTCCTCGGTGAAGTGAGGGACCTCCTCCACTTCCATTGGCCTCCATCTTACCTCCTCCCTGATTGGAAATAAGGCATTCACAATTACCCGCATTCTCTCTGCTGGCATAGCAGCAGGAGCTGCTTTAGTCCTCTTAGTAGCAATCCTGTACCCATCCCCCCATATATTGTTATCGATATCCTGGCATAGTTCTCTCCATTTGTCCTTCCTAGACTTTTTTATAGCGTCTCGCAATATTTTACGAGTCTCCCGATAGACTTGTAGGGTTCCATTATTCCTCTGCCCTCCATACCTCCGATCCTCTCGGCCGTATCTCCGCCTCGCCTCTACACATCTCTCCGTCATCCTAGATATTTCATCCGTCCACTAGTATACAACGCTTTTCACCTTAGCCGCCCCTTTCCTCGGCATCGCTCTATCACAAGAAACGGTTACCGCCTCTATCGACCTTTCGCTCGTCCTTACGTTGCCTCCTCTAAGTTGTTCTTCAAGTGATCGTTTAAATGCTTCTTTATTTAAACAACCCAACTTCCACCCTCTAGCTCTTGTCACCGGCATTTCTATCTCGTGGCCTAGTTCAAACCGGATGTATCGATGATCACTCAACGATTCCTCCTCCTCCATAACCATCCATCGCGTAATCCTCCTCATTGCCTTGTCGAGGTCATCGTAATGTCTGGTATAGATTCGCTATCTCCCCTAGTAAAGGTGTATACTGATACCTTATTAACAACTTGGAGATCCCTCTGTGCATCCATTCCAATATCAAGTTTCCCCTGTCATCAGTGACCTCCATCCCCCATTCCGGGGCCCTGCCATTGAAATCCCCCGCGACAATTATATCCTTTCCTGTTCTCCTGCCCACCTCTCTAATTACATCTCCCAGCTCCTCCAAAATCAATTCAAATGCCTCCAGTCTAGCGTTGGGAGAGAAATAGCAGCCGAAAATCAATGCCTCCTTTAACTCCACCCACACGTACCCATTTCCTTTCCCGCTTCCAAATATGCAGATTTTTACATTCTGGATGTAGATGGCCGCATCCCTGTTTTGATCCACGTACCATCTTGGCCTATTATCTCCCAACATTTGTCTGTTGGGCTCGCTTACCACGACTATGTCATCCCCTTTCTGCCTCCCTACAGCCAGCAGTAAGTCTTGGCCGGCCCGGCATCTATTTATATTCACCTGCCTTACTTTAAATGTCAGATATCTACTATTATGCATCTGTCCCCTTCGTCTTTCCTCCTCCTCTAATAATATTTTCAAAGGCCGATCTCCTCCTCCTCTCAACCTAATTACATTGTCCTGTTCCTCCCTTACTCTCTCTACACTCCCTGCTCCTAGTCAGGAGGAAGTAGACCGTTGGGACTCTCCGCCCCCATTTCTTTTGGCATCCCCTACCCTCGTCCTCTCCTGAACTGTCACCGGAGCTCCTGAATTATCACCTTTCGCCCTCATTTTTTCAACCTCGGCCCTATATTTCGCACAGGCCATGGTGGCAGCTCTGTGACCTTCCATGTCGCATTCCTAGTAACGTGGTTTGTTTTGACAATCCCGGGCTATATGTCCTTCTTTGCTACATTTCCGACATATGTTTTTCATATTTTGTGTCCATGCCTCAGGCATTTATGGTATCTTATGGGATATAACATCTTCTGTACCCTACATCTTGTCCAACTTATTGTTATCCTCTTGCTCTGGGTTATTTTTGCCACTAGTTCCTTTGGTGCAGTTACTATTGCCGTTTTAGAGTTTCTTCTTTTGTTCTCCTGGAACGACAGTATCTTCACCTCCCCATTTCTTTCCGGTGTTTCCATTAGCTTTTGTATTGCCAGTTTTACTTCTTCCTCTGTTACATCTTCGTCAATGTCTCTGATTATTATGTCCTGGCCTGTCTTAGTGATATCAGTTGCTGTGGCTAGTTCTTTGAGCTTTTCCCCTATGGTCTCTTTGAGATTATTGCTGGCCCCATTTTTTCGTTCTTTGACTACAAGTCTTATATTCCCTTCCCTTGTTCTCTTAATGGCTTGTACTTGCACTCCAATACCCTCTATGTTAATTTTCTGTTTCATGCTTCTTAATACATTTGCATAGGAATTTGCGTCCTTCGGCTTTACTTCTACTATTTTCGCTTTCCGCATCTGGCTCCTTTGTTTCTGCCATTCATTTTCCTTCCCATTCCTTGCGTTTGCTTGTGGATCTCCTGTCCCATCATCTATAATCTCAGCAGTTGCCTTTTTCTCCGCTATGCCCGGGCCGTATACCCTTATTTGGATGTCCGTATCCACAAACATACATTCCACGGCCTTCTTCATTCTCGGCCATTCCGGCAGCTTTGGCTGCGGTATCACCACATTTTTCCTGTCGTGTCTTACCATAAGCTCCTTCAATTTCTGAATACTAACTACAAAATTCCGCATTTCTATTTCTTGCTCTTCCGAGTTTCTAACCAGGCCTAGGCGAGGGTCTGCCTACAGAGAGAATATACAAGGGGCCCAATAGCCGGGCATACACGAGACGACTTTTTAAAGGAGTGGATCCTCGAAAAAACAAATCCACAAAAAAGTCCACTGGTCTGTGGATAACGGAGAACCACCAAATCAAATTCGACAACTGCTCGATCAGTGGCAGGAGACCAGGTCCGTAGGCACAGCGGATGAACAAAAATTTAAAAAACGAAACTTACGCTGAATTGGTGGCATTTTTAATAAGTCAAAGAATGGTTGATGTTTCAGTCAAAATAGTTACCAACTTAGCAAATAGATGATCAAAATTTGATCCTGACATTCTTAAATAATTTTTAAAATCACCAGCTTCATTTGCTCGTAATTCTTTCAGTAAAGGCACGTGCGCGAATTTATTCTTTCTGGCAATCCAGTTTTTTATCCACTTGCTTCCATTTCTTCTTTTCAATATGGTATGATAGATAATAACAAAAACACTTTAGCAATTTTTGTTTCATACATGATGACCATAGATCATGATCTGTGATGATGACCGAAATCCGCTGGTCCTTCGAACATGTTTGAAAGACCGCGGATATGCACCTTTTACAATAAAATGAGCAGATCTAGTCCGCCAAAGGAGAAGGTCCGCCAATTCATGAGAGATTTTGATGTTTACGTTCATGGGCAAAATAAAAGACCAAGCCCGACAGATCCATTTCTTTATGGACCGTGGGATTTGATCCATTGGATCCGATCCTTTAAAAAGTCATCTCGTGTATGCCCGGCTATTGGGACCTATGTGCTGTGGTTCAATAATTTTCATTGGCCACCCTCCCAATCAATTCCAAATTCAAGTTTGCGTTTCCTTATATAAGACAAAAAGAAAATATAAGTAGGCATACTCCGGTTATTAGAATTTCTGCCAATGGACTTATCCTGGAGAATTGGGTAACCAAGAATAGGAAAAAATGCATCAGAAAAAGTACAGCTTCCACAAACACAATTTAATTTCTAACTTGTTTTAATATGCACTCTTTATAACTTGTTTTTTTCATTTTAGGTTAATTTAAAAAATGAAAAATGTTCTTCAACTGGCTGGAGAGTAGTGAAAGCAAAATGAGTAAAAGGTGAGCGTTCTTTTTCTGAGCACATTTTGCTACAGATTTATACTTTGTTTACTTCGATATCATGCATCAAGAAATTAGGTGGGGCTGGAAGTTTAACTAGCATTAATCACGTACGGTGTGGAACAGCCATATGGAATAAATTCATTATTTCAATTAATTATTGTGCATATTTATAAAAAATCCCGAGAGACACGTCGATTTTGGATTATAAAATGACATCCTACAATGTACAAATTTCATGCCTAAATTCAACCCCCTTCGAGTGGAAATGGCAACCACTAAATTTCTAAATGAGAAGTAGGGGCTTGTGGTACCTCATTTCAAAAGTATTTTCATTCTCTATTCAAAAATGCCATGGTTTTAATATTTATTGCAAAAATAACAACAGCACGTTACAACAAACGAAAAACATAAAAACTTACAGCGTTTTGTTCTTGCAGAGTAGCAAAAACAATTTCAGTGTTCTTTTTCAGCACTATCAAATAAAAAGAAGACATAAAATCATCATCAATAAATAGTTGTCATAGTTGTCAACAAATAGTTGTCAGTGTTTTGCGTATTGTTTGAATTTTGCTAACTGCAATTTCTAAACATGGTTTATTTAAACGAAATGCATAAAATAAGAATTTTATGGATGGTTGGTTACGGAGATAGAATGCGATCACAGGAGAAAGCTGCTCGCCTATTTCTAGAAAACTTTCCTAATTTGCCGCCTATATCCCAAGGTACAATTAGCAAAATTGAACAGCAGTTTCGCGAAAATGGGCATGTATGGCAGATAAAAAAAGAAGCTGCCAATGCAACGAGTATCAATCAATCAATCAATCAATCAAGATATCCTTTATTGCTGAAGAGTTAGGTACTCTTATTGACAAAGCTATATGTATAAAGTATAACATAACATACACAGTTATAGTTAATTTTAAATTAAAATAAAGTAAGGTAGATCCAGTAAAAGTTACATACTAGATATATACAAGGATGCAATAAATAAAAAGAAGACCTATATGATAGTATTGAACAGTAGATATTTTTACACCACCATATGCACATTTAAGGAATGAGTATATGTCATAGGTGAGAATAGATACCTATATAAATAAAAATATGTGATCAAATATAAGATGCCAAATTAAACATATTGCTTGAGCTTGAAGAAAATCTACATAATTCAAGTCGACTAGCATTGAATATTTCCCATTCCTCAATTATTCGCGTATTAAAAGAAAATAAAATGCATCCCAATAAATTGGCCCCAATTCAGGAGTTTAATGAAGACGATTTTGATGGAAGAACGCATTCCTGTGAACAAATGATGCAAAGGTTATATAACAATGTTATCCAACTCGAAAATGTTTTGTTTTCGGAGTCCACTTTTACTCTTCATGGCCTTGTTAATCGTCAGAACTGTTGCTACTGGGCTAATAAAAATCCTCACTAGATGAGAGAAAGAGTCATTGGACCGTTTTTCATTGATGGCAGTTTCAATGGATATAATTATTTAGCTCTGCTCCAAAATAATGCCGTGTCAACTTTCGCAAACTTATATCCTGCTCAAGCAAATCCACGCAATACCTTAACTTAACATTTCCAAACCAGAGTATAGGGAGAGGAGGATCGCTAGAATGGCGAACACGTTCTCCTGATCTTACACCCTCAAATTTTTTCTATGGGGATATGTGAAAAGTATGGTATACAAAACTAAGCCACGCGATATAAAAACAGATGTGGTTAAGCCAATCACGCCTCAGAAGTTGGAAAACGTTAGAAGACATTTTTATATACGATTAAAATGCTGCCAAGAGGTTCAAGGGATCCATTTTGAACATTTACTACATTAAAATAATTTTTTTTGTTTTGTTTGCTGTTACGAATTACGTCAAGCATATTAATTAATTTTTTTACCGTTAATTTTTGCAATAAATCTTCAAACCATAGCATTTTTGAATAGAGAAAGAAAAGACCTTTCAAATGAGGTATCACAAGCACCTACTTCCTACCTCCTAACAGAATACCTAACTTCTTTTAAATTTAAAATTTTTAATTAAAATTTTAATAAAAAATATATAAAAGAACATACTTTCTACTAATATTCCCTATTGAAATTGAGGATATATCCATCATACAGGATGGATCAATATAGGTCTATACTTATATTAACAGGACCGTATCAAGGTCCAATAATAACGATCTAGAAACTGAATTATGAGTTTTAGAAAGTCTAATTATAATTATTTTTAATATAAGTAGCATTGACTTAAATTTAAATAATTTCTCTTTGTTTCAGTTTCCACTGTTGAGGCCAGCAAACGTCTAGTAAGATAGCCTACTAATCAGACTAAAAGTGTATAAGTTTAGGTGCGTGCGAAACAAAGTAAAATCGGTATCGGCGTTTAAAATTTAAAGGACTGGATCAACCCGGTATAAAACCAAGTGTGCTGGAAGCTAAGAGTAAAAGAATGACCGGTGGGCTACTGGAGTAGGCAGATTGAGGCCAGTAGTTGGTTAATTCGATGAAATTAGTGAAAGGCAAATCGTGTAAAAGACAGTTTAATCTCGTATATTAAACAATCGGACGTTGAATCTCGAGTCTAGCCCTAAACGAGTATCTTGCACATATCTCGGTTATTCTTTGAATTCCTGGGATATGGCAAGTGTTAAGGTTAGGTACTGTTCGATTTTCTGGGGGCCTAGCCCCCTGAAAAGCAGTTTGCTACAGGTACTCTTGATTTACGCGGGCGTACGAGTGACCGATAACTTCATACTTTCATCTTCTTATGGAAACTAATGAACCTCAAACTACAGGCCTAAATGGTAAGTCGTAAGATTTTTTCTTTTAGTTACTTAATATCCTATATGTAGTTGACTCTCAACCACAGTTAGTGCAACATTGCTTGTGCCGATCGAACAAATACTGAATGACAAAGCTACTGACTGTGTGAGTTTGGTGTTGCAAGCTTGCGAAGTTTCTCGACTTAAATGGATCCAACACTTCTGATGGTTTTAGTTCTATTCTCAATGTACTGAGAACAATTTTTGAATGTCTCATGGCCAGAATTAAATTCAGTTAATAAATAGTAATGAAACGATTCAATATTCCATAACTATTTGTAGTATTTCATTTAAAATCACTTTGACGATCGTTTGTATAAGATATATTTCTATTGTTCCAGGTCAATTCTAAAAATGGCGGAGAAGAGCTGACTGTAACTACTTCATTTGACTGACGAGTAGCGAAAGGGAAGGGAGTTAAAGGTGAGTTTTCTTACATAATTACAAAAAATTTAAATGATTGTAACACCATGTGACGACAAAAAGATACCGAAATTTTACCACGTTCAATGGCATATTTCATATGCAAAATATGACAATACTTTTACTTAAATTTGATTTTTATTTCAGGTAGGTTCCGAACGAGAAAGGATATGGGTGAAGTCATCGATAAGGTAAGACTGTTAGATTTTTAAGTCTAGCTTAGGGAAATATGCTTGGTGTAGTAGGCATATGATAACTTTAAATAACAAACGTTTAAAATATGTTTGTCTTGACTGTTGCAGGTTTTAAGAGAAGCAATTGGATATGCCCTATTAACAATATGGTTAACTGAAAGGTGTTTTTCTCACGAAGCATTGTTTTGGAGCTTCATCTACTATCTCACAATTTTTGAGAGAATTATTCTCATTTTGTTGATATATTTTTTTATTTTTAGATATTGGGCTCTGGACAAGTGGACAATAAATTACTTGTATCTTACATTTTTGAAATCGACCATTTAGTAGATTAATTTATTATTTACGCTTCAACCTCCGAAAAGCAACATGTAATCTTCACATAGATAGAAGACTAAGGAAGGCTTGCATTTCTTATGGGCAGTGCCGCAGGACCGTGGGGAAAACCTGGGAAATGAAACCCAAATAAATACACACTGCCAGCATAAGACCCATGGTTTGGTGGCTTAAGAGCAAACAGACCAGACCTAAGGTCAAGCTCAGCTAAGTGCAGAGAGTTGCCTGGCTAAGCATAACCGGAGCTTATCGAACAGTGCCAACGAGAGCTATGGAGGTAATACTGTGTCTGCCACCACTAGATATATATCTGCGAATGTTCAGGGACTACTTCAAGAATAGGATACTACTATATGACGCTAGAGAGGTCACTGGAGAAAAGGCAGTAACCTCCGGAGCGGCGCAGGGATCGATTCTAGGACCTGATCTTTGGAACATTATGTACGACGGGTTACTGAAAATGGAAATGCCAGAAGGAACGCACCTAGTTGGGTATACAAACGATATAGCCGCAACCATTGTAGCTTGGGACAAAGAATAGGCCCAGAGGAGACTAGACCAAGTAATGCGCCGAGTAACCTCCTGACTGGAGGATCGCGGACTTAAACTGGCAGTAAACAGGACAGAGATAGTAATCCTGACGAAAAGGAGAATTCCCACCGAACTGGATATGACGATTGGCACGGAGTTGCTTCAGACCAAAAGCACCGTTAAGTATCTAGGAGTCACATTAGACACGAAGCTGACTTACTGGAGACAAATCCAACGCATGGCAGATAAAGCAGCTAAAACAACAGCTGCTCTTAGCAGATTGATGGCGAATGTACCTGGCCCCAAAACGAGCAAGCGTAGATTGCTAATGTCCACGACGGAATCTATTCTGCTCTACGGAGCGGAGATCTGGGCGGACACACTGCAAGTGGAGAAGTACGGAAAGCGCGCTGCTGCGATGCAGGGAAGAGGGGCACTAAAAGTAGTGAGCGCTTACCGAACGGTATCAGAACCAGCCGTCTTGGTAAAAGCAGGAACACCTCCGATTGATCTGCTGGCACAATAACGTAAGAGGATTTTTTCAAGGAGGTTAGAGATGGATAGGATGAGGATAAAGAGAGAAGAAAGATCCCGCATTATGGATGAGTGGCAACAACGCTGGAATTCAGAAACCAGAGGAAGATTGACAGCCAGATTGATAGGACGGATAGCTGTATGGGCAAACCGGGGACATGGAGAGGTGAACTACTACCTGACTCAATTCCTGACCGGGCACGGTTTTTTCAAGTCCTATCTGTATAAGATGGGAAAAACGGAATGTCCGGAGTGCGCTTAATGCGAGAGGGAATCCGAAGAAGACGATGCATACCATACGTTCTTTGAATGCAACAGATGGATAAGAGAACGCTTCCATTTAGAAGCGACAATAGGCGGCCCGATAACACCCGAAAAAGTCGTGGGCAAGATGCTACGTAGCAAACACTACTGGGAAGCCGTATCAAGATTCACAGAGACAGTGTTCCGGCAAAAGAAACAAGAAGAACAACTAGATTGAAATTACCTCTTACCTCCGAACCCCAAATCACACCGACAGAAGGGGGACGTAGGAAAGCTCTCCCATTAGGGATTTCAGTCAAGAGGGCCTCTTGTTTCGGTTAGCTAAGGCGCCGACTACGCCCTTAAAAAAAAAGATATATATCTAGGAGAAGTGGCTTTGACAACAATGGCACGCCTCAAATCC
Source organism: Leptura quadrifasciata (assembly GCA_963675555.1). Lineage (NCBI taxonomy): Eukaryota > Metazoa > Arthropoda > Insecta > Coleoptera > Cerambycidae > Leptura > Leptura quadrifasciata. The sequence continues at coordinate 3,536,846 of OY776682.1, read as the reverse complement.
GTTGGCATACAACCAAATGTAGGCTGTGGAGAAGCCAGAAGTCGCCTGTGGAATGAAGCTGTCATGAAGATGCCTCTTCTACAGGTGTGCACAAATGGCATTTCTCCCCGATTTGCCTTTGACAGACTCTACATAATACAGGCGAATAGTGAGAATGAGACTGCTGGCGATGATGTGATCAACATCTTCAAAGACGGATCAAAAAAGAAGGATGGTGCAGGATGTGGAATATACTGCAGAAGTCTGCAAATCTGATATAATTGGGCTATGGATGGGCGAGCCAGGATAGTACAGATTAGTACAGATGAACTGGCGCGCATAACAAATTGTAGACAATCATTACTGAGAAGCTACAAAATTACCACAGGAGCAGTATGGGAATGTCACCAAGCATGAATAACATACTGGTTAAGGCACATGCACAGTGTAGTGGCAACAAAGTAGCCTACAGACTGGCCAAGAAAGCAGCAGGCCAACGATAATACAAGTCATTAAAGAGAACACCCACAATGAATTCAAGAAACTGTGGGATGAAACAAACAGCTGTCAGCTTGCTAGAGAACTCTTAAAATATCCTAACAAGAGTACAGCAATGGACTACCTGGCAATGTCCAGAAGGAACCTACACTTTATAACGGGAATCCAGACTAGACTATGTCCTTTAAAGAAAGATCTACACAATATGATATTAAGCGAGACATCACTCTGTAGAGGTTGTGAACAAGAAGATGAGTTGGTTCAACATGTAGCCTGTGACCGTTCTGCCGTCTCATCAATCAGAGAATCCATTTAGGGAGAATGTTGGCCTACTCTGGCCGATGTAAGGGAGATGCCTCTAGGCAGCATTACCACCTATTTCATAAGATTAGGTTGGTTGGAGGCCTTTTTTTTTGTGGAGGGGAAATCCTTTTCGGGCACCCGCGAGAAGATGTCATTTCGCGGGTAGTGTTGGACTTTCACCAACTAAAACCCCTCCCTCTCAGTGTTCCCAAGCACTCTGGCACTGCTTGTGCTTCCCATCAGAGTACATGGTCAATATTTTTTTTTCCTTCTTTAATTTTTTTTCCTCTCCCTTCAAATGTGCGCCAAATCAGGGTCCCTTTCATCCTCCCCTTTCTTCCTCATAATTCTATTCACCATCACCTCTACCGCATTCCAGCTCTCCTCAGAGTGCATTATAAAGTTGACCAGATCTTCTGGTCTGAGTATTCTTACTATCTCCCTTTCCTCATTCCATCTATTACAATAGAATAACGTGTGCTCGGCATTGTCCCTCTCACCGCAGTAGACGCATTCCCTAGTTTCCCTCTTTTCTATACCTAAGAGGTAATCGGCGAAACTCCCGTAAGCACCTGCGTGAGGTAATAGCCCACTTCCCCGTGGCTTCTATCTATCCACACTCATACTCGGAATCAGCCTGAATGTCCACCTTCTTTTTGTACCTCCTTCCCACCTACTTTGCCATCTTGTAAGTAGGGCTTCCCTAGCCTCTCCTTTAGCCGCTCCATCGTACGTCTCCTTTCGCTCCTTGGCAAGGCGACAATCCCCGCGACCACCAGTATCGCTTCGTACGAGACAGTACGGTATGCACTACACACCCTTAATGTCACTTTCCACTGTACCTTACTCAGCCTGCTCCTAGTTCGTGCCACCTTCTCTACTGCCTGCACCCACACCGGAGCCGCGTATAGGAGTATCGAGTTTACTACGCAGCTCAGCAATCTTCTTTTACTCGCTTTCGGTCCGCTGGTGTTACACATCAACCTTCCAATTGCCGTGTTAGCCTTTCCTGCCTTCTCGGCGGATTTTTTTGCATTTTCTGCATAATTAAGCTTCGAGTCCAGCCACACCCCCAAGTATTTTATAGCTGGGCTGGGACCGACTTCGAGCTGTCCCACTCTTACCATAACTGGAGGGAGATTTCTCTTCCTCGTTATTACCACCACCTCTGTCTTCTCCGGGGCGAGTTCCAACCTATGTCCCGTTAACCACTCCCCAATTTTCCTTATTGCAGCATTTGCCTCATCTACTATAAGTGGCACGAAGCTACCTGTGTCAGTTACCGCCAGGTCATCTGCGTACCCAATCACCGTGGTATTATGCGACTGTCGAATTTGGAAGACACCGTCGAATAACAGGTTCCACAGAGTCGGGCCAAAAACCGACCCCTGTGGAACACCGCAAGTGACCTTCTTCCATTCCATATTTCCTTCCATCTCCACGCCTATATACCTGTTCTCCAGGTAGCTTTTTATTATCCTCAGTAGGTATGGAGCCACCCCCATCCTACTCAGTTTCCCAGCTATCTCTCTCCACCCTGCTGTATTAAATGCATTTTTCACGTCCAGCGTGATTACGACACATATCTTTCTTGTTGCACCAACCGTTGACCTCCCCTTTCTAAAGCCATATTGAGAATCTGATATCGCTCCTTTCTCATCTATACCTTCCTCCAACCTTCCTAACAGCAGATATTCTAACAATTTTCCCATTGCATCCAGGAGACATACCGGTCTATGTGACGAGGGTTCCTCCGGAGGTCTATCCCCCTTCCTCAATAATACCAGCCTCGCCCTCTTCCATATCTCGGGAAATGCGCTCCACCTTCTAACACACGATTCGTTATTGACAGCACTACTATCGGCCGCTCTTCCACCACTAATCTAACTACTTCAGGAGGTATTTCATCGGGCCCCGAAGCCTTTCCATTTTTTAGCCTGTTCACAGCTATCTTCAGCTCGTCCTCGGTGAAGTGAGGGACCTCCTCCACTTCCATTGGCCTTCATCTTACCTCCTCCCTGATTGGAAATAAGGCATTCACAATTACCCGCATTCTCTCTACTGGCATAGCAGCAGGAGCTGCTTTAATCCATCCCCCATTCCGGGGCCCTGCCATTGAAATCCCCCGCGACAATTATATCCTTTCCTGTTCTCCTGCCCACCTTTCTAATTACATCTCCCAGCTCCACCAAAATCAATTCAAGTGCCTCCAGTCTAGCGTTGGGAGAGAAATAGCAGCCGAAAATCACTGCCTCCTTTAACTCCACCCACACGTACCCATTTCCTTTCCCGCTTCCAAATAAGCAGATTTTTACATTCTGGATGTAGATGGCCGCATCCCTGTTTTGATCCACGTACCATCTTGGCCTATTATCTCCCAACATTTGTCTGTTTGGCTCGCTTACCACGACTATGGCATCCCCTTTCTGCCTCCCTACAGCCAGCAGTAAGTCTTGGGCGGCCCGGCATCTATTTATATTCACCTGCCTCACTTTAAATGTCAGATATCTACTATTATGCATCTGTCCCCTTCGTCTTTCCTCCTCCTCTAATAATATTCTCAAAGGCCGATCTCCTCCTCCTCTCAACCTAATTACATTGTCCTGCTCCTCCCTTACTCTCTCTACATTCCCTGCTCCTAGTCAGGAGGAAGTAGACCGTTGGGACTCTCCGCCCCCATTTCTTTTGGCATCCCCTACTCTCGTCCTCTCCTGAACTGTCACCGGAGCTCCTGAATTATCACCTTTCGCCCTCATTTTTTCAACCTCGGCCCTATATTTCGCACAGGCCATCGTGGCAGCTCTATGACCTTCCATGTCGCATTCGTAGTAACGTGGTTTGTTTTGACAATCCCGGGCTATATGTCCTTCTTTGCTACATTTCCGACATTTGTTTTTCATATTTTGTGTCCATGCCTCAGGCATTTATGGTATCTTATGGGATATAACATCTTCTGTACCCTACATCTTGTCCAACCTATTGTTATCCTCTTGCTCTGGGTTATTTTTGCCACTAGTTCCTTTGGTGCAGTTACTATTGCCGTTTTAGAGTTTCTTCTTTTGTTCTCCTGGAACGACAGTATCTTCACCTCCCCATTTCTTTCCGGTGTTTCCATTAGCTTTTGTATTGCCAGTTTTACTTCTTCCTCTGTTACATCTTCGTCAATGTCTCTGATTATTATGTCCTGGCCTGTCTTAGTGATATCAGTTGCTGTGGCTAGTTCTTTGAGCTTTTCCCCTATGGTCTCTTTGAGATTATTGCTGGCCCCATTTTTTCGTTCTTTGACTACAAGTCTTATATTCCCTTCCCTTGTTTTCTTAATGGCTTGTACTTGCACTCCAATATCCTCTATGTTAATTTTCTGTTTCATGCTACTTAATACATTTGCATAGGAATTTGCGTCCTTCGGCTTTACTTCTACTATTTTCGCTTTCCGCATCTGGCTCCTTTGTTTCTGCCATTCATTTTCCTTCCCATTCCTTGCGTTTGCTTGTGGATCTCCTGTCCCATCATCTATAATCTCAGCAGTTGCCTTTTTCTCCGCTATGCCCGGGCCGTATACCCTTATTTGGATGTCCGTATCCACAAACATACATTCCACGGCCTTCTTCATTCTCGGCCATTCCGGCAGCTTTGGCTGCGGTATCGCCACATTTTTCCTGTCGTGTCTTACCATAAGCTCCTTCAATTTCTGAATACTAACTACAAAATTCCGCATTTCTATTTCTTGCTCTTCCGAGTTTCTAACCAGGCCTAGGCGAGGGTCTGCCTACAGAGAGAATATACAAGGGGCCCAATAGCCGGGCATACACGAGACGACTTTTTAAAGGAGTGGATCCTCGAAAAAACAAATCCACAAAAAAGTCCACTGGTCTGTGGATAACGGAGAACCACCAAATCAAATTCGACAACTGCTCGATCAGTGGCAGGAGACCAGGTCCGTAGGCACAGCGGATGAACAAAAATTTAAAAAACGAAACTTACGCTGAATTGGTGGCATTTTTAATAAGTCAAAGAATGGTTGATGTTTCAGTCAAAACAGTTACCAACTTAGCAAATAGATGATCAAAATTTGATCCTGACATTCTTAAATAATTTTTAAAATCACCAGCTTCATTTGCTCGTAATTCTTTCAGTAAAGGCACGTGCGCGAATTTATTCTTTCTGGCAATCCAGTTTTTTATCCACTTGCTTCCATTTCTTCTTTTCAATATGGTATGATAGATAATAACAAAAACACTTTAGCAATTTTTGTTTCATACATGATGACCACAGATCATGATCTGTGATGATGACCGAAATCCGCTGGTCCTTCGAACATGTTTGAAAGACCGCGGATATGCACCTTTTACAATAAAATGAGCAGATCTAGTCCGCCAAAGGAGAAGGTCCGCCAATTCATGAGAGATTTTGATGTTTACGTTCATGGGCAAAATAAAAGACCAAGCCCGACAGATCCATTTCTTTATGGACCGTGGGATTTGATCCATTGGATCCGATCCTTTAAAAATTCATCTCGTGTATGCCCGGCTATTGGGACCTATGTGCTGTGGTTCAATAATTTTCATTGGCCACCCTCCCAATCAATTCCAAATTCAAGTTTGCGTTTCCTTATATAAGACAAAAAGAAAATATAAGTAGGCATACTCCTGTTATTAGAATTTCTGCCAATAGGCTTATCCTGGAGAATTGGGTAACCAAGAATAGGAAAAAATGCATCAGAAAAAGTACAGCTTCCACAAACACAATTTAATTTCTAACTTGTTTTAATATGCACTCTTTATAACTTGTTTTTTTCATTTTAGGTTAATTTAAAAAATGCTCGAGAAAAATGTTCTTCAACTGGCTGGAGAGTAGTGAAAGCAAAATGAGTAAAAGGTGAGCGTTCTTTTTCTGAGCACATTTTGCGACAGATTTATACTTTGTTTACTTCGATATCATGCATCAAGAAATTAGGTGGGGCTGGAAGTTTAACTAGCATTAATCACGTACGGTGTGGAACAGCCATATGGAATAAATTCATTATTTCAATTAATTATTGTGCATATTTATAAAAAATCCCGAGAGACACGTCGATTTTGGATTATAAAATGACATTCTACAATGTACAAATTTCATGCCTAAATTCAACCCCCTTCGAGTGGAAATGGCAACCACTAAATTTCTAAATGGGAAGTAGGGGCTTGTGGTACCTCATTTCAAAAGTATTTTCATTCTCTATTCAAAAATGCCATGGTTTTAATATTTATTGCAAAAATAACAACAGCACGTTACAACAAACGAAAAACATAAAAACTTACAGCGTTTTGTTCTTGCAGAGTAGCAAAAACAATTTCAGTGTTCTTTTTCAGCACTATCAAATAAAAAGAAGACATAAAATCATCATCAATAAATAGTTGTCATAGTTGTCAACAAATAGTTGTCAGTGTTTTGCGTATTGTTTGAATTTTGCTAACTGCAATTTCTAAACATGGTTTATTTAAACGAAATGCATAAAATAAGAATTTTATGGATGGTTGGTTACGGAGATAGAATGCGATCACAGGAGAAAGCTGCTCGCCTATTTCTAGAAAACTTTCCTAATTTGCCGCCTATATCCCAAGGTACAATTAGCAAAATTGAACAGCAGTTTCGCGAAAATGGGCATGTATGGCAGATAAAAAAAGAAGCTGCCAATGCAACGAGTATCAATCAATCAATCAATCAATCAAGATATCCTTTATTGCTGAAGAGTTAGGTACTCTTATTGACAAAGCTATATGTATAAAGTATAACATAACATACACAGTTATAGTTAATTTTAAATTAAAATAAAGTAAGGTAGATCCAGTAAAAGTTACATACTAGATATATACAAGGATGCAATAAATAAAAAGAAGACCTATATGATAGTATTGAACAGTAGATATTTTTACACCACCATATGCACATTTAAGGAATGAGTATATGTCATAGGTGAGAATAGATACCTATATAAATAAAAGTATGTGATCAAATATAAGATGCCAAATTAAACATATTGCTTGAGCTTGAAGAAAATCTACATAATTCAAGTCGACTAGCATTGAATATTTCCCATTCCTCAATTATTCGCGTATTAAAAGAAAATAAAATGCATCCCAATAAATTGGCCCCAATTCAGGAGTTTAATGAAGACGATTTTGATGGAAGAACGCATTCCTGTGAACAAATGATGCAAAGGTTATATAACAATGTTATCCAACTCGAAAATGTTTTGTTTTCGGAGTCCACTTTTACTCTTCATGGCCTTGTTAATCGTCAGAACTGTTGCTACTGGGCTAATAAAAATCCTCACTAGATGAGAGAAAGAGTCATTGGACCGTTTTTCATTGATGGCAGTTTCAATGGATATAATTATTTAGCTCTGCTCCAAAATAATGCCGTGTCAACTTTCGCAAACTTATATCCTGCTCAAGCAAATCCACGCAATACCTTGACTTAACATTTCCAAACCAGAGTATAGGGAGGCGAGGATCGCTAGAATGGCGAACACGTTCTCCTGATCTTACACCCTTAAATTTTTTCTATGGGGATATGTGAAAAGTATGGTATACAAAACTAAGCCACGCGATATAAAAACAGATGTGGTTAAGCCAATCACGCCTCAGAAGTTGGAAAACGTTAGAAGACATTTTTATATACGATTAAAATGCTGCCAAGAGGTTCAAGGGATCCATTTTGAACATTTACTACATTAAAATAATTTTTTTTGTTTTGTTTGCTGTTACGAATTACGTCAAGCATTTTAATTAATTTTTTTACCGTTAATTTTTGCAATAAATCTTCAAACCATAGCATTTTTGAATAGAGAAAGAAAAGACCTTTCAAATGAGGTATCACAAGCACCTACTTCCTACCTCCTAACAGAATACCTAACTTCTTTTAAATTTAAAATTTTTAATTAAAATTTTAATAAAAAATATATAAAAGAACATACTTTCTACTAATATTCCCTATTGAAATTGAGGATATATCCATCATACAGGATGGATCAATATAGGTCTATACTTATATTAACAGGACCGTATCAAGGTCCAATAATAACGATCTAGAAACTGAATTATGAGTTTTAGAAAGTCTAATTATAATTATTTTTAATATAAGTAGCATTGATTTAAATTTAATTAATTTCTCTTTGTTTCAGTTTCCACTGTTGAGGCCAGCAAACGTCTAGTAAGATAGCCTACTAATCAGACTAAAAGTGTATAAGTTTAGGTGCGTGCGAAACAAAGTAAAATCGGTATCGGCGTTTAAAATTTAAAGGACTGGATCAACCCGGTATAAAACCAAGTGTGCTGGAAGCTAAGAGTAAAAGAATGACCGGTGGGCTACTGGAGTAGGCAGATTGAGGCCAGTAGTTGGTTAATTCGATGAAATTAGTGAAAGGCAAATCGTGTAAAAGACAGTTTAATCTCGTATATTAAACAATCGGACGTTGAATCTCGAGTCTAGCCCTAAACGAGTATCTTGCACATATCTCGGTTATTCTTTGAATTCCTGGGATATGGCAAGTGTTAAGGTTATGTACTGTTCGATTTTCTGGGGGCCTAGCCCCCTGAAAAGCAGTTTGCTACAGGTACTCTTGATTTACGCGGGCGTACGAGTGACCGATAACTTCATACTTTCATCTTCTTATGGAAACTAATGAACCTCAAACTACAGGCCTAAATGGTAAGTCGTAAGATTTTTTCTTTTAGTTACTTAATATCCTATATGTAGTTGACTCTCAACTACAATTAGTGCAACATTGCTTGTGCCGATCGAACAAATATTCCATAACTATCTGTAGTATTTCGTTTAAAATCACTTTGACGATCGTTTGTATAAGATATATTTCTATTGTTTCAGGTCAATTTTAAAAATGGCGGAGAAGAGCTGACTCTAACTACTTCATTTGACTGACGAGTAGCGAAAGGGAAGGGAGTTAAAGGTGAGTTTCTTACATAATTTCAAAAACTGTAAATGTGACGACAAAAAGATACCGAAATTTTACCACGTTCAATGGCATATTTCATATGCAAAATATGACAATACTTTTACTTAAATTTGATTTTTATTTCAGGTAAGTTCCGAACGAGAAAGGATATGGGTGAAGTCATCGATAAGGTAAGACTGTTAGATTTTTAAGTCTAGCTTAGGGAAATATGCTTGGTGTAGTAGGCATATAACAACTTTAAATAACAAACGTTTATAATATCTTTGTCTTGACTGTTGCAGGTTTTAAGATAAGCAATTGGATATGCCCTATTAACAATATGGTTAACTGAAAGGTGTTTTTCTCACGAAGCATTGTTTTGGAGCTTCATCAATTATCTCACAATTTTTGAGAGAATTATTTTCATTTTGTTGATATATTTTTTTGTTTTTAGATATTGGGCTCTGGACAAGTGGACATTACATTACCTGTATCTTACATTTTTGAAATCGACTATTTAGTAGACTAATTTATTATTTACGCTTCAACCTCCGAAAGGCCACATGTAATCTTCACATAGATAGAAAACTAAAGAAGACTCACATTTCTTATGGGCAGTGCCGCAGGACCGTGGGGAAAACCTAGGAAATGAAGCCCAAATGAATATACACTGCCAGCATAAGACCCATGGTTTGGGAGCTTAAGAGCAAACAGACCAGACCTAAGGTCAAGCTCAGCTAAGTGCAGAGAGTTGCCTGGCTAAGCATAATCGGAGCCTATCGAACAACGCCAACGAGAGCAATGGAGGTAATACTGTGTCTGCCACCACTAGATATATATCTGCGAATGTTCAGGGACTACTTGAAGAATAGGATACCACTATATGACGCTAGAGAGGGCACTAGAGAAAAGGCAGTAACCTCCGGAGCGCCGCAGGGATCGATTCTAGGACCCGATCTTTGGAACATCATGTACGACGGGTTACTGAAAATGGAAATGCCAGAAGGAACGCACCTAGTTGGGTATGCAGACGATATAGCCGCAACCATTGTAGCTTGGGATGAAGAACAGGCCCAGAGGAGACTAGACCAAGTAATGCGCCGAGTAACCTCCTGGCTAGAGGATCACGTGCTTAAACTGGCAGTAAACAATACAGAGATAGTAACCCTGATGAAAAGGAGAATCCACACCGAACTGGATATGACGATTGGCATGGAGTTACTTCAGACCAAAAGCATCGTTAAGTACCTAGGAGTCACATTAGACACGAAGCTGACTTACTGGAGACAAATCCAGCGCATGGCAGATAAAGCAGCTAAAATAACAGCTGCTCTTAGCAGATTGATGGCGAATGTGCCTGGCCCCAAAGCGAGCAAGCGTAGGTTGCTAATGTCCACGACGCAATCTATTCTGCTCTACGGAGCGGAGATCTGGGCGGACACACTGCAAGTGGAGAAGTACAGAGAGCGCGCTGCTGCGGTGCAGCGAAGAGGTGCACTAAAAGTAGTGAGCGCTTACCGAACGGTATCAGAACAAGCCGTCTTGGTAATAGCAGGAACACCTCCGATTAATCTGGTAGCACAAGAACGTAAGAGGATTTTTGCAAGGAAGTTAGAGATGGATAGGAAGAGGATAAAGAGAGAAGAAAGATCCCGCATTATGGATGAGTGGCAACAACGCTGGAATTCAGAAACCAGAGGAAGATTGACAGCCAGATTGATAGGACGGATAGCTGTATGGGCAAACCGGGGACATGGAGAGGTGAACTACTACCTGACTCAATTCCTGACCGGGCACGGTTTTTTCAAGTCCTATCTGTATAAGATGGGAAAAACGGAATTTCCGGAGTGCGCTTAATGCGAGAGGGAATCCGAAGACGATGCATACCATACGTTCTTTGAATGCAACAGATGGATAAGAGAACGCTTCCATTTAGAAGCGACAATGGGTTTCTGGATAACACCCGATAACATCGTGGGCAACATGCTACGTAGCAAACACTACTGGGAAGCCGTATCAAGGTTCACAGAGACAGTGTTCCGGAAAAAGAAACAAGAAGAGTAGCTAGATTGAAATTATCTCTTACCTCCGAACCCTAAATCACACCGATAGAAGGGGGACGTAGGAAAGCTCCACAGAGGAAGGCAACGAAGACAGGCGGTGTCAAAAGACGGCGCGGATCAGACTGAAGTAATGCGAAAGCGGTCCTGGTCTGATCTCCCATTAGGGATTTCAAGAGGGCCTCTTGTTTCGGTTAGCTAAGGCGCCGACTACGCCCTTAAAAAAAAGATATATATCTAGGAGAAGTGGCTTTGGCAACAATGGCACGCCTCAAATCCGTTGGCATACAACCAAATGAAGGCTGTGGAGAAGCCAGAAGTCGCCTGTGGAATGAAGCTGTCATGAAGATGCCTCTTCTACAGGTGTGCACAAATGGCATTTTTCCCCGGTTTGCCTTTGACAGACTCTACATAATACAAGCGAATTAATAGTGAGAACGAGGCTGCTGGCGATGATGTCATCAACATCTTCAAAGACGGATAAAAAAAGAAGGATTGTGCAGGATGTGGAATGTATATTCTGGAGTATTCCAGAAGTCTGCAAATCTGATATAATTGGGCTATGGATGAGCCAGGGTAGTACAGATTAGTATAGATGGAACTGGCGGGCATAACAAATTGTAGACAATCATTACTAGCCCTGAGAAGCTACAAAATTAGCACAGGAGCAGTATGGGAATGTCACCAAGCACTTGTGGGTGCCTTCAGCATGAATAACATACTGGTTAAGGCACATGCACAGTGTAGTGGCAACAAAGTAGCCTACAGACTGGCCAAGAAAGCAGCAGGCCTAAGTATATTTGGACTAGGCCCGGCCAGTTTATTAGCGATCACAGCGATAACACAAGTCATTAAAGAGAACAAACAAAATGAATTCAAGAAGCTGTGGGATGAAACAAACAGCTGTCAGCTTGCTAGAGAACTCTTAAAATATCCTAACAAGAGTACAGCAATGGACTACCTGGCAATGTCCAGAAGGAACCTACGCTTTATAACGGGAATCCAGACTAGACACTGTCCATTAAGGAGAGATCTACACAATATGATATTAAGCGAAACAGCACTCTGCAGAGGTTGTAAACAAGAAGATGAGTCGGGTCAATATGTAGTCTGTGACCGTTCTACCGTTTCATCAATCAGAGAATCCATTTAGGGAGAATGTTGGCCTACTCTGGCCGATGTAAGGGAGATGCCTCTAGGCAGCATTACCACCTATTTCATAAGATTAGGTTAGTTGGAGGTCTTTTTTGTGTGGAGGGGAAATCATTTTCGGACACCCGCGAGAAGATGTCATTTCGCGGGTAGTGTTGGACTTTCACCAACTAAAACCCCTCCCTCTCAGTGTTCCCAAGCACTCTGGCACTGCTTGCGCTTCCCATCAGAGAGAGTACATGGTCAATATTTTCTTCCTTCTTTCATTTTTTTTCTCTCCCTTCAAATGTGCGCCATATCAGGGTCCCTTTAATCCTCCTCTTTCTTCCTCATAATTCTATTCACCATCACCTCTACCGCATTCCAGCTCTCCTCAGACTGCATCATAAAGTTGACCAGATCTTCTGGTCTTCCTACTATCTCCCTTTCCTCATTCCATCTATTACAATAGAATAACGTGTGCTCGGCATCGTCCCTCTCACCGCAGTAGACGCATTCCCTAGTTTCCCTCTTTCCTATACCTAAGAGGTAATCGGCGAAACTTCCATGTCCCGTAAGCACCTGCGTGAGGTAATAGCCCACTTCCCCGTGGCTTCTATCTATCTACACTCTTATACTCGAAATCAGCTTGAATTCCATCTTCCTTTTGTACCTCCTTCAAACCTACTTTGCCATCTTGCGAGTAGGGCTTCCCTAGTCTCTCCTTTAGCCGCTCCTTTCGCTCCTTGGCAAGGAGGTCTATTGGAGGAATCCCTGCGACCACCAGTATCGCTTCGTACGAGACAGTACGGTATGCGCTACACAACCTTAATGCCACTTTCCGTTGCACCTTACTCAGCTTGCTCCTAGTTCGTACCACCTTCTCTACTGCCCGCACCCACACCGGAGCCGCGTATAGGAGTATCGAGTTGACTACACAGCTCAGCAATCTCCCTTTACTCGCTTTCGGTCCGCCGGTGTTACACATCAATCTTCCAATTGCCGTGTTAGCCTTTCCTGCTTTCCCGGCGGATTTTTTTGCATTTTCTGCATAATTAAGCTTCGAGTCCAGCCACACCCCCAAGTATTTTATAGCTGAGCTGGGACCGACTTCGAGCTGTCCCACTCTTACCATAACTGGAGGGAGATTTCTCTTAGTCGTTATTACCACCACCTCTGTCTTCTCCTGGGCGAGTTCCAACCTATGCCCCGTTAACCACTCCCCAATTTTCATTATTGCAGCATTTGCCTCATCTACTATAAGTGGCACGAAGCTACCTGTGACAGTTACCGCCAGGTCATCTGCGTACCCAATCACCGTGGTATTATGCGACTGTCGAATTTGGAAGACACCGTCGAATAACAGGTTCCACAGAGTCGGGCCAAGAACCGACCCCTGTGGAACACTGCAAGTGACCTTCTTCCATTCCATATTTCCTTCCATCTCCACGCCTATATACCTGTTCTTCAGGTAGCTTTTTATTATCCTCAGTAGGTATGGAGCCACCCCTATCCTACTCAGTTTCCCAGCTATCTCTCTCCACCCTGCTGTATTAAATGCATTTTTTACGTCCAGCGTGATTACGACACATATCTTTCTTGTTGCACCAGCCGTTGACCTCCCCTTTCTAAAGCCTTATGGAGAATCTGATAACGCTCCTTTCTCATCTATATCTTCCTCCAACCTTTCTAACAGCAGATATTCTAACAATTTTCCCATTGCATCCAGGAGACATACCGGTCTATGTGACGAGGGTTCCTCCGGAGGTCTATACCCCTTCCTCAATAATACCAGCCTCGCCCTCTTCCATATCTCGGAAAATACTCCGTCTTCTAACACACGATTCGTTATTGACAGCACTACTATCGGCCGCTCTTCCATCACTAATCTAACTACTTCAGGAGGTATTTCATCGGGCCCGAAGCCTTTCCATTTTTTAGCCTGTTCACAGCTACCTTCAGCTCGTCCTCGGTGAAGTGAGGGACCTCCTCCACTTCCATTGGCCTCCATCTTACCTCCTCCCTGATTGAAAATAAGGCATTCACAATTACCCGCATTCTCTCTGCTGGCATAGCAGCAGGAGCTGCTTTAGTCCTCCTAGTAGCAATCCTGTACCCATCCCCCCATATATTGTTATCGATATCCTGGCATAGTTCTCTCCATTTGTCCTTCCTAGACTTTTTTATAGCGTCTCGCAATATTTTGCGAGTCTCCCGATAGACTTGTAGGGTTCCATTATTCCTCTGCCCTCCATACCTCCGATTCTCTCGGCCGTATCTCCGCCTCGCCTCTACACATCTCTCCGCCATCCTAGATATTTCATCCGTCCACTAGTATACAACGCTTTTCACCTTAGCCGCCCTTTCCTCGGCATCGCTCTATCACAAGAAACGGTTACCGCCTCTATCGACCTTTCGCTCGTCCTTACGTTGCCTCCTCTAAGTTGTTCCTCAAGTGATCGTTTAGATGCTTCTTTATTTAAACGACCCAACTTCCACCCTCTAGCTCTTGTCACCGGCATTTCTATCTCGTGGCCTAGTTCAAACCGGATGTATCGATGATCACTCAACGATTCCTCCTCCTCCATAACCATCCATCGCGTAATCCTCCTCATTGCCTTGTCGAGGTCATCGTAATGTCTAGTATAGATTCGCTATCTCCCCTAGTAAAGATGTATACTGATCCCTTATTAACAACTTGGAGATTCCTTTGTGCCATCCATTCCAATATCAAGTTTCCCCTGTCATCAGTGACCTCCATCTCCCATTCCGGGGCCCTGCCATTGAAATTCCCCGCGACAATTATATCCTTTCCTGTTCTCCTGCCCACCTCTCTAATTACATCTCCCAGCTCCTCCAAAATCAATTCAAATGCCTCCAGTCTAGCGTTGGGAGAGAAATAGCAGCCGAAAATCAATGCCTCCTTTAACTCCACCCACACGTACCCATTTCCTTTCCCGCTTCCAAATATGCAGATTTTTACATTCTGGATGTAGATGGCCGCATCCCTGTTTTGATCCATGTACCATCTTGGCCTATTATCTCCCAACATTTGTCTGTTTGGCTCGCTTACCACGACTATGTCATCCCCTTTCTGCCTCCCTACAGCCAGCAGTAAGTCTTGGCCGGCCCGGCATCTATTTATATTCACCTGCCTTACTTTAAATGTCAGATATCTACTATTATGCATCTGTCCCCTTCGTCTTTCCTCCTCCTCTAAAAATGTTCTCAAAGGCCGATCTCCTCCTCCTCTCAACCTAATTACATTGTCCTGCTCCTCCCTTACTCTCTCTACACTCCCTGCTCCTAGTCAGGAGGAAGTAGACCGTTGGGACTCTCCGTCCCCATTTCTTTTGTCATCCCCTACCCTCGTCCTCTCCTGAACTGTCACCGGAGCTCCTGAATTATCACCTTTCGCCCTCATTTTTTCAACCTCGGCCCTATATTTCGCACAGGCCATGGTGGTAGCTCTATGACCTTCCATGTCGCATTCGTAGTAACCTGGTTTGTTTTGACAATCCCGGGCTATATGTCCTTCTTTGCTACATTTCCGACATTTGTTTTTCATATTTTGTGTCCATGCCTCAGGCATTTATGGCATCTTATGGGATATAACATCTTCTGTACCCTACATCTTGTCCAATCTATTGTTATCCTCTTGCTCTGGGTTATTTTTGCCACTAGTTCCTTTACAGTCTCTTCTTTTGTTCTCCTCGAACGACAGTATCTTCACCTCCCCGTTTCTTTCCGGTGTTTCCATTAGCTTTTGTATTGCCAGTTTTACTTCTTCCTCTGTTACATCTTCGTCAATGTCTCTGATTATTATGTCCTGGCCTGTCTTAGTGATATCAGTTGCTGTGGCTAGTTCTTTGAGCTTTTCCTCTATGGTCTCTTTGAGATTATTGCTAGCCCCATCTTTCCGTTCTTTGACTACAAGTCTTATATTCCCTTCCCTTGTTTTCTTAATGGCTCGTACTTGCACTCCAATATCCTCTATGTTAATTTTCTGTTTCATGCTTTCCGCATCTGGCTCCTTTGTTTCTGCCATTCATTTTCCTTCCCGTTCCTTGCGTTTGCTTGTGGATCTCCTGTCCCATCATCTATAATCTCAGCAGTTGCCTTTTTCTCCGCTATGCCCGGGCCGTATACCCTTATTTGGATGTCCGTATCCACAAACATACATTCCACGGCCTTCTCCATTCTCGGCCATTCCGGCAGCTTTGGCTGCGGTATCGCCACATTTTTCCTGTCGTGTCTTACCATAAGCTCCATCAATTTCTGAATACTAGCTACAAAATTCCGCATTTCTATTTCTTGCTCTTCCGACTTTCTAAAAAGGCCTAGGCGAGGGTCTGCCTACAGGGAGGATATACAAGGGGTCCAATAGCCGGGCATACACGAGACGACTTTTTAAAGGAGTGGATCCTCGAAAAACCAAATCCACAGAAAAGTCCACTGGTCTGTGGATAACGGAGAACCACCAAATCAAATTCGATAACTGCTCGATCAGTGGCAAGAGACCAGATCCCTAGGCTCAGCGGATGAACAAAAATTTAAAAGACGAAGCTCACGCTGAATTGGTGGCATTTTTAATAAGTCAAAGAATGGTTGATGCTTCAGTCAAAATAGTTACCAACTTAGCAAATAGATGATCAAAGTTTGATCCTGACATTCTTAAATAATTTTTAAAATCACCAGCTTCATTCGCTCGTAATTCTTTCAGTAAAGGCATGTGCGCGAATTTATTCTTTCTGGCAATCCAGTTTTTTATCCACTTGCTTCGATTTCTTCTTTTCAATATGATATGATAGATAATAACAAAAACACTTTAGCAATTTTTGTTTCATACATGATGACCACAGATCATGATCTGTGATGATGACCGAAATCCGTTGGTCCTTCGAACATGTTTGAAAAACCGCGGATATGCACCTTTTACAATAAAATGAGCAGATCTAGTCCGCCAAAGGAGAAGGTCCGCCAATTCATGAGAGATTTTGATATTTACGTTAATGGGCAAAATAAAGGACCAAGCCCGACAGATCCATTTCTTTATGGACCGTGGGATTTGATCCATTGGATCCGATCCTTTAAAAAGTCCTTTCGTGTATGCCCGGCTATTGGGACCTATGTGCTGTGGTTCAATAATTTTCATTGGCCACCCTCCCAACCAATTCCAAATTCAAGTTTACGTTTCCTTATATAAGACACAAAGAAAATACAAGTAGGCTTACTCCGGTTATTAGAATTTCTGCCAATAGACTTATCCTGGAGAATTGGGTAACCAAGAATAGGAAAAAATGCACCAGAAAAAGTACAGCTTCCACAAACACAATTTAATTTCTAAGTTGTTATAATATTCACTCTTTATAACTTGTTTTTCATTTTAGGATTTAAAAGATGCTCGAGAAAAATTTACTTCTACTGGCTGGAGAGTAGTGAAAGCAAAATGAGTAAAAGGTGAGCGTTCTATTTCTGAGTATATATTTCTTTAACTTTACTGACAATTATTATTTTACACGTAATATTTGATACGATGGAAGATTATTTTTTATACACGCCAACGGTTACATTTGTCAGAATTTTTCTGAGTATATTTTGCGACAGATTTATACTTTGTTTACTTCGATATCATGCATCAAGAAATTAGGTGGGGCTGGAAGTTTAACTAGCATCAATCACGTACAGCCATATGGAATAAATTCATTATTTCAATTATTGTGCATATTTATAAAAAATCCCGAGAGACACGTCGATTTGGGATTATAACATGACATCCTACAATGTACAAATTTCATCCCTAATTTCAACCCCCTTCGAGTGGAAGTGGCAACCACTAAATTTCTAAATGGGAAGTAGGGGCTTGTGGTACCTCATTTGAAAAGTATTTTCATTCTCTATTCAAAAATGCCAAGGTTTTAATATTTATTTAGGAGAAAGTTGCTCGCCTATTTCTAGAAAACTTTCCTAATTTGCCGCCTATATCCCAAGGTACAATTAGCAAAATTGAACAGCAGTTTCGCGAAAATGGGCATGTATGGCAGATAAAAAAAGAAGCTGCCAATGCAGCGAGTATCAATCAATCAATCAATCAAGATATGCTTTATTGCTGAAGAGTTAGGTACTCTTATTGACAAAGCTATATGTATAACATAACATACACAGTTATAGTTAATTTTAAATTAAAATAAAGTAAGGTAGATCCAGTAAAAGTTACATACTAGATAAATACAAGGATGCAATAAATAAAGAGAAGACCTATATGATAGTATTGGACAGTAGATATTTTTACACCACCATATGCACATTTAAGGAATGAGTATATGTCATAGGTGTGAATAGATACCTATATAAATAAAAATATGTGAACAAATATAAGATGCCAAATTAAACATATTGCTTGAGCTTGAAGAAAATCCACATAATGCAAGAATATTTCCCATTCCTGAATTACTCGCGTATTAAAAGAAAATAAAATGCATTCCTATAAATTGGCCCCAACTCAGGAGCTTAATGAAGACGATTTTGATGGAAGAACGCATTTTTGTGAACAAATGATGCAGACATAGTTCAAATGTGCTTTTAGAGGGCGGAATATTAAAACATAATATTTTTAATCGCAAACTCCTCTATAAAATCCTTATTTTACTATAAGGAATGTAACCAGACTGCAACCAATAACTACTCTCCGGGCTGTGTGCCTCGCCGAGCGCTGAATTACATATTACCATCAAAACGCTAATGCTTCGATTGCAACAAACACCAGCCGAAAGACTGATCCTACTTAAAGGAGCTCTCGAAGTTAGCGCTTTGATGGTAATATGCAATTATTACACTTAACGCGCCAGGCTTGTAACTTGTAATTTAACGCTTGGCGGGGCACATTATGTTTTAAATGATGCAAAGGTTATATAACAATGTTATCCAAGTGGAAAATGTTTTGTTTTCGAAGTCCACTTTTACTCTTCATGGCCATGTTAATCGTCAGAACTGTTGCTACTGGGCTAATAAAATTCCTCACTAGGTGAGAGAAAGAGTCATTGGTCCGTTTTTCATTGATGGCAGTTTCAATGGATATAATTATTTAGCTCTGCTCCAAAATAATGTCGTGTCAATTTTCTCAAACTTATATCCTGCTCAAGGAAACCCACAAGTTCCAACGGATGTAATATGATTCCAACAGGATTAAGCAGCACCACATTACCGAATCGATGCCCGGCAATACCTTGACTTAACATTTCCAAATCAGAGTATAGGGAGGCGAGGATCGCTAGAATGGCCAGCACGTTCTCCTGATCATACACCCTTAGATTTTTTCTATGGGGATATGTGAAAAGTATGGTATACAAAACTAAACCACGCTATATAAAAACGAATGTGGTTAAGTCGATCACGCCTCAGATATTGGAAAACGTTAGAAGACATTTTTATTTACGATAAAAATGGTGCCAAGAGGTTCAAGGGACCCATTTTGAACATTTACTACATTAAAATAATTTTTTTTTTTAGTTTGCTGTTATGAATTACGTCAAGCATGTTAATTAATTTTTTTACCGTTAATTTTTGCAATAAATATTCAAACCATAGAATTTTTAATAGAGAAAGAGTAGATCTTTCAAATGAGGTATCACAAGCCCCTACTTCCTACCTCCTAACAGAGTACCTAACTTCTTTTAAATTTAAAATTTTGATAAAACATATACAAAAGAACATACTTTCAATTAATATTCCCTATTGAAATTGAGGATATATCCATCATACAGGATGGATCGATATAGGTCTATACTTATATTAACAGGACCGTATCAAGGTCCAATAATAATGATCTAGAAACTGAATTATGAGTTTTAGAAAGCCTAATTATAATTATTTTAATGTAAGTAGCATTGACTTAAACTTATATAATTTCTCTTTGTTTCAGTTTCCACTGTTGAGGCCAACAAACGTCTACTAAGATAGCCTACTAATCAGACTAAAAGTGTATAAGTTTAGGTGCGTGCGAAACAAAGTAAAATCGGTATCGGCGTTTAAAATTTAAAGGACTGGATCAACCCGGTATAAAACCAAGTGTGCTGGAAGCTAAGAGTAAAAGAATGACCGGTGGGCTACTGGAGTAGGCAGATTGAGGCCAGTAGTTGGTTAATTCGATGAAATTAGTGAAAGGCAAATCGTGTAAAAGACAGTTTAATCTCGTATATTAAACAATCGGACGTTGAATCTCGAGTCTAGCCCTAAACGAGTATCTTGCACATATCTCGGTTATTCTTTGAATTCCTGGGATATGGCAAGTGTTAAGGTTAGGTACTGTTCGATTTTCTGGGGGCCTAGCCCCCTGAAAAGCAGTTTGCTACAGGTACTCTTGATTTACGCGGGCGTACGAGTGACCGATAACTTCATACTTTCATCTTCTTATGGAAACTAATGAACCTCAAACTACAGGCCTAAATGGTAAGTCGTAAGATTTTTTCTTTTAGTTACTTAATATCCTATATGTAGTTGACTCTCAACTACAATTAGTGCAACATTGCTTGTGCCGATCGAACAAATACTGAATGACAAAGCTACTGACTGTGTGAGTTTGGTGTTGCAAGCTTGCGAAGTTTCTCGACTTAAATGGATCCAACACTTCTGATGGTTTTAGTTCTATTCTTAATATACTGAGAACAATTTTTGAATGTCTCATGGCCAGAATTAAATTCAGTTAATAAATAGTAATGAAACGATTCAATATTCCATAACTATCTGTAGTATTTCGTTTAAAATCACTTTGACGATCGTTTGTATAAGATATATTTCTATTGTTTCAGGTCAATTTTAAAAATGGCGGAGAAGAGCTGACTCTAACTACTTCATTTGACTGACGAGTAGCGAAAGGGAAGGGAGTTAAAGGTGAGTTTCTTACATAATTTCAAAAACTGTAAATGTGACGACAAAAAGATACCGAAATTTTACCACGTTCAATGGCATATTTCATATGCAAAATATGACAATACTTTTACTTAAATTTGATTTTTATTTCAGGTAAGTTCCGAACGAGAAAGGATATGGGTGAAGTCATCGATAAGGTAAGACTGTTAGATTTTTAAGTCTAGCTTAGGGAAATATGCTTGGTGTAGTAGGCATATAACAACTTTAAATAACAAACGTTTATAATATCTTTGTCTTGACTGTTGCAGGTTTTAAGAGAAGCAATTGGATATGCCCTATTAACAATATGGTTAACTGAAAGGTGTTTTTCTCACGAAGCATTGTTTTGGAGCTTCATCAATTATCTCACAATTTTTGAGAGAATTATTTTCATTTTGTTGATATATTTTTTTGTTTTTAGATATTGGGCTCTGGACAAGTGGACATTACATTACCTGTATCTTACATTTTTGAAATCGACTATTTAGTAGACTAATTTATTATTTACGCTTCAACCTCCGAAAGGCAACATGTAATCTTCACATAGATAGAAAACTAAAGAAGACTCACATTTCTTATGGGCAGTGCCGCAGGACCGTGGGGAAAACCTAGGAAATGAAGCCCAAATGAATATACACTGCCAGCATAAGACCCATGGTTTGGGAGCTTAAGAGCAAACAGACCAGACCTAAGGTCAAGCTCAGCTAAGTGCAGAGAGTTGCCTGCCTAAGCATAATCGGAACCTATCGAACAACGCCAACGAGAGCAATGGAGGTAATACTGTGTCTGCCACCACTAGATATATATCTGCGAATGTTCAGGGACTACTTGAAGAATAGGATACCACTATATGACGCTAGAGAGGGCACTAGAGAAAAGGCAGTAACCTCCGGAGCGCCGCAGGGATCGATTCTAGGACCCGATCTTTGGAACATCATGTACGACGGGTTACTGAAAATGGAAATGCCAGAAGGAACGCACCTAGTTGGGTATGCAGACGATATAGCCGCAACCATTGTAGCTTGGGATGAAGAACAGGCCCAGAGGAGACTAGACCAAGTAATGCGCCGAGTAACCTCCTGGCTAGAGGATCACGTGCTTAAACTGGCAGTAAACAATACAGAGATAGTAACCCTGATGAAAAGGAGAATCCACACCGAACTGGATATGACGATTGGCATGGAGTTACTTCAGACCAAAAGCATCGTTAAGTACCTAGGAGTCACATTAGACACGAAGCTGACTTACTGGAGACAAATCCAGCGCATGGCAGATAAAGCAGCTAAAATAACAGCTGCTCTTAGCAGATTGATGGCGAATGTGCCTGGCCCCAAAGCGAGCAAGCGTAGGTTGCTAATGTCCACGACGCAATCTATTCTGCTCTACGGAGCGGAGATCTGGGCGGACACACTGCAAGTGGAGAAGTACAGAGAGCGTGCTGCTGCGGTGCAGCGAAGAGGTGCACTAAAAGTAGTGAGCGCTTACCGAACGGTATCAGAACAAGCCGTCTTGGTAATAGCAGGAACACCTCCGATTAATCTGGTAGCACAAGAACGTAAGAGGATTTTTGCAAGGAAGTTAGAGATGGATAGGAAGAGGATAAAGAGAGAAGAAAGATCCCGCATTATGGATGAGTGGCAACAACGCTGGAATTCAGAAACCAGAGGAAGATTGACAGCCAGATTGATAGGACGGATAGCTGTATGGGCAAACCGGGGACATGGAGAGGTGAACTACTACCTGACTCAATTCCTGACCGGGCACGGTTTTTTCAAGTCCTATCTGTATAAGATGGGAAAAACGGAATGTCCGGAGTGCGCTTAATGCGAGAGGGAATCCGAAGACGATGCATACCATACGTTCTTTGAATGCAACAGATGGATAAGAGAACGCTTCCATTTAGAAGCGACAATGGGTTTCTGGATAACACCCGATAACATCGTGGGCAACATGCTACGTAGCAAACACTACTGGGAAGCCGTATCAAGGTTCACAGAGACAGTGTTCCGGAAAAAGAAACAAGAAGAGTAGCTAGATTGAAATTACCTCTTACCTCCGAACCCTAAATCACACCGATAGAAGGGGGACGTAGGAAAGCTCCACAGAGGAAGGCAACGAAGACAGGCGGTGTCAAAAGACGGCGCGGATCAGACTGAAGTAATGCGAAAGCGGTCCTGGTCTGATCTCCCATTAGGGATTTCAAGAGGGCCTCTTGTTTCGGTTAGCTAAGGCGCCGACTACGCCCTTAAAAAAAAGATATATATCTAGGAGAAGTGGCTTTGGCAACAATGGCACGCCTCAAATCCGTTGGCATACAACCAAATGAAGGCTGTGGAGAAGCCAGAAGTCGCCTGTGGAATGAAGCTGTCATGAAGATGCCTCTTCTACAGGTGTGCACAAATGGCATTTTTCCCCGGTTTGCCTTTGACAGACTCTAGATAATACAAGCGAATTAATAGTGAGAACGAGGCTGCTGGCGATGATGTCATCAACATCTTCAAAGACGGATAAAAAAAGAAGGATTGTGCAGGATGTGGAATGTATATTCTGGAGTATTCCAGAAGTCTGCAAATCTGATATAATTGGGCTATGGATGAGCCAGGGTAGTACAGATTAGTATAGATGGAACTGGCGGGCATAACAAATTGTAGACAATCATTACTAGCCCTGAGAAGCTACAAAATTAGCACAGGAGCAGTATGGGAATGTCACCAAGCACTTGTGGGTGCCTTCAGCATGAATAACATACTGGTTAAGGCACATGCACAGTGTAGTGGCAACAAAATAGCCTACAGACTGGCCAAGAAAGCAGCAGGCCTAAGTATATTTGGACTAGGCCCGGCCAGTTTATTAGCGATCACAGCGATAACACAAGTCATTAAAGAGAACAAACAAAATGAATTCAAGAAGCTGTGGGATGAAACAAACAGCTGTCAGCTTGCTAGAGAACTCTTAAAATATCCTAACAAGAGTACAGCAATGGACTACCTGGCAATGTCCAGAAGGAACCTACGCTTTATAACGGGAATCCAGACTAGACACTGTCCATTAAGGAGAGATCTACACAATATGATATTAAGCGAAACAGCACTCTGCAGAGGTTGTAAACAAGAAGATGAGTTGGGTCAATATGTAGTCTGTGACCGTTCTACCGTTTCATCAATCAGAGAATCCATTTAGGGAGAATGTTGGCCTACTCTGGCCGATGTAAGGGAGATGCCTCTAGGCAGCATTACCACCTATTTCATAAGATTAAGTTAGTTGGAGGCCTTTTTTGTGTGGAGGGGAAATCATTTTCGGACACCCGCGAGAAGATGTCATTTCGCGGGTAGTGTTGGACTTTCACCAACTAAAACCCCTCCCTCTCAGTGTTCCCAAGCACTCTTGCACTGCTTGCGCTTCCCATCAGAGAGAGTACATGGTCAATATTTTTTTCCTTCTTTCATTTTTTTCTCTCCCTTCAAATGTGCGCCATATCAGGGTCCCTTTAATCCTCCTCTTTCTTCCTCATAATTCTATTCACCATCACCTCTACCGCATTCCAGCTCTCCTCAGACTGCATCATAAAGTTGACCAGATCTTCTGGTCTTCCTACTATCTCCCTTTCCTCATTCCATCTATTACAATAGAATAACGTGTGCTCGGCATCGTCCCTCTCACCGCAGTAGACGCATTCCCTAGTTTCCCTCTTTCCTATACCTAAGAGGTAATCGGCGAAACTTCCATGTCCCGTAAGCACCTGCGTGAGGTAATAGCCCACTTCCCCGTGGCTTCTATCTATCTACACTCTTATACTCGAAATCAGCTTGAATTCCATCTTCCTTTTGTACCTCCTTCAAACCTACTTTGCCATCTTGCGAGTAGGGCTTCCCTAGTCTCTCCTTTAGCCGCTCCTTTCGCTCCTTGGCAAGGAGGTCTATTGGAGGAATCCCTGCGACCACCAGTATCGCTTCGTACGAGACAGTACGGTATGCGCTACACAACCTTAATGCCACTTTCCGCTGCACCTTACTCAGCTTGCTCCTAGTTCGTACCACCTTCTCTACTGCCCGCACCCACACCGGAGCCGCGTATAGGAGTATCGAGTTGACTACACAGCTCAGCAATCTCCCTTTACTCGCTTTCGGTCCGCCGGTGTTACACATCAATCTTCCAATTGCCGTGTTAGCCTTTCCTGCTTTCCCGGCGGATTTTTTTGCATTTTCTGCATAATTAAGCTTCGAGTCCAGCCACACCCCCAAGTATTTTATAGCTGAGCTGGGACCGACTTCGAGCTGTCCCACTCTTACCATAACTGGAGGGAGATTTCTCTTAGTCGTTATTACCACCACCTCTGTCTTCTCCTGGGCGAGTTCCAACCTATGCCCCGTTAACCACTCCCCAATTTTCATTATTGCAGCATTTGCCTCATCTACTATAAGTGGCACGAAGCTACCTGTGACAGTTACCGCCAGGTCATCTGCGTACCCAATCACCGTGGTATTATGCGACTGTCGAATTTGGAAGACACCGTCGAATAACAGGTTCCACAGAGTCGGGCCAAGAACCGACCCCTGTGGAACACTGCAAGTGACCTTCTTCCATTCCATATTTCCTTCCATCTCCACGCCTATATACCTGTTCTTCAGGTAGCTTTTTATTATCCTCAGTAGGTATGGAGCCACCCCTATCCTACTCAGTTTCCCAGCTATCTCTCTCCACCCTGCTGTATTAAATGCATTTTTTACGTCCAGCGTGATTACGACACATATCTTTCTTGTTGCACCAGCCGTTGACCTCCCCTTTCTAAAGCCATATGGAGAATCTGATAACGCTCCTTTCTCATCTATATCTTCCTCCAACCTTTCTAACAGCAGATATTCTAACAATTTTCCCATTGCATCCAGGAGACATACCGGTCTATGTGACGAGGGTTCCTCCGGAGGTCTATACCCCTTCCTCAATAATACCAGCCTCGCCCTCTTCCATATCTCGGAAAATACTCCGCCTTCTAACACACGATTCGTTATTGACAGCACTACTATCGGCCGCTCTTCCACCACTAATCTAACTACTTCAGGAGGTATTTCATCGGGCCCGAAGCCTTTCCATTTTTTAGCCTGTTCACAGCTACCTTCAGCTCGTCCTCGGTGAAGTGAGGGACCTCCTCCACTTCCATTGGCCTCCATCTTACCTCCTCCCTGATTGAAAATAAGGCATTCACAATTACCCGCATTCTCTCTGCTGGCATAGCAGCAGGAGCTGCTTTAGTCCTCCTAGTAGCAATCCTGTACCCATCCCCCCATATATTGTTATCGATATCCTGGCATAGTTCTCTCCATTTGTCCTTCCTAGACTTTTTTATAGCGTCTCGCAATATTTTGCGAGTCTCCCGATAGACTTGTAGGGTTCCATTATTCCTCTGCCCTCCATACCTCCGATTCTCTCGGCCGTATCTCCGCCTCGCCTCTACACATCTCTCCGCCATCCTAGATATTTCATCCGTCCACTAGTATACAACGCTTTTCACCTTAGCCGCCCTTTCCTCGGCATCGCTCTATCACAAGAAACGGTTACCGCCTCTATCGACCTTTCGCTCGTCCTTACGTTGCCTCCTCTAAGTTGTTCCTCAAGTGATCGTTTAGATGCTTCTTTATTTAAACGACCCAACTTCCACCCTCTAGCTCTTGTCACCGGCATTTCTATCTCGTGGCCTAGTTCAAACCGGATGTATCGATGATCACTCAACGATTCCTCCTCCTCCATAACCATCCATCGCGTAATCCTCCTCATTGCCTTGTCGAGGTCATCGTAATGTCTAGTATAGATTCGCTATCTCCCCTAGTAAAGGTGTATACTGATCCCTTATTAACAACTTGGAGATTCCTTTGTGCCATCCATTCCAATATCAAGTTTCCCCTGTCATCAGTGACCTCCATCTCCCATTCCGGGGCCCTGCCATTGAAATTCCCCGCGACAATTATATCCTTTCCTGTTCTCCTGCCCACCTCTCTAATTACATCTCCCAGCTCCTCCAAAATCAATTCAAATGCCTCCAGTCTAGCGTTGGGAGAGAAATAGCAGCCGAAAATCAATGCCTCCTTTAACTCCACCCACACGTACCCATTTCCTTTCCCGCTTCCAAATATGCAGATTTTTACATTCTGGATGTAGATGGCCGCATCCCTGTTTTGATCCACGTACCATCTTGGCCTATTATCTCCCAACATTTGTCTGTTTGGCTCGCTTACCACGACTATGTCATCCCCTTTCTGCCTCCCTACAGCCAGCAGTAAGTCTTGGCCGGCCCGGCATCTATTTATATTCACCTGCCTTACTTTAAATGTCAGATATCTACTATTATGCATCTGTCCCCTTCGTCTTTCCTCCTCCTCTAAAAATGTTCTCAAAGGCCGATCTCCTCCTCCTCTCAACCTAATTACATTGTCCTGCTCCTCCCTTACTCTCTCTACACTCCCTGCTCCTAGTCAGGAGGAAGTAGACCGTTGGGACTCTCCGTCCCCATTTCTTTTGTCATCCCCTACCCTCGTCCTCTCCTGAACTGTCACCGGAGCTCCTGAATTATCACCTTTCGCCCTCATTTTTTCAACGTCGGCCCTATATTTCGCACAGGCCATGGTGGTAGCTCTATGACCTTCCATGTCGCATTCGTAGTAACCTGGTTTGTTTTGACAATCCCGGGCTATATGTCCTTCTTTGCTACATTTCCGACATTTGTTTTTCATATTTTGTGTCCATGCCTCAGGCATTTATGGCATCTTATGGGATATAACATCTTCTGTACCCTACATCTTGTCCAATCTATTGTTATCCTCTTGCTCTGGGTTATTTTTGCCACTAGTTCCTTTAGAGTCTCTTCTTTTGTTCTCCTCGAACGACAGTATCTTCACCTCCCCGTTTCTTTCCGGTGTTTCCATTAGCTTTTGTATTGCCAGTTTTACTTCTTCCTCTGTTACATCTTCGTCAATGTCTCTGATTATTATGTCCTGGCCTGTCTTAGTGATATCAGTTGCTGTGGCTAGTTCTTTGAGCTTTTCCTCTATGGTCTCTTTGAGATTATTGCTAGCCCCATCTTTCCGTTCTTTGACTACAAGTCTTATATTCCCTTCCCTTGTTTTCTTAATGGCTCGTACTTGCACTCCAATATCCTCTATGTTAATTTTCTGTTTCATGCTTTCCGCATCTGGCTCCTTTGTTTCTGCCATTCATTTTCCTTCCCGTTCCTTGCGTTTGCTTGTGGATCTCCTGTCCCATCATCTATAATCTCAGCAGTTGCCTTTTTCTCCGCTATGCCCGGGCCGTATACCCTTATTTGGATGTCCGTATCCACAAACATACATTCCACGGCCTTCTCCATTCTCGGCCATTCCGGCAGCTTTGGCTGCGGTATCGCCACATTTTTCCTGTCGTGTCTTACCATAAGCTCCTTCAATTTCTGAATACTAGCTACAAAATCCGACTTTCTAAAAAGGCCTAGGCGAGGGTCTGCCTACAGGGAGGATATACAAGGGGTCCAATAGCCGGGCATACACGAAACGACTTTTTAAAGGAGTGGATCCTCGAAAAACCAAATCCACAGAAAAGTCCACTGGTCTGTGGATAACGGGGAACCACCAAATCAAATTCGATAACTGCTCGATCAGTGGCAAGAGACCAGATCCCTAGGCTCAGCGGATGAACAAAAATTTAAAAAACGAAGCTCACGCTGAATTGGTGGCATTTTTAATAAGTCAAAGAATGGTTGATGCTTCAGTCAAAATAGTTACCAACTTAGCAAATAGATGATCAAAGTTTGATCCTGACATTCGTAAATAATTTTTAAAATCACCAGCTTCATTCGCTCGTAATTCTTTCAGTAAAGGCATGTGCGCGAATTTACTCTTTCTGGCAATCCAGTTTTTTATCCACTTGCTTCAATTTCTTCTTTTCAATATGATATGATAGATAATAACAAAAACACTTTAGCAATTTTTGTTTCATACATGATGACCACAGATCATGATCTGTGATGATGACCGAAATCCGTTGGTCCTTCGATCATGTTTGAAAAACCGCGGATATGCACCTTTTACAATAAAATGAGCAGATCTAGTCCGCCAAAGGAGAAGGTCCGCCAATTCATGAGAGATTTTGATATTTACGTTAATGGGCAAAATAAAGGACCAAGCCCGACAGATCCATTTCTTTATGGACCGTGGGATTTGATCCATTGGATCCGATCCTTTAAAAAGTCCTTTCTTGTATGCCCGGCTGTTGGGACCTATGTGCTGTGGTTCAATAATTTTCATTGGCCACCCTCCCAACCAATTCCAAATTCAAGTTTACGTTTCCTTATATAAGACACAAAGAAAATACAAGTAGGCTTACTCCGGTTATTAGAATTTCTGCCAATAGACTTATCCTGGAGAATTGGGTAACCAAGAATAGGAAAAAATGCACCAGAAAAAGTACAGCTTCCACAAACACAATTTAATTTCTAAGTTGTTATAATATTCACTCTTTATAACTTGTTTTTCATTTTAGGATTTAAAAGATGCTCGAGAAAAATTTACTTCTACTGGCTGGAGAGTAGTGAAAGCAAAATGAGTAAAAGGTGAGCGTTCTATTTCTGAGTATATATTTCTTTAACTTTACTGACAATTATTATTTTACACGTAATATTTGATACGATGGAAGATTATTTTTTATACACGCCAACGGTTACATTTGTCAGAATTTTTCTGAGTATATTTTGCGACAGATTTATACTTTGTTTACTTCGATATCATGCATCAAGAAATTAGGTGGGGCTGGAAGTTTAACTAGCATCAATCACGTACAGCCATATGGAATAAATTCATTATTTCAATTATTGTGCATATTTATAAAAAATCCCGAGAGACACGTCGATTTGGGATTATAACATGACATCCTACAATGTACAAATTTCATCCCTAATTTCAACCCCCTTCGAGTGGAAGTGGCAACCACTAAATTTCTAAATGGGAAGTAGGGGCTTGTGGTACCTCATTTGAAAAGTATTTTCATTCTCTATTCAAAAATGCCAAGGTTTTAATATTTATTTAGGAGAAAGTTGCTCGCCTATTTCTAGAAAACTTTCCTAATTTGCCGCCTATATCCCAAGGTACAATTAGCAAAATTGAATAGCAGTTTCGCGAAAATGGGCATGTATGGCAGATAAAAAAAGAAGCTGCCAATGCAGCGAGTATCAATCAATCAATCAATCAATCAATCAATCAATCAAGATATGCTTTATTGCTGAAGAGTTAGGTACTCTTATTGACAAAGCTATATGTATAACATAACAAACACAGTTATAGTTAATTTTAAATTAAAATAAAGTAAGGTAGATCCAGTAAAAGTTACATACTAGATAAATACAAGGATGCAATAAATAAAGAGAAGACCTATATGATAGTATTGGACAGTAGATATTTTTACACCACCATATGCACATTTAAGGAATGAGTATATGTCATAGGTGTGAATAGATACCTATATAAATAAAAATATGTGAACAAATATAAGATGCCAAATTAAACATATTGCTTGAGCTTGAAGAAAATCCACATAATGCAAGAATATTTCCCATTCCTGAATTACTCGCGTATTAAAAGAAAATAAAATGCATTCCTATAAATTGGCCCCAACTCAGGAGCTTAATGAAGACGATTTTGATGGAAGAACGCATTTTTGTGAACAAATGATGCAGACATAGTTCAAATGTGCTTTTAGAGGGCGGAATATTAAAACATAATATTTTTAATCGCAAACTCCTCTATAAAATCCTTATTTTACTATAAGGAATGTAACCAAACTGCAACCAATAACTACTCTCCGGGCTGTGTGCCTCGCCGAGCGCTGAATTACATATTACCATCAAAACGCTAATGCTTCGATTGCAACAAACACCAGCCGAAAGACTGATCCTACTTAAAGGAGCTCTCGAAGTTAGCGCTTTGATGGTAATATGCAATTATTACACTTAACGCGCCAGGCTTGTAACTTGTAATTTAACGCTTGGCGGGGCACATTATGTTTTAAATGATGCAAAGGTTATATAACAATGTTATCCAAGTGGAAAATGTTTTGTTTTCGAAGTCCACTTTTACTCTTCATGGCCATGTTAATCGTCAGAACTGTTGCTACTGGGCTAATAAAAATCCTCACTAGGTGAGAGAAAGAGTCATTGGTCCGTTTTTCATTGATGGCAGTTTCAATGGATATAATTATTTAGCTCTGCTCCAAAATAATGTCGTGTCAATTTTCTCAAACTTATATCCTGCTCAAGGAAACCCACAAGTTCCAACGGATGTAATATGATTCCAACAGGATTAAGCAGCACCACATTACCGAATCGATGCCCGGCAATACCTTGACTTAACATTTCCACATCAGAGTATAGGGAGGCGAGGATCGCTAGAATGGCCAGCACGTTCTCCTGATCATACACCCTTAGATTTTTTCTATGGGGATATTGGAAAAGTATGGTATACAAAACTAAACCACGCTATATAAAAACGAATGTGGTTAAGTCGATCACGCCTCAGATATTGGAAAACGTTAGAAGACATTTTTATTTACGATAAAAATGCTGCCAAGAGGTTCAAGGGACCCATTTTGAACATTTACTACATTAAAATAGTTTTTTTTTTTTTAGTTTGCTGTTATGAATTACGTCAAGCATATTAATTAATTTTTTTACCGTTAATTTTTGCAATAAATATTCAAACCATAGCATTTTTGAATAGAGAAAGAATAGACTTTTCAAATGAGGTATCACAAGCCCTTACTTTCTACCTCCTAACAGTGTACCTAACTTCTTTTAAATTTAAAATTTTTAATTAAAATTTTAATAAAAAATATATAAAAGAACATACTTTCAATTAATATTCCCTATTGAAATTGAGGATATATCCATCATACAGAATGGATCAATATAGGTCTATACTTATATTAACAGGACCGTATCAAGGTCCAATAATAACGATCTAGAAACTGAATTATGAGTTTTAGAAAGTCTAATTATAATTATTTTTAATATAAGTAGCATTGATTTAAATTTAATTAATTTCTCTTTGTTTCAGTTTCCACTGTTGAGGCCAGCAAACGTCTAGTAAGATAGCCTACTAATCAGACTAAAAGTGTATAAGTTTAGGTGCGTGCGAAACAAAGTAAAATCGGTATCGGCGTTTAAAATTTAAAGGACTGGATCAACCCGGTATAAAACCAAGTGTGCTGGAAGCTAAGAGTAAAAGAATGACCGGTGGGCTACTGGAGTAGGCAGATTGAGGCCAGTAGTGGGTTAATTCGATGAAATTAGTGAAAGGCAAATCGTGTAAAAGACAGTTTAATCTCGTATATTAAACAATCGGACGTTGAATCTCGAGTCTAGCCCTAAACGAGTATCTTGCACATATCTCGGTTATTCTTTGAATTCCTAGGATATGGCAAGTGTTAAGGTTAGGTACTGTTCGATTTTCTAGGGGCCTAGCCCCCTGAAAAGCAGTTTGCTACAGGTACTCTTGATTTACGCGGGCGTACGAGTGACCGATAACTTCATACTTTCATCTTCTTATGGAAACTAATGAACCTCAAACTACAGGCCTAAATGGTAAGTCGTAAGATTTTTTCTTTTAGTTACTTAATATCCTATATGTAGTTGACTTTCAACCACAGTTAGTGCAATATTGCTTGTGCCGATCGAACAAATACTGAATGACAAAGCTACTGACTGTGTGGGTTTGGTGTTGCAATCTTGCGAAGTTTCTCGACTTAAATGGATCCAACACTTCTGATGGTTTTAGTTCTATTCTTAATATACTGAGAACAATTTTTGAATGTCTCATGGCCAGAATTAAATTCAGTTAATAAATAGTAATGAAACGATTCAATATTCCATATCTATTTGTAGTATTTCATTTAAAATCACTTTGACGATCGTTTGTATAAGATATATTTCTATTGTTCCAGGTCAATTTTAAAAATGGCGGAGAAGAGCTGACTCTAACTACTTCATTTGACTGACGAGTAGCGAAAGGGAAGGGAGTTAAAGGTGAGTTTTCTTACATAATTACAAAAACTGTAAATGGTTGTAACACCATGTGACGACAAAAAGATACCGAAATTTTACTACGTTCAATGGCATATTTCAGATGCAAAATATGACAATACTTTTACTTAAATTTGATTTTTATTTCAGGTAAGTTCCGAACGAGAAAGGATATGGGTGAAGTCATCGATAAGGTAAGACTGTTAGATTTTTAAGTCTAGCTTAGGGAAATATGCTTGGTGTAGTAGGCATATAACAACTTTAAATAACAAACGTTTAAAATATGTTTGTCTTGACTGTTGCAGGTTTTAAGAGAAGCAATTGGATATGCCCTATTAACAATATGGTTAACTGAAAGGTGTTTTTCTCACGAAGCATTGTTTTGGAGCTTCATCAATTATCTCACAATTTTTGAGAGAATTATTTTCATTTTGCTGATATATTTTTTCTGTTTATAGATATTGGGCTCTGGACAAGTGGGCAATAAATTACCTGTATCTTACATTTTTGAAATCGACCTTTTAGTAGACTAATTTATTATTTACGCTTCAACCTCCGAAAAGCAACATGTAATCTTCACATAGATAGAAGACTAAGGAAGGCTTGCATTTCTTATGGGCAGTGCCGCAGGACCGTGGGGAAAACCTGGGAAATGAAACCCAAATAAATACACACTGCCAGCATAAGATCCATGCTTTGGTGGCTTAAGAGCAAACAGACCAGACCTAAGGTCAAGCTCAGCTAAGTGCAGAGAGTTGCCTGGCTAAGCATAACCGGACCCTATCGAACAGCGCCAACGAGAGCCATGGAGGTAATACTGTGTCTGCCACCACTAGATATATATCTGCGAATGTTCAGGGACTACTTGAAGAATAGGATACTACTATATGACGCTAGAGAGGGCACTAGCGAAAAGGCAGTAACCTCCGGAGCGGCGCAGGGATCGATTCTAGGACCTGATCTTTGGAACATCATGTACGACGGGTTACTGAAAATGGAATTGCCAGAAGGAACGCACCTAGTTGGGTATGGAGACGATATAGCCGCAACCATTGGGACGAAGAACAGGCCCAGAGGAGACTAGACCAAGTAATGCGCCGAGTAACCTCCTGGCTAGAGGATCACGGACTTAAACTGGCAGTAAACAAGACAGAGATAGTAATCCTGACGAAAAGGAGAATTCCCACCGAACTGGATATGACGATTGGCACGGAGTTGCTTCAGACCAAAAGCACCGTTAAGTATCTAGGAGTCACATTAGACACGAAGCTGACTTACTGGAGACAAATCCAGCGCATGGCAGATAAAGCAGCTAAAACAACAGCTGCTCTTGGCAGATTGATGGCCCCAAAGCGAGCAAGCGTAGGTTGCTAATGTCCACGACGGAATCTATTCTGCTCTACGGAGCGGAGATCTGGGCGGACACACTGCAAGTGGAGAAGTACAGAAAGCGCGCTGCTGCGGTGCAGCGAAGACGGGCACTAACAGTAGTGAGCGCTTACCGGTATCAGAACCAGCCGTCTTGATAATAGCAGGAACACCTCCGATTAATCTGGTAGCACAAGAACGTAAGAGAATTTTTGCAAGGAGGTTAGAGATGGATAGGAAGAGGATAAAGAGAGAAGAAAAATCCCGCATTGTGGATGAGTGGCAACAACGCTGGAATTCAGAAACCAGAGGAAGATTGACAGCCAGATTGATAGGACGGATAGCTGTATGGGCAAACCGCGGACATGGAGAGGTGAACTACTACCTAACTCAGTTCCTGACCGGGCACGGTTTTTTCAAGTCCTATCTGTATAAGATGGGAAAAACGGAAAGTCCGGAGTGCGTTTACTGCGAGAGGGGATCCGAAGACGATGCATACCATACGTTCTTTGAATGCAACAGATGGATAAGAGAACGTTTCCATTTAGAAGCGACAATGGGCGGCCGGATAACACCCGATAACATCGTGGGCAACATGCTACGTAGCAAACACTACTGGGAAGCCGTATCAAGATTCACAGAGACAGTGTTCCGGCAAAAGAAACAAGAAGAACAACTAGATTGAAGTTACCTCTTACCTCCGAACCCCAAATCATATCGATAGAAGGGGGACGTAGGAAAGCTCCACAGAGGAAGACAACGAAGACAGGCGGCGTCAAAAGACGGCGCGGATCAGACTGAAGTAATGCGAAAGCGGCCCTGGTCTGATCTCCCATTAGGGATTTCAAGAGGGCCTCTTGTTTCGGTTAGCTAAGGCGCCGACTACGCCCTTAAAAAAAAAATATATCTAGGAGAAGTGGCTTTGACAACAATGGCACGCCTCAAATCCGTTAGCATACAACCAAATGTAGGCTGTGGAGAAGCCAGAAGTCGCCTGTGGAATGAAGCTGTCATGAAGGTGCCTCTTCTACAGGTGTGCATAAATGGCATTTCTCCCCGGTTTGCCTTTGACAGACTCTACATAATACAGGCGAATAGTGAGAACGAGGCTGCTGGCGATGATGTGATCAACATCTTCAAAGACGGAATAAAAAAGATGGATAGGGCAGGATGTGGAATATACTCCAGAAGTCTGCATATCTGATATAATTGGGCTATGGATGAGCGAGCCAGCGTAGTACAGATGGAACTGGCGGGCATAACAAATTGTAGACAATCATTACTAGCCCTGAGAAGGTACAAAATTACCACAGGAGCAGTATGGGAATGTCACGAAGCACTTGTGGGTGCCTCCAGCATACTGGTGTGCTGGGTTAAGGCACACGCACAGTGTGGTGGCAACAAAGTAGCCGACAGACTGGCCAGGAAAGCAGCAGGCGTAAGTATATTTGGACCAGGCCCGGCCAGTTTATTACCGATCACAGCGTTAACACAAGTCATTAAAGGGAACACCCACAATGAATTCAAGAAGCTGTGTGATGAAACAAACAGTTGTCATCTTGCTAGAGAACTTTTAAAATATCCTAACAAGAGTACAGCAATGGACTACCTGGAAATATCCAGAAGTATCCTACGCTTTATAACGGGAATCCAGACTAGTCACTATCCATTAAGGAGAGATCTACACAATATGATATTAAGCGAAACACTACTCTGTAGAGGTTGTGAACAAGAAGATGAGTCGGTTCAACATGTAGTCTGTGACCGTTCTGCCGTTTCATCAATCAGAGAATCCATTTAGAGAGAATGTTGGCCTACTCTGGCCGATGTAAGGGAGATGCCCCTAGGCAGCATCACCACCTATTTCATAAGATTACGTTGGTTGGAGGCCTAGGCGAGGGTCTACCTACAGGGAGGGTATACAAGGGGTCCAATAGCCGGGCATACACGAGACGACTTTTTAACGGATTGGATCCTCGAAAGACCAAATTCACAAGAAAGTCAACTGGTCTGTGGATAACGGAGAACCGCCAAATCAAATTCGACAACTGCTCGATCGGTGGCAGGAGACCAGATCCGTAGGGTCGGGTCCGTATATCCTCACTAACGTATCCTCGGACAAGTAAACACTTGTAGCGCGTCACCGATTTAAATTCACAGAACTATATTCCCTAATATATGTTACGCTTGAAATTAGTTGTTGTTGTTTATCAATATATTCAAGAACGTGGAATAGAATAGAACTATAATTGAAACATTCACAGAAATATATAAAGGACATGAGTTTATGGAAAATAGGCTCAGCGGATGGACAAAAATTTAAAAAACGAAGCTTACGCTGAATTAGTAGCATTTTTTATAAGTCAAAGAATGGTTGATGTTTCAGTCAAAATGGTTACCAACTTAGATAGATGATCAAAATTTGATCCTGACATTCTTAAATAATTTTGAAAATCACCAGCTTGATTCGCTGGTAATTCTTTCAGTAAAGGCACGTGCGCGAAATTATTCTTTCTGGCAATCCAGTTTTTTATCCACTTGCTTCCATTTCTTCTTTTCAATATGGTATGATAGATAATAAAAACACTTTAGCAATTTTTGTTTCATACATGATGACCACAGATCATGATCTGTGATGATGACCGAAATCCGTTGGTCCTTCGAACATGTTTGAAAAACCGCGGATATGCACCTTTTACAATAAAATGAGCAGATCTAGTCCGCCAAAGGAGAAGGTCCGCCAATTCATGAGAGATTTTGATGTTTACGTTCATGGACAAAATAAAAGACCAAGCCCGACAGATCCATTCCTTTATGGACCGTGGGATTTGATCCATTGGATCCGATCCTTTAAAAAGTCCTCTCGTGTATGTCCGGCTATTGGGACCTATGTGCTGTGGTTCAATAATTTTCATTGGCCACCCTCCCAACCAATTCCAAATTCAAGTTTACGTTTCCTTATATAAGACACAAAGAAAATATAAGTAGGCATACTCCTGTTATTAGAATTTCTGCCAATAGACTTATCCTGGAGAATTGGGTAACCAAGAATAGGAAAAAATGCATCAGAAAAAGTACAGCTTCCACAAACACAATTTTATTTCTAACTTGTTTTAATATTCACTCTTTATAACTTGTTTTTCATTTTAGGATTTAAAAGATGCTCGAGAAAAATTTACTTCTACTGGCTGGAGAGTAGTGAAAGCAAAATGAGTAAAAGGTGAGCGTTCTATTTCTGAGTATATATTTCTTTAACTTTACTGACAATTATTATTTTACACGTAATATTTGATACGATGGAAGATTATTTTTTATACACGCCAACGGTTACATTTGTCAGAATTTTAAGACATCTTGTAAAAAAATTAATGACAAATTAGAGAAACATTAAATTTTTCGAATTACTGAAGTTTTTGTAAGATTGCTCCTCGAAAATAAGTTGACTTTATTATAGTCTCTGTCTTTTAAAACATAATATACATGGGTAGTTTTGTACTCAAAAAAATGTTTAACCCAATTGAAACAGAGGTTTGCTCCATTTCAGTTTTTTTAGCGTTTTACAACTAAATACTTTCCGAAATATTTTGTACAACCTGTATATGTATTTTCCAGCGATTTAATTAATAAAATCGGTGGGACGCGTTAACCCGTCGTTTTAATATATAGGGCGTTTCAGTTAATATTCCCACAGCCGACATCTGGCATGGCATATGTTTCAAACCTTCCTTGATCGAAAAATATTTTTAAATTGCAGCCATCTCTGGTGATAATGTTATAATAGTAAATTGTACTTCCCGAAAAAGGCATTAACCATAGAAATCTACTACCGTTTACAGAGTAAAAATATATTTTTTAGTTTCCGAGATATCGTCTGTGGGAATGTTAACTGAAACACCCTATGTAATGACTTCAGTATTACAACCGGGCGCTAATGTTGATTTTTGTAAAACTCGTAAACCTTGTGTTCTTTATTTGAACGTTTTGGTCAGAATCAGGTGTTCCGCGCGAAGTTTTGGTAATAAATTCGCTCTATACCTGATCCTTCAGGGCGATTCACCTGAATGTGCAGACACATGGCAGACACAAACGGTAGAGACGCTATGAAATGGCTCAACCGTCCAGCAGCAGTTGATCAAGGCCAACGTCCCCAATCTAAAGGTTCCTTTACACAATGGCCCATGGTGTACAGAGCGCAATGGCCCATGATGGCCTATCGCTGATGGCTGATGGCTGATCATCGCCGACGATGGCCTCTGCATCAGTTTTTTGAACACACATCAAGGGAACCCAACTGTTTCAGGGTCCAGGTCCATCCTCGACTACCGCTATACTCGAAGATGTGTCAGCGTGTGAATGGTTCAGAGTGGCCGCCCATGGCGATGACCGATGATTGGCGATCGCAATGGGCGGCCACTGTGGAAACATTGCTACCGTCCACACGCTAGCCCATTTTAAGGCCCCTCTACACAATGGCCCATCATGATATCCAATCATTGGCTGAAAAAGCAGAGCTTGTTATTGGTTTTCAAAAGAAAAACACAACGCTCAAGACTAATAGCATGCGTAAGGTTACATTTGTACACAAAGGGGATAATTGCAATTATAATTTACCTAACTACATGTGTTACATATTCAGGATGTAATTAGTTTCATGTCATTATAAACTGGTAACGGGGAACAAACAGACAAAAAAAGTCTTATATAACATAGGGTCTAAATTTCATAGTTTTGGAGAGAAAAAAATGTTTAAAAAATAAATTAATTGTTAATTAAATTGGTTGAGAACTTCTGAATATTGAGGTAGGCAACATATTCCAGAATAGAAGTGAAAGTTCAACCAAGTTCAAGTTTAACTCTATTGTATGCTTTGCCGGCTGTACATCTCCCTAATTGGCATAGAAACTTTAAAGGCCTGCCGCCGAGTGTCGCCGATAAAGTAGCGGCGCTGGCGGCTATCTTTTGTTTCTTACTTTCGCGGTTTTATTCCTTCCAATTTAAACTAGCCAATAGCATCAGCTAACATATAACCAATAAAAGACACTTTAAAATGTAGAAGGAACAAAATGTTCCAAACTGTTATTTGAAAAAATCTGCTTTAATTTAGTTCATGTCGGTTACTTGATCACGTAAAATCACACGGATCTTTCGTATCATTGCTTCTGTTTTTTTTAGATTTGTACCAGGTTTTTTTTGTATCCTTAACTAGAATTTATTTTATTGGCTTAATTTAGTTTAGTATAGTATTTTAAAACGCAGTGTTAAAAGTGAATTTTGGATATATGGCAGAAAATTACACTTATCCAGAGCTCGCGACTTAAAAGCTTTTTTAAAAATATTTTTTATACAATTTTATTTTTTACTTTTTAGTCTTTTGATATGCTGTAATTACCAGATATCGATTTTGAGACGAATCGGATCATAAACGGTAAAGCCGTCCGCTATCTTGAACTAAATTTTTGACTAGAAAGTCGTAATCGGTGAACCCGAAAACCCCCAGATATCGATTTTGATCGATTTGGACCATAATGACAAAAGTCGTCAGCCATATTGGCGCCGCCATTTTGAATTTCTGAATTTCGACCGAGAGTTCATAATTGGCGATGTTGAAAACCTCCAGATATCGATTTTGAATCGAATCGGATCATAAACGATAAAGTCGTCCGCCATCTTGTTTTTTTCTTATATCAAAATATTAAAGTGTATTGTTACCGGACTTATACACAAAGCTCTACCTTAATTAGAACTAATTGAAATTTTGATTGCAAAATTTGACCTAAACAAACTAACTAACTCTAACTAGAGAAATTGACACTTATTGCTTATGGGTAAGTAAGATTTCAAAAAATTTGATGTTTCTCATAGCAACAATGACAAAATAAACGTGTCTGATTGGCTAATAATGATTTATATAAAATTTTCAGTAATATAAAACAATTCCATATTCCATGAAATAATTAACAACACATTTTCCCGTAACAATATACCTATTTATACAGGTATT
Source organism: Leptura quadrifasciata (assembly GCA_963675555.1). Taxonomy (NCBI): domain Eukaryota; kingdom Metazoa; phylum Arthropoda; class Insecta; order Coleoptera; family Cerambycidae; genus Leptura; species Leptura quadrifasciata. The sequence goes on along the minus strand of OY776682.1, from coordinate 3,496,611 downwards.
AAAAGCATTTGAGATTAAAATTAATTTGTGTATATAACGGGAGCTAGTACCCCGTTAATATAAATATATGGGTTATTATTAATATACCTTTCGTGTATTAAATTTTAATAAAGCCGAGCATCTGATAATATTTGTACAAATAATATAATTAAGATAAGTGAAAAAAGCTCATATCTTTCATAACAAATTGACTGCAAATTAACGATCGCCAGTTAATGAAATCATTTATTCCAATATAAATTAGCTGCTAATCCATCATCTGATACATTTTTCATACGCAAATTAATGCGGCGTTCATCAAAGCTCAACAGGGTGGACCAAATTCGTTCACAGATAGAAAGAAGAGTATACTAAATTAGACTCTCAGGGAACATGCAATGACACAAACCGAGATCATCTAACAATCATTTTCCAGCTAGAGCGTTTTAGAAAAATTTACAGTTTTGGCTGATGCCAATACCTCAATTATTAAGAGTCGGACAATAAATATATTTATATAAGCCACCAAATTCTCATTATACCAACGTTTCTATACCGACCAATATAATCTATTAGAAAATAATATACATATTTTTATTCTAATGTGTGATCTAAATATTGATATATTAATTAACAGTCCGGCTTCTGTGTATCTTTGATTGTAAGCAAATAATTTATGATCTCACTGGAATAACTGATGCTATGTGAACGATACATAAGGGATATTGTAGTAAAAGACAATCCTTTACATCCTAACCAGCACGCATACAGCCTGGGAAGATCCACCGATACCGCCCTCCATGCAGTCGCAATCAGATTGAGAGATCCTTGGACAATAAAGAGTCCACCCTAGGTATCTTCATAGACATAGAAGGTGCTGCGTTCGATAGGACCACCTTTCCAAAAAGGCCCTAGTCCCTATGATCATGGGAAACTGTATTTCCAACATGGTCTAGAAGAGAGTTGTACAAATCAGTGTGGGAGATGCTTCTGTACGAGGAATGGTCGCGAGAGGCTGTCCGCAGGGAGATGTAATATCACCACTGCTATGGAACCTCGTTCTTGATAGCCTCTTATGCCAACTCAATTCAAAAGGATTCCACACAATTGCCTACGTAGGGGTCCTAAGAAAAACCGAAAAATTGTGCAAAGAACACTCCCTGTCTGTCAATTCCAGGAAGTCGGAGATGATTCTCTTCACAAGGAAAAGGAAATTAGCAGCATTGAAGACACCTACCCTCCTGGATACAACACTAAGTTTCGCATCAGAAGTGAAATACCTTGGGGTAACCTTCGATGCCAAACTAACATGGAATCTTCACATAGATAGAAAACTAAAAAAAGCTTACATTTCTTATGAGCAATTTCGCAGGACTGTAGGAATGGGCAATGAAACCCAAAGTGGTCATGTGGATATACACTGCCGTCATAAGACCAATAATAACCTATGGAGCTGTGGTCTGGTGGCCTAAAAGCAAAGACTACAGCTAAGGTCAAGCTCGGCCAAGTGCAGAGAGTTGCCTGCCTAAGCATAACCTAGCTAGCTATGTGAACAACGCCAACAAGAGCTATGGAGGTAAAGCTGTGTGTCACCATTAGATATATATCTAGGAGAAGTGGTTCTGACAACAATGATACGTCTCAAATCCGTTGGCATACAATCAAATGTAGGCTGTGGAGAGGCCAAATGTGGCCTGTAGAATGAGGCTGTCAGAAAGGCGCCTCTTCTACAGGCGTGCACTGATGGCATTTGTCCCCGGTTTGTCTTTGACAGACCCTACATAACACGGACGAATAGTGAGAACGAGGCTGCCAGCGAAGATGTGATCAACATCTTCACAGACGGATCAAAAGAGAAGGATAGGGCAGGATGTGGAATATACTCCAGAAGTCTGCAAATCCAATGTAAATGAACTATGGATGGGTGAACAAGCGTAATACAGACGGAGCATAACCATAGCCGCAAAAGAGATTGTCCGTAGACAAACTGTGGGCAAAACAATCAGGATCTACACAGATTGTAGATAATCACTACTAACCCTGAGAAGTTACAAAATTACCACAGGAGCATATGGGACTGCCACCAAGCACTTGTGGGTGCCTCCAGCATGAATAACATATCGGTATGCTGGGTGAAGGGACATGCACAGTGCAGTGGTAACAAAGTAACCGACAGACTAGCCAAAAAGGCAGTAGGCCTAAACATCTTTGGACCAGGTCCGGTCAGTGTGCTACCGATCACTGTGATAACACAAATAATTAAAGATAACACTCACAACGGATTTAAGAAGCTGTGGGATGATCTAATGTTAAAAATGTCAACATCATGTGCAACAAATTCGTAGTTACGACGGATAAAATAGTAGTAAAAACATTAAAACATTTCTGTGTGTATTAGAAAAGTAAAACAAAGATGTAGGTATGGTTGACCAGGCAGATGCTCTAAAGTTGATTTGTTCAAGTAATGCGGACAGTCAATCATGTTGTTTAGAATTTTATATAAAATTATTACCCTTTGCATCCCTCTCTGCTGCTTCATAGATTTGTGTGAAAAACGGCTCAGTAGTAACGAGTGATCATATCCTATAGGAGGATATTGATGATGGATTGTAAATGCACCAGTGTGAAAACAGCAGCCAAAAATAGCAGCCAATTTTCACGATCATTCCCGAGCGGTACCATCAATATATAAAATATGAACCTAAAATAAACATCTTTTAGATTGTTACGATATTTTTCATTGTAAGCAAAAGGGTTGAAGAAGCCATCATCACCCATTACAACATAAAAATACCATTCTAGAACTCCGCTGCGAAAATAATTAATCGCAACCCAGGAGTGTGGGTACAATTAACCCTTAAATTAAAATTAATAATTTAAGGAATTATTATTACTGATTTTGTAAAAAATACTGTTTATCTATATTAAAACTCCACTGTAGAAATAATGCCCCACAACCCAGGTACAAGAGGATAAACCGCCCCTAAATATACAGAAAATTAATAATTCTCAAACCACATTAGATTGGAAATAACTAATAACGTGGAAAAATACTGCCGGTATATACTAAAACTGGTGGTAACATGTAGTATTTTAATTACTTATTGAATTAAAAAGATTTGAATTCAATTTATTTAAAAAAATTGAAATTGCATTAAGGACAAAATTTAAAATTATTGAAATTTAAATTACTAACAAATAAAATGTATCTGGTAGTGTTAAGCACAACGAAAAGTGGATATATAAATGTAATATTAATTACTGAGGATGGTAGTATACTTGAGCAGTCTTTTGAGAAGAATGTTGGTAACCCATCAGGCCCGGCCGTAAATTCTGGTTTAATTTTTTTGAAGGCATTAATTACATCCGTCTCAGTTATCTTAGGCGTTGCTATATTAATATTATCACTAACTCCTAACGATAAGTTTATATTGCGACTTGTGGGGATGTACTTTGAACTAAAAAAATCAGCAAAAGAATTCACTAGGATAGGATAGGCTTATTTCTATCCATGTGAGCATGCCACATAAAAGTATTTTAATTCAGTCGAATTTGGTCCGCCTCGTATTGGTCAAGAGCTTAAACCCCGTTGAAAATCTAGTTCTATTTTGCTTCTACCGGGTTTTTGTAAACTTTCAAGATATTATTAATGCTCGCGAGATTGCAATTTTTTCCAGTGCTGAAATAAACCAAATATTATGTTTACACAGTATATTATGATTGTTTACACTGCTAGGCGAACGAAATTTATGTTAAATCATATTTATAGATCTCTAACAGTAATTTCATCCGTAAAGGATACATATTTATTACCATCACAATATTTTTATACCTAAACCCACATGATAAATGACTTTTTTGTTGAACTTCAAAACGGTTCGCGAAACAATTCTATTTTAAATTTTCAGGTCGCTAAATATAAAGTAGTTGTGATACAGAGCTCTTAGATAGTACTATCGCACGATTACACGTTTATGGCGGACGTATTATTAGTCTCGTGTTAAAAATGTTAACAACCGAATCTCAACAGTCAACACGTGGACTTCGGTTGGGACTATTTCGAGAAGTTTCAAAAGTTTCTTGTGTTGTGTCTGACGTTCACACATCAGAACCAAGTTTGCAATAATAATATAGTTGATTCTTGTTAATTTGTTGTAAAAACCTCCCAATAGTTTGTCAACAATTGCGTTCCCTAAATTGTGTACATAAATGCGTAAAAAAATACTTGTTAAAAAAGCATCTACCAGTGCGAAAGGCAGTGTCTGACCCTTTGCTGTTAAAAAGCTTCTAATGCCTCTGAATTTATGATAAATTGAATTCGTTTTTTTCGTGATTTATAAGTAATAGTTCAACACTTAACTGTAGATAGTAGGAGTCGAAACATTAAGATTTAGCCAATACTGCCTTAATGAAATGTTTATAGGTGAAAAGATACAGGGTGTTAGATTTAAAATTAAATTGTTTATTTTCTTTTGGAATTTAAAGATTTTTAAACATTTTATCATGAAAATTGGTAGATGGGGGTGATTTGTGGTGGGAAATCATAACACACCTTCAACTTCCGTCTAGCTCCTACAGGGCGCTACGTACGCTATGTTTAATGTATTAAAAGTGCCGTAACTTTTTCACTCGCACCTTTATCGCAGATTTGGCATAAAGTTTGTATTCCTCTATCGCTTTTTAATAAAAAAAGGTACACTTGTTTCAAGTCCCTAAGTACAACAGGTTTTGAGAAAAGTGCAGATAAAAAGTTGCATACAAATGCATTATACAATTTGAAAAATTATTTTGGCGGCAAAATTCGACACTCTTTAGTTGTACATATTTTTTCTGTGTAGTTAATACCGCTTATGTGCTAATTGTTTGTACGGCGTTTAACAACTTTAAAATATTGTCTGAAAGTTGTTTGTGGCATTTTACGAATATTATTTCCTTCTATTTGTATGATTGGTGGTCGAGAGGTGAGCATACTTGCCTCTCACCCAAAAGTTCCGGGTTCGATCCCCGGTCGTGGCAGTGGAAAATACTGTGAGAGGGATTTTTCCACTATGCACGGATATTGGGTGTGTGTCCCTTGTCTCTAAATGTGTAGCCCCCTCCCACACAAGGCTCTTCTAGAGCCTTCCGGGATAAAGGGGGTCGTAATTACCTGTGGTGTTATTTATTTATTTGGGTTTTCTACCACATGTATTATCCTCTTCAAAAAAATCACCGAGTCTACAAAATAATAGAATTATTGGAAAAAATCCTGTGACGTTTATGTCAAAGGAACAGTCAGAGATTATTTTTTTAACAAATAACATAAATTGGAATAAACACAGAAATAATGTATTTTGCTGACGTTTCCGAAAGTAGTCTCTTTCCGTTTTCAAAGCTTTTTTCGAAGGACTCTTATTTGTTGTGTATGTTAAATACACAGCTTTAAGATTCTGTTTATGTTATTCCCATAGATACTTACTACTTACACAGAACTGATGATATTTTCTTTTAGATAATGTTGAGTTCGTTAAGTTCTTTTTTTAACATTGGTAGCCAGGTTGTACAAATATCTACAGAACAATTCGATACGCATTTATCTTCATTTAATAAGATTATTATTGACTCTTTGATTTTTCTTTTTTTGTTATCTGCCCCTTTTGTTGAAATTTCAGTGACACTAACTTTTGATTTTTAATTAGAACACCCTGTATATCATTTCATTTTTGAATTCTGCATAATTTTGTGAATCCAACGATGCCAAATAAGTGACATTTCAAACATCAATTTTTTTTATAATATAATTTTTAGTTTTCCATTTAAGTGTGCCATGACAGTTCCAATTTATTCTAAATGACCCATGTAATGCTACAAAAATCGAAATCCCGTTAAAAACAGTAAATTACGTGATTTATGAGCAAATAAAATTCACCAAAATTGTTTTTGGGGCAAAACTCAATTTTTTCAAATAGAACCGTGGTACCATTTATTAGTACTATTAATAAGGAATTTATTCATATGTCGTATTAAAATGTGCGATAAATACAAATAAAATTACAGCTAAAAGGAAATAAGAAAATACAATTTACCTTGTTTACACATAAGTTGGATTTGGAATATAAAAATTAACACAAAACATTACAACAGTTGTTCAAAATGTCATCCATTACCGGCAATGCAGTTCGGAACTCGCATTTCTCGCAGAAGGTTTGCCAATAATTGCTGGGCCGTTATGCCATTAATTGCTCGTCATACTCGTAGCTCCAGGTCTTCACGGGTTGTAGCGGTGGTTGCGTAGACAATATTTTTTAAATGACACCAAACAAAGAAATCAAGGGACGTTAAATCAGGTGATCTTGGAAGCCACCTCACAGGACCATTCGTCGAAATTACGTTTTCTCCGAATCTCCGTTGAAGATAATCAATTACTATCCTTGAATTATGGGGAGGAGCGCCATCTTGTTGGAAATACATTCCCTGTCCTAAATCTAAAGGTAACTCATCTAAAATGTCCTCAATCTCATTTTCCAGGAATCTCAAGTATCTGGCACCAGTCAGAGGTTCTTCAAATATTATTGGACCAATGATTCTACTACCGATTAGTCCAAGCCAAACATTGAAACCGAACCGCACTTGACAGTTACTCTCCCGTAATAAATTTTGATTTTTTGGTGACCAATATCTTGTATTTTGTCGGTTAAATAATCCCAAATTTGTAAACCTAGACTCGTCCGAAAATAAAATCAGTTCCAAAAATCATTGTTTGGCTGCACATTATTTCAATTGCATTATTCCATCCAACACGTTTAAAATAACTTTTCGCTGGACATTGTCTATCAGGATATCGTTGGGCATAAAGGTCGGTAGCCGCAACTGCATTTTTTTTACATTCCCCATAAATAATTAACATGTCCACATTTTCATCTCTTGCATAAATTTGCGGCATTTTGAACACAATTAACAAGAATTTTAAACAATTTTCGAAGACACAATAAAAACACCGTTAAACCAACAAATGTTTGACAAGCTAAATATTTCATTGTTTTCAAAGCCACCTTAATTACTTCTTAACATTTAATTGGAACAAAATTGTATTTTTCTTATTTTTCTTTTAGCTGTAAGTTTGTTTGTATTTATCGCACATTTTAATACGACATATGAATGGATTCCTTATTAATAGTACTAATAAATGGTACCACGGTACCGATATGGTTCCATTTGAAAAAATTGAGTTTTGCCACAAAAACCATTTTGGTGAATTTTATTTGCTCTTAAATCACGTAATTTAGTGTTTTTAACGGGATTTCTATTTTCGTAGCATTACACGGGTCATTTAGAATAATTCGGAACCGTCATGGCACACTTAAATGAAAAACTAAAAATTATATTATAAAAAAATTGATGTTTGAAATGTCACATATTTGGCATCGTTGGATTCAGAAAATTATGCAGAATTCAAAAATGCAATAATATACAGGGTGTTCCATTTAAAAATCGAAAGTTAGTGTCACTTCCGGCGAAACCGGAAGTAAAAAAACACGTGTTTCGGAGTTGTTGCTCCTCATCAGCGTAGCGTAGCTTATCAAATATATCAGATAGTTGAACAAAACTGCACTATATTGTACTGTGTACTGTACTTTCCTATCTTTATTAATTTTGCTCAACTATAAGATGTATTATTGATGCGGAGCAACAACTCCGAAACACGTGTCTGTAGCTGCATTGTTGTTTCTCTTTGAGGTATAAGGCAATGACTTATTTCTTCCCTTAAGAATAATAATGTGCATCAAGAAATTCGAAAATCATAGTTGACTTTGACATAAGCTCTTGTGCAAAAATGAAAAGAACAAATCTCAAAGTAGGCCACGACACCATTAATAGGGTTTTCCCAGAAAAAAAAATTATTGCTGAAATACTTAACTCACGTAAAAAAATGATTTATGGCATATTTATTATCTTATTAATTTTACTAATAGTAACAAAAAAAATAACTTGAAGTTTGAAAAATATTGGGTTCATTTTAAACAGCCATAAATTGGCGCGTTGTGACGTCAACACGCTGAAATCCAATCACAGAGGTTGTCTCTGTTCAAGATTGTTTATTAATCTTGGTCTCTGTTAACATAACATAACCTCTATTTATTGACAGCACTCAGCACTTTTCTACTTTAGGTAAATTATCAGCGGCACCTTTAACATATCCCTCTTCCACTTGATTCCATTTTGAGTGTAGAATTAATAAAACAAACAACTACTTTTGTAATATTTATTTATTTATTTATTGGTACAAGTCTACAGTTTTCACAGGCCAATTACAGACTGTACATACTTAACCTAACTTAAACTAGACTAAACTTAAACTTAAAGTAAAGTAAAATACTCAGTGATAAGAGGGAGAGAGAGGGAGGGAGAGGAGATATGCTTATATTACGAAAAAATACTTTATAAAAATGTTAAATGCTAGACAATTGCTTACAAAATTTCTATTTCGTTCTGCATATTAAGCAATTTATTTTTTAAATTCTTTTATGAACATCACATATGTATCCCCGAATATATCTAGATATCGTTGTAATGAATTATAACTTTTTGCTGTTCTAACAGGAGGTGACTTTAGTTCATAATTTCTTATTGGTGTAATATAAGAAAGAGTTCTATGAAAACGTATTCTTTCGTCTGGAACATTGACTATTATTTTACTTAAGGTAGTTACATCATACAAAAGATTGTGTACAAGTTTATACAAATAAAAAATGCCAAAGTAAGTTCTTCTGTTATTTAGTGTCATTAAATTATATATAGAAAAATGATCTAATGTAAGAGGAGTTACTTTACCTCATCTGTAATATGAAATTAATATGCTTTTTTACACATTTTCTATTATTTGGGTTTTCTACCACATGTATTGTTATCCTCTTCAAAACAAATCACCGAATCTACAAAATAATAGAATTATTGGAAAAAAGCCTCTGCGCCCGTGACGTTTACGCCGAAGGAAAAGTCAGAGGTTATGTTTTGCAAATAATATAAATCGGAATAAACACAGAAATAATGTATTTTGCTGACATTTCGGAAAGTAATCTCTTTCCGTTTTCAAAGCTTTTTTTGGAAGAACTCTTATTTTGCTGTGTATGCCAAATACACAGCTTTAAGATTCTGTTTATGTTATTTCCATAGATACTTACTACTTACACAGAACACAGAACTGATGATATTTTCTTTTAGATAATTTTGAGTTTGTTAAGTTCTTATTTTAACATTGGTAGCCAGGTTGTACAAATATCTACAGAACAATTCGATACGCACTTATCTTCATTTAATAAGATTATTGCTGATTCTTTAATTTTTCTTTTTTTGGTATCTGTTTCTTTTGTTAAAATTTTTGCCGAGTCCCAGTTTATTCTATATCCGTTTTCCCAAGCATGTTCACAAATCTTTGATTTCTGAATTTCATTCTTTCTAATGTAATTCTTGTGCTCATCCAACCTCACACTGAAAGGTCTGGATGACTCACCCACATAACATTTATCACATTCGCACGGGATATGTAAATACAGTTTTTTGAATTCTGCTCTGTTTTGCTTTTGTTAAAATAGATCTTAAAGTGTTCCTCGTTTGATATATCGTCCAAACATCAAATTTGTCACCTATACGGCGTAGCTTTTCCGATAGTCCGTATACATAAGGAATTATTGCTGTATAATGACGTTCAGGTTTTTGTCGTACCTGATTGTCCCTATTTTCAACATTTATGAAAACTCTATCAACAAAGGCTTCAGGATATTGATTTTGTACTAGAACTTCTTTGATAATTTTTTTCTCGTTATTTAATATTTCATTATTAGATAAAATTATTTGGGCACTATCGTATAAACATTTTACAACGCCCCTTTTAACATTTATTGACAGATTTGAGTTAAAATTTACATATCTATTAATATGTGTTGGCTTTATATAAACGCTTGTTTCCAATTGTATTATTTACCCTTCTAATTAAAACATCTAAAAGCGGTAGTTCATTCCTACTTTCTACTTCTAATGTGAATTTAATAGACGGTTTCTTACTATTTATATTTTCCAGAATACTATCTAGTAAATCGACACCATGAGGCCAAATTGCAAAGATGTCGTCAATATATCTCCACCAGACAACCGGTTTGTTTATACAATTTTGAACATGTGTGTTCTCAAAGTTCTCCATAAATATGTTGCTTCAAATTGGTGAAAATGCAGACCCCATAGCCATACCAAAATCCTGCTGATAGAACTAATTGTACAATTGAAAATAGGTTGTTTTTGTACACAGTGTTAAGAGTTCCATTATGCTATTTACACTTAATTTAGTTCTAGTTTCCAAATTATTATCGTTTGGCAATCTGTCTTTAACTATTTTTAAGGTTTCATCTACCGGAACATTGGTAAAAAGACCAACTACATCAAAACTAACCATCAGGTGTGATTCATGAATATCGATTCATGAACCGAATATTTTCATAAATTTTTTCTATAAAATGTTTACTATTTTTAATATATGAATCATTTGTATATATTTGGTATAGAAAGGGCTTCAAATCACGGAACAGTAATCTAGTTTTTATCTTACAAAAGAGAAGTACAACTATTCTTTCCTATTATTTGGGTTTCCTACCACATGTATTATTATCCTCTTCAAAAACAAATCACCGAATCTACAAAATTACATAATCTTGACATGTTACAAATCTCCAAGCGGGGATCTAAAAATATTTTTAACGTTTTAAATATGCTTTTTAAATTAAATGTAAACATTTTTTTAAATGGTGATTTTAATATAGATTCCTGTAAAAATTTTAATGATTTTAATAGACTGTGTAATTTATTGATCTGCTTTAATCTCAGGCCAATGGTGGGGTGGCCTACCCGCGTAACGAATACCACCTCAATGATAATAGATCACATTTTCACTAATATAACAGATAACAGTCTGGCTGCTGTAGATGACAATAATATATCTGACCATAAATCTGTGCTCTTTCAATCTGATATTGCCTCCTGTGCTAATCAGGCTCCAACCACGTGTCTTAGAAGATGTTTTAATGATAACTCCCTGTCAAATTTTCAGTTTGCCCTCATGAATGAAAACTGGTCTGCAATCTATAATATACCTGACTTGGATGACGCCTATGATTGCTTCCATAAAATATTTATGTATCATTTTAATAGTTGCTTTCCCGAACGCAAGTATTTCAAATTTAATAGCATTAATAAAGAATGGGTCAACAACGAGGTTAAGATATCAAGCATTAAGCTAAAAGACCTATATACTCTGAAAAATAATTATTCCGGCTTGACCCCAGATTATGTAGTCGCTAAAGCTTTAGTAAAAATAACAAAAAAAGAATACTGCCAAAATAAAATCAATAACTCTGATAATCCTGGCAAAGCTGCATGGAAAGTTATCACCGACATGGCAAATAAACACACGAATTTGAAAAATTTATGTATAAAAACTACTACGTTGAGTTTGTTAGGTTCTTCTTTAACATTGGTAGCCAGGTTGTACAACATTATCTAAAAGTAAATATCATCAGTTCTATGTTCTGTGTAAGTAGTAAGTATCTATGGAAATAACATAAACAGAATCTTAAAGCTGTGTATTTGACATACACAGCAAAATAAGAGTTCTTCCAAAAAAAGCTTTGAAAACGGGAAGAGATTACTTTCCGAAACGTCAGCAAAATACATTATTTCTGTGTTTATTCCGATTTATATTATTTGCAAAACATAACCTCTGACTTTTCCTTTGGCATAAGCGTCACGGGCGCAGGGGCTTTTTTCCAATAATTCTATTATTTTGTAGATTCGTTGATTTATTTTGAAGAGGATAACAATACATGTGGTAGAAAACCCAAATAATAGGAAGGAATATTCGTAGAATGCCACAAATAACTTTCAGATAATATTTAGAAGTACAACATTAAAATAGTTTTCTCACATTTGAACGATCTACAGTTACGTAAATTTTTATAGGAACTATTTGAAATGCTGATTACATGATCATTAAATATTAATTTGGAGTCGAATACCACACCCAAATCTGTTTTTGTATAAACCTAAACAAACATTTGTTTGTTTCCGATTTCATATTTATAATCAATCATATCTTTACGCAATGTGAAAGTCATTACCTTGCATTTATCGATATTAAAGGGCAATTGATTTTCAACAGACCAATTAAATATTTTTTTGATGTCGTCTTGTAATTTTCTATTTGCTTAAATATTCTCATATCATCTGCAAATAGGCTAATTGATTAATATTTTACGGTATCTACAATATCATTTATAAAAATTAAAAACAAAAGTGGGCCTAGGTTTAAACCCTGGGGAACTCCTGAATGTGATGTGTAGTAATCCGACTCGAAATTATTTATCATTACATATTGTTACCGATTTATCAGGTAGGTAGACATAAATGTTATTAAATCAGTAGAGATGCAGAAATTTCTAAGCTTATTTAACAATATGCGGTGATCAACTGTATCTAATGCTTTGGCAAAGTTAGTATAGATCACATCCATTTGATTATTGTATGTAATTGAATGTTGAGGAGCTTTTCAAAACTGTATTTTTCATTTTTATTTTGGTTTAAAATTCAGTGACTTTAACAACTAATTTAATACTTTTAACGTTACACTGATTTTCGGATAATGCGTTAATTTTCTAACTGACTTACTGCCAACGTTCGCTAATTAGAAAAACAATTATCTTACGAAAGATTATTCATGTGGATAAAACCTACGGCAATAATTTTATAATCGTGAATATTTTGTGGCTGTTGATTAAAAACATTACCGAAATATGGAGGAAATAATTTAATTTTTGTTTAAGGAACCGAAAAAATCGAGGAACTTAATCAACCGCGAACAGTATCTGAATAAAAAAATAATAAAAAATATGAATATTGCTGGGAAAAAGTTTTTGTGGACATTCTCCTCTAACTGGATTGGTATGAAAATCGTGACACGGTATGTTGAATATTTTAACAATTAACTTCATTATTCTTCGTCCAAATTATCCAGAATTTTCATGTCACTCTTTGTTCTTGCAAACTTTTGTCGCCTAGCTATTGATTTAGGCCAAAGCTGTAAGTACACGTGCGGAAATTTGCTCCATAACTTTGGAAACAAGCAAAATATCAGATATTTTTTTAAGTAAACAATTCTCGATAACACAGCGACTTAAATACCCACCGGCGATCAATGCCGTAACAGCAAAAAATGTCCTAAACAGCTTAAATTCAAATTATAATATAATAGTCAACACTGTATTCTACCGGATGATTTTTTTTAACTTGAAACTTTCAAATATCTCTAATAACAGGCACTCTACGAAAAAAAATGTCCATATTCAAAATTGAATCATTCCACGGAGGAAATACATTAGTGTTAAATAGTCGGGCGGGGGTAACTTTGAAATTTGAAATACGGACACCAATTTTTTAGTGCATATTCGGACCCTGCGGCTCAAAATACGTAGGATTTGTCTGAAACATTTTTTTATTTCATGATCGATGATGTTGTAATCGACGATATAATTTTTTTTTTATTTCTTTTACTGAGAACCTATGCACACGATTCTCCAATACGTTACAAACAAAAATACAATGTTCTCATTAAAACATAATATTTTTAGTCGCAAACTCCTCTATAGAATACTTCAATTGCAACAAACACCACCTGAAAGACTGGTCCTACTTAAAGGAGCTCTGCTGCCAGTCGTCCTACACCACTTGCCGGCTGCAGTTTCGAACTGTTGGCTCTCGTCAGTGCAAGGTATCCTATCCTAAGGATACTAAGATACCAAGACAGTCAGGGAGCTGTAATGCTAAAAACTCCGAGATGCCGTGGACGTCCGTCGGCTTGATAGATGGTGCGGAAGGTCTCCCTGAACCACTCGGTACCCTTAGTTTAGCTATTGGTCGTGATCTGTAGAATTTATGACCCCGAGAAGATCACTCCGATTGGACTAAATGTGAAACCTGTCCGTCGAATAAAAAATTACATTCTAGGGCTCATCAGAAACCCAGTGCTATTTTTTTTTATTTCAGTCCACGGGGTCCAAAATTATGGACAAATAACCGATTTTTTTTTTTCTGTCCGAGATGTGAAGACTCTTCAATACCTTTTCCAACCTGTTTTCCCAGATGGAAAAAGTACCAAAATCCAATCGACAGACAAAACTATCCACCAGAATTTTTTTTGGGAAATTGGGAAAATTCTAAAATTTGATGTTTTTCCACCTAATTTTCGGAATAATGGGAAAAAATGTCTGTCAACCGTTCTTCCTGCTAATTGGACCCATAAACAGTGGTGAAAAACAATCGACAGACAATTTTATCCCTTACACAATTTTTGGCCACCCTTCAAAAATTATCAAAATGTGCCAATTTATAAAAAAGCGGAATAAAGTATCTATTTATCTACAGTGTCCTTTGTGCTGGTGCAATTTTCATTAATATGTTGATCGGAAACCAGGAAAACCAGAAAAACCTATCGCTACCATGACCAGGTTCTCGGAAGGTAATTGCAGCACAACGGATCACCTAGGCGCTTCCTTGTAGCCTCTTCTGGGAGTTTACTTTATTCACGTATTTTACAATAAATGTATATGTTGACTGGTAGGTATGGTGGGAAATAATTAAAGTTGGGGTCCGTACATTACTGCCTCGGGGAATTTAAACGGCAGCCATTACCACGAATTGCCTAAGAACGCCACATCAATTTCGCCGACTATCACCGTTGGGTTAAGTTACATATAAATTTGTTTTCAAACACTTACTATGATTATTGTATACTTGTTATACACACACAAATTTTTTAAATTATTTTTCACTTTGTTGTACGATGGGAAAGATTGGCCAAACTATATATATAAATAAATTGCATTAAATGAAGCCTTTGTAGAAAGCAAAAAAAGTTTTATCTGCATCATCTCGATAAATGAGATATTTCGCGAATTTGCAACGCCCAAGAGGGGTGGGGGCGCATAATTTGTTTTTTTTTAATACGTTTTTCTATATATATATATATATATATATATACATTTTTTCTCTTTGTTTCCTTTTTTTCCTTTTACAATTGGTTATTTTCTCTTTCTCCCAAGATCTCGCCCTGTGGGGAAGAGGCCTTATGGAACTTCGTACGACCGTTTGCGATGAAAGTTAAGGCCCAAATGAGAAGAAGTTTCCAGAACGAGAACCAAGGACTTCTAATTTCTTGGCAAGCGGTCAAACGGAGATAGGTGTAATTCTTTTGGGGCATTTGGGTTCTCTTCGAATTTTAGGCTGAAAGACTAAACCGTGGAAAGGAGATTTTCCTTTTTCCAAAGCATTACTTCTGAAAGCAGATGTCATTTGTCCTGATAAAATAAGTCAACAAGAACTTTCAGAGACTCCTTGGGGAACCCTTTTTTTCACGGAAAAGGGGTAAAACGGCTCTTTCTCAACAAAGAGTAAAAAGGAAACAAATTATTCCGCTCGGCGGGGCTGTGAAAGAAAGAAATTCGATCTTATTTCATTCGTCGTGGCAGTGGAAAATACACCCCCTTCCATTCTCCGTCTGAAAATCTAACCTCCAATTTGGCGAAGATCAGTCATCTGGCTTAGCCGGTGGTCTGTCGGATCTTTGACCCGTGAAAATATTTAAAAAGATAGAACTGTTTCCTCTTCTTCTACTTTTCTTTTAGTACCGTTTTGTCAAAAAGGTTGACATTTCGTTTGAAAAAAAAAATAATAATAATAAAGCAGGACGGACTGTTCTTCTTCGATTGTTTCTCTTTGAGGTTAAAAATTCGTCAGAAAAGTAAATTACCACTTCCTAAACTCGTCATCTCAATAGAAAAAGCTATAAATCCCTTCACTTTATCCCTATACATTTTTCTATTCGAATATCTGTGAAGAAGAAGAAGAAGAGAGTCCAGTTCGGGGCTAGACAGATTGACAAAAAAACATTTTTTTAAAACTTAATCGACGGTTATCTTGCTGAATTTCGGCTTAGGAAAGTCTTCTTTCTGGATATCAATTTTCTGGGCAGGAAATTATCCATTCGTAAACTCTTTCTGCAGCTTTTAGAAGAAACTCACAAACAACAAGAAGAAAAAGAGAGGGCTCTCCCTTTTTTAGATAAAGAAGAGAGGTCTTTAGTAAGAAATACAGTCACCAAGCCTTTTTCATTTTTTCTTTTTCTCTTTTCTATTTTATTTTACTTTATTTCTTATTTTAATTTCTATAATTTTATGAATCCTTTTATAAAAGAAAAAGAGAACAACATATTAATGAAAATTTCACCAGTACAAAGGACACTGTAGATAAATAGACACTTTATTCCACTTTTTTGTAAATTGGCACATTTTGGAAATTTTTGAAGGGTGGCCAAAAATTGTGTAAGAGATGAAATTGTCTGTCGATTGTTCTTTATCACTGCTTATGGGTCCAATTAGCAGGAAAAATGGTTGACAGACAGTTTCTCCTATAATTCCAAAGATTAGGTGGAAAAACATCAAATTTTGGAATATTTCCAATTTTAAAAGTCGCCCAAAAAAATTCTGGAGAATAGCTTTGTCTGCCGATTGGATTTTGGTACTTTTCTATCTGGGAAAACAGATTGGAAAAGGTTTTGAAGGGTCTTCACGTCTCGGACATAAAAATTTTAAAAAAAATTCGGTTGTTTGCTCATAATTTTGGACCTCGTAGAACGAATGCAAAAAAAAATTAGCACTGGTTTCTGATGAGTCCTATAATGTAATTTTTTAGTCGACGGGCAGGTTTCACATTTCGTCCATTCGGAGTGACCTTCTCGGGGTCATAAATTCTACAGATCACGACCAATAGCTAAACTAAGGGTACCGAGTGGTTCAGGGATACCTTCCGCACCATCTATCAAGCCGACGGACGTCTACGGCATCTCGGAGTTTTTAGCATCCTGACTAAGAGCTCTTTTAAGTAGGATCAGTCATTCGACTGGTGTTTGTTGCAATCGAAGCATTAGTGTTCTGTTGGTAATATGCGATTATTACACTTAACGCGCCAGGCTTGTAATTTGTAATTCAGCGCTGGGCGGGGAACATAGCCCGGAGAGTAGTTGTTGGTTGCAATCTGGTTAGGTTCCTTATAGTAAAATAAGGATTTTATAGAGGAGTTTACGACCAAAAATATTATGTTTTAATATTCCCCCCTCTAAAAGCACACTTGAACTATGCTAAGTCCAGTCAGGCTATTTATCTTGTAACAGATACTGAACCACTAAATGGCGCCTGCCGACTGTTTTGCATGTCGCTATCTTAATGATATCGAAATGTACCAAAATGTCGAAGGATCCTTGTGTCGGTCGTCACAGCCTACCTTGCACTGATGAGAGCCAACAGCTCGAAACTCCAGTCTGCAAGTGGTGTGGGACGACTGGCACGAGATCTCCTTTAAATGTGAATTAGTCTTTCGGTCGGTCTTTGTTGCGATCGAAGCATTAGCGTTCTGTTGGTAGTATTACATTTAACGCGTCAGGCTTGTTTATATCTATTATTACTGATAGGTTGATAAAAACATACACTATTAGTAATATTCCCCTATATTTCCCCATCAGTTTGTAGTAAAAATATAGGCAAAATCGTATTATTTGGGAGGTCAATGTTCATCTCCAGTAAAGGGTGGAAACGATTAAGGTTAATTTTTTATTATTTTAACTTTATTAGTCCAATAATATCAAATTATAATAAAAAAAATTTAAAAAATATTTATTGCAATTTTTGCAAAAGAAAGGGTTAGGCGTAGGTTTTCCACGAGGGAGAAGCGAAAGGGTTAAATAATGTGGTAACCAAAATGGTGTGTTCTTATGCAAAGTGGCATTCTAAACACTTTTTTGCTATACATATTTTTCAGTAAAATCAATAAGAACGGCGTAAATCAGGAACTAATTCTTAAAGTCCGCCATTTTAAGTTAGCCATTTTGAATTTTCCAATTTTCACTTTGGATTCGTAATCAGCAACCCCACAAACCGAAATGATATGAATTTCAGCCGATTTCGTTGAAAACTTTGCGAGTGAGTGAATGGGGGGTGTAAAATGGGGCCTACACTTCACCCCCCCCCCCCGGGTGAGTGCACTAAATTTTAAAAGGTTTCAAATCCTCACGTTGAAGCAGTAACGATTAAGACCCAAACCCGTTTATTTCCTCTACTAATAGATCCTGCTTCGGCACAGGTAGATGCTATTTAATTGCGCTTTGACTTAATTAACTAGTGATAAATCCAACTGTGGCTAGGAAATCTGCAAAATGACACTTTGGTTACACGCACCAGACATGACATGCCCTTCAAGATGGAGTGCGGCAACTGTGCGGAATTTTCGGAAAATCTAAATATTTCAGTCCCGACCTGTAGTAGAAATATTATCTTTTACTATCTGCGCGGGCGGCAACTACTATCAATAATTGCTATCATCAGCTATCAACTTAGTATATTGAATGCTTTCGTAAAATGTGTATCGTTCGGTGTGGCTCAATATTTTTCGTGTCATATGCCGTGACAAACCGCAGACGCGTTTTATAACGCGCCAATCTTCAGTGATGATCCTTGTCATGTTGCTACTTCTCTTTGGAAAATCTATATCAACCGATTTTGACAACAGCATACTACTTACACCGCCTTGGGGCTTGGAAGGATCTTGTGCACCCGTCCCGGTCACCTGTGGACAAAATCAGAAACCTTCCTGCTTTTTGTGTGACGAAAATGGAAATTGCACTGTACATGTCGCAGTGATTCTACCGTTCTCAGACATTTACATAGTCAATTATAAGACGGTAATGCTATTTAATTTGTTGTTTGTTTTTGTATTTAATGCTATAAGTGTTTTAAATTTATATAAAGTTTTATCTCAAAACAACAAAACATTTACAACAAATTGCACTGTCTGTTATTTTTAATTTAAATATATTTGCCCCATTGAAACTTTATATAAGTTTAATTCTATTAGAAATTAGTATTATTTAAATTGAAAACATTAGAAACTAAGGAATATTTGATTAATAATTGCTATGACAAGTCTTGCATACATTTCAATCAGTTTACTTTACCTATCCTCTGGCTCTGCCAATAAACTATCAGATATCGCGAAAAGTACTTCTTGTTTATTTAACGCAAATTAGTAAATAATTGTGCGGGGGAATGTCACGCTTGATGTTTTGTTATGCATCGTGTGTATTAAATACGCTAGATAAACTTTACATGAACTTTATCTGGTGCAAATCAACTTTTCTATAAAAAAAGTCTGAGTGACATGCCGAAACGTAAAAATGTTGAACGTTTCTAAAAATACATTGTTCATGTTCACGTATTTAGCTACAAACATAAGAGTACTTGATGTATTCTGAAAATGGACGAGGTGTTTTATTGAATTACGTAAACAAGTGGACTACTAGGTGATATAAATTTATCGGTATCAGTCATGTACTTCACTGGAATTACATGTTTATCTTTGCCTTGTTTTGTACAGGGTTACTAAAAAATCTCGCATTTTTGATTTCCACAAGAGGAATAAAATATAATAATTATTCTAATAGTGAGTTATTTATGTTGAAGTCTCCCATTATACAGGGTGTTACATCATGAGAGGGACATAGCTTAATAGGAGGTAGAGAACATCAGTGGTAACCGGAACCTTCCATAGAAATGTCTCATTGGGCCTTCATTACGAAGTTACAGGGTGTTAAATAATTTTTGGCCAAACCTGTTTTTTGTCATAACTTTGACAAAGAATGAAATAACGGATTCATATTTGGTACGGCTAATGTACTAACGAGTCCCAAGAGGTACATGTATAAAAAAATATATATCCAGGTCCGGACTCACTATAATTTATGTTTCTTCTTTGCATCAATAAAACATCACCCTGTATATATTTTTTTGAAATTTCGATACGATATTCGAAAAGAGCAAGAAAAAACAAACAAAATGGCCTATTTCATTTTTTTGTTACACCTTCGTGGTTATTTAAATACGTTGTTAAATGTACAAGAAAATGGATTACAGAACCCTATTAAATGAGAGGCACGTGAAATAAATAGTTTTATAACTAAAATTTGCAAAAATTCTATTGAGCCTAGGTGGTCTGGGTGAATCCTAATTCCGGCACGTTTTAAAGGTCCATTTTGGTAAAAAAAACTGTGGTCCTAATAAGTAATCGGGTATGAAATAACAAAATTTTTAATCAATCACAGTAGGCTTGTTCAAAGTGACAGATAATAAAAAGAAATCTCCTAAACCGTTGAATAATTGTTTGTTAGTAATTTAATGTGTCAATAATCCGCATTTAGTTAGTGAAAACTTGTGAAAATATTTTAACTATGCAGTAAAATTTACAAACGTGGAATATGCTAACATAATATTCATCTATGGTTTCTGTAATGGAAATGGTAGGTCGACGGAAAGAGAATATCGGCTGCGTTTTCCTGGTTGCCGATGCCCTAATCATAAAACCTTTAGTACGGAGTTCCAGTATGCAAGACAACACGGAAAGTTTCCTACTTCTGCAGTTGTGGAGAGTGTTTTACAACAAGGTGTGCAGGAACAAAACAATATTATAAACGTAGTTCAAGAAAACCCAAATATGAGCACTAGACGAATCAGTTTGGCAACTGGTATTCCTCATTGGCGAGTATGGAGAACCCTAAAAAGAGAACGTTACCATCCATATCATATCCAGCAGGTACAGCGTCTTCAACAAGGCGACGATATCCCCCGCTTGGCATTTTGTCATTGGCTGTCTAACCATCGCCCAGACATTTACAGAACCTTATTTACGGATGAGGCACAATTTACAAGGGATGGAGTAAACAATTCACGAAATAATCATAAATGGGCACAGGAAAACCCACATGCGGTACGCCAACGCCGTTCGCAACACAGGTTTTCTGTAAATGTTTGGGTCGGACTTGTGAATAGACATTTGATAGGGCCACATTTTTTTGAAGAAAGATTGAATGGTGAAATTTACTTTGATTTTCTTCAAAACATTTTACCGAGTATGTTAGAAAATATCGGTATAAGAGGCATGTTGTTTCAGCATGATGGGGCCCCACCACATTTTAACCTTCAAGTAAGAGAACACTTAAACAATGTGTATCCTAATAGATGGATTGGACGCGGGGGTCCACATGAATGGCCACCAAGATCTCCTGATTGTAACCCTTGTGATTACTTTTTATGGGGCCACTTAAAAAACGAGGTTTATAGCATTGAAATTGAAAGTAGACAACATTTAATCCAGCGCATCGTTACAACCTGCGACGAAATACGGAATAGTCCAGAAATGATACGTCGAGCAATTGGTGACCTTTCTAAACGCGCAAGAAAATGCACAGAATGTGGGGGAGGACATTTTGAAAATTTACTTTAGTGTCAATTACGTTTTATTTTTAAACACATTTAGTTATTGTTTTGTTATTTATTGTTAATTGAATGGAAAATATTTTATTTATTTAGATTTTAGTTTGTTCTCTTTTCCAATTTTTATTAAGTATAAAATGTTGATGATTTTCTTGATCAAAGTAACTGGTTGCTTAGGCCTAAATGGTTTAAATTATCTGTCACTTTTATTCTTTGAACAAGCCTACTGTGATTGATCAAAAATTTTGTTATTTCATACCCGATTATTTATTAGGACCACAGTTTTTTTACCAAAATGGACCTTTAAAACGTGCCGGAATTAGGATTCACCCAGACCACCTAGGCTCAATAGAATTTTTGCAAATTTTAGTTATAAAAGTATTTATTTCACGTGCCTCTCATTTAATAGGGTTCTGTAATCCATTTTCTTGCACATTTAACAACGTATTTAAATAACCACGAAGGTGTAACAAAAAAATGAAATAGGCCATTTTGTTTGTTTTTTCTTGCTCTTTTCGAATATCGTATCGAAATTTCAAAGAAATATATACAGGGTGATGTTTTATTGATGCAAAGAAGAAACATAAATTATAGTGAGTCCGGACCTGGATATATTTTTTTTACACATGTACCTCTTGGGGCTCGTTAGTACATTAGCCGTACCAAATATGAATCCGTTATTTCATTCCCTGTCAAAGTTATGACAAAAAACAGGTTTGGCCAAAAATTATTTAACACCCTGTAACTTCGTAATGAAGGCCCAATGAGACATTTCTATGGGAGGTTCCGGTTACCACTGATGTTCTCTACCTCCTATTAAGCTATGTCCCTCTCATGATGCAATACCCTGTATACAATATCTTTGCTAATGCCTTCATTTTCAAGTTTTTTTGCTATCGCTACCTTTTAAAAGTTTTGAATACAAACAGTCAGGTGTTTGATATTTATCAATTTTGTAGACAGGCAATCTTTCATCTAAATTTAACCATTTATTGTCTAAAAGTTTATTTGGATTTTCTACCACATGTATTATTATCCTCTTCAAAACAAATCACCGAGTCTACAAAATAATAGAATTATTGGAAAAAAGCCTCTGCGCCTTACGTAACGTAAACTTCACAAGCCCAGAGGCTTTTTTCCAATAATTCTCTATTAATACGTCACAGGTACAGGGGCTTTTTCCCAATAATCCTATTATTTTGTAGACTCGGTGATTTGTTTTTGAAGAGGATAATACATGCGGTAGAAAACCCAAATAAAAAGGAAAGTTGAAGCTAAATTTTATACAAGCATTTTGTATTTTTTGGAGACTGCTTTTGTCTCTACCTAATAGAGCAGGCCAATACACGATATCGCAATAAGCAGGATGGGAGAGAATTAAAGACTCACATAACATCAGCATTATATCAGAACTAAATACATCCCTCTGGATGTCTAGTAGTTCCAACTTACCATGTGATTTTTGTACCAATTTAGCAACGTGAGTGGAAAATCTTACCTTAACATTGAGATATAAGCATACATTTTTTGCTTCATCAACGGGGGTCAGGATTTTTGTTTAAGAGTCATTTTAAAATTAGGATCACTAACCACTTTGCACCTATCCTTACCAAAAAATGATAACTCAGTTTTTGACTCATTTAGAGCAAATCCATGAGAATTAGAGACCTCAGCAATTGTTATTCTTTTCTATTATTTGGGTTTTCTACCACATGTATTATTATCCTCTTCAAGAACAAATCACAGAATCTACAAAATAATAGAATTGTTGGAAAAAAGCCTCTGCGCCCGTGACGTCAAAGGAATAGTCAGAGGTTACGTTTTGCAAATAATATAAATCGGAATAAACATAGAAATAATGTGTTTTGCTGACGTTTCGGAAAGTACTCTCTTTCCGTTTTCAAAGCTTTTTTTGGAAGAACTCTTATTTTGCTGTGTATATCAAATACACAGCTTTAAGATTCTGTTTATGTTATTTCCATAGATACTTACTACTTACACAGAACAGAGAACTGATGAATAAGATTATTGCTGATTCTTTATATTTTCTTTGTTTGGTATCTGCTTATTTTGTTAAAATTTTTACCGAGTCCCAGTTTATTCTATGTCCGTTTTTCCAAGCATGTTCACAAATCTTTGATTTCTGAATTTTATTCTTTCTAATGTAAATCTTGTGCTCATTCAACCTCACACTGAAAGGTTTGGATGATTCACCCACATAACATTTATCACATTCGCACGGGATATTGTAAATACAGTTTTTTGAATTCTGCTCCCTGTTTATCGGTTTGGTTTTTGTTAAAATAGATCTTAAAGTGTTCCCCGTTTAAAATATTGTCCTAACATCAAATTTGTTACCTATACGGCGTAGCTTTTCCGATAGTCCGTATACATAAGGAATTATTGCTGTATAATGACGTTAAGGTTTTTGTCGTACCTGATTGTCCCTATTTTCAACATTTATGAAAACTCTATCAACAAAGGCTTCAGGATATTGATTTTGTACTAGAACTTCTTTGATAAATTTTTTCTCGTTATTTAATATTTCATTATTAGATGAAATTATTTTGGCCCTATCGTATAAACATTTTACAACACCCCTTTTAACATTTATTGACTGATTTGAGTTAAAATTTAGATATCTATTAGTATGTGTTGGTTTTCTATAAACGCTTGTTTCAATTGTATTATTTACCCTTCTAATTAAAACATCTAAAAACGGTAGTTCATTCCTACTTTCTGCTTCTAATGTGAATTTAATAGACGGTTCCTTACTATTTATATTTTCCAAAAAACTATCTAGTAAATCGACACCATGAGGCCAAATTGCAAAGATGTCGTCAACATATCTCCACCAGACAACCGGTTTGTTTATACAATTTTGAACATGTGTGTTCTCAAAGTTCTCTATAAATATGTTGCTTAAAATTGGTGATAATGCAGACCCCATAGCCATACCAAAATCCTGCTGATAGAACTCATTGTCCAATTGAAAATAGGTTGTTTTTATACACATTGTTAAGAGTTCCATTATGCTATTTACACTTAATTTAGTTCTAGTTTCCAAGTTATTATCATTTAGCAACTCGTCTTTAACTATTTTTAAGGTTTCATCTACCGGAACATTGGTAAAAAGACTAACTATATCAAGACTAACCATCAGGTGTGATTCATGAATATCATTTTCATAATTTTTTTTCTATAAAATGTTTACTATTTTTAATATATGAATCGGTATTTCCAGATAATGGATGAATAATTTTAAGAAAAAAGTTTGCCAAATTATGACGGTGAATTAATAGATCTAACAATTGGTCTTAAAGGAATATTTTGTTTATGTGTCTTTGGTATGCCATAAAAATGAGGAGGATTACTACGATGTGGTGTACGATTCCTTCGTTCAAAATCATTAAATTCATGTTTGTATTTAAACAATGTTCTGTAAATTTTGCTCTGTATTGATTTTGTTGGATCTTTGTTTAGTTTTGAGTAGGGTCCCTCATTTACAAGAGTCATGATTTTTGTGTTATATATATCTTTATCCATAATGACTATGACATTGCCTTTGTCTGCTGGCAATATTTTTATACTTTCATCGCGTTTTAAAGAATTTATCGATATCTGTTTTTCTGGAGTTAAATTATCTTTAATTTTGTGTTGCTTCTCTAAAGCAATTTTTGCCCGTATGCGATATTCATTCCCATTATTTGTTGGTAAATTTTGAGCCGTTTTTTCTATTGCCGCTACAATATAAAATTTTGGAACAGATTTCGGGTTTATTGCAAAATTTAAACCTTTTGATAAGACAAGCCTGCCTGAAATGGACAAAAGTATTTTTAACATATAAATGACAGTCCTGTCAATTAAAGGATTATTATTTATATTTTATAATTGCCTAATCTGTTTTTCCCTTATTAAGTTTCTAAATTTATGTAAACGCGTACCTTTTGCAGATTAAAATATTTTTCATAACTCAACCTGATATTCCGGATTATAAACTGATAATCCTGTTTAACGAGAAAAAATGTATCAAAGAGGTTCTAGTACAAAATCAATATCCTGAAGCCTTTGTTGATAGAGTTTTCAAAAATGTTGAAAATAGGGACAATCAGGTACGACAAAAACCTGAACGTCATTATACAGCAATAATTCCTTATGTATACGGACTATCGGAAAAGCTACGCCGTATAGGTGGCAAATTTGATGTTAGGACGATGTTTCAAACGGGGAACACTTTAAGATCTATTTTAACAAAAACAAAACCGATAAACCGGGAGCAGAATTGAAAAAACTGTATTTACAATATCCCATGCGAATGTGATAAATGTTATGTGGGTGAGTCGTCCAGACCTTTCAGTGTCAGGTTGGATGAGCACAAGAATTACGTTAGAAAGAATGAAATTCAGAAATCAAAGATTTGTGAACATGCTTGGGAAAACGGATATAGAATAAACTGGGACTCGGCAAAAATTTTAACAAAAGAAACAGATACCAAAAAAAGAAAAATCAAAGAATCAGTAATAATCTTATTAAATGAAGATAAGTGCGTATCGAATTGTTCTGTAGATATTTGTACAACCTGGCTACCAATGTTAAAAGAAGAACTTAACAAACTCAAAATTATCTAAAAGAAAATATCATCAGTTCTATGTTCTGTGTAAGTAGTAAGTATCTATGGAAATAACATAAACAGAATCTTAAAGTCTTCTTTCTGTGTTTATTCCGATTTATATTATTTGCAAAACATAACCTCTGACTATTCCTTTGACGTAAACGTCACGGCTTTTTTCCAATAATTATATTATTTTATAGATTCGGTGATTTGTTTTTGAAGAGGATAATAATGCATGTGGTAGAAAGCCCAAATAATAGGAAAGAATATTCGTAGAATGCCACAAATAACATTCAGACAATACTCAGCAATTGTTGCCAGGTCAGAGTTAATCTTATAATTTGCTAGTAACTAATCATTAAAGCCGAAAGAAAAATATAATTGGGTGCCGTCCGCAATGACTTGAGCAAAACTCTATAAATGAGAGAAAATTGGATACATATATACAAAATAAAAGAGGCCCAAGGGTACTACCTTGTGGAATACTTTTAGTAATGATTCAAATTCAGAAAAAATAGTATTAACATAAACCCTTTGACGAGCGTTACTTAAATAATTAAGAAAAAACGTTAACGCAATATTACTCAACCCGAAGTATTTTAGTTTCTTGTTTAATATAGAATGTTCTAACGTATCAAAAGCTTTACCAAAATCAAGTAATATTAAGTACGTATTGTTAGTACCATCACTAACCTTGTACGGATCGTCGGTAACATGGAGAGGGCCGTACTAGTACTATGATGAGCACAAAACCCGCTTTGATTTGTTGGTAGTATACTATTAATAGTGAAGTAACTATTTAATTGCTCAGCTACGATTTGTTTTCAAGATTTTAGACAGTGTGGGCAGTATACTAATAGGACGAAAATTCGAGATATCTTTGGAGTTGGCATTTTTGGGGACAGGAATAACAGGTGTATCTTTCCAAGCATTAGGAAAGACACCTTTTGATAAACAGAAATCAATAATAAATGTAAAATATTCGTTAATTTGAGGGAAAAATAAAGATAACATTTTAATATTGATACCATCAGCATCATGGATTGAGATTTAATAGACCATACTAACCTATTAATCGTTTCTATCGTGAGAGGTAAAAAAGAAAATTCTCTCACCAAATTTGGGAATTTTAAATTATTATATTTTTCAGCGATTAAATCATCTCATCATGACCCTGTACTTGCAGTAAGTTGTTCATAAAAAATTTGTTGGTTAAATTAGGATCAGCACAGTCACGTCAGTTTTTATTAACATTAAATGATTTCAAAGTACGCCAGAAAATTTTAGGATTCGATTCTTATTTAAAGTGTAGGTATGTCCGCTTTTCTAATTTAATTAATCTGTTAACAAAATTACGCATTTCTTTATATCCATTCCACGGGGTATCGGTGTTTAGTTTTTTGTATCGATTATAAGCTGCATTTCTTAGTTTAATCACATATTTAATATTTTCAGTTAGACAGGGTGCAGGTTGTTTAGTTACTCTCACAGTTTTGAAAGATACATGAATATTAAATAAATATAATAAGTTGTTATTCGAAAAATTTAACATTTCATCAATATTTTCTATTAAGTAAATATAGTCCCAATTTAAAGATAACAGATCCTGCAGAAAGATTTGACATAGTCTAAGAATATATTAAGTTCGCTCACTCGCGGAATACAATAAAAATCTCCCTCCTACCGACACCCGTCTCTCGCCCAGACATAACAGATCCTGCAGAAAGTCTTGATAATTAAAGTTAGAAAAATCTCGGAAGAAAAAAATGTAGGCTGTTGCTTATTTTTCTTAATTTTTAGTTTACATTGACTAGTGAGTGGTCTGAAATATCATCCATTTTCAGAACATTTGACCCAAAAATGAACAAAAACTTTAGCAATAGAGAGATAGCTGAGAAATATAAGAGGTATAGAAACAAATTAAATATAATAATAAGAAATGCAAAAAATAATTATTATAGAGATAAGTTGGAAAGTTCTGTCAATGACTAAAAAATGTGGGGTGTAATAAAAAAGCTACTATTATATCTAAAAATCAATTTAATAATATATACAATAAAGATAATAATGGGCATATAATCACAGATGATACTAAAATGGCTAATTCATTTAACGAGTATTTTAATAATGTAGGAATACAAACGGCTAATTTAATAGACAATGTAAACAATAGCATTCATATCAAAGAAGAAATTGGATCACAATCTTTGTATCTTACGCCTGTAAATGAGAAGGAATTAATTATGCAAATAAATTATTTAAAAAATAAATTTAGTTCCGGATTAGATGAAATATTTACCACACTTATTAAACAAGTACACTTATATTTATTAATTCCTTTAAGACAGATAATTAATTTAATTTTTACCACAGGAATTGTGCCCACACATTTTAAGCAATCGGTCATTGTTCCAGTTCATAAAGCTGGCGACAAATATGATATGAAAAATTATAGACCAATCGCATTAATTAATCAGTCTTTCGGCTAATACACAGTTATTACACTTAAAGCGCCAGGCTTGTAACTTGTAATTCAGCGCTCGGCGGGGCACATATCCCGGAGATTAGCTGTTGGTTGCAGTCTGGTTACGTTCCTTATAGTAAAATAAGGATTTTATAGAGGAGCAACTACTTAAGTAACAGGTAGCATAAGACTAAAATGAACGGAGATAAATCCGAAAAAATAGGAGCGATATTGGGGTTCCACAGGGTAGTATCCTTGGGCTCTTAATGTTTGTAATTTATACAAATGACCTAAGCAAATAGTTAAATAAGAATATTTTTATTAATATATTCGCTGATGACACCTTATTATCGGTCTCAGGAACTGATCATGTAGAAATAAAAAATACAATGAACAATAAGCTTAACACTTTATGTAAATGATTGTGTATTAATAAATTAAAGATAAATGCACATAAAACTAAATGCATGATTTAAGATTCAAAACAAAATTGTCATAAATACTTAAACAGTAACCTTGACATTGAAGATACAAAATTCAACTGTGTCTCAGAAATTTAGAATTTAGGAGTAATATTAGATCAACAATTAACTCTCTGTAAATATGCAGATAACTTGTCACAGTGGTGTAAGTTATTAGTATATGTTACTATAATTATTCATCATGATATTGCCTATTGTGCCTCGCTCATGATAATAAAGGCACAGTACAATTGTACAATTGAAATATAGGCACGATTGTAATAAAGGCACAACAAATCGA
This sequence comes from Leptura quadrifasciata, assembly GCA_963675555.1. Taxonomy (NCBI): domain Eukaryota; kingdom Metazoa; phylum Arthropoda; class Insecta; order Coleoptera; family Cerambycidae; genus Leptura; species Leptura quadrifasciata. Next base: position 3,467,402 of record OY776682.1, on the reverse strand, counting down.
AAGGAACTTTTACAGAATAAATTTATGGGAATAATTCTTGGATGAGGTAAATATACACCAATAGATATGAGGGCTGATTTACAATAGTTTATTAAAAAGTCAAATTCAGTTGTTATTTGCAAAATTAAAAATAAAATGTAGCTGCGATATCTGCAAAATTTTCTAATGAAAGTATCAGCAATTTGCAAAAAACCATGTTAGATGTTGGGTGATGGGGCTATTTAATAATCTATCACATTAAGTTAAATATCTGCTCCAAATTTAAAATTATTTGAGAGGAAATTTAAAAACTAACATAATATCTCTTTCTTAATGTATTTTTTCTTTTTGTTGTTGGTTGTAATCATTACTTTGTGATCTCTATATTCTATACTTACTATATTATTGTATTTACTATATATTTATATTCGGTGTAAATTTACTTACTTAATATATCGGGCGAGAAAGCACCTACCCCCACTTTTTTCTACAGTTTTAAAAATAAAATTCTTAAATCAGAGAAATCAAATACAGGTATCAATGGCCACATTTTGACCATTCGGTGGTAAAAAATCAATTCCGGTATGGCCGGAAATTGCCACAACTTTCTTATTTTAAATTGCACCCTGTATATTTAAGTCACTTTTCTCATAAATCTGTAATTTCTCTTGCCACCGTTTTTTTCAGATTTAAAATTGGATAAAAAATAACCTTGGAAATGGCATTTATTTGTTATTTCTAGTTGGCTTTGGAATTCAGGAATAAATTTAAAAAATTTCGAAGTAGACTTTGAATTTGAATAAAAGGGTATTTCTCAACAAATTAAATGTAAAATTGGCCTATTTTGTTCATTTGCTTGGATTTAGAAATATTTTTCTCATTTTTCCATTTCATGGATATGTCATAACTCCAATTTTTCAAATTGTAGTAGTATGTTTTATTTTTTTATCAGATAGAGCGGTAAATTTGCTTCAGACTGGTTTTTTCCGATTAAAAATTGAATATAAATTAAAATAAATATTGAGCTTCTTGTAGAAGCGTTTCGAATTATGTGTCCATATCTTGCAGGAAGCTATGGAAAACAGATTTATTTTGACAAATATAACAAAAATTTGGATTTCTTTTTTTCCGAATTTGAATTGGCCTTGGGTATTAATTAGCCAGCTGCACAGGTAATAACATTAGAACAAAAAAAAAGAAAAGAAAAACATGAGTTATTAGTAATTATAAAAAATTTATTTTGATAAAGATAACAAAAATTTTGGTGAATCGTTAGCAGAAAATCAAAAATTCACACCATCAAAACCAATTTATAAGTTATGATACCTATATGGACAGCAACTTACTAAATGTATATATCTTATAATTAGAACAATACAACACAATTAAATACCAAACCTATAACAGGTGCTCAAAACTGGTGTTATGGATTCAAAGGCATTTAAAATCTTAATGTTGTAGTTCTAGTGTTGCAGCCGGCGTTGAATACACTTTGTCCTTCAGATAACCCTTTAAAAAATCAATTGGAGTTAGGTCTGGTGACCTAGCAGGTCGCCGAATAGTTCCATTAGTAGATATTACCCGGTTGTCAAACTTTTTGCACTAAGGTAATTTCCCACAAAACCAGCATTGTGCGGCGGTGCTCCATCTTGCTGGAAGTACATATTTCTGAAATCTTCCAAGGAAAGTTCATCCAGTTCGTTTTCTATTTCATTTTGCAAAAATCTTAAGTAACGCGCACCGGTTAGTGGTCCTTGAAATAGTATGGGACCAATAATTTTTATACGGAATATTCCAGCCCACACATTCATTCACGCAGTGGATAGCTCGGAGCCAGCAATATGCATCTTTGTCGATCTTGCCAAAGCCTTCGACACGGTTAGCCATCCCGATCTATTAGATAGCCTAGAGAATGCGGGCATTAGAGGAAAAGCCCTTGATCTACTAAAAAGTTACTTGCAAGGGTGGGAGCAATGTGTCAAAATTGACAACGTTGTTAGTAGCCCAAAGAATATATATTTTGGAGTTCCCCAGGAGACTGTACTGGGCCCATTACTATTTAATATATACGTCAATGAAATATTCAACATACCAATTACTGGTGAAATAGTAAGCTTGCCCGACGATACAGTTTTATTCTATAAAGATAAGAACAGGGCAAACTTGGAAAACTATCCAACAGGAATTTCCCGTTTTATTAGATATTTTGGCTACAAAATTACTTATCATAAATATAAAAAAAACCAAATACCTACCATTCACTAGCTATGTTAATAACCTTCCCCGCTACTCGAATATAACGGTATTGACATCGAGTTAGAGTCCTCCAAATCAATAGAATACTTGGGAATTATTATTGACAGCCGCTTGAAATGGGACTAGCATGTCAGTAGTATAGTAAAAAAAACACACACACATACATATAAAAATGAGAAAAATGTATACATATATCTATATAACTAGAATTCACCGAGATGTATAGAATGTAATATACGAATACGATATACTAAACGTTAATATCACTATCAAGGTATTCTTGAACAGAATATGCACATATTTTTAAAAGATATATTTTTGACAAACTTCTTAAAAACCAAGGTGTTTTTTAAATTTTTATATGACAAAGGTAAATGGTTATATAATTTTAGTCCTAAGATATTGTGGGCATTTGAGGATATATTCAGATGTTTAAATGGAACGTGGAAATTGCACTTATCGCGCGTATCATGAGAATGTATGGTATCATTTCTATTAAATTTATGCTGATTTTTATATACATATAACAATAATTCTAGAATATACATACTAGGTAGAGGAAGTTTTCCATGTTGTCGAAAGAGGTTACGACAAGAATGAATTTGTGGTACTCCCACCATACATCTCATGATGCGCTTTTGTGCAAGAAAAACATCATGTGCACTGGAAGAGTTTCCCCATATAGTGATGCCATAGGATAATCTTGAATGAATTTCTCCAAAATAAAAGAGTAGTAGACCAGACATATCCAAAACTCTTTTCAGTGTTCTAATTTGAAAAACATTTAGAGTGTAAAGTACTAGTAAATATCCTACAGTGATTACTGAATGTCAGCGTGTTATCAAAATCTATGCCAAGAAATGTTATGCAACTACTTTTCTCAATGTTAAAATCATTTATTTTTACATTAAGACTGGGAATATTAGTCTTTTGGCGAGTGTGAAATGTCACATAACTTGTTTTTGAAGCATTAGACAACAATAAGTTTTTACTAAACTAGTTACAAAGATGATCAACAGTAGTATCAATTTTACGTTGCAGTGAAACATGAGACATATCAGAAAAAAGAAGTGTTGCATCATCAGCGTACAATGAAATGAAAGCCTGAGTAAGCATGGTAGGTAACTCGTTAATATAAATAATGAACAGAATGGGGCCTAGTACAGATCCTTGAGGCACACCCATTTCATTATCTAGTAATGTTAACATGTAAGAGGTTTTCCTATTTTGTTCTGAATAATTTATTTTCACCATTTGGTTTCTTTCACTAAGATAGGAGACAAACCAATAGTATGGTTTGCCTCTTACTCCATATCTGTTTAATTTATTCAGCAATAAATCATGTTGAACACAATCAAACGCCCGACTCAGAAGATCACAAAAAATTCGAGTTGAACTTTCACCCTTTTCAATTGCGTCCAATATTTTTTCATAGAAAGAATGTATCGCCGTAATTGTTGAATATCCAGAACGGAAGTCGTGCTGGTTATCATTTAATACATTATTAAGGCGTGAAAATTTTACTAGCTGTAGTAACATCTTGGATATTATAGGTGGTACAGATATGGGTCGATAGTTGTTCATATCTTTAACGTCGCCCTTTTTGAAAATTGGTTAAGTCGAGATGGAAATGTTCCTTCGCTAAATGATGTATTAATGAGTTAAAGGATGTATAATGTGTTCAGCAATCATTTTCAGTAAATTACTTGAAATGTTATCATTTCCAGTGGAGTACTTGTTTTTTAATTTATGTTTTATGATGAACAGACCCTCGTCCTCTGTAACGTATGAGAGAAACATGCTGTTAAGAATTGTGGCTTCATTGAGATTTAAATTTGAATGTGATTTTTGTATTTTATTTATTGTTTCATAGGGTGCATTTATAAAGAAACTATTAAATTCGTTACATATTTCTTCAGGCTTGCAGTACTAATACCGTTTATTTCTAATTCAATATTTTTTTGGTGTCTATGTCTACCTGTTAGTTCAGATATAATATGCCAAGTAGTTTTATTTGAATTACTGGAATTATGAATTTTATTTGAGTTGAACTGACTTTTTGTTTCGCTAATAAGTTTATTAGGTTGTTTTTTAGCTATTTAGTACTTACTTTTTAGGCTAACACCTGTTATGGAAAAGTTACTTCCTGAAACACAAAGTGGCTTTAGACCAAACCGAGGCACATCGGATTTAATCTTCACACTTAAACAGCTTCAAGAAAAAGCACTCGAACATCAAGGAGAAATTCACATGGCCTTCATTGATTTAACCAAGGCGTTTGACTCGGTGGACAGGGAAGTGCTCTGGAAAATTATGCTCCGCTTAGGTATCCCTAGAAAATTTGTGGAAGTATGTCGCAGTCTACATACAAACAACAACGCCCAGGTTATGTATAATAATGAGGCAACCGAACCTTTCCAAACCCTCACTGGAGTTAGGCAGGGATGTGTCCTGGCACCCCTACTCTTTAATTTGTTTACCACTGCTCTAACAATTATTGTTGACAACAAACTGACAGTCAGAGGAATAGGTCTCAGATACCGTTTTGATGGCGGTCTCTTTAACATAGGGCGCTTTAGAGCTTTCACGAAGACACGCACACGATTCATTTGTGATCTCCAGTATGCGGATGACTGTGCACTTTTAGCCTCTAGGCCGGAAGAGCTTCAAGAACTTTTAGATGTGTATGCCCAGAGCTATGATTCCTTGGGACTTAAAATCAACATTGGAAAAACTAAGAATATGTCAACTCCTCAACAAGTGAACCAAATAGACATTACACTTAAAGGAAATTCTCTTGAAGTGGTGGATCAGTTCAATTACTTAGGCAACGTTGTTAATGACAAAGCAAACATGGACAGCGAGATTCGCAATAGAATTAACGCTGCATCTAGAGCACTCTGGGGACTTAGAGAGAGAGTATTTGACAACCACGACCTTGCTTTGTCAACGAAAATGGCTGTCTACAGAGCAGTTGTCATTCCAACACTGCTATATGGATGTGAAAGCTGGGTCACTTACCGTCGTCATGTGAAAGAATTAGAACGTTTTCAGCAAAGACACCTCAGAAGTATGATGAAAATCCGTTGGTTCCATCACATATCAAACGTGGAAGTACTCAGGAGAGCAAACAGCCTTCCAATTGAGGTGCTTATTTCAAGAGCACGCCTAAGATGGGCAGGTCACGTTCATCGTATGCATGATAACCGCCTTCCTAAATGTACACTTTATGGTGAATTGCTAAGCGGTAGAAGAAGGCGTGGCGGTCAACGAAAGAGGTTCAAAGACGCTCTCCATGAAAATCTAAAATCCTGCGGTATTGCAGACGAGCAATGGGAACAACTTGCAGCGGACAGAACCGAATGGCGAGGGGTTGTGGCCAGCTATCAAGGAAATGTTGCTACAAGAAGGCCGAATTCAAGACCTAACCAGGTCTATGTTTGTCCTGACTGCGGTCGACATGTGCTCTCCCGAATTGGCCTCTATAGCCATAGTCGTGTGCACCGTAGATGAATGGGAATTACAATAGACTACACCTTTTACTTGTTTTTTATTGTACAAAATTTATCGACTGTAACATTTTTATACTCGGACTCGAGTAACGGCTAATAATAATAATAATAATAATAATAAAAACTTACTTTTTAGATTAGGATAGGTTTTTTGTAAATAGAAAAAAATTTTGAGGTCTTTACTAGATTCTTTAACAGCAACATTCATCAATTCTTTACCAGTTTTTTTTATAATTTTTTTTATAACTTTGTGGACATTCTTTATTAAAATGATAAGTTAGCGTATCATGAAAACAATTAAATTTAGCCTCAGCCCCATTTGCTGAATAAGTATCATTCCACGTTTCGTTTGATAACGCGGTAGTAAAACAATTCATATTTACATTGCCGCACATTCTATTACTAACAGAAATTCTATCTGGGTTATAGTCTTCCTCGCCAAAATTCATTGTGAAAAGAATTGTACGATGATCAGAAATTGTATTATCTAATACTGCACTCTTGCAATCAATAAGATTTGTATATATCTGGTCAATTACTGTTTGACTTGTAGGACCTATACGTGTTGTTTTAAGCTTCTTGACTTCCGGTTTCGCCGATCATTCTGTATATTATTGCATTTTTGAATTCTGCATAATTTTCTGAATCCAACGATGCCAAATAAGCGACATTTTTTTTTAATAATATAATTTAAAGTTTTCAATCTAAGTGTGCCATGACGGCTCCAATTTATTTTAAATGACCTTATAATGCTACAAAAATCGAAATCCCGTTAAAAATACTAAATTACATGATTTATGAGCAAATAAAATTCACCAAAATTGTTTTTGGGGCAAAATTTAATTTTTTCAAATGGAACCATATCGGTACCGTGGAAAATAAGAAAATACAATTTTATTCTAATTACCTTGTTACACATAAGGTGGTTCAAAATGCTTCCATTTACGTCAATGCACTTCTGAACTCGCATAGCTGTTTCTCGAAGAACGTTCGCCAATTGCTGGCCGTTATGCTATTAATTGCTCGTCATACTCGTAAATCCAGGTCTTGACGGGTTGTAATGGTGGTTGCATAGACAATATTTTTTAAATGATCCCAAACAAAGTAATCAAGGGGAGTTAAATCAGGCGACTTTGGAGGCCACCTCACAGGACCATTCGTCGAAATTACGTTTTCTCCGAATCTCCGTTGAAGGTAATCAATTACTATCCTTGAATTATGGGGAGTAGCGTCATCTTGTTGGAAATACATTCCCTGTCCTAAATTTAAAGGTAACTCATCTAAAATGTCCTCAATCTCATTTTTTCAGGAATCTCAAGTATCTGGCACCAGTCAGAGGTGCTTCAAAAGTTATCCTCCCGTAATAAATTTTGATTTTCTTGTGACCAATATTTTGTATTTTGACGGTTAAATAATCCCAAATTTGTAAACCTAGACTCGTCCGAAAATAAAATCAGTCCCAAAAAATCCGTTCCTTCGTCAATAATGAACTTTTCTTCGGGGTTTTCTTTGGGCTCTCTTCTGAATTGGTTTTCAACATGTTTAAAATAATTTTTTGCTGGACATTGTCTATCAGGATATCGTTGGGGATAAAGGTCGGTAGCCGCAACTGCATTTCTTTTACATTCCCCATAAATAATTAACATGTCCACTTTTTCATCTCTTGTATAAATTTGCGGCATTTTGAACACAATTAACAAGAATTTTAAAAAAATTTTAAAGACACAATAAAAACACCGTTAAACCAACAAATGTTTGACAAGCTAAATATTTCACTGTTTTCAAAGTTACTTCTTAACATTTAACTAGAATAGAATTATATTTTCTTATTTTATTTTAGCTGTAATTTTGTTTGTATTTATCGCACATTTTAATACGACATATGAATAAATTCCTTATTAATAATACTAGTAACTGGTACCACGGTACCGATATGGTTCCATTTGAAAAAATTGAGTTTTGCTCCAAAAACAATTTTGGCGAATTTTATTTGCTCATAAATCACGTAATTTAGTGTTTTTAACGGGATTTAGATTTTTGTAGCATTACATGGGTCACTTAGAATAAATCAGAGCCGTCATGGAACAGTTAAATGGAAAACTAAAAATTATATTATAAGAAAAAAATTTATGTTTGAAATGTCACTTATTTGGCATCTTTGGATTCAGAAAATTATGCAAAATTAAAAATTGAAATAATATACAGGGTGTTCCGTTTAAAAATCGAAAGTTAGTGTCACTTTCGGCGAAACCGGAAGTGAAAAAAATCAATTGTATGTCAAAGAGTGTCGCTTATGATTTATGTAGTATATCCCAAATTTCAGTCAACTATCTTCAAAATTAAAGAAAAAAGAGGGTATACCATGATCCTGTTACACCCGGTATATAAATTACTAGAAATTATAGAAACAATTAAATATTTTGCCTTTTACGCACAGAATTTTCTTCTCAGTTGAATTCTCTATGTTTATTTATGTTTTCGTTATTTTTATGTTTATGCTTATATTTGTAGTGGGTGTCTTATTATATTTGTTTATATCTATGCTTATATTCGCAAAAAAAAAGAAAAAAAAAGAAACAGATACCAAAAAAAGAAAAATCAAAGAATCAGCAATGTAGATAAGTGCGTATCGAATTGTTCTGTAGATATTTGTACAACCTGGCTACCAATGTTAAAAGAAGAACTTAACAAACTCAAAATTATCTAAAAGAAAATATCATCGGTTCTATGTTCTCTGTAAGTAGTAAGTATCTATGGAAATAACATAAACAGAATTTTAAAGCTGCGTATTTGACATACACAGCAAAATAAGAGTTCTTCCAAAAAAAAAGCTTTGAAAACGGAAAGAGATTACTTTTCGAAACGTCAGCAAAATACATTATTTCTGTGTTTATTCCGATTTATATTATTTGCAAAACATAACCTCTGACTTTTCCTTTGGCGTAAACGTCACGGGCGCAGAGGCTTTTTTCCAATAATTCTATTATTTTGTAGATTCGGTGATTTGTTTTGAAGAGGATAACAACACATGTGGTAGAAAACCCAAATAATAGGAAAGAATATTCGCATTACATGTGTGTAAATTATTGTAAAATTTTTATCTCCAAATAAACATTACTATTATTATTATTAATTTGTTGAGAAATACCCTTTTATTCAAATTCAAAGTTTACTTCGAAATTTTTTAAATTTGTTCCTGAATCCCAAAGCCAACTAGAAATAGCAAATAAATGTCATTTTCAAGGTTATTTTTCATCCGATTTTAAATCTGAAGATAGCGTTGGAAGGAGAAATTACAGCTTTATGACAAAAGTGACTTAAGTATACGGGGTACTATTTAAAATAAGAAAGTTGTTGCAATTTCAAAATGTGGCCATTGATACCTTTATTTGATTTCTCAAATTTCAGAATTTTATTTTTAAAACTGTAGAAAAAAGTGGATGGTAGGTACTTTCTGGGTCACCCGGTATATAATTTGAATGAATAACAATTCACTGACATTGGTTTTTGCCGTCCAGGCTAAATTCTATTGCAACCAGACTCACTCGGTAAAGTATAAAAAGTGGTTTTCAATAAATTTATGTTATTATTTAATTTGATAAGGATCCACATGAGTTTCAAATTTTAAGTGTCATTTATTGTAAAAAATATACTGGATAATATTTTAAGCATAGTAACCTAAAAATATACTATTTATAGCATCCACAGATTTGTTGTTATTTATCATTTAATATTGTTGTTCAAAATTTATATCTTACCCACTTTTAAAACACAGTTCATCGATTATAAATTGATTAGGAGGTACACTGGTCATATAATTCCGTAGTTAGTTTGACGAAACACAATTGTTGTTAAAAATATTGCTCTAGATAGCCAGTCGCATTTGTAGCAAGCTAGGAAAATGTGATGTAATTGTTTCCCCTGAAACAGAAAACAAATAATATGATATATATACTTGTCAATTATGTTCTAAAAATAGAATATTTGGTTTATCTATTATTGATACTATAATGGAATAAGAACTTGGAGATAAAATCATACTGATTTCGAAGTATTTTTTATAGATTACGTTTTAAAAATAGGCGAACATAAAGTAAAGTGAAAATGCTACATTCCCCTTGACGTAGCTGATTGGCGCATGTTACAAAAATGTTCTGCTTGGGAAAGCGTGATGATATTTGTTTTTTCTTTCTTTGTATTTATAGCGAGGCTTCTTCTGGACGTGTCGTATAAAAATGATAAGTTTAAAAAAATAATGATTAAGAAACACAAACTAAGAAGAAATAACTCCATTTCTCTGTATTTATATGAACATTCTTGATTTAAAATGTTCATTCATTAGTAATGATTCTTTAGACTTAATACAATAAATCTAAATATTACTTTAGTGTGGGTGAAGGCGCATAGTGGTATAAAGGAAAATGAACGAGTAGACAGTATAGCAAAAGCAGCAATATCATCAGAACAAAGTACTATGTATAAATACATAGCCTCGGACATATGTAAATATTTCAAACAAAAGAACACAGAAAGTTGGAGATTAGAATATAACCAATCCGAAAAAGGAAAATATTACAAAAGTTTGCAAACTAATCCTTTGGAAATACCATGGTACTCAAATACGAAAATTAGAAGTAAAAACTTCGTTAAAGTAATATGTAGAATGCGCTTCAATCATGGACTCTTTCCGGCACATATCTTTAAGATTAAATTGAATAACTCCCAGAATTGTGAATGTGGAGAAGTTGGAGATTTGCAACACATGATATTAGAATGTAGGGGAAAACAAAATTCAATAAAAATATTAATTGACAATTTGTGCAAGGAAAAAACTGTAAAACCATTTAATTTGAAAAATTTATTGGCGCTCAAAAATGAAAATGTTTACAGTCTATTATATAAATATGTTATTGAACAAAAGATTAAAATATAACATTATAATAAGTTTATTATAAAAAAGATGTATGTATATATTATGTATAGAATTAAGTTCCTTTGTTTTTAACCATTGTTAACCAAAAAACTATCCGTGGTCATTCTGTGTGTTTTGCCATGACAGACCCCTTGACAATGTGCGTGTCCCTGTGAATCCTAAAAATTTGGATGAAAAAAAAAAACAAAAAAAATATATATATGAAAAAATATATAATAAAATAGGGAAAATGAAAAATAAAAAAAAGTTTAAAAAAAAGAAGAAAAAAAAAGAAAAGAAAGGAAAAATAGAAAAAACAAAAACCAAAAAACAAAAAAAAGAAAAGAAAAAAACATTTTGTAAGTAATTAGACAAAAATGAATATAAAATTTTATAGTAATTATAAAAACGTACTACCTGTAAATGATTGTTGTTGTTAATTAATTTAAAAAAAAAAAAAAAGGAAAAAAAAAATTGATTCAGGGTGATTTGGACAATCATAAGCTACTAGGCACTGTGCTAATGGTTTTTTCGACCACGGCCAAATTTAGAGAATAGAATAGAAAATAGAATAGACTTAATACTTTTATACAGGGTGTACCATAGGGCATAGTTCAGGGGTAGAGTGTTTGGGCCAAAATATGAGGATATAACCAAATATGCTTCAGTAAAATATTGCTGTGGAAAAAGATACAGGGTGTCAAATGTCAAATTATTTTTTCGTTTTTTTGTAATAATTCAACAGCCTCTTGACTGATCTTCACCAAATTTGCTAAAGGAACTTCTTTATTCTAAGAAACAATAATTTATGTATTACATCACGTTAGATCATAGAAGGTGCCACAGGACCTATACCTGATGATGATTTTTTTTTACGAAACGTTGTGGTACTTCTGACCAGAAAATCTGATGAGGGCGTATAACAGGCACACTTGGTAGAACTTGATAATGTGAACGATCCATGCTTTGATGGAAGTCTGAAGGACGTATTTTCTGCTCGAAAAACTTAGAAAAATTTAAAAAATTAGGAAAAAGAAAAAATTAATTTTCTTCTTCCTCAATCTTTTCTTAAATTCTAAATGATAATATTACGTTCACAAAATTTTTAGGGTTCAACGTGACTGTTTCAGACGGAGAATAATGGATAAATCATACTTACTGTCGTTTATGCTTAACTGCTGCTCTGATGGTATCAATTGGACGACGTCGTAACACTATAAATCTAACACTGTCTATATTACACTCTCTTAAAATTAAATCTGAAAGGGAATTTTGTTAGAAAACACAACTAAAAGACAATATAAAGTTCAAAATATGTATATTAAATCTTTTAAAAAATTTATGTTTTTACAACAACTTCTTCAGAGAAAATGTTAACAAACAATGGTCTGACCCGTGTACAACACATGGTGAGGAACGGGACGATTCATACGGTACCAACTACCATCCAATATGCAGTTTGAAAAGCTAACGATACACAAAAAGATTCAAGAAAAGTTTCATGTAACTGAAATTTTGGTGGGCTTATGCTTGCCTGTCTTATAAACGTATTTATTAATTCACATAAATTTTGGTCGCTCCTCGGAGCTTAAAATTGCTTGAAGCGTTTCTACTTCGTTTGTATTATGCAATAACAAATTTTACGTTCAGGCAAGGCAGATCCCATGCACGTGTGAGTACATGGTATAGATACTTTTTTGACTCCGAATCACTGAGGAACCGGTTTAGGGCAAACCCCGTCAAAACGCATCATTTCCCCGTCAAATCCGACTGCTAGGAAATGATGGGGGTCCCATGTCGCTAAGGGCTATTTTCGCTATAACTTCCGATATACTTTGAATAGTCGTTGGACTAACTTGTCCTCATATTCAATACCTCGTAAGAGTTGCAGTGCTTGACAACGTGGATTCGTAAAAGGGTTTTTAATCTTGGAAATTTTTTCCAATTTTAGTATACTTTCTAAAATTGGGTGGTCGGGGCGACATTACGTCCCTGTGCAGCGACATTTACTACACTTTCTAAATTAACGCTCCTTGAAGAGTTAGCGAGAATTTGGCATAAAAAATGCTCCGAAGAGCAAAATTATATTTCCAAGAATTAAAAACCTCTTCCACGGCGTTTTTACGTGAAGCACGCTTTTCTTACGAAGTATTTCCTAAATCGGATTTTGTTACAACGTCGAAAAGTATATCGGGGTTATAGCGTTCTTTAACAATAACTCCAACCATTTTCGAGGAGAGTGCCGTTAAACTTTTCAATATTTTGAAAAAAGTACAAAAATAAGGGAAAACAAAATCGTAATAATAGGGTAAACTCTTTGTCACTAGATCTAATCTTATTAGAAGACCAAAAAAATAACGTAAAAGTTGACATAATGGCATTATAAACTTTCCCCCCGTAGAAAAACCCCAACTTTGAGTAAATGTTCGATATGGTCTCCACATACTTCTATGCCTTTTCTTATTCTATTCATAAAAGATTTCTTTAGTTTGAAAAATACATTTTCCTGTCCTCTAATAAAATTCGCTGCGTGTTGTATTTTGTCCCTCAGTTCTTCTCTTGAGTTGATAGTATTTGCATAGACTTCATATGTTCCCACACATAATAATCCAGAGGATTATAATCAGGACTCTTTGGTGGCCAACTGATGTGTCCGAAGATGGAGAAGTGGATTGCTTTGAAAATTCGCTGTATCTGACTATCTACGATTCGTTAAATGTTTTTGAAGGTAGAGACAAGTCATGCTACTCACAACAAGTGATTATCTTACAAAGAGAGACAGAGACTTAAAAAAAACACTTGTGAAACTGATATGACTAATTTTGTTACAGATAATGCATCGTATATGCAAAATACAGAATCGGATTCCCCAGACTTCTGAAGCGATTCAAAACGGATCGGGGGGCATATTTTAGCATTGCAGTTCTTGCCACATCAATAGCATACACACAAAAATGTCGTATAACACATTATTTCCTTTAAAATCATTTTGATTAGATAAGAATTAGTGATGACATTCAAATAGGTTGTCAAGATTCGAAATAAGTAAGTCTGGTCGATAGCCGAGTGGGTTAAGGCGCGAGGTGGCAATCGCGATTAATCACACGGACATCGCACCACCCGGTTCGAATCCTGGCTCCGGCACTGTCGGAGGAAATGGTTGTATGTCCACGTTTTTTCAATGTGTAACCCCCTTCCGCACAAGCCCTGGCTTCTGGAATTGGGGGTTGTCTTATTTCTGTGGTGTTTATTTATTAATATCTGCAATATAAATTGATGATTGTCTTGATAGTGTGTGACAGCTACAGATTATTCGTATTCGTGTATGGTACATTTCGGATTTAATAAGATATATCAAACTTAAAAGTTACTACAGACTACAGAGATAAATACAATAAGTCAAATAATTTAATTTATTTAGAGGATTTTAAAAGATTGAGGGCATTGTAAAGTTCAAATTTCTGAGGCTTTTAATAGATAGATAGATAAACAGAGGAGTTGGTTTTTAGCCTTTACCACCGCGATCTTTTCAGATCTATTGTGGTGCTTCTAGAATACATTCCTTATAGTACTTCATCCAGCTTTGTCCTTTGTACTAGACTCCACAGCTTTGATAAAGGCCATTTTGTATAGCTGTCCGCCTTTGGTTTTCTTCTCCGAGTACTTGGAATCTCAGTCTCGCCAGGCCTTCACAATGGCACAATACGTGAACTGAGGTTTTCTCTTGGCAGAACCTGCATGTTGCGTCCTCTGCCAAACCCATTAGACTCATGCGTCTATTCAGCCGGTAGTGCCCAGTTAGAAGGCCTACTATTACTCTGATGGCCTTCCTATTCTGGCTTAGTAGATCTTCCGTGAATTTGGCCTGTCTGTCTTGGGAGATTCCTACACTATTCCAGAGATTTATTTTGCACCCATTCCTTAATGGCTGCTCGTATGCATGGCTTTGCCACACCACAAAAGGGCTCGGGTTCTATTGGGGCTTTGAGTGCGCCTTCCTTGGCCAGTTTATCAGCCTTTTCGTTTCCCCTGTGTCTCTCGTCTCCTGGTACCCATACTAAGGTCACTCTGTTCTGACTTCCCAGCTCTATAAGGACCATCAAGCAGTCCCACACCAATTGATTTGCATGGTGCTGATTGCTTTTATTGCTGCTTGGCTATCAGAGAAAATGGCAATCGACTGGTTAACAGTACCCTGTCTTATTATCTTCCTTACGCAACAGTGTATGGCGATCACTTCAGTCTGAAACACCATTGAGTATTTCCCTAGACTTATCGGGATATTGGCTTTTGACCTTGTCCCGTAAATCCCGGCTCCGACTCCTTGTTCTGTCTTGGAGCCGTCAGTGTACTAGACTGTTTGTGCTGTTATGGGAGGACCGTTTTTCCAGTTTTCCCTGTCTGGTATTCAGCTTGAAAGTTCTTATTGAATTTATACCTTGGGACCATTACGTTCGTGGGCATGCCTAGGATGGGATATGCCCTCATCTCCGAGTATAACTTCTGGTACTCGGTCCCGTGTTGCTGGCTAATTGGCGTTTGGCCTTGCATTTACCTGTGCACCACTGATCGAGCTTCGCCTTGTATGAATATGTGTAATGGTGGCAGGTCCAAGAGAACCTCAAGTGCAGCCGTAGGAGCAGTTTTATGGCTATTGTGGCGCACAGGCAAGCAAGCCTTTGTACGCCACTTAACAGCCTTATTGCTCCAGACTGCACCGTCTTAGTCCACCATACCACTGATCCATAGGTTATCATGGATCTCATTACCCTGGTGTTTAACCACAGGTTCATTTTGGGATTTAGCCCCCAGTTTTTTCCACACATTTTCCTACACCTTCCCAGGACGATTGTTGCTTTCTGTGTGACTTTTTGGAGGGGGGCGTTCCATGTTAATTTTTGGTCAAAGATGACTTCAAAATATTTTGCCTCACCTGCATATGGAGTTTCCACCACTCCGTTGAGCCTTAGGGGCTTTAGGCCTTCCAGTGCTCTTCTCCGTGTAAAAGTGACAACTGTGGTTTTGTGGGGATTTATAGAGAGTCACAACAACATTTGTCGACAACATTTAGGGCTCTTCGCGAACGCTCCGTTATTGTATTTGCAAATCGCCCTTTGACAACTATTGCTAGATCATCAGCATATCCTAAGCAGTAGAAGCCTTCTGTGGACAGTTTCCGGAAGAATTCGTCAACCAAGGTTGCTCACAGTAGTGGAGACAGTACTCCTCCCTGGGGGCAGCCTGTGCTCACTTTCGCCTCAATGAAATGCATTTTTTAACAGATATACTCATAAAATTAAAGAAAGCGTTCTGACAGATTCAAATCAATTTTGATCTTTCATTCACAATAAAAAAGGTATGACACGTATACCGGGTACAATGCATCTCGATAATGTCACTTCATTCAATAATAATCTTGTACTCGATATTTCAGTCAATAAATCGTCTATAAAACAGCCGGCCATGACCTTATCCCAAGTTTTCTAGTCAAGGATTGCTCTAGAGTATTTATACCTTTGGCTATTTTATTCAACTTATCACTGCGTACATCAACATTTCCCGATTGTTGGTAATTAGCCAGAGTTTGTCCAGTACTAAAAAATGGTGATATTAATAATATAGCTAATTATAGACCTATTACAATTTTGTTAAACTTCGCAAAAGCATTTGAGATATTCATGTACAACCACATCTATCCGTCCGTAAACAAATCGCTTTCAATTTTTCAGCATGGTTTCATGGAATTTAGCTTTAATCGCGCAAAGCATATCGGAAGCCATAAATACACAGGGACAGATAGATGTGGTGTATACTGATTTCTCAAAGGCTTTCAGGTTATCTAGCAATTTAATTCATTTATTTATTTCTTATTTGAATAATAGAGTACAATATGGTACATATAATGGATTTAAGTCGGACATGTATACGGCTGTATTAGAGGCCCCTCAAGGATCCAATCTTGGACCTATCTTATTTTTCTTATTTATTCAAACAAAAATCTAGTAGATACATTAAATTGTTGAGGAACTAGCTATAGTCGAGGCAAGAATTCAAGCGATGCACGTCACAGATCGATTCTGTAAATAAGACAATACTGCTAAGAATCATGAAACTCCATTAAGCTGTACCTATTTCTGGAAAAAGCTTAATAACTGGGTGTCAAGAATTACTCTTTTTAACGTAATTAATGATTAAAAATTATGTTAGTATTAAAATTTCTTTAATGAGATCACTCGTGACGTGCATCGCTTGAATTCTTGCCTCGACTTTAGTATTTTAGAAGACTATGCATTCAACCGTAAAATATGTCCAGAACAATACATTTATTGGAAAAGATCAGTGCATTACGCGATGTTTAGTGCTGGTGAGACGATTAACTTTGAACCAGCTTAAACATAGCCTTTAGCGATTACACATATGTAACAATTTATTTTGTGGTATGCATATTTTTATTATTTGCATTTACTTCATTTGTACATATCATATTTCTTGTCCCGAATTTTTGTATCATACTTTCAAAATTCTTTCCAGGCGAAACAAATCTTACACGAAGCGGAAGATATGAGTAGATCGCTTCAAATGCTGTCCAACAGGATTTCCATTGATTACAAATTTTACGACGATGGATGTTCGCAGAATGAAGCTTCTGGTGCTATAATAAAAGCCATCACTGACAATAATTGCCTCAATGTTATGTTCGGACCTATCTGCGAGTATTGTTTGGGTAAGTATTTTTAGAAAGTTTAGTTGTCAAAATTTATACTTGTACCTCTTCTTTAACTTTGTAATTTCTGGGTCGATCCGAGAATTAAAAAAAATCACATGAAATCGCTTTTTTGTTAGATTTGAAATAATGACCCCAAAGCTAATGATACAGAGCTATTCTTGACTTTTTTAATGGAACGTCCTGATCTGACGTGAAAGTGGTAATTCTCATTTCTCGTGGCCTTTTATTCTCTTGAAAATGGTTACAAAACGGAAACGGAAGGAACCAAGTATATTTCAAACCAACAACCGCGGAAATCGGAACATCGGAGATATAGCATTTCATTTTAGTCCTTTTTTGGCATACACCTACTTAGCATCATGGATGAATGCAATAACCAGAAACCAGTTTGCAATTGATAATATGTCATTTATCTAAATAATCGACTACCGGTGATCAATATAAGCTTTACGAATCCTTCGTATTGATCCAAACTTTTAAATCGTTGAAGAAAATCATTTAAACACCCATCCGAAAAATCACTACAATTCATGATTTTCTGTTTGATCCATGACATTGTCAAACTCCCATATTTCCTGTCCTTCTTTCATAAAAAATTACATACGTTTATACAGGGTGTCTCATCGGGAACTGAATCGATCGAAGAGAAAAGTACACATCAGAAAATTTTGAAAATTTAGATAATTACTAATGTCGGTGTGGCCAATCCAACTAAGATAATTACAAGCAGCTGGCACATCCGCTTATGCCGGAAGTCGATACCAACTTGCTTATTTCAAATAGAATACCCTATGTATTTTAGGGTTTTCGAAAAGAGCATAAAATTCTGAGTCGAGAATATGTAGCATATCCTATACCTAAACCTAGCCGTTTCAGAGATATTTGGCATTTAATAGAAAATTTGATAGGTGCAACGGTTTGCAAGAACCGTTATAACATTCTTCGTGTAAAAGATCCTCATTTGCTTCTTGTCACGTAAAAAGAACACAAGGAGAACTACGTTCTACAACTGAAATAAATTCAATAATATCATACCAAGTGTTCCGTTTTTCGCATTACATTTTGTCAACTTCAAACCGCGAAAACTTGTTTAGGTCAAATGGAACACCATCTATTTTTTTACGTCAAGTTGTGTAAAATTGAATTCCCTTTTTTCTGATATTAGCATTGTGGGGGTTAAAGTTACAACTTTTTGAAATATTTGCGATTTTATTAGAAATTCATGAATTGTTGTAATCATTTCATCAAAATAGCCATGATTAGAAACAATCACTCATTATCTTATGTCAAAAAATGCCAGCACGTTTAAATTATACCAACGAAAAGTTTTTAAATTTGTTTATTATCTATGGAGAATGTGATAAAGTAATATCAAGAACTTGCAGCACATTTGCTACTCGATATCCACAAAAACGCAAAATAACACTAACACTGTAACATGCGTATTAATCGAATTGAAGATATGGCATGAACTAAAATTTTAATTTAATAATTGCTCAAAATTCCGCCCTCAAACCTCGACACATTTTTCACACCTTCGGATTAGTTCCTCATGGGTAGCTCTTCTAATTGAATCCTGTGATATGTTTTGAAATGCATTTCTTACTCTTTGCATACAATCTTGAATGGTTGTTAATGGGCTCTCATAAACCTTATTTTTAATAGTTCCCCAAATGAAATAATCCAGAACTGATAATTCGGGCGAGCGAGGAGGCCATAAGAAAGTTCCATTATTGGCAATCCATTGATCATAAAAAGTTTCTGGTAAATAATTATTAATTAAATATGCGTTATATGTGTAATATGTGTCTATGTTCGGCGAGAGGTAAATTTTCTAAATAGTTATTATTCAAATTTTGTAAGATATTCAGATATCTTTCACCTAAAAAAAAAAAAACAAAAATTTACCTATACATATTAGCAGGAGAGAAAATATAATTTACCGTTTAAATTTTCCTGATAAAATTGTAATGCAACCACTCTATCGTTTCCTATGGCACAGTAAACATTGAACTGCCAACTTTCCTGAAAGTTTCGCTCTCTGAACATATGAGGATTTGAGTCACTCCAATTGTGTCTATTAAAAAGTCCATTTTTAGTAAATTTTGCTTCATCTGTCCATATAATATTTCCCAAATAAGAATCGTGACCCTCATACCTTATTAGAATAAACTCACAAAAATTCTGCCTTTTTAGGAAATCTGTTTCTTTTAATTCTTGAACCATATGGAATGAAAACGGGTGAAACTTATGTTTTAATAAGATTCTGTGAATGAATCCTTGCATAGTCCCGATTCCAGAGCAGCTTGTCTTAATGACATCCTTGGAAATGCATGAAAATATCCCAGAATGACTATTTCAATGTTTTCGTCATCAACAATAGTCTTTCTTCTTTGTATTTTTGCCTTGACAGAGCCATAATTTTTAAAATTTTCCAGTATACGTTTTACAGTGTTTGGTGACGGTTTCCGTTTTTCTGGATATCGAGTAGCAAATGTGCTGCAAGTTCTTGATATTACTTTATCACATTCTCCATAAATAATAAACATATTTAAAAAGTTTTCGTTGGTATAATTTAAACGTGCTGGCATTTTTTGACACAAGATAATGACTGATTGCTTCTAATCATGGCTATTTTGATGAAATGATTACAACAATTCATGAATTTCTAATAAAATCGCAAATATTTCAAAAAGTTGTAACTTTAACCAGCACAATGCTAATATCAGAAAAAAAGGAATTCAATTTTATAGAACTTGACGTAAAAAACTACAGGGTGTTGCATTTGACCTAAACAAATTTTCGCGGTTTGAAAATGACAAAATGTAACGCGAAAAACGGAACACTTGGTATAATACTATTTAATTTATTTCAGTTGTAGAACGTAGTTCTCCTTGTGTTCTTTTTATGTGACAAGAAGCAAATGAGGATCTTTTACACGAAGAAAGTTATAACAGTTCTTGCAAACCGTTGCATCTGTCAAATTTTCTATAAAATGTCCAATATCTCTGAAACGACTAGGTTTAGGTATAGGATATGCTACATATTTTCGACTCAGAATTTCATGCTCTTTTCAAAAACCCTAAAATATTTAGGGCATTCCATTTGAAATAAGCAAGTTGGTATCGACTTCCGGTATAAGCGGAAGTACCAGCTGCTTGTAATTATTTTAGTTGGATTGGCCACACCGACATTAGTAATTATCTAAATTTTCTGATGCGTACTTTTCTCTATGTCGATCGATTCAGTTCCCGGCGAGACAGACTGTATAACTTTTCAGCCATTAAGAAACAAACAATATAGACAAAAGTACATTTCTATATGATTGTAACATACTAGTTTATTATGATCGGTGTAACAGACTTTACCCTTCTCTTTCGAATCCTTGTTCATGATAGTGTCGTTATATCTGTGACAACAAATTAGTAATAACTTTTAAATTATTTAAAATCCGCACAAAGCAGTAGACTATCAATAGACATATAAAAATAAACATATCCTATAAAACTACTAAATACCTACAGATAAAAAAAATTATCGTTATATTTTATTACACTCTCTTGAATCATGATGTATTTACCAACTGCAACTGAATAGTGTAGTATAAATTTGTTTGTCTATAACGAAAAGAGAACATTTGTGTTTGTCCTTGTTACAAATAATTTAGATAACTAACGTATTGTGGTAGAAAAATACTGTACAGGGTGATATCTAAGTTGATACTTTTTAAACTATGTAACTTAGTAAAGTAAACAAGTTTTTCAAATAACTTTTTTCAAATAAATAACCAAACTTAAGTGATATTTGTTTTTCGAAATTAAATACGCCTGCTATGATCAAAAGAAATTGGCAAAAATTAGGAATTTATATTAGTGATTGAGGTAGGGTTTTTGTTTTTACAGAATCTTGTTCGGCATGACCTAATATCTCCGTATAAAAAATTTCTTTAAGAAATATTCATTCCTTTACAAAAAAAATCACACCCTATATATTTTAGGGTTTTCGAAAAGTGCATATAATTCTGAGGAAAAAACATGATACCCTATGCCAAAATCTATATAGTTTACAATAATTTATAATTTTCTTTGTGTAAAAGGTACTTATTTGCTTTTTGGCATGTAGAAAGGACACAAGGAGAGCTGCACTCTATAATTGAATTACATTTAATAATAGTATACCAAATGTTCCATTTTTGATGTTACATTTTGTAAACTTCAAACCGCGAAAATTTGTTTAGGTCAAATGGGACACCCTATATTTTTTTATATCAAGTTATGTCCCCCGGTCGTGGCAGTGGAAAATACTGTGAGAGGGATTTTTTCACTATACACGGATATTGAGTGTGTGTCCCTTGTCTCTAAATGTGTAGCCCCCTCTCACACAAGGCTCTTCTAGAGCCTTCCGGGATAAAGGGGGTCGTAATTACCTGTGGTGTTATTTATTATTTATTTTATGTAAAATTAAAGTACTTTTTTGTGATATAAGCATTGTGGGGATTTAAGCTACAACTTTTTGAAATATTTGCAATGTTCTTAGAAATTGAAGAATTGTTACTAAAAATTTTATCAAATTTGCCGTGGTTAGAAACAGTAATCAGTAATGTCAGTCTTTCTCTTATGTCAAAAAATGCCAGGACGTTTAAATTACATATCTAGTAACAAAAGTACTACAAGTTCTTGATATTCCTTTATTACATTCTCCATAAATAATAAACAAATTCAAAAGTCTTCGTGGGTGTAATTTAAACGTCCTGGCATTTTTTTACTAAGAGAATTGTTTCTAACCATGGCTAATTTGATGAAATTTGAAATCTTGAATTTCTAAGAAAATCACAAATATTTCAAAAAGTTGTAACTTAAACCCCCACAATGTTTATATCAGAAAAAAAATTTTTTTACATAACTTGATGTAAAAAAATATAGGGTGTTCCATTTGATTAAACAAGTTTTCATTTATTTAAAAATATCACATTTTTCCATCCGGCTTATCAGAACTTCATGAACAAGTTTAAACAAGGCCTGACTTCGATTTTTAAAACTTTTGAGGCCTGTATTTCCCTTATTTTGAACTATTTGAAAATTTTATTTAGTTTCGAGCTCAATACACAGTTAAGTATTTACTTAGGAATTCCCCGTATAACAATGTATTAATCATATCTACATCCGATATTTTCCGCAAGTTAGCTTGATGTTAAGTTTAATCTAACACCTGAGAAAATAAATACAATAAGTCAAGTTTATTTCCCAGTTTATTATAAGGGCAAAAAATTATGTTGCATTATTTTGAGGTTGCTGTTTCCCAAATAATTAATTTATTATTGCTTTACCGTTTATTTACTTTAACCAGTTATAAGAGATCATACAAATAGTTTGGAATAATGAAATGTACACAAATTAAATTTAATTTACATGGTTACTGTTTCGATTACAAAAAATTAAGAAACATTGTTGTATGTAACACGGCATTGAGCCAAATTCTTCCTATGGGAAAGTCGATGTTCTATTTCACGTCAAATCCAAAATCTGGTTGCAGATTGACAGATGGGGTGATAGGTAGGCTATAGCAAAATCACCATATCAATAACTTATATCAAGGAAGCCCGGTTATTATTTCTGCCGCAGCTGAGACTTGAACTCAGTAGCGACTGGCCGTGTTACCTCTCACACTTAAAATCAAAGATTGTATTCCAGGTTTTATAGTAAAATATGTTATTAGTTTTTAGTTGTTCCCGTTGGCAGACGCTTTGTCAGTTCATTGAGGAACGTTTGGAAGGTTCACCACTTGCCATCTGATTTTTCCTAAACGATTAACCAACTTTTAATTAATCTGTAATTATTTTTATTTAATCTGCCTTGATCTACAAACATTAACAAAAAAAATTATGAACCTGTTTCGATTTTAAGCGATTCCTTCAATATTTTTGACATATCTGTGTAAAATTTCACTCTGTGGTCACCAACTAAGCTTTTTGATTACAATTATCGACAATTATAAAGATCTAAGCGATAGCCGAGTTGGTTAAGGTGCGAAGTGGCAATCGCGATTAATCGAACGGGTATCGCGCTACCAGGTTCGAGCCCCAGCTCCGGCACTGACACTGTCGGAGGATATGGTTGTATGTCCGCGTTTTGTGTAACCTCCTTCCGTACAAGCCACTGGCTTCTGGAATTAGGCGTTGTCTAATTTCTGTGGTGTTTTATTTATTTATAAGTTTCTCTTTGTTAACTATTCATTAAAGCTTGGTGAAAATAAATTACTGTATTCATTTTTGAAATAACCTTGATCTTTGTTTCAGCGACCACGGGAAGGTTAGCAAAATATGTAGGGAACGATGGTACTCCCTTGATTACTCCTGCCGGATTTAGTATGGATTTTACTGCCAACAAAACCTCTCTGACAGATGAAATGTACCTGTTGATTAATTCTGGATCTGTAGACTTTAGATCTTACTCCGAATTTTTACATCTGATACTGGAGAGGTGATAATCAATTTTATTTATATTTTATATCTATTTATAGTAGAGTGCTTGTTTAATCTTAGTCTGCTCGTCTATGGGCAATTTACAAAATATAATAATAATATCAGGGCTTACAAATTCCTTTAGTGCGAGATTATTTTTCAGCAATTTGTTCCAAGCAATTAACTTTTCGCAAAAACTATTGTTATTTTGATATTAACATTTTTAACGAGACATTGACAGCTGCAGACCCCTAAAGAAATTCTTCCTATGAATAACCCACAGAAGAAATTAAATATCTTTTACTGTGAAAGTAATCAGCATAGCGCCATGAGTTATTTCAAAGTAATAAAAAACATTTAAATATTATACAGGGTGAGTACAAAAGTTGTCACAACTTAAATTCAGAAGCATCAAATATCTTCAATTTTTTAAATGGAAACCTCCATTTTTTTTATTTTGTATCTTTGTTTGTAACGAAATCTTTGAACGTGATTCTCACCCACTTCGAAACGTCAAATTAAACTGAAACTTTGCACACTTATCAAGGACCGATGACAATACGATACTTTGACAACTTTGTCATAATGTCCTCAACAGGATCATCAGGACAAAATATTTTAAAAAATATGACTAATCTATTGTCGAGATTTTGCCGAAAGCGCCGCTGTTAGTCATATATATTTTATTATTATTATTTTATTAGCTTCACCTGTTTGTTTGTTTGTTTGTTCCGCACTCGCTTAAGCTAATATCGCAGAACGCAAAAACGGTATGAGTTTTGGACATTTCTCGTATTATTATATAAGCTTCAACACCCAGCGCTCGATGAGAGTTAAGCAACCGCGGTACAGTTTGTGATCATTGCATACCAGAGTACGTATACGTAACTTCGGAATTGTCTGTAACGTATTTGCCATTGTATAAGCAATTGTTAAACGTTAGTTCCAACTTTAATACATACAGTATGATGTAATATTATTTATGTACTACTAGCGGATACTCAGCGGTTTCGAAAACCAGGCGGGTATCAGCTGGTTTCTATATGTATCGGGGTTCATGATGCTAATTCTAAAATTCACTCAATCCAATATATTGGTGAGAAACGTGCCGAGGGATGAATGGCAAGAGGGTGACTAAAAATGTCATGTCGCTGGCATCAACCTCAAGGAACCGGGCACACCCTTTTTGTATAAGAGCCTTACTCTTTTATCGGATTTCTGGGAGGGTTTAATTGTCCATTACTCGTGGCAACAACAATGAAAAAAAATTATAGTTTAAAGAACTAAAAAAACACGCTTTAATAGCAAACCGAACTAAAAAGTAAAAAATAATGTTTAAATATTAAGATTTTATTCAACCCAATATAATTAATTAAAACAAGAATGAAGTGATTGACAAAAATAATTCATTTTATTGTAAAAAGTGTGGGGTGCTTGATATCAATTGTTAAAGTAACTAAAGCCGGCAAAAACAGTCGGTATCTCTTTATTGTACATGGGCGGAGGTAAATAGAAATGATTGTCATAATAAAATGTTAAAATTGTATTAATTTTTATTATTTTTTGTTTATTAGGTTCATTTCGCCAATAACATATTTTTGAGGTATTATATCAGTTTTAGATATAAAGTCTAAATATTTAAATTTATTGGTTTTACTTGTAAAGTTAACCCATATTATATTGAAATATGTTATTGCTCAGCAAGGACCAATGAGAAGGTATGAACATATCTTGCCAGGAGGGGACGGGACAGGTTAAATTAACGAAGGGCAACGATTTTAGTGAAAAATAAAATAAAAATTTAAGTTTCTTCTAAAATAAAAACGTAAGTTTCTTGAACAAAGCAAAGAATTATTATATGAAAACAAAAATAAATATTTGTATACTAATATAAAATATAAATAAAAACAAAATTAAAATATTTCTCTACAATGAAGTAACTTAAATTAAAATTTCTTGTCAACTAAATAAAATATATTCCACGAAATGTAACAATAAAAAAGTGAATGAAAAAATGAAGAAAAGTTCAATGTTAATTGACGCGTCCGAGTCTTCACTTTCTGAGGAGGAATCATTATCTAGTTGAATTAAAATCGGCGCACTAGGAGGTAGCGTTGGATATCGATTTTCTTCTCCAATTACATGCCTAACGTAATTTTTCCATAAATCAGTATTATTGTCAATGTCATTTATTACTTCTCTTATATGATCAACTACTATCGCGCTTAACGTTGGAGAGTTATTACATTTTCGTAAACGTACTTTTAGTGTTCCCCAAACTATCGATAGGATTAAATATGCAATAGTATGGAGGTAACCGCAAAAGTGTATGACCGTGTATATTGGATAAGTTATCAATAACATATTCCTTTTTGAAATTCTGTTCTTTTATTCTTTTCAGTAATTCGCGTTTTATTGGAACTTTTACAGGAATTTCCATTTTTTTTTCTCATGAATTTTAAAATGTCTTCCTTTTTTGTGCTGTTATTTGGTATTTTATTTAATATACGAGAGTGATAAGAAGCATTATCTAATACAATTACCGAATTTGACGGAATATTTGGTAGAAGCTGTTGAGAAAACCATTTTTCGAATAGATCGGCTGTCATGTCTTCGTGATAGTCTGCAGAAGACTGCGATATTTTTTTGGCCGACAAGAGCAACCCATTGGGTATAAACCCATTTTCACTTCCCGCATGAAGTATGATGACGCGTTTTCCTCTAGAACACGGAGTATTTAAAACACAATTGTGCGAACTATCTACCGAACCATACTGAACAACATCATGCGTGTCAAACCACGTCCCGTCTAGATACACTATATGCCTGTTTAGTTTACGATATTCTCTAATTTTTTCCAAATAATCTACTCGAAGTGAAACTATACGTCGCGATTCCATAATTTACCATACGACTGTCAAGATTTTTATGTTTAAAACCGCATTCTAATAAGACATGTCGTAGTTTATCTAAAGACCTATAATTATAATCAGGATAATCGCTCAATTTTTCTTGAATCATTTTTAACGTAGGAACTATATTTTCTTCATACATATTATAAATTATACGCCGTATTACATCTCTAGTGGCATCACCAATATTTTTTAATTTCGTATTTTTCCGTTTCCTCTTTGCGCTGTGATCTATAACATCGCCTTCTTGAATTACGCGATAAATTGTTGATTTTGATAGATATTTTAGTTAATTCGTTAATACGTCGCATTATTTCTTTCTCACATTGTTCAGGATTTTCGCTTTTCAAACATTCATGTATATTTAAAATAATACGTTGACTTTGTACGTGTAAATCTTGGTTTTTAAACTCTAAATTTATTTCGACTTTTTCGACAATAACCGGTTCAACTATTTCGGGATTTTCGGGCGTTATTATATTATCCTCTGTTTCAAATGGTCTCCAGAAAGCCATGGTAAATTAGTAAATAATTAAAATATTTTACCTTTTATACAGTAGTAAATATTTATAAATATAAACAGTAACTAACCAAACTCCTACGCTTGATATTATAATAGGTATTTATGCACTGCACTAGCACATAGACAGCACCTTGTTAGACTTCCACGTTGACTGATAAGAAACGATTTACGAGTTTTTTTGTGCTAGTAGGCCTGTCCGTTTTATTACCTTTAAACCAGTGCAGCCGTAGATGGTTCATTCAGGCTGATTGCATTGCCAGTCTCGGACTCGCCTGCACAGTTTCAACTACCGTTCGAATCTCGATACCATTGCCAAATATATAGAACAATATATCAAGTTCAGTGCGCACGGTCCTGTGCTTTAAAACTGACCAGTTTCAATTTTGGCCGTATTTACTATAATATAAATATTTTATTGGTAGCTATTGATAAAAGTAGAATTATAAAAATATAGCAAAAAGCTCCCCACACTTTTTACAATAAAATGAATTTTTTAATTAATTATATTGAGTTAGTGGACTTTCTATCGCTGTTGAACAAAATCTTAATATTTAATAGAATAATTATAAATATTCAAAAGAATAGTTACAATACGCACCTGGTTTATTGTTTCATTAGTTTTGTTCAGGTTTCTCTGACATATGTTTCGGCCTTGCGACCATTATCAAAGAGTCTTAAAAACTCTCTTAACTCTCTTTTTTTGTCTGGTGGATAGCCGAATGGGTGAAGGCGCGATGTGGCAATCGCGATTAATCACACGGGCATCGCACCACGGGGTTCGAATCCTGGCTCCGGCACTGGCACTGTCGGAGGAAATGGTCGTGTGTCCGCATTTTTTCAATGTGTAACCCCCTTCCGCACAGGCCCCTGGCTTCTGGAATTTGGGGTTGTCTAATTTCTGTGGTGTTTATTTATAATAAACCAAGTGCGTATTCTAACTATTCTTTTGAATATTTATAATTATTCTATTGAATATGTTTCATCAAAAACCTACCGCAGATTCAATCCAATTAATCTTAATATTTAAACATTATTTTTTACTTTTTAGTTCGGTTTGCTATTAAAGCGTGTTTTATTAGTTTTTTAAAGTATAATTAATTTTTTTTCCCTATTACTTGGATTAATTGTAGATTTTAAGCGTTTTATTTCAAGTCCAGAAAAGTTTTCCCGAGTTAAAAGTATATAGCGGTGTTTATTCAACAACTTAATTTATTAAGATATTTTGATTAGTGCTTAAATTATATTCATTTACATTTTATTTAATATAGTTTGATCTCAGTCAGATGTTCAACGCCAGCAGGTGTTAAGATGCATCAAAGTAAATATGCATTCACGCAAAATAAACACGTCGGAAAGCTACGATAGCTTTGGCAGTCGTATTATTTATTTAAAAATTGGCTACTCGTCGTAAACCGCACCAAAAATATATTTTTATGTAAATTGTTGTATTCATTCATTTACGTTAGTTTGTTTATTCTTGCCTCGCAAACTGTCAATAACTCACCTAACTTTTTTATTTTTAAATTCACAGAGATATAAAATATTAGTTAGGGGGAAATGTGACATTCATCATCATCAGAGTTCGCCAATACGAAATGTTGGAAACTATTAATTACATTTTCAGTTGTGTCTGGTGTTATGTTCTATATTTTGTCCCAAATTCGTTGTTTTAATCCATATGTTGCATCTGGTGTATTTACGCACGATCTGTTTTTAAGGTAACCCCACAAGAAAAAAAATCATAGGGCTAAATCAGGCGAACGTGACGGCCATTCAGTAGACACTCTTCTGCCTATCCATCACTCTGGAAACATTTCGCTGAGGTAATTTCTTATGGGAAGTCTCCATATGAGCGCCATCTTGTTGAAACCAAATGTTATAAGTGGCCACTATTCTATTTGCAATCATGCCAACCCAAACGTTTACTTTCTGTGGTCATTTTGTATGACCTTGTATCCAGTGTGGATTTTCGGGGTTCCACAATCGTCAATTTTGTTTATTGACGATTCCATTGAGGCAAAATGTAGTTTCGTCAGAAAACAGGATACGATTATTGAGGTTGGGCTCCCCTTGAAGCAAATTCATCGTAACCTCACAAAATTCCCAATCTTCTGTCAGTATCGTCCGCCCATAGTTCTCGGCCTACAATAACTTTAAATGGATGGGATTTTTGCCATACTAAAATTGGTTGTAATATAACGACTGATGAATAAAGATATGAAATACAGAATCTGCATAACACCAGCCGTAATTGAGAATATAATTAAGAGTTTCATTTTGGGCACTGTCAAATTGTTAACGGTACACATTTTGGTCATTTATTGTAATAAAATTTCATCTTTTATTGCAATAAATGATCAAAATGTGTACCGTTAATAACTTGGCATTGATCCAAATGTGCTTTTAGAGGGCGGAATATTAAACATAATATTTTTAGTCGCAAACTCCTCTATAAAATCCTTATTTTACTATAAGGAACGTAACAAGACTGGAACCAACAGCTACTCTCCGGGCTATGTGCCCCGCTGAGCGCTGAATTACAAGTCACAAGTCTGGCGCGTTACGTGTAATAATTGCATATTACCATCAAAACGCTAATTCTTCGATTGATGGTAATATGCAATTATTACACTTAACGCGCCAGACTCTGGTTACGTTCCTTATAGTAAAATAAGGGTTTCATAGAGGAGTTTGCGACTAAAAATATTATGTTTAACTTGACATTGATCAAAATGTTTTTAGTTATATCTGGTATTTTCGCTGTTATAGAAAGAAATCTTAAAATTTGTACTTGAACTATGCCTTATAAACTCTTTAGCTAAACCAATATATAAAGACTATTTATACCAGGAGGAAAAAGTTATATAATGATGAATTGAAAATAGTATATGATCTATCCAACTAAAATAGTTTAACAGCTCTGTCGTTTCCGCTTGTACCGAAACTAGGAAGTAGATGACACAAGTTCTAAATAAACTTCTTCCCTGACCAGCACTCGTGAATGCGTCAAATGTAAAATTACATTATAATTCGGTCAGCAATCAATAAAAAGAATTTCACCTCGTATTGGCGTGTTGAGTAATATACTATAAAAGTGCTCAAACACAACATATTAACTTGATTATTTGCATCTACTGTTAGCGTGAGCCGAGAACACTGTGGTAAATCTTTTCTAGATAATACAGCTTGCTACTGACAGCTGTCAACTGTCAAATTCCACCTTCGACATCGGATTTGAAACTCGCGATCCAAAAAACCCCTTATACATATTTTGATAAATCTTTTCCAAAAAATAGGGCGAATTGATAGTGCCACTGACAGCTGTCAACTGTTAAATGCTAGTTTTGACATCTGTTTTGAAATTAGCGATCCGAAAAACCCCCGCATAACACTAACGAAGCCGCATTGGAAGGCCCATGACTCCATACTATTATTCGACTCCCCCCCGCATATCTGAAAAACTGCACATTTTCCGACCTTGTAGCCATGATTACTTTTGATCAGGAACTCAAGAGGAAGAACATATATCGATTCCAGCGAGTTTCACCGAGGGCCATTTCCCATAAGAAATGTGCTGGGTCTTTTAAATAATCTTCGTTGGAATAAATCAGACGAACCATAATGCAATTAAATTTATAAGGAAAAACTACTAGTACACTATAAAATATTAAATAACTAATTTAACAGTTCTGCTATTACTTCTTCTGACAATAATTGTTTGCATGGCCGACTTAGAGTTAGATAAAGAATTCGTACAAAATAATAGGTTTCTCTGAACTTTCGTAACAAACCGCTGTAGTTTGGTATACGAAAGCAAATGTAAACTGTCCATATTTTTAGTCGTAGAATTCGATAAAATAAAAAAAAATGAAGGTTTCCATTTAATAAATTGGAAATATTTGATGCTTTTATATTAATTCATTATTAATTAAGTTGTGACCATTTTTGTACTCACCCTGCACAATATTTAAATATTTTTAATTATTTTGAAATAATAACTTACGGCTGTGCAGATTGCTTATACAGTAAAATATATTTAATTTCATTAGTGGGTTATTCACAGAATGCGTTTTTTTAGGGGTCAATTTTTCGTTAAAAATGTTAATATCTGCAAAACTATAAATTTTAGGTATAAGGTTTGTTATACAAAGTTACCTTAAAAATTTGTAAACTACCAATTCCGTAAATAAAAATATGGATGTCCCATTTAAAATAATAAAGTTGACATCTACTTCCGGTATAAGCGGAAGTAAATGTCAAAATATTTTAGTTGGATAGATGATCATCATAAATTTTTTAAAATTTAGATAATTACTAATGTCGGTGTGGCCACTCCAACTAAAATAATTACAAGCAGCTGGCACTTCCGCTTATACCGGAAGTCGATACCAACTTGCTTATTTCAAATGGAACACCCTATATATTTTAGGGTTTTCGAAAAGAGCATAAAATTCTGAGTCGAAAATATGTAGCATATCATATACCTAAACCTAGCCGTTTCAGAGATATTTGACATTTTATAGAAAATTTGACAGGTGCAACGGTTTGCAAGAACCGTTATAACTTTCTTCGTGTAAAAGATCCTCATTTGCTTCTTGTCACGTAAAAATAACACAAGGAGCACTACGTTCTACAACTGAAATAAATTCATTAATATCTATAACTTCAAACCGCGAAAACTTGTCTGGGTCAAATGGAACACCCTGTATTTTTTTACATCAAGTTGTGTAAAATTGAATTCCCTTTTTTCTGAACATTGTGAGGGTTAAAGTTACAACTTTTTGAAATATTTGCAATTTTATTAGAAATTCATGAATTGTTGTAATCATTTCATCAAAATAGCCATGATTAGAAACAATCAATAATTATCTTGTGTCAAAAAATGCCAGCACGTTTAAATTACACCCACGAAGACTTTTTAAATTTGTTTATTATTTATGGAGAATGTGATAAAGTAATATCAAGAACTTGCAGCACATTTGCTACTCGATATCCACAAAAACGCAAAATAACACTAACACTGTAACATGCGTATTAATTGAATTTGAAAAATTGGAGTTCTGACAAATTGAATTTCCATGAAATGGAAAAATGGCAAAAAATTTCTAAATCCAAGAAAATGAACAAAATAGGCCAATTTTACATTTAATTTGTTGAGGAATACCCTTTTATTCAAATTCAAAGTCTACTTCGAAATGTTTTAAATTTGTTCCTGAATGTTCTTTATGGGAAAAGTGACTTAAATATACAGGGTGCTATTTAAAATAAGAAAGTTGTGGCCATTTCCGGCCATACCGGAAGTAATTTTTCTACCACCGAATGGTCAAAATGTGGCTATTGATACCTATATTTGATTTCCCAAATTTCAGAGTTTTATTTTTAAAACTGTAGAAAAAATTGGGCGGTAGGTACTTTCTGGGTCACCCAGTATATATGCGCCTCTTTCATCACTCAATAAAATAATGAAAACTATCAATACTGATTCAATTCTTTGTCTATTTTAGATTCGGTTGGAACAAATTTGTGTTAATGTACGAAAAAGATCATCAAATGGAAGCAGGTGGTGAGCAAACGTGCTATTTATTTATGAAGTCTCTGATAAATGAAATACAAGGAATGCCAAACTTAGATTACGTAGATGGAGATATCCAATTACTAGGCACAAGTTACTATGACTTTTTAATAAATAAAGTTGGTGTTAAATACGGAAGTAAGTGGTTTCTACGTTTAATTTTTCGTAAAATTGACAATAGTGAAAAAACGTGTAACAAACAATATTAACATGAAGATTAGCAGCTTACGTATTCAGAATAGCATCGGTTACGCAGATCTAAACACAGATCGAGAAAGCTCACACTTAACTGAAACTGTTATCTTTCAAAAACATTGTTTATCTCTATGCGGCGTTCCTCCAAACTACATCAAAGCTTAGATTTGATTACGGTGAATTTATAGTGTCCCAAGCATACCCAAATCTTATTTATTATTCAGAAACATGCCAATTACACTTGAATATATTCTCTCGATGTCCAACCAAAATCTTACCATCATCTTTTGGAAATCTGTTCTCACGTGGATTATAACGTTCTGTTCGGAGATCGGCAACATTTCCCTTTATACTAAACACTTTATTCATTGATGCTGTGGTCGCAAAATGAACTGGAGGACACCCTGAATGCCTAGATTAGATGCCCACTGCTGGTTCCTTACTCGAACGCACATTATCTCCTGCTAATCTTGTAATTTCTATGTTTTGAGCAACATTTAATGTGGCTATTATTTAGTCTTAATCCAAACACTCTAAGATTCAGGGTATCAGTCTTAATTTGTACAGTAGTACAAGGGTTTTAATCACCATTGCAGAACGGCAACTCACTCGACACTGATCTAATCTTGTTACACGTTTTTTAAATGTTGTCCTGTAATCCCACAAATAGTGTAAGCACTTTTTTTTTAGTTATATTGACTTGCGCAAGTCAACAAAGTATAAGAGAATTAATAATCGATGCCGCCAAATTGAATATGATGGAGCGTGGTGAATATACGTTCCTAAATTTTGAACTATACAATAAGTAAGTGTACTTTCTGTTAAGCCTTATTCATCGGAAGTAATAGTAGTGGATGAAACTATTATGGAATATTGTGGCGGGAGTAATTTTTTCAATAACCTTGCTGAAATGAACCCCCCCCCCCGCAATATACAATGGGTCTCACTTTTCACAACTACACCCCAATATCTTGGCCATTTGTTGATCGATTTTAACTTCTTAAATAGTAAAGTTAGAGTGTACATGCTCTTGTGTCGCCAGGTAATACAATCCTACAACTGTTATACAAAACTTTTGTATATACAGGCTGTCCATTTTATCAGGGTCCTCGAGAATATCTCACTTAATATCGGTCTTACAAAAAAAAATTATTTTTACGAAAATTGTGCCGATTTGTTTAAACGGTTTAAAGACATTTGAAATCCATGGCCTACTTTAAGAGTTATGGCGGAAAAATATCGAAAGTGCGGAAAACGTCTAGGTGAAATATCTCCATTATTTGAAGAGATACGGGAAAAATTCTAAGGCGAAAACTTTTTGCAAAACAGAGTGTTTCAACGAGGTTTTATTTAACTTTTTTCAAAACCACTGTATTTTGAGATTTACTCTTCAGAATGTTAAAAAATTAATTTCCAACGGACGGGAAATGGCGCTATTAAATAGAGTATTTTCCTCCCTTTTCAACGATATATCACATGTCATATTTATTCATTGGTACTACGTTAGTAATTATAAAAACATTTTTTTAAAACCAATAAATTTTTTTTAACAAGCATTATACTTATCGTGGAGAAGTATGATTAAATAAAACGATAAAATAATTCAATAAGTTGTTCAAATCTTTGCTATAATAAAACATTAACACAATTTAAGAGGAATAAAGTAAATTCAGGTAACAAAAACAAATTAATAATAAAAATAATATAGCACACAGAACATTAATATTTATCTAATCCTCAAAATATATTTTAAGATATCATGTCAAGTGTCCATCGCGATTTCTTATGCACAATCAAGCGCGGCGAGGCACTGGATTTAAAACATTACTCAGCATTTCGGGGGTAATTGTAATACATGCCTGTTGAATTCGAGCTATTAGGTCCTTTACATTTTGCGGTGTCGTTGAAAACACCTTATCTTTAATATACCCCCATAGAAAAAAATCCATTGAAGTTATATCTGGAGAACGAGGGGGGCATCGAATAAATCCATTCATACCTATCCAATGTTGAGGCAAAATTTCGTCTAAATAATCTAGGCACATCTGGGAATTGTGGGGGAGGAGCTCCATCTTGTTGAAAATATTGAAAGTTGTGTCGATTCTTTAAAGGTGGGTCATCTAAGAATTCATTAAATTCATTTCTCAAAAAGTTTAGGTACCTTTGACCACTGAGATGACCATCATAAAAATAAGGACCTATTAAATTGGTGCCTAAAATACTTATCCACACATTTATTGAAAAACGATTTTGAAACCCAGTCGGTCTATGCCAGTGTGTATTTTCAGAATTCCATTTGTAATAAACATTGCGATTAAAAAATCCATTATTGGAAAAATTTGCCTTGTCGGACCAAAGTATTTTATTATATATTAATTCGGCACGCTTCTTTTCCAACAGCCACCTACAAAAGTCGTCCTCCTTGGTTTGTCCCCCGCTTGTAAATTGTGAACTTTTTGGCTTTATAACACCGGTAACCATTTTTCTTTAAAATTTTTCTAGCACTTGTTTTATTTATATGACAAGTCATTTTAATTTCTCTTAATGATATGTTTCCAAATTTTCTGTATTTTTATTTCTTACATAATTAATAATTCGGTTTACCTTATTTACATTATCAGTAACGCTGTTCAACCTTGTCTTCTTTAAAAATGAACCATTATTTTTCAGTTTCGTAGCTAATTTTTTGAACAGAGTTTTATTCGGCTGTAATGCTTGTGTAAATCTGTTTCTATATTCTACTTGAGCTAATCCAGAGTTAAAATTGCATTGGCAACTTGTAACATATTGTAACGATCAATGTGAGTGAAAATCATTTTTGAAAATTCTAAATTCTTAAACGAGTGTGATTGAGTGCGAGTTTAAGTATTAACTGAGATGATCTGTCAAAAAATTAAATTGTCAAGTTTGTTTATAGCCAACTATTTTAATATAATTGAAATAATAGTGAAATCATGAAATACAAACAAATGGATATTATACTTAAATTAATTGGTAAAGACATTTTAACTTTCTGAGCAAGGAGTGACGCTTTTGTGGACGACCTCTATACATTGGCATAACTGCGAATACTCTTTCCATAATTGCTCCATGTTGCTTTCTTGATTATTATTTTGTTTTTGTTATCTGAATTTACTTTATTCTTCTTAATTGTGTTAATGTTTAATTATAGCAAATATTTGAACAACTTATTGAATCATTTTATCGTTTTATTTAATCATACTTCTCCACGGCAAGTATAATGCTTGTTAAAAAAAAATTTATTGGTTTAAAAAAAATGTTTTAATAATTACTAACGTAGTACCAATGAATAAATATGGCATGTGATATATTGTTGAAAAGGGAGGAAAATACTCTATTTTATGGCGCCATTTCCCGCCCATTTCAAATTAATTTTATTAATAGTCTGAACAGTAAATCTTAAAATGCAGCGGTTTTGAAAAAAAATTAGATAAAACTTCGTTGAAACACTCTGTTTTGCAAAAATTTTTGCCTTAGAATTTTTCTCGTATCTCTTCAAATAACGGACATATTTGGCCTAGACATTTTCTGCGTTTTCGATATTTTCCACCATAACTCTTAAAGTAGGCCATGGATTTCAAATGTCTTTAAACCATTTTGTAGGTTATATAAATCGGCACAATTTTTTGTTAAAATATAGCGAATAATCGTTTATTTTTTTACTGCCATGCACGTACATTTAAAATTAAGTTAATACGTGAATTTTCTGCTGGATCCATTTTTAATCCATCCATCCATTATAATTTCATCCACTTATTTACTTTTCTTTGAGGTAGAAGTTGCTCTGCCTATAAATGATGAAAAATTATTAATCTTGGTTATTTGTAGCGCTTTAGAACCCTCTAGACCCTGGCACAATGAGAACGACACCACAGAAAACAATGAGTTGGCAAAGAAGGGATACCAAGCAGTGTACACTTTTATGCCAATGAGGGAAACGCACTTTGACAAAATTGAGGAACAAACTGAACGGGGATCTATATATCTGGACAGTTTATTCGACGGTATGCTCATGTATGTCCAAGCTTTAAACCAAAGTCTCCATAAAGACGAGTTTGGGAACCCGTTACCCAACCAGCCTCTGTTAGGATGTCAAATAGGCCATCAAATGACAGGCCGGACGTTCAGAGGTAATTATTACGAAAGTTGCTAATAACGGACATTTTTGGTCTATTCAGGGCCAAAGCAGCAGTGTCTGTCTTATTTATATATACTTCACCTGTTTTTTTTTCATATAATTGTTATCTTCAGGGAGCACTAACTTAAATATTTTATTTTCGCAGGCAAATCTGATGACATTGTTATGAATTGCAATGGTCAGAGGACAGCAAAATACGCTTTGCTTAACGTAAATTCCAGCGGAGAGTATGAAATAGTTGGACAGTATACAACCCTCAATAAATCTGTTGATTACTGGAACGTTCGATGGCCGTTTGGGGAGCCCTCAGACACACCACACTGTGGCTATGACTTGTCAAAATGTCCAAGTAAGTTTACCAAAAGTCCCTTTGTGATGAAGTATTGTACTGTGATTTTATTTCAGCGTACGACAAGGTGAAAATTCTTCTAATATGCCTGATACTCGTCATTTTCTTGGGCATGACCGTTGTTGCAACTATTTTGTATAGGTAAGTAGCACATATATTTTGTAATTGGTTGAATACAAATCAAGTAACAAAAATTCGTTCAGACACTTACTGCAAGACTTTGATACTGAAGCTAAAAGTTAAATCATCAATAACGAAATTAAAACTAACCTTCACAACTAACTTTCATTTTCAATATCTCCAAAACGGCTTTCTTCAATTTTGGTACATTTAAATTTTCAGTGGCGTCCCTGTTTACATGCCCTGCAATATTTTTAATAAAAAATATGACACGCCACTGTTTTTTTTAAATAAATATTATTTTCACATTTGCGGTTTATATTGTCATAAAAATGGTCCCTTGACTTTTTTTCGTGCGGCGGGCAGTTTTCGATTTAAAAAATAAAATGCATTCATTTGCTTGTCGCTATGCGATTTTTCTCTTAGTCTCAATTACATAATTTGTGCTAACCAAAGCATCTAGGCAAGATTTTTTAAATTTTATTAGTAACTATTATTTAATATTAGTATGCATAAAAAGACATTTCTTTAATTTCAAAAACTTAATATTAGTACGCATAAAAATACATTTCTTTAATTTCAAAAATTTACAACTATTTGGACAAAAACCACAAAAATTAAATTCAAAATGTCCGCCTCCTGCAAGTATGCACGCTTCAGCCCTCCTTCTCATTGACTCGGGTACTCTTTGGAAAATTCCTTGATTATTCCTTATAGCTTCTTCACAGGAATCTATTATGCGGTTTCGCAATTCTTCCTCAGTTTAAATTGGCTGACTGTAAACCAAGGTTTTGAGAAGTCCCTAAAGAAAGTAATCCAGACTGTTTAGGTCTGAGGATCTAGCTGGCCATGACTCTGTTCCTCCACAACCTATCCATCGATTATTAAAAGTTTGGTTTAAATACTCGCGTGTCAGAGCACTAAAATGGGCAGGTGCACCGTCGTGCATAAACCACATGCGTTTTAGCATTAAAATAGTAACCATATGTATATGTATATAAGAACATGTTGCGACATGTTTGGAATTTTTTTAGTATTTTTCCCGTGATCAGAGCATGTTCGAAACTATTCAAAATTTTCTCATTTGGCCGCCATTTTGAGCTTCGTTTACTGTAGTATTGGGGGAAAACTGATTTTTTTGTTAAATTTTAACACCAAAATCATCCAAGGATCATCATCCTTTAGGATCAGCATTTCAATTACGAAAAACTCTGTATAGTGACGCAAAAAAATATTTTTCTTTTGTTGAAATTGGCCTCAAATGTCGAGATTTTAAATTGGAGCGAAAAAAAAATTTGTGTCTGTCTGTAGCTTTTTTTGTACGCACGTTTACTCTGGAACCGTTTATGATATTGACTTGAAATTTGGCACACTATACAGGATGTCTCACCGGGAACTGAATCGATCGATGTAGAGAAAAGTACGCATCAGAAAATTTTGAAAATTTAGATAATTACTAATGTCGGTGTGGCCAATCCAACTAAAATAATTACAAGCAGCTGGCACTTACGCTTATACCGAAAGTCGATACCAACTTGCTTACTTTAAATAGAATACCCTATATATTTTAGGGTTTACGAAAAGAGCATAAAATTCTGAGTCGAAAATATGTAGCATATCCTATACCTAAACCTAGCCGTTTCAGAAATATTTGACATTTTATAGAAAATTTGACAGGTGCAACGGTTTGCAAGAACCGTTATAACTTTCTTCGTGCAAAAGATCCTCATTTGCTTCTTATCACATAAAAAGAACACAAGGAGAACTATGTTCTACAACGGAAATAAATTCAATAATATCATACCAAGTGTTCCGTTTTTCGCGTTACATTTTGTCAATTTCAAACCGCGAAAACTTGTTTTGGTCAAATGGAACACCCTGTATTTTTTACGTCAAATTGTGTTGACTGATTGTTTCTAATCATGGCTACTTTGATGAAATGATTACAACAATTCACAAATTTCTAATAAAATCGCAAATATTTCAAAAAGTTGTGACTTTAACCCCCACAATGCTATCAGAAAAAAGGGAATTCAATTTTACACAACTTGACGTAAAAGAATACAGGGTGTTCCATTTGACCTAAACAAGTTTTCGCTGTTTGAAGTTGACAAAATGTAACGCGAAAAACGGAACGCTTGGTATGATATTATTGAATTTATTTCAGTTGTAGAAAGTATTTCTCCTTGTGTTCTTTTTACGTGACAAGAAGCAAATGAGGATCTTTTACACGAAGAAAGTTATAACGGTTCTTGCAAACCGTTGCACCTGTCAAATTTTCTATAAAATATCAAATATCTCTGAAACGGCTAGGTTTAGGTATATGATATACATATTTTTGGATCAGAATTTTATGCTCTTTTCGAAAATTCTAAAATATATAGGGTGTTCCATTTGAAATAAGCAAGTTGGTATCGACTTACGGTATAAGGGGAAGTGCCAGCTGCTTGTAATTATTTTAGTTGGATTGGCCACACCGACATTAGTAATTATCTAAATTTTCAAAATTTTCTGATGCGTACTTTTCTTCATATCGATCGATTCATTTCCCGGTGAGACACCCTGTATATTATAACGAGATCTGAAACTAGAATATATTTTGATATAATTCCGTTGAAGGGTTCGGGAGTAAATATGTTTAAATAGGCAAAGCAAGTAGGTAAGAGACCATAAAATTGCAATTTAGGGCGTGCACGAAAAGTCAAGGTCTCAAAATTTTGTTTGGTATCAGCCACCCCCATTATCATCCCCAATACCACCCCCACTCTATTATGAAATGGAGTAAAAAAAAATTAAAATATGATTTAGTGTGTATACAAGAATGATACGTCTCAAAAATTTTTTTTGGGGTTAGCTACCCCCTCTACCATCTCCATTGCCACCCACGCCCTATTATTAAAGGGAGTCAAAAATTAAGTTGGGATTTAGTGTGTATACGAGAACCAAAGGATTCTAAAATTTTCTTGGCACTAGCCACCCCCTCTACCACACCCATTGTCACCTCCACTCTATTATTAAAGGGAGTAAAAAATTAAATTGGGATTTAGTGTGTATACGAGAACCAAGGGACTCTAAACTTTTTTTTGGCAATAGTCACCCCCTCTACCACTCTTATTGCCACCCGTGCCCTATTATTAAACGGAGTAAAAAATTAAATTGGGATTTAGTGTGTATACGAGAACCAAGGGACTCTAACATATTTTTTACATTAGCCACCCCCTCTACCTCCCCCACCCTATTACTAAAGGGGGTAAAATATTACATTGGGGTTTAGTGTGTATAAGACTTGGATACAAAATCTGAATGTTGAAGTAGTGATTTCTTGGGCAGCGATTTTTATATAGTTTTTACAATTTCAACACCAACTGCTAATATGCTTGGATCTATATTTGTTTTGTCTTTACTTGTTTAATTATTTTTCTGTTCTTTCATAGGCTTTATTAGTCAAACCTCCTTGTTTTTGGTAAGGGTTCTGTATGAATTCTTGTATTCTGCATAAGTTATTTTATGCATTCACATGCAACAGATTTACTAAGTTTATTTTTACTTTCTTTATTATTTACCAAAATTCCTCCCAATTTTATTTTTATAGGATTTAGTAAACAACTAACCGATTTATGACCTACCCAATTAATCCACAATTGAATTGTCTTGTCACATAATTTGAAAGGACGAAAATCAATACTACAATATGATTTCGTGTCGGTGTATTTTGATTTAATTTTAGTATTCTTGGATTTAACGCAGCTATATGACCCTTGTCCTTTAGGAAGGAGGGGTGCACGCCGAAATGAATTACTTATGTAGTTTGTTATTAAAATGAACGTCTACTTTAAAGTCTGCAAACCATTACGCTTTAGGAACTTAAACGCTAAACTTCCTGTTATATTGACTTAGCTAAATTTCAGCGGAAAGATATCACGTAAAGTTACATATGTACCCATAAACTTCGCATTTATAATGTTCGACGTAGACTGCTAGCCATTTTGTAAAGGTCTAATCAAACAAAGGATTCATATTGACATGAGGGATTTATTCAGAACTAAATTTCCGTATCAGCTGAAATAATTTTGTATCACATGGCGATATTGTCTCTGCGTTTTTTGTGATTGATCGAGTTAGAAACAATCAGTCGGAAAGGTTTCTAAAGGACGACGCGTATTTTTAAAATCGAATAAGCTCACGTGACATTTGCCTGGAGCTAAAATAAATTCCCTTTGTGAGAATTATTTATGCGTTGCTTAGTTTTTTGATCACTATGGTTATATTTTATCAATTCTGTCAATAAAAATATAGAAATAATGGAAACAATTAATACTTTAATGCGGTAACGCGCCTTCTTGGAAACCCAAGTAGGAATTTAAACGCTGTTTGGTCTGGCTCTTGTTTTATAAAGGTTTTATGAAGTATGTTTGCAGGTTAATTGGTTTTAAATCAAGTTTATTTAAAACCAAATGTATTTCTAGAGTACCAGAATTTATTGAAAAACCTTGTAATATGTCTTAAAACTTGATCATAAAGCCTTTTAAATTTTCTCTGGCTGTAGTTTTGTAAAAGTTTTATTATTTATGTTAAAGGGAATTAAAGAACAGTTTGGTTTTAAAAAAGCCTTCGAATGCAAATTTGATCAATTCAAGCAACTATAAAACCATGAGGCGTTCAAATGGTTTTAAAATTGCTTTATAAAGTATACATATAGATCTCCTGTATCCACTTTTAAAACCTTCTCCTCCTAAGAAAGATCTTGTCAAAATACGCGAACAGATAATGACTCGTTATTAAATACACCAGAAATCTTATTAGGTTCTAACATACGTTAATGAAACTAAAATCATTTAAGAAAAGGAGGTTATGGGATATTAATTTGACAGGAATTCTGAGGCGACGTACACAGTATGCCTAAGTCAACGCCAAAAAGCAAGTGGAAAAAATTAAAGACAGTATCAATTTTAAAAGAAAAATTAAATTAAATTATTTAAAACTTCTTATAGTCCTGGCGAAATGAGTCAAAATGTGCTCCTCTATAAGAAAGTACAGTTTGCCAGATGGAAATGTGGTCAGGAATTGTTTAAACAAAGTTTTTTAAACGAATTAGAAAAATTGATTTTTTCGTTGTGGTTAAATTATTTTCGTATTTTCACGCAAAAACAAACACAAGATGTCCTTAGATATTTTTCTCTAAAGTTGATGGATTTCGAGAAAGAAATTCTTGAAATC
This sequence comes from Leptura quadrifasciata, assembly GCA_963675555.1. Lineage (NCBI taxonomy): Eukaryota > Metazoa > Arthropoda > Insecta > Coleoptera > Cerambycidae > Leptura > Leptura quadrifasciata. Next base: position 3,424,509 of record OY776682.1, on the reverse strand, counting down.
TGAAAAAACGCGATTTTCGAGGCTATATAACTATATAAAAATTAACTTTTTTTTAATGTAAGAATTTTTTTATCTATTCTTTGAAGCTTATACCACAATATTCTGTAGATATATTTTGTTATTCTTTAGCTTAAGTGCTTGCTTTTTAAGTGATAATATATGCGCGCGAGCGCGCCAGTCAGTGTAGCGGCGCGCCTCACTATGATATATATGGGTATTTTTATAGAACATACGCTTGCATTAGCTCGTCGTGCATTCAATGAAGTATAGAACAATTTGTATAAAATGCGAAACGTTAATAATATTTAATATAAGTAGATTTTGTATGAATTGCTAGTAGAGATAAGATTTAAAATGTAGAACTTTATTTTTTATTTAATTTATTTTAAAATACAATTAGTCATTTTCCAACTTACAAATTTTGACAATAGTTAAGATCACAGTCGCATATAGATATACAAGTAACGTTACTTTTTTACAGCTATATGCATTAGTACTACATGATTTTTTATAATTGCACGCTTTTATTAAACCATCTGGCAAAGGATTTTTTGTCATAAATACAGGTATACGCATATTATCTTCATATTTGTAACTAAAATGTGTTAGATCTAATTCAATGTATGTGCAAAATATTGTATTTTTCCAAATATATGTTTGCGCAGATGTTCTCAAGACATGCAAGTATAAGGCATCTGACGTGCATGGGATATTATTCAGTTTAAGTTTTATTCCACCCGAACGCGAAATAGTATTTATTCTAGCATCATCAGCTGTTTCACCATTTTCTCAAACAATTGTAAATATAGTTTTACTTCCACGTCCAGTGGAAGTATAGTAACGCAACAAAAACTTTTTCTTATTGAAATAGGCTGAAAATGTCATGAAACGTCGAGATTTTAAAGGACCCCGTACTTTTTCTTATATTAAATGGTTCTCGGTTAAATATTCTGAATTTTTATCGATCTCCTGATTAAAAGTAACATGGGCTCAATCTAATCCTATGACTAGTTTTTGAGATACAGGGTATTAAAGTTAAAAAGTGGCTATTTTTATAAAATATATTTATGACAATTGAAGGATTCCATTAATTTTTTTTTCGCTTTTTACAATCAATCGCTGTTGAACAAAATTTTAATATTTAAACATTATTATTTTTTATTTTTTAGTTCGGTTTTTAAAGCGTGTTTTTTTTAGTTTTTTTAAACTATAACTTTTTTAAACTTACTAAAAATCATTTAATTAACACGCTTTTTAATATTATTATATTGAGTTAGTTAAAATATATATATATATATTAGCGGAGTAGATTGTATCACCTCATCTACAGGCTTTTCACACTTTGCTAAACATCTGGTAGACAATAACCATTCCTTTGACAATAGTCTCAAAATCTTACACCTCATGGGCAAAGGTGCGTTGCTTAATAACTTCGAAAGTCTGGAAATATTAAAAGATTTTAAAAATCCACACACTTTATCTCTTAATTCACAAATAAATTCTCAATCTTATCATACCTTTGCTGTAGTCATTTAGTACGAGCTCCTCTCTCTCAATAGATTATATCTAATGTTATTTAGACAGGACATTTATTGTTTATATGTTTTTTGACATAGTCGATATTCTTAGTAATTTTTCAATCTATTTTTATTAAGTTGGCTTACACTACTTGCCTTCGGTCATATACCGCCACCTACTTTTCCCTAGGTATACTCCATATAGATCGATTCTTTTTTACTTTGTCATCTGTACAAAAGTACTCTAGCATTTCAAGAGTAAACCGGTAGAGGGCACCATCCTTCTGTTTTTATCTTTAACATTTTATCTTTTCTAGATCATTTCTTGTAATTTTATTCTCTATGTATTGGTCGCAAGATAGTTGGTTGTGCAAATTAATTTTAACGTTACAAAAATTTTTATAATAATTTTTATTTATTAGACTATTTTACAAAATTTTTTCTTTTGTTACAAATTACATGACTATGTTGAAAAACATTGAATACCTTAACAATCCTTTAGTCAGATTTTTAGTACGCTACCAATTATTTTCGATACCTATTAGTGGATTTATATACAGTTTTCAAAATTCCAATACTAATTACTCTTTACTTTTTATTTAGATATTAGTTTTTGTTATAACTTTCTCCTTTTTTAGGTATATTAATTTTTATACATAAGATTTTAGTACTGTTACCTTAGATTTTCTATTAAGTTTCTATTAACTTATTTTAACTATATTTATTTTATTTATTTATTTATTTATTTACATACACAAACCCAACAGAATTTACATTCCATTTACAGGGCCGGAAACTAACATACATATATATTATCAAAACTTGTGATATAAATTAAAACTAGAATACACGTTAGTGTTATATATTATGGCTTACTATAACCTAAATCTTAATACTAATATAACTATTGCAAAATTCTATAAATGAATTTGGTGAACATATGACTTAATGATTTAATATATACATATTTATCTATACACACACATATACAATTATATACAATAATAAAGGAAAAGTGAATAGGGAAAAGCATTAAATAAGGAAAAAGAAACAAACAAAAACTGTTAATCTAAGAGAATCTTGACTTAATTTGACTTAATCTAGTGTTAAAAATGTCGACATCATGTGCAATAATTTCGTAGCTACGACAGATACGATATAGTGGTGAAAACATTAAAGCCTTTGTGTGTGTATTAGAAAAGTAAAACAAGGATGTAGATCTGGTTGACCTGGTAGGTGCTCTAAAGTTGATTTGTTCAAGTAATTGCGGACAGTCGATCATGTTGTTTAGAAGTTTGTATAAAAGTATAACACTTTGCATCTCTCTCCGCTGCTTCATAGAATTGTATGAAAAACGATTAAGTAGTAATGAGTGATCATAACCTATAGGGGGATATTGATGATGATAGGATTCAAAAAAAGTTATTAAACTAAGGTTAAAACCAAACGAGACTAATTTCGTTAGCAAGACACCATGGTCCAACCTATCAAAGGCCTTAGAGAAGTCCATATAGATAACATCATATTGACAACATGCAGTCACTAATTCCTTTTTTAAATTGTTTCCTTGTAGTCTTGTGTCTGAAGATGTGAAGTAAGTTTTTGTTCACGAAACTGGTAACACAATAAAAATAATTTTGTGAGATATGATTCTTTTTTCCCACCAAAAATATATATATAGATATATATATATATATTACCTTATTGTATGACTGGTGGTCGAGAGGTGAGCGCACTTGCCTCTCATCTAAAAGTTCCGGGTTCGATCCCCGGCCGTGGCAGTGGAAAATACTGTGAGAGGGATTTTTTTCACTATACACGGATATTGGGTGTGTGTCCCTTGTCTCTAAATGTGTAGCCCCCTCCCACACAAGGCTCTTCTAGAGCCTTCCGGGATAAAGGGGGTCGTAATTACCTGTGCTGTTATTTATTTATTTATTTATATATTAACAGCGGCGCCTCCGCCAAAATATCGACAAGAGATTATCCATTTTATTATTTTATTTTATCCTGATGATCTTAGTGAGGACATTAGGACAAAGTTATTGTATTGTCATCGGTCCTTGATAAATGTGTAAAGTTTCAGTTTAATCTGACGTTTTGAAGTGGGTGAGAATCACGTTCAAAAATTCCGTTACAAACAAACAAACAAACATACAGGTGAAGCTAAAATAAAAGCGTGTTAAAAAGGAATGTCTCGCTGATATGTAACAAAATTCTTTGATCGGACTAATCAATTTTTTCTAATAATGGATTTTTCAATAGAAATATGCATTATACGTGGATACTAGAAAATACACATTGGTGCAGAGAGACTGCTTTCCAAGAAAGATTTTCTGCGAATGTTTAGGGGGGAGGGGGTCTGTTAGAGACGAAAGTAATTGGACCTTATTTTTATGATGACAAATTAACCGCTCGTAGATACCTTAATTTCCTGCTAAACGAATTTCAAGATTTTCTTTATGAATTAACAGTGAAAGACAGATTAAATTATTCATAGTTTCAACAAGATGGGGCTCCACCTCACTGCTGCAATATGTAAGTACAAATTATTTAGATCAAGTTATGCTAGATGGCTGGATAGGCACCTATGGACCCATTGTATGGCCAGCTCGATCACCAGATATTACACCCTTGATTTTTTTCATTTGGGGTTACATTAAAGACAAGGTATTTCAAACTGCCCCTGAAAATATTGAGGACATCAAAACCTGAATTAGAAACGCATGTGAGGCAATTACTTCTGAAATGCTCCAAAATGTAATGCGTGAGGTGTCTCGTAGACACATTTGTGTATTAGAATGCATGGTGCACAATTTGAGCATTTGTAGTTAAAAAAATAAATACGCACATTTTCTTTTCAGTATGGTAGTAGGTAATACTGTTATACATAGTTTATAGTTTTTTATGTTCATTTTGTACTTGTATTTTTATTTATGAGATATTTGTTTGTATTACATTGTAATAAATAATTACTGAATTATAATTATTATAAAGTGAACTTTTACTATTATAGCATAGCTGATATGAGTTGTGGTTTTCGTAAAATATTAAATATTGACATTATCAGTTAAAATTTTTATGACAAGTTTTATATCGTTGGAAAGAGAAAAAAATAAACGAAATTAATGGTGTCATAGTCTACTTTGAGATTTGTTATTTTTCATTTTTGCACAAGAGGGTATGTCAAAGATAACTGCGTTTTTAGATTTTTTTATACACTTTATTATTCTTATTGTCTTTGCCGTCAACTTTCATCCCTTTAACTTTTTTCGTATCTCCTCAAATAAGGAAGCTATAACCGGTTGTGGTTTTTCTATTTTTCGGGTTTTTGTAATATATCTCACAAAGTAGGCTTCATTTTCAAATTTCTTTTTACTGAAATATAGCTCACAAGTCTGGGATATCTGTTTCTAAAACTGTATTCTTCTATAATAGATATTAAGCGAGATATTTGGTCTGGCCCTCGTAAAATAGACAGACGGTATATATATTTTTTAAAGCATTCATTTGATTTTTTTCAGGCAATATAAACTAAGATCTGAAATTGAAGCAAAGGCTTGGAAAGTGAACTACAACGATATTTTGTTTCTCCCAGCAAAGGCTCGCAGCAGCTTCCAATCTACAGCTTCTATAAGGGTATGAATATTTTTTATGTGCCATTTTACTTTTTCTTCCTCACTGTAAACCATTTTGATTATCTCATTAAAGAAATGTCACTTATCAAACATAATATTAGTTGTCATTTTCATAGCTCACTTTAGTAATGTTCCATATTTACAGTAACTAGTTTAACTGAGATATTCGACGTTTAATAACTCAAAAACGTATGGTATATTTTTGAAATCTGGAAAAAAGGGTCATTCCAAAAATTTAATAATATACAGGGTATTCCGTTTAAAAAATATATTATTTTTTTGTACGTATCACCTGAAATCTGCACGCTACTATATTTTTGATTGCATTTTAACAAAATTCAGTCATAACCATACCACTTTTTTTGTATATGCAATAATAATGATGGTAATTTATAATGAATAAACCCTGTACGTCCGTTGAAAAATAGAAATTATTTATCATTTATTTTTTCAGACAGACATTGATGGTTTCAGCATAACCGGGGACAAACAGCTATACGCCACCGTCGGATTCTACAAGTCGATCAGGGTGGCGGTGAAGTTTTTGCAAGACGTCAAAATAGACTTAACTCGCAGCGAGTTATACGAACTTAAAATAATGAAGGACTTGTCTAACGACAATCTAGTTAAGTTTTATGGTGCGTGTTTAGATATACCTAACTGCATATTGACTGAGTATTGCCCGAAGGGTAGTTTACAAGACATTTTAGAAAATGAACAAGTGAAGTTAGACTGGACTTTTCGAATGTCGTTAATAATGGACATAGTGCGCGGAATGCATTATCTTCATCGTAGCCCTATTAAATCTCATGGTGCCTTGAAATCGTCTAATTGTTTAGTGGACAGTAGGTTTGTGCTTAAAATTGCCGACTTCGGACTCAACTTCTTGCGAATCCATTCAAATGATGATTTATATGACATTGAATCGCATTCATACTGGGAACGTAAGTATCTGTATTTAACTATTATACAAAGTGTTTTAAAGTTAAAGGTACGGTCGTGAGCAAAAAAAAAATAGGACAAGTCTTATAAAGGTGTTTTGCTAAAATCTAGTTGTGTACATCTAACTTTAATTTTTGTGACATTGTCAGTTAGTTGTCATAATTTATTGCAAGTGAGCAAAAAACTAATACGCCTCATATAAGCGATTTAGTTAAATCTGGAGTTATTGCTAAAGCAGAAGATGGATGGTCAATGAGACATATTGCACTGCGTTATAATATTGACAAAAATTCTGTGTATAACATTTTAAGAAAGTGGAGAATAAACGGTACGATTAGTAGAAATCCTGGATCGGGGCGACGAAGGATATCAATTCAACAACAAGATTTGCAATTGGTAAATGCTTTAGTAGAAAATCCATTTTACTCAGTTATTCAAGCTGCTGAAGAAACAAATTTTTCTGGATCGAGTAGTACTGGTCGCCGGCGAGTAAGATAATCGGAGCTACGCTGTCATGCAGTAGCACAGAAATACTCACTTAAAGCTGAACATAAAGAAGCTCGAGTATGATTTGCTTGAATTTTTAGCGCATGATGTAAGTTTTTGGAACAATGTAATCTTCACAGACGAAAAAACTTTCCAGTCAACACACAGCAGTCGTACTCGTGTTTACCGCCCTCCGAATACTCAATTCGATGAGAAATATATATCTAACAATGATAAAAGTGGTAGATTTTCCGTCAATATGTGGGCTTGGATATCGGGGCGTGGTCTTGGTGTTTTGTGGCATATTGAGGAACGATTTAATAGTGAAACGTATATTAGGATTTTAGACAATATTATGCTCCCTTCTGTGTCACAATTATTTCCTGATAATGAGTTCATATTTCAACAAGACAATTGTTCGGTTCATATTGCTCATACCGTAACTAACTGGTTTCAAGATAACAACATCAATGTTCTTAACTGGCCCAGGCATAATTCAGATCTTAACCCTGTGGAAGAAGTATGGGGACTACTCGTAAGAAGTATCCAAAAACGAAATGTGAGACCACGGAATGCCGAAGACTTACTGGAAATAGTAAATAATGCATGGGAAAATATTATTACTAATGATTCTTGTATAAGGTTATTTAATTCTATGCCAAACAGACTTATAGAAGTTATAAATAGAAATGGTGCAATAACGAAATATTAATTGTTAGTTCCTTGTTAAGTAGGGTATCCTTTGTCCTTTGATCCAGGATTTCTACTAATCGCACCGTTTATTCTCCATTTTCTTAAAATGTTATACACCAAATTTTTGTTAATGTTATAACGCAGTGCAATTTGTCTCATTAACCATCCATCATTTACTATAGCAATAACTACATAAACCCATCGTTTTTCCGTCAAAATCGACTGCTAAAATATGAAAGGGCAACCTCGACGCTAAGGGCGATTTTTGCTAAAACTCTCGACAAATTTTGACTAGAGACTTTTTTAACTCATCCTTTTTTTAACATAACGCATGAGCTGCAGTGCTACAAAACGTGGATTCGTAATAGGGTTTTTATTTTCGAAATTTCCGAAGTCAAGTCGGTTTTCATGATATTTTCTAAAATTTTGTGGTCGGGACGACGTTACGTCCCTGTGCAGCGACATTTAGTATACTGTCTAAAATTACACTCCTTGGTGTTATAGTTTCCAAAAATAGGTCAAAACCGGTCTGTAGTGAGTGACATCCTGAGATGAAGGAGGCCTCGCATCTTCCTCGTAGCATTCGAGCATTCCAAGTCATTGTATTTTAGTGCTAACTGTGTTTGGACAAAATACGCAAATTTTACCGTATAATTCAGCGCTCGTAAGGGGGAATAGCTGTTTTGGTTTAATTTGTTGAGTCCTTATTTATATAAGGCACTTGCAGCTAGGTTGGAATATTATAATTCCTATATTTTATATTTTTTTCAAAAAAACAATTTTTTTAACTCAAATTTAACTACGCCACTGTTTTTAGAATACCTTCATATGAATGTAACCGAAATTTAACAAAAAAATATTAGTTTTTAACAGAAATATAGCATGATTAAAATTTCTCTTATGTTACCGAAATAATTCGAATATTCATCGTGTAATTCACAATTGTTTAAATAATATTGTTTACAATGCTAGCTTAGATCGTTATCAGTTTAATTTAAAAAAATATAACCATCAGTTATTCAATATTGGCAATATTTGTTTTCTTTAAATATGCTCCATATTAAGGATAATTATTATTATTAGTAAGACTTGCATTTATTTTTATTATCAAAGCTGGCGTTGGCGGATTATGTAAATGTAAATAATAATAATAAAACCCATAAACCAAAATTTGTTAGACATTAGAAACATGCGATATTGAGAAGACAATAATAAATTGGTAAATTTTTAATTATAATGTACATGCTAACTGACATTAATAAAAGATGTGCAGTTTATTCAAAACTAAAGCCATTTATATGTTCTAGTAACGGGCTTTTACAGAACACAAACATCTAGTAGTTTCAGAAATATTTCACCTGGGTTTTTTTAAATTATTTTTGCTTACAAGCCAGTGATACTCTCATTTGTTATTTGACTTAGCCACCATTATTAATCATTAGACTGATATATTAATATACAGGGTGGACCGTTAATAATATACCATAGTTCAGGGTTAGATTCAGGGTTAGATTCTTTGGAAATTTGAGGATATAACCAAATATGCTTTAGTAAAATGTTGCTGTGGAAAAAGATACAGGGTGTCAAAGTGCAAATTACTTTTTCATTTTTTTACAATAACTCAACAGCCTCTTGATTGATCTTCGCCAAATTTGCCAGAGGAACTTTTTTATTCTAAGAAACAATAATTTATGTATTACATCACTTTTAATCATAGAGGGTGCCGCACGACCTGTATCTGATGATAAATTTTTTCATATTTTTTTTTACGAAGCGTTGTGGTACTTCTGACCAGAAAATCTGATGAGGGCGTCATTTCCACGTATAAAATGTAAACTTGGTAGAACTTGATAACTCCAACCGTTTTCGAGGAAAGTGCCGTTAAACATTTCAATAATTTCTTGAAAGACAAATTCAAATTTAATGAAACAAAGTGTATTTATTAAAAAAAGTACAAAACGTAAGGGAAAACAAAATCGTAATAACAGCACAAACTCTTTCTCACTTTCTTATGAACTAATGGATTATTTTCATGGTATTGAGCTAAATACATCAATTTTTAAAAAATGTCTAAAATAAGGATCTAATCTTATTAGAAGACCAAAAAATAACGTAAAAGTTGACTTAATGACATTATAAACTTTCCCCCCCAAGCAAAAACCCCATTGTTGCAACTTCGAGTAAATGTTCGATATGATTTCTACCTACTTATATGCCTTTTCTAATTCTATTCATAAAAGATTTTCTGAATATTCTTTCCTATTATTTGGGTTTCCTACCACATGTATTATTATTATCCTCTTCAAAAACAAATTACCGAATCTACAAAATAATAGAATTATTGGAAAAAAGCCTCTGCGCCCGTGACGTTTACGTCAAAGCAAAAGTCAGAGGTTGTGTTTTGCAAATAATATAAATCGGAATAAACACAGAAATAATGTATTTTGCTGACGTTTCGGAAAGTAGTCTCTTTCCGTTTTCAAAGCTTTTTTTGGAAGAACTCTTATTTTGCTGTGTATGTCAAATACACAGCTTTAAGATTCTGTTTATTTTATTTCCATAGATACTTACTACTTACATAGAATACAGAACTAATGACATTTTAGATATTGTTGAGTTTGTTAAGTTCTTCTTTTAACATTGGTAGCCAGGTTGTACAAATATCTACAGAACAATTCGATACGCACTTATCTTCATTTAATAAGATTATTGCTGATTCTTTAATTTTTCTTTTTTTGGTATCTGTTTCTTTTGTTAAAATTTTTGCCGAGTCCCAGTTTATTCTATGTCCGTTTTCCCAAGCATGTTCACAAATCTTTGATTTCTGAATTTCATTCTTTCTAATGTAATTCTTGTGCTCATCCAACCTCACACTGAAAGGTCTGGATGACTCACCCACATAACATTTATCACATTCACACGGGATATTGTAAATACAGTTTTTTGAATTCTGCTCCCTGTTTATCGGTTTTGCTTTTGTTAAAATAAATCTTAAAGTGTTCCCCTTTTGAAATATCGTTCTAACATCAAATTTGTCTGCCTGATAGTCCGTATACATAAGGAATTATTGCTGTATAATGACGTTCAGGTTTTTGTCGTACCTGATTGTCCCTATTTTATCAACAAAGGCTTCACGATATTGTTTTTATACTAGAACCTCTTTGATAAATATTTTCTCATTACTTAATATTTCATTATTAGATGAAATTATTTTGGCCCTATCGTATAAACATTTTACAACACCCCTTTTAACATTTATTGACTGATTTGAGTTAAAATTTAGATATCTATTAGTATGTGTTGGTTTTCTATAAACGCTTGTTTCAGTTGTATTATTTACCCTTCTAATTAAAACATCTAAAAACGGTAGTTCATTCCTACTTTCTACTTCTAATGTAAATTTAATAGACGGTTCCTTACTATTTATATTTTCCAAAAAACTATCTAGTAAATTGACACCATGAGGCCAAATTGCAAAGATGTCGTCAACATATCTCCATCAGACAACCGGTTTGTTTATACAATTTTGATAATGTGTGTTCTTAAAGTTCTCCATAAATATGTTGCTTAAAATTGGTGATAATGCAGACCCCATAGCCATACCAAAATCCTGCTGATAGAACTCATTGTCCAATTGTAAATAGGTTGTTTTTATACACATTGTTAAGAGTTCCATTATGCTATTTACACTTAATTTAGTTCTAGTTTCCAAATTATTATCATTTAGCAACCTGTCTTTAACTATTTTTAAGGTTTCATCTACCGGAACATTGGTAAAAAGACTAACTACATCAAAACTAACCATTAGGTGGGATTCATGAATATCGTTTTCATAAATTTTTTCTATAAAATGTTTACTATTTTTAACATATGAATCGGTATTTTCAGATAATGGATCAATAATTTTAAGTAAAAATTTTGCCAAATTATGACATGGTGAATTAATAGAACTAACAATTGGTCTTAAAGGAATATTTTGTTTATGTGTATTTGATAAGCCATAAAAATGAGGAGGCTTACTATGATGTGGTGTAAGGTTCCTTCATTCAAAATCATTAAATTCATGTTTGTATTTAAACAAAGTTCTGTAAATTTTGCTGTCTATTGATTTTGTTAGATCTTTGTTTAGTTTTGAGTAGGGTCCCTCATTCACAAGAGTCATGATTTTTGTGTTATATATATATATATATATATATATATATATCTTTATCTATAATGACTGTGGCATTACCTTTGTCTGCTGGCAATATTTTTATACTTTCATCGCGTTTTATAGAATTTATCGATAACTTTTCTTCTGGAGTTAAATTGTCGTTAATTTTGTATTGCTTCTCTAAAGCAATTTTTGCCCGTATGCGATATTCATTCTCATAATCTGTTGGTAAATTTTGAGCCGTTTCTTCTATTACCGCTACTATATCAAATTTTGGAACAGATTTCTGGTTTATTTTCTGACATTGAAAAATATATTTTCCTGTCCTCTAATAAAATTCGCTGCATTTTGTATTTTGTCCCACAGTTCTTCTCTTGAGTTAATAGTATTTGCATAGACTAAAGACTTCATATGTCCCCACGCATAATAATGCAAAGGATTATAATCAGGACTCCCTGGTGGCCAAGCAAACTCACTTCCTTAACCGATCCATCTGCGTGGGAAAGTCTCATCAAGATAATTCCTGACTTCAATGGAGAAATGAGGGGGAGCTCCATCTTGCATGAACCACATTCTGTTCCGTATCTCTAGCATGAAAGCATGTTAATATATCAGCGAGAGTATTTTGAAGAAAAAAACAGATAAGACTGTCTATTTAAATTTGGAGGAAGGGCAAATGGTCCCAATAATTGATCGCCGATGATACCACACCAAACGTTACTAAGATTCTTGTTGAAAATGCCTTTCTTTAACGGCATGAGGATTTTTTACTTCCCAGTAATGGGTCTTTCTCCAGTTAAAAACGCCTCGTCGAGTAAAAGTTGCCTCGTCGGTGTTCTTAACAAAATTTCGATCCCTATTGTGTTTATTTAGAAGAAATTGACAGCCTTTGTGGAAAAGCCCTTCAAAGTAAGTTTTGTATAGGAGTGAGATGATATGGGTAGAAGCGTTCTTTACGTAAGACTCTTAGGACATATTGTTTACTCACCCCTGTTTCCGCTGCTAAACGACTTGAGCTGACTTGAGGATCCTCATCCACACGAACTAAAATTTCTAGTTCCTGATCTGGAGTAATTCGTTTCGGTCGTCCTACATCGTTTTTATAGCGAAATGGCCCCGTTTCTCCCAAACGACGAAACAGATCTTTGAAAATCTTATGGTCTGGCAGTATTCTATTTGGATATTGCAATGAGTATCTCGTCGCTGCAGCACGTCCACTAAAATTATTCTGTGCGTAAACACATATCATATCCCTATTTGAAAAATTATTATGTCTAGGCATTGTAAATAAAGAAGTTAAAGAAATTAGGTCGAGGAACACAAGAACAAAATAAAATGATTAAATGACGTAAGTGACAGAACTAAAACGTAACCAAGGCACACTTTTCAATAAGTACATTTTGTTTCATTAAATTTGAATTTGTCTTTCAAAAAATTATTGAAACGTTTGACGGCACTTTTCTCGAAAACGGTTGGAGTTTTCAAGTTCTGTCAAGTGTACCTTTTATACGTGGAAATGACGTTCTCATCAGATTTTCTGGTTAGAAGTACCACAACGTTTCGTCAAAAAAAAAATATGAAAAAAATTCATCAGATACAGATCCTGCGGCGCCCTCTATGATCTAACGTGATGTAATACATAAATTATTGTTTCTTAGAATAAAAACAGTTCCTCTAGCAAATTTGAAGCAGTTATTGAAAAAAAACGAAAAAATAATTTGAATTTTGACACCCTGTATCTCTTTCCACAGCAACATTTTACTAAATCATATTTGGTTATATCCTCATATTTTGGCCCAAAGAATCTACCCCTCAACTATGGCCTATTATTAATGGTCCACCCTGTATACCTAAATCAGTATATATAAAAGGAAAACTTGGCTATTTAAAACAAAAGACCAGAAGTAGCAGCTGAAGTAAAATAATCTCAAACGGCAAAACCGATCTGATTGGCATGACACGATGTTTTTAAAAAGAATCTAGTAGCAGTGCTTATCGCTGCGTTTTGAAGTAACGTGATTCAAAACAAAAGCGCTTCGATTTCGTTTGCAAGACGCGTCAGTTTCTGTCGGTTTGATGTTTAAATGTGCCCGTTTTAAATAATTTTAACAGACATTAGATTATGTGAAGTTTATAATAATAATTAATGACAATAAGTGAAAACATGTTGTGTTGATGTAGGATCACAGAGAATTGTAGAACGCAGTAAGTTGAAAGACCGTCATTTAACCTAGAATTTTAAATTACATCAAGAAAACTGTTGTTATATTCGGTATAATAACACTCTTGTTAAATTCTGTTCTCAATATATTTTATTTAGATTCGGATTTTAGCATACTTAGCAAAATTTCAATTTGTTCGGGCTAAAATCTTTGTCTGAAACAAGCCTGTGACGAAATTTTAGAAATATTTCATTAATAGACTATGTAAATATGCCATAGCCTTCTATTTTCCCGTTCCTTTTGAAACGCTGTTGTAACAATGATGATAGTCATGGAAAAACTGACGTAGACATAGCTGCATAGCAACTAAAATTTATACAAACGAGTATTTACGATGGAGTACATCCTCAAAACTTCAGTTGTTCAGTTATAAAGCGTGTTCAAAGCGGCCGCTTTGGAATAACTTACCCTGATCAAATTTCTGTTTGTTGTAAAATTTTAAATTGGTGCTTCAGTGTTGCTGAAAAATGGCAAAACAAAGTTACGGCCAAACCAGATGCCATGGAGAATGTTTTGCATATGTATAGATGTGTGTTATAATATTATTTTTCATTATGTAGTGAATATCTACTCTGTCTGTTCGTTCGGGCTACCCTTAAGACCCCCGATGGATTTCGATGCTGTTTTCACCATTATCAGGTGAAGTTTATGCGTATAGGCTAGTCATTAGAGTAAAGAAGGTATGAAAAATTGTGAAAGTTTTTAAAGACAACATTGAAAGAGGAAAGAAAATTACAAATCCGGTTTTTGCACCCTTTTCCGCGCCCCGAAATATTGTTAAATTAACAAAAATCGTAAATTTGTAATAACTTTTTGAAAAAGAATTCCGAAATTTATGCAAACCTTGGAGAACATTTTAATAATTATTAGGCATCTTCTATCAAGTTTGCATCCTGCTACGATGACCGGAAAAAAACAAATAGATGTTTATTTACTTTACCTTGATATATTTTGTCGATGAAAAAATGCGAAAATTGTGCAAATGATTGTTTAAATAGGTCACATAACCCGCTTGTAGTTTTGCATAACTGTTTTTACCCTGGAAGATTTTTTTCATAATTTTTTTGGCCACGATTTTGATGGTTTAAATAGTAAATGGGGGTCTAAACAATTGTTAAAGTCTTAAAATCGGGTTGAGCATGTTTGTGACATTAATAAGCAAGTTAATAACTGGCATGATCTGAATTTGCAACGTCGTAAATAAACTTAATGAAATTACCTATTATTTAAATAATAAAGTTATGCTTGACTAGAAAATTTGGAAAAAGATGCAATTTTCATGCAACATTCAAATAATGTATTGAAATACTCCTGTGAATTTTGAACCCAGAGATATTTTGCAGTTTATTTAAAATTTCATTGTATAAAAGAAATTTGTTGAAAATTGCAAAGGACCCCGCAGTTTTCTTATGGAAATTTAGGTTTCAATAAAATGGGCTCAAAATTTACACACGAATGGTTTATGTCATGTTGATCAAAAGTCTCCATGGGCACAAAAAATTTTATCGACAGGATTATGAGATATAGTGCCCGGAAGGTCCGAATTTTACGCAATCCCTATATCATGGTGGTGCTTGGAAATACATGTTTGTGCTTGATTTTATGCATGTTCGAGAGTGTACATGGACTATATAATACACATACAAACACACCCACGCACACATACAGGCTGTCCATTTTATCAAGGCACTGAGAATATCTCACTTAATATCGGTCGTCCAAAAAAATTATTTTTACGAAAATTGTACCGATTTATATAACCTACAAAATGGTTTAAAGACATTTGAAATCCATGGCCTACTTTGAGAGTTATGGCGGAAAATATCGAAAATGCGGAAAACGTCTATGCCAAATATCTCCGTTATTTGGAGAGATAAGAGAAAAATTGTAAGGCGAAAAATTTTTTGGCAAAACAGAGTGTTTCAAAGAGGTTTTATCTACTTTTTTTCAAAACCGCTGTATTTTGAGATTTACTCTTTAGGCTGTTAAAAAATTTATTTTGAAACGGGCGGGAAATGGCGCCATTAAATAGAGTATTTTCCTCCATTTTCAACGATATATCACATGCCATATTTATTCATTGGTACTACGTTAGTAATTATAAAAACATTTTTTTTAAACCAATAAATTTTTTTTAACAAGCATTATACTTGCCGTGGGGAAGTATGATTAAATAAAACGATAAAATAATTCAATAAGTTGTTCAAATCTTTGCTATAATAAAACATTAATACAATTAAGAAGAATAAAGTAAATTCAGGTAACAAAAACAAAATAATAATAAAAAGAATGTAGCACACAGAACATTAATATTTATCTAATTCTCATAATAATTTTTAAGATATCATATCAACTGTTCAAAGTGTCCACCGCGATTTCTTATGCACAATCGAGCGCGGCGAAGCACTGCATTTAAAACATTACTCAGCAAATTCGAGCTTTTAGATCCTCTACATTTTGCGGTGTCGTCGAAAACACCTTATCTTTAATATACCCCCAAGAAAAAAATCCATTGGAGTTATATCTGGAGAACGAGGGGGCCATCGAATAAATCCATTTGTACCTATCCAATGTTGAGGCAAAATTTCGTCTTCTTCTTTAAAAATGAACCATTATTTTTCAGTTTCGTACTTAATTTTCTGAACAGAGTTTTATTCGGCTGTAGTGCTTGTGGAAATCTGTTTCTATATTCTACTTGAGCTAATCCAGAGTTAAAATTGCATTGGCAATATGTAACGAACATATTATAACGATCAATGTGAGTGAAAATCATTTTTGAAAATTCTAAATTCTTAAACGAGTGTGAGTGAGTGAGAGCTTAAGTATTAACTGTGATGATCTGTCAATAAATTAAATTGTCAAGTTTGTTCATAGCCAATTATTTTAAAATAACTAAATAATAGTGAAATCATGAAATGGATATTATACTTAAATTAATTGGTAAAGATACTTTAACTTTTTGAGCAAGGAATGACGCTTTTATGGAGGACCTCTATACATTGGCATAACTGCGAATACTCCATAATTGCTCATGTTGCTTTCTTGATTATTATTTTGTTTTTGTTACCTGAATTTATTCTATTCTTCTTAATTGTGTTAATGTTTTATTATAGCAAAGATTTGAACAACTTATTGAATTATTTTATCGTTTTATTTAATCATACTTCTCCACGGGCAATATAATGCTTGTTAAAAAAAAATTATTGGTTTAAAAAAAATGTTTTTGTAATTACTAACGTAGTACCAATGAATAAATATGCATGTGATATATTGTTGAAAAGGAAGGAAAATACTGTATTAATGGCGCCATTTTCCGCCCGTTTCAAAATAATTTTTTTAACAGCCTGAAGAGTAAATCTCAAAATACAGCGGTTTTGAAAAAAATTAGATAAAACCCGTTGAAACACTCTGTTTTGCAAAAAATTTTCGCCTTAGAATTTTTTTCGTATCTCTTCAAATAACGGAGACATTTGGCCTAGACGTTTTCCGCATTTTCGATATTTTCCATCGTAACTCTTAAAGTAGGCTATGGATATCAAATGTCTTTAAACCATTTTGTAGGCTATATAAATCAGCGCAATTTTCGTAAAAATATTTTTTTTGTACGACCGATATTAACTGAGATATTCTCGAGGGCCCTGATAAAATGGACAGCCTGTATATATAGGGTGATTCTTTTAAGGCGGCCATTAGAATATTTCCCACTTGTAGATGAGATAGACATTTAGAATTTGGTACCCTACAATAGTCGACCATTTTTTTTTTTATACATTTATTTAACGTCGGCCTATTTCCGCTACTGAGGCCTAACACCGACGCCTGTAGACGAGCTACCCCCAACCAGGAATTTTGCCGAACCTCTTCCCTTAAGAAGAGTAGGGATCTTTTACTTGCCTAACATTTAATAGACAAGGGACCGACGGCTTTACATCCCCTCCGAAGGATGGTACATCTCCTATACAACCCTCGCCTAAGGTTGTATAGCTTCCGCGCATACACTGATATACAAGCCGCTGGAAGATGGGTGAGGCGAGGACGTGGTCTTCGTTGGAACGGTCACCAATCCAACTACTAACCACGCCTAACGTTGCTTTACATCGCATACCGAAGTATGTACATAGTAAAGACGCACCCACGCTCGCCCCTAGTCGACCATTGTGAGTCCGGAAATAATAATTTTAAAATGGCGGCATTTCCGGAAATACCGGAGGTCGATACCAACTTGCTTATTTTAAATGGAATATCTTACATATTTTCGACTTTTCGAAATAACCATAAAATTCTGAGTCGATACATGTAGCACAACCCATACCTAAAACGAGCAGTTTCGGAGATATTTGATATTTTATAGAAAAGTTGACAGGAGCAACGGTTTGTAAGAACCCTTATAACTTTCTTCGTGTGGGACATCCTCATTTGCTCTCCGGCACGTAGAAAGAACACAAGATGAGGTACTCTCTACGATAAAAATAAATTCCATAATAGTATACCAAGTGTTTTGTGTTTTATTTTTCACGTTACATTATGTCAAATTCAAACTTCATAAATTTTTTATTTCAAATGGAACAGCCTGTATTTTTTTACATCAGATTATGTAAAATCAAATTTCCTTTTTTCTAGTATAAGCATTGTGGGGGTTAAAGTTTCAACTTTTTTAAATATTGGCGATTTTCTTAAATGTCCAAGAATTTTTTTTATAAAAATTGCCATCAACTTACCCGTGATTAAAAACAATCATTAATGTCAGCCATTCTCTTATATTAAAAAATGTCAGCACGTTTAAATTACACCCACGAACACTTTCAGATTTGTTTATTATTTATGGAGAATGTGATAAAGTTATACTTTTTGAAATTATTATTTTCGGACTCGCGATGGTCGATTATTGTAGGGTACCAAATCTTAAATGTCTATGTCATTTATAAGTAGGAAATATTCTAATGGCAGCCTTAAAAGAATCACCCTGTATATACAGAGTGGGGCAATAGTGCGTCGGACTTTGGTATCTCAAGTTCTACGATAGTCAAAAATTAAAAAAAAATAGAATAGATAAAAAAGTCTACAACTGGAAATTATTTTCAAAGATACAGGGTGAGCCAAGACGAAATTACAGGATCAGGTGCCCTTTTCTTAAATGGAATGCTATGTATATCAGTACATTTTTTGAAGCCTCTTTCTAGATTCTATTAATTAATATGACTATCTCCTAACCATTTGAATGTACACAGAACTGATGATATTTTCTTTTAGAGAATGTTGAGTTTGTTAAGTTCTTCTTTTAACATTGGTAGCCAGGTTGTACAAATATCTACAGAACAATTCGATACGCACTTATCTTCATTTAATAAGATTATTGCTGATTCTTTAATTTTTCCTTTTTTTTGTATCTGCTTCTTTTGTTAAAATTTTTTCCGAGTCCCACTTTATTCTATGTCCGTTTTCCCAAGCATGTTCACAAATCTTTGATTTCTGAATTTCATTCTTTCTAATGTAATTCTTGTGCTCATCCAACCTCACACTGAAAGGTCTAGACGACTCACCCATATAACATTATAATTTATCATATTCACACGGGATATTGTAAATACAGTTTTTTGAATTCTGCTCCTTGTTTATCGGTTTTGTTTTTGTTGAAATAGATCTTAAAGTGTTACCCGTTTGAAATATCGTCCTAACATCAAATTTGTCACCTATACGGCGTAGCTTTTCCGATAATCCGTATACATAAGGAATTATTGCTGTATAATGACGTTCAGGTTTTTGTCGTACCTGATTGTCCCTATTTTCAACATTTATGAAAACTCTATCAACAAAGGCTTCAGGATATTGATTTTGTACTAGAACCTCTTTGATAAATTTTTTCTCGTTATTTAATATTTTATTATTAGATGAAATTATTTTGGCCCTATCGTATAAAATTTTACACCCCTTTTAACATTTATTGACTGATTTGAGTTAAAATTTAGATATCTATTAGTATGTGTTGGTTTTCTATAAGTGCTTGTTTCAATTGTATTATTTACCCTTCTAATTAAAACATTTAAAAACGGTAGTTCATTCCTATTTTCTACTACCATTTTTAGATGTTACAATACATCTTATTAATGTTTTTGAATAATTTTTACTTTCTAAAAAATGTACAGAGTTGTCAAAAATTTTTCAATTAAGAGCTTTTTAAATTGAATTTTCTCAATTTTTTCAAACGGAACACACTGTATATTTTTCGGCGATGTGATGTAGAAGTGAAAGAGTACGACCATACCAAAGCTCTCTATTTGATATTAAATTTTATTTTTATTGTTTATACAAACAGTATTTGTTTGAGCAAGTAGATATATATTTTTTATTTTTACGTCTAGGACAACTGTGGACTGCCCCAGAGCTATTAAATGCCGATCCTTTCCCCCCAGGAGGCACCCAAAAAGGAGATGTGTACTCTTTTGGAATAATAATGCACGAGATTATTATGAGGCAGGGCGTTTTCTACATGGGGGAACAGTATTTGGAGGCTAAACGTAAGTTTTTAATTTAGCATTTACTTATTTTAAAACTTGGCGGCTCCTTCAGATACATTGTTCATCTTGCTTTGTCTTTATTAAAAATTATAAATAATTTAAAATAAAACAAAAAATAAGGTTGCTAACGACTAGCCGATCTGTTGGGAGAGCTGGGTTCGCAGGTTCTCTCTTAGAGGGTTCAGAGATTGAACTAGAAATTCTCGAAGTGCCTAACCGCGCCAATTTGTGTTTGAATTCAATAACTATGTTGATTTAGGCGCCACGAGTAAAAATAAAAGTGTGAAATTAACCCTCTTTATGTCAGAAAACAGACCACTGCGGGTAGATCCAAAAGAACTCTCTAGTAATAAATTACGAAATGATATAAAATAAAAAAAATTGTTATTTATTTTCAACAGATATTTTAAAAATACTTATAAATACAAAAATGTTATAATAACATTTTTTGGAAGGTGAAATAATAGAAACAAAGACTGTAAAAAAATACCTGCTTTATAAACAAATCTATAGAATAATGGTGAGAGGTAAGTGAATCCTCTCATGTGTTCAATTGCTACTATACATCATAGATGTCTCCATGGTGTATGGCGACTTGCGATACTGCAAGTACCGAGAGCGGCGACTTTTTAGTCCTAGGTGGATGTGACTACTGTTTTAATACATGATTTGAATATATATGATATGAATTGACCTCATGAGATGATTCACTTACCTCTCACCACTACTCCAATTACTATAGTTTGTATAAAACTAGCAGGTTGGCCACTGTCATTTGTCTGTTGCATGCTGATGAGAACTAATAAGTTCGAAACCGGTGTATGTCTGGTCAGGGAGTTGACAAACGACATTGGCTACCAATCTTTCATGTTTTGTAAGGTATAATTCAATGCAGGTCGGGGTATTTGCCCGCTGGGTAGTTGTTTTCTGCAAATCATATATTACAAATCAATAGAAATTGCAAACAACAAAAGAAATTTATTGAATCGAAATCGATTCAGCAGTATATTGCCCGAGGTCTTTCTACCTAAAAAAATATATATAATAAACAGTCAGAAAAATTAGAATAAATCAAATACATATGAAAATATGTGAAATATAAATCCCACCACCTTTTAAATAGATTTGAGTGAAGCTCCTTGTAGTGAAGCGAAAACAATATAAAATTGTATAAAAATTTTTTTTTCAGGTATAACCAGATGAAACCTTCATGACATCATTAGATAGGTCACTGGACATCCGAAAAGGTCATTTACGACTTTTTTTAACGGTACCGATTTTTTTAAATCGAAAAATGTGTAAAATATGTGAAAATTAAAAAAACGTACTTTTTATTACTCACTTCGCCATATCTTTGAAACTGTATGATATATTTTAATGAACTTTTTTAGTTTGAAAGCAGATACATAAGCGCAGATGACAGCCTAAGAATTATATATATAAAAAAAAATATTAGAAAAAATAAAAGATAATCTGATAGTTTCGTTTACCTGGTAATGACTTTTTCATGAATTGAAAAACTTTTTTATTTAAAGGAATTTTGCCATGGTATCTTCGTATGAATTGAAGAAAAAATATTGGAAAAGTTATTCTGATGCTTGTGGAAATAAAGTTTTAATATTATTATTATTATTATAAAAGACCAGCTTTCCTAAATTAGTCATTTTTGACATAATCAATAATCATGCACTATATTATCCGATAATCGCATTAATGGGACTAATTAGTGCATGATTATCACGTAATCTTGCTCTGATTGGTTTAAATCAATAATTAAAACTTGTCATTTCATTGTTGAAATCTTCATTTTGACAGATGAATGAAAATCCCAAAGAAAGGAATTTTGAGAAAAATTATGAAATTAAATAAAAAGCCTAATCACTTACCGGTTTGAATAGAAGTTAACTTCTGCCTTTTTCTCACTCCAGACGAATTGCAAATTAAACATATTCTTCGTATATCAAAAACAGTGTCACTGTTTCTCGTTTTAGAACAAGACGAAACATTTTCATTTATATTGTTACTCATTTGACAAGCACACATATTCTGTCCACTATAGTATATGATACGCTAGGTGTGCTTTATCTCCCTACCGACAAGCACATCGCGCGCGCGAATATTAATAATTTTAAATGACGATAAGTACAAAACTATTTGCCACAGAATGTTGATTTTTGTTTTAAAAACTTTTCCCATATTTTTTCTTTAATTCATACGCAGATACTATATCAAAATTTCTTTAAATAAGAAAGTTTTTCAATTCATGAAAAAGTCATTACAATGTAAACGAATCTATCAGATTGTCTTTTATTTTTTCTAATAAAACATTGTTTTTAAATATAGTTCTTAGGCTGTCACCTGCGCTTATGTGTCTGCTTTCAAACTAAAAAAAGTTCATTGAAATATGTCATACGGTTTCGAAGATATGGCGAAGTGAGTAATAAAAAATACGTTTTTTAATTTTCACAAATTTTACACATTTCTTGATTTAAAAAAAATCGGTACCATTAAAAAAAGTCATAAATGGCCTTTTCGGATGTCCAGTGACCTAAGGATATCATGCAGGTTTCATCTGGTTATACCTAAAAAAAAAATTTTCAAGAAGGAAGCGGCTTTTTCTTGACTTTTTACTGAGCTATTGGTAGTGTGCCTAGCTTTTATCCCCGAGACTCCGTTCAGCAAGCTGCTAGTACCTGCTTGCTATCGCTAAAGTTCTGGGTTTCTCGGTGAACACGGAATTTTCTTGGTATAAATCAATTATTGAATTAGGAAAAGAAATGGTGTAAACCAAATTACGTAAAATCTGTGCATGTTGTTAGTGGAATGTATGACTCAGATTATCAAAATCCAAAAATTAGAATGTCTGTTTGTATTTTTTGTATGTTTGTATTAAATTGTAATAAATAATTACTGAATTATAATTGTTATAAAGTGAATTTTTTGGAAAGAGAAAAATAAACAGAATTAATTTTGTCATGGCCTACTTTGAGATTTATTCTTTTCATTTTTGCACAAGAGCGTATGTCAACGCCAACTGCGTTTTTAGAATTTTTTGATACACATTATTATTCTTATTGTCTTTGCCTTCAACTTTCATCCCTTTAACTTTTTTCGTATCTCCTCAAATAGGGGGGGCGAGCGTAGGTGCAGTTAGTACTTGGATGGTGACCATTCCAACGGAAACCGCGTTCTCGCCTCAAACATCTTCCAGAGGCTTGTATATCAGTGTATGCGCGGAAGCTATACAACCTTAGGCGAGGGTTGTATAGGAGATATACCATCCTTCGGAGGGGATGTAAAGCCGTCGGTCCCTTGTCTATTAAATGTTAGGCAAGTAAAAGATCCCTACTCTTCTTAAGGGAAGAGGTTCGGCAAAATTCCTGGTTGGGGGTAGCTCGTCTACAGGCGTCGGTGTTAGGCCTCAGTAGCGGAAATAGACCGACGTTAAATAAGTGTATAAAAAAAATATAAAAAAAAAATCCTAAAATGGGGAACCTATAACGGTTAATGGTTTTCATATTTTTCAGGTTTTTATAATATATCTCACAAAGTAGGCTATGCATTTCAAATTTCTTTTTACCGAAATATAGCTCACAAAAAATGGGATAGCTATTTCTAAAACTTTATTCTTCTACAATAGATATTAAGCGAGGTATTTGCTGTGGCCCTGGTAAAATAGACAGATGGTATAGTGGAAGTTTCGAGATATTTGAAATATACATATTAAAAACAAGTGGTCCAGGAATGGATCCTTGCAGAACACTGAGTAAAACTGATCTATTTTATGATAAGTATCGAGTTTCGTGGATTAATACTAGCATACTGTTGTCTGTCATTCAGATAATTTTGAATCCAGAAGAAAGTATTTCCAGACATGCCATAATAAGTTAATTTTGCAACTATTCAATTCAAGCTTTAGTCGTATCCAGTAATGTCAAAGAGGTGACGACTTTCGTGTTGTCATTGGGTCGCATCAAATATCTGAAGTTATGTTGGTACAAATAACCTAACATTTCAGTGTTACTATTATTTTTTATATTAATTAAGGATAACCCGAACTTCCTCGAACGTAGTTATTCCTCGATTTTCCCGAACTGAACAGAACTTACCCGAATTCTCCCGATCATAATCGAGCTAAACCGATTCTACCCGAATTTGCACGTACTTTTTACAAACTTATAAAAAATGTTGCTCAGACCCTGGATTATTATTTCAAAGCTATTGGAAGCCGTGTTTGCCGTATAAAAATAGTATTTCGAGAATAAAGACAAAGTAAATATTGATAATAAATTAAGTGGCTTCGTGCCTGCGATTGGATAAATATTGAAGATAAAATTTACTACAAAGTTTATCCTGGAGAAATTTTTTACAGTCCTCTATTCCAACTTTCGTAGTAATAGGGTCACTGACACGGGAGGAATATTATACAGTGTATTGTGCAGGCTTCCATGAGTTTACAGAAAGACGGAACAAGGGTTGAAATATTAATTTTCTCTCATTCGGATTTCGGTTTTGTGTAATTTTCTTGTATATTACGACATGTAGTTGCAATTAAATTATGACAACGTAACCCAACTTTCGGCCCTTTTGAATTGGCTTTACCTCTTAAAATATAATGAGAAAGATTACTCGTGTAAATACATAAAGAACAAAGAGGCTAGAAACGAGGGAAAGCCCGCGTTCGAATTTTACCGGTTATGAATATTTATTTCACTATTTTGCCCATCAAGTGCACGATTTTATTAACTACAAAAACACTGAAATAACGTTTTGTGCCTAAATAGAATGACATCTAATCATCTATAAATCCTGTTCTTTAAACTCTATCTGTATCGATTCCTCGATTAGTTAAACTGTTTGAGAAATCCTTTTCGTTAATTTATACAGTACATTGCAATGGAAACTATCCAACCTATGCAGGGTGGATCATTAATAATAGGCCATAGTTCAGGGGTAGATTATTTGGGCCAAAAGTATGATATAACCAAATATGATTTAGTAAAACGTTGCTGCGGAAAAAGATACAGGGTGTCAAAGTTCAAATTATTTTTTGATTTTTTTGCAATAACTCAATAGCTTCTTGACTGATCTTCGCCAAATTTGCTAAAGGAACTTTTGTTATATTAAGATACAATAATTTATGTATTACATCACGTTAGATCATAGAGGGCGCCGCAAGACCTACCTGTATCTGATGATGAATTTTTTTCATATTTTTTTTTGACGAAACGTTGTGGTACTTCTGACCAGAAAATCTGATGAGGGCGTCGTTTCCACGTATTAAAGGTACACTTGGTAGAATTTGATAACTCCAACAGTTTTCGAGGAAACTGCCGTTAAACGTTTCAATAATTTTTTGAAATTTGGTTGGGACTAAATTAGAAAAATTGTGGCAATTTTAATGCTGATTTTGAATCCGTCGAGAAATCAGAGCTAATTTAATAGGGTTCTGTAATCCATTTTCTTGCACATTTAACAACGTATTTAAATAACCACGAAGGTGTAACAAAAAAATGAAATAGGCCATTTTGTTTATTTTTTCTTGCTCTTTTCGAATATCGTATCGAAATTTCAAAAAAATATATACAGGGTGATGTTTTATTGATGCAAAGAAAAAACATAAATTATAGTGAGTCCGGACCTGGATATATTTCTTTTTATACATGTACCTCTTGGGGCTCGTTAGTACATTAGCCGTACCAAATATGAATCCGTTATTTCATTCCCTGTCAAAGTTATGACAAAAAACAGGTTTGGCCAAAAATTATTTAACACCCTGTAACTTCGTAATGAAGACCCAATGAGACATTTCTATGGGAGGTTCCGGTTATCACTGATGTTCTCTACCTCCTATTAAGCTATGTCCCTCTCATGATGCAACACCCTGTATATTGATTTGTTAACGTTAATATGCCTAACAATTTGAATAATGGCCTACATGATTCATGATTTTTTGAATTTGTGTTAACTCTAATTGCTCTTTCCGGACCATCAAAATTTTTGGTGCGTATGCTGAGCCACCCCACAGTATGACACCATATAGTATAGTATTTTGATCTATAAAATTACTAAAATTTTTTAGGAGATAGACATAACTTGATATTTTTTTATGTAGATATTCTATGTGTACTTCCCATGTTAATCTACTGTCCAGAAAAACGCCAAGGCACTTAACGGGATCTTTATTTGAAACTATGAATGTTTAGGTTGAAAATGAGAGTGTGTTTTTTCTACATTTAAGGATAGTTTAATGTTGTTAAAATATTACTTGATTAGAGCAAGTATATCTCCATGGCAACTTTTTGGGATTGAGTCCGGAAAAGACTCATTTTACGGACTCTAATGAGTCCCAAAAATAGCCATTTCAGAGACCTAATAAAAAAAATACTTTTTATACTGAACAATTTATGGTCATTAGTTACAACTTACAACCTTTCAAATGAGTTATCACAAGCCCGTTCTTGCTATTTAAAAATTTAGGGGTTGCAACTGCCACCCGAAGAGGATTGAATTTAGGGATGAAACTTGTACGATGCAGGATGTCATTTCAGGATCCAAAATCGGCGTCTATCGGGATTTTTTGTAAATATGCACAATAATTGAGATACTCCATTTGGCTATTCCACACTGTTTGTTGTATGTGTATACAACTCTGTAATTGGGAACATAGTTCCTGTAGAGTGATGTTTAATGAATGGATGAATGGATGAATGGATGAATGGATGAATGGATGAATGAATGAATGGAAGAATGGAAGAATAGGTGAATGGATGGTTGGGTGGATGAATGAATGAACGTTTCTATGACTTTTGATTGTAAAATTTCATTGGTTGAAAATCAGTTTTTTCGTAAAGTGAATTAAATTTCCAAATATACCTTACCTGTTTTCGGTCACACAGCTGACAATGCTAGTAGACGTTAACTCTGTCTCTAATCTTTGTGTCCTCCACTTGTATACACATGAATATTGTAGCAGAATCAAGCTAATCCAGCTAACGACCAATCGATATCGAGCTTGCTTCTTTTGCTCTTACTGTTAAATATATCCGGATACCCCACTGATACCGCGTATCCGCTTTATATTCTCATGTCTTCCTTCGATATAGGTACCTTATAGTAAATTTTCTTTGTTAACCAGCAACATATCCCTTAAAGCTTGACATATCCCTAAAGCTTCGCTAAATTTTAAATACATCAACCCAACATTTCGGTTTGATTGAACATCAAATTTTACGCCACATTGATCCCTTAAAAGCCACAAAAAGAAGAGCTACATTTGCAGAACTGAGGGAAATATTTTACGGCATGAAAGGTAGGAAGTATTATATTTCAATCTAGATATTACATCCGCATCTCAACATCTCAAAGACCAGTGTTAAACCCAATTTTTCAACAAAGACGATTTCCCTGTCTCTATACATAAATATACATATACGTTGTTATTCAGCTTTTCGTCAATGGGTTGGTGTTAAATGCTAGTATTATTATATAGATTGTAGTCTTGTCCGCGACTAAAAGATACTAATGATGACTGATAAATTATTAATTCACGGATTTAGGGTTACTCAGATATCGTCAATGCATATAAGTTATATTTAGCCAACATTGAAAATAACATTCAGGTCAACCCTAACAACTTCTGGAGTTCTATTAAAACAAAAAAATAATTCTGCATCCATCCCTTCATCATTAAAATATGAAAATCTAATTATAATAATTTAAAGGCCCAATATCACGTGATGAGAATCAATTCGTCTTGTTAAGTTGTTGTCACGGAAGTTTCAAGTTAGTATCTGTGGTTATTATTTTTGGAGAAAAAATAAAGGAAATTGTGAAAAAATTAAAAATTGAAGGGGTGAAAAATTTTGGAGACAGTAAAATATTGGAGTAAAATAGAGAAAATAGACCGTTGGTTGAATTGAAGAAAAGTAAACGATGGAAGCCGAGTAATTAAAGAATTTGGAAGAAAGAAATAGAAAATCGAGTTTTTCAAGATATTTGACAAGTAGGAGAAAAGATTATAATCATAATAGTAATAATATAAACGATTCCTGGTGAAATCGATATACCATTTGAAGTGATACTGTGCGGCTGGAAATTATGTTGAGTTACAAGGGCATAAAAGATTGTAATTTAACTGAGGATATTTTAAATTACAAATTTTTGACAATTAACATCAGTTCTACTAACAAAATTTAATTTTAAACTTAATCGTCCCCAAATTATTTTTATTTTAGTATCATATTTATTTTATTTAGCTAGATAGGGAATTTTATTTTTTAGTTGTATGAAATATTGTTCTCGCAATATATTGTTTAGGTTGATTTGAATTTGTTTTATTGATTATTTGTGTTTCTAGAATTGTGTTCTTTTAATGATTCCGAACATGCGACTTTGAGAATTAAATTAGATATTATATCTTGTGGTATTTAACCATCCTTCACGCGGGATATAGCAATATACAGTGTGTCTCACAGGGAACTGAATCGATCGATATAGAGAAAAGTACGCTTCAGAAAATTTTGAAAATTTAAATAATTACTAATGTCGGTGTGGCCAATCCAACTAAAATAATTACAAGCAGCTGGCACTTCCGCTTATACCGGAAGTCGATACCAACTGGCTTATTTCAAATGGAACACACTATATATTTTTTTTATTATTTATGAATGAATGTAATATCAAGAACTTGCAGCACATTTGCTACTCGATATCCACAAAAACGCAAAATAACACTAACACTGTAACATGCGTATTAATCGAATTGAAGATATGGCATGAACTAAAATAGCAGATATAAGATCAATTTAAAATATGATTTCATTTTAATTTAATAATTGCTCAAAATTCCGCCCTCGAACCTCGACACATTTTTCGCACGTTCGAATTAGTTCCTCATGGGTAGCTCTTCTAATTGAATCCTGTGATATGTTTTGAAATGCATTTCTTACTCTTTGCATACAATCTTCAATGGTTGTTAATGGGCTCTCATAATCTTTATTTTTAATAGTTCCCCAAATGAAGTAATCCAGAACTGATAAATCGGGCGAACGAGGAAGCCATAAGAAAGGTCCATTATTGGCAATTCATTGATCATACAAAGTTTCTTGTAAATAATTATTAATTAAATATGCGTTATGTGGGGGAGCACCGTCGTGCTGATAAAAAATGTTTCTATGTTCGGCGAGAGGTAAATTTTCTAAATAGTTATTATTCAGATTTTGTAAGATATTCAGATATCTTTCACCTAAAAAAAAAACAAAAATTTACCTATAATATTAGCAGAAGAGAAAATATAATTTACCGTTTAAATTTTCCTGATAAAATTGTAATGCCACCACTCTATCGTTTCTTATGGCACAGTAAACATTGAACTGCCAACTTTCCTGAAAGTTTCGCTCTCTGCACATATGAGGATTTGAGTCACTTCAATAATGCTTCATCTGTCCATATAATATTTCCCAAATAAGAATCGTGACCCTCAGAATAAACTCGCAAAAATTCTGTCTTCTTAGAAAATCTGTTTCTTTTAATCCTTGAACCATATGGAATGAAAACGGGTGAAAACTTATGTTTTAATAATATTCTGTGAATTGAATCCTTGCATAGTCCCGATTCCAGAGCAGGTTGTCTTAATGACATCCTTGGAAATGCATGAAAATATCCCAAAATGACTATTTCAATGTTTTCGTCATCAATAATAGGCTTTCTTCTTTGCATTTTTGCCTTGACAGAGTCATAATTTTTTAAATTTTTCAGTATGCGTTTCACAGTGTTTGGTGACGGTTTCCGTTTTTCTGGATATCGAGTAGCAAAAGTGCTGCAAGTTCTTGATATTCTTCATAAATAATAAATAAATTTAAAAAGTCTTCGTGGGTGTAATTTAAACGTGCTGGCATTTTTTGACATAAGATAATGACTGATTGTTTCTAATCATGGCTATTTTGATGAAATGATTGCAACAATTCATGAATTTCTAATAAAATCGCAAATATTTCAAAAAGTTGTAACTTTAATCCCCACAGTGCTAATATCAGAAAAAAGGGAATTCAATTTTACATAACTTGACGTAAAAAAATACAGGGTATTCCATTAGATCTAAACAAGTGTTCGCGGTTTGAAGTTGACAAAATGTAACGCGAAAAACAGAACACTTGGTATGATATTATTGAATTTATTTCAGTTGTAGAACGTAGTTCTCCTTGTGTTCTTTTTATGTGACAATAAGCAAATGAGGATCTTTTACACGAAGACAGTTATAACGGTTCTTGCAAACCGTTGCACCTGTCAAGTTTTCTATAAAATGTCAAATATCTCTGAAACAGCTAGGTTTAGGTATAGGATATGCTACATATTTTCGACTCAGAATTTTATGCTCTTTTCGAAAACCCTAAAATATATAAGGTGTTCCGTTTGAAATAAGCAAGTTGGTATCGACTTCCGGTATAAGCGGAAGTGCCAGCTAATTGTAATTATTTTAGTTGAATTGGCCACACCGACATTAGTAATTACTTAAATTTTCAAAATTTTCTAACGCGTACTTTTCTCTAATCGATCGATTCAGTTCCCGGTGAGACACCCTGTATATATTTATTTGTGTAGATATTATACTGTTTTGTAATTAATCCTGTAAGTGGGCTTTGCCTGTTGGATTTTGCAAATAAATAAATAAATAAATAAATACACCAGTAAACATTTTGAACCCTATTCATATTTAACTTTATATCTTTCGGTTTTAGCAATTTTCTTAATAATATACCAAGAGAAAAGTTATCCAGTACAAAAAAATTGGACCTAAAATAATATAAAAGTGGTGCGTATATTTAATGTGGCTTAATTTTTTCAAGTGCGTTTTTATGAAAATCAAAACAATCCTGATACTTTCATAAAATATACTTTGTATAAAGTCGATTTCCAGCGATTCTAAGCTTATTAAAGGAAAGTTTGAAATGCCCTGCCCGTGTTGAACATGATGAAGTTGGAAAGGAGTTAAAAGGCCAGGTTAAACTTTGTTACCTCGCGTATAGTTATTAAGTGCAAGCCGGTTTTGTTTGAAAACCGTAGAAAGCTTTTCGTAACATCTCAAACAATCTACTTCATAAATATTTTTCTAAAAATTTATCTTCTTACTCTTCCAGTATCTCTTTCAGTTTTTGCAAGGGTTCTCGTAAGTTAATAAGATAAATATTTTAAGGCCCGTTGACACTTAGTGGATAAACACCGCGTCCTGATGAATGTATTCAGAGACAAGGACCCTCGATTAAATTTTGAAACACGTAGATAATGATAATAATTAAACTTTAAGAGAACGTGAATAAATGAGAAAAACGTTTCAAAGTAAATGTCTACACAGTGCGTTGCAATGAAATCTGTCCACCCTAAATAAATTTGGGTATATTCGTTTTTGCTAAAAACGCAAGAACAAGTCAAAAACAAATAATAGAATAATTGTTTTTAAGTAAACACTACTTTTAGATGTATCAAATTACTATCTTTAAAATTCTCTACAAATATTTCCGCTTTTTAGGCCTCTGTCAAGAGTACAAATTGTATACTAAAGTAACAGAAGTGGTTATTGTAAATGTATAACTAAAAACATTTACTACAAATCCGCGGTCATATCTTCGTGATAGTCAACAGAGCACTGTTTTATATTTTTAGTTGACAAGAGCGTTGAGAGTTGGGTACGAACCCATTTTTACTCCCGGCATGCATAATTATGATACGTTTTCTCCTTGAACATGGCGTATTTAATGTCCAATTTTGAGTCTTGTCTACCCAACCGTAATTAACAGCATCATTCGTATCAGATCACGTTTCGTCAAGATATATTACCATTCTATTTGCCCGGTACTTTTTTATTTTACGCAAATACTCCTGTCCAATTTCCGCAATATGGTGATTCCATTGCGATTAAACGGTTATTAATTTTCTTTTATTTAAATCCGCAAATCCTCGGAATTTAATGTTGGCCATTTATAGTTTACAGACTTTGCCTCTTGCACTTTTGATATTTAAATACTAACCACTAGTTAATAATTTGATGAGGCCCTTATTGCTTTCCTGTAGCACATTTACTTCATTACGTAGTTTAGATATAGATAGTATCAGTAGTCAGTAAAATGCACTGTATAGAAATAATGTATCAGTTTGATGTCACGTTGACTTTTTCAAGCTGTGGCAAGCATCGAACACCAAAATTAGTGAATATCACGTTTGAATCATATTAAAATGGTTCTTTTTATATCAAATCAATTCTCATTTAGATATTCAAGTAATTCAACCCTGCAACTACAAATCATAAATTGTAGCCAAGGATGTCGATGTAAAGTCGTAATTTAGTAAGTCTGAGTTTAACAGTAAAAAATGTAATGAAATTGAAACAGACGCCAGGCTCCGTCTAATCAAATCACGAAACTCTCGAACGGTGCAGGAAATTGCAATAAACAAGTTATTTAGAAAAATACCCGTTCTTAAATCATCAATGTCTTTATACAGGGGTGTAGGATTGTGCCAGTTTGTGAACTATTCACTGTTAGGCGAGATGGCTCTAATTTATTCTTCTTGTTTTGTGTATAAAAATCTGTTCCGTAGCACGCCGCACTTAAATATCGAATATGCCGTATGCTCGTTGAATCTAGTTACAATTGGACGTCTCGTTTGTCCACCATACATAGGGCAAGCATATATATATTTTTTAAATAATTCCTACTGTTCTAAGTGGAACTAATCATTACATTGGATATGTACTCAAGTAAATTACCGCAAGTCTTTATTCATTTATTGCTTGCATACTCGAGAAGGTAAGAAAATTCTGTGATTATATAATTAATAAATATCACTTTTTGGCAGATAAATGATTTTTTCATCGATTTTTTCACTCCCAGTTTTACCGGTGACAAGAACTTTTGGTTTCCAAATGGAACACGCTGTATATTATTGCATTTTGTTACATATGACCTGTGCCCATTTAATAATTTTATATAATAACTAATATTTTATTTATATTTAACACGATCTGTACAGCATTTTGATTAAGTTTTCCAAAGTGAAACTGTTTTCAACTATCAGAATTTTCCTTGTATAACTGCTAAATCGTTTCACACTCTTTAATGTACATATTTTTATGTCTTAGGAACTCAGTCATGTTTTTTTTACACTATTATGTATCTCTGTTTTATTACAGCACCTCAGGAAATAATTGTCAATTTCAAGTTTACAAAACATTAATTTACATTCATATGTCTATATTTAAATTTTTATATTTTTGTTTATTATGTAAGTACATATGGCTATTTTCTTACCTTTCTCATTAACCTGTTATATAGTATATCCTATAAGATTTAATATATTTGTGAATTTTTACAAATCGGTTTGTATACGTTTTACTGTTTATTACGACAGTTCGTTAAAAATTTACAATAAATATCATTATTTACCCATACTCGCTTATATAGAAATATAGACTCCTTTTATCGATTATATGCCATTATTTTAGTTGTGAGTAAAGGAAGTCTACCTAAGGCGACCTGCAGGTTGTGTACTTAACTCACCCATTGGCAGATGGTGATACCTGTATCACTTTACGGTAGCATAATTGGCACCCCACGTTGGGCGCCAATTATGTTGCCTCCTTTTTCTTATTATATATTTTTGGGAAAGAATTGAGGCAACATCTACGGACGACTAGCTGGTTTAAGCCGGAGCAAAGGGTCGTAGATCCAGAGTATTCGTCAGAGTTGTGAAACTTACCCTTTTCGAGTGTACAGCATAAATGACAAATTCTTGTTTAGTTCGAGAAAATGAGAAAGAAATTGATGTTAATTGGGCACCATCTATAGTGAAAATCAGTAGAGTTGTCTCTTTTTCTCGAACAACCAACAAGAGAAATAAAAAGACTGTGTAAAATGAATATATTACATGAATAAATAAATCAATTGTATAATGTGAAATATGAAATTTTAATTTAATTAATAATATCGGCAAACAAAGACTAATTAATACTAAAAAAAAATCAGTAACAAATTTATACGAGGATTCCAAATTCGGGAATTGAGTATTGTTGACGATGAAGGGTTCTGGAACAGCAATTCAGGCCCACAATTGTCCCTTGCAAAAATGGAATCTAAAGGTTTTCTTGGCAATTTAGTTTACGTCTCCCAATGAAGTGAAGTTTGAAAATTGTGGAAAAATTTTCCAACTATATGATTTTGAAAATTTAATGAACACAAATGTAGGTGCTAATTTACGTAACAAATAGCGTGAACATAAAAGTACTAGTTACAGATTTCAATCTATAGAATTAATATTCCTTTAACGTAGAATATCATTTTATAGTTAATATAAATTCGTGAGACGCTCAAATTTTTAATATAAAATATAAAGCTTAAATATAAAACATAAAGATTAAAGCATAAGCATAAAATATATAATGCTGAATCTCAAGTTTGAAGAATATATAGCAGAATTTCAATTTTTGAAGAAGCTCAAATTTTCAATATGAAGAAAATATAGCTGATTCGCAAACT
The DNA here is from genome assembly GCA_963675555.1 of Leptura quadrifasciata. NCBI lineage: Eukaryota > Metazoa > Arthropoda > Insecta > Coleoptera > Cerambycidae > Leptura > Leptura quadrifasciata. The sequence continues at coordinate 3,389,815 of OY776682.1, read as the reverse complement.
ATAAATTGCCAAAAAAATGAAAAAGTAAAAAAAATTTATAACCATGTGGTACATATAGTATTTTAATTACTTATTAAATTAAAAAGAATTGAATTTGAATTTAAATTTATTTTAAAAAAATTGAAATTATATCAAGGATAAAAATTGAAAATTACTGAAATTTTAAATTACTAATAGATGAAATTTACCTGGTTGTTAAACACTTGTTAACGCGGATATAAAAATGTAAATTAATTACTGATGTCACATAGTTAAGTTTGTATAGGTCTGAATCAGTTCAAAAGCTGCAGGCAAGTGATTTTTTGGTGAATTCTACTAATAAGGTGACTTTTTTATCCCACTTTCTGCAAAATAATACCAATAAACAAACTTGAAAGAGATAGTTTTACTAATAAAAGCCATAAAGTGATATAGGTATCGCCATCTGTCAATGAGTGAGTTAAGTGCACAACCTGCAGGTCGCCTTAGGTAGATTTTCTTTACTGACAACTAAAATAGTGGCATATAATCGATAAAAGGAATCTATATTTCTATATAAGCGAGTATGGGTAAATAATGACATTTATTGCAATTTTTTAACCTACTAACGAACTGTCGTAATAAATAGTAAAACGTATACAAACTGATTTGTGACAATTCAGCAAATATATTAAATCTTGTAGGATATACTATATAACAGGTTAATGAGACATGTAAAAAAAATAGCCATATATACTTACATAGTAAATAAGTATATAAAAATGGAAATATAGGTATATGAATGTAAATTAATATTTGGTAGACTTGAAATCGACAATTATTTCCTGAGGTCCTGTAATAGAAAGGAGATACATAATAGTGTAAAGAAACATGATTGAGTTCCTAAGATATAAAAATATGTAAATTAAACAGTGTTAAATGATTTAGCAGTTATACCAGGAAAATTCTGATAGTTGAAATCAGTTTCACTTACAAAAACTGAATCAAAATACTATACAGATCGTGCTAAATATAAATAAAATGTTAGTTATTATATAAAATTGTTAAATGGACATAGGCCATGTAACCTTTGGAAAGTTTAAGATTTATTTTATGAGAGTGCGGATTTAAATATAAAAACTAATAACCAGTTAATAGTAATGGAATCACGCCGCATTGTGGAAATTCGACAGGAGTATTTGCGTAAAATAAAAGAGTACCGCGAATCAAATCGGACGGTAATATATCTCGACAAGACGTGGTTTGATAGGCATGATACTGTTAATTACGGTTGGGTAGACACGACATAAAATTGTACTTTAAATGCGTGATGTTCAAGGGGAAGTAAAAATGGATTCGTACCCAGCGCACTGCTCTTGACAGCCAAAAATATAAAACAGGGTTCTGCTGACTATCACGAAGATATGATCGCTGATTTGTTTGAAAAATTGTTCGCTAAACAGCTATTAGCTAATATTCCGATCAATAACAATATAATAATAGCAACAATAATTCATAAAATAATTTCGATATAAATAGTTTTACAGAAGAAGATGTCTTTAAATGTCTTAAAAAAATTCACTGCTGGCCTGGACAAAATACCTGCATTTTTAGTAAAGGACTATGCACGTATTAAAGTACCAAATAATAATACGAAAAATGACGATATAATAAAGTTTAAGATCTCAAAATATAAACAATCCTGAAAGAATCCAGTAAAAAGGATTTATTTAAAACTATCAGAGAACATAATTTTAAAAAAGAATATGTTGTAGACCATATTTGCAGAACTCACGGCCATAGTCTGTTACGTTCACCACCATATTACTGCATATTTAATCCAATAGAATTGATTTGAGGCAGTGTAAAACACGAGCTGAGAAAGTGCAATCAGAGTCCGACTTTAAGCGCTGTAATTGTAGATAATATAATAACCGTGAGGCACAACCGATAAATCCGTGAATCGCGTTATAAACAAAGAAAAAGAGTATCCGATTTTGTCGCTTGTAGGACCTATTGACATTCAGGTAGGGAATGATTCTAATACTAGTTTGCTTAATGCGTTGTGTTGACACAGGAATGTTCGCATAAATACAGAAAAGTTGGTAATATTTTGTTAGTTTGTGTTTGTTGATAATAATTCTTATTTAAATTTGGAGAGGGTCGATAGTAGCCCATTTAAATCATTTTTGGCCTGCAATGTTTCCTAAGCTGCTTCAGTTAAACCGAAACTTCGATTAATTTTAGACGGTGTTACTTTTGAATTGAATAACGACCGTGCCTCGCGTGTTGAACGTGTGTTATCGCACCCACCCTAACAATCTTTATTTTTTCAGCTAAGTTAAATTTGCCATCTTTTCAAAAATTAATTATGGAGGTATGGAATAAAAAGTAATGCTTTTATGCGTTTCTTGTGACAGTTACCAATTTAGAAAAGAAACCAGCTTTGTAAAATGCTTTTTGGGATTTCTAGCAGATCCTAGGGACCTGCTTTCTTACAAACTACCTTCTAAATATTACATCTATAAGAAAAAAATCAACAAGAACTGACTTCATTGTTAGTTAAGTCGAGAGATGCATATTTTTATGGAGTCATTCTGATAAGCTGGCTAAGTGTGTCAGATAAGTTAAAATCATTCACTAAGCCGCCCACCGCCCCCCCCCCCATGACGTACGGCCTTCAGATACTACAGAAAATTTGAAACTTTTTTGGTTTAATAAACTTGAAACCTGTATTATTTTTTGCGTGAAATTTGTCAATTTTCTATACACAGACTGGATTGTATCTTGGTTTAAATAAAATCATGCCGCTCCAGGGCTTAAAAACAAAGTAAATCTCGTTTTCAGGCGTTTCTAAACACCTCGAGCCTTGTCAGGTTCTTATGTCTTGAAAACAAAATAGCGCGGTATCAGAGTCGCAAATCGTCACATTTCCTGTGTCACCCTATTATTAAATTATACATTTACATACATGACATGTTTTATTGGCTTTTTACCCTTCGTATTGTCTTAAAACAGAAGGCAGTATACCAATATCTCACTAATCTGGCCGTAAAATAAAAAAAATGTCATAAAATAAAGTGATGGGAAGTGTAATATAGAAAGTTAGCTATAAAATGAAAATATTCCGTGGGTAGTCTTATTAAAATATTTGACATGCAGCCTAAGTGGTTTTCTTAACTTCCCCACATAAATAAATGCTTGAGTAATATTTTTCGACACATCATGATTCTTTCTAAAACGGATTACGGAGCACGTTAATAATATTGTAAAAATTGTTTGTCTGTGATATCATAATATTATTTCTTGAATGAATAATCTCAACGAAGAATTTATTTGAGTTGAACAGTCACCATTATGGATTTTAAGAAAAAAATTCTGTAAATACCAGTTATAATTTTATTCAATGTTCCTTTAAAACGATATAACAAACAAGAGCGCGGCATTTCTTTGTATACCAGCCTCGAACGCGTGCCATCCATAGGCGCGCATAACTTACTTTTCAAGGTAATACATGCCTTGCAATATTTTAAAAATCGTTTATTGTACACATATCACTATTTTGCAGACTTTCTAACTAATCTACTCCCCACAAACAAAATAGGCCAATTTTACATTTAATGTGTTGAGAAATACCCTTTTTTTCAAATTCAAAGTCTACTTCGAATTTTTTAAAATTTGTTCCTGAATTCCAAAGCCAACTAAAAATAGCAAACAAATGCCATTTTCCAGGCTATTTTTCATCCGGCATTAAGTCTCAAAAAAGCGTTGGAAATAGAACTTACAGCTTTATGAGAAAAGTGACTTAAATATACAGGGTGCTATTTAAAATAAGAAAGTTCTATTAAAGTAAGAAAGTTTAAATAATAATAAAAAAAATTACATAGTTTCAAGAAAAAAATGGTCGCATGGTAACGGAGTCATTAGTAAGATCACTACTAGAATCATTCCCTAACTGAATAACAATAGCCTCTACGGGCGGCAAAATAAGATACTCTTTTTCTTTGTTTATCTGGAATTACAGGGCTTAAAGTCGAATTCTGATCCCATTGTCTCAACTCTTGTTTTACACTGCCCCAAATTAATTCTATTGGATCAAATATATAGTAGTAGTAGTAGTAGTAGTAGTAGTAGTAGTAATATGGCAGTAAACGTAACTATGGCCGTGCGTTTCACAGATATGGTCTACAATATTTTCTTTCTTAAAATTATACTCTTTATTATTGTTTTTATACAATTTTAAATTTTGGCACTATCAGTTTAAATTTTTATGACACGTTTTATGACGTTGGAAAGTGAAAAGTATTTAATGGTGTCATGTCCTGCCTACCTTGAGATTTGTTTTTTTATTATTGCACTAGAGCGTACATATATCAAAGATAACTGCATTTCTCGAATTTTTTGAGTCATACTGTTATTCTTAAAGTCTTTGCCGTCAACTCGAATCTCTTTAATTTTTTTGTATCTCCTTAAATAGGGAAGAGATAAGCCTTTGTAATTTTCATATTTTTCAGGTTTTTATACTATATCTCACAAAGTAGGCCATGGATTTCAAATCACTTTTTATTGAAATAAAGCTCATAACAATTGGGATAACTATTACTAAAACTTTTTTCTTTTACAATAGATATTTGGCGTGGCTTTCGTAAAATGACTGTATAAAATATATTGCTTATACAATATCACCGGATCCTCCACCATTTATTAGACTACTTTACTAACAAAATAAAAATGCACTACCAGGCTGCAAAAAGATGGAACCTTGCTAAAAATTATTTTTTCAAATAAAGAAAACTACATTAAAATCTATCGGTGAAAAAATAAACCTACAAGAAGGGTGTTAGAGTCCAAAAATATTATTGTAAATACAGAGTAATTTCTTATTAGTGTGTATGTTTGTTGATTAACTTTTCAAGTTAATGTTGTTATATTGGCATGCACTGAAGAAGAGCACCGGTATAAATGTAAAGATACTAGGTAATTTCTTAGTTATTGTGGAATTTTTATTTGAATAGTGCCTGAGTATTGTTTATTTACAAAAATTCTGTGCCAAATGGCTCTTCCCAAATAGTTTGCTCTTGTTATTGGGTAATCTTTATAATTTTATTAATTTTCAAAGCATCCTAAATTTTATCAACTAGGATTTTTATCCTCAAAAATTATTTCAACACAGAAACATGACGTTGTTTGCCTTATACCCACAAAAATGTGCGTGTAAATGAACACACTAAAGTTCAAATTAGTTGTCCAGAGACATTCCTGAGAGAATCCGCAAACGTGATAAAGTTGGCAAAGAATGCCCTCGTCATGTAATATGTAGGCCGACTGGAAAAAAGACGGGGAGGTATTTATTCGTTTTACCGGAGACAATGAACATTAATTTGGCAAATTCTTGGAAATCACGAAAGACATTTGGAAAGCACTATTATACCAACGGCAAGAGCTTTGAACCAGTAACACGGACCGGCGCAAAAACATCGATTTCTAGCCAACTCTATCCAACAGTGTGGTAGTCGTGGCCGAAGCACTGCTATGTGATTCACAAGTTGCGTGCGTTAAGATCAGTCGTCCCACCATGGCCAACCTGTGAACATCATGGCAAGTGCTAGTGGTGGCGGGGCCGTCAGCACCCTCGGCATGTCGCTGAATCTTCCGAAGGAAAGCCCTACTGGGAGAGAAGTTGGAGGTTCTGCTTCCACTTCCCCTAGGAGAGCTGTTAGTCCCCTTTTGGAAGTGCGACGACCGCATTGCACTTTGAACTGCGACAATTGCAATGCTATACTTGGCGACAGATTCAAGCACATTCTCACCAACCAAGCATCAAGTAAATATATTTTATTGCTTATATATTATTTTTCTGTTTATTTGCATGAGTTTTTTCTGAGTTCTTACATTAGTTTGAAACTTTTTAAAAGTTTTCGTGGGTACGATGGCCACGCTTTGTTGTTTATAGAAACACATGTTCTCGACATAATTTTTAACAGGACGGGAACATCTCTGTTTCGCCCATTACTAGTTAAATAAAATGATGAAAATTTGTATTTAATGTTGAAGAAAGTTTTTAGAAGTTAAATTTTTTTATAAATAACTGTATAAGTAAAATTATACGAACAAGTTTTCAACGTTATATTAATTGTAAATTGTTTTGCTGAATTCTTGAGATAAAAGTTTGAAAATATTTTGTTTCTAGTTAATTTTTTACAAAAGGAATTAATTATTTTTCATTGTGAAAATAAACCTGTGGGAAGATATGTGGGGTGATAATTATAATTATACTAACATTGTAAAATGTAATAATTTTTGCTAGCGTTCCGTTATACAGTGTGTTCCCGGATGGGGTACCGCAATCTTGTAAAATTTGTTATATTCGATTTGCCGAAAAGTCATTCTTTATAAGAAGTTTTGCTTGTCTTAGGAATTTATAAACAGTTGTCAAACTTAAGGTAAATTATAACAGGGTATTCTAAAAATTATAAAATATGAAATCGGCTTTATGAAGAAAAGTTTTACGGAGTTTAGGTGCAAAATAACGAAAACCTCTTTTTTAAAAAATAAAATTTTATTCAACTAAGTTGAATACTATTCTACATGTAGACCTCCTACCAGTACACATTTTTCTAATTTTTTTCTGAAATAGAAAAATGTGTACTAGTAAGACGTCTATATGTAGATGGTGTTCAACTTAGTTGAATAAAATGGTTATTTTTTTAAAAGAGGTTTTCCTTATTTTGCAGCTAAACTTCGTATTTAACCTTTTCTTCATAATTGAAAGAGCTTTGTTAAATAAAATTTTAATTGAAAATATAAAAAATGTAGTTTACTTAACAATTTACAACTGTTTGTGACTTCCTAAGACAAGCAAGACATTTTAACAAAGAATGACTTTTCCCGGTAAATCAAAAATAAAAAAATTTACAGGAATGCGGTAGCCCTTCCGGGGACATACTGTATATATACATATATACATGCAGTGTATGTGTATGTATATAGAGTGTATGTATATATACAGTGTATATACACACATAGTGCATATACAATATGCGTATATACAGTGTATGTGTATATACAGTATATGTATATATATATGCAGTGTATATACACACATTGTATATATGTGTGTTTGTGTATATATATATATATATATATATATATACAGAGTGGCCCATTTAAAAACGGGACACCTCTCTAAAATTTTTATTCGTTAGCCGATTTAAACGTTTTTTTAAATGATAGAGCTTCAATTGTTGTAACTTGTAATTCAGCGCTCGGCGGGGCACATAGCCCGGAGAGTAGCTGTTGGTTGCAGTCTGGTTACGTTCCTTATAGTAAAATAAGTATTTATAGAGGAGTTTTGCGATTGAAATATTATGTTTTAATTTTCTGCCCACTAAAAGCACATTTGGATATATATAGAGTGTGTCCTAAAAGACACACATGAGATTCATAACTTTTCTTCTGTTTTGCGTTCACAAAAATACAAAACACGTCAAGAATCTGAATATTAGCAACTATACCTTACAGATACTAACTAAATATTGGGATTTGTTACTTAACACACAGAAAAAAATTCAAAGTTTAACTTTATGCAAAAATCTACCACTAACTATGTAATAAAAATTCACACAGAGGGAAGGAAAATTGTCGAGATCAATTTTTTTAAGTCAAGTCAAGAAAATTTGGCTGATTACTATAAAATATGATATAGGTGGTAAACTCAAGAAAATTTTATATATACTTTTTGAATTTAATTTTAAAATATTGAACTGTAAACAAAAAACAATCAAAATAAAATAGTCCAGTTAAAATTCCAAGCCACTAGGCAACCCAGATATATAAGAATTCAATTTATACTTGTATGAAAAATGCCTTCTGTATATATAATGTATATTTTAGAGTTTCGTGTGTATTTTCGAGTAGCTCATATGATTCTGGAGGTCTCATAACCGCTTTACCGCTGTGCACGATAATAGGTATCTCCGGCTTTTTTGTTTTATTTTGTCTAGTACATCTATGGTAGGAAATACCAAATCCGCTATTAAGCGCTATCTTTGGGCCGACTAGCGAACTATCATTCTATTATTGCTCGCTTCTCTCTACTAAGCGATTGAACTTCTCCCCGTAAGAGAGCGCTGCACTTAACTTATTTTTAAAATACCATAAATATAAAATATGCCTAGACATACAATTTTATTTGTCAAAAAAGTAATTTCTGTTCCGATTTTGATTTTGAAAGAACCATTGTAAATCTCTATCAGATAAGATTAAAAAGTGTTCAGGGTTATGTTTAAAATTGAAAAGTTTCTAGTACTCCCGGTGAAATAGAAAATGTATTGTTGGGTTTGGATAGATCAAAAACTATATTTTTATGCCAAATATTCTTAAACTAATTCCAAATTTTTATCTTTAAAGAAATATAAAAAGTTGAAAGATATTATAGTTCAAGATATTAGCTTTTAAAATACTCTTTTTATTGCCATATTAACACTAAATGATCATTTTATAAAAAGAGGTTCAATTTTTATAAAATATTTTTTTTAAATTATCGTTATTATAATTCGAAAACGAAATTTTCACTTTCACCGGCGCACGTACCAAAACTTAGAAAGCATGAATCAGAATAGTTAGCTCAAAGAATAGCACTTATATTGAAATTTAGGATAATTAAATTGCCACTGGTAAGTACGATATGGGCAATTCTCAATTCATCTTAGTGTTCATCAAGTATGCTCTCATGTAAGCAAGACATCATCAGCATATATAAGTAAGTAGGTATATTATGCAGGTGGTTAATGTTAATTCGATCTAGTAGGAGAGACACAGCAATTGTTAAGACAAACAGACAGACAGGTAGGCAGATAGACGAATATTTTGAGTGTTGTTCTGAATTTGAACACATAATTTAATACATGATTTTTTCCCTGCGAGTTAAATTTAGTGTTTTGAAGAGTATAAGAGTAAATCGAATAGGGCCCAATGAGGAGCCTCGAGGTACACCCATTTTATTTCTAATATTATTGACGTGTAAGACGTTTTCTTATTTAGCTTGAGCTAGCTACTATTTTAACCGGAGAATATCTCGGATTTTGAAAGACACAGTTTAGCAAACGTTTTCGATTTGCCGAAATATAATACTAATAGGGGAGAAATGAACTTATTAAAAAGCATTAAGCAAAAATTAAATAACTGATTTGGTACTCTGTAAAGCGGATAAGGCAACACCATAACAATTTTTTATGGCCTTCCAAAAATTCACAAAGAAAATAACCCTATACGTCCCGTAGATATGTTAATGCCCCGTCTTATAAGTTGTGTAAAGAACTAAATTACATCTTACCAAAATTAACCAATTTTAAATATAAATATTCTATAAAAGCCTCTTTCGAATTTATAGAAAACGTAAAAAATTTAATAGTACCAAATAGCGCAAAATTAGTTTCTTTTGACGTTAAAAGCCTGTTCGCCTCAGTCCCACTCACACAACTAAAATTAAATTTAAATAATTTAATAGATAACTTAGAAATTAGCACAAACGAAAAAATTGAATTAAAAAATCTGTCAAAGGTTTGTATTGAACAGAATGATTTTCAGTTTAATGGCGAGTTTTAGTTATTAATGTTAGAAAACATAAAATTTAAAGAATCCCTTAAAAACAATCCTTTTACCACGAATGATCAGCAAAATTTCTTAAATACTCCTATTCCTATACTAGATAAATGTTAACAATAATTATTCGTTGATTTACATTATTACGTGAGATCTACCCGAAAAATTCCCATAACTAGAGTTTAAGTCACAAAAATATTGTCATAAATATTTTTAGGTATATACTTAGAATAACCACTTCTATTATTTTAGTATAGTCTAGTATACTTTAACTTGGCGTGTGTATGTATGAGTTAATATTTCCGTACGATTTCATTTTCTCTTGTACACAAAGATCCAGAAATATTGTCGACGTAGACAATGTTTCTGGACTATTGCTTTAACTTTGTGTACAATATGAAAAATGAAATCGTACGGAAATATTAACTCATACATACACACGCCAAGTTAAAGTATACTAGACTATATACACTTTGTACTCTTGATAAAGGCCTGAAAAGCCGAAACATTTGTAGAGAATGTTAAACATAGTAATTTGATACATCTTGTTTACTTAAAAACAATTATTGTTAAGATCTTTCACAAGAAACCTACCACAAATTCAGTATATTTTGTTATTTATTATTCCTTTTACTAAGGAAAATATCACCTATGTTTTTAATCTAAACATAAATATTTCTTCGATAATTGATTTTAATTATCATGCGAGTTAAATGTTGACTAATGTATTCAACAATTTGTTTAATAAAATTATCTTAATTATCTTTATTTAAATTTTGCGATAAACAATACTGTCCGGAATTCTTTCTCAATTGTGCATGCTTTGTTGCATGAAGAATTTCTTAACGTCAAAAATAAACTTCGAGAATAAAATTGCCAGTCCACGATAATTAAAAAAAATATCACTGCTTTGTTAGGTATATCCAGATAGCAAGCTGGATGCCCTAACCGTCACTGAATTAATGAGTAACCAATTTCAATTCTATTTGGTTTATCTTGATTACTTGTTTACATTACGGCGGCTATTTAACTTTATCAGTGTACATATATTTTAACCATAAAACTCATTTATTTACTTTGTTAGTATAACCCTGTTTCCAATCACCTCATCATTGTTTTTTAAATGCATTCGAATATCTCGTTACGCAAGATATTAATTATTTAGAATAATAGTCGAAGGAGGGGTAGTGTTTATTGTACAAAGAGAGTGGATAGTTTTAAATTTGGCAACATAATACAGTTTACATTTTTTGTAAGTACTTACCTATGACTAATTGCAACCATTTTCGTTTTATAAATAAATAGGTGTTTATTTTTCAATTAAGAACTTTTTAAATTGAATTTTCTCAATTTTTTCAAACGGAACACCTTATATATTTTTCGACGATGTGATGTAGAAATGAAAAACGGACATTTTTTTAAGTACTTCCCTAGTGCTAGTTGCAACCAATTTCGTTTTATTGAGCAATAATTACAAAATTCAAAAATAAACTTAAAAAAGAGGTGTCTGCAAATAACTCAGTAGAAAAAATTATAATAAATGTTCCACATGTTGCCCATTTTGATTGACACACATCTCTATGTGTTTTTGAAATGAGATTCCCACTGTAAAACTGCCGGTGTGATAGATGTAAAGGCAGTTATTATTCTTTCCTTTATATTTTGTATCGTTGTTGGTGTGTCTCTATAAACAATTTCCTTCACGTATCAAAAGAAATCCATTTTTGTAAGATCTGGGGATCTAGCAGGCCATTTAGTGGTTCCATTTCTTCCAATACATTGATGAGGGTAGGTATTATTTAAGTGATCTCTAACTGCATTTAAATAATATGGTGGAGCACCATCTTGCTGAAACTACATACTATTTCGAATTCTTTCAGGGAGATTTACCAATAACTGCGGCAGATAGTTCTCCAAAATATGAAGATAAATAGATCCAGACAATGTACCATCAAAGAAATGTGACCCTATTACATATTCTCCAATAATTCCTCCCCAAACGTTTATAGACCACCTTTGTTGGTTATCAACAACAAAAAAGTGAGGATTTTCTGAAGCATAATAGAAATTGTGCCTATTAACAAATCCATTTTTATGAAAAGTTGCCTCATCACTGAATAAAACAGTATTGAAGAAGTTGACATCATGTTGCATTTCACCTCTGGCCCAATTACAAAATTGTTATCACATAATTCCTGGTGCATTTCAATATGATATGCGAGCAACTTATTTGTTTTTAAGATTCGACCCACAGACCGTCTACTTATTCCTACTAATGAGCTCATTTCTCTTTGACTAACATGGGGATTCTCAACCGTTACCAGCACCACAGAAAACTCATTTTCTTCAGTTACAACACGTTTTATTCTTTCATTTTTTTTTATATTCAATATTTCCATTCACCAGAGATCTATCGAGAAGGTTTTGGAAATTGCTAACATCAGGAATACGTCTTTCAAGGTAACGTTGGTGATAAATTATTGCTTGTCGAATAACGAAAACAGCAAAAAAATGTACAAAAAAACATTACAGTAAAGGACCGGTTAAATACTATGTACTCATTTCAATGGATTGGAAGAAATGGTCCCACTAAATGGCCTCATTTCAAAATTGCATAAAGACGCGTGTGTGTGTGTGTGTGTATGTGTGTCAATCAAAATGGGCAACACGTCGGACACATGTTATAAATTTTTCTAATGAATGATTTGAGGGAACCTCTTTTTTAAGTTTATTCTTGAATTTGACACTTATTTATTTATAAAATGAAAATGGTTGCAATTAACCATAGGGAAGTATTTACAAAAAATATTCGTTTTTCATTTCTACATCACATCATCGAAAAATATACAGGGTGCTCCATTTGAGAAAATTCAATTTAAAATGTTCTTAATTGAAAAATAATTCTTGGCCACCCTGTACATTTTTAGGAAATGAAAATGATTCACAAACATTAACTAGATGTCTGGTAACTGGTATTTACATAAATTTTTCTTAAAACCCATAATTGTGACTGCGGTGATTTTTTTAATATCCATCTGCAGATTGCATTATTTCAACAACAAAATTCATTACATCCAAGTGGTTGGGAGATATTCAATGCTAATATAGGAATGAATAGCGCCTAGAGAGAGGCTTAAAACAATGTACTGATATACATAGCTTTCCATTTAAAAAAAAGACACTTGGTCCTATAATTTCGTTTTGGCTTGCCTTGTATGTTTGAAAATAATTTTCAGTTATAGACTTTTTATCTAGCTTACTTGCAATTTTTTTAAAGAATTTCTAGCTATCGTAGAACTCTAGATATCGAGGTCTGACGCACTAATGCCTCACCCTGTATATAGGATACTTTAAAATAACAAAATTTGGGTCACTTCCACTTAAACCAGAAGTTGAAGAAAATGTTTGATAGGCTCAAAACAGGCACAATTACGCAATATAGAACTCTGAAAATTCAAAAATTCAAAATTTTAACTTCTTTAATAGCAAAGTTACAGAGTGTCACCCGATATATTTCTTTCTGCATTCAATTGCTTGGTAGATAAGTACACTATTTAAGATTTTATTGAAGCAACATTTTCACACCAATAAAAAATTATCCAGTTTCTTTGTATTTATACTAAAGTACTTTTGAATGTAAAAAGTATTATGTTAAAAATTATCACTAAGCAACAAACGCACAAGAGAAATACTTTATGTTTTACTTTGACAGTATAATTACTATCACAATATTAAAAATTATATCCATTTCAATAAAAAATTGATGAATCAATCAAGTGATATATTTTTTAAATAGATAAAAGCCTTCTCTGTTAATGTTTGGAAGCACACTACAATCATAAATGTAAAGAAAATTATCTACTTCCACATTTATAAGGTATATCAACTGAGAATTTTGGCGAATGATACCAACAGCGTTTTTATGAATGAATGAGATTGTATCACAGCTAGACATCGCGTGTAATAACTAAAACAGTTTTAGCCAGGTATTTTAAATGCTACTTTGACATATTAAATATTCTGTCACGGCCTTATCGGTTTTAGGTTTCTACATAAACAAGTTATTATTTGTGGGATTTACCTTGTCTTGTATAATTTGTAGATGTGTATCAATACCAACAACTGTAGTTTGATTTTTTAATACTTCACAGTTTACGGTAGGCTTAGGTATATTTATAAAATATGTCGAAAAGTAAGCACTTTTCGACATATTTTAATGAAACAAAGATCTTCTTTAAAGCTAAATTACAACGATTTTTACAGCAATATTTCCTTATAAACAATTATCATCAATTAGAGTTTGATTCTTTTAAACGAGTTGTAAGGTAAGGTAAGGTTTTTGATTCCTGTATCATATGGTCGAAAAATATACAGGGTATCCCATTTTAAAAAATTCACGAAAAACAAGGGACAGATATATCGTAACTGGTATTTACGATTAATTTTTGTAAAATCTATAATGACGACTGCAGTGATTTATCCAACATGCACCTGCAGATGGCATTATTTAAAAAAAAAATCACTACATCCAAATAATTGTGCCTCCTCGGCGAGGACTTGCAAAATTCCCGATGGGCAGAAAATAATAAACAACCCAGAAGATATATTAATTCATTTCTCGAAATCGGTACGTACAGACAACACGAAATTTTCAGAAAACAATACCTATGTGTTGGTTTCTCTAATTTATAGAACGGCGAGGACTTGCAAAATTCCCGATGGGCAGAAAATAATAAACAACCCAGAAGATATATTAATTCATTTCTCGAAATCGGTACATACAGACAGCACGAAATTTTCAGAAAACAATACCCACCTGTTGGATTCTTTAATTTATAGAGCGGCTAGGACTTGCAAAATTCTCGATGGGCGGAAAATAGTAAACAACCCAGAAAATAGAAGGCAGGTCTTCGCGGCCGTTGTCTAATGAAGTAGTTTTTAGAGTAATGATATCACGGTTAGTTTTGACGTCGAATCTTTGTTCACCAATGTACCAATTGAGGAAACAGGTAACCTGATTCGTCAACAACTTGTACCTAAGAGATTAAGAGAAGACATACCTGATCTGGCCCGATTGTGCCTGTCTACAACATACTTTCTATGGAATGGAGACTTCTACGAGCAGAAGCAAGGAGCAGCCATGGGATCACCAATTTCACCTGTGATAGCCAACCTATTCATGGAAGCTTTTGAAGATGAAGCTATACGCTGCAGTGAGAATAAACCAAAGTGCTGGCTACGCTACGTAGACGATACGTTCATCATATGGCCACATGGAGAATTATCTTTATCTGTTTTCTTCGACCGTTTGAATAAACAGCATCCAAGTATCAAATTTACAATGGAGACCGAGCAAGATGGAGCTTTACCTTTCTTAGATGTATTAGTGAAGAGGTCACACAATGGCAAGCTGGCCCACGGTGTCTACAGAAAGAGAATGCACACATATCGTTACCTACATGCGACATCTCACCACCATCTACAACAGAAGAGAGCGTTAATTAGAACCTTGGTCCACAGAGCTACAGAATGTCCAACAAGATTTAGAGAAGAAAGGATACAGTCAAAGCAATATACAACGAGTAGTAAATAACCAGATGAGAACTACAGAAGAAGAACAGCAACAACCAACAACGTATGCACGCCTACCCTACGTCGCGGGAGTCACAGATAGGCTAAAGAAGATTTTATTCAAAAAGAAAGTAGGTGTACGGTTTCGAACAGTGAAGAAAATACAGCAGATGCTTCCCTCAGTCAAAGACCCTGTCCCCAAACTGTTATCAAAAGGTGTTTATCAGTTGAAGTGCACATGTGGTAAGAGCTACATCGGACAAACAGGACGGAGTATCCGGTGCAGAATCAAAGAACATCAGAGAAATACCAGATTTGGATACACGGATAGGTCGGCGATAGCTGAACATGTCCATAATAACGAGAACCATAAAATCGACTACGAGGACGTCAATATATTAGACAGGAATACGCAGTATTATAGGAAATCCTTGGAAATTATGAAAAACGTGAACAATTTTAACAGAGAGGATGGGTATCGACTTAGTAACACGTGGAGACTAGTATTGGCAAGTACCAGCACCGTAGTAAGTCACGGTCAACAAAACACGACGAATGAGCAGCGAAGCGAACCAAGCGCGACCAATGACCAGCGAAGCGAAACGGCGCCTAGGTATATAACGAGGAGTGTAACAACAAATTCAGTCTTTAGAATCCTTCTGAAGAAGCTGACAGGATGATCAGCGAACCGTCAAGTCAAGTTCGACTGGATGAAACTACTTCACCCAGAAAATATATTAATTCAGTTCTCGAAATCGGTACATACAGACAGCACGAAATTTTCAGAAAACAATACCCATCTGTTGGTTTCTCTAATTTATAGAACGGCGAGCACTTGCAAAATTTCCAATGGACGGAAAATAATAAACAATCCAGAAAATTTATTAATTCATTTCTCGAAATCGGTACATACAGACAGCACGAAATTTTCAGGAAACAATACACATCGTGGAAATAATAATAATATAGAAATGAAAGGAGTCTAGAAAGAGACTTCTAAAAATGTACTGTAATTTTTTTAAATTTCTAGCTTCTGTAGAACTTGAGTTATTGACGTTGGACGCACTATTGCCCCAACCTGTATATTTCGAGACCAGTTCGATCCTGTTGATAGTTAGATTACCCTCAAATATCAACTACAATACAGTCTATAAAACACCGTCTTTGATAGAGCTTTCTTGCAATTTGAAAGATGAGTATGCATGGTTATCAGAAAAACTATTTAAATATCCACTGCTGTTAACATTAGAAATAATCTCATTAGTGAGTTGTTCAAACAGATTTATATTGAATAAATAAAACAACAATCGTTTAAACATTTATATTATACAAAACAAAATATTAAAATAAAATTACAAATCAGTTGAATATATTCCACTAGAGCTATCTTCATCTAAATTAATAATTAAAATTGCCGTAATGTTTTCAGTAAGAAAGTATGCATCTTCAATACCTGAATATTTAAAACACAGTTATGCCATCTCCTTACAAAAAATCCTTTCACTTCATTGTATCAATTTGAAATTTAGAGTAGATGAAGTACTGTTGCATCTTATTCCATATTATTATATCGAATTCCATAGTCTATCTTTTGAAGAAGGATCTTTAATTGTCTACCATGATAACTTGCAAGATCCATTACAGTCACGTCATTCCGATGAATATTAGAGCTGTTTGAATTATTCCATATTTCTCTACTGGTTTTCTTTCTTACATTGGTTAAGTAGATAATTTGTCTATTTTCCCACCTATTTGTTGTCTTTATCACATACCGGGTGGTACAGGAGATATGTAACTTTAGTATTTAAGAAGTTAAAATTTTGAATTTTGGTGGAGTTATATACTACATAATTGTCCTTGTTTTGAGCCTATTTTTTTGTCAAAATGCTAATTCAACTAATTCTAGCACGCTCTTTAGGGTATTGACGCTTTATCCAGTAGCTTCTGATAATTCAGACCGTGAAGTGCTTACCTCAGCACGAAATACTGCGTAGCTTCTGCTGTCTTTATGTAACGTTAAAATTACAAAGGTTCTCCCCAGTTCTACGTGACGTAATGCTAACATTTTTGTTGAATTCTAACGAATTATTCGTTTTAGATATACGTCAACACAGTTAAAAGCAGCCACGTAAAGACCTTTTAAAGTTTTCAGCAGCTGATAAGAACAGCGATGAAAACATTCCTCCGGCGGAGCAAAAAATTGTATACATACTTTGAGTAAAAAATGGCAAAGCTGTATTTAAGCCATTTACTTTGAAGCGGATGCTTTTGTAGCAAAGGTTTTACTTTTAAATAAATGTCTTAGCTGCCGCAAATTATAAATTATTTCCGGTGAATCGGCATGCGGTTCGCGGCAAAGTTAAAGGAATGTTACAAATTCTAAAGTGAAAATGAAAAGTTAAGGCCGTAGTTGACCGGTTGCTATCTATACACAAAGGCTTTTAGTGATATAAAGTGATATTAACCGTTTGATGTAAAATAAATTGTGATGCAGTGTAACTCTGATACTAAATACAGTGTGGAATAGACAAATGGAATAAATTCAGTATCTCATTTTGAAATGACATCCTGCAACGTACAAACTTTACCCCTAAATTCAACCCCCTTCGAGTGGCAGTTGCAACCCCTAAATATTTTAACGGAAAGTAGGGGCTTGTGATATCTCATTGCAAAGGTCTTTTTATTCTCTATTCAAAAATTCTATAGTTTTAATATTTATTGCAAAAATTAACAGTTTGCTTGACGAAATTCGCTACAACAAACGAAAAACATAAAAACTTACAGCGTTTTGTTCTTGCAGGCTAGCAAAAACAATTTCAGTGTTCTTTTTCAACATTATCCAATAAAAAGAAGACAAAAACATCAAAATTTTTCATAGCTGGCATTGCCAGTTTTATTGAAAACGCCGCCGTTGCGATTGGCAGCAATAAATAGTTGTCATAGTTGTCAATAAATAGTTGTCAGTGTTTTGCGTATTGTTTGAGTTTCGCTAACTGCAATTTCTAACATGGTTGATTTAATCGAAATGCATAAAATAATAATTTTAGAGATAGTTGATTATGGAGTTGCTCGCATATTTCAAGAAAAATTTCCTGATTTGCCGTCTATATCCCAAGGTACAATTAGCAAAATTGAACAGCAACTCAGGAGCTTAGTGAAGACGATTTTGATAGAAGAACGTATTTTTGTGAACAAATGATGCAAAAACTGGAAAATGTTTTGTTTTTTGAGTCCACTTTTACTCTTCATGGCCATGTTAATCATCAAAACTGTCTCTACTGGGCTAACGAAAATCCTCACTGGATGAAAGAATTACATACGCAAAATCATGAAAATGTTAATGTATGGGCGGGGATAATTGGAAACCATGGCATTGGCCCCTTTTTCATTGATGGTAATTTGAATGGAGAAAATTATTTAACTCTGCTCCAAAATAATGTCGTGCCATTCTGGTAAACTTATATCCTGCTCAAGCAAACCCACAAGTTCCAGCGGATGTAAGATAGTTCCAGCAGGATGGAGCACCACCACAATACTGAATCGATGTCCGGAAATTTCGGTGGATAAGGACGCGAGGATCATTGGAATGGCCAGCACATTCTCCTGACATCCTTAGATTTCTTTCTGGAGATATGTGAAAAGCATGGCATACAAAACTAAGCCACGCAATATAGCTAACTTAAGAAGAAGAATAACGGATGTGGTTAGGTCGGTCACGCCTCAGATGTTGTAAAACTTTAGAAGATATTTTTATTTATGATTAGAATGCGGCCAAGACGTTCAAGGAACTCATTTTGAATATTTACTACATTGAAATTAAGTATTTTTTTTTAGTTTGCTGTTGTGAATGTGAACGATCCATGCTTTTGATGGAAGTCTGAAGGACGTATTTTCTGTTCGAAAAACTTAGAAAAATTGAAAAAAAATAGGAAAAAGAAAAAATTAATTTTCTTTTTCCTCAACCTTTTCTAAATACTAAATAAAAATATTACGTTCACAAAATTTTTAGGGTTCAAAGTGACTGTTTCAGACGGAGATTAATGGATAAATCATACTTACTGTCGTTTATGCTTAACTGCGGCTCTGATGGTATCAATTGGAAGACGTCGTAACACTATAAATCTAACACTGTCTGTTTAACACTCTCTTAAAATTAAATCTGAAAGGGAAATTTTGTTAGAAAACACAAGTAAAAGACAATATAAAGTTCAAAAATGTATATTAAATCTTTAAAAAAAATTTATGTTTTTACAAGAACTTCTTCAGAGAAAATGTTAACACACAATGGTCTGACCCGTGTACAACACATGGTGAGGAACGGGACGATTCATACGGTACCAACTACCATCCAATATGCAGTTTGAACAGCTAACGATGCACAAAAAGATTCAAGGAACAGTTCATGTAACTGAAATTTTGGTGGGCTTATGCTTGCCTGTCTTTATAAACGTATTTATTAATTCACATAAATTTTGGTCGCTCCTCGGAGCTTAAAATTGCTTGAAGCGTATCTACTTCGTTTGTATTATGCAATAACAAATTTTACGTTCAGGCAAGGCAGATCCCATGCACGTGTGAGTACATGGTATAGATACTTTTTTGACTCCGAATCACTGAGGAACCGGTTTAGGGCAAACCCCGTCAAAATACATCATTTCCCCGTCAAATCCGACTGCTAGGAAATGATGGGGGTCCCATGTCGCTAAGGGCTATTTTCGCTATAACTTCCGATATACTTTGGATAGTCGTTGGACTAACTTGTCCTCATATTCAACACCTCGTAAGAGTCGCAGTGCTTGACAACGTGGATTCGTAAAAGGGTTTTTAATCTTGGAAATTTGGAAGTTCAAGTCCAATTTTAGAATACTTTCCAAAATTGGGTGGTCGGGGCGACATTACGTCCCTGTGCAGCGACATTTACTACACTTACCAAATTAACGCTCCTCGAAGAGTTAGCGAAAATTTGGCATAAAAAACGCTCCGAAGAGCAAAAATATATTTCCAAGAATTAAAAACCTCCTCCACGGCGTTTTTACGTGAAGCACGCTTTTCTTACGAAATATTTCCTAAGTCGGATTTTGTTACAACGTCGAAAAGTATATCGGGGTTATAGCGTTCTTTAACACTCCCCTCCTTTCCGTGAATCTTTTTGTGTAACGTTTGGTAAATTGGTTATTTGAAAATAAAATGGATCATTGGATGTAGTCTCCCATGTGTTGTATTCGGTTATCGTTCAGACCGACCTATCTGAACAAAACATAGATGCAAATCTAAAATGGTAATAATTTGAACATATATCGATGCATAGCATTCGATTGAATTATTGAACATTATGTTTCAAAAATGGCATAAAAAAAAGAAAAAATCGAAAATCCTCAGATTCTCGATGACACAACACAAACACTTTCGACGCACTTATCTTTCTTAGTGTTCTTCCACTAATGCGGGCTTGCGTCTGCTCCTCCTCGTGTCTATGCCTCGTCGATCACCTTCGGTGTCGAACTGCCTTCTGGAACAGCTTAGGTGGTCCTCGGACTGCTTAACTCCAGCTATACTATGGCTCTGCTCGGTTTATATGAAACAATAAAACAAAATTTTAGTAAAATGTTTGTTCATATCCCGTCTGGGGATCTGCGACCGATAACGTATCGTCGTCTTTGAGAATAGGAACACTGAATTTTGTTGACTTATATTGATTGAAATGGTTTCCGTGTAGTTGAAAATCTCTTCTTGGGAGAAATCTGCGACCGATATCACATCGTCGTCTTTGAGAATAGGAACACTGAATTTTGTTGACTTATATTGATTGAAATAGTTTTTATTAAAATCTCTTCTTGGGAGAAATCTGCGACAGAATCTGCATCCGTCGGATCGTTGCATCTGCCCCTCCAGCAGACGTGGCGGCATCTCGCCCTTGAGTTGCTAGACTCGTCTGAATCGCGCCCTTGCGTCAGAGTCGTCGTCTTTCCATGCCGTGCCAATGGAACATTTGTTTGAACCCTTTGGGTCGGACTCTGCTTACAGATGAATGTTTAGTAACATTTGAGGACTTTGAAAAAAT
Organism: Leptura quadrifasciata; assembly: GCA_963675555.1. Taxonomy (NCBI): domain Eukaryota; kingdom Metazoa; phylum Arthropoda; class Insecta; order Coleoptera; family Cerambycidae; genus Leptura; species Leptura quadrifasciata. Next base: position 3,368,622 of record OY776682.1, on the reverse strand, counting down.
TATAAAAATTACCAACTCTGCCGGACACGGTCAGAGTTGCTGCAGTGAATTTTGAAGATTTGTATGTGGATACAATATCCTCAGATGAAAATAACTTGTAAAAAATGCATAAAAAATACCAACTTTTGCCTGACACGACAAGAAGTTGGTATGGAAATTTTGATATAAAATAAACCTAGCACTAAGTTAAAACTTAGCCTAGGTTGAAAAATGTTATAAAAAGATGATTGAATCTCCAGAACTGGATTCTGAATCAGAAGTGGAAGCATCTCGTGGCGGTGCATGGATTTGTACAACCGTTTGCTCCGGCGGTAGAGGTTCTGTGGAATCGTCTGAGAACGGGGAATCATTTCCATCGAGTGATGTTCCGCCTGGACTAGCATTTTCTTCATCGGAAGATTCGATTTCCAAGTTGTGCTCCTCTGGCGGGGCTGGTCTCAAATCATCGACATGTACTCTTGTCGTTGCATTTCCCTTTTGCACGAGATACACCTCGTCTGAAAACTTCTTCAGAATTCTGGTTGGGCCTGACCAAGACGGCGTGAAGGTATGTACCTTCTTTTTTCTCTTACTCATGACTCTGTCTCCTACTTTGTAGACGATCGGAGTGACGGCCTCTTTCGGCGCATATTTCTGTTTATATTTTTGTTGGGCCTGACGGGCTTCCTTGATTCGCTCGTATCGTGGAAGCGTTTGTTGCTTGGCTCTTTCTTGCCTCCAGGCATACAAATCCCATTCGCCTCTTTCGGCTGGATCATATCCTAACACGACCATGCTAGGTGTTTGATTTGTAGCGGCGTTCCTACGATTTCTTAATATGTATGTCATTTGATGCACGTAGCGATCCCAAGTGTCGTTTGGCTTTTTGAATAAAAGAGTCTTTAGAATTTTCTTGCATTCCTGCACCCGTCGTTCCACGGGGTTGGACTGTTGGTGATATGCTGGAATTAAGTATCGTTCGATACCATTCCTTTCGCAAAAGGTGATGTACCATTCGGAATTGAAATGACCACCGTTGTCTGATATTATGACTCGAGGGACTCCGAATCTTGCTACTATTTCTTCGTCGATATATTTGGCTATCGTTCTGCCGTCGACCTGAATGTATGCCTTTGCCTCTATCCATTTACTGAAAACGTCTTCGACGATAATCATGTATCTGTTTTCGGCGTCTTTAGTCCTCTGCAGCGGGCCAATTACGTCGACGCTCAAGGTTTCAAATGCATTTTGTGGTGCATGACTTCTAAGTGGAGCATTGGGTTGGGCTTGTCTTGTCTTTACAGACTGGCATATCAGACAGTCGTTTATGTATTTGCCTACGATCCTGGCCATATTATTGAAATAGTAGCGTTTCGCTATTTTCCTGAGAGTCTCGTCTCTTCCTGGATGACATGCTTCATCTCGGTCATGATAATGGTAAATCAATTCCTTAATTTTCCTCTTTGGAACTATTAATTTAAAATTTCGATCGCAATCTTTAAAAAGTACATCGTCTTGGACGTGAAAATTTTTCATAAAAATAAGATCCGCATCGGAACGTTGTTCCTGTTGAAATAGATCATTCCAACGGCGGATCTTGTCTTGAATATCTCTTGAACTCAATTGAGCTTGTACGATATCTTCGTATATTTCTGAATGCGTTAAAACAGAAATACGTTCTGGACACTTATAATTTGGTAGGAACATTCTCTCCTCTTCATCGTCTGTCTCGACATACTGATTTTGTGGGTTACGACTTAGAAAATCTGCTAACAAATTCTCCTTTCCTGGACAGTGTTCAATTTTGAATGCATATTCTTGCAATAGTAATGACCATCGTGTAAATTTTGTTTTGTCGTCCTTATGTTTGTTTAACCAAAGTAACGCCCTGTTGTCCGTCTTCACCAAGAACGGTTTGTCTGCTAAGTACATCTTGTACTTTTTAATATAGTTCACCACCGCCAAGCATTCTAGCTCGTTAATGTGGTAACGTCTCTCTGCCGGAGATAACGTGTTGCTTGCATACGAAATTATGTATTTTTCGCCGTTGTCGCCTAATTGATATAATACGGCCGAAAGGCCTTGGAGGGATGCATCTGTTTGCAAAATGAATTGACGTGAAAAATCCGGCCGATGGAGTTCCAGCGGTCCGGATAATAATTCTTTTAATTTTCTAAACGCTTCATCGCATGTATGGTTCCAGTGAAAACGATTTTCCTTCGAAAGAAGTTTCGTTAGTGGCTTCGTGATCATCGCCACATTTGGTAGATATTCTCGTACCCAGTTGCAAAGCCCTAGGAAACTTTGTAGCTGCTTTTTCGTAGCTGGAACGGGATAATTTTGAATTTGTAAGACATGTTTTTCTAATGGTTGGGAAGTATCGGTTCTAATTGTATGGCCTAAATATTGGATTTCATTCGTCGCTATTACACACTTTTCCGGTGACACTTTCAGATTATGCAGACGTAGTCTTTCAAAGACTAATCTCAAGTGGGACATATGCTCCTTCACGTTTACGCTGTAAACGATTATATCATCTAAATACACTTTACAGAAATGGTGCAGGTAACCCGTTAAAACGTCCTTTGCCATGAATTTCTGAAAGGTACAGGGAGCTGTCTTGAGTCCGAAAGGCATGACATTGAATCTGTAAGCTGCCCCATCAGGAGTGGTAAAAGTCGAAAAATCTTTTGATGCTTCATCTAGCGGTATTTGCCAATATCCACTTTTTAAATCCAACACAGAAAAAATCTTCGAATTGCCTAAATCTTTAATACTTTCGTGTATTTTTGGTAAGACGGAAGCCTCGTCTTCAGTCATTTCATTCAAATGGCGATAGTCGATGCAAAATCGTGGTTTCTTGTCCGAGCGTTTTATTATCACTGGTGGTGAACTATATTGGGCAGTGCTAGGTTCGATGACGCCAGCTTTTAACATCTCTTCGATTTGGTCGTACATAATTTTCTTAGTACTCGGAGACATCGGATATGGTCTGATATTAAATGGTTTCGTGTCTTTCACTGTAATTTTGTGTTTCACAGTCACTGTGGTTGCTTGAGTCGGTTCCGCAGTGAACAGATCGACAAATTCCTCGAACAGCGGCCGTAGAAATTTGTCATTTATAACAAGCTCTTCAGGAAGCTTTGCCTGCTGTCTCTCCCTCTGAGAAGCTTGATTCCAGAAGACGGTAATACGCTCTTCTGTGCCGGCATATAGGCATTTTCTGCCATAATCATATGCGACATTGTTCATATATAAGAATGGTGATCCTAGTATTACTGTTTCATTTAAATTTTCGATTACTTGAAAATCAATTTCAAAAGAGGTGCCTGAAATTATTACTTGTAATTTTGTCGTGCCAAGAGAGTCCACCATTCGATCTCCGCACGCCATAGCAAATGATCGACGTGTCGTGAGATTTTTAAAATTATCCAACATCCTCGGATGGATAACGTTTCGCGTCGAGCCTGAATCTATCAGTGCGTCGACCGCATGTTCATTTATTTGAACTTTTATACGAGGCAAAGGGAACGCTTCGCTCATATAATTTATTGACTCTCTTGTCTTGTGCAGAGGAGCGTCGTAGTGGTCATGAGTATCGGAAAAAATTACTGGACATTGCTGCCGCCTTGGTTCGGCCGTTGTGCCGGGGATCTTGCAGATGGACCCTGGCCTGGGTCTCTGGCCCCTCGAAAGTTTCCCGGTCTCCTGCTGAGATGCGGGTTATTCGGGCATTGACTATGGAAGTGCCACTGCACTGTGTCTGTACAGTATCGGCACGGGGTTGCCGGTCGGTCGGGTACTCGGAATTTCCCCGATCCGCCATTAAAATTGGTCTGCCTGCGGTCAGGATTCACTGATCCGCTTGATAAATTAGGCATAAAAAAAGGACGACCAGGCGCTCTGCCTGGACCGTCCTGTCGAGATACGTCCTCTCGGAAATGCACCCTCGGTGCTGTCGGAGTTGGGCTTCCATTGCTCCTTATACTTGAATTTTGTGGACTGATGTGTCCCGGCTCTCGATAGTAAGACGCGCGGGACAGACGTTGATCAATAAGCTGGATTAGCGACGTCTGTTCGTCAGCTGAATCCCGCTCGACGTTAGTAGCCGCTGCTATTAACATCTCTGTGTTTGAAATTAGGTTGCTTCTCAAGCGTGACCTAATTTCTGGACGCAGTTGGTCCATGATGACCCGAGCTCTGATGGCTTCGGATTTAAAGGGATCAATACGATCGAAAAGACAGGTTTTCCTTGTGATAAACACTGCCGTGTCGTCTAAAGACGTTTGCTTGACGGCATACAGTTGAGCAATAGCTCGTGACTGTATGTCGGGAGAATTAAATCTCGTAAGGAATCTTTCCTTGAATAAGGCATACGAAGTAGTCAACGTCCTAAATTGTTCGGACCATCGTTGAGCTTCGCCCTTGAGTTGGCCGGTTACGTTATGGAGGCGATCATAGTCGTGGCTTATGCGAGCTCTGTCGAAATATTCCTCCATAATTTTCAGAAATGCTTCTGGATCTTCATGATCAAGCCCATGGAACGTCACGTTCGGACATCTTTGTCTCTCATGGGGCGTACAGGTCGACACGTTCTGTATCGCCTGCACGAAGCCCTCTGCCATTTTCAGAAACATACTTTCCATCGAATTAGCAGTTTGTGGCTGTGAAGCAGATAAATTAACATTATCTCCCTCCGGAAACAGTCGCTGTGGTTCTATCCCTCTAGAACCGTCGTCGACGAGCGGTGCGGTGACTCGCTCATAAAATTCTCTTGGGGTCGACCCCTCGGAGTCTTCCGCCATGAATGAGAAAGGATTTGTTGGGTTTGGGGACGGCATGGTCCCTGTTCGGGCGCCATGTGAACGATCCATGCTTTTGATGGAAGTCTGAAGGACGTATTTTCTGTTCGAAAAACTTAGAAAAATTGAAAAAAAATAGGAAAAAGAAAAAATTAATTTTCTTTTTCCTCAACCTTTTCTAAATACTAAATAAAAATATTACGTTCACAAAATTTTTAGGGTTCAAAGTGACTGTTTCAGACGGAGATTAATGGATAAATCATACTTACTGTCGTTTATGCTTAACTGCGGCTCTGATGGTATCAATTGGAAGACGTCGTAACACTATAAATCTAACACTGTCTGTTTAACACTCTCTTAAAATTAAATCTGAAAGGGAAATTTTGTTAGAAAACACAAGTAAAAGACAATATAAAGTTCAAAAATGTATATTAAATCTTTAAAAAAAATTTATGTTTTTACAAGAACTTCTTCAGAGAAAATGTTAACACACAATGGTCTGACCCGTGTACAACACATGGTGAGGAACGGGACGATTCATACGGTACCAACTACCATCCAATATGCAGTTTGAACAGCTAACGATGCACAAAAAGATTCAAGGAACAGTTCATGTAACTGAAATTTTGGTGGGCTTATGCTTGCCTGTCTTTATAAACGTATTTATTAATTCACATAAATTTTGGTCGCTCCTCGGAGCTTAAAATTGCTTGAAGCGTATCTACTTCGTTTGTATTATGCAATAACAAATTTTACGTTCAGGCAAGGCAGATCCCATGCACGTGTGAGTACATGGTATAGATACTTTTTTGACTCCGAATCACTGAGGAACCGGTTTAGGGCAAACCCCGTCAAAATACATCATTTCCCCGTCAAATCCGACTGCTAGGAAATGATGGGGGTCCCATGTCGCTAAGGGCTATTTTCGCTATAACTTCCGATATACTTTGGATAGTCGTTGGACTAACTTGTCCTCATATTCAACACCTCGTAAGAGTCGCAGTGCTTGACAACGTGGATTCGTAAAAGGGTTTTTAATCTTGGAAATTTGGAAGTTCAAGTCCAATTTTAGAATACTTTCCAAAATTGGGTGGTCGGGGCGACATTACGTCCCTGTGCAGCGACATTTACTACACTTACCAAATTAACGCTCCTCGAAGAGTTAGCGAAAATTTGGCATAAAAAACGCTCCGAAGAGCAAAAATATATTTCCAAGAATTAAAAACCTCCTCCACGGCGTTTTTACGTGAAGCACGCTTTTCTTACGAAATATTTCCTAAGTCGGATTTTGTTACAACGTCGAAAAGTATATCGGGGTTATAGCGTTCTTTAACATGAATTACGTCAAACACATGAATTAATTTTTCTACCGTTAATTTTTGCAATAAATATTAAAACCATAGCATTTTTGAATAGAGAATGAAAAGACTTTTCAAATGAGGTATCACAACCCCCTAAGGGTTGCAACTGACACTCGAAGAGGGCTGAATTTAGGGATGAAACTTGTACGTTGCAGAATGTCATTTCAGAATCCAAAATCGACATATCTCGGAAATTTTTATGTATACATACACTGTATGACAAGAAATAGCAGCCATGGAATGTGAAATACTCCATTTTATTTAACCGTTGATGAGAAGTTTGTGACCCTTGTTATATCCTTTGTTTAGCTGATTATCACATCTTGTTTTTTTCTGGTATGTGGGTAGGTCGGAGTAGGTTTTTCTTTTTTAGTTCCTAGTGCTTGCAATAGTTTAAATACGTAGTTGGCTGAATGGCTTCGGCCTTAATGCAAAAAAAAATACCGTCTTTGATATCTGACCAAACGCTCACAACCCATTCGCTACACCTTTAACGATTCCTCGCGATTGAGAAGAAATTGAGATGGAAATGGCAATTTCGTTGATTTTCTATGTTAATAAAAAATGATACAAGATCCTAAAAATATATAGTTGATAAAATTGTAAGTAGTAATAGCGCTGGTTTTGCCCATCCCCACCACCTTACCGTAAGCTACGCCATACAAAATTACAGTTGTTTTACCTGTATGGTGGGTAAAAACTTGTACCGGAAAATAGGTGTGGCTTAGGTTGGAGTAGTGGGGGTGGCTGAAACCGACGTTACGTCTGTTATTGTATTAATTGTTGCTTTATAGATACATAAGTTGTTACAATATAGATTGCTTAAAAATGCAACCTCAAAGTCTTATATCATAAAACTTGCTCAACAACTCCGTTTCTAGCCGGTATGGATTGTACATTTTGGCGAGTATATTAAATTTTAAATTAGTTCTACTACGTGAATTCTGAGCTAATTAATTTGAATTTCTAAAGAGACATTTACTTTATGTCCTTACGGACTAAATTAAATAAAAGGCTTATACAATTTGATATCGGTCATTTAAAGCTACGGCGAACCGCAATTACCCGATTTTTAATTAAGTTTCTTCGTGCGTTATCAACCTTATTACGGTTATATGTTTTAAATGCGTGTCAGAATATTAAATTAGGTAGTCCTGAAAATTTACTGAAATTTGTGTGATGCTTAAGAGCTTTATAATTACGCTCTCGTGGTCAAAGTTAAACAATACACGCATCGCATATTCCGCTTTAATACACTTGAGAATAAACCTGTTTGTTCAAATATATGTATTAATAATTATAATAAAGTTAAGCTCTGTAATACCTTTACTCATAAAATCAACAAGCAAGCCTATGTTATAATAGCTAGCGTTTTAAAGTGCCCAAGCTGGAAATGCTGGAACAACAAAGTTATAGAATTAATTATGAAATTATTCACTAGCTACATTCTGCAAGAGTGTTCTATTTTAATGAACGGATATTTATAGCACTCTTTCGAAAATTCCCACTTTTGTGGTTTGTTAAAAACATAAAGTATGTCTACTACTTACTCTTTGTAAATAATAAATATAATAATAATAAAATAATTCCAGCCATGCAGATTTTTTAAACGTAATTTAGGAACTCATCGATGAATTTGCCAATGAGCAGTTACTTTTAATAGGTGATTTTAATATAGATATGTCACGGAACACATTTTATGCTAATAAATTGCAACAGATTTTATTACAAAATAGGGTTAGTCAATTGATTAAAGAACCTACGAATAACAAATAGATACTATAACAGATTTAGTTAAAACTAACTAAGAACTTACCAAGTTAATCACACTCCGAGAATATCAGATCATGCAAATATAGTAAATTGGCAATTAAACAAAAACAGTGTCAAATAGTAGAAATAAAGGAAAGGTGTTATAAGAACTTTAGCAAAGAAACTTTCCAGATTTTGTTAAGAATAAATTAACAGAATTTAAACCTATTGAAATGCATAATCTGAAAAAAATTATATCTGACTTACCTAATAAATCAGGTATTGATGGTATATCCACAAGAATGATAAAAACTGTTTTTGAGGTAATTGGTAATAGATTTTTAGATGTTATTAATAGCTCCCTACAGAAAGGAATTTGTCTTGATAACTGGAAAATATCGGTAGTTACACCCATTCGAAAAATTCCGATACAAAAATATCTAAAGAATTTAGACCTGTTAACACATTACCAGTGTATGAAAAAACTTTAGAATTGATAGCAAAAGAACAATTCAAATACACACTGAATGGACAACAACATTTTAATAGAGAATCAATCCAAATTCGGAGAAAGTCATTCTTGTGAAACGGCACTTCAATTCATTATATCGCATTGGGTTAAGACAGTGAGTAAAAATCAAGTTATAGTTGCAGTTTGCAGATATTAAACGTGCATTTAGATGGTGAATCGGCAATTATTGGTATTAAAGTTGGAAAAAACGGGTATTGGGGGGAATGTGCTTAAACGGATTGAATCTTACCTAACTGCAAGAAAACAAAGAACAAGATATGTAAATAATGTATGTAGCGTAATAGCCAATGACTTCGGAGTACCACAAGGATCAGTGCTAGGACTTTTATTATTTGTACTGTTTATAAATGACAGTGAAGTCAATAAAAAATTGTAAAGTACATTTATTTGCAGGTGACACGTTAATTTATTTCTATGGAGAAAATGTAAATGATGTTATTAACATTATCAATCAAGATTGAAAAGATGTATTTGTTTGGTTGTGTGATAATAGCTTATAACTAAACACCGATAAATGCAAATATATGATTCTCGGCAAAGAATATATACTAAATCGTCAACAAGCTGAGCAAAGAATTGTATTAGATAATAAACATTTAGAAAATGGCTCGGAAATTAAATACCTTGGATTTATAATAGATCAATCCTTGACTTTCAAATATAATATTGACTGTATTATCAAAAAGGTTGCAAAAAAAGTTTAATTTTTACGTAGAATTTCAAATTATTTATCAATGTGTTCAAGAATATTAGTATATAAATCTATAATAGCTCCACATTTTGAATATTGTATAACTCTACAGCTATATTTAAATAACAATGAAATACAAAAAATGCAAAACAAATCTATGAGGATATTATTAAAATGTAACAAATATACCCCCATAGACACAATGTTAAATCTTGTAACTTTTTTAAATGTTAGACAACGGATAGTTTTAAAATCACAACAATTTATATTTAAAATAAAAGATGGTAAAGTATATACGACCGTAATTGAAACCGTATTAAAACTAAAAGCCAGCAAAAACAGTCGGTATCTCTTTATTGTACATGGGCGGAGGTAAATAGAAATGATTGTCATAATAAAATGTTAAAATTGTATTCATTTTTATTATTTTTTGTTTATTAGGTTCATTTCGTCAATAACATATTTTTGAGGTATTATATCAGTTTTAGAGCCTAAAGTCTAAATATTTAAATTTATTGGTTTTAGTTTTAAAGTTAACCCATATTATATTGAAATATGTTATTGCTCAGCAAGGACCAACAAGAAGGTATGAACATATCTTGCCATGAAGGGATGGGACAGGTTAGATTAACGAGGGGCAACGATTTTAGTCAAAAATAAAATAAAAATTTAAGTTTCTTCTAAAATAAAAACGTAAGTTTCTTGAACAAAGCAAAGAATTATTATATGAAAACAAAAATAAATATTTGCATACTTATTTAAATATAAATTAAATTAAAATATTTCTCTAGAATGAAGTAACTTAAATTAAAATTTCTTGTCAACTAAATAAAATATATTGTCTGAAAGTTATTTGTGGCATTCTACGAATATTCTTTCCTATTATTTGGGTTTTCTACCACATGTACTATTATCCTCTTCAAAACAAATCACCGAATCTACAAAATAATAGAATTATTGGAAAAAAGAGCCTCTGCGCCCGTGACGTTTACGCCAAAGGAAAAGTCAGAGGTTATGTTTTGCAAATAATATAAATCGGAATAAACACAAAAATAATGTATTTTGCTGACGTTTCGGAAAGTAATCTCTTTCCGTTTTCAAAGCTATTTTTTTGAAGAACTCTTATTTTGCTGTGTATGTCAAATACACAGCTTTAAGATTCTGTTTATGTTATTTCCATAGATACTTACTACTTACACAGAACATAGAACTGATGATATTTTTTAGATAATGTTGAGTTTGTTAAGTTCTTCTTTTAACATTGGTAGCCAGGTTGTACAAATATCTACAGAACAATTCGATACGCACTTATCTTCATTTAATAAGATTATTGCTGATTCTTTAATTTTTCTTTTTTTGGTATCTGTTTCTTTTGTTAAAATTTTTGCCGAGTCCCAGTTTATTCTATGTCCGTTTTCCCAAGCATGTTCACAAATCTTTGATTTCTGAATTTCATTCTTTCTAATGTAGTTCTTGTGCTCATCCAACCTCACACTGAAAGGTCTGGATGACTCACCCACATAACATTTATCACATTCGCACGGGATATTGTAAATACAGTTTTTTGAATTCTGCTCCCTGTTTATCGGTTTTGTTTTTGTTAAAATAGATCTTAAAGTGTTCCCCGTTTGAAATATCGTCCTAACATCAAATTTGTCACCTATACGGCGTAGCTTTTCCGATAGTCCGTATACATAAGGAATTATTGCTGTATAATGACGTTCAGGTTTTTGTCGTACCTGATTGTCCCTATTTTCAACATTTATGAAAATTCTATCAACAAAGGCTTCAGGATATTGATTTTGTACTAGAACCTCTTTGATAAAGAGGTTCTAGTACAAAATCAATATCCTGAAGCCTTTGTTGATAGAATTTTCATAAATGTTGAAAATAGGGACAATCAGGTACGACAAAAACCTGAACGTCATTATACAGCAATAATTCCTTATGTATACGGACTATCGGAAAAGCTACGCCGTATAGGTGACAAATTTGATGTTAGGACGATATTTCAAACGGGGAACACTTTAAGATCTATTTTAACAAAAACAAAACCGATAAACAGGGAGCAGAATTCAAAAAACTGTATTTACAATATCCCGTGCGAATGTGATAAATGTTATGTGGGTGAGTCATCCAGACCTTTCAGTGTGAGGTTGGATGAGCACAAGAACTACATTAGAAAGAATGAAATTCAGAAATCAAAGATTTGTGAACATGCTTGGGAAAACGGACATAGAATAAACTGGGACTCGGCAAAAATTTTAACAAAAGAAACAGATACCAAAAAAAGAAAAATTAAAGAATCAGCAATAATCTTATTAAATGAAGATAAGTGCGTATCGAATTGTTCTGTAGATATTTGTACAACCTGGCTACCAATGTTAAAAGAAGAACTTAACAAACTCAACATTATCTAAAAAATATCATCAGTTCTATGTTCTGTGTAAGTAGTAAGTATCTATGGAAATAACATAAACAGAATCTTAAAGCTGTGTATTTGACATACACAGCAAAATAAGAGTTCTTCAAAAAAATAGCTTTGAAAACGGAAAGAGATTACTTTCCGAAACGTCAGCAAAATACATTATTTTTGTGTTTATTCCGATTTATATTATTTGCAAAACATAACCTCTGACTTTTCCTTTGGCGTAAACGTCACGGGCGCAGAGGCTCTTTTTTCCAATAATTCTATTATTTTGTAGATTCGGTGATTTGTTTTGAAGAGGATAATAGTACATGTGGTAGAAAACCCAAATAATAGGAAAGAATAAATAAAATATATTCCACGAAATGTAACAATAAAAAAGTGAATGAAAAAATGAAGAAAAGTTAAATGTTAATTGACGCGTCCGAATCTTCACTTTCTGAGGAGGAATCATTATCTAGTTGAATTAAAATCGGCGCACTAGCGGGTAGCGTTGGATATCGATTTTCTTCTCCAATTACATGCCTAACGCAATTTTTCCATAAATCATAATCAATAACATATTCCTTTTTGAAATCCTGTTCTTTTATTCTTTTTAGTAATTCGCGTTTTATTGGAACTTTTATAGGAATTTCCATTTTTTTTTCTCATGAATTTTAAAATGTCTTCCTTTTTTGTGCTGTTATTTAGTATTTTATTTAATATACGCGAGTGATAAGAAGCATCATCTAATACAATTACCGAATTTGGCGGAATATTTGGTAGAAGCTGTTGAGAAAACCATTTTTCGAATAGATCGGCTGTCATGTCTTCGTGATAGTCTGCAGAAGACTGCGATATTTTTTTGGTCGACAAGAGCAACGCATTGGGTACAAACCCATTTTCACTTCCCGCATGAAGTATGATAACGCGTTTTCCTCTAGAACACGGAGTATTTAAAACACAATTGTGCGAACTATCAACCCAACCATACTGAACAACATCAAGCGTGTCAAACCACGTCTCGTCTAGATACACTATATGCCTATTTAGTTTACGATATTTTCTAATTTTTTCCAAATAATCTACTCGAAATGAAACTATACGTCGCGATTCCATAATTACCATACGACTGTCAAGTTTTTTATGTTTAAAACCGCATTCTAATAAGACATTTCGTAGTGTATCTAAAGACCTATAATTATAATCAGGATATTCGCTCAATTTTTCTTCAATCAATTTTAACGTAGGAACTATATTTTCTTCATACATATTATAAATTATACGCCGTATTACACCTCTAGTGGCATCATCAATATTTTTTAATTTTGTATTTTTCCGTTTCCTCTTTGCGCTGTGATCTATAACATCGCCTTCTTGAATTACGCGATAAATTGTTGATTTTGATATTTTAGTTAATTCGTTAATACGTCGTATTATTTCTTTCTCACATTGTTCAGGATTTTCGCTTTCCAAACATTCATGTATATTTAAAATAATACGTTGACTTTGTACGTGTAAATCTTGGTTTTTAAACTCTAAATTTATTTCGGCTTTTTCGACAATAACCAGTTCAACTATTTCGGGATTTTCGGGCGTTCTTATATTATCCTCTGTTTCAAATGGTCTCCAGAAAGCCATGGTAAATTAGTAAATAATTAAAATATTTTACCTTTTATACAGTAGTAAATATTGATAAATATGAACATTAACTAACTAAACTCCTACGCTTGATATTATAATAGGTATTTATGCACTGCACTGTCACATAGACAGCACGCTGTTAGACTTCCACGTTGACTGTTAAGAAACGATTTACGAGTTTTTTGTGCTAGTAGGCCTGTCCGTTTTATTACCTTTAAACCAGTGCAGTCGTAGATGGTTCATTCAGGCTGATTACATTGCCAGTCTCGGACTCGCCTGCACAGTTTCAACTACCGTTCGAATCTCGATACCATTGCCAAATATATAGGACAAAATATCAAGTTCAGTGCGCACGGTCCTGTGCTTTAAAACTGACCAGTTTCAATTTTGGCCGTATTTACTATATGGCTCCAAGGTATTTATGTGATAAATTGAGTTTCGTACGAGATACTTATGGATATAACACTCGTAGTGTAAATGACGTAGTGGTGGGGAGGCATGACAGTTTAATGGAATGGAAATCTTTGCTCTGTGTTGGTATTCAGTTGTTCAAGAGTTTACCAAATGAAATAAAATATTGATTATTTTGTGATTAGGTTAGGTGATTTTATGATAAATTATGTTAGAAACAAAAAGATTGGTAATTATTTTAAAGTTATTGCTATATGTATAGATAAGCTAGTAATCATTAATAGACTTCTTTTGACTTTTGGTATATTGTTATGATTCAAGTGTAGCTTCTTTTTAGCTAATAAAGATGCAGAATTGTTATTGTTACTATTAATAATGCAAGGACAAAGTACTGTTTCTTTAACCACTAATTAAAAAAAATATTTGTCGAGTGCGCAAACATTTATTAGCCAACAAGATAGGAGACATCTTTGAGGTTGCATCAGATAGGTTTGTGAAAAAGAATTGTAAGTTATCATTCATTCTTAGAGAAATTGCACTTGGCCTAAGGACTTGCCTTTTGCCGGTAATAAAATATATGGGTTGCTGTATTTAATTTAAACCCTTTACTATGCTTTTAATTTAGTAATCAAATTTGAAAGCCTGTACGCTCCTACTGAAATAGGTGACATTTATAACATCCGTAAGGACCGTTCAATTCAACCAATACAATTTTATGGAGCGATAAAAATTTATTGTGTGAAATACGCTTTTTAATTAAACTACTAATCTTCGACTGGTGTCATCGGGAATATTGAAATTTGCACCCGGAAAGTTTCATTAAAATGGGTTATAATGTTGAAACGTTGTACTTCAAACATTTTTTCAATTCTTGTGAATTTAGTTCTTTCATCTCTTGAAGTTGGCAAAAATTATGCAAGTCAGTATGGAGGATCCAGTTACACTGGACGTCGCAAGTTAAGTGAGTTAGGTTAGTGGTAGTTTGAAACCGTTCTAAAATTACAGCGATAATAGATTTAAGAGCGGCTTGAAGACATGATAAATGCTGATTGTGGTCCTGTAAATCTCTGACAATAGAGTTGGCCATTCCTATGTCTCCCATGCCAAAGTGGGCAAGTATTCATATAGTTTTCTTGATAAGCCTTGGGTTGTTTTAGTAAACACAGAGTTAAATTCAATTCTTCCTGTGAACTCTCCATTATGGTCTATTTCTTTACGAAAATGTTCCACTTTAGCTGCAAGTCAGCAGATTCATTTTCATCCCATATTTTTAAAATTTCATTATACTCTTCATTAGTAAGAGCAGCAGCACTAGTTTTTCTTTTTGTGGGATCTCTTTGCAATTGCCGGCGCTTCGCATCACGCGCAGCTCTTCTGCAGCAAACTCAACGTCTGAGAAAGAATTAAATTTGAGCTGATATTCCATGAAGCATACAAAAAAGAAAGAAAGGAACGGAGGAACCTCTGTCATAGAACTGGCTGCAATTTTTTAGGATTGGTGGTTTAATATGAACAAAACAACCTCGGTAGAATATAAAGAATCTGTTGTGAGGGTGATGAAGTAGTTTCTTCCGGATCTTGCCGTGGTCGTCGAACTTGATTTGACGTTTCGCTGATCATCCTGTCAGCTTCTTCAGAAGGATTCTAAAGACTGAATTTGTTGTGTTACACTCCTCGTTATATACCTAGGCGCCGCTTCGCTTCGCCGGTCATTGGTCGCGCTTGATTCGCTTCGCTGCTCATTCGTCGTGTTTGGTTGACCGTGACTTACTACGGTGCTGGTACTTGGCAGTACCAGTCCCTAATGATTCGCGGATAATAGCGCGTATTCCTGTCTAATATATTGACGTCCTCGTAGTCGATTTTTTGGTTCTCGGTATTATGGACATGTTCTGCTATAGTCTAGTATACTTTAACTTGGCGTGTGTATGTATGAGTTAACATTTCCGTACGATTTCATTTTCTCTTGTACACAAAGATCCAGAAATATTGTCCACGTAGACAATGTTTCTGGACTATTGCTTTAACTTTGTGTACAATATGGGAGAAAATGAAATCGTACGGAAATATTAACTCATACATACACACGCCAAGTTAAAGTATACTAGACTATATCGCCGACCTATCCGTGTATCCAAATCTGGTATTTCTCTGGTGTTCTTTGATTCTGCACTGGATACTCCGTCCTGTTTGTCCGATGTAGCTCTTACCACATGTGCACTTCAACTGGTAAACACCTTTTGATAACAGTTTGGGGACAGGGTCTTTGACTGAGGGAAGCATCTGCTGTATTTTCTTCACTGTTCGAAACCGTACACCTAATTTATTTTTGAATAAAATCTTCTTCAGCCTATCTGTGACTCCCGCGATGTAGGGTAGGCATGCATACATTATTGGTTGTTGCTGTTCTTCTTCTGTAGTTCTCCTCTGGTTATTTACTACTCGTTGACTCGTTCTTTATATTCTTCCGAGATTGTTTTCTTCATATTAAGCCCCCAATCCTAAAAAATTGCAGCCAGTTCTATGACAGAGGTTCCTCCTTCAATTTTGTATGACTTTTCTTAGCAAACTTCTAAAACTTGTTTGCATATAGTTGCCTTAGATCTTTTCGTATTTGTTGGAATTAGTTTGTCCACCTCTTTTCTGATTATCTCAGTATTTTCCTGTCCAAAACGCGACATTTCTCTCAAAATCAGTGATAAAATAATACACACCACGCTATTAAAGTTTCTGTAAAATACGTCAAAATGCCAATCAAGGCCATCTTATTTATGCATCAGATGCAACACCGGCATCAGCCTAAAAAGTTTTGCAAACATTTCTAAATTTTTTTTGCCAAGTAATTTTGGTCTATAATTTTCTTACCGAATCTTCCTCGCCCTTCAATTAAAAATCCGGAAAATTTTCAAGCACTACTGAGATTACAAATGAGTAATACTTTTTCCAAGTGTTTTATGTAGTGTAATAAATAAATAAAATAAAATACACCACAGGTAATGACGACCCGCTTTTTCCCGGAACGCTCTAGAAGAGCCTTATGTGGGAGGGGGCTACACATTTAGAGATAAGGGACACATAACCAATATTCGTGTATAGTGGAAAAATTCCTCTCACAGTATTTTCCAGTGCCACGACCGGGGATCGAACCCGGAACATTTGGATGAGAGGCAAGCGCGCTCACCTCTCGACCATGTCATACCTAGATACATCTCACTTCTTCTGCAAAAAAATATAGTTTTACCTAATGAGGAAGGTGGTTATAAGTAATCCAGTTTCCTAGATTCCGTAAGATTGTATATGTGGAATGGGATTACTCTGATATAAAGAAAAGTAACCTACAAAATGAAAACGTTATGTTAGGGACTTCCCCTTCTGTTATAGGCTCGAACATGATATTCCGCAGGCTTTTAAACTTCCTTAGTGAATTTTAATAAAACAGTTGTAGTTATGTATTTTCAATTTGTTCAATTACTCTAATACCATGAAAGCCGATTTTAAACCTCTATATAAATAAGCTTTATTGCTGTTAGGGGCTTAGGTCTGGATGCTTGTCGGTTAATCAAGAATACACCACGTCAGTTTACGC
Source organism: Leptura quadrifasciata (assembly GCA_963675555.1). Taxonomy (NCBI): domain Eukaryota; kingdom Metazoa; phylum Arthropoda; class Insecta; order Coleoptera; family Cerambycidae; genus Leptura; species Leptura quadrifasciata. Next base: position 3,351,457 of record OY776682.1, on the reverse strand, counting down.
CCAGCCTTCTGAATTTTACATGACATAATCGGAGATACTTCTCATACGTCAAGATTCCTATGAGTTTATTACCACTGCTACATCAATTATTCAGAATCCAAATAAGATTATCCCAGATTATATAAATGTTAAAATAGCTATTTATTAAAGCACGAGTTGATTAGTTGCAAGACGATTGTTTCATCAAAATCAACTCGAGTGTAAGTTATTTTTTACTTAGACAAAATTTTTATATTTCTCTAATTGTTACACCGAGATGAAGGTCGTTATCTTACTTATTTTATACAGAGGAATGTAATGATATTGCGAGAGAATATAATTTCGTAGGAGAATTATAAAAAAAATTAAAAAGAACTAATTTTCTGTTCTGCTTTTCCCAGCAAAAATCAGCTCCCGTAGGACTTTCCGAAGTCCATTCACGCTCATATGTGGTAAATTATTGTCTCCTTAAAGTTGACATATGATGTTATCTAATGTTTTTAATTTGCAATTCTAAATGTATTTTCTCGGTTATTTTTGGGTATTTTGATAAATACATACTTTCATGTGAATCAGGAAGAAGTGACTGTGCATAGGCCTGAATATATGCATGTATTTCAAAAACACTCTGTATAACATTTAAAAATTTTCATCTAATAAATTGTCTTACGTTGTATCAAGTATTAATTATTATTGACGTAATTCCGTTTGTGTCCTCTTGGACAATTTACCCCTATCTGTCAAATGTATCTTTTAAAACTTAATTTTTTTAAATTTAGTAGAGTTACGAAAATGTGAGTTGTTAACGTTTCCATCAAATAAAGACGTGCAATTAGATATTTGTTATTTTATAAATAAAACAAACAGTTTACGATACGACAAAGTTTGATACAACTAAAAGTTATATCCAAAAGATAAAATTGTACTTAAAGGTATGTCGTAAAACTGTTGAAACTTTGGAATAGACGACGCTTCCAACTAAACTTTTACATTAAACTTACGGATAACCTGGCATCCTTGATGTTTTTTTTAAATTAAAACGTTTTTTATTCATATAAATCTATACATAGATGAATGTAGAAAACAATGTTATGTTAATTAATAGACGCAGAACTCGTTAATTAGCGTGAAGCATAGGGATACTCAACTGTTTATATTCTCATCAGTTATGTATTTTATTTCATTTTTTTAATTTTAAAAAGCTATAGACTACGTATAAACGATTCAATTATGGTGCTTCGTCTTGGAGATTTTCAGAAAAGTCTTGTCATGTTCTAATATTTCAGTAATTAGTCCGCCTGCATCTCTATATCGTTCCAAATAATCTTGACCATTTTAGGATCCTGCAAATAAAAAAGGAGCCAATAATATGATCTCCTCTTTTTTGTGTAAGATTATGAAAACACCACTGCGTAGGACACCTGTTACTCTAGATAATTGTGGTAAGGACTACTGATCCTCTAAAATAACTGCCCCGATTCCATAAATGGATGCATCAATCCTATGCGTACATACTTGTATTGCTTCTTCTCTGGGATGAGTAGTATTAAAAATTTTAGCTACAGCTCTTGTCGAATTATTGATGTGTGTTAAAAATTATATCAGGCCAGAAACAGATTCTTGCAGAACCTCTCTACATTTACCACATAATAATACGGAACTTTTTCATGTCTATTTTTATTTTACGATTATTTTAAACTACTTTATAAATTTTAATTCATATGGAGCATTTTGTTTATGTAAAGTAATATTTCAAGCTAAACGGATCAGCAGAAAATCAATTATTTGTTCGTTTAGGAGTAGCTCTGGAATTAGAATTTCAATTTGAATAGGAAATTGCATTATTTTTATTAACGACAATGTATGACATTCGAATTAATGCAGGAGGATATTAGAGCAGTATTCTAATTATTTGCCAGGAAATGAGGAGTCTGTTTGCCTATTACTGAAAAAGGTTACTTGGGAAACTAGAAAATCCCAGCTAACATAGAAGCCATTCAGGTTATGCTGGGCGAGCGACAGCTCGCTTGCAGTTCACTTTTCGACCTACAGTAAAACTAAAAAATGTGTATAATGGTACAACTAGTCCCATAAATAACATATAATTGCAAAAAGTCAATTTAGTCGAGTGAATAAACGTTTTAGAACCCAGTACTGAAATATACAGTGAGGAATATTTATAAAAAATCCCGAGATGCGTCGATTTTGGATTCTGAAATGACATCCTGCAACGTACTAATTTCATCCCTAAATTCAACCCCCTGAGTGGCAGTTGCAAACCCTAAATTTTTAAATGGGAAGTAAGACAGTCCAAAATCGACGTGTCTCGGAATTTTTATAAATATTCACAATAATTGAGATACTGACTGTTCCACACTGTATATTTCATTTAAATACAGCTTTCATTGTTATCCTTTATTTAATAATTTAAGATTATCAGCCAGTGCAATGTCTCGCTTTGATACAATATTTTTGTTAGTATCTTAAGAAACTAAGTCAAATATCTGTAAGAATATCGGTAGAAAACTTATGTTTAATTAGATAAATTACCTCGGCAGATATGCTCGGTACCATTTTGTGTTTACAGACAAGAGCATGCCTCTTATTGAACTTCCTGCTTTTATAGAAGATGAGCCGTGCCAAATATTGGCTAAGTATTATACGTAGTTTCTCTGCCAGTATCAATTGCAAATATTTTGGAAGGCACTTTTGAATGTTTAATTTTTTGTCCATTTGATGTTATAACTCAATAATACACGCACTGTTTCTTTCAAAATGATATAAACTGTGAGTTAAATTCTACCTGTGATGAGAGAACAGGTTAAGTCTGCTAGCCTTGATGAACTTACCTCTTGACGCCAGTAATTTGCATTAGTAGCAGAAGAATGCTAATGTCAAATAAGTGATCGAAGAACGTAAGTCCTTCATGATTTATGAAGCATCAACAATGACAACGTCGTTTGGTAAATGGTACTTAATGGTTAACAGCTGCTAGTGCGAGCAAAGGTACGCTAGCTGCTACCCTACACACATAGATGATCCATGAACTGAATTAAATACAGTATGGACCCTTATGAGTGTATGGTGGGCAGAACGTATCACCACATCAAAATCGCACGCCGCCAGTGGGAATTGAATCATTACGAGATGACTATCATACCGAAGTATCAGCTTTCAGCTATATCTAGATCCACTCGTCCGTTGGTAAGTTGATTGTCTTGCATGATAAGTGTATCCGCAGTGACTTGAGACTAAATATTTAAAGCGGAAGTGTTAATAAATAAACTTAGAATTAATTAGAAACTTCGCTTTTTCAGGCTAGCCTAGCACAAACATGACTTTACCTTCCGATTGAAATTGTTAACTGGGGAGCTCTCGTGTCAGTCATTTCACACCACAAGTGGTGTGGAGCTCCTTTAAGTAGGAATTGATCTTTCGGTCGGTGTTTGTTGTAATCGAAGGTTCTGTTAGTACAATAATAATAATAATAATCGAGGAGACCACCAACTCAAGACAATGTATGTCGTGGAATTCTCAGCTCCCGCTGAGAGCAACATTGTCTTGAAAGAGGAGGAAAAACGGACAAAATATCGAGATTTGCTCTTCGAAGTCCGCAGGCTTTATCCAGGCCATTCTGTTAAAATAGTGGTACTGATTATAGGAGCCCTCGGTGGAATGAGACAGACGCTGCTTTCAGAACTAAAGATCATACCGGCATGCCGAGATTCGGCAGAGATCTTAGCCGGCAGAATGCAGAAGGCTGGCATCCTCGGTTCATTGCGTCTACTCAGGGCACACGATTCACGGACCCGGTAGTCACTCACCCCACGGGTGTGGGGAGTGGCTATTGGTATTTATTACCAGCTCCCCTCTGTGAGGATCGGAACCACAGAGTAGGGTGACTGGTTTTTTGTAAAAAAAAATCGACCTTATTGAATGATAGGTATAATACAGATCATAAAAACAAAAATATGAAAAATTTGAAAAGGGGTATCTAGTGGCGAAGTCTAGCTAAAGCTATTCAAACTCAACCACTAAATAGCCCAAAAAAGAGAAAAATAAATATATATAATTTCTGAGACATGGCATAAAGTGTGTAAAAGAATTTATTAATAAAATGTTGTAAATGCACGGTGTTTTAAACATAAATTACTGGAGAACGGCTTGATTTATCGAAATTCAATAAGAATATCTTTTTTATTTCTAATGAACTGAAAATTAGCCACCCCCTAAAACTACCCCTTAAGCAGAAGACAGGGTTTGACTGATACCGTGTAAACTAGTGTCCGGATGGCATATGACTAAATTTAAAATATTTTATTTAAAAATTTATTGTAACAGCATTTAAAAAACAGTTATGCAATGAATGAAATTGCATTTTCCAACTTATCTAGTTTTAGTCCTACTACTTTTAAGATTCCTTATAAATAATTAGTTCCTTTGGTTAATTACCACCATGCAATTTTCTTCTATATCCTTGACAAACAGAAAAGTTATAAGATAAGTTAAGTAGTTCACAGGAAAGGTTTATTTCCTACATCATTAACCGGAAAATCCACCTCGAGCATGAGGACATTTCGTGTTAATTGCATTGATTCTATTTTTAGCACAAATTATTGGAGAATCAGTCGAGGAAGCCACCCCTTATGGATAATATTAGCATGAAATATGTCAGGCGATAAAATTCATTGCATTTTAAGGAGGAAAAAATAACTAAGATAAAAAATTCCTCAACTTAGCACATTCTTCTCTTCATCCCGCTGGTTCTCGTCGGGAATGTATAAAAATTCTTTTGATAAAAATGTAAACACGAAAACTGATGTTTTCATTAGGTACTGTTTATAAATAAAAATTCTTCGCATTCTTCGCGTTTTACAGTCGTAAGTTTTACGCGAAACTTGACTCCCGGTTATGCTGACCTCCGATCTCTCCCTAACTTTATATTAAACCACCTCGGATTTGTAAGGGGAAAGATAACTTCGTAAAGTATTCAGAAGAACATAAATGCGATATTTTCTCTTAGATCTAAAATTGAAATTCCAAACATCTGACCTTTAGGTACAGATTTACTGCGATTTTTTATGTAAACAGTCGCAAAGGTTTCCACATGGGAAAGAAAATTGCATTGTCGATTAATAGTAGGATACTCGCTCGTAGAAAGTCGCTTAAAAATGATTCCGCGGGCCCCTATATGTTAAAGGCTGGCATACGGCGTGAAATTCAATTCATCCACAAGTCATCTTGTACAATAGGGTACTATTATGAGTCGAGTAGCTTCGAAAATATTTAAAAATGTTAAATATGTTCAATTTTATGAACTCACTCATTTTATTAAATCGTCAATGCCCACTGCCATAACTAAATCTACATACAATGCTTGATATAGTCGGGTATAGTTTTGCTGGGCAGTCAAAAAACTCAACGAAAACTTGAATGTACATATAATAATACTAGATTTAAAAGTATTGTCTTCGATAAATAGATATTTGATACAGTTTCTGGTAAATTTAACAATCTTACACTATTTTGTTTGTATGAAGATAGGTATATCTTATATATTGGTGGAACATTGATTAATTTCGGTGCTTTAAATTAAAATTAATATTCTCTTGTTGCTCAGATCTTCCAATAATATAATATATCCTCGAATATATCATACTTACTATTATTGTTGCCCAGCAAGGACCGCGAGGTGATACGAGCATTTGCTTGCGAAAAATGTTAGTCAAGATTTTCGATATTAAAATAATTAAAATTCTTTAAGTAAATAAAATATGTATTTATATCGATAATCCTAATTTGATCTAATCGACCCAGGTTAACTAAATTAATAAAATAATAATAATCAAATAATATACAGGGTGTCTCAGATTTAAACGGACATACTCTAGTGGAAGGTAGAGCAGATGTGAACGATCCATCTTTTGCGTCTGAAGGACTTTTTTCTATATTTATCAAAACTGAATATTAACGTTCACACAAAACGACTGCTTCGGTCGGAGAATAATATAAAATTTATACTTACTGTTCGTTTTTGCTTAACTGCTTCTCTGATGGTATCAATTGGACGTCGTAACACTATAAATCTAACACAGTAAGTACTAACACTTTAAAATTAAACCTGAAAGGGAATTTTGAAAACATAAGAAAAAGACAATATAAAGTTCAAAAATATATATTAAATCTCTTTAAAAATTCATGTTTCACAACAACTTCAAGAAAAATGTTTTTAACAAACTATAGTCTGGCCCGTGTACAACACATGGTGAGGAACGGAACGACTTATAATGTACCAACTACCATCCAATATGTCTATTTACGTATTTTCAGTTCAATATCAATTTTGATCGCTCCTCGGAGCTTAAAAATGCTTGAATCGCAACGACTTTGAATTATATTATAGCAATTATAAATTCATACGTTTAGGCAAGGCGGTCCCATGCACATATGAGTACATGGTAAAGATATTTTTCTGACACCGAATCACTGAGGAACCGGTTTAGGGCAAATCTCGTTAAAACCCATTATTTTTCCGTCAAAATCGACTGCTAGGAAATGATGGGGGGTTCCTTGTCGCTAAGGGTTATTTTCGCTAAAACTCTCGATATGCTTTGAATAGAAGCTGGATTAACTTGTCCTCATATTTAACACAACGCATGAGTTGCAGTGCTTAACAACGTGGATTCGTAAAAGGGTTTTGATTCTCAAACATTACGTCCTCGTGCAGCGACATTTACTACACTTTCCAAAATTACACTCCTTGATGAGTTATTGAAATTTTTGCATAAAAAATGCTCCGTAGAGCGAGAATATGATTAAAAATATAAAAACCCCTTCCAACGATATTTTTACGTGAAGCACGCTTTCCATGCGAAATGTTTCGTCGGATTTTGTTACAGTTTCGAAAAGTACATCGAGGGTTTTATCGTGTTCTTTAACACACACTCGGCTGAGGTACGGGGTGTTTTATGGTCTTTGACTAGAAATTTAGTCTGCCATATTTTTGAAATGACTGCACATATTTAGATAAAATTTGGTATACATATTATACTCTTTTAGGTTAATAAATAGTTTAAGTGATTTTGGAAAATTCAAGGACCGACGTCCATTTTTTTAATATGGCTCTTTGGGCTGTTAACATCACACTATATATTATTTTCTGGTAAATGTTAGTAAACTTTTAAAAAGCCAGGTTATGCAATGTCATAATATTTGATAATAATAATAATAATAATAATAATCTTTATTGTCCATTAGATCATACAAGAAAATGACATAGGACAAGTCAAATACGAACATTAGTGTATAAAATAATGCCAATATAAAGTTACAATGTAAATTATAAACAATAAAATAAAAATAAAAATACAATAAAAATAAAAATAACACGAACAAATTTTGTAAAAACAAGCTAATACATGTTAATTACAGGATAAAAACAGTTAAAACATAATTTAAAAATTCACTTATAGTATAAAAACAATGATCAAGCAGTAACAGTTTTACAGCATTTTTAAATGATTTAATGGTCGTGATTGCTTTAATGTGGTATGGTAATTTATTAAACAATTTTATACCCATGTACCTCTCTTTATATAGATAATGTGTGGATGTGTTACAGAATTATGATAATTATTGTTTTTCAAAAACTCATCTTGATGAATTCTTACAAAGGGGACAATTTCAAGAATATAAGCGCATGTTACAGGTAACTTTTTAAGTTCCTTAGATCGCAGAGAATCGCATCGTCTTATTACTTATTTTTTATTCGTGAAATAAATGAAATGTGGTTTATTTTGGACGGAAAAAAACACTGATTGACAAAACAAAAACAAATAACAACCTCATCTGCGGGGTATTTAGCTAAAATTAATAAAATACTGATGTTAGCAACTGGATTGTGTTATTTGTAGAATGTCAAATTTGGTTTTTCAATACTTTTGAAAATTTATTGAAGATTAACCATAAACGTACCAACACAACACAACAGGTTTCAATAAATGGGCACCAGTCCAGCATATTGAACATATCATATGGCGTTCCCTAAGGTTCTGCACTGGGACCGTTATTGTTTTTATTGTTTGCTAATGACTTATCAGAAAATTCCAATGGTAAAAATTTAACTTTATTTGCAGACGACACTTCCTACTTAAGTACTTGCAACAATATAGTAGATTTAAGGAACTCTACGCAGAATATACTAAATGATCTTACGTCTTGGTTTTACAATAACAGATTAGTAGTAAATCAAAATAAAACAGTGTTTATACATTTTACACCAAGATTAGTACAATACAATAGAAGTCATCTTTTAAAAATAAACGGAAAATCCCTTGAACAAGTTCTGTCAACAAAATTCTTAGGTAATTCTTTAAGTTGGGAATGTCACATAGACGTACTCTGTAAAAGGCTGTCCTCAGTTTGTTTTGCGTTGTATCGCCTAAGAGACATTGTAAATAAATCTGTAATTTTGTCATATTACTGTGCACAGTTTTATTCCAGGATTATGTATGGCATAATTTTTAGGGCTCTTCACATCATATTGATAGGGTACTTATAATGCAAAAAACGGGCAATTTGCAATAGCACTGGCTTAAGTAAATATTCTACTTGTAGAAACGGTCTTTCAATACTTTTGAAAATTTATTGAAGAATAACCATAAACGTGCCATCAAATATTATGACATTATTTCATAAACTGGTCTATAGACTTTTTAAAAGCTTACTAACAATTACCAAAAAATTATATACAATGTGATGTTAACGACCCAAAGAGCCATATAAAAAAAATGCAGGTCGGTCCTTGAATTTTTCCAAAATCATTTAAGCTATTTATTAACCTAAAAGAGTATAATATGTATACAGAATGTTATCTAAATATGTGCGGTCATTTAAAAAATACGGCGAACTAAAGTTCTGGTCAAAAACCATGAAACACCCCGTGTCTCAAAAACGGTTCACATTCAAGGGGGTGTATAGGGGTGTTTTGAACTCGGCTAAGTGTGCTCTACCCTCCATTAGAGTATGTCCGTTTAAATCTGGGACACCCATATATATAAATAATGTTATATTGCACAAATCTGGTCCTTTTATGTGCTGAGATATCAACTTTACATTTCTTTAAGCCATACGTCCAACATTTTCTCACTGTATCATGAGTATCATACCAAGTTTCGTCAAAATAATATATCGGTCGTTGTTCATTTCGAAATTTTTTAATAGCTTCCAAATATTCCATACGCCACTGAACAATTCTGCTGCTTACCACAAGACTTGCTCTTTTATTAGTCATTTTGAACTTAAATCCTATCTTCAATAGCCATCGCCGAAGTGTGTTTTCACTAACTGACTAAATCTTTTCTTCTTAGTTCCCTATGTATTGATTGTACAGTTGGTATCTCATTTTCTTTATATTTGCTATAAATTGCATATCTTAACAATTTCACCATAGACGAATCTAATGTTTATACTTTCATTTTTCAGATCTAACTTTTCGTTTCTGTACCCCTTCCTTAATAAATTCATAAACAGTTCGTTCTGGGATTTCTGTTAAGTAGACCGTTTTCTCCACGGCACCTTTTTCTTCTTACTTTCTTTTAAATTTTTATGCATTTTAAAACCATTTCTTGAGTCTGTGGGCGTCAATATTGTGCGGAAATCTTAATTTGTAATTTGTGAACCATTACCATACACCACATCTTCCTGACATTCTCTGATGGTGCTTGGTCGTGGAGCTTCCCAAGGTCTAAACATTTTCACAACATTATTTTACCACACCCACTTGTAAAGAAAAACCTCTGAATATTCACTACCCCCCAACATATTTATAAGAACGCAATTGTATAAAATACATTTATACACAGTAAAATTTCACACACCTGTATATAACTTCATTGAATGAAATAAAATGTAAACACGAACGACTGAGTTGCTGATCTAAATATTTCATGTGCATACCTGGACGCAATTACTTTTGCGACTAGTTTAAGGGTATTTCAATCAGGTCGTAAAGTTTTTGTTGTAGGACGAGCACTCTACTATGAACGCCATATGCAGGCAGCATTTCTAATTTGGTTTCCGCCCCTATTACAACTCTATAGCTTTTAACAGTCCTTGATTAATACGCTCAGGAAAACGAACGAGTAATTAAATTGGGGAAAAACGCCAGAGAACGTCGATAATGCATCTATCGAGAGATCTGGATAATGAGACTAGAGATTAATACGTTTTTATTTTATGCACAAGAGCATTCCAAGTTTTTAATTAAAATATCAGAAAATCTGTTAATTATATTAATTGTATGGCCTTTTTATTAAGTCAACCCCTATTCTTCGTAGTTTTCTTTCTTTATTTATTTGCACAACTCAACAAGGCGGAAGTAACAATGACAGAGTCGAAATACTGACGAGGAAGATTCTACAATAACAAAGATATTGTATATTATGTTCGCATATCGCCTTTAAATCCTTCATCTCACAAGCCAAAATATCAGTGTTATCCTGTATTTGATTATAATTACCAGATATGACGTTAATAGGAGAATACATTATTAAATTGGTACGGCAAGCTTTAATATGAAATTAATGTTTGGCGGAGTCAAGATGATTTAGAAGGCATAGGTACGCAGTTCTTAATAGATCAAATCAGTCTGGTTTATTTTTTAATATATTAAATAAAATTACCACTCAATGTAATTCACGATGAGTTTGAACATTTAAATTTTTTTTTTTGAAATTGATTAATATGGGCGGCATGGTGGGGCTTTCAAACTACATACACTACTTTACTTCTGGCAAACGAATTAAATAGTAGCTTTAATGCTTCAACATTCGTGAAACCTTTAGAGTTATTTATTTAAAATCCTGATAACTTAAAGGGGGGAAATGCCGTGTTCTTCTACAAAATATTTAAAAAATAGGTAATTTCTTATCAGTGTTGTAATAATGTCGGCTAGGAATTCCGAAATATGCAAAATTATCTTTAAATACGAGCGTTATATAAAAAAATTAATTTCCATTTCAATTAGGGTATTAAGTTTTCCTGGATAATTAAGAATTATTTCGGTGAGAATGTCTTTATAATCTACGGAGAAAGCTTAAACTTTTCAAAAGTTTTGAAGTATATTATTAAGGATTAAATTGTTGGTCATATAAAAGTAAATGAAATTCTGCTTGAGGGACAATCTGCGTTTTGAACAGATCACAGCTGTGCTGACGCTCTCTTTAGCGCCACCGACTGTATTTTAAGGCCTACAGATGAAGGTATATATACATTACGGGTGTTGCTGGATTACTTCAGGGCATTTGACACCTCGCTCGCCTCGTTACACTTCATTCTAATTGCTTAATTTCTTGTATTAACTGCTGTTAAATTCACAAAATAGCAAACAAGGGCGGGGACTTGGGTTTTCTAAGTTACTAAATTCATTATCTACGTAATTAACAATTTATGTGTAAAATCCTAAAACACGTCAATTTTTAATTTTAAAATGCCATTTTTTGAGCATAATTTTATACGTCCCTTTTGAACCCCTTGAATTAATCCCTTTAAATTTTTTAAATCGAACGAAGGTGCGTGTGATAGCTCATTTGAAAGGGTTTTTAATTCTTTATCCAGCAATATAAGATTTTTTGAATTTTGTAAATTCTTCATTAAGAAAATTAAATTTGAAAATTTTGAAATGTATCTGAAATATTCTTTCCTTTTATTTACGTTTTCTACCACATAAAAACAAATCACCGAGTCTACAAAATAATTATTGGAAAAAAGCCTCTGCTCCCGTGACGTTTACGCCAAAGGAATAGTCAGAGGTTATGTTTTGCAAATAATATAAATCGGAATAAACACTAATGTATTTTGCTGACGTTTCGGAAAGTAATCTCTTTCCGTTTTCAAAGCTTTTTTTGGAAAAACTCTTATTTTGCTGTGTATGTCAAATACACAGCTTTAAGAGTCTGTTTATGCTATTTCCATAGATACATACTACTTACACAGAACTGATGATATTTTCTTTTAGATAATATAGAGTTTGTTAAGTTCTTCTTTTAACATTGGTAGCCAGGTTGTACAAATATCTACAGAACAATTCGATATGCATTTATCTTCATTTAATAAGATTATTGCTGATTCTTTAATTTTTCTTTTTTTGTTATCTGACTCTTTTGTTAAAATTTTTGTCGAGTCCCAGTTTATCCATGTCCGTTTTCCCAAGCATGTTCACAAATATTTTATTTTATAGTATTCAAATAAATTATTACTTGTCTTCTTAGAGAACGTTGTTTTGCATTTATTTATGTTATGTTCCAGATAATTGTTTATATTTCACTCATAAAACCTGTCAAATATTTTCGGCGTCCATTGTAGTGTCCACGACTGCAAACAATTTCAAATCATCTGCAAAAAGAAGGATTTTCGCAAAGTCAAAAATATATTGAACATCATTAATAAAAAGTGAAAATAGGATCGGGGAAAGATGACTACCTTGTGGAACTCCCGGACTTACAGTAATATTTAATAATAATAATCATAATAATAATAATAAACGTGTATATTACACTAAGATACAGGTATAACATACACAGTAACTTGAGTAAAGGACGAAGTTTAGCTAGTATATCTAGCTATTCTTACACTTAACCCGAAAACCCGATTTCTTGATTTATTTTCACCTATTCTCACAATTTGAATTCTATCTGTCAGATATAATTTTATCCACTTCGTGTATGAATGGTGCATTCAGGAAAAGGTTTGTTTGCCTACTACTACCTTTGAGAAAACCGTGTTGACATGACATGATAACGTTTTTATACGAATTAAAAATATTATTATTATGCTCAATAAATGTCATTTTAGAATTAAAATTTGACAAGTTTTAGGATTTTACTGATAAATTGTTAATTACGTAGATAGTGATTTTATCCGTTACTTATGGAAATCACTGTATCTTTTTTTCTCTTATTTTGCACCGTTTTGTAGTTATTCTGGCTCAAAATGCGCAAGTATAGTCGAGTGTATTTATTTCCGGCACTCAATAAAACGCGACAAAAACTTTACTATAAATTATTATAGCCGCGGGCCATGCGGCATGCCTGTCATCAAACAACCCGACGCACATTAAAAACCTATAAAGGTAAGCGAGTCAATTTCGATTTTTCCTTGATTCTGAAAATGTGAGGGTCAAATTTGGTTTTGCATGTGAGAAAAATATTTTTCAACCCCTATATCTCAACCCCCGGTTCAAATTATAATTGATATAATTTATTTTCTTTAGTGTTAAAAGTTATCCAGGTGTGTTTCTAACCTAAATTTACAAAGTCGTTTTGTATATAGCACTACAACAATGCTCTACCCCTAATTTTTTAGGCTTTCTGGCACCCTAAATTTTATAACTGTACCAAATTTCAAGTAGTTTTCTACGTTTTCTGAAAGTGTCTTGAAGTTTTGCCAATTTATAGATAACGAAACGGCATAATAGAATATTTTCGATATATAAAAATTTTCCTCAAGACATAAATATAAATTCGGCTTGGCGGTGTGATGGACAGTTACGCGTCCTCTCACGCAGACTGTCCGGGTTCAAGCAAGTCGATGAGATATAGTGGATGAGCGGATCTGCTCGCGTCACCATCTTTCGAAAGATATGTAAAACTGTGGGTTCCGTGTATCTACGATGTGAGCACGTTAAAGATCCCTACCACACGCCAAACTGTGGGGGTTCGGAAAAATTTTCAGGCTAGGGGTCCCACGGACCCAGTGCCTACATAGACACCGATGAGCTTATCCCCTAGCGTCGGTGATTGGCCTTGGTAGCGGAAAATGATTTAAAAAAGACATAAATATGTTCGTATCTATATGATCAGAATTACTCCTAGATAAATGTTCAATAAACTTTACTTAAATCGAATTACCCAGGAATTTCTGCACCATCTCCTTAGGTTGTGACGCCTCAACATGGCAGATTGTTTACACGTTGAAAACGTTACTTGGTCGTGTTTTGAGTTTATAATTATTTGAAAGTGAATAATGCCACTGGAAGGTGTCCTTAGAGATTCAACGAATAATTTGCAATATATACATATTCTTATGACTTCAAAGTTTGAAAATGACAGCCGCTCTAATGCAGCCGAGCTACGTGTTAGCAGAGCAATGTAAGTATAGTGTATAGGACAAGAATAGAAACCGTATAAAAACTAAAAGCCGGCAAAAACAGCCGGCATCGCTTGCGGAGGTAAATAGAAATGCTTGTCATAAGAAAAATAATAAAGAGATGCCGACTGTTTTTGCCGGCTTTTAGTTTTTATACGGTTTCAATTCTGATCTTATATACTATACTTAAAAATAAGTTGATCGTTATTTGCTGTTGCAGCCTTTTATTACGTACAATTTGATTTATGTAAGATTATTATGCCACCTAACCTTAAAAAGTGTAAACAATCTGTGTCACATTTACATGTTTTTTTGTGTTCTAAGAAAGTTTTATCTTTAGTACAGTTTTTTCTCCAGGAGTTTTATAACTCATGTAATTTTCCATATTTTTTTCAAGTCCAAAATCATAAACAGCATGTTTATTATACAGGGTGGACCATTCATAATAGGCCATAGTTCAGGGGCAGATTGTTTGGACCAAACTATGAGGATATAACCAAATATGCTTTAGTAAAATGTTGCCGTGGAAAAAGATACAGTGCGTCAAAGTTCAAATTATTTTTTCGTTTTTTTTTGCAATAACTCAACAGCCTCTCATAAATGTATAAATCAAAACATTGTCTAAAATAAGGATCTAATCTTTTTAGAAGACCAAAAAATAACGTAAAAGTTGACTTAATGACATTATAAACTTTCTCCCCATGCAAAAGTACTAAAAGTTAAGAAAATTGAATTTATTTTTATCATTAAGGAGTAGAGTTGAGGACTCAATTTTTTTTAATACAAGGGTATTGGCAGATACTTTGTTGGGCCGGAGGATGGGGGGGCGGTGAGATAATTAGGAGGGGTAGGAGAGGGGGAAAACTAAAATACTTTACATGCTGATAACTCCCCATGTAATTGACCTATCGCGATCAAACCGACGCCCTTCGCCTCATCATTTTTCAATTAAAGTAAGTGCTCAAAATGGTGGCCCTCGACTTATTAGCCTCGACTCGGGCTATTTTTTAAGATTTTTTTCCGATTTTTATAACGCTACGATAGCTACTCTTATTAGCTCCCTTAAAATATTTGTAATTCTTTAGTTTTAAAGCGATTTCGAAGTTTTAAAAAAATGTTGAAAAATAATCAGACTCGAGACTAATAAGATCTTAGAAAAATTACGCGACTACTATCAACCCCTGCCACCCCAAAAAAATCAAATATTCTAAGGATACAAATGAGGGTAGCTCCCGTAGCGATTTCCAAGTTTTAAAAATGATGAAAAATACTCAGACTCGAGACTAATAAGATCCCACAAAAATAACCCGGCTCAATCAACCCCTGCCACCATAAAAAAGTTTAAAGGCTGCAAATAAGGGTAGCTTGAGTAGCGATTTAGAGAAGTCGGAAAAATCTTAGAAATTAATTACAGTCGAGGTAAACATGTTGCATGAAAAATTAGGCGGCTGCAATTTTTCGTTTTTGAATTTTAAGAGTTTCATTAAGTAACCTATTTTAAGGGGATGATTACACCATTACATACCCGATTAGGGTTTTTATGACCAACTCTTGCTGGTTTCTTGTTACCCCATAATTTTTTTTTATAGAAAAATTTTTCGGTTAATTTTAACTTTGGAAACTTCAGACGCATATTTTAAATGGAATCCTATATCTTTTATCTATTATTACTCTTAAGCAGCTTTAGTATAACAAAGTTTATTTTGATATTTCCGGAAGAATTTATATAAAAATTTACTTATATTTATGAAGTATTTTTTTTAAATATTTAATTTATGTTAGATTACGCCTTAAAAGTATCCAGATGATTTAATACAAAGTTTAGGAGGTATGAGGGATTGCGTAAACAAGGAAGAAGTTATGTCAAAGTAATTTTAAGGAGCAAAGAATGTGAAGAATTCTTATTTATAAATTAGGTCTAATTAAAACATCAGTTTTCATGTTTAAAATATTCGCCCAAAAGAATTTCTAAAGTTTTCTGACAAGAACACGCGGATGGAAGGAATGTTATTAAGTCAAGGAATTTTTTAATCCTTAATTCATATATTTTTTCCCGTATTTTCTTTGTTTTAAAATGAGGAGAGTTTATCGTGTAATTTGATTCTTGTTTTCCGATTAACAATGTATAGGCAGTTCCTGCGGACTTTCTAACTTATTTTATATGATTTCTATGCACCAAGGATATAAAATTAAACTGCTTGTTGGTAATTAAGACCTCTAATTACTTATATGGCATCTGGAAAGGAGAGTGATATGTAATACTAAAACTCAATGATTTAGAAGCAATTTTCTCTATTATATTAACGAAGTTTCAGGAAAAGCAACTAACAAAGGTATGCTATATAACTTGTCTATGGGTAAAAAAAATTGTATTGAACAAAGTTAGTTTCAGTTTAGTGGTGAATTTTGTAGACAAAAACGTGGCTTACCAGTGGATTCATCAATCTCTCCTTTTTAGCTGAAATATTCATGGCAAATTTAGAAAACTAAATATTTAATAATAGTAACGACCTAAATACACGTTTTCTATTGAATTCTCTACCGGGTGTCAACGGAATTATTAAACAAACCATAGTTTCCAGAGTTTCCAAGATACAGGGCGTCCCAATAATAATAATAATAATAATAAATCGTCTTTATTTATATTTCTGTCTTGGCGAAGTTCAGCAAGCTGTTCTACCACTTAAGCAAGACAATTTACAAACATTTTAACAAATTTTTAAATACAGCAACTAGATAATATTTACTCAATAACTAACTGATACACTGATAAAAAAGTTTGTAAAAAAGAACATAATAATAAAAATAGTGCCTGAATATGCAAGGTCACTGTTCGTCAAGAAATAATTTCTTCATTGTTTTCTTGAAGATTAATTTTGACAGGGCTTTAAAATTATTTGAGTGAGAATTTTAAATAGCTACTGCTTGATAAGAGAAAGATCTTTGAAACATTGCCGTGGAATGTCGAGGTATGGTAAATTTGTTGATATTTCTTAGTCCTCTTTGATGTACATTAACTCTTGGCACTAGTTTAAAACACAATTATTCAGGAATTTAAGTTTTTAAAACGTTACAAATAAAGCAAGGTAGATGTACAACTCTACGGTTATGCATTTTTAACCACCCTGTTTCTGATAAATACCTGTGTATATGATCTGTACGACGCCACAATAATTAAACAAAGAATAATGGAATCGCATAACATAATTTTAGTTTTTTCGTTAAGACAGTGCCTGTTAGCATATATACTTTTAAGTAAACAATATGATTTTCTAATCAGAGAATTTATATAGCTAACAAACCTAAGGTTGACATCAATATAATGCTCTTGGGTCTAAACTCTCTATAGATTTAGGTTAGGTAGTTAATCGTTGGGTGGCACTCGGAATCTTGGTTGGTAAACATTTAACTTCTTCCTTGTGTTCCAGTTTTTGTCCATCCACTAATAATGAAATGTTTGGCTGTACCAAATACAATAGCTGACGATTTATTAGGGTTAATAGAGAGGCAGTGATTTTTTTGAAATACGTACAATTTCTTCATATAGTAGATCAACTATATTCTTAAGATGTTCAATGTTAGAAGTGCAGTACAATTGAGTATCATCTGCATAAAAATGTGGCGTAAAGTGTTCTAAATAACGATGAAAATCGGAAGTGTAGATTATAAATAACAGCGGGGCTAAAATTGACCCTTGTGGGGCACCATACATCACATTTTCATCATTTGATATGTTATCATTTATAATCACACACTGCCTTCTATCGGTGAGAAATGATTTTATTAGATTAGTTGCAGTTTAGTCAAAGCCATAATATTTGAGTTTGGTACATAGGATTTCATGGTTCATAGTATCAAATGCTTTACTGTAGTCGACAGAAAGTAGTATCGTGATATTGCCGTTATCCAACCCGTTAATAATATCGTCAGTTATTTTTAGGAGAGCACTAATTTTGCTATGATTCTGTCGAAAGCCAGATTGGCTGGTGGGTATAATTGAATTAATTTGTATATAGTTATATATTTGATTATATACCAGCCTTTCAAGAACTTTCGACAAAGCTGGCAGTATGTTTATTAGTCTCAGATCAGAATATTCACTGGGTTTATTACTTTATTTATAGGGAAGATGATAGATTTTTTCCAGGCTAAGGGATATTTTGCAGTAGCTATGACCGTGTTTATAATGTATGTAATTAAAGAAGTCAGATAGGGTATACATAGCTTCAAGATTTTTGCACTATTTTTATCGTTACCTACTGCATTAGATTTAATGTTATTAATAGTATTTTCGACATCTTCCTCATTTACAGTTACTAAATAATGTCAGAGTTAAATTTGTTAGATTCATAAAAATCGATAGATGCTTGAGGTAATTAAAAAGTCGTTAATTTTGTTACAATCGCTGAGGTGATCTGGTGTATTTGATTTTTGCTTTTTTGATATAATATTAAACAAGTTAAGAGTATCCCAAGTTTTTTTAGTATTTTGCTGCTCCTGAATGAAAGTTAAGTATCCCTTCTTTTCTTCTTTCTCCATTCGCATTTTGTTCTTTTAAATCTAGCACATGCTTTATTTCGTGTTTTGATCATTATTTTTATTGCGTCGGTTAACCACGGAGCTTTCGGTTTACTTATTAGAACTTTTCTAAACGGTGTATGAACATCAAATAGACATGTTATGTGTGAATGGTCGAATTTATTTGGATGTTTGCAAGACAGCTTGGAAGAATTACTGGAGGATGTCCCCAGAGATATTAGGGAGAGAATGTGGTACCTCCATGATGGATCACCTGTGCACCACACCGCAGTTATTCGCGAACATTTGAACGACGCTTTTTCAAATGGTTTGATAGGGAGTGGAGGACCCCATAGTTGGCCTGCCATAAGCTCTGATTTGACTAACATAGACTTCTTTTTGTGGGGCTATGTTAAGGAGCAAGTGTACAAAACTTCTATAACTACAAAAGAAAATATGATAGAAAGAATAAGGGAAGTTTTTCAGGAAATTGCTGTAGATGTTTTAAAAAATGTCGATAGATCATTCGAAAATCGTCTACAGAAATGCATAGATGTACTGGGAGGCCACTTTGAACAGTTCCTATAAACTTATTTAATTAAATTACCGTATTTTCTGTTCCTATTATTTATGTCAAAGTTTTTTGTAATATTAAACGATAATACTACTGAGGCAACCAAGACGCACCCAGTGTTACATGGCCTATGTCCATTTAACACTTTTATATAAAAACTAGTATCTTGTGTATATTTAGCACGATCTGTATAACATTTTTCGATTCAGTTTTTGTAAGTGAAACTGTTTTCAACTAACAGAATTTTACTTGTATAACTGCTAAACCATTTCACACTGTTTTATGTACTTAGTTTTATATCTTAGGAACTTTTTTCTAAACTATTATGTATTTCCGTTCTACACAGCATCCCAGGAAACAATTAACAATTTGTCTACAAAATTCATCAGATATCTATTTTTCAATTTTTATATTTTTGTTTACTATATGGGTACATTTGGTGATTTTCCTTACCTTTTCTCGTTACTATATATAGTATATCCTATAAGATGTAATATATTTACTGAGTTATCAATACGTTTTACTATTTATTTACATCTGTTCATATTTGTGGTTATGTATTGTATTTACGAATTGTGAAGCAAAGGCTGTGGTAGGAAGTACCTAATAAAAACTTTTATTATAGATTCCTTTTATCGATTATATGCCACTATTTTAGTTGTGAGTACGGGAATCTACAAGGCAGGTTGTTGCGCTTAACTCAACCATTGACAGATGGCCATACGTGTACTATTTTTATATTTTATAGCTTTCAATTTAAATAGGGAATTAGATTTCTCACATTTTTTTGGTAGCGTTATTTTCCAATAACTAGGACAAAAAGTTTACCTTATCAGTAAAAATCACCAGGAAGTCATTTGCTTGCAGCCTTTGTACTGATTCAAACGTATATAATTTTTAACTGTGGACTTCAGTAATTGATATTACAATTTTTATATCCCAGTTAACAAGTGTTTAACATACAGGTAATTTCATTACTCATTAAAAATTTAATTAATCTTCAAATTTTGTCTTTGATATAATTTCAATTATTTTTAAAATAAATTTGAATTCAAGGTCAAATCTTTTAACTTAATAAGTAGCTAAAATACTATATGTACCACATGGTTTTAAAAATATTTTTCTCTTTTCTTTTCATTTTTTTGGCAATTTATAGTTTTTATGAAATCAGCTTTTGTACAGCTAACTTGCTTAAATTCTTACATGCTTAAATTGTTTTGTACATGCTTACTTTTGTATATACTTACATGCTTACATATCTACATGCTTAGATGCTGATATATATTTATATGTACTTTATGTTTATGCACATATATACTGATACATTTCTGCATAGCTTTTGCACAGCTTATCTTACATATAGATAAAATTGGTTAATTTCCTACAACTTTCACCCCATTTCATTGAGAGACGTAAATTGCCAAGGAAACATTAGAATCCATTCTCGCAACAAGAGACAATTGTGGGCCTAGATTGCTGTTCCAGAACTAGTCACCTCAACAATTATCAATCTTGGATACTGGTATAAATTTGTTATATATATATATATATATATATATATATATATATATATATTTAAATTTCAATTTGTCTTTTAAACCGATTTGTCCATTATTCATGTAATATATTTTAACATTCATTTTAATCTATCTTTTTATTTCTCTTACCAACAATTTCAGTCTGATCTATAGTAGACTGGTTATTCGAGAAAAAGAGACAATTTTACTTATTTTACTATAGATGGTGCCCAATTTAACATCAGTTTTTCTTTGTCTCCTTTTCTCGAAATAAACAGAAATCTGTCACTTATGCTGTACATATCAGAAAGGGTAAGTTTCTCCACTCTTACGAATACTCTGGACCCACGGCTCTCTGCTCTGACTTAAACCAGCTAGTCGTCCGCATATGTTGCCTCAATCCTTTCTCAAAAATAAATAACAAGGGAAAGGAGGTAACACCAGAAAAAATGTTAATACTGCTTTCAATTATTCTCACTTTAGTCAAAATCGTGGCTACTAGATCAGTTCGAAATGAAAAGTATTATAATTTAACGGTTTTTAATGAAAAATATATCCGGAAATATAGATATTAGGTATAGGATATTATTCACAAAAATCGTACAGAATTAATGTGCCAATTCAAAAATACAATAATATACAGAGTGTTCCAATTGAAAAAAATTGAGAAAATTCAATTTGAAATGTCCTAAATTAGCGCTGTATAATTATAATCAATATTTGATGGTTACGTCGTTGTAATACATCCCTTGTCTACATAATTACAAAATGAATCTTCTTAATTAATAGTAATACACACACACACAGCGAATTAATTTCTTAAACCTTGTTCCGACTAAAATTTTCATATTTTTTCAAAGAACTCGGCAACGCCACGTCAAAAACAAAAAATCTTTGGGTCGTTGGAAATGTAATTTTACGCTGAATTCATAAATGTAAAAATATATAGGGTGTTCCATTAAAAAAATGACCTTGAAGATGGAAGTTCTTCCAATAAGGCCGATATTGGCCTTTGCCGCACTACTAGGACACCCTGTAGATTGTTGTATTGTTTATCTTCGTACCAAATAACTTTTTTAATGTTCATAAGCATCTCAGTGAGAGCGGATGTGCTAGATTACGACGACCGACCGACCCCTAGACGCTTAATGCTAAACCTAAAATATTTGCCATCGATATAATTTACAATAATTAAAATATAACATTAAGTAAGTTGATAAAAGATTAGATATGCTTAATTACATTATATATAGACATTGCCAAATGATTTTCTCAGTAATGAGTTACGTACCGAGTCATTACATTATGCTAAGGCCCCATGATCAAATATTTAATCGAAAAAAATACATTGTGGAATTGAAATCATGAATAAAATCGTTCTCCTCAAGCCCGTAAAGTTTATACATTTCTGAAACTTTTCAAAACAGAATGTAACGTAAAACTTGGATGTAAAGCTCGAAGTAAGTAATATTGAAGGCATTAAAATTAATATTTAAATTCTTTTGTGTTCTCTTTTAGGTAAAATTATTTATTTAGAGGATTTACAGTAATGTTATTTTAAATTTTTAAAAGCATGCTCAGCGGCGAATTATCGTTATGGTCGATGGAGGCGATTTACATTTATTTTATTTTCCCCCTGCCTTATATTTGTTTCGTTTATTGCCAATATTGTAAGGAATGCTAATGACTAAATTTTCGTTTTTACGACTTTAGTTTCGTTTTTTAAAATTTCATAATTCTCTGTGGTATTGTTTAAAGCTTAATTGCGGCGTTCGCTTCATGTTCCCCCTATTTTTTGGGGACTTCCTACCACCTGTATCCTCATCTAAATACAGGTGCGCCAAAGGTCTGAATTTAGTCGACTATGCTTAACTTTGAAGTGGGAGAAATTTATTTTCTGTAAACTATTTTCTTGGTTTTCAATTCTGCATAACCTAAACATGCGTAAAATTACACAGGGTGTTTTGAATGATATGCTTACATTTAGATCTATCTAAGTTATCTCATCCTGATCAACGTATAAATATCTATTTATCAGTGTCCAAAAATAAAACGATAAAATGTCATGGATAATAATAGGGATAGCGGATAAGCATTAACAACTTGGAAAAATGAGTGTTAGAGCACATATTTCGTACCATATCATACATCAATTTTATTTTAAAATGTTGCAGAACTCATTAATAGACTTCTCCGTAAATTTACTTTTTGTAATTCAATGTTTATAATTTATATACAGGTAGTAAGGCTATGTATGTTCTGGCGCACTCGGTAGAGGAACAACTCCGGTTCTCAATGACGTCATGAACATCAGTAGTCTTTGTAATCTCAGATCTGTTTAGATCTGTTTGATACCTGTTTATAGCTGTTTAAAATCACAAAGACTCTTATTGGACACATACAAGAGTATCAAATGATCCAAAAGTCCAAAATCCAAATAATCCAAAAAAATAGAACAGTTGGCAAGTTCTAACTTAAAATCTAGCTGTATCAAATGCAAAGTTACAAAATTATTCTCAAAATTAACCTCTAACGTGAGCACGTGTCTCTAATAAATCAAAGAAATTCAAACTTGCCTAGAATACTACTTCTAGACGATAACCTGCTTATTAATCCGAATAAATCGAAATTTCAATTAAACAAACCAAAATATTAATTTAAAATTAGGTTAAATTTAATTTTTGATCCGGTATCAAACCGACTAGCAACCACGTGCCTTTTAACTAAATTAATCTCTAGCAAAAGTTTTCGGCTCAATTTCTTGGTTTAAAAAGGAAGTTTGGCGGCGATGCTTGGGTAATTTATAACCATTTTTAACTCACAAAAACAAGTTAAATGACTTAAACTGACACTTCAACAATTCGGCTGTCAAAGTACCACTTATGAAATGTTAAAAACTAAATCGATTTTTATGGACTTTTCGACCATTAACTATCTTTACACTATCATTTTGTAGACAATCTTTATACGCTAATTATAATAATAGTTTATATTTTAGATTTCCATGGCATACACAATTATTTTATAACTTGTTAAAATTTTACCTAGTGAGAGCCATCTGTTGGCGAAAAGTGTTAAATGGATAGACAATTAGAGCGTGATGAGATCTATCGCTGAATGTGTAATTTATTACTATAGATTGGTACATTGACCTACTATTATTAACCTGCGGAAACAAGCGAAAGATGGCACGTCACAAGAAACATCGATTATTATTATTTTGTTGATCTTGGTACCACATAAATTTGAGATTTGTTTATATCCAAGCATGCCACGTGATCGCATCCTGTTATTACCACTATATACCCTAAAAACATATAAGCTACTACCGAAGGGCAAGGCGAATTTTCCAGGCCGTGGAGCCAAAAACGATTTCAAGGTCTACAGAGAATATTAATTAACCATTTTTTAATTAAATTCTGTTAACCTGTGGCTTTATTTTGAAATCAAGGAAAACACAAATAAGGCTTTGAACTTTAATTTAAATTATTTCCATGCGTATAGAGTTGAGGTAATTTTTTTTAAGTATTTGGTTATTAACAGTTCCTCGGATAATTGGTTGTTTATTATATCAAAGGAAATTACTTCACTTTCACTAGCAGCTTAGGTATACTGTATGCAGTCAAATATTTAAACTAAAAAATCCCTTCGAAAGCTTTGTTTTGGCAAAGGTTATTAAGATAATACTTTGAGTATTAATTAACAGTCAACTACAAAAGGTTTGTGTTTTGTATAGCAGTAACAGGTACTTTATATTTAAATTAATAAGTCAGTCAGCCCTTGATTATTTAATTAGTGAGTTTGGAAATAATTAATGTTCTTCTGAACTAACCCTTAACAGCAAGCCACGTTTAATGAAAATATTAAAAATACGCTGTGGTTTTAAGCTACAACCGCTTCAGTAATTTAAATTTTTCGTAGATAGAACTTTCGTGGATGGTCAGAAACTCAAGTAGAAATACGAGATTTTTAACAACGTTCAAGGTTTTGTTGTATAGTCGAGTACACATTTACTGGGCACTTGAAAAACCCAACAAAAACTTTACGACCTCATTAAAATATCATTCCTCTTTGTGCTATCTCGACCGCAAATAGACTCGCTTATCTTCATAGGTGTTTAATGTGTGTCGGCTTGTTTGATGAGACCATGCCGAATGGTTCACCGGCGTTAATAATTAGCTCGTAAAGTTTTTGTTGCGTTTTTTTGACTGCCCAGTAAAACTGTACCCGACTATGCGTTATTGCTTCTATTTTCAATATTTACGAAAGTTCCATCAACAGAGATTTCAGGACGATTGCCTTTGGCAAATTGCTAAATATTTCATTATCTTGTATAATCCCCAAGTAAGAAAATTCCGGAGTTGTTTTTCCAGAACACTCCTATCTACACTACTCCCAAATTTTGTCCTTTCAAAATGTTATTTTTTGGTCGATTTTGACTTTTCTATCTGGTGGTTCTTTACAACCAGTTTTATCAATGACAAGAAACTCTGTGTACACTGTACGATTTAAAAAATATATATATTATTACTAAACAATGCTCTTACTAATACGATTATAGTACGAATAATATTTTATTTCTTTCTAGAAATATTAGACGCCGTGAAGAAAGGTCCGGAAGGAAATAACGGAGAGCCCTTGCGTCCGACTCTAGGAGCTGAAGCCTTGTGCGGAGATGAGGTGGCACAGCTTATGAACAAGTGTTGGTCGGAAGATTCCATCGATCGTCCTGATTTTGCGACTCTGAAGAACAAGTTGCACCAGCTGAACAAAAAGTAAGTAAAATAGTTCGTTAGCAAGATAGAAATATTAACAGTCCATAACTGAGATATTAGAAACAAAAAATTATTTGGGTATTTTAATTGTTTTTTATCCTTTCTTCAAACCGCAGCCTTGGTAAATTTCATTTTTGTTTTTTGTAGTGTGTGAGATTTATTACTCCAATACCCTGTTATTTTTTAACGCCCTGCCCGATTTATTAATTTTTTTTTTTTTAGGACAGCACTCGATGAGCTCTATTTTTTTTAAATTTTATTGTTATATTTTCAAGGCTTACTAAGGTCCCCTAAATGGGTCGAAATTTCAAGATCGACTATTAGGCATTTTTTCATTGAAAAATCGATAAATTTGAAAATTTACAACAGTCAACAATAATTTAAAAACGAATAAATAACAAAAACGCCTTGTACTATTTTTAATTTGATATTAAAGACGGCCACTTTTCCCGACACGTGGAAAGAGGCGAGAATTTGTCCAGTGTTTAAAAAGGGTAATAAGCATGACATTGAGAATCATCGTCCTATCACAATTTTATGCAATTTTACAAAGATTTTTGAAATTATAATTTACGATTACATATCATTTCATACTAAAAGTTCAATATTAATAGAGCAACATGAGTTTATGCAGAGAAGGTCAACAGTATCGAACCTTGTGTGTAAAACGCAGTTTATCGTAGAACCGTCAGATCAAAGAGGTCAGGTAGATGTCATTTATACTGACTTTTCTAAAGCATTTGACAGATTAGATCACGCTATACTATTGAATAAGTTGCAGAACTTTGGTTTCAGTGATGCTCTCATTAACTTGTTTATTTCTTATTTATCCTGTCGTACTCAGTTTATTCAATATCGTGGCTTCCAATCTGTGCTATTTAAACAGACATCAGGAGTACCGCAGGGTTCCATACTTGGACCACTATTTTTCGTACTCTTTATATCACTGTATGAACTCTGAACTTGACTGTTTGAGACTCCAACAAAATATTGATTTGCTCAACGCCTGGTGCGTTTATAACCGTCTTCCTTTAAATACTAGTAATTGTAATGTCATGTCTTTCCCACGTAAATCAGACCCCATATTTTTTAATTATAATTTGAATAACTGTCTTTTAGGTAGACCTGAGTTTATTAAGTAGGAGTCATGTTCGACTCAAAATTAACTTTTTCAAAACATATTGAGGAATACGTAACTGGAGCTTACAAATCTTAGATTTTATTCTGTGCGATGGTAGAGACTTTAAAAATTTGCCTATTCTTCGTCTTTTGTTTATTGCATTTATTAGATCCAAATTGGAATATGCCTCCATTGTTTGGAGTCCATGTTATGAAATGAAAAATTTTCAAATTTAGCGATTGAGTAACAAACACCCTACATGAGGTATCGAGCTAAAATTTTCTATAAGACTATTTGAGATAACTGCGGATCGAATACGGTGTCCACTTTTCCAATCAAAAGATGCCTACGATCTTGAAATTTCGACCCATTTAGGAGACCTTAGTAGACCTTGAAAATATGAAAAAATCAAATCGCACACACTGTATATCTAACTGAATTGAAACCTTTATTTTTTCCTCTAAGCTATTAATTAATAAAACAGTTGCATCAAGCGTTCATAAATCCAACAAAATAACGAGGTGTGAGGAGAATAGTCTCAGTTGCTCGAACAAAAGCCTCCATCAGTAAACCATAAAAACGTGCAAGGATCAAGAACAATTAAAAATACCCTCAATATTCCGAGCATTTCAGTGTGTCAATAAACCGGTAGCGAAGAAATGCATTAAGTACTCAGGCTGCGACCCTTATTTTTCTCAGTTTGTGAGCTCCGTAACAATTATCTGGAAAGGCGGGTGTCTGTCAAGTCTTCGTCTACGCTTAATGCCGTGATGTTTTAAATATGCGGAGAAAGGTATATCGTAGCGTGATTTTTATATCCTTACAAAGGAAAACAGGAATAAGAAGGCTTAGCTTAATATATACCTCAAACAAAATGTAAATTAGTGAATATCTGCAAAAATGTTGTCGATATTACTAGGAAGTGCATTTAAAATCAGAGTTTAATATAATTTTAGGTTGCCTTATAAAACTAATTTAAAAATCGTTTTGTACCGTTTTTAAGAAGTGGAAGTGATTCAGATGCATCACATATGTGAGTAGGCGCCATCATTTCAACAAAAAAAATCGTTACTTTCTAGTGGTTGGGATAAAGTCATTATAACATAGGATATGAGGTTAAAAGATGCAACGAGAAATGTATCGGTATATATACAGTAGCACTTCGTTAAAAAATGACACAACCTTGTGGAATTGTTTTGGCTAATGTGTATATTCGAAAATAAATTCTGATTAAAGTCTCTTTTATCTGCTGTATATTTATATTTGTAGATCAAACTGGCTATCACGGAACTCGAAATCTGCCCCACTATTGTCCCACCCGGTGAAAGATCTGATCCATTATTACGCGGATTTTTTCATAAACAAACAATGAAAGTACTTTGAAAGGAACACCAGAAGTTAAAAATAGATTTAACTAGAATGCAATAATGGATTCGATAAACTAATTAGTAGTTAAAATTTCTGACAACGAAATCCGAAGTGTACCCTGCCAATAATGATTATAGAGAGATTTAATTAATTAATTATCAACTACCCACATTGAGGTATTATTAGGGTTATGGAAAGCTTATTAGGGTTGGTTGGCTGATCTTAGTGCTGATTACGCACATACTTCCATATATCAATAACTGTGGTTTTGCATGCTTAGATTGAGAACCTCAAGAGGCCTGCATTTGAAACTCGAATTAGCTTTCGAATCTCCTCAAGCGTGAACGATCATATTCGAGAATTTCCCTTTTCCATTGTTCTTGGAGCCATTCAAACTGGACATTCGCTACCCTTCAAATTTAAAATTCATTTTTTTCTCTTTAGTTATCTAGCCCATCCTAATAGTACAGGGAATATACAGTACGGTAACCTAATATGGGGGAAAATTATTTTTAGCGGTATTTTAGGAATTTGTAAGAAACTCACTCTCGAACAGGTCAGTTTTTAGTCTAAAACGTACGTTTTTTAAATGAAATTTAAAAAATACTAGGCTAGTCATGTAAGCGCAGTACAAAATGTAATATCCTGTATTGAGATAACCCCATAGAAAAAATGCAACGGCATAAGATCTGGTGTTCTAGCTGGTCCCTCCGTAGCACCTCTTCGTCCAATCCATTTGTTGAATATTTCTGTTAGTTTTTTCTGTTGTCATTCAATATCTCGGAAAACTATTAAAGATGTCGACTTGATATTTTTATTTGAAATATATATAAGTTCTTCTAATGACGTCTTATCAATTGCTGCAAACTATACTAACGGAAGTTAGAATCTAAAATTATTAAACAGCTGCTTTTAATACAAGTATATTTTTTAGATGAAAATAGTATATATTTCGATAAGAGTAGAAAATATCTTTTTTTCGTGAGTGAACCAACGAACGAAAAATAAAATGGTATTTCATGTTGGCTAAAAAATATACTTTTGCATTCGTATAGACATTTTTAAAGTGTTGTTGGATTTTCATTCATTCTTATTTTATCCAGTCGTTATCCACGAGAGGTAAAAAACGCTTTTAAATATTATCCTAAATCTACAATGATTGACTATCGTTCTCAATTTATTGTCAAGTTCATCGAATCGTTCACTATCTGAGGATTCGTCGATTAAATTATTTTAAAAAATTTCTCATTGGCTAACCAAATGAATAATAAATATAAATATAAACACCACAGATATTAGACAACCCCCAATTCCAGAAGCCAAGGCTTGTACGGAAGGGGGTTACACATTGAAAAACGCGGATATACAACCATTTCATCCGAGAGTGCCAGTGCCAGGATTCGAACCCGGTGGTGCGATGTCCGTGTGATTAATCGCGATTGCCACCTCGCGCCTTAACCCACTCGGCTATCGACCACACCATAATAATTACACTTAATTCAGTGTCTCAAAACCAATTACCCAAAATGTGAATTTTCTAGATAGTAGGCCTTGTAAAAATCTTATTTGCTTTTCTACTGTGTTGTATTGTCAAGTCAAGACCGTTAACAGATATTTTTTATTAAACAAGCTATCCAGAACAAGTACTTAATTAAAAAGTAAAGAATTAGTGGTACTTAATTATTTTTAAAATGGCAAATTTGAACTTGGCCGAGAGAATACAGATTATCCGTAATTGTTGATAATGTTCGAGCAATGAGGGAAGCTGCTGAAGAAATCCAGATCATGAACTGATCCATCATACAACAGTCTTCAGGATAAACGCAATATTCAAAACTGGTAAAGTTTACGTAAACACAGACAGAGAAATTCTACAATATTTCCAAGAAAATCCAACAACTAGCTTGAGGCAGGTAAGTATATAAAAAATACGCACATGTTTGAAAAAAGTACTTCTCTTTAAACCAAAAATTATGCACACAGTAGAACAAGATGATGATGAACGGAGAATGGAATTTTGTTTATTGTGCCAAGGAGAATATTTAAATAACGAAATTTTTTAAAGAAATATTCTCTTCACAGATGAGGCGACATTTACTACTAATGGTGTTGTTTCTACTCAGAATTCTAGATGATGGGCAACAGAGAACCCACACTGGATGATAAAGTGAAAGTCAATATTCTCAAAAATTTAATGTCTGGATTGGGATCTGCAATAATCGTATAGTGGGTCCAGGGGCTTAATGAAAATTTTCCAAACATATGGATAAGACGAAGTAACCCTCTTATTCATTGGCCACCACGTTCGCCAGATGTAACACCTTTAGATTTTTTGTGGCGATTTTTAAAAGAAAAAGTTTACCGCACGAGACCACAAAATGTTGACGAATTAAGAGAAAGAATTGAACGACAGTGCAGGGAAATAACACCACTACAATTAATGAGAACCCATCAAAATTTGAAAAGGAGTTATGGAAAATGCATAAGGTGTGAAGGAGGTTTTATTGAGAACACAAAAGTTTTAAATACTTTGTTAAATTTTTGTGTTATTCATTCAATCATTTGTTTGTGTTCTTCTTCTTATGACGCTACAGCCCAAATCGGGCCCTGACCTCCTCTAACTTCTGCCTCCATGCCTGTCTGTCTCCTGCTGCTCTCTTCCAGACTCGAATCTCTGGAAGGTCGCGTGCATCCTCTTGGACTTCGTCTTCCCATCGTTTCCGGGGTCTCCCCACTGGCCTCTTTCCATGCATTCGGCTGTTTAAAGTTCTTTTTGGCAACCTCATATCCTCCATTCTGACCACATACCCTGCTCACTGTAACCGTTGTAATCTGATGAATTCTGAGAGTGGGGGTTCCTATAAGAGATTATATATTTCGTAGTTATATCTGGATCTCCAGATATTATCTTCCTTAACTGGTCCCAGTATCTTTCTCAGTACCTTCCTTTCGAAGATATTGAGTTTACTTTTTATTTTTTCCGTCATGGTCCATGCTTCGCTAGCATAACTTGCGATAGGTCTTATTATTGTCTTGTACACTCTCAATTTATTGTTACGGTGGACATTTTTTGATTTGAGTGGGATATTGCGAAGTAGGCTTTATTGGCTATACTTATTCTTTTGCGGATTTTCTCCATCTTCTGTACCGGTTGTGTTCAGTTCCAGTCCCAGATACACAAATTTGTCCGCTGACTCGATATTATCTTCTACGAGCATTTGTGCTACTCTGCTGTCCCTTTTTTGTATTACTGTTTTTGTTGTGTTGGTCTCAAGGCCCATATTTCTGGCATGCATTTTTAATTCAGAGTAGACTTGACTTGCTTCTTCTGCTCTTCGACCCATGATATTGATGTCGTCCGCGTATGCAGCCACCTAGTGTATAGTCTTGTTATTCAGTAGATTTTCTTTTCCAATATCCGTCTGTCTTATTACGTATTCCAGGGCTAGGTTAAAAAGGGTAGGGACCAGCCCGTCTCCTTGTTTCAGACATTTTGAGATGTCAAACGTGTCACTTAGTTGATTTTGAATACGTATCGTGGCTACCGTGTCATCCATTGTTGTTTTAATCAATCTAATTAGTTTGTGCGGTATCTCTAGTTCTAGTAATATCTGGTACAGTTTGTTTCTGTCAATCGAGTCATATGCTTGTTTAAAGTCTATAAAGATGTTATATACGTCTATGTCATGTTCCCAGGCTTTTCGTAAGATTTGCTTTACTGTGAAGAGTTGATCCATCATGGATCTGCCATGCCTGAATCCTGCTTGGTATTCGCCAATCGTATTCTCCGCTAATGGTTGCAGACGTTGGTTGATAATATAGGTTAGTACTTTATACGCCGTACATTTGTTTGTGTTATTTATTCATTTTTAAATTAGTGTTGTCGCTTCATTTGATGCTGTTTATATTATTAAAAACACAAAGTTTTATTTATTTTCGATTTGGATTGTTTCGACACTACCGAGAGATGGCGCTAGTTACGCTCTACTGCTGTGGAACTTAACAGTATCTATGAGATGCGACCCAGGTTTATCGAAGGTATGCTAACTTCGCTGCACTGACGAGACCCAAAAATAGGTCGAAACCGGTCTGCAGTTAGTGACATCCTGAGATGAAGGAGGCTTCGCATCTTCCTCGTAGTAATTTGTGATATTGTATTTTAGTGCTAACTGTGTTAGACAAAATACGGCAAATTTCACCATTTAGTTCAGCGCTCATCGTCGGCATGTAGCTGGGAGAACAGCTGTTTTGGTTTAATTTGTTTAGCCCTTATTATATATCAGGCAATTGCAGATAGGTTAAAATATTATAATTCCTATTTTTATATTTTTATAAAAATCAGTTTATTCTGGTTCTGTAAGATTTTGTTTTTTTTTTTCGAGAGCATCTTCCTACTTAAAAAATACTCCACAAATTACAATTTTAAACTCCTAAACCTGTTTTAACAAAAATAAACAAGAAACTTGGAAGTATGCAAATTATGTGTACTATTGTCCAGTAAAAATATTTTCTACAGAACAAAAATTGGTTTGGAGGATTCATATATTAGAAGAAATACAAGCGAATATTGTTCCTATATTGTATGTCATTCAAAGCGGAGCGACATCTTTTCCTGAAATAATTTATTACCACCTAATCTAATCTTATAGAATACGTAATGCCTTATAATTTAAAGAGGGATAAAATCGGTTATTGTTGATAGCCAATAATAGAAGACAAATTATAAATCCACTTAAATCTGACAGCCCTTTGTAACGCATACCATCGATTTTTTGTACGCCGAATGGGTGACTGACCGAACAAGCGTTTTAGGGTATGAAGTTCAAAGTTAAAATGATAAATATTTGCAAATCTGGAATGTGTCCAAAAATACAACTCTGCAGCATTTTTATCTCAACTCAGTCTAATAAGGTTTTCTTTTAACACCAAATATTATTGCAGGGTTGATAAAATCGTGCTTTTTATAATAAAATGTAAAGTCATGATTTTGAGGACTGTAAACCTTTTATTATTTTCTCACCGTAAATTAAAAAATTCTCTAGCGAAATTACTGTATCATCATAAGTCTTTATTTAGCATTTGGCTAGTAAAAATACAGAATTCCTATAGCTAAGAATAATAAATTTCACTCTTATCTATTGCTTAGATAATTGAACACTTCATGTTTAAATACATTTAACTTTGGTGAAACCTCAATTGCCTCAGGAAGAGCGTTAAAGACACGAACCCCTTCGAGAAACGAGGATTTTGATAAAGACGTCAGTTTACCTACAGTGTGTCCCAATAATGCATCAAAGTCCAATATCGGCCTCATTAGAAGACTTTGGAAAATTACTTTTTGGAAGTGGTATAGTGTCAAAAGGCGCACATTTTAAAAATATTTTGAACTATACAGGGTGACTCGCTAAAGCGGAGCATCTTCGAGGCCATCTTATTTAAATGGAACACCCTATATATTTTTACATTTATGAATTCAACGTAAAATTACCTTTCCAACAACCTCCAGATTTTTTGTTTTTTAACGTGACGTTGCCGAGTTATTAGAAAAAATATGAAAATTTTGGTCGGAACAAGGTTTAACAAATTAATTCGCTGTGTGTGTGTGTGTGTGTGTGTGTGTGTGTGTGTATTGGTATTAATTAAGAAGATTTATTTTGCAATTATATAGACAAGGGATGTACGACAACAACCAAATATTGATTATAATTATATAAGGTGTATTTTATACTAGCGCTAATTCAGGACATTTCAAAGTGAATTTTCTCGATTTTTTCAAATGGAATACTCTGTATATTATTGTACTTTTGAATTGGCACGTTAGTTCTCTACCATTTTTGTGAATAGTATCCTATACCTAAAATCGAATTTGATAACTTAAATTTTCTTTCAGGTATATACCTACACCTCCACCTGTCGAGTTTCTAAGCGTCCTTAAAAAATTATAACCTTGTATTTCAATTAAATTGCTGGGTATTATTTCAGACAACCATGTTTCTGATATTCCAACAATATCATCATTTTCGTTCAGCATAAGAATTTTGAAATCTGAGAAATTGTGAGTTAATGATCTGACGTTGAGAATAGCCAATGATAAGCGCTTCATATTATGTCACCTATCCTAAAATCAAATATAATAAATAAAAGAAAAAAAAGTGTATACAAATGTAGAGCGTATGATTTTAATTACAATATAGAGTATTATAAACAACATTTAATCAATAAAAAAGAGAGAAGAAACGAAAAAGTGGGAGAGATCATCTACGATTTCGACATCTATTTATGCATTTTCATAGCATGTTCTTAATTTTTTATCTTAATAATAATAATAATAGACATTTATTTCCAACAGGTGTAAAACCCAATTACAGGAAAAGCAATATAATAAATAAACAATAACAGTTTAAAAAAAAACTAACACATAAAGCATTAATACATACAGTACTTAATAGTAAGTTAGCGTACTAATACATCGGTAAAAAATACTTAATTACTCCATAGATGGTACATTATATACAATTTGCATTCAATCAGTCACATTTCTATAGTATATATCAATGATGAATTTTAAGCTGTTAAAATTGATATCGCATCGATCTGATATAGTATTAAAAATTCTGCACATATTAATAATTGGTGATTTATACATTACATTCGTTCGTGCACAAGAACAATAGAATGCTTGAGAGTGACGTGACTTAGGTCTAGGAACTAAAAAGTGTACTCTGCTTAATAGTGCTGGACAATCAATGACATTATTTAATAAATTATAAAGAAATGAGATAGCAATAACTTTTCTTCGATCAAACAGAGAAATCATATTAAAATTATCAAGTAAGATTTTATTGTCGATGCCTCTCGGGGGATAAAAGCCGTGACGCTTAAAAAAAAAAATTTCATACATTTTCTCTGAATCGATTCGATGGAGTGGATAGCATGATTATAAATTGGGAACCAAATTAGAGCTTCATATTCCAGTTTACTTCGAATAAATGAATAAAATAAAATTTTAATGCTTTCGATCTTAGAAAAGCAACTCCAGTTTCTCGAAAATAATCCAAGTAGTTTAGACGCTGATGGAGTTACATAGTTGATGTGCTGTGAAAAACTTAATTGAGAGTCAAAAATAACTCCTAGCTCCTTAAATTCCCTACAACGGTCAATCAGGTTGCCATTTATATTATAATTAAATTGAATAAAGTTTAATTTGCGAGTAAATGTTAAATACTTGCATTTAGATACATTCAATTTCAATGAATTGTTGGCACCATGCAACTACTCTGTCGAGCTCATTTTGAAGGATCACGCAATCTTCCATTCTTGTTATTTCTGCATAGATTTTGAGGTCATCCGCAAACAGAAGATGATCACATTTAATTTCTGATGATAAGTCGTTAATAAAGATCAGAAACAGCAGCGGGTTCAAATTAGACCCCTGCGGAACTCCCGATGTAGATATCTTATTCTTTTCACCACTAATTACTGTGTAAATTTTTCCATCATTTGGCCTAACGTTTTTCTCTAGCTTGCATCAGTAATTCGTATATGCACTTAGTAAGTTCTTCATTTATAACAATATTTGTTCCTTTTAGTTTTTTTTATTATTATGATATAACATATTACGCTGTTCAGCATTTTCAAACTTGACTACTATAGCTTTGGGTTTGTCTGAATTAATGCCAGAATACCTAATTCGATAGCATTATTAATTGAATAATCCGAAACATAAATTTTTGACATAGACATCTTGCAGGTTCATTATCTTTTGGTGAACCATATATTCGAATTGCGTAAGTTTTGATCGCTGTCCAAGAGTGTCAATTTTGATCCTACGTTCATCATTCTCACATTGTATATTATTAATTTTCGTTTATAATATGTTTATTTCGGTAGAAAGTTTTTCAACGTGTTCATTAACTTTTTGCGATTAACTATTTTACTAGCGAAAGTTTCCATAAAATTCTTATCATTTATATATTATTTCTTTGGCTAATATTTTTTAGATCATTTCTTTGGCGCTCAGTAAATCCTATAATGACATTTAATATAACTTTGAAAATTATTAATAATATTGTGTAGTTTCGACTGCACCAAATTTTAAGCGAAAATTTTACACTTCAAATTATTTAATTAAGTAAATTAGTCGGAGCGGCAAATACATATCTACTCACTGCTAATGCTCATTATATATTTAATTCACTTGTTAAATAATCTCAAATATACGCCTTGAAAAAAACTAGTAGTTTTCCAAAATGTTATTTTCGTAAATAAATCTCCTGTATCTTCCGGAATATTAAAATAATTTATTTTTAATATTTTATTAGGAATTTTAGCATTTTGGGGCCAACTGAATCTGATTCAGCGATTTTCTAATTGGCGAGCAACTCACCAGTCGTTGTCGTTGCCTTATAATAGTTTGGTGTTTGAATTAATTTTTTTTTAAAGGAACACTTGTATATTTTTCGACGATGTGACGTGGAATTGAAAAAAAATTAATGTGTATTTTGCCTTAAAATTTTGTTATATTCCAACATCGCGGAATAAAATACATTGCCGGTGGGTTAATCGCCAAAATCGATTATCCGCTTGAGTAAAAACTCTCACGTAAGCCTTTAATGTAAAATGCTGGTTATGCAAAATTAAGTAATTTGAAGTAAATATTATATTATGTAGATTAAACCATGATTTTAGACTACATTTGCATGAACTATCTCACTTATAACGCAGTTTGTCTGATAATATAATTCAAATCCTCTTAAAATAACTCTATAGTATAATTCCAGTTTTGCAAATTCCAGTAAAATAATTCTATTGAACTGAGAAAATACGTGACAAATGACACGACAAGATACCAGTAAAGAATCATTCATAACCCATGCCTGATATTTCTACATAATTCTGTTGTTTCAGTCATTTTTATGCGTAAGCATGCGAGTCTGAATAAAAAACGGATGGGTTTTATGTTATTAGCTGACTTTTAGACATTTATAAAAATTAGTTCAAATGTGCTTTTAGAGGGCGGAATATTAAAATATAATATTTTTAGTCGCAAACTCCTCTATAAAATCCTTATTTTTCTATAAGGAATGTAACCAGACTGCAACCAACAGCCACTCTCCGGGCTATGTGCCCCGCCGAGCGCTGAATTATAAGTTACAAGTCTGGCGCGTTAAGTGTAATAATTGCAATTACCATCAAAACGCTAATGCTTCGATTGCAACAAACACCAGCCGAAAGACTGATCCTACTTAAAGGAGCTCTTTTGCCAGCCGTCACACACCACCTGCAGACTGCAGTTTAGAGCTGTTGGCTCTCGTCAGTGCAAGGTAGGCATGTGACGACCGGCACGCGGATCCTTTGACAGTAATAATCTGCAAACAAAGTCGATATATTTAGAACATAAAATTATAAATAAATTTGTTAAGTACGCTAGGTAATCAAGATACAAGAATACTACTGCAGTTTGTTCGTCTGAAAATATTTTCATGGGACCTGAATGATCCTCTCATGTCTATGAGATCTAGACGAAGAAGAAAATATATAAGCTAAACGAATAAATAAAATGGTTAGGGTTAGTTGGAAGTTCTTTTAAATATTTTGTAAACGTATCGGTTGAGCGTTATTTTATATGGAAGGATTGAAAGCTTTGCCTGCATTATAACAAAATGAACAAGGCAGTGTTGCGCTTGGGAATATTATATAAGCTCTTATGTCGACTGTCTCTTTGATAGATATCCTTTAATAAGTTTATTATAGAGATATATAGGTTGCTGTTGTTTATTGATTTTATATACTCGTGTATATCACACATGCAATACCTTTATACTGGAGTAAAATCGGCTCGTAATTATGTCGTTTTTTTTTTAATTAAAGGTATAACATTTTGTAGAACATAATTTTTAGCCATCCGAAATGGTAGAGCTGAATTTCGCAAAATCAAATTTTTCATGCCTGAGAAGTAATTTGAAAAATGTGTTTTTTAAAATATACATCGCGCTATTAAATCAACAGTTTGAGCTACGAATTGAATTTTTGTGAACTTAATTCAAAAAACTATAGCGCTTCTAATGCTACTCTCCAAATTTTCAATATGTAAGTTCTTTTCGAGAAAATAAGACCCAAAGTCGTCACTAGCAAATCCGTGCATTAAAAACTTCACCGAGTGAGCAAGTATGTTAATTATTCAAAATTTACGTATGTTTATATGAAGTCAAATATAGACAAATTTTTTAAAAAAGTTTTTAAAAAGCTCGCTAGATCTCATAGTTTTCAATGAATCGAATTTTTAATACACCTCATTTTCATGTGCCATTTGCGCTCGGATTCTCGGGCTCGGAGTCGCGCTGTACGAACAACCTGCCTTTGGCGCGGCGGAGAATGCACTAGTATTTTCACAAGATTGCATTTATGTTTTAATAAACACATTTTTCAAATTATTTCTCAGACATGAAAAAAACGATATTCAATCAATCACTTTATTTATGCTATATACAAAAGTAGTATTAGCACAAGTCAATATTTACAATAAGAGAAAAAAAAATAACAATATAGAAATATATACAGATATCATATATACCACAATAAAACATAGAAATATAGAACAAACTTTAGATTTAGACAAACATTTTTAATCATTTTAAATCATCATTGAACTTATATGATAGAAATTCATCATACGAGTAAAAAGCTTTTTCGAGCAAGATGGACCTTATTTTTTTCTTGAAACTCGGATCTGGTAAGCATTTTATATCGGCTGGTAATTTATTGAGAAATCTGGGTGTTAAAATTTGAATTCCCTTTTGACTTTTTGTTAGTCTTACGTAAGGTATTGTTAACATATCTTTGTGTCTTGTATCGTAATGATAGACACATTCTTCTCTGTTTAAATCCTGAGTATATAAATTCTTTCTAGCATACAAAAGCAACTCATATATATATATATATATATATATTGATGGAAATGTAAGTATATTTAACTCACGAAACTGTTCTCTACAATCAGCCCCATAATTTAAATTGGCTACTATACGTATTGCTCGTCTTTGTAGAGCAAAAATTCTGTTCCAATTTGACGCTTGCCCCCATACTAGAACAGCGTAGGAAAGTAAAGAGTGACATAGTGCAAAGTATGCATTTTTTAGAGCCTCTTTTCCTACTTCATTAGCTAGATTTCTCAAAAAAAATGTATTTTTTGACAATTTTTTTGATAAATTTCCTATATGTACATGCCAGGTCAATTTATTATCAACATAAACTCCCAAGAACTTTGTTGATTCCTGAGGATCAGGAACACTGTGTCCTATTTTATCACGCAGTGAGAAGATCATGTGCACTGTTTTATCTCGATTTAATGTGAGTTTATTTGCTTTGAACCAAAGCTCTGCCCTTGACTCTACCTCACATGCCACTGCTGAAAGTTGTTCAATGCTATTACTTTGAACTGAAATAGTTGTGTCATCTGCAAAAAGTATGTCACTAGAGTGTTCATTTGAATTTGGGAAATCATTTACATATATTAAAAAGAGAAGGGGCCCAAGTACTGAACCTTGGGGCACCCCATGTATTATTTTTGTTTTATTTGAATATTCATTATTTATTTTAACGGTTTGATATCTATTGGTTAAATATGATCTTAATACTGTAACACTGTTATGGCAAAACTTATATCTATTTAACTTTTCTAGCAGTATTTCATGTATTTAAAATTAAGCCCAACAAAATGGTTATACCATTAAAGAAATAAACTACCAGAAATAAGCGAGATAGAAGAGTGATTTTACTCCACTATTAGATATTTAGTAAAAAATAACTATCGAGATCAAATAATCACCGATCTTTTTCTTACAACTTGTAAGTTTCAAACAAAAGAATTATAATGCGGTTCATTTTTCACGTTGTGGATTCTTTGTATCTTGAGATACGTACGTGGAAAAATTTTCTCTTAGTGGTGATGAAAAATAAATAACATTACCGAACTAACGACGTAGTTTATGTCCCAGCTGAAATATTGACCCCTGTCCTATAACCCGCTGATGTTTTTCGGAGCTACACTTAACTTTTAACGTAACGAGATTTAATCTACTAGAGTGATATGTAACAATACGTTTTATTAAGAAAGCTCGTTTTCCTCAAGATTGTGTTAGGTTAAAACAATTAAGCAGTTTCAGCTAAATTACTTTATTAGAATCCAAATAACGCAGATTGATAAGGGAGTTGTTAATGTATAAATCATGAAAACATTTTTTGTGAGAAGTCAGAAACGGTGTATTTAAATTTTCATTTATATTTTAATACTTGGCATACGATAAATTAACATAAAAAACGTAAATTCCTTCAAAACCAGCAAGAGCCTTTAATATAATTTATTGTAAAATCGTACTTCTCTATATAAAAATAGAATTTTCTACAGCACAGAAACGGAAGAAAATGACGTACCACCATAGTTACCGCTAATAATTCATTCTCTACCGTACAATAGTTCTCTTCATCTGTATTTAGTGCACGGCTGGGATGCAACAAGTCTCATTTGAATTTGACAGTGTTGCCCCAAGGGCCTAGCCCGAAGCGTCGGTTCTGAGACTGAATTGGTTACCATATAAAAATCTGGATATTGTAGTGGTTTTACTAATGCCTGCTTTAATTTCTCGAAAGACCTTTGAGATTCCTCGTTCCACTGAAGTATTACGTTTTTCCTCGGTAAGATTGTTCAATGACTAAGGACGGTAGATAGGCTAGCAGGAAGATTGTTCAGCGGCTGTGCCAGAGTGGGAAAGTTTTAATAAACCTATCATGATTTTCAAAAGCCTCTAATATCCGTGCAGAATATATCACATGACCTAAGTATAAATTTTTTTTTAGTTTTATTACATCACTTTACAATTTTGAAAAAATATGAACAAAATAAACGATACATTTATTAGACTGCGGTTAGCCTACAATTCTGCCGATAATAAATCTTATCTAAGCTATTTTTATTCTACGAACTAATATAGTGAATGATTTATGTTAAGTCAGGAGTCAAGTTGTTGTTTTCCTTGCGTTTGTCTTTCTAAAAGATTGACAGGAGGGGAGTTCTGCTTTAACCAAATACCCCTAGGGCTTCACGCTGAATACGACAGTAAAAGACAGCAACGATCTGTAATCTTGCAGCAGTATTCTGCAATGCAGCAATTAAAATGTGTGACAGTGTATTCAAAGGTTTAATATAGTGGCTATCTGACTGCTATTAGGACTGGTCATAAACCTTGCCGGTTGCTCAATTATAATATTAATGTACCGTCTTCGTAAATTGTTTTTAGGAATCATAACTAACTTTGTAGAGTAAAATACGGGGTGTCCGTAAACTCCTACTAGACAACAATCTTAAATTTTACAGACGTTCTAATGTAGATTCGTCGTAAATCACAAAGTTGTTTGCTAAGGGAGCTACAGCAATTTGAATATGATGCCTGATATTTTGAAAATGCTTTTATCTAAAAAGATCAAATTTATTACTTATTAGCCTAAAAATGCATCAACGTTTGTTGTAATAGTGATTATTTAATATTGCGATTATAAGCGCCTCATTTAGGGGGAGGGGACAATGGAGAAAAATAATAATTAGCGTTATGGCCAATAAATATATGTACTTGTATTAAATGTAGTAATTAGCGTTGAGGTACGCAGAAGCCATAAAGATTAATGACTTCAAGATAATTTATGTCGTATCAACATAAAAAACAACACATGAAGAATTTGAAATTTTTCTTAGTCGGGAGAACTGCTGTTTGCTCTAATTCTATTTTATTTACCGTTCGCATTAAACATTAATTTAAACTGCAATATTAACATTTTTAGCTATTTTGTCCAATTATAGCAATCATTTAGAAAAAAAACCGCATTGCAGTTAAATTCCAAATAAGCCTTTAAAAATTTAATTTGCAATAATAAATAATAGCGAAAAATTGCCATTTAACGACATCTCAGGTAATACATGAGAATGTTGTCAAAGGAACAGTTTCATTTAGCGGAACTATATGTCCTTTAAAGCTAACATTCATTGAACGTCAGAATTACATTTTCAAGATTTCTCTTAAAGCTTCATTCTACCTTTAATCGCACTTCCAGAAAAGTAATTAAAAGAGGGTTTTGATGTAATTAATCACAGCGGAAAAAACAATATAAAAAGGGCACGTTATTATCTGGATTTATATCGAACAATCTTCTGATTCGTTACTAAATAGTTGGGGGTCCGCCGGTCGGGAAGCTTTCTTAAAATAAAACTTGTCAATTTTAGATAGGTTCTTCTCACATCTGATTGTTTCTATTTTCAATATTTACGAAAGTTCAATCAACCAAGATCTCAGAATATTGTTTGTTTATAGAACCTTTTTGATGCATTACTTCTCCATTATTTAGTATTTCATTATTGGGCCATGAAAATGAAGAGACTTACCTGGAGCCAGCGAGAGTTCGGAGGGTCATGATAGTTTACCGTTCGTAATGCTTGTTTTTTTATTCAGTCATATGAGCTGATAAATTTTGTCTTT
The DNA here is from genome assembly GCA_963675555.1 of Leptura quadrifasciata. Classification (NCBI taxonomy): domain Eukaryota; kingdom Metazoa; phylum Arthropoda; class Insecta; order Coleoptera; family Cerambycidae; genus Leptura; species Leptura quadrifasciata. Next base: position 3,308,936 of record OY776682.1, on the reverse strand, counting down.
AGGCATACGACTGGGGTGTCTCCTTATGGGGAAAAGTCAGCTCAAACGTATCATTTTTGACCTTCTCAAAAATTAATAGTTAACCACATGAATTTTTTTCTGTAGGTGCCGGAACAACGAAAAAATCTTAATTGGCATACCGTTTGACCGTCGCTAAGCTGGTGGCATAAACGGTCAACATTGTATAAAGTCAAGGTAACTTTTTATGATCTTTAACTGGCTAAAATTAAAAAATATATAAAGATCGAAATCGAAAAAATATGGAAAAAATAATGGCATACCAATTTACCGTCACTGAGCTTGTGGCTTACACAGTCAAAGTTGCATAATCTCAAGGCAACTTTTTATGATCGTTAATTGTATGCCTTTGGGTGAACGAAGAAACCAAACAACATACAGTTAACTATCATTAAAAGTTACCTTGAGATTATGCAACTTTCACCGTGTATGCTGCCTCCCTAGCTACGGTCAAACGGTATGCCAATTATTGTATAAGTTCAAAACCTCATAATAAACGAGGAAACCAAACGGCATACAGTTATGATCATAACAGTTGCCTTGAGATTATGGAACTTTGACCGTATAAACCACAAGTTCAGCGACCGTCAATTGGTACGCCATTATTTTTCTCATATTTTCCGACTTCGATCTTTATATATTTTTTATTTCAACCGGTTAACGGTCAAAAAAAGTTACCTTGATTTTATACAATTTTAACCGTGTATACCACCAGCTCAGCGACGGTCAATCGGTATGCGAATTAAGTATAGTACTTTTCATTGGTCTCAGAACATACAGAAAAAATTTCGTGCTATTAACTATTAATTTTTGAGAAAGTCAAAAATGGCACGTTTGAGCTTGTATGCCACGAACACAGAGACAACTAATTTGTATGCCGTTTTCATTAGACATTTACGTATTATGTTCGAAATTCATACAATATGGTATTTGCCGGTTAATAATACAAAAATTTTGTATAAAAATTCGACGAAGTAGTATAGTAAAGCGGGTGCGGGCTCACTGAGAGTAGAGGTTGCTGGTGGGAAAGTGACGTCATGAACTGGATGGCATGTGTCCATTAGGAGTCTTTGCTACTTAAGATCTGTTTATATTTGTTTAGACCTGTTTGAGAGCTGTTCATCGCTGTTTAAGACCTGTTTGAAAGTTGTACAGACCTGTTTGGAGATCTGTTTATAGCTGTTTCAAAATCTTTTTATATCCTGATGGACACATGCCATCCAGTTAATGACGTCATTTGTCCACCAGCAACCTCTCTCTCAGTGAGCCAGCACCCGCTATGCTATACTACTGATATATTTAAAATAAACTTTTTCCCCATTAGGAGATATCCTAGTCGTATATCTAAAGACGTGATAAATCAGCTCATATGACTCGATAAAGAAACAGGCATTGTGAACGGTAAACTATCATGACCCTCCGAACTGTCGCTAGCTCCAGGTCTATTACTATGATGTGATGTAAAAATTATTTGTTCAAAGTCATATAATACATGTTTGTACTTAAATTTATTTTGTTGGAGCTTTGTTTCATTTTAAAAACCTCGAAATTAGAGAAATTCACATCTATTATGACTTCTGAACCCTAACTAAAAACTGTGGCTACCGACATGGGGGCGTTTTGTACATTTTAGAACAATGAGCAGGATTTGAATAGTGTAGAGTAAAAGTCTTGCTTAAATTAACAACGTTATTTCAAATGTTTCACCGACCAAAAGTTCTTTGTTCTCAAAGTTGAATTTACCTGTTGTTAGTTTATGTGGGTAGGTAGATTATAGTAATTTGTATGTATAAAACAGAAGAAATTTTCAAACGTGTGTCTTGGACAAGGACCCAACTTTAATTTGTTAATACTTTGAATTTCATATTAAACTCCGGGCGATTTCAGATCAAAGTGACTGTGTATCCCATAAACTATTTACGTATAATATAATTTAGGCTACATAAAGTGGCATCCCGACATAGGTTTAATTTCACATCTAATTTAGCCAGAGGCATTTCAATCGTGTATTCGATATTAAGTCGTTAGATTAAAAGGTGAACGTATAAGAAATGTTTAGTCCTTTATTAAATGTCATTTCAGAAAAAAATATAAGATAATTGAACCCAGGGGCATTGGCTGCGGCATTTCAATTATATATTCTATATTAAGCCATTGCGATCAAAGAAAAACATAAGAAATTTTTAGACTTTGCCTTTGTCACTGCACAGAAAACAAGAAAATTGAGCCCTGGGGCTCTGGGACTGCGGATAAAAATTTGATTATAACGTAAAACCATATTTGAGCATTAGGAATTAATATAGATAAAAGATAAGAAATGTAACAAAACATCAATTTCTTTGGAAATCTTATTTACACATACCTATGTGATTAATAAGTGGAAATTTCCCTAGTTTGACAGCAACAATGGCGTTTATATTATGAAAAATATTTTTATATTTATTTTAAATTAAATTAGTGCAATTTTGGCTTACTATATTTTTACATCATTAACTAGTTCCAAATGCTTTAAAAATTCCACTTGAACGTCATCTTTCCTCAGTGACGAATAAGGCACAGGGCCGATTTGGAAACTAGAACTAAATTAAGCTTAAATAACATAATGGAACTCTTAACAATGTGTATAAAAACAACCTATTTTCAATTGGAAAATGAGTTCTGTCAGCAGGATTTTGGTATGGCAATGGGGTCTCCATTATCACCAATTTTAAGCAACATATTTATGGAGAATATTGTCTGAAAGTTATTTGTGGCATTCTACGAATATTCTTTCCTATTATTTGGGTTTTCTACCACATGTACTATTATCCTCTTCAAAACAAATCACCGAATCTACAAAATAATAGAATTATTGGAAAAAAAGCCTCTGCGCCCGTGACGTTTACGCCAAAGGAAAAGTCAGAGGTTATGTTTTGCAAATAATATAAATCGGAAGAAACACAAAAATAATGTATCTTGCAGACGTTTCGGAAAGTAATCTCTTTCCGTTTTCAAAGCTATTTTTTGAAGAACTCTTATTTTGCTGTGTATGTCAAATACACAGCTTTAAGAATCTTAAAGCTGTGTATTTGACATACACAGCAAAATAAGAGGAGTGTAGTTTCCGAAACGTCAGCAAAATACATTATTTCTGTGTTTATTCCGATTTATATTATTTGTAAAACATAACCTCTGACTGTTCCTTTGTTGTAAACGTCACGGGCGCAGTGGCTTTTATTCCAATAATTCTATTATTTTGAAGATTCGGTGATTTGTTTTTGAAGAGGATAAATACATGTGGTAGAAAACCCAAATAACAGGAAAGAATATTCGAAGCATGCCACAAATAACTTTCAGACAATGTAATAACAAAGTAACAAAAATAAGTAGGTGAAATTTTTTTAAAACGTAATTTTACTTAATAAGTAGATATTACTTGAACTCTTATAATTATTGGAAATATTAAATACACGATTGTTATAAACATTATTCGGATGTATTGTTGATTCTTGGTGTTGTTCAACTTCTGGGAATTTGCCTATGGCTTTGAGCGAGGCTTCGACTGTTTCCCAAAGATTGTTCACCTCTCATAGCGTAAATTATATTTTGATTGTGATCCATATCCATCTGAAGTTATGGCTTTGTAGACCGGCTGATTTGTTGTTCCTGAACACAATTTTTTTTTTGCCAAGTTTGACGGTGCCGTGGCTCTCGCAGAGTGGTTTGTTACTCATTTCCTTAACAACAATGCCTATTTTGGATGCAGATTCTTTTAACCAGAAAGCAATCGTGTTTTTACAAACAGGACTGTTCTTATACCATCCTTTCGAAAAATGTTCATTCCTGTTTGAATTGGGGGTCAAAAACAATCTATTCACTGTTAGATCTCCACGTTATTCCATAAATTTTTCAAATAGTCGTACAGCGCATTCATCAAGATTTTTTGGCGTTTCTTACCAACCACTTACTATCAGCTAGTTTTTCTGATCCGCCTTGGGTTGTAAACACTATACCCTAATATATTCTTGTATTTGTACGAGGAATACGGTCCTTCATTTAAGACATTCCATTATGTTACACCCTGTATATTGAGACATTTAAAACATTTTTATAGGTTTGTATTTATATTTTAATAATTTTGTATGTTAAAAATCAGTATTTGTTATATTTATAAAAAAAACTGAATGTATTTATCTAGTTACCTCATTATTTGTACTCAATCACTCCCAGCTGAGATCTTTAAAGCTGTGTCGTCAGAGCTCATACCCTACCTCAAAAAACTGTTTGATGTCGTGTGGGAAAGTGGTCAAGCTCCGCAGGAGTTTCGTGATACACTTTTAATCAACCTCTTCAAAAACAAAGGGAGCGCTGCGGACTGAGGAAATTACAGGGGTATAGCTCTCCTGGCTGTTGGAGGGAAGATACTCACTAAAGCGATGGCAAATAGGCTAACGCCTGTTATGGAAAAGCTACTTCCTGAAACACAGAGTGGCTTTAGACCAAACCGAGGCACATCGGATTTAATCTTCACACTTAAACAGCTTCAAGAAAAAGCACTCGAACATCAAGGAGAAATTCACATGGCCTTCATTGATTTAACCAAGGCGTTTGACTCGGTGGACAGGGAAGTGCTCAGGAAAATTATGTTCCGCTTAGGTATCCCTAGAAAATTTGTGGAAGTATGTCGCAGTCTACATACAAACAACAACGCCCAGGTTATGTATAATAATGAGGCAACCGAACCTTTCCAAACCCTCACTGGAGTTAGGCAGGGATGTGTCCTGGCACCCCTACTCTTTAATTTGTTTACCACTGCTCTAACAATTATTGCTGACAACAAACTGACAGTCAGAGGAATAGGTCTCAGATACCGTTTTGATGGCGGTCTCTTTAACATAGGGCGCTTTAGAGCTTTCACGAAGACACGCACACGATTCATTTGTGATCTCCAGTATGCGGATGACTGTGCACTTTTAGCCTCTACGCCGGAAGAGCTTCAAGAACTTTTAGATGTGTATGCCCAGAGCTATGATTCCTTGGGACTTAAAATCAACATTGGAAAAACTAAGATTATGTCAACTCCTCATCAAGTAAACCAAATAGACATTACACTTAACGGAAATTCTCTTGAAGTGGTGGATCAGTTCAATTACTTACGCAACGTTGTTAATGACAAACCAAACATGGATAGCGAGATTCGCAATAGAATTAACGCTGCATCTAGAGCACTCTGGGGACTAGAATATAGGGTTATTATATTCATTCTTCCTGTGAACTCTCCCTTATAGAGCCATTGTCCCTTTCGCTGCAAGCCAGCAGATTCATTTTCATCCCATCTTTTTACAATTTTATTATACTCTTCATTAGTAAGAGTAGCAACACTAGTTTTTCTTTTTGTGGGATCTCTTTACTATTGCCGGCGTTTCACATCACGCTCAACTCTTGCTGCAGCAAACTCGACGTTTGAGAAAGAATCAAATTTGAGCTGATATTTGATGAAGCTCATTTGTTGAAGTTGTTTTGGGGATGAATTCCACTTAACCTGAAATAATATTATATTTGTGAATTCTAACCTCCATCTAACAAAAATATTTTAATGATATTTAAGAATTTAAAATAATTAACAATTTTTGTCAGCTTCAAAACAGATTCTTTATAAGCTTCCAAGTTTGTTTTCTTCGTATTAAACCCGTAACCCTCCAAAATTGCAGCCAGTTCTATAACAGAGGTTCCTCCTTCAATTTTGTATGATTTTTTTTGGCAAAATTCCAAAAATTGTTTCCATATAGTTGTCTTAGATCTTTTCGTATTTGTTGGAGTTAGTTTGTCCACCGCTTTTCTGATTATCTCACTATTTTCCTGTCCAAGACGCGACATTTCTGTCAAAAGTGGTAATAAAATAATTCCTACTACGCTATTCAATTTTTTTCTGTCAGTGAAATATGTCAAAATACCAGTCCAAGGCCATCTTATTTATGCATGAGATGCAACACCGGCACCAACCTACAAGGTTTTGCAAACATTTTTGCAAATTTTTTTTGTCAAGTAATTTTGGTCTAAAATTTTCTTACCGAATCTCCCTCGCTCTTGTATTAAAAATCAATAAATTTTTTCTCGTCCACGAATTTTTAACGCCTCGAAAATACTTCAATTCGGACCTCGAAATAATTTCCGGAAAAAATTCAAGCACTAGGAAGATTACAAGTGAGAATAATACACAATTTTGCTTTGTTAAACAAGTCACTATATTTTGAAAAAAATATTAGTCTTACACAACTTAAACTACAATTACAATTTCTATATTTCTACTAAAGATTAAAATTTTTAACATCACAATCACGGGCAATTTCCTTGTAAAGCTCCAAAAAACTGGATCGGTGAACTCATGATACATGTTGGAGGAACCCTTTGGATAACCGTTATCCTCGAATGTGAACAAAAAAGTTTCAATATGTATTCGAAAATCGATCTCGAAAAGTGCCTTCGCTATGTAAAGTTCAGCCTGCTGCGAATCTTCCGCTTTTTGAGATCGTAACTCAATTAGTGTTTGGAACTCTATTAATTAAATTTCAGGCGTATCAGATCTAAGTCTGTCACGTAGGCTGCTAATTATTGAGAAATTATTTAAGCTAAAGAGGCATCGTGGCATCGGTTTAATATAATATATAACCAAACTTGTTTTCTTTATACAAGGGTAGTATAGAGGTAGGAAATCTACAAATGAATTTTTTAATGAAAATAGTTGTACATATGGAAAGAATAGTTTGTTTTATGCTATCTCAATATACAGGGTGATGACATAACCTTAAAATTCATTAAGTATCGCATAACCTAACAATGATTAAAATTTGACATATTAACAATAATCAAATTGACAAAAACAGAATTCAAATTACATAAATGACATACGTCATGATAAACTTAAAAAAAACTAGTAATTGAAAGAAATGGTCGCTTGGTGATGAAAATAATAGAAATTCGATTATACCGGGTGCCACAAAGCTCACCCCTATAACTTTTTTATTATTGAACATATCGAAATGAAACTAAGGGGTCTAGAGCCAGAAAACTGCATTTTTCGACATATGAAGCAATTTGATACCACTTCCTGTTTCGGCGGAAGTCACCTTAACTTTTGATTTTCAAATGGAACGCCCTATATATTGTTACACCATCTTGTTGAAAATATAAGTTTCTAAATTGAGCTGATGGTAACTCCGCATTTCATCCCATATCCGATTTTGTAGAAACTTGACGTATCTTTCATCCGTTAATAGGCCCAACTATGCGGTGTCCATAAATTCCAGCCCATCAACTCAAGACAGCCCTCTAAAAAATCATTTGAGAAGTTGATGGAACGATTTGACAATACGGGCAAAGTGAATATGAGAAATAGGAACGAACAAAAAATGTAGTAAATGAAGATGTCTGGTCGATAGCCGAGTGGGTTTAAGCGCGAGGTGGCAATCGCGATTAATCACACGGACATCACAACACCGGGTTCTAATCCTGGCTCCGGCACTGTCGGAGGAAATGGTTGTATGTCCGCGTTTTTTCAATGTGTAACCCCCTTCAGCACAAGCCCCTGGCTTCTGGAATTGGAAGTTGTGACTTAGTTAAACTGTTAAAAAATTCTACAGAGGCAACCAAGACGCACCCAGAAAAAATTTTTGTACTATTTTCAATTATTCTCATTTTATGTCAAAATCATGGCTACTAGATTAATTCGAAATGAAAAGTATTATAATGTAACGGTTTTTAATGAAAAATCACCCTGTGTAATTAGCGAATACGCAAAATCTATGCAATCTTAGGCGAGAATTGCATCGTGGAATGTTTCTATAGTCAGTGTCAATTTTTTGTAACTATTTCAATGAATTACCAGTTGATGATTACTAAGAGAAAATCGTACCTTTTGATTGAGTTTAGACTACCCTTCCGCGTCTAAGATAGGACATTTTTCCAAGGGATGCTATTTAGACTTTGATGTGAAAGTATTAGCAATATTTGTTATATGAAGGCCGGCTTTGAATGATTTATGCAACTTCTTAAGGCAGTTTGAACAAAATCAATATGCTATATTTCGATACATATATGCCAGTCCCTAACGTTAAGTTAGAAAATTCCTGTAGACAAATTCTTTTTAATATCTTACCGAGAGTTTTTTAAACGGATTACTAATGTTATTAATAGTATTTGGGAAATGCTGCATAATTATTGGTTTTAATATGAAACTTGAATTATACGCGATATCAAACTCGTTAATCCGTTGCGGGATTTTTATGACAGGGTGGTTATATTAAATTTATATTACATATTCTTAATCTCCGCCTTCCTTCATGCCACCTTTCACATATAATAAATGGCTGAACGGTCGGTTGACATTACTGATAAGAAAAACGGTAATACATGTATCTCAATTTGTTCAGCAGACTTGCGCTTATTGATTGAGGATGGTTTCTCAGCCTATAGCATGGTACATACTACATACTTTCTTCATTATTGTAAAACATATTTGCACTAGTTTTACATAACATAGCAACAGAAAATGAATGGACCTCACGATTTATCTAGATTCCAAAAATATGCAATTATATTAATTAAAATATAATTGTTCTTAAGTAAACATTGTTTTAAGATGCATCAAATTACTATGTTTAAATTCTCTACAGATGTTTCAATTTTTAGGCCTTTATCAAGAGTACAAAGTGTTTACTAAAGTAAAAGAAGTGGTTATTCCAAATATATATCTAATACTATTTATGTACTTAATGTCCTTATGACTTAAACTTTAGTTGTGGGAATTTTTCGGGTAGACCTAACGTGATAGTAAGTCAACGAATAATTTGTTAATATTTTATTTAGTATCGGAGTATTTAAGAAATTTTGCTGGTCATTATCGTGGTAAAAGGATTGTTGTTAGGGGATTTTTTAATTTCTAATTGTTCAAGAAGATTTAGACGTTTACCTTTTCCTTCTATGAACCAAATTTATGTTAACTGTGTCTATGAAATGGTTATTTTCAGTGCAGTGTGTTGACATTCCCGTATTTATATTGTTATTTAAAATAGATTTTTTATGTTCTCTTACCCTAGTAGAATTCAGGTTTTCACGGCCGTTGTCTAATGAAGTAGTTTCTTCCGGGTCTTGCCGTGGTCGTCGAACTTGACTTGACGTTTCGCTGATCATCCTGTCAGCTTCTTCAGAAGGATTCTAAGGACTGAATTTGTTGTGTTACACTCCTCGTTATATACCTAGGTTCCGCTTCGCTGATCATTGGTCTCGCTTGGTTCGCTTCGCTGCTCATTCGTCGTGTTTGGTTGACCGTGACTTACTACGGTGCTGGTACTTGGCAATACCAGTCTCCACGTGTTACTAAGTAGATACCCATCCTCTCTGTTAAAGTTGTTCACGTTTTTCATAATTTCCAGTGATTCCCTAATAATTCGCGGATAATAGCGCGTATTCCTGTCTAATATATTGACGTCCTCGTAGTCGATTTTATGGTTCTCGTTATTATGGACATGTTCTGCTATCGCCGACCTATCCGTGTATCCAAATCTAGTATTTCTCTGGTGTTCTTTGATTCTGCACTGGATACTCCGTCCCGTTTGTCCGATGTAGCTCTTACCACATGTGCAATTCAACTGGTAAACACCTTTTGATAACAGTTTGGGGACGGGGTCTTTGACTGAGGGAAGCATCTGCTGTATTCTCTTCACTGTTCGAAACCGTACACCTACTTTCTTTTTAAATAAAATCTTCTTCAGGCTATCTGTGACTCCCGCAACGTAGGGTAGGCATGCATACGTTGTCGGTTGTTGCTGTTCTTCTTCTGTAGTTCTCCTCTGGTTTTTTACTACTCGTTGTATATTGCTTTGACTGTATCTGTTCTTCTCTAAAGCTTGTTGGACATTCTGTAGTTCCTCGTCGTTGCATATTGCGTTGACTCTGTGGACCAAGGTTCTAATTAACGCTCTCTTCTGTTGTGGATGGTGGTGAGATGTCGCATGTAGGTAACGATCGGTGTGCGTTTTGTTTCTGTAGACACCGTGGGCCTGGTTGCCATTGTGTGACATTTTCACTAATACATCTAAGAAAGGTAAAGCTCCATCTTGCTCGGTCTCCATTGTAAATTTGATACTTGGATGCTGTTTATTCAAACGGTCGAAGAAAACAGATAAAGATAATTCTCCATGTGGCCATATGATGAACGTATCGTCTACGTAGCGTAGTATCAAATTTACAATGGAGACCGAGCAAGATGGGGCTTTACCTTTCTTAGATGTATTAGTGAAAAGGTCACACAATGGCAAGCTGGCCCACGGTGTCTACAGAAAGAAAACGCACACCGATCGTTACCTACATGCGACATCTCACCATCATCCACAACAGAAGAGAGCGTTAATTAGAACCTTGGTCCACAGAGCCAACACAATATGTGACGACGATACCAAACCCGAGGAACTACAGAATGTCCAGCAAGCTTTAGAGAAGAACGGATACAGTCAAAGCAATATACAACGAGTAGTAAATAACCAGAGGAGAACTACAGAAGAACAGCAACAACCGACAACGTATGCATGCCTATCCTACGTCGCGGGAGTCACAGATAGCCTGAAGAAGATTTTATTCAAAAAGAAAGTAGGTGTACGGTTTCGAACAGTGAAGAAAATACAGCAGATGCTTCCCTCAGTCAAAGACCCTGTCCCCAAACTGTTATCAAAAGGTGTTTACCAGTTGAAGTGCACATGTGGTAAGAGCTACATCGGACAAACGGGACGGAGTATCCAGTGCAGAATCAAAGAACACCAGAGAAATACTAGATTTGGATACACGGATAGGTCGGCGATAGCAGAACATGTCCATAATAACGAGAACCATAAAATCGACTACGTGGACGTCAATATATTAGACAGGAATACGCGCTATTATCCGCGAATCATTAGGGAATCACTGGAAATTATGAAAGACGTGAACAACTTTAACAGAGAGGATGGGTATCGACTTAGTAACACGTGGAGACTGGTATTGCCAAGTACCAGCACCGTAGTAAGTCACGGTCAACCAAACACGACGAATGAGCAGCGAAGCGAACCAAGCGCGACCAATGACCAGCGAAGTGGAGCGGCGCCTAGGTATATAACGAGGAGTGTAACACAACAAATTCAGTCCTTAGAATTCTTCTGAAGAAGCTGACAGGATGATCAGCGAACCGTCAAGTCAAGTTCGACGACCACGGCAAGACCCGGAAGAAACTACTTCATTCTTTTACCCTGTTCTCAATGCTTCTACGACTCTAAGTTATATAGACGACATTACAATCTTTACATGTGATTTTATATACACCTGATTAAATTTAGTTATTACTTCCACGACCAGTGGAAGTACAGTAATGCAAAAAAAAATATTTATTTTTTATTTGAAATAGGCTTAAAATGTCATGAAACGTCGAGATTTTAAATTTGAGCGAAAAGAAATTTCCTGTCCGTCTGTAACTTTTTTTTGTGCGCATGTTTACTCTGGAACCGTTTATGATATTGACTTGAAATTAGGTACGCTTATGTATTGTAACGAGATCTGGAACGAAATTATATTTTGATATAATTTAGTTGAAAGGTTCGGGGGTAAATGGGGTAAATAAGGAGTCAAGGTCTTAAAATTTCTTGTGGCATCGGTCACCTCCCCCCCTCTCGCTATCACCCCCGAATACCACCCCCACACAATGATGCAACGGAGGAAAAAAATTAAAATGTGATTTAATGTGTATACAAGAACGAAACGTCCCAAAATTTTTTTTTGTTGTTAGCTACCATCCTCATTACTACCCCCACCCTATTTCTAAAGGAGTAAAAAATTAGATTGAGATTTAGTGTGTATACGAGAACCAAGGGGCTCTAAAAACCACTTTGTACTCTTGATAAAGGCCTAAAAAGTCGAAACATTTGTAGAGAATTTTAAACATAATAATTTGATATCTTAAAACAGTGTTTACTTGAAAGCAATTATTGTCAAGATTTTTCAAAAACAACCAACCACAAATTCGGTTCATTATAATACAAATATTTTTACTTCACTTAATGCTGTTAGTGCGCCGTTTAATTTGGTAGTATTTCACAATGTTTCTTGCTTTTCAGCCCGCTCATGTCGCGATTATTTTCGGTGGCTAGGCACATTGACACGTTTCATTTATATTTCTTTTTCTTTTCAGAGACAGCGATGGGAATTTACTCGACAATCTGCTGGCTCGCATGGAACAATACGCAAACAATTTGGAGACCTTGGTAGAAGAGAGAACAGCAGATTACTTGGAGGAGAAGCGTAAATGTGAGGAGCTACTTTATCAGCTCCTACCGAAGAGTGTAGCGCAACAACTGATATCAGGAGAGTCGGTTATTGCTGAAACATTCGACTCGGTGACCATTTACTTCAGCGATATTGTTGGATTCACGGCACTCTCCGCACAAAGCACACCCCTCGAAGTCGTGGATTTGCTCAATGATCTGTACACGTGCTTTGATTCAATTATAGAGAACTTCGATGTATACAAAGTAAGTCCTCATGCGTTAACAATAATGAATCTTTCAAAGTTTGCTTCTCAACATTTTTTTAGACATAATCGATTTTAAATTAACTAGCTGGCGCTTAGCGCTCCGCATTATATCTGCGATAGATGTACTTTTAAGGACCTGTTAATCAGATTGTTAAATGTTTTGGTACTTACGTAAATTGCGAATATCATCCTTAAATAAAATTATAAATTTTATACATTTTTTTTTTTAGATATCGCTCTGTCACTTTACCATATTTTGTCTGTAGAGTACGTAGATACTGTTTCATAACAAATAATTTTTTAGTATCGATAAAGTGGGTAGATCATCCTTTAAAAAAATTATATAAATGAACACCACAGAAATTAGACAACCCCCAATTCCAGAACACATTGAAAAAACGCGGACATACAACCATTTCCTCCGACAATGCCATTGCCGGAGCCAGGATTCGAACCCGGTGGTGCGATGTCCGTGTGATTAATCGCGATTGCCATCTCGCGCCTTAACACACTCGGCTATAGACCAGAGAATTTTGCTACATATCAGCGAGTCATGTTTTTGCAACCATCTACAAAATCTTACTCTGCTTATCTCCCTCGTTTAAATGTTGGACTTTCCGCGTTTTGTAGCATCGAAATTCGTTTTTTTTTTAAATATTTTTCTTACGCTGTCTTTTATGCACAGTTTCTCTGAATTTGTCTCAAAGAGGTTTCTTCATTTTGGTTAACATAATTCAATACTTTATTTACTTTTCTTATATTATCCGCAATATGCCCTCGCTTTATTACTTTTTATGAAAATGAACCGTGCGTTTTTAGATTTTAAACTAACTTTCTAAACATAGTTCGATTTGGCTGCGGAGCATCTGGAAATCTACCTCCGTAAACCGTGACTGCACTGACAATAAATGCTAATCAATTAGTTATTATTGGTGCACAGCATAATTACTGATATTAAACTTGTCTTAGAACTCGACAACGCAACATACAACAGTGACAATCTGTCAAATTTGTTAGTAACTGTATACATTGTTTTTCACTAATCATGGCATAGCTGATTTTCACGATTCAATGATATGATTTGAGATTTTCGTAAAATATTAAATATTGACACTATCAGTTAAAATGTTTGTGACATGTTTTATATCATGGCCTACTTTGAAATTTGTTCCTTTCATTTTTGCACAAGAGCGTATGTCAAAGCCAACTGTATTTTTCGAATTTTTTGATACACATTATTATTCTTATTGTCTTTGCCGTCAACTTTCATCCCTTTAACTTTTTTTGTATCTCCTCAAATAAGGAAGCTATAACCGTTGTGGTTTTTCTCAAAATATACCTTGTATATTGTTCCTCTATATTTTTACGCGAAGACACTTCCGATTTCACTTATTCGCGTATCCCCTCGTCAGGAAATGCAATAATTGCGAAGTGTGTCTTACAAAACCACCCTCATCAGTTTCAACGTCGCTCTCCTGAACGTTGATGAAAATTTAATCTTAAAAGATAGGCAATGGTTTCCGAGGGTCCACCTCTTTAAATATTAATTGCTTTTAAAGCTGATAGATAGCAATTTTTAACATGTTATAGTCAGTAGATGACAGTACAACGACATTGCAATGGAAACTATCCACTCTAAATAAATTTGGATATATAGACTTTTCTAAAAAACGCAAAAACACGTCAAAAAAAATAATGGGGACACACATTTTTTTGTGAATGGGTCTAGGAATAGATTAGGTTTATTAGATGTTCAAACTGACATGGGCTTTCGTCTTCAAATACGCCCAAAATAAAGTCTAGAGGGCCCAAATCTGACGACCGAGGTGTCCACTCCACTATTGGTGGTGTAATAACGTCCCCAGTTTACCCGTTAGAATTTCTATGTGTGCCTCCTATTTTAATAATTGATCGATATATATTCCTAGGTACTTAATAGTCTTATACTGTTCAATGAATTATTTATAGTTGTTGCTGGTAGAGTTATTACAGTAGTGGTATATTAATTTTTCCAATCGCATTTAAATAGAATGTAATGAATCTTGTTTTTTATTGAATTGCCGCAAGTAAGTTATTATTTAGCCATTGTTGGATTTGCGGTAATTCTACTTCAGCTTTTTGATTCACTTTCTCCCAATTGACTTCATTTAATAATCACACCGTATCATTAGCTTAAGTAACGACCTTACCCGGGATATTTAACTAGAGCATATCGTTTATGTAAATCTAAAATAGTACTGCTCCTGTGACTGTACCTTGCGCTATTCCGTATGTAATAGTTTTTTATTCACTCTTCTGTTGGTTAAATAGTCACTGATAAGTTGTCCACATACACCTCCAATTTCATAAAAATCTAATTTGTACAGCAATTTTTCCTGCTTTACCTTAAGAGTAAATGTACAGGGTTGGCAGTAAGAATGGAAGACATCCATATCTCAGAGGACAATCACCGCAGAAGTTTAGGGAAAAAATTCCCTTCAGTAAAGTGACCCTGACCCTACATTCCTGCCATCATTCTGAACATCCTGGATTGGCTTATAGGTCCCAGAAACGTTTTTTTGTCAAAATACTAATTCGACTGGAGTATATGTAGATTTTCAACTTTAAACGCTTATGTTATTAATGAGAAGTTGCTAACATATTTCCTTTACTCTTGAGATTTGCGATTTTCATAGGCTGAAACTTTTAGGCAAAGGGGCAGTTCTTATCTCAGTGAAACTTCCGCGCTGGCTTATAAAGATTTTAAATGTTTACCCTAAGAGTTGAAAGACTAAAGGGAACTTCATTTATCTGGGCTCTTAACAAATAATTAGCAAGCCTTTGTGTATGTATTGGATTTTTACATATTAAATCTATTCGGTGCTCCGGTACAATACATCTTTTATTACCTAATTAAGAGGAAGTTCAATTTCGTTCGCGAGGCTCCAGAGGCTAAACATAAATCGAACAAGAAAATAAGTTATGAGCAAATATTGTTTGTAAACTCCTTGAATGAAAAATTGAGCCTTCGTACCACGACAGCTCCGGAATATTAATTCATTTGTAGAAGGATAAAAGCGTTACAATATGAATGCTAAATTAAGTTTTTCCGTCTCAACACACGGCTGGAAACGTGTTGTTCCGGAAAACCTGTTTCCAATTTATTTTATTTTAATAGACTGATAATTGAAGGGCTGAAATTCTGCTAAATTTAGACGGATATTAAGTGTGTCAACTATGCTGGAAGGGGTTTATGCAGTGGCAAGTGCAGGCGCTGCCTGAAGGCAATCGAAGAGTGAGAAGGTTTAGGTGTGCAGGAGAATTACAGTGATTTAGCAAAGATGAATTCTATACTATTCAATTGGTTGTTTTTAGGCTGTTTTGTACATACAGTATGATCCATAAGTAACGGATAAATTCATTATCTACGTAATTAACAATTTATGAGTAAAATCCTAAAACAAGTCAATTTTATTTCCACATCCAATGGAAGTACAGTAACGCAAAAAAAATAGTTTTTTTTGTTGAAATATTCTTAAAATGTCACGAAACGTCGAGATTTTAAATTTGAGCGAAAAAAATTTCCTGTCTGTCTGTCTGTAACTTTTTTGTGCGCACATTTACTCTAGAACCGTTTATGATATTGACTTGAAATTTGGTACACCTATATATTGTAACGAGATCTGGAACTATATTGTATTTTGATCTAATTCCGTTGAAGGGTTCTGGGGTAAATGGGGCAAATAAGGGTAAAAATAGGCAAAACAAGCAAGTAAGAGTCCATAAAATTGCAAATTAGGGCATGTACGACAGTCAAGGTCTCAATGACCACCCTCCACTATCACCCCCAATACCACCCCTACACTATAATCAAAGGAAGTAAAAAAAAAATTAAAATGTGATTTAGTGTGTATACAAGAATGAAACGCCTTAAAAAAATTTTGGCGTTAGCTTAAAAAAATACGAAAAGTAAAACTACTGATCTCAGAGTGAATAATTTCCCGAGCTGTTTTGAGAACAGTGATTTTACACGGTCGTGCGGAAATTACAACAACTATTAACATTCTGTAAATTTATTAGCAGCAAGTAACTTTCAATTTACATTTTTTACAGAGCAATAAAAAAGTCGATTTGAAAAAAAAACTAACAGTGGCTTTACCTCTTAATTCAGCCACTTCAGACAAGTTCTTGATCCCAGCCAGTGAAGGCAAGGAGGTAACTCAGTCATTTAAGGCAAGGTGAGGATTTCGGTCAGTTGAGGCAATTAGCTTACAGCTTAACTGCTATACTAGCAGGTTTTAATTTCAAGATTATAGCAGGTGTTCAAAATCGTGCCCATTGACTTCTTGGCATTGTCCGAGGCGAATGTAAAAATTTTCAATAGCACTTCTTATCATTTGAGGTGGTATTTCTGCAAAAATGTTTATTATGCGTTGCCTCAGTTCTTCCAAATCACGAGGTTTAGTGAAATAAACCTTACCCTTCACGTAGCCCCAAACAAAATAATCAAGTGGCGCGAGGTCGGGAGATCTTGCTGGCCATTCAATAGTTCCTCTTCGACCTATCCATCGATTTTCGAAAGTACAATTCAAATAGTCCCTAACAATATCCCGATAGTGTGGAGGAGCCCCATCTTGCTGGAACAAAACATTATCGAACTCATCACCAGCAATCTCTTCTATTGCGGGAACTATTTGATTTGTCAACATTTCCAGGTATTTTTCTCCATTCAAATTTCCATCTATGAAAAACAGTCCTATGATTTGATCCCTGAAAACTCCTGCTCAAACATTTAATTTTTGTGGATACTGCGTGTGTGTGTCTGAAATTATGGCGATTAACTTTTCCACTGAGTTCGAAAGTTGCTTCTTCTGAGAAGACAAGTAGAGATGACAAAAAATTTGGGTTTTGGTTACTCCTTTTCATCATTAATTCAGTAAATTCAAGTCGCCGATCAAAATCATCTTCATTGAACTCTTGGTGAAGGTGGATGAAATTTCAAAAGTTTCAAATTCTCATGAACTGAAAATGCACTCATGTCAAGCTGTTGACTGGCTTTTCTGATTGATAACCTTCGATTTTCAACAAATGCCTTGGCCACATCCATTTGTCAAGCTTCCTATGTTTCAGATTTTGGTCTTCCAGATTTTGGGCGATTTTTATTTGTCCTTGTGTCTAGGAATCGTTTGATGGTACGGGATACAGTAGATTTCGAAATTCCCACTTGATCTACACGAAAAGTTTTGTTGAATAAAATCACAACTTCATCATAGAACCTTTCTTTATCGCCCCAACTTCGCATCATTAAAAGAGTAACTCTGTCTTCCTCTGTTAAAGTAACCATTATGCAGAAAAAAACGCGAGAACTAATGAAAAATGAAATAACTTTTTCCGTACAAAAGTGCGCTCCTGCCTCTACAAAAGTTGGAAGGAACTGAACGTTCTCGTAGAAATTTCACAAAACAAATACTGTTATTAAGAACACTTTTAAAAAAACATTTATAAAAACCAAGATATCACAGATATTGTTTTTTAAACTGAATGTTTTTTTGTCAACACGAGTAGCTAGAGTTTGTAAATATTTACAAACTTAAGGACGATTAAAGTTATTTCAATTTTGTGCGTTTGCAGCGATACCTTGCGAGAATCGAAAAAAATTGCCGATATAAAATTCACGTAGAATCCGAATCCGCTATAAAAAATAGGGATTTTCATTACAAAGTTCAAAGTCCCACACACTGGGTTAGGGGTGGGAGAGTCGAATCCAATTTCGTTGGATAGATTTCGTAAAAATAACAAATACGTGTTTTTCAGTTTTTGAATTGGACGTTTTTTATGGGCACAAGACGCTACTCTTGAAACAGTAATGTTTTCTTTTCATTTTTTGTGATTACAGCGACACCATGCAAGAAACGAAAAAAAAGTCTGGAATAAAATTTACGTATTTTTTGCCGTAGAATCTGATTCCGCAATAAAAATAGGGATTTCCATTTGAAATTTTAAAGTTGCTCCTCGCCCCACCCACAGGGTGGTGGGGGGGGGGGAGGTCATTTTGGTATTAGTAGATAGTTATTTGAAAAATTTTTGACACGTATTTTTTTATTTTTCGATTTGATGCAAACTGTTCGAAATTTTCCACCGTTCCCATACTTTTCTAACACCCGATATATAAGACTTGGATACAAAATCTGGATGTGAAAGTAATAATTCCTTGGGCAGCGGTTTGTTATTTCATACCAGTCTAGATCAAAATTTATAAATGCTATAAAAAAATAATAACTGATCAGAAATTTATAAAAATCGCCACAGATGTTCAAAAACTCAGGGTGTTCCATTTGAAAATAAAAAGTTACATAGTTTTGTAGCCTTCTGTGTTATTATTGATATGAATTCACTCTTTTCTTTTTTAATGAAGGAACTTTTGTTTGTTTGTCTACTGATCAACGCATACTAATAGTTTAGTATGCATCCTTCTTTAAATCCGAATTGTAATATCGTTATCATTTTTCCTATATTTGATGGTGCCTTCGTCTTACATTGGTCAGTAGAATCCATCCAACTTGTTGGAGTTTTGAAATTTACAGTTACCTTCCTCATTTGAACATATCTGTACTCACAATTAAATGAGCTTCAAGGAACTAAAAGATATTTTGTAAACCATTGTCCCTTTCGCGATATTTCAAAAATCGAACTAAATTATGCTGAGTTGCTTTTCGAGTGCTGATCAGTTAGATTTGCGATTCAGGTACCGGATAGGGCTATCGAACTTTTCAACTTGTAGTGGTGTGCAATTTAACTTCTGTTATTTAGACCGTAAGCACTTTCCGGATAAAATGAATGGATTTGGTTAGAGTCGTTCTTTGCGCCCCTCTGTTGTGGATCCACTCGTCCCAAAAGTTCGTCTTGTTATAAGGGCACAACTCAAATTATTCCAACTATCCAATTCTCGCGGTAGACTTAATTCCGAAGTACATTTTCATCATAAATCACATTCTCTGTAAAATTTCTAGTTTCAAATGATAAAATATATTTACTTTTACATATAGTAGAAGCGATTTATACAATGTGAAAGAGCCAAATGGAATAAATTCAGTAACAATTATTGTACATACCCCAATAGTGCGTCAAAGTTCAATATCGGCCTTATAGAAGACTTTGGAAAATTATCTTTTTGTGTAAGTGGTATAATATAAAAGGGCGCACATTTTAAAAATATTTTGAAATATACAGGGTGACTCGCTACAGCGAAACATCTTCGAGGTCATTTTTTTATGAAACACCCTGTATATTTTTACATTGATGAATTCAGCGTAAAATTACCTATCCAACGACCTCCAAATTTTTTGTTTTTGACGTGACGTTGCCGAGTTATTAGAAACAATATGAAAATTTTGGTCGGAACAAGGTTTAACAAATTAATTCACTGTGTGTATATTACTATTAATTAAGAAGATTTATTTTGCAATTATGTAGACAAGGGATGTACTACAACGACACACCAACCAAATATTGATGATAATTATACAGGATGTATTTTATACTAGCGCTAATTCAGGATATTCCAAAGTGGATTTTCTCAATGTTTTCAAATAGAACACTCTGTATATTATTGTATTTCTAAATTGGCACGTTAATCTCTACGATTTTTGTGATTAATATCCTATACCTAAAATTGATATTTCGAGAGACATTTTTGCTTTTTCATTAAAAACCGTTAAATTGTAATACTTTTTCATTTCGAACTGATCTACTAGTTGCCATGATTTTGACATAAAGTGAGAATAATTGAAAGTAGTATTAAATTTTTTTCTGGGTATGAAAAAAATTATAAAGTTATGAGGAAAATACTGATAGTCAACTCCTAAAACTACCCCCGAAGCAGAATAGAGAGTTTGATTGATACCATGGTAACTAGTGTCCGAATGCCTATGCTTAAGTTTAAAACATAAATTTGATATTTTAAGGAAGTTGGAAGATACTGCATAAAAACTTAAATTGAGGGAGTTCAAAATATAGTCATTAACCCTCTAGATTTTAACGAACTTAGACGATTTGAAGGCTCACAAGTACTTCCCCTTTATTAAGAAATGTGAAAATGTTTACAATTAGCTTTCGACGTTTTTAAGTCTTAAATGTTAAAATAGACAATGGCAAAGGTATTTATATTTTTTTTAAATCTTACAAATTCATTCTAGAGTAGAAAATATCCAAATTTGATTAAATATAATGCTTTAATGTTTACTGTTTATTGCTAGGACTATAAGGATATTAAAATATTTATGCTTTCTCCTTACTTTATTGTTTTGTGCCACCACAATTAAACAATAAAGCCATTAATTTAAATCACTTGTATGGCACGCGAAATACTCATACCCTGGAAGAAGTTCTGTATCACAGACTACAAACAAAGTCTAAAATATTTAACCGTTAATATACATAGTAATTTGCCTAATCCGTACAAAATATTTTAAAAGTGCAAATAAAGCATTTACTGAATGGTAATACTATTACTCTATTAACAAGTAAGGTAATGATAGGATGCATATTCCTTTGAGATAGTGTACCGGGTAATTACCAAGAAGAGGATAGTTTTCATACACCCCCACAAAATGTCACGCGGATTGAAATCTGGTAACCTCAGTAATCAAGCAGTTGGTTCACCCAGACCTATCCATCTATTCGCACGGTTGTTGCATAAAATCTCCCGCATTTCCCTTCCAATACAATTTTAGGAAAGCCGATTTTGTGTCTGTATAATTCATTATTAAGATTAAATTGGCCATTTTTAATTGAACTAGACGATACTGAAGTAGCTGTACATGAGTTTTATGAAGAACTTTATAAGTCATTTGATGATAACGTCCCGTTGTATAAATCATATAACCGTAGTTATCCGCCCTTGTTTAATGCATATATTAAGAAATTAAAAAAAGGTAGATTGTTTAAGAACTATAAAAAAATCCATAATATTTTTTACAAAAATTCAGAGAACTACGATATGTGATTAAAGAACAAATAAGTGCTGCAGAAAATAATTATATTGAAAATGTCCAGTCCTCAATTTAAAAAGATCTCCAATTTTTCTGGTTATATGTACATTCTAAAAATAAAGCCTCTAGAATTCCCGTTAAGATATATGATAATACATTTTATGATAAACCTCAGGATATCGTCGATGTCTTTGGAATTTTTTTAAGAACGTCTACTTATCACCTGAAACAGATGATGAAAAGCATACCGAATTGCCAAATATCATGAATATATTACATTTCAAAACATATCTGCTTTACTATTACATACTTCGGTATGCGATGTAAAGCAACGACAGGCGCGGTTAGTACTTGGATTGGTGACCATTCCAACGGAAACCGCGTTCTCGCCTCACACATCTTCCAGCGGCTTGTATATCAGTGTATGCGCGGAAGCTATACAACCTTAAGCGAGGGTTGTATAGGAGATATACCATCCTTCGGAGGGGATGTAAAGCCGTCGGTCCATTGTCTATTAAATATTAGGCAAGTAAAAGATCCCTACTCTTCTTAAGGGAAGAGGTTCGGCAAAATTCCTGGCTGGGGGTAGCTCGTCTACAGGCGTCGGTGTTAGGCCTCAGTAGCGGAAATAGGCCGACGTTAAATAAATGTATAAAAAAAAAACATATCTGAAAATTATATCTTAAACGTAACAAAAAAATTAAAAACAAAATGACGTCGGGTCCCGATAATATATCAACTTTTATTATAGAAGATTGTATAGATGTTCGAGCTGTTCCATTGCGCATACTATTGAATCTTGCATTAAAAACAAAAAACTTTTCCTAGTCGCTGGAAAGTGGCCAAAGTTTGTCCAGCGTTTAAGAGCGGTGATAGAGCACTGGTTGAAAATTATTTCTATTCTATGAAATTTTTCGATTCGAAATTATTCTGTATGGTCACATATATCTGTCTGTTCGTAATCAAATATCGGCTGATCAACATGGGTTCATCAGTAATAATAGATCAACGATTACAAACTTAATGGTTTTTAGCCAATATGTCTCAAATATATTAGATAGGCAAGGGTAGGTAGATGTCGTTTATAAAGATTTTTCAAAGGCCTTCGACAGAATAGATTATGCCGTCTTACTGAAGAAACTGACACAATTTGGTTTCCACCCCAGCGCTATAGAATTTCTTAGATCTTACTTATGGAAAAGACAACAGTATATCGCATACAACGGTTTCCGTTCATTTTGTTATACTGTTACCTCAGGTGTCCCTCAAGGGTCTAATCTTTGTCCCATTCTCTTTCTGTTATTTATTAATGATTTAAGTGATGTAATCGATTGTTGTAAACTATTCTGCGCTGATGACTTAAAAATATATTGAGTTATAACTTGTATTGATGACTGTCTGAAATTACAATCTGACCTGAATCACGTTCAATCCTGATGTCTAGACAATAAATTAGGCCTCAATGTGACAATATGTGAATTTGCATGTCATATTGAGTATGATACATTATCTCGATGTACTTCCAGCAAGGATTTAGGTGTATTATTTGACTGTAAGTTTACTTTTAATGAGCATATAACTTTAAACTTGTCCGAGGCAATGACGTTTTATGGGTTCATCGTAAGAAAGTGTAAAAACTTTACTGATATATATTTTTTTTTATACATTTATTTAACGTCGACCTATTTCCGCTACTGAGGCCTAACACCGACGACTGTAGAAGAGCTACCCCCAACCAGGAATTTTGCCGAACCTCTTCCCTTAAGAAGCGTAGGGATCTTTTACTTGCCTAACATTTAATAGACAAGGGACCGACGGCTTTACATTCCCTCCGAAGGATGGTATATCTCCTATACAACCCTCGTCTAAGGTTGTATAGCTTCCGCGCATACACTGATATACAAGTCGCTGGAAGATGTGTGAGGCGAGAACGCGGTTTCCGTTGGAATGGTCACCCATCCAAGTACTAACTGCGCCTGTCGTTGCTTTACATCGCATACCGAAGTATGTACATAGTAAAGACGCACCTACGCTCGCCCCCTTTACTGATATTAATGCTTTGAAAATGTTGTACTTCTCTCATGTCTGCTCTAGGCTTAAGTATGCAGTACTGATTTGGTATCTATATTATAATCATTATAAAACAATGGTGGAACGGGTTCTAAGAAAATTCTTATAATATTCGAATTTCAAAGCAGATGGCGTTTATCCAGAAAGAGGAATAAATTACAGCTATTTAAATAGTGGATTTAATATTATCAGCTTGGATTTAAGATTTGTATATATCGTTAACATTTTCATATAAGCTACTACGTAATACGATTGAATGTTCCGCTTTACTTGGTATTATTAAGTTTAATGTACCTAAAATTACCTCGAGGCACAACCCAAACTTTAGATGTGATATACCTAGAACAAATATCCTGTTAAAGTCACCAGTATATGTTATGTGCCAAAGTTTTAATAATTTATGTAATTTATGTGATATTAATTGTTGTTCATTAAACACTTTTATTGAAATAGCCATTCTAAATGTCAATGTAAAGGTTATTTAATAGTTTGTCATACAATCGTCACTTATTGCACAGATACATTTGGTATGCGAACTACGTATACTTATTAATACCCTGTATAATTTATCTCACGTTTGACAACTGTTCCTAAGACAAGCAAAATTTTTATAAACATTGATTTTATCTCAGCAAATTTTGAGTGCGGTACACGCCATCCGGGAACACACTGTATGCATATCACCGATATACAAGTGTTTTACGAATTTTTAATTTTAACACCGTATCATCATGAAAATAAATAGTTACTATAATTATCACTTTATTATTACAAACACGGCGTCAAAAAGCCCAGGGGGTTTGTTTAATTTGAGAAATGAAATAAAATTTAATGGATGGAGCACTTGAAAATCGATAGGCCAACGTGTAACGCTGCTACGAATATAGTTGCTAGTGTTCTGTAACAATTCAACTACTTTTTGTATACTTCTGACATCAAGTTAGTTTTCTGGCCAAATAGTCGCCGAAAATTTTAAGACGAAACGGAGAAAAAAATAAACTTGTTTTAAAAAAATATGTTTAGGGTTCACCGTTTTCCAAATTGTTTTTCCACTTCTTTCCGACTTATTTCATTAATAACATTCACCAGAAAATGTTCTCTAACGACAATTATACAAATTGCTTCAACTATACAGGGTGTCCCAATAGTGCGTTAAAGTCCAATATCGGCCTTATTAGAATACTTTGGAAAATATGTTTTTATGTAAGTGGCGTAGTGTCAAAAGGCGCACATTTTAAAAATGTTTTCAATATGAGGGTGACTCGCTATATATTTTGACATTTATAAATTCAGCGTGAAATTACCTTTCCAACTACCTCCAGATTTTTTGTTTTTAACATGGCGTTGTCGAGTTATTCGAAAAAATATGAAAATTTCGGTTGGTTCTATTTAAAAAAAAATGACCTCGAAGATGCTCCGCTGTAGAGAGTCACCCTGTATATTTGAAAATATTTTTAAAATGTGCTCCTTGTGACACTATACCACTTCCATAAAAAAATAATTTTCCAAGGTCGATATTGGGCTTTGACACATTATTGGGACACCCTGTATATTTTGAATACTGATTAGCGTTCGGCGATAAAAGAAATGTATAATAAAAATACATTTTGTACTTTGGGGTCAAAAATGTATATGTATGTCGCTGTTAGTAGCGATTGTCTATATCCTGGCGAATCCGCCAGAATCTCGAAAATATGGAATTCCCAAAATCTTTAAATCTTCAACATTTTTTTATATGGCACTCTACATTTCTGTCCTTGATGATAAATTTCCTTTAATTTTCGATATACTGCATAATAACATTAATGTCTTACAGAAGATCATGTTTGGACACAAGACAGTTGAAAATTACAAAACCTAAATATTATTGTTAACAAACAATAAATCAAGAACTTTGTTGTTAAACAAACAAATTTACTGAATTGAGGTTTCGCCTAAACGTTATTATACGAAACTAAATTAAAACTTATACAGAGTTAAATTAATCCTGGTTTGGATTATTGCTCTGGGGCCTATTATAACTATTTAACTCAGATAAATAAAATTAAGCCGCAGAGAATACAGAATGCCGGAATGATGTTTGTTTGCTGCGTTCCATTTGGATTTTACGTCATTGTGATGTATTTTAAAAATCAATTTGAAATAGTGCAAAATTTAATATGCTATATTCCTTTTACATTTATTTCATTTATTAGCATTAACGAATACTGATGAAAAATTCTATATAGGCACATTTCAGTTTGGTTTTGGGGAATATAAATAGGTGTCCTCGTTTCAGTTTCAACTGGTAGACCTAATTGCAAATTATATCAAATTGCACCGAATTACATTTCTCCGGGACATTACTATTTTCAGTTGATGTTTATGTATTATTTATGAAAGTGCCTTGAAGGGGTCGAGGATACACGTGTCTTGTTAATTTCTAATTGGCTAAATTAGTTTGTTACAGTCTCACAGTTCAGTAGATATGCGGTACAGAGTTAGAAGGTAATTATTTATAAGATGACCAGTCATATTTAAAATTGTAAATGTTTGCTTAGATATTAATATTAAAAATAATCAGGTAAAATTCAGTATTTACCGTAAACCTGCTACCACAGATACAGTCATCCATTATAATTCACAACAATCGCGGCAAATTAAGCTCTCACTCCCAGGTAGAACACTAATATTAAACCAATATTGGTTTAATATTACAAAAACGTTGGCTCAATGTAAAAAACGCAACATTGAACCAATAAAAAATGTGAACATTTTTGTATATAGACTCAATATTGGTTAAGCTATATTCAACAAATATTTAAAAATCATATCATATAATATTTTATTCCAATATAAATTATTATTTGGAATCATATATTGGCCCAATATTTAATGAAAATTTAGCCTAATGCCCAAAGATTGTAAAGCTATTTCTTGTAATTTCCATAAAGTACAATTTTTTAATAATTATTATCATTTTAAGAACCTCACTAACAAGATCTAGAAGTGATTGTAGGAAAACTTCCAGCTGAAATATTTAACCTGTGTAGGTACAACTACATTATCTGTAAAATTACTAAAGGCATCTTGGGCCTTTGTTAGTACAGATTAGGTGAGCATCACCACAGTGAATTTGTCTTTGTCATTATTGAATCACATTGCCTGGAGACCCTAAGTCAGAAATTGTACGCTTGTACAAGCATATTGCAAGGAGATCCATCTAGGCAACTTATTGCAATCAGCCTAGGCGCAGCATGACTATCCAATATAGATATAAATCGGTTAAATAATATTATTTAAAAGATAGTTTAACAATATAATCTCAATATGAATATCCCGATGTTTCAAAATTAATATTTGTCATTATCAGTTGATGTTTGTTGTGCAATATTACTAAAAAGTTCAATAACAACATAAAACATATACACTTTTCAATATTGGAAAATCAATATTTATTGATATTAGAAAATATTCCCTAAACAATATAATTTTACACATAGTTGACAAATATGAGTTAAATATGAGTTTTCAAATATTTTAGAATCAATATTTATCTTTATCAATCGATAATTTTTGTACAATATTATCAAAAAATGTAATAACAATATAACGCGAATATAGACTTTTCAATTTTGTAAAATTAATATTAATAGATATTTATCAATATTGTCTGCGTATATCTGGATTGGAATGTGTTAAAACAATATACTACCAACATAGCCACACCGATATTTTAATACCAGTGTACATTAATATTAGTTCAATATTTTTGTTATAATTTCAATGTATCTATATTGAACCACGGTCCAGCCAATATTATGTTCTATCTAGGACTGGTTTTAGTTTTCAATACAAACAGTTTTTTAATATAATATGTTAACGGGTAGATGGCGCTGCAATTTTTTGGATGACAGGAACTTAGTAATGTTATCTATGTTAAGGAGAATTTACTTTCAATTAGATTTCGTTATATCGAAAAAATTCGAAAATCCAACCGTTTTCGAAATATTTGAGTTTAAAATATTTAATTTTTGAAATACTGAAATTGCCATAACGTTCTTACATTAAATTTTAAACGATAGTTCGTTTGAAACTTTCTTCATAGGAATGTAATGTGAGTAATGTAGCAATAAAACTTTTTTTTTTACAACTTCCGGTTAAATCGGAAATTACATTTTTAAAGCGCCCGTCCCTGTATTTTATTAAACAATATTGAATAAAAATATACCCCATGTATTTTTTTCAGTGTCATCCATTTGACAGTCAGTTTAGTCAAGACACCTTTTTCATAACTACACAATCTCATGCAACAGTTAAATTTCTTCGGCAATTTCTGAATTTTTATTTCTCAGGAAAAATTCAAAAATACGACTTTTTGAACAAAATTTATTACAAACACAGTTGGCGGATTGCTGAATCCAGTGGCGCACTCGGATTTGAAATTTTAAAAATCGGTAATAAGATTTCACCATTTTCTGACCCGAAAAAAAAAATCATAGTAGGCACGCTATTATGTATTGTAAAATTTAATATAACACAAAGATCTACATTTTAAAAAATATATATTTAAATTGGACATTAAATAAACCATTTTTCAAGCAAAATAGGACACACTGTATAAACAGAGGTGTAAAATTTTTGGACCGCGATATCGTGTCGATGTGTAGATCGAAAGTTATTATACATCACATCACGTTTGTTAAAATATCACACGGTTTCGGAAAAGAATTAGATCACCATCCCGCTTTCTTCAACAATTTTCAATATCACAACTCAAAGTGTTACAATATATCTGCAGCTAACTTCCTCTGCGGTCGATTTAGAGTATAATAAAAATTACGGCATAATCAATAATGTCGTATCGTTTTTACACATGAAACACAACGCTTGCCAAATTTTATCGGCAGTTTATTTCCCATCCAAACTTCTATATATAGCAACTAAGCAATTTGTAGCCAGGGTGGAAGAGTATTCTCCGGAGATTTTTTTCTGCAACCTCTGGTGAGGTTAAATAGACAGAAAACGTTAAGACTCTTACTTACATCTTTTATTATATGAATACACTTTTACTGGATCTTTATTATGAAACTCACTCAAATAAACTAAGAAGTTTAAATCTTCTTAGATGGAGGTTTCTATATAAGTGGCTTAGTTTGGGAGTTAAGCAGTAATTAAACTTATATAAGAATACGGACCAAAATGTAATAGGTCGAGTGTATTATTAATAAAAAAATAATTCCAATAAATTAGATTCCGAGACCCGAGGGATTTCCAGGTTTCCTGTATTTGAAGGTCCGCGGATCCCCGGAGACTAGAGTCGTGTTAACAGTAGCAACGAAATTGAACACGAAGGAATTTGGTCCTTGTTATTCTTATTTTACAGAATACTAATTTTATATTTTACGATATTGTATGTAATAATAATTATTTTTCATGATATTTAATTATACACACTTCTTTCCAACAGATTAAGTACATGTTGTCGTCTTTAAACCGATTGTACATTGTGGATGTCCATATGGTGCGCTCACTATACTTATAGGTACCAATTGTCTATTATAAACGTAAATATAATGTCTAATAAGGCTGACGTTTCGAAAAGCAGTCTCTTACCGTTTTCAAAGCTTTTTTCGAAGAACTCTTATTTGTTGTGTATGTCAAATATACGGCTTTAAGATTCTGTTTATGTTATTTCTATAGATACTTACTACTTGCACAGAACTGATGATATTTTCTTTTAGATAATGTTGAGTTTGTTAAGTTCTCCTTTTAACATTGGTAGCCAGGTTGTACAAATATTTACAGAACAATTAGATACGCATTTATCTCCATTTAATAAGATTCTTGCTGATTCTTTTTGTTATCTACCTCTTTTGTTAACATTTTTGCCGAGTCCCAGTTTATTCTTATCCGTTTTCCCAAACATGTTCACAAATCTTTGATTTCTGAATTTCATTCTTTCTAATGTAATTTTTGTGCTCATCCAACCTTACACTGAAAGGTCTGGATGAGTCACCCACATAACATTTATCACATTCGCAAGAGATATTGTAATTATAGTTTTTTGAATTCTGCTCCCGGTTTATCGGTTTTGTTTTTGTTAAGATAGTTCTCAAAGTGTTCCCCGTTTGAAATATCGTCCTAACATCAAATTTGTCACCTATACGGCGTAGCTTCTCCGATAGTCCGTATACATAAAAAATTGTTGCTGTATAATGACGTTCAGGTTTCTGTCGTACCTGATTGTCCCTATTTTCAACATTTATGAAAACTCTATCAACAAAGGCTTCAGGGTATTGATTTTGTACTAGAACCTCTTTGATAAATTTTTTCTTGTTGTTTAATATTTCATTATTAGATGAAATTATTTTGGTCCTATCGTATAAACATTTTACAATACCCCTTTTAACATTTATTGATTGATTTGAGTTAAAATTTAGATGTCTATTAGTATGTGTTGGTTTTCTATAAACGCTTGTTTCAATTGTATTATTTACCCTTTTAATTAAAACATCTAAAAACGGTAGGTCATTCCTACTTTCTACTTCCAATGTGAACTTAATAAACGGTTCCTTACTATTTATATTTTCTAAAACTATCTAGTAAATCAACACCCATGAGGTTAAATTGCAAAGATGTCAACATATCTCCACCAGACAACCGGTTTGTTTATACAATTTTGAACAGGTGTGTTCTCAAAGTTCTCCATAAATATGTTGCTTAAAATAGGCGACAATGGAGACCATTGCCATACCGAAATCCTGCTGATAGAACTCATTTTCCAATTGAAAATAGGTTGTTTTTATACACATTGTTAATAGTTTCATTATGCTATTTGCACTTAATTTAGTTCAGTTTCCAAATTATTATCATTCAGCAACATATCTTTAACTATATTTAAGGTTTCATCTACGGACTATTGGTAATTATCTCTCCAAGGACGTTGAACGGGGAGGTATAAAATTATGCTAGAAAAATGTCATTTTAGAATTAAATATTGACCTGTTTTAGGATTATTTGAGCAAAATCTCAGTAGTCGATTCGCAATTTTTTTAGAAACCCCCTCGACAAACATGTTGATTATGGAGCTTTTCCCAGAATTTTTATAAATCAAGAACAAATTTTTTCAATTGTGCCGTAGTTCTGCGATAAAATAAAGCCTACGCGTATTAAAATATGAATGTGACATATACTTGAGATATCCTGGCGGAGAGTTCGTAATCTAAAATTCTTTCTATTGTTTCAGGTGGAAACAATCGGAGACGCGTACATGGTCGTGTCAGGTTTGCCGGAAAGAAATGGAAACAAACATGCTGGAGAAATAGCCCGTATGTCCCTGGCCTTGCTGAAAGCAGTGAGAAAATTTCAGATCCGTCACAGACCAGAAGATCCCCTGCAACTCCGCATCGGTATACACACAGGTAGGCTTTTGTTCATAATTGGAATTTGTGGTAAACGCGCGTTGTTTCAGAAGCATCGAATAAGATTTTTGCGTTTTATCTCTTACGTCTAATAACGCAAATAAAAGTATGTGTGATTCATTGCTCATTTCGACTTAAACCTTAATCGATGCCTTTTATCGTGCGACGAATACCTAAATTGTAACTAATAAGCTTATTTTGTTCATAGGGCCTTGTGTCGCCGGCGTAGTGGGACTTAAAATGCCCCGTTACTGCCTCTTTGGTGATACAGTAAACACGGCTTCTCGCATGGAATCTAATGGATTACCCCTTAAGATCCACGTCAGTCCAATTACCAAGGGCGTTCTTGACACGTTTGGTACGTTTGATCTGGAATGTCGAGGTGAAGTCGAGATGAAAGTAAGTAATATAATTTTCATATATTTCCATTCACATATCAGTGTCGACTTGACAGATCGGTAGAAATTGATTTTATTTATGCGGATATTTACAAATCAAATTGTATTTTTTTCGTTTTCGCTTTGTGCAGGGATCTTCAGAAACGTGATTAATCGCGAAAAACGTAAGTTTTATATTTTTATATTGATACGGGAGATAACTTAGGAAATAATTATTGTTATATCAAGTAAGCACTGCTGTTAGATGGTGTTTCGCATAATATTTCGCAGGAGTTATACTTACAAAAACTTGGCGGATAAGATTTTGTAAAATTTCAAGTGTTTGAGGGGGTGTATAAAATACTCGTTTTTTCACATAATCCCACGTAAAGAAATCTAGAACACTTAGATCTGGTGAGCGCGCAGGGCAAGGTACAAGTTATTTGTTGCAATTACTCCCCTATTGTACCAGTTCACTAATTGGGCTGTAACTCCAGCGGCATTATGAGGCAGAGCCCCATATTCGTGTAGATACATTTGTTCTAAAACTGCAAGTGGTAAGTCCGTCAACATTTCTTCAATATCGTTTGTGGGAATTCTAAATATCTCTCCCTTGTCAAAGGTCCTTGAAAGAAATAGGTCCAGTAATTCTTCTGCCAATTACCACATCCCACACATTTACTCCAAATTTTTCCTGAAAATTACCTTGCCTCATTAAATGTGGATTTTTCTTGCGCCCGATGTTTATTGAACATTCCATTGATGGTGAATTTCAACTCGCCAGAAAACAGTACGAAAGAAAGGAAATTAGAGTTAGCGGTATCGTTCTGAAGTAACCAGTCACAATAAACTAATATTCGGTTGCCATCACGTTCGTACAAATGCTGGTGCAATCGATATTTTTTAAACGAGCGATAACCATATCTTTTGAGAATTAGCATATCGTGGCCAATTTTTCTATTAGAGGCAGTCAGATTCACTTCAGCAAAAGTCAACATGTTAATTTCTGTCGCTTCACTATTGCTATCAATTCCTTTCCTGATTTGTTTCTCCACAATTGGAAAACATTAAAAACTGAATGAATGATGTCTATTCGGATACCTTTGGGCTTACAATTATGCGACGTTTTTAGAATTTGTGTGGCATTCTCCAAAAATTAATAACATGTCCACTTTTTCATTCCTTGTATACATGTTAAACAATAGCAACAGCTAAAAAACAACAAATTTAACGATAAAGAGCAAACTTACTAAGTTAACAATCATTTGTCAAACTTTTTTATGAGCAATGTTGTCTTGCTGACAAAAATGTATGCTTAGAATCTAGTTCCGTTCAATTTCCATGACACACTTTTCTCAATTTTTACTTTCCCATATACGTAGTATATGAGGAAAGCATGGTGATCGTGCAAAAACTCGATTTTAAGTTTTTGATGGATTTACACGTTTTCAAGTCCAACCCAAACCCAAAAAAGTGGTTTTTAAAAAATGTCTGTCTGTCGTCTGCCGTCTATGGTCGCATCTAGGGCCCAAACTACTGGATCGATTTTGTTAAAATTTTACATGTGTATTCAAAACGACCACACCTCGAGGTGACATCGCAAAATCGATCCTAGCTCAAATGTCGGGGGGAGTAAACAGGAAAAAAATTCTCTCTAACGATTTTGTTTAAATTTGGCAATGGGCGCTCCCCTAGTACCGATATGAAATGACATGACCAGTTGTTCTTAGAAAATACCGGGAGGGATGCTGTGGGCGGTAAGTTTTAAATAATTTCATAATTTTTTTTCTCAAACGCATCTAACAATTTCAATCAAATTTAACACATGAATACCAACTTAGTAGTAGCATAAGGTAACATGACCCGTTGTACCTAAGAAATGCAGGGAGGGAGGTTACGGAGAGGCAAGGTATTAAACAATTTTTCCTCAAAAAACGGTTCTAAAGATTTTGATTAAATCTGGCACATGGACACTCCCCTAATACCGGTATGAAATGACATTACCAGTTGCTCATATAAAATGCAGCGAGGCTGGGGGGTAAGTTTTAAGTAATTTCATATTTCTCTAAAATGGATCTAACAATTTTAATCAAAATTAACACATGAATACTGATTTAGTAGTAGCATAAGAATGCAGGGATGGAGGTTACGGGGAGGGGGGCAAGGAATTAAATAATTTTTCCTCAACAAACTGTTCTAACGATTTTGATTAAATTTGGCACATGGACACTCCCCTAATACCGGCATGAAATGACATGACCAGTTGCTGATATAAGATGCAGGGAGGGGAGCTGTGGGGGAGGGGTAAGTTTTAAGTAATTTCATAATTTTTCTCTAAAACGAATCTAACAATTTTAATCAAAATTAACACATGATTACTGTAGTAATAGCATAAAGTAACATGACCAGTTGCACCTAAGAAATGCAAGGAGGGAGGTCGTGGGGGCAAGGAGTTAAAACAAAATGTTTTAAATTTCAGTTTTAAATTTGAACAAGATTGGTTGAGAAGAAATAGAGATTTGACGATGAAAAGATTCGATGCCAGGACCAGGGTACATTAGCTCCCCGACTATTAGAAATCACCAGATTCAATACTTACTGAAAACGATACTATATTTCGTCAGGGCCATCGCAGGTCTGTACCATATTACTCGGAATAAATCCGGTCACGTTCATATTCCCTTTAGAAAATCTAATCTATTCCGCGATTAAAGCCTCATCTTTAACAATGAAGAAGTTCGATGGAAGTTGTGGATCATTTTACATTCCATTAAAATTTCATTTGCAAATATAATAGGCCGGATAAATTGGAGGCAATATCTCCGAAATAAGTTGAACACTTCTGGAGGATAATTAAAGGAGAATCTACGTCTGTATTAAATGAACAAGTCAAATCGTATGGTAAATTGGTAACTGAATATTTCATTCCGCGCAGAATACTTTGGTTTCCGTACTTAGGAAGGGTTTCTAATTAAAGCTAAACACAGAATTAAAGTACTTTGTTATTGTTTGTGCCCCTGTTGAAGGGCAGGAATGTACTTTGAGAATGCTCCAATTCGCTAATCGGAAATTACGAGAATTGCACGAATACATCCATCACTGTCTTTTCGAAAAATGCAGGAAAACTGAACTGATGTTATGAAATTAACAAAAATCAGAGCTAATGTCAAATAATGAAGAGAACACTAGATTATATTTATAAATATATTGTTTTGAGTGTTATTGTTATTATCGTCCCATTTGTAAAAACTTTGAAATGATGTAAAATGTTTCTTCAATCAAGTTTAAAAATTTATACCAGGCTGGCCTATATAAGATAGCATTCTGAATATTGGGGGCGAGCGTAGGTGCGTCTTTACTATGTACATACTTCGGTATGCGATGTAAAGCAACGACAGGCGCAGTTAGTACTTGGATTGGTGACCATTCCAACGGAAACCGCGTTCTCGCCTCACACATCTTCCAGCGGCTTGTATATCAGTGTATGCGCGGAAGCTATACAACCTTAGGCGAGGGTTGTATAGGAGATATACCATCCTTCGGAGGGGATGTAAAGCCGTCGGTCCCTTGTCTATTAAATGTTAGGCAAATAAAAGATCCCTACTCTTCTTAAGGGAAGAGGTTCGGCAAAATTCCTGGTTGGGGGTAGCTCGTCTACAGGCGTCGGTGTTAGGCCTCAGTAGCGGAAATAGGCCGACGTTAAATAAATGTATAAAAAAAAAAAATCTGAATATTTTAATTGACAAACAAAATTATATTTACTGTAGAACACAAAGTTAATAGTAAAATCAGTTTCCTAGGCGTACCAATTTGAAGACAAAATCACTTAAAATCTTTAGAAAATCTGCATTTTTTTTAAGATAAAACAATGCTCCAAAACTAAACACATTCCAAGTTACAAAAATTACCAGCATTTAGATTTATTCAAAGAGCTTTCATCTCCATACATTTAAGTAAAACAAGTTTAAGAACTTATTAGTACAACAAATCAAAAAGAAAGATTCTAAAAAAATATGGTTACCGCTCGTTTAAATATCGATTACACCAGCATCTGTACGAAGATGATTGCAACCGAATGTTAGCTTGTTGTGATTGGTTACTTCAGAACGATACGGATAACCCGATTTTTTTTTTATGGAATGTTCCATAAACAAAACAATCGGATGCAGGAAAATCAACATTTAATGAGGCAAGGTAATTTTCAGGAAAGATTTGTGTAAATGTGTGGGCTGGGGTGGTTGGAACAAGAATTATTGGACCTATTTTCTCTCAAGGACCTTTGACAGGGGAGAGATATTTAGAATTTCTACAAAATGATATCGAAGAAATGTTGGGCGGATTTTCTATAAGCTTCTGTTCTTGTTATAATTTATGTGGTCTATAGTAGTTATTTTTTAAAGTCCTATGAATTTTGAAGCAACTTTTTCCAAGTTCACGTGATGCATAACATAAAGTATAGTTTCTACGATTTTTTTTACCTAGTCAAACATATTAAGAAGGCTATCAGAATACACATTTTTAATCATAGAGGCTTTGTTTTACAGTAAATTTAGTTACTACGGACATGGCAAGAAAAACCTTAAATGTATTTTTGACTTTTAATACTTATAAAATAAATTATAGTAAAATTAACTTCAAATAAATTCAAAATAGAACTCTTCAGTTTCGTTTGCTCGCTTGGTATATATAACTAGTTCTCCTTCACTTTTTTCTGAGTCTATGCTGACAATCTGTTTTCGATTTGTTAAATAGTTTATGAGTAAATCACCGCACATGCCTGTGAAACCATATGTATCTAATTTTTTTAGTAGCTTTAGATGAGAAATCGTATCAAAAGCCTTTGCAAGATCTAAAAATATTACCAATGTCTTTTGATTATTATTTAGCTTTTGATATAAATAACTTGTCACATTATAGATTGCATCGGCCGTAGACACTCCTCTAAATCCAAATTGGGAATTTGATATATTATATTTATTAAAATGTTCTAAAAGCCGCTTCTTAATGCATTTTTCTATAATTTTTGCAATATTACTAATAAGAGATATAGGCCGGTAGTTTGAGATAATATTTGCGTTGCCTTGTTGAAATAAAGGCTTTATAATAGTTTTTTAATGCTTGTGGGAAATAACCTTGTTGAAATATCAAATTTATAATGGTTTTATATAAATCAGATGTTCTTTGATTGTTTTTATCCGAATAGCATCAAGGCTCGGTGCACTATTGCATTTTAGACCATTTATGCTATTTATTATTTCATTTTCTGAGACTAGATACAAAAATATTGAGTTTTTTATTATAGCTTTTGTTTTTCTGTCAAAATTTCATTTCATTATTTTTTATTATATCTTGAGCCACTTTGTGTCCAGCTTCAGAAATATAGTTATTTAAAAATGAGGTTTTCAGTATGAGCCGGAATTCTCTTCTTGCACCTTTTTATTTTAAACATAGAGGCAAAATATATCAAATTATTTTGCTCAAAATATAATGAGCAACCCTGATTATCACCTAGAAAGGGGTTGGAAGTTCATTGTTTCATTAAGAGGATTGTGTATTCGTGGAGTATTTTCTCTTCATTCGCAGCCGGCAACGCCCGAGTGCAACTTTCGCACGTTTCATTACAAAAATGGCAGACGCGTGGGCTGAGCAGAATCATCCATATGGAAAATCGTATGCCGCACCAAACTGTCACATAGACGTTCTCAGCACTGACGCAAATAGAAAATTTACTTTCATCCTGGGGAAAACCTTATCAGCATTTTGATCGAATGTCAAGAGCACCTGTTGATTTCATTTAATATTTTCGTCACCCATTTCAAAGCCGAACGAACGACCTTCTCATAGATAATATAATAACTAATATATTCTACAAACCGTAAATATACCATTGAATATGCATGTGTTAGAGCGCGACGTTAGTTATGAATTCATGAAAGTTCTCGCGACGGTTCCCTATTAGTAAAACGTATTTATGAAGTTTAGAGATAAGACGAAGTGTGAAAAGCATGCCGTAACACTTTTAGACATTTTTGGTACACAGTCGAGCGTAAAAATTTCAATGTTAAGCTGCTAGGCAGAAGCCTTAAGATTATGTTTTGTAAAAGTTTGCCTCCCTTTTTAGTTAAGTTGAGCAAAAAATAAATAACCATAATTCATTCAAGTTGCTTTAAGCAGATTTTTATAAAAGTGTGATCTAATTTATAAACAGAATTTACATTTAAAATGTTTGCGAGTTTGACAACTGGTGAAGATTATTGGTTGGTTTAACGATAGATGTTAGATTTCTTCATTTATGTGAAAATTTATGATATTGTAGGAATAGAAATAGAAATTTACTCATGCTACGCATGCATTAACAATGTTTGCATACATTAACAATGTTTTGCATATGATAGTAGTATAAAATATAGAATATAAAGTGTAAGTACAAAAACAGAAAAAAATAAAA
The DNA here is from genome assembly GCA_963675555.1 of Leptura quadrifasciata. Classification (NCBI taxonomy): domain Eukaryota; kingdom Metazoa; phylum Arthropoda; class Insecta; order Coleoptera; family Cerambycidae; genus Leptura; species Leptura quadrifasciata. Next base: position 3,271,119 of record OY776682.1, on the reverse strand, counting down.
ACAATGTAAAAGGCATACCAAAATACAATATTATGTGTAAGTTAAAAAATTAATAAACACACATAATCATAAAAAACAGTACCTCAAGTACAGAGAAATAATATACAATATACACATGTATAAATATACAGGATGCCTCTAAAATGCTACCACATTTTCCTGAGGCTAAAATATGATGATCTAGTAGGGAACTTAAACGACGATATCGTTCTTTTGCCGCTGAAGCATTTCTTTTACATTCACCATAAATTAAATGTATGTCTGCATATTCCTCACTACTAAAACTATGCATTTTAAAATCTGATTAGACGACTACTAGTATTAAGTAGTAAGGAATGATTATCTTACCATTTCAACGGCAAGAAACAGAGTATAATATTGTCAAATTATAATTTAACACCAGCCTACTTTTACATTTCAGCATTTTACACTAATATGATTATTGTGCTCATCGCTTTTGATTGATGGCTTAGGCAGATGTAATTTAATTTTTTTTTTTAAATGGTCGATTTTACGAAATTTTTCAAAAGAAAAAGTTTCTAAATGAATCATAATGTTTAGTTATTTTTTTTTAATTGAAAGATTCTCAGATTCTTTACTACTAACATACAAGTTGGAAAAACGATTGTCTCTTAGCAAAAATGTGGCATCGTCAGCATATATTATTGGGAGTACGTCAGTATTTCAATTGAATGACAGATCATTAATATAGATGATAAACATCCCAGGACTTAGGACAGACCCCTGTGGTACTCCGTAATTAACATTGGAGAGTTTGGAAACTTTACCGTTAAATTTAATACATTGTTGACGGTATGCACGATAGGACGTAAATATACATAAGGCATTTCCTCTGATTCCATAATAATCTATTTTTTTTGTATCAAAACACTATGGTTGACAGTATCAAACGCCTTGGACATGTCATAAAATTTAGCAGACCATAAATTTCGTTCCTCAAAAGCCTATAATGTTTGCATACATTTCACAGATTGCGTTAAGGGTGGATTTCCCTTGTCTATATCCAAATTGAGCACCAGTTAGTAGGTTATTTTTTTCAAAATATTCTAGCAACCTAATTTTTAGAACGATTTCAAATATTTTGAAGATGACAGGTATAATGAAGTAGGCCTATAACTGTCTGTATTATTAAACTCGCCCTTTTTATATATAGGAATAACTTGTGATTTTTTGAAAATGTTTGGATAATTTCCACATTCAGTACATATGTTTATTGAATGTGCAAATTTGCAAGTACGTCACCAACTAATTTTAAAACCTCGCTATTAAGATGGGCATATCCGAGAGAGAGAGAGATCCGATAAGGAAATATTTATTATTTTTGGCCATAACTTTTTTTAAATACATATATTGATAAAAAAAAGTATAGGACTACCTAAGTAGTACTATGACAGATATAGTGATATGAATTTTTACTCAATAATTTCAGTTGTTTGCAAAATATTTCCCTATCGGATCTCTCTATCTCTCTCTCTCTTGGATATGGCGACCTCAAGGTTGTAAATATCTTTAGATAATAGTTTTAATTTCCAGTTTTCAATCTGGAAATAGAAAAACAGATTTAATTGCCTTAGGTACATTCTTTACAAAATCTGAAAACTTTGTGTCATGAACATTATCAAAATTAATCATTAAACTATTCATAACATCGAAGTAGTTTGAGAAATCATTAGCCATTAAGTCAGAAGTTATATTTATATTTTTATTTTTCCTATTTTATTGATAATATTCCATGCTGCTTTCTGTTAGTTTGTTATTAGAAGTTAGACTTCGTTTACCGTTTGATTTAATTTAGTGTGTTTAGTGTGTTTTATATTATTTTTATAATCTTTTTTTAAGTATTATACACCAGCAGACCATTTTCTTTTTTGTTGAACAAGCAATTATATGGACAACGTTCGAGGTACCTTTTAACTGTTATATATCATTATCAAAAACAAAGTCGTTATTATCTAATTCGGATATTTTTATTAGTTTCTCCTGAAAATATTGGTTATAAAATATTGATAAAATGTCAATTAAGAAGTTTGCAGATGCATCAGGACTTTTTATTTCGAAAAAGCATGCCAAATTATACAGGGTTCTCACCGGGAACTGAATCGATCGATATAGAGAAAAGTACGCATCAGAAAATTTTGAAAATTTAGATAATTACTAATGTCGGTGTGGCCAATCCAACTAAAATAATTACAAGCAGCTGGCACTTTCGCTTATACCGGAAGTCGATACCAACTTGCTTATTTCAAATGAAACACCCTATATATTTTAGGGTTTTCGAAAAGAGCATAAAATTCTGAGTCGAAAATATGTAGCATATCCTATACCTAAACCTAGCCGTTTCAGAGATATTTGACATTTTATAGAAAATTTTATAGGTGCAACGGTTTGCAAGAACCGTTATAGCTTTCTTCGTGTAAAAGATCCTAATTTGCTTCTTGTCACATAAAAAGAACGCAAGGAGAACTACGTTCTACAACTGAAATAAATTCAATAATATCATACCAAGTGTTCCGTTTTTCGCGTTACATTTTGTGAAATTCAAACCGCGAGAACTTGTTTAGGTCAAATGGAATACTCTGTATTTTTGTACGTCAAGTTGTGTAAAATTGAATTCCCTTTTTTCTGATATTAGCATTGTAGGGGTTAAAGTTACAACTTTTTGAAATATTTGCGATTTTATTAGAAATTCATGAATTGTTGTAATCATTTCATCAAAATAGCCATGATTAGAAACAATCAGTCATTATCTTATGTAAAAAAATGCCAGCACGTTTAAATTACACCCACGAAGACTTTTTAAATTTGTTTATTATTTATGGAGAATGTGATAAAGTAATATCAAGACCTTGCAGCACATTTGCTACTCGATATCCAGAAAAACGGAAACCGTCACCAAACACTGTAAAACGCATACTGGAAAATTTTAAAAATTATGGCTCTGTCAAGGCAAAAATGCAAAGAAGAAAGTCTATTGTTGATGACGAAAACATTGAAATAGCCATTCTGGGATATTTTCAGCATTTCCAAGGATGTCATTAAGACAAGCAGCTCTGGAATCGGGGCTATGCAAGGATTCAATTCACAGAATCTTATTAAAGCATAAGTTTCACACGTTTTCATTCCATATGGTTCAAGGGTTAAAAGAAACAGATTTCCTAAGAAGACAGAATTTTTGTGAGTTTATTCTAATAAGGTCTGAGGGTCACGATTCTTATTTGGGAAATATTATATGAACAGATGAAGCAAAATTTACTAAAAATGAACTTTTTAATAGACACAATTCGCATTATTGGAGTGACACAAATCCTCATATATACAGAGATCGAAACTTTCAGGAAAGTTGGCAGTTTAATGTTTACTGTGCCATAAGAAACGATAGAGTGGTGGCATTACAATTTTATCAGGAAAATTTAAACGGTAAATTAAATTTTCTCTTCTGCTAATATGTAAAGGTAAATTTTTGTTTTTTTAGGTGAAAGATATCTGAATATCTTACAAAATTTGAATAATAACTATTTAGGAAATTTACTTCTCGCCGAACACAGAAACATTTTTTATCAGCACGACGGTGCTCCCCTACATAACGTATATTTAAATAATAATTATTTACAAGAAACTTTTTATGATCAATGGATTGCCAATAATGGATCTATCTTATGGCCTCCTCGCTCGCCCGATTTATCAGTTCTGGATTATTTCATTTGGGGAACTATTAAAAATAAAGTTTATGAGAGCCCATTAACAACCATTGAAGATTGTATGCAAAGAGCAAGAATGCATTTCAAAACATATCACAGGATTCAATTAGAAGAGCTACCCATGAGGAACTAATCCGAAGGTGCGAAAAATGTGTCGAGGTTCGAAGGTGGAATTTTGAGCAATTATTAAATTAAAATGAAATCATCTTTTAAATTGATCTTATCTCTGCTATTTTAGTTCATGCCATATCTTCAATTCGATTAATACGCATGTTACAGTGTTTGTGTTATTTTACGTTTTTGTGGATATCGAGTAGCAAATGTGCTTATCTAAATTTTCAAAATTTTCTAATATATAGATCGATTCAGTTCCCGGTGAGACACCCTGTATTATTTACACATTCAGTAAATTGTTGTTTAATCTTTTTAGACCTAGGTCTACATAAAATAAAATCGTCTTTTATTTTAGAGACTATATCTATAGAGAAAGAAATACCTTTGTGGTGAGACATATGAGGTTCAACTACTTTCACGATAATATTAGTACTGTTTATATTGGTAAAGAGATTATCTATTTTTGTTGCACTGGTTAAGTTATTTGTGTGCTTTCGTGAATTTTTTCTTCTAAATTATACAACAAACTTTGTGAATTTATTTGCAGATGATACACTTATTGCAATATGTCATAGTGATGTTGATGTAGCAATTGAAAGGATGAATGAAGAACTGGTAAAATTATCTGCATACCTTAATACTAACAAATTGAAACTAAATTTAAATAAAACTAAAGGCATGATTGTCACTAAACCATATAACCACTCTAAGATAAATATTGATAATATTAGTTTAAACTTTGAAAATTTAAAAATAGAAATAGTTACTGAAATAAAATATCTAGGCTTTATTATTGACAATAATCTCTCACTGAAACATCATTTTATTTATATGCAAAAGAAAATATTTAAAAAATTATTCTTTTTCTCTAGAGTGGCTAACTTTCTTTCAATTAATACTAATATTATAGTTTCTAAAACAATTATTCAGCCTCACTTTGACTATTGCTCAAGCATTCTATATTTTTTAGATAATAACAGTGTAGCTGCATTACAGAAGTTACAAAATAGGGGCATACGAGTTATATTAAAATGTAGTAGAGTAAGATCAATTGCTGTAATGTTGGAGGTGTTAAATTGGTTTAATGTCAGAACCCGTTTGAGATATTTTATGTTGATTTTTGTTTTCAAAATTATAAAAGGACTACTCCCATCATATTTTAATCAGTATGTAGTGTTCAATAACCAAGTTCACAATCATTTAACAAGAAGACGCGATGATCTACATGTACAAAATAGAAATTACAAGAAATATATGAATACACTATTTATACAAGGTCTACGGGAATTTAATAATTTGCCAAATAGTTTAAAAGAATGTAGCAACATTAATACATTTAAAGCTGCTTTAAATGAATATTTAAAATAACTAAACTTGTTATGTAATCATAGTTTACTTGTTTTTATGCCACTTGGGCCACATGTACTTAAGTATGAGTAGTTGTTTGTATTTGTGTATATATATTATGTCTTATTTTTATTTGTTATTAATGTATTTATAAGAAGAAACATCTTTAATATGTATATTAGGTTTGTCCTATTCAATAAACTTACTTACTTACTTACTTACAAAATATTTATACATACATTTACATCTATTTTGTTATAAGTATTAAAATTGATGTTGAAATCGTCAACCACAACAATTTGTTTATTTAAAAGTATCGTTTCAATTACGTTATTAAGCGCATCAGAGAAAACATCAGTGTTATCGTATTTACTATAAAAAGACGTAGACTCGGTTATCAATTTCACATTGTCTTAATAAACCAACAGGTCTAGATTTTACAAATAATTCAGAGTAACAGTTTTTACAGTTTGGGATGGCTTCATCTATTTTTAAATCATTTGCAATAGGTATTCCATTTCCGTTTCTAGGGAGATGTTATCGAGAATCCACAAAGGAAATTTGATATAGTCCCAAATGAATATAAGGGTGCTACAGGCATATATGTATGTACCAAAAACAGAATCAGTAAGAATGTGGTCTATGAAATGTAGATCTAGCTTCTGAGTAATTACTGGTAAAATATTCATATTCTCAAAACGAATTACTAATCTTCAAGTAGTCACTAATGCTGATTTCAACTGCGTCTGTTACAAAGGGACTTGTGTCTTACCTTACTCCAAGAAGATTAGCATTTATTGCTTGCTAATACAGTTATCAAGTCCTTGTACATAGATATTCGAATCAATTCAGAAATTAATATTTAATGGTATAGTACTGCTTTTATGTTCTTCCGGAAGAGCACTCTTAATGATATCCGCGGCTGTCTAGATAAATTGTATCTTTTTCTTTTATGTACATTCCAAATTTAAAATTGCTTTAAATGTGTAGCCAAGATTAATTCAGTTTGCTGCTTTCTATCTTTCTCGAAACCAAAACTTAAATAAAAAAACTTCATTTATAAAGTTGTTATATCATCCGTAATAATGAGGTATATAATTATTACATATTAACTCTTGATGTTAGAACCAAACTATATTTAAAATTTAATGAAAAGAAAGACAGTTTTATTCGTCCAGTTTCTGCGTCTACTGAAAATTATTTCTTTCAATAAAAGATTTAGGATTTCCCACCGTTTGACTGAGGGTATAAAGGCACTGATAAGTTGAGCTTTGTGTGTAACAATTCTTGTGTCTGAGTTAAAAGCTCCCAACCATTAGGGATTGGTGGCTACATAATTGAGTATTGAGAGCTTGTGATTAAATATCTCCCTAATAGAGGCGAAGAAATATGTTTCGAATTAAAGCTGTCAGTAATAATTATTTAATTGTTTCCTTTTCACCAAATTTTCAACGGGGTAATCTTGTGATTTTATGTGACGCAGCATTAAATGAATTAAAAAAGTTTTCGATTGATTGTTTGCTCAGGTGGTTTAATATTAATAAGAATTCCTTCACACAGAGGATTATTATAAAGTAACTTTTCAATGACCGCGAATTGTTTCATTTTCAGGTCAAATAAATGTTTTTCCTGTTGCTGTTTGTTCAGCAGTCTTTCGAACGTGCACTTAATTTGTGTTTAAATTGCCCGCGTTTTGCGTAACTAGAAATCTGCGTATATATCGAGGTATTGTCGAGGGAAAAAGTCCACGGTTTCTAGAGAAACGAAATACTACAACGTAAAATTATTTTCAATTATACAAGGTGTCACAAAAACGAGTTACACAAGAAAGTATAATTTTTTTAAATGGAACACCCTGTATTTTATGGCGCTAGTTTTGCCTCCAAAGGTTCTGTATTGCACCCTAAAATATTTCGCCAATAGGATGTCTCATTGCCAAGTTATGATTTTTTTTCTTGTTTTTTTTTGCAATTTACAAACATTTGAAAATTTTGAAAATTGAAAATTTTGAGTTGAAAATTTTTTGACATATAAAAGAGCACTCAAATTTTCAAATCCATTTTGAGATACTAAAATCCGCTAATTAGGGGAGCCTAGGGAATTGTTTAAAAATTTGGCAATTTTTTTCCTTATAAACAAATGCAATAACTTTAAAAATTTTCAACGGATTTTTATTTTTAAAATATATTTTGATAGTACTCGGAAAGACGCTCTTTTAAAAAAAAGCACGATGATTCGTTTATTAGAACCGGTGTTATGATAGACCAAAGTTCAACTCAATTTATTTCGTCCTATATTGTTTTGTACTGCTTTAGGCCTCTAATATATTTTTTTCATTTTTTCTATGTCTTTTATCAAAAAATATTTGAGATAAAAGTTGTAGGTCTAGATGAATACTATCCAACGATGTATCGCAGGTACATCTTTGATTCGCAATAAAATTTTGAGAATTTTTTGAAGACTGAACCGCCGCCATTAAAAAAAATTTTTCCTATGCGTTTCAGAAAAAAATGTTTTAGACAAAAGTTGTAGGGCTAGATGAGCACTATCCAACGATGTATTGCATGTACATATTTGATTCACTATAACATTTTCAAAATTCTATTAATTTAAAACTTTTTCACTTGTATAACTTTTCTCTAAAAGCGATAGTTACTGAGATATATGAAAAAATAGGAAATAGGAATAGGCTTTTAAAGGGCGGAATATTAAAATATAATATTTTTAGTCGCAAACTCCTCTATAAAATCCTTATTTTACTATAAGGAACGTAACCAGACTGCAACCAACAGCTAATCTCCGGGCTATGTGCCCCGCCGAGCGCTGAATTACAAGTTACAAGCCTGGCGCGTTAAGTGTAATAATTGCATATTACTATCAATTCAGCGCTCGGCGGGGCACATAGCCCGGAGAGTAGCTGTTGGTTGCAGTCTGGTTACGTTCCTTATAGTAAAATAAGAATTTTATAGAGGAGTTTGCGACTAAAAATATTATGTTTTAATTTTTCACATTTTGTTTAATAAAAAATTACGCCTACGTTTTCAAACTAACGCATAGTGAAATTATCATTTCTTATGATTTTTAGGAGAGATTAAGCCAGAAATCTATAATACTACACGATTCACCTAAACATAGGTGATTTTAAGCAGATACCGCTTGGGCTATTATACGATTGAAACACTAAGGAATCTTTTACATCATATCTTCTCGAGTCGTTAGTTCTACTTTATAAATATCTCACTTCACAAAACCCCAAATGAAAAAATCCATTGAATCCAGGTCGGGTGATCTAGGCGGCCATGCAGTGAGACCTAACATGATTTAATAAAATAAATTACATATAATTTAACAGTTTATTAAAATATGAGACCTCCTCTTCCTATCCACCTTTCAGAAAAGTGGTTACTAATGACCTGCCGAACATTTCTACTAAAATGTGGTGGTGCACCATCAAGTTGTAACCACATATTATTTGTAATATACAGGAATATGCTCGATCGTTTGTGGAAACTTATTTTGTTTAAAATCCAAGAAGACTGCTCCATTCACATTTCAATAAAAAAGGTGAGGAGCAATAACATAATCATGTACAATTCCATCCCAAACATTTAAACTCCACTTGTGCTGATAATGACTTTTCTCTACATCATGAGGGTTTTTTCTGTCATTATAACGAAAATTTTGCCTATTCACAAATCCATTGCATGAAGCGTTGATTCATCCATGAACAACACAAATTTGAAAAATTTTTCATGTTCTCCAATTCGATTTTAAGCCCACTGGCAAAAATTTAATCTACGATTTAAATCCACATCCAAAAGCTCTTGATGCAGCTGTACTCGATAGGGGTGAAACTAATTTTTACGAAGGCATAGGGAAACATTGGATTTACTGATCTCTAAATCTCTACTTAACTCCCAAACACCGTAGGATTTTCAATTACCGCTAAAGTTATTGCCAGCTCATTTTCTTCACTTAATGCATTTCGTCGTCTCGCCAACATTTTATTATGCAACACTTCCAGTACGTTCAAAACGTTCCTTCAAATTTTCTAGAGACCACATCAGGACAGCTTTTATTGGGTTATTTTACACTCTTGATGCCAATAAACAATTTCCATCACATTCACCAAGAGCATAAATAGGATATCAAATCTTGTTCATTATCATTATTGAATAACGTCCTACATTTTTAGAAAAAAACAATTAATAAATCGCGCAGATATGGCAGTCAAGAGAATGTTTGTAAATTGCCAAAAATAGCAGGAAAAAAATCATAACTTGTCAACGTGTCATCCGATTGGCAAAGTATTTCAGGGTGTAATACAGAGAACTCTTGGAGGCTTAACTGGCGCCAAAGAAATACAGGGTTGTTCCATTTAAAAAAGTTATATTTTCCTGCGTAACTCGTTTTTATGATACTATGTATAATTGAAAATAATTTGACGTTGTAGTAAAGATGAAACACAGACAGTTTTGTTAAGAAAGTTTTTTATCAAGTTTTTGCAGATATATGAATAGAGATTTCTTTGATTCAACAATTTACTCTTATGTGTGACTCACCGCACTTTAGGTACAAAAATAGCCCCAAAAAATTGTACTTAAAATCATCTCTGGAATTAAAAAATATACAGGGTGTTGCATTTAAAATTTCAAAGTTGGAGTCATTTCCGGAGAAACCGGAAGTGATGGAAAATGTCAAACAATGAAAAATTGCCCATTTTTTTTTATATATTACCCCTGCCAAGTTTAAGACATATCTAGAAAACTCTGGAATCTATAAGCCTGTCAAATAATTCAGTTGACACTCGGTATATAAGTGCCTGGTTCAGTGATATGACTACCACAAAATAGAAGGTCCTCATGTAGCGATCCCGAGGAAGACGTGAAATCCATTTGGTAAGAAAATATCCCTAAATTTTCTTTCTCACCTTCAATTTTTCTCTATTCAATTTTAGTATTATCCTTTTCGCAAGATATAATATTTCATAACAATCCAGTTTTCTCTCTCTTTGTCATTATAAAGAGGGCATCAAGTTTTTAATTGTATACCATACACGAATCTGAAATACGTCTGCCAAGATAGAAAAGAAGGTCGTCAAGAAGATGCCATCCCAAGAAAGATCGTGAAAGCCATTTGGTAAGAAAATCTTCAAAACCGCTTTTCCCCTTCAATTTTTCTTTTCTCAATTTCAGTATTATTCCCTACTGCAAGATACCAAAAAATTCCGTAACAGTGTATTTTCTCTCTCCGTTGTTATCAAGAAGTAATCAGATTTTTAATTGAATCCCATATATCCTGCCCACCATAGAAAAGAAAGCTGTCAGGAAGCTAGAACCCATGGAAGATCGTGAAACCCATTTGGTAAGAAAACTTTTCCCCTTCAATTTTTCTTTTCTCAATTTTATTATTGTTCCTTATCTCAAGATACCAAAAAATTCCGTAACAGTCAATTTTTCTCTCTGTTGTTATAACGAGATAAACAGGTTTTTAATCGAATCCCATACATATGTCTGCAAGTATTCTTACATAATTTTTGCCCCTTTTGATAATATATCATTTAAGGGTGTCAGTTGATTAATTCAGGATAACCGCAATTATTAATTTTTGCAGTTCTTTACTATTGAAGCGGCCCAAGTCAGGCAGTCAAATATATAACGACAGATAATTAAGATACAGTCAATAACTTTTAAAGTAATAGTTATTGTGACCGTAGAATTTTTCATTTACCACTAGCCAACAAAGATTATACGAAATTAATATAAATTCTCAATATTCCTTCAGTTCAAAGCATTGACAAAACCAAAATGTCCCCTTAAACAACTAATTATCTTGTCACAAACCGTCGAACAGCTAAAGCAAAAAGTTCAAGAGAATTTGAGTGCACTAGAAGAAACCAATTCTGTAGATGTCGCTGCTACCTGGACACAAATTAAAGACAGTTTAAAAAGTGCGAGTGAGGAAATTCTTGGCACTGTAGCAAGTAAAAAACAGGAGGACTGGTTCAATGATAATGAAGCTTTTATACAAGAACTTCTTGACCGCAAACATATTGCCTTCCAAAACGCTATGAACCACCCCAACGACTCATCAAAAGCAGAAGCTTTTACCCAATCTAAGTATGAAACGCAACGCGAAATCAGAAGAATAAAGAACGAGTGGTGGGCAAGCAAGGCCAGAGAAATTCAAAGGTACGCCGATTCACACGACTACAGGAATTTCTTTCAAGGAGTAAAAGCAGTGTACGGCCCCAGTCGGAAAAATATGTGCCCTATTAAAGATTTAAATGGAAATCTCCTCAAAGAAGACCAGGAAATAAGAGCCCGATGGAAAGAACACTACTCTAACATTCTTAACCAGCAAAGTCAAGCCGATCACGATATTATAAATCTTATCTCTCAATACGACACCTTCGAAGACTTAGATAAGCCACTAACAACGGAAGAGATCTTAACCGCCATTGGGCAGCTAAAAAATAACAAATCTCCCGGCGCCGACTCACTCCCAGCTGAGATCTTTAAAGCTGTGTCGTCAGAGCTCATACCCTACCTCAAAAAACTGTTTGATGTCGTGTGGGAAAGTGGTCAAGCTCCGCAGGAGTTTCGTGATACACTTTTAATCAACCTCTTCAAAAACAAAGGGAGCGCTGCGGACTGTGGAAATTACAGGAGTATAGCTCTCCTGGCTGTTGGAGGGAAGATACTCACTAAAGCGATGGCAAATAGGCTAACACCTGTTGTGGAAAAGTTACTTCCTGAAACACAGAGTGGCTTTAGACCAAACCGAGGCACATCGGATTTAATCTTCACCCTTAAACAGCTTCAAGAAAAAGCACTCGAACATCAAGGAGAAATTCACATGGCCTTCATTGATTTAACCAAGGCGTTTGACTCGGTGGACAGGGAAGTGCTCTGAAAAATTATGTTCCGCTTAGGTATCCCTAGAAAATTTGTGGAAGTATGTCGCAGTCTACATACAAACAACAACGTCCAGGTTATGTATAATAATGAGGCAACCGAACCTTTCCAAACCCTCACTGGAGTTAGGCAGGGATGTGTCCTGGCACCCCTACTCTTTAATTTGTTTACCACTGCTCTAACAATTATTGTTGACAACAAACTGACAGTCAGAGGAATAGGTCTCAGATACCGTTTTGATGGCGGTCTCTTTAACATAGGGCGCTTTAGAGCTTTCACGAAGACACGCACACGATTCATTTGTGATCTCCAGTATGCGGATGACTGTGCACTTTTAGCCTCTACGCCGGAAGAGCTTCAAGAACTTTTAGATGTGTATGCCCAGAGCTATGATTCCTTGGGACTTAAAATCAACATTGGAAAGACTAAGATTATGTCAACTCCTCATCAAGTCAACCAAATAGACATTACACTTAACGGAAATTCTCTTGAAGTGGTGGATCAGTTCAATTACTTAGGCAACGTTGTTAATGACAAAGCAAACATGGACAGCGAAATTCGCAATAGAATTAACGCTGCATCTAGAGCACTCTGGGGACTTAGAGAGAGAGTATTTGATAACCACGACCTTGCTTTGTCAACGAAAATGGCTGTCTACAGAGCAGTTGTCATTCCAACACTGCTATATGGATGTGAAAGCTGGGTCACTTACCGTCGTCATGTGAAAGAATTAGAACGTTTTCAGCAAAGACACCTCAGAAGTATGATGAAAATCCGTTGGTTCCATCACATATCAAACGTGGAAGTACTCAGGAGAGCAAACAGCCTTCCAATTGAGGTGCTTATTTCAAGAGCACGCCTAAGATGGGCAAGTCACGTTCATCGTATGCATGATAACCGCCTTCCTAAATGTACACTTTATGGTGAATTGCTAAGCGGTAGAAGAAGGCGTGGCGGTCAACGAAAGAGGTTCAAAGACGCTCTCCATGAAAATTTAAAATTCTGCGGTATTGCAGACGAGCAATGGGAACAACTTGCAGCGGACAGAACCGAATGGCGAGGGGTTGTGGCCAGCTATCAAGGAAATGTTGCTGCAAGAAGGCCGAATCCAAGACCTAACCAGGTCTATGTTTGTCCTGACTGCGGTCGACATGTGCTCTCCCGAATTGGCCTCTATAGCCATAGTCGTGTGCACCGTAGATGAATGGGAATTACAATAAACTACACCTGTTACTTGTTTTTATTGTACATAATTTATCGACTGTAACATTTTTTTATACTCGGACTCGAGTAACGGCTAATAATAATAATATCTTGTCAGTTAAACTTACAAAGCATCCTTTGCCTCCAGCTCTGTATCTTTAATGAATTTTTCCTCCTGTTCAAACCACTTCTTTTCTACAGGGAAATTAATAGTGTTACTACAAAGGTCCCAACCCTCTTCATGACGAAATGGGTTTACATCTTATTTTTCTGTTTACTCTATGACTTCCGCAGCTATGTTTATTTACAAACTATCCCTACTTTAAGCCTGCTAGCATTCATAGCACCCTAGGATTCATATTTGAACATTTAAAGGACAAAGGCAAAGCCTAAAAATTTCTTACATATTTCCCTTTTAACATGATGACCTTATATCGAATTCATAATTGAAATGCCGCTGGGTATGGTACGATTAAACCTATATCAAGATGTCACTTTATGTAACTTAAATTATATTATACATAAATTGTTTATGCGACACAGGACACACTTTGATCTAGAATGGCCTAAAGTTTAATACGAGATTCAATTAAGTTAAAATAGGGTCCTCTAAGGATATTTTGCTTTAGACACAAAACCACAATAATCATATCACAAATATGTAAGTTTTCAGAGGTGTATTGCGCAGAGATATTGCCACACTTACATTGAAATAAATGGTAAGCATCTGTATTTAGTTGAAATTGTAGGAAATATGATTGAAAACCACAGTTTTATGCTGTATTGCAAAAGATGCAAGTTCTATCGATCCCTGGACACTACCGTGTCTTCATTATGGCCATCCATGTCTCTTATACAGTGAATAAATTTATGAGTAAAATCCTAAAGCACGTCAATTTCTAATTTTAAAATGACATTTTTTTAGCATAATTTGATACCTCCCCCTTCAACCCCCTTGGAGTGGCAGCTATCCCTTTAAAATTTGTAAATGGAATGAGGGTGCGTGTGATAGCTCATTTGAAAGGGTTTATAATATAATATAAAGTCTTTTGAATTTTGTATATTCTTCATCAAGAAAATTAATTTTGAAATGTATACTAATAATAACAATAATATTTATTGACTCTAAGACCAAGAGTTACAATGCATTGTCCAAGTGATAAACGTGACCGAAATAGTGCCATAGACACTTTACAACTAATAATTTCTTATATAAAAAATACTTAACACAAGAAACATGACTAGATAACAAATATATAAAATATAACAATACACATTAAAAACTATTTGTAACAGGTGTTTTAAGTTTAATATTTCAAATATTCATCTATAGTGTAGAAATTTCCATCTAACAGCAGTTTTTTAACCTTTTTCTTAAAAACAATTTTGCTATTTATATCTTTTATGGAGTCAGGAAGTTTATTATATAGCCGGATACTGATGTAATATGGGTTTCTTTCATAATGAGTAAGAACATATAAGGGTAATAGAAGTTTATCCTGGCCTCTGCTGTCATAATTATGATGAAAATTGTTTCTTAAGAATTCAGTTATATTTTGTTTCACAAAACATACTGTTTTTAATACATACAGGCTGTCCATTTTATCAGGACCCTCGAGAATATCTCACTTAATATCGGTCGTACAAAAAAAAATATTTTTACGAAAATTGTGCCGATTTATATAACATACAAAATGGTTTTAAAACATTCGAAATCCATGGCCTACTTTAAGAGTTATGGAGGAAAGTATCGAAAATGCGGAAAACGTCTAGGCCAAATATCTCCGTTATTTGAAGAGATACGAGAAAAATGCTGAAATTTTTTTTACAAAACAGAGTGTTTCAACGAGGTTTTATCTAATTTTTTTCAAAACCGCTGTATTTTGAGATTTACTCTTCAGGCTGTTAAAAAAATTATTTTGAAATGGGCGGGAAATGGCGCCATTAAATAGAGTATTTTCCTCCCTTTTCAACGATATGTCATATGCCATATTTATTCATTGGTACTACGTTAGTAATTATAAAAACATTTTTTTAAAACCAATAAATTTTTTTTAACAAGCTTTATACTTGCCGTGGAGAAGTATGATTAAGTAAAACGATAAAATAATTCAATAAGTTGTTCAAATCTTTGCTATAATAAAACATTACCACAATTAAGAAGAATAAAGTAAATTCAGGTAACAAAAACAAATTAATAATAAAAAGAATATAGCGCACAGAACATTAATATTTATCTAATCCTCAAAATAATTAAGTGTTCAAAGTGTCCACCGCGATTTCTTATGCACGATCGAGCGCGGCGAGGCACTGCATTTAAAACATTACTCAACATTTCGGGGGTAACTGTAATACATGCTTGTTGAATTCGAGCTTTTAGGTCCTTAGGACCTCCATCTTGTTGAAAATATTTAAAGTTGTGTCGATTCTCTAAAGGTAGGTCATTTAAGAATTCATTAAATTCATTTCTCAAAAAGTTTAGGTACCTTTGACCACTGAGTGTAATTCACATTGGGATTGATGGCACGAGATCAAATGAGAAGTAAACTGTGGCATACCTCAAGGTTCAATCTTGGGGCCGTTACTTTTTATTGTTTTTGTAAATGACTTTCCGAGCAATGTCAATTGTATTGACCTAACCATGTTTACTGACGACAATTCGTATCTGAGCACGCATTTGAGAATGCAGGGTTTGGTTTCTGATACGCAGTAGAAGTTAAACAGTTTGTGTTATGGTTTATTAATAATAGATTATTCATAAATACCAGTAAATCAGTTTTTATGCAATTTTCCCCAAAATCTGCAAACTTGATGGAAAAATAAATAATAAATCTATTGAACATGTGCATTCAATAAAGTTTTTAGACATTTACATAGATAGTACATTAAACTGGGAAATACATATAGACAATCTGTGTAAAAAAGTTTCATCCGTTTGCTATGCACTGTACAGATTAAATCAGGTTGCAAGCATAAATGTTGTGCTATCATATTATTATGCTGAATTTTATTCTTGGATAGCATATGGTACTGTTTTTTGGGGTTCTTCATATTTCGCTGCAGAAAAAAGCCATCCGTAATATAGCACGAGTGTCGATGTTAAAACTTCTTGTAGAGATTTATTTAAAACATATCAAGTGCTAACTCTGGCTTCTTTATATGTATTAGAAACAGTATGTTTTGTGAAACAAAATATAACTAAGTTCTTAAGAAATAATTTTCACCATAATTATGACACCAGAGGCCAGGATAAACTTCTGTTACCCTTACATTCTCTTACTCATTATGAGAGAAACCCATATTACATCGGTATCCGGCTATATAATAAAATTTCCAATACCATAAAAGATATAAATAGCAAAAAAATTTTTAGAACCAGGTTAAAGAATTGCTATTAGATGGAAATTTCTATGCTATGGATGAATATTTGAAATATTAAACTTAAACATTTGTTACAAATAGTTTTTAATGTGTATTGTTACATTTTATATTTTTTTATCTAGTCATCTTTCTTGTGTTAAGTATTTTTTGTATAAGAAATAATTAGTTGTAAAGTGTCTATGACACAATTTCGATCACGTCTGTCATTTGGACAAGACTAATGTCTTGTAACTCTTGGTCTTAAAGTCTATAAAAATTATTATTATTATTATTATTAGTTCATAAGCATCCTCGTTCCAATTAACCATTTTAAAGGGGTAGCTATCACTCCAAGTGGGTTGAAGGGGGAAGTATAAAATTATGCTAAAAAAATGTGTTTTTAGAATTAAAAATTGACGTGTTTTATGATTTTACTCATAAATTGTTAATTACGTAGATAATGAATTTATCCATTACTTATGGACCACACTGTATTTTGAAATAAGATCAGCTCAAGATCATAACATTAGGCGCCAAAGTGACACTAACTTTTGGTTTTCAAATAAAACACCCTGTATGTTATTGCATTTTTGAATTCTGCATTATTTTCTAAATCCAATGATATTACATAAGTGGCATTTCGAACGTCAATATTTATGTTAATTTAATTTTTAGTTTTTCATTTTTTATCTTTATTTAATTTGGTATAATTGCCATCATTTATCATAATCGCAATTTTTATACCCATCTGTATTCAAAGATTATATTGACCTTTGTCGGCGGGTATAACTTTAAAGCTATTAAGTTGAACCTGAACGTTTTTCATCTGATGTTAAACCATCTCGTCGTATTAAAATTTAGGATATTCGTTTACTTACCACTTGACTTTGATGTTACATATCCGGAACTTATTTTGAAGAGTTATTTGAGTTTAAAATTAATTTATTTCGGATATGTGGTCCACTATTTGATTCCTGTGTCCTGGGTGGCGCCTAGGGACAACCTAAACATCCCTTGTTTACACTCTCATGTCTGTTTGTTTGCACAATGGAGATAGATCGTGTTGTTGAGTCCCTCTGGATACGCTTTTATAATTGGAGACGACTATTGTTAAGGGGTCGGTACTATGAGAATAAATAGATAAAATTAATTAGGAACAATTTGTATTAATTTTGTCAAATTATGTGGCATCTGTGTTTTTTTATGTTTCGTTTTAAAAAAAATAATTTGATGCACAAAATACTAGTTATGAGGCGGTCATTATAAAAAAGTATATTATAAAAAAAGTACGCATCAGAAATTTTTTAAAATTTAATGAGCTACTATTTGCAGTGTGGCCAATTCATTTAAAATAATTACAAGCATTTGGCACTTCCGGTTATACAGGAAGTCGATGTCAACTTGCTTATTTTAAATGTAACATGGAATGTAACTTCAAAAATGGAACACTTGGTATACTATAATTAAATGTAATACAATTGCAGCTCTCCTTGTGTTCTTTCTACATGCCAAAAAGCAAATGAGTATCTTTTTCACGAAGAAAGTTATAAAGGTTACTGTAAACCATAACACCTGGCAATTTTTTTAAATGTCAAATATCTATGAAGCGGCTGGGTTTAGGCCTAGTGTATCCTGCATGTTTTGACTCAAAATTGTATGCTATTTTCGAAAACCCTAAAATACAGTGTGACCCATTTCAAATGGAAACCTCTCTGTAAAAAATGTATTTATAATCCTGTGTTAACGCTTTTTTTTAAATGATAAACCATCGAAAACTCCACTTTATGACAAAAATTTAGAGATAAATTTCAATTTTCAAAGCTTTCTATGATTTATTTTTAATGTCGAAAATGAACAAATTTGATTAGCGATTTTTTTATTGAGATTTTAACTACACCACTCAGTACATCATTCAGTAACCTCTCAAATGGGTAAATCCCAAGTTTCATGAAAAAATATTGAAAAATGACAGAGCTATGACAAAATTAATGTAGGCAGTTGTGCGACCCATTTTGAATGGAAACACCCCTGTAAAAAATGTGTCTATTATCTGATTTTGACGGGACTTTTTTTAAAAGATACACCATCAAAAACTCCACTTTATGACAAAAATTTAGAGATAAATTTGAATTTTCAAGGCTTTCTATGATTTATTTTCAATGTCGAAAATGGACAAATTTGATTAGCGATTTTTTTATTGAAATTTTAACTACACCATTGGATTCAGTAACCTCTCAAATGGGTAAGTCCCAAGTTCCATGAAAAAATATTGAAATATGACAGATTTATGACAAAATCAATGTAGGCTCATAGTAACTTTTACTTGATTTTTTCTAAAAATCGAAGTAGCCCATGAAAAATAAACAAAAGAAAGATAAATTAAGTGAATAGTTTTAATAAATATTACATTTTTATTGAGTGATGGCAGATAATAATACGGTGCCATGGAAAACAAATTTTATAGTCAAACGTCTATTCTCATATTCATTGTTATTGAATTATAAAATTAATCGATAGTTATTATCAAGTATTAGTTTATTAGTTTGTAGTTAATTATGGATAATCTAAATGTACAGGAAAAAATTGAACTTATGCGCCTTAGAGATAATGACAGAACTTTGAAAGAGGTATGCGAGATATTCAACAACAGGCATCCGAATAGGCCCAACATTACTAAAAGTACTGTTTATAAAATAAACAAAATATTTAATGAGTGTGTAATATAAAAAGAAGAACCAGGTACGAGCAGACAGTTTTAAATTATTTTAACAACAATCCAAACGCCAGTGGAAGAGTAGCTAGCTTAGATTTGAATTTACCTAGAGAAATTATTCGCCGATACCTTAAGAAGAATTTGGTAAAACCATTCAAACCCAAATTTTTACACACATTGGAACCTGGTGATGATAACAGACGGATGGAGTTTTCCTTGTGGGCTCAAGGAGAGTATCTAATAACAGAAATTTTAATAAAAATATTTTATTCGGCGATGAAGCAACTTTTACAACAAACGGGGTAGTATCGTCACAAAATTCTAGGTTTTGGGCTATAGAAAACCCACAGTTTGTCATTAATTGTAAAAGACTTTATTCCCAAAAAGTTAATGTTTGGTGTGGGTTGCTCAATGAAACAATCATTGGCCCTTTCTTTTTCGAAGGTAATATGAATAGCATGCAGTTTTTACAGTTCCTAAGAAATGAATTTTGGAATATTCTACATGAACTTCCAATACAAAAAAGAGTAAATCTACATTTTCAATTAGATGGAAGCCCTGTCCATAATGCCAGAGCGGTTACCAGATGGCTGAATGCTAACTTTCCTAATCGATGGATAGGTCGTGGTAGCCCGTTAATTGAATGGCCACCCCGATCCCCAGACATAACACCGATGGACTTCTTTTTATGGGGTTTAATAAAATCTAAAGTTTGCAGGTCACGCCCGAGTAATAGAGAAGATTTGTGTGCAAGAATAAGACAAGCTTGTGCAGAAGTTACCCGGCAACAATTACAGAATGTCGTGAAAATATTAAAAAACGATTCGACAAGTGCATCGAAATAAACGGCGGCCTTGTAGAGGCTACAAAAATTTAAGAAGTTTTAGTGTAATGTTATACAATGTTTTATTTTTTTTTATTTAATAGGTATCTAATTATTATTACTTTTAATTGTTCATACTTATATTTTTAAGTCCAATATGATTAAGTTTGTTTAAATGACAATACTTATTAAACCTATTCATTTAATTTATCTTTCATTTGTTTATTTTTCATGGGCTACTTCGATTTTTAGAAAAAATCAAGTAAAAGTTACTATGAGCCTACATTAATTTTATCATAAATCTGTAAGTTTTCAATATTTTTTCATGAAACTTGGGATTTACCCATTTGAGAGGTTACTGAATCGAGTGGTGTAATTAAAATTTCAATAAAAAAATCGCTAATGAAATTTGTCCATTTTCGACATTGAAAATAAATCATAGAAGGCTTTGAAAATTGAAATTTATCTCTAAATTTTTGTCATAAAGTGGAGTTTTCGATGGTTTATCATTTAAAAAAAAAGCGTTAACATAGGATTATAAATACATTTTTTACAGAGAGGTTTCCATTTGAAATGGGTCACACTGTATATAGGGTGTTCCATTTAGAATAAGAAAGTTGGTTTCGACTTCCGGTACAACCGAAAGTGCAAGAATGCTTGTAATTATTTTAGTTGGATGGCCCTAAATTTTCAAAACTTTCTGGTGTGTACTTTTCCCTATATCGTTCGATGCACTTCCTGGTGAAACACCCTGTATTAATCTTATTACTTGGGGAATCATCCAATTTTAGATACTATCCTCCAATTTAGGCTGATAACAACGCTCCTTTTTCTTAACAAATTGAACACGTTGTTAAAGGTTCTCATGGGACCCTTATTTGCCACGTGGTGTTTTGCGTCCTGTTTTGGAACAAAAATGCGAACGTGAACTTTTTCACATTTGTTCAACTTGTTTACAAATTCGTTTGTAAAAAATATCTTTATAATTGCGAGTATTGTTAATGCCTGAATATTTTTCAGCCGTCACATGCGAGAATACATTCGAAAATAACAGCAGTGCAACACAATAAAGACTTTGTTAGTGAAGAATTTCCGTGTTATTATGACGTGGAAGTATTTTTTAAAAGGATAATGTGGAGTTGTCAGATTTTTAGCAATGACAAGTCCCCTCATAATATAATGAGATACAAATCAAGTCGCCATGCTTTCGCGATAAATGAAAATTTAAGACAGCTGTCAAAGCGTTTGCGGGGAATGTCGGTTAACTGTGAATATGGATCATTGGCAAACTATTCAACGTTCTTTTGCGGTTGAAGCTTATTTAAAAAATAACTATTCTGTTGTAATCACCCAGCGTTTATTTCGTCGTCACTTTCATGTAAATCCACGAGATCCAGTTCCTAGTCGAATAATAACCAATACAAGTTTCGCAGTACTGTTTCATGTGCCAGATAAAAACCAAAAGGCAGAACTCATTCTGTACACACACTTGAAAATGCATTTTTCAAATGGCACGTTAATTCTCTACGATTTTTGTGAATGGTATCTATCCTATACCTAAAGTCAATATTTCCAAAATATTTTTACTTTTTCATTAAAAACCGTTAAATTATAATACTTATGATTTTGACATAAAGTGACAATAATTGAAAGTTATCTTATTGGCGTTAATTATTAACTATCGTGACAAAGTATTTACATTCATTTTATTGTAATGAATTTTTCGAGAGAAGAAATGGTCGATATGGTTTATGTTCTGGGTGAGAGTGATAAAAATTGTTTGCTATCAACTCGAAGTGATAAGGAGTGATATCCGGAAAGAAAACTGCCTTCTAAAAAAATCATTTGAAAGGCTGATGGAACGATTTGACAATACGAGGAAAGTGGAATATGAGAAAAAGAAGCAAACAAAAAAATGTAGTAAATGAAGAAAACGAAACAGTCATACTTTTGAACGTGATTGAAGATCCTCATCGCAGTATAAGAGAATTGACAAGACAAAACGATGTAAGCCGATCTCCAGTCCATCGAATCCTACAAAAAAATAAATTTCATCTCTACCACGTTCAACTAATGCAGGAACTGATTGATAGGGATTATGAAAACAGAATACAATTTTGTCAATGGAGAAAACAAAAAATAGGACAAAGAAATTTTTTTGACTTTGTTTTGTTTGCCGATAAAGCAAGGTTTCATAAAAATGGACATGTTATTCGTCATAATTTTCATTATTACGACACAACCAATCCTTACATTTCACCAACAAATAGCCAAGCAAGATGGTCGTTGAATGTTTGGGGAGAATTGTTGGGAATTATGTGATAGGACTACATTTTTTTGATGGACATGTGAATGGTCAAATTTATTTGGAATTTTTGCAAGACAGGAAGATGTCCCCAGAGATATTAGAGAATGTGGTACCTCCATGATAGATCATTTGTGCACCACATTGCAGCTATTCACGAACATTTAAATGACGCTTTTCCAAATGGTTGGATAGGAAGAGGAGGACGCCATAGTTGGCCTGCCAGAAGCCCTGATTTCACCAAAATAGACTTCTTTTTATTTATTTATTTACTCTGTCCAACAGGTAATCTACCCAACTACAGGACAGAAGATATAGCAAGGTATTACAAATATAGGTATTAGACAAATATAATAGAATGTAAATACAATATTTATGGAAAAAACATACATAAGCCGGATATATGTTTTTTTCTTGTTGTGGAGCAATGTCATTTCGTTCATTTCTTTCATTTCGTTCATTTCGTTCATTTCGTTCATTTCATTCATTTCATTCAGTTCACTCATTTCACTCATTTCACTCATTTCATTCAGTTCATTCACTTCATTATTTCATATTTATTTCATTAAATTAGGTTCGAAATAACTTTGAATTTTTAAAATAATGCCAATTTCTGTATTACCTAATACCGTATTTTCTATTTCTATTATTTATGTCAACTTTTTGTAATATTAAACAATTATTTATAAATTTTTAAGATAGACTCAAATGTGATTTAATTAAACTGTGAAAATATACTGCCATTTCGTTAATTTCGTTCATTTCATTCATTTCATTCAATTTCGTTCATTTCGTTCATTTCATTCATTTCATTCATCTCATTCATCTCATTCATCTCATTCATCTCATTCATCTCATTCGTTTCATTCGTTTCATTCGTTTCATTCGTTTCATTCGTTTCATTCGTTTCATTCGTTTCATCGTTTCATCGTTTCATTCTTTCATTCGTTTCATTCAGTTCAGTCAGTTCACTCATTTCACTCACTTCACTCCTTTCATTCACTTCATTATTTCATATTTATTTCATTAAATTAGGTTCAAAATAACTTTGAATTTTTAAAATAGTGCCAATTTCTGTATTACCTAATACCGTATTTTCTGTTTCTATTATTTATGTCAACTTTTTGTAATATTAAACAATTATTTATAAATTGTTAAGATAGTCTCAAATTGATTTAATTAAACTGTGAAAAAATACTACTGAGGCAACCAAGACGCACCCAGAATTTTTTTTATCTAATACTACTTTCAATTATTCTCATTTTATGTCAAAATCATGGCTACTAGATCAGTATGAAATGAAAAGTATTATTATTTAACGGTAAATAAAAATATCTCTGGAAATGTCGATTTAAGGTATAGGATATTATTCACAAAAATCTTAGAGAATTAACGTCCCAATTTAAAAATACATTAATATACAGAGTGTTCCATTTGAAAAATTTGAGAAAATTCACTTTGGAATGTCCTGAATTAGCGCTAGTATAGAATACACCCTGTATAATTGTAATCAATATTTGGTGGTTCTGCCACATCAAAAACAAAAAATCTGGGGGTCGTTGGAAAGGTAATTTTACGCTGAATTCATAAATGTAAAAATATATAGGGCGTTCCATTTAAAAAAGTGACCTCGAAGATGCTCTGCTGTAGCGAGTCATCCTGTATATTTCAAAATATCTTTAAAATGTGCGCCTTTTAACACTATACCACTTCCATAAAAAAAATTGTTTCCAAAGACTTCTAATAAGGTCGATATTGGACTTTGACGCACTTTTGGGACACCCTGTATGAAATGGATGCTATACGACGGATAACTCAATTAAATTGTAATTGAATTAAGTGAGGCAGCGGGCATCTGGAATCGATTCAAATCACTTGCATTATTTCTTTTCGCATTGTCTGCGTAATTTATTAAATTAAAAAAATAAATTTACGACCATAATGTAGGTTACATTCACGTAGCTCAGGACTTCGTCATAAAGCATACATTTATGTGTATGGTATTGCGCTTGAATAGCCTGTGCATGCCCTAAATTTCGAGTAATTCCTCAAAATTGTGTTCAATTAACTGCCTCGCCTATAGTTTCTCGATGTTTTACTATTTATCGTATAATCTGCAAGCGCATTCAAGCATATTCACAGCAAACAATTCACATTAGTGACGTGCATGAGCAGAAAGCTCTCATGATTCATGTTATGGTTATGATAATATACTAGAATTGTTTTCGCTCTCTCGAATGTTGTTTATTATTGGTCTTACACCCCTAAACCATGTCTGAAATATATAAAGACTGTACATTCTACTTCTCGAGGACTATATGCCTGCGAAAAGAAATTTGAGATCCATAGGTTACATCCTATCCGTTATATATCTGGTCGATAGCCGAGTGGGTTAAGGCGCGAGGTGGCAATCACGATTAATCACAAGAACATCGCACCACCGGGTTCGAATCCTGGCTCCGGCACTGTCGGAGAAAATGGTTGTATGTCTGCGTTTTTTCAATGTGTAACCCCCTTCCGCACAAGCCCTGGCGTCTGGAATTGGGGGTTGAAGTGATCGCCATACACTGTTGCGCAAGGGAGATAATAGGACAAGGCACTGTTAACCAGTCAATTGCCATTTTCTCTGATAGCCAAGCGGCAATAAAAGCAATCAGTTCCATGCAAATCAACTCAAGATTAGTGTGGGACTGCTTGACGGCCCTTACAGAGCTGGGAAGTCCGAACAGAGTGACCCTAGCATGGGCGCCAGGACACGAGGGACACAGAGGAAACGAAAAGGCTGACCAACTGGCCAAGGAAGGCGCACTTGAAGCCCCAATAGGACCTGAGCCCTTTTGTGGCGTGGCAAAGCCATGCATACGAGCAACCATTAAGGAATGGATGCAAAATAAATCTCTGGAGTGGTGGAGGAATCTCCCAAGACAGAGACAGGACAAGGAGTTCATTAAAGAACGTTCGGCCAAATTTACGGAACACCTACTAAGCCAGAATAGGAAGGCCATCAGAGTAATAGTAGGCCTTCTAACTGGCCACTGCCGGCTCAATAGACACATGAGTCTAATGGGCCTGGCAGAGGACGCGACATGCAGATTCTGCCAAGAGGAAGAGGAAACCTCAGTTCACGTATTGTGCCACTGTGAATGCCTAGTGAGGCTGAGATTCCAAGTACTCAGAGAAGAAAAACCAAGGGCGGACAGCTATACAAAAGGGCCTTTATCAAAGCTGTGGAGTCTAGTACAAAGGACAAAGCTGGATGAGGTACTATAAGGAAGATATTCTGGGAGCATCACAATAGACCTGAAAAGGTCGCGGTGGTAAAGGCTAAACAACCAGCTCCTTTGTTAATCTAATCTAATCTAATTTCTGTGGTGTGTTTAAACTGAACCCTCTTGAGGAAGGTAAATATGTGCCTCAATTACAGTAGGCTGTGCTACCAAAAAGTTCTTATTGCACGTGCATTTTACCTCTCAGACCTCTGTGGCTCAGTTCTTTTAGCTTTCACTGTGAAGTGAATGGAACAATATTGGTTTTCGATAGGCACGCCGTCAGTCTTTCTTCATTGGTCTAGTATTTTTCTATTCTGAAGGCTTCCATGTTTATCTTTGCAGCCAATTATGCTTCTAGTTGCGCAGATCTTAATCTCGTGTTACATAGGGGTGGATTGACTTGTGTAGTAGATGATATTCCTACGGCAGCATCAAATAAAGAATAAAATGTACGAATACGTATATTTATACAGTTTTCCTTGAAAGAATGTCACATCAAACGATAGTCCACAACAATAGTATCAAATAAGCGAACGTCAACGACACGCAAACTTAGTAATTTGTGTTATGGGCAAATAGTTAACTCTGAGTTTCTAGTTAGTACGCTATTTTCTGCCAATGCTGCATTCAATTAGACAGCCCACACTTAACCCGCTGAACTTTCCAGTTGAAAACTGGAGTCAACATATTAATCAGGGCTTGTTCATTGAATTGTGTGAACATTTCGATGGTGTTTAACCAGATAACTTTCTACCGCCCACTTATTGCGCTGTTTTTTTATACATACGTGTTCTGTCGTCGGTGATGTGAACGGTTTTTCATCGTGGCTGGAAAATTCGTAGAAGTGAGCGTGATGTGTAAGAATCAGTTCTCTATTTGAGCGAAAACGGAAAATGTCAATCCAACGTCGTTTTATTTTAAACTCGTGTGGGGAAGCCGAACTGAGAATATTCCGTTATTAATATTACTATAAACGGGAACTAGTGACACATATACGCACAAATCTGTTGAATACAGATACCTGACGAACACAATTTGCTATAAACCATACAGGGTGTCCCGATAGTGGGTCAAAGTCCAATATCTGCCTTAGAAGATTTTGGAAAATTATTCTTTAATGGAAGTGGTCGCTGTTTTTACTTAGTCCTGTTACAGCACGTATGTTAGCGTATGGCTAAAATACCGATCTTTGAAGGTCTGTATCACGGAACCTTGGGGTCCTAGGACTTTCTGCCCATTGGGACTTTTGATCTGGAGGATGTGTAGAATATCATATCATAAAAATTAGCAAAATTAACTGAGCCGGATTTCCATAAGAAGCTTGCGAGGTCCTTTAATACTACTTCCTGTTATTCTCACTTTATGTCAAATCCACGTCTGAGTACATGGTAAAGATACTTTTCTGACACCGAATCACTGATGAACCGGTTTGGGGCAAATACACGGAAAACACATAGTTTTTCCGCCAAAATCGATGGTTGCAAAGTGAAAGGTCACCCTCGACGCTAAGGGCTATTTTCGCTAAAACTCTCGAAAAACTTTGACTATAGACTAGAGAACGTGTCCTCATATTTAACATAACGCATGAGTTGCAGTGCTGCACACCGTGGATTCGTAAAAGGTTTTCTATTTTCGAAATTTCGGTTTTCATGATACTTTCTAAAATTTTGTGGCCGGGGCGACATTACGTCCCTGTGCAGCGACATTTATTATACTTTCTAAAATTACACTCCTTAGTGAGTTTCTGATATTTTTGCATAAAAAACGCTACGTAGAACGAAAATGTGATTTTTTATATAAAAACCTCTTCTAACGGCGTTTTTACGCGAAGCACGCTTTTCATGCAAAATGGATTTTGTTATAGTTTCGAAAATTTTATCGAGGGATTTGGCGTGTTCTTTAACAGGACCACTAACCGGACACCCTGTATATTCCACAATTCAAAATAATTGGTTCATAAACACATATGCTATAAGCCTGAGTCGGGTCTCAGCCATCCCGTATACAGGGTTACTGGTAATTCGATACATTCTTTTGGAGATGTGATGGGGCATGATCTAAGAAGTAAATTTAGCCCTAACATATATTATGCAAAACTCAATAGTTTTTGAGATATTTAATTTTTTTGTTTTTCTCAAAAAGTAGATCTTTGTCCTAAAAGTTAATTTTCGAAAAATCTATTTGACATTTTTAAATTTTTTTTTACTGAATTACTTGTCCAATATTATAGATATCCGTTTGGATTGAAAAATATCTGGAAACATTTCGATCATGTGAACATCTGAAATAAAAACTTAAAAAATTTTTTTTTTTTAAATCAGCTATGAAATTTACCTATTAGGTTTTTTCAAAAAAATATTAACGTAACACGCGTATAAATTATTATAAAAACTGCCTTATTTCAATAGCTATCTAACAAGGTACAAATGTTCAATAGTTCTAAGAAAATACTAGTAAAAATAACACAAGTAGTACGAATTTTATTTTTAGATAAACAGTAAAAAACATTTTAAAAGTAGAGTTTAACGGCAGCGTCTTCTTATTTCCGTTCTTGTTACTCTGGTTGTCAGATTATGCCTTATGTGTTGGGCAGCATCGACTATCCTTTGTCTAAGGTTTTCTATAGTATTGACTGGTGTGGCATAGACCATCTCCTTCATATGTCCCCATACGTAATAATCAAGGGGTGTTAAGTCAGGGCTTCGCGCTGGCCAAGGTATTGGGCCCGCTCTTCCAATCCAACGGTTAGGGAAACGTTGATCAAGTAACTGTCGTACTGTCAGCCGATAATGTGCTGGACAACCGTCGTACTGAAACATCATTCGCTTCTGACGGCGAGAGGAACATCTTCTAAAATCACCGCCAGATCATTTCTTAAAAAAATTTCATAGATTTCCCCGTTTAAATTTTGAGGAAGAAAGTGTGGCCCTATTAAATAGTGGCCAATGACTCCCATCCACACATTAATAGAAAACTTCATTTGGAAACTAGTTTCACGTGTTAACTTGGGATTTTCCTCTGCCCGATAATGTAGGTTGTGGAAATTTGTTATACCCTCGCGATTAAATTTCGACTCGTCCGTCCATAAAATACTTGTTAAAAAATTTGCACTTTCTGCATCTGAATTTAACATAAAGCGGCAGAATTCCACTCTCCTTCCAGGATCATCTTCCTCCAAACCTTGCACAGGGGTATAGTGGTAAGGATGACATCCGACTCTACGTATCGTAGACCAAACTTTCCATTGTGACGCTCCGGTTAGTCTTGCGACTTTATTAGTTGAAATAGTTGGGTCTTCCTCAAAATACCTCAATATTTCTTCCTCATCATCTGGTTCATAAACGGGAGGAGCACCAGCGTCACTTCTTCTACATTTCACGTAGCCAGTTTCAGCGATATTTCGATATGCCTTACTGAATACACGTGCATTTGGTAAGCGGCGGTTAGGGTACCAAAGACCATATTCTCGGCGAGCTTCAGCAGCGTTGCCGCCACAGAATCCATAGACAAACAAGATATCAGCGTATTCTGCGTTGGCATACGCGGCCATGGCACAGAAAATACAATAACAACAACTAATAACAACAACTACGAGCAAAATCAAAATCTTCTATAACTAATTTAACAAGACCAACAAACTTAAGGGACACGGAGATAAGAATGTCAGTTAATGACATATATGCACAAACGTCAAAGTCAAGGACTGACTGACTTAAATGAAAATGAACGATTAGTCGTTTAATAAATTCCGCCACCAGCATTATCTTTACTAATTTTTTATTAGAACTATCAAGGGTACATTAAACATTTCTACCTAGTTAGATAGCTATTGAAATAAGGAAGTTTTTATAATAATTTGTACGCGTGCTACATTAATATTTTTTTGAAAAAACCTAATAGGTAAATTTCATAACTGATTTAAAAAAAAAAATTTACAAGTTTTTATTTTAAATGTTCACATGATCGAAATGTTTCCGGATATTTTTCATTCCAAACGGATATCTATAATATTGGACAAGTAATCCAGAAAAAAAAAATTTAAAAATTTATTAATTTTAAAGTAGAAATTTAAAGTAGATTTTTCGGAAATTAACTTTTAAGACATTAAGATCTACTTTTTTGAGAAAAACAAAAAAATTGAAATATCTCAAAAACTATTGAGTTTTGCATAATGTATGTTAGAGCTAGATTTACTCCTTAGCTCATGCCCCATCACATCTCCAAAGGAATGTATCGAATTACCAGTAACCCTGTATATAATTGTTTTCTCGCCACTCGGATATGACCAGGTATAATGTTCCTTAACTTTTTTTTTTGTTTCAGGGCAAAGGCAAGATGATCACGTACTGGTTGAACGGAGACCACGGCTCCAAGGTAATTACAAAACCGGGACCTTCATTAGAACACAGAACGAACAAACTCCCCACAACACCAATCCCCAAAAACGTGCGCAAAGAAATGGCTAGTAACGGTAGAGCCTTAAACGCTGTGATGGCTATAGACCATCACGCTGACGAGGCTGATGTGCCCTTACTAGCCATCACTTCGCCGCTAGATTCAGATTCGCATGCCTGACCCATCTGAACCTCACCAAAAAGAGGTTATTCGTTCTTTCCTTGGAGTTCCCATTCCAGTCCCACTTCTATAAGGCATGCTGACATGCAGTATGACGTCTCCTGAACTATATGCTTAGTTTTAGTCATCTGTGTTGCCTACTTACAACCGAGATGTTAAAGAGTATTCGTGTAAAAATGTCTAGACTCTGCTCATTAAGTACCTAGAACCCCACTGGTGTTAAGTCCTTACGTATTGTATAATTGTTACTGATGATCTAGATGTTTGGTGTTGTTAACGTTATTGATGTTACAGATATCAGGAATCGCGTGAATTTTAAATATTTATAAGGCAATGGCCAAGCGTTATAGGTAGAATAATATCAATAACGTTAAGATATCACTAATAGCTGGAACATCACCCCCGAAAAGGGGATGTGAACTCATCGTTGTTTACCGTTTTGTCGACATTAGCATGCTTTATCCCTTCTATCGATGTAAAGAAAAGAAAGTGTTATGTGTTTACGAGTATTTAAATAAACTCTACTTTCTGTGCCGCTATGGAGAGGCACACTGCTTTTTATCTAATCGTTTTAAAGTACTTTTCATGAATCCATAACATATATGTTTACTGTCTCTAAACTTATGACTGACTACCTGACCATTATCTGCGGACCATACTTAATTTCAACAGTATTAAAAACTGCTGTAATAACTTTACTTCAGTACCAAAGTTGTAGCGTTAGAGCTATGATTTTACTATGTTCATCTCCATAGTTCTTATACAGGGAAGAAATTGTAAATATGCAATAATGATGTTTATACAGAGAAAAATAGCCAGGCGCAACGTTATTGCAGTTATCAAAGTGACTGCTTTGCTACGAAAAAATCTAACTCACTTGACAGTAATTCTTGGTTTTTAAACAGTGATAAGTAAAATCACTTTTAGAACGTTCCGAATAAAATTTTTAGCGAAAAATATCACGTCACAGTATTTTAGAGTTCTGGCTTCTCTAATTCTGAAGTGACATCTTCCAGAAACACCAAATCACTTGACGACTACATTCGCATGTGCCACTCGACACGCGTTTTGCTATTCATCTTAACACCATCTGGAACTGACTAAACCTAAAATAAGCCTAGAGTAGTGAAGTAGCACAGTCTGAATAGATTTAGAATACATCGCTAAGCTTACTTGAGTTTTAATCAATCCCCGATAGTGTGAACGTGGTTTGCAAAGCACGCGTCTTGTGGTGTTTTAGTGTTTATATAAACCGCGTCAGAGATAACAGTTTGAAACTAAAGCCTTCATTCTTCCTTTAAAGAAGTCAAGTTTTTATCCGGATCCCTTAATCATGAAATAACATCTTCTGACGCAATTTCCAGAAACACCAAATCACTTGACCACTACACGCATGTAATAACACTCGACACGTGTTATGGTGTTCTTGTTAATATCATCGGGATATGACTAAACCTAAAGTAAGCCTAGAGTAGTAGTGGAGTAGCATAGATAAAATAGATTTAGAATAGATCACTTAGCTTACTTGAGTTTTAATCAATTCCCGATGATGTTAAAGTGGTTAGCAAAGCGCGCATAGAGTGTAGTATTTTAGTGTTTCTATAAACTTCGTCAGAGGTAACAGTTTGAACTTAAGGCCTTCATTCTTCTTTGGAAGAAGTCAAATTTTTACTCGGATCTCTTAATCCTGAAGTGACATCTTTTAACGCAATTTCCGGAAACACCAAATCTGTTAACCACTGCATTCGCATACACCACCCGACACGCGTTTTGCTATTCATGTTAACATCATCAGGAGATGGTTAAACCTAAAGTAAGCCTAGAGTGCTAATGAAGTAGCACAGTTAGAGTTGATTTAGAATACATCGCTAACTTTACTTGAGTTTTAATCAATTTCCGATTATGTTAACGTGGTTAGCAAAGCGTGCAGCAAGTAGTACTTTAGTGTTTGTATAAACTGCGTGAGAGATAACAGTTTGAACTTAAAGGCTTCATTCTTCCTTTGAAGTAGTCAATTTTTTACTCGGATACCTTAATCCTGAAGTGACGCAATTTCCAGAAACACCAAATCAGTTAACCACTACATTCGTATGCACCACTCGACACTCGTTTTGTTATTCATGTTAAGATCATCGGGATATGAGTAAATCTAAAGTAAGCCTAAAGTAATGAAGTAGTAGAGTTAGAATAGATTTAGAATAGATCGCAAAGCGTGAGTTTTAATCAATTGCCGAAGAAGTTAACGTGGTTAGCAAAGCGCACATTGAGTAGTGTTTTAGTGTTTGTATAAACTGCGTCAGAGAAAACAGTTTGAACTTAAAGCCTTCATTCTTCCTTCGAAGAAGTCAAATTTTAACTCGGATCCCTTAATCCTGAAGTGACATCTTCTGATGCAATTTCCAAAAACATCAAATAACTCTGGCACTACGTTCGCATGCACCACTGGACACGCGTTTTGCTATTCATCTTAACATCATCGGGAGATGGTTAAACATAAAGTAAGCCTAGAGTAGTAAAGTAGCGCAGTTAGAATAGATTTAGAATATATCGTTAAGCTTGGGTTAATTTAACGTGGTTTGCAAATCGCGCGTCTTGTGGTGTTTTATTGTTTGTATAAACTGCGTCAGAGATAACAGTTTGAACTTAAAGCCTTCATTCTTCAGTTGAAGAAATCAAATTTTTACTCGGATCCCTTAATCCTGAAGTGTTATCTTCTGAAAACACTAAATCACTCGGCCAATACGTTCGCATGCATCATTCGACACGCGTTTTGCTATTCATGTTAAGATCAGCGGTAGATGACTAAATCTAAAGTAAGCCTAGAGTAGTAGTGAAGTAGCACAGTTAGAATAGATCGCTAAGCTTGAGTTTTAATCAATTCCCGATGATGTTAACGTGGTTAGCAAAGCGCGCATCGAGTAGCGTTTTAGTGTTTGTTTTGAAGAAGTCAAATTTTTACTCGGATCCCTTAATGCTGAAGTGACATCTTCTGACGCAATCTCCAGAAACATCAAATCACTCGGCCACTACATTCGCATGCACCATTCGACACGCGATTTGGTATTCATGTTAACATCATCGGGAGATGACTAAACCTGAAGTAAGCCTAGAGTAGTGAAGTAGCACAGTTAGAGTAGATTTAGAATACATTGCTAAGATTACTTGAGTTTTAATCAAATCCCAATGGTGTTAGCTTGGTTTGCAGAGCACGCGTCGAGTAGCGTTTTAGTGTTTGTATAAACTGCGTCAGAGATAAAGCCTTCTTTCTTTCTTTCTTTGAAGAACTCAAATTTTTATTCGATTCCCTTAATCCTGAAGTGATACCTTTTGATGCAATTTCCAGAAACACCAAATCACTCGGCCACTACATTCACATGCAACACGCGTTTTCGCGTTTTGCTATTCATGTAAACATCATCTGGAGGCGACTAAACCTAAAGTAAGCCTAGAGTAGTGAAGTAACACAGTTAGAATAGATTTAGAATACATCGCTGAGCTTACTTGAGTTTTAATTAATTCCCGATGATGTTAACGTGGTTTGCAAAGCCCGCGTCAAGTGTTTTAATGTTTATATAAACTGTGTCAGAAATAACAGTTTGAACTTAAAACCTTAATTCTTGTTTTGAAGAAGTCAAATTTTTACTCGGTTCCCTTAATCCTAAAGTGACATCTTCTAACGCAATATCCAGAAACACCAAATCAGTTAACCACTACATTTGACACGCGTTTTGCTATTCGCGTTAACATCTTCGGGAGATGACTAAACCTAAAGTAAGCCTAGAGTAGTGAAGTAGCATAGTTAGAGTAGATGTAGAATACATCGCTCAGCTTACTCGAGTTTTAATCAATTCCCGATGGTGTTAACGCGGTTTGCAAAGCACGACTCGAGGAGGTTTTTAATGTTTGTATTAATTAGAATAGAATAGAATAGAATATGGTTTATTGTGCAAATTGAAGGTTTACAGATCCACACCGCCTCTCATATTTATATGTAGGGTACTAAAAAGTTAGATACAATGAGTATAAACCAATTTTATCAATTGCAGCAAATTGCGTCAGAGATAACAGTTTGAACTTAAAGCCTCTATTCTTCCTTTGAAGAAGTCAAATTTTTACTCGGATCCCTTAATACTGATGTGGCGCTTCTTCTAAGACAATTTCCAGAAACCCCAAATCACCCAGCCACTACATTCGCATGTACCACTCGACACGCGTTTTGCTATTCATGTAAACATCATCGGGAGATGACTAAACCTAACGTAAGCCTAGAGTAGTAAGGTAGCACAGTTAGAGTAGATTTAGAATACATCGCTAAGCTTACTTGAGTTTTAATCAATTCCCGATAATATTAACGTGGTTTTCAAAGCAGCAAACAGTTTGAACTTAAAGTATTTATTCTTCTTTTGAAGAAATCAAATTTTTACTCCTACTACTTCCTTAACCCTGAAGTGGCGCTTCCTCTGACGAGTTTCCTCAACACCAAATCACGTTACCACCAGACTCACATACTCTTCTCGGCACACGTTTCGCTG
Organism: Leptura quadrifasciata; assembly: GCA_963675555.1. Classification (NCBI taxonomy): domain Eukaryota; kingdom Metazoa; phylum Arthropoda; class Insecta; order Coleoptera; family Cerambycidae; genus Leptura; species Leptura quadrifasciata. The sequence goes on along the minus strand of OY776682.1, from coordinate 3,236,242 downwards.
TTAGTTAACATCATCAGAAGATGTTAAAAATTAAAATAATTCTAAAGTAGTATAGTATAGATTTAGAATAGTTTGTTAAGCCCACTTTAGCTTTAACATTTTTCTCTAAAACCTATATTTACAAAAACGATTTCGATTTGATTTCATGTAGACCCAAAATGTCCAAGAATTTAACCCAGTAGAGCTTGAGAAATAATACATTTTTATTTTGATACAGCCTTCTCAGCAAAATGTTTTCAAGAGAAAGCGTAACAATTTTCATAGAAATATTTTAGAAGCAAGTAATCAGTGTTTAATATTTCATATGCTAGGCTTTCATTATTCAGAACTTACATTCCTTCTATTATTCTTTGCTGGCAATCTCAGTACAACGCAGTGTCGACGTAGTCAGCAACAAGAGAACAAAATATTGTTGTGAATATCATTTTAAAATAATTTTGATTTGCTGACGAATTAAATCATTCTCGGTATTCCATGATTCGTTCAGAGATCAAACCAAATCAAAACTTGGACACCATTCTTCAAAGTGTCTACCTGAAACATTAATTTGCTCAACGATCTCTGGGTAGATGTTCGTTTGCGTCCATAGTGTTCTTCAAATACTTATTCCCCTGTTGCTTCTATTACACTTGGTTCCTCGACCATTTTATATTTACATCGATGTTATTTCTTCTACACATGCCATATGAAAGGATTAAGTTTTAAGAAGTATTAAAAAATTTAATGATTTTTAAACTCAATCGTCTGTGGCATATCAGAAGGAAGAATATATAAGCTATTATTGCAATCGAAGCTTTAAGCGTTCTGTTGGCAATATGCAATATTACACAAAACGCGCCAGGCTTGCAATTCGTAATTCAGCGCTCGGCGTGGGCATATAGCCCGGAGAATAGCTGTTGGTTGTGGTCTCGTTCTTCCTTAGTAAAATAAGGAATTATAGAGGAGCTTATTGTTGAAATATTAGTGTATATATGCACGTTCGGTATCGGTCAATTAATCGTTTATCGCATTACTCTTCTGTTGTTAAAGATCTTTGACAACGAAATTTCAAATAGGAACAGTATTAAAAAAATACTAATTCAATTATATTTGCTGCAAGTTTACTATAGCCTAGCGTATGAAAATACAACAATAATTAATTTACGGTAGAAAAATTCGTACATTACGTTACTTTTCGCAAATGCCGAATTATACAAGGTGTCCAATTAGTGTTCCCTCGGAAGATTGTGCAAAAACGGATAACTTTATAAAAAAGATTTCTTAACAAAACTTTCAATATTTCATCTTTACTACGACGTAAAATTATTTTCAATTATACAAGGTGTCACAAAAACAAGTTACACAAGAAAGTTTTTTTTTAATGGAACACCCTGCATTATTGTATTGCATCCTAAAATATTTCGCTAATCGCGTGCCGCGTTGCCAAGTTATGGTATTTTTCCTGTTTTTTTTTGCAATTTACAAACTTTCTTAAGACTGCCATATCTCTGTCATTAATTGTTTTTTCTAAAAATGTAGGACGTTATTTGATAATGATGTATTTACTGAAAAACTTTTTTGAAATATATTATTATTATTATACCGGGAGTCCAAAATATTTGTTTACATTTCTTGATATTTAATTAATATTTTTCTCATTTCTTTTAAATAGAATGCTTATAATTTTTTTACATGGATGAATAAAACACGCACTCCCCACATTTTAATATCTATACTTTATCTTTATTTCAAACGGTTTTTGAGATATGATTATTTCCAATAATTTTTGCGTAAATTAAGGTATTGCATTAAAATCTAATACGGCTATGGTCTTTTGTTTTATATTTTTTCATATTTTTTTTATGGAACATCTATAATTTTTTTACATGTATGAATAACGCATACAATTTCTCACATTTTGATATCGTACACTCTCTTATAATAATTATGAACGGTTATTGAGAAATATTTTTTTTCACGAACTAGCCTAAGAATTGCTCAAAATGTCCACCATTTTGATTCACAGAACACTGAAATCTCTTGATAAATGAACGCGTTACATTGTATAACATATCAATATTTATACGATTGAAACACAGACGAATCCTTTCCATCATATCTTCTCGAAACGTTGGCTTTATTTTATAAAGCGTCTGACTTCACAAATCCCCAAAGGAAAAAAAATCATTGAAGTCAGGTCGGGTGATCTAGGCGGTTATGCAGTGGGACCTAACATAATTTAATAAAATAATAAACTAGATATAATTTAACAATTTATTTAAAATATTAGACCTCCTCTTCCTATCCACCTTTCAGGAAACTGGTTACTAATGGTCTGACGAATATTTTCATTAAAATGTGGTGGTGCACTATCAAATTGTAACCACATATTATTTGTAATATAATCAGGAATGTGCTCGATCATTTGTTGAAACGAATTTTGCATAAAATCCAAGAAGACTGCTCCATTCACAGTTCCTTCAAAAACGTGGGGACCAATAACATAATCTTCCCCAAACATTTAAACTGCAGTTGTACTGGTAAAGATTTTTCTGTACAACATGAAGGTTTTTTCTGTCACGACACGAATTTGAAAAATTATTCATATTCTCCAATTCGGTTTTGAGCCCACTGGCAAAATTTTAATCTGCGATTTAAATCCACGTCCAATCATCATATCTCAAAAATTGTTTGAAATAAAAAAATGTGGGGAATTGTATACTTCATCCATGTAAAAAATATATTGGCATGCATTTCCATTTAAAAAAAAAGAGAAAAATACTAATTAAATATCAAGAAATGTAAACAAATATTTTGGACTTCCGGTATAATAACAATTTATTTCAAAGATGTTTTTCAGTAAATACATCATCATCAAATAACGTCCTCCATTTTTATAAAAAACAGTCGCGGAGATATGGCAGTCAATAGAATGCCTTACCTGCTCCTGTTATCCATGTTCATGTTTTTCACAAAAAAGTTGATCTGTTAAGAAGAAACACAGACCTTCCCCAAATTCGTCAACTTAAACAGTTATTTCAAAGATTCTTTTATCTAGCCAGAATATTTTGCTCTGAAGCAGCCATTTAAAAACATCCAATGGAATTTCATGTTTCCAAGTTTACCTTTCTCGTTATCATTTATGGACTTCGGTTCAGAAAAATTATTTCCGGAAATGTCCTATTTATTGACGAAATCAAAAATCACTTAAAATCACTACCAAAACATGTTCTGGAAAGTAGACATTTGGAAAACGTTAATAAAATTGTAATATATCTGTTTGCGGAACCCAGTAGTTTTTTATCACTAACAAATCCAAAAATTACTGTCAAATAAAGTGCTCTGACTGCGTCGAATTTCGTGCCAATATCGAATTACTTTTTCAAATAAATAAATTTAATTATTTAAAAAATAGTCGAGCCGTGTCTTACACCTAACCCTGAATATTTGCATAACATAAGAAATTATGATAGCTATGCTATTATTTTTTAATTAAATTCCTTCATGGTAGTAACAAAAAAATAAAAAATATACAAGCAACTGTGCAAAACAAACTAAATGTTCTATTTTTAGCAGTATTTAGTACATTTTTAATACCTTGCCAGTTGCAACTAATTTCTTTTTGCGATAAGTAGATGTTGGTATGTCTGCTTAATCTAAAATATATAGCTTGATAGTTTTCGTGAAGGTATAACTTACTTTGATAATATGGTCATACTTTCTTCTAAATACATGTTGAACATTTTAAATTCCTCTGCTAGCAGAATCTCATTTTGTTTTTTAAATTTTCTACCACGTTCTTCTAAAAATAAAATTGAAAACTTTACATATAAATTGCATTGATCAGTATATTACTAGGAAATAACATCTAAGCCTGTTTTTTACGTGAAAGAAAGCAATTAGAATTTTTTTTAAATGTTTTTTAAAAAATAATCGTTATATCTTTAATTCTGATCCCCGATAGCGCTTGGTTAATGAAAAGCTTATCAGTATGCTATTTTTTTGTAGAATTTTATCAAGGACCGCCGCAACTGTCTTCGAATACATTGACTTACTTACTGTCCAAGTTCCAATGCCATCGAACTTCCCTTTGTTAAGTTATCATGCTTACAAGAAATATGACTGATGGACGGACAGATTACGTTTGCATAACGTCAGTGAAATATTTTCATTCGCGTTTGTGTTAAGCATAGAGGTTATTTAATAACAATATACTGGGGAATCAATCCTCTTACTTTCCAGATTATTTCTTTTATTTTTGGAAACTGACACGTGGTTCAACGGTCAAAAAGAAAAATTTAAAGACCATACACCGAAGAGAGGCTTACTAATGTCTGAGCCATAAAAATTATAACGCAAAGCTACCCTAAATTTTCGTTAACTTATAATTAGTCGTAGTATATCGTGTGCATATCATATAAAGAAAAGCGGGCCGATAATGGATCCCTGAGTAACGCCAATAGCTATATAGCAACGTTTAATAAGTTTGTCATTAACTTTTCGCTTTGCGAGCGATCAGTTAAATGATGTTTTATTTTCGTTTATTTGGTACCGTAAAATGTTGTGTCTTGAACATTTCTGCAGAAAAAATATTGTAATTTTTAATGTTTGAATGCCTCCTAATTTAATATAGCAATATTTTTCCATGTTGCAAATTTATGCAAAAATATCCTAACCTCAGTTTTCCGCGTTTTGTTAGTAATGTGCAATTATTACTCTTAACGTACTGGACTTGCAATTTGTAATTCAGCCCTTGGCGTGGGCACATAGCCTGGAGAATAGCTGTTGGTTGCAGTCTGTTTATTTCTTATGGAGATAAAGATTTATAAAAAAATCTTGTTGGACCGAAATATTAGGTACATGGTAGACCCCCCTTTTTATCCTTATTTTTTAGAATATCAATGAAACTTGGTGGATGTATTATATGACAAAGAAGACACTGCGACATAACTGTCATTTTTCTTCCCCTTCCGGTTTCACCGGGAATGACCCCAGGTTTTGTTTGTAAATGGGACATTCTGTATATTATTATATTTTTGGAATCCTTGAAAAATTCTCAGTACGGCGATATCCCATAAGTGACATTTCGACTGCATGAAAGAAATTTCTACCACACAATGCCACGTATGGGGTATCACCGTACTCAGAGTTTTTCAAAGATTCCAAAAATGTATTAATATACAGGGTGTTCCATTTAAAAATCAAAAGTTAGGGCCATTTCTGGTGAAACCGGAAGAGGGGGAAAATAACAGTAATGCTACAAAGTGTCTTCTTGGGCATATAATACATCTACCAAGTTTATTCTGATATTCTAAAAAGTAAGTAAAAGAGGGGTCTACCATGATCCGTTGACACCCGGTATATATATACGAAGTGTTGTTGTATTTCCGTGCGCTTTAACGCGTCGAAGGTCGGCTCCTCTCGGAGCCATGGTTGTCTAAACGAAGTTTCGGCATAATCTCATCTGCCATCTTCAGGTTCTCGCTTAAAGCTGTCTACTGCTGCTCCACGTTGCTCGAACTGAACTGTTCGAAGTTCCTCGTTCCTCATTGCGAGAACAATTCAGTTCAAGCTACGAGGAGCAGCAGTAGAAAGCATTAATCGAGAACCTGAAGATGACAGGTGAGAATCTGCCGATCATCGGCGCGGGAGATTTCCCGGAAATACAACAACATTTCATTTAACAATTAAAAACAATATGTATATATACGTATATTGTCGTTGTACTCTTTCGGGTGCTGTCTCGAGTAGTTGGTGGGCTCCTGACGGGGTGCTGGTTGTTTAAACCACGTTTCGACAGAATCACATATGTCATCTTCAGATTCTTGCTGGTTGCTACTTCTCGCTCCTCGAACTAGACAACGAAAAGTGAAAAAGATGACCGGTATGATTCTGTCAGAACGTCGTAGACAACCAGGACTCTGTTAGGAGCCTACCAACTACGAGGAGCATCCGGAAGTACAACAACAATTCATTCTACACTTTCGAAAGCCTAAAAAATAACACATGTGTAATACACTAAATGTTTGCCATCATTATTATCAGGCCGGGCGTTTTACGGTATCCAAAATAAAAAAAAACGTTGTGAAGCCCGATGTTGTAAAAGCGCATTGGATATATTTGAAGATTGCTTACATTTTGAATCTAACCAAAATCGATATAGTCTACGAGCACTTTATTAGAGTTGAAAAAAAATAAGAAAACGAGTTTGTCTCACTTTATTCTGTTTATTTTGAAATTATTGTTGCGTAGTATAAAAACGAAGTTGTGGCCGTTTACTAGCGAATAAAATCTGGTGTTTAAAATGGCAAAAGCTCTCGTGAAGCTATTGCAGCTGCCTTGTTGTAGACATACACGTTTGTTGTTTTCGCAAATTTTATCGCAATACGCTTGCAAGCAGACGATTGAAGATTTCAAAAACTTTGTTAAGGTGATAATTGTAGTCTATACGACCTAGATTGAATTACTATTTTATGCACAAATTTCATTCATGAATAGACGACCTATGATGAAAGTAGTAATCGACTGGCAAAAGTCCACTCAACCCAAATCACATCTATTTTTCCGCTATTGTTGGACAAAAATGCCAACATATTAACTATAACCTCTTTAAATTTAGCGGTTGTGTATATTACTGAAGCCCAAATGTCTTACAAAGTAGACGAATGAATGGGATCTAGATCGGGATAAACCCGGAACAAAATCTAGGAAACATAAAAAGTGACAACTCGAGCATTCGTATTCTGCGGACCTCGATGAAAACAGTTAGCCAAGCTGTACTGCTGAGAGACAATAACTGCTCTGTGTCACATATTTGAGATAGTAGGCAAGATGAGTATTATCCATCAGCCATTATCTAAGTTTTGTAGCATTATTTTCTTGTAGAAATTTCTGTATAGACTGCCCAATGAAATTCAAATTTAATTTGCGTTTTTAATTTTAATTTTTAACAGAGTTTCAATATTATTTTTAGTGCCTTATTAGGAAACCCAGAATTATCGAATATTGAAATTCTGAAAAAAATTAAGCGGGCTCGATAATGCCCACCTTAAAACACAAAAGACATTTGAAACTCATCAGATAGTTCTAACAAGAGATTCGCAAAAAAATTGTCAGCTACAAGTTAATGTTTTGCATCTTAAAAGCCAAGCACTGTTGCTAACGTTTTAAATTCCTAAATAGATTTTTACTAGATCATTGTACAATTTCAAATACACAAAAAAGCACTGTTATATACAAACCAAACGAAATAGTATTTACGTTCAAAAATATACACAGATATATATGACATAGTAGTAGTAATAGATAATAATAATAAACAGCATTAAGGCACGTGAAAAAAGAAAAAGATTGACATCATAGTCAGCGTGATCATTTATTTGGGAGGTTCCAAATTTACCGTTTCCGCTAAACCATTAAATTCATTATTTGCATAAGTGCGTGTATCTCGAAAAGGATGAATTTTAGATTTAATGTTTAGATTATCTATTCCAAAAGTGTCAAAAATCATTGCAGACGTATTTTAAAAACTATTATATGACCATAGCACATAAATGATATTTAGCACAAAAAAAAATTTCATCAGACTCAAACCTAAACAAGACAAAATTAGCACCATGTACCAAATAGACTGCAATGACTGTAACAGTACATATATAGGCCAATCAAAACAATATTCATACTAAATATAACAAAAATACGTAAATAAAATTCGACACCACTGACTGAACATACTTTTGAACATAGCCTTTTTCTAATTCCAAGCCTGGAGGTGGGCCAAAGCACTATCATATTTTATCGTTTTAACCGATAGCTTCTTTACAACCTTCTCCGTTCAATTTTTTCATGTTATAATCCCAGTTCTTCAGCAGTCGTATCATTTTCGAGAAAATGTTTTTTGCAGAAAGCTTCAAATTATCTCTATATTGAAGTTTTAGAATATACCGTCTAATTGGATCACTTTTATTGAAGCTTTGATTATATTATGTTGTAAAACATTATCAAATCGCTTTTTTCAATCCTTCTGTGTTTAGAAATTCTGACGATAAAAAAACACGTAGTCATATTTCATTATTTTTAATGACTGTAACAGTACATATATAGGCCAATCAAAAGAATATTTACACAAAGCAGTATTCATACTAAATATAACATAAACACACAAACTAACATTTGAGAGCAGTGACTGAACATACTTTAGAACATAGCCCTTTTCTAATTCCAAGGCTATTTTATCGTTTTAACCGATAGCTTCTCCTCCAACCTCCTTCCATTTAATTTATTGTCAGTTCTTCTGACGGTACAAAAAAAACGTAGTCATATTTTAATATTTTTAATGACTTTTCTAGTTTGACACATTATTTTTCTCGATTTTTTCCTATTTACGTTTTAGTTGGTTATGTGAGAACATATTAGGATGCGTAAAAGCATTATTTGACGAGTCCTTTAATGGGTAAATATTTAAAAATTTCGTGGTAACATAAGTTATTGTATTTTTATGCTATTTTTTGGTCATCTTTCGTAAAAAATAGCTTCTGCTCCTGATTTTAACTTTGACTGACAAGAAGTATCAGAAATGCTTTTTACAGTGTACAAGTACTACATAGTTCTTATCGATTGGTTTTTCCAAAGCAATAATTTAGACATGTATCTACACCAGTCTATGTTTAGTTAGAAATTGACAAATAATAGTTGGCCACCGATCTATCAGGATTTGCAGGTGTAATGCAATGCAGGTCGGGGTATTTGCTCGCTGAGTAGTTGTTTCCTGCAAATCCCACTTAACAAATGTAGTTTAGAAGTTGCCGCTTATGGTACTTGCTTTGCAAGTCGCAAACCAGTAATTTCATGTCCAGATTTGGTAGACTACTGATAAATAAACTTCAAATCAGTCAGTTAGGGAAGATAAACATAAATATTTTACAGGCTGCATCACATTTCAAATAATAATCGTATACTGAAACACTACAGAGATCATTCTGAAAATCTATCCCATCTAAAAACAGAAAACAAATTGCGATTATATACACTCCAGTTTGTACACTAAAGCCAAATTGTACAATGTTTGAAAATCATAACGTGCTCATTTTACGACAGGATGATTTCCAAAAATATTTCTCCACCCTTGCAATAAATTATTGTAAATTCAATAACAATTGTCGAGCTTTGGCTCTAGCTAATTTTATATACTTACTTTAAGTGCAGTTTTTAAGATTTAAAGCATCGATTTGTACCTGATAACATTATTTTCTTGCAAATATTTCTCAGTAGACCTGTGCGGTAAATTCCAAATTTGATGTACGCTTTGAAAGCCTGTTTTTAAAATGTTTCAATATTTTTCGTGAAAGTTGTCTTTGCTCTTGTATGTACTATGTACAGTAGTAACGAAAGATATTTAAATTTTGCAAAAACACACATCGCACACATGAAGTTTGAAATTCATCGTGTGGTTCTAGTCGCAAAGAAATATTTGCGAAAATGATGTTTGCTATAACCAGACACCATGTCACTTAATAAGCTTGTTCCGGAGTTTTTTCTCTACTTATAAATGTTTGACAAAAACAATATAAATATATATTTTGCATATGCTTACGGAGTCCATATAAGTTAGTAACTTCCTAAATTTAATGTTCGTGTTTCAAAATCGTGTTTGGACTAAAAACTCTTACGAGATTTTACACAAATTGATGGAAATTTTGTACTAAAATATCTCCAAAACGAAAGGCGAATAGAAAACGTTCCGTAAATAATGTAGATCGGACCATTCCTGGGCTGTCAAAAGCTCTTGAGGGGTCATGTTTTCTGTCACGTCTCTGGAATTTGATGTTTTACACATCATCCAAAGTTTTTATCCAATAAATCATTTATTAGTATAGAGCAGGTCCTAAGAAGGAGCTCCGCCGCTTTGGCAGGTGTTCAAAGTAATCTGCAGACCGGTTTAGAGCTTTTTTACTCTCGTCGGTTTACAGCAGGGTAGACCCGTCTTTGCTCTGTACTAACGGGAGCCAAAAAACACACTACACACAACTAAGGAAATGAAAATAGAACTGTAAGACAGAAAACGAAGTACTTTGGTTTTATCAATATCCTAAATGTCAAAATGTATTTTCTCCAAATTATACACATCAAAATATATTTTATTTTTAACCTCCACTGCAATTAGATCCAATGTTATTTTTCTGGCTACTAAGTCAGTTATTGTATCTAAGTACAACTTTTTTTTCAATTTAGTACATGGCTAATATGTTTTTGAAAATTCTTCTGTCTTGAATCATTCGATTAGTTCGATGTAATGGTTACTTTTAGATGAATGTTTCCAAATTTTTAATTTTTTTTGAAAAATGTGCCTTATTTTGATATGAAACACGAAAACACCAAGAACAATGAAAAAAGATTAATATTTTGGAAACTACCCCAATTTGTATCTAAAAGATGCACATTTCTTTAAATTCGTCGGACATTTCTCGACAGAACAGTTGTAGAAAAAAACTGTTACCGCCAATCTTTCGTGGAATCGCAGCCCATCCCGGCAGATAGCATTGGAAGGGATGGGTTGCTTCCGCGTACAGAATAAGGACTTAGCATGTGGAAAAATAACGATAATTCTAAGATGCGATTTGGATGTAAATAGAATTTTGGCAACCTATTACTACTTTTTTTCATGGTTTCCATATTTAATAACTACATTTGTGTATAAGAAAATGATCCTGTAGGCTCGTAAAGACTACAACATTCATCTTTACAAAAATTTTGAAATTTTCAATCGTTTGCTGGCTGTCGTAATATAACGAACTTTGCGAAAATAACAACAAATATCTCTACAATAAAGCGGCTACAACAGGTTTCCGCAAGCATTTGCTACTATAAATGCCACATTTTATTCGGGAGTAAAATGTCACAGTTTCATTTTACATCACGGAATATGAATTTAAAAAGCAGTAGACTAGAGAGAGACTCTCGTTTGTATCAGTTTCCTTACTGTGTAAATAAATTGGAGAATTGTGTCGTCAAATACACGAGGTTCTCAGTGGTTAGTCAAGAAAATTCCTTTCGGACTTATGACAAACTGAGAATTGTATGGGGCGAGATATCAGTTGCTTTCATCGACATAAAACCATACCAAGGTAGAATTCCCACCTGAACAACTAGAAACGCACAACAAGCGATTGAATTACTGGTTCCAATTTATATTTGTGGCGGTAAAGCTTTTGCTGTTTAAAAAACATCATTACATATCCACAAGGCTTTTCAAATGATATCGATTATGTCGAGGACATGTTAGTCTTATTTTTACACAACTTCATTCGCAACAAAAAGCCCCTGTTCTACTTCATTATGAAGAAAGTGACTACGGCGTTTCTATTAGTTGAAGCAAAAACTAGTAAAACTAAACTTAATCCAATTTAAATTTTAAATATCAATCTGAAATTTTGTACCACAATAGAATTATTAAAGCTCTATCATTACAAAAAAATAGTTTAAATAGGCCAACAAATTAAAATTTTAGACAGGTGACCGCTTTCAAAGGGTCGCTCTGTACATATAAAATAAAAAAACTAAATAGAAAAATAATTCCATAGAAACCTAGATTTTTATTTTGTTTGTCTGGGTAAGAAATAAATTTTCTTAACTTTCATAAACAACGGAATGAGGGCGGTTATGGATGTTTCAGATTTTTTAATTTTCCGAGCCTGTTCGTTCGGTCCATTATATAATATATATATTTGCTAATAAAACTAAGTAAACCTCTACTTTATTTTACTTTTCGACTTCCAGTGTTTGTAGATTACATTAAAAAAAATTTAAAAAGAAAAGTAAATCCATGAATACATAGATTATTTATCTGCGTACCAAATAACTCTTCTTAACTTTCATAAACAACTGCACGAGAGCGGATATGCTAAGACTCCAACGATCTTTGGGCTCTTAATAAAATATCTGCAATATGCAAGTTGAGTTGCCGTTCAATGTTTACGTCAAACTAATGGGGATAAAACACACCCACTGCTTTACGACGATCCATACTTTTCTCAGTTCTAGTTATAAGAGTGTAGTAAAAGGGGATTTTACGCTTATAGGCTAGGCTATTTTTCTCTGTGTATATTCTTAAATGTTTTAAATTTAACAGTAATATACGAGGGCGTTCGAAGGAGACATTTTACTTGACCCTTGTATAAAGTCTGTTAATATGTGTTGTGTGTCTATTATGTTATTGACTATTATGGAATATTTATTGTATAATGTTATTGAATGAGAGTATATGGCTGTTGAAAATATTTACAGTAATTATGAAGGTTATTTTTGAGTAGTACAATTTACTTTAAGGATTATGTAAAGCTTGTATTTTACGTTAAGATATTCAACCTAAATAATTTTGTGATAGAGTTTGCACCAAAGATTTATTTATAATATGATGTTGTTTATATAATAGTGCCCGCTAAAAGTGTACAGAACATTATATTTTGGAGATAAAATTAAATCACAATTAAATATCAGTTACTGCGCCAGTTAACATTTGCAGCTTTATATTTAAAGTAAATATCAGCAGTACCACGTTCTTGTTTCTCCATTTGTGTAATGTTCTTGGCGCATACTATATATATATATATATATATATACTATTTTTTTCCTAGATAATATCCATTGAAAATATTATACAGACAACGCAACTGCTCTTCTATGATAGGAAAATTGAGCGCACTTTGCACTTGCCCAATCCCAGGACACAAAAATCAAGTAACGCAGAAATAAAAATATTCAAAAATCATATAAATTTCATAATTTTGAAACTAAAAAGTAATTCTTATAAACAAAATAACTTGCTTACGTATTTATCGGTCATTGTCAATTCGCCTGGTTTTCCCGTGATCGAATAGCGTTTGCATTGTCTGTATACGGGGTAATTTTGAGATTCTTAACTGCAGTGGCTGGCTGGGTCTAAAATCATTGGTTACCAGAAGAAAAGGACATGAAATATTTTTAACTACCAATGTTGAAAGGGGCTCATTTCATCAGAGCCCCCCCCCCCCCCCAGCCCCCGCAGGGTTTACTTGCCTTCGGGTAAGCTGCCACCCTGGCCACTCTGCTGCCTGAACATATCGATTGAACACTTTGCACTTCGTATAATTTAGAAAATGGATTTAATTATAAAAGGCTCACCTTAAATTAATTACTATGTATTAGTTATATAATTTTAAAACTAGTGCAGCTACAGGAATATTCAGTTAATATTACATTGTAATTTATTTTTATGACGATTTATCTCACCCTGTATAGATAACTAAGAAATTTACTTCCAAAGACTATGTACATTTTTCTAGAACAGGTACTTAATAATTTAATATTTATTTATTTATACTATTGTATTAAAGATATTGTATTAAAATCTGCCATATACAAATTCTTTTATTTTCTCTACCTCATACCGGGAAAGCAATAAAAAATATAGGTAAGTACGAATACTGCTAACTTTTAAAAATCTGAAACATTATATTGAACGTATGGAACTTTTATTAATAACTTGAGGGGGGGCACTTAGAACAATCCAACCCTATTCTGGGCAGGAGATCGCCCTTACTTGGAGGGGGGGGTATTTCTCTAATAAAGGCGTTTAATATTATTATTATTATTATTATTAATTGGCACGGACAATAAAACTTAAGTAATGTGACCACAGGTTTAGGTGTTCAGAAATACTTTTCTTTCATTTAAATAGGCAAGAAACAGGGTTGGACTGCATTTGATGGGCTACCCTTATAATTGATTCTGACATTTCAGATTTTCAAAATTTCCAGAAGGGGGCGAGCGTAGGTGCGTCTTTACTATGTACATACTTCGATGTAAAGCAACGACAGGCGCAGTTAGTACTTGGATTGGTGACCATTCCAACGGAAACCGCGTTCTCGCCTCACACATCTTCCAGCGGCTTGTATATCAGTGTATGCGCGGAAGCTATACAACCTTAGGCGAGGGTTGTATAGGAGATATACCATCCTTCGGAGGGGATGTAAAGCCGTCGGTCCCTTGTCTATTAAATGTTAGGCAAGTAAAAGATCCCTACTCTTCTTAAGGGAAGAGGTTCGGCAAAATTCCTGGTTGGAGGTAGCTCGTCTACAGGCGTCGGTGTTAGGCCTCAGTAGCGGAAATAGGCCGACGTTAAATAAATGCATAAAAAAAAAATTCCAGAAGTAAAAGCGGAGGCATGATACCTTTGTAGCATTGCATATGCTACATTTTTGATTTGTAATAAATTTAAAAATTAAATTAGTGCATAGTAAGTAAGGCCACCCAGTATGTGGATAAATGTATTACTGGTTGCCGTGAAAAATCTCATGAAAAGGAATTTATTAGACAAATATAAATATTTTTTTATTCTTTCTTTCCTGCAAAAACATGCTTCACATGCAGTTAAATATCTAAATAAATAATAATGAAAATAATGTGGCACCGTTTCAGACAATTAACACTGCAATTATAACTTGTTCAGGTTGAAAAGCACTTGACACCTTATTTTGAGTTAACACCGAAATATAGTAAACTGCTCTTCCTGGCTGGTTTAACAGCCTGTTTTTATATATTTGTTTTATTTATTCCTTCAGAAACACATAGTAGCACACTCTCTATTCTAAGGTTATGTTGTTATAAATTTCAATTTATTGTCTTCTCTTCTTCTTCTTATCTTTCGATTTTGCCAAGTGCACAAGTCTGTGACTTGGGTTTGTAATTAAGACCTGCGTGTCGGATCGTTTAGTTTTTTTTAAATTCGCAAGACCGCGTTAGGAAGCCAAGCCATCTTAGCAGCCCTTTCAGGCGTGATCCATTGAAGGAGCAGGTTGTGCTTAGGCTTGGGGCTGTAGCCTATTTATTAAATTTTGTTAAGCCGTAATTTTTTAATTCACGCCATAAGCTTAGGCTTATTATCGAAACTGAGCCCCCACAGGTCACTTGGGGGTTGTCAGTATCCCTCATATGAGGCAATTTTTTTGGTGTGAGATAATTGGTATATTATCTTTCTGATGTAACGGCCACATATGTATGGTCATGTTTTAAGAAGAGAGGTCAATAATTGAAGAAATCTGAGTCGTCGATTTTTTTTTGGGCCACGTAGACAGTGGAGACGAATTTTAGAATGGAGGCAGCGTGTTGCAGAGGGTTCCTTGCAGTAATACCTGATTTTGAAACGAAGCTACACCAGGGCCTTCTGTTTGGTGGTATTGTTTATAACATTTTTGTCGATTTAAAATTTCACTTTTCATATATTTTTTTAGACTTGTAAGAAATGGTACCATTTTAATTAAATTTAACGTTTTCAAATATTCATACATTCTCACATTCATATTTTTACCTATAATTTTTTTAAATAATACTTGTTAAACCTTGGTCATAATTTAATATATTTTTTTAATTATCAATCATTCCAATTTTAACTTAACTCAATTTTTTTTTACTATTGCTAATGAAATTTATTCAACTGTCCCATAATCAAATATTAAAGTCAACTTATTATTAACATGTGTGTTTCCTTTCTTTTACTCATTTAGCTAGATATATATTATTGGTGAGCTTATTACATAATTTAGGTACTCAGTATTGTTTTCCTTAGCTTTCACAATACTCCTGGTTCATATAATAAGTTAAGGTGGCGCCCTGAACATCTATTTTTTTATGTATATTTATATTCACTATTTTATATATTTTTTATATATACAGCAAGTTATCAAATTGAGTAAATATCGAACCACGACCTCGCTTTCCCATAACCCAGAGCTGCCGTTCGCACAATTGAAACACTTCCTGGTTTTAAGCCAAGGGGTGTTACACCTTTAATGAATGTCTTAAGACTTTTTTTAGTTAAAAAATACTGAAATCCTTTGAAATTTGTAACTTTTTCTTAATGTTGACTGATTTCGTTATTATAGGAATTACTTCTAGGATGTTCCATTTGAAAAAATTAAATACTTCAATTCAAACAGTTCTAAATTGAAAAATCATTTTGGGCCACACTAAATTTTTAGGAAGTGAAAATGATTCAAAAACATCACACAGATCTCGTATAAGTATTTACAAAAAAATTTCCTTAAAATCCATAAGATGAGAGTAGTGATTTTTTCCAAATGCATCTTCAGATGACATTATTTTGACAAAAAACTACATTCAAATGGTTGGGAGATAGTCAAAATAATATAAGAGTGAAAGAGACTTCTAAAAATGTACTGATATTTATAGCATTCCATTTAAAAAATGACACTTAGTCCTGTACAATCATCTTGGTTCGCCCTGTATATTAGAAAATAGTTTCCAATTATAGACTCCCTTATGTAGTTTATCCGTATTTTTTTTTATTTCTAGCATCTAGCATCCCGATATAGTTTGTGGGGTTGATTAAAAAATGTAGAAACATACAGGGTGGTTATTTTAAAACAAAAATTCTATGGCCATTTCCAGGAACATAGGTCTTGAAAAGTTGTAAATTATACTCCATATAAAATTTCGCCCTTTAAAAGTACATGGGTGGCCTACTTCTCATTTACAGTGGGATATTACGTACTTATATGAGAAAGTAAAAAGCTGACAGAACTACGCGAGACAAAAAAACAAAGTTCTAGTTCAAATAGTTTCTAAAAATTGTTTTATATTTTCAGTTCAAAAATAGTTCGGTATAACCGTTTATTCCTGATGATTATGCGTTGAAGGATTCTAAAGTCGAGTTTAAGGACTCGCAGTCTCAAAGACTTGATTTCCAAAAAAGGCGACCTCTCTAGTTATAATTATAAGGATCAAGATTATTGATCACAGCAACATAATCGAAGTACTGCTGCATGGATAAATAGTTCTGCGTTAAAATTATAAGGTAAGTACATAAATAGAAGTTTCTTTCTGTCGATCAGAGTATAGTGCCATGTCTCATAGTATTTTAACTCTTAAGCAACTAGACAGATTTAATGAATTGAGTATATTTTTTATTTTAGAATTAGATATTAAGTATATTAGATAGATTAAGCATAGAATCAAACGCTATTTTTAGACCTTAAAAGTCTATCGGTAGCATTGGGTCAATAGTTATACAAGGAAGTGTTTAAATAATTACTTAAACACCACCTTGAATGGCTGTTGTCCTAATGCTAATGATAAATTTTTAAGTTCTAGAAATAGAGTTTGGCATATAATATAAAATACTGAACGCAAACATTTGATATTCTTAATATCTAATAGATTTTTAAAATCAAGAATATCTAATTCATTAAATTTATCTTAAATATAATAATAAAATAGAATGGGTAGTATTGGAACAGCCATTCAAGGAAGTGTTTAAGTAATTACTTAAACACTTCCGTATGTGGCTGTTATCTGCTTAAACACCACCTTGCATGGATATTGTCCTAATATTACTGATAGCTTTTTAAGTTCTAGAAGTAGCGTTTGGCTTAGTATATAAAATACTGAATGCATATACATTTAATATTCTTAATATCTAATAGACTTTTAAAATTGAGGATATATACAATTCGTTAAATATATTTTAAACATAATGAATCCATAGGTAGTATTGGGTCAACAGCCATGCAAAGAAGTGTTCAAGTAATTACTTAAACACCACCTTGCATGGCTGATGTCCTAATACTAACGATAAATTAATAAATTCTAGAAATAGCGTTTGGCATAGAATATAAAATACTGAACGCAAATATTTGATATTCTTAATATCTAATACCTAAAACTCAAGAATATCCAATTGGATCAAATTTATCTTAAACATAGAATTCTATGGGTAGTATTGGGACAACAGCTATGCAAGGAAGTGTTTAAGTAATTACTTAAGTACTTCATTGCCTTCCTGTTACCTACTTAAATACCGCTTTGCATGGCTGTTGTCCTAATACTTCCTATATTTAGCTTTTAAGTTTTAGAAATAGCGTTTTATACTGAATATATTTAATATTAACTTCAAAATCTTATGCTCTATATTATTAGCTGTATTCTTGGTTTTTAAAGTCTATCATTAATGGGTAATTAAATAATATCCTGGAACACTTCTTGATATTAAAATCATAAAAGTACTTATTTGCAACAGTATTAGGACAACAGAAATGTGAGCAGGTATATTTGATAAACTTTTTTTCTAATGCAGCATAATTTACTTTAACATGGTACTACATCTGGTCAACGGCTTTCTTATAATTGGTATCCAATTGGGTATCCCCAATCGGCAACGCTTTACTGCAACTTTTACTCGTTATTTACAAAAACCCTGTCTTTAATGTCACACTTCCAATTTATTTGTTTCCAAGGCGAACTTCTTCAGTAAAAATAAATACTTTCATACAAAAAACTTCCAAATATTGGGCAACGTATTTTTCTTATTATTGAGCGAAACTTATAAATAAATATCGAATTCCTTCGTAATTACGTTCCCTAACCCTCTAATCAAAGTAACCGTGGAGCGAATTTGAAAAAACATTTCTGGAGGGAGGAGCAAAGTGGAAGGTGAACGTGAACGCATTGTCATTGAGGTAAGGTCCATGTGTAAAACTACTTCAGCATTTCTAGTACTCCGGTACCATAAACAAGTATTTCCTACTAAACATACCTTAGTCCAAAATTGTTTCCTTAATGAGTTATAGGGCCTTAAAACATTTTTTTAAATGTTATAATGGGCATATTTCGGAAAAATAATGACTAATCAACCTAAAAATTGGTACATATATATTTAGGGGATTCCGAATATTATTAGGGTATAAATACTTCTGCATATCATAGATGGCGCTGTCGGCATTTTTTTTTTACATATTTTTTATCATAACGTTTTATTATTATTATTTTGGGTCCGAATGACTCTCGATCTTTCGTGACAATATTGCCTCAGATGAAAAATATAGTGGATTAAGGTCTGGGTTTCGTGGTGGCCATAAATGATTAGATCCACGTCCACCCACCGTTGCGGAAACTGATTATTTAAATGGTTTCGTACATTTAGTTCGAAATGAACAGGGGAGCCATCGTGTATAAACGATGATGTCTTCTAGCAAGGTTGGTAAAACGTTTTCCAAAAAATTTAAATACGACTCGCCATTAAACGAGAAGGAATTTCATAAGGTATTAATAAGTAATCACCAACAATACCGCAGCATACATTAATAGAAAATTCGTGTCATTCGGACCCATAATAATAATAAGAAGTTATGATAAAAAATATCTCAAAAAAAGATGCCGATACTTATACCCTCATAACATTAGGACTCCCTCAAAGTATATGTGTACCAATTTTCAGCTTGATTAGTCATTTGTTTCTCGAACTATACCCATTATAGAATTTAAAAAAGTTTTAAGGTCTTATAACTCCTTAAGGAAGCATTTTTGGAGTAAGGTATGTTCAATTTTAACGGCTCCGTTCAACCTCAGAAAGCTACAGTTAAGCTGGGTCCCTTTATTTTCCCGACACCCTGTATATCTTATTTATAGATTATCTGACACATGCAATTTAAAATTTAGAAATAAGTTTCCATGGGATAGAGACCGTTCAATATTACGTCACGCTTTTTGAGAGAGCTTAAAACCGTGACGTGTGAATCAATTGTTACACAATACATAACGTTGTTCCTCATTTTACGAAAATTTTTATATTTTAACTTGCCATTGATTTAACGTCATGCTCTTGTTTATTGCGTACAAAACGATAAATACGTATATATTCGAATTAGTATGTAAACAATTTATGTTTGTTTCTATCTTGAAGCTAGGATGAAATTTGTGGTGTAACTTATTTAAGGGGTATATTTAAATGTGACGTGTGATATGGAGGGGGCAGGGAGTTAAAATTGGCCTAACACTGTCATGAAAAATATTTTAACTTTTAGAATTTTTAACGTCATATACGCCTGGGACTGGTACCATTTTTTTTCAGTTACATCTCTAGGTAGTAAATCTACAAGATATATTTTTTGTAAATCGATCAAGAAAAAATATTGAAAATTACGTTAGTTTTTAAAATTATTATCTACGCATTAACCGACAAAAAATATGTACTCGTTATAGGTTACTACCCAAACATATTATGAAAAAAATGGAAGGTATTCAAAGAGTCTATAGCAGAAAAAATGAAAAGTTGAAATATTTTTTTTAGTACCAATGTTGAAATCACGAGTGTTGTTGTTCACGTCATCAATTTATGTACTTATCAAAGGCATGCGATTTTTCTATCTTTGCAAGTACAAAGCGCAAAATCACGTTTGCTGAGGCTACGACAGAAGTTCCGATCGTAACGATGTTTTACAAATGAACGTTAGTCGTAGTCGTAGCCGCAACCAACGTTGAGCATTTTGTCAAAAGTGGGTAAATAGAGCATCTCATGCCGTGACATCATTCATTCATGTGACATCTTCTGAGACTGAGCGATTGACGTATTGATATAGTAAGAAGTATGAATTAAACTAAACTAAAATTACAGATTTTTTTTAACTATTAACAACTAAAATACGTAATACGGATATTTCTTTAGGTTAGTTTGTTAGGATAAAGATGTATACGATTTGATGTAGTATAGTTGCTTATGATAGATAACTTTCCTTGACATTTTGTTAACAACTAAAATACGTGTGATACGAATATTCCTTTAGGTTAATTCGTTAGGTTAAATTGGGTTAAATATGTTAATGTTATTATTTGATGTAATATAATAGTTGTCACGTGATGAATGACGTCACGGCACGAGATGCTCTATTTACCCGCTTCTCATTATGTCAGCTTTCTGTTAACTCAGTAGCGTGCGGTGCATAAAGGACTGGATGTAGTAGCCAGAGACATGGTGGTGAAATTAAACGAGGAAAAAAGTAACGTATGTTCTCTTTTACCTTTGCAAGGAATTCATGAGGAGAATTGTAAAATTAAATGCGGCAACGGATGTTAAAATTCGTTGCATCGCATGCTATTATTGTCCAGATATTTTCATCTCAAAATATTGGTCTTTTGCATACGTTGTAGTTTGTATGTACGTACGAAACGATTGAACTGTAGATGAACAATCACCATTCTCTTTGCGTGACGTAATATTTGAACTCTGGCATCTAAATGGAGAAAAATAAAATATAATTTGCTAATAGATGGTAGCTTACAAATTTTCAGTTAATGTCAGCTTCTTATTTCTGTTTGATGTGTTAGTTTATAAATATAATAAAATTTATTGTGTTAGTTTTAGTTACATAATTGTGTTAGTTTTAGTTAAATTAGTTTTATTTGTACAATACAAGTGTAAGAAAAAAATGTAGATAATTAAATTTCTTAATTACTATGTTTATATGAACAAATGTATGTATGCAAATAAATAAATAAATAAATAAGTAAATTAGGTGATATCTAAAGCGAAATTATTATGAAGATAGGTCCAGCTTCTATTTCTAAAGGACAGGCAGCATAGCGTGAAGAAATCGAAGGCACGAGAGACTGAAGTTGTTGGGTAACTCTTAACTATAAACGGAGTTGTCCATCGACTTCGGACCTTTGTGATCTTTTGACTCAGCTCTACGACGATATTGACCTGAAATTTGGATTCCCCTCCAGTCATAAATGATGAAGGTGTGTAAGTATATTCAGCTAAAATTGTAGTGCTGTAGAGTGTATCTTTCTAAGATGTTTGTATTAGATTTCATTAGTTTTCTGATTTGTTCGCTACAAGTGGCGCCATCTATTAGACAATAGCTAAACTATGAACTAAATAGCAGGGCCACGAACCATCCTAGTTGCGTGGACTGAAATCATTGGGCTCCTTGAATTCTCTACCTCGGACTATCCTGAAATATTAATCCAAATTTTCAAAAACGTATCTAAAGTAGTTAGAAATGGGTGAATTTGTTAACTTAATAAAATGTCTTAAATTTTTTTGACACAATTTTTTTTCTATCAGGATCACAGGAATTCGAAGAAATATTTAGCGAGTGCCTCTTCTGTTTCATGCGCTCCTGTTACTAAACGAAGTCTACTTCGGTTTTAAAGATCTGTGGAACAAAATGCACTCAAAAGTGTTCGATTTTAAAATTCTGAAATTCTGCCAGGAGTATAAGGCTCACAGAAATGCGAGGAGGTATTTAATGAATTATTAGGAGCACTGAAATTACACCTCTTAGGATTCATGTGCTCCTGTTACTAAACGCAGTCTACTTCGATTTTAAAGATCTGTGGAACGAAATGCACTTTTGCTCGATTTTAAAACTTTGGGATTTACCAGGAGTATCAGGATCGCAGAAATGCGAGGAGGTATTTAATGAATTATTAGGAGCACTGAAATTACACCTCTTAGGTTCCATGTGCTCCTGTTACTAAACGCAGTCTACATCGATTTTAAAGATCTGTGGAACGAAACGCGCTTTTGGTCGATTTAAAGACTGGAATTCTACCAGGAGTATCAGGATCACAGAAATGCGAGGAGGTATTTAATGAATTATTAGGAGCACTGAAAATATACCTCTTCGGTTTCATGCGCTCCTGCTACTAAACGCAGTCTACTTCGATTTTAAAGATCTGTGGAACGAAATGCACTTTTGCTCGATTTTAAAACTTTGGGATTCTACCAGGAGTATCAGGATCGCAGAAATGCGAGGAGGTATTTAATGAATTATTAGGAGCACTGAAATTACACCTCTTAGGTTCCATGTGCTCCTGTTACTAAACGCAGTCTACATCGATTTTAAAGATCTGTGGAACGAAACGCGCTTTTGGTCGATTTTAAGACGGGAATTCTACCAGGAGTATCAGGATCACAGAAATGCGAGGAGGTATTTAATGAATTATTAGGAGCACTGAAAATATACCTCTTCGGTTTCATGCGCTCCTGCTACTAAACGCAGTCTACTTCGATTTTAAAGATCTGTGGAACGAAATGCACTTTTGCTCGATTTTAAAACTTTGGGATTCTACCAGGAGTATCAGGATCGCAGAAATGCGAGGAGGTATTTAATGAATTATTAGGAGCACTGAAATTACACCTCTTAGGTTCCATGTGCTCCTGTTACTAAACACAGTCTACATCGATTTTAAAGATCTGTGGAACGAAACGCGCTTTTGGTCGATTTTAAAATTCTACAATCTAACAGGAGTATTAGGACACAGAAATGCGAGGAGGTATTTTGTATCTTAGAAAATAAAGAAAAAATTTATACAAAATCGAAAGACTACAATTTTAAACAGATTTTTATTTAACAACTTAAAATCCTTATAAATCATAAAATTTTATTAACGAATTTAATTGGAGTGTTTGATGTGGAAGATGATGAATATCTCAGGGTAGCATGAGGGTCCGAAGTCAAAGGACAACTCGTTTATAAATACAAGTTGCCCATCAACTTCAGCCAATCATATACCCCGGTCCTCAGTTGATATTCCTGGGTCTTGAATTTCTCAGTTCAGAAGTCCTGGGGAGAGTTGGAACCTTAGGTGTGGCGTGGCCTTTACGCCTATAAGTTAGTTTCCACAAACACTCATCACTTGAACACTACATTCGAATACACTATTTGAGACGCACTGCGCTAATCATGTAAGCATCATCACGAGAGGATTAAAGTTTTAATTATCTCCTGATGATATTAACATGCTAGTGAAACTCGCATCAAATATTGTTTGAATGTTGTGATCATGCACTGTTGTGCTTGTGGACATTACGTCAGAGTAGACTGTGTTTCAATTTCTTCTCAAGGAATGTCCCACGATGGATATATCTGCAAAAATAAATTAATAGTTGTTAGATACGCTAGCAGATCCGAAAATTTGCAGTACTCAGGTCTGTGAGATGCTCTGTACATAAAATAGCAGTCTATTTCAGAGCATTCCACATCCGATTCTTTGCCGCATTACAAGAATACATACGAAAATAAAACTAATAAAATAGAAACATATTTTTGTGTCGTATTTTATTTTTTAAATTAAATGTTGCAGTTGGTAGTGATAGTTTACACGCTTCTGCTGATCACTATTTTACATATGCACAGGGTGGACAATTAAGAAAGAAAAAATTACTTCGAGTACAGTGACCCTGAAAGTGCTGTAAAATATTTTCGAGTTTCTAAAATGACCGCTAGGGGGCGTAACGGCTGTTGAAAACAGGTAAGCTATGAAAATGACACAACGAAGAAACAACACATGTAAAAAATATTCAGTAGAATTACATAATATAAAAATTAGTAATTAATAACGATGACAATAAATCTAATGGTACTAACAATAAACAATGTCACAAATCAAACGTCCAAGAAAGTAAATGCATTAGAAAATTTAGAATGCAATAATTTTCGATGCAAGAATTCATTCTCTGACAAGTGGATTGAACAGAAGTCTCTACTTCTGTTATCGAAATACATCTTTTATTCTCTCGATCTCTTGTAGTGGGTCCGATAGCAAAAATGAGATATTTTATTCGTCCCCACAAATAAAAATCTACACATGTCAGGTCTGGGGACTTGGCTGGGCAATGAAATAGACTTCACGTCCTACCCATCTGTCAGGATATGTCTGGTCTAAAAAATCCTGAACGTTCAAAGAGAAATGCGTGTGGCAATTCGTTTATTAAATTATTATATATTACAGTGAACTAATTTCTTATAAACAAATAACTTACTTATGTCCTCTCAGAATATTTCGAACGGTGGTTCGACATATACCCAAGTCCTGGCTATTGCTCTAGTTAAGTACTCATTTAAGTATGAGGATCAAATTGCACATATGCTAATACATTTATAACATTTTCTTCAGTGCAACCTCTACGGTGTCTCTGATAGACAGGAAGTGTGCAACTTCCTGTCTATCAGAGACACAATTAGTAACAATGACAAGTTGACTATTTTTGACATATGTTGTTTCTTCATTGTGTCTTTTTCACAGTTTACTTGTTTTCAACAGCCACTTTTGCAAATTCCGCCACCAAGATCTCATATTAATTCATATTTTCAACTTTGTTTGCTACTGTTAGAAAAAGGCAATCGAGATGCGGTTTTCAGTGGCATCTGAAGCTTTTAATTCTCTATTTTACATAAACATAACATTCCATTTAAATTTTTTTTAGAAATAGCACGATATTTGTCGACATGCCAAATAACGCCCTCTAGCGGCGACGATAATGATCAAATGAAAACAGCGTAAAGCGCACTCGATAGATTAAGAAAAGCTCTTTGTAACGAGACCAAGTTTGTTATACTCCGTTAAGGCTAATCGTAGTAGTCGACATATAGAAAGACATTTTTTTGTCATCTCCCCACCACTTTATTTTTGAAGATACAAAAAAAAACGGAAAACTAACAAGATTCGAAATTAATAATCAAAATTATGAATATACGTACAAAACATTATAGTAAAAGACAGTGCAAACAATACGCAGTTCACTAGTAAACAAAACCTGTCGAATCCCAATAAAATACAAAGTATTTGAGCGTGGGACAGGCAAAAAAATCGTGTGGGGAGGTGTTAGTTACCTGTGGTAATTCTAATAAAGGGATAAGAATAATAGGGATAGATTTTCCTTCCCATCCCCTTTTCTCTCCCCATTCCGTCCCTTCTCTCCCCCTTCCTTTTGCAATGTGTTGCTTTTGGTGAGACACTATATTCAATAAGGTATTTTGACTTGCAACTAATGTTGTGTTGTGCTGCTTGTGATAAACCAGAAAATACCATTAGGTTCACTCATCAAAGAAGAACAATGCCGATAAGTTTCACAATTGTTACAAATGTGTAACAACTGCGCTTACACATAGACTCGTGAATGACGAGTCTATGCGTAAACGCAGTTTGAAAAGTTACAAGTGTATTTGTTGTGAGAAGTCGATCAGTGCAGAAATATTGTTGCAAAATGCTGTACAAGAGTGGCATAATTAGCGTATAGCCTAATAAATTTGATAATTAGGTCTCCGCAACAAAGCATTTCGATGTGTGTCAAAATGGGTATTCGGTGTGCCACCGACTTAAATATGGAATGCCTCATACTGAATCCTGCCCAGAGCCCTGCAGCAAATATGCTTACAACTTTTCACACTACGTACACACATAGAATTAGGATGCGTAAATAGTTGTGAAAGTTATTAGCATCACTCATAAAACTAATAAACCAAATTTTTTTTTTTGTTTCTAGAATTAAAGAAATTGCCAAAAATGCTACTCCTGCTCCTTGGCCGTTTCTACATATAACAGCAATCAAAGTACTGTATTGGGTATAATCAAGGACTGATTAGACCCACAACTTAATACAATACTAGTCAAAATAACCCTCTACACCAAGAGTACACTAAATCTGACCCTGGTGATCGCTGAATGGGACAAGAGAAAACGTCAACATTCAGAGGAGGAAATCAAGTAAAAATGATACATGTATTAGATAATGAACACAAAATTTCTTCTTCTTTGTAAAATATCACTAAATTTTTTAATATTTGCGATTGCAGTTACGTGTAGTATCTAGTCTACATTTTCAAGCAAAATGTAGACTAGATACTACGAAACTGCAGTAGTAAACATTAATGAAAAATATAGTGATATTTAACAAAGAAATTTTGTGTTCGTTATTTATTATAAAGGAATATCACAATGTAACAGACAGATTTCTTGATAGATGTATGATTATATACCAGTGAACTACTGGGGATATGTCCAAACAAAGATCCCAGCACATCCACTAAAGAAAGCACGAATACTGAACGGCAACAAGAAAAAGAAGGGGATATTATAAAAAGTTAAATGATACAAGCAGTCAAAATCGAAAGCAAGTCTACTATTAAGACACTCTATATCATGACACAAACACTTACATTCTATATCCTATCCCTGTACGACGTGTCATGTGACTCTCGCTGTTGGTAACGTAGGAAAAAGTAGCAATATCTACAATCTTTTACCGCACTACCTAAGAAACAGCATCATGAAAACCTACCTTCACAAAATTACTGCAATTCAACGATTTGGACAGGCGATGGAAACAAAATAGAAGAATATAGGACGCCCTCTATTACCTCCTGCTCAACTACTCACCACAATCCTAGATCATGCGACGCAAAGCACAATAAGAAACAAACCTCCAAATTTTAATGGAAACATATGTATGTTCCATTTGGTGTATGGCTGGTCTAATGCATCATTTGTTTCGTAGCAATTTGTTGCGAAACATGATTTGTTTCCTTTCGCGATGGGTTGCATTTGATGTAGAAAGGCATCACAACTCTATCATGTGTTGTACTGCGGGATCTAACAGTGCTTTGTTTCCTATTACACACAGAAAATTCACAGATGTGTGTTGTGAAAAGACCTCGCAAACTTCTTATGGCTTCCGTTAATTTTGCTCATTTTTGAATATATTATCCAGTCCCAAATGAACGGAAAGTCCTAGGGCTCCAAGATTCTGTGGTACAGACACAGGCTCTCAAAGATCGGTATTTTAGCCATACGCTAACATACGTGCTTGAAACAGGACCAAGTAAAAACAGCGAGGTAGCCTATCCAGGACATTGTATGACAATTAACGTTTTTTTGTGATAATACTTTGGTGTATTTCCTAGTGGTTTAACTAATGGTACTCTTAGCAGTACTCATGGTAGTACTTATAAGAGTACTTTTTGTGAGATTTTTGGTAAAACTTTTAGCGGCAGTTTAGCAATTCCATTTTTAAGGCGCACTTGTCAACATTATTACGGAACGTTTTGCGGATAGCTTTGAGGTACTTTCAGCAGTACTCTCTGAGTGCACTTATCTATATTCTTGTAATTACGTATATGCTAGGAACTCCAAGTGGTACTTTGAAAGTACCTTTGAAGGGATTTACATAGAACTTTTAGCTGCAGTTTAGCAATACCATTTTAACAGTACTGTTATCAGTTTTACCATGGGATGTCATACGAGAATCTTCGAGGTACCTTTAAAAATACTCTCTGCGAACTCTTAATCGCACTTTTACAAGAAGCACGTAAACCTATACTTCTAAAGTACTTCGCCTTAAAGTTTGAACACTATTTAATACTTTTTTGAGCAATGTGCCGCCGGCATCAGCATGACCCAAGGTATACCACTACTAACAGTACCACTTGGAGTACTACTAGGAATAACACTAGAAAATATAGTCAAATATCACTAGTGTAAAAAAGTAAATGACGCACAATGTCCTATATCGAATACCTTGCTCTTTCTATTCAACCGCGTTCCAAGCATATACGTAATTACAAGAGTGTAGATAAGAGTACTCAGAGAGTACTGCTGAAAGTTTCTCAAAGTTAACCGCAAAACGTTCCGTGATAATGTTGACAAGTGAGCTGTAAAAATGGAATTACTAAACCGCCGCTAAAACTTTTACCAAAAACTTCACAAAAAGTACTCTTATAAGTACTACCAAAGGGCGAGCGTGGGTGCGTCTTTACTATGTACATACTTCGATATGCGATGTAAAGCAACGCCAGGCGCAGTTAGTAGTTGGATGGGTGACCGTTCCAACGAAGACCGCGTTCTCGTCTCAAACATCTTCCAGCGGCTTGTATATCAGTGTATGTGTGGAAGCTATACAACATTAGGCGAGGGTTGTATAGGGGATATACCATCCTTCAGAGGGGATGTAAAGCCGTCGGTCCCTTGTTTATTAAATGTTAGGCAAGTAAAAGATCCCTACTCTTCTTAAGGGAAGAGGTTCGGCAAAATTCCTGGTTGGGGGTAGCTCGTCTACAGGCGTCGGTGTTAGGCCTCAGTAGCGGAAATGGGCCGACGTTAAATAAAAATATTTAAAAAAAAGTACTACCAAGAGCACTGTTAGTTAAATCACTAGAAAATATACTAAAGTATTACTAGAAAAAAACTTTAATTGCCGTACAATGTCCTGGATAGGCTACCTCGCTGTTTTTACTTAGTCCTGTTTCAAGCACGTATGTTAGCGTATGGCTAAAATACCAATATTTGAAGGTCTGTGTCTGTACCACAGAACCTTGAGGTCCCAGGACTTTCCGCCTGTTGGGACTTTTGATCTGGCTGAAGGCTAGAATATCATGTAAAAAAATGAGCAAAATTAACAGGATCATCCGGATTTCCATAAGATCTTGTGGGGTCCTTTATCGACATCATTTATAAAATCAACAATGTCGTTTTGGTTCCAAGAATTAAAGAAATTGCCAAAAATGCTACTACTACTACTTCTTTACTTTACATTACCCATTGACATTGTCTCTGTCAGTGCCGGGGATCACAGCACAGTAGTGTCACAACAGAGCGAATTTGCCACATAATGCGCTCTAGCCGACTGGTCCATCATACCGATTAGGTATAATAATAGATAATTATTATTATTTTGTTATTATCTCTTAAAAGTCATGAAATTTTTTGATGGCATGCCGCCCCAAAGAATTTGCTTCCCTATAGGCAGCTGCCTACATTGCCTATTAGGAAATCCGGCACTGGCAACCACACATCAATTACAATAATTTTTTTTTGCAGTAATTTAGTGTGAAAAAATGTATCAGTGTATTTGGTGTAGAGACATTTTGACTTGCAACTCTGTTGCGTAAACGGCCAAGGCATTTTTTGGCAATTTCTTAAATTCTTCAAACTAAAAAAAATATATTGGGGTTTGTTAGTTTTATGAGTGAGCCAATAACTTTCACAACTATTTATGCATCCTTATTCTATGTGTATCCATAGTTTGAAAAGTTGTAGGCATATTTGTTGCAAAACCTGGGCAAGAGTAGCGGCAGTTGGTATGTGATTTTCCATGTTTAAGCTGGCCGCACACCAAATACACCATTTTGACACAAATCGAAACGTTTTGTTGCAGAGACTTATTGCCAGATATTATTAGGCTATATGCTAATTCTGCCACCTTTGTACAGCATCTTGCAACAATATTACTGCACTGACTGACGTCTCACAACAAATACACTTGTAACTTTTCAAACTGCGTTTATGCATAGCTTCATGAATGTGTAACAATTGAGAAACCTATCGGTGTCATTCTTCTTTGATTGAGTGAACCTAATAGTTTTTCTGGTTTATTAAAATTGACAAAACAGAACAGCTACTTCTGCTTCTTGCCATTTTCTGTGTGTAATAGTAAATAAAGCACTGTTAATTTCACAGCACAACATAACAAGATACAGTTACTCTGCATAAGATGTTGCCTATGGTTTCATTACTGACTTAGTTGTCGAATGTCTTCTGGAGATCTATCACGACTAAGTGTGTCCTTTATCAATATTTTTCTTTTATTATGCTGCTGGTGTTGTACAAACAGGGTATTCATTTGCAATCTACTCCCTCTGGAAATGACCTTACCAATCCTAAAATAACTTCGTTATTCTAAATAGACCCAAATTTTGTTTACATTTTGGATAGGAATCAGAATTATAACCATGAAAAAAGGTCAAGTAAAAATGAAAAATTCATTTATCTCTTAACTTTTTCCCTTTATATGTCCTATTATCGAATTTTAGTAAAAATTAATAATAATAATAATAATGGGCGAACCAATAACCCCAGAAGAGGTTCGTAGGGCTCTTGAGGGCTCTAAGAACTTTGCTGCTCTAGGTTCCGATGGGATAAATAACTTTTGGTGGAAAAAGTTATCGAGCATCCACCACCATTTGGCCAGAATTTTTATTTCCTGGTTGAATGGGGAGCAGCAAATCCCTTCTTGAGTTGTTGAGGGGCGGACAGTGCTGATCCCCAAGAACGGAGATTTGTCCAACCCAAAGAACCACAGACCGATAACCTGTTTAAACACATGTTACAAGGTGTTTACACGCATTTTGTACATGCGGGTGCTCCACGCAGTTGAACCGGTTTACGAATGGATATATAGCAACGAGGGTCAAAGAGAGGTGTCGCTGGCTGCAAGGAGAACCTGCTGATCGACAGATGTGTCACGCAGGACTCCATGCAGTATAAGTGGAGCCTCTCTATGGCCTGGATGGACTACCGCAAGGCATTTGACATGACATCGCATGAGCTCATTGTTCACTTGCTCCGGTGTCTTGCGGTACCCGGTCCCGTAGTGAGATGTATTGAAGAACTGATTCGCTTTACCATAACATCGGGTAACGATAGAGTCCAAACATTCAGAAGAGGAGTATTTCAGGGAGATTCCCTCAGCTCCCTTCTGTTTTGCATCTCACTACTGCCATTATCCGCCTTGCTCCGGAAAACCTGTGGTTACAACTGCGGTACCTCCGGCGACAGGAGGCATAAGGTCACCCATCTATTTTATATGAATGACCTTAAACTTTATGCCTCTGGAGAGAGGGATCTCCAACAGTCCCTTAGGGTGGTACAGGAGTACACGCAGGCTGTCGGTATGCAGTTTGGGTTGGAAAAATGCGCATTGATCCATCTCAAGAGAGGACGATGCGGTGAGTACGGAGAGGACGCGCAGCTCGTGGACAGAAGCATCTTACACTATCTAGATGTCGGAGAGTCGTACACTTACTTGGGTGTCGAGCTACGCTCCACTCAAGAAGTGAGTGTAGTGAAAAACGCTCTCCGCGGCAAGTATCAGCACCTACTCCGACAGATCTGGTCTTCAGAACTGTTGGGGAAGAACAAGGTGTCTGCTACAAATATGCTTGCCGTTCCGATCCTTCTCTACTCTTTCGGAGTAGTGAAATGGACTAGAGAAGAGCTGCGTCAACTCGATGTAGTAACCCGCAAGAAGATGCATCTCAATAGGAGCTTGCATCCTAAATCGTCCGTTCCACGGTTATATCTCCCACGATATCAGGGAGGCCGTGGACTCTTGAGCTTGGAGAGTCTCCATAGCAGGATGGTTCTGGATGGAGCATGTAAGGTCATCAGGAGTTCAGATCCCCTCCACTGCGGGGTCCGAGACCATGAAAATGCAGAGGTAGGAGCTTTTCTCTTTACCGCAGCATGGAGAGGAGCCGATGAACTTGGTCTCATCTTCGACCTCGAGCGGGTAAACCCCGACTCTGTCACCGAGTTGGAACCCGTTCGACTAAAAGCCCACATTAGAGCTGCAGAACACAACATCCTTCTGCAGCTCCATAAGGATAAGGCCATTGCACGAAGTCTTCTATAAAAATATAGAAGACCTCGGCTTATCCGAAAGGCTGACCTTCGCCTTTTTAAGGTCAGCCGGGCTGAAGTCTGGGACCGAGGGATTCATAATGGCTTGCCAAGATAGTGTATTTAACGTTGTGTGTGTCCTGTCATAGGTATGAAGGTCCTCGATGTCAGCTGCAGGGCCTGCCACAGGGCGCCAGAGACTGTAATGCACTTACTGTCGGCTTGCATGACATACGCAGTCTCGGCCTATATTCACAGACACGATGCAGCATTACGAGTGCTTTACTATCATCTAAGGCACTGTATGAGACAGACGAACACCAGTGCTGCCTTACGCTCCGGGGGATATTGAGTGCGTTGTGGGGATTGAGAAATGTGTAATTTATTGGAACTACTCTTGTCCCACCATCAGGCAAATACAAGCCAACAAGCCTGACATAGTACTCCTCGACCACCAACTCAAGACAATGTATGTCGTGGAATTCTCAGCCCCCGCTGAGAGCAATATTGTCTTGAAAGAGGAGGAAAAACGGACAAAATATCGAGATTTGCTCTTCGAACTCCGCAGGCTTTATCCGGGCCATTCTGGCAAAATAGTGGTATTGGTACTGATTATAGGAGCCCTCGGTGGAATGAGACAAATGCTGCTTTCGGAACTAAAGATCATACCGGCATGCCGAGATTCGGCAGAGATCTTAGCCGGCAGAATGCAGAAGGCTATCAGGCTTGGTTCATTACGTCTACTCAGGGCACACGATTCGCGGACCCGGTAGTCACTCACCCCACGGGCGTGGGGAGTGGCTATTGGTATTTATTACCAGCTCCCATCTGTGAGGGTCGGAGCCACAGAGTAGGGTGAAAAAATAATAATAATATGTCTTTATTTATTATTGAATACAATAATAAAAGGGCGAAGTTCAGTAGAGTGAGACAACTCTCTGCTCTTCTCTGACATTTGCTGACTTTTTGTGATTTCCCTGACTATTCCCAGACGGTTTGTATATCCCTGACTTTTCCAGGTTGCTGGGCACCTTGTCACAGGTGTAGAGGTTATTTTTTTAATACACTGGTTAATTTTGTTATGCAGGGTGGACCATTAATAATAGACCATATTTCAGGGGTAGATTCTTTTGGCCAAAATATGAGTACATAACCAAATATGCTTTAGTAAAATGTTGCTGTTGAAAAAGATGCAGGGTGTCAAAATTCAAATTATTTTTTCGTTTTTTTGCAATAACTCAACAGCCTCTTGACTGATCTTCGCCAAATTTACCAGAGGAACTTTTTTTATTCTAAAAAGCAATAATTTATGTTACATCACGTTAGATCATAGAGGGCGCAGCAGGACCTGTATCTGATGATGAATTTTTTTTTGACGAAACGTTGTGGTACTTCTGACCAGAAAATCTGATGAGGGCGTAATTTCCAGGTATAAAAGGTACACTTGGTAGAACTTGATAACTCCAACCGTTTTCGAGAAAAGTGCCGTTAAACATTTCAATGATTTTTTGAAAGACAAATTCAAATTTAAAACAAATAAGTGTATTTATTGAAAAGTGTGCTTTGGTTACGTTTTAGTTCTGTCATTTACGTCACTTAATCATTTTATTTTGTTCTTATGTTCCTCAAGCTAATTTCTTTAACTTCTTTATTTAAAATGCCTAGACATAATAATTTTTCAAATAGGGAAATGAGGAATGTGTTTACGCACAAAATAATTTTAGCGGACGTGCTGCAGCGAAGAGATACTCATTGCAATATCCAAATAGAATACAGCCAGACCATAAGATTTTCAAAGATCTGTTTCGTCGGTTGGGAGAAACGGGTTCATTTGGCCATAAAAACAATGCAGGACGACCGAAACAAATTACTCCAGATCAAGAATTAGAAATTTTAGTTTGTGTGGATGAAGATCCTCAAGTCTGCTCAAGTCGTTTAGCAGCGGCAACAGGGGTGAGTAAGCATCTGTCCTAAGAGTCTTACGCAAATAATGCACCCATATCATCTCAAAAACTTACTTCGAAGGGATCTTCCACAAAGGCTACAATTTTGTCAATTTGTGCTAAATAAACAGGGATCGAAATTTTGTTAAGAACACTTTACTTACCGTCGAAGCAACTTTTACTCGCTGAGGCGTTTTTAACTGGAGAAATACCCATTACTGGGATGTAGAAAATCTTCATGCCATTAAAGAAAGGCATTTTCAGGAAGAATTTAAGATTAACGTTTGGTGTTGTATCATCGGCGATCAATTATTGGGACCATTGTCCTTCCTCCAAATTTAAATGGACAGTCATCTGTTTTTTCTTCAAAATACTCTTGCTGATATATTACATGCTTTCATACCAGACATACGGAACAGAATGTGGTTCTTGCAAGATGGAGCTCCCACTCATTTACCCATTGAAATCAGGAATTATCTTGATGACACTTTCCCACGCAGATGGATTAGTCAAGGAAGCGAGTTTGCTTGGTCCCCAAGGAGTCTTGATTATAATCCTTTGGATTATTATGTGTGGGGACATATGAAGTCCTTAGTCTATGGAAATGTAAGAAAATCTTTTATGAATAGAATTAGAAAAGATATAAGAAGTAGGTGGAGAATTAAGTCAACTTTTACGTTATTTTTTTGTCTTCTACTAAGGATAGATCCTTATTTTAGACAATCTTTTGATTTATGTATTTATCTAAATACCATGAAAATATGAAGTATGTTCTTCCGGGCCTTGCTGTGGTCGTCGAACTTGACTTGACGTTTCGCTGATTATCCTGTCAGCTTCTTCAGAAGGATTCTAAAGACTGAATTTGTTGTGTTACACTCCTCGTTATATACTTAGGCGCCGCTTCGCTTCGCTGGTCATTGGTCACGCTTGGTTCGCTTCGCTGCTCATTCGTCGTGTTTGGTTGACCGTGACTTACTACGGTGCTGGTACTTGGCAATACCAATCTCCACGTGTTACTAAGTCGATACCCATCCTCTCTGTTAAAGTTGTTCACGTTTTTCATAATTTCCAGTGATTCCCTAATGATTCGCGGATAATAGCGCATATTCCTGTCTAATATATTGACGCCCTCGTAGTCGATTTTATGGTTCTTGTTATTATGGACATGTTCTGCTATTGCCGACCTATCCGTGTATCCAAATCTGGTATTTCTCTGGTGTTCTTTGATTCTGCACTGGATACTCCGTCCTGTTTGTCCGATGTAGCTCTTACCACATGTGCACTTCAACTGGTAAAGAACTTTTGATAACAGTTTGGGGACAGGGTCTTTGACTGAGGGAAGCATCTGCTGTATTTTCTTCACTGTTCGAAACCGTACACCTACTTTCTTTCTGAATAAAATCTTCTTCAGCCTATCCGTGACTCCCGCGACGTAGGGTAGGCATGCATACGTTGTTGGTCATTGCTGTTCTTCTTCTGTAGTTCTCCTCTGGTTATTTACTACTCGTTGTATATTGCTTTGACTGTATCTGTTCTTCTCTAAAGCTTGTTGGACATTCTGTAGTTCCTTGGGTTTGTTATCGTCATCTCATATTGTGTTGACTTTGTGGACCAAGGGTCTAATTAACGCTCTCTTCTGTTGTGGATGGTGGTGAGATGTCGCATGTAGGTAACGATCGGTGTGCGTTTTGTTGCTGTAGACACCGTGGGCCAGCTTGCCATTGTGTGACCTTTTCACTAATACATCTAAGAAAGGTAAAGCTCCATCTTGCTCGGTCTCCATTGTAAATTTGATACTTGGATGTTGTTTATTCAAACGGTCGAAAATAACAGATAATTCTCCATGTGGCCATATGAACGTATCGTCTACGTAGCATAGCCAGCACTTTGGTTTATTTTCACTGCAGCGTATAGCTTCCTCTTTAAAAGCTTCCATGAATAGGTTGGCTATCACAGGTGAAAGTGGTGATCCCATGGCTGCTCCTTCCTTCTGCTCGTAGAAGTCTCCATTCCATAGAAAGTATGTTGTAGACAGGCACAATCGGGCCAGATCAGGTATGTCTTCTCTTAATCCTTTAGGTACAAGTTGTTGACGAATCAGGTTAACTGTTTCCTCAATCGGTACATTGGTGAAAAACGATCCGACGTCAAAACTAACCATGATATCATTACTCGTTATTTCCGAGTTTTCCAAAATTTCTACGAAGTCCACCGTGTATTTTGTGGATTTTGTCAATTTTGAGAAGACGTATGTAAAAAAAATAAGGATATAAAAAAGGAGCATAAACACTCTAAGCAAACATATCTTCTTGTCATACTTTGTCACATTCTCCATAAATAATTAATAAATTAAAATAATCTTCGATGGAATAACCCAGATGAGCCATAATGCAATTAAATTTATAAGAAACAACTACCAGTACACTATAAAATATTAAACAACTAATTTGAAAACCTTGCTATTCTTCTGACAATGATTGTTTGCACGACTGACTTAAAGTTAGATAAAGAATTCTTATAAAATAATAGAATTCTCTGTCTCTGAACTTTCATAAATATCGAAATCGACATGACACTAAGTCAAACGAGACAAATACTTGGCACTACATACCTTTTCAACGTTTACTCACTATGTGGTTACTTGAGATGGGAAAAATTGGCTTATGGAGTGGTCCACCACACAACACTCCTGTTTTTGGGCACTTCCTGATAAATATCTAATACAGGAGCATTGTGTGGTTGGACCACTCCATGACAGTCATTTAACTAAATTCCTTAACCTCAAGTATCTACGTTGAACACCAAAAAAGCACGTAGTGCCAAGTATCTATCCCCTTTGGCTGTACGACACCGACTACAAATGAAATATGCAAATAGGATGGCGAGTGGCATGTGCATCTCATAAACACTACACACTATTCCCCAAGTACTGTCACCGTGTGTCACTAGCCAGCTTAAATCTGTGACGTGAGATAAGGGATTAACTAAGTGTTCCAGATCTAATATTCGTTTTATTAAAAGTAACAATTGCATTTACATTTTACGTAAGCATTTATATGTGTTAAATTTATTTATATCTGAGCAATTGTATGCCTAATTATCCATGGCAAATAGTTGTTGACTTTTGTATAAATCCCTGGGCTATCCTTGTTGCCACATCCTATACCCCAGGACACGACGCCTATCGTCACCCAACGACCATTTTTCAACTGATACATTAAAGGCCCTCCTGAGTCCCCCTGAGAATACACAAAATATTAACTTTACGTGTTATCGAGCAATATCACAGAAAAAAAACAGAC
The DNA here is from genome assembly GCA_963675555.1 of Leptura quadrifasciata. NCBI lineage: Eukaryota > Metazoa > Arthropoda > Insecta > Coleoptera > Cerambycidae > Leptura > Leptura quadrifasciata. The sequence goes on along the minus strand of OY776682.1, from coordinate 3,199,008 downwards.
TGATAATTCATACCAAACAGGAATCCTTTCCACCTTCGTAGCCAGCGGCACAAACGTTGTCGTCAGTAATCCGTTGGACGAAGGCATCCACACATTTTTGGTGAGGCCAAACTGGGACGGCTACCTGAAGAAGCACCTCGCTTACGGGGCCTGCGTAGAATTGTTGTCCCCAACCGGCCACCACAGCAGTCTCATTCTCAAAAGTTTGCCGAACTGGGGGCAAGCAAATCGGCCAAATATACGTATTGAAGCTTGTTGGCTTATCCAACCTAACGATAGCTATATCATTCGCGTAAGTAGCAAGGACAAATTCTTCGTGCTCTATAATTTGAGCAACTCCAAAGTCACGTGACCGTGTCTCTTTCGCTGAGGTAAAATCGTACTCTCCTAATCTGACTCGTACTTCAGACTCTGTCAGGCTGAAACAAAAATATGGCTATCTTAAAAAACAACCACTCTGCAAAATAAGAAATCAAAGAATACCCAGAGTTAACTTTTTGGGAACATATCAGTTCTATGAACAATTGGCAATGAAATATTTTTATATTTTCCATTCTGGTGTACTTGTTCTTTTTTTTTTTTACATAACATGAATATAATGTAGTTCATAAAATGTTTATATATAAAAAATCTTTATATAGTTGTAACAGGCTGAAGGACTTCGGTTGATGGCCTATTGGTGTTACCAATAAAATACTTTTATTATTATTATTATTAAAAAACAAGTGGAAATTATTATCAATTATTAAGATATTCAAACATTGTATCAAACATAGTACATTCTCAGAAGAGTGAAAAGTCGGATAAATTATATTTCTTATCTTCTTTATAAGGATTTCTCTAGCACAAACATTTTCTGTAAATGATGGAGTGACCACCGCGCTCACCAGATTTGAATCCTTTAGACTTTTTTCTGGGGGTATCTAAAGTTGACAATATATGCAATTCAACCGGAATCGCTAATGATTTACGAATTTACGTTCAAGAATGTCAACACGCCACAAGTTTTTAGTAGTTAATATTAAACAGGCATTTGAAACGTGACTGTATCACTGCAATAGAAGTCAGTTTAAATACCTATTGTAAAGCAAGTGCATCACGTCACATGTTATGTGAGTTTGTATCATCTAGTTCTGTTTTACGGTCTAATAAAATGATCAAATACTTACCCTTGAGTGCAGTGGGCGGCCGTTAACACATGTGAATCTGTGATAAGCGCTCCACCACAAAACTGTTGTTCTAGACCTTGTTCCAGCTGTTTAGGCCTGTAAAGAGCAGCCATCCAAGGCCATTCCTGTAATCCTGTTCTTTTCGTTGTAACGGAGCGTCCTTCTGCTGGAATACCACAACCTGAAACGTTCAAATTTAACATTATCTCCTGAAAATTCAAGCAGTCAGCAGCTAGTAAGTGTGTCAATAGTCAATGCCTTAAAATGTGTTAATGCAACTAAGTAGAAATATTCACTGGCAGACTCGAGAAATTAACAGAATTCTGCAAATGATAATAAAAAATATGCCACTGTACTCATTATGAAGTATTTCAGATCAGTTGCTAATTTGAAAGTTGATGTAATATAATATGGCAACCATTTTTCAAAATTGTGTCCACTTCTGTTAGTAAAAACACGATTTCGACAGGTAGTTTTCTAGATAACTAAACATTTAAAACATACCTGTGTTAGTTGCATTATCATCATAATCGTATCCCCCGGCTGGTAAATCCATCACCAGTTGAGATCCGGCCATCCCAGAACTAGCTATGTCGTCTGGACAACAAACTCCAACAAATCTGAAATTAAATAATTTATTTTTTAATTTTTAAAGTCAATATATAATAAATGACGCATATTTAGAATGTCTAAAGTCAAACATAAACTTTTGTTTTAAACTTTTTTGCAAAAAATTTCATGAACTAAACTTCAGCTTCAGATAATCCATTAAGTAACCTCTCAGCCATACTTGATTTACTGGTATTAATCAATATAAGTATTATGTGTTTAATAACAAAATGCATTAAATAACTTTAAAGCCGTTGGGGCCACTGAGGATAAACTTCCACATCAAAATATTTTCCTCGTTTAGTAAGGAGCTTAAGAAGTAACTTTTCTGGGCCATTAGGATATAAAATATTAATTTCAAATTTTTAAGTTTCATCTTAACCCACGTGTCTTAAAACATCAGAAATTTGCTGGTGGTTTATTGAGATTAATTAAAGTTAGTATACAAAAGTTGGTCCTATATAATTAATATTCAAGAGTATTGTAATCTGTTCACTGCTAAAGTAACCAGTATTTACTTGTTGATGTTTTTAAAAACAGGGCAGTAAAAAAAATAACTAAATACGGAAAACTGAGTTTTCAAAGTCGAGATACGTAAAGCTGAATAATTTTTGTGTGTAACAAAAATTAGTCCTGTGAGAAACATTCAAAGAAAGAAAAAATGCATTTTGTAAAAGGAGATGGGAGAGTTGTAGCAGGATGGAATGGCCAATTGTATTAAATGACTTTGAGAATAGCAAATTTTCAAATGGTACTTTTTATGATCTTACAAAAGCCTTTGACTGCGTAAACCATAGCAACCTCTTACTAAAGCTTAGTTATTATAACTTCCACAATAACAGTATAGCTCTAATAAAATCTTATCTTTCTGACAGGTACCAATACGTTTCCTATAATATGAGACAATCCAACAAATCACTACTGAAATATGGAGTACCTCAAGGTTCGGTACTAGGTCCGATACTGTTTTTGATATGCATTAACGATTTAGCTAATTGCGATAATATATCTAATATCATACTATTCGCGGACGATACCACGGTTCTGAATAGTCATAACCAAATGGATACCCTAGCAGAAAATACCAATACTTCTCAAGCTAAAATTAAGCAATGGTTTCATGCCAATAGTCTAAATTTGAATGAAAATAAAACTCAAACTATGACATTTTCTACAAGAAAAACTAACATTAATAATATCAATGAAACTAACCATGTTAAATTTCTAGGGGTGGGCTTGGATCCTTCGCTGACCTGGGAAAATCACATATTTAGCTTATCACAAAAATTTAGTAAAAACATATATTTTATTCGTACTCTGTTCAATTCGGTATCTGAAAAAACCTTAATTATGGCATATTATGGATCTTTTCATGCCAATATGTCCTATGCAATATTAAATTGGGAACATGCGCCTCGCAGTGCACAAATCTTTGGTCTTCAACGCAAATGCATAAGGGTCATCGCACAACTTAAAATTAGAGACGATTGTAAAAAACACTTTGTCGATCTTGGAATTCTTACGTTACCATGTGTTTACATCTTAGAATGTCTACTTTATATTAAACGAAACATTAATATATTTTCTACTCATGCACAGACTCATGATTATCTTACTAGAAACAGAAACAATGTTTTTTTTTTTTTTTTTTTTTTTTTTATTTTTTTTTATACATTTATTTAACGTCGGCCTATTTCCGCTACTGAGGCCTAACACCGACGCCTGTAGACGAGCTACCCCCAACCAGGAATTTTGCCGAACCTCTTCCCTTAAGAAGAGTAGGGATCTTTTACTTGCCTAACATTTAATAGACAAGGGACCGACGGCTTTACATCCCCTCCGAAGGATGGTATATCTCCTATACAACCCTCGCCTAAGGTTGTATAGCTTCCGCGCATACACTGATATACAAGCCGCTGGAAGATGTGTGAGGCGAGAACGCGGTTTCCGTTGGAATGGTCACCAATCCAAGTACTAACCGCGCCTGTCGTTGCTTTACATCGCATACTGAAGTATGTACATAGTAAAGACGCACCTACGCTCGCCCCTAGAAACAATGTTAAGCCATCCTTTTTCCATCTTACAAGGTCTAGAGATGGCACAGGCTACTATGGTGCCAAATTTTTCAACATACTACCAGACCAGGTGAAAGTCCTAAATATCAATGCATTCAAAGCTCTAATAAAAAAGTACTTGAAAAAAAAAGGCTTTCTATAACCTAAACGAATACCTCCAAAATGACTTCTCAGATATGCTTTTACTGTAATTTTTAAAGTGTTTTATTTTACTGTAACTAATGTAATTCAATTATATTTAAACTTTAATTGGTAATTTTAAACCTAGTGTAGTTTTATATATATATATATATATATATATATATATATGTTATTACATATGATTTGCAGGAAACAACTACTCAGCGGGCAAATACCCCGACCTGCATTGAATTATACCTTACAAATCATGAAAGATTGGTAGCCAATGTCATTTGTCAATTCCCTGACCAGACATAGACCGGTTTCGAACTTATTAGTTCTCATCAGTATGCCATAGGTCATGGAACAGACAAATGACAGTGACCAACCTGTTAGTTTTATACAAACTTAAGTAAATGGTGTACCGGTGAGAGGTAAGTGAATCCTCTCATTTGGTCAAATGCTACTATACACCAGACATCATAGATGTCTCCATGGTGTATAGCGACTTGCTATTTTGCAAGTACCGAGAGCGGTGACCTTCAGCCCTTGGTGGACTTAACCTATACTGTTATTACATATGATTTGCAGGAAACAACTACTCAGCGGGCCCTCGGCCCCCCCCGATGACGTGGGAGGTACACACGAGAAACGGACGATTTTGGATGAATGCTGCTGTGGATATTCATCATCTTGCGGGTACCTCTATCTAACTGACGCAGCTCATCTACTGTCCATCTCACTACTCCAAAGGAGTAGAGCAGAACAGGAACGGCAAGCATATTAGTAGCAGACACCTTGTTTTTCCCCGAAAGTTCGGATGACCAAATCTTCCGGAGTAGGCATCTGTACTTGCCGCGGAGAGATTCCTTAATTTGTTGCACATCCTGGATGTGGTGTTGTTGCACACCCAGGTATGTGTAGGTCTCTCCGGCATCCAGATGTCGCAGGATGCTTCCGTCTGCGAGCTGCGCCTCATCAGAAAAGTCATTATTATTATTATTATTACTATTATTATGTTTGTGTAAAGTACTAAAAGTAGGCTGGGTCAAATTATAATTTGACAGTATTATGTTGTTTCTTTAATTTATGGTGGTAAACGAAATGCTTCAGCAGCGAAAGTACCATAGCTTCGTAAGTTCCCTACTCGTACTGTGCCAAATGTTCATACTTTTTCCAATATTCACTAGTGTTTTAAAAAATAAAGTCATGATTGTAGTCGTCGGACACAAATAGGAAAAAAAAATAGGAGATACAATGGAGGCACAAATATTACATTATTTTGGTAAACATCCTGAATGTAGTATTAGACAGGCTGCTCTTCAATTGCACATAACAAGAACATCAGTATGGAGGATTTTCAAAAGGCAAGGACTTTACCCCTATCATCTAAAGAGAATAAAAGAGCTGTTTCCTCGTGACTCTCCAGTAACACTTGATTTTTGTAGAATTAAAGTTAGGAAGCCGTTAGATTTTACAAGAAAAGTACTATTCGCTGATGAATGCTGCTTTACTTGACATGAAGTTTTAAATTTTTGTAGCCAGCATTTATGGAGCGACGATAATACTCACGCTGTTGTAAATACAAGATATCAATACTTCTCAATAAATATTTGGGCCGGAATTATAGGCAATAAATTAATAGGGCCTTTTGAGTTACCAAACAGATTAAATGGTTCAGCTTATTTAAACTTTTTACAAAATGACCTGTATCAACTTATAGATGATTTACCTCTTGCATTACGTCAAACATTGTGGTTTACGCAGGATGATGTGTCACCTCATTATTCTTTAGAGGTTCGAGAATGACTACACTCAACATTTAAAAATCGATGGAGTGCAAGGGAGCGAGAGTCCACAATGAAATGGCCTCTTCGCTCCCCAGATATGAATCCATTGGAGTTTTACTTTTGGGGCCACTTGAAAAACGTTGTTTACTCGACACCTGTCCCTAACGTCGAAGTTTTAAGAGACAGAATTTTTAATGCTGCCAAAGAAGTTCGAATCTCTCCAAATAACTTGTTTGGCGATTTTAGGAAAAGGTTGCAAACGTGTATTCAAGTCGGATGTCGTCATTTTGAACAAATATATCTAAGAACAACAATAGTTGTCTTCACGTTTAAATTTTTTTACTGCTTAAATTCATTTTTTGTGTATTTTGTGTTAGTTTTTTTCTAGTTTACTAATAAATTTGCTGTTCAATACTTTCGTCTTTAATTTATAATATCTCGTGCAATATATAAGCACCAAATGATCAAATTTCCTGACATTTGCTGATTTTTGTGATTTCCCAGACTATCCCCTGACTTTTCCAGGTCGTTGGACACCTTGACATATCCATACGATGGCTCGTATTTCAACAAACTTAAAATTAGTAATGTAGAGACAGATCGCACACAAATTAATTTTGAATAGACTGTTTGAATTAGAATACCCGGTATCAGAACAAGTCAGTTTCCAAATCATTGTAAAAGAAAAAAATTCCGACCTCCTGAAAAACGGAAAACCCTCCCTGTTTATAAATGTAAATAGCCAAACAAGCTGCGTACAAGGCGGCTCGTCACTCACAACAAAATTAACGTGAATCGCGCACGCACGGCACGCAATGAATAATTTTATTAAACACTAACGACAATTAAATTTACGCGCACAAAGTTTCACCCCATTAATTGTTTTCCTCTGTTTAATTTTAATTTTTTGTCCTGGGACCTCTGGGCCTTTGAAGCTCTAGGCGGGCGTCTAGGGCGCCAACGGGTAATCCGCGAGTGAGTTAATGCGATTTTAATGTATATTTTAACGAGTTTACTAACTTATATCTAAGCAATTTAAAAATGGGTCTAATTCAATATAAAATTTTAAAGAGGACGCAGCCGGCCAAATAACAATTTTTGTTTTAAAATATTCTGTAAGAAATCCTTAATACTTAATTCTAAGACTACTTATGAACGTAAATAGTATGGAAGAACTCTATAAAACTGATTTAAAACTCGTATAAGGAGGGGCTCATACGCACGCAATACACAAACAGAATTGCTGATGACTAATTTCTTATCAAAGTTTTAAAACTACATAAGTATTTTTATACATAGTCTAAATAAAGGAAAATCAAATCCTATACATTTACGACTCTACCATCCTCCCCTCGATGTTTCTCTCTCTACCTTTTAATTCACTTCCCAACAAATTTCCCAGTAGTAAAACCTTTTTATAACTTTAAACTGGCCAATTACCATATGTTATATGAACAAATATCCAATACTGATTGGACCGTTTTAAACGACTGCAATGATGTTAAGAGCGCCCCGGATATAAGCCGGAAAGACGGTGCAAATTACTCTCATATAAAGCATTATTTTAAAAAACGGCTTTCACTAAAAGACATTAAAAACATGTTATAATGTGGGACGATGAGAGAAAAAAAAGTATATATAAAAAAATAATTTTTTTTTCTTCTATTATCGATTTGCAAAAATAATTTTTATCGTCCCGCATAGGTATCATTAAAATAAACATTTTGCCTTTTGTAGATCTAAAATAAAATTAGCCCTAATGTCCTCAAATGCATAGAGAAATTTAAAGATTACGTATAATAAATTTGTCCAATGTCATATTCTACTACATCTCTATCTCTCGCCTTCCAAGCACACCGTACATTCAGCTGCGTCATTTTATTAACGTGAAGTCATTTACAATTAAAATTGGAAGCATGGATGACTAATACACTCCGACCAACTCTTAATGTTGCGTGTGAAATATTTTATATTTTGAATTAGGATTCAACAAAGCGGCATCAAAGATAGATCTTTGATGCCGTTGTTCCTAAAACTAGACCTAAATCGAGTAAATATCCACCTTGGTTTAACAGATCTACAATCTCAGATATTAGACAAAAAAATATATTACGCAAAAAATATAAATTAAATAAAGACATAGGAGTTTATGAAACCTTCAAATTATTAAGAAATAAAGTGAAGAATGACATCGCGAGACAGCACGAAACAAATACGTCAAGGATATGGAGAAAAATATTTCGTCTAACCCAAACATCTTCTGGTCCTAAATTAATAATATCGAAAATAGTACAGCTATCTCTAATGTTATGAATCATAATGGAATCACCATGATTGAATGAAATGATGAACCAGCATCTAGCGCTCCAGAAATTTACAGAAGTAGACACCTTAAAAGCTCTCAAAAAAATGAAACCTACATTTACTACTGGTCCAGATGACATTCCCGCATTCTTAATAAAAAATTGTGCAACTATACTTGCTCTTCCTTTGTCTATTATATTTAACCTGTCAATCAAAACTTCCACATTTCCAGAAGTATCGAAGACTTCTAAAATCTGTCCGGTCTACAAAAAGAATGAGAAACAAGACGTCAGCAATTATAGACCCATCGTAATTTTATGCAATTTTAGTAAGGCATTCGAAATATTACTTCATGAATCTGTATTCTTTCAAGTTAAATCACAAATATGTATTAATCAACACGGATTTATGCCAGGCCGTTCTACTCAACCAACCTGTTTTATTTAACACAGTACATCTTAGATATGGGAGGACAAGTTGATATCATATACACAGATTTTTCTAAAGCGTTTGATCGTCTAAATCATGACATATTGCTTAAAAAACTAAGTTTCTTTGGTTTTGCTCCCAGTTTTATTAAATTCTTTAAATCATACCCTTTTAGTCCAACGTACTTCATGCAAAATCTGGTATACCTCAAGGTTCGGTGCTTGGGCCTTTACTTTTTAACATTTTTGTAAACTATATCGTCTCCCAACTTCATTGCAATTCATTGTTGTACGCCGATGATATGAAAATTCTTACTAGTATTAATAGAGCGGGCGACATCAAGAGATTACAAGATGATTTAGCTAACCTTCACGCATGGTGTGACAAAAACGAGTTACCCCCTAATATAGACAAATGGTACACGATGACTTTTAGCAGGAAACATAGTCTTTCATTAAATGAATATGTTATCAATAATACGATAATACAGAGAGGTGCGACAAACTGAAAGACCTTGGCGTTACTTTTGACACTAAACTCACATTTAATGATCATATCTCTAAACAACAGCTAGTGCATATACAAAATTAGCTTTCGTTATAGGAAATATTAAAGGTTTTGGGAACTCCAATATCTATTACTCCTATTTGTAAGATCTAAATTGGAATACGTGTCGATCATCTGAAATCCAGCTTACCTAATACTCAAAAATAACATTGAAAGTACTCAAAGGCGCTCTCTAAAATATTTGTATTTTCTAGAAGAAGGTATATATCCTCATAGGGGTTTTCCTCATGAGGAATTGCTTTCTAAACTTCATGTACCTGTCTTAAATACCCGTAGAATATTTAGTTCCTCGGTACTTTTACACAAACTTATTAATTTCAAAGTTGATTCGCCCCAAATTTTAGAAATGATTATATTTCATATACCAACTTTCCAGACTAGATCATATAATTCAGTTTACTTAAGCACACCTCGAACAAATTTACTCAAACACTCTCCCCTGCATATAATGTGTTCTAATTTTAACTCTGTATACAGGGTGTTCCGTTTAAAAATCGAAAGTTAGTGTCATTGTTAAAGAACACGCCAAAACCCTCGATAAACTTTTCGAAACTAACAAAATCCGACTTTTTATGCAAAATTTCAGAAACTCATCAAGGAGTGTAATTTTAGAAAGTGTAGTAAATGTCGCTGCACGGGGACGTAATGTCGCCCCGATCACCAAAATTTAGAAAGTGTAACAAAAATCGACTTTAATTTCGGAAATTTCAAAATTAAAAACCCTTTCACGAATCCACGTTGTTAAGCACTGCAACTCATGCGTTGTGTTAAATATGAGGACAAGTTAATCCAGTCTCTAGTCAAAGTATATCGAGAGTTTTAGCGACAAGGGTCCCCTATCATTTCCGAGCAGTCGATTTTGACGGGAAAATGATGGGTTTTAACGGGATTTGCCCTAAACCGGTTCCTCAGTGATTCGGTGTCAGAAAAGTATAGTTACCATGTACTCACATGTGTATGGGACCGCCTTGCTTGAACGTATGAAATTGTAATTGCAAAATACAATTCAAAGTCGTTGCGTTTCAAGCATTTTTAAGCTCCGAGGAGCGATCAAAATTGATATTGAACTGAAAATACGTCAATTGACAGGCAAGCAAAAGCCCACCAAAAATTTTTAAACATTGAAGTTTTCTTGAATCTTTTTGTGTGATCGTTAGCTATAAACCGCATATTGGATGGTAGTTGGTACATTATAAGTCGTCCGTTCCTCACCAGGCCAGACTGTAGTATGTCAATACATTTTGGATGGGCGGATAGATGGGCCGATGACATAAGCATATTAATGAAGCCGCCTTAAATTTACCCCCATCACGTCGCCACCACTCTAATTAATCCCACCAGTGGACCCTTTGGCCTTGACCCCGTGACCTCTTCGTATGTCACTCCCCCACCACTTGGCGTGCGAACACCTGTTGAGCTGAAGCCCCACCACTCTAATACCCTCCACCGTCAACGCCACCACTCCTAACTCCCACCACTAATCTGATCGCTCATCATGCTCCCGTAATTTCCATACTACTTATTTGGATCAATTCGACTGAATAATTTTTCTCAGTTCGAGAGTGTTAATTTTTTTTTTTTTATACATTTATTTAACGTCGGTCTATTTCCGCTACTGAGGCCTAACACCGACGCCTGTAGACGAGCTACCCCCAACCAGGAATTTTGCCGAACCTGTTCCCTTAAGAAGAGTAGGGATCTTTTACTTGCCTAACATTTAATAGACAAGGGACCGACGGCTTTACATCCCCTCCGAAGGATGGTATATCTCCTATACAACCCTCGCCTAAGGTTGTATAGCTTCCGCGCATACACTGATATACAAGCCGCTGGAAGAAGTGTGAGGCGAGAACGCGGTTTCCGTTGGAATGGTCACCCATCCAAGTACTAACTGCGCCTGTCGTTGCTTTACATCGCATACCGAAGTATGTACATAGTAAAGACGCACCTACGCTCGCCCCATGTTAAATTTTAAAAGTATGCAATTTACCAAAGTAAAATGTAAATAATTGCCATTTCTTGTAACAAACGGTATCTGCGAAAATTTGAAAGCTATCAAACACGCATTTTCTTTATTGTACAAGATATTTCACTTTTATGTCGACAGATTTATTATTTAAAAAATGCAAACAGGGCAATTTACTTGGAATAAAATGAACTAGCTCCACTTTCATAAGTGATTAAAGAAAACACTATTGGAATATTCCAGACCGCAAAATACTTCTTTTGATCTTTTGTTTAATATTTTATTCTGGCATATTTTTTCTGAAATGGCTTTTACTTATCAATAACCTACTCGAACGCGTACTCTTCTAAGACTCAAAGAAATACATTTGCCGACTAACAAAACTGTAAAAACCACTTTAGTGATATTAAATAAAAAAACTCTTTTGTTGACAAGGTTCAGTAAAACATTGTTGAAATCAAATTTTACGTTTTTCTTCCATAAATGCTCCTCATATGTTATATACAGGGTGTTTCATGAGGAACTGAACATACTTCCAGTGGCGGTAGAGGACCGGCCATTGAAATTTTCCTGTCGCTCTTAATGTAAGAGATACAAGCTGATAAACTAATTTTGGTCTAAATTTATGTTGGCCAGAACATCCTTACTATTGACCATTTTTATTTATTTGGACAATTAATATAAGCAAATGAAGCTGTTTTTCTTCAAATTCACATTTTGCCAAATAGTACGGGGGCCATGAACCTTCCCGTGGCCCTTTGAGGTCGCGACGAGTAAATAGGCGTTTTCGACGTATTTTTTCATGCTGAATCCAAATATGCAACTAAATTTTACGGAATCATGCAAGAAAAATTGTTATTAACATTTTAATTGTTTATAAGGCTATAACTTCAAAGTTAACAATGGAAGGGAGAATTTTCAAATTTTTTATGATTTCTGATACAAAAACAAAGAAAACTCTTTTTGGAAAATTAAAATCGGCTGATTAGAACCGGAGATATTGCACATTTATTATTAACAAATTGCATAATTACGATTTTTCCGCACTATTTCACTCATAACTCGGCTCCTATTCAACGTAGAAAGTTCTACTAGGTCTCATTTTAAAGCTAAAGCTTCAAGCTTCAAAATCTTTTATAGTGAAATATCCCACCATGCTCTTGAAAAATTTTGCAAGTGATGAAAGCTTGAAATTTTTGCGGAAGAAAGATAAGTAATTTGTTTATACGCATTTTGAGGAAAGTTAATCTATAAATATCAGCAATTGAGTTATACATTATTATTGTACATCTCAAAACGAACATTTTGACTTGCTGAATGTATTTTGATTGATTTTTCGCCGAGTAATATTAGTTTGTAGTTGAAGCGCTTTCGCGCGCAATGCGCGCACTGAGTACGCGTTACATGTAGCGACTACCGTTTTATTCCTGGCTTTACTTAATAAATAATTTTTTCCAAAGTTTAATAATGAAAAAAAAGTTAATTAATTTTCTACTAATACTAACTGTTTATTGATTGTTTTTGCATGTATCGTCTTTTTTGCATGTGCAAAACATGCAGCAGGATAAATTAGCTTACGACACCATTTAGTTGTGCACATCTTACATGTACAATTTGGTACAAGTTCACTCATCGGGGGCAACAAATCATGCATTTTTTGGGGCAAAAGTAAATCTTGTTCCTTGATCCATCCAAATTTTTCTGGATTTACAAGGCTAATATTAACCGATAAAATGTTAGTCTGTACAAAAGTTATATACAAACATCTTAAAATATGTAATTTAATGGTAGTGATGTGGGTGGTAACTGCTCGATGAGGTGTTTACTGGAATGGGAATATATTTTAAATCTTAATTCATCAAATGTTTTACAGCCTGCATTTTTTTTCATAACTTCCACTAAATATTCCTCTCCTCTTCTCAAATCAATGTGAATTGTTTCATCTGAAAGAACTAAATAGTGAAGAGTAATTATTATTACATCTAAAAAATGTTTTGATTTATTCAAAAATGCTGAAAATTGATAGGGCGATATTGAAAAATTCACGCAATCTTTACTAGCAAGTATTGATGCAAGTGATGTATTATATTTCAAAAATTAATAATAATAATAAACAATTATCTCGCCCGAAATTAATTAAATATTTTGTAGGATCTGCTTGTAAAGCTGCTGGTTTTGTACCCACTTTACTAGAGTAATCTGCTTCCGTCAAATGGTGCAAAGCTGGTAGGACGGAGCAAAATTTTTCACCATAATAGTTATGAAAAAGCTTGAAAAAGTATAACGACAATACAAATACATCAGTATCCGATGAGATGAGATGCACATTTTTATATCCGTTCTTTACAGCGTGCATTATGTGGATCATTAATTTGAGATCTGCTTCCTCAACATCTGGTCGTTGTAAATATTCCAAGTCAGTATCTTTGTTGCTAATGCAAGGTAATTCGTTGATAGTACTGCACACCAATTGAATGTTATTGAAAATATCAGATTTATCGAAGCAAAATTATGTAAAAATTCTTAAAGCAAAATTTTATTCCTATCAGAATTCCTAAATTTATCAGTTTGCTTTGGAACTGGACTTTCTCCATTTATAATTTTGTACATTGACAGACTTTCCGTTTTTTTTCTTTTTAAATGTTCAGACGATTTTATAGAAGAACTAGAGTATGAATCAAAAATGAGATCAACTCTCGTAGTATTTTGCAGTGAAACTTTGTGTTTCACATAATTGAAAAAATTTTTAGCCAAATCATTGAAATTTTTAGATGATCCCAGCTCAAATTTACGTACAATAAGCATTACATCGACCAACAATACAGTAGGAACTTCGGTTTTAGAAAATTTACCATAAGAGCTTTTCAATTCACTACTTTCCATTTCTCGCACGAGCGAGCTTTTATCTGCTTTATTGAAAAAACCATCATTATCAAATAAAATATTTTGTTCAGTCAGCTCATATTTAAGAAGAGAAGAAATCGGATAATTTCGTTCTCGTGCAAGGTTAATTATCCGTTGAGTTTCATTTGTTGTAATTTTTTACATTAATGAAGTTTGCTCTATATAGAAAAGAAAGTGTATAGAAAGTCATAGTATGAGAGAATGAATTAACTTTTTTTCATTATTATACTTTAGAAAAAAATATGTATTTGTTTATTATTATTTATAAATTATTTATTAATGTAAATATTTCAAAAATTATTTATTAAGTAAAGCCAGGAATAAAACGGTAGTCGCTACATGTAACGCGTACTCAGTGCGCGCATTGCGCGCGAAAGCGCTTCAACTACAAATTAATATTGCTCGGCGAAAAATCAATCAAAATACATTCAGCAAGTCAAAAAATTTTCGTTTTGAGATGTACAATAATAATGTATAACTCAATTGTTGATATTTATAGATTAACTTTCCTCAAAATGCGTATAAACAAATTACTTATCTTTTTTCCGCAAAAATTTCAGGCCTTCATCACTTGCAAAATTTTTCAAGAGCATGGTGGGATATTTCACTACTAAAAGATTTTAAAGCTTGAAGCTTTAGCTTTAAAATGAGACCTAGTAGAACTTTCTACGTTGAATAGGAGCCGAGTTATGAGTGAAATAGTGTGGAAAAATCGTAATTATGCAATTTGTTAATAATAAATGTGCAATATCTCCGGTTCTAATCAGTCGATTTTAATTTTTCAAAAAGAGTATTCTTTGTTTTTGTATCAGAAATCATAAAAAATTTGAAAACTCTCCCTTCCATTGTTAACTTTGAAGTTATAGCCTTATAAACAATTAAAATGTTAATAACAATTTTTCTTGCATGATTCCGTAAAATTGAGTTGCATATTTGGATTCAGCATGAAAAAATACGTCGAAAACACCTATTTACTCGTCGCGACCTCAAAGGGCCACGGGAAGGTCATTGGCCCCCGTACTAAAATTCAATCGCTTGAAATAAAATCAATAAAAGTGCGATAAAAAATCTAATTACATGGTTTTGTTTAGTGATGTATGGACTTTTATAATTGGCAACCGAATGTTAAAAAATATACATACAGGGTGTTCTTTTTTACAGGAATCGGAAAAAACAAATTAAAAAAGTTCGGCCCTGGAATTTAAAAAAAATTATACTAGCAATCTATCAACTGTGATAAGTGTCTAAAGTGCCTAATATTTAAACAAAATCCGATCAATAGTAAGGACGTTCTGGCCAAAATAAATTTAGACCAAAATCAGTTTATCACCCAACAACTTTAAATTCAGAAATATCAAATATCTTCAATTTTTTAAATGGAAACCTCTACGACGGTTTTTAAGATATTTACGAAAATTCAGAGAATCCTAGCATTTTATAAGAATTGGGGTGGGTGATGGCTTGGGTTTATCAGCATATCCCAAAGCAAACATATCACACGTTCTTGTTATTTAATACTCTGTCGCATTCTCCATAAATAAATTAATAAATTTAAATAAACTTCGTTGGAATAACTCAGAGGAGCCATAATGTTAATAAATTTATAAGGAACAACTTCTAGTACACTATAAAATATTAAATAACTAATTAGACAGCTCTGTTATTATTTCTTATGACAACAATTGTTTGCGTGGCCGACTTAGAGTTGGATAAAGAATTATAATAAAATTATACTTTAATTTTTATTTTTCGCAACTTTAACAAACTTTTACAATCATCTAGTTTTATTCAAAAAGTTGTGCAGTTTTCTCGATATAACAAATACAAATCAAAAACGCTTGATTTTTAGCCACAATCTGAGTTATAAAATATTATGTCGAAACTAATTTTACTTACGACTTTTCTATGATGCAAAGGTATTCCAGTTTATTGTTAGAATTTCCCAACACGTCCATTCGACAAAACGGCAAATGTTTGCAATGTGCCTTCGTGTCCCCTGGTCCAATACATTCTTGATATCTTTTGTTAAGCTGCAAAAAAATACGTTTATTAAAATTCAAAATTTGTCAGGTCCTTGGTAGATTGGTGGAGAGCTCAAACACACTTTCATAATAAGAATCCAGTACCCTTGACGAGCCCTACAATATTTTAAAAATCGTTTGTTCTACACGTAACACTGTTTTGCAGACTGGAGCTAATAAATTATCACTGAAAGTGGTGAAATGATAAGCAGGTAAATGTATACAGGGTGTCTCACCGAGAACTGAATCGATCGATATAGATAAAAGTACGCATCAGAAAATTTTGAAAATTTAGATAATTACTAATGTCGGTGTAGCCAATCCAACTAAAATAATTACAAGCAGCTGGCACTTCCGCTTATACCGGAAGTCGATACCAACTTGCTTATTTCAAATGGAACACCCTATATATTTTAGAATTTTCGAAAAGAGCTTAAAATTCTGATTAGAAAATATGTAGCATATCCTATCCTAAACCTAGCCGTTTCGGAGATATTTAACATTTTATAGAAAATTTGACAGGTGCAACGGTTTGCAAGAACCATTACAACTTTCTTCATGTAAAAGATCCTCATTTTCTTCTTGTCACGTAAAAAGAACACAAGGAGAACTACGTTCTACAACTGAAATAAATTCAATAATATCATACCAAGTGTTCCGTTTTTCGCGTTATATTTTGTCAACTTCAAACCGCGAAAACTTGTTTAAGTCAAATGGAACACCCTGATTTTTTTACGTCAAGTTGTGTAAAATTGAATTCCCTTTTTTCTGATATTAGCATTGTGGGGGTTAAAGTTACAACTTTTCGAAATATTTGCGATTTTATTAGAAATTCATGAACTGTTGTAATCATTTCATCAAAATAGCCATGATTAGAAACAATCAGTCATTATCTTATGTCAAAAAATGCCAGCACGTTTAAATTATACCAACGAAAACTTTTTAAATTTGTTTATTATTTATCGAGAATGTGATAAAATAATATCAAGAACTTGCAGCACATTTGCTACTCCACAAAAAAGCAAAATAACACTAACACTGTAATCGAATTGAAGATATGGCATGAACTAAAATAGCAGAGATAAGATCAATTTAAAATATGATTTCATTTTAATTTAATAATTGCTCAAAATTCCGCCCTCGGACCTTGACACATTTTTCGCACCTTCGGATTAGTTCCTCATGGGTGGCTCTTCTAATTGAATCCTGTGATATGTTTTAAAATGCATTTCTTACTCTTTGCATACAATATTCAATGGTTGTTAATGGGCTCTCATAAACATTATTTTTAATAGTTCCCCAAATGAAATAATCCAGAACCGATAAATCGGGCGAGCGAGGAGGCAATAAGAAAGAAAGGTCCATTATTGGCAATCCATTGATCATAAAAAGTTTCTTGTAAATAATTATTAATTAAATATGCGTTATGTGGGGGAGCACCGTCGTGCTGATAAAAAATGTTTCTATGTTCGGCGAGAGGTAAATTTTGTAAATAGTTATTATTCAAATTTTGTAAGATATTCAGATACCTTTCACCTAAAAAAAAAACAAAAATTTACCGTTTAAATTTTCCTGATAAAATTGTAATGCCACCACTCTATCGTTTCTTATGGCACAGTAAACATTGAACTGCCAACTTTCCTGAAAGTTTCGCTCTCTGAACATATGAGGATTTGAGTCACTTCAATAATGCGAATTGTGTCTATTAAAAAGTCCATTTTTAGTAAATTTTGCTTCATCCGTCCATATAATATTTCCCAAATAAGAATCGTGACCCTCAGACCTTATTAGAATAAACTGTCTTCTTAGGAAATATGTTTCTTTTAATCCTTAAACCATATGGAATGAAAACGGGTGAAACTTATGACTGTGCTGCGGTGTTTGTTACTCCGTTGCGTATTATTTTTAATATGATACTTACAGCGTCCAAGTTTCCAGATATCTGGAAAATTACCAAAATATGTCCTATTTTAAAAGCTGGCGATCCATCGTCCATAATCAATTACAGACCCATTGCCGTTTTATGCAATTTTGCGAAAGCACTGGAAATAATTTTGTATAACCATATTTACAGCACAATAAAATCGTCCATATCAACATGGATTCATGGCACAAAGATCCACAGTAACAAATCTAGCTTGTATTTCCCAATTCATATGTGACAGCCTGGATTCAGGCGGGCAAGTAGATGTCATATACACGGACATCCAAAAAGCCTTCGATCAGATAGATCATTATTTGTTATTGTCCAAGTTAAGAGCTTTTGGATTTTCGGATACATTAACCTTGCTTTTCACATCTTACTTGTTCTCAAGGAAGCAATTTGTGGAACACGGCGGTCACAGATCTCTTAACTATACAGCAACGTCAGGAGTCCCTCAGGGTTCCAACTTGGGGCCCCTGCCGTTTTTGATTTTCATAAATGACATAACATCAGTAATTAGATGTGAGCATCTACTTTTTGCAGATGATCTCAAAATTTTTACAAATATAAATAGTCTCAGTGACTGTATTTACTTACAAACAGAAATAGACAAAGTTTCTACGTGGTGTTCCAACAACTTTCTTAAATTAAACGTCTCCAAATGCAAAATCGTTACTTTTACTCGTAGGCCCAATTCTATACAATTTGATTACACCATAAACAATTTTCCACTCGAGCGTTGTTTGGAATTCAAAGATCTCGGTGTGATTTTCGACTGCACTTAGTTTTTCAAGCCATATTAATCAGATGACAAAGTCAGCCTCTAAGTTGCTCGGGTTTTTGTCAGAAACTGGAGCTGTTTCTCTAGCGTTGAAAGTTTGAAAATATTATATTTCACATACATTAGATCCAAGCTGGAATATGCCGCTCTCATATGGTCTCCCATATACCAAAATTTGATTTTATTAACTGAATCTGTCCAGAGAAAATTTGTAAAGTTCATGTTCTTTAAAACTAATGGTTTTTTTCCACAGCGAGGCACTGATAATAACCTCCTGTTAGATATGTTTAATATGATTTCGCTTAGTGAAAGAAGGAACTGCGCCACTCTTTCATTTTTGTACAATCTAGTTAACAACAAAATCGATTGTTCATCCCTTGTTAATAAGCTTTGCTTTTTGGTCCCTCAATTGCATTCTCGTGATAGTGATTATTTTTATACCCCCTTTAGTCGTACCAACCTTATGTGTAAATCGCCAATGTTTAAAATGTGTAAGGTATTCAATTCAATCTCCGGTCTTTGTGATATTAATTACAACAATTTAAATAGTATAATTGGCTTATATCTAAGAAGTAACTCATAATATATTTACACCTACCGTGATCCTATGTTTTTTACCTTATTTATTTATTTATATACCGTTACTGCCTCATGTACAGCTCACTGCATTTTAAAAGCCACCTATTTAGAGTTTTGTTATCTCCAATGCATAGAATGTACAATATTAGGGTCCAGTTCGTCATATTATTTGGAAATCATATTTTTATTATTTCACAATGTTCTGATCACTTGTATATTTTAATGTTTTTCTCATATTTTTTTTACGCATACTTACTATTCCATAATTTTAGGCTTACTCTGTATTTGAATATTTTCTCATATTTTTGTAATTTATACTCTCATGTTCTATGTAACAATTCTATGTTTCCTGTAATTGGGTATTTACCTGTTGGAAATAAATGCATTATTTATTTATTTATTTAATAAGATTCTGTGAATTGAATCCTTGCATAGTCCCGATTTCAGAGCAGCTTGTCTTAATGACATGCAAGAAAATATCCCAGAATGACTATTTCAATGTTTTCGTCATCAGCATGTTTGCCTTGACAGAGCCATAATTTTTAAAAATTTTCAGTATGCGTTTTACAGTGTTTGGTGACGGTTTCCGTTTTTCTGGATATCGAGTAGCAAATATGCTGCAAGTTCTTGATATTACTTTATCACATTCTCCATAAACAATAAATAAATTTAAAAAGTCTTCGTGGGTGTAATTTAAACATGCTGGCATTTTTTGACATAAGATAATGACTGATTGTTTCTAATCATGACTATTTTGATGAAATGATTTCAACAATTCATGAATTTCTAATAAAATCGCAAATATTTCAAAAAGTTGTAACTTTAACCCCCACAATGCCAATATCAGAAAAAAGGGAATTCAATTTTACACAACTTGACGTAAAAAAATATAGGGTGTTCCATTTGACCTAAACAAGTTCTCGCGGTTTGAAGTTGACAAAATGTAACGCGAAAAACGGAACACTTGGTATGATATTATTGAGTTTATTTCAGTTGTAGAACGTAGTTATCCTTGTGTTCTTTTTACGTGACAAGAAGCAAATGAGGATCTTTTACACGAAGAAAGTTATAACGGTTCTTGCAAACCGTTGCACCTGTCAAATTTTCTATAAAATGTCAAATATCTCTGAAACGGCTAGGTTTAGATGGTACATATTTTCGACTCAGAATTTTATGCTCTTTTTGAAAACCCTAAAATATATAGCGTGTTCATTTGAAATAAGCAAGTTGGTATCGACTTCCGGTATAAGCGGAAGTGCCAGCTGCTTGTAATTATTTTAGTTGGATTGGCCACACCGACATTAGTAATTATCTAAATTTTCAAAATTTTCTGATGCGTACTTTTCTCTATATCGATCGATTCAGTTCCCGGTGAGACACCCTGTATTGTATGTTCGTTTGTATAAAGGATTATAATATAATAATACCTATATGATTTTATATAAACTAACAACAAATTTTAATTTTACTCACTTAGTCAATGACATCTTCTACGGAACGTAAAAATTTCATCGACTCTTAATGTGTAGTGAAGCAGAAAAGTTTGATATTATGTGTGTGTGAAGATGCGAGTAGTTTTTGCCAGGATGGAAAGGGGGTCATCCATAAAATACGTCACACGTTAAGGGGGAGGGAGGGGTTCAACAAGTGTGACGGGGGGGGGGGTGTCATAAGCTTCGTGACGTCATATACTTTTTTATCTAGTTTACTTGCAATTTTTTTAAAAAATTTATAACTATCGTAGAACTCGAGATAGTCCGACGCACTCTTGCCCCACCCTGTATAGAAAGAAAGTGAGGCTTGATTTGCGACGGTCAAAAAGCTTAGACAAATATATATTTTGTTTACTTTGATAGCATTACGGCACATCACCCGTAAGATAAATAAGGTAGGGCTGGAAGTTTAGCTCTAGCATTACTTGTTTTTTTACTTAAATGAGCATTTTATTCTTTTCATTGTTCTATGTGTTTTATATTTTATAGATTTGTTGTAAAATTCATTACATTATATTAAATAGGTACTGTTAGATATAGACAGATGTTGAAGAATGGGAAATTAAAAACAATTGCAGTTATCCGGGAGACATAAAATCAGAAAGCCATATTTCTGTTTTAATAAAGTATCTATAATTGGATGAAAGAAATTATTATTTTAATGTTTATTACATTAGTGTCGTGAAATGAACATTTAACTACTAATGAGGAAGTTGCATGTTTTTTTTTATAATGAAAATCGATAAAGCATCAGAAAACATTTATAGAAATGTAAAATTCAGGATCTTGAAATTTTAATAATACGAAAGAAATATATTTTCTTCGATGACGAATTTTAATTTTGTGAATCAGCAGTTATTCTTTTTCGCCATACTAGGTCAATTTACTTCAATTTCTTGTTTGTGTTGTTATTATTTGGTTAATGAGCTATGGACTGCACATAAAAATATATTTTATACTTGTTACACACAAAGGCAAAACAAAACAAACATAGACGTGTACCCAATCAGCTCTCTGATAATTTCCATGTCATTTAATATTAAGCAACTAATCAAAAAAATTATCGATCTATTGGAATATGTACATTGTAAACTTATAAATAAATATAAGGTAAATACAAATCTAACGCCACCTCTATATTCACTCCATGGGGGGAAAGTTATAACTGTATTGACCCCTGTCATATCATCACTCACTCTTTAGCTATCGGCGATCCAAACTTTGAAATAAACACCCTCCGGCCTTTGTGATACACCATATTAAATATCTTTTACCGAGCTTCCATTTCATGCTGTCAAAAATTAAAACGATGAATTCGTTTTCAGGTATATTTGTACACAGTGATTTTGTCGAATAGTAATCAGACGTTGTTACCAAATAAAACAATGGTTAATAGAATGGACAACAAATTATTTAAACAAAAAAAAAATCATACATCCAAGTTATTGGTAGATACTCGATAATAATATAAGAGTGGAAGGAGAAGCTTAAGAAACAGGCACTTGGTCTTCTACATCGTCTTGGCTTGTCCTGTTGTTCAAAAAAAAATTTTTTTTTTTGGCATCGGATTTTCTCCATTAGCCACAAAAAATAATTTTCTGTTATAAATTTTTGTCTAGTTTGCTAATAATTTTTAAAAATTTCTAGCTATCATAGTTGCCCCATCTTGTATACAGGGTGTCCCAATAGTGCGTCAAAGTGCAATATCGGCCTTATCGAGGCCTTATTAGAAGATTTTGGAAAATTATTTTTTTATGAAAGTGGTAGTGACAAAAGGCGCACATTTTAAAAATATTTTGAAATATACAGGGTGACTCCCTACAGCGGAGCCTCTTCGAGGTCTTTTTTTTTTAAATCGAACACCCCATATATTTTTACATTTATGAATTCATCGTAAAATTACCTTTCCAACGACGGTTTTCGACGTGGCGTTGCTGAGTTATTTGAAAAAATATGAAAATTTTGGTCCGAATAAGGTTTAACAAATCAATTAGCTGTGTGTGTATTACTAGTAGTTAAGAAGATTTATTTTGTTTGTTTATATTGACAAAGGATGTACCGTCGTGAGCAAAAAAAAGGACAAATCTTATAACGGTATTTTGCTAAAATCTAGTTGTGTACATCTAGCTTTATTTTTTGTGACATTGTCAGTTAGTTGTCATAATTTATTGCAAGTGTCCAAAAAACTACTATGCCTCATATAAGCGATTTAGTTAAATCTGGAGTTATTGCTAAAGCAGAAGATGGGTGCTCAATGAGACAAATTGCACTGCGTTATAATATTGACAAAAATTCGGTGTGTAACATTTAAAAAAAAATGGAGAATAAACGGTACGATTAGTAGAAATCCTGGATCAGGGTGACGAAGGATATCAACTCAACAACAAGATTTGCAATTGGTAAATGCTTTAGTAGAAAATAAATTTTACTCAGTTATTTAGGCTGCTGAAGAAACGAATTTTCCTGGATCGAGTAGTACTGGTCGCCGGCGAGTAAGAGAATCGGAGCTACGCTGTCATGCAGCAGCACAGAAATACTTACTTAAAGCTGAACATAAAGAAGCTCGAGTAGGATTTGCGTTTGAATTTTTAGCGCATGATGTAAATTTTAGGAACAATGTAATCTTTACAGACGAAAAAAATTTCCAGTCAACACACAGCGGTCGTATTCGTGTTTACCGCCCTCCGAATACTCGATTCGATGAGAAATATATATCTAACAATGATAAAAGTGGTAGATTGTCCGTCAATATGTGGGCTTGGATATCGGCACGTGGTCCTGGTGTTTTGTGGCATATTGAGGAACGATTTAATAGTGAAACGTATATTAGGAGTTTAGACAATATTATGTTCCCTTCTGTGTCACAATTATTTCCTAATAATGAGTTCATATTTCAACAAGACAATTGTTCCGTTCATACTGCTCATACCGTAACTAACTGATTTCAAGATAACAACATCAATGTTCTTAACTGGCCCAGTCATAGTCCAGATCTTAACCCTATGGAAGAAGTATGGGGACTACTCGTAACAAGTATCCGAAAACGAAATGTGAGACCACGGAATGCCGAAGAATTACTGGAAATAGTAAATAATCCATGGGAAAATATTATTACTAATGATTATTGTATAAGGGTATTTAATTCTATGCCAAACAGACTTATAGAAGTTATAAATAGAAATGGTGCAATAACGAAATATTAATAGTTAGTTTCTTGTTAAATAGAATATCCTTTGTCCTTTGATCCAGGATTTCTACTAATCGTACCGTTTATTCTCCACTTTCTTAAAATGTTACACACCAAATTTTTGTCAATGCTATAACGCAGTGCAATTTCTCTCATTAACCATCCATCATTTACTATAGCAATAACTACAGCATTAAAATAAAAAATAAATTAAAAGTGATATCTGTTTTATTTCGACTAATCATTACATATTCAAATAGAGACAGATTTACATTAGAAAAAAAGTTGTCCTATTTTTTTCTGCTCACGGCAATAAAGTATTATAATTTAACGGTTTTAGGTGAAAAAGTAAAAATATCTCTGGAAATATCGATTTTAGGTATAGGATATTATTTATAAAAATCGTCAGAATGAACGTGCCAATTCTAAAATACAATAATATACAGAGTATTTAATTTGAAAAAATTGAGAAAATTCACTTTGAAATGTCCTCAATTAGCGCTAGCATAAAATACACCCTTTATAATTATAATAAATATTTGGTGGTTGTGTCCCCTGTCTACATAAATCGTCTAAAATTAATAGTAATACACACACAGTGAATTATCTTGTTAAATCTTGTTCCGATCACAATTTTCATATTTTCTATGAAAAACTGAAGATCGTTGGAAAGGTAATTTTACGCTGAATTCATAAATGTAAAAATATATAGGGTGTTCCATTAAAAAAAATAACCTCGAAGATGCTCCGCTGTAGCGAGTCGCCCTGTATATTTCAAAATATTTTTAAAATGTGCGCCTTTTGGCACTATACACCACTTCAACAAAAAAATAATTTTCCAGAGCCCGATATTGAACTTTGACGAACTATTAAGACATCCTGTATATATATTTCGAGTTCCCAGTTTATTGTCCCTAATAGAGAGAACAAAAATTGGATTGATATTTTGTAGTTGTATGACGATAACATAAGATATGAAATATATTTCGATTAGCTGGCTTCAAATAAACATTAAAACTCTGAAATATGGTTTACCACTTTCTTTTTTAAAATATTGCACAAATTTTATACCCAAAAAACGCATACGTTTGTATATTAGTAAAAGTATATTTTACCTTAAATCTCAAACCAATATATCGCTTCCTTCTGACATGATCGGCATTGAAAAAATGATTCGTATCCTCAGCCAGTTTGGGACGGTTTATCAAACTTAGATTCTGATCTAAATCAGATTTTAAACTAGAATAATGCTACAAATACAACAAATATTTATATTTACCATATCTAAGTACAAGGCACAAACTGAAATTCAAGATATGAAGGAAAAATAATAATAAATGTAATTCCATTTTTACGCAACTAACACCTAACAAAGTTGTCTAGTGAACGGCCGAAGTAAATTATGTTAAACAGTCAAACAATTATTGATAACTGTTCTTCCTGTTTTAATTTTTATATCAACAAAATGCGGAGGCGTCTCGGATGGTTATATTAATTTTATCTTTTTTTTATTGGATATTTCAAGTTAAACGCGGGTGCTGATTAACAATTCCCAGAGAATAATAATAATATAGTGTTCAGTTAGTGTTCCCTCGAATGATTGTGCAAAAAGTACACATTTTTCTCGTAGATCTTTACAATGTAAAATCATTTTCAATTATACCACAAAAACGAGTTACACAAGAAAGTATAATTTTTTTCAATGGCGCCAATTAAGCCTCCAAGAGTCCTGTATTACACTCTAAAATATATCGCCAATCGGATGCCTCGCTGCCAAGTTATGATTTTTTTCCTGTTTTTTTTTCGGCAATTTACAAACATTCTTTTGACTGCCATATCTCCGCGATTTATTAATTGTTTTTTCTAAAAATGTAAGACGTTATTTGGTAATGATGTATTTACTGAAAAATGTTTTTGAAATAAATTATTATTATACAAGGAATCCAAAATATTTGTTTACAGATATTGATATTTAATTAATATTTTTCTCAATTTTTTTAAATGGAATGCCTATATATTTTTTTTATATGGACGAATAAAACATACAATTCCCCACATTTTAATATCATACACTTTATTTTTATTTTAAACGATTTTTGAGATATGATTATTTCAAATAATAATATAATAATAATGTATAAGACTACAAGCTAATTTTCTATGTGGCGTCCCCGCACCCCCTGACCAACCGACATGTTTATCTTTTTGACTATATACTTCATGATGAGCAACATAACTTTTGCTTAAACTAAACTGGAAGACAATAACAAAATATTTTTAAAAAAAAGCTTTTATTTAAATGATCTCAAAAGTAGAAAATAAACTTTGAAGTAAATCAAACCCATCATTTTGTTACATTATACAAATTTTTTTTAAGATATAAAAGCTTGTCGTGAGATTTTCCTGTGTAAAGGAGATTGCACCCCACAGTCGCATATCAATATCTACGTCTGCTTCCTAAATATTCAGCGCGATAAGTAATGTATTAGAGATCTACATCCTACAGCATTTCTTATACTAAGACCTACGTCCACCGCCGTGAATAAGTGCTGAACTGGGAACCAATTAGTACAGGTGCTTATTGGAATTTAAAATTCCAAGTTCCCACAAATCTTCAAATAACTTTCTTAATGAAAATGACACAGGGGTCACCGAAAAATCAAAATGCTTTAAATTTTAGGCTCTATTAAACGATATAATTTTCAATTAGGTTTTTAAACGATTTCGATAATTACACAGTTACGTGTGTGCACTGAATGGCTGGGGCAAGCAACCGATTTTAGACCAAGCTCGCACGCAGTCTGGGAACAGATCCAGATATCAAAAAAACGTTTCTGTCCGACTCGATGGGGCACGATTAACGAAATTCCACGAAAGTATAAGCTCGGGCGCGACGAAGTTGAAGACAAGTCAAGTCAGTGCCGTGTTCTATAACTGTACTCGTGTCTTCCTTGGTGGCTCAATGGTTCAAGTAAAAACATCCATAATCTTTGCCCTAGTGCTTTTTAATATCTTTAGTGTATTTTAATTATTTTAGCCGGCTCCTTAGCCAAACAAGTGAATTTTTGAAACGTTTATAAAAACAAATCGAGTTAATTTTCTTAAATTTCGACGCAACTTCACTGTTGAAAATAATGAATATATTTTTAGTTATTTTTTAAACATTTTGTGAAGTGAATTAAATAAATGTTGGTGTTAGTTTTTAAAACATGTGTTTTTCTCATCGACAATATACAGGGTGAATCAAAAAGTACCCTACCAAGAATTACAAGTGAATTTTTAAGCTTTTAAGCAAAAGTTAACTGCATCGACGTCTCATACAATGAAGCATTGGCCCTAAAACAAAAAACTTTTGTCTTTGAAACATTCTTTTATACAAAAATAAGTGCACGAACACCCTTGGAGGTCTCAAATCAAGCTCTCCGACTGGCCGTTATTTTATTTTCCCAAATCTGAGGGCTCGTTCTTGTTCAACTTCCGGGTGAGATACCCTGTATATTATCAATTTTTTTGCACAAAGTCGATATTATTATTGTTATTATCATCATAATTAATTTTGTGGGACAGTGTATTTGGCGAAATATTATTTTTAATTACAAATAAACACACCATATCGTCCTGAAGCTATCACGCAGTTTACATTGGAACGCAAAGTCGATCCCTTCAACAAAATCCAAATCTGATACGTTGTTTGTTTAGGCTACCTACCAAGTGTTAAATGTGGTTAAATGATCTTGCATATTTGCTTACAAATTTCTACAACGACCTACGGCTGTGAATCGGTTCAATAATAACTTAATCAATATTTTAAATTGCGTGTACATGATAAAAACAACATAAGTAGTTTGTTTAACATTTTTCTAAGTAACAAATTAATCAATATTTATGTACTGAACAGCTGTTACACAAACTGACAGTGAATGGCAATCTATGATTTATTTATTTATTTATAAGGGGGTTATAAACAATTCTCTTTGTCGGCGATTACTCCCAGTTCCTGGTGATACTGGAAGAGTTATAGTCGTAAAAATTGTACTCCTACTTTGTTTGCACAATAAAACGTCTTTATTCTGTTCTTAACTTTCAGAAAATTGTATTCCAATTCGGCTGGGAGGTGAGCGCGTATTATATTAAATCTAAATGGAAAATGATATTGTGCAAAATAAATACAATATTCTACATTTATTTTCAAAATTAAAAGAAAGCTAGTAAACAATGTGTAAATAATCGTTTAATATTACAAAAAGTTGACATAAAAAATAGGAACAGAAAATACGGTATTAGGTAATAAAAATTGGCACTATTTTAAAAATTTAAAGTTATTTTGAACCTAATTTAATGAAATAAATGATACCTAGGTGTTTATAGGAACTGTTCAAAGTAGCCTCCCAGTACGTGTATGCATTTCTGTAGACCATTTCTTAAAATATCTACAGCAATTTCCTGAAAAACTTCCCTTATTCTTTCTTTCATATTTTCTTTTCCAGTTATAGAAGCTTTGTTTAATTGCTCCTTAACACAGTCCCACAAAAAGAAGTCTATTTTGATCAAATCAGGGCTTCTGGCATTGTCTAAATCGCACCTTTCCGATGCCTCTATCTCGAAAACCTTTCGACATAGCATTCTGAGGTTTGCGCCATTCGATTCGCCTTGTCGACTTTCGTAACCATGAATTATTTGAGAATTTTTGAAAAACTCTTTCTAAAAAAGTTATTCTAAAATAGAGTTTTTTTGAAACATTGTATTATTTTTAAGAAAATTCTGAATGTAGTATAAAGAATGTATAGGTAAAAGTTATTTCAAAATCCAAACGTACGTTAAAAAATAATAACTTACAGGCCATATAAAATTTTACCCGTATAAGTTTTAACAGAGGCTCATAAAAGGAAAAGGTTGGGCTTTTTCCGCTAGATGATTCAAAAGTTGGATGAAGATCCAGATTTTTTTAACTAAAATATTATGGACTGATGAATCATTCTTTTCTACGGCAGGAGTATCTAATAGGAAAAATTGAAGGTTGTGGGAACTGGGGTTACCTAACTGAAAATAATTATCCCAGAAGTAGAAAATATTCTTTTGCAGAATTTTCCGGAAGCCGAACTTGATATGATTTGGATGAGGCAACTGCGCAGTGTCCTACCCGTTCGAGATCATTTGAATAATGTATTCCCAATAGGGAACAATGGAACGATTAAATGGCCACCTAACAGTTCGGATTTGACCCCAATGTATTCATTTTTTTGGGGGATTTCTAAAAGACATTGTGAATAATAATAATAGTAGTATTCAAGTCTTTAATGACAGGATTCGACTTGAAATAAACAATCTGAATGTAAATAATGAAGCCATTTCCAGTATAATTATAAATATAAGAAGACGTTATCAATGATGCATAGACAATAATGGTGGACACATAGCACATCTTTTATGAGTTATCGTTTATTTATATTTAAATTTCCTAAATGAATCTTTATCTATTTTGTATAAATATTCGGTTTATTCTTCCTCACTGTAAACCATTCTGATTATTTAATTAAAGAAATGTCACTTATTTAACATAATAGTTGTCATTTTCATAGCTCACTTTAATAATGTTAACTTTTCCATATTTACAGTAACTAGTCGAACTAAGATATTCGACGTTTAATAACTCAAAAACGGTACAGTAGGGGTAGCATATGGTATATTTTTGAAATCAGGAAAAAAGGGTCATTCTGAAAATTTAATAATATACAGGGTATCGAATTTAAAAAATATACAGGGTGGGGCAATAGTGCGTCGGACCGCGATATCTCGATTTCTACGATAGCTAGAAATTTTTTAAAAAATTGCAAGTAAACTAGAGAAAAAAGTCTATAACTGGAAATTATTTTCGAACATACAGGACGAGCCAAGACCAAATAACAGAACCAATTGCCTTTTCTTTAAATGGAATGTTATGTAAATCAGTACATTTTTTGAAACCTCTTTCTAGGCTCTATTCATTCCTATGATAGCATTGAATATCTCCCAACCACTTGGATGTAATGAATTTTTTTGTTGAAATGATGCAATCTGCAGATGGATATTTAAAAAATCACCACAGTCACAATTATGGGTTTTAAGAAAAGCTTATGTGAATACCAGTTAAGAGACATCTAATTAATGTTTTTGAATCATTTTCATTTCCTAAAAATGTACAGCGTGGCCAAAAATCTTTTTTCAATTAAGAACTATTTACATTGAATTTTCTCAATTTTTTCAAATGGAACACACTGTATATTTTTCGACGATGTAATGTAGAAATGAAAAACGAACATTTTTGTGAGTACTAATAATTGTAATAATGCTTTAACTAAATTAAATAATTGGTTTTCCCATAATTCTCTACACTTCAATGCCGAAAAAACTCACATGATTAGATTTCATAACAGACAAAAAAAATGTAACAGACTAGATATTAACATGAATGGTACCATTACCTCCAATAGTGAGGAAAATATAAAGTTTTTAGGGGTGTACTTGGATGAATCCCTGAACTGGAAGCATCATTGTGAGATCTTGATTTCTAAAATCGCATCAATCACTTATTTATTTCGAAATATCAGAGCGTTTTTAAATAAAGACCGATTAATTAATTTATATTATGCTCAAGTTGACACACGCTTAAGGTATAGAGTCTGTTTCTGGGGACATTCCACTTTAGCATCTAATGTTTTTATTGCCCAAAAACGCATTACCCGATGTATTGCTGGCGTACCGACCGCCCACTCATGTAAAAATATTTTTAGAATTTTTAGCTTGCCGTGTCTGTATATTTTTGAAATTTGTATGTATGTTTTTAGGAATAGAAATAATTTTATTTTAAATAGCGAGTACCATGACGTCAATACAAGACAAAAAAATAAGTTTCATGTGCCTTATGCCAGACTTAAAGTTACTTCTGAGTCTCCAAGATTCGTGGGAGCTAAAATATTCAACCATTTACCGGATGAAATAAAATGTAATAAGTCAGAATATGTATATAAGAAAAAGTTAAAGCTTTTTCTATTAGACAAATCTTTTTATTGTAGTTTAATGTAAGCTAATCATGACTATTCCTATACAATATTTTTTATTGTCAAGAAGGAAAATAAATTATTATTATTATTATTACTTCCCTAGGGCTAATTGCAACCAATTTCGTTTTATTGAGCAATAATTAGAAAATTCAAAAATAAACTTAAAAAAGAGGTTTCTTCAAATAACTCAGTAGAAAAAATTATAATAAATGTTGCCCATTTTCATTGACATGCGCCTTTGAAATGAAGTTCCCACTGTTCCTAAAACTGCGTGTGATAGATGTAAAGGCAGTTATTATTCTTTCCTTCATATTTTGTACTGTTGTTGTTGTGTCTCTATAAACAATTTCCTTCACGTATCTCCATAAAAATAAATCTATTTCTGTAAGATCTGCGGATCTAGCAGGCCATATAGTGGGTCTATTTCTTCCAATCCATTGATTAGGGTAGGTATTATTTAAGTGGTCTCTAACTGCATTTAAATAATGTGGTGGAGCACCATTTTGCTGGAACCACATCCTATTTCGAATTCTTTCAGGGAGATTTACCAATCATTGTGGCAGATAGTTTTCCAAAAATGAAGATAAATAGCTCCAGTAAATGTACCATCAAAGAAATGTGGCCCTATTACATGTTCTCCAATAATTCCTCCCCAAACGTTTATAGACCATCTGTGTTGGTTATCATCTTGCATAAAAAAGTGAGGATTTTCCGAAGCATAATAATGAAAATTGTACCTATTATCAAATCTATTTTTATGAATAGTTGCCTCATCACTGAATAAAACAGTATTGAAGAAGTTGACATCATGTTGCATTTCACCTCTGGCCCAATTATAAAATTGTAGGCGCTTTTGAAAATCGTCATCAGATAATTCCTAGTGCATTTGAATATGATATGCATGCAACTTATTTGTTTTTAAGATTCGACCCACAGACCGTCTACTTATTCCGACTAATGAGCTCACTTCTCTTTGACTAACATGGGGATTCTCAACCGTTGTCAGCACCACAGAAAACTCATTTTCTTCTTTCACAACACGTTTTACTCTTTCACTTTTTTTTATATTCGACATTTCCAGTTTCCAGAAATCTATCGAGAAGATTTTGGAAGCTGCTAACATCAGGAATCCTTCTTTCAGTATAACAATGATGTTAAATTCTATTGGCAAGTAAACAATTTCTGTCTGACTCGCCCAAAACAAGTCATGTCTACAATTTCCGTTTTATTAAAATTCATATTATAAAATTCCAAATATTTTAAATTCAATACAAATTGAACGAGCGATGAGTGTGATAAATGCTCCTTTATACAAGAAATTTATACCAAACTGAGGTTTCATTGCTTGTCGAATAATGAAATCAGCAAAAAAATGTACAAAAAAATATTGCAGTAAAGGAACGATTAAATACTATTTACTCATTTCAATGGATTGGAAGAAATGGTCCCACTAAATGGCCTCATTTCAAAATTGCATAAAGACGTGTGTCAATCAAAATGAGCAACACGTCGAACACTTAATATAAATTTTTCAAAATGAATTATTTGAGAGAACCTCTTTTTTAAAGTTTATTCTTGAATTTGACAACTTATTTATTTATAAAACGAAAATGGTTGCAATTATTCGTAGGGAAGTATTTACAAAAAATGTTCGCTTTTCATTTCTACATCATATCGTCGAAAAATATACAGGGTGTTCCATTTGAAAAAACCGAAAAAATTCAATTTAAAGTGTTCTGAACTAAAAATAATTCTTGGCCACCCTGTACATTTTGAGGAAATGAAAATGATTCAAAAACATTAATTAGATGTCTCGTAAGTGGTACTCAGATAAGTTTTTCTTAAAACCCATAATTGTGACTGTGGTGATTTTTTTAATATCCATTTGCAGATTGCATTATTTCAACAAAAAAAATTCATTACATCCAAGCGACTGGGAGATATTCAATGCTAATATAGGAATGAATAGAGCCTAGAAAGAGGCTTCAAAAAATGTACTGATATACATAGCATTCCGTTTAAAAAAAAGGCACTTGGTCCTGTAATTTCGTCTTGGCTCGCCCTGTATGTTTCAGTCATAACCACAAAACTTTTGGTTAAAACTTTTTTTCTATAGGCAATAATAACGACGATAAGAGGTGGGTAATTTATAATGAATGACCTTGTACCATAAAATAAAATTAAAAAGGAAAAATCAGTATAAGCATTAACTGTTGAGATGTTTACCGTTGTGAACGTATCTTCTTCCAGATTCTATTAGGGCCCTGATTAATATTATTTTCGGCTGAATATATAGGGCATTTATATGCAGTATTATATACCGGTTGTATCTAATTTTAGTTCGACACTTTAGAATCTCACCATTTTATTTAATTTATTAAATTAAGGAAGTAGTTAACAGACAATTGAAGAAATGGTCGCCCAACATTACATTAATTTTACAATGACCTTATTTTGTTTGTTGAATACTTAATGACATAATTAACAACGAAGAATTTACTACTGTTAGATGCGAGTAACTGAAAAAGGTAACAGATAAGTGCTCCTAAACTGATTTATATGGTGACGAAATTATAATACCTATTTAGGACAACTCAATTATGTTCAATTTGACCAACATTATTGCAATTACTATTAAAAAATAGAATCGGTATTCTAACCGTTTGTAATGATAGTCATTTTTTTTATCAGATGTAGACAAATAAGATAGACTAGGGCATCCAATACCGGGATCGCGAAATTTCGGAATCCCGGGATCCTGGAACTTTTTCTCAGGTATTTGATACCCGGTATTTACTTTTCAATACCGGTATTTTCGGTATTTTTGATCGAGCCTAGCAGTTAGTACCCTTGATGCACTGTTATTATTAAGATCATATTTTAATGAAAAATAGAATAGTGTAAAATGTAAGCATGCTCTTAACTGTATTGACTATACTTTCTATTTACTTACAGCCCCATAAATAAAAATTAATTATGTCATGTATTTATTTTTTTCTTATTTCTGTTTTACTGCGATTAGTGCACTTGAAAAATAAATTGCTCGTATTTGTATTCTAATATATATATACATATATATATAATATATAAAATATCACTATTTTTTAATTAAAAGTGAATTATCTAAAATCTCCTGAAATTCGGTACTGCCGGTATTGAATACCTGGATCCCGAAACATTTTTCTTTAATACCGATATCCCGAGATTGAAAATTCAGTCCGGTATTGCATGCCCTACACACGACTAACCTGTCCACCTGTCCAGAGTCTAATTGAGGTATTAGACTTCGATTCTTTGTTTTTGAAATAATTTCAGTTTAATTGTTAATATTATTTAAACATGAATGAATACACGTTCTCTGAATTAACAGACGTAGTTTTGACTTTGGGAGGATGTTTTGATAATGCTGCTACAGCTGCGAAATGTTATAAAGATAAATTCCCGAAACAAATATTCCTGATGCCAAAACAGGAAAACAGAAAGTCTTCAAGTGAAAAACAGAGACGGTGGCCGTCCAAGAAATGCAAGAACTGTTGACCTCGAAGAAGAAATATTGGATATTGTAATGGAAGATCCCACGATAAGTACTAGAAGTTCAGATTTAAAAATGGATATATCTCACAAAAGCACTTTAACAACAATTGCATCCGTTCCATTGGCGAAAAACTCAAGAATTATTACCTGACAATATGCCAATAAGATTTGATTTCTGTGAATTGTTGCTTGAATGAACAGAAAATGCTCCATCGAATTATGAACCTTCAGAGTGTCTCGTGTCAGTGTTTGTCTGTTCACATGTCTATCTGTCCGTCTATCTACCTGTTCGCATGTCGATGTGTTTGGCCTGTCTGTCTGTTCGTCCATCACCGCTATAGGCCGAGATGAGTTTAAAAGCATGAACTTTCAAATTATATTAATTTCAATAATTAGCATTTGTAAACTATCTGTAAATATTATACTCATCTCCAATTTATTGAAGTTTTCACATAACTTTCAAACATTATAACATTATAACATTATAAAGGATACTTTTCGCGGTTGGCTACATTTATAATTTTAATCATCTCCTGATAATGCCAACTTGGTTGTCGGAACATTCCCCGGTACATTACTTTTTTTCAAAGAAAGGGTTCTTCCTTTACCTAACAAAATAGCTCATTGTTCAAATTTCAATTAATTTTTTTGCTTCTTCAGTTATTGTGTTCACAAGAAACGTGACGGACGGGTGGACGATAGACGAACAGACACACCGATGAAAAAACAGACAGACAAGATATCATTCAGACAGACAGATGGAAAGTCACCCGCACAAGTGAAGATGCAGACATACGAACACATCGACAGGCGAACAGGTAGACAGATATATGAACAGACAGTTCGACCGACAGACAGACACACAGTTTAACAGACAGACAGACAGAGAGACAAACGGACGAACATGCATGCAGGCAAACCGATCGGCAGGCGAACAGGTAGACAGTATACAGGCTGTCCATTTTGCCAGGGCATTCGAGTCACTTAATATCGGTCGTACAAAAAAAAAAAAAAATTTACGAAAATTGTGCCGATTTATATAATCTACAAAATGGTTTAAAGACATTTGAAATCCATGGCCTACTTTAAGAGTTATGGCGGAAAATATCGAAAATGCGGAAAACGCCTAGTCCAAATATCTCCGTTATTTGAAGAGATACGAGAAAAATTCTAAGACGAAAATTTTTTGCAAAATAGAGTGTTTCAACGAGGCTTTCTCTAATTCTTTTCAAAACCGCTGTATTTTGAGATTTACTCTTCAGGCTGTTAAAAAAATTATTTTGAAACGGGCGGGAAATGGCGCCATTAAATAGAATATTTTCCTCCCTTTTCAATGATATATCACATGCCATATTTATTCATTGGCACTACGTTAGTAATTATAAAAACATTTTTTTTAAACCAATAATTTTTTTTTAACCAGCATTATACTTGCCGTGGAGAAGTATGATTAAACAAAAATAATTCAATAAGTTGTTCAAATCTTTGCTATAATAAAACATTAGCACAATTAAGTAGAATAAAGTAAATTCAGGTAACAAAAACAAAATAATAATCAAGAAAGCAACATGGAGCAATTATGGAAAGAGTATTCGCAGTTATGCCAATGTATAGAGGTCCTCCATAAAAGCGTCACTCCTTGCTCAGAAAGTTAAAATGTCTTTACCAATTAATTTAAGTATAATATCCATCTGTTTGTATTTCATGATTTCACTATTGTTTCAATTATTTTAAAATAGTATGAACAAACTTGACAATTTAATTTTTTGACAGATCATCTCAGTTAATACTTAAACTCTCGCTGAATCACACTCGTTTAAGAATTTAGGAATTTTCAAAAATGATTTTC
Source organism: Leptura quadrifasciata (assembly GCA_963675555.1). Lineage (NCBI taxonomy): Eukaryota > Metazoa > Arthropoda > Insecta > Coleoptera > Cerambycidae > Leptura > Leptura quadrifasciata. The sequence goes on along the minus strand of OY776682.1, from coordinate 3,162,667 downwards.
ACTCACATTGATCGTTATAATGGGTTTGTTACATATTGCCAATGCAATTTTAACTCTGGATTAGCTCAAGTAGATTATAGAAACAGATTTTCACAAGCACTACAGCCGAATAAAACTCTGTTCAGAAAATTAGCCACGAAACTGAAAAATAATGGTTCATTTTTAAAGAAGACAAGGTTGAACAGTGTTACTGATAATGTAAATAAGGTAAACCGAGTTATTAATTATGTAAGAAATAAAAATACAGAAAATTTGGAAACATCATTAAGACAAATTCAAATTGCTTTTCATATAAATAAAAATATAAAAATTTTAAAGAAAAATGGTTACCCGTGTTATATAAAGCAAAAAAAGTTCACAATTTCCAAGCGGGGGACAAACCAAGGAGGGCGATTTTTGTAGGTGGCTGTTGGAAAAGAAGCGTGCCGATCCATTAATACGTAGTAAAATACTTTGGTCCGACGAGGCAAATTTTTCCAATAGTGGATTTTTTAATCGAAATATTCATTACAAATGGACTTCTGAAAATACACACTGGCATAGACCGACTAGGTTCCAAAATCGTTTTTCAATAAATTTGTGGATAGGTATTTTAGGCACCAATTTAGGTCCTTATTTTTATGATGGTCACCTCAGTGGTCAAAGGTACCTAAACTTTTCAACAAGATGGAGCTCCTCCCCACAATTCCCAGATTTGCCTAGATTATTTAGACGAAATTTTGCCTCAACAATGGATAGGTACAATGGATTTATTCGATGGCCCCCTCATTCTCCAGATATAACTCCAATGGATTTTTTTCTATGGGGGTATATTAAAGATAAGGTGTTTTCGACGACACCGCAAAATGTAGAGGACCTAAAGGCTCGAATTCAACAGGCATGTATTACAGTTACCCCCGAAATGCTGAGTAATGTTTTAAATATGACTGATGGTCGAGAGGTGAGCGCACTAGTATAATAATAATAATAATAATAATATGTCTTTATTTATTATTGAATATAATAATAAAAGGGCGAAGTTCAGTAGAGTGAGACACTCTCTGCTCTTCCACTTAACCCTATAACATCCCTTTAATTAGGGATTATATAATAGACACTGCACAAAAGTTCTTTAAATTTAAGATACATAAATCCCCGCTCACCATACATATGGTAGACATACGGGAACATCATAATATACCCATAAGTTCATACATGAAAATCTTCCGATTTATGCGGATAGATAACATTAGAGAGTAGATAATTTTTGTGGCAGGTACAGGCAGAACCATGATGATGTGACTTGTGTTTGGAACATATTTTATATATACATTTTTAATATTAAATACTATTTGTTTTATTATTACCAACAATTTTCGTTTTATTTCTTGATTATTTTATTTTACCGATATAATCGGTGTATTTTTATGTGTAAATAGATTATTTTAAAGCAGTTTTTTTCTTAGTAATAAGTTTCCTGTAAGTTAAACATATAATTGCATATATTAGAAAGAATTTCATTTAATTTTCATTTATTCTTAAACACTTTTGTATATTTTTTATCGATATTTAGTTTAATCTTTTTGGAAGACGTTTTTCATTTAATAATTTTAATACTATTTCTTTTATATTGGCATAAGATCGGCCCCCCGTCTCGTTTCTAAGTTAAATACTTACTGTAACGCGCCGGGTAATATCACTATGTTAACCATGATATATAATGAAATATATGAAATAGTAAATTGATATGTACATAAAAATGAATAAAGTTTTAAATTGTAATTGTAAAAAAAATTGCCTCTCACCCAAAAGTTCCGGGTTCGATCCCCGGTCGTGGCAGTGGAAAATACTGTGAGAGGGATTTTTTCACTATACACGGATATTGGGTGTGTGTCCCTTGTCTCTAAATGTATAGCCCCCTCCCACACAAGGCTCTTCTAGAGCCTTCCGGGATAAAGGGGGTCGTCATTACCTGTCATGTATTTATTATTGTATTTATTATTAAATGCAGTGCCTCGCCGCGGTCGATTGTGCATAAGAAATTGCGGTGGACACTTTGAACACTTGATATGATATCTTAAAAATTATTTTGAGGATTAGATAAATATTAATGTTCTGCGTGCTATATTCTTTTTATTATTAATTTGTTTTTGTTATCTGAATTTACTTTATTCTTCTTAATTGTGTTAATGTTTTACTATAGCAAATAAGAACAACTTATTGAATTATTTTATTGTTTTATTTAATCATACTTCTCCACGGCAAGTATAATGCTTTTTTAAAAAAATTTATTGGTTTAAAAAAAATGTTTTTATAATTACTAACGTAGTAACAATGAATAAATATGGCATGTGATATATCGTTGAAAAGGGAGTAAAATACTCTATTTAATGGCGCCATTTCCCGCCCGTTTCAAAATAGTTCTTTTAATAGCCTGAAGAGTAAATCTCAAAATGCAGCGGTTTTGAAAAAAAAACCTCGTTGAAACACTGTTTTGCAAAAAATTTTCGCCTTAGAATTTTTCTCGTATCTCTTCAAATAACGGAGATATTTGGTCTAGACGTTTTACGCATTTTCGATATTTTCCGCCATAACTCTTAAAGTAGGTCATGGATTTCAAATGTCTTTAAACCATTTTATAGGTTATATAAATCGGCACAATTTTCATAAAAATAATTTTTTTTGTACGACCGATATTACTTAAGTGACATATTCTCAAGGGTTCTGATAAAATGGACAGCCTGTATATAAACAGAGAGTTCGACAGACAGACACACAGCTTAACAGACAGACACACAAACGAACGGGTCGACAGGCGAGCAGGCATATGGACAGACGAACGGATCGACAGGTGAACAGGTAGACAGATATACAGGGTGTCCCAATAGTGCGTCAAAGTCCAATATAGGTCTTATTAGAAGACTTCGGAAAATTATTTTTTATTGAAGTGGTATAGTGTCAAATGGATTTAAACATTGGCATTTTAAACATAATTTGAAATATACAGGGTGACTCGCTGCAGCAGAGCATCTTCGAGGTCATTTTTTTAAATGGAACACCCCGAGGGGTCAACCACTGACCTGAAATTTGTACACGTATTCCAGGAATACTGTATTCCTGAAGTATTTCCGAGAGTACTGAGTATTTCTGAGTATTTCCGAGTATTCCCGAGGTATTCCTTAACATTTGTGCACGTGTTTGCGGTAGTGGTTGACCCCTCGATTATAAGTATTTTCAATCTTATCAAGTTCACATTGATTCAAATTTTGTAAACCTGTTAATTAGACAATTGATAATTATAGAAGTCGGTAAAACCTATATACGTAACATGAAAGTTTGGACCTCAGGTAACTCTTAAATGCAAAGGTTGGCGGGAAAATGTGTGCACGCATTTTCGGAGCATAAATAATGCGGTTTTCCAGGTATCGATTTCCTCACCGATGTATGCACCATGTTTTAGTGCGCAATTTTCCCTGTAAAATGACCCTGGGTTGACACCGGCCAACTTTCAGAGCCATTATGTGCAACTTTGAATGCACAAGAATGTGGTTGGACAATGAACGGTACGGTACATTGGATAAACTAATGGAGAAAAAAATTCTTCAACATCAAAATAACAATTTTTTAGCTGGAAAAATTTTTTTTTCCTGTTTCGCGCGCCAATCCTGGCTTATTAATAAATAATAATAAATAACACCACAGGTAATTACGACCCCCTTTATCCCGGAAGGCTCTAGAAGAGCCTTGTGTGGGAGGGGGCTACACATTTAGAGACAAGGGACACACACCCAATATCCGTGTATAGTGGAAAAATCCCTCTCACAGTATTTTCCACTGCCACGACCGGAGATCGAACCCGGAACTTTTGGGTGAGAGGCAAGTGCGCTCACCTCTCGACCACCAGTCATACATTGCTTTAATAAATTGATTAGCGTCGTGAAGTATTGCCGGGGTATTCCCGAGTATTCCTGAGTATTCCAGCAAATTAATTTGTTAAAACCTTGCTCCGACCAAAATTTTCATGTTTTTTCGAATAACTCGGCAATGCCACGTCAAAAACCAAAAATCTGGAAGTCATTGGAAAGGTGCTGAATTCATAAATTAAAAATACATATGATGTTCAATTTAAAAAAAAAGACCTAAAAGATGCTCTCCTGTAGCGAGTCACCCTGTATATTTCAAAATATTTTTAAAATGTGCACATTTTGACACTATACCACTTCCATAAAAAAATAATTTTCCACAGTATTCTAATAACGCCGATATTGGACTTTGACGCATTATTGGGACACCCTGTATAGTAGACATTAGAGATATACGTCTTTATTGAATACGAATGCTTTGCAGATTTCGTCAAAAGTTAGCCTCAAACTTAGATAAAATATCACAGAAGACTACAACCTCGATCAAAACTAATACCAGCATTACCTATTTAGCTTTAATTTTTAAAATATATAAATGATCAGACGCTTATAAATTAATTCGAATGACATTGATAGTTTAAACTGTTAATTTAAGTAATATGCAACTAGAAAAAGTATGTATCAAAAGTAGTTTTCATATTGAAAGGCACTGAAATGTTACAGAATATACGACAGTTCAATTGTTCTAATGCTAAAATATGAGGTTACATTTATACTTACAATTTTTCAGCATTCTAATCCCACACAAAATAGCACATTTTCACAATAATTGTCACTAATTATTATTATCAACTACACTAAGGTTTGTTAAACCTATTTCACGCACATTTACAAACACAACTGACAATCAAAACAAAATGGATGCGTTTTTGCTTTGAATCAGGTTACTTTGAACACAAGTGACAAAAACCTACTAGATTGTTTTTTGTTAGATCCACTGCCTCGAGTCAATTAGATCGTTTTGTTATCTTTGATTATAAGTTGTCACATCTCATCTTTTATTCTAAGCAGTCTAATGTATTATTTCTATTTTATATAGGTACCTATCTATATAGTAATATATTTATCTAACAATTAATAATAATTAAAAACAGTATAATAATGGTGCGTAAGCTTTAGATATACGCTTTTTAATCATCGAAGTTATTAAAATCATTTGCGTAAACAAACCTTAACAAATCTGTACAGAATTTTTTATAACGAAAAAAACAATATGGCATGTCTCCATTTTAAATAGTTGGATTGTGAAGCGGATTCGAAGATGTAGTATAGAAATGGAAAAATAATAGAAGAATAGAATTATAGAATGCTGACCCTTTTTAACAACTTATTTTACTTCCACGGGCAGTGGAAGTAGTAACGCAATTTTTTTTTGTCGTTGAAATAGGCTTAAAATGTTATGAAACGTCGAGATTTTGAATTTGAGCGAAAAAAAATTTCTGTTTGTCAGTCTGTAACTTTTTTATGCGCACGTTTACTCTGGAACCATTTATGATATTGACTTGAAGTTTGGTACACTTATGTATTATAACGAGATCTGGAAGTAGATTATATTTTGATCTAATTCCGTTGAAGGGTTCGGACTAAATGGGATAAATAAGGGTAAATAGGCAAAGCAAGCAGGTAAGAGTCCATAAAATTGCAATTCGGGCATGTACGAAAGTCAAGGTCTCAAAATTTTCATCAGCCACCCTTCACTACCATCCCCAATACCACCGCCACACTATTATTAAATCGAGGAAAAAATTGTGATTTAGTGTGTATACAAGAACGAAACGTTTCAAAAAACTTTTTTGGCGTTAGCTATCCCCCCTACCACGCCCACCCTATTATTAAAGGGAGTAAAAAATTAAATTGGGATTTAGTGTGCGACGGTAGCTCAGTGTGTTAGAGCGTCTGGCTAGCAAACTGAGTTGTCTAGCGAAGTGGGTTCGATTCCCGCAAGGCGAAACAATTTTTCATTAAAAAAATTGCCCCAAGAGTGGTTAGGAGTCCACATTAAACTGTAGGGCCTCGTCTCTCTTTACCTAGCACAAGATCCTTGAGATCTTCCAGGAGGTTACTTCGGTAACTTGAGAGGCGGTTAAGAAAACATTTTAAGAAAAACATTTTTAAGTGTGTATACGAGGACCATCAAGGGCCTCTAAAATTTATTTTGGCATTACCTACCCCCTCTACCACCCCCACCCTACTGTTTAAGGGAATAAAAAATTAAATTGGGATTTAGTGTGTATACGAGTACCAAGGGCCTCTACAATTTTTTTGATATTAACCACCCCCTCTACCATCCCCACCTTATTATTAAAGGGGGTAAAATATTACATTGGGATTTAATATGTATAAGACTGGGATACAAAATGTGGATGTGGAAGTAGTGATTCCTTGGGCAACGGTTTTTAGTTTAAAATATCAATTTATTTATTTATAAACAATTAAAACTTAAATAGTTCCCTATTTTCGTTCCAAATGAACATTAACTGTATTTTTTTAGATTGCAGGCCTTTCAGATAAGTGGTTCGGATTCCATCATAGGCTGTTGGCCCCTGTCTCCTTTTTACAGATAAATCTAGATCTCTCCCTAGACTTAAGAGGGTTACTCAAGTCACCTGGAAGGGGGTTAAAAAACGTTTATTTGGCACCTGCTGACTTTCTTCTATACAGGATGATTCACGTAGGGCGTTCGTTAGAAGTTTTTCAACTTGCAGTTGGATTACAAACTTGACACTTTGTATGCAGCCATAATCGATCATGCCCGTTCTACCTAAAATATTTTCAGTCCTCCAGCTATACAGGGTGTGCCAAAAGTAGGTACCAACGTTCTTATTTTAAATGGAAACCTACATTTTTTTTTACATGGTTCGATTGGCCAACCAATTCTGAGTTTAAACAGCCTAAGTAATGTTAAATTATCTGTTACAGGTTTTGATACGTCAATTTTTTTGAAAAAAAAATTGTATATCACAAATCGTTCAAAATTATAAAACCAAATTGATGGACGAAGCAGTTAGCTGGAAGTCGTTAGCTTGGACTTTCAGGATGTCCCATCTGGGGTCCAATCTTGTACCATATGTGCGGAGGCGATTTTCAAATGTCGCAATAAAAAATCGTCAAAGTCGATTTTTTCATACGGCACCTACTGTTTTTTTTTGACAACATTCGATAGAAAATTGAATTTTAGTGTGAGTTACTTAAGCATTCCCTATACTTAACTTCACTCCCAATCGAGTTATTCAATAAAAATCAAGAAATATCTCGTCTTGTTGAGATGTTGCTTGGCTTTCAAGTATGCCATGGAAACAAATGACAATTCTAACAATTTACTTAAAAATATAGAATGCATATCTCAAGGCATATCTTGAGTTACTGACATTTTTTTAAAGAAATATATTTTTTCCTCAAGGGTACTAGGTTTTGGAAATAATCGTTTCATAATTCTTTGACCCGACCTCATAAATAAAAATCTAAAGGAGCAAGATCCGGAGATCGGGCGGGCCAAAGTGATGGATCTATGTTTCCCCACCAACGATCTTCAAAGAGTTCCATTAATTTGGCATCTACGGATCTAGTCGAATGTGCTGGAGCCCCGTCCATTTGATACCAACGATTAATAAGTCGATTGAGCGGCATATCGTCCAGGTAGTTTTCCACAACTTCTCTTAAGATTCTCAAATATCCCCCATCATTCACGTTTTCATCGTACATGAAATATCGCACCTCACTGTCCATTAACAGACAGAAAACATTAATACGAGATTAAATTTGATTTTCCACCTCCATTACAATGCGAGGATTTTCGTGAGCCCAAAAATGTCGATATTTTTTATTAAATACCCCTCGTTGACAAAATTTTGCTTCGTCTGTCCAGATGAGTTTTTGTGAAAAATTACCTTCATAAATCCTTATCGAAAACTCTTCGCGAAAGTTGATCTTGCATACGTAGTCCCCGGGATGCAGTTTTTGTAGCTTTATAGATTTATAAGGATGTAACTTATGACGACAAAGAATTTTTGCAACGAAGTAGTAAGAAATTCCCAAATAAGCAGATGCTGTTCTGATAGAAGCACGTGGATATGCTTGAAAATATCCCAGGATGTTAATTTCAATATCTTTATTTCCTGTTATAGGTTTAGTTCTCAAAAGAGGCTTAACTACCCATGATCAAAAAAATTATTTTTAAGCTTAAGAAATTTACTTTTTGTCATTTGCGGTAGATGTGGATACTTGAAATTGAACGCGCGATCAATTTGTCACGATTTTCCGCTTTTCACGTTAATTTTTCTGAGAACTAACCTCAGATTTGTAATCAGCGACCCAAAAAAACCTATAGGAATCCATTTTTGGGCTAAAACTTGAACTAATATCTTTAAATTGCGAAAGGGTCGAAATACGATAAATTGTTCACGATTCTCCACTTTTCACGTTAATTTTTCGGAAAATTGACCTCAGATTCGTAATCACCGACCCAAAAAACCTACAGAAATTCATTTTTGGGCCAAAATATCTATTTTCTTAATTAGAAATAAAAAAAATAATATGCTACTCGGACTGGCCAAAAACGGGTGGTTAAAAAAAAGGGCATGGCCAACCTACTCCAGAGCCTACTACAAAAAATACCAATAGCTCAAGATATGGATACATATTTTTAAGTAAAATATTAGAATTGTAATTTGTTTCCATGGCATACTTGAAAAACCAAGCAATATCTCGGCAAGATAAGGTATTCTTGATTTTTATTGAATAACTCGATCAGGGGTGAAGTTAGGTATAGCGAATACGACTTTTTGACTATTTTTCGTTGCGATATTTGAAAATCGCCTGCGCCCATATGGTACAATATGGAACATCACGTGTTAGTTTGGACTTCCAGCTAACTGCTTCATCAATTTGGTTTCATAATTTTAAACGGTTTGTGATATACAAATTTGTTCGTAAACTACTACAGCGGCAATTTTTTTCAAAAAGTTTGACATGTATCAAAACCTGTAATAGATGAGTTAACATAACTTAGGTTATCTAAACTCAGAATTGGAAGGCCAATCGAACCATGTAAATAAATATGTTTCCATTTAAAATAAGAAAATTGGTACCGATTTTTGGCACACCCTGGAGGACTGAAAATATTTTAAGTAGAATGGACATGATCGATTATGGCTGCACACCAAATTTCAAATTTGTAATTCAACTAAAAGTTGAAAAACTTCTAATGAACGGCTTACGTGAATCACCCAGTATATTAATCCAAAAAATCAAGCCCCTTGTAAAAATTTATCATTCCCATGGTGCTACGTCAAAGAATAACAAACGTGTGGAGACAAATAACATTCAAAATGTTAAATAATATCCACCAAGAATTCACTAACCTCTTATATTTATTATATCATACGATTTTTCTGTGTCGCAGTGTCATGCAATGAATTCAAATAATAAGTAGAACGTTCATTATTTCCCATGTCGCTTTCCTGTTGCGAAATTGAAAAACGACCACAATATGAAATGGGTTTTCTATGATCCTAAACCATTTTTCATATGAGAGCACGCACGCCCTTTTTTAAATAAAAACTTATATCTCAACAAAATACAGGTGATAGATTGAATTAAATAATATGTAAAATAGAATGGAATGTTACTAATGTTTGTGATTAAACACAAAAATGCAGGGCTTTACAAGAAACTGAAACTGTAACACACAGTCTGTCTCTCAGGTTCAAATTTAGGAAGGTTCAGATATTTGATAGTTCAGTAAATGAAAGAGAAAATTCTCAAAACGGGCCTGTACTAAATTTTGTCGAAAACTTTTAAGTAATAACGTTTTTGTATACATTATTAAAAATGCACAATACATCATTTTCATAAATTTATTCTAAACGTTTTAAGTTATCCATGACAAAATGCCACAAATAACTTTCAGACAATATTCTTCATTATAAATGTATCTATCTATTTTTTAATTATCCGTGAGAAATTGTTCATTCATTATTTTCAAATATTTAATGATGTATTATGAAAAATTAATAAATAATTTTTACATCAAAGATTATTAATTAAATAATTTTAAAAAAAATCATTAATTAAAAGCACTTTAAATATTGAAATTTGTAATGTCATAATTACTTATTAATTTTTCACATTACATTCAGTTAACAAAAATAATGAAGAAGGAAATTTATCATTAAAAACGTGATAAGTTTTTCAAAAAATCATTATCAATCGTAATCATTAAAACCGTTTCAGAGGAAGAAAATAATTTAATTATATTGCCCTTATCCCCACAGCATCCGTCCCTGAATTTTAATGGGTTACGTTATCTCATACTAGTGCTAAGTGAGTATCCATCTGTTAAATTTGATCAAAGTCGATCGAGTAGTTTGGACTGTAGGTGCAACCACAGAGTCCACAGACGGCAGACAGACATTTTTCAAAAACCACTTTTTTCTTCACGGGTTCTGAAAACACGTAAATTCACCAAAAACTTAAAATCGAATTTTTGACGATCATAATACTTTCCCCTCCACCACGTATATGGGAAAGCAAAGAGGTAGTGACAGTAGAAAAGATTTATAGCTATAATGTATTAAAATAATTTATCTTCAATATTTTCCAACTATGTCAACCGAAAATTAATTTTTTAATATAAAAAAATGTATTGATGTTGATATATTCTAGGCTCTTGAAATAGTAAAAGACCTATTACAAGTTCATGAAAGACGAAGCTTTAAACATTTAGGAAAACAAAACTAACAAATAGCGTTACAATTTTTTCAAACAGAAAACGTGTATAGTAAGTGTTGAATTGAAAAGTGTTATTAGCTGGTTATAGACAGTTGTATATGCCTTATAATATGTATGTAATATATAACTTGTATTTTTAGAGTGCCAACTGAGTGATAGTGGCAAGTGGGCGCATGCAAATTAGGTAAAGGAATCATGCAGTGGTATCAGGTTCGACTGCAAATTGTGTCACAATTAGTTTCGAACGATTAAGAATGTCTTTGTTTCTGATAGTACTGTTAAATGTATCACGTAGTATTTTAAGTACTTATTTTAGTTCCACGTGCGTGGAAGTATAGTAACGCAAAAAAATATAGGTATATACTTTTTTGTTGAAATAGGCTAAAAATGTCATGGAACGTCGAGATTTTAAATTTGGGTGAGAAAAAAAAATTCTGTCTGTCGATATGTCTAACTTTTTTTGTGCGCATGTTTACTCTGTAACTGTTTATGATATTGACTTGAAACTCATAAAGTAGTTAATTACAAAATAGTACCAGAAAGGTACTTTTAGCCGTAAAAACTTCGGAATTATGTCATGTTCTCGACCTTTCCAAAATGCGAAAACCAGAAAAATTTTGGACACAGCAAGCAAGTCCATGGTTAGGGAAAGAATTCAATATCATAGATACCAAAAAGAACGAACTATTGGTGACATTACTTACACAGAAAATGAACTAAGCAGGAACGTTATAGAACAGGATCATCAGTTTATAATCCGGAATGTCAGGTTGAGTTACGAACAATATTTTAATGTGCAAAAAGGTACGCATTTACATAAATTTAGAAACTTAATAAGGGAAAAACAGATTAGGCAATTACAAAATATAAATAATAATCCTTTAATTGACAGGACTGTCATTAATGTGTCAAAAAGACTTTTGTCCATTTCAGACAGGCTTGTCCCATCAAAAGGTTTAAATTTTGCAATAAACTCGAAAACTGTTCCAAAATTTGATATAGTAGCGGCAATAGAAAAAACGGTTCAAAATTTACCAACAGATAATGGTAATGAATATCGCATACGGGCAAAAATTGTTTTAGAGAAGCAATACAAAATTAAAGATAATTTAACTCCAGAAGAAAAGTTATCGATAAATTCTTTAAAACGCGATGAAAGTATAAAAATATTGCCAGCAGACAAAGGTAATGCCACAGTCATTATAGATAAAGATATATATAACACAAAAATCATGACTCTTGTAAATGAGGGACCCTACTCAAAACTAAACAAAGGTCCAACAAAATCAATAGAGAGCAAAATTTACAGAATTTTGTTTAAATACAAACATGAATTTAATGATTTTGAACGAAGGAAACTTACACCACATCTTAGTAAGCCACCTCATTTTTATGGCTTACCAAGGACACATAAACAAAATATTCCTTTAAGATCAATTGTTAGTCCTATTAATTCACCATGTTCACACACGTTCAAAATTGTATAAACAAATCGGTTGTCTGGTGGAGATATGTTGACGACATCTTTGCAATTTGGCCCCATGGTGTCGATTTACTAGATAGTTCTTTGGAAAATATAAATAGTAAGGAACCGTCTATTAAATTCACATTAGAAGTAGAAAGTAGGAATGAACTACTGTTTTCAGATGTTTTAATTAGAAGGGTAAATAATACAATTGAAACAAGCGTTTATAGAAAACGAAGACATGCTAATAGATATCTAAATTTTAACTCAAATCAGTCAATGAAAGTTAAAAGGGGTGTTGTAAAATGTTTATACGATAGGGCCAAAATAATTTCATTTAATAATGAAATATTAAATAACGAGAACAAATTTATCAAAGAGGTTCTAGCACAAAATCAATATCCTGAAGCCTTTGTTGATAGAGTTTTCATAAATGTTGAAAATAGGGGCAATCAGATACGACAAAAACCTGAACGTCATTATACAGCAATTCCTTGTGTATACGGACTATCGGAAAAGCTACGCTGTATAGGTGACAAATTTGATGTTAGGACGATATTTCAAACGGGGAACACTTTAAGATCTATTTTAACAAAAACAAAACCGATAAACAGGGAGCAGAATTCAAAAAACTGTATTTACAATATTTCGTGCGAATGTGATAAATGTTATGTGGGTGAGTCATCCAGACCTTTCAGTGTGAGGTTGGATGAGCACAAGAATTACATTAGAAAGCATGAAATTCAGAAATCAAAGATTTGTGAACATGCTTGGGAAAACGGACATACAATAATCTGGGAATCGGCAAAAATTTTAACAAAAGAAACAGATACCAAAAAAAGAAAAATTAAAGAATCAGCAATAATCTTATTAAATGAAGAAAAGTGCGTATCGAATTGTTCTGTAGATATTTGTACAACCTGGTTACCAATGTTAAAAGAAGAACTTAACAAACTCAACATTATCTAAAAGAAAATATCATCAGTTCTATGTTCTGTGTAAGTAGTAAGTATCTATGGAAATAACATAAACAGAATCTTAAAGCTGTGTATTTGACATACACAGCAAAACAAGAGTTCTTCCAAAAAAAAACTTTGAAAACGGAAAGAGATTACTTTCCGAAACGTCAGCAAAATACATTATTTCTGTGTTTATTCCGATTTATATTATTTGCAAAACATAACCAATAATTCTATTATTTTGTAGATTCGGTGATTTGTTTTGAAGAGGATAATAATACATGTGGTAGAAAACCCAAATAATAGGAAAGAATAGGCTTAAAATGTCATGAGACGTCGAGGTTTTAAACTTGAGCGAAAAATTTTTTTCTGTCTGTCGATCTGTCTGTAACTTTTTTGTGCGCACGTTTACCCTGGAACCGTTTATGATACTGACTTGAAATTTGGTACACTTATGTATAATAACGAGATCTGGAACTAGATTATATTTTGATCTAATTATGTTGAAGGGCTCGGGGGTAAATGGGGGTAAATAGGCAAAGCAAGCAGGTAAGAGTCCATAAAATTGCAATTTAGGGCATGTACGAAAAGTCAAGGTCTCGAAATTTTTTTTGGCATCAGCCACTCTCATTATCACCCCCACACTATTATCAAAGGGTTAAAAAAAATATATGTGATTTAGTGTGTATACAAGAACGAAACATATCAAAAAATTTTTTGGCGATAGCTACCCCCTCTACCACCCCCACCCTATTATTAAAGGGAGTAAAAAATTAAATTGGGATTTTGTGTGTATAAGAGAACCAAGGGCCTCTAAAAAATTTTTTGGCATTAGCCACCTTCTCTACCACCCCCACCCTATTATTAAAGGGAGCAAAATATTTAGGGTGCGTACGAGAGCCAAGGAACTATGAGAATTTTTCGGCATTAGCCACCCCCTCGACCACCCTCACCCTGTTCAATTTGTTCAATTATTGGTTTTACAAAATCGTCCTTATTTCACTAAACTGGTTTCTATGTTTATCCATTTCAATATAGTTCACTTTGTTCGTAACTTTAATTTTTAATCGATTTTTGTTTGATTCGTTAACATCGTAAGTTAAATTATTTTCATTGTTATATTTTTAATCGATTTTTGTGAATAAGCAGAAGATAATAAGCATTACTTATAGAATGCAAAACTCATTTAAATCAGTAACCTATGTTAAAAACAGTTGTCTAATTACAAACAGATAATTACGTAAATAAGTAATTACATGAGTTCGATTAACAAACTATCCGGGACACAGCTTCTAAGGTTTTCTTATAAAACAATCTACTTGACGTTCTGACCGGCGCCAAGTTGTTAAAACAACGCAAATGATCACAAATGCGTGAGAAATGTTACAAAATGCAACAGCTTTTAATGTATAATTTGCGTTCAAACATTTCCTCATAGTTACCTATATGGAAACAAAAAAATATTTTAGTTTGGTGAATTTTATTGCAATGTTGTTTTTTATTCTACTTGGTTCTAGACTGACAATCACTCAGTCTGGCATGCTATTGAACAGACATACAAGCACTTGCGACTTGTACATATTGACGTAAATACCTGGACCGGCTCTCCGTATATTACATAACGATTAATTTTGCTTGTACAGGGTGTTCCCAAGGTAAACTTCAATACGGCAACTGTAGGTAGACGACATATTTCTAAATTGATAATAGTGGCTACGAATTAACACCACGGCCCCATGAAGGGAGCACTCAAATACTATTTACTTTCAAATCAGCCTCTGTTTTATACAGGGTGGACCATTAATAATAGACCACAGTACAGAGGTAGATTCTTGGACCAAAATATGAGGATATAACCAAATATGCTTTAGTAAAATGTTGCTGTTGAAAAAAATACAGGGTGTCAAATGGTGGTGGGGGACCGGTAACACGTAGCCAAACGCGCAGGCGCGCCCTAGACGGCAGCATATATAAGGATCCGCACAACGCGGAGAACGAGCCTTACCCCTTAATTTTACACCGCTCCCAAATACCCATCCCTTAACTACATCTTCACCCCTTCAGAATTGTAATTGTATTTCGAAAAAATCCAAAAAATACAAAAAAAATAAACAAAAAAATAAATAATCAACAACCAAAAAATTTTTAAAAAACATAAAATAAAACCAAAAAAATATTAAAATATGCAGTAAGCAAAAAAAACAAAAAAATAATACACTATTACTACATTATATTGCCCTTCAGGCGGAATCTGAAAAGAGCCATTTTTAATATAGATTCGCTTAGTCAAAAAGATGCCACTATACCTCCACCAGTACTAATACACCCTAACATAAATTAACCACAACGCACGCTTCCCAACACAAACTAAACACAGCATACCCTACTCACCAGACAGCCACGAGCACGACACTATAAACAAATAATACATCTTGCGGCAAGCACTTATCGGGTGGAAAGCCGACGTACCCCCGCAGAAGGGGACAAATACTTACAATGGAGAACGAGCAACGAGGAGCAGCATTGGTAGGTATATACTTTGGGTCCATATCTCGGTTACGTTCGAAGATGGACCAGATCGCCTTCTTCGTTTCAAAATGGCGGCGGTTCAAAGTCTTTAAAAAATTCTCGAAATTTTATTTCGAATCAAATATGTACATATGATACATCGTTGGATAGTATTCATCTGGACCTACAACATTTTTTGCTAAAACACATAGGAAAAATTTTAAAAACTCTCATAATTTTATTTCGAATCAAATATGTGCATGCCATACATCATTGGATAGTGCTCATTTAGACCTAGAACTTTTGTTCAAAACATTTTTTGCTAAAACAGAATTTTAAAAAAAAGCATGACGAAATCTACCTTTCCAATTGGCCCCTGCCATCGGTCTTTTTTTGTATATAAAGTAGGTTACATATTATATGCTTTATGTTTCTCATATGTGATTTTATTTGTTGCCAAATTTCTGTGTTGTGATATTTTTTTTAAGTTTCAATACGGTTAATTTTTTCAATTATTTTATTTTACCGTTATAAATACAGTAATCATATTAGTGAAAATTCAAAAATTGCTCTAAACTTTATGACTAAAAAAACAAACCATCAAGAATATTCTGTACGTGACTCTTAAAATATTATAAAAAATAACGGACTAAAAAGATGTTATTTATAAAAGAGAGGGGCGGCAAAATGAAACTGTGCCCGGGGCGGCAAAATACCTGGAGCCAGCCCTGAAAGATTTCGATGACGTTTGGGCTTTTAAAACAAATCTAAAATTTCTACCCATTTTTTAATGGTCTATCTAATTTATCCCTCCATCATTAGCTATCTCAGAACCGTAAGTAAAGTACTCCCCACGCCCGTGGGGTGAGTGACTACCGGGTCCGAGAATCGTGTGCCCTGAGTAGACGCTATGAACCGAGGATGATAGCCTTCTGCATTCTGTCCGCTAAGATCTCTACCGAATCTCGGCATGCCGGTATAATCTTTAATTCTGAAAGCAGCGTCTGTCTCATTCCACCGAGGGCTCCTATAATCAGTACCACTATTTTAACAGAATGGCCTGGATAAAGCCTGCGGAGTTCGAAGAGCAAATCTCGATATTTTGTCCGTTTTTCCTCCTCTTTCAAGACAATGTTGCTCTCAGCGGGAGCTGAGAATTCCACGACATACATTGTCTTGAGTTGGTGGTCGAGGAGTACTATGTCAGGCTTGTTGGCTTGTATTTGCCTGACGGTGGGAAACGAGTGGTTCCAATAAATTAGGCACTTCTCATTCCCCACAACGGACTTAATATCCCCCGGAGCGTAAGGCAGCACTAGTGTTTCGTCTATCCCATACGAGTGCCTTAGATGGTAGTAAAGCACTCGTAATGCTGCGTAGTGTCTGTGAATATAGGCCGAGACTGCGTATGTCGGGCAAGCCGACAGTAAGTACATTACAGTCTCCGGCGCCCTGCGGCAGGCCCTGCAGCTCATATCAGGCACCTCCATACCCATGACACGACGTCGATAGACAAGGGTGTTAAATACACCATCCTGGCAAGCCATTATAAATCCTTGGGCTAACCTTAAAAAGGCGAAGGTCAGCCTTTCTGATAAGCCGAGGTCTTCTGTATTTTTATAAAAGACTCCGTGCAATGGCTTATCCTTATGGAGCTGCAGAAGGATGTTGTGTTCTGCAGCTCTAATGCGGGCTTTTAATCGAACGGGTTCCAACTCGGTGACAGAGTCGGGGTTTACCCGCTTGATGTCGAAAATGAGACCAAGTTCATCGGCTGCTCTCCGTGCTGTCTCAAAGAGAAAAACTCCTACCTCTGCATTTTCATGGTCTCGGACCATGCAGAGGAGGGGATCCGAACTCCTGATGACCTTACATGCTCCATCCAGAACCATCCTGCTATAGAGACTCTCCAAGCTCAAAAGCCCACGGCCTCCCCGATGTCGTGGGAGATATAACCGTGGAACGGACGATTTAGGATGCAAGCTCCTGTTGAGATGCATCTTCTTGCGGGTTATTACATCGAGTTGATGCAGCTCTTCTCTAGTCCATTTCACTACTCCCAAAGTGTAGAGAAGGATCGGAACGGCAAGCATATTTGTAGCAGACACCGTATTCTTCCCCGACAGTTCTGAAGACCAGATCTGTCGGAGTAGGTGCTGATACTTGCCGCGGAGAGCGTTTTTCACTACACTCACTTCTTGGGTGGAGCGTTGCTCTACACCCAAGTAAGTGTAGGATTCTCCGGCATCTAGATGGTGTAAGATGCTTCCGTCCACGAGCTGCGCGTCCTCTCTTCTTAGTCACTGCATCGTCTTCTCCTGAGATGTACTCTCCGCGTGTACTCCTGTACCACCCTAAAGGACTGTTGGAGATCCCTCTCTCCAGAGGCATAAAGTTTAAGGTCATCCATATAAAATAGATGGGTAAATAAGGTACTTTATTATTATTATTATTATTATTGCAATCAATTCAGTACGCACTAGATTATTTGAAGTATGAGTGGTAACTTAAAGACAAATCTTCAGACTTTACCGCCATCTTAAAAAGCTGGGCAAATTTGAATTTAAGCTTTTTAGAAAGTTAGTTCCTGGTTTTACCATGTGCCAACTTTTAGCATTTTGAGGTCCATAGACTGACAACTTAAAAGTGTAAGCATTTAAGTTACACCACAGCTCACATCTACTTGAAAACATTCACAAACTGTTTAGGGTGCCAGCGGAATATACATATTTTAAATTATGAATGAGAATTACAAGAAATAAGTAGTCTAAATTTTATTCTTGTGGTTGTTCTGTATTTACGTGACGGTCTGTAAGTAATCCCCCATTGTGTCACCTTCTTAAGAAAACCCTAATACACAACACGGCAATTCCCATGAAAGCATCATTTATTTAAGATATAATTTCCAATTCTCTCAACTCTCCCTTGAGCATTAATGTTAAGTTTAGGAATAAAATAAAACTCTCCGAGGAGGATTTAATTGTTTTCGTAAACGAAGCTTTGAGAAGCCAACAATGTCAAATATGTACTTACACAAATTGCATAATATTTCCACCCTTCCTTATTTGTCGGGGCGCTTAAAGTTAAGACCGCCCCTCAGTGGGGAATTCCGTTTGAATTGTCAAAATATTTCATTCGTCCTACTTATTGAGGTTAAAAGTAACGGTATACAAAGTTTTCGCGCGGTAATTGCGAAACAAAATTTTAACTGATTATTTTTTCAAACTCAGGGCTTTTGCGGCCTTCACAGATTAGCGAAATTATGACGGTACTTCACAGGGACCGCAAAAAGTGAACCTAATTCAATAATGTTGAAGGTGAAATATTTTCTAAAAGTTGACTGGTAATTTCTGAGTTTTCCTCTTTTCTTTTTGAAACTTTCTACCATATATTTATTTATTTATTTATTTATAATACACTGTTCAACAGGTAAACCCAATAACAGAACAGGAGAGTAAAAAAAATACATACCGTCTGTTTATTTCACAAGAGCCACACCAAGTATCTCGCTTAATATCTATTGTAGTAAAATAAAGTTTTAGAAATAGTTTTGTGAGCTATATTTCAGTAAAAAGAAATGAGAAATCCATAGCTTACTTTGTGAGATATATTACAAAAACCTGAAAAATAGGAAAACCACAAATGGTTATAATAGCTTCCTTGTCTGAGGAGATACGAAAAAAGTTAAAGGGATGAAAGTTGACGGCAAAGACAATAAGAATAATAATGTGTATCAAAAAATTCGAAACATTAGATTCAAGGCCTACTGGGTGGATTTTTTGAAAATACAGTCTTGCAGTTGTCAGCTTTTTCACTTTTTCGAATGTATGACGTCATTTTGAAAACAATTACTTACTTGTGACACATCGTTGTAACGAGAATTTTATGTTTAATCTAAATATGCAAAAATATATAAAGGTTCCCAACTAGCACCAAAGTGACAATAACTGAGATGGGAACCTCGTATGAGTAATCATTACGTAATTGCGACTCAATTTACGACTTTGATGTAAAAATAACTTCATTTGACAAGTCTACAGTCCCTGTCTCGTAGTTTCTACCACCAATTATTACTTTAATAGTTATGCAACTTCTACGTAGTTTTCGTAGTACATGGGAACGTGGTAGTTACCAGTAGGATGACTATCGGGTTTTCAGAACTTGAAGGTGGTAAACGACAGAAGCAGCGACTAACTCGTGTCACTGAAATGTGACTTCAAAGTTGCAATCACTTTCAAGTAGCTTTAATAGTTGCCATGACGTTCTGGAAACCTTCGTTATTCCTTTGAAGTAGTGGAACTTGTAAGTAATATTCCATAAATATTGTAAGTAAAGAATCCATAATCCCTCAAAATAAGGCAACAAATTTTAATATTTCAGCACGGTTTTATTACCAAAGTGCTTACACCTACCTTTTCTTCTAGATTATCTATTACGGTAATAAATATATATAGCCACACACACAGATTAAAGAATTAAAGGGGCATATGCCACATACAACCTACAAGTAAATTGCGACAGTTGGCAGGTTCTTCCATGTGAAGTTAGGTAAATAATAAATAGTTAAAATTAGAAGCGCGTTTACTTAGACTTCAACGTACGGCTAACATGTACCAAGGATACGTTCCGAATCAACATCAGGAAAAATGTAACCATGAAGTGGCAGCGGCAACTTTGAAGAAGTAATTTGTGGTGTCACAACTTTGCTGCAACTTTAATGTGGTGCTACAGTCCCAGATTTGTAGTAATGATAACTATAATGTTGCGTATTTACAGTTTTCGTCACTATCGCCAAGTAGCGATTACTTTCAAGTAGCATTTCTTGGTGAAAACAACCTTAAAGTGATATTTTCTGAAATACGCCATTTTGATAGCCAAACCTTTCGACGTCATTATTATAACACATGAACCATCATTTCACAATTGACTAAAAAATTTAATTTATCGCCATTTCTGCACCAAATATAGCAAATCAATAGAATACATAAAATTTAGTTTTAAGTTCCGAAGAACAATAAAAAATAGGTAGCTGAAACGTTATCATCACCAAAAAATATTCCCCATTTTGGTCGTAAACACGTATTAGGAACGTTCCAACTACATGCCTGTGATTAGTACCAAAACACTTTAAAGTGCCTACAATAATTATTGCTACGTTCCCGCGACTAATTGTGCTAGTTGGGTTATCACCCGCTATAATATATTCCAAATTTCAATCGTCTCTTTAAAACTAAAGAAAAAAGGGGGACGTATCATAATTAAATTTATAATTTTGCACAATTCTATTAAAATGATGCGAACATTTTTCTCGGTGTAGTAGATCCCATGCATAATCCGAGATACCCGTATAAGTGAATTGTGCCATATCGAGTAAAATGTTAGTGAAATAGGTATTCGGAGGCAGCAATGCCCGCCTTTTATTCGTTTTTCATTAATTTTAATGAACTCGTTAAAAAATGTCTAGAAATATGAAAGCTGCGCGATTATAAATTGAGAACTTGACAAGATCCCAATTAGGAATTATTCTTTTTAAAGTGGTCTCCAAGTTTTCTCTTTATAAATAACATCAAAATTTCATATTTATGGGTTGCAGTGTTTTTATATTCCACGGTATTCATTATAATTAACATGGGCGTAGGAGGTGTCCTTGCATAAATAAAAATAGAAAATTTCGATGGAAGAGAAAGCGTAATTATAACCTTTATGAATCGCAAAAAACAAAAATTTTGATTGACGATAATTTTATCTAAAATATAATTCAATAACCCTTAGCGTGAGCTAGAAGAGTAGTTGCTTTCGCCCTATTTAAAAATCTTGTTTACGCAACTCCTACTATATCCCGCGAAAACCCAGAGCTACGAATAAGACGTGCAGTAAATAAAATGCGTGTCTATTGACTAAAATAATTAAATTAAATATATAGGATTATTCACTATATATATTGACCCCCCCCCTTTTATTTCTGTTATTATTGAAAATAGAAAATAAGTTTCGTATAAAAGTTATAGGATCTTACCTATATTTTATTGAAACGTGATAAAAAAATAATATCATGTATAGGTCACGTGATACGAAATAAATATGTTTTTTTAATGGGACACCTTATATATTATTGCATTTTCGAGAAGCCCTTTTTCCCCTGATTTCAAATATATAATATTGTATAGGTCTATCTTCTTGACATATTTGACTTTCAAAATGCAAATGAGCTGCTTTATTGCAAGAAGAGTGAGCCATGCGTGTCCAAACACAAGTGAAACGAAAATAACAAGGTAGGTCACAAAAATAATTATTTTATTGTTTATTCAGTTTTGACACTTCAAACCGTCATTGTTAACATTTATTTAATGAAAATGGGTTATAGTGAGGCTGAAAAGGTCGAAATATAATAAAAATAAGTGTACCGTAAGAAGAAAATATATGACGTTGTATCCGAATCGAGTGATTCCTAGTGTAAACACGTTTTTGAATGTTTATCGTCATGTAAATACGACTCATAGTTTTCAATAAAACGACATAACGTTACATCAAACGAGGAAGAAGATCTATTGTCATATTTTGAAGGTCAAAAATAATTTATTATAAAAATAGATCGATACCTCATTTTAATATTTGTTTTCGAAAATTCGGTTAATAGTCTATTAAATGTTTGTCGTGAAATGGAAAAAAGTTATTCCAACACTCAAAAAACTTTGAAAAAGCATCAATACGGGCCTTACAAAATATTACCAGGAACTGAATGAAGACCAACAAAGGTGAAGATTGGAGTTTTGTCAGATCATGCTCCATGAATTAGATGAAAATCCTGATTTTTTAAGGAAATTATGTGGACAGATGAGTCAAGTTTTTCCCCGGCGGGAATAGAAAAAAACAGACGTTCCTGAGAGAATGAAAACCAAAGACAAAGAAAGGTCAAGCAAATAAAAAAATCCAGTAGAGAATCAATCCACGTTTGCTGCGAAATTTTTCAAAACAAATTAGTTGGACCTATATTTTATGATTTTACTTAACACGACAAACGTATCTCGAAATAATTTTACCAGAGGTAGATCGTCTAAATCAAGAATACCCTATGGACGTATTGTCTAGAATGATTTTGGCATCAGGACAGAGCAACCCCACATAGCGTTTTAGAAGTTGGCGAACATTTAAATAATCATTCTTTCCTGTTATTTGGGTTTTCTACCACATGTATTATCCTCTTTAAAAACAAATCACCGAATCTACAAAATAATAGAATTATTGGAAAAAGCCTCTGCGCCTGTGTGTTTTCTATTATTTTGTAGATTCGGTGATTTGTTTTTGAAGAGGATTATTATTATTATTATTATTATTAGCCGTTACTCGAGTCCGAGTATAAAAATGTTACAGTCGATAGATTGTGTACAATAAAAAACAAGTAAAAGATGTAGTCTATTGTAATTCCCATTCATCTACGGTGCACACGACTATGGCTATAGAGGCCAATTCGGGAGAGCACATGTCGACCGCAGTCAGGACAAACATAGACCTGGTTAGGTCTTGGATTCGGCCTTCTTGCAGCAACATTTCCTTGATAGCTGGCCACAACCCCTCGCCATTCGGTTCTGTCCGCTGCAAGTTGTTCCCATTGCTCGTCTGCAATACCGCAGGATTTTAGATTTTCATGGTCTTTGAACCTCTTTCGTTGACCGCCACGCCTTCTTCTACCGCTTAGCAATTCACCATAAAGTGTACATTTAGGAAGGCGGTTATCATGCATACGATGAACGTGACCTGCCCATCTTAGGCGTGCTCTTGAAATAAGCACCTCAATTGGAAGGCTTGTTTGCTCTCCTGAGAACTTCCACGTTTGAAGAGGATAATACATGTGGTAGAAAACTCAAATAACAGGAAAGAATATTCGTAGAATGCCACAAATAACTTTCAGACAATATTTAAATAAGTAATTTCCCATTTGGATAGGCAAAGCTGGGACACCATTCGATGGTCACCAAATAGCCCTGATTTGACACCATTAGATAGCTTTTTATGGGAGTCTTTAAAGGACAAAATCAATTGTAATCATAACCACAATCTTCAGGCCATTAAAGCAAAAATTCAAGAAGAAATTAACAACTTAAACAGAAACCATAATAACGCAATTTGCAATATTTTTCTAAACTTAAGAAGACGCTATGAGCTTTGCATTGAAAATAATGGTGGTCACTTCGAGCAATTTCTTTAATTGATTACTTATGTAGTATTATTTTATTATAAAGAGTTTTCTCTTGCTTTGTTAAATCTGGTTTTTAATAAATTAAATATAAAGTTAATCTTAATGTCACATTAATTATTTACACGTGATTATAGTTATATTACATTTACATGTTGAATACACCGAACTAAAAAGTGAAAAATAAGTTTTAAAAAATTATAGTTTAAAAAAACTAAAAAACACGCTTTAATAGCAAAACGAACTAATAAATAATAATAAATACACCACAGGTAATGACGACCCCCTTTATCCCGGAAGGTTCTAGAAGAGCCTTGTGTGGGAGGGGGCTACACATTTAGAAACAAGGGACACACACCCAATATTCGTGTATAGTGAAAAAATCCCTCTCACAGTATTTTCCACTGCCACGACCGGGGATCGAACCCGGAACTTTTGGGTGAGAGGCAAGTGCGCTCACCTCTCGACCATCAGTCATACAACTAAAAAATAAAAAATAATGTTTACATATTTTAAATATTTTATTGTAAAAAGCGAGGGGTGCAATAAAAATATAGTAAAAAGTACCCCACAATAAAATATTTAAAATACGTAAACATTATTTTTTACTTTTTAGTTCGTTTTGCTATTAAAGCGCGTTTTTGGTTTTTTTAAACTATAATTTTTTTTTTTAGTCACGCCATTCATTCTGCTTTTCGAAACCGCTGAGTATCCGCTAGTAGTACATAATTAATATTACATCATAACATATGTATTAAAGTTGGAACTAGCGTTTAACAAGGGCTTATACAACGGCAAAATACGTTAACTGCGGCGTATCCGCCAAAATATCGACAATAGATTAGTCGTTTTTTTTTTTATTTTATTTTATCCTGATGATCCTGGTGAGGACATTAGGACAAAGTTATCAAATCATTGTATTGTCATCGGTCCTTGATAAGAGTGCAAAGTTCAGTTTAATTTGAATGAGTTTAATAAGAATGAAGTGATTGACAAAAAAAATTCATTTTATTGTAAAAAGCGTGGGGTGCTTGACATCAATTATTATAAATATTTTATTGGTAGCTATTGATATAAGTAGAATTATAAATATAGTAAAAAAGCACCCCAGCTTTTTACAATAAACTGAATTTTTTTTTGTCAATCACTTCATTCTTATTTTAAACTTATTTTTTACTTTTTAGTTCGGTTTGCTTTTAAAGCGTGTTTTTTTAAACTATTTTTTAGACTACAACTTATTTTTGTTCTTTTTTAATCTAAACGAATTTAAATTTCATAGTAGCTTGAAGATTTACCACAACACCGTTTAACTATGGTTGCCAAAGGACCCACCATCATGTCTATTAAGTTGTTCAATAAACTACCCAATTTTATTAAAGAAATATCAAACGTTTATTTATTTAAAAGAGCTGTAAAAAGTTTGTTATTAAAGAATGTTTTTTACTCCATTTCAGAGTACTTGGATTGTTCTGAATTTAATGTTTGAATTTCTGTGACAAATAGTTTTTTGTTTATTTATATTTAAAAACTCGTATTTCTTAATCGTGACATTTAGTTTCTTATATCACATGTACCATACTTGGAATATTTATTTTTACACCTTTTCTTACTTTATTCAGTATTTGTTTTTTATACTTCGTATTTACATTTCATTGTTTGTTTGTCTGCTGTTTTTGCAGCCTTCTGTAGTTGTAGTTTATAGTATTTTTTGTAGTTTTTCTTGCAATTTTTTGTAGTTGCAAGGAAACTGTTGACATTGTTCTATATACTTGTATTACGAGTCCTATTGAAAATAAAGAATGATTTGATTTGATTTGAAAGACTCAACTTTTTGGTATATCATATGTGACAAGGGGTTATCAGGCTGCTTTATTATTATTTCATCTAATGCATCACCATTACATGGAACTCTCTGATGTTATTAATACCAGCGGCGCCTCCGGCAAAATCTCGACAATAGATTAGTCATTTTTTAAATTCTATTTTATCCAGATGATCCTGGTGACGACATTAGGACAAAATTGTCAAATTATTGTATTGTCATCAGGCCTTGATAAGTGTGCAAAGTTTCAGTTTATTCTGACGTTTTGAAGTGGGTGAGAATCACGTTCAAAGATTCCGTTACAAAAAAACATACAGGTGAAGTTAATAAAAGCGTGTTAAAATAGCACTTTTCATACGTGAAGGCGTTTTCACATACTGTTAGCGTGCGTTAAAGATTTATCACACGCTATGTGAAATCAATAATTTTCAAGCGTAATTAGTAATGCATAGTTAGTAGAACTTTTGAAAGCAGCCGTAGAAAAAACCTTTTATTTTACTAGTGATAAACAACTGTTTACGGTTGTTGCTATGGAGTTAATAATGCCGGTTTGAAATGTCAAAATTGAATAAACAAAAAAATTATAATTTTCGTGGCCTACCTTGTTATTTTCGTTTCACTTGTGTTTTGACACGCATGGCTCGCTCTCCTCGCAATAAAGCAGCTCATTTGCATTTTTAATGTCAAGTATGTCAAGAAGTATTTAAGATAGACCTATACAATATTATATATTTGAAATCAGGAGAAAAGGGCTTCTCGAAAATGCAATAATATATAGGGTGTCCCATTTAAAAAAAAACATACATTTATTTCATATCACGTGACCTATACATGATATTGTTTTTTTATCACGTTTCAATAAAATGAGGGGGGGGGGGATATATAGTAAATAACCCCGTACATTCATTAGAAAAACAAATGTACAGAAGACTTGGTGTGAATTAAATTTTAACTCATTACCTCACAAAACTCAAAACGACCGATGGTGAAGATTATCCTCATCCAATGAGGAAGATGCATGAATTTTAAAAATGTTTGAATTTATTATCTTTTCATCATAAGTACTATATAAGTTGAGAATATAATAAAAAACTTTACTCGACTTTAAAATCTGAATTTTTATGTAAATAAAACCACGTGACTGAAAACGGGTTTTGTTATTGGTGTGACGTCGCAAGTCGCAAAATACTCAGAATTAAAATATCTAAGAATATAAGCATCGAAGCATGTAAGCATGTAAATATCTAAGCATGAATGCATGTACAAAATTTAAGCAAGTTAAAAGTACATATATAAGCAAGTTAGCTGTACAAAATTTAAGCAAGTTAGCTATGCAAAATATATTTAAGTTAGCTGCACGAATATAATTAAGCTGATTTCATAGACTATAAATTGCCAAAAAAATGAAAAGGAAAGAGAAAAATATTTTTTAAAACCATGTGGTACATATAGTATTTTAACTACTTATTAAATTAAAAAGAATTGACTTTGAATTCAAATTTATTTTAAAAATAATTGAAATTATGTCAAAGGCAAAATTTGAAGATTAATTAAATTTTTAAATGAATAATGAAATTACCTGTATGTTCAACACTTGTTAACTGGGATATAAAAATTGTAATATCAATTACTGAAGTCCACAGTTAAAAATTATATACGTTTGAATCAGTACAAAGGCTGCAAGCAAATGACTTCCTGGTGAGTTTTACTGATAACTGAAACTTTTTGTCCTAGTTACTGGAAAACAACGCTACCAAAAAAATGTGAGAAATCTAATTCCCTATTTAAATTGAGAGCTATAAAATATAAAAATAGTACAAGTATGGCCATCTGTCAATGGTTGCGTTAAGCGCATCAACTTGCCTTGTAGATTCCCGTACTCACAACTAAAATAGTGGCATATAATCGATAAAAGGAATCTATAATAAAAAATTTTGTTCCATACCAATGTCTTTTCCTCAGTTTGTAATTTCTATTTTATACATAACCACAAATATAAATAGTAAAACGTATTGATAACTCAGCAAATATACATCTTATAGGATTTACTATATATAGAATGAGAAAAGGTAAGGAAAATAACCATATGTACTCCATAGTAAACAGAAATATAAAAATTGAAAAATAGATATCTGATGTAACTAAATTTTGTAGACAAATTGTTAATTGTATCCTGGGATGCTGTGTAGAACGAAATACATAATAATTTAGAATATGACCGAGTCCCTAAGATATAAAGCTAAGTACATAAACAGTGTGAAATGGTTTAGCAGTTATACAAGTAAAATTCTGTTAGTTCAAAACAGTTTCACTTACAAAAACTGAATCGAAAAATGTTATACAGGTCGTGCTAAATATCCACAAAACGCTAGTTTTTAAATAAAACTGTTAAATGGACATAGGCCATGTAACAGTTTGAAGACTGTTTTAATTGAGCGATGACGGATACAGGATTTTTGCAAACCCAGTCGGACAATTTACCCAGAGTAGAGCAGTCATGATGGCAGCAATCGTGATTTCATCAGTGCAGAAATTAAAGAGACTAAGACAGGCTTGTATGCACGTTTATTTTTAATAAATATTAATTACGGTGCATTCAAAAAGTTTTCATATTAAAGTGCCCTAATCTCGCAGAATTTGACGTTTGTCAACGAAATTATTTTGCAGTGGCTATTCTGTAACTACGTCATTGGTAACTGCATATGTTAAATTTTAAAGTTTGTTACTTAGCGAAAATATTATGTACCTACAAGTTTCAACTGTCACCAATTTAAGTTTTCGTTGTATGTGAATCCAATGTATATCCAAGATAACTCATTGCCGGGTTCATTTGTTTGATTTTCGCGTATTTTAAGGAATATGTCAAATTTTACAGGAAACAAAATTTTTATTTACTAAAAATCATTTTTTTTAGGTTGTGTGATTGTTTTGATATTTGTTATTGCATATTTTCACCTAACGTCAAAGTTGGCATTACCAATGATTTTTATATTGACACGAAAGACAATATCTTGCAAATTGTATTTTAAGCAATCCAATTTATAACATTATCTTATTGGTATTAACAGACAAGTTATGTTGTGACTTGTAGGGACAGGTTATACTGCGTTGCAGGAATTCAGATAGTTGGGTTAGGGTGTAATATGCCACCATAATATATTAAAGTGATCCTCTCAACATTATAAAGACGTTTTCTCTGCTAATTTGTCGTTTTTCTTAGTGTCACGTTTCATAACAGTGCACCACTTTTGTCTAACTTTGGAATATCTTGGAACACTAAAGAATAATTTATTGACTTTAATGGTAGGTAGTATATAAAAATAATTCAACATTTTTGAGATAAAAAATTTCAAATTTAAATTGTTATTTTAAATAGTGACCTTTGGTGTGTATTGATGATAATGGACAACATTTTGAATAACTATTATATTTTTTTGTGTTCCTTTTCCTTTTTTGATATTACACAATTTTTGGAATTTCACTATACTATCACACAAAAGAAAATTTTCTACCTTATCAGTACATACCCACTATCCATAGAAACATGAGAGAGGTAATCCACGGCTTTCTCTATCCCCTATTTGGAAGGATATTCAAGATGTTACAAAAGATTCTCATCTAACACGGGTTGATCGTTTCCATGTCATAAAAGGACGAATAAACAAACAGAAAATTATAGAGGTAAAACTTATCGGGCCCTCTTTTTCTTTGAAGTAGGAAATATCACGTATCAAGTATCGGCCAAAGATTTGATTATGTGTAGCGAGGCAGGAATTTTATTAAATTATGACAAAAAGAAACGTATTTTGACAATCGTGACGTTGTGCGAGGCGTATTAACTGAATTTTTTATATTAAATATTTAAAAGGATCTTTTTACACAAAATATATAGAAGCAGTGACGTACAAATGGGGAGTATCTCAGTTATAAAGCTGTCTTAAAAAAGCGCTTTTAAACATTTTTCAAAGTATTAAATCGTATTAAGCTTACATAACATAGCAAAAACAAACGGGCCTTACCAATAGCTAAATTAATATAATTCTTTTACATCGCAAAATTTTAACTCTTTTAAATACTCAAAAATATGGTAAAATCAAACTATACAAAGTATCATCCAAAACCTACAAAAACGAGATAATGTAGACCAGTGTTTCGGTATATTCATTCCAGTGGAGTAAAATCGCTCCTATATCTCGCTTATTTCTGGTAGTTTTTTTTTAAGGTATAACCAAATGGGACCTTCACAATTTTGTTGGGCTTAATTTTGGCTATCTACAACGTTTTTTAGTAGGGCCGAATTTTGCAAATTCGTTTTGTTCATGTCTGAGAAATAATTTGAAAAATATGTTTCTTAAAACATACATCGCGCTATTAAATCAACGGTTTGAGCTACGATTATGAACTTTTGTAAACTTACTCAAAAAACTATAATGGCACTCTCCAAATTTTCAGACTGTAATGCCTTTTCGAGGAAATAAGCCACAAATTCGCCACTGGCAAATCCGTGCATTGGAAACTTCACCATGCGAGCACGGAAGTTAATTATTCAAAATTTATTTATGTATACAGGGTGGGGCAATAGTGCGTCGGACCTCGATATCTCGAGTTCTACTATAGCTCGAAATTTTTAAAAAAATTGCAAGTAAACTAGATCAAAAAATCTATAACTGGAAATTATTTTCGAACATACAGGGAGAGCCAAGACGAAACTACAGAACCAGGTGCCTCTTTTTTAAATTGAATGCTATGTATACTAGTACATTTTATGAAGCCTCTTTCTAGGCTCTATTCATTCCTATATTAGCATTGAATATCTCCCAACCACTTGGATGTAATGAATTTTTTTGTTGAAATAATGCAATCTGCAGATGGATATTAACACATTTTTGTAAGTACTTCCCTAGGGCTAATTGCAACCATTTTCGTTTTATAAATAAATAAGTGTCAAATTCAAGAATAAACTTGAAAAAGAGGTTCCTCAAATAATTCATTAGAAAAATTTATAATAGGTGTTCGACGTATCCCATTTTGATTAACACACGTCTTTATGCAATATTGAAATGAGGCTATTTAGTGGGACCATTTCTTCCAATCCATTGAAATGAGTAAATATTATTTAACCGGTCCTTTACTGTAATGTTTTTTTTGTACATTTTTTTGCTGTTTTCGTTATTCGACAAGCAATAAAACCTCAGTTTGGTATAAATTGTCGTGTACAAAGGAGCATTTATCACACTTATCGGTCGTTACAATTTGTATTGAATTTAAAATATTTGAAATTTTACAATATGAATTTTAATAAAGCGGAACTTGTAGACATGACTTTTGTTTTCGGCGAGTCAGACAGAAACTGTTTACTTGCCAATAGAATTTATGACCCACGCTATCCTGAAAGAAGGATTCCTGATGTTAGCAGCATCCAAAACCTTCTCGATAGATTTTTGGAAACTGGAAATGACGTATATAAAAAATGTGAAAGAATAAAACGTGTTGTAAACGAAGAAAATGAGTTTTCTGTGGTGCTGGCAACGGTTGAGAATCCCCATGTTAGTCAAAGAGAAGTGAGCTCATTAGTAGGAATAAGTAGACGGTCTGTGGGTCGAATCTTAAGTGCATGCATATCATATTCAAATGCACCAGGAATCATCTGATGACGAGTTTCAAAAGCGCCTACAATTTTGTAATTGGGCCAGATGTGAAATGCAACATCATCTTCAATACTGTTTTATTCAGTGATGAGGCAACTTTTTATAAAAATGGATTTGTTGATAGGCACAATTTCCATTATTATGCTTCGGAAAATCCTCACTTTTTATGCAAGTTGATAACCAACACAGATGGTCTATAAACGTTTGGGGAGGAATTATTGGAGAACATGTAATATGCCCACATTTCTTTGATGGTATATTAATTGGAGCTATTTATCTTCATTTTTTGGAAAACTATCTGCCACAATTATTGGTAAATCTCCCTGAAATAATTCGAAATAGGATGTGGTTTCAGCAAGATGGTGCTCCACCACATTATTTAAATGCAGTTAGAGACCACTTAAATAATACCTATCCTAATCAGTGGATTTGAAGAAATGGACCCACTAAATGGCCTGCTAGATCCCCAGATCTTACAAAAATGAATTTCTCTTTATGGGGATACGTAAAGGAAGTTGTTTATAGAGACACAACAACAACAGTACAAAATATGAAGGAAAGAATAATAACTGCCTTTAGATCTATCACACCGGCAGTTTTAGGAACAGTGGGAACCTCATTTCAAAAGCGCATAGAGATGTGTGTCAATGAAAATGGGCAACATGGGGAACATTTATTATAATTTTTCCTACTGAGTTATTTGAAGAAACCTCTTTTAAATTTATTTTTGAATTTTGAAAATGTTCGTTTTTCATTTCTATATCACATCGTCGAAAAATATACAGGGTGTCAATTTAAAATGTTCTTAATTGAAAAATAATTTTGGCCACCCTGTACACTTTTAGGAAATGAAAATAATTCATAAACATTAATTAGATGTCTCGTAACTGGTATTCACGTAAGTTTTTCTTAAAACCCATAATTGTGAATGTGATGATTTTTTAAATATCCATCTACAGATTGCATTATTTCAACAAAAAAAATCATTACATCCAAGTGATTGGGAGATATTCAATGTTAATACAGGAATGAATAGAGCCCAGAAAGAGGCTTCAAAAAATGTACTGATATGCATAGCATTCCATTTAAAAAAAATAACTTGGTACTGTAATTTCGTCTTGGCTCGCCCTGTATGTTCGAAAATAATTTCCAGTTATAGACTTTTTTATCGTAAAACAATTTTCTAAAAATAATTTACAAATAGGTTTAAGTTTATACATATATATAATAACTTCAGAAGCAAAAAAAGAATAGATTTTCTATATAATATGGGATTTTCGTGTTCTTACAATGATGTAAGTAGTATGACAACAGTTTTGGCTAAATACAGGTTGAGTACTGAGAAAGACATTTATATCCCATATGGACTAGAACCAATGATCGAAAGTGAAGCAAATTATATGCATACCAGTATTAGCAATCATATGTGATTTTCATTCGATTGACAATCGCACATGTATCGCGTTAGAAATAATAATAATTATAACAGCACTAAGAATTTTGTTTTCTATGAAAACGAATGACCAATGCAGAAAATTCAACTTACAAATCCTATCAACAGTACACCGGTAAGTAATCATAATAAAATACATGCAATCTTGCGAAAATACTTGCATTCTCCGCCGCGCCACCGAATTAAAATTTCGATTGCTCGAAAACTATGAGATCTAGAGAGCTGAATCTTTTTTTAAAAACTTTTCTATAGTTTTGTCTAAATTTGAGTTCATATATACATACATAAATTTTGAATAATTAACATACGCGCTCAATTGGTGAAATTTTAATGAACGCATTTTCTAGTGACGACTTTGGGGCTTATTTTCTCGAAAAGGCCTTACATATTGAAAATTTGGAGAGTAGCGTTAGAAGCGTTATAGTTTTTTAAGTAAGTTCACAAAAATTCATATTAGTAACTCAAACCGTTGATTTAATAGCGCAATATATGTTTTAAAAAACACATTTTTCAAATTACTTCTCAGGCATGAAAAATTTGATTTTCCAAAATTCAGCCATACTAAAAAAGTTATAATATTCCATTTTGGATGGCCAAAACTATGTTCTACAAGATGGTGAAGGTTCCATTTAGTTATACCTTAATTTTTTAAAACGACATAATTACGAGCTGACTTTACTCCACTATATCAAAATGCTTCTGGTCTCACGCAGGTGTTTAGATTCCTCGAACCCCTCGGTGGATACGCCACTGGCTGTCGCAACCTTTACCACTGGTCATTAAGCATGCATAATAATTACAATACGACCTTGACAAACAGGGCGCCACTTTGCAAATACTACAAGAGACAAAATACACATATTTTTACATTTTATTATATCCAAACATGAAGAACTACATTCGAAACACCAACTATGTCAAAAGAATTATTTAAATCAATATTAAATTGTATAAACTGCTCGTGAAAATTTAGCGATATTGGAGATAAACACGAACTCGATTTAATTGTACAGGATCATGACGCAAACATTTAAAAAATGCAAAATAAACTCTGTAATTTTAAACAGGGTTATCATTAGTTTGTATCATTAATATAACTGGAGGTGGGGTTGGTTTTGTATTACGTCAATAGCATTTAGTATAATGAAGGAATTCATAAAAAGTATAAAATATTATGCTAAAACATATTTTATTGAATCGAATGTCGATGGGGGCAGCTCGGCTAAAATATTTTCAAGATGGTGGCGCTTCCGGTTATACCAGAAATAGATGTCAACTTGCTTATTTTAAATGGGACACCCTATACAGGGTGTCTCACCGGGAACTGAATCGATCGATATAGAGAAAAGTACGCATCAGAAAATTTTGAAAATTTAAGCAATTACCCCCAATCCAATCCAACTAAAATAATTACAAGCAGCTGGCACTTCCGCTTATACCGGAAGTCGATACCAACTTGCTTATTTCAAATGGAACACCCTATATATTTTAGGGTTTTCGAAAAGAGCATAAAATTCTGAGTCGAAAATATGTAGCATATCCTATACCTAAACCTAGCCGTTTCAGAGATATTTGACATTTTATAGAAAATTTTACAGGTGCAACGGTTTGCAAGAACCGTTATAACTTTCTTCGTGTAAAAGATCCTCATTTGCTTCCTGTCACATAAAAAGAACACAAGGAGAACTACGTTCTACAACTGAAATAAATTCAATAATATCATACCAAGTGTTCCGTTTTTCGCGTTATATTTTGTCAACTTCAAACCGCGAAAACTTGTTTAGGTAAAATGGAAATTTTTTTTTACGTCAAGTTGTGTAAAATTGAATTCCCTTTTTTCTGATGTTAGCATTGTGGGGGTTAAAGTTACAACTTTTTGAAATATTTGCGATTTTATTAGAAATTCATGAATTGTTGTAATCATTTCATCAAAATAGCCATGATTAGAAACAATCAGTCATTATCTTATGTCAAAAAATGCCAGCACGTTTAAATTACACCCACGAAGACTTTTTAAATTTGTTTATTATTTATGGAGAATGTGATAAAGTAATATCAGGAACTTGCAGCACATTTACTACTCGATATCCAGAAAAACGGAAACCGTCACCAAACACTGTAAAACGCATACTGGAAAATTTTAAAAATTATGGCTCTGTCAAGGCAAAAATGCAAAGAAGAAAGCCTACTGTTCATGACGAAAACATTGAAATAGTCATTCTGGGATATTTTCATGCATTTCCAAGGATGTCATTAAGACAAGCTGCTCTGGAATCGGGACTATGCAAGGATTCAATTCACAGAATCTTATTAAAACATAAGTTTCACCCGTTTTCATTCCATATGATTCAAGGATTAAAAGAAACAGATTTCCTAAGAAGACAGAATTTTTGTGACTTTATTCTAATAAGGTCTGAGGGTCACGATTCTTATTTGGGAAATATTATATGGACAGATGAAGCAAAATTTACTAAAAATGGACTTTTTAATAGAAACAATTAGCATCATTGGAGTGACTCAAATTCTCATATGTTCAGAGAGCGAAACTTTCAGGAAAGTTGGCAGTTCAATGTTTACTGTGCCATAAGAAACGATAGAGTGGTGGCATTACAATTTTATCAGGAAAATTTAAACGGTAAATTTTTGGTTTTTTTTTAGGTGAAAGATATCTGAATATCTTACAAAATTTGAATAATAACTATTTAGCAAATTTACCTCTCGCCGAACACAGAAACATTTTTTATCAGCACGACGGTGCTCCCCCACATAACGCATATTTAATTAATAATTATTTACAAGAAACTAAAAAATTAAAATCATATTTTAAATTGATCTTATCTCTGCTATTTTAGTTCATGCCATATCTTCAATTCGATTAATACGCATGTTACAGTGTTAGTGTTATTTTGCGTTTTTGTGGATATCGAGTAGCAAATGTGCTGCAAGTTCTTGATATTACTTTATCACATTCTCCATAAATAATAAACAAATTTAAAAAGTTTTCGTTGGTATAATTTAAACGTGCTGGCATTTTTTGACATAAGATAATGACTGATTGTTTCTAACCATGGCTATTTTGATGAAATAATTACAACAATTCATTAATTTCTAATAAAATCGCAAATATTTCAAAGAGTTGTAACTTTAATCCCCACAATGCTAATATCAGAAAAAAGGGAATTCAATTTTACACAACTTGACTTAGAAAATAGAATAGAAAATAGAAAATGAGTGTTCCATTTGACCTAAACAAGTTTCCGCGGTTTGAAGTTGACAAAATGTAACGCGAAAAACGGAACACTTGGTATGATATTATTGAATTTATTTCAGTTGTAGAACGTAGTTGTCCTTGTGTTCTTTTTATGTGACAAGAAGCAAATGAGGATCTTTTACACGAAGAAAGTTATAACGGTTCTTGCAAACCGTTACACCTGTCAAATTTTCTATAAAATGTCAAATATCTCAGACACAGCTAGGTTTAGGTATAGGATATGCTACATATTTTCGACTCAGAATTTTATGCTCTTTTCGAAAACCCTAAAATATATAGGGTGTTCCATTTGAAATAAGCAAGTTGGTATCGGCTTTCGGTATAAGCGGAAGTGCCAGCTGCTTATAATTATTTTAGTTGGATTGGCCACACCAACATTAGTAATTATCTAAATTTTCAAAATTTTCTGATGCGTACTTTTCTCTATATCGATCAATTCAGTTTCCGGTGAGACACCCTGTATATTATTACACTTTTGGATTGTACGCAAAATTCTAGGCCAATTTTGTGTATCATGTCTTACTTACGTCTCTTCATTTTTAACATATTTCAATTTTTATGTCAAAAATAACGTTTGCGGCCCTAAAAGGATCATCAATTCTTCCTATAAGGAAGCCTTCATTATCTAATTTGGGTTAAATTCTTTATTGAAAAAGACTGTTCTTGATAAAACTTTGTTACATTCTCCATAGATTTTAAACAAATTTAAATTAATTCTCAGACTGGTGGGGCTTACTTCATTCCATCATTGAATATTGAGAACTATTTCCAACTTAACACTAATTGCTCTATCTTCACGGCAGAGGCCATAGCTATATATGAGGCATTACAATTCATTAAACAATATAACCCCCCCCCAATGTAATAATTATTTTATCCGATTCCTTGTCTGTAATTAATGCATTAAGTAATACAAACACCTTCAGCTACAAAATCAATCCATATATCTTCAAAATAAAAAATATCATTCATCAAATACACTTATCTGGGAAAAAAGTTACATTCGTCTGGGTCAAAGCACATATAGGAATTAAACACAACGAGCACGTAGATACATTAGCTAAAAAAGGAGCTTCATCAGGACACATTTTAGAACATAAAATCAGTTTAGCAGACATGTATAGTGTTCTTAAACTAAATTTGAGAGTCAAATGGAATTACCAATGGAAAGAGTATTGCTTTACCAACCCTACCAGGTACACAATGATTCATTCCAGTATACCTAACAAACTTTGGCATGAAGACCTTCAAGCATCGAGAAAATATGTAACGTCTCTTATTAGATTAAAATTTGGTCACGCCTGTTATCCCGCACACCTATACAAAATTGGTATATATACCTCACCAAACTGTGATCAATGCAACATCATAGCAGATCTCGGTCATATATTTTTTGGATGTGTGAAATCAAAATGCCTCTAATACACTAATCACTAATATTACACAAAACTGCAATATATTGGCTCCCTTTAATATGCTCTTCTTATTGTCCTTAGGATCTCGTAAAGTTTATACGTATATTTTTGATTTCGTAAAAGAAACATGTATTAAGCTTTAGGTTATGTTTGGCTACCGTATGTTTTTCCCCTGTCAACCGTGGTCCTCCTTGTATTGTCTATTTTTAAATGTCCTGACAGACCCCAGGACGGGAAGCGTGTGCCTGTATCCCTTTTTGTTGTCTTCAATTTATTTTCCTTTTTTTTTTTTCTTCTTCGTTTTTAGGTTAGAATTAGGTATAGGATATTTTCTCATACTGTTTGGTATCATTATCAATCAAGTATATTTAATAAATTAATTTAACCTTATGTGACTCTCAATTAGATATTTCGTGACTGGCAGTATGGTCTTCGACAGAAAGCAAAAAAAAAAAAAAAATTAAATAATGCGTATAATTTAAACGCCCCGGCATGATAATTAATACTTGTCAAATGGTCAGTGACAGCTACATACATTTGTTCAGTACTCAACGCCGTTATAGCCAACTAAGAGTAATTGAATTTAAAATTAATAGCAAAATCCCCATATAAAAATATTGAATTAGCAATATTTCGAAAACTAAAAATTTTCGGAATAGACATCCATACACAAACTTACCCTTATTTTTAATGGTAAATAAGATAAGATTAGAAAAATTGGGAGTTTCCATTTGAAAAAATTGATTTTTGACAGTTTTCTCAATTTCGTTTCTATTCTTATTTTTTGAACACTCTGTATTAATACTTATCAAGATATTATAAAAACTCTATTAAAGTGGGTCTCTTTGAACAAAGAATTCAACCCAATTGGATAATAAAGGCTTCCTTATACATGGTGTCCACCAAGTCCGGACGTGGAAATTCCCGACTTTTTCCCCGATTTTCCTGGTTTTTTTCCAAGCTTCAATACTAGACTAGCACAAACAATAAAGAAAAAGTAATGAAAGAGAAACAGATTTTCTTAATTATCTCAGTCACAGTACAAGAGAAAGCATTAATTTAAAAAATAAAAGTTTGATATCATATGCTTTATTGTCTACAATAAAATATATTTTAAGCAGTAAATAAAAATATTTATTTAACAAATTGACCTCAGATTGAAAACTTGTAAACAAAATTATCGAGTACTCAACATAAACGTAACTTATTATAAAAAAATAGCACATAAGTATACTTAAGGTGTAAACTAAACCTTTATGTCATCAAGACAAAAATTTAAAATAGTGAAAATATTAAAAACAGTGTATTTACACATTCTAAAAGAGATTCAAAGTGTTTACTTGCGAATTGTTTTTAACTGCTTTTCAATGGTTGCAACTTCTTTTTGTGACTCAGAAATAATCTTCCTCTTTTTTCTCGACTCGATTGAAAAAGAAAATCGTCACCACGTAAAGCTCCCCGAAAAAAAATCAGTTTCTCTTCACTAAATGCAATATTAATTTTTTAGGAGCAGTGTATTTCGTTGGCGAAATTCTTTGCAATATTTTTAGTAAATCTTTTGTGTGTTGTATCAAGTTACTCCAAACTCCAATACACGTGTTCTAGAATTAGTATTTCCGATAGCCAAATATGTATGTTGTTTTCTTTAGAATCATGTTAAGTACAAGTTAATCATTTTTCCGCGTACTGGTCCGAACAGCCGTGATTTAGCGAGGAATCGCGTTGATTATTAACGAAAATAAAGCGTATAATGAAGGTCATAAAATAGGGTCGCCTACGCAAAAAGACTTTAAAATATGACGGAAATCAGATAGTGGTAATCTTACCACTTGTCGTCGTATTTGTAAGAAAGCAGATATCGATTAGTTAGAAGAAACTACTGAAAATAATAATTTTGTGACAATATGGTTAATAATTGTGCCATGTGTTTGCTGTCGCGAATTGGACGTGGGATTGAAAAAAACAAACCAGTTGGATGAAATAAGAAGTACAAAATGACTCGAAACCTGTACGCCATGAACTAACTTGATCTATACTCAGACCGTAAAGTGTTCTCGTATTAATTGTACAACAAAAAATGTGTACCAATAATTAATTACTCATATTAATTACTTCATTTAATAATTTTTAAGCTCATTTGATAGGCGCAAGCCAGAGCAAATTGTAGTTAATTGGACTCGAGAAAACTATTTATTTAGGGTTAACAAATTGCATTCGCGGATGAACTAAATTTAAATGAAGAGAATGGGCAAAAGTAAATTGTAACAATGCGGACAAAAGTTACAATCGAATGTTGCCATGATCTGTGATCTAATCTGTTTGATCGAAATTATACAAAATATAAAAACTAAAGATGGTTATTTTTTCTATCGATTATACATAATTTGTATGTTATTTATTTAAATAAAGTCGCCACAGGTGTACACAGGAGAAGTTGCGTGTGTAATTGCGTTAGGATTTTGGTTAATAACTTATTATTCTTATGATTGTACAGGGTCATTCACTATACAGGGTGGGGCAATAGTACGTCGGACCTCGATATATGAGTTCTACGATAGCTAGAAATTTTTTAAAAAATTGCAAGTAAACTAGATAAAAAAGTCTATTACTGGAAATTATTTTCGAACATGCAGGGCAAGCCAAGACGAAATTTCAGGACCACGTGCCTTTTTTTTAAGCCTCTTTCTAGGCTCTATTCATTCCTGTATTAGCATTGAATATCTCCAAACCACTTGGATGTAATGAATTCTTTTGTTGAAATGTGGGTTGCCATTATATGATATAATTTATGAACCTGATATCAACAAAAAAGTAGAATTGCTCAATAACTTTGTCATCTCATCATTTGAAATTTTTGCTCCTATTAAAACCGTTAGGGTATCTAATCCGAAAGCCCCATGGCTAACTGACAACCTTAAATTGATCATGAAAGAAAAACAAAGGGCACTTAATAAATACAAACTAACTAAACAGCAGGATGACTGGGAACTTTACAAACGAATTAGAATTTTTTCCTTAGCAGCTTGTAGAGAGGAAAAAAAGTTTATATAAATAATATATGTCAACAAAATAATAAA
The DNA here is from genome assembly GCA_963675555.1 of Leptura quadrifasciata. Taxonomy (NCBI): domain Eukaryota; kingdom Metazoa; phylum Arthropoda; class Insecta; order Coleoptera; family Cerambycidae; genus Leptura; species Leptura quadrifasciata. The sequence continues at coordinate 3,122,224 of OY776682.1, read as the reverse complement.
CCCTTAAGTAAATTTAATATTAATTATAAATCTAAGGATAATGTTATACCTAATCACTTATCTAATCCAAATAATATAAATGATTTTTTCTTGTCGGTTATGAAACCTAATGATACTTTGTGTCAGGACAGTATTAATCACTATGAAAATAGTAAATATAATGACAATTTAGCTTCTCGATTTAATATGGTCATTGAACAACAAGTGCATGATATATTATTCAGTTTAAAATCTAAAGCTTGTGGAATAGATAACATATCGGCAATAATGTTACAATATGCTAGTCTTATTATCGATATTTACCTGACACATATTGTTAATTATGCTTTAGAAGTCTGTTCATTTCCTGAACTATGGAAGGTTGCCATTGGTTGTCCTTTGCCAAAAAAACAGAAACCGGTAGACATGTCGGACATTAGAATAATTAGCATGTTACCGTGCATTTCTAAAATTCTGGAGAAAGTTATGTTTAACCAAATGTACGAGTTTCTGAATTCTAATGACATTTCATTTCATTTTTCAAACAGGTTTTAGAAAATTCTTTAGCACAAGTATGGCTTTTGCTCAAGTTACTGATGATTTGTTGTCAGCTACGGATAAAAATTATGCTAATGTGACTTGACTTCTCAAAAGCATTTGATACTATTAATCATAAACTTATTTGTTCCAAATTAAAATATTATGGTTTTGATCACGATTCAGTGGCTTTTATAAAATCTTATTTAACGAATCGGAAACAGCAAATTAGAATTCAAAATAAAAGTTCAGATCTGGCCAATATAGAAGCTAGTGTTCCCCAGGGATCGGTAATTGGTCCTTTATTATTTATTATATACACGGCTGATCTTTTAAAGTGCGTAAGATTCTCCAAAGTTCAAGCATATGCTGATGACTTTCAAATTCATCTAAGTTTTTCAATTGAGAATATGGTTGCAGCACAGGACAGTATCAACAGTGATTTAGATATGTTGTTTAATAAGAGTCAGAAACATAACCTTAAACTGAATGCTAATAAATCAAATATTATGGTATTTGGAGGCAAATCTAAAGTCAATATCGTCAAGAACTCTATCTCAATTAATATTAATAATAACCCTTTGCCTGTTATTTCTGCATTTAAAAATTTAGGTTTGATTATTGATGATAACTTTAGATTCGAATCTCATGTAGATAGTTTGATAAAGAAATCATACGGCTCTATGAAACTTTTATACTCCAACAGATTTATACTAAATAGTGGTCTAAAAAAAGTTCTTTGTGAGTCACTTGTGCTGTCTCTGTTTAACTACTGTGATTTTATTTATGGCCCCTGTCTCATGCTTACCTATAAAAAACGAATACAAAAGGTTCAAAACTTCTGTGTGCGATTTATTTTTGGATTACGTAAATATGACCACGTGTCGCAAAAAATTAATGAACTTAGGTGACTAAAAATGGAAAATAGAAGACTGCTCCATCTCAACGTATTTGTTCACAGATTAGTAAATCCAAATGTTAACTGTTCGTTAAAGTCAAAGCTAGTCATGAGATCTCACATCCACAATGTTAATGTTAGACAAAACCATATTTTTACTATTCCTCACCATTCTACCGCTATCTTTCAGAGAAGTAATGCTGTTAAATCGTACAATAAAATTTCTCCTTGCATAAAAAGTCTTAAACTCTGTAGATTCAAGTATAAATTAAAACAAAATTTACTATCTGCTCAATGACTCTTTGTGTGGGGAGCACTTGGGCTTGAGTTCATTTTTTTTTTGTTTTCTTTAATGTCTTGAGTTATAAATCAGTTTGAACATCTTTTATTTGAAAAGTGAACTTCTGCCTATTTGCTACTTGCATACGCTGTCATAGTTTAGTTTGAAATAATACATGTATATATATATATATATATAATATGTCTTAATTGCATGTACTTAAAATTCAATAATTAATCAGTTTATTCAATAAATATTTAGTAATTATTATGCTGCCCACTGCATGTTAAGTGTAAGAATAGCCATAAGCTAAACTTCGCATGCTGTGGGTAGTCAAACCCCAATATAAATTGCTTTTGTTTCTATTATCTTCTGTAATTATATTCCTTGTTTCAAGTTATTGCTTTTTAGTGTAATTTTATGTTAGTTATTGGGAAAAATAAAGACGATTTATTATTATTATTAAATAATGCAATCTGCAGATGGATATTAAAAAAATCACCGCAGTCACAATTATGAGTTTTAAGAAAAACTTATGTGAATACCAGTTACGAGACATCTAATTAATGTGTTTGAATCATTTTCATTTCCTAAAAATGTGCAGGGCGGCCAAAAATTATTTTTCAATTAAGAACATTTTTAATTGAATTTTCTCAATTGTTTCAACACCCTGTATATTTTTCGACAATGTGATGTAGAAATGGAAAACGAACATTTTGTGTAAGTACTTCCCTAGGGTTAATTACATAATTACAAAATTCAAAAATAAACCTAAAAAAGAGGTTTCTTCAAATAACTCAGTAGAAAAAATAATAATAAATGTTCCACATGTTGCCCATTTTAATCGACACACATCTCTATGCGCTTTTGAAATGAGGTTCCCACTGTTCCTAAAACTGCCGGTGCGATAGATGTAAGGGCAGCTATTATTATTTCCCTTATATTCTGCACTGTCGTTGGTGTGTCTTTATAAACAATTTCCTTCACATATCCCCATAAAAAGAAATCCATTTTTGTAAGATCTGGGGATCTAGCAGGCCATTTAGTAGGTCCATTTCTTCCAATCCATTGATTAGGGTAGGTATTATTTAATTGATCTCTAACTGCATCTAAATAATGTGGTGGAGCACCATCTTGCTGAAACCACATCCTATTTCGAATTCTTTCAGGGAAATTTACCAATAATTGTGGCAGACAGTTTTCCAAAAAATGGATATGAAGATAAATAGCTCCAGTCAATGTACCATCAAAGAAATGTGGCCTTATTACATGTTCTCCAATAATTCCTCCCCAAGCATTTATAGACCATTTGTGTTGGTTATCAACTTGCATAAAAAAGTGAGGGTATTCCGAAGCATAATAATGGAAATTTTGCCTATTAACAAAACAAAAGTCATGTCTACAAGTTCCGCTTTATTAAAATTAATATTGTAAAATTCCAAATATTTTAAATTCAATACAAATTGTAAAGACCGATAAGTGTGATAAATGCTCCTTTGTACACGACAATTTATACCAAACTGAGGTTTTATTGCTTGTCGAATAACGACAAGCATTTAATAAACTATTAACCGAATTTTCTAAAACAAATATTGAAATAAGGTATCGATCTATTACATACATACATACATACATACATACATACATACATACATACATACATACATACATACATACATACATACATACATACATACATAACATACATACATACATAACATACATACATACATATAACAATATATAATAATAATATCTAAATCTTAGATCTTCTTCCTCGTTTGCTGTAACGTTACGTCGTTTCCTTGAAAAACTATGGGTCCTATTTACATAACGATAAACATTCAAAAACGTGTTTACACTAGGAATCGCTTGATTCGGATACGCCATGTATCATGCCACATAAAGGGAAAATATTTCGACTTTTTCAGCTTCACTATAACTCATGTTGATTAAATAAATGTTAATAATGACGATTTGAAATGTCAAAATTGGATAAACAATAAAATAATTTTCGTGGCCTACCTTGATATTTTTGTTTTACTTGTGTTTTGACACGCATGGCTCACTCTTCTTGCAATAAAGCAGCTCATTTCCATTTTGAGTGTCAAATATGTCAAGAAGTATTTAAGACAGACCTATATAATATTATATATTTGAAATCAGGGGAAAAGGGGCTTCTCGAAAATGCAATAATATATAGGATGTTCCATTTAAAAAAACATATTAATTTCGTATCACGTGAACTATACATGATATTGTTTCAATAAAATATAGGTAAGATCCTACAACTTTTATGCGAAACTTTTTTTATCTATTTTCAATAATAACAGAAATAAAGGTGGGTCAATATATAGTGAATAACGTACCCTTTAAAAACTATTACACATATCTGCTTTACCGTCAATTATGTAAAATCCTTCGTAAAATACGGAGCTGCCATTCTAGAAAAAAAAATTTTTTTGACTGTCTTCAAACGACCTAGTCAATTAAATCAGACATATAAAAAGGTACATTACTTCTTTCGTCAACTGCTGTAATTTGTAAATGCGACTTATCTAAATAATTTTTTGTTAAATGGTTGTTACAGAAGAAAACATAGTAAAACAAAAGGTTTGAAACAATTTTCAAACTGTACAATCAAATTTTTTCGCAGCTTGTAAGAAGAAGAATGGTTATCGAACAAGATTATAACGCAAATACATAGCTCTTCTTTTGCACGTCACTGGTGGCTTAATTTAAATAAATAATATATACAAGTTGTACAGTAATCGATAGAAAAAATAATGGGCTTCATTTGTTATCTCTTGTATAATTTTGATTTATTGGGTCGTTTTGGAGTTATAGCCGAATATGTGTTATTGTTAGAGGGCTAAGCCCACTTTTCTTGTTTTGGGAGCTTCACAAAAAAAACTGCTGCCCAAGGAATTACTACTTCCAATCCAGATTTTGCATCCAAGTCTTTTACACACTAAATCCCAATGTAATATTTTATTATCTTTAATAATAGGGCGGCAATGGGGGTGGTAGAGGGGGTGGCTAATGTCAAAATAAATTTTAAAGGCAGGGTTCTCGTACATTTACTAAATCCCAATTAATAGGGTGGGGGTAGCAATGGGGTTGGTAGAGAGGGTTGCTAACGCCAAAACATTTTTTTGAGACGTTTCGTTCACTAAATCATTTTTTTTTTGTTTTGCTCCATTTCATAATAGTGTGGGGGTGATAGTGGGGGGGGGGGTGGCTGATGTCATTTGATACATGCCCTAAATGTGTACCAAATTTCAAGTCAATATCATAAACAGTTCCAGAGTAAACGTGTGCACAAAAAAATTTAGACAGACCGACAGACAGACAGAATTTTTTTTTTCGCCCAAATTTAAAATCTAGATGTTTCATGACATTTTAAGTATATTTCAACAAAAAAAAAAAAAAAACTTGTATTACCATACTTCCACTGGACGTAGAAGTAATAGCAAAATATGATATAGTCTACTATACTTTAACTTGGCGTGTGTATGTATGAGTTAATATTTTCGTACGATTTCATTTTCTCCCATATTGTACACAAAGTTAAAGGAATGGTCCAGAAACATTGTCTACGTGGACAATATTTCTGGATCTTTGTGTACAAGAGAAAATGAAATCGTACGGAAATATTAACTCATACATACACACGCCAAGTTAAAGTATACTAGGGTATATAAAATTCTTATGCAAAATTGTATGCTCTATAGAATGGTATCAGAAAAAATGTGTTCTTGCTTAATTAACGTCATTGTTACACGACTACCAAGTTATGTTAATATTCGACAATAAATAATTCGAATAGTATGGAGACTATTATTGAAATCTTAGATATGATTTTCTTTGTAAAGGAACCAATATTTCTTAACGAAACTTGATATACAGGGATTTTAGGTCATACCGAACAAGATTCTGTAAAAACAAAAAACCCTATCTCAATCGTTAATATAAATTCCTAATTTTTGCCAATTTCTTTTGATCATAGCAGGCGTATTTAATTTAAAAAAAAAAGTTAAAATAACTTTTTAATCACAATTTGAAACGCAAAAAGTATACCAAACTTGATCTAAACCGATCAACAAATGGCCAAGATATTGGAATGTAGTAGCGAAAAGTGAGACACACTGTAGAAAGAAATGAAAAATAAATCCGTAGAAACATAGATCATTACTTTATTTATCTTCGTACCAAATATTTTTCCTTAATTTTCATAAACAGCCGAATAAGCGAGCATATGCTAAGATTTCGAAGATGAAGTGTTAATCATGTTTTTGCTAACATGGAAAATTATATACGTGCGAACATACACGTTTTTATTGCAAACTAAACTGAGATAAGTCTTAATCAGTGAGTTTAAGGAGCAATAATTATCTTATCATTATCAGCTATGACTGAAGTTAACAGAAACATTTTAACTAATTAAAAATAGACAGCGTGCCGCTATTAAACAGAAATAGGAATTCATATAGATAAAGACGCGATATTAAAGTCCGGCTTAGAGAAAAAATCAAATCATGACCTCAGTTTGTGTTAGAGATATATTTAAATTCCAATTATCTACATCATGCAAAACAAACTCACCGTTTTTGATGAAGACGTATTTGTCCGGAGCGGCTAGCTGGATCCGATTGTAGACGCTTTGGCGACCAAAACTGCAACAAATGTTATCATTTATAATTTATAAGTTGCTTCAAGGAATACATACAGGCTGTCCATTTTCTCAGGGCACTCGAGAATATCTCACTTAATATCTGTAGTACAAAAAAATTTATTTTTACGAAAATTGTGCCGATTTATATAACCTACAAAATAGTTTAAAGACATCTGAAATCCATGGCCTACTTTAAGAGTTATGGCGGAAAATATCGAAAGTGTGGAAACCGTCTAGGCCAAATATCTCCGTTATTTGAAGAGATACGAGAAAAATTCTAAGGGGAAATTTTTTTGCAAAACAGAGTGTTTCAATGAGGTTCTATCGGCGCAACTCAATATTTTCCATCAATGTTTGAGTCACTCGAATTTTATCAAATTGTCAATGAACCCTCTCATATTACCTCTAATAATATATCACTACCTTGATGTTGTATTATGCAATGATCTGAAATGTGTCTCATCTCTAAAAGTAGTAGGTTTAGATATATCTGATCATGAACTAGTTCAGTGTAATATAATAACGAGTAGCACTAAATTTAAACCAACTTACATAACTTATTGAGATTTTAAGTATTTTTATGAACATGCATTTTATACCGACTTACAAGTGCTTCCCCTACAAGATATGTTTTACATGAATGATATTGATGCTAAAGTAAATCATTTAACAATACACTTATTAAATCTTTTTAATAAACATATCACTTTAATAAGAGTCCGTATAAGTAGAAATAAGGCTCATTGGTTGACTGATAATCTAAAGCTGTTGATGAAGCAGATATAATGCCAAATCTGAATATAAGGGAAATCCCTCACTTGCAGAATGGAACTATTATAAGCAAGTTCGAGATTATTATTATAACCAAAATAAAATCACTAATTCAAAGTTCAATTTTAGCTTAATTTCCACTCAATTTATTCAAAGACTTCTTTGTAGCTTAAACATTTCCATATCCGAAACGTTAAGCATTTATTTTATTAATTATTAATAGCATGTTTATAGAATGTCAGTTTCCTTCTGCATGGAAAATTGCTCTAGTAACTCCCGTCCCGAAAAAAAAATGATCCAAAGGCATTTCCAGATTAGTATTCTCATAGGATTGTCAAAGTTGGCAGAAAAAATAATTGAGATCCAGCTTAGGGAACACGTTGACACTTCTAACACACTGCCAGCAATCCAGTCAGGTTTTAGAGCTGGTTATAGTTGCTCTACAGCTTTAACATATATAACGGATGATGTTGTTGAGGCCACCGATGAAGGTATGTACTATTTTGATATTACTAGATTTTAATAAGGCGTTCGACACCATTGACGACGAAGTTTTAAAATCATGTGGTAATAATACAGGTTGTAAACTGCTCAAGTCATATCTTGAGGGCCGCTCACAAATGGTAAGAACATCTGATAAACTTTCTCAGTCAAGGGCGACCAATAAAGGTGTTCCACAAGGTTCTACTTTAGGCCCTCCGTTGTTTACAATTTACAGATCTCAATTTGTAAATTTTGTTAAAACCTGTTTGGTTCATATGTATGCAGACGATACGCAAATTTACTATTCTTTTTATGCTAAGGATTATGAAGCTGCAACAAATCAACAATGACCTAAAAAGTTTATCGGACATTTCTTTGCAGCATTCACTTGTTTTAAATCCATTAAAGTCAGCTGCTTCGTGTTGCAAAATTTAAAAGATATTTTAAAGCTACTTTGCTAGATTAGTCAGAATAGTTTTATGTGCCTATTTATTTTATTTACTTGTTTATTTATTACCTATATATCTTCTACATATCTTCTCTTTTCTATATGTAGCTTCTATATGTAGCTAATTCAGCAAAATCTTTGCTGTTTCTCAAAATAAAACCTAAACTTTTAAATGCATTCTTCAATATGCTTGGATAAAGTTAATTTAGGGTTAGATTTCTTATAATGTCAGGTCTATTTAAAGTACAACCATTTAAGTGGTAATTAAAAGAAATTGGATTTATTTTACGTGTAAAACCATGACGTTACACTTAGAAGCACATAGTGGGAGACGATTGTTAGTGCACCAGATATTGAGAAGATCAAGCAAGCTTGTGCTATAGCCTCAGACACTCAAAGATGGATTTGATGGAAAAATATATTTTTAGATCAGCATAAAGTAGTGCACATCCAAGTTATCAGCAATGTCACTGATAAACAGTACAAAGAGAAATGGCCCAAGTATAGAGCCCTGTGATACACCTGATGTTTGGGTGTATTGATCAGACTGGTAACCACGATAGTGAATATATTGAAACAGACGGGACAAGTAAGGCCTGAATAAATTTAGTAATGAAGAACTAATTCCAAAGCTTCCTAATTTAGTTAATAGAATGCCATGGTCCAACCTGTCGAAAGCTTTGGAAAAGTCAGTATGAATAATGTCTACCTGATCTTTTTGATTTAGAACTTCCCAAATGAATTAAGTTGTTTAATATTTTATAGTGTATTAACTAGTAGTTGTTCCTTATAAATTTAATTGCATTATGGCTTGTCTGGGTTATTCCAACGAAGATTATTTATATTTATTAATAATTTATGGAGAATGCAATAAAGTGTTAGATAGTTTTTATTTCACCACTATTTGTTACATAATTAAACATTTGCAGCAAGTCGGAAAATAAGATGGCAAGCAGCTGCATTACAAAAATTTTGTTTTGAGGTAAATAAAATAGGTACATATATAAAATAAGCACAATAACAAAAACATGTACTGTATATAACGCTTATACATTATCAAACAGAAAATATAAAAGTATAATGTATAAAATAGGTATAAAAAGTGGCGCGAGATCTCCCGTGTAAAGGAGATTGCTTTCATATCATAAAAAAATTATATAATGTAACAAAATGATGGGTTTGATTTACTTCAAAGTTTATTGTCTACTTTTTAGAGCTTTTTAATAAGAGCTTTTTTTAAAATATTTTTTAATATAATTTTATTTTTTACTTTTTAGTCTTTTGATATGCTATAATCTGTAGTCCCGGGGGCGAGCGTAGGTGCGTCTTTACTATGTACATACTTCGGTATGCGATGTAAAGCAACGACAGGCGCGGTTAGTACTTGGATTGGTGACCATTCCAACGGAAACCGTGTTCTCGCCTCACACATCTTCCAGCGGCTTGTATATCAGTGTATGCGCGGAAGCTATACAACCTTAGGCGAGGGTTGTATAGGAGATATACCATCCTTCGGAGGGGATGTAAAGCCGTCGGTCCCTTGTCTATTAAATGTTAGGCAAGTAAAAGATCCCTACTCTTCTTAAGGGAAGAGGTTCGGCAAAATTCCTGGTTGGGGGTAGTTCGTCTACAGGCGTCGGTGATAGGCCTCAGTAGCGGAAATAGGCCGACGTTAAATAAATGTATAAAAAAAAAAATCTGTAGTCCCCAGATATCGATTTTGATACGAATTGGATCATAAACGGTAAAGTCGTCCGCCATCTTGAACTAAATTTTTTACTCGAAATTCGTAATCCGCGACCCCAAACACCCCAGATATCCAAATCAATCAAAATCGATTGATTTGGATCTAAATGACAAAAGTCGTCAGCCATATTAGCGCCGCCATTTTGAATTTCTGAATTTTGAGTAAAAATTCATAATCCGCGAACTAGAAAACTTCCAAATATCGATTTTGAATTGAATCAGATCTTAAACGGTAAAGTCGTCCGCCATCTTGAAGTCGCCATCCTGAACTAAATTTTTTACTAGAAATTCCTAATCCGCGACCCCGAAAACCCGCAGATATCGATTTTGATTGATTTGGATCTAAATGACAAAAGTCGTCAGCCATATTAGCAGCGCCGCCATTTTGAATTTCTAACTTTTAACCAAGAATTCATAATTGGCGATCTCGAAAACCTCCAGATGTCGATTTTGAGTCGAATCGGATCATAAACGATAAACTCGTCCGCCATTTTGAAGCCGCCATCTTGTTTTTTTCTTATATGAAAATGCTAGAGTATATTGCCACCAGACTTATACACTTGTGCAAAATATCAAAGCTCTAGCTTAATTAAAACTAATCGAAATTTTCATTGCAAGCTTTGACCTAAACAAACATTAAAGTTAAATAAAAGCTTTTAAAAAGTTAAGGTAGGGGCATAGTTCTCAGTTTAATGAAAATGGATTGACAGTGTTCTGTAATTTAGCGTTGACAAGAACTCTTATAATTTTCTTTTGTTGTCGAAAGACTTTAGATGCGTGGTGGGATAAAGCAACTACGAAGAGAGCGGAGATGGAAAGTCATTCATATAAACAGAAGATAACAGTGGCCCCAGGACAGAGCCTTGAGGTACACCGTAGTTATTGTTTAGTAATTCCGACGTTTCATTGGCTATGGCAACACACTGCTGACGATTAAGCAGGTATGATTTGAAGAGCGCTAGAGGTAACCCCTCTAATTCCGTTCAATGCAATAAATAAATAACCAGTATATTGGAAAAATAACCTCTATGCCTGTGACGTTTATGCCAAAGGATCAGTCAGAGCTATATTTTGCAACCAATACATATTATAACAAAAATAAGCATATAGTACTTATCTGACGTTTCGGAAATTAAATCTGCAATTTTTCTTTGTTCTGTGGTCACAATATGTGTATTAATCATTTTCAGACTTCGGCAATCAATATAAAACCTCATATTAGTACGCAAAGATCCTTTATTTAACCGTTTGATGAAATGCTTCAATGTATTCCGAAGGAAACGCCAGTTAAATATTAAACAAGCATTAAAATAGCATTTAAATGCTATAAAGACACATCACTAGAAGTTTTCTTGCCATAGACTAATATTGTGTGTGATTGTTATTCAGCATGTGGTGCGATGAATAAAGTAGCAAAATTATTAATATCGGTTTATTTTGCGCCATATATTAAAACACTAGAGAATTTTCATTCTGTAAAATGGTCAATTGCGGATTTATGCCGAATAGCGTATCAATCACCGCACCGACCGGCGCCACTTCAAGAAATCTATATAAATAAATAAAATTGAAGTGTCTGTGATTTCGAATTGTTTATATTTTAAGTAGTGTATGAAAGTGTCTTCATTACAGCTAAATGCAAAATAATCTTAAAAATTGTCTGTCTGCCTGATTGTTACGTTTTAATTTAAAAAATACTGGCAAATCATGAAATTTACACCGTTTATAAACTATATTGCTGATAGCAATTTAAAAAAAAAGTAAAAATAGAGAAGATCCAAAAAGGTACCGAACAGCGGCCGGAGGCGGGGGAAGTTCTTAAAATCCAAAATGTGTCCCCTTAATTGTTTGTCTGTGAATAAGTCGAGAAAGTTTGATCAAATGTCGATCAAGTTCTCCACATTCGAATGTTCAGCGACGAGGTGCTAAACCAAATAAGAAAACTGAAGCCAAACAGGACCCTTGGCCAAATCCACATTAAGGATATTGCATGGGGTGGTCTGTATAAACGTTCATTAAATAATCTTGAAGTTACGCAAAATACAACACTAATAATTATTTTTAAAAAGTATCATCGATATTCTACTAGTCTATTATACCAGGAAGCTGAATAATTTAGCATTAGACAGATTTATACTTACCAATGTATCCTATGGATGCACAAAAATAATAATGATAACATTATTAGAAATTAAATTGATTTAATAGGCTAATACAGCCCAGACAATTATTTTAAAGAGGAAAATTATGGAGTTAACCGTTCTTCGATCGCTGAAACTTTTTAAGTCACACATTTCCAGCAAATCAGTTTGTGGAAATCCTCTGGAAGGATATTCACCGTTAAGTGTGTACACATCAGATCTTAAGAACCTACGCTGAATTTTCTCTACCTGTAGACTATTGGAAGTATAAATTGGGCTCCACATAATAGAAGCGTATTCAAGGCGAGATCTAACGAAAGTCACATAAAGTAGCCGATGAGTGGAAATATTTTTAAAACCTTTACAGTTACGTATTGCGAAACCAAGGCTTTTAAAAGCGGAAGCAGTTGTCATTTCTACATGTTTATTGAAAGATAATTTTGGGTTGAAATAAACTCCAAGCTCTTTACTGAAATCAGGTCCATGTAAACTTTCGCTGTTAACGTTTTAATTAAACATGTACAAGTTGGTTTTTCTGCACATTACATTTACTGGAATTAAGAGGTAAATAGTTGGGTGTTATTATCGAGGCCCTTCAAAATATCGTTAATAAACATATCAAAAAAATTGGACCAAGTATCGACCCCTGTAGCACACCGGATATTTGTAAGAAACTGCCAGATTTATAACCTCGGTACTGATCAAATTGATATCGATTCTGCAGATATGATTTAATTAATCGTAACAAATAAGAAATACTGACTGTGTCCAGTTTACTAATCAAAGTACTATGATCTAATATTGGAGAAATCCGTGTGGATAATGTCAACTTGATCGCCTCTATCCAGACTTTCATAAAGAAATTGTGTTCTGCACAAGGTTTGTGACAGTTGACCTACCTTCCATAAAACCATGTTGATCTATGGATAATATGCCAGAGACATGAGAATGTATGGAGGAGTGAAAATTACTTCATCGAGACCCATGGTCATAGTGGCTTTAGTTTTTTTAATGGCATTAATTATCTTTAGACAGATTTAAAACATAGCAGTTAACCGTACCTGTGTCGTTAAAATTACCAACGCCGGAATTAGGAGGTGTGAAGGATTTCGAGAAGTCAGTGAATCTATCAATTAATTGCAGGTCTTCAATAATTTGATATTTACATTTTAAAGATGAAGGGATGGATGTAGAATTATTGTTTTAATAAACCTCCAGAAGTTGTTTCGGTTGTCCTGTGGTGTTATTCTCAATACTGGTTATATATAACTTATATGCATTATCGATATCGGACTCAATTCTCGACTTTAACCTTCTAAATGTGTTTTCATCATCAAGAATACCATGTAACCGGGGTAAGAACAGGAACTTTTTTGTTTCTTGGGTACATGCATTAGAAAAATATCATATAATCTGGAGTACAACGGGCCATATCCACGTCATTAATATGTTCAATAAATGACCAATCAGTGAGTCGCAAGTCCCTATATATTTCCACAAAGTTTACGTTTTTAAAGTTGAAGTTGTTTTTTGAGGAAAATTATTATTGCTAGACTTTTGAGAGTAGGTCAGGATTGATATAGCAGGATGACAGTTATCCTCTTTAAACAGAACTTCAGATGCTTTGTGAACAGAACAGCTCCTATTGCAGAAAACGAGATCAAGAATTTTCCATCTGTATTTGAAACATGATTACATTGGTTGGTGTGTCAATCAAAATGGGCAACACGTGGAACATTTATTATAATTTTTTCTACTGGGTTATTTGAAGAAACCTGTTTTCAAGTTTATTTTTGAATTTTGTAATTATTGCTCAATAAAACGAAATTGGTTTCTACATCATATTTGAAAAAATTGAGAAAATTCAATTTAAAATGTTGTTAATTGAAAAATAATTTTTGTCCACCCTGTACATTTTTAGGAAATGAAAATGATACAAAAACATTAATTAGATGTCTCGTAACTGGTATTCACAAGTTTTTCTTAAAACCCATAATTGTGACTGGTATTTTTTTTAATATCCATCTGCAGATCGCATTATTTCAACAAAAAAATTCATTACATCCAAGTGGTTGGGAGATATTCAATGCTAATATTCTTTCCTATTATTTGGGTTTCCTACCACATGTACTATTATCCTTCAATGCTAATACAGGAATGAATAGAGCCTAGAAAGAGGGTTAAAAAAATGTACTGATATATATAGCATTCTATTTAAAAAAAGTCACTTAATCCTGTAATTTCGTCTTGGCTTATAGACTTTTTTATCTATTTTCAGTCAATAAATGTTAAAAAGGAGTGTTGTAAAATGTTTATACGATAGGGCCAAAATTATTTCATCTAATAATGAAATATTAAATAACGAGAAAAATGTATCAAACAGGTTCTAGTACAAAATCAATATCCTGAAGCCTTTGTTGATAGAGTTTTCATAAATGTTGAAAATCGGGACAATCAGTGTTATTCCTTATCGTTTTCATCTAGCTATTATTCACGTTAGAATTAGGGTTAGATCTTTAGCCGCTTCTAAATTTAACTGTGTATCTGGCTGTATGGACTATGTCATAATGCCTAAAAAAAAAAAAAAAAAAAAAAAAAAAAAAAAAAAAAAAAAAAAAAAAAAAAAGGGACAATCAGGTACGACAAAAACCTGAACGTCATTACACAGCAATAATTCCTTATGTATATGGACTATCGGAGAAGCTACGCCGTATAGGTGACATATTTGATGTTATGGCGGTATTTCAACCGGGGAAGACTTTGAGATCTATTTTAACAAATGCAAAACTGATAAACCGGGAGCAGAATTAAAAAAATTGTATTTACAATATCCCGTGCAAATGTGATAAGTATTATGTGGGTGCGTCATCCAGACCTTTCAGTGTGAGGTTGGAAGAGCACAAGAATTACATTAAAAAGATTGAAATTCAGAAATCAAAGATTTGTGAACATGCTTGGGAAAACGGGCATAGAATAAACTGGGACTCGGCAAAAATTTTAACAAAAGAGGCAGATAACAAAAAAAGAAAAATTAAAGAATCAGCAATAATCTTTTTTTTTTTTTTTTTTTTTTTATACATTTATTTAACGTCGGCCTATTTCCGCTACTGAGGCCTAACACCGACGCCTGTAGACGAGCTACCCCCAACCAGGAATTTTGCCGAACCTCTTCCCTTAAGAAGAGTAGGGATCTTTTACTTGCCTAACATTTAATAGACAAGGGACCGACGGCTTTACATCCCCTCCGAGGATGGTATACCTCCTATACAACCCTCGCCTAAGGTTGTATAGCTTCCGCGCATACACTGATATACAAGCCGCTGGAAGATGTGTGAGGCGAGAACGCGGTTTCCGTTGGAATGGTCACCAATCCAAGTACTAACCGCGCCTGTCGTTGCTTTACATCGCATACCGAAGTATGTACATAGTAAAGACGCACCTACGCTCGCCCCAATAATCTTATTAAATGAAGATAAATGCGTATCGAATTGTTCTGTAGATATTTGTACAACCTGGCTACCAATGTTAAAAGAAGAACTTAACAAACTCAATATTATCTAAAAGAAAATAACATCAGTTCTGTGTAAGTAGTAAGTATCTATGGAAATAACATAAACAGAATCTTAAAGTTGTGTATTTAACATACACAACAAATAAGAGTTAAATAAATTAAAACTGAAAAAAGAACCCATACAAATGATGAATTTACCCTTTTTCACGAAAAAAAAAAAGACTGGATGTAGAAAACTCAGGTTATTCTCAGTTTCGCCAAAACAAACTTATTTTTATGTTGCGTTGCTCTATGTAAAATTTTCTCTGTCGTCTTATTTTTGGCTATTTTTACTCCACTATAAGTTTTGCTTAAATAATTCGTAAATAATGTATTTCTTGGGGTTAAAATCCAACCTTCCAACTTTGATTCAGTTTGGCCAAGATATTAATAAAAGCTTTTAAAAAAGCCAAAACCCAAACTTAAAATCTTAAAAAAGGAAATAATAAGTAGAACTTCTCACTACTCTTTTTCTTGGAAAATTTTTGAAAAATATATCCCCTTCAGTACAACACGATTAAAATTACAACATGCTACTTACATTATTTGACATCTTTAAACACATATATGGATAAAGATGTTATATAGATGTCCCCCTTTGCAGCTAGTAAGGGCGCAGTATGAGATACAAATAAGAAGTCTAAAAAGGTGTCATTGGCTTTTATTACCACCTACCTAAAAAGCTTAAACTATGAAATCGTATAGAAAATAATAATTATTATTCTAGACTAGCATAATCTTTATAACCTGTTTGAAGCAAGCGAGTCGCGCTTGCGTATGGGGCTTGGAAGTAAGCTCAGTTACTTCAAACCTAAGATTAAGTGCTCTCAAGAAAATCCCACTAGTCTATCGCTGTCTGTTCCGTACTAACGAGTCCTCTGGTGTCGTACCCACAGTACGCTCAACCAAAGTCTGTTTATATCTAAACAACCTTACGATCCTTCACTCAAGGTCGTTCAATAATCTCAATTATTCCAAGGCATCTGTTTTGATTTTTATGTTAACGGATCATTTTTGTCGGAACAATTGGATAAATGTGTGTGATTTGTGTTGGATATGTTAACAGTTTGTGTTATTTGCGAAATTCTTAGCAGATTTTTCGAGTGACTGAAAGTTGGACAATGTTTAGCCGCTCCCCCTCTACGTTGACCTCACACTGACTACTGCACAATGTTGTTCATAGAAAATCATACTTGTAAGTTTCTATAATTTAATAAATCTGTTCGAGTCTTTAACATCTTCACAATTTCGTCGATACCATCAAATTTAGCGATAGTTTGCACATATGGCGCCAATTTTTATGTGTGTCAGTGATACCCGGTCCAGCGCTGAACGACAAGACATAAACATATCAATATCATACGTACAGGATGTGCTACATTACTATGAATACATTCTTCAAATAAATCATTAATATTAACTGACAAAGTAGTTTCTATTTTGTTGAAAGCACATAATAAATGATTAAGTATGTACATTTTTCTCCGGCTTATTGATGTTGGTAAAAATAACAAATAAACTCACATTTTTATCCTGGCTATCAGAAATATGTACTTGATACATTATTTATTTAACAGAAGTACTTTCGAGATAAGTCAGTTTATTGTAAGAAAACATATTTAATAAATTCATTCAACTATTCAATGTAAAGAATATTTACAACGGATTTATATGCACAGTAATACAAAAAGTTATTACTAAAGTTCTCAACGCCCACCTTCAAAATTATTTTATAACAATTTTATATACAGCGTGTCCCACTTTTCACCAGTACACCCCAATATCTATTTAGATCAAATTTGGTATAAGTACTTCTTGTGTTTCAGATTGTGATAAAGTTATTTAAATTTTTTTTCGAAATTAAATACGCCTACTATGATCAAAAGAAATTGGCAAAAATCTTGTTCGGTATGACCTAAAACTCCTGTATATCAAATTTCTTAAAAAAATATTCATTTCTTTACAAAAAAAATCATATCTAAGATTTCAATAACAATCATCCTACTATTCGAGTTATTTATTGTCGGATATTTACATAACTTGGTAGTCGTGTAATAATGACGCTAATTAAGCACTATGACACATTTTTTCTTTAAAATATCAAATAACTATACTTTTATTTTTGTAAGGTCATTGTAACTTAAACAACACTTAAAATTATTACTTAAACAAAAATACTAAAAATAATCTGTCTCCACTAGTCCTCCATCTATTGTGATATATTTTTCAATTATCTTCTTTATTATTTTTAACAACTTTTCTTAATTCTTCAACTGTTACTGATTACACGCTTCTCTAATTCTGTCACATAGTTCCGCTCTATTTCGTGGCCTATTTTTATAGACTTTATTTTATATGGTACCCAAAAATAAAAATCCATAGGGGTGACGTCTAATGATCTAGATGGCCACACAATTAAAGGACTATTTCTTCCAATCCAACGCATAGGGAAGTTGTTATTCAGCCAATTTTTAACTATTACTGCATTATAAGGCCTTCGAACAGATTGATCACAGTATCTTATTTACTTAATTAGGCAACTGGGGCTTAAGTTCTTCATTACTATCATACCTTACCAACCGTGAACAATTTGTTTCTTATAATGGTTATAACTCTGAGCCGTTTATAGCTACATCAGGGGTTCCCCAGGGCTCTAACCTGGGACCTCTTCTATTTCTAATTTTTATTGATGATATCACCTCAACTATTGACAATAGTAGTAGGCTATTATTTGCTGATGATCTTAAGATATATAAGAAAATAACCTGTCAGAAAGATTGTGTTTTGCTGCAAAATGATATTAATCAGGTTCAAAAACTGGTGTCTGAGTAATAGATTACATCTTAATGCCTCTAAATGTAAAGTTGTCACATTTGCTAAATAGCTCTCCAGTATTGAAAATCTTTACTATATCGATGGAATGTCATTATCTAGATTCAATTCTACGAAAGATCATGGAGTCATATTTGATTCTAGATTATCATTCATCGATCACATTGAATGGAGCTACTAAAATGATTGGCTTCATAATCAGGAACTGCAAAATGTTTACCAGCATTAAATCTCTAAAAATCCTTTACTTTTCCTATGTGAGGTCTAAACTCGAGTCTAAACTTGAGTATGGTTCGCTGATATGATTTTTTTGTAAAAGAATGAATATTTTTTAACGAAATTTGATATACAGGGGTTCTAGGTCACGCCGAACAAGATTCTGTAAAAACAAAAAACTCTATCTCAATCGCTAATATAAATTCCTAATTTTTGCCAATTTACTTTAATTATATTAAGCGTATTTAATTTCTAAAAAAACATTTTGTTTTTATTAATTTACACCATAATTACTGTTAAAATTTTTGTGGCATGTTTTATATCGTTGGAAAGAGAAAAAATAAACGGAATTAATGGTGTCATAGCCTACTTTGAGATTTGTTCTTTTAATTTTTGCACAAGACTCAAAGCCAACTGCGTTTTTCGTTTTTTTTTTTTTGATACACATTATTATTCTTATTGTCTTTGCCGTCAATTTTCATCCCTTTAACTTTTTTCGTATCTCCTCAAATAAGGAAGCTATAAAACCGTTTGTGGTTTTCCTATTTTTCAGGTTTTTGTAATATATCTCACAAAGTAGGCTACGGATTTCAAATTTCTTTTTAGTGAAATATAGCTCACAAAAAATGAGAAACTGTTTCTAAAACTTTATTCTTCTACAATAGATATTAGGCGAGATATCTGGTGTGGCCCTCGTAAAATAGACATACGGTATATCTATTGTTAAGCCTCTTCTAGTACCTATCGCAAAATCTTCCTCAGGGTTCTGTACTTACAGCTGCAGCAGCATTACCAAAACATTCTCCAAGGTCAAAACTGCGTCTGTTATATTAACAATTAAACTGGAATTATTTAAAAAAAAAAATCAAAGTCTGATAAATAACAGAAATGTCAAAGTACTATTTCAAAGCATTCTTTATAAAGAGAGTTTTGAATTTTGGTGTTTATTAAAAAAATTTAAAACAAAAAAGAAAGTCAAATCCATAGAAACCTAGACCATTGTTTTGGTTATCTTAGTTAGACAGCTTTTCTCGATTTTCATATACAGCCAAGTGAGAACACATGATAGATTTCGACAACGTTTCGACCACCTAATAAGTGAGCCATTTGCTATACTTAAATAGGTGTTCCTCGGGGCACTGTTCTTGGACCAATGTCGCTTTAAAGATGTCTTTTGCTGACAATCCGGCATTGTTGTATAAAGTGCCTAGTGATCAAAATACCGTACGTATGTGGATTAAAAACAACGGGCGTTAAATTATGTTAAAGTATGTTGGTTGTTTAATTTCTGGTGATAGTGAAAAATATAAATAATGTGTCCCAAAAGAAACGCACAAAAATCATAGCTTTTCTTCTGTTTTACGGTCGTAGATATGCGAAGTGTAAAAAAAGTTTTACTGTGGATATTGTCTGGTATGGATAAAAACTCATGGCCCATCCCAAATACACACATGGAAGATAGTTAACGATAGGGGCAGAAACTGTGCGCGGAAATTGCATGATAGGAAACGCGTTGGCACTTTATACAGTGGGGTCCATACAGTGTGTTTCACTTCTCGTTAAGACACCCCTGTATCTCCTTTATTTGTGGCCGAATTCATTTCTAATTTTTATCAGATATACAACTCTATAAGGCGACTTTACATGACACATAAATGTCGTCTAGATCTAAAACGCAGGCCTACTGCGATAAAAAGAAAATCGCAATTTTCGAGAAATCATAGTAGGCTTAGAAATAGATAAGAATTTTGTTAATAAAAGTTGTTCAGATTCACGAGATATGCCCCCTTATAAAATCTGGTGAAAATCGGAAAACTTAAAAAAAAATAATTTTTGTTTCACTTCTCGTGAAGACACCCCTGTATCTCCTTTATTTGTGGCCGAATTTCAAGACTAATTCATGGAGTTATGCAGCTCCATAAAGCGACTTTGTCCAACACATAGAGCTAACTTTTTCCAACAAATGAAAGTTGTGAGCAAAAATCATGATTCAATAAAACGCTAAAAGAGTCACTTCTTATTATTACACATCAAATTAACAATATACTACAGTTTTTTTTTGTTGTCACTGTTCTTGAGAAGTAACGCTCCATCATATCTTTCCTCCTTATCGGCTCAGAGATTTAGGAGCGGTTTTTTTTTGTTTTAAATGTTAAGAATGCCGTAAAATTAACTGTCAATAATATTACTTTTATGACAGAAGTGATTGTTGTTATCTATTGTTGAGTTTGTTAGTTTCCTTATTTGATTTTTTTACTCATAATGGCTAGAATACTTTTAACTGCTGATGAAAAAGTAGAAATAATAAAGATAATCGGTGAAAATGTACGGTCTTCAAGAGAAGCAGCAGAAGAATTTAATTTAAGACATCCTCTAAGACAACCAATACACCATGGTACCATAGCAAGAATATGTCACTTGTTCAATACAACTGGTAATGTGCTTAAACCGAGAGTACATCTTAATCGAAGGCATGGAGATGATAATGTTATATTAGCGGCGTTTAACGCCAATCCCCACTACCAGCCTTAGAAATATGGCTCGTGACCTGAATTTGTCGGTGTCAAAAATTTGGAGGTGTTTAAAACGCCATAAACTACAACCGTATAAACCAAAATTTTTGCACACTTTGGCGGAAGGTGATGAAGAGAGAAGACTGGAATATTGTTTATGGATCCAAGGTAATTATTTAAACAATCGAGACTTCTTGAAGAAAATAATTTTCACGGATGAAGCAACTTTCTCCACCAACGGGGTGGTATCATCACAAAACTCTAGGTACTGGGCAGTACAAAATCCTGATTGGGTAATAAATTGTAAAAGGCAACATTCCCAGAAGGTAAATGTGTGGTGCGGAATTTTAAACGCAACAATAATAGGGCCGTTCTTCTTTTTTCAAAATATAAATGCGTTATATTTGCGACAATTTTTAAATAATGATCTGTGGAATGCAATAGTCGATTTTCCTTTGGAACAATTGTATTTCTAACTCAATGGAGCATCTATCCATAATTCCGTAGTAGTAGTAAGAGCATGGATGAATGAACATTTCCCCCAAAAATGGATAGGACGAAATAGCCATCTAATACATTGGCCACCCAAATCTCCTGATTTCACTCCCATGGATTTTTATTTTTGGGGTCATATTAAAAACAAAGTTTATAAGACCAGACCTCAAAATGTGGAGCAGCTTTGTGAGAGGATAACGCAAGCGTGTTTAGAAGTTACAGCTCAAGAATTGCGAAGAGTTGTAATAAATAACAGAAAGCGGATTGAGAAGTGTATTACACTTGATGGTGGGTTAGTAGAAAGGGGCCGAATATAATAATATAGTCATTCATTGTAAACATTTACTTCATCTTTTATTTAATAAATAATTTTAATAATAATTGTGCACGACTTTCATTTGTTGGAAAAAGTTATCTCTATGTGTTGGACAAAGTCGCTTTATGGAGTTGTATAACTCCATGAATTAGTCTTGAAATTCGGCCACAAATAAAGGAGATACAGATACAGATCACTTCACGAGAAGTGAAACAAACATTTTTTTTTTTGAAAGTTTTCCGATTTTCACCAAATTTTATAGGGGGCATATCTCGCGATTCTGAACAATTTTTATTAACAAAATTTTTGTCTATTTCTAAGCCTACTATGATTTCTCGAAAAATTGCGATTTTCTTTTTATCGCAGTAGGCCGGCGTTTTAAATCTAGACGACATTTATGTGTCATGCAAAGTCGCCTTATAGAGTTGTATATCTGATAAAAATTAGAAATGAATTCGGCCACAAATAAAGGAGATACAGGGGTGTCTTCACGAGAAGTGTAACACACTGTATGTAACGGATAAATTAATTATCTACATAATTAACAATTTATGAGTAAAATCTTAAAACACGTCAATTTCTAATTCTAAAATGACATTTTTTGAGCATAGTTTATAGTTTTATACCTTCCCTTTCAACCCACTTGGAGTGTCAGCTATCCCTTTAAAATTTTTTAATGCAACGAGGGTGCGTCTTAAAGCTCATTTGAAAGGGTTTTTAATTCTCTATCTCAACTCAAATAAGTTGTACGAAGTTAAAAAAAAAAAACGAAATTAAACGGATTTCTATTACTTATAATTTTCATGTCACATATTCACATATTTTACAGTAAAACTGATACTTTCCGAGTTTTTTGGGAAAAACCGATTTATTAAAACTATTTTCTCCTCCCTCCCCTCCCCTCCCTTCCGCCGGCGTCTACGAGTGAGGACTTTTGGTATGTTAAAAAGTACCACAAAATAAGCCTGTTCCCAAAATTTCTGCACGCTCTGAATTATTTCATCCAAATTTTCCCAATTTGTAGGGCTATTAATAATGCACTAGCTTTATCGCGATCATCGGCCTCTATGAAATTTGGCTTTGGACCGTCATCAATAAATATTGGCATTATTTATAAAGAGAGTAATTAGCGCACAATTATAGTATTATACATACCAATAAAGCTAAGCAATTAATATTTACAAATCCATTTAGGAACAGACATGATATATATTTTTATTCAATTGAATAATTCATCTACACGCTGTAGAATATTGCTTCAAACAATACGCTATTATTTAAATATAAATGGTGACATTGAACTTTTTGTATTAGTAACATTAAAGGTCTCTCTATATGAGGTCAATAGATTTGAGATGTGTACGAGTAGGAAACCAGTTTATCATTAAAAAATTCTATCATAATTGGGACGGCATTATACTAAAATTATTTTAATTCTTCTATCGCGTGAAAGTATTTTTCGAAGAGCTCTGTGTAAAAACGATTCATCAACCATTATTAGATACAAGCGCCTTAAGGACTTAGTTTCCTGTCGCACGCCAAAACATGCATAAAATGACAAGAAATGATTAAATACTACTTACAATTCCTTACCTAGGTTCTTACAGTAGTACTGGATAGTTTATTTTATAAAGCTACAACTAACAGTGGATACATTCTAGGTTTTGATAACGACGATTTTATCATCTCAATTTCCCTGTCAAAAATAATCATCAAAGCTCATAAGAATATACCGGCTGACATAGGGGACTACAAAATAATAGAATTAATGGAAAAAAGCCTCTGCGCCTGTGACGTTTACGAATAATATGAATCAGAATAAACACAGAAATAATGAATTTTGCTGACGTTTCGGAAAGTAGTCTCTTTCCGTTTTATTATTTTTTATTTTGGTTACGACTGCTCAGACAGAAATCCAATTATAGGGCATTTTACAAACATAAAAAGAAAACTAAATAATAACTAAAACCAAATAACTTAACTAAAAATAAACAATTAAGTAAATGATAATGAAAATGAACAAAATAAATCTATGATTAGTATAGTCCTAAAAGTTGTAGGAAGCACGTAGAAAGCATCTCAAGGACGTCCAAATTACAAAGGCGCGCATTGTTAGCGAATGTTGGACCGATCATCGTCCTGTTGTCTCTAAAATGAAAATTGTTGAGACCCAAACACCGAAGAGCTCAAGTAAAACGTAGACCCCGTCTCTGCATTAGTAAATTGCGTGACCAACAAACCGTCGAACAGCTAAAGCAAAAAGTTCAAGAGAATTTGAGTGCACTAGAAGAAACCAATTCTGTAGATGTCGCTGCTACCTGGACACAAATTGAAGACAGTTTAAAAAGTGCGAGTGAGGAAATTCTTGGCACTGCAGCAAGTAAAAAACAGGAGGACTGGTTCAATGATAATGAAGCTTTTATACAAGAACTTCTTGACCGCAAACATACTGCCTTCCAAAACGCTATCAACCACCCCAACGACTCATCAAAAGCAGAAGCTTTTACCCAATCTAAGTATGAAACGCAACGCGAAATCAGAAGAATAAAGAACGAGTGGTGGGCAAGCAAGGCCAGAGAAATTCAAAGGTACGCCGATTCACACGACTACAGGAATTTCTTTCAAGGAGTAAAAGCAGTGTACGGCCCCAGTCGGAAAAATATGTGCTCTATTAAAGATTTAAATGGAAATCTCCTCAAAGAAGACCAGGAAATAAGAGCCCGATAGAGAGAACACTACTCTAACATTCTTAACCAGCAAAGTCAAGCCGATCACGATATTATAAATCTTATCCCTCAATATGACACCTTCGAAGACTTAGATAAACCACTAACAACGGAAGAGATCTTAACCGCCATTGGGCAGCTAAAAAATAACAAATCTCCCGGCGCCGACTCACTCCCAGCTGAGATCTTCAAAGCTGTGTCGTCAGAGCTCATACCCTACCTCAAAAAACTGTTTGATGTCGTGTGGGAAATTGGTCAAGCTCCGCAGGAGTTTCGTGATACACTGTTAATCAACCTCTTCAAAAACAAAGGGAGCGCTGCGGACTGTGGAAATTACAGGGGTATAGCTCTCCTGGCTGTTGGAGGGAAGATACTCACTAAAGCGATGGCAAATAGGCTAACACCTGTTATGGAAAAGTTACTTCCTGAAACACAGAGTGGCTTTAGACCAAACCGAGGCACATCGGATTTAATCTTCACACTTAAACAGCTTCAAGAAAAAGCACTCGAACATCAAGGAGAAATTCACATGGCCTTCATTGATTTAACCAAGGCGTTTGACTCGGTGGACAGGGAAGTGCACTGGAAAATTATGTTCCGCTTAGGTATCCCTAGAAAATTTGTGGAAGTATGTCGCAGTCTACATACAAACAACAACGCCCAGGTTATGTATAATAATGAGGCAACCGAACCTTTCCAAACCCTCACTGGAGTTAGGCAGGGATGTGTCCTGGCACCCCTACTCTTTAATTTGTTTACCACTGCTCTAACAATTATTGTTGACAACAAACTGACAGTCAGAGGAATAGGTCTCAAATACCGTTTTGATGGCGGTCTCTTTAACATAGGGCGCTTTAGAGCTTTCACGAAGACACGCACACGATTCATTTGTGATCTCCAGTATGCGGATGACTGTGCACTTTTAGCCTCTACGCCGGAAGAGCTTCAAGAACTTTTAGATGTGTATGCCCAGAGCTATGATTCCTTGGGACTTAAAATCAACATTGGAAAGACTAAGATTATCTCCTCATCAAGTGAACCAAATAGACATTGCACTTAACGGAAATTCTCTTGAAGTGGTGGATCAGTTCAATTACTTAGGCAACGTTGTTAATGACAAAGCAAACATGGACAGCGAGATTCGTAATAGAATTAACGCTGCATCTAGAGCACTCTGGGGACTTAGAGAGAGAGTATTTGACAACCACGACCTTGCTTTGTCAACGAAAATGGCTGTCTACAGAGCAGTTGTCATTCCAACACTGCTATATGGATGTGAAAGCTGGGTCACTTACCGTCGTCATGTGAAAGAATTAGAACGTTTTCAGCAAAGACACCTCAGAAGTATGATGAAAATCCGTTGGTTCCATCACATATCAAACGTGGAAGTACTCAGGAGAGCAAATAGCCTTCCAATTGAGGTGCTTATTTCAAGGGCACGCCTAAGATGGGCAGGTCACATTCATCGTATGCATGATAACCGCCTTCCTAAATGTACACTTTATGGTGAATTGCTAAGCGGTAGAAGAAGGCGTGGCGGTCAACGAAAGAGGTTCAAAGACGCTCTCCATGAAAATCTAAAATCCTGCGGTATTGCTGACGAGCAATGGCAACAACTTGCAGCGGACAGAACCGAATGGCGAGGGGTTGTGGCCAGCTATCAAGGAAATGTTGCTGCAAGAAGGCCGAATCCAAGACCTAACCAGGTCTATGTTTGTCCTGACTGCGGTCGACATGTGCTCTCCCGAATTGGCCTCTATGGCCATAGTCGTGTGCACCGTAGATGAATGGGAATTACAATAGACTACACCTTTTACTTGTTTTTTATTGTACACAATTTATCGACTGTAAGATTTTTATACTCGGACTCGAGTAACGGCTAATAATAATAAAAGTTGTAATCTAATATTTTAGAAGCTACAGTTGTGCAGAATTAAGAACAACATTTCGCATTTTGGATATACTAGTATTAAAAATATCTATATTATTATATAAAGAATCATAGTTGGAACTCACACCGTGCAGCGGAGAAAATAACAACAAATTTGTTCTTGGTGCGGGCAAATAGAATAGAGACGAATGCGAGCGAGTCTGCACATTGGGAACATGAAATCTAATGCAACCAAGAATTTCAGGGCAGTCAACAGTGCCATTTAAAAAGTAATACAAGAGAGTGATACGCCCGACAGTTGAACAGAGGCGGATTAACCAGCAAGCAAGGGAAGCTAGCGCTTTGGGCGCCAAGATTTGGGGGGCGCAAAATTTCCTGCAGTTACTTTTTTAATTATTTTGTTTTAAATTATTTGATCATATTTCATGAAATAGAAAACACTCAAAAACAGGTTGCAAGGTGAAAAGAAGTCAACAACAAAAAAAACTAACGTCTTTTAGACTAAAGTCAAATTTTGATTGTTTTCATTTTGTTTGATTATTTGAATTTTGTATTCCGTTTTTTGAATTATGGAATAGAATAAATATTTGAATTATTTTAACACATTTTATTGTTCGTTTAATTGTTTTTTTTTTCATTTCATGTTCATGTTAAAAAAAGACAAATAAGGTAAGGGGGCGCAAATTTTGGTTCAGCATGGGGCGCAATATACCCTTTATCCGCCTCTGTAGTTGAAGATCACTCGTATTGAATCTAAGTAATAAGTCACAATGTGGAAAACCTCTCTCTGATGATTCCCAGAACTTCTGAACCAGAGGTATTTAAGAAAACGGCTCTGAGGTTTTTCAATGCTATATTTTTGATTTTCATAACCAAGACTTCAGACTATTGAAGCATATTCAAGTCTTGACCTCACAAATATATTTTCGTTAAATTCTTTACAATTACGGATAATGTAGCCTAAATTTTTGAAGGAATTAGCGGTGATTTGATTGATATGGCTAATAAAAGATAACTTTGAATGAAATATAACTTCTAGATCTTTGAAATGATCACAGATCTTCAGTTCTTCATCATTCATTGTATAGATAAATTTTATTGGATTTTGTGCACGAGTGTATGTCATAAAGCTACGCTTTGAGATATTTATCTGTAAATTGTTTACGCTACACCAAGACCAAAGTTGTACAAGACCGTTTTGCTTTTTCGAAGAATTCTTATTTGTTGTGTATGTTCAATACACAGCTTTAAGATTCTGTTTATGATATTTCCATAGATACTTACTATTTACACAGAACTGATAATATTTTCTTTTAGATAATGTTGAGTTTGTCAAGTTCTTCTTTTAACATTTGTAGCCAGGTTGTACAAATATCTACAGAACAATTCGATACGCACTTATCTTCATTTAATAAGATTATTGCTGATTCTTTAATTTTTCTTTTTAACACGCTTTTATTAGCTTCACCTGTATGTTTGTTTGTTTGCTTGTAATGGAGTTTTTGAACGTGATTCTCACCCACTTCAATACGTCAGATTAACCTGAAACTTTGCACACTTAGCAAGGACAGATGACAATACAATAACATAACAACTTTGTCCTAATGCCCTCATCAGGATAAAATAAGAAAATACTAACCTATTGTTGAGATTTTGGCGGAGACGCCGCTGTTAATACATATTCTAACTATTAATAAAAGCGTGTTAATTAAATGATTTTTAGTAAATTTTAAAAAATTATAGTTTAAAAAAACACGCTTTAAAAAGTAAAAAATAATAATGTTTAAATATTAAGATTCTGTTCAACAGCGATAGATTGTAAAAAGCGTGGGGTGCTTTATATCAATTGTTATAAATATTTTATTTGTAGCCATTGATAAAAGTAGAATTATAAAAATATAGTAAAAAGCATTCCATGCTTTTTACAATCTATCACTATTGAACAGAACCTTAATATTTAAAATTATTGTTTACTTTTTAGTTCGGTTTTTAAAGCGTATTTTTTTATTTTTTTTTTAACTATAATTTTTTTTTGTTATTTGTCTCTTTAGTTAAAATTTTTACCGAGTCCCAGTTTATTCTATGTCTGTTTTCCCAAGCATGTTTACAAATCTTTGATTTCTGAATATCATTATTTCTAATGTAATTCTTGTGCTCATCCAATCTCACACTGAAAGGTCTCACACTGAAAGGTCTGGATGACTCACCCACATAACATTTATCACATTTACACAAGATATAAATACAGTTTTTTGAATTCTGCTCCCGGTTTATCAGCTTTGTATTTGTTAAAATAGATCTCAAATCAAATTTGTCACCTATACGGCGTAGCTTCTCCGATAGTCCATATACATAAGGAATTGTTGGTGTATAAGTACGTTCAGGTTTTTATTGTCCTTATTTTCAACATTTATGAAAACTCTATCAACGAAGGCTTCACGGTATTGATTTCGTACTAGAACCTCTGATAAATTTTTTCTCGTTATTTAATATTTCATTATTAGATGAAATTATTTTGGCCCTAACGTATAAACACTTTACAACACCCCTTTTTAACATCCATTGATTGATTTAAGTTAAAATTTAGATATCTATTAGTATGTGTTGGTTTTCTATTAACGCTTGTATTAATTGTATTATTTACCCTTTTAATTAAAACATCTAAAAACGGTAGTTCGTTCCTACTTTCTACTACTAATGTGAATTTAATAGACGGTTTCTTACTATTAATATTTTCTAAAAAACTATCTGGTAAATCGACACCATGTGGCCAAATTGCAAAGATGTCGTCAACATATCTCCACCAGACAACCGGTTTGTTTATACAATACAATACATGTGTGTTCTGAAAGTTCTCCTTAAATATGTTGCTTAAAATTGGTGATAATGGAGACCCCATTGCCATACCAAAATCCTGCTGATAGAACTCATTTTCCAATTGAAAATAGGTTGTTTTTATACACATTGTTAATAGTTCCATTATGCTATTTACACTTAATTTAGTTCTAGTTTCCAAATTATTATCATTCAGCAACCTATCTTTAACTATATTTAAGATTTCATCTACCGGAACATTGGTAAAAAGACTAACTACATCAGGTATGATTCATGAATATCGTTTTCATAAATTTTTTTCTATAAAATGTTTGCTATTTTTAATATATGAATCGGTATTTCCAGATAATGGGTCAATAATTCTAAGTAAAAATTTTGCCAAATTATGACATGGTGAATTAATAGAACTAACAATTGGTCTTAAAGAATATTTTGTTTATATGTCTTTGGTAAGTCATAAACCGGGAGCAGAATTCAAAGAACTGTAATTACAATATCCCGTGCGAATGGGATAAATGTTATGTGGGTGAGTCATCCAGACCTTTCGGTGTGAGGTTGTATGAGCACAAGAATTACATTAGAAAAAATGAAATTCAAAAATGAAAGATTTGTGAACATGCTTGGGAAAACGGTCATAGAATAAAATGCGTATCGAATTGTTCTGTAGATATTTGTACCAATGTTAAAAGAAGAACTTAACAAACTCAAGATTATCTAAAAGAAAAATCTCCAGTCTGTGTAAGTAGTAAGTATCTATGGAAATAACATAAACAGAATCTTAAAGCTGTGTATTTAATATACACAACAAATAAGAGTTCTTCGAAAAAAACTTTGAAAACGGAAAGAGAATCTAATATCACAATATGTCAGTAGCAACGGTTAAATGTAAACTAAAGGAAAACATAATCCTCTCAAGATTAGAAAATTTTGATATACATGTGTTCTAAATTAGAATTATATTTTTAATCCTGTTCACTCGTTACTTACATTATTACATGTGTGTGCTTAATTGTATCTATATGTATTTGTATATATTATAGTATACTTAAATGTGTAAGTTATTTTGTGTATGTACATGATAATCTTTTTTTATTTCTATACTTTAGGAAGTTTTGAAAAACAACAGTATTTTCAATACAAATGATAAAAAAAATTAGTACCGGCTAACAAGACGAGTGTGATGAAGCACAAAATGAGAGAAATCGTTGAGTGATAAATCTTTATCACTCAACGGAGAAATCCTTCATATCGAATATAATACCAGGCGGGGGCTTAGTCAGGTTTTTGAGAAATTAGTGCTATATTAATAAGAAGCTTCTATTGTTAGAAGTTATCTAAAATAAAGAAAGGCAATTCGAGTCATAGTGATAATATAAGCCATTTGACCTTTAATAGACAGAGAATCTTGGAACTGAGTAGTTAACATGCAATTTTTTGCTTGCATTTGCGTTTCTGGAATCCCGTTTTATTAATTGTTAAGTATATTAAGTTAATTATAATTTACGCAGAAGAGATTTCTAAAATCACAAATATCGCTTGTAAAGGAAAACCTTTCATACGTGTTAGTCACAGAATTCTGAACATTCAACATGTCTGATTGTCTGTCTATCCATCCGCCCGTCGTGATAATTTAAGAAGCAAATGTTCAACTATATTCTATATTGTACAAACATTTTTGGCAGAAATATGCGACGGGCATCGTGGATGGCGGACGTCTCGATAGGTCGTCTTCATACTGTAGGTTGTTGAGGAAGCGTAATGGCAGACTGACCGTGGTCGATAATGACGTCACTGACGGCGCTGGGTCTGGTTGATGGGGACCAGCCTCTGTCCCTCTTGTTATCCATATCCACGCCGTCGTGTGACGTGCCTTCGAGCCGGGAATAGCTCCGTAGTAGCACATGATCGTGGTTCGAATCCTTTATAAGGCAACGTCGTCTTCTTTTAAATTGTAAATGACATCACAGTCTACCCGAAAGATCCGGATTCGATGTGTACGATGTCCCACGCTTTGGATTATTTACATGACAAAAATTCCAATGCCTACGTGCGCCGTAGTTTTGTAACTTTCTTGACTCAAAACTTTTAACTTTTCGTCCTTTGTATTCATAAGATAGAAAAAGGTAGGCGATTTCACCCAATGGGATGCGACAGAAGTACTTGAAGTTAATTGTGTCCATTGTAAACAATGACTATATACAGGCTGTCCATTTTATCAGGGCCCTCGAGAATATCTCACTTAATATCGGTCGTACAAAAAAAATTATTTTTACGAAAATTGTGCCGATTTATATAACCTACAAAATGGTTTAAAGACATTTGAAATCCATGGCAAATTATTTTGAAACGGGCGCCATTAAATAGAGTATTTTCCTCCCTTTTCAACGATATATCACATGCCATATTTATTCATTGGTACTACGTTAGTAATTAAAAACCATTTTTTTAAAACCAATAAATTTTTTTTATCAAGCATTATACTTGCCGTGGAGAAGTATGATTAAATAAAACGATAAAATAATTCAATAAGTTGATCAAATCTTTGCTATAATAAAACATTAACACAATTAAGAAGAATAAAGTAAATTCAGGTAGCAAAAACAAATTAATAATAAAAAGAATATAGCACACAGAACATCAATATGTATCTAATCCTTAAAATAATTTTTAAGATATCATATCAAGTGTTCAAAGTGTCCACCGCGATTTCTTATGCACAATCGAGCGCGGCGAGGCACTGCATTTAAAACATTACTCAGCATTTCGGGGGTAACTGTAATACATGCCTGTTGAATTCGAGCTTTTAGGTCCTCTACATTTTGCGGTGTCGTCGAAAACACCTTATCTTTAATATACCACCATAGAAAAAAAATCCATTGGGGTTATATCTGGAGAACGAGGGGGCCATCGAATAAATCCATTGGTACCTATCCAATGTTGAGGCAAAATTTCGTCTAAATAATCTAGGCAAATCTGGGAATTGTGGGGAAGAGCTCCATCTTGTTGAAAATATTGAAATTTGTGTCGATTCTCTAAAGGTAGGTCATCTAAGAATTCATTAAATTCATTTCTCAAAAAGTTTAGGTACCTTTGACCACTGAGGTGACCATCATAAAGATAAGGATCTATTAAATTGGTGCCTAAAATACCTATCCACACATTTATTGAAAAACGATTTTGAAACCCAGTCGGTCTATGTCAGTGTGTATTTTCAGAAGTTCATTTCTAATGAATATTGCGATAAAAAAATCCATTATTGAAATAATTTGCCTCGTCGGACCAAAGTATTTTACTACATATTAATGGATCGGCACGCTTCTTTTCCAACAGCCACCTACAAAAAGTCGTCCTCCTTAGTTTGTCCCCCGCTTGTAAATTGTGAACTTTTTTGGCTTTATAACACCGGTAACCATTTTTCTTTAAAATTTTTCTAGCACTTGTTTTATTTATATGACAAGCAATTTGAATTTCTCTTAATGATGTTTCCAAATTTTCTGTATTTTGTTTCTTACATAATTAATAACTCGGTTTACCTTATTTACATTATCAGTAACACTGTTCAACCTTGTCTTCTTCTTTAAAAATCAACCATTATTTTTCAGTTTCGTAGCTAATTTTCTGAACAGAGTTTTATTCGGCTGTAGTGTTTGTGGAAATCTGTTTTTATATTCTACTTGAGCTAATCCAGAGTTAAAATTGCATTGGCAATATGTAACGAACATATTATAACGAACATATTATAACGATCAATGTGAGCGAAAATCATTTTTGATTTGATTTTCTAAATTCTTAAACGAGTGTGATTGAGTGAGAAAACTGTGATGATCTGTCAAAAAATTAAATTGTCAAGTTTGTTCATAGCCAATTATTTTAAAATAATTGAAATAATAGTGGAATCATGAAATACAAACAAATGGATATTATACTTAAATTAATTGGTAAAGACATTTTAATTTTCTGAGCAAGGAGTGATGCTTTTATGGAGGACCTCTATACATTGGCATAACTGCGAATACTCTTTCCATAATTGCTCCATGTTGCTTTCTTGATTATTATTTTGTTTTTGTTACCTCAATTTACTTTATTCTTCTTAATTGTGTTAATGTTTTATTATAGCAAAGATTTTTTTATCGTTTTATTTAATCATACTTCTCCACGGCAAGTATAATAAAATATTTTTATATTTTTTATAATTACTAACGTGGTACCAATGAATAAATATGGCATGTGACATATCGTTGAAAAGGGAGGAAAATACTCTATTTAATAATAAAATAATTTTTATAGCCTGAAGAGTAAATCTCAAAATACAGCGGTTTTGGAAAGAATTAGATAAAACCTCGTTGAAACACTCTGTTTGCAAAAAAATTTCGCCTTAGAATTTTTCTCGCATCTCTTCAAATAACGGAGATATTTGGCCTAGACGTTTTCCGCATTTTCGATATTTTCCGCTATAACTCTTAAAGTAGGCCATGAATTTCAAATGTCTTTAAACCATTTTGTAGGTTATATAAATCGGCACAATTTTCGTAAAAATAATTTTTTTTGTACGACCGATATTAAATGAGATATTCTCGAGTGCCTTGATAAAAGGTACAGCCTGTATATTAAATGACTAAATAAATGTAAAAATGAAATGCCTTATTACTTGAATAATGAAAATAAATAGGAAAAAATTAAATTTGCATATGGGCTATGTACAGGGTACTTCACCTTCTTGGCCAGTCTGTCAGCTACTTTGATGCCAATGCACTGTGCATGTCCTTTCACCCAGTATAGCAGTATGTTATTCATGTTGGAGGCACCCACAAGTGCTTGGTGACATTCCCATACTGCTCCTCAGTGGCGGTCCGTGGCTCTTAGCTCTGGATGGGCAGGATGAGGGATAGAACCGAATAATAATGACACTTCTCCACAGAAATTTAGTGAGTGTAAAAATCACGCCTGAAAATGAAACGATTCTCGGCGAAATATCACGACACTGTAAAAGAAAAAGGAAGGGATGAGAGTGGCAGTGTCCACATCCCACGGAGCGCGAAGTCCCATATTTGAATATTATACATTTATTTCATTTACATATTATATTAATTTCACATCTAAAACTGTTAAAATAAAATTAAACATTATTTTAGTACTTTTTGGATAATATAGAGACATGTGTTCTAATACATTATACCTTAAAATGCAAAGAAAAATAAAAGTTGTGTAGTTATAAGTAACTTAACTATATGGCAACGCTGATATGTATTTTAACTTCTTTTTGTTCCTATTTATCAAATTAGAAATTGCTATCATATTTGATATTCATAAGGGATTGATTAATCAATTTTAACACATTAGTTATTTTTCCTGTGTGATATCTTTTCAATTGTGAACATATTCTGTTCAATATTCATATTGCTTATTATAAGTTTTGCTCAGGGATGGCATGCCCACTCTAGGTTGTAAATAGCCTCAGCATGCAAGACCTACGTCTCGTTTTGATATGCATTAAAGGCGTATTATGATTAAATTCACGATTTCTGAGCAATGCTTTTCCGCCCTGGCTTGACACTTTCGACAGTATTACGCCCGATTTCTAAACGGATTCATAAGTGTACCTATGTGGCAAAAATAATATTATAAATAAAACTAACTTTTTAATTTTAATATTACAATTAATTAACCGCAAAATTTTACTTGATAATTTAATTACAAAAATATATAAAAATATAAATATACCTTTATAACTATCGCTTATGTAATTGGGTGGGCACTGCCTACCCTGCCATCCCTGACGAGCCGCCACTGCTGCTCCTGTGGTAATTTTGTAACTATCAGGGCTAGTAGCAATACTTTATCTAGTACTGAAAACTCAAGCTTTTGTTCACTTGAACACCGAAGCTGCCTAATCATTGAAATCCAATTCTACAACAAACCAATAAACACAAACACCAGCAGTGGTTAAATAATTGCTCTTAATCCCTTTTAGTAATATGGGTGAAGTTACTTTTGTGCTTAATTTTTTCATACCTCATAAATTTGATGTAGATTAAACTCTCATAAAACGTATTGTTTTATTATAAACTACGCATTACCATTATATTTTTGTAAATATACCTACGTAAAAGCATGGTTTTATTGTTTAAAAGTAAGCAAAACCCACACGTATCACTAAATTATATTGTCTCAGATAAAAATAATAAACTAAAGCACGGGTACAATGTAGTTTATTATCGTACAAGTAAAGTAAATAAATGTCAAAGTATGAATTTTTATAGAAAACAAACCATACAAGTTTAATGGTACACACCAGATGTTTTTGTATATATTGCTAAACTTTCCTTATGTTTAGGCTGTAGGGGTGTCCTTTTTTCTTTTCATTGAATTTTCGTCGCTACATTCCCGCTACACCATTTTAAGAGACCCGAACCCTCATTCCCAATTTCTAAAGCCATATGCTTATTTTATGTTTACTTTTTTCCTCTGTTTATTTAAGGCAGATCTGAAAATTAGCTGGGCAGTCAGTTTTAAGATTAATTATAATTGCTTTTCCGAAAATTTGTTGCAGTGGTTTCAGCTTTAATATATGTATGTAGGTACACCGTTTTAAAATCTTGAGGAATTTTAATGGGCTGTAATTTTTCTAGCCCATCATATCAACAAATACTGTTAATAATTATTCAACCATTATACGCAAACACGTAGACAGGTATTTTTAGAGGTTATTTCTGACATTATTGGAGATAAAGAAACAAGTTTCGTAAAAACTTGTAGGGTTGTATACAGGGTGTGCCAATAAAAACTCCCAGGTGAAATATTTCCGAAACTACTAGAGATATTTGAGTTTTGTAAATGCCCATTACCAGAACATACAGGGTGGGCAATTGAAAACGAAACACGCCTGTTTTGGGACATTTAAGACTAGTTTCTTGAAAAAATGCTTGGACCGGTCGATTCTTGATTTTAGGGGG
Source organism: Leptura quadrifasciata (assembly GCA_963675555.1). NCBI lineage: Eukaryota > Metazoa > Arthropoda > Insecta > Coleoptera > Cerambycidae > Leptura > Leptura quadrifasciata. The sequence goes on along the minus strand of OY776682.1, from coordinate 3,085,939 downwards.
ACAACTTTTGATGTCAAACTTGACAACATTAACACATCAATCCCCTAGCCCCAGCAACCCTCTAACTTGTTACGGTCCATTTTATGGCCCCGCAACATAGTTGAAATATACTATTACTATTTGATTTCATAGGTATAGTTGGTCATCTAATTTTAACAAGTGGATATTTTACAGAGAAGCGACGGCTATAGAAATACGTTTTTTTGAATTCTCTTGAGTTTCTGTTGGAGTCCCGGTTTTTGATAGCGGGGTACGCAGTTTGGGCGATTCGTAAAGAGAAGGAAGAGACCTTTGCCTCTGCAGCTATTTTGTGCTTACCCAATTTGGGGATTTATGGCGGAAAGGTTTTTTTTTAAATGGCAACGAACCTAATTTTCTTTAGTGTGCTTGTTTTATTGTTCTTGCCGTGAGAGCAGTTTTGCTGGATTTTTCTTCCTTACTTTCGGCCGCCCCGAGCCGCCTCCAGCTGAAGTTTTTGCGACGTCATTTATATACCTCTCTCGTAGGACGAGAAGGCTACTTTAAGCCGATAAACAACCCCCAAGTTTATCGTCTCTTTTATATTCAGATTATTTTTATTTCCCGAAATCAACCATTTTTTTTTTGCGGGCGAGAAATAGTGTCTAAGACTTGTTCTTCTTTGTAGGGCTTTTTAAAACCAGCTTTAGCATTGATTCTTGTCATCATTTCACACAATCAACCCCTGTCATCAGCTTTATCGCCAACCAATTTTGCTGCGGCTATATACGAGGGGCAGCTAAGAAGTAGGGCTCGTTTTGCAGTGAGAGCGGAGTCCAGATTGGTGGAGCACGCCTAGGATATCACCGCCGGCAGCCAACTGTAAGCGTATCGTTTTACAATTAATATTTTCATACTGAACTCCGTAGTTGGAGAAACATTTTTAATATTTTCATCTTATACAAGTAGTTGTCAGTGTCGAATATTTGATATATTAGTTGATTTTATTCACTTGCGCCATTTGCGGACAAACTCTTTTCTTTGTACACAATTGTTTTTAATAACCTAATATTTTTACCTATTGTTTTTGCCAATTTGTAACAGTGGAGTTTTAAAATATTAGGTATCACTATTTGGGTTAGGCAACCGATTTTAGCCCTTGCATTTCTTCGTTTTGTATAGTTTTGAAGTTTTTTTTATAATTCTAAGTGTTTAACAAAGTCATTATTACGCTAGGCTAATACGCATGAGTGCCCAGACTTAGATGGCACGCCAGACGTGATCACGACCGGCGGCAAACCTTATTTTTAGTGTCAACCACCAGTGGTTATATTTTTTTGTAAAATATTAGTTAATTGTTTTTACTCTTGCGTCCTATATATATGTATTTGTATACCCATATTTGGATATTTTTTACAGTGTAATAAATTTGGCTATTTGTATTTTACTTCGTAAATTTTCCTTATTACCACCCACTACCCTAAATCACCCTCAAAACGAACCACGACCCCCGCAGGAACAGCTAGCCAGTGTGCCTGTCTCCACGTAAACTCTCAGGGCTCATAGCAGGCACACTATAATAAAATTTTGTGGCCGGTGACTATACAGGGGGGATCACCAAACCCTGAACTAACACTCTAAGTAAAGCATTTTTTTTTGCACAGCCCTCATTGGCCGGTTACAAACTCAAGAATTTAAATAGGGAAAGGGGATCGAGCGACCCCTCATTTGAAGCGTCTTTCAATTCTCTATGCGACATCATGGCCGAAATTAGTTTTCAATTTTTTTTTTCGTCCCCATGAAAACCACCCTCTAGATTAACTGAGGTGGGGGTGTTGTTTGGAAAAAATCTGAAATACGTCACGTTTTATCTTTTGAACGGCACATTTTGATGTCAAATTTGACTTTGTCAGGTCAACCCCCTAGCCCCAACAAAAACAAGAAGTACGGTAAGGTGGTCGAGTGACCCCTCATTTTAAAGGTTTTTTGATTATCTATGCGAGTGCATGATTGTTTTTAGGTTTGCTCGTGTTTTGCTTTAAACAACTGATAATATGCTTATTAATTTAAATTTTAAAAAAGTATGCAATACATTTTTATTTGCTTTAGATGTTTATAGAGATCTCCCGAGACTCAGATAACAGTAATTTGAAAGCCCTTTCTGCCCTGAATACTAAACGGTTAAAATTTTTCAGATTTATCGATTTGTCTTTGGTATTATTTAATTTCAAATTATGAGCTCGTTCTTCGTTTGTCGTTAAAAGAAAATTCAATTGTTCAATCTGCCCTTACAAAAATGGGAAAAGTGTAGAAAAATATTGAAACATCAAAATTTAACATCAGAAGACATCTTTATTAGTTCGACAAATGCTCTAATTGTTTCTTTTTAAGAAGCCTGTAGTACACACATTTTTCTTAAGAAGTAGGTTTCGTTCTGTTATCGGAATACGCAAATAATTTTTTATTCTACTTTTTATAGCCTCCTATCCTCCATAGTGTAAGGAAACGTTTCGAGCAGCATTTGTATTATTGTACGGAAATTGGTGGCGCACAATTTGAGCTTTTGTTGAACGAATAAAAATTTCTTCTGGCGTTGAATTTGATATTTTAATTTTTTTTCTACACTTTTCCCACTTTTATAAACCTAAAAACAATCATGCACTCGCATAGAGAATCAAAAGACTTTTAAAATGAGGGGTCACTCGGCCACCTTACCGTAATTTTTGTTTTTGTTGGGGGTTGTTGGTGCTAGGGGGATGGCCTGACAAAGTCGAATTTGACATCAAATTGTGCCGTTCAAAAGATAAAAGGTGACGTATTTCAGAATTTTTTCCAAACAACACCTCCACCTTAATTAGTCTAGAGGGTGGTTTTCAGTGGAACGAAAAAAAAAATTGAAAACAACTAATTTCGACCATGATGTCGCATAAAGAATTGAAATTCGCTTCAAATGAAGGGTCGCTCGACCCCTTTCCCTATTTAAATTCTTGAGTTAGAGGTTGCTAGGGCTAGGGGGTTGATGTGTCAATGTCAGGTTTGACATCAAAAGTTGTCCCCCAAAACTCAAGAGTCTCAAAGCAGGCGTGTTTCGTTTTCAATGGCCCGCCCTGTATAAATGGCTTTAGTTTCGAATAATTTTCTATGTTAAGGGGTAGATGACGCTGCGCTACAAAATTTCTTTTGGAAGATAGGAACTTGAAATGTTATCATCTATATTGAAGAGAATTTAATTACTTCCACGTCCAGTGGAAGTATAGGAACGCAAGAAATATATATTTTTTTTTGTTGAAATAGGCTTAAGCGAAAAAAAAATTGTGTGTCGGTCTGTCTGTAATTTTTTTTGTGCGCACGTTTACACTGGAACCATTTATGGCATTGACTTGAAATTTGGTACACTTGTATATTATAACGAGATCTGGAACTAGTTATATTTTGATCTAATTCCGTTGAAGGGTTTTTGGCGTTAGCTGCCCCCTCTACCACCCTATTATTAAAGGGAGTAAAAAATTAAATTGGGATTTAGTATATACGAGAACAAAGGGACTCTAAATTTGTTTTGACAGTAGCCACTCCCTCTACCACCCCCATTGCCATGCCTACCCTATTATTAAAGGGAGTAAAAAATTAAAATTGGGATTTAATGTGTGTACGAGAACCAAGGGCCTTTAAAATTTATTTGGGCATTAGCCACCCCCTCTACCACCCCCACCCTATTATTAAAGGAAGTAAAATATTACATCGGCATTTAGTGTGTATAAGACTTGGATACAAAATCTGGATGTGGAAGTAGTGATTTCCTTGGGCACTTAATGAATCTGTTATAATGTTGTTTTTTAATTACATTTAAAAAAATATATAAAACCTTACAACTTTTATATGAAACTCCTCTTTTTTTGCCTCCAATAATAACAGAAGTAAAAAAGGAGGAAGGGTCCAAAATATAGTGAATAACCTGTACGTACAGTGACCAACCATTTTTCGTATATACTGCCTACTGTGTGATCAGTGAATTGTTTTTCGTAATCATGTTGGTTAAAAAAATTATTTACTTTAAACAGTCGTGCACAACAATGTTATCTAATCGTATTTACGTCTCAGTTCTACTTTTTTCAGATAAAAATAGTTAAGTAACCTGCATTGTATTTTAATTACGAAAAAATAGAATACGTGGTTATTACAAAATATTTTTATCGAATCCTGGCATTAGCTCGATCTCGTACAATCGTATGTACCTATATATAATTATTTATTGATATCTACTCTGATGTAATCTATTTCTATTTGTTAACTGATAAAGATAAAATTTTACAGTAGAAAAATATTAACCATATCAAAACAGATACTTACACAAATAAAACACGAGATAAAATAAATTATCCAATAGATATGTTGCAAGTTATCATTTATGTCGCAGGTTTGCATGACAAGTATCTATTTAACCAGGTAGACATAAAACAATTAATGGATTTCATGCAAAATGTTGTTCTCAGAATTTTTATTCGATTTAGCAAGCCAGTAAACACTTTCAAAATACCTGGAAGGAAGTAAGTCGAAGAAAAACAAAGTGGGTAATCAACAAACTACTCGAATATAAACAACATAATTTCGCTCCATTTTAAAACGTCGTCCACTGAAATATCTTCAAACATTGGTATAAATATAAAGTACTTGAAAAAAACAAAAATTATCCCTACAGGAATAGAATAAGAAGAAACTGTTAATGGCGAAAAAGTAGAAACACCAAAAGCACTTATAAAACGGAATTATGATTTTGACGTTTATAGACCATCGGTTATCAATTTGCCTGAAAAAGTCAGGATATTCCAAACTAAAATAATTGAAATCGTATTGTAATTATACCATTTTTTAAAATTAACTAAATGGTGCCTTCACCATCTTGTAGAACATAATAATTTTGGCCATCCGAAATGGAATATTAGAACTTTTCTTAGTAGAGCCGAATTTTGCAAAATCAAAATTTTCATGACTGAGAATTTGAAAAATGTGTTTTTTAAAACATACATCGCGCTATTGTGTCAACGGTTTGAGCTACGAATATGAGTATTTGTGAACTTACTCAAAAAACTATAGCGCTTCTAACACTACTCTCCAAGTTTTCAAAATGTAAGGCCTTTTCGAAAAAATAAGCTCCAAAGTCGCAACTAGCAAATCCGTGCATTAAAAACTTCACTAAGTGAGCAAGTTTGGTGGTGTGATGGACAGTGGCGCGTCTTCTCACGCAGACGGTTCGGGTTCAAAACCGGGTCACAGCAAGTCGATGAGATATAGTGGATGAGCGGATCTGCTCGCGTCACCATCTTTCGAAAGAGATGTAAAACTGTGGGTTCCGTGTATCTACGATGTGAGCACGTTAAAGATCTGTACCCCACGACAAACTGTGGGGGACTGGGGTCCCAGTGCCTACACAGACACTAATGAGCTTATCCCCTGGCGTCGGTGATTGGCCTTGGTAGCGTAAATAGGCCGATGTTAAATAAATGATTTAAAAAAAGTAAGCAAGTATGTTAATTATTTAAAATGTATATGTATACCGGGTGTCAACGGATCATGGTAGACCCCCTTTTTCCTTATTTTTAAAAATATCAGAATGAAACTTCGTAGATGTATTACATGACTAAGAAGACACTTTGTGACATAACTGTCATTTTTTTCCACTTCCGGTTTCACCGGAAATGATCCCAACTTTCGATTTTTAAATAAATTTAAATCGAAATTTGTTGATACATCTAGAGTGCCATGACCAGAAAAAATTGCTTGTAATGAACCGATGTGATGTCAGAAAAATCAAATCGAGCATAAAAATTTGAGAATGTATTTTGTGGCCATCAAATTTGGCCTGAGCAATTTTTTTACCAAAACTTAATTTTTTCAAATGGAATCATAATGGTAAAGTAAAGTGTATATGACGGGAATTGAAACCGTATAAAAACTAAAAGCCGGCAAAAACAGTCGGTATCTCTTTACTGTACGTGGGCGGAAGTAAATAGAAATGATTGTCATAATAAAATGTTAAAATTGTATTCATTTTTATTATTTTTTGTTTATTAGGTTCATTTCGCCAATAACATATTTTTATATCAGTTTTAGATATAAAGTCTAAATATTTTAATTTATTGGCTTTAGTTTTAAAGTTAACCCATATTATGTTGAAATATGTTATTGCTCAGCAAGGACCACCGAGAAGGTATGAACATATCTTGCCAGGAGGGAATGGGACAGGTTAGATTAACGAGGGGCAACGATTTTAGTCAAAAATAAAATAAAAATTTAAGTTTCTTCTAAAATAAAAACGTAAGTTTCTTGAACAAAGCAAAGAATTATTATATGAAAACAAAAATAAATATCTGTATACTTATATAAAACATAAATAAAAACAAAATTAAAATATTTCTCTAGAATTAAGTAAGTTAAATTAAAATTTCTTGTCAACTAAATAAAATATATTCCACTAAATGTAACAATAAAAAAGTGAATGAAAAAATGAAGAAAAGTTACATGTTAATTGACGCGTCCGAATCTTCACTTTCTGAGGAGGAATCATTATCCAGTTGAATTAAAATCGGCGCACTAGGGGGTAGCGTTGGATATCGATTTTCTCCTCCAATTACATGCCTAACGCAATTTTTCCATAAATCAGTATTATTGTCAATGTCATTTATTACTTCTCTTATATGATCAACTACTATCGCGCTTAACGTTGGAGAGTTATTACATTTTCGTAAACGTACTTTTAGTGTTCCCCAAACCATCTCGATAGGATTAAATATGCAATAGTATGGAGGTAACCGCAAAAGTGTATGACCGTGTATATTGGATGTTATCAATAACATATTCATTTTTGAAATTCTATTCTTTTATTGTAATTCGCGTTTTATAGGAACTTTTACAGGAAATTTCCATATTTTTTTTTCTCATGAATTTTAAAATGTCTTCCTTTTTTGTGCTGTTATTTGGTATTTTATTTAATATACGCGAGTGATAAGAAGCATTATCTAATACAATTACCGAATTTGGCGGAATATTTGGTAGAAGCTGTTGAGAAAACCATTTTTCGAATAGATCGGCTGTCATGTCTTCGTGATAGTCTGCAGAAGACTGCGATATTTTTTTGGCCGACAAGAGCAACGCATTGGGTACAAACCCATTTTCACTTCTCGCATGAAGTATGATAACGCGTTTTCCTCTAGAACACGGAGTATTTAAAACACAATTGTGCGAACTATCTATCCAACCATACTGAACAACATCATGCGTGTCAAACCACGTCCCGTCTAGATACACTATATGCCTGTTTAGTTTATGATATTCTCTATTTTTTTCCAAATAATCTACTCGAAGTGAAACTATACGTCGCGATTCCATAATTACCATACGACTTCAAGTTTTTTATGTTTAAAACCGCATTCTAATAAGACATTTCGTAGTGTATCTAAAGACCTATAATTATAATCAGGATAATCGCTCAATTTTTCTTGAATCATTTTTAACGTAGGAACTATATTTTCTTCATACATATTATAAAGTACACGCCGTATTACATCTCTAGTGGCATCATCAATATTTTTTAATTTCGTATTTTTCCGTTTCCTCTTTGCACTGATAAATTGTTGATTTTGATATTTTAGTTAATTCGTTAATACGTCGTGTTATTTATTTCTCACATTGTTCAGGATTTTCGCTTTTCAAACATTCATGTATATTTAAAATAATACGTTGACTTTGTACGTGTAAATCTTGGTTTTTAAACTCTAAATTTATTTCGGCTTTTTCGACAATAACCGGCTCAACTATTATATTATCCTCTGTTTCAAATGGTCTCCAGAAAGCCATGGTAAATTGGTAAATAATTAAAATATTTTACCTTTTATACAGTAGTAAATATTTATAAATGAACAGTAACTAACTAAACTCCTACGCTTGATATTATAATAGGTATTTATGCACTGCACTGGCACATAGACAGCACGTTGTTAGACTTCCACGTTGACTGATAAGAAACGATTTACGAGTTTTTTTGTGCTAGTAGGCCTGTCCGTTTTATTACCTTTAAACCAGTGCAGTCGTAGATGGTTCATTCAGGCTGATTACATTGCCAGTCTCGGACTCGCCTGCACAGTTTCAACTACCGTTCGAATCTCGATACCATTGCCAAATATATAGGACAAAATATCAAGTTCAGTGCGCACGGTCCTGTGCTTTAAAACTGACCAGTTTCAATTTTGCCCGTATTTACTATACTATCAAAAAATAGCGGATGTTCTAAGGAATCTGTGGATGTGCCCAAAAGCAATTTTTTTCTTATTTTGATTTTTTTTAAATTTGAAGTCAAATTTTTTTCATGGAGTCAAAATGTCACTTATAGGGCATCACCATACATAGAATTTTTCAAGGATTCCAATAATATAATAATATACAGGGTCTTATTTGTTGGATTTCTTTAAGCCTCCCGCCATTTATTGTATGAAAAAAAGTGATTGCCAGATTTGATGAGATTTTAAGTAATAAGCAATATTGTGCCAATTATTTAGACCTTCTTCAGCAGCAAGTTTGAGGCCGGCTTATTATCAAAAAGTCGGCAGGGAAAACAATAAACACAATTTTTAGTCATTGAATATTGAACCCAGCTTCTGTAGCTCATTTATTCGAGGTAAAACACGATGACAATGAAAAAGAGAAAAATGCCCAGATTTGTTTTTTAGAATTTTCTGGAGTAGCGTGTCTCGGAAACCGCCGATTAGGACCTTCAATTTTTTTCTGGACCATGTTTGACAATTTTGTCTCCAATTGAAGCTGTTATGTAATCTTCGCCAATTTCCAATATCCGAATAGCCATGTAACGACGTTACATTTTCGGTATTTTCTTCTTTCTCGTCTCCATCGGTTATATTCTCAGCATTGTTCATAGTATCAGTTTCTATTTCATAATTTGTAGCACATGCAACGTTCTCATTTTCGTTTTCACACACACATTGGCTACCAATGTTAAAAGAAGAACTCAACAAACTCAACATTATCTAACAGAAAATATCATCAGTTCTGTGTTCTGTGTAAGTAGTAAGTATCTATGAAAATAACATAAATAGAATCTTAAAACTGTGTATTTGACATACACAGCAAAATAAGACTTCTTCCAAAAAAAAAGCTTTGAAAACGGAAAGAGACTACTTTCCGAAACGTCAGCAAAATTCATTATTCTGTGTTTACTCCGATTTATATTATTTGCAAAACATAACCTCTGACTATTCTTTTGACGTAAACGTCACGGGCGCAGAGGCTTTTTTCTAATAATTCTATTATTTTGTAGATTGGCTAATTTGTTTTTGAAGAAGATAATAATACATGTGGTAGAAAACCCAAATAATAGGAAACTACTCACCACATCACAATATTTTCGTATCGTGGTCTGGTCTTAAACTATTGTGCAGTTTAATGTTATTCTATATTATGTATGCACGACAATTTTATGGTATTAAATTTAGACAAAATAATCATAAAATTCACGTATTACAAGGAACACTCAATAATCGAAGTAGAGCGACATCAGTCGGCACGTTTTGCTTGTTAATAAATCACATCTGGACCTCGGCCGACGTGACAATGTACCGGGCGTAATTGGGGGGTAATGAATTGGGGGTGTAAAATATGGGCTGCAAGGGATACATTTCATATGTTGCCGAAACTAAACATAATGTAAAAGGTCCCAAGACTTTACATTGAAGTAGTAATGATTAAGACCAAAATGCATTAATTTCCTCTATTAATAAAAGAATTAATGAAGAAATTATAGAAAATTTGAAAGAAAGGAATTATATAATATATTGCGACTAAGACAAGAATTTTTTATTGTAACCCTTTTCGACAACAGAGGGTGCTTTACAGGCCAATCCTTTAGATATGGCAAGGAAATCCGCCTAATGTACTACGCCACTACATCAATTAAATAATTTTTGTTGATAAAAGCTTTTCTTTACCTCCATACCTGCCTAAACATTTCAAAGGTAGGTGGTATAAACATAAACCTTGGGTTAGCTTTCTGTGCACTGAAGTGTAGTCTCAACAGACAGTGTTCTTGATATATTTACTGTGGGAAGAGGGAGACAGAAAACAATTTAACATTGAAAACAATCTTTTGACGTGCAATTAATTTGCCACTTTTACAACCAAATATAAAAACTTCACTGTTCACATAAATAATTTTTTATTGCAGCTATTGATATTTATTTATCGTATGACTTTTACGTTCAACTCTCGCATATTTTATTTTTAAAATATTCAATAAGCTTTGTAAATTTCACTATGAAATTTCATATAAATATTCGATACGTTTTCTATAAAATGTTTATCCTTTGACGTTTTATATTCAAAACTCGATTTGAGCCGTTATTCTTTGACGCTACAAAAAATGGCTCTTACAAGGGTTGTTTGAGACACTTTTTTCGTATTCTAAAATAAAAGTATATTCCCTTTTTGTCGCGCTTTTTTCAATAAATATTAATGGCAATGCAGAGGCAGTGTGATGAGAATCCAATCAATAGGATGTACACACGTGGAGAAGAATTAAGGATATCGAAAGAAATACTAAAGAAATATATGAATTATTCAAGCAAAAATTACATATTAATATCAATGAGAAAGTTTCTTTATATTGAACATGTCACATAAAAGTATTATTTAAAAATCATTATTAACAAACACAAATTAATAAGAAATTATCCAACTTATTTTTATTTATATTAACATTCTTAATTCTCAATGTGTCATAAAGCATTAGGCAACAATTGTTAAAAATAAACTATAATTCATTTTTAACCCATCAGTTAAATAACTCTAGCACATGAATGTTGGAAAATTCTTAAAAATAACATTGTTTTTCAAAATAAAAATAAAAACATTCCTGCAAATTTAAAAAACGTAATGATATAAATAATTTTTTTATAAATTCTTTACTGTTTGCAAGATGCCTCTGATGATATTCTTAACCATTATAAAAATAATTCATTACTTGATTCAATTTTTAATTTTACACTTGTTGATGAAACAACAATTTTAAAAACAATTCTAGAGAGACACGAATGATACGGGGTAAGTTAAGGTAAATATAAAAATGATTAACTTATGTTGTCCCCATATTATCTGACGCATATAACAAATTATTACAGAAATAATAAAAGTGTAGTAAAGTAAAAATATACCTACTACGACAATCCAGTATTCCACTATTTCCTATGAAAGGAAATCGATTCATTGCCATCAATCAAGGTGCACGATGTGCGTTTCCAAATCAATTGAAAATAATGTCCTATAACTTCCGACATACTATGTCTTCAATAGGAAAATGCAAAATAAAATCTGTTTGCAATAAGCCCCCAACATCGCCCCCAGTTGTACATCGCCAGCCGCAGGCTAGTTTCGAACTTAGCTCCCATCAGTGCGACATACGCAAATACACACCATCACTTCACTGGCCTTCTATAGTCATCAAATTACAGACACGAGGTGTCCGCAACTTGCGAATAGCTCCATCTGGTGACTACTTATCACCAGAGATTTCTTTTTAGATGTTTGATACGCTTAATCATGAAATATTCTTATCAATTTTGTTACATATAGGCCTTACAAAGGAAGCAGTTAATTTATTCCAAAACTATTTAAAAAATAGGCGACAAAACATCTGTATTGAACACGATTCTTCAGAGGATTATTGAGATCAGGCGTACCTCAAGCTTCTATTCTGGGCCACTACTTTTCACACTGTATACCAGTTAGTTTATTTCATGTTGAAAACACTGCCAAATTCATTTATATGCTGATGATACACAGCTTTATTACTCGTTTAATGCTTCTGAGGTTGATGGTGCATGGTGCAAAAATCATCAGACCTTAGAAAGAGGAGATATTGGGAAGACAATAATAAATTGGTAAATTTTTAATTGTAATCTACATGTTAACTGATCTTAATAAAAGATGTGCAGTTTATTTATTAAATACCAATTTTCTCCTCAATATCGCCTCTCTCTAAGGTCTGACAATTCTTAGTTTATGGGCTTTATTACTATTTACATAATCTTCCAACGCCAGCTTTGATAATAAAAATATTTACAAGACTTGCTCATAAAAATAATTATCCTTAATATGGAACATGTTTAAAGAAAACAAATATTGCCAACATTGAATAACTGATGGTTATAATTTTTAAAATTCAACTGATAACGATCTAAACGAGCATTGTAAACAATATTATTTAAACAATTGTGAATTACATGACGAATATTCGAAATATTCCGAGAACATAATATAAATTTTAATTATGCTATATTTCTATTCTTTCCTATTATTTGGGTTTTCTACCACATGTATTATTGTCCTCTTCAAAAACAAATCACCGAATCTACAAAATAATAGAATTATTGGAAAAAAGCCTCTGCGCCCGTGTCGTTTACGCCAAAGGAATAGTGAGAGGTTATGTTTTGCAAATAATATAAATCGAAATAAACACAGAAATAATGTATTTTACTGACGTTTCGGAAAGAAATCTCTTTCCGTTTTCAAAGCTTTTTTTGGAAGAACTCTTATTTTGCTGTGTATGTCAAATACACAGCTTTAAGATTATGTTTATGTTATTTCCATAGATACTTACTACTTACACAGAACATAGAACTGATGATATTTTCTTTTAGATAATATTGAGTTTGTTAAGTTCTTCTTTTAACATTGGTAGCCAGGTTGTACAAATATCTACAGAACAATTCGATACGCACTTGTCTTCATTTAATAAGATTATTGCTGATTCTTTCATTTTTCTTTTTTTGGTATCTGCTTCTTTTGTTAAAATTTTTGGCGAGTCCCAGTTTATTCTATGTCCGTTTTCCCAAGCATGTTCACAAATCTTTGATTTCTGAATTTCATTCTTTCTAATGTAATTCTTGTGCTCATCCAACCTCACACTGAAAGGTCTGGATGACTCACCCACATAACATTTATCGCATTCGCACGGGATATTGTAAATACAGTTTTTTAAATTCTGCTCCCTGTTTACCGGTTTTGTTTTTGTTGAAATAGATCTTAAAATGTTCCTCGTTTGAAATATCGAGTGTGCATCGAGAGGTGAAAGCGTGCGGACGTGTGCCGAGCCATCAGAGAGCACAGCGAAGTGGAAGCCCCACAGACAGTGACAGTGTGCATCGAGAGGTGACCGAGTGCAGACGTACCGAGCCAAGAAAGTGCACAGTGAAGTGGCAGCCCCACAGTTAGTGTCGTCGTCGACAGTTCTAAGAAGAGGAAGTACACACGTCTTTTTCAAGACGGTGTACTAAAAAGATAAATAAAGTCTCCCTCCCTTGGAGACACCATTTTTACTGTTACTAACCATAACTTTTCCCAATAATATTATAGGTATTCCCTTGCAGGACACCCACAGCGACGTTACCGTGGAGGACGGTAGCATGGATTACAGTAAAGACGAAACGTTCCAGAGCGGTAGCTTCCGAGGGGATACCCCAACCCCAAGGGATGACAGAAGGGACGATAAAGAGACGATAAAACGTCTCACAGAGGAAAACAAAACCCTCAGAAAGAAAATAGAGGAGCTCACCGAGAGGTTGGAGCTAATGCAGAGGGAGCAAAAGTCCCAGCACGAAGAACTTCTGCGTGCGATTCGAGGAGAATCGCAAACGCGGAAGCGGAAAAACCCACCCGCCACTAATACGGACTCCGACGAAGAGGCCGCCCCTAAGGCGGCAAAGAAAGTCGCTGAAGAGCCCCTCAAGTGCCCCCCAGAGCCATCCAGACGAAGCAGATCGGGATCTAGAGCTCCCCAGCAGGAGGCTAACGTCCCCAGACAAAACGCCAGGACAGAGGAGACTGAGGCCCCTCAAACAAAAACAAGAAGCCAGCGCATACCGCCGGTAGTGCTGAGAAACAAGGAGACATGGACAACGGTGAGCCGTCGTCTAACCGAAACCGGCATTAACTTTAGCAAGGCTAAAGTTACCGCGGAGGGAATCTCCATCGAGCCCGCGACATCCGAAGATCATCGCAAGATGACTAGGATGTTCGCAAACGAGAAAAGGGAGTACCACACGTACACCCTGCCAGAGGAACGGCTGCTACGTGTAGTCATCAGGGGGATCCCGAGCGGCGTTACTTGTACAGAGGTGGCAGAAGACCTCCAAGACCAAGGTTTCGCACCTACCGCAGTGCAACGGATGACGTCCAGACGGACGAAACAGGAGGTGCCACTCGTACTTGTCCTAGTCCCACAGGACCAGGACAAGATACTCCAAGTCACGAGGTGCTGCTCTCTAGTCGTAAGGACAGAGAGACAGAGAGCCAAGGTAGCGGCATCCCAATGCCACCGCTGCCAGCGTTTCGGCCACGGACAATCCAGGTATACCGCGCAGCCGAAATGCGTGAAGTGCGGCGAGGCACACCGGACGACTGACTGCAAGAAGAAGGTAGACGAACCGGCCAAGTGTGCGAACTGCCAAGGGGCCCACCCGGCCAGCTACAAGGGGTGTCCAAAATACCCCAAGCAATCAGCCAGCGCTACTCAAAGGCCGGTACAGAGGCCGACGACGACCTCAACAAACTAGGGCGGCGTAGCGCCAGGCACTAGCTACGCAAAAGTAGCCCAGAGCAAGGCAGGACAGAACACCGTCCCTGCCTCAAAACAACAAGCATCGCCAGAGGCCAAAAACCTCACAGCGGTGCTAGCACAGATGCAACAAATGTGCTCAGCGATGAGTGCATTTTTTGCTCAAATGCCAAACTTTACTAATCTGTAATGCCTTTACAGATTAAACCGGAATTCCTGCAGATGGCGGCCTGGAATGTAAACGGCCTGCAACAAAGGAGACTTGAAGTCGAAGAGCTCCTGACCAGGTACGATATAGACGTCATGGCACTGCAGGAAACCAAGATGACCCCGGCCAAGGAGATCAACTTCCCAGGATACCACACGTACAGGATGGACTGGGTAAACATACCTCGGCGACCCGCAAGAGGAGTGGCTCTACTCGTTAAAAAGACCATAGCCCACCATCCGACGGTACTACCTGAGCTAGAAAATATGAATGCCACCGCCGTAGTAGTGTCCACAGCACGAAACGGCGACGTCCAAGTGGTTTCATGTTACCAGCCACCCCACAGCACGCTAACCGAGGGGGATCTGGACGCAATTCTACCCGCTAGGACACAGGTCGTCGCAATTGGCGATTTTAACGCCAAATCCCAGCAATGGAACAGCGGCGTAACCAACACTCGAGGACGAGAACTGCTGCGGTTCCTGGGACAGCACGCCGGCGAACTGCTGGTGGTAGGACCAGTCCAGCCCACCTTTGACAACGGTAGAAACAGGCCAGACGTACTGGACATAGCCATCCTAAAGGAGAAGACCCTCGAAGCGGAGATCTCTACCAGAACGGAGGGATCTACCGAGCACAACCCGATCTTCCTAACTCTAGGAGGACAGGCGGGTGACGACAACGTTACCTTCACGAAGCGACGAACGGACTGGGAATCGTACCGGCTGCACCTGCAGCAGTACATTGCACAAATTCCCAGGCTAGATACCGTGGGGGACGTTGAGAGGGCCGTCATTACCCTAGAGGAGCAGATCCTGGGAGCAATAAGGGCCAGCACGACAGAAACAGAAGTAAGAAGACACCCAGCACCGATGGCGAACCTACCAGAGGTCACCAGGCAGCTGATAAGGGATAGAAGAAGCGCCAAGAGACGGGCTCAGAGGACGAGGCTCCCCGCCGACAGAAGGGAGTATAACGTCCTCAGCCGAAGAGTGAAAGCCGCCCTCCAAGAACACCGTCTGGAGAGGTGGCAACGCCATCTTGAGTCACTTGATCCACAGGACAGAAGTATGTGGAATACCCAACGTGCCCTGCGAAACCGGAGGAAACCTATACCCCCGATTCACGGAGAGCGAGGGATCGTCTACACTAACCAGGAAAAAGCCGAGGCGTTTGCCGACAGCTTAGAACTGCAGTGTAGAGAGAACGAGCTCGATGACGAGGACGAGGACTGGGTGGACGATGTCGAGCGCAGAGTACGTAGGATCCACCGCCTGCCTGATGACGACCACATCCGCCCGACTACCCCCGAGGAAGTCAAGGAAATCCTTAGGAGCCTAAAGCCGAGAAAGGCTCCGGGATGTGACAAGATAGGAAACATCGCTCTCAAGAAGCTACCCAGGAAAGGAAGGAGTAGCGGCGCTAGTCAACATCGTAAACGCGATGTTAAGGTTACGGCAACCAGGGAAAGAACTAATTTTCCCGTCTTCTTACAGGCCCATCAGCCTCCTCCCAGCCATGAGCAAGGTTGCAGAATGGGTCATCTTGAAGAGACTCACAGAAAAGACAGAAGAGCTGAATATCATCCCGGATGAACAGTTCGCGTACCGAACAGGACATTCCACCGAACTCCAAGTACTTCGCCTCACCGAGGAGATTACTAAGGGGTTCAACCAGCGGCAAGTCACCGCGGCGCTGTTCCTAGATGTTGCCAAAGCGTTCGACAGGGTCTGGCACGACGGCCTCCTAGCTAAAATGATGAGTATGGGTTACCCCATCGAACTCGTCAAATTAGTGAGGTCCTACCTGCACCGCAGACAGCTAAGGATCAAAATCTCGGACCAACTCTCCACTTACAGGACTGTGGAGGCGGGAGTCCCGCAAGGTTCGGTGCTGTCACCGCACCTGTTCGCTATCTACACCTCAGACCTCCCCAGGACCGACCACACAGCCCTGGCCCTGTATGCAGACGACACAGCAATAATTGCCAGATCCTGGAAAGCCAGGAACGCAACCAGAAAACTCCAGGAAATGGCCACACTCCTGGAAGAATGGTGCACGAAGTGGAAAGTCGCCGTCAACGCCGACAAAAGCCAAGCCATACTCTTCAGACGAGTGCGGAAAGAAATTCCCACAGGACACGTCTCCATGAACGGCGAGGACATCCAATGGCACGACACCGTCAAATACCTTGGCGTGGTCATGGACAAAAGCCTAACGTGGAGACAGAACACGGACGCTATTACAGCCAAGGCGTGGCGCACAAGAGCCCTCATCTACCCGATGATGGGAAACGGTAGCCGTCTCAACCTGAGGAATAAGCTCACGCTTATCAAAACCCTCATCAGGCCGCAGCTGACGTACGCCTCGGTAGCGTGGGGTTACCAGGCAAAGTCCTACATGAAGAAAATCCAGGCAGTGGAAAACATCGCCCTCAGGACGGCGGTCGACGCACCATGGTACGTGAGAAACGCAGACATCGTCAGAGACCTGGAGT
The DNA here is from genome assembly GCA_963675555.1 of Leptura quadrifasciata. Classification (NCBI taxonomy): domain Eukaryota; kingdom Metazoa; phylum Arthropoda; class Insecta; order Coleoptera; family Cerambycidae; genus Leptura; species Leptura quadrifasciata. Next base: position 3,068,662 of record OY776682.1, on the reverse strand, counting down.
ACACCACGGTCACTGAAGTCATCCGGGAACGAGCGAAGAAGCTGTACTCCCAAGCAGAGGAGCACGGGAACCCGCTAATCAGACAGGCCACTGATTACGACCCTGCCGACGCCCCGAGGCACAAACGGCCGAGGGTACAGCTTCTGGACAACGGGTGAGTATAACTTATATTTCCCGCTAACCGATCTGTTTCAGATACCCCAGGACGGACCACCACTACCAGAGACATGACGTTTTTCTACCCAAACCCAACCTCCTTGCGGGCGTCGGACAACATACCGTCCAACGCCCGTTGTCCTACCTGCTCCGTGGAGTCCGAAAGTGCTAAAAAAGCACTTAGGGTCTCCACACTCCCGAGCTACACAGCTCATATCCTTACCTTTCCGATGATCCGGGGTAGGACACACCTTTACTGTGTCCTACGTACCGGCAGTCAATCCCAGCCAAAACTTCTTAAAACCCAACTAGACCGATGACTACCCACGGGGGTGACGAGCTGGCGAAGAAAGAAAATATCAAGACAAGAAGAGCGCCAGAAGAGACCTCTGCCAGCGAGGTTGAAGAGCCAGGACCAGGGGAGGTCCGCAGAAAATACCACGACACATCTCGCATTTGCGGGCTGGGTCTGGTAGAAGTAAGCGGGCCCACCTATCACGAAGGCCGGTCCAGGTCTACAGAGATAATCTAGGAGCAAAGAGTAGTAGTCCTACTCGGCCCTAGTTATCGAGACCGTCATCAAGCCAATGGATATTGGCGCGCGTTTGAAATATCGTACTAACATCAAATTTGTCACCTATACGGCGTAGCTTTTCCGATAATCCGTATACATAAGGAATTATTGCTGTATAATGACATTCAGGTTTTTGTCGTACCTGATTGTCCCTATTTTCAACATTAACCAACACATACTAATAGATATCTAAATTTTAACTCAAATCAGTCAATAAATGTTAAAAGGGGTGTTGTAAAATGTTTATACGATAGGGCCAAAATAATTTCATCTAATAATGAAATATTAAATAACGAGAAAAAATTTATCAAAGAGGTTCTAGTACAAAATCAATATCCTGAAGCCGTTGTTGATAGAGTTTTCATAAATGTTGAAAATAGGGACAATCAGGTACGACAAAAACCTGAATGTCATTATACAACAATAATTCCTTATGTATACGAATTATCGAAAAAGCTACGCCGTATAGGTGACAAAATTGATGTTAGGACGATATTTCATACGGAGAACACTTTAAGATCTATTTTAACAAAAACAAAACCGATAAACAGGGAGCAGAATTCAAAAAACTGTATTTACAATATCCCGTGCGAATGTGATAAATGTTATGTGGGTGAGTCATCCAGACCTTTCAGTGTGAGGTTGGATGAGCACAAGAATTACATTAGAAAGAATGAAAATCAGAAATCAAAGATTGTGTGTTTATTCCGATTTATATTATTTGCAAAACATAACCTCTGACTATTCCTTTGGCGTAAACGTCACGGGCGCAGAGGCTTTTTTCCAATAATTCTATTATTTTGTAGATTCGGTGATTTGTTTTTGAAGAGGACAATAATACATGTGGTAGAAAACCCAAATAATAGGAAAGAATATTCGTAGAATGCCACAAATAACTCTCAGACAATATGCTATATTTCTGTTAGAAACCAATATTTTTTTGTTAAATTTCGGTCATATCCATTTGGAGGTATTCTCAATCCAGTGGCGTAATCAGATTTGAGTTAAAAAAATTGCTAACACTTTTTTTTGATTTTTTGCCTTAAGAAAATCGAAATAGGCCTTGAAATTTTTAATTTCGATCTGAAATTTTGCACCACAGCAGGGTTATTGAAGCTATATAATTAAAAAAAATGTATTTAAATCGGTCTACAAATACAAATTTTAGGAAGGTGCCCCGCTTTTAAATGGGTCACTCTTTATATACTTGACATGTGATAGTTTAAATAAATCCAATTATTTGCTATTGAATATATCTATTTATTTTATAGTTTAACTATAAGGCCCATATTTTTATTTTCTCGGTGTAATAAATGCAACTGGAGATATATTCAACGAAAAGTAAGAGAAGGCGCGATTCAAAAAATAAATTGTTTAAAAAAATGTTCCGTACGGTCAGCATTGGACGAAATAGTTTTCCATTAGGTCATTAATGTTAGTTAGGTTAGTTAACAAATTTACTACCCTGGATCCTGAATATGAGTAATATATCAACTTTGTTTGCAGATTATGGCTTAGAATATGTCATTTCCCGCATACATAAAAAAATTATAAAATGTATCTATTGTATGTCGGATGTATTGTCGGAGGAAGTACACAATATGTGTTCGCGCTGCATATGTATAATATAAAAAATCTATAATTTGTATGCAATTTGTGAAGTACTGACCTGAGTACTAATTAATAACATCTGCTAATATTTGTAAATGTTAAACCTTTTAAATTAGTTTTTATTAGGGTCTGCGTACCCTCATATAACAATATTTGTTGATTACTTTCATTTCCATTTGTTATTCACAAGTATTTATATTATTTACAGCCCTCTATTTAGATATATAACAATTTAGGAGAAATTTGTAATATAGCTATTATCCCATTGCAATTAGGGAAAACCAATGTACCTATTGCTACCCCATGTCTAGGTAGGGGTATTAGAAACGAATTATTTTACTTTACATTCAGGGAGTCCACACTTAGATTCCGAACGAGTAACATCATCTAGATACACACTTAAACTTGTAAATTACCAATATCTGTATATACTGTAAATATACGTGTAAATATTAAAACCGTTTTGGAATAAACTATCGTGTTTATTTCAATTTCTACCAAAGAAACAACAACCTTCAGATGTGGTGCAGCAGCACAACCAGAGTGATTTAACCAACAATCACCACAAATATATATGGTTCTTCGAGCCGTATATATAAATTACCAAAATTATACATGGTCCTTCGAGCCGGATAGATAAAATACCAGAACTATATATGGTCCTTCGAGTTATAATAAGTAAAAAACCACGAGTGCAACATAATAGTGCATCAAGAAAACCAACCACGAGTGCAGCATAATAGTGCATCAAGAAAACCAATAACGAGTGCAACATAGAAGTGCATCAATATAACTAGCAGGAGTGCGTCTTAGGAGCGCATCAAGCCGGAGAAAACATCTCTAATCGAGACTTTCCACTAAAAGTATCCAAGTAAGTGTTAAGTGTGTATCCTTAATATTTTATCCTTTTTTACCCACCTTTTTTTACTTAAAACTAATTCAATTTGTTACAATGGCAGAGTTAAAAAATTTAACTTCCCAAAGGGGTCAATTAAAAACTAGCCTAACAAGGCTAGAAAAATATTTTAATTCAATTTCAAATATTGAAAAAATTAATGACGACAATTTAGTTAATTTAAAAGAGCGCCTAACCCAAAATGAAGCGTTATTGACAGAATTTAAACTTATTCATTCAAAAATAATCTTAAAATCTGATGATGAAACTCACCAAGAAGAGTTAGAAGATTTTGAAAATAAATTTTATGATATTACATCTAAAATTAAAATATACATTAAGAAAAACGATACTCCTAATTTAAATGATAATAAAGCCAGTATCGGCTCACTAAATATGGGAAAAGGTTCCATATCTTTACCAAAAATAACCTTACCGTCGTTTAATGGCGAATTTGAAAAATGGGTAGGTTTTCGAGATGCCTTTGATACTCTTATTCATAAAAATCTTGAGTTAAATAATCTGGAAAAATTATATTATTTAAATTCAACTTTAACGGGAGAAGCAAGTAAAGTAATACAAACCTTAAAAATTTGTTCAGATAATTATGAGCCCGCTTGGCAACTTTTGCACAAACGGTTTGAAAATAAAAAACTTATTGTTCAGAATGGTATCAAATCACTTTTTAACTTAGAAACTATTCAACGAGACGCTTATCTCCCAGTGCAAAGATTTCTAGATAGTGCATTGCAACATTTACAATCATTAAAAATATACGAGCAACCTACCAGCGATACGTTAATTATTTATATTCTGGCATCCAAATTATGCAATTCAGTAAGGCGTGCATGGGAATCGTTTAAACCAGCTAAAGATTTCCCGACATTGAAAGAATTTCTGGATTTTCTCGAAGATCATTGCAAGTATCTTGGATCCTTAGAGGCCGGTATGCCAGATCAAAACCCTTTTAATGTGAATTACTCTCATAACAAATCAAATAATAGAAATAATAATAAAAGTACAAATGCTCATTTAAATACCTATAAGGTTAGCTGCAATTTTTGCAAGGCTTCACATGCAATTTACAATTGTGAGTCTTATTTAAAATTAAATGTTAATCAGCGTATAGCTGAAGCAAAACGCTTGCAATTATGTTTAAATTGTTTAAAGAAAAACCATATAACTAAAGACTGTAGGTTACAACCCTGCAGAAAATGTAATAGAAAACATAATGTAATGTTACATATCGAATACTCTAACAATACACCACACATCACTAATAATAATAGCAATGAACAGCCCAGCCCAAGCCAAAGCAATGAACAACCCAGTACGAGCCAAAGCTCAATTGATTACAATTCAATAAATTCTAATGAAATATCTGAGAATGTGTCCACGCAATTGTCTTATGCAAACCATTGTTCAACTAATTCGCAAATTTTGTTGTCAACGGCGAGCGTCACCGTTTATGACATATATGGCAACGTCCACTTTTGTAGGGCATTGCTGGACCCAGGTTCACAATCAAATTTTATAACCAATGAATTATGTAACCGTCTAGGTTTACGAAAATTTCATTTTAGTTCCACCGTTTCTGGCATTAGTACATTAACTTCAAACATTAACTTCAAAACGAATCTACAGTTTAAATCTCGTGTAAATAACTACCAGAAACAAATTTCTTGTCTTGTTTTAGAAAAAATTACCAATTGTTTACCTGCGAATTCATTCAATTTATCTGAATTAAATATACCTCAAAACATTCGATTATCTGACCCCAAATGTAATGTTTCAAGTAAAATCGATTTATTATTAGGGGCAAGTATATTCTGGGAATTACTATGTGTGGGACAACATAACCTAGGCAAAAATAAGCCTATGCTGCAAAACACAAAATTGGGTTGGATTATAGGGGGAACCTTTATTCAAAATATAGATACCCATTCTAATAATTCATTAGCTTATTTTAGTGTTATTTGTAATAAACCTATTGATAATCAATTAGAAAAAGAGTTTCGTGATAATAATTATAAGATATATTCATCTGACGAGCGCCGCTATGAAGAGCACTTGACAAAAAACACCGAGCACTCCGATACAAGGCGATTCGTTAAAGAAAATCCTTTTCAACAAAATAATGTTGAAATTGGCGAATCTATAGAATTAGCTGTAGAAAAATTACATTCGCTAGAACGAAAACTGAAAGAAAATTCTGAATCAAAAATAAAATATAACAATTCTTTAAGAGAATATGAGGAATTAGGTTACATGACCAAAATATGCCAAAATTCAATTAATTACCCTCATTATTATTTACCCCATCATGCGGTAATTAAAGAAACAAGCGTTACCACAAAGGTCCGCATAGTTTTTGACGGATCTGCAAAAAAATCCAATGGCATTTCATTAAGTGATATTCAATGTGCAGGTCTTGTTATTCAAAATAATTCATTTTCTATATTATTACGTTTTCGCAAACATTCATATGCTTTAACTGCGGACATTGCCAAAATGTCCCGGCAAATATTAGTAGAAGAAAGCCAAAGAAATTTACAATTAATCTTGTGGCGATCTAGTGTAGATGAGCCAATAAATTCAAAATCAATCAAATCAAAAAATCAATTGAATGCAATTACTTATGGCACTGTATCTGCATTATTTCTAGCAGTGTGTTGCTTAAAACAATTAGCTATTGATAATCGCAATGAGTGCCCAAACGCTTCAAAAATTATTGAAGACGATTTTTTCGTGGACGACCTAATAATAGGTTCTAATTCCCTTGACGAGTCCATAGATACTCAAAACATGATTACATATATATTATTTTCAGTAGGCTTTGAACTTTGTAAATGGTCGTCCAATAATTTTGATTTACTAAATAAAATTAATTACATTAACAAGCAAGAAACACAATATTTTCAATTTAATTGTGTGTCCCAAAGCAAAACATTAGATATTTTGTGGGACCCAAAACCAAGTACACTTTTGCACGACATTTATAAACATGCCAAACAATTCAATGTAACTAAACGAACTATCTTGTCTGTGGTCGCTGAAATACGCGATCCTTTAGAGCTATTAAGTCCCTTGATTATACATGCCAAGCTAATTATTGAAAAATTATGGCAACTTAAATTATCTTGGGATGAGGCTATACCTCTTGATTTAAACGCGATTTGGTTGCGATTGTATGATCAATATCAATTACATAATTTGCAATCATTAATAATTCCCAGACATGTCTTGTATAAGAAAGCACAAACTATTGAATTGCATGGTTTTTGTGATGTTTCAGAAAAGGCATATGGAGCCTCTATATATGTTAAAAGTACAGATATATCGGGTTTCATTCAAGTTAACTTACTCTGCGCCAAATTTCGTGTTGCTCCTTTAAAAAACTCTACAGTTCTACGCGTCGAATTATATGGGGCAATTTTGTTGGCACAATTAGTTGCAAAAGTAAAACACTCTATAGACCTTAATTTTGAAAGAGTTTTTTATTGGTGTGATTCAACCGTTACCTTAAGTTGGAGCCAAGCGGCTCTGAATAAATTGAAAACATTTGTCGTCAATCGTCTGGCCGAAACTCAATACTTAACTAAAATTAATGACTGGAGACATGTTAGAAACAAACGAAACTCCGGCAGATTTAATATCTCTGGAGAAAATGATTTCTAAAAGCTTATGTTGGAATAGACCTATAAGGCTAGTCAAAGGTAATTTAAAATGGCCCAACAAATTTCAAATATTAAAAATACTCAATAGGAGTTTCGAACTATCAACTATCCGAAATATTGCGGCGCTTTCGGATAAATAGGACATATTTTATAGATATTCATGTTTAAATAAATTAAAACGTGTAACTGCTTACTGTATTAGATTAATAAATAATTTGAAAAATCCTAATAAAAAAAATACCAGTCCTTTCACAACCTTAGAAATTAAGGTTGCATTAGCAAAATAACTAAAACTCCCAGTTTGAGGCATTTGCTTGTAAGATAAATAATTTACGAAAAAATAAACCCATAGTTTTTGCTCTCAATTAATTCTTTCTTGGATGAAAACCATAATTTAAGAGTTGGAACAATCAAGTTTTAATTATTCTAAGGGGCACCCAATAGTTTTACCCGCTTCACATCAGCTAACATACCTCGTTATAAAGGCTGATCAATTATGTTTATTGCATTGTGGGGCAAATATTTTATTAGCCTCCCTGCAAAAAAAAAATATATAAAATTTAGGCAAAAATATGATAAAGGAAATAATTTACCAATGTATCAGGTAGCTATTACATATTTAGCCTTTGACCAATTTTAAACCCTGCTAACGCAAATTGAAGCAGTTTTAAATTCACGTCCTCTAAGTCCTTCATCCTCTGATGCTAATTATCCTGAACCTCTTACCCCTGCACACTTTTGATTGGAAAGAAGACAATTTACCACCATCTAAATGGCAGCTTGGACGTATTGTTGAACTTTATCCCGGTAAGGATGGGATAACCAGAGTTATCTCAGTAAAAACTGCTAGTGGCACCATTGTAAAGCGTCCTGTGTCAAAAGTGTGTGTTCTACCCATTTATGAATAGACTGATAATATTTTGTGCTAATTTTAAGACATAGCGTAATAATGACATTACTTATATTTAAATAATTATATCATAGTCTAGTTGAAAGCATATCCTTTCAAGGCGGGCGGCATGTTCGCGCTGCATATGTATAATATAAAAAATCTATAATTTGTATGCAATTTGTGAAGTACTGACCTGAGTACTAATTAATAACATCTGCTAATATTTGTAAATGTTAAACCTTTTAAATTAGTTTTTATTAGGGTCTGCGTACCCTCATATAACAATATTTGTTGATTACTTTCATTTCCATTTGTTATTCACAAGTATTTATATTATTTACAGCCCTCTATTTAGATATATAACAATTTAGGAGAAATTTGTAATATAGCTATTATCCCATTGCAATTAGGGAAAACCAATGTACCTATTGCTACCCCATGTCTAGGTAGGGGTATTAGAAACGAATTATTTTACTTTACATTCAGGGAGTCCACACTTAGATTCCGAACGAGTAACATCATCTAGATACACACTTAAACTTGTAAATTACCAATATCTGTATATACTGTAAATATACGTGTAAATATTAAAACCGTTTTGGAATAAACTATCGTGTTTATTTCAATTTCTACCAAAGAAACAACAACCTTCAGATGTGGTGCAGCAGCACAACCAGAGTGATTTAACCAACAATCACCACAAATATATATGGTTCTTCGAGCCGTATATATAAATTACCAAAATTATACAATATGAGACTAACAATTCCTCCTCGTGGTAAAGTTGATACAGAAAATATATTTTTTTGTAATTTCTTGAGAGGATTCCAGTCAATTATGCGAACTTTTTATACATAATGGCCCTAAGCTTCTTTACATGATTCCGTATGTATTTATACGATAATTGGCGGGAAAAAACGACGAGTTCTAATACATTAAAGACGAAGAGGAACGGTAACAATCCCCAATTTATTTTATAATACCCAGGATTACGTTAACAACTTACAATTATGTAGAAACTCGGTATAGGAAATACAAATCATAAATAAATTACTTTATTGCCATTGTTGACACCCCACGCCTGATTACACGAGGCACTTCAAAATATCTATAAACTCTACAATATAAAATGAAATTTTAGATCATAATTGCCCCAGAAAAGAAAGAGCAAACCCTTGTGCCTTTTATAACCAATTGTATTTGACTTTGAGTATCGTGAAGTCTGTAAACAGGTACTTAAAATAAAATGTCATCGTATAACTCACATACATTTACTTCGGCAACAGTGTACAGTGTATTCAAAACACTAAGTAACACGTTCTCCAAACTATTTTTCTCATGTACAAATGACATACTGATCGGCTATTGAAATATACATAAAAAATGACAAGCTGTCACGCTCGATGAAAAATGATATATTGAATTTGTATAATTTGAAATGATTGCCACTCGAGGGCTAAGAATGCTTTTACGAGCAGATAAAATTAATGGACGTGTACTGTTCACTATCAAAGTAGTCTAGTCTAAGGAAAGTCTCTTTAACCTCCGCGTGTAAAAACGAAGTAACATTACGTTATACACTAGACATTAAAGTTGGAACCATTTGCACCAATAATTACGCTCAATAAATCTCTAAGTAATGTTTGGATAATTATGTTGCCTTAAAATTTCCCAAAATAAAATTACTTTAATAAATCGTCTACTTTTAAAATTTCGATGTTTGTTGAGGCCCGCTTATTTCTTGTGGCTACGTTATGTAATCATATGTCAAAAGTGCATCGTTTTCAAGATATTTACTGTTGAAATAGGACTGAAATATAAAAATGATTGATCTTTTTTTTCCGATTTATATGGATTTTCTTTGCATTAAACTTGTTATAAATGATATTCGTTATTATTTTTAATGTAATAATTTTTAAATTGTTACAATCATCTTAAAAATAAATCGTATGATAAATGTATTTGAAAAAAGAAAAGGAAACATTTTGTACTTTCATTTAAAATAACAGTTTATTCTTTCCCTTTTTCAAATACATTTCTCATACGATTGATTTTTAAGGCAATTGTGACAATTTAAAAATTATTACATTAATAATAATAATAATAATAATAATAAAGAATATTATTTATAACAAATTTAATGCAAAGAAAATCAGTTTTTCGATTTATATGGATTTTCTTTGCATTAAACTTGTTATAAATGATATTCGTTATTATTTTTAACGTAATAATTTTTAAATTGTTACAATCATCTTAAAAATAAATCGTATGATAAATAAATGTATTTGAAAAAAGAAAAGGAAAAATTTTGTATTTTCATTTAAAATAACAGTTTATTCCTTTCCCTTTTTCAAATATATTTCTCATACGATTGGTTTTTAAGGCGATTGTGACAATTTAAAAATTATTACATTAATAATAATAATAATAATAATGATAAAGAATATCATTTATAACAAATTTAATGCAAAGAAAATCCATACAAATAGAAGAACAAAAATGATCAATCATTTTTATATTTCATTCAAAAATTATGTGGATTTTTTGTGATACATTTATTAGGAACAATTTTTATTAACAATATTATTTAATAATAATATTAGTGCTAATACAATAAATAAATACAATAAATATATAATGAAAATAAATATACCTAGTTCACAGAAAATAATCAGTCATTTTTATGTTTAATTCGAAAATATTTTATTACGTACAAATGGCTGCTTCATTAATTTATAAAATAATTAGACTATAAAAAATAAATAATTTAGAACAAAACTGAAGCAAAAGTAAAAGATTTATTGCAAAATTTTGGCATTCACGTTGAAAATAAAGTATGAGTAATAAAACATGTAGATTTTCTACTGTACTAGAGAACTTTTATTTGTATTTTAGTGTTAATTTTTAGCGTATAAAGTAAACAATTTAATTTGTAACAACAACGACCCCAAAACTGTAAATGACATTACTAGTACATAAAAAACTCATTAACATAAAATTGTGACCCGAGTTTGTTTTTCCGATTGAACGTAAGTTAATAAATTTACATATGTGCCTCACCTTTGTTTAATAACTATCCCACATAATTTCTAAGAGCCACCTCGATCCATAAAGAGTGAATCAAGGTTAAGCTTGTTATCGAAAATTTTACCGTGTAAAATAGGTAATAGGATCTGTTCAGTCTAGGAGTCGAAAATTCTCGTATCACTTACAAGAAAACGCATACCAACAGCCAGCAGTCTGATTGCAAAGATATTTCTATCAGTCAAGTCGACTATATTAAATGAAAGATCTTGATTTAACATAACTAACATAACCGAGAATTTTCAATACAGTTACATCAATACAGGGACGGAGTAGTATAGCGGCGCAAGCCAAGACACTTTTACGCTAAATTTAATTCCGCTGTAAAACACATGGAAGGTATCAATTACAAGTGTTTCATATACCGGGTGTCCCGTAATAACGTGCAAAAAATTTAAATGTAGATTCCCTGTCGAAAATTAAGACGGGTTCTTCGTTTAAAATTTTCCAAAATAACCCTTTCCTGTCCACCCCTTAAAGGGGTGTGCCAAAAAACGGTTTTTAATTTCTATCTCAAAATAACGTAATTGGAAAAAGATGAAATTTGGCACATCTCGGTTACTCATCAAAAGGCATCTAACGAAATCATTTCGTCCACCTGCCTACTATTTTTTTAATAAAAAAAAATAACGAAACATGATTCATTTAGAAACCTTTTTTTCTCTTGAAGAAATTTGGTAAAATCGACCATTTTTGAGAAAAAAATTAAATTACATCTGCCTAAGTAATCAATCAAAAGCGGGGAGCACAATTAATTACATTAGTGTACAATACAAAAAGTAGGCTGGTGTCAAATTATAATTTGACAATATTACGTACTGATATGATCATTTGGTGCTTATAAATTGCACAAGACATTACAAATTAAAGACGAAAGTATTGAAAAGCAAATTTATTAGTAAACTAAAAAAAAACTAACACAAAATACACAAAAGATGAATTTAAACATTAAAAAAATTTAAACATGAAGACAACTATTGTTGTTTGTAGATATTAAAGCATTTGTTCAAAATAACGACCTCCAACTTGAATACACGTTTGCAACCATTTCATAAAATTTCCATACAAGCTATTTAAAACATGTGGAGAGTTTCGAACTTCATGAACAGCATTAAAAAATCTCTCTCTTAAAACTTCGACGTTAGGGACAGGTGTCGAGTAAACAACATTTTTTAAATGGCCCTAAAAGTAAAAATCCAATGGATTCATATCTGGGGACCGAGGGGGCCATTTAATTGTAGCTTCTCGCCCTCTTCCAATCCTGCATAAACCACAGTGTTTGACGTAATGCAAGAGGTAAATCGTCTATAAGTTGACACAGGTCATTTTGTAAAAAGTTTAAGTAACTCAAAAGGCCCTATTAATTTATTAAAAAGTTGTATTGATATCTTTTTTACAACAGCGTGAGGATTATCATCGCCCCATAAATGCTGGTTACGAAAATTTAAAACTCAATGTCGAGTAAAGCACCATTCATCTGTGAATAGTACGAATATTTGGCACAGTACACTCGTACTGTGCCAAACATTACTTACTTACTTACTTACGAACGAACTTACGACGATATCGTTTCTTTGCCGCTAAAGTATTTCCTTTACATTCACCATAAATTAAATGTATGTCTGCATAATTGCATATTCCTCATTACTAAAACTATGCATTTTAAAATCTGGTTAGAAAACTAATGATTATCTTATTATTTCAACGGCAAGAAACAAAGTAATATTGTCAAATTATAATTTGACACCAGCCTACTTTTAGTATTTTACACTAACATAATTGTGCTCATCACTTCAATCATCACTTAAGCAGATGTAATTTAATTTTCTCAAAAATTGCCGATTTTACGAAATTTTTTTCAAGAGAAAAAGGTTTCTAAATGAATCATAATATTTAGTTATTTTTTTAATTGTAAAAAAGTAGCAAGCAGAAAGATATTTACAAAATTTCAAGAGGGGTGGTTAATCTAGCGGTGGCAGACACAGCATTACCCCCATAGCTCTCCTTGGCGTTGTTTGCATAGCATAGCAAGGCAGGCAACTCTCTGCACTTGGCTGAGTTTGACTTTAACTGTAGTCTGTTTGCTCTTAGGCGCCAGACCACAGCGCCATAGGTTATAATTGGTATTATGACGGCAGTGTATATCCACATGACCACTTTGGGTTTCATTTCCCAGGTAATAATAGCTATTTATATATCTCATTTGTAATTCTCTGACGATGGCTAAGAAAACCGAAATGTAAGAAAACATAATTCCCAGGAATATATACATCAATTAACTCTGTTAAACTATTTTATGTGGGAGCATACATAAAACGAAGTTTATGCGCTTGAGCTACCAGAAAATTACGAGTTTTAGAAAAACGTGTAGTTCAACCGTGCAAAATGCTTACGGCCAAAGCTTATTGAAGTTTCAAATAATGTTGGCCAGTTTTTCAACCAATATTTCTTGCTACTTGGGTAAAGTCCGTACCTGCGTCATCATAAAGAAGTGATAACATATTTGACACTTGAAACTCGCTGCGAGATGCTAGACAGGTTTTCTACGAAGATTTTTTATACCTAGAGCTACAACAGTAAACATTTTGGATGTATGTATATTTAAATGAGAAGATGCTGAATTACTTTACCTTTGTATCTAGATGCATTTAATTTTAGTTAGTGTGGTCCAAAGAAACTTGAAACCTTTTGTTTTATTATTGACATTGTACATCTTCATTTTATATTCATGTTCCTTGTTTGAGTAATTCGTTTGCATTTCTATAAACGATAATTTACAGACTTTCTTCTGAGTGTGGGAAAGTGTAGGAGACTCAACATTGCGTTGTTGATATATTTATTTCGCAATCTATCTTACAAACCCCACTTCTACTATACGTATATGAAAATCTAATATCTAAGACACAGAAAATCTTTTTACTGTCAAATGCACTTTCAAGCAAGTATTTTTACTTCCATTTTTTGTCACCATATTTTGGCACCAGAGGTAAGAGGCATATTTTACTAAATATAATGAATATAAGCTTGTAACAATTTAAAATAGGAATTAAAAAAAAACTTTTTTTCAAAGTATAAAATTTTTTGTAAGTTTATAAATCAACATAAAAAAACTTTTATTGCTCAACTTTTATCAAAGAGAGTGTAGCAGGAATCGGTCCCCACGCGGATGAACGTGGTTCAAAAAATTATTTTAACATTTTTTAATGTTTTTTGAGCGCTTTTCGGTTCGTCTGAATTACCCTCCTAGCCTAGAAGATCTAGATTTGTCTGAGTAAAGGAGACGGGGCCCTACAGTTTATAGTGGGATTCGAAGTACTTCTTGGGGATAATTTACAATTGAACATGAGTTCGCAGTAGGTGGAGCTCGAACTCACTTCGCTAGGTATATTAGAGAGAAAGTTAGACTCGCTAACCCACTGAGCTACCCTCCCCGTCAAAAAACAAACTGAAGATATTTCCTTCAACGTTGCCCTACGGAGCAAAAACAATTCTTCAATAGTAGTACGGACATGAGAGAACCTCGGTTCGGTGCGCGGTGCACGATCAGTAATCAGATTAGGGTGGGGGGTAATTAGAGTGGTGGGAGGTAATTAGCGAGGTAGGGGGCAATTAGAGTGACAGGTGGCAATTTAGGTACAAATAAGGGCAATTAAGAGTAATTAATGGTAATTGCAGTAACAATGAGGGTAATTACAGTAACAATAAGTATAATTAAGGGTAATTGCAGTAAATTGCAGTAAATATACACCACCCGACTATAAGTAAGTAATATTGTCTGAAAGTTATTTGTGGCATTTTACGAATATTCTATCCTATTATTTGGGTTTTCTACCACATGTATTATTGTCTTCTTCAAAAACAAATCACCAAATCTACAAAATAATAGAATTATTGGAAAAAAACCTCTGCGCCCGTGACGTTTACGCCAAAGGAATAGTCAGAGGTTATGTTTTGCAAATAATATAAATCGGAATAAACACAGAAATAATGTATTTTGCTGACGTTTCGGAAAATAATCTCTTTCCGTTTTCAAAGCTTTTTTTTGGAAGAACTCTTATTTTGCTGTGTATGTCAAATACACAGCTTTAAGATTATGTTTATGTTATTTCCATAAATACTTACTACTTACACAGAACATAGAACTGATGATATTTTCTCTTAGATAATATTGAGTTTGTTAAGCTGCCCAAAAGCGACAAGATTTTGACATGGTTTGAAAATTAGCCGGTTACAAAGATCTCTTTCCCTATGATGCTAAATATCACAAAAGCTGTTATTGTCGGTACACAGGCAAACGAAATATCAAAGCTTGTCCAAATAAATTTGCTGCTACCACAACTCTCCAATCAATAAAAGACCAAAATGATACACAGAACCAGAGACAATCTGCTCTGACTCTAAACCTTCTACCAAAATAAAATCAAGTGAACATTCCCAGACTTTTAAAGAAAATGAAATTCTGATTTTATACAAAGCGGTGGGTATCTTAAAAAAAATATATTAAAGAGTTTAAAACCCCAAGGAGTTATTTTCCTGCTCCAGGTGATATAAATCAGAGCTTTCGCTTACTGAAAAAAGTGCTGCAAGAAAAATAAACGTTGAAGTTTTACATAATTTTACAAAAAAAAACTAGGTTTTCCATAAAGACTAAATTAACTCAGTGACCTCCGCTCACGTTTCCTTTATCGATTAAAAAAAAATTCTGATTATCTCAATTGATTCTGAAGAAATCGCGAGGGATGTGGAAAAAAGTAGGAAAAATTAATTTTGATAGATTTATGACAATTTTCATAATAAAAAAAGTTGGACCTACCAAAAAAATTTTTTGAGCAATTTCTTTGGTAAGAAAGTTCAAATTGAGATTATGTCGAAGAAAAAAATAAGGGTCAATTAGTCTACCATTAAGAATATCGCACCAAACATTGGTTTTAAAAGAATACTGGTTTTTATATTCAATCACAAATTCGGGGTTTTCGTCAGCCCACCAAATGCAATTGTGGGAACTTACTGCCCCATTGGAAGAAAAAGTTGCTTCGTCTGTGTAGCAAAAGATCGATTTTCTTCTATTTCTCCTTGTATTCAAACACAAAAAAAGAATCTAACATCAAAATCGCGTTCATGTGTTTTAGGAAACATTTTTTAAATGATCAACAGCAACAGAAAAATTAGATTTTATTGTAGACATTAATAAGGCATCGATACGTCAAAAGCTACTAGCATTTGTTTTCAAAACTTACTTGAATACCTAGCGAAAGTTTTTAAATAAATGAAACAATCGTTCTTTTTTAATATTTAAGCCCTTTATCGTGCAAAATTCTAGAAAAAGAAAGAAAAAAGAAATCTAGCTATCATAGGACTTGCACTATGGTCCACTACAACAGTTCAGATCGTTAAAAGGAAGTTTCTGTCTTTTTTTACCCTATATAAGATATTATCCAAAGCAGGTAATTTTGGTGGTACCAAAAGAGACCCTTTAAATTACATTTAGAGGCTAAACATTCGGGCACATGCCAACCAGCTGGGTAAGGATCTTAAAGATTTACAAACATATGGTAACAGTTAATATGATTTGACATCTTAAGGAAACGTGTTTTTTAAGATGCAAATTTAACATAGACGAAAATTGATTAATGAGTGAGCGATATTTTTTAAACTAGTAAAATAATTAAAATATTAATCAATAACTTAGATGTCATAAAGTATTTATTTATTTAAAATATGTATCATGTAGCGAAAATAACAATAATAAAGCTGAAGCTCCTAAGTCTTAGGTAGGTACAAATTTGGGCAGACACAATGACCATTGCACAAAAGAATTTTAGAGCACAGAAATTATATAAAAAAAATCTAAAATCATGAATTATTTAATTGACAAACACAAGATTGGTAACAAAATTTAAAAAACAATGTACAGTATTTCAAACGACTGTAAAAATTATGTGTGGTCATCCGAATCTTTAAGTGAGACTGACTTTCGTCGATAAGTAATTATTAAAGCATACTTGCTTCTGCGTTCTTGTTTATTGACATCCTAATAATATCAAAATTTCAATACTTGTTTGCACAGATGTAGTAAATAAAGGAATTATAATTTTTTTCTGATATGTAAAAAGAAACTCTTTACTTCTTTCTTTTTGTTGGGTATATTTAAATTGAATATTATGACACAAAATTAATTAGAAAAGTCAGATTTGACAGATGTTTGGTACAAATAGTTTAGATACATTTGACTGTATACATTTTAAAATTTTCAAATTTAATTTTCTTGATGAAAAATATACAAAATTAAAGACCATTTCAAATAAGCCAAAATAGTTAATAAAATTCCCTGTTTGGTACACATATAGGCTGTCCATTTTATCACTGCCCTCGAGAATATCTCACTTAATATCGGTCATACAAAAAAAAATATTTTTAAGAAAATTGTGCCGATTTATATAACCTACAAAATGGTTTAAAGACATTTGAAATCCATGGCCTACTTTAAGAGTTATGGCGGAAAATATCGAAAATGCGGAAAACGTCTTGGCCAAATATCTCCGTTATTTGAACAGATACGAGAAAAATTCTAAGGCGGAATTTTTTTGCAAAAGAGAGTGTTTCAACGAGGTTTTATCTAATTTTGCTTGCCGTGGAGAAGTATCATTAAATAAAACGATAAAATAATTCAATAAGTTGTTCAAATCTTTGCTATAATAAAACATTAACACAATTAAGAAGAATAAAATAAATTCATTATTGGTTTTAAAAAAATGTTTTTATAATTACTAACGTAGTACCAATGAATAAATATGGCATGTGAAATATCGTTGAAAAGGGAAGAAAATACTCTATTTAATGGCGCCATTTCCCGCCCGTTTCAAAATAATTTTTTTAACAGCCTGAAGAGTAAATCTCAAAATACAGCGGGTTTGAAAAAAATTAGATAAAACCTCGTCGAAAATCCCTGTTTTGCAAAAAATTTTCGCCTTAGAATTTTTCTCGTATCTCTTCAAATAACGGAGATATTTGGCCTAGACGTTTTCCGCATTTCCGATATTTTCCGCCATAACTCTTAAAGTAGGCCATGAATTTCAAATGTAAACCATTTCGTAGGTTATATAAATCGGCACAATTTTCGTAAAAATAATTTATTTGTACGACCGATATTAAGTGAGATATTCTCGAGTGTCCTGATAAAATGGACAGCCTGTATATAGGCTAAAAAATAAAATACTTTAGATTATTATTGCAGCTGCTTACTTAACAAATAACTTTTTTGAATTTTCTTGGTTCCATGTTCTTTAAGTTTTCAGGTAATGAGTTGTAATAGAATTAAATAAGAATCCTCTCTTATACATGGCTGTGTGATGATGTATGAGGCATAGTTAATTTTAATTTATATCGAATATCCCTGGAGTGAACAGCTGATCTAGCTATAAATTTATTTTTAAGGGCAGAGGAGTGAGGGGTATTTAACAAATTTTGTATGAACGTACCTAGATGATGTAGTACTCTACTTGACATTCTTGCACATGATTTTTATCTAATATAGTTAGGCAAGGTCCATATATAAAGTCAGCATAATTAAAGCGAGACAAAACCCATGTCTCACATAGCAGTATTTTTATATTAAAATTTAATATATGACGATTGGCATAAATGAGTTTTAAAGACGAATACGACTTTTGTATTAACTTTTTGACATGTCCGTCAAAACGTAAATTACTATCTAAAATAATACCTAAGTTGAAAATCGCATTAACTAGAGGCAAAGATACACCTTCAACATTAATATTTAAGTTGTGTTTTAAATTGTTAATATTATTTTTATTACCAAATAACATAATGAAAGAGTTACTAGAATTTTTAAGGTTATGTTCATTTGACACTTGATTAATAAAAGCTACATCAATATTAATATTTTCAAATGCCTCAGGATGATTTATGTGATTAAAATGCATATACATTTGAGTGTCATCAGCGTAAGCCTGTATTTTGTAATGTTTAACAGAAGTTAAGATATCAGATGTATAGATGATAAATAAAAGAGGACCCAAGACTGATCCCTGAGGCACTCCTGATAATATATCTAAACTTGAAGAGAGCGATTAGTTAAATGAAATTCTTTGAGATCTGCCCGATAAATAAGAATTAATTAAAGACAGATTCGTTATTAAAGCCAAAATATTTAAGTTTCGCACATATAAATAAGTTGATGGTTAATTGTGTCAAAAGCTTCGGGGAAATCTAGAAGCACAAGCACACTAACTAATTTATTATTATAGCCATGGATGATATCATCTGTAACATTTGCTATAGCAGTTGAGGTACTATAGCCTTTTCTAAATCCGCATTGAGAGTCAGGAATAAGTCTGTTTGATACGAAGTACTCGTAAATCTGATCATGTAGCACCAGAGATTGTAGGCAATATACATATTATTATGAGATATGAATAAGATGTAACATTTGCTATTTTAGGTAAGAGTCTGCATATTGACAACTTTCATTGGGCAGGAAAGTAGTGTTACAACAATTGATTATAAGAATTAGGAACTTATCAATATAAGGGCTGCAATATTTTAACATTGAAGCAGAAATACCATCTATACCATAAGCATTAGACTTTAATTTATTTATAATTTTATTAACTTCATTAATTGTAGTTAGCGAAAATAAAATTGGTTATTATTATCAAATACATTATTGTTATAAAATTCGATTTTATTACCACAAATGTTGGACATTGACTGTAAAAATGTTGCAAAATAATTGTTTATTTCATCGGGATTGGAAAATTGGTCAGGAATTGTAAAGTTTTGATCAGATCGAACACTTAGATTTTTTACGGCTGACCATGCTATTTTCCTTACATACTGTACTAAGGTAGGCCTTTTTTCAAATCTAACCATGGCAACTGTATAGTTTCTTAATTCTTTATATCTCACCCAATCATTTTCTGCCCTAATTGATTTATATTTTTGCAAAGCAAGGTCTCTTTCCCTAATTATCAGCTTTAAGTTATGAGTAAGCCACGGGGCTTTAGGTTTTGTTAGGAACATGTTTGTCAAAAGGAAAAGTTAGCATATCATAAAGTACAGAAATTTTATTATCAATATCATTTTCCCTAATTATAGAATACCATGGTAGCTTCTCTAAATCACGATTAAACAATTTCTTTTAACAATGTTTCGAAAATATCGAAAAAAAACAATTTTAAATTTAGTTCTAGATTGTTATAAATATTTAATTTCTCACACGAATTTTCGAATTTATAATTTGTTATAAGAGTTTTAAACAAATATTTTAAATTTGGCACAATAAACAACAAAAAGCGAGAACGAAAGTGGAGATTGACTGCACTATAATAAATACCGAGAATTAAAAAAATGATGTAAGCAAATGAGCAACATATTTACTCCTTAAAATGAAGCGAATCTAGACAATCACCCTGTATCATTGTATTTTTGCTTAGACTAGAACATGGAAGCAGGTTACTCTAAAGCTGAAATTGGCTATACCCAAACACAAAAGATATAAGACCGTACCAAAAACCCATACCACTATTTAGCATAAACATAATTGAGGGAGATAGGAGATCCAATACTGGGAAAAGGACAATAGATAGATATAAAATAAAAGGACAAACTTGACAGAGGTCTTGAATTTTTAACGATACTCTCCATGTTACTTGATTTGGTTTGGTTTCTATTCTATATAAAGCAGGTCAGGTCTTTTCGCCCTCGTGTCCCCTTTCCCTGTTCCTGTAAACTACTTCAGCGTAATCTATCCAACTCAAGGGCGTCCTCAGCTGAAGTTTATGGTTCGCTAATATTACGCATCTTGATACTTTACATTTTCTAATTATTAGCAATCAAAGACTACGTAAAGTTTAGCGTGGAATATTTTAAAAAGCCTATTTTGCAAATTAATATCAAACTAATTTGTGTACTTTTAATTGGGGTTTAAGTTTCTTTGTTACAAAGGTACAATAGCGTTCAAAATTTCAATACTATACATTATAGGTAGGTAATTACTTTGTTATTATTCAGTATTTGTAATTAGCTTAAGTCACGACTTATGAAATAATTATTATTATAAGACTTTTTGTTTTCAATTATTTAATCATGGATATTCTTCGTCTTACCTTTGAACTTCTGCGAATAATTTCTATAAATATTTTTTACCCACTTGATTATTAGTATTAAAATATTATGCGATTGTACATGTACATTTATTTATACTTATGAAAATGCGGAATTACTCATAAAAAATTAAGTTTGCCATATGAGTAATTTTTTTTATGTCGGCAGACATTCAGGCTGTCCAATTTATCAGTGCACTCGAGAATATCTCACTTAATATCGGTCGTACAACAAAAAATATTTTTACGAAAATTGTGCCAATTTATATAACCTACAAAATGGTTTAAAGACATTTGAAATCCATGGCCCACTTTAAGAGTTATGGCGGAAAATATCGAAAATGCGGAAAATGCCTAGGCCAAATATCTCCGTTATTTGAAGAGATACGAGAAAAATTCTGAGGCGAAAATTTTTTGCAAAACAGAGTGTTTCGACGAGGTATTTTGAGATTTACTCTTCAGGCTGTTAAAAAAATTATTTTGAAACGGGCGGGAAATAGCGCCATTAAATAGAGTATTTTCCTCCCTTTTTAACGATATATCACATGCCATATTTATTCATTGGTACTACGTTAGTAATTATAAAAACATTTTTTTAAAACCAATAATTTTTTTTTAACAAGCATTATACTTGCCCTGGAGAAGTATGATTAAATAAAACGATAAAATAATTCAATAAGTTGTTCAAATCTTTGCTATAATAAAACATTAACACAATTAAGAAGAATAAAGTAAATTTAGGTAACAAAAACAAATTAATAATAAAAAGAATATAGCATACAGAACATTAATATTTATCTAATCCTCAAAATAATTTTTAAGATATCATATCAAGTGTTCAAAGTGTCCACCGCGATTTCTTATGCACAATCGAACGCGGCGAGGCACTGCATTTAAAACATTACCCAGCATTTCGGGGGTAACTGTAACATGCCTGTTGAATTCGAGCTTTTAGGTCCTCTACATTTTGCGGTGTCATCGAAAACACCTTATCTTTAATATACCCCCATAGAAAAAAATCCATTGGGGTTATATCTGGAGAAAGTGGGGACCATCGAATAAATCCATTGGTACCTATCCAATGTTGATGCAAAATTTCGTCTAAATAATCTAGGCAAATCTGGGAATTGTGGTGAGGAGCTCCATCTGGTTGAAAATATTGAAAGTTGTGTCGATTCTCTAAAAGTAGGTCATCTAAGAATTCATTAAATTCATTTCTCAAAAAGTTTAGGTACCTTTGACCACTGAGGTGACCATCATAAAAATAAGAATCTAATAAATTGGTGCCTAAAATACCTATCCACACATTTATTGAAAAACGATTTTGAAACCCAGTCGGTCTATGCCAGTGTGTAGTTTCAGAAGTCGATTTGTAATGCATATTGCGATTAAAAAATCCATTATTGGAAAAATTTGCCCGTCGGACCAAAGTACCATTATTTTCCAGTTTCGTAGGTAATTTTCTGAACAGAGTTTTATTAGGCTGCAGTGCTTGTGGAAATCTGTTTCTATATTCTACTTGAGCTAATCCAGAGTTAAAATTGCATTGGCAATTTGTAACGAACATATTATAACGATCAATGTGAGTGAAAATCATTTTTGAAAATTCTAGTCTTAAACGAGTGTGATTGAGTGAGAGTTTGTGTTAACTGATATGATCTGTCAAAAAATTAAATTGTTAAGTTTGTCCATAGCCAACTATTTTAAAATAATTGAAATAATAGTGAAATCATGAAATACAAACAAATGGATAATTATACTTAAATTAATTGGTAAAGACATTTTAACTTTCTGAGCAAGGAGTGGCGCTTTTATGGAGGACCTCTGTACATTGGCATAACTGCGAATACTCTTTCCATAATTGCTCCACGTTGCTTTCTTGATTACTATTATGTTTTTGTTACCTGAATTTACGTTATTCTTCTTAATTGTGTTAATGTTTTATTATAGCTAAGATTTGAACAACTTATTGAATTATATTATCGTTTTATTTAATCATACTTCACCACAGCAAGTGTAACGCTTGTTAAAAAAAAATTTATTGGTTAAAAAAAAATGTTTTTATAATTACTAACGTAATACCAATGAATAAATATAGCATGTGATATATCGTTGAAAAGGGAGGAAAATACTCTATTTAATGGCGCCATTTCCCGCCGGTTTCATAATAATTTTTTTAACAGCCTGAAGAGTAAATCTTAAAATAGAGCGGCTTTGAAAAAAATTAGATAAAACTTCCTTGAAACACTGTTTTGCAAAAAATTTTCGTCTTAGAATTTTTCTCGTATCTCTTCAAATAACGGAGATATTTGGCCTAGACGTTTTCGGCATTTTCGACCGATATTAAGTGAGATATTCTCGAGGGCCCTGATAAAATGGACAACCTGTATACCGGGTGCGCACGTTTACTCTGAAACCGTTTATGATATTGACTTGAAATTTGGTACACTTATGTATTGTAACGAGGTCTGGAACTAGATTGTATTTTAATCTAATTCCGTTGAGGGGTTCGGAGGTAAATGGGGTAAATAAGGGTAAATAGGCAAAGCAAGCAGGTAAAAAGTCCATAAAATCGCAATTTAGGGCATGTACAAAAAATCAAAGTCTCAAAATTTTTTTTGGCATCAACCACCCCCCACTATCACCCCCAATACCACCCCCACACTATTATGAAAAGGAGTAAAAAAATTAAAATGTGATTTACTGTGTATGCAAGAACGAAATCTTTTTGGCGTTAGCTACCCCTCTACCACCCCCACCCTATTATTAAAGGGAGTAAAACATTAAATTGGGATTTAGTGTCTGTACGAGAACCAAGGGCTTTTAAAATTTATTTTGGCATTAGCCACCCCCTCTACCACCCCCATTGCCAGCCGGCATAGTAGCTGAAACGACAGACAAAGATAACTTTATATTAGACCAAACCGATGGCAATAACTAAGTAGGTACCCCATTATTACCACATTTTTCAAATCTTAAACTTTATGAACGGAAGACATGTTTACGCGATAATCGTTAATCAAGTCTACATAATAACTATAATTTATAAATAGTTACGATGTGATAATTCTACAAAGAAATGTCTTCACTGCAATACAAAATGCGAGTTTATCTTGCAGATAGATTTCAGACCTACTGGCGTAAGCGAAAATTAATACTATAACAAACAGTTTTGTAAGCAGGTTTCTATTTTCATCAAATAGGTATCTCAGTTTCTGCTAACAAGAACGAAAGGAACTTTTCAGTATTTAAACTGCTTGCGAGACATATACGAGTCGAATTATGAAAAATGATTCAAAATTAATGCGAAAAATAAATAGTAAGTCGAGGTATGTTAAAAATGGTATATTAACTAAAGCAAAAATAGTATTTTTTCATTTTGATAGTTGCGTTCTTGCAGCATATTAACATACGAACTATAAACTATTGATTGTATCATGTTTATTTATCTTGCTTTTTTGAATGAATTTTTTTCTTTCAGAGAACGCAAATGATGATCCCAAATGGCATTACTACAGCTCTACAAGTGTGTTTCGTAGCGATATGTACTACAACTGCAACTGTTATACAAAATGATTTCAGATACATATCATACCAAGGTAAGATTATGTTTAATACTGTTAAGTGTGTACACCCTGTAGTAAACACTCCCAAGCGTAGGTTCGATAATTGCAACAAGAATTTTCACTAAATTACAATAATGAGTCCTTATAATAACACACTAATTATAACTTTTATTTACTATAGACTCGCTACTATAATTCACAACTTGTTCCTATACTTCATCTTATCTGATCACTTAACTCATTCAGAACTGTACTGAACTGACACCAGCTCGTTGGCTCTGCTCCTTATACATCCATGGCGCTTATTCTCGAGGAGTGAAAACTCCAGTCTATTCCAGACCGTCATTCGGGATTATTTTATCGCTTTTCAATCCATCTGTGGTAATGGTAGTTCGACATTTGACCCCAGAGATAATATGGTTAACGAAACGCGCATCGAGTAGTGTATTCTAGTGTAGTGTTCAAATGTTTTGACGTATTGTAAAAGTGGTTTTTAGACACCAAATATATTGATTTTGCCAATTAACTCCCATAAATTTGAAGAAGGTTCTCAGACGCTCATTGAAAAATTCAGTAGCTCTTGGTCTTTAGAATGATACTTTAAACTATATCAATTATCCAGACATTGCTAGATAAAATCGAGTTAAATTCACTCCGCAATTCGAGAAATGTGTCGTATTGCGTTGACGAACATGTGTGCGCAACAGGTCTTCGTTCCCAACTTTTTCTTTCATTAAAAGTAATGTTTATATTAACCCTTACGAGACCCCTTATCATATTTATTTGATCCTGAAAATTAAAGACTTACCTACAGTAAAAAGAATCAGAAATTATTTAATTTTCATTCGTGCCAGTATCTGCAGAAATTCATAGATGAGCATAACTATTCTGCCACTTAACCCCAAATTACTATATTACTATACAGGCTGTCCATTTTATCAGGGCCCTCGAGAATATCTCAATCAATATCGGTCGTACAAAAAAAAGATATTTTTACGAAAATTGTGCCGATTTATATAACCTACAAAATGGTTTAAAGACATTTGAAATCCATGGCCTACTTTAAGAGTTATGGCGGAAAATATCGAAAATGCGGAAAACGTCTAGGCCAAATATCTCCGTTATTTGAAGAGATACGAGAGGAATTCTAAGGCGAAATTTTTTTGCAAAACAGAGTGTTTCAACGAGGTTTTATCTAATTTTTTTCAAAACCGCTGTATTTTGAGATTTACTCTTCAGGCTGTTAAAAAAATTATTTTGAAACGTTCGGGAAATGGCGCCATTAAAAAGAGTATTTTCCTCCCTTTTCAATGATATATCACATGCCATATTTATTATTCATTGGCACTACGTTAGTAATTATAAAAACATTTTTTAAAACCAATAATGAATTTATTTTATTCTTCTTAATTGTGTTAATGTTTTATTATAGCAAAGATTTGAACAACTTATTGAATTATTTTATCGTTTTATTTAATGATACTTCTCCACGGCAAGCAAAATTAGATAAAACCTCGTTGAAACACTCTCTTTTGCAAAAAAATTCCGCCTTAGAATTTTTCTCGTATCTGTTCAAATAACGGAGATATTTGGCCAAGACGTTTTCCGCATTTTCGATATTTTCCGCCATAACTCTTAAAGTAGGCCATGGATTTCAAATGTCTTTAAACCATTTTGTAGGTTATATAAATCGGCACAATTTTCGTAAAAATAATTTTTCTTGTACGACCGGTATTAAGTGAGATATTCTCGAGGGCCCTGATACAATGGACAGCCTGTATATTACCACAATATTAATTACATCTTAGAAAAAGTTAAGATCTTGAGATAAATGTCAAGATCTTGAGAAAAAAGTCAAGATCTTGATAAAAAGTCAAGATCTTGAGATAAAACTCAAGATCTTGAGAGATAAAAGTCAAGATCTTGAGATAAAAGTTGAGACGACAAATGAAAGCGGAGCTTTGACCCCTCAGACTTTTCGTACTTGTGGAACCCAGTGCAATACACAACTTCACTCACAAGTTATATCAATTTCACTAGGTTTTATTAACCTATATCCTCAGCTTATAAGTTGAGGGTTTCTTAAATTTCGTGTTACGAGTCGAAGATTTGTTAAATTCGACTTATAACTCGAAATTTTGTTAATCTTCGACTTACAACTAGAAGTTTTCTTAAATTTCCTGTCACAAGTACAAATATCAAAAATAAATATTTTGTGGCCCTTCTACGCCTTCGTAGATTGGCACTGGAAGTTTTTAAATATTTCGTTGTACCGAGAAATTCAATAAAATATATAGCAATGTTTTCACATATTTTAGTCTTTATGAACAAGGCAATAAGGCTCAAATTCCAATGTTATTCGACGGGATCAAAATTTCTATGACAGTAGTACGCTTGGTTGCATAAGTTGTGACGTCACAGCTTATTGAGTCCATCTCGGAACTTATTTCACTAAGTATGTCCGAAATTGTTAATTTCTTTACAAAGCCGGAACTACTAAATATTTATTGAGAACTCTGTCTTTTACATCGTACAGTTACGATAGAATTACAAACTTATTTATTTATGTTGTATGATGTAGTTCTCTCTATATTTCAAGTTTTTTTAAACAATCAATCACTCCAGTAAATATCTAATCCGTTGCTGTAACCTTGTCTAATAATTTAAGTAATAATAAATAATTTTTTCTAATGATTTACCGGATTATAGAATTAAATTGAAATAATATGCCAATTAATTTTATCTGTATTCTGTATATAGATCAACCCTAAAAAACAAATAACAAAAATTAAATAAAGAATAAATTGACTAAGCTTTAAAAATAACGTGAACAGATTGAAATTATAATACAGGTGATGAACTAGAATTATATAAACAGTACCTACATAAAACAATTAATATGCCTGATAAAAAATGCTTAATTTTATCATTTTTACATAATATATACTATATTACATAATTCAATTACATAATATCTATTGACCCCCCCCCTTTATTTCTGTTATTATTGAAAATAGAAAAAACATTGTAGAATTTTTCCTATATTTTATTGAAACGTGATCAAAGAAAAACAATATCATGTATAGGTCACGTGATACGAAATAAATATGTTTTTTTTAATGGAACCCCCTATATATTCTTGCATTTTCGAGAAGCCCTTTTGCCCCTGATTTCAAAAATATAATATTCTATAGGTCTATCTTAAATACTTCTTGACATATTTGACATTCATTATGCAAATGAGCGGCTTTATTGCAAGAAGAGTGAGCCATGCGTGTCAAAACACAAATGAAACAAAAATAACAAGGTGGGCCACGAAAATATTTATTTTATTGTTTATAGGGGGACAATATATAGTGAATAACCTTATACTATATAAATTATTGAGAATATAATAAAAAAAAACTTATAAAAAAATTTTACTCGATAAATATTCTACTTTAAAGTTTGAATTTTTATGTAAACAAAACCACGTGATTGAAAACGGTTTTCTTATTGGTGTGAAGGCGCAAGCCACGAAATACGGGCATGTCAATAGACGCGGCATTAGAAAAGCACAGTTTATTATGATAAAAGTGCGTAAAAGTGTGTTTTTACTTATCCAAGAAGGACTAATTTTAGTGTTTTGACTTTTTTGTGGAGTTTGAAGACTGTTTTAACTAAGCGATGACGGACACTGGATTTTTGCAAACCCAGTCGGACAATTTACCCACAGTAGATGCAGTCATGATGACGAAATTTTTTGGTAACAATCGTGACTTCCTTGCCGGGTTCATTTTTTGTTTGATTTTCGTGTTAGAGGAAACAAAATTTTTATTTATTAAAATCAATAATTTAAAAAATCATGCAACTTCTTCATTTAGAAAGTGAGATGAATAAAAGCATGCCAGCTCCCTTCGGATGCATTTTTGGACCAGTACGTTTTTCAATATTTTCGGCTGTAAAACTAGCTGCCATTTTTCCTGGCGTTTCTCACTGAACACTCAATATTTCTAATGCAAGTATAATAGAAGATAAAACTCTGTAATATATAACGATTATGCAAATCATATTTTAAAGTGCTGTTAAAACTGAGTAGGTTTAATATCTGGCCACATTTTCCTACACCAGCCACGCACAGATGCCTCGAATACTTACATAAAATTTAATCCTCGATATGCAGTTGTACTTTAGATTATATTTTGTAACAATACTGTGACGGGTCTCAGCGTCGTATTTAAAATAAATACTAAAGAAGTTGAAAAATGCTTTCATTGGGTAGGTATTTAGCAGATAACCATCATAGATTCAAAATCTATTATGAAAAACTCTTTGGATATACTTTTGTTCTAAATCTGATCATACTAGCCCATCAACAAAGTTAAATCAATGATAAGATTATGTAATTACATTTCCCTCTCGAGACCTCGGTACGAATCTCAAAAAATATATATATCATACACTCGATAACTAATAGTATTTAATATCAGTAGAAAAGTCATCTACAGTGTGTCACACTTTTCACTACTAGACCACCACCGTTAGACCGTACGCTGCTTGCTTTTTTTATATGAGGCCATGTCAAGAAAAAAGGCAAACAAACAAACAGAGAAGACATGGAAATTAGAGTCAGAAGAACAATTCATGGAATTACTGAATTACAGTTCAGAGTTACCGTCACAAAAACACGATTGTGCAAAGATAATAATGGACACCATTTTAAGTATCTAGATTAAAACATATTTTTCATGTTTAGTGCTTCAGTAAATCTTTTATTTTAATTTCATTCCTTCGTTGTAAAAATGTATTACATATTGCAATGGTTTTTCATTAATTTTGTTCAATCCTGTTTTAAAATGTTCTTTATTAAAAAAAAATACCTTTTTTTATTTTACTTTCACCGCCTGCCTACTAAATATTTTTGTTCATTTACCTATGTAGTAACAATGTTCATTACTATGCAATTAAAAAAGTTATTACATCGTGGATTAAAATAGCTCACATGACGATGTGTACACACAAACTGATTTGTAATCATTAAAATGATTACGATTTACTAATTAAAACCTTTGACAGGGATGCAAATGTGGTTATATCATTCCCGTCATGTATTTAGATCCTCGTTAGAGAGAGCTCTTTTGATAAAAATTAGGTACTCCGGAAAGAACGTGTTAGGAACGATATATGACTGTGAATTCAAAGTAAGGGAATGATTTCGTGTTATTTTTGTTAAGCCTCAACTATTTTATATGCAGGACAGGTCTCTTTGTGTTGTGATTAAAAATTATTTTGATGTATCTCACTTTTCGCGAAATAGAATTATTTCTAATGAAAATTTAATTTTCCTTCAAAAATTTTTCTACCTATGTTCTTTTTTATAAACAAAATAAAATATGTATGCCAGACAATACTAAGCATCAACATGGTTTTTATGACTTTCTGTGTGGAAATCGATGTGCTGGGCGAGATCAAGACAAACATAAAATGAACTCACTAAAAAAATGCATGCTGTTTTTATGAGCATCATCTGGAGCACTTTCAATTTAACAAGCTCTACTGTTCTAAATTGAAAAATCATTTTTGGCCATTCTGTATATTTCTAGGAAGTGAAAATGATGCAGAAACATCACACAAATATCTCGTAACTGGTATTTACAATTTTTTTTCTTAAAATTCATAATGATGACTAGTGTTTTTTTTTTAAATGCATCTGCAGATGGTATTATAATAAATTTAAATCGATTTTTTTTTCAATTATCACAAATTTAACTGAATAAGTCCGTACTTTTACTATTTCGATACGACAGATACAACGGGAAACATTCAACAAAAAAAAACGTGGTTCAAAAGTTAAAAACTGCTGCCCAAGGAATCACTACATTTTACTCCCTTAATAATAGGGTCGGGGCGGCAATGGGGGTGGTAGAGGGGGGGGGTGGCTAATGCCAAAAATAATTTAGACTCCCTTAGTTCTTGTATACACACTAAATCTCAATTTAATTTTTTATTCCCTTAAACAATAGGGTGGGGGGGGGCAAAAATTTTTTTTCAGACGTTTCGTTCTTGTATACACACTAAATCATATTTTGATTTTTTTTACTCCCTTTCATAACAGTGTGGGGTGGTATTGGGGGTGATACCAAAAAATTTTTGAGACCTTGACTTTCCGTACATGCCCTAGATTGCAATTTTATGGACTCTTACCTGCTTGCTGCCTATTTACCCCATTTACCCCCAAACCGTTTAACGGAATTGGATTAAAATATAATCTAGTTCCAGATCTCATTATAATACATAAGTGTACCAAATTTCAAGTCAATATCATAAACGATTCCAGAGTAAACGTGCACACAGAAAAAGTTACAGACCGACAGACAGAAATTTTTTTTCGCTCAAATTTAAAATCTCGACGTTTCATGACATTTTAAGCCTATTTCAACAAATAAATAATATTTTATTTGCGTTACTATACTTCCACTGAACGTGGAAATAATTGTTTTAAAAAAAGGTGTTCTGTGGGGCCAACATTGTATAAAATATTTCGCAGGTGACTTTTGCCAGTAGTGCTTCAAAAATTAAAATTTAATCCATATAAGTATGAATTAAGAGACATTTTATTTCTATGATTTTTATATTAGCACAAGATCTATTATATAAAATAGTGCAATTTTAGGCTCAAATATCAATTTATTTATTTATAAACAATTAAAATATAAAAAGTTCCATATCTTCTTTCCAAATTTAATACTTTACAACATTAAAAAAGAAAAAATGTAAGTCTCTCAAGGTCCTAAGCAACCCATGTTTTTCCTATAAAGAGTAATGCTAATTTGTTTATAGCGAAAAAATTTAAAATAAAAAAAGTGGCGTTTTTTATTAGAAAAATAATTTTCTTCTGTAATTATAAAAAAATTGCGTCAAAATCTAAGATATAAAACAAAAGAAAATATATCTGCTGTCAATCCGCACCTACCGAAGAAATAGTTGAATTTTCGAATTTATAATTTGTAACTTTGAAATCTTAAATAGAAACCCCTAGTTTTTATTGTAGATTCGAATTCTACGGCTAATAAAATTATATAAAAAAATATTTTGAAAAAAAGCGTTTATGTAAATGCTCTAAAAAGTAGAAAATAAACTTTGAAGTATATCAAACCCACCATTTTGTTACATTATATAATTTCTTTTATAATATAAAAGCTTGTCGCGAGATTTTCCTGTGTAAAGGAGATTTAAAGAGAGGACATGTAAAGCTTTTATATCATAAAAAAATTATATAATGTAACAAAATTATGGGTTTGATTTATTTCAAAATTTATTTTCTACATTTTAGAGCATTTAAATAAAAGCTTTTTTAAAAAAAATTTTTTATATAGTTTTATTTTTCACTTTTTAGTCTTTTGATAAGCTGTAATCCCAGATATCGATTTTGAGACCAATCGGATCATAAACGGTAAAGTCGTCCACCATCTTGAACTAAATGTTTGACTAGAAATTCGTAATCCGCGACCGCAAAAACCTCCAGGTATCGATTTCGATCGATTTGGATCTAAATGACAAAAGCCGTCGGCCATATTGGCGCCGCCATTTTGAATTTCTAAATTTTTACTAAAAATTCATAATTCGCGACCTAGACAACCCCCAGATATTGATTTTGAGTTGAATCGGATCTTAAACGGTAAAGTCGTCCGCCATCTTGAAGTCGCCATCCTGAACTAAATTTTTGACTAGAAATTCGTAATCGGCAAAGCCGAAAACCCCCAGATATCGATTTTGATCGATTTGGGCCATAAATGACAAAAAATCGTCCGCCATATAGACGCCGCCATTTTAAATTTCTGAATTTTAACCAAAAATTCATAATCCGCGACCTAGAAAACCCTCAGATATCGATTTTGAGTTGAATCGGATCTTAAACGGTAAAGTAATCCGCCATCTTGAAGTCGCCATCCTGAACTAAATTTTTGACCAGAAATTCGTAATCGCCGAAGCCGAAAACCCCCAGATATCGATTTTGATCGATTTGGACCATAAATGACAAAAGTCGTCCGCCATATTGGCGCCGCCATTTTGAATTTCTGAATTTTTGCTAAAAATTCATAATCCGCGACCTAGAAAACCCCC
This sequence comes from Leptura quadrifasciata, assembly GCA_963675555.1. Lineage (NCBI taxonomy): Eukaryota > Metazoa > Arthropoda > Insecta > Coleoptera > Cerambycidae > Leptura > Leptura quadrifasciata. The sequence goes on along the minus strand of OY776682.1, from coordinate 3,035,980 downwards.
AGATATCAATTTTGAGTCGAATCGGATCATAAACGGTAAAGTCGTTCGCCATCTTGTTTTCTTCTTATATGAAAATGTTAAAGTGTATTGTCATCGCACTTATACACGTGCAAATTTCAAACGTCTAGCTAACTAATCGAAATTTTGATTGCAAGATTTGACCTAAACAAACTAACAAACATTGCAAGTTAAATAAAATCTTTTAAAAATTGCAGGACTGTCAGGTAGGAAATGTTTATTTACAATTCAAAATGGCGTGATCAGTTGTGTTTACTTTGCATGGCCACCTTTTGACGGGTAACAAACCTATCAGCCTGCGAGCTTTAATTTACATTTTTAATTGGAACCGAATGAATTGGGGAAATTAAAAAATAATTCGGCGTTGCTAACGAGATCCAAACACAATTAGCATAATTAAATACCCATATTTTTAATGATTTGTAGGTATACTGTTAAAGCGATTAAATTTTGCTAATGAGAGGGCGAGAGGCCTTTCACAGCAGCCCTACGCGGCCACTTTATTCCAGTCAGGTGTTTAGACTCGTTGAAAATCATATGAAACCGTCCCGAAAAAAGTTAGGTAGCTGGAAGAGTGGAAGGTAACCCGCTGGGAACGATATATAACTGGGAATTGAAAATAAGGGAGTGCAAGGGAGTGTACTAATTTCATATGCTGGTTGCCGAAACTTAATATAATGCAAAAGGTTTCAAGTTTTTACATTAAAGTAGTAACGATTGAGAACTTATATTCTTTTTGCATACTATACTATAAGTCACTTTGTTTATGGCTAAGAATTTGTTATGCAGACTATCTAATTACAATTACGCGAAACATAATGCTTATCGAAATATAGTACAGTAGACAGTTAAATAAGAAGTACACGTTTTATAACCATAACCTCATTCGTTGAACTGTATAAAAAACGTACATACAAGTATAAAGAACTCATTTACAGCAGAGATTTATAGAATTGTTACTACTTACAATAACTTCTGACTCTGTACACACAGTAGAATGCAGACGTTAAAAATCCATTAACTAATTCACTAATAATCACGCACTACAGAATTCAACATAGTTAAAAAGGCACATGTTTGATTTACATACCATCGCTTCGCTTCAACAAATCGCATTCATTTGTTTTATTGTTTTACTATCCAGCGCTAGCTAAACCAAACAAATATTGTTAGATGTCGTTTAGATTTTAGTGGATAAAGTACAAGCTGAAAATATGACAACAGATTATGAAACAATAATAACCGAAGAAAGTTGAGGAAAACTTTTTAAAATTTCTGGAAGTAGATTTGAGAATAAAGAGATCTTTGTGGTCTTAGATATTAGGTTTTCATATATAGGGTGGGACAATAATGCGTTGGACCTCGATATCTCGAGTTCTACGATAGCTAGAAATTTTTTAAAAATTGCAAGTAAACTAGATAAGAAAGTCTATAACTGGAAATTATTTTCGAATATACAGGGCGAGCCAAGACGGAATTACAGAACCAAGTGCCTTTTTTTAAATGGAATGCTATGTATATCAGTACATTTTTTGAAGCCTCTTTCTAGGCTCTATTCATTACTGTATTAGCATTGAATATCTCCCAACCACTTGGATGTAATGAATTCTTTTGTTGAAATAATGCAATCTGCAGATGGATATTAAAAAAAATCACCGCAGTCACAATTATGGGTTTTAAGAAAAACTTATGTGAATACCAGTTACGAGACATCTAATTAATGTTTTTGAATCATTTTCATTTCCTAAAAGTGTACAGGGTGATCAAAAATTATTTTTCAATTAAGAACATTTTAAATTGAATTTTCTCAATTTTTTCAAATGGAACACCCTGTATATTTTTCGACAATGTGATGTAGAAATGAACATTTTTTGTAAGTACTTCCCTAGGGCTAATTGCAACCAATTTCGTTTTATTGAGCAATAATTACAAAATTCAAAAATAAACTTAAAAAATAGGTTTCTTCAAATAACTCAGTAGAAAAAATTATAATAAATGTTCCACATGTTGCCCATTTTGATTGACACACATCTCTATGCGCTTTTGAAATGAGGTTCCCACTGTTCCTAAAACTGCCGGTGTGATAGATGTAAAGGCAGTTATTATTCTTTCCTTCATATTTTGTACTGTTGGTGTGTCTCTATAAACAATTTTCTTCAAGTATCCTCATAAAAAGAAATCCATTTCTGTAAGATCTGTGGATCTAGCAGGCCATTTAGTGGGTCCATTTCTTCCAATCCATTGATTAGGGTAGGCATTATTTAAGTGATCTCTAACTGCATTTAAATAATGTGGTGGAGCACCATCTTGCTGAAACCACATCCTATTTCGAATTCTTTCAGGGAGATTTACCAATAATTGCGGCAGATAGTTTTCCAAAAAATGAAGATAAATATAGCTCCAGTCAATGTACCATCAAAGAAATGTGACCCTATTACATGTTCTCCAATAATTCCTCCCCAAACGTTTATAGCCCATCTGTGTTGGTTATCAACTTGCATAAAAACTGAGGATTTTCCGAAGCATAATAATGGAAATTGTGCCCATTAACAAATCCATTTCTATGAAAAGTTGCTTCATCACTGAATAAAACAGTATTGAAGAAGTTGACATCATGTTGCATTTCATCTCTGGCCCAATTACAAAATTGTAGGCGCTTTTGAAAATCGTCACCAGATAATTCCTGGTGCATTTGAATATGATATGCATGCAACTTATTTGTTTTTAAGATTCGACTCACAGACCGTCTACTTATTCCTACTAATGAACTCACTTATCTTTGACTAACATGGGGATTCTCAACCGTTGCCAGCACCACAGAAAACTCATTTTCTTCGTTCACAACACGTTTTATTCTTTCACTTTTCTTATATTCGATATTTCCAGTTTCCAGAAATCTATCGAGAAGGCTTTGGAAGCTGCTAACATCAGAAATCCTTCTTTCAGGATAACGTTGGTGATAAATTCTATTGGCAAGTAAACAATTTCTGTCGCCCAAAACAAAAGTCATGTCTACAAGTTCCGCTTTATTAAAAAGCATATTGTAAAATTCCAAATATTTTAAATTCAATACAAATTGTAACGACCGATAAGTGTGATAAATGTTCCTTTATACACGACAATTTACACCAAACCGAGGTTTTATTGCTTGTCGAATAACGAAAGTAGCAAAAAAATGTACAAAAAAACATTACAGTAAAGGACTGGTTAAATACTATTTACTAATTTCAATGGATTGGAAGAAATTGTAGCACTAAATGGCCTACCTCATCTCAAAATTGCATAAAGACGTGTGTCAATCAAAATGGGCAACACGTCAAACACCTATTATAAATTTTTCTAATGACTTATTTGAAGGAACCTCTTTTTTAAGTTTATTCTTGAATTTGACACTTATTTATAAAACGAAAATGGTTGCAATTAGCCATAGGGAAGTACTTACAAAAAATGTTCCTTTTTCATTTCTACATCATCGAAAAATATACAGGGTGTTCCGTTTGAAAAAATTCAATTTAAAATGTTCTTAATTGAAAAATAATTTTTGGCCACCCTGTACATTTTAGGAAATGAAAATGATTCAAAAACATTAATTAGATGTCTCGTAACTGATATTCACACTTAGAAATTTATGCTTAATGAGAAACCATAAAAAAATATAATCATTCCATTTAAGAGAAAAAAGTTGATGTCACTTCCGGTTCAACCGGAAGTAACATTTTTCATTCCTGTTAGTCTAAAAGTAGCCCATTATTGTCTAATTCATGTGTACCAAAAACCAAATTTTTAAATACAAAAACAACCAAAATATTGGGGGCGTATATTGACTCGTGGCCACCCGGTATATCATAATTAAAAAAAACTAAAAAACCATTTTTCAATACACATATAGTACTATCCAAAAGTTGACTTGACAGGTAAATTGTAGTTGTGTATCTAAGTAAATACAAAATAGAATTATTTATAATAAAAATGATAAAAACTGTTACTTAGCCTCCAGGACAAGTGTAGTGTAAATATAGTAAATTCTTATCATAAGTTAAATATAAAAAATTAAACACGAAATCACAAGATATAGTCAAAACGCGCGTGCGTCTTCATCTCGAGTTGTTAGATACAGTATTTGAAACAACGTAATTCTCTTTTACCTTAAATCTGTCGTTTTGTTGTCCTGTTTAACTGTTTACCCACAACCTTGTCCGGGGCGTTTAACAAATTGAGGCTCATCGCAAATAAAACAAAATTGTTATTTTCAATTCCCAGTTATATATCACTCCCAAAAGGTTTATATCTGCCTTCGAGCTATCTAAACTTTTTCGTATGATTTCCAACGAGTTTGTAAACGCTTGACTGAAATTAAAAGCCACAAAGCGTTTGTAAAAAGATTTTAATTACCCACCTAACAAATTTTTTGTGAATTTTCAATTTTAATCGCTTTAACAATTACAAGCAATTAAAAATGTAGGTACGCATTTAATTATTTACGTTTGTGGTTCATTCAAATGAGAAATTATTTTTTAATTCTTAAATACCAATCACGGCAAAAAAAGAGAACTAATTGCTCTGGATAATTTGGCGTTTTACCTTCCAGAAAAGTTCAAAGGTCTGTATGGCAGAATAAACTCAAATTACATACACACCATTAAATACACTAGAAGAGTCACATTAAGTCAAAACAAAACGTTCGAAAAAAATAACAGGGGCTCCACATGCAAAGAATTTTGTTTTCTGTTTTCTGGAAAACTATCAAATTTTTGCCTAAATAGAATTGTCTGAAAAGGTGAATTTTATTAATGGATATGTAGGAGTTATGGAAAAATATTTTGTCCAACGCTGACCAGTCTTTAAAATAATTTATAAAAAAAATAAATTAAAAACAGTTAATAATGAGCATCTTCCAGTAGGTTATACAGTCGTTTTTTACACCTACACTATGGTGGATCGATGAGAATTTAAATATTTAAATAGTGCCTAAAATTATAAACAAACCATTATCAAACTTGCAACATTACAGCAAACTTGGAGAAAGCTAGAAGAGTTCTCTGAGAACGATAAAGGATGCTTTGAATGTAAAAATGCTGTTTATAGAATAACAAAGCAATACAGTGATGCAAGAGTTCTTAAAATATTAGAACAGTCTTTGTTTCGATAAATACATATTTTGTCACACGCTTTAAAAAGATTAGATGCACACAATTTGTAAGCAGAGACATAAAGAACGAGACTTAATAATTTGGCTTCAATAGAAATTGATGAAATCGATTTAAAAAAAAAATATTTAAAATATCACTTAATATTTATAAAAAGCTAAATTTATCTTGAGTAATGATCGTTAAAACTGTTTTATTCTAGAATATTTATTATTCCAATGACATTAAAATTTCAGGTTACTGTTCTATTTTCGTTAAATAATTTTTAATTTGTACTTGAATACTTTCATAATCCTGGTTAGAACTAAACTGTTTGAAGTCAGAACTTTCATAAGACTGCTTAGACTAAATTTCTAACCTATTTGCTAGTGATTGAACGATTGGAGTATCTTTAAGAAGTTTCAAATAATTAATTTTTCTTTTAAAATTGCCACCGCTTTCAATTTTTTTCCATTTGCTTGTTAGCGTTGACTTAAACATTCTGTATTTGTCGCCTCAGAATTCCTGTCAAATTAATATATCATAACCTCATTTGCTTAAGAGATTTTAGTTTCATTCACGTACATTAAAGATTTATGGTGTATTTAATAAACAAGTCATTGTTTTAGTGCGTATTTTAAAAGAGCATAGAGGAGATCCATATGTATATTTTATAAAGCAATTTTAAAACCATTTGAACGCTTCATAGTTTTATTGTTGCTTGAATTGATCAAATTTGTATTCGAAGGCTTTTTAAAAACCAAACTGCTTTGTTAATTCCTTTTACCATTAATAATAAAACTTTCAAAACTACAGCCAGAGAAAGTCCAAAATATGTTATGGTCAAGTATTAATAAACTACAAGGCTTTTCAATAAATTCTTGTACTCTAGAAATATATTTGGTTTCAATAAACCTAATTTAAAACTAATTAATCTGCAAACATCCTTCATAAAACCTTTATAAAACGAAAGCCAATCTAAACAGCATTTAAACTGTTACTTGGCATGGTACTATTATATTCAGAACGGTAAAGACAAGGACAAATTGAGGATTAAATTTGTATGACCAAAGCTGGTGGAATTTTAGCCAAGAACTGTCATAGTACGGGTATTGTCCATTAAATTTCTCTAAAAGTACAATTGCCAATATAAAAGTTACTTATAAGCACTCTGACTATGTTTTTAGAGTATTTGCGCTGACAATGAGCTTTTATTGCTCTCTACATTTACCAAATAGAGTATAGCCTAATTAATAAACAAATAAATATGTATTTAACATAAACTAAAAAATTTAGCTAGCTCAGTGGCTTGAGGCTAAGGAACCGCGGGTTCGAATCCCGGTTAAGTTATGGATGTTTATTGGCGTTCTTAATGCGTTATCGAGCCCGTAGCAATGGACTAGACGGAGTTGTGTGAGAAGCAACACGGTTAGTCGCTGTACCGCTTCTGAGTTCGAGTCTCAGCTCGGAAGATGACAATGTCGTAGGAAATGGTCGTTGTGTAATTATCTGTGTGTATGTGTCCTGGTTAAGCAGTGGAATAGCTAATGCTAAACTCCGCCAGAGCGGTAATCGAAATGACACGCGATCTGCGTGCCTGATGGTAAAAAACGCGAAATAGGAGTGGTTTTTCGAGTTTAGGGGCAGTTGCTGAGGGGTGGGAACCTGAAAAATATCACCATCGTTTTCAGCGCCCCCGAAAACCGGGGAGTACCCATGTTTCACCCCTCTCACAGAACTTTTGTGATTTTACCCTTTTTTTGCAAATTTTCATGGAGTAAGAGATTACTTACATCAGTAGCAGACAACTGTTTCCACGCCGACAGGTTTTTTTTATATAGTACGGCAACAATATTGTGCTGCAAGCATTGATTTGAAGGTTTTAAATTCAAGTCGGAAAAATGAAAAGTGTACGTTACCGCCATCTCGTGCTAATGTGTTGTATTCTGCCGAAGAAAATCGCCGAGTTATCCAGGTTCCTTTCATAACACTTTTAATAAAATACAGGAAACCAAATATTTAACTAGGTATTCCTGAATGCGGGAGAAAATGAGCGAATTTAATGAACATATACACTTGGAAATCGGCCCCCAACTTCATTACTGTATCTCTCCAACGACTTTAACATAAGTTGATTACTAGTGAATAATTATTCAGTATTAATATATCTTTCTTAACTTGCAATAGAAAACAAACGACAAATTATAAGTCAACGTACTGATATTCAATTTCAACTCGAACCTAACTAATTCTACGTGAAAAGTAATAAATATTTGCTTATCGGATCTCTCTCTCTCTCTTAGATATGCCCACCTTAAATTTTATTTAATATTTCACCATCAAAATCAGACTTGTATGTGCTTTAGAAGAGCAAAAAATACGCAAGAGTCATATTACAATAATAACAACAACTAAAAACACATCATGAATTTATCAATGCTAATATTGAATTACTTATGCTGTCCAGTGAATAAGGTGCTTAAGTTTAGAACAAATATTTCGAGAATTTATTTCTTGTTTCCTTTTATCAAATCTCAAATTGACATTTTTTTTTTGCAAAGCACAGCACATTACAGTGTTCTCTTATTATGACTGAAGTGTAGACAACCCACCAACTAAACTATTGACCCCAGGGTCACAATTGGAATCAATAAGACAAGGTAGCTATTAGAAAGACGCAAACTGTTATACCAATGAACCAGTTTTTTAAGGGTATAAGCCCTATGAGATCCAATACTTTTCACTATCTCTGTCTGCCTGGGTCAAATCTCGTAATAATTTGTTTTTTGCCCACTCCCCGTGTGCCTAGAGCATTAAAATTTGTCACGATGACGTACTCTCCATAACAACACAATAATTTCACTTATTAATTCAATGAAATATTAATGTTAATTAATCTTCAATTTGTAGTGTACTACTCGTTGCCAGATGGCACTGTCATTGCAGTTTTGCTCTCTTTATTTTTATGAGTCTCTCGTATAAATTTAAACTGTAATAAAATATGTGTCTGTTGTACAATACTATTCGTTAATAGATGTCGCTGCTATAGATAATTTGAATGTAAAGGATAAGTAATCCTCTTTGAATAAGTAGAGAATCAAGTTTATAGTGAATAGAATTTTGAAATTATAATGAAAAGAACTGGATGAAAACGTGTGTTGAGACAATTAAGCAACAGGTGAAAAATAACTGCAAAATTTGAAATTTGACATTTATTCAAATTTCAATTGTTTCCTTTATTTCAGATATTCCTTGCCTGGCTAGATTATTGTTTGACTACTCAAACTTGAATTATTTAAATTTCAACTGTTTCCCTTAACCATAAATATTCCTTGCCTACATGAGTATAATGTATTTATTAAGTTATACAAACATTTTCTACTTACTTTCAATTTTTGTTTTATTTTAAACTTATTCTTTAATTATGCTGTCACATGCCTACCTTGAACTGACGAGAGCCAACAGCTCGAAACTGCAGTCTGCAAGTGGTGTGTGACAACTGGCATGAGAGCTCCTTTAAGTAGGATCAGTCTTTCGGCTGGTGTTTGTTGCAATCGAAGCATTAGCGTTTTGATGGTAATATGCAATTATTACACTTAACATGCCAAGCTTGCAACTTGTAATTCAGCGCTCGGCGGGGCACATAGCTCGGAGAGTAGCTGCTGGTTGCAGTCTGGTTACGTTCCTTATAGTAAAATAAGGATTTTATAGAAGAGTTTGCGACTAAAAATATTATGTTTCACTATACATCATGTGTACATACCATAATGCATCTCCAAACACAACAATGAATATTGATATTTTTCATATAATACAAATACTTTGTAATGACAAAAAATATTGTGTTAGTACTCTGGCACTCTTTCCATCTTTTATTTAACTTATGTCTGAGGATTTCAACTTTTCCAAATTATTGGAAAAATAGTTTCATAACTCCTATTCATAAATAAGATGTAAATAATTACCGCGTGGAGTTTCAATTCAATCTGAAATACCTAAATCATTTGATAAGTTGATTTCAAGGTGTTTGGCCTGGTCATCTAAGCATATAATTGTTCCAGAGCAGTATGGTTTCTCATTGCGGAAATCGGCAACAACAAACCTTCTTTGCTATCAGAATTATATTTTGAACGCCTTTGAAAATCATACTTAAGTTGATAGTACACAGGGTGTCTCACCGGGAACTGAATCGATCGATATAGAGAAAAGTACGCATCAGAAAATTTTGAAAATTAAAATAATAATTACTAATGTCGGTGTGGCCAATCCAACTAAAATAATTATAAGCAGCTTGCACTTCCGCTTATACCGAAAGTCGATACCAACTCGCTTGTTTCAAATGGAACACCCTATATATTTTAGGGTTCTCGAAAAGAGCATAAAATTCGGAGTGGAAAATATGTAGCATATCCTATACCTAAACCTAGCCGTTTCAGAGATATTTGACATTTTATAGAAAATTTGACAGGTGCAACGGTTTGCAAGAACCGTTATAACTTTCTTCGTGTAAAAGATCCTCATTTGCTTCTTGTCACGTAAAAAGAACACAAGGAGAACTACGTTCTACAACTGAAATAAATTCAATAATATCATACCAAGTGTTCCGTTCTTCGCGTTACATTTTGTCATCTTCAAACCGCGAAAACTTGTTTAGGTCAAATGGAACACCCTGTATTTTTTTACGTCAAGTTGTGTAAAATTGAATTCCCTTTTTTCTGATATTAGCATTGTGGGGGTCAAAGTTACAACTTTTTGAAATATTTGCGATTTTATTAGAGATTCATGAATTGTTGTAATCATTTCATCAAAATAGCCATGATTAGAAACAATCAGTCATTATCTTATGTCAAAAAATGCCAGCACGTTTAAATTACATCCACGAAGACTTTTTAAGTTTGTTTATTATTTATGGAGAATGTGATAATGTAATATCAAGAACTTGCAGCACATTTGCTATTCGATATCCACAAAAACGGAAACCGTCACCAAACACTGTAAAACACATACTGGAAAATTTTAAAAATTATGGCTCTGTCAAGGCAAAAATGCAAAGAAGAAAGCCTATTGTTGATGACGAAAACATTGAAATAGTCATTCTGGGATATTTTCATGCATTTCCAAGGATGTCATTAAGACAAGCTGCTCTGGAATCGGGACTATGCAAGGATTCAATTCACAGAATCTTATTAAAACATAAGTTTCACCCGTTTTCAATCCATATTGTTCAAGGATTAAAAGAAACAGAACAGAATTTATTCTAATAAGGTCTGAGGGTCACGATTCTTATTTGGGAAATATTATATGGACAGATGAAGCAAAATTTACTAAAAATGGACTTTTTAATAGACACAATTCGCATTATTGTAGTGACTCAAATCCTCATATGTTCAGAAAGCGAAACTTTCAGGAAAGTTGGCAGTTCAAAGTTTACTGTGCCATAAGAAACGATAGAGTGGTGGCATTACAATTTTATCAGGAAAATTTAAACGGTAAATTAAATTTTCTCTTCTGCTAATATGTATAGGTAAATTTTTGTTTTTTTTTTTTAGGTGAGATATCTGAATATCTTACAAAATTTGAATAATAACTAGTTAGAAAATTTACCTCTCGCCGAACATAGAAACATTTTTTATCAGCACGACGGTGCTCCCCCACATAACGCATATTTAATTAATAATTATTTACAAGAAACTTTTTATGATCGATGGATTGCCAATAATGGACATTTCTTATGGCCTCCTCGCTCGCCCGATTTATCAGTTCTGGATTATTTCATTTGGGGAACTATTAAAAATAAAGTCTATGAGAGCCCATTAACAACCATTGAAGATTGTATGCAAAGAGTAAGAAATGCATTTCAAAACATATCACAGGATTCAAATTAGAAGAGTTACCCATGAGGAACTAATCCGAAGGTGCGAAAAATGTGTCGAGGTTCGAGGGAGGAATTTTGAGCAATTATTAAATTAAAATGAAATCATATTTTAAATTGATCTTATCTCTGCTATTTTAGTTCATGCCATATCTTCAATTCGATTAATATGCATGTTACAGTGTTAGTGTTATTTTGCGTTTTTGTGGATATCGAGTAGCAAATGTGCTGCAAATTCTTGATATTACATTATCACATTCTCCATAAATAATAAACAAATTTAAAAAGTCTTCGTGCATGTAATTTAAACGTGCTTAAGATAATGACTGATTGTTTCTAATCATGGCTATTTTGATGAAATGATTACAACAATTCATGAATTTCTAATAAAATCGCAAATATTTCAAAAAGTTGTAACTTTAACCCCCACAATGCTAATATCTGAAAAAAGGGAATTCAATTTTACACAACTTGGCGTAAAAAAATGCAGGGTGTTCCATTTGACCTAAACAAGTTTTCGCGGTTTGAAGTTGACAAAATGTAACGCGAAAAACGGAATACTTGGTATGATGTTATTGAATTTATTTCAATTATAGAACGTAGTTCTCCTTGTGTTCTTTTTATGTGACAAGAAGCAAATGAGGATCTTTTACACGAAGAAAGTTATAACGGTTCTTGCAAACCATTGTACTTGTCAAATTTTCTATAAAATGTCAAATATCTCTGAAACGGCTAGGTTTAGGTATAGGATATGCTAATATTTTCGACTCAGAATTTTATGCTTTTTTCGAAAACCCTAATATATATAGAGTGTTCCATTTGAAATAAGCAAGTTGGTATCGACTTCCGGTATAAGCGGAAGTGCCAGCTGCTTGTAATTATTTTAGTTGGATTGGCCACACCGGCATTAGTAATTATCTAAATTTGTATATGCTGGTTCACAAAGGCGTTTGACAAAGTCAATCACAATTTACTAATAAATAAGCTTCAGGCACTTGGAAACGTAGAGGTTTTAGACTATATTTATAACTTCATATCTGATAAGTTTCAATAGGTAAAAAATTAATAATTATGTATCAAATGCAACCGATGTCCTATCTGGAGTCCCACAAGAGCCACATTGCGGGCCAATTTTATTACAGATACTACTTTATTTCTTTGACGTTTATATTCTGTCCAATCTTGTTCTTCCCTTGTTAATACTGCCCTTTTGTATAAGTTATCTCTTTTATTTATTTCTTCTTTAATTTCCACAGTCCACCATTTTTTGGTACCCCAATTTAACTTCATTGTTATTTCCTTTTCTGGTGCATATTTATTTAATGTGTCTGTTGGAGTATTAACTAGTTTTATAGATCTTACAATATATCTACATACTAAGCATTCTATTACACATTTAAAACAAACATTTGCTTTTCAGATTTGCTGCCATCCATCAGTACATTCTATGCGGAAGGGGTTACATCCTATTCACAAATGCTGTTCGATGTGTCAAGAAACCAAGTTTTTGTAGGAGCTAGGTAAGTCTTACAAGGTTCTATTTAGTGTATATGCCACGATGATACAATTAGTTGCAGTTACTGATCGCTGCCGCAGACAATGTTTCTAAGAAATAGCTAAATCAATTTATTTTTTTAGAGATGGATTGTACAGGCTGTCTTTGCCGAAATTAGGACTACTAGAGTATGCTCAATGGCAAGCGTCACAAAGCAAAATCACCTCATGTGTTGACAAAGGACAGAGCGAAGAAAACTGCCACAATTACATAAAAATTCTGTTGACAAATGGTCGGCAAATTTTTGCATGTGGCACCAATGCGTACTCTCCGCAATGCTCATGGAGAGAAGTAAGCCCTTAACTCCCCAATCTTAGAACCATTTAACACAAAGGCTTTTGTTTTCAGATCGATCGCATCTCCAACGTAACAGAAGTAGTCGATGGTATCGCTAAATGTCCTTACAACCCCTCAGCAAACGTAACAGGTTTTTTGTCTGAAAATGGTGAATATTACTTCGGTGGTACTACAGATTTCTCCGGTTCTGACTCGCTGATCTCAAAAAGTGTCGGAAGCACACCAACGTTAAGAACAAAACAGTACAACAGCTTCTGGTTAAACGAGCCCCAGTTTGTGGGCTCTTTTGAAAGCGAAAGATTTATTTATTTTTTGTTTAGAGAGACAGCGGTTGAGTACATCAACTGTGGCAAAAATGTTTACTCGCGAATAGCGCGGGTTTGTAAAAATGATCGTGGCGGTGGCCACACAATGCTTAAAGACAACTGGACTACCTTTATCAAAGCAAGGCTAAATTGCTCAATTAGTGGTGACTATCCTTTTTACTTTAATGAAATACAGAGCATGTCTTACGTACCTGATGAAAATATTGTTTATGCGACGTTTACTACATCACCAAATAGCATAGCAGGCTCCGCGGTATGTGCCTTTAACTTAACTGCCATTAACGACGCATTCAATGGACCATTCAAGTATCAGCATGATATGGGGAGTGCTTGGAGCAAGCATAACATCCCTTATCGAGACCACTTTGAATGTAGAGGCTCGCAACATTCCAACTATCTACTAGAGACTTCCAAATACCAGCTTATGGATTCTGCAGTGCAGTCAACCTCTTTAAACCCATTGCATGTAGCAACACTAGAAAGATTTTCACACATAACGGTGGACGTAGTCGACACAAAATTAGGAGCAGTTCACGTCATATATGTAGCAACAGTGAACGGGTTGATAAAAAAACTAACTTTACTTCCGCGTAACAAGGAAGCTTGCGTGGTTGAAATTTGGAAAGCACAAGACCCCAATATTCCAATTAGAAATATGCAGTTCTTAAAAGAAACTAACTCGGTATATATAACAACCGAGTACCAGTTATTACAAATTTCTGCAGATCACTGCAAGAGGCATAACTCCAGAGATAACTGTGTCAATGCTATGGATCCTTACTGTGGGTGGAATGAGAGGGACGAAACGTGTTCTGCAGCTCCTAATGGGGATCCGTTCAATAGATTTTGGAAACAAGCAGTTCATACCTGCCCTATTTTGGATACGCCGATAGATGGAGGTAAAGTAGTTATTACTAGTTTTCTACATATATATGGTACGTCCACAGACCACTTCAAATAATTTTTCAATTAAGAACTTTTTAAATTAAATTTTCTCAATTTTTTCTCAAATGGAACACTGTATATTTTTCGACGATGTGATGTAGAAATGAACAACGAACATTTTTTGTAAGTACGTCCCTATGACTACTTGTAACCATTTTCAATTTGTTGAACAATAAGTACTAAATTCAAGAATAAACTTTAAAAATTTGAGATTTTTTCAGATAATTGACCAGAAAAAATTATTAGCAAGGGCTTTTTCACATGTTGTCCATTTTAATTGACACACATCTCTATGCGTCTTTGGAATGAACTTATTCTTTCTCTCATATTTTGGATTGCAGTAGAAACTTCCGCCCTAACTTATAATATTTTTTAGGTTGGAGTAGTTGGTCGGACTGGGCTCCATGTTACCACAGAGTGTCTTCGGATGTGGATTCATTCGACACCTGCCTTTGTCAAAACCGCCAGTGCAACAATCCCGCCCCGGCAAACAACGGTAGACAGTGCATTGGTCCTTCGGTTGCTGTGGCAAACTGTACAATACACGGTGGGTGGTCTGACTGGTCAGCATGGTCAGCCTGCTCTGCAACTTGCGGGACTGCAGTTAAGACGAGATCCAGGACTTGTACCAATCCAGCTCCAGCGTTTGGTGGTAGGGTGTGCGTGGGTCAAGACCGCACCGAGGCATTTTGTGCTGAATCGCCTCCTTGTCCAGCTCAGCCTCTCGATGGAGGCTGGGGGCCCTGGTCGCCGTGGTCGTCATGTACGGCTAATTGTGGAGGAGGCTACAAGACGCGGCAAAGGAAGTGTGACAATCCTCCACCTTACAACGGTGGACAGAACTGCAAAGGCAACAACATCGAGTATGAAAGGTGCAATGATCATTCTTGCAAAGAACAAAGAAATATCCATACGACAGAATGGTTCACCGACCTGAACATATCCAGCAACACTTATCATAAAAGAAGATTTAAAATAACTTGTAAAGCTCCCGTAAAACACCCAAACCAGATAAAGATAATAATGAAAGACGAAGGTCAGATTTGTCATTCCAACCAACATTGCAATTCTGACGAAAACGATCACGCCGGTTGGAGCTCCTGGACAGGTTGGAGCGAGTGCTCTGCTAGCTGTGGCGGTGGTATCCAGTCAAGAACCAGACACTGTAAAAGTAGGAGCAAGAACTGCCCTGGTGAATCGGTACAAACAAAAGATTGTAACAGTCACAGCTGTGACGATACCTGGGGCTGCTGGTCGGAGTGGTCACCTTGTAATGTCTCCTGTGGATGGGGAGTGAAAACTAGATCTAGAACTTGCTTAGGCCACAATTGCAAAGGTCCGTCTAGAGAGGAACAGCCCTGCGAGGATCAACCATGTGAAGGTAAATCCTCAACCAGACTAGTGGTAACCAAATACTTATTTTGTATATTTGTTTCAGCCGTTTTGGGATGGGGCAATTGGACAGAATGGTCTCTATGCGATCAAGATAATGAGCAGCACAGAAAGCGAAAGTGCTGGCACCCAAATCCAGGACCTCAAATGTGTCAGGGGAAAGAAATCGAGACTAGAATGTGCCTGGGAGATATACCAAACGGTATGTATAATAATGACTCACGTAAAGCAGCTTGTGATTTCGTGTTTGATTTCAGAAATATATCCACTAGGTATTCAGGCAGAAGAATTGTCTTGTGTGTCGACGGGACTTTCATTTTTCTTCATCGGTGCTATAGTGGGCCTTATGCCAAGTCTGATATACCTCGCTTATTATCTATTCAGGAAAAAGAAAAATACAATTCCCAGTTCTCCGCATTACATAACTGCAGAACAAAACCCTTACATTTCGGTACCTACAAGAGAGAAAATGGTCAAGAAGCATAACCCGACTGGGTCAAGTTTATATCCTTCTAACGGTACCGTTAAGTCTATCAAGTGTTACGTCGATGACTATGAAATACCCACTTTAACTTTGAAAAGGAATAGTCACGAGGTTAGAAACGGACATTCCAAGCAATATGAGAGTGACAAATTTTTGTACGACTGATTATAATTTTAAGTTGAAAAGAAAGACGATTTATTTATTACCCAAATTACCTGCTACTTAAAATATTTATCACATAATTATTATATTTATTGGAGATAACGTGATAAATTATTTAAATAGTACAGCAAGTGAAAGTACATAAGATTTAAACGTTTGTTTGGTAAACAATTAAGTCTTAAGTACTACCGATAGTTATTAATAATTCTTGTGATAAAATGTAAAACATAGTGTGGTTCCTGTACATTTCTTTTTTATTTTTTACAGATGTTAAAGTATATAAACGATCAGTGTTTTATGTAACGCTATTACTTCCCATAGATTTATTAACTAATAAATATTTGTACCTGCCTATTAAATGAAATACTTACTATATATTATTAAACATAACCACAATTTGTTTTTATATGGCCATATGCAATAAGATGCGAATTTTATATTAATAACCAAAAATGTTTTTACTTTTGTAAATATTTATACTGTAATAATTACTTTATTTCTCATATTGAGAAAATAACATTTATTATATACAAACGTTTTTTATTTATTCCACGTGCTCACCTTCATAAACTTTCTGCCGAGGTCAGAAATAAATTTAATAGAAGCCAACGCAAGTAACAATTTCAGTTTTAATAACCTACAGGACTTTCATAAGAACTGTTTATATCCGTAACTAACTCCCGTAACTAAACAAACAGGATGTACGAAATGTGATCACCAATCTAAATAACAAAAAACAACTGAAGACGATGAAGTCCTAATCAAATTAATAAAAATCTTTCGAGACATCCTATCTGAACCCATCGCACACTTAGTAAATATTTATGCCTGACATGGAAAATTCATCAAAAAATTTGAAATACGTTCTTGTGCAAAAATGAACAGAACAAATCTCAAAGTAGGCCATGACAACATTATTTCCGTATATTTCTTCTCTTTCCAATGATATAAAACATGTCACAAAAATTTTTAGTGACTAACAATATTTAATATTTTACGAAAACCACAATTCATATCACTGAATCGTAAAAATCAGCTAAGCCATAATAGTAAAAATTCACTTTATAATAACTATAATTCAGTAATGGTAAGTCAAATAATATTATTTTGTACAGAAATTAATAACTTAACGTTAGGCTATGCTATGCTTTAAACAGATGTTACAGAGGTTAAGAGCCATAATGAACCTTATTAGTCATTGGAGCCCGTAACTAAAATTTAACAAATGCCATTTTCAAGTAGCCGACTCTCCCTCTCTCGTTCGCGCCATACACGTTTGCATAGGGAAGCGTGCGTATAAAAGCGATAAGAAAACCAGAAACCAAAGCCCAGCCACCAGAGATTCCACCAGGTCGTACAACAGAATTAAATCCGATCTAGTTACTACCGATAATTTCCGTATCGAGGCCTTGTATTTGGAGTACAAGAGAATTAAAGCCGATTTAATTATTACCGACACTTTCCGTGTCGAGGCCTTGTACTTTCAAGAAGTAGCAGCAGATTACCAGCCATGAAGTGTAACCTAATTCCCAGCGAGGTGCGGGACTCTGATGAAGTTCCTCACGACGACAACGTGGCTACCGAGAGAGAGATTTCAATTTGCCCAGATGGGGCTCATATGCCCGTCTCGCGGCCTTACCCGTTTTTCAAATCAATTAACTAAATTTCATCATTATTACTGGCCTTTCTAAATTTATCTGGCAACGATATAAAGAATCTGGAAGAGAATCTGTAGACTTATACATACTGCGCCTAACGTTCACTAACCGTTCGGCCGCGGTGGTATCTAAAGTTTTAATTAAGTTTCTTTATTTAGGGGACAAACAATCAGAGCTAGGGAAATTTAGGACATAATTTTACATTTATTTACTGGTTTCAGAACAACGTTCTTTTGTTTCAAGATTTATTTAAGTTCCATCATAATTCAATTAATCTTAATTAGTTTCCAAACAGTTTCAAAAGTTATGTTCATTTCATTGTTGCTTTATTCGATAGACCGACAAATAGTTTATTTTCAAGTTAGAGTCAGGTTAGTTCGGATCACACATTGTTTTGCCACAGTTAACAGATGATATTGTTCCGCTTTCTCAACGAGGGTGGAATTTTACTCTCCGGTTGGTAATACATGCTCTTTGAATTATGTTATTTGGGTTAATGGGACAACAATCCCAGTAATCCTAACTAGCTAACAATATTCTAAAGGTTTATGGCCATCACGTTTAACAAGGGCCTTGTGCGAGGGTGGCTTACTCTACTTATTTGCGATCCACGCAATATAAGTACTGTTAAGACACGCTACAGGAGTTAAGACTTTACAACTATGTGTCTCTAGGATTAAATGCATTTCTCTACAGTAGGTTATGTATTTATGACACTCTAAAATTGAATGCATTTCCCTACAGTTGGTTATGTATTTCATACACTCTACGATATCTCTTCGACAGTGATTGTAGTGGCTACCACCGTAAATGTGGTACTCGCCATTGTGTTTCTCAAATCAGAGGAATTATCCTCGCATCAGTTGTAAGGTTTTACGCTGGTTCATTCCGCCACATGGCATGTAACCACGAACGTCATGAAGTCATAAATTGGTTATTTATGAGCATACTGCGAGGAGCATTGAGAGTACTATTTTATTCCCTCCGAGTTTGACGATTTGCCATTTCTTTCAACTTACCTTCCTGGTAATACAAGTAATAAACTAAATATATGATAAAGGGTTAACTTCAATCGACTAAACACCAAAACGAACCTTACACATAAATCCACAGTTCAATCTTAAGTAATAAAGCAACTAAATAACAAATGATTAACGAGGTTTCTCAATTCATAAGCAGTGTGACTTACAAGGTACGTAAATTAAAAAATGATTAATTTTCTAAGGTAAAAAGTATCTGATGGAAACAAGTAATACCAAACTTTGCATAAAAGAACCTGGGATAAATATATGGGTACTACCAACACAACGAAATTTGGGTCCTAACTTTGTAAAACTTGACGATGACGTAAATGGCCAATTTGTTTATTTATCTTAACAAAAAAATTGAGATAAATAATTACTGGGTGGGATTCTTGATTGCTTCCCGATTAAGGATTAAGTAATAGACTGGGGGGTGGGACCTTTTCAACTGGTTTTCAACGAAAAATCAATTTTTGATTATTAATATTACAGAACTCTGGTACTATAATTTATATCTTAAAGTAAAGTTTTTACACAAATAAATATATTTAATTATACTTTTCTAAAAAATAGTTCAAAATGGACGACGCATCGTCAAAAATAACACTATAGGAAATATCAAACATAATATTTTTAGTCGCAAACTCCTGTATAAAATCCTTATTTTGCTATAAGGAACGTAACCAGACTGCAACCAACAGCTACTCTCCGGAATTACAAGTTACAAGTCTGGCGTGTTAAGTGTAATAATTGCATATTACCATCAAAACGCTAATGCTTCGATTGCAACAAACACCAGCCGAAAGACTGATCCTATTTAAAGGAACTCTCTTGCCAACCGTCACACACCACTTGCAGACTGCAGTTTCGCGCTGTTGGCTCTCGTCAGTGCAAGGTAGGCATGCGACGACCGACACGAGGATCCTTTGACTACTTGGTACATCCCGGTATTTTTACAATGGCGACATATAAAATAGTCAGCAGGCGCCATCTAGCAATCTAAGCATTAGCGTTTTGATGGTAATATGCAATTATTACACTTAACGCGCCAGACTTGTAACTTGTAATTCAGTGCTCGGCGAGGCACATAGCCCGGAGAGTAGCTGTTGGTTGCAGTCTGGTTACGTTCCTTATAGCAAAATAAGGATTTTATAGAGGAGTTTGCAACTAAAAATATTATGTTTGATATTCCGCCCTCTAAAAGCACATTTGAACTATGCTAAGCCCAGTTAGGCTATTTATTTTTCGAATGCAACAGACACTGAACCGCTAGAGGGCGCCTGCTGACTATTTTATATGTCGCTATTGTAAAAATACCGGGATGTACCAAGTAGTCAAAGGATCCTCGTGCCGGTCGTCACATGCCTACCTTGCACTGATGAGAGCCAACAGCTCGAAACTGCAGTCTGCAAGTGGTGTGTGACGGCTGGCAAGAGAGCTCCTTTAAGTAGGATCAGTCTTTCGGTTGGTGTTTGTTGCAATCGAAGCATTAGCATTTTGATGGTAATATGCAATTATTATACTTAACGCGCCAGACTTGTAACTTGTAATTCAGCTCTCGGCGGGGCACATAGCCCGGAGAGTAGCTGTTGGTTGCAGTCTGGTTACGTTCCTTATAGCAAAATAAGGATTTTATAGACGAGTTTGCGACTAAAAATATTATGTTTGATATTCCGCCCTCTAAAAGTACATTTGAACTATAGGAAATAGTAATAAATAAATTATTTAGTAAGTACTTACATAAATGTAAATAGACTCAAATTTAGTTATTTTTTAATAAAATTTTAAATAATTTTTAAAGTTAGTTTTTAGTTAAGGTTTTATAGTAAACTTAACTAAACCAATTGAAGTATATGAGGCCTTGTTCCAAAAGATTATTAGAAAATTTTGATACAACACTTGCATAATAATTGTAAATTAGAGTAACAATTGTTATATTAACTTGTATCAGCTTAATAAGTTAAATATGAAATTAAAAATACAAAAACTTACAGAATGTAGCCAGGTAACAAAATTGTTTAAATTTCCATAATTCCATATTTTACTTTCTGTACTCATAAGGAAATGAGATCACTGGTAACTAGCATTTAAAACATATATCTGCGGCCTCTGTATCTTTTAAAAAAAACTGCGCAATTAACAAATAAAACTACTTTAAACTCATAACTAAGGTCACTAAGGATTAGGTACTCTGTTAATGAAAAAAAAAAAATTTTAAAATCATTTAGGTAGGCTATGAAAAAAATATTAAAGAAATATTACTCGCTTTTATAGTTGATCATTATTGGTAACTTGCGTTATAAAAAGTTAGGTTACTTTTCACCTTGATGTTTCTTTGTATTTATAATGCAAAAGTCTTACACTACTTAAAAAAATTGACTCACCAATAATGCACCACATCATTGAAAATTAAAACTTAACACCTGCGTTTAATTTCACTTACACCAACAAAGATTTAGTTTGGTACATATTCAATCTTGCTTTGACAACTTTCAAACATTCAAACTGACAGCCAGCGCCATCTAGTTCCTTCGCTGTCTAAATTCTGAATAGGATTTCGCAAATTTAATATTTTTAGTTCAATTTTATAAAAACACATGTCCTACTTTTCATGAAATTCACGAAACTTCTCTGAGGGATCAGTTTTGATATCACTATTTTTACCAATATCCCAGCAGGTAAAACTCCGAAATTAAACTTGGAAATTAATGTACCTATGACAACAGAATTTTTGGGCTCTTCATTGTTACAAATTTTAATCAACATGAGATTTTCATAGAGGATTTTGAAAATTACCTATGTTGATATTTTTTCAATTCGGCCTCAGGCTCAGGGTTGGTTTACTAGATAACATTTTAGAAAATATAAATAGTAAGGGAGCATAGGTATTAGAAGTAACCCCTACATATGAGCTACCATTTTTAGATGTTTTAATTAAAATATATAAACATATAATATGTTATATATACAGGGTGTTTCAGTTAACATTCCCACAGCCGATACCTCGGAAACAAAAAAATATATTTTTATCCTGTAAATGGTAACAGGTTAATGCCTTTTTCAGGAAGTACAATTTACTATTACAGCATCATCACCAGTGATGGCGCTGCAGTTTAAAAATATTTTTTGATCAAGGAAGGTTTGAAACGTGCCATTCGATTAAGAATTAAATTTTATATAAAATTGTTATTATTAAAAAAATTCAGATCTGTACTAGTTTTTGAGATATTTTAATTTTATTGTCTAACTTTGAAGTGATATAATTTTTTTAATCGCTGTAACTTTTTTAATCTTGGTTTGCGGGTAACTCTTTTGCCAGATATAAGAGAATTATTTACAGGTGGGAAATTTTTTATCGCTTCCGATTTTGCCGGAAATGCTCTGTATCGAACATGGTCCAGTGTAGGCCCTTAAAAGAGGCATGGGAACAGAGTGGTATCAGACTGAGAAGCAGTCAGTGGGCTCCTTTAGCTGGTGGCTCTATCATTTGATGCAGCGGTAGTTATGCCCTTGTTTCAAATGCTTCCTCAATCCTGGTAGTTAGTCGCTTTATGATAACATTCCTCAATTTGTAGAAGCAAACCAGTATTGATGCACATTCATAAATCTTAATCTGTTCTTTCACTAGTCTCTTCAAGGTTTCCAAAAGAATACACGTAAAATTGGTAGTAGAGACGGAAATTAATGTTTACCTATTGTAGTTTTCAAATTATGTATAACCCTAAAATTATACTTATTCATAACAAATTTACTTTGCTCTATGGTTGCTCAAACAGATTTTTCCTTGTAAATTTTATGTACATTGTTAATGTATAGAAAAAAGTTGAAAAATAGACAAGGACGTGTGAATTATCTTTTAAAACGATTTGTATCGTACTATTTTAGAGCAACTGGATTCTTGACAACACACGAAATCAAAAAAGCAAAAGTTGCTTAATGTTGAGAAGGTGTGGTGAAAATTTCATACATATCCCTCAAATAGTTTGAGAAAATTGAAAAAAGGTGAATTAAAGATAAAATTCATGTGATACGTCTTAGTGACACACTGCAGACATACGGTTGCTGCTTGCATCAAAATTTTACAAGAGGCCTCTTCCCTTGCAAACGTCATGAAGGTACATCATTACTGCCTAGAAAAAAGGGGAAATGTCGTCCCATATCTACGCCACTGGGTGTTGGAAATGTATCACATTGAGAAACATTTGTGGTAGATACCCAAGTAGCACAAATTGCTTTTTAAAAACTCTATGACTATCTACTCCACCTTTTTATAAAGCTTAATACTTTATAATTAAGAGTTAACAACAATAGTCCAGTATTAATGAAGTATCTATATACCCAAAATAGGCACAGTTTATACAGCCTCGGTAAGCTCTGTAAAAGGTACATAAATGCTTAAAGTAACATTATGGCAACCTCTTTGTTTCGCCTTACCAGCTGTTAAAAATCATGTTATATGACTGCTAAGAAGTTGTTATATAATTGTTGCAAGTAAGTTCTTATACAGTAAAAATTCCTCTTAATGTTAGTTACTGTTTGCAGTTATAAAGCATCGATATCACAGTGTCTCTGGCAACTTCAATGTAATAACTTTCCTATGACAAATTATTAGGAAACTGAATGAATATTGCCTGCGAATTAGTGTATGCTGTGGTTGGTAGAAAATAAAATTTGTCATGGGAAGAAAATTTTTCTGTTGAAATATGCTATTCTACTTCGAAATAAATAGACGCGCCTCCAAAATTCCTTGAATTTGATAAGTTGAAAATTATTTTAAAAAATTTATTTTTTAATTTTTTTCCATAGAATTGTTTTAAAATGATAAACCACCTATTTTAAACACCCCATAAACGATTGATGTAAATATTTTGCAAGGTTTTCCTTTTCAAATGATAAAAAGTTAATTATACGTCAAACCGGTAACAATGGCCGTCCTGTCATATTTACTTTTAGAAAATACAATATGGTTCCCTATAAGTATCCAAAGAAGGTCACTACAGAAGCAGTTACAAATTCTTAAAGCAGCACTTTGACTGTGTAAAAGTAGTAGTTAAAGACAAAATCCTCGCACAGGTGAATTTACTTTGATAGAAATCCACATTTTGTGTAATAATTGAATCCATGATAACATCATTTTCTTTTTGAGGGATATGATATTATCACTTTTGTTTGAATTTCAGACCTAACTTTTTATTGATTTTGGTGGATTTTTGTAGTTTGTGGTGAGAAAATGCCTGCATAATTTTTTTAAATAATAATAATAGTAATAATAATAACACCACATGTAATTACGACCCCCTTTATCCCGGAAGGCTCTAGAAGAGCTTTGTGTGGGAGAAGGCTATACATTTAGAGACAAAACACACACCCAATATCCGAGTATAGTGAAAAAATTTCTTTCACAGTATTTTCGACTGCCACGACCGGGACTCGAATCCGGAACTTTTGGGTGAGAGGCAAGTGCGCTTACTTCTCTACCATCAGTCATACATAACAAGAAAAATTCGAAAGCAAATCAATGAATATTGGAGGTTATGAAATGGAGTAAGTTTAGCTGTATAAGAGTTCTATAAAGGCGGAAAATTGCAGCTACATAGCTCCAAAACAGAGTTTCAGCTGAATAAATGCTTTATAAAATACTCCTTCTACTATACGTAAAAAGCATTTATAAATAATCTATATTAGGGCTGACGTAAATGGTATTTGGCTTAAATAACTACATTGCTGTATAATTTTGCTTTATAAACCTTTAGAACTCAGTGTTATAAAACCGTTATAGAGAAATTGCTAAGCTGTAAAACGGATGTATAAATGTTATATAGGGGTTTATATACCTGTTATAAATATACATGGTGTGTATCTGTATAATAGAGCTTACTAAGCCTCTTATAAATTTTTTAAAAACTGTATAAGATGCTTTAATAAAGAAGCTTTATATTTATACTGTGAAAGCATTTTACCAGCAATCTAATTCAACCGAGTTACTTTATAAGCAGTTTAGTGTTGAACAAAGCTTCAATATAACCAATTTTCTGTACAAGTTGCCATAATGTATTATTTATAAAGCTTTAAGTGTAATAAGAGAGTGACATGTGTTACTTGGGTATGTCATAAACTTCTCTCAAGCTATTTGTGAGAAAATAGAAATAATGTAAATTAAAAACAAAAATCTTACATGACATCTTAGTAGTATTTGCCTCACATCTTCCAGTGGCTTGTATATTAGTGTATGCGGGAAGCTATACAATTTTAGGCGAGGATTATATAGAGGATATACAATCCTTCGGAGGGGATGTAAAGTCTTCAGTCCCTTGTCTATTAAATTTTAGGTTCAGCAAAATTCCTGGTAGGGAGTAGCTCGTCTACAGGCGTCGGTGTTAAGCCTCAGTAGCGGAAATATGCCGACGTTAAATAAAATGTTAATAAAAAATCTTAGTACTGCAGACACCTGGTTGTTTGTATCAAAATTTTACAACAGGGCTTTTTCATTGCAAATATTGCGTACATTGCTCACAAAAGAAATTGAAAAATTATAGGGGAATATGAAGTATTGTTAAAAAGGGGGTCATATTGTACTATTTCTACGACACTGGATTTTCTAAAACACCTGAAACAACACCAAAAGTTTCTCAATATTGATAGGTACATGTGCTGAAAATCTCATAAAATTCCTTTACAACGTTTAAGAGAAAATCGAGAACAGGTAAAATAAAAACGAAAGATCTTTGTTCCATGTCTAAGTAGTATTGTAGACATATGGTTGCTCGTAAGAAAATTTTACAAGACGAGCTTTTCCTTGGAAATATCATGTACACTGCTAAAATCAGAAAAGAAATTGAAAAACTATAGGGGGGTATGAATTATCGTTAAAAGGGGGGTCATATTGTCCTATTTCTACGCCACTGGATTTTTTAAAACACATGAAACAATGCCAAAAGTTGCTCAACATTGAGTAGTATGTGTGCTGAAAATTTCATAAAATTCCCTTACATCGTTTAAGAGAAAATCAAGAACAAATAAAATAAAAACAAAAGTTCTATGTTTCATGTCCAAGTAGTATCGTAGACATATGGTTGTTCGTAACAAAATTTTTCAAGAGACCTTTTTCTTTGCAAATTTCATGTAAATTGTTAATATCAGAACAGAATTTGAAAAATTATAGAGGAGTATGAATTATTGTTAAAAAGGGGGTCATATTGTACTATTCTACACCACTGGATTTTCTAAAACAAATGAAACAACACCAAAAGTTGTGTAATATTGAAAAGTATGTATGCTGAAAATTTCATAAAGTTACCTTCCGCCGTTTAAGAGAAAATTGAGAACAGCTAAAATAAAAACTAAAGTTCTACGCTGCATGTCTAAGTAGTATTGTAGACATATGGTTGCTCATAAGAAAATTTTACAAGAGGAGCTTTTCCTTGGAAATATCATGTACATTGCTAACATCAGAAAAGAAATTGAAAAATTATAGGGGGGTATGAATTATTGTTAAAATTGGGGTCATATTGTACTATCTCTATGCCACTGTTTTTTCTAAAACCCATGAAACAATACCAAAAGTTGCTCAACAGTGAGTAGTACGTGTGCTGAAAATTTCATAAAATTCCCTTACATCGTTTAAGAGAAAATCAAGAACAGATAAAATAAAAACAAAAGTTCTATGTTTCATGTCCAAGTAGTATCGTAGACATATGGTTGTTCGTAACAAAATTTTTCAAGAGACCTTTTTCTTTGCAAATTTCATGTAAATTGTTAATATCAGAACAGAATTTGAAAAATTATAGAGGAGTATGAATTATTGTTAAAAAGGGGGTCATATTGTACTATTCTACACCACTGGATTTGCTAAAACAAATGAAACAACACCAAAAGTTGCGTAATATTGAAAAGTATGTATGCTGAAAATTTCATAAAGTTACCTTCCGCCGTTTAAGAGAAAATTGAGAACAGCTAAAATAAAAACTAAAGTTCTACGTTGCATCTCTAAGTAGTATTGTAGACATATGGTTGCTCATAAGAAAATTTTACAAGAGGAGCTTTTCCTTGGAAATATCATGTACATTGAGGAGATTTTCCTTGGAAATATCATGTACATTGCTAACATCAGAAAAGAAATTGAAAAATTATAGGGGGGTATGAATTATTGTTAAAATGGGGGTCATATTGTACTATTTCTACGCCACTGTTTTTTCTAAAACCCATGAAACAATACCAAAAGTTGCTCAACATTGAAAAGTACGTGTGCTGAAAATTTAATAAAATTCCCTTACATCGTTTAAGAGAAAATCAAGAACAGGTAAAATAAAAACGAAAGTTCTACGTTTCATGTCTAAGTAGTATGGTAGACATTGAGTAGTACGTGTGCTGAAAATTTCATAAAATTCCCTTACATCGTTTAAGAGAAACAATACCAAAAGTTCCTCAACATTGAAAAATATGTATGCTGAAAATTTCATAAAATTCCTTTACATGGTTTAAGTGAAAATTGAGAACAGGTAAAATAAATACGAAAGTCTTAAATGATATAATAATATCTTAATAGTGCTACAGAGATATGGTTTCTCGCACCAAAATTTTACAAGAGGACTTTTACCTTGCAAATTTTATGTACATTGATATAAAAAAATTGAAAAACTGTCAGTGGCATATGAATTATTGTTATATAAGTATATACTATTTCTACGCCACTGGATTTTCTAAAGCGTATGTACCAAAAGCCTTGGAGAAGTCGGTAAAACTAAAGCTGTAAGCTTCTTATGATCTGTACTTATAAAATTAACATGAAGTTACTCTAGCCAGAGCTGTTGCTGTATTGTAACCTTTCCTGAAACCCAATGAGTAAGAGGGAATAATAATGTTGGAAATAACAGCCATAAATTTCTACATACACAACTTTCTCCAAAACCTTAGGTAGAATATAGATAATATACTTATGGGTAAATCTGCTAGAGAGGAAACATTCATATTATTTTTTTGGTATAGATAACTACTGCTAGAAGACGAGTTTGACCTTAAGTATCCCTTCTTATCCTCAAACATTGAGTACAGTACCATGATTACAATTCTACTGATATAACAGCAAAATCTGGTGTTTCCAGACGGCTTGCTCTTGGACCTCTGCCATTCATAGTGACAAATGATCATATTAAACTTCAAAATAGTATTTTGCTGTATGTGACGATTGTAAGCTGTATTCGGTTATTAATAATTTCAATAACTGCTTTAAAATACCTAGCATAACAGAAATAGGTCAAACCTAAATAATATCAAATGTAAATTTGACCTCTTTAATTTAAGATTATCTCCATTTTCAATAAAAATACATATATCAACATACAACTGAACTAAATCAATATTTGCTTCAAAAATAAAAACTGTCATGATTCTCACTGCAAAATCATCTTGTTATTGCCACCAACCAGCCTATGAATTTCACTTGAATGCTCTAATTTAAATTAAAACTAAACGATTCATTTAAATTTGCATTTTATTTATGGCAAGTTTTAAGCATATTTATTATCTACATATAATAATTTATATTTGTTTATAATCACTTATTAACATTTATATATCTATCTCTATAGTTAGCTTAAATAATTGGTCATAACTCATAACCCATGAGAATGAAAACTTATAATGTTTCACTAAAAAAATCACAGGCTTAACTCATTGTGAGTGCATACTTTGTAAAAATAAGCTAGTGCACGTCATAAGATCATTCATAAAACAAATAAATAAAACCGCATTGAACTCACAAATTTAATAAGTCATTCACTTCTTCTTAATCTTTGGTGAAGTTGACTGAAAAACGCTAGATGCCGACATCAGATTCTCTATGTACTGTCCAAGCACCTGGTTTTCAGAACGTAGCTTTAGATTCTCTTCCTTTACACTGTCTACTCTCTGAGACAGATCGTCTAATGTATTCTGTAATTCAAGCACTTGAGATATAAGACGAGCTTTTTCTTCCTGTTCATCTGGACTAGTATCGGGTTCCAAACTATTATGCTGCGGACTGGAGCTCCCATTGGTAAAGGTGGACTGTATAGAATCCATGCTTCTGCCGTGAATCATACTAGAAGAATTACCTTCTGACATGGAGTTGGGCTCTGGTTCATCATTTATAATCACTAAAACCATTAATATGCACCGTCATAAAGTCGTTTTGAGAAAAGAAAAGCTTACCTTGAGGGTCGTCATCAGCTAATGGAATATTATTTATGTCTTCATGAAGCTTTGCACTTGCCATTTAGACTTGTAGAAATTACACTGTCCCTATTGAATTAAATTCGGTTTTATTAATTTTAATTAAGTTAAATTACGTTGACAGCCACGGCACAGAAATGTCAACACACTGTCAAATGTGTCATTGGAAGGAGTAGCTAAGGTTCCGTCATATAAATTTCGTAATAAAAATTAGAAATCAAAAATTTGCAGCAATTTGGAGTTATCGTTCTATGTTGTTGTAGATTAACAAAAATATTTGCATTAATTTTTATTTTAGAAAATGAGGATGTTTGTTTACGTTAAAGGAATTTTGGTTGCCCTGTATTTTGCAGTAGTCGGTTATCTCCCTCATCATTAATGGAATGAAGAAGAATAACTATACACACAGCCGGTCTTATGGAGAAAATCCTCATTCACGTGCCACTCACATAATCTCAGGACTGTAACGAATATAAACCAGAATTAAAATAGCTATTTGTAAACTTTTAAATATTTATTTATGCCCAAAATATGCATGGTAGCTCAGGGTTAGTGCGTCTAGATTTCTCTCTGAGCATGCCTTGTAAAATGGGTCCCACCTAATACCAAGAAATTTTCAATTATAAATTATCCCCAAGAAGTAGTTCGGATCTTACTATAAACTGTAGGGCCCCGTCTCCTTCTAGACAAACACAGACTTCCTGGGTCATTCAGGTAACTTGTATGGCGGTTGGAAAATATTTCAAACAAAATCAGGATAATGATGAATTATAGTTTAATCAGAGCAAAGCCGATTGAAAATTCACTTCGTAGTTTGTCAAATACATGATGATCTCTAGAGTGGCACATTTGCCTCTGCATATCAAAATTATTTTTTTCTTTACGTTAATAGGCGGAGGATTTTAAATAAATATGAAATTTGATTAAGAGAATTAGTGTTGTGTTAACCTACAATAATTTCGTTGTTTTCACAAAATATTAAAGAGGTTAGAGTCAGAGGGGAACTACTCCGGTTCATTTTCTTTCATAACACTGTCAGCAAAATAGGAAGAAGTATAATCAAGTTCAAACTACTGCTATGTTCAGATTGCTCTACATAAAATATCCATGTGAAATAGGAAGAAGTAGAATCAAGCGTGAACTACTGCTGTAGTAAGTTCAAATTCTACGTTGATATGCTCCCAGTTATATTTTATTACTTTATAGATTCTTTAAATTTTATTTTTTGAATAGGCAATAGAATTGCAAAAATAAAAAAGGAAATTTTTTTAGTAGATATTTAATAAAGCATGTAGTAAATATTGAAGATTTTTGCAAAATGCGGTCCTGTAAAGTGAATCTAATTCTACAAACAC
This sequence comes from Leptura quadrifasciata, assembly GCA_963675555.1. Classification (NCBI taxonomy): domain Eukaryota; kingdom Metazoa; phylum Arthropoda; class Insecta; order Coleoptera; family Cerambycidae; genus Leptura; species Leptura quadrifasciata. Next base: position 3,005,559 of record OY776682.1, on the reverse strand, counting down.
CAAAGTTATTCTAGCCGGTATGAGAGACACTCCTTATTAAAGCCTTTGCACTTGAGCAGGTCGCAGGTAGCAGTAGATGGCGTTTGTGCAGAGGATTTATCAACTTTAACAACCATGGATTGTAGAATAGGAAGTAAACAAAGAATTTAATTAAGAATTAAAAAATATATCCAGTGCTCTTATTTATTCACCATTAAACGAGAATCATTTAGCTCTGTAACTATTAATTAAGGTGAGTTTCCATCCATTTAATATACCTAATTGCATGTGGTTTCCACTGTTGCTTCATTTAGTGGTGTTTAATCATTCATGTTGCAGACACATGGAAGGTTTTGATGCAATATACTATGAAGAAGAAATAGAAAACAATGAGGAAATCGAACCTGCCGATATATCTTTGGTTCCTGATCCAGTGATCATTCGTGGTGCTGGCAACATGACGGTGTATGTCTATATCTTTACTTCTGTAATTGAGATGAACTATTGGAACTTTATAGCACTTTACTTACTTTCAGCATTAGCTATTTTATGATTTTGTCTATTATTTGCCTTAAGTTTATTCACCATGTTAATGTAATGTGTTTTTTTTTTAGATTTGGGTTAAGTAATAGATTTAGTACCGAATTCCCTAGTGGCTTAGTTTCGAGAGTCGCTCCAGAGGAATTTAAAGAAACTGTTATGCGCATCAATGGTATATTGAAAAAAACTCTTCCCGTTAATGTTAAATGGCTTTTTTGTGGATGCCTATGTTGTTGTTGCACTCTGGGCTGTTCATTATGGCCTGTTATTTGCCTTAGCAAAAGGGTAAACATCATTTTCTTTTATGTGGAATCATGTGGTAAGGTGAATTTTATTAAGATGACTGTCCGGGTGGAAGTTGTTGATTATTGCCGATTCTATTGGGCATATCGGGGAAAATTAAGGCTTCCGTGCAATTAAATTCTGAATAAAGCTAGAGTTATAAGTTGTTTCTGAAACTGTAACTTAAATCGCTACTAGAGAATGATCATATTTAGTACTGTAAACGCCACGAGTGTTGGGTACTATGGGGGAATATAGTCAGCCTATCGTAGAATGGCACAGACCCTGACACTATTTAGAATTTAACTACACCAATTAGAATAGGGATGCGTACACAGGTCTACACTACTTTCTACATACAAAATGTGAGGTCTTTTCAAGAAAATAAACCCCAAAATCGCAAATCCGTGCATTGAAAACTTCACCATATGAGCAAGTAAGTTAATTATTCAAAATTTATGTAGTATATATAAAGTCAAATGTAGACAAAACTATAGAAAAGTTTTTAAAAAGATTCAGCTCGCCAGGTCTCATAGTTTTCGAACAATCGAATTTTTAATACGCCTCATTTTCATAGCGTCATTTGCGCTCAGATTCCCGGGCTCGAAGTCGCACTGTGCGAACAAACTTCCTGCGACGTGGCGGAGAATGCAATAGTATTTTTGCAAGATTGCATGTATTTTATTATTCTTGCTTACCGCTATACTGTTGATAGGCCTTGTAAGTTGAATTTTCCCTCGAATTTTCCGCATATATGATTGCTAATACTAGCATGTACATAATTTGCTTCATTTTTGTTAATTGGTTCTAATCCATATGTTATATAAATATCTTCCTCAGTACTCAACCCGTGTTTAGCCAAAACTGTTGTCATACTTCTCACGAAAATCCCATATTATATAAAAGATCTATTACTTTTTGCTTCTGACATTATTATATAAGTATAAACCTAAACCTATCTGTAAATTATTTTGAGTAAAAGCTCATGATAATATTTGAGAGAGTTAGACAATCCGTATTATCTCTATTGTGAAAATGTCGGTATAACATCAGGAACTTGATATTCTTTCCTATTATTTGGGTTTTCTACCACATGTATTGTTATCCTCTTCAAAACAAATCACCGAATCTACAAAATAATAGAATTATTGGAAAAAAGCCTCTGCGCCCGTGACGTTTACGCCAAAGAAAAAGTCAGAGGTTATGTTTTGCAAATAATATAAATCGGAATAAACACAGAAATAATATATTTTGCTGACGTTTCGGAAAGTAATCTCTTTCCGTTTTCAAAGCTTTTTTTTTTTTGAACTCTTATTTTGCTGTGTATGTCAAATATGTCAAATACACAGCTTTGATTTTTTGATTAAAACTTGACTTTTGAATTCTTCTTTTGTCATTTTGTTAAAAGGGAAAGATTTATCTTGTTGTCTTTTGGTCAGATATAACTTTTTGCAAAATTTCCACAGCTCTATGAAGTAGAGGTTTATAGAAAAATTATCTCGTGAAAATTACTCATCTGGATCTAACATTATCAGCAACTTTATCTGAAGTACAAATTTTATTGGAGTTTTATATGAAATATATTTGCTGTAACATATTTTGTGGAATTCTGTGTGATAAGCAAATAGATCATTATAATTAGCAAGCTCTGAGATAATTTCTGAATCACCACATCTTTAACAGAGTCTAAAACTTTTGCCTGCGTTGATTGTCCTATAAATAATTGATTGAAAATATTTTTTAGAAAACCATATAATGCAGAGGTTCTAACAGAAAAAAAAATTTCAGTAGTTCTTCAAAACATTCTTTTTTTTTCAATTTTGTTTTACACTCCAAAGATAGAATTTTAAAGAAATTATATCTGTATAATATGTTGTATAGAGTTTTAAAAATTACATTTCTATGAAGAAAATTTTTTGCTTACATTAAATTTTTTTTTCTGTGTTGTGAAGGGTGCTTTCAACCCCTTTATCTCAGAAAAGGAGCAGGAAATTTTAAGACATATATATATTGAAATTTGTACTTATCGAGATCTACTGCTAATTTTTTTCGTCAGTTCTGAGACACTCTGAATAATAAGTAGGCACATGTTGTTTGTTTCCCATTTCTTACAAAATAAACACATTTTACATATTTCAAAGCAATCAATACTTTGAGTTGTTAATTTAAGCCAGTACTCGGTAAAGCAGAAGGTTGGTAATAGTATTTCGTGGACTAATATACGAACTTCGATAAGATGTATAATATTTTGCATTTTTATGAATAAGAATATTCTTGTCAAATTCATTTTGAGATTCAGCTGCTTTTATTAAACGTAGTAATCTTTTTTAGTTGGTTTGTTGACAATCATATCCTTAAAAGAGTCATAAAGATTCCCACAACTTATATATAACAAATTTTGCTCCATTTTCAAAAGAAATTGCAATTATTTTTAATTAAAACTATTCGTCCTCATCTAGTTGTCATCATATAAGAACTTTATTTGGCAAATTTCAAAAGATTAATAATAAACACGAAAGAGACGTCTACAAGATCCTATATACTTGCTCAATACATAAACACTTACGACTGGTCATCGAACGTTATTACAAAATACAGGTGCGACTCCGCAGGTCTGGCGCATACTAACTATGAAAATGAAACACATTGAAAATTCGATTTCTCGAAAATTATGAGATCTGTTCAACTAAATCTTTTTTTTTTAAACTTTTTTATAATTTCGTGTACATTTTACTTCATAAATTTATAAATAAATTTTGAATAATTAACATACTTGCTGCCGGCTTGGTGGTGTGATGGACAGTGGTGACTCCCAGCACGCAGGAGCCCGGGTTCAAAACCATGTCACAGCAAGTCTGTGAGATATAGTGCATGAGCGGATCTGCTCGCGTCACCATCTTTCGAAAGAGATGTAAAACTGTGGGTTCCGTGTATCTACGATGTGAGTACGTTAAAGATCCCTACCCCACGACAATTGTGGGGGTTCGGCAAAATTTCCAGGTTAGGGGTCCCAGTGCCTACACAGACACTGATGAGCTTATCCCCTGGCTTCGGTGATTTGCCTTAGTAGCGGAAGTAGGACGACATTAAATAAATTTTAAAAGAACATACTTGCTCACACGGTGAAGTTTTCAATGCATGGAGTTATAAGCGGCGAGTTTGGGGCTTATTTTCTCGAAAAGGCCTTACATTTTGAAATTTGTAGAGCACCATTAGAAGTTTTTTGAGTAAGTTTTCAAAAGTTCATAATTGTAGCTCAAACTATATTGATTTAATAGCGCGATGTATGTTTTAAAAAACACATTTTTCAAATTCTCAGACATGACAAAATTTACGTTTAACCAATCATGATATTTATGAAAATTCTCTTATATACACTATGTCTCACTTTTTATGACTCTCTTATTCCATGCGATTTTCTTAACATTTGGGTGGCAGGTATTTATCCATAAGAAGATTATACAATGGTAAAATTTTTAAAAATACATCAGTGGCGTTCGTCGTTATGAAGAAAAATGGACCTAATTTTTCAAAAAAAGATATTAGGCAAAGTTTTAACTGTAAAACAATAACAATCTTTTTCAAACATAATATTTTTAGTCGCAAACTCCTCTATAAAGTCCTTATTTTACTATAAGGAACGTAACCAGACTGCAACCAACAGCTACTCTCCGGGCTATGTGCCCCGCGGAGCGCTGAATTACAATTAGTTAGGATCAGTCTTTCGGCTGGTGTTTGTTGCAATAGAAGCATTAGCGTTTTGATAGTAATATGCAATTATTACACTTAACGCGCCAGACTTGTAACTTGTAATTCAGCGCTTGGCGGGGCACATAGCCCGGAGAGTAGCTGTTGGTTGCAGTCTGGTTACGTTCCTTATAGTAAAATAAGGACTTTATAGAGGAGTTTGCGACTAAAAACATTATGTTTAATATTCCGCCCTCTAAAAGCACATTTGAACGATAATCTTTTTCGTCGTTATCAAAAACCTACCAGTACCGAATTTCAAAAAGATAGTATAATATAGTAAGTAAATAAAATTTCACTTTTAAACAAAAACATTCTCAATTTTAATGAAACTTTTACGAAATTTGACCAATATCCAATTGCTTATATTTTCTAAAATCACACTAATGTTAGAATTTGACCCACCTTTTACATTTTTTTTTTAAATACTTTTATTTAGTATGAAATCATACAAGGGTATAAATAGAACATGTATTTTTTTACATTTAGTGATAGTAATAACAATTATTATACAATAAACTTGTACATTTTAATACAGACGGGACAAAAGCATGATCCTAAACAGCAATAGAGATGCTGGTATCAGAATATATAAAGATAAGTAACGCGAACCACGTGTGGATGAATCACACACCCATTTTGAGAAAAAGAAAAAAAAATTGATATAGAAAATACCATGATATAAAAGAAACAAAGAGCTAAGAAGAGCTTGAAGTTTCTGTTAATTTTTTCCAGTGGTATGATTTTTGTTTCACTATATATTACTTCAGTTGATGTTCTATATTCATAGCCAAATAATGATCTTATTACCCTATTTTGCAGTATCTGAATTTTTTTAAAGTTTGTTATCCCGCATACTCCCCAAGTTCTAATCGTATACCTAAATATAGACAAAAAATATGAATTGTATATCAAGAAACGGTTTCGGGTGGTCAGATATTCTCTACATTTGTAAAATATTCCAATCATCGGTATTATTTTAGAAGTAATGTGTGCAATATGTTTGTTCCAGTTTAATTTATCATCGATCATTAATCCCAGATATGTTGTGCTCTCAACTCTATCAATCCTGTTTCCCCCACATTAATATTGATTTCATTATTTCTGTATTTTTTTGTTTAAATACCATATAAACTATTTTTTTAACATTTATTTTCAATTTATTCTGTAATAGCCAATTTGTGTATTTCTGTAAATCTTGGTTAACTGATATGTCTAGAGATGTTTGGTCTTTGCCACTATAGACAAGGTGTAATATTTCCCGGTTAGGTGTGCAATACGCAGACTCAAAACATATAGTGAGTATAATAGTGGCCCCAGGACTGATCCTTGGGGCACCCCGCAATTTACAGTCACCACATCACTATGTGTATTTTCAAAATTTATATATTGTTTCCGGTTACTTAAATAACTTTCAACACGTACCAATAATCTACCCCTTGATCCCATCAATGCAAGCTTTTCTGTAGAATTTTATGATCTGCGACATCGAAAGCCTTTTGTAAGTCGATAAAAATTGTTAAAACTATTTTTTTTTTTGTCAAGTTGTGCCGAGACAGGATTAATGTGTTACTTTTAGGTTGGAAACCATATTAAAAAATAACAGCAAAGTACATTTTTTGTGGGATTAAATTTCTATAGTTGGCCATGAGAATTCAAAATTACTTTGAAATTTGGGAGACATTTCATTATTTTTGTGTCTACACAAATTTAAGTAAAATTTTTTATTATGGCACGTTTAACAGTTCGTGAAAAAGTCGAAATAATTCGTATTGTAGTTGAAAATATATCATTCAGAGGCTACATGAATTTTTAATACACGGCATCCAGAGCGAGCAAATATCCACGTTAAAACAGTAGCAATTTGTTCAACGATATCGATAACATTCGAAAACCTAGCCCAAGAAGTAATGTTATAAACCATAATATTAGATATCCCTATGATTAATTAAATAATTGGAGCATTTAGGCAAGATCTTCATGCCAGTATCAGAAATATAGTACGTCATTTCTAAAAAGAAACAGATAAAAAGCGTTCAAACCGAAGTACTTTGTTCGAAGGCGACTATTTGAGAAGGCTAGATTGTTGTTTTTGGGCACAAGGAAATTTTCCCAATGATATGAATTTTTTAAAGAAAATAATGTTTACCGCTGAAGCAACATTCAATACAAATGGTGTAGCCTGCTGTCAACATATCCGATACTGGGCTGCTGAAAATCCTAATTGGATAATAAACTGTAAAAGTCAACGCTATTTTAAATGAGCATATTATAGGACTTTTCTTTTTAGAAACATTAAATGCCGAAACATTTTTAAACTTTCTTGAAGGGGATTTTTCTGATATTTTGGATAACATGCCTCTTCAAATAATTCAGCATTTAATACTGCAACTGGACAGAGCACCAGGTCATAATTCAAACGTTGTTCGTAACTGGCTTAACACACATTTCCTCCTGAAATGGATAGGTCCAAGAAGTCCTCTTCAATAATGGCCACCCCGGTCTCCAGATCTAACACCAACAGACTTTTACTTTTGGGGGCGTATTAAAAATTTAGTATACAAAGAGAGACCTCAAAACGCAGAACAACTACGGGATAGAATAAGAGAAGCTTGCCTACAAATAACGCCTGCAGAATTACCTAAAGTCGTGCGGCACAACAGAAAAGTTATAAAAAAATGTATTCACGTGGATGGAGGATATGTTCAGCAAACTGTGATTTAGTTATCTATGTAGCCCTTATTATGTATTGAATGTTCATGAATTAAATTTGTTTAATATTAAAACTTTTTTGCCTCGCAGGTCAATTATTGTTTGATTAAGTAAAGCTGACTAACGTCACGTGACTAATTATAAATGTAAATCCTGTCTTCCTCCATCTTAATTAACTCTTAATTGCTACCAAAAATAAAGTTATGATTCTAATAATTGGTCCTTTAAAAAGTGAAATTTTATTTTCTTACTACATGAACACCACATACACTATCTTTTTGAAACTCGGTACTGGTGGCTTTTGAAGATTATTATATTGTTTTACAGTTAAAACTTTGCCTAATTACTTTTTTTTAGAAAATTAGACCCATTTGTCTTCATAACGACGAACGCCACTGGTGTATTTTTAAATATTTTACCGTGGCACAATCTCCTTATGGGTAAGTACCTGCCACCCAAATTTTAAGAAAATTGCATGTTTAATAAGGGAGCTATAATATGGGAGTCATGAAAAGTGAGACATAGTGTATATATTTTTTACTGTTTTCTCTTTATTTTTAATAATATTGGTTATATTCTACAATTCCAACAATACTTCATTAATAAAATTCACTTTTCCAAACTTTTAGATTTTATTTGACTTTGATTTGATCATTGATTCATCTAAAATGGCAACTTGCGTAACTACTTTGTTTTTCAGACACAGCATTCGTTAAACAAGCTGCTGGAGTGGGAAAATAGTTATTTGTATAATAAGCTAGGGCTGCACTGGCGGTTGAGCAAGCAGCAGTGCGATTCGTCTTCGATGATGGAATACGTAATACTTATAGAATTTTTACCAAAAATACCAATCTATAGACCAGACTAGCGAATAGATGTAGTTTTAACACCAATGTAAATATTTGAATTTCCTGAATTAATTGCTAATTAAGTTATATTGAATCTCTTCATTTATTTTGTAAATATTGATATTTATGCAGTGGCCGCCCGTGAAATTTTGGTAAGCTATAACTTAGTATATAGCGTGGGATTCACATTAAATTTTGAGGGATAACCACCAAGACCCAACGAAGACGTTTTGCAGGGAATAGTGGGAAATCACAAAAAATCAGCAAATGTCAAGGAATTTTTACTGAAATCCTCAAAAAAGTGGTTTCAATACATTTTTTGAATGTTGATTTGTTCGATAGTAGGAAATATAAAGGAAAAAAGTTGAGAGATAAATGAAATTTTTCATTTTTAACTTGACCTTTTTCATCGCTTTAAATAAATTTACTTTTACTTTCTAAATTCGCAACTTATTCAAAAACAATGAGTTCTCAAGGATATTCTATAAAGTTATATAGTTACCTAAAATTTGAGCCCTGTTACGTCCCTTTTTGATATAAATATGCCGAGATATGGATAAAAGCTTCCAAAAAATGTATAATCATAAAAATTCAATGTTAAGCTATTCGTTTTTAATGAATCGAGAAAAAAAAATTAATAGGTGTTTTTTTGGTGTCGCCTGCAGCATTCATTTATCTCAATATCAACTTTGGAAACAGCCATTTCAATATACAGCGTGTCCCATCTCAAGTGGACACACATTGATATTTCGGTTGTTATTCGGCAGATTGATTTCAAATTTTTCTCTGTTGTGAAACACATACCAAAGTATGTACATAGTAAAGACGTACCTACGCTCGCCCTACTCAAATCACTTTATTGTGTGAGAATTCTAAATCACAACCATAAATGCAACAATATTTAAGTACTTAAATGTAGCCTTTTTCAACTAAACCACTATATCAATAGTAATACATTTCTCAATGCGTTTTTTATTATTCCTTGCCTAGTATAGTATTTGAATATTAATTTCTTGGCAAGATTGCGTAATTCTGTCACAAAGCTCTTGCCTAGTTTGGGGCCTCGTTTCGTAAACTTTATTTTTTATGGTGACCCAAAAATATCCGGACATCTAGAAGGTCACTCGATTAAAGAACTGTTTCGCCCTATCCAGTGGAAAATCATCAATTACCTCCATTAATTCAATGTTCAAAAAGTGTAGCAGTCTTATAACATTTAAAGTTTATAAGAAAAAGAAAGGGCCTAATATCCTTTCTCCTAAAATACCGCACCACACGTTCACTTTTTCAGAATACTGTCGCTTACAAGTGATTACCCAATGTGGGTTTTCTTTTGCCCAATACAGTTTTGCGACGACACTACACCATTGGTGGTGAATGTCGCTTGGTTCTTTTTTGGATCCGTGTATTTCTCAAGATATATTTGACAGACTTTTTGGACTCCCAGTATGGAAAAAATCATTACGAAAAATTGTTTTTTAGCTTTTTCTCATTGAATATTCGCACAAAAATAGAAAAAAAATAATAGCTGCTTTACAGAATCAACATCAAAGTCTGCGTACAAGATCAAGTCTTTGTAATTAATATATTGGAGTCGAAGCGGCCGTTTGAATAAAAATAATTTTAAATTTTTTCGATATTTTTGCAGAAAGTATCGAATGCAGTATTTATTATGGAAGCAGGTACATATTTTGCATAAGAAAATTGCTGTCGTTTTCTAAAACTACACATTAAATTCTTTATTATTGAAAAAGCAAAATCAAAATGGCCCCATTCATTTTTTTGTTGAGAACTTGAGACAATATTTTAGCTAATTTCTGTCATAAAAGGATATGATAGCTAGGTCTTAAATAAATATACTTGAATAAACCTGTAACTTTTTAGAATATATTTGATGTAGGACACATTGTTTTAGTACATTTTGAGAATTTACCATAAAAATTCGATTTCTAAGTAGTGAAAAACGTCATAACTTCGAAATGTGTAAATTGAAAAACTGAAGTCAAAAATTAATGGAAATTTTGTTAAACGTAAAAAATTCTTGTGGTATTTTTCGCCAAAAAACGCCCAATTTTTTAGAATACTTGCAAAAATGGACGCCGCACATTTCTTATGGGAAATGGCTCCCAATGAAACTCGCTGGAATTGATATGTTATTCCTCTTGAGCTCCCGATCAAAAGTCCTCATGGCCACAAGGTAGGAAAATGTACAATTTTCCAGATATGGGGGGGAAAGTAGATTTTTCGGGATTTTTTCACTAATAGTGAGCCATGTTCCTTTCAATGTGGCTTCGATAGTGTTCTACGGGTATTTTTTGGGTCGCTGATTTCAAATCCCATGTCGAATGTGGCATTTGACAGCTGTCAGTAGCAGTGTTAGCTGTATTATCCGGAAGGGATTTATTTGTTTATATACTTCTTCAGTGACCAGCACTGGGGAGTAATATACTATAAAAGTGCCCAAACAACATACTAATTGGATTGTTTACATCTACTTTTAGCGTGACCCAGGAACACTGATAAATCTTGTCTGAAAACATGGAAGTCAGAGAATTTGACAATTGAAAATTCCTGGGTATCCTGTTTTGTGGAAAAAAATATTTGATGGGAATTTTGGAAATTTGTTTTAAACAAGTGCGTTGCCCACGCTGGGATCTATGAAAATACTTGCAAAATATTTGCAACGTGTTTTTTTCAGTACAAGAAAGAAAATGTAAAAATATGTTTTTAATTTTATTAAAAATCTCGATTTAAGTTTTGAAATTTCATTTTAGAGTGATCCTTGATTTATAAAATTTCAAAATGGTGTAACTTTATAAAAATCAATATTTTTAATAAAATTTAAAACATATCCTTCTTTCTTGTCGTGGAAAGAAATAAGTTGCAAATATTTTACAAGTACTTCCCTAGATCCCAGGGTGGTAGCGCACTTTAAAAACAAATTTCGCAAAATTCAATCAAATATTTTATCCACAAAACATCTTCGCTTGGTCTTGGTAGTCATCCCTTAAAGTTTGACGTGGGTCCTATGTTCTATTACGAAGTTATAGCTTACCAAAATTTCACGAGTCGCCACTGTATCTATGTGATAATAGACATATTGACATTCATTTCTAAATGTTACAAATTTATTAAAGTGTAATTGATTGGGTAGTACAAATTTTTTAAACTATTTCAAAGATATAAATATTGTTTGGCACAACGTTTCTTCCATAATTTGTAAGTTAATTATATTATTTATTAGATATGTAATTAAAATATGGTAAAACCTTAGACAGCCTGTCTTAAAATTTTCTAAATAGTACGGGTGATCAACTGTTGTATGTTAATAACTGTAATTTCAAGTTAGTGCAATTATTTGTTATTTTTATATCTAAATGTTCGCTCGATTTCTTCCTGACATTAGATTACATTTGCGATGAAGTTTGAACGTTAATAATTAATTTACCTGTTACTCCTTTTTTTCTAATAAATTGTTAAAATCTATTGCTTTAGTCCTTTCTCATTGCAATTTATATAACCCATTTCATAGCCCTGTATTTAAATGTTGATGAAATACACAGCAGGGTGCGGCAATAATTGATTTTTATTTAAAAAATCAAAAACCATTGATTTCAACAAAAAAATCATAATTTTTTCATCAATGATTTTTTTCTTAGTACACAGTATGTATACATTTTTAATGGCACCGTTTATGTCTATTTTTTAACTATTTTAATTTTACATACTTCACAAATGTGAGTATTATAAAATTAAAATAAAATAGAATTCACAAAAACGCCATTCTCAGCAGGATATTGAGTGTCGACACTGTCATCCGACATGTCTTTGCAAGAAAATACCTGCAGCTACTTAGTAGAATGCAGGTTTTCACGGCCGTTGTCTAATGAAGTAGTTTCTTCCAGGTCTTGACTTGACGTTTCACTGATCATCTTGTCAGCTTCTTCAGAAGGATTCTAAAGACTGAATTTGTTGTGTTACACTCCTCGTTATATACCTAGGCGCTGCTTCGCTTCGCTGGTCATTGGTCACGTTTAGTTCGCTTCGCTGCTCATTCGTTGTGTTTGGTTGACCGTGACTTACTACGGTGCTGGTACTTGGCAATACCAATCTCCACGTGTTACTAAGTCGATACCCATCCTCTCTGTTAAAGTTGGTCACGTTTTCATAATTTCCAGTGATTCCCTAATGATTCGCGGATAATAGCGCATATTCCTGTCTAATATATTGACGTCCTCGTAGTCGATTTTATGGTTCTCGTTATTATGGACATGTTCTGGTATCGCCGACCTATCCGTGTATCCAAATCTGGTGTTCTTTGATTCTGCACTGGATACTCCGTCCTGTTTGTCCGATGTAGCTCTTACCACATGTGCACTTCAACTGGTAAACACCTTTTGATAACAGTTTGGGGACAGGGTCTTTGGCTGAGGGAAGCATCTTCTGTATTTTCTTCACTGTTCGAAACCGTACACCTACTTTCTTTTTGAATAAAATCTTCTTCAGCCTATCTGTGACTCCTGCGATGTAGGGTAGGCATGCATACGTTGTTGGTTGTTGCTGTTCTTCTTCTGTAGTTCTCCTCTAGTTATTTACTATTCGTTGTATATTGCTTTGACTGTAATTCCTCGGGTTTTTTATCGTCGTCGCATATTGTGTTGGCTCTGTGGACCAAGGTTCAAATTAACACTCTCTGTTGTGGATGGTGGTGAGATCTCGCATGTAGGTAACGATCGGTGTGCGTTTTCTTTCTGTAGACAACGTGGGCCAGCTTGCCATTGTGTGACCTTTTCACTAATACATCTAGGAAAGGTAAAGCTCCATCTTGCTCGGTCTCCATTGTAAGTTTGATACTTAGATGCTGTTTATTCAAACGGTCGAAGAAAACAGATAAAGATAATTCTCCATGTGGCCATATGATGAACGTATCGTCTACGTAGCATAGTCAGCACTTTGGTTTATTCTCACTGCAGGGTATAGCTTCCTCTTCAAATGCTTCCATGAATAGGTTGGCTATCACAGGTGAAAGTGGTGATCCCATGGCTGCTCCTTGCTTCTGCTCGTAGAAGTCTCCATTCCATAGAAAGTATGTTGTAGACAGGCACAAACGGGCCAGATCTGGTATGTCTTCTCTTAATCCTTTAGGCACAAGTTGTTGACGAATCAGGTTAACTATTTCCTCAATTGGTACATTGGTGAACAAAGATTCGACGTCAAAACTAACCATGATATCATTACTCGTTATTTCCAAGTTTTCCAAAATTTCTACGAAGTGTCCGGAGTTTTTAACATGGGTACTAGTCTTACCTATATAGTGTTGCAGTGTGTCTGCGACGTATCTGGCCAACTCATAAATTGATGATCCACATGTGCTGACGATTGGTCTTAAAGGATTTCCTGGTTTATGAATCTTAGGGAGGCCGTAGAGTCGTGGTGGTAAGGTTTCACTTGGCAGCAGGCGGCGTTGTTCTTCTACTGGGATTAATGATTTCTTGATAGCTGTTCTCCGAGAACACTGGGTATTGCCAAGTACCAGCACCGTAGTAAGTCACGGTCAACCAAACACGATGAATGAGCAGTGAAGCGGCGCCTAGGTATATAACGAGGAGTGTAACACAACAAATTCAGTCTTTAGAATCCTTCTGAAGAAGCTGACAAGATGGTCAGCGAAACGTCAAGTCAAGTTCGACGACCACGGCAAGACCCGGAAGAAACTACTTCATCTGTAGCTACTTGTTTCTTACCGCTCGTATAAAAGTCGGCATGCACGTGGGCAGGCATCATTCTTCTCAATTTATTCGCGCATTGAAGTAAACGGTGCAAGGCAAGGAAACGAAAATTTAGAGTGTTTTTGAATTGTCTTAATATTAATATGTTCGGAAGTAGTCAGATTTACATTAAAAAAAAAAACTGATCCCAAAAAATTTGCAAAAAATGTAAAAAATAAATACAAGGACTATTCAAAGGATGAAAACACACCATCAACGGACCCCACAAACTTCTTATGGAAATCCAGCTCCCATTAATTTTGCTCATTTTTTGATATATTTTACACGTCTAGATCAAAAGTCCCAATCGGCAGAAAGTTCTAAGACCCCAAGGTTCTGTGGTATTTTAGCCATACACTAATACATGCTTGAAACAGGACTAAATAAAAATGACGAGGTAGCCTATCCAGGACATTGTACGGCAATTAAAGTTTTTTCTAATAATACTTTAGTGTATTTTCAGTGGTTTCACTAACGGTACTCAAAGTAGTACTTATAAAAGTACTTTTTGCGTGTTTTTTGGTAAAACTTTTAGCGGTAGTTTAGCAATTTCATTTTTACGACTCACTTGTCTGCAAGTGGTGTGGGACGATGGCATGAGACCTCCTTTAAGTAGGAATTAGTCTTTTGACCAGTGTTTGTTGCAATCGAAGCATTAGCGTTCTATTGGTAATATGCAATTATTACACTTAACATGCCAGGCTTGTAACTCGTAATTCAGCACTCGGCAGGGCACATAGCGAGAGTAGCTGTGGGTTGTAGTCTGGTTACGCTCCTTATAGTAAACTAAGGACTTTTAGAGGAGCTTGCAACTGAAATATTATGTTCAACTGTTGTTTAAATTGAAGTTCGTAAATGTTGCGTGTTAACCTATGTTATCTACTTTATAATTTAATAGCTTTAATTTGGTTTCTAAAATAAAGATACCTACCATGGACAGTAAATAAAAATTGTAGGCTGTACCGACAAGGCTGTTGCTGGCAACAGTAAAGTTGAAATACTTGAAATGTTAAACATGTCATAGCTGTTTATCTGGTTAAAATTAGATAGAATGATATTTGATTTTCAGGCAATAACCAATGATTTTGTTATTTGTTCTGACAATCTCCATCTGTTATAATTTCGAACATCTGTACTCTTTTCTTCTTTTTATCGGTTTTTGTTAATATGAACAAAACACCACAATTAATGTAAGTTATTTGAAAGCGTTTGTAAAGTGACTAATATACCAGACTACTATAGAGAAAATAATGAAAATGATTTCCCAGTGAACTTGAGGAAGAGAGAAATTTCGCTCAAATAAAATATTTTGAAATGGAACTAGCTCTTGGACGATTCACTTTCACCACTTATTCAGCAACATACAGGTCTGGGAGGAAATTATAACCACGACACAATAAAAACAGTATATATTAACATTGATAATTAGTTTACATATAAATGAGGGTTTAAATCTAGAACACCAACGAAACTACATTCACTATAATATACAAAAATAAGCCCATAGGCATATAGATATCACATTCTTAATGTGTATATTTCTATAAAATAAACTAAGAAGAATCACATATAAATACTCCAATGTTAACCCTGCATATCGTTCAAAATACCATACAGAGGTGTCTCAAGAATCCGTTATCCTCCCTAGAATCGACCATAAAACAATTGTAGTTGGTTAATTTCATTATCGACAAGTCCACCTATGATATGTTATATATAATGGCAGTTTTGACTGTAAGGCACAAATTTTATTAAAATAATCAGGAGCAAATTGAGCTAAAGTTAGTTTTCTTTGTTAAGTAAATTACCCATTTATTATTTATAATAATGTTATTGAATAATCCAATCATCTATATCCCTTCAGTGGACGGGCTACTACAATCGGACTGTCAAGACACTACGTATCTCTAAAAAAGCAGATTGTAAAATGTGCAACGGTTTTAAAATTTACTTCTCGTCATTAAAGACCATTAATAAATATCACTTTAAATGAACTGAATTGTGTGTGTACATTTTCCAATCCGATCAGGATTTTAAATTTTCATAACTTTGGAATTCGGTCGACGAAATTGGTTGGAAATTGACCGGAATGGCCGTTCGATTCGCCATACAGCCAGTCGTCGTTAATTTTCCTCAAAACTTTTACTAATTGACCAGGTCTCAACTCTAAATCTCCAGGCATTTGGGGACGGAATTCATATAAGGCTTTTACAGTGGTGCTTTCTTCAACTAAAGGTACTTGTATATCAATGAAATTCGCTGGGAACATTCCCTCTTTGTCCAGAACTTTTCCGTACAGCCATTCGTCATTTATGTATCTCAACAAGATAATTACGTCATTTACCTGAAAGAGAGACCAATGTAAATATTTTTTGCTTCAGTACTAGTGTTGGAAACCGATCGCAGTGACGAATTTGAAAGAGTCTTTAAAACCTAATAAAATGTTCAATGTTGTCACAAACACTAAAGCATTTGAACACTGCACTCACATATCCTATTCAATGCGCATTTAGCTTACTCCGTTATGTTTAATTTTAGCCATTGCCAGATGATGGCGACATTATTATCAAAACGTGCATCAAGTAGAATATTCCAATGTAGTGTTCAAGTGTTTGTATATCATCAAAGGCAGTTTCACACCAAATGTTCCAACTCTCTCCAGGATTAAGGATTTCAGGGCAAGGACATCAGGATTGAGGACTTCAGGAAGGAATAAATTTGACAAAAAGGTAACAGATTTTACAAAAAAAAACTTTGTACGACAAAACATACGTTCCTATTTTCCATTTACTGTGTTTTGAATACAAATAATTTTTTAATATATCCGAGAGAGAGAGAGATCTGATAAGAGAATATTTATTTTTGGCCATAACTTTTCTCAATACATACAGGCTGTCCGTTTTAACAGGGCACTCCAGAATATCTCACTTAATATCGATCGTACAAAAAAAATTATTTTTACGAAAATTGTGCCGATTTATATAACCTACAAAATGGTTAAAAGACATTTGAAATCCATGGCTTACTTTAAGAGTTATGGCGGAAAATATCGAAAATGCGGAAAACGTCTAAGCCAAATATCTCCGTTATTTGAAGAGATACGAGAAAAATTCTAAGGCGAAAATTTTTTGCAAAACAGAGTGTTTCAACGAGGTTTTAACTAATTTTTTTCAAAACGGCTGTATTTTGAGATTTACTCTTGGCGCCATTAATTTATTATTTATTTTATTATTATTTTTATTATTATTTTTATTTACAATAGTAAGCGGTTACAAAACCGATGAAACTATTGACTCTGCTTTGCTGTTGAATATAAATGACAATGACAATGTAAAAGACAAACGATATTGACATATATAAAAAAAAAATGCAAACAATAAAGAAAAATTAGTATTATTGTCCATAGTGGGTGTCCATGTTCATAATTTGGGGGAACTCTCTATCTAATCGATTTTTGAACGAGTTTAAACGAGGGGCGGACACAGTATCCTCGGATAGGGCGTTCCACGTGTAGACTACTCTATTGACCAAGTAGTTTTTTTTTGGAAGCTTTGAACATTTCACTTTTTCTAGTTTTCTAGAGTGGCCTCTCAGGTTGATATTTTGATTTGGAAGAAAAATGTCTAGGTTGCAGTCGTAGTAGCCATGTAGAATTTTATATGTTTCGATAAGATCTCCTCTCAGACGTCGTTCTTTTAGTGTTGTTAACTGGAGCCTTGAAAGTCTTGTTCTATAGTCGTAGTTTGAAAGACAGTTTGGTATTTTTGTTATTTTTCTTTGGCATTGTTCGAGCATCTCAATGTCTTTAACAAAATATGGATTCCAGATGGACTGGCTATATTCAAGCTTAGGACGGATAAAAGTTTTATAGAGTTTTAATATTGAATCAGCTGAGCGATCATGAAAGGCTTTCTGCATACAGTACACAAGCGAATTGGTTTTTTTTACTATGTTGGAAATGTGTGTATCCCATTTCAGATTCGAAGATATAGTGATGCCGAGGTCCTTTTGTTCTTCAACATGTTTCAGGGTGATGTTATTCAACACATAAGGGAACTCTGTATTGGATGTTCCTATGCTAAGGACAGTACACTTTTCTTCGTTTAACTGCATTTTCCAAATTTTGGACCATGACTCCACTTCTGTTAGATCCTGTTGTAATTCGGCATGGTGGGTTATTGGGTTTGCATAGAGTTTGGTGTCGTCAGCAAAGAACGTGATTTTTGATTTTATATTGAGGGCTAGGTCACTGATGAACACCAAAAACAGCAATGGGCCGAGCACCGAACCCTGGGGTACACCACTCAACACTCTATGTCTGTTCGATAGGGTGCCATTGACTCGTACTTGGAAGAATCGGTTCTCCAGGAATGCCTTGACCAGGTTTAGCAATTTGCCTCTGACTCCATGATGTTCGAGTTTGTAGAGGAGCATGTTGTGTGGCACCTTATCGAACGCTTTCTCGAAGTCTAAGTAGATAACATCTACTTGCTCGTTCCTATCAAAGCTGTTGGTCCAGTCATAAAGGCACAAGGTGAGGTTGGTTGTAGTTGATCTTTTGGGAAGAAAACCGTGTTGGAATTTAGAGATGGTATTATTTTCCAAGAAGAAAGGTGTCAATTCTTTAACGATGATTAAATAGAGTATTTTCCTCCCTTTTCAACGATATATCACATGCCATATTTATTCATTGGTACTACGTTAGTAATTATAAAAACATTTTTTTAAAACCAATAAATTTTTTTTTAACAAGCATTATACTTGCCGTGGAGAAGTATGATTAAATAAAACGATAAAATAATTTAATAAGTTGTTCAAATCTTTGCTAAAATAAAACATTAACACAATTAAGAAGAACAAAGTAAATTCAGGTAACAAAAACAAATTAATAATAAAAAACATATAGCACACAGAACATTAATATTTATCTAATCCCCAAAATAATTTTTAAGATATCATATCAAGTGTTCAAAGTGTCCACCGCGATTTCTTAAGCACAATCGAGCGCGGCGAGGCACTGCATTTAAAACATTACTCAGCATTTCGGGGGTAACTGTAATACTTACTTACCAAAAAGACCCGATCCGAGTAGTCGGAAAATTGGGGTGGTATTTCCTTTATAGGGGGTAGTACACAAGGGTTTCAGAACTCGAAACTATCACCATAATTTTTCTTACCCTCGAAAACGGAGAGAGAAATGTATTCTACAAACTTTTGACGTTTTGGCCTTTTTGGAACCTCGTTAAATGGACTATTAATGGTTGTGTCTTCAACAAGTAGTGGCTTGCGCTATATTGACTTTTGAGCATTGTGAACTATTGTTCAGACCTATAACCTACTAAAATTTGATGCAATTTAGCCGAGGGTCATTGTCCTATCATTCCGTGCAGGGTCCTTTATAGTTTAGTTACTATCCAGATAGATATCATAACTTATAAATTGGTTTTGGTTGTGCGAATTTTTGTTTTTTTTGCTAATGATTCATCAAAATTTTTGTTATATTTATCAAAATAAATTTTCTCTAATTACAAATAATTCATCTGTTTTTCATAGCTTACTGCAAGATATGGACACATAATTCGAAACCCTTCTACAAAAAGCTTAATATTTATTTTCATTTATTCAATTTTTAAAATCAGTCTGAAGCAAATTTATTACTCTATCTGATAAAAAAATAAAACATACAGGGTACTATTTGAAAAATTGGAGTTAATGACAAATTGAATTTCCATGAAATGGAAAAAACATTTCTAAATCCAAGCAAATAAACAAAATAGGTCAATTTTACATTTAATTTGTTGAGAAATACCCTTTTATTCATATTCAAAGTCTACTTTGACATTTTTAAAAATTTGTTCCTGAATTCCAAAGCCAACTAGAAATAGCAAATAAATGCCATTTCCAGGGTTATTTTTCATTCGATTTTAAATCTGAAAAAAGCGTTGGAAAGAGAAATTACAACTTTATGAGAAAACTGACTTAAATATACAGGGTGCTCTTTAAAATAAGAAAGTTGTGGCAATTTCCGGCCATACCGGAAGTGATTTTTTTTACGTCCAAATCAAAATGTGGGCATTGATGTCTATACTTGATTCCCCAAATTTGAGAATTTGGCATGGAACATACTTTTATTCAACATTGTTTAATAAAATTCAGGGGCAGGCGCTTTAAAATGGTAAAAAATGTAATTTCCGGTTTAACCGGGATTTGTAAAAAAGTTTTATTGCCACATTGTTCACATTGCCTTTCTATAAAGAAAGCTTCAAACGAACTATCGTCTAAAATTTAATGTAACAAAGTTACAGTAATTTTAGTTTTTCAAAAATTAAATAATTTAAACTCAAATTTCTCTAAAACGGTTGGATTTTCGAATTTTTTCCATATATCGAAATCTAATTGAAATTAAATTCTCTTCAACACAGTTAACATTTCTAAGTTCCTGTTATCCAAAAAATTCTTTGTAGCGTGGCGCCATCTACCCGTTAACATAGTAAAAAACAATTTGTATTCAAAACTAAACCCATTTATATGTTCTAGCAATGGGCTCTTACAGAACTCAAATATCTCTAGTAGTTTCCGAAATATTTCACCTAGGAGTTTTTATTTGCACACCCTGTATTTACAGGCTCTGTATATAACTCAAGTTAGATGGGAATCATGTAATAACAACCTTTATTTGTATCTTAAAATGTGTAAACATTATTTACAACCAATTAATCTAGACATGAAATTTGTTTATTTTTGCGTTTAATTGACTTATCAATACAATTTTAATCCAGTGAATGACTGATAAATATCGACACTATCAATAAAATTGGAAATAAACAATAAAAAAATTAAAATTCTTTACCCACTTTTTCTATTCACAATAATCTGCTCATAAAAGAAAAAACATTGATAAAACCATCACGTACCCAAGTTATTAAACAATTGCTTATAGCAAATGAACTATAAAGCCGACAATAATGAATTTAAATAGGGTTCTATTCTGACAATTGACCAAGAGAATAAAAATAGTGTTGCCATACATACACCGTACAAATCAACAATAATGACCCACATGGGGAACTTTGAGCTTTTAAACTTAATGTAAATTTCTATAAACTTGGAAACAAATCAAATCTCCTACTTAGAAAAACCATGCTGACAGGTAGAACAAACCTTGTTAAGTGCGGGGTGTGCCATATATCTAAACGACGATAATGATACCAGGTCTTTAGTAAAAATATTAATTAAAGTGAACAAAAGAAATAAAGTTATTTATCTCAGCAATCCAAACTCTATACACTCCTTCGAAAGGCGATCAGCATACTTCATATTACATTAATACTTCACCAGACTACAATATACTCCATCGCACTTCATAGTATTTCATGCATACTTCACAATACTTGACGATACTTCATGCATACTTGACGATACTCCATCATACTACAATGACACTTCATATACACTATGTCTCACTTCTCATGACTCCCATATTATAGCTCCCTTATTAACAACGCGATTTTCTTAAAATTTGGGTGGCAGGCACTTACCCATAAGGAGATTGTGCCACGGTAAAAGTTTTAAAAATACACCAGTGGCGTTCGTCGTTATGAAGAAAAATGGACCTAATTTTTCAGAAAAAGATATTCGGCAAAGTTTTAACTGTAAAACAATATCGTAATCTTATTCGTCGTTATCAAAAACCCACCAGTACCGAATTTCAAAAAGATAGTGTATGCGGTGTTCATGTAGTAAGAAAATACAATTTCACTTCTAAACAAATTTAACATTCTCAATTGTAATGATAACACCATATGTGTAACTTTTACGAAATTTGACCGATATCCAGTTAAACATAATATTTTTAGTCGCAAACTCCTCTATAAAATCCTTATTTTTACTATAAGGAACGTAACCAGACTGCAACCAACAGCTACTCTCCGGGCTATGTGCCCCGCCGAGCGCTGAATTACAAGTTACCAGTCTGGCGTGTTAAGTGTAATAATTGCATATTACCAACAAAACGCTAATGCTTCGATTGCAACAAACACCAGCCGAAAGACTGATCCTACTTAAAGGAGCTCTCTTGCCAGCTGTCACACACCACTTGCAGACTGGAGTTTTGAGCTGTTGGCACCGGCACGAGGATCCTTTGACTATTTGGTACATCCCGGTATTTTTACAATAGCAACATGTAAAATAGTCAGCAGGCGCCATCTAGCAGTCCAGTGTCTGTTGCAATCGAAAAATAAATAGCCTGACTGGACTTAGCATAGTTCAAATGTGCTTTTAGGCGGCGGAATATTAAACATAATATTTTTAGTCGCAAACTCCTCTATAAAATCCTTATTTTACTATAAGGAACGTAACCAGACTGCAACCAACAGCTACTCTCCGGGCTATGTGCCCCGCCGAGCGCTGAATTACAAAGTTACAAGTCTGGCGCGTTAAGTGTAATAATTGCATATTACCATCAATCGAAGCATTAGCGTTTTGTCATTTAAACATTGACAAAACTAAAGTATGGAGATGTCTAAAAAGAAACAGATTAAAAGCGTTCAAACCGAAGTACCTACATACTTTGTTCAAAGACGACAATTTGAGAAGGCTAGATTATTATTTTTGGGCACAAGGAAATTTTCTCAATATGAATTTTTTAAAGAAAATAATGTTTACCGATGAAGCTACATTCAATACAAATGGTGTAGTCTGCAGTCAACATATCCGATACTGGGCTGCTGAAAATCCTAATTGAATGATAAACTGTATAAGTCAACGATCGCAAAAAGTGAATGTTTGGTGCGCTATTTTAAATGAGCAGATTATAGGATCTTCCTTTTTTGAAACATTAAACGCCGAAACATTTTTAAACTTTCTTGAAGGGGACTTACTGATATTTTGGATATTGCCTCTTCAAATAATTCAGAATTTAATACTGCAACTGGACACAGCACCAGGTGATAATGCGAACGTTGTACGTAATTGGCTTAACACACATTTCCCCCTAAAATGGATAGGTCCAAGAAGTCCTCTTCAAAAATGGCCACCCCAGTCTCCAGATCTAACACCAAAAGAATTTAATTTTTGGGGGTGTGTTAAAAATTTAGTATACAAAGAGAGACCTCAAAATGCAGAACAACTACGGGATAGAATAAGAGAAGCTTGCATACAAATAACATCTGCAGAATTACGTAAAGCCGTGCGGCACAACAGAAAAGACATAGAAAAATGTATTCACGTGGATGGTGGATATGTTGAGCAAACTGTAATTTAGTTATCTATGTAGCCCTTATTATGTATTGAATGTTCATGAATTAAATTTGTTTAATATTTAACGTCACGTGACAAATTCTAAATGGAAAGCCTGTCTTCCTCCATCTTAATTAACTCTTAATTGCTACCAAAAATAAAGTTATGATTCTAATAATTGGTCCAGATTGGTACTTTAAAAAGTGAAATTTTATTTTCTTACTACATAAACACCACATACACTATCTTTTTGAAATTCGGTACTGGTGAGTTTTTGATAATGACGAATAAGATTATGATATTGTTTTACAGCTAAAACTATGCCTAATATAATAATAATAATAAACCACTTTTATTGAGATAATAAATATCTACAGTCTAGGGCGAAGTTTAGATAACATTATCTATTCTTACACTTTTTTTGGAAAATTAGGTCCATTTTTCTTCATAACGACGAATGCCACTGTATTTTTAGATATTTTACCGTGGCACAATCTGCTTATGGGTAAGTACCTGCCACCCAAATTTTAAGAAAATCGCATGGTTAATAAGGGAGCTATAATATGGGAGTCATGAAACGTGAGACATAGTGTATACACATACATTTTTATATAAAAAAAGTACCTATTATAGATCATGAATTATATATATGGATAATGAAGTATCATGAAGTATCAGTGTAGTATATAAAGTATAATTGCAGTACGATGAAGTATCGTGAAGTATGCATGAAATATCGTGATAAAAGATTTGGGTGTAACATTTAATAGCTATCTAAATTTTAACGAACACATAAATAATATCACGATGAAGTCTTAAAAAATGCTGGGTTTTCTCTTATGTAACTGTAGAAAATTCTCTGTGGAATCTATTAAATGTGTCTATACCTCTTGTTCGATTGCACTTGGAGTATGCCCCAATGGTCTCCAGTGTATGCCATTCACAAAACAACTATTGAGCGCATTCAGAATAAATTCTTAAGATTCTGTGCATTTCGCATAAATCATACCATAGATGATCACAATTACAATAGCATTTTATGTAGATTAAACCTGATGACTCTAGAATCAAGATTTGCTTTTTGTGTTTAAATTATTAAACGGTATGATCTCTTGCCCAGAGCTGCTTGAATTGATAGGCCTCAATGTACCTAGGCATTTACTCAGAAACAATGCATTCTTTAATGTTGAATTTCATTCTACAAAGTATGGCATGCATTCACCTATTACAAGAACGTTGAGATATATCAATGAAAGCCGCCTGAATATGTTAGACTGTTCGTTAAGCATTTTTAAAACAAGAATACAAGAGACTTTTTAATGTATTACGTATTATCGTGGTTGAGTGGTTTTGGGGTCCTCTCCTGCGTGGACCGTCTTGGATACTTGGCGTTCCTGCCGTCTTACCATGATCTTCTTCAGAAGTGAAGTGGATGCTTCGGAGGGGGGGCGCGGTGGGATGGTTGGGGCGACGGGTGTCCGAGGCGGCCCACGTGGGGGAGGACCCTGGGACCAGTCTGTTACGAATTATCAGCTCTGCGTGAACCTTAGAATATGAATGTAATGTAATTTATATTATTCCATGTCAATATTGTT
The DNA here is from genome assembly GCA_963675555.1 of Leptura quadrifasciata. Classification (NCBI taxonomy): domain Eukaryota; kingdom Metazoa; phylum Arthropoda; class Insecta; order Coleoptera; family Cerambycidae; genus Leptura; species Leptura quadrifasciata. The sequence continues at coordinate 2,980,851 of OY776682.1, read as the reverse complement.
ATTCGTAAGCCTTCCACTTTGTGTGTAAAAAAACTGTTTCTGTTCTTGTTTCTATTTATTACGTTTGTGCTAATGTTGTACTTTATGCTATTATCATTTCATTATATGTATAATGGGGTTTTCCCGTGAATAGATAAATAAATAAGTAGCATGTAGTATATGAAGTAGCAGCGTAGTATGATGAAGTATGCATGAAATACTATATAGTATATTGAGCCCGGTGAAGGATTAATGTAATATGAAGTATAGAATTGACATTATCATAACCAATCGTGAAACGATCTCGGTGTTCAACATTGTTTTTTAGTGGTAGGTTTACCTTGGTCATAAATAATACCTGAAGATAATAGTTATAAAGATGCACGGCGTAGTTGACGGTAAAGCAATGCACGCTTGTACGTACTTATGCAAATAAATAAGTTTCCACCGCCAAACTAATTGAAGTTGGTTGGATAAATAGAAACATTAGTATGAATGCAAAAACTGTTTTACCTCATTGGTTAAATAAAGATTTTAGATATTCAATAGTTTATTTTTAACAAAGAAAATATTCTCCAAAAGTAGCTACAGCGAATTTTACTGAAAATGGATAATGCTTTAGTGTCATGCCTGGAAAAAAAAAATTTAAGAATGCTTCATTTATAGTCCAGTAATTTTTATTCTTCATCTTCTTAAAAATTTCCCGTGAGTTGGATTTTTGAATACACCTTTATTTCCATGTTTTAAATAACGTGTTAAAAGTCAATATCGTGCCGGAGTTGCAAAATATACAAGGTCAAAGGTCTCAAAAAATGATTTTTACATTGAAAGATAGTACTGGCATTACATAATACTACATTGTACTTCATGATACTACATCGTACTTCACTATACTACATCGTACTTCACGATACTACATTGGTATTGCATGAATACTATACGATACTTCACGCAAGGGTGGTCAATATACTTCACGAGTGATTACCCCCGTGTCTATTCATAAGCAACATAAAAATGAAGGACTAAAAAAAATTTTCGAGACAATCGGAAAGATTATATTGGATATATATGACGATTAAATCCATAGTTTGTACCTGTTTCAATTGTTCTCTAAATGATAACTATTTTCTGTATTTACTAGCATGTTTGTTTTAACATTTATTTAAGCTTAAATTATTTATTACTTGCTATAATTAAAAATGCTACAAAAAATACTAGCTATAAAACATAGATACAACAAAAAAAATTTTAAACAACACTGTGCAACAGCAAACATATCTTATTATGCAAAGATATTTTCCATAGGAAATTCATATTTTATCAGTCAGTGTATTGCCTCATAAACTTGCAATATTTATCTTTAAAGTTCGAACTCTTGTGCAATGCACTTGGCAAATGACCAACTTTAATTACAGCAAATAAATAGTTTTAGATAAACACAAGATACCTAGCGCTAAATTAATTAATGAAAATACTCACTTGGAATGAGAGGTCCGTAGGATCCGTTCCATGATAATCATATAGCGCAATACCATACGGAACTTCAACATCCACCGCATCTTTAGGAGGGCTCGGTGGAGGAATGGAAGGCATGGGGAGAACTGATGAAGGAGGATCGTTGTTTCGTTTTCTTTCGTTCCCGGATAATTTATTCTTCTTAGGTACTTGAGCTCGTATTATCGTTGGTCCAAATATAGACGGTACGTTTATTTTTGGTACATTATTTTGTCTCGGAAGACTAACTTGGTTTGGCTGAGATATAGTTACATTGTTCGGTGTGCCATAGCGCATACCTTGGTATGGTGTGTTGTTTATTGGAGTATTGCTTTGTTTCGTTTGATTTGCATGGTTAGAACTATTGTAATTAACTGGCCAGAGATTATTGGTAATCGGTATATCATACTCGAAGCTCTTCTTACTAGAAGCTAGACTACTTGTACTACTGCTAAAAGAACTAGACACACTCCCCCCAAAAGTATTGTTCCTTTCCACTGTTGGAGAAGTTGGTGGACTCCACTCGATAAGATTTTCAAACTGTTGGTTTAAATTGTACGAAGACTTACTTTTGTACTTTGAAAAATTTGGAGGTGGCGGTCTCGGTGGTGGTTTTTTCTTGCTTTTTAGCCCTACTTTTGTTTTATGCGTTACAAATGACATCGTCTTCCTTTGCTAACTGGTTGAAAATTTAAGTTTTTGACGGTTGTCACTTGTTGCAGTAGGATGAGTCACGCAGTGTTATTTTCAACCCATTTTTAACGAGTATGCCGGTTAGAGCTGTTTTGTTTAATCTATGAAAGAAACCTTGAGAAATTAATTAATTCTGATTCAGGATAACTTAACACAACACTATTCTGAACAGTTACCAGAGTTGAGACAAGTACTTTTAAGAAGTACTCCCAGTACCCAGTCCCAGTAATCCGAATTTTAATTCTTACTGCCAGAGTATTAACTACAAATATTTTGAAAAATTAGGATCGAAGAAAAACTAACTATATTTTATAAAAGAAAACATGGGCTACATTCGATAGGCGGGTTTACCACGGTCGGACTGGTAAAAGCGTTCGGACCGTATGGTCCGACTTGATCAGCTGAGTGGTCGATGTAGTCACATTTTAAAGTCTGACTTGTGTCAAAACTTGTGTGGTGAGAACCATTCGAAATGTCCTTGCTAAAATGGCGTCTGTGCTAAACGAAGAACAATTTATATTTGTGAAAATTACACATCATACTGGAGTAAAATTTATGGTTCGATTGAGCGAATACGAAATTCAACGAGCTAATCATGATAAATCATGAAAAATGTTGACATGTCATAAATGAAATACCAGTTTTTGAGGTTAAGGTTAATGTCTGTTTATTGTTGTTTATGGAGATCGAAAAATAATTCAAACGCTAAAAAGTATTGCTTATTTAGAAATAAGTACAAGTATCCAGTACTTTTTTAGTTTAGTACTGGGAGCACAAGTAGCGGTACATGGATTTTAGTACTTAGAGTAATATACTTAAAGAAAAAAGGTACTGATTACTTTACTTGCAGTATATATTAGTACTACTGAGTACCTCAACTCTGGCGGTTACATTGTCTGGAAGTGCACAACGAAATTAATCCTGCTCGATCCAAGCAAATCAACAAATCAGACCTTACTCACGCAAAAAATAAATCAACGCGATCGCGTGTGTCATTGCTCTATCTTTATGTAATAGAGTTGTTTCACGCCTAACTTTGTAACTTATAGTATGCTACCTCTACGCATGCTTACATCAGTGTTGTCACTACAAACTAGTAGACAGAAAATAGATAAGACGTCATTCAATGAAACGAATACTAAAGTATTCACCTAAAGGTGTAACCCAAGAATTATAAACAATATAATCCTTGGGTGTAACCCACTTTAGAAAGTAGTTATATAGCTTTGTTCTGGTAACAGGTTGAAACTTTGAAATACGCCAATTTGGCCTTGCGAGGTTATATTGTTTTTCTAGTTCTTTTCATTACATATCTTGAACTGTTATAATTAGGAATAATTCTTAAATAGTCTACAGTTTTGTGGATCATACATAATCAAAGACAGAATTTTCACACTGGCGCAAAGTTTCTTGTACTAATTACCACAGCTAACCACAATATATTCGCGACTAGTCTACTAACGCTAGTAAAGTGGGGGAACTTACTTGACCATACTTTTTGGTTAAAGTTAGTCGCGAAAACGATTCTAAAATAGGGATTACATATTTGACAGTTGACAGGCTCTGTTTTGATTTGTGTGTGTGTTCCTGTTATGAATCAATACTTTAGCTTTATAAACACACTTGAGTACAAAACAAACTTCAAAAAGATTTTATATTTCTACCTACTGTAACTTTCACGTTGATAACAATAAGTTAAAAATGTGTGATAAAAATACAGGTATTTTTTTGGGGTTAATGTAATGTAAACGATTTTTGTTTTAAATTTTTCTGTTGAATGTTTTGTTAACAAAAATCTTAAATTTATATCGTTTTCAACAAATATTCAGTCGTTCACTGTAATTATTTCAGAGCCACAGTTGGATTTTATAAGGACATTAGAATTAAATTATGCAAAATTAACGAACAAGGAAATGGTAAATTTGCTCTGGAGGGAGATTATAAAATCAGAGCGATGTGAAAATCATCTAGATCAGCTTATAGAGTATAGTTTCCATTACCCCGTTGACACAGAAGGCTACTTAGAGGAATTAAATCTTAAATTCGATGATCTTAGAAAAGAGGAATTACGAACTATTGATGGGCACCTCAAAGCATACTTAGTTACATTTTTGTACTACTGTACAAAACGTGAGGATCATCGGGTATCTATGAAAACTACGGTATTGGCATCCTGTTTATACCTAAAGCTAGTGATGATATCTGGAATTGGTAAAATATTTTTCGAGCCGAATGTATACAAGGTACAACTTCTTACATGTGTGCATGTTATCGAAGACAAAACAGTGCCTTCAGGTGCCAAAATATATTTAATAAAACTGATTAAGAAAAATTGCCTGCGGCAGCAAATGACCCCATATTTGTTAAAAGGAACAGCAAACCTTCTTAGTGGCATTATCTTGATGACATGCACAGAATCTATAAGAGATATCAGAAAAGGTTAGTTATAGTTGCTTTTGTATGCTAGAAGGAGTTTATATGCTCAGGGTTTAAACAGAAAAGAACGTGACTATCATTACAATACAAGACATAAAGATATGCTAACAATACTTTACGTAAGACTAATAAAAAGTCAAAAGGTACTTCAAATTTTAGCACCCAAATTTCTCAATAAACTACCAGCCGATATAAAAAGCTTACCAGATCCGACTTTCAAGAAAAAAATAAGGTCCATCTTGCACGAAAAAGCTTTTTACTCGTATGATGAATTTCTATCATATAAGTTCAATGATGATTTTAAAATGTTTGTCTAAATCTAAAGTTTGTTCTATATTTCTATGTTTTATTGTGGTGTATTAGGATGTCTGTATATATTTTTATATTGTTGTTGTGTTGACTTGTGCAAATACTACTTTTGTATATAGCATGGATAAAGTGATTTGATTTTGATTCGACATTATCTTGAAAGTTTGAAATGTAAAGACGTGTATAATTTTTTAGTGGCACCTATTCCTCTGTATGCCATAAATGCTATTAGAGATATCGTTTTTAAAGAAGAGGATGGTACCCGTCTAAAGTGTATATTAGAGTGTTTATTTAGATGCCTAAGGACATGTGTAGTAGGAAACGTGCCGAACCGTCGAGCATCAACAGATGTTATGATTGTTTTCATAAGGGATGTGCTACGACACGAGCTTGATGAAATTAAGTTTCAATTTTTCATGGATGCCTTTTGTGCGACTTGGGGGTTTGAAGATTTTGATAGCTATCAGGTACGTGTAATGTAGGAGAGTTCCCGCAAACTGAGAAATTCATGGCGGCTTAAGTATTGCACAGGTTTTCGAGCATTCGGAACCTGTGCCAAGCGAGCAAAAATTTCACGGAAATTGTTGCATATTTTTCTCAGTTTGTAACACGTCTTAACATTTTTAACAGGCAAAATATTTGTATGCCCTTTTAGGACGCCGTTGTTATAATGAATCTGCTTAATATTCAGTACTATAAAGAATTAGTTCGCCGAATGGTAGTTTATACGCAGTCACAAAGTCACAAAAGATATTTACTGAATATAATGCATTTACTTCTTGAAATGGCGAAAAACCTGCCGCCTTTTTCTATTAATAAAGTTGAAGTTTTATATTCGTGTGCTGTACGGAATATTATATACCAATTTGCTAATCCTGATAGGAGCACATCAGACAAGGCAATTCTATTCATTGCTCAATTATGTATGCTGAAAAACAATCCGATGTTGGACATCACGTTCAATGTAAGTTATAAAAATGTATTGTAAGTATGGATCTTTGACCATTCAATGTGTTGCTTACGCTTTTATGGACTGCTATTTTGTATACCTTCCAGTGTGCTGGAAATATTTCAACATACCGAGTGACCCAGAAAGACCCACCTTTTTCTACAGTTTTAAAAATAAAATTCTGAAATGAAGTAAAAGTAAGTAAAAATGGAAAAAAACATTTCTAAATTCAAGTAAATGAACAAAATAGGCCAATTTTACATTTAATTCATTGAGAAATAAAAGTCTGCTTTGAAATTTTTAAAATTTGTTCCTGAGTTCCAAAGCCAACTAGTAATAGCAAATAAATTGCATTTCCACGGTTATTTCTCATCCAATTTTAAATCTGAAAAAAGTGTTTGAAAGAGAAATTACAGCTTTATGAGAAAAGTAACTTAATTATACAGGGTGCTATTTAAAATAAGAAAGTTGTAGCAATTTTCGGCCACACCAGAAGTGATTTTTTTACCACCAAATTGTCAGAATGTACCCATTAATACCTATACTTGATTTCCCAAATTTCAGAATTTTACTTTTAAAATTGTAGAAAAAAGTGGGGGGGGGGGGGGGGGGTAAGGTACTTTCTGGGTCATCTGGTATAGACGAAGCACGTGATATTGGTTGTCTCATCTTTACCATATTGAGCTTGCATCTCCATCAATGTGGTTAGGACTCCCAAAGTTTATCACGACATATTATTTCCAACTAAAAAGAGATAGTTGGGATTTTCTATCTCAATAACAGAATAGTTTCAGTAATGTAATGGCAGTCCGTTAGAACGTAGTGGCACATTAAATGGTCTAAAGTAAGGATAGAAAATGTTTGATACATCAGAAGTAAATCCACTAAGAGCGAGTTAGACCCTGGTTTCTTCATGTATCTTCCACTTTTTAAACAGTCTTAATTTTAGCATTTTGAGTGCTCCGGCAAGTTCATCAACATCAGTGTAGAGGCACTGTTATTGGCGATTACGAAAATCTCCGATGAAAAGTGGGGTGTAACCGCGAGGAACCATAATCTGCTCATTGTTTTTGCAAAATTTGTGTCTTATACTCGTTGCGCGAACGTTGAACTGGTCCAAAAGGTAAGAAATACGAGCCACTAGTTCCTTTTATTTATTTTTTTTGTTAATAAATTTTGTAGACTTTGATGAGAATTTGCAAAGATGGCACCCCAAGTACCTTGAAGACTATTCTACCGATTCTGCATGAGTTATTCTGCGTTATGGCTCTTAAAGAGGAAGAACCGATAGCCGAAGCTGTTCTAAGAATTATTTTTATGAATGCCATGCACCAGGATGTTTCTTCAGTCGATTATTTAGATGTGAGTATACCATTCCAAATTCATCCGTAATCAACCAGCAATGCAATAGTTACAAAAGTGATTTCCTGTCGTTTTTAACTGATATCTCTGTTGGTTTGAGTTAGGTTTAGTTTTAGGTACAATTTTCTTTGTTTTTTTCTCTTTTTTTTGTTTGGTTTGTTTTTTCTCTTTTTTCCTTCTTTCTTATTGCATACTTAATTTGTTATTGGCTGCATGGTTTCCGATCCAAAACCATTTTAAAAAAAAGACACGCGATTTTTGATATAGTAAATTCCGGTTTGCTTAGAGAATATTAATGACCTTGACAATCACACCGTGCATCCTCCACCATTGGTGCACCATCTTGAAATATATCCTATTTGCACTATATATAATATATGCTCCTGTTACAATAACAATCAGAATATTGATATTTTTCAATGATGGGGCTCCCTGCGTATGTTCGCCTATCAATTTTCCTCACTATTATTCTATATATTGTTTATGTACAACAATTTTGCTATTTTTTCCATGCACTATATAGTTTTTCTTATGCCTTTTATATATTTTTTGCTTCTCTTATACTAGTCAGTTTAAATTTTGGACTCATGTTAATTCTTTGTCTCCTAATTTTATTATATATATTTAAGCTACTCACTATGTGTACTGCATATTAAATATGTGTTGTTTCCCATTGGTGTGTAAATAAATAAATAAAATCAACGGGAATGCTTTTCAGATTGTCTAATAAAATTTTTATTTTTTTAGCATATGTACCGATCCATGTTGAAACCGTCGGTTATTGATGGCATTTCATATTCTCAGAACTTGTACTGTAACATATTTATGTCATCCCGCTTCGAATATGATGTGTTCTTTGCGAAATATGCTCGTCGCATAAGGTAACCACTCTTTAAAATCTTCCATCTCTTTATTATAAGCTTGAACTTTTAGCGAGCAAGATGTGCGTATTGCTATCAGTAATTTGGACTACAGTCAAACTGGCACTGCAGTTTTAATTTGCCAGCTTCTAGATTACTGCCCTTATACCGAGATAAAGGTTCTGGTTTCGTATTTTATTGATAATTTCTCCTCGGTAAGTGTACCAAAATATTTCTTGTTTCTAATCAACTTAATAGAGCTTCTAATACACTCCATAGCCTTCTTATCAATAATTGACATTTATAATAGAGCTCTCATCGTTTCAAAAAGCACTATTCAAAATTTTCGAGTTATAGATAGATGACATTTTCTATATTTTGCCAAATTCTGGAAACTAAATCTTCGCCCGTTCTAAAATTAAATAATTCTCAAAAAGCATGATCTCATATGTAGATTTCCAACTTAAAATGCTCTAAGTTCCAGGTGCTATCAAGATTAATTAATTTTACTATTTACTTTCTCTCGAATTTCTTCAAAATCAAAGCTAAAATCGAATAATCCTTACCTCGAATGGGTATGCGTGGGCATTTAAAGTTGGAGACGTACATAAAAGGCAATGACGGGTTTTGCACAGTTTTTCAAAAAACACATAAACACATGAACTTTATTTCTGGAGGGGGCATCTTTGAAATCAGTTTGGATTACCCGAATACCAGCCTGTTTTGCTTCAAATTTTTTTTTATATAACTGTGCATTTCATGTAAATTGAAATTGTTTCTGCGATGAGATTTGAAACAATGTTCAGAGTGTCAATGTTTTATTGTAAGCGGCTTGAGAGATGGTAAAAAACAAAGTCTAAACTCATTAAATATGTGTATATTTGTTCTTTAATGTTGTAGTTCTCAAGTTACATAAGCGTGGGTTTTATTTGTTCTGCGCTTGATAAAATTTTATCAAATCGACAAATCAGCCACATGGACTACTCCCAACTTGACGTTATACAGACGTTAATAATGGATGCGTTACTCAAACAAGTCCTCCCCGTTCCAAGTATTAAGCCTGCATATGATTTGTTCACAAAAATTAGGTATATATTAAAATTACCTAAAGACGAGGAACAGTTGAACCATCTTTTGAAGACCACTTCTGAGAAAGCTTATAGAAGGTTACACTTCAGAGTACCAGGCGATAATAGTGTTTTGATGTATCTGAATGAAGTGTGTCTCTTATTGAGACGGCTGCCCACTGAAAATGTCCTTAAAATATTAGAATCTTATATGGATAATCCTCATACAATATCAGGTAAAATAAAATGATAATTAATGTAAAGGCTTTGTTACTAGTTTTGCCACCGTAAATAAGGCAATTAAAAATTATATACAGGATGTTCCAATAGCGCGTCAAAGTCCAGTATCGGCCTTGTTAGAAGACTTTGGAACATCATATCACAAATTTCAGAGTGACTCGCTACAGCAGAGCATCTTCCTCAGAGCATCTTCCTCCTTTAATAAGCGCTGTAGCCTAATCTAACCATTCCACTATTAATTTTAAGCGTTAACGTCTTTTTTCTTGATTCTGTTCCAAATAATTCTGAGAATCTTGACTATATTCGGCGGCTCAAATCATTTAAACGTAAGGAAAATTCATATTTTGCACTTCATTTTGTTGACTCTAACAGTGGCAAAAACTGGAAAAACTACGATTAAAATAATTAAGAATTTTCTGAATTTCAATTAATAAATGTGTTATGTCTTCCCTAGCATTATTGAAATATATGCCGGACATCTATATCCAACTCCTTACCTTATTCACCACAATTGGTATGATGAACAAAAAGAAGGCTCCTTTGGCACTAAAATATTTGTATGAGAACTTGAATAATGATGAAAAAATTGTTAGAGTTTTAGCATTCAAACTTCTGTTTTCGCTTTGCCAAGAGTAAGTTATTTATTGTTCGTTTATTGTTTAATATATGTTTTTAACGTTACCGATCTGAGTAGTCATATTGATCATTTGTCATTTTCAGTTATTTTTAGGCTTTTAACAAATAAGTTAAATATGTTTTATTAATGTAACTTTTAAATTAATTAGTAATGTATTCTTGTTTCTGTGATCCTTGTTTGAATAAAGTATTTATATTATTATTGTATATTTTTCAGGATGAGTCACGAATATGAAACGATTATTAAGTATTCATTTAGGGAAATGGTTAACGGTGACCCTTGTTTAGTGAGAATTTGTGCAGGGGTGCTCGAAGAACTGATTCATGACGATTTTATAAAGTTGAACTCCGAGGATTTCTTCAGATTTGTTTATATTTTGGGATGCAACGATCTCAAAATTTTTATGAAAGATATGTTGATGAAAAGGTTCCTCTTGTCCAATCAGAATGACATCGCCAAGTATTACGTTCAGTCTATTATATACTTGAATACTTGCTGTAAGGTAACGAGAAAAAATTCCTGAACTGCTGTCCTGGAGTCCTTTATCCCGATGTCCTCATCTAACCCTGCTATATCGGTTTTCCTACTTGTATCTGGTTAAAACGTAAGCCAGTTTTCGCCTCGGCACTAGTTTTTATTTCAGCGGTATGTCAAGGGCACAGGGTAGCTACAGTGAGGTGGATCATTTTCCAGGGGTTAGGATGTTGATTGTCTTGGAATGAATGGACAGTTACATGGTCTATAGGCCATCGACTGCTGTGTCGACTAGATAGGTAAAGCGAATGATCTTTGTGTTGGATTGACTAGCTATAATGCTACAAAAACTTAATTCTGGCTTCTGCGCGGATTATACGAGTTAGCTTACCAACAACATACGTGATCTTTGCGTTGTTAATTCAATAACTGGCAAAGTTTTCAACAAAATCGGCTAAAATTCATATGGGGGTTTTTGACGACGCCGATTACGAATCCGAAGTGAAAATTAGAAAATTCAAAATGGCGGACTTTAAGAATCAATTCCTGATTTACGCCGTTTCTATTGATTTTACTGAAAAATATGTAGAGTAAAAAAATGTTTAGAATGCCATTTTGCATAAGAATACGCCATTTTGTTAACTACATTATTTACACGGTGTATTGTCTGTCCAAGTTTTCCTATCCAAAAGCTCTGTTAAGCTGAAGTCCTTAATTCTGGTCTCCTAGAGGAAGTTTCAACCTTGATGTGGCACTGCCTCTGATGTAGTTGCCACGTGAACAGCTCTAGATGTTTAAAACCTTAAACACGATAATGCCAACTTGGTTGTTGAAATGGGCGTTGAGTGTAGTGTTGAAGCATTTTAGTGTTTGTTACACTATATCAGAGGCAGTGAACGTTTTTAGTTCCTCCCAATTTTTTATAGTGACTGCACCAATTACAAGAAAAAATATAGGAAATATAGGATCGTACTTGTAATGGACCATAATATTTATTAAAGGAGGTGGAAAGGAAAGTAATGGAACCTTAACAGAAATGTTATGGGACTTATTTTCCATTTTTATGCATTCTTAATAAAGAGTTGTTTTAAAAAATAAGCAAGTTATGCAGCTTGTCCCATTTTACTTGGAACCACCCCTACAAAGAGTTTATTTAGGGTCGGCATATCCAAGACGGAGAGAGAGAGAGAGATCCGATAAGGAAATATTTATTATTTTTGGCCATAACTTTTTTTTAATACATACCGGGTGTAACAGGGTCATGGTATACCCCCTTTTCTCCTTTAGTTTTGAAGATAATTGATTGAAATTTAGGATATACTATTATTAGCCTTTATCGAGTCCGAGTATAAAAAAATGGTACAGTCGATAGATTGTGTGTAATAAAAAACAAGTAAAAGGTGTAGTCTATTGTAATTCCCATTCATGTACGGTGCACACGACTATAGCTATAAAGGCCGCAGTCAGGACAAACATAGACCTGGTTAGGTCTTGGATGCGGCCTTCTTGCAGCAACATTTCCTTGATAGCTGGCCACAACCCCTCGCCATTCGGTTCTGTCCGCTGCAAGTTGATCCCATTGCTCGTCTGGAATACCACAAGATTTTAGATTTGCATGGAGAACGTCTTTGAACCTCTTTCGTTGACCGCCACGCCTTCTTCTACCGCTTAGCAATTCACCATAAAGTGTACATTTAGGAAGGCGGTTATCATACATACGATGAACGTGACCTGCCCATCTTAGGCGTGCTCTTGAAATAAGCACCTCAATTGGAAGACTGTTTGCTCTCCTGAGTACTTCCACGTTTGATATGTGATGGAACCAACGGATTTTCATCATACTTCTGAGGTGTCTTTGCTGAAAACGTTCTAATTCTTTCACATGACAACGGTAAGTGACCCAGCTTTCACATCCATATAACAGTGTTGGAATGACAACTGCTCTGTAGACAGCCATTTTCGTTGACAAAGCAAGGTCGTGGTTGTCAAATACTCTCTCTCTAAGTCCCCAGAGTGCTCTAGATGCAGCGTTAATTCTATTGCGTATCTCGCTGTCCATGTTTGCTTTGTCATTAACAATGTTGCCTAAGTAATTGAACTGATCCACCACTTCAAGAGAATTTCCGTTAAGTGTAATGTCTATTTGGTTCACTTGATGAGTTGACATAATCTTAGTCTTTCCAATGTTGATTTTAAGTCCCAAGGAATCATAGCTCTGGGCATACACGTCTAAAAGTTCTTGAAGCTCTTCCGGCGTAGAGGCTAAAAGTGCACAGTCATCCGCATACTGGAGATCACAAATGAATCTTGTGCGTGTCTTCGTGAAATTCTAAAGCGCCCTATGTTAAAGAGACCGCCATCAGAACGGTATCTGAGACCTATTCCTCTGACTGTTAGTTTGTTGTCAACAATAATTGTTAGAGCAGTGGTAAACAAATTAAAAAGTAGGGGTGCCAGGACAAATCCTTGCCTAACTCCAGTGAGGGTTTGGAAAGGTTCGGTTGCCTGATTATTATACATAACCTGGGCGTTGTTGTTTGTATGTAGACTGCGACATACTTCCACAAATTTTCTAGGGATACCTAAGCGGAGCATAATTTTCCAGAGCACTTCCCTGTCCACCGAGTCAAACGCCTTGGTTAAATCAATGAAGGCCATGTGAATTTCTCCTTGATGTTCGAGTGCTTTTTCTTGAAGCTGTTTAAGTGTGAAGATTAGATCCGATGTGCCTCGGTTTGGTCTAAAGCCACTCTGTGTTTCAGGAAGTAACTTTTCCATAACAGGTGTTAGCCTATTTGCCATCGCTTTAGTGAGTATCTTCCCTCCAACAGCCAGGAGAGCTATACCCCTGTAATTTCCACAGTCCGCAGCGCTCCCTTTGTTTTTGAGGAGGTTGATTAAAAGTGTATCACGAAACTCCTGCGGAGCTTGACCACTTTCCCACACAACATCAAACAGTTTTTTGAGGTAGGGTATGATCTCTGACGACACAGCTTTAAAGATCTCAGCTGGGAGTGAGTCGGCGCCGGGAGATTTGTTATTTTTTAGCTGCCCAATGGCGGTTAAGATCTGTTCCGTTGTTAGTGGTTTATCTAAGTCTTCGAAGGTGTCATATTGAGGGATAAGATTTATAATATCGTGATTGGCTTGACTTTGCTGGTTAAGAATGTTAGAGTAGTGTTCTTTCCATCGGGCTCTTATTTCCTGGTCTTCTTTGAGGAGATTTCCATTTAAATCTTTAATAGGGCACATATTTTTCCGACTGGGACTGCTTTTACTCCTTGAAAGAAATTCCTGTAGTCGTGTGAATCGGCGTACCTTTGAATTTCTCTGGCATTGCTTGCCCACCACTCGTTCTTTATTCTTCTGATTTCGCGTTGCGTTTCATACTTAGATTGGGTAAAAGCTTCTGCTTTTGATGAGTCGTTGGGGTGGTTGATAGGGTTTTGGAAGGCAATATGTCCTCCTGTTTTTTACTTGCTGCAGTGCCAAGAATTTCCTCATTCGCACTTTTTAAACTGTCTTTAATTTGCGTCCAGGTAGTAGCGACAACTACAGAATTGGTTTCTTCTAGTGCACTCAAATTCTCTTGAACTTTTTGCTTTAGCTGTTCGACGGTTTGTTGGTCACGCAATTTACTAATACAGAGACGGGGTCTACGTTTTACTTGAGTTCTTCGGTGTTTGGGTCTCATAACAATTTTCATTTTAGAGACAACAGGACGATGATCGGTCCAACATTTGCTATCAATGTGCGTCTTTAGGATATACTACATACATAATAAGCGGCACTTTTTGAAATACACTTGATTTTTTTCACTTCCGGTTTCGCCGGAAGTGAAATTTTTCAGTGCTGTTGTTTAGTGCGGGCTGTCGATTTGGATTTTTTCTATTAAATTCTCTGGCAGCTTCTCTTGACAATCTCACATTATCACCAACAATTTTAATAAGCTCTATTTTTTCTTGAAAAGTTAACCTTTGCATGGGCATAATTATGATAATAAGCAGGAATATAAATAAGCATGGAAAAAAAAATAATAAAATAATAATGAAATTTGGGAGGTTGCTGACTCCAGTGGCGCACTCGGATTTGAAATTAATAAATCGCTAATAAGATTTCATCATTTTCTGATCCGAAAAAAAAATCATAGTGGGCCACGTATTATGTTTTATAAAATTGGATATAACACAAAGATGCCCTTTTCAAAGATCTATATTTAAAAAAAATATATATCTAAATTGGACATTAAATAAACTTTTTATAGGGGTGGTTCCCAGCAAAATGGGATACGCAGTATTTTTATTGTAGATATTTTGAGTCATTTCATCGTTTTTTAATCATGATGTATTAATTTTCTAGATTTTTAGCTTGAACAATGGGTAAATTCTGTTGACAGATAGTATTGACAGATTTTTATAATTTTTTCATTCATATTTTCCTGTTATTTGGTAATTGGTGCAATACCCACTAAAAGTTGGCAAATCATCAAATAATTACTGTTTTTTAGCTTCCAAATTATCCGATTTCTGCTCAGTTTTTTGACGACTTATCTAAAGTCAAACTGAAGATCGACAGACCCAAAGAAATGCTACTTGTTTTGTTTGAGAAGTTGCCTATCCGCAAGAAGTTCAACATCATATCAGAAATTAGTTACGTCCTGGGTATGGCTAAACTGCTTACTTTTATGCACATCCAACTTTTTTTTTCTTTCAGAGGACTTAGTGAACGGAAATTGCAAAGTCGATGACACTTTCTTCAATGTGATAGTACTGTTTCTGACGACTATTAAATTTATGTCAACGAATAGTTTTGAACCTCCAGAAATGCACTTTTACTATGAGTTGTGTACACAAATAGAGAAGCAGATTGTTGGGCACGATCCCTCGTGTAATTCACAGAGCTACTACTTGGTAAGAAATCATTTAACTATTTTATATAGTGTCCGCCAAAAGTCTGAATCATATGGAATTTTTTTTATTCAATTGTTTTTTTTTAAACGGGTTTGAGCATTAGTTTCAGCATGATTAATAACCTCAAAATTTCTAAAAATATTTGTCATGTAACAACTATGACACCTTCAAAATGTCAATAGAAATTTTAAAATGGCTTGAAATGCATTGATTTATCAAAATATTGAAAAGTACTATAAGGAAAAGTTGTTTGTAATTACATTAAGTCTAAATGTGAAGTTTGGTTTGAAAATTTAAATATTTTAGTTTTTCATTTTTTCCAAAAATATGTAATGTATTATTTTCAGTAATTCTGAACCCTTACTGCGTAATTTTGCACGATAATGAACTCAAATATTAATAATAGTAATATATTTTATTTCTTTCATTTAAACGTATAAAATACACTAACAAAAGATAGTCATGAAAAGTAGGTGTACAGGGTGATATCTCGAGTTCTACGATAGCTAGAAATTTTTTTTAAAAATTGCAAGTAAACTAGATAAAAAAGTCTATGGAAATTATTTTCGAACATACAGGGCGAACCAGGACGAAATTACAGGACCAAGTGCCTTTTTTAAAAATGGAATGCTATGTATATCAGTACATTTTTTGAAGCCTCTTTCTAGGCTCTATTCATTCCTATATTAGCATTGAATATCTCCTAACGACTTGGATGGAATGAATTTTTTTGTTGAAATAATGCAATCTGCAGATGGATATTAAAAAAATCACAATAGTCACAATTATTGGTTTTAAGAAAAACTTATGTGAAATACCAGTTACGAAACATCTAATTAATGTGTTTGAATCATTTTCGTTTCCGAAAAATGTACAGGGTGGCCAAAAATTATTTTTCAATTAAGAACATTTTAAATTGAATTTCCTCCATTATTTCAAATGGAACGCCCTGTATATTTTTCAACGATGTGATGTAGAAATGAAAAACGAACATTTTTTGTAAGTACTTCCCTAGGGCTAGTTGCAACCAATTTCGTTTTGTTGAGCAATAATTACAGAATTCAAAAATAAACTTAGAAAAGGGGTTTTTTCGAATAACTCAGTAGAAAAAATTATAATAAATGTTCCACATGATGTAAAGGTAGTTATTATTCTTTCCTTCATATTTTGTACTGTTGTTGTTGTGTCTCTATAAACAATTTCCTTCACGTGTCCCCATAAAAAGAAATCCATTTTTGTAAGATCTGGGGATCTAGCAGGCCATTTAGTGGGTCCATTTCTTCCAATCCATTGATTAGGGTAGGTATTATTTAAGTGGTCTCTAACTGCATTTAAATAATGTGATGGAGAACCATCTTGCTGAAACCATATCCTTTTTCGATTTCTTTCAGGGAGATTTACCAATAATTGTGGCAGATAGTTTCCCTAAAATTAAGATAAATTTCTCCAGTCAATGTACCATCAAAGAAATGTGGCCCTATTACATGTTCTCCAATTATTTCTCCTCAAACGTTTATAGACCATCTGTGTTGGTTATCAACTTGCATAAAAAAGTGAGGATTTTCCGAAGCATAATAATGGAAATTGTGCCTATTAACAAATCCATTTTTATGAAAAGTTTCCTCATCACTGAATAAAACAGTATTGAAGAAGTTGACATCATGTTGCATTTCACCTCTGGCCCAATTACAAAATTGTAGGCGCTTTTGAAAATCGTCATCAGATAATTCCTGGTGCATTTGAATATGATATGCATGCAAATTATTTGTTTTTAAGATTCGATCCACAGACTGTCTACTTATTCCTACTAATGAGCTCACTTCTCTTTGACTAACATGGGGATTCTCAACCGTCGCCAGCACCACAGAAAACTCATTTTCTTCGTTCACAACACGTTTTATTCTTTCACTTTTTTATATTCGACATTTCCAGTTTCCAGAAATCTATCGAGAAGGTTTTGGAAGTTGCTAATTCTATTGGCAAGTAAACAATTTCTGTCTGACTCGCCCAAAACAAAAGTCATGTCTACAAGTTCCGGTTTATTAAAATTCATATTGTAAAATTCCAAATATTTTAAATTCAATACAAATTGTAACGACCGATAAGTATGAATAAATGCTCCTTTGTACACGACAATTTATACAAAACTGAGGTTTTATTGCTTGTCTATTCGACAAGCAAAAATAGCAAAAAAATGTACAAAAAACATTAGAGTAAAGGACCGGTTAAATAGTATTTACTCATTTCAATGGATTGGAAGAAATTGTCCCACTAAATGGCCTCATTTCAAAATTGCATAAAGACGTGTGTCAATCAAAATGGGCAGCACGTCAAACATCTATTATAAATTTTTCTAATGAATTATTTGAGGGAACCTCTTTTTTAAGTTTATTCTTGAATTTGACACTTATTTATTTATAAAACTAAAATGGTTGCAATTAGCTATAGTGAAGCACTTACAAAAAGTGTTCGTTTTTCATTTCTATGTCATATCGTCGAAAAATATACAGGGTGTTCCGTTTGAAAAAATTGAGAAAATTCAATTTAAAAAGTTCTTAATTGAAAAATAAACACTTATTTATTTATAAAACGAAGATGGTTGCAATTAGCCATAGGGAAGTACTTATAAAAGAGGTTCGTTTTTCATTTTTACATCACGTCAAAATTCTATTTAAAATGTTCTTCATTGAAAAATAATTTTTGGCCACCCTGTACATTTGTAGAAAATGATTCAAAAATATTAATTAGCTGTCTCGGAACTGGTATTCACATAAGTTTTTCTTAAAATCCATAATTGTGACTGTGGTGATTTTTTTAATATCCATCTGCAGATTGCATTATTTAATTATTTCAACAAGAAAATTTATTACATCCAAGGGGTTGGGAGACATTCAATGCTAATATAGGAATGAATAGAGCCTAGAAGGAGGTTTCAAAAAATGTACTGATATACATAGTATTCCATTTAAAAAAAAGGCACTTGGTCCTGTAATCTTGTCTTGGCTTGCCCTGTATGTTCAAAAATAATTTCCAGTTTTAGACTTTTTATCTAGTTTACTTGAAATTTTTATTAAAAATTTCTAGTTATCGTAGGACTCGAGATATCGAGGTCTGACGCACTATTGCCCCACCATGTATAACATTTGGAAGTGAACACACGCATAAAATATATTTATAGGTACGGACACACATATTTACATTTAAAAAGACATAAACTATAATAAAATATTACAAACGTAATATATATTAATATAATTAAGGCTATATAGTTTTAAAATTTAAAATGGATGTTTTTGTTTGAAAAAAAAATCTTGAAGGGTATAACAGTTCTTTTGCAGTAAATATTCTTTTAATTTCAATTTAAAAGTATGAGCATTGGAGGAGTTTTTAATTTCAGGGTTTAATGCATTATAAATTATACATCCAGTGAAAAAATAATCTTTTTTGATAAAATATAGTGCAGAAATTATTTAGTACTAGCAAGTCTCTAGTATCATGACCATATCCTGTTGGTTCACCAAAAACAGTGAAATATTTTTGTATACATAAGTACACACTTCTAAAATGTAGATTCCAGCAACCGTTAAAATTTTCAAGTGTTTAAAGGCATTACCACATAACTAACGGTAACCTAATCCAGCAATTATCCTTATGGCATAATTTTAAAGTATAAATACTCTATTTACTTGTTACTCAATTAACTATTCCATATTTTAAGTACGAAAGAAAAATTGCATAATATAATATTAGGAAGACTTGTGGGCTACAATGTTTTGCCATATAGTTTAGAGCGTAGCAGCTTTTATGCAACCTAGAACATAATATGTCAAGATGGGGTAACCACACTAATTTGTAGTTGAAAAGAATATCTTATCTGACTCAGTACAAGTAAATTCAAGTTCTTCATTCTTAAAGAGACAAAGTTTTTTAACATCTAAATAAAATTGAGTTTGTTTTATTCCTATTTAACAGCAAACAATTTTTTTCTGACCACAGAATATATACTCTGATGTACATGTTGAGATGTACTTTTAAGATTGTCTGAATCATTTTCTACTACTGATGTCGAAAGCTATATCTGGACAATCATGGAGGAAAATATCCTGCCAATCTTTGTCTCTAAGATAATTGCGGAAGCGGATTATACAGTGTGTCCACGGATGGACTTAACTATACTTATAAAAATGGTTATTTTCAATTTTTCGAAAAAAACTTATACTTCATAATTTCTTTTGCTTGTTATATAAATACGATTCACGTTGAGAGAAAATTTGATTTTTTTGTACAGGGCGCGCAAAAATTAGAAAAATGTGGATTTTCAAAATAAAAAGTTTTAAAATCAAACTTTTTGAGGCATTGGGATTAAGGAGCTTAAATGCAGTAATCGCAAAGCCAAATAAATTGTTTTCATTGGAGTTACTGTGACTGAGTTATTTGATATTAAAAATAGGCAGAACAAATTTTTTTAAAGTTAAATGTGAGAAAATAATCAATAAAGTATTTATTTAACTTAAGTATTTATACAGTGAGATAAATAACAAACAGTAACGTCCTTATTCAACATAAAACCCTTCTTCGAACTTGTAGAAATGGCATCAGTGATTCTGTTTTGTAAAATCTCAATATTATCTTGCAAGTCAGTCATACACTTTTGGCTTAAGATACCCCCTCAGAAAATAATCCATCGCGGTGAGGTCCGGAGACCACGTGCTGGCCAGTTTATTAGTCCATGGCGATCAATCCATTTTCGGGGAAATGTTCATTTAACCAATCGGTGACAATCATTGCACTATGCACTTGGCAGCCTTCCTGTTGGAATATCATATTTCTTCTAAATTCAAAATTTACTCCATCCATTTGTGGCAAAAAATATTCATTAAGCATTTCTAAATAATAATTTGCATTAAGCCTTCCTTCCAAGAAAAATGGACCAATTACTTTATTAAACGTTAACGCACACCATACGTTGACTTTGGAAATTACGGCTTTCCATTATGCGTTCACCCATTAGGAAAGAGAATTCAAGTCCATATGAATCATCACCTTCTTGAAGTTTATGGATAAAGGTTGGTTTGAATGCGTGAAATTTATTTGCGGTTAGAACATTGTGTACGTGACTCTTAGATACACCACCCACCTCACTCGCTTTTGCTCTCAAAGGAAGTCGGTGGATTATTGTAAACTGATTCTAACACTAAAACAACGTTTTATTACAAGTGATACATAGTCTTTAAAAGATATGGGGAAAAATCGATTTAATTTTTAATATCAAATAACTTAGTAACAATAACTCCAATGAAAAAAAATTATTTGGCTTTGCGATTACTGCTTTTAAGCTCCTTAATCCCAATGCCTCAAAAAGTTTGATTTTAATTTTTTTTATTTTGAAAATCCACATTTTTATAATTTTAGCGCGCCCTGTACAAAAAAATCAAATTTTCTCAACGTGAATCGAATTTATATAACAAGCAAAAGAAATTATGAAGAATAAGTTTTTTTCGAAAAATGGAAAATAACCATTTTTATAAGTATAGTTAAGTCCATCCGTGGACACACTGTATGTTCTGAACTAAAATGTCTTCGATAATTGTACTTATTTTTTTCCTGTTTTTGTGTAATCTTAGTATCCAGTTTCAAGAATTGAGAAAAATTATCAATACATGTTTTCGAGGCGAGATCTACAAAATTCATTTAATTTTTCTTCAGTTTGCCAATGTTCCGTAAATAGTAGAAAGTCACTATAATAATCGTTATTAAAAATAGCATCTACTATCAGTATTTTGTTACCTAAATATTGAATATTTTGATGGCAAAAGGTAATAAATTTACTTAAGTTTCTTGAATTTGTGACAATCGAGGATATAAAAAATCTTGTCTTGCACTTGTATCAGAATTTCCTTCTTTATGCAATGCCTTATTCCCATTTATTTATTTAAGATTGATACCCTCTCTTGATCTTTGTCTGTCTCATAATGAATTGTGGTTCACACTCATTGTAATATTGATATATTACATATAGAGTATTACTTCAACTTGCTAAAGTGTACAGTCACGTAACTCAAATACATTTGCAATTTTTCTAGGAGTACGAGCCGGAAATAAAACGCTGCACGTTGGTTCTTTTAAAGTTGCTGTTTTATGAGAACGAACAGCTGGCTATTAGAATTCAGGTTCAGCTTTTCGATACCATCATGCACTGGATAGATTTCGTCAAAGCCGAGGTGAGATAATCGTAGTTTTTCTAATACTCTCTTAGTAGACGGATTTTTCAGGTTATCCATTACGTCCACGTGGAGAGAGGCAAGGACTACGATCCCTACTTTGCGAAGTTGGTGCAGTACTATAAGAGAAATAGAAGCCGATTAGAGATAGATAGGTAGTTAGTGTGGATATGTTTTATTTTTGTTTGTTTTACAGTTCAGCTTGTTCATTTATTTTTGTTGTTTAGGTGTTCTTTATTTTTGTATTGTTGCAAATGGCAGAGTAGTTTGTATAAATATGAATATTATAAAAAAAAACATTGTTAATAACTTGGAATTAATCTTAACTCTAATTTTCTAGAGTAAGGATTTCGGCATTAAACAGCATGCAAGTATCCATGGTGCCTTGCATGTAGATTTTTATACACTGTAATATTTTTTACTTAATAAAAAAAATCTTCCATAAATGTCACTTTTATTGCTTTGATATACTTACAAACCAATGAAGTCCGGAATAAATTGATGTGATTATTTGCTGTTTTCTGTTTTATTTTCTTTTGGTACGCCGAATATCTATTTGTAAAAAGTGATTCTATTTTTTCAGCCAGCTTAGCGGATTTGATGAGGATAAAAAAGTAAGCACTCTTTTAATAGTCCCAGGTATATTATACAAAAGGCCCGTACCTGGTCTATATTTTTAAATCTTGTTTGTGTTGTTTAATAAAGTATATGTGTACTAAAACTGTGCTTTTTTGCCACCCTAAACACAGTGAAACGGTTCCTTTCCCAACAGATCAAACCTTAGAATGCTTACCCGTACATTAATTAAAATTTTCACAAACAGTTGAAGAGCACACTAGACGTATGTTTCGGCAACCGTACAGGCATCATCAGGAAATGGCGGTTTTTAATAGTCCCCAAATGATAATAGCATAGTTGTCAAAGCATGCGTCGAGTGTTGTAGTGTTTGCAGAAACCACTTCATCAGTGCCTGACTGAAGGTTCACCGTCCAATTTTTGTCCATACTATAACAAAATAATTTCTGCAAATACTGGAAGAGACGCGGGTTTCGAAAAGCATTTAGGCATCATCAGGACATAACAGTTTTAATCATCCCCAATGATGCTAACATGGTTGGCGAGTCATGCATTTTGTTTTTTAGTGTTTGTGGAAACTAATTTATCATCAGCTTTACAACTCCAATCTCCCATCCATTAACCCACATATTTTTCCAAAATGATGGACGCACCTTGTCCAATATATTTTCTCCATTAAATCTCCATTCTGTGTTCCAAAACTGAAGCAGGTAGGTCATTTTTTGAATAACGATGGCCAGACATTTTTAGTTGAATGGTCTACTACAATTAAAGACTAACTAGATGAACGGATCTAACACTACTTGATGACAGTACTAGTACAGTAATCTGGAATTGGTTGGAAGGGTGGTCAATAAAAATTATTGAACCACAGCACTTAGGCCCCATTGGGCCCCTTGTACATCCTCGCCTAGGCCTCCAACCAACCTAATCTTGCGAAAGAGGTGGTGATGCTACCTAGGGGCATCTCCCTTACATCAGCCAAAGTAGGCCAACGTTCTCCCAAAATAGATTCTCTGATTGAAGAGACAGCAGAACAGTGACCGAGTACATGTTGAACCGTCTCATCTTTTTGTTCACAACCTCTACAGAGAGGTGTTTCGCTTAATCTCATATTATGGAGATGTTTCCTTAACAGACGGTGTCCAGTCTGGATTCCCGTTATAGAACGTAGGTTGCTTCTGGACATTGCCAGGTAGTCCATTGCTGGACACTTGTTGGGATATTTTAGTAGTTCCCTAGCGAGCTGACAGCTATTTGTTTCATCCCACAGTTTCTTGAATTCATTGTGGGTGTTTTCTTCAATTATTTGTATTATCGCCGTGATCGGTAACAGACTGGCCGGGCCTGGTCCAAAGATAATTAGGATTTTTTATCAATTTCCTACCACACCAGTAGAAGTTAGAGAACTAAATTGCTTAAAACAACAAGAAAACCAGCTGCAAGGATAGATGAGATAAGGGGTCACGTCCTTAGGGCCGTAGTTGATGAAATCTAATACAGATTTCATCTCTCTTGCTTGATTAATGAATCTTTTGCTACCGGCCAATACCCTGATTTAGTTCAAATGTGCTTTTTGGAGGGCGAAATATTAAAACATAATATTTTTAGTTGCAAACTCCTCTATAAAATCCTTATTTTACTATAAGGAACGTAACCAGATTGCAACCAACAAGTTACAAGCTTGGCGCGTTAAGTGTAATAATTGCATATTACCATCAAAACGCTAATGCTTCGATTGCAACAAACACCAGCCGAAAGACTGATCCTACTTAAAGGAGCTCTCGCGCCAGTCGTCACACACCACTTGCAGACTGCAGTTTCGAGCTGTTGGCTCTCATCAGTGCAAGGTAGGCATGTGACGACCGACACGAGGATCACTTGACCATTTAGTACATTTCGGTATCTTTGGGATAGCGACATGTAAAATAGTCAGCAGGCGCCATCTAGCGGTCCAGTGTCTGTTGCAATCGAAAAATAAATAGCCTGGCTAGGCTTAGCATAGTTCGAATGTGCTTTTTAGAGGGAGGAGCTCTCATGCCAGTCGTCACACACCACTTGCAGACTGCAGTTTCGAGCTGTTGGCTCTCATCAGTGCAAGGTAGGCATGTGACGACCGACACGAGGATCACTTGACCATTTCGTACATCACATGCCTAACTTGCACTGATGAGAACCAACAGCTCGAAACTGCAGTCTGCAAGTGGTGTGTGACGATTGGCACGAGAGCTCCTTTAAGTAGGATCAGTCTTTCGGCTGATGTTTGTTGCAATCGAAGCATTAGCGTTTTGATGGTAATATGCAATTATTACACTTAACGCGCCAGGCTTGTAACTTGTAATTCAGCGCTCGGCGGGGCACACAGCCCGGAGAGTAACTGTTGGTTGCAGTCTGGTTACGTTCCTTATAGTAAAATAAGGATTTTATAGAGGAGTTTGCGACTAAAAACATTATGTTTTAATACCCTGATTTATTAAAAATTTCAAAAATCTGTACCTATTTACAAAAACAAGGATCAAGAATAGAGGGGTGTAATTACAGAAATATCAGTTTGCAAAAGTTTTTGAACTCAGTTTTAATAATAGATTAACAGACTATTTGGAATCCCATAAATTGTTAATCTCAAGTTAACATGGATTCAGAAAAATTAAATCCACAGTAACTGCCACATAAAGATTATGTTTATAATGCGCTAAATAATAAGAAACAACCAATAACTTTATTGTTTCACTTCGGTAGAGCTTTTGACACAGTTGACCACAGTTTGCTCTTGGAAAAACTTTTTAGAATGGGAGTATGTGGGCTAGCGCGTCAGTGGCTCAACTCTTTATCTGGATAATAGAAAGCAAGTGGTAATAATTGATTGGTATAAATCTGATTTCAGGCAAGTACAAATAGGTGTACCGCAGGGCTCTATCCTCAGTCCTTTACTTTTTTTAATTTTTGTGAATGATATGGCAGATTCTTGTGTAACATCTATTGCATCAATTGTCTATACTGATGATACAAAGTTTTTAATGTCCAGTAGCTCTTTGGAAACCACAGTTATTCAAGCCATACATCAGTAAAAGCGTTTTCTAAATGGTGTTTAGCAATGGTCTAGTTATAAATGCTGGCAAGAAAGTTTTTATGTCGTTCTTACCAATGAACGTTGGTCATAACTCAAGTATTTTAATTAAGGCAAATTATCAGTCCAGAAGAGATAAAATTTCTGGGAGTAACTTTGGATTATAAAATGACATGGGAGAGTCGTGTAACGTTCTCTCACTACATGCTGACTCCGGACCACGGTGTAGTATATTAGGTGATGCGACAAGACCCATACGAATGGCTTCATAAGTGTTTAGTTGTGTGTAATGCAATAGATGGCAGGACAAACATAGTCTCATCATTACTTACGCATAGAAATATTAGAAGTACAGTTTACATATATACAATAGTTAATGCTCTGTGGATTTGTTTTATTTATATTTAAAGGGCCTTTTAGTTCGTTCTTTTTGTCTTAGTTTTGCCGTTTAGTTGTGTATATATGCAACACTACATGCATCAAATGAAATCCGTCTATCTATGCCTAGCTAATTGCAGGGGTATATTCCGGGCGCCATCTACTGAATTAAATAGAAACCAAATACTTATGAAGCCGTCGATTAACATGTCAAACTTTGTAAGGTGATTCCTCAATTATAACCAACGGACTCTCTGATCATAGTGCAACAGTTCTAACTATTACTAATAATATACCGGAACCACCTAGAGCAACTTTCAAACGCAGATTTTACTCTCAACATAATTTTCTAAGCTTTATTGACCATATTTCTAGAGAAACATGGACAAATGTCTACAGGGTTAAACACTACGACGTTGATAATCAATATCAAACTTTCAATGACATATTACAATTTTATATAAACACTTTTTTTCCACTCAAAAATTGCTGCACTCATAATATTACAAAGTCAAAATCATGGATAACTCCGGCTATTAGAATTTCAGCAACTAAACTTAAGAATCTTTATTCCCTCTTTCATTTTAAAATAAATCTCAAATTGTATTTAGTAAAAAACTGTTTCTACTCTATAGATGAATTTTTAAATGCCTAATAATATTAATAGTGAGACTATTGAACAGTTGCCTTATCATATTTTTAATCTCAGTAACTCAATTAGTGCTGAATTATTTTAATCTGTATTATCGTAAATTTTAAGTTTTACTGATTTGTACTATTTTAAGTTTTACTGTATTGTACTATTTATGTATCATTAGACTTAAGCACTGTTTTTTTGACATCCACTGTCATATTTATGATCAATTGGAAAAATAAATTATCTTATCTTATCTTAAGTACCGTGTGTCGGACCACCTAATATACTACACCATGCTCTGGACTTAGCCAGCCATTTTAAAGATATGGTTATTATTTTGGTAACCATGATATGGGAGAAACAACAAATTTATTATTATATTATATTCATAAAAAACTTCAAAATGTTTGAATTGTAATCTTGAAATAAGACAATTTTCGTTTAATACTTTGATTTATTTTCTACTCTAAGTCGGTTAAGTCACACAAAAAATTTATTGAAAAAATTAAGTAAATCATGTTTTATTATTTGATACTTGAAGTCCTCTCTCCCTCTAATGTTTTAAAATTGGCATACTTTGATTTAGTCCAGTCTGTCTTATGGATTAATATTTCTTTGGAAGTTCATCACAAACTTTCAAAGTATTTGCAGCTTAAAATTATTCGTCGTATGGTTGGTCTATCTGCACAAACTCACTGTAAAATAGGCACTTATAGCCCTATCAATTTTAACACTACCATCCCTTTATATATTTCTGAATGTATTAAATATAAAAAAGCAAGAAGATTTGTCCCTATTAATGATATTTACTTTATTATTATTATTATTATTAGCCGTTACTCGAGTCCGAGTATAAAAATGTTACATTCGATAAATTGTGTACAATAAAAAACAAGTAAAAGGTGTGGTCTATTATAATTCCCATTCATCTACGGTGCACACGACTATGGCTATAGAGGCCAATTCGGGAAAGCACATGTCGACCGCAGTCAGGACAAACATAGACCTGGTTAGGTCTTGGATTCGGCCTTCTTGCAGCAACATTTCCTTGATAGCTGGCCACAACCCCTCGCCATTCGGTTCTGTCCGCTGCGATGATATTTACAATCACCACACACGCAGACATACTGAACTCATGATCCCATTTTCTAGACTAAGTGTAGGCCAAAATTCCCACTTATCAAGGAATCAATTGTTTTAATAAGTTCACCCGTCTCTTTGGGCATTTTAACTCTTTCAAAAATGCTTTAAATATCTAGTTAGTAATGCATTTTATCCTTTAGATGAATATTCGTAATTTTAGTTCAAGGCTTATTTTTACAAAAAACGCGAGTAGACGCAATGAACCAAGGGTGACAGTCTTCTGCATTCTGCCGAATCTCGGCATGCCGGTATGATCTTTAGTTCTGAAAGCAGCATCTGTCTAATTCCACCGAGGGCTCCTATAATCAGTACCACTATTCTAACAGAATGGCCTGGATAAAGCCTGCGGAGTTCGAAGAGCAAATCTCGACATACATTGTCTTGAGTTGGTGGTCGAGGAGTACTATGTCAGGCTTGTATTTACCTGACAGTGCAAAACGAGTAGTTCCAATAAATTAGACACTTCTCATTCCCCACGGCGGACTCAATATCCCCTGGAGCGTAAGGCAGCACTGGTGTTTCGTCTATCCCATACGAGTGCCTTAGATGATAGTAAAGCACTTGTAATGCTGCGTCGTGTCTGTGAATATAGGCCGAGACTGCGTATGTCGGGCAAGCCGACAGTAAGTGCATTACAGTCTCCGGCGCCCTACGGCAGGCCCTGCAGCTGACATCAGGGACCTCCATACCCATGACACGACCTCGATAAACGAGAGTGTTAAATACACCATCTTGGCAAGCCATTATTTTTGTATGTTTGTTTCCGAATGTATTGACTAGTCTAATAAGTCACACTATTGTGTGACTTATTGTGATGATTAAAAATTTATATTCTATTCTAAACACAACTGCTAATTTACTCGATTTATATTTGTTTTTGAAGTCTTATTTCCTTGTTTCATCATTTTTCTATTATTTCATAGACTTTATTAGTAAAAACTTCTTGTTTTGGTAAGGGCTTCTGTATAAGTTTTTTTATCCATTTGTTCATGCTAGTTCATTATTTTGCTATCAGTTACGATATCATTCGTACTTTTTATACTTTCCTGCTGTTATTGAATTTTTGCAATTTTATTTTCAACTAAACTAGAGGGGCTCGGGAATGTTTAAGGTATGGATTTTAATAAGAATTATCTAGAGAAATGTACAGTTTTATTATAAACACAAGTAAATCTACGTAATGGTTATTTGTTAAAATATTCTTACGATATCGTACAATATCACATCCATTTATCACATACACAGAAATATAAATAAACTATATTAACAAAATGCATAGTGCATGCGCAAATGGTATAATAACTAACAAAATATTTATTAAACATATGGAACTATTCAATAAGTTTTGTACCAAAAATTTCTATCAACTAGTACTTACACCCCAAGTTATCTAACAACATCGATATAAAAATATATTTAATTTAAACTATTATCCCGTATTTATAGTTTTTTTTACAATAGGGCACTTTGTTGCCATATATTCAAACCAAAATCACACTTAAGGCTACTTTGTAAAAAACCTATGCTAGATATAATTAATGTTCTTAACATCTCACGATTACGCATACAAACCTTCCAATTAATATTAATTTAACGCGCTGGGTGTCGGCCATATTTGTATAGCTGCACTCCAGGTCTAGATTAAAATTTTAACGTTATAATTCACACAACGTGGGCACACAGCAGCGCCCTATGTAGAGACATACGATACACTTAGGACGCTATATGTGCCATAGCGCCTAACAGGTGAGTTAATAGGCATGTTAAAATAACAAAAAAAAAAAAATACATTAATATTTAATGTACGGTAACCGTCTGTTTAAAGAGCTACATTTTAGTGACGCTCAGTATGTACAGCTTTATATCAGAGTTTGATGCCATTAAATATTAAAGTATACAACAAAATGGAAAAGTAAACACAGCAAATATAACTAGTAGAGCCGTTTTGAGCGCTATGAAAGATTTGATGGCAATTGACAAATTTTGGATTGTTTTCCTGATTTTCTTCGGTTCTAATTATCATATTGGGGAAAAATACATCATTGACAATACCATAGAAAACTAAACGTAAAAAGAATTTCGGGCAGCTTGTTAACGTACGAAAAATGTTTAAAAAGGTTTTTTCAACAATTTAAGATATCTCTGGCATAAATATTTCTGGACCTTGGCATACAATACAGATGCAACTTATCAAATTAAACAACTCTATCAATATGCAATATAAAATATTAATTTAAACAACTAAAACGATAAAAATTTCACAATTTCAATCACTTACGACGTTTTATTATATTTTTGCGAGTTAAGAAATTGTTTGAAAGTCCATTAAATTTGTTTCAAATTTAACTGCGAACGTGGCATTTTTTCTGATGATTATTAGAACCAAAGAAAGTCAGGGAAATAGCCGAAAATTTTAATTCCACAACTTAATTGTTCAATTTTAATATGACGCTGTAAACAGCTTAAATGCAAATTTTGTCACTGTATTTTCGTCATGCCAGAAGCAAATTAATAAACCACTGTAAAAAAATTCCTTGTGGCATAAACGGCCCCACTATATCAGAAAATCATTTACATAGTCGGTAAAAAACACACATAGACCAGATCTATGTAATTTACATAATAACTAATTTGTCATATTTTCCATTCAACTAAGTTTGTACCTCTAAATCTACGTTAAATGAGCTAGAGCGCCTTGGTGCAACGAATTAAAAACGACACAAAAATACCACATGTAGCAAGTTACGCAAGTCTATCTTCCCCAAAAAATTACAAATCAAAGAGTTGATTTCAAAGAAAAGGTAGAGATTCATATAACGTACTATGTCATTAAAATAAATATTACTTAAAAAATATGACAACACTAATATAACTAATTCATGAAATTACACAATTTAAACGATTCTGTATCTTTTCCATAACTATAATACATCGTAATGAACACGCGGATGGATACCAGCATTGCCCTGTACAGCATTTCACTTTGGTTTAAGTTGCAGAAAAGGGCGAACATGACATGCTCTATGTTTAGGTTTAGTTCATATTGTTCTCTGAATTATTTTCCGAACAAGCAAACAATCGAAAAAAGTATTGTCTATATCTAGGTCTAGCGACTATTGTCCTTACAATTATCAGCGAATAGATAAAATGAAACTATTTTTTTATGCAGCTGGTCTAGAATATTACTAATTTCAGTTAATGTTAGAAAAACAACTATTATTTATGTCTAAATGTAGCTAGTGTTAGTCTAAAACTATTTTCTGTATATTTACGTCTAGCGAATATTTGAGTTACTTTCAGGAAATCAAAATGGCAAAATTTTTTCCACACTGAAGACATTGGTGTTCTTTAGGACAATTAAGTGAACATTTATTTAAACAGATATTCTCTATATCTAGATCTAGGTATTATGATATTACTCTTTTCTTTACATTTTCAGGAGAAAGTGGACATTGTTTTCACTGGATCTGGCGAGTTACTTTCAGGACTCGAGGAAATGTTCGATCACGCTATTATTTAAATCAATGCATGAGTTGCTGTTGAACAGACATAGAAGTAAGGTCTAGGTGTAGCTGCATGCAAATATGACCTGAAAATCATGCACTAATGTGTGATTTCACGTGATATTTGAACAACATTCGAATTGTTGTTGGGCCCAATTTCTTTTATTTTATATTGTCGATAGACAGTATTTTTGTTTTATTAAATACTTGAAAACGTAGTTTTTTATTAATAAAAGCTTAGTCTCAAATTTTAGGTAACTGTATAACTTTATAGAATATCCTTGCTGTAGAACTCATTGTTTTTGAATAAGTTGCGAATTTAGAAAGTAAAAACCAATTTATTGAAAGCGATGAAAAAAGGTCAAGTAAAAATGGAAAATTTCATTTATCTCTTAACTTTTTTCCTTTATATTTTCTATTATCGAACAAATCAACATTCAAAAAATGTATTGAAGCTATTTCTTTTCCAGAATTTTAGTAAAAATGCCCTGACATTTGCTGATCTTTGTAATTTCGTAACAAGAGGCATCTTTCTGTCAAGTCCCATAAACTAATACCTTTTTATCCGTGATAAACTAAATTGTTAACAGTCATTTTCATTGTTTATATTTTTGTGAGTTAAAAAATTGTTTAAAATTCCATTAAATTTCTTTCAAATTTAATTGCAAACATGGTATTTTTCCCAATGATTATTAGAACCAAAGAAAGTCAGGGACATAGCCCAAAATTTTAATACCACAACTTAAATTGTTCAATTTTAATATGACGCTGTGAACAGATTAAATGCAAAATTTGTCATTGCATTTTCGTCATGCCAGAAGCAAATTAATTGTCATTGTAAAAAAATTCCTTGTGGCGTAAACGGCCCCACTATATCAGAAAATCATTTACATAGTCGGTAAAAATCACACATGGACCAGGTCTATGTAATTTACATAATAACTAGTTTGTCATATTTTCTATTCAACTAAATTTGTACCCCTAAATCTTACGTTAAACGAACTAGGGCGCCTTGATGCTACAAATTAAAACAACATAAAAACACCACATATAGCACGTTACGCAAATCTATCTTCCCCCCAAAATTTCAAATAGTACCGTCAAAGCAAAGTCTAATGAAAGGTGGAAATTTATGTAATGTACTATATCATTAAAATAAATATTACTTAAAAAATATGACAACACTAATATAACTAATTCATGAAATACACAATTTGAACGATTCTGTATCTTTTCCATAACTATAATACATCATCATGAACACACGGATGGATACCAGCACTGCCCTGTACAGCATTTCACTTTGGTTTAAGTTGCAGAAAAAGGCAAACGTGACATGCTCTACGTTTAGGTTTAGTTCACATTGCTCTCTGAATTATTTTCCGAACAAGCAAACAATCGAAAAAAGTATTGTCTATATCTAGGTCTAGCGACTATTGTCCTTACAATTATCAGCGAATAGATAAAATGAAACTATTTTTTTATACAGCTGGTCTAGAATATTACTAATTTCAGTTAATGTTAGAAAAACAACTATTATTTATGTCTAAATGTAGCTACTGTTAGTCTAAAACTATTTTCTGCATATCTACGTCTAGCGAATATTTGAGTTACTTTCAGGAAATCAAAATGGCAAAATTTTTTCCACACTGAAGTCATTGGTGTTCTTTAGGACAATTAAGTGAACATTTATTTAAACAGATATTCTCTATATCTAGATCTAGGTATTATGATATTACTCTTTTCTTTACATTTTCAGGAGAAAGTGGACATTGTTTTCACTGGATCTGGCGAGTTACTTTCAGGACTCGAGGAAATGTTCGATCACGCTATTATTTAAATCAATACATGAGTTGCTGTTGAACAGACATAGAAGTAAGGTCTAGGTGTAGCTGCATGCAAATAGACCTGAAAATCATGCACTAATGTGTGATTTCACGTGATATTTGAACAACATTCGAATTGTTGTTGGGCCCAATTTCTTTTATTTTATATTGTCGAGAGACAGTATTTTTGTTTTATTAAATACTTGAAAACGTAGTTTTTTTATTAATAAAAGCTTAGTCTCAAATTTTAGGTAACTGTATAACTTTATAGAATATCCTTGATGTAGAACTCATTGTTTTTGAATAAGTTGCGAATTTAGAAAGTAAAAACCAATTTATTGAAAACGATGAAAAAAGGTCAAGTAAAAATGGAAAATTTCATTTATCTCTTAACTTTTTTCCTTTATATTTTCTATTATCGAACAAATCAACATTCAAAAAATGTATTGAAGCTATTTCTTTTCCAGAATTTTAGTAAAAATGCCCTGACATTTGCTGATTTTTGTAATTTCGTAACAAGAGGCATCTTTCTGTCAAGTCCCATAAACTAATAACTTTTTATCCGTGATAAACTAAATTGTTAACAGTCATTTTCATTGTTTATATTTTTGTGAGTTAAAAAATTGTTTAAAATTCCATTAAATTTCTTTCAAATTTAATTGCGAACATGGTATTTTTCCCAATGATTATTTGAACCAAAGAAAGTCAGGGACATAGCCCAAAATTTTAATACCACAACTTAAATTGTTCAATTTTAATATGACGCTGTGGACAGATTAAATGCAAAATTTGTCATTGCATTTTCGTCATGCCAGAAGCAAATTAATAGTCATTGTAAAAAAATTCCTTGTGGCGTAAATGGCCCCACTATATCAGAAAATCATTTACATAGTCGGTAAAAGTCACACATGGACCAGGTCTATGTAATTTACATAATAACTAGTTTGTCATATTTTCTATTCAACTAAATTTGTACCCCTAAATCTTACGTTAAATGAACTAGGGCGCCTTGATGCTACAAATTAAAACAACATAAAAACACCACATATAGCACGTTACGCAAATCTATCTTCCCCCCAAAATTTCAAATAGTACCGTCAAAGCAAAGTCTAATGAAAGGTAGAAATTTATGTGATGTACTATATCATTAAAATAAATATTACTTAAAAAATATGACAACACTATAATATAACTAATTCATGAAATTACACAAATTAAACGATTCTATATCTTTTCCATAACTATAATACATCATCATGAACACACGGATGGATACCAGCGCTGCCCTGTACAGCATTTCACTTTGGTTTAAGTTGCAGAAAAAGGCAAACGTGACATGCTCTACGTTTAGGTTTAGTTCACATTGCTCTCTGAATTATTTTCCGAACAAGCAAACAATCGAAAAAGTATTGTCTATATCTAGGTCTAGCGACTATTGTCCTTACAATTATCAGCGAATAGATAAAATGAAACTATTTTTTTGCGCAGCTGGTATAGAATATTACT
Organism: Leptura quadrifasciata; assembly: GCA_963675555.1. Classification (NCBI taxonomy): domain Eukaryota; kingdom Metazoa; phylum Arthropoda; class Insecta; order Coleoptera; family Cerambycidae; genus Leptura; species Leptura quadrifasciata. The sequence continues at coordinate 2,946,584 of OY776682.1, read as the reverse complement.
AATTTCAGTTAATGTTAGGAAAACAACTGTTATCTATGTCTAAATGTAGCTACTGTTAGTCTAAAACTATTTTCTCTATATCTACGTCTACCGAATATTTGAGTTACTTTCAGGAAATCAAAATGGCAAAATTTTTCCGCACTGAAGTCATTGGTGTTCTTTAGGACAATTAAGTGAACATTTATTTAAACAGATAGTCTCTATATCTAGATCTAAGTATTATTATATTATTCTTTTCTTCACATTTCCAGGAAAAAGCGGACATTGTTTTCAATGGATCAGGACACAAGGGAACATTCGATTACACTTTTATTTAGCTCTATACTTGAGTTCCATTGAACAGACATGGAAGCAAGGACTGGGGTGTAACAGCATGCAAATATGACCTGAAAATCATGCACTTACGTGTGATTTCACGTGATATTTGAACATTCGAAATTCCAGCTATTTAGGCAAATCTCGTGAACTGTGGAGTTGGTCCTAATTTTATTTTATTTTAATTGTTGAGAGACAGTATTTTAGAGTTTGTTGATAATAAATCGCTAAACTTTGAACCCTTCTAATTGATACTATATACAACATTTACAACGATTACATTTGTTTAATATTTAAAACCCATTTATTTTACAACTTTTATTTTTCTTGCTATAAACAAATTAAAAAATCCCGCCAAATATATTTGACACGTTAATGCGACAATTTTATAGAGATACAGACTTAAAAATATTTAATTTAGATCATTAAGATCAATCTTTGTCTCAATTATGTGAAAAATATTTGCCATTTTTTAATCTGTTTATAGCAAAACAATTAAGAATTGCTAAAAATTGACTTTAATAGAAAAATCTAATCATTTACAAATATGTTGTATTTGAGAAACATATCGATTAAAGAAGCAAAACTGGAATATGCTGGCATTACCGCATACCGTAGCGAAGTTCAAAATTACTGCGAAAATCAAAAAGTTTATATAATATCGGCACCAATTCCGATCGTAAGCTGGAGGTTATAAAATACACGTTTCAACCAGAAAAGAAAGTTCTCTTTTTTGTTTTATTAAGGAAAACCGGTCAGTTTTAAAATTTAATTAACGAGGGATAACCTCACATTTGCAATTACAAAAACTCATATTTTTTCTATTTAGGGTTCTTTCGACAAGATAAAACAAAAGGATTTTGTCCAAATCGATGGTGACGAACTGTTCCGACTCCTACAATGACCGGTCTAATTTGACAACTCGCATATAAAAACTATTATAACTTTCTAAAAAAATCAAGAAAAGAGAATTATTAACAGTTATAAAGGACAATTTTAGCGGCAGATTATATCTAGATCTAGTAATAAATTATTTAAAATACTTTTAGGAAAACAACTGAACACAAAAAAAACTATATCTAAACAATACAACCAAAAAAACTGGTGTTAACTTCGGGGTTACAGAGCCTACTGGCTCTGGTATTCATCCTTATATGAGCTTATCGTAAGCCTTAAACATCCCACTATTCTTTAATTGTGGAAATTGACCTGTCAAATATACCCATAAAAAAATTTTACAGGGCAGGTAACGCTTAAACACTAAATTTGTGTGTTTTAACTGAGATTTTTGCACAAATTAGGCAGTATTTATGTCATTAGTTTATCATGTGTTTAAAAAACGTAGATATTTTTAAAATACCTTTCGCCGAGTTTTTAGACGGATACAACTTATTACTATAACCGTCCTTATTTTAAAAGCTGCTACAGTCACGGTAATACAATATTTTAAGTTAAGGTTCTGTAACAAGTTTTACATCACATTGCATTGGAAATAAAATTTGAAAAAAGCATTAAACATAACACATTCTATCACAGAACTAATACCAATGAAAATAAGTACTCAGTGGTACTGTTGCTACCACGTCAGAAGAAAAATTCAGTCACTATCACTGTCCAAATGTAATGTTGTCAGAGAATCCATGCTGTCATTCGATGAAACACTACTGCGAACGTTCGCAAACCGACCCAGAACCATGTCTTCATCTGGAGAAGGAGGAACCCTTGTCACACGGAATCTACAAAACATCAGCATATATCATTGACCTATCTGCTAGTTGTCAATTATTTCAAAAATTTGGCTTTTGATCATAGAATAGTCGACCATTGCGAGTCTGAAAATAATAATTTCAAAATACCGGAAGTCAATATCAACTTGCTTATTTTAAATGGAACACCCTGCATATTTTCGACTTTTCGAAATGACCATTAAATTCTCGAGTCGAGATATGTAAACAACCCATACCTAAAACGAGTAGTTTGTAAAAAAAATTTAATTTTTATCAAGTCCCCAACCAGAGATGCCAGAGAGAGACATTGCCATAAAAAAATGGGTTTGCTACTTATTCATTCCTTCTCTGGGAAATTTTACACCCTCAAATGTTAACTTTCTTCAATCACAATGATAAACCATAATTATTCATATTAGGAAGCAAGTTAGCAAAATAGTGTATATAATCACCATTGTAGTCTGAAATGCGACTAAAATGGTGGTGTTTATTTCAAGTGTCCAGTTCTGAGATATTAATATTTATGTGAACACCCGCAACCGCCAAAATTTGCATAAGTCTCTCGTGAAACAGATCAAATATTATCTATTGTTTCTAACACTAAAACCGTGTTTTCATGGCTTGTAGCTTCTCTTAACATATTTGGCTTTTTAAAACTTCTATAACTATTTAAATTATTACATCAACTTACAAAAGTTTTATGGCCTTGATTTATTTACTTAATTGTAAACACACAAATGTAGAAGCATTATTACAGCATTTCCTGTAAACTAAAACTATGTTTAACCTGTTGTGATTTGCATGTACTTCTTTTTATACTTAACAATTTAACTAATACAGGACACAATAATTAAATGCACAGCATGTGACTTGTCAAATTTAATCTAAAAGTACAAATGTCACAGCTGTTACCAGAGAATTCCAAAGGCACCTATGATTATATTGTATATTATTCTCAGGCTTTTATTTTCCTCAATGCTTTGCTGTAAAATAATGTTTCTAATTCGAAGTTAAATCTAAAACAGTAAATGTCAAGACTGTTACTAGAGAATTCCAAAGGCACCTATGATTATATTGTATATTATTCTTAGGCTTTTATTTTCCTCAATGCTTTGCTGTAAAATAATGTTTCTAATTCGAAGTTAAATCTAAAACAGTAAATGTCAAGACTGTTACTAGAGAATTCCAAAGGTACCTATGATTTTTGAATTTTGTTTACGAAGTAATAAAATTATTTTCTACTGATATTTCCTGTATTGCCAAATCCACTACTATGGTTACATTTGAAATATTTTCATTAGTTATAATTGTGTTACAAAATACAGGGTGTCCCATGTAGATTTATTTCTGGAGAATTAAAGTGTTGATAATTTTTATATGAGTAAGGAACAATCATGACTTTTAACGGCTTCTCGTAAATATTGATTTCATATTAAAGTGTATACGACCGGAATTGAAACCATATAAAAACTAAAAGCCGGCAAAAACAGTCGGTATCTCTTTATTGTACATGGGAGGAGGTAAATAGAAATGATTGTCATAATGAAATGTTAAAATTGTATTCATTTTTATTATTTTTTGTTTATTAGGTTCATTTCGCCAATAACATATTTTTGAGGTATTATATCAGTTTTAGATAAAAAGTCTAAATATTTAAATTTATTGGTTTTAGTTTTAAAGTTAACCCATATTATATTGAAATATGTTATTGCTCAGCAAGGACCAACGAGAAGGTATGAACATATCTTGCTAGGAGGGGATGGGACAGGTTAGATTAACGAGGGGCAACGATTTTAGTCAAAAATAAAATAAAAATTTAAGTTTCTTCTAAAATAAAAACGTAAGTTTCTTGAACAAAGCAAAGAATTATTACATGAAAACAAAAATAAATATTTGTATATATAAAACATAAATAAAAACAAAATTAAAATATTTCTCTAGAATGAAGTAACTTAAATTAAAATTTCTTGTCAACTAAATAAAATATATTCCACGAAATGTAACAATAAAAAAGTGAATGAACAAATGAAGAAAAGTTAAATGTTAATTGACGCGTCCGAATCTTCACTTTCTAAGGAGGAATCATTATCCAGTTGAATTAAAATCGGCGCACTAGGGCTAGCGTTGGATATCGATTTTCTTCTCCAATTACATGCCTAACGCAATTTTTCCATAAATCAGTATTATTGTCAATGTCATTTATTACTTCTCTTATATGATCAACTACTATCGCGCTTAACATTGGAGAGTTATTACATTTTCGTAAACGTACTTTTAGTGTTCCCCAAACCATCTCGATAGGATTAAATATGCTATAGTATGGAGGTAACCGCAAAAGTGTATGACCGTGTATATTGGATAAGTTATCAATAACATATTACTTCGATACCATTGCCAAATATATAGGACAAAATATCAAGTTCAGTGCGCACGGTCCTGTGCTTTAAAACTGACCAGTTTCAATTTTGGCCTTATTTACTATACAAAAATAAAAGAAGTGTTTGTTAATTGCATTAATTCTTTGCATTTACTATGTACTTTTTTGAAACCGTAAGTATAATTTATAGAAAAAAAAATTCACACAATTGTGCTAGTTGTGGAATTTTGAACAACTTTCAAAATATCTGTTCATCACATTTCTTATAAATATGATAACTGAAGAAGCAAAAGTCCGATTGTGTTGAAATTTGCACAGAAGGTAGTGTTAGCTTGTGGTATAACTTTATTATTTAAACAATAAATCACTAAATTTAATAGTTATGAGACATTTTAAAAAAGAAACGTACATGATGACGCAATAAGTCGACAAAAAAAATGTGGACTATGGGGATGGTATCTCTGAGAGCGCCTAGCGTTATCTCTGAGCATATTCAGTGCAGTGGGCGCGAGCCTCACCAACTGCAAAGTAATTTTCTATTTTAAATTATCCCCAAAAAGTGGTTCGGATCCCACTATAAACTGTAAGGCCCCGTCTCTTTGCTCAGACAAATATAGATCTCCTAGGCTTAAGAGGGCCATTGAGGTTGAAAACATGTAAAACAAACATTAAAACAATATCGTTGTGTTTTAATCGCCTTCCAGGTCACCTAAGTGGCTCTCTGACGTCTAGAGGAATTTGTCTGGGTTAAGGAGACGAAGCCCTACAGTTTATAGTGGGATCCAAACCATTTTTGGGGATAATTTATTAGGACTCTTAATTTTAATTTTCACGTAGTAAAATTTAAAAGAAACGAACAGCGACCCAAATACTATACATATTATACATGTTACCATAAAAAAATAAGTTTACTTATCCCTAAAAATTTACACCCTAAATCGTTAACTTTCTTCTATCATCAAAATGAATTTGGATAAAAAAATTTCACATTAGAAAGCAAGTTAGCAAAATAGCATACATAATCCGAATTGTAGTCTGAAACACAATGAAAATAATGGTACTTGTTTCAAGTGTCTAGGTTAAACCAGTTCAGAGATATGAATATTTATGTAAATGTTCTCAAACACTAAAATCTGCATAACATATGAAACAAAAATGACCTCCTCTTCTTATACATAACAATTTAATCAATGCAGGACACAAGAACTAAATGCACACCATTTGACATTTGAAATTTTATCTGAAACAGAAAATATCAAATCTGTTACCAGAAAATTCCAAAGGTATCTATGATTATTTTGGATAATACTTATGCTTTTATTTTCCTCAACATTTGTTATAAAATACATTGTTTCACATTCGAAGTTAAATTTGAAATAGTAGAGAGAATTCCAAAGGCACCTATGATTATTGAACTTTGCTACTAATATTTCTATTATTGCCAAATTTATTACTACCGTTACATCTGAAATAAGTCTCAGGATATATTTTTCTCAATATTGTATTATACAATACCTACAGGGTGTCCAATTTAGATTTATTTGTGGAGAATTGAACTATTGATAATTTTACTTCCACGTCCAGTGGAAGTATAGTAACGCAAAAAATTTTTTTTAAATTTTTTGAAATAGGCTTAAAATGTCATGAAACGTCGAGATTTTAAATTTGAGCGAAATAAAATTTTCTGTCTGTCGGTCTGTCTGTAACTTTCTTTTGTGCGCACGTTTACTCTGGAACCGTTCATGATATTGACTTGAAATTTGGTACACTTATGTATTATAACGAGATCTGGAACTAGATTATATTTTGATCTAATTCCGTTGACGGATTCAGGGGCAAATGGAGTAAATAGGTAAAGCAAGCAGGTAAGAGTCCATAAAATTGCAATTTAAGGCATCTACGAAGTTCACGCAAATCACAACAAATTAAATGTGGTTTTAATTTACAGAAAAATGCTTCTACAGTTAGTTGTGTGTTTTTATGGATAAGTTTTCCTCATTGATCAACGCCTGGTCGTAAAACTTGACTGTTATTCGCCAAATTTGCTAGAGTAACTTTTTTTATTCTAAGAAACAATAATTTATGTATTACATCACGTTAGATCATAGAGCGCCGTAGGATCTGTATCTGATGGTGACTTTTTTCATTTTTTTTTTATGAAACGTGGTAATCGTTTTCGGGGAAAGTGCCGTTAAACATTTCAATACATTTTTGAAAGGCAAATTCAAATTAAATGAAACAAAGTGTATTTAGTGAAAAGTGTGCTTTCGTTACATTTTAGTTCTGTCATTTACGTCATTTAATCATTTTATTTTGTTCTTGTGTTCGTCGAGCTAATTTCTTTAACTTCTTTATTTACAATGCCTAGACATAATAATTTTTCAAATAGGGAAATGAGGGATATGATATGTGTTTACGCACAAAATAATTTTAGCAGATGTGCTGCAGCGAGGAGATACTCATTGCAATATCCAAATAGAATACAGCCAGACCATAAGATCTTCAAAGATTTGTTTCGTCGTTTGGGAGAAATTCTTTACTCTAAAGTATTTTAAATACTGAAAGAGTGGCGCGTCCTAGCATGCAGACGGCCCGGGTTCAAAACCAGGTCACAGCAAGTCGATGACATATAGTGGATGAGCGGATCTGCTCGCGTCACCATCTTTCGAAAGAGATGTAAAACTGTGGGTTCCGTGTATCTATGATGTGAGCACGTTAAAGATCCTTACCCCAGTGGGGGTTCGGCAAAATGTCTAGGTTAGGGGTCCCAGTGCCTATGTTAAAGAACACGGTAAAACCCTCGGTGTACTTTTCGACGTTGTAACAAAATTCGACTTAGGAAATATTTCGATATTTCGCATGGAAAAGCGTGCTTCACATAAAAATATCATGGAAGAGGTTTTTAATATTTTTAATCATATTTTCGCTCTACGGAGCGATTTTTATGCAAAAATTTCCATAACTCCTCAAGGAGCGTCATTTTAGAAAGTGTAGTAAATGTCGCTGCACAGGGATGTAATGTCGCCCCGACCACTAAAATTTAGAAAGTATAACAAAATTTGACTTCAATTTCGGAAATTTCAAAATTAAAAACCCTTTTACGAATCCACGTTGTTAAGCACTGCAACTCATGCGCGGTATTAAATATGAGGATAAGTTAATCCAGCTTCTATCCAAAGTATATCGTGAGTTTTAGCGAAAATAGCCCTTAGCGACATGGGACCCCCATCATTTCCTAGCAGTCGATTTTGACGGGGAAATTATGACTTTTAACGGGATTTGCCCTAAACCGGTTCCTCAGTGATTCGGTGTCAGGAAAGTATCTTTACCATGTACTCATATGTGCATGGGACCGCCTTGCCTGAACGTATAAAATTGTAATTGCAGAATACAATTGAAAGTCGTAGCGATTCAAGCATTTTTAAGCTCTGAGGAGCGACCAAAATTGGTATTGAAATAAAAATACGTGTATAAGACAGGCAAGCAAAAGCCCATCAAATTTCAGAAACATTGAACTTTTCTTGAATCTTTTTGTGTAATCGTTAGCTCACAAAACTGCATATTGGATGGTAGTTGGTACATTATAAATCGTTCCGTTCCTCACCATGTGTTGTACATGAGCCAGACTATTGTTTGTCAAACATTTTTCTTAAAAGTTGTTGTAAAACATAAATTTTTTGAAGAGATTTAATATATATTTTTGAACTTTATATTGTCTTTTAATTGTGTCTTTTCTAACAAAATTCCCTTTCAGGTATAATTTTAAGAAAGTGTCATAGTACTTCCAGTGTTAGGTTTATAGTGTTACGACGTCCAATAGATACCATCAGAGCAGCAGTTAAGCATAAACGAACAGTAAGTATAAATTTTAATATTATTCTCCGTCTGAAACAGTCATCTTGAACCCTAATTTTGTGAACGTTAACATTCATTTTTGAAATATATATAAAGTCCTTCAGACTCCAAAAGATGGATCGTTCACACCTACACAAACACTGATGAACTTATCCCCTGGCGTCGGTGATTGGCCTTGGTAGCGGTAATAGGCCGACGTTAAATAAATGAACAAAAGAAAAGAAAAGAGTACTTCACTTAATAATTATTTTGTACTGGTTACCTAAATTTTAAATTTCAAGTAAAATAAAATCCATTTTGTATCGCGCATTATTGAATGTGCTCTTAAAAAATCGCATTACTAAATTTTTAATAAGGAAAGCCTGAGGGTATCGACAAGCATGTTTCATATATTTATATGCACTCTTCAAGAAATATTCACCACTACATACATACATTTTATAGTTTTCATTTTAGGAGTGGCTATTTACACGTAACATAACCAATAACGATTTGTATCCAAAACTCAAGTCATTTCTAATATTTATAAAATAAAATACCTGGATTTTGGTCTCGGACTGGGGCTGGGGCTAGGGCTAACACTGGTACTACTACTACAGCTGCTGTTAGACTCGTTCACTTTAACTATCTGGAAACGGCTTTTGGGGGCAGGGCTAGAGACCGGCGAAGGTACCGGCGACAAAGCAGGAGAACCGATTTGGAAGGTTGTCATTGGATCTGGCACACTGTATCTGGGCTCACAGCTCAGCGACATCTTTCGAGATACCAGCACTGAAATATTAGTCAGCTCTTCCTCGTCATCGGTAGCGTCAACAAACGATTTATTTACAGTACATATCGCAAACAATTTCTTCACTAGCTGCGAGTAAGCTTCTGGATCCTAAAAGTGACACATGGCGTAAATAACTTGACAGGAAAGTTTTAAGGTAATACTAACATTACATGAACGATTGTTCTCGTCGATCTCGATTTTATTTATTTTCGAGTTGGTTAAGGCCTGACACAATTTTTCTACTCCGTTTATTTGGATCGCTTTATTGCCTTTGAGGTTAAGTTTCTAAAAAAACACAGCTTTCACTATAAGGTTTCTTAATCAAACATAAAAGAACAAAAAAATTCGTGACTAACCTGTAGCGACTGATTCTTTTGGATGGCTTCGGCAAGGACGTTGATTCCTTTGCATGTTAAGAGGGTACACTGCAGTCCCAGTCCCTCCAGGGATGAGGTGTCTGGCAAACTACCGCTTATGCAAATAAGTACTTCATCAGTTAAGTTATTATAGCCAATGTTAAGGGTGTGTAAGTTTTTACATTCTACCTGAAAATTCAAGCGCCCATCAGTGAATAATCCAACAGAATACAAAAACAAGTTCTTACGATAATATTGCTTATAATTGGTCCGCTTTTTTCAGAGATCTGATTGTTAAAAATACTAAGAGCTGATAGGCCGACACCAGGCGTGTTCTGTTTACATAGCCCCCTTGATAAGGATTCCAGACCACGATCGCCAATAAAATTGTTACTAATATCGAGTACTTTTAAATGGGTGTTGTTCACAAGGAACCGAGCCAGGACCTCAGCCTCTTTGGTGTACAAGCCCGTTGATGGAAGATAGAGCTCTCTTAAGGTTTGATTGGTCATTAAATTTTCCACTAAAATATTAAGGAAAAGAAGCTTTATCATTATTTTATTAAACAATAGTTTACTATAGTTTACAATTGAATAGTTTAGTTCAAACGTGCTTTTAGAGGGCGGAATATTAAACATAATACTTTTAGTCGCAAACTCCTCTATAAAATCCTTATTTTACTATAAGGAACGTAACCAGATTGCAACCAACAGCTACTCTCCGGGCTATGTGCCCCGCCGAGCGCTGAATTACAAGTTATAAGTCTGGCGCGTTACGTGTAATAATTGCATATTACCATCAAAACGCTAATGCTTCGATTGCCAACAAACACCAGCCGAAAGACTGATCCTACTTAAAGGACCTCTCTTGCCAGTCGTCACACACCACCTGCAGGCTGCAGTTTCGAGCTGTTGGCTCTCGTCAGTGCAAAGTAGGCATGTGACGACCGGCACGAGGATCCTTTGACTACTTGGTATATCCCGGTATTTTTACAATAGCAACATGTAAAATAGTCAGCAGGCGCCATCTAGCGGCCCAATAAGGATTTTATAGAGGAGTTTGCGACTAAAAATATTGCGTTTAATTGAATAGTTTGTTTGAATGTACCTACAGTTGAGAATAAATATTTGAGAGTTTATCACTTAGTTACAGAATATAGACATTTTTATGTAGTTTACCTTTATTTTTTTTATTTCTAGCTATTGTAGAACTTGAGCCATCAAAATCAGACGTACTATTGCCCCACCCTGTATATAACTATGCGTCGAACTGATAACCTTTTCCTTTGTCAGTTAAAAAGACTACAAACTATTCCTAATACAAATAAAAAATTTCTACCTACCTAAATAGAAACTTGGCAGTTTGACCAACATACAGCCGTCGAATTTAAGCATGGTAATGTTAGAATTATTCTTGACAGCGTTCAACAACGAACGCATGTATGGCTCGTTAATAACCATTTTCTTGAAAGACAAAGATTCCAGCACCATGATATTGTTACAAGCACTGCAAAAACATTTCCAGGTGTCGTCATCCTCGAAATTCATTTCGATCTCAAAGTGGCAAACGGATTCGTAAAACTCTAGCATGTTAAGAAATTCGCTCATAGTTTCCGGAGTGAATTTGCAATCGTTTAAAATCAAGGTGTGAAAATTGGTAACTTTTAGTATGTCTTCGAGAGTTTCATTTACTTCAGATGTGATTTTAACCGAATTTAGGTTGAAAACGGCCGAATGGTTTGTGTTATTTTTTATTTCCTAAAAAGCAACTTCGATGTATCTTTAACTTTCATTTGGGCAATGGTTACTCACACTTATCTGAGATTTTATAATATCCAGCTCGATTGTTTTGTGCTTCTTACAGGAATTCTGGTACACTTGAAGAATTATGTCGGCAGGCAATTCTTGAGCTAAAAATGGAAGTTATTCATTTAAATGATTTTTTATTTTATATGCTTCTCCACTTTTAAACACTCAAGTAACAATTTAAATGCTGTTTTGTCTGGCTCTCGTTTTATGAAGGATGTTTGAGGATTAATAAGTTTTAAATTAGGCTTATTTGAAATGGAATGTACTTCTACAATACAAGAATTATTGAAAAGCTTTATATTATATCTTAAAACTTAACCATAAAATCATTTGGACTTTCTCTGGCTCTAGTTTTGTAAAAGTTTTATTATTAATGTTAAAAGGAATTAACAAAACAATTTGGTTTTAAAAAAGCCTTCAAATGCAAATTTGATCAATTCTAGCAACTATAAAACTATGAAACGTTCAAATGGTCTTAAAATTATACATATAGATCTCCTGTATCCTCACTAAAAACCTTTTCCTCCTAAGAAAGCGATCTCTTGACAAAATACGCCAAAAAACAATGACTCGTTTATTAAATACATCATAAATCTTATTAGCTTTTAATATACGTGAATGAAACTAAAATCTCTTAAGAAAATGAGGTTATGATGTATTAATTTGACAGGAATTCTGAGGTGACGTATACAGAATGTCTAAGTCAACGCCAACAAGCAAGAGGAAAAAAAAATAAAAAAAGTGGCAATTTTAAAAGAAAAATTGAATTAAATTATTTAAAATTTCTTCATGATACTCTAATCAATCACTAGCAAGTGTTACAAATAATAATATCGTTAATAGTTCTGGTACTCTTTATGCAGATCTGATATCAGACCATCAATTAGTATATTGTAAAACTAAAGTCCCTTCTTATAATTTTAGCCGCCAAAGATTTGTCACTTTCCGAAACTTTAATTCCTTTGATGAAGAGCAGTTTTTAATCGATCTGAATAATAAACAATGGAATGAAATTATTAATATGAATGACATTGAAGAAAAAATAAGATTCTTGTCGAACATTATTTTAGAACTCTTTGATATTCATGCACCACTCTCTATAGTACGTGTTAGTAAACCCCATGCCTCTTGGTTGACAAATGCAGTTAAACGAATTATGAAAGAAAGAGATTTGGCTCATAGGATATATATAAACAAGATAAAACTCCTGCAAATTGGCAGCACTACAAAAACCTAAGAAATTTTACTTTGGCATCAATTAGACGTGAAAAAGAAGCATTTATATGTAACTCCCAAAACAACTCTGCTCAGTTGTTGAAAAATCTGAAGCGGCTGAATCTTCATTTCAAAAACGCATTGACGTGTGTCAATGAAAATGGACAACACATGGAATAATTTTTTCTACCGAATTATTTGAAAAAAACCTGGAGAAATCCTGGATCAGGGCGACGAAGGATATCAACTCAACAACAAGATTTGCAACTAGTAAATGCTTTAGTAGAAAATCCATTTTACTCAGTTATTTAGGCTGCTGAAGAAACGAATTTTCCTGGATCGAGTAGTACTGGTCGCCGGCGAGTAAGAGAATCGGAGCTACGCTGTCATGCAGCAGCACAGAAATACTTACTTAAAGCTGAACATAAAGAAGCTCGAGTAGGATTTGTGCTTGAATTTTTAGCGCATGACGTAAATTTTTGGAACAATGTAATCTTTACAGACAAAAACTTTCCAGTCAACACACAGCGGTCGTATTCGTGTTTACCGCCCTCCGAATACTCGATTCGATGAGAAATATATATCTAACAATGATAAAAGTCTTAAATTTTCCATCAATATGTGGGCTTAGATATTGGCACGTGGTCCTGGTGTTTTGTGGCATATTGAGGAACGATTTAATTGTGAAACGTATATTAGGATTTTAGACAATATTATGCTCCCTTCTGTGTCACAATTATTTCCTAATAATGAGTTCATATTTCAACAAGACAATTGTTCCGTTCATACTGCTCATACCGTAACTAACTGGTTTCAAGATAACATCAATGTTCTTAACTGGCCCAGTCATAGTCCAGATCTTAACCCTGTGGAAGAAGTATGGGCACTACTCTTAAGAAGTATCCAAAAACGAAATGTGAGACCATGGAATGCCGAATAAATAAATAAATAATGCATGGGAAAATATTATTACTAATGATTATTGTATAAGGTTATTTAATTCTATGCCAAACAGACTTATAGAAGTTATAAATAGAAATGGTGCAATAACGAAATATTAATAGTTAGTTTCTTGTTAAGTAGGATATCCTTTGATCCAGGATTTCTACTAATCGTACCGTGTATTCTCCACTTTCTTAAAATGTTACACACCAAATTTTTGTTAATGTTATAACGCAGTGCAATTTGTCTCATTAAACATCCATCATTTGCTATAGCAATAACTACAACATTAAAATAAAAAATAAATTAAAAGTGATATCTGTTTTATTTCGGCTACTCATTACATATTCAAATAGAGACAGGTTTACATTAGAAAAAAAAAGTTGGCCTATTTTTTTCTGTTCACGACAGTACCAACATCATTTAGCGGCTTTCTACAAACATATTGAAAACATATAAAATAATCTCATCAATCTGACATGATGCTTCATATTATTAAATCTCCTGCGTTGGCTGTAAAACATTCCTGTTTTACTACAGGCAACAATAAACTGAAATGTCATTGGAATAATACACATTCTAAAATAAAAGTTTGAGCGATAATTATTCAAGGCAAATTTAGCTTTTCATGGCATCATGAATGTCTCAACAAACCCCTTGGTCTAAGACCAAATGCTCTTATTATAGGTTTTATCAAACTCTCTAAGCTTTCATAGAGATAACTTGGCAAGTTTTTCATGAAAGATAAGTTTTATGACAGCTTTAAGCATTTGGCTTTGACAACCTCCTAAAGATTTTTTATTATTTATATATTTTTATATAAATTTATCAGTAATTATGTAAACAGTTCTTATGAAAGTTCCGTAGGTTATTAACAAACTTAAATTGTTACTTGTTGCACTCCACTACTAATTTAAAATTACTTACTTATATTCCACGGGAAATCATAGTTTGGTTGACAATAGCTGACTAATGTAGATTCATCTGCTGGGAATGAGACTCTGCGCTTACAATTAGCTGGAGGAGAACTATTAGAGGAAGAATCATAGTCTGCGGGTTGCCCACGAAGGATCGAAGTTCGAGTTGTATTTGGCAGAGAAATTTGGTCATTTTTACCCGTTGATATCTCAGTCTCTACATTATTTACTTCTGGAATGGTAGCTAAACCAGGAGAAAAATCACCTCCTCCGCCAACAATATAGGTGATATTTTCTGTCAAAACATTTTTATTTTGTACTTCCCCAAGTGCTTCGGTAGCAGGAAAAAAATCACCACCACCTCCACTATCCGTGTAGGTGATATTTTCTGATGCAATTTCCTTGTTTCCCAAGTGCTCAATATCATCGACTTTCATAATATCAACAGCAAAGTTCTCCTCGGCCTTGTTCTCAACGTCGTTTTCAACTTGTATGAATTCTTCTTCCACGATTCCATCATCTTCGTCAGATTTTCCGCTAATAGAACACATCTTATTTTTTAAATTCATATTACATTAAATGTCAATTGAACAATTGTGTTTTAGCAAAAATGTATATCTTAAGTTCATGAATCTGTGAGGACATAACTGATATGGGCAACAATATTCCAGTCGGATTAGTATGAAAGTATGAAGTAATTTTGACAAAAGATGTATCTAGGTATAACCCGAATCCAGAATGTTCAAAATTATGGTAGGAACCCTACATTCTTAGTGAAGCACCCTGTATGTACCCCATATATAAATTTATTTTTTTCTTATTTATTTCCAAATTCAAGTAATTATTGCAGTTAATTCATTTTATTTTTACATTTATTTAGTCATTTAATATTGAACACAGTAAAGTTACCAGAATGCATTTTTAATTACATTCTTTTAAAATCTAGTCTAGTCACCGCATTTGTTTACAATGGACACGATAAGCATCAAGTACTTCTGTTACTTCTCACAGGGTGAAATCGCCTGTCGTTTTCTATCTTAAGCCATGCAAAGGATGGACTCTGCGAACTACGATGCATATAGACATTGAAATTTATAATGTAAACATTTCCAAGCGTGGGACCACGAAATTCGTAGCTTTCATGTAAATTGTGACGTCATTTTTACCATACAAAAGAAGATGAGACTGTTCAGAAGGAGGAGATGCATTTGGAATCCCACCTGAGGTACTTTGCAGACTTCGGTCAGCTGTACTTAGGAAATAAAGTTCTAATACACCATTGCATCGCAGTACTTCGTGTTCGTTGTGCTTACATCAAAGACAATCACTGCTTAACGTACACTTTATGAAGTGTCGTTTTAACATCTTTACAATGCCCTACGAGGACGTTAACCATGTAGAACCTGGGGGAGAGCATTCACGGGCGATATAACGCTATACCGAGCGCACAGAAATTCGGCTGGCATAAATTTCTAAAGGTTATTACTTTCTTATTTCGAGACTCTACTTTATTATTTGCAATTGCATTCATATTCTGGTTACGGAGTGTTTAAAAAGGGTTTAAATGACGAATTTGTGGTACTAAAAGAATATTAGTTTTTTATGAAATACTAGCTTCGATTTTTAACTATAAAGAATATATTACCAGTTATTCAGTTATAATTTCATTCACGATTTTAATTAATAAAATTTCACTTTCTGAATATTTTACTAGGGAGATTTGCGTTTGCAAAATAACAACTTTATATTCAAGAACTATATATTTTCTGCGTTTATGCAATGACAAGAAACTTTCACTTCCATTATTTTTCATTTGATGTACTTATTAAGGCTACTGTATGCCTAATTTTGGACATGTCAAATGTCATAGTAATGTTTATCTTTCAAATGATTATCTGAGATTTCTCACCAGCGATCTATTTGGTTTTCTATGATTGTTTAATAACGATCCATCCACATAATTGCCTCACAAACTGTACAGGCCATCGGTCAGTACTGGGTTAATTAGCCCGTAAACTTGTTCGTATTAAGAAGGGTTTACTTTTCGTCGAGTACTGAACCGGGACGTCTCATCTGTTTGATTTACAACTGCCCGCCTTGTTTTACGTTGTTGGACAGTCATACAAAATTTGGTAGACTGCTTGTTTTAATTATAATCAAAGGATTTTTCCTCAACATTCTATGATTTTTTACATGAGTGTTTAATTCTCATTTATCTTTTATATTCTATGATGCATAAACATGACATGATTCTTGTCCTCTGTTGTGCATTCGATTCATTATTTGGCTATTGCTAACAACTTTAATTATAAATTATTATTATCTAGCGATTGCTAACAACTTTCTTTAATTATAAACCATTATTACCTAGCGATTGCTAACAGCTCTATTGCAGATTATCATTATGAGGCCATTGCCACAACCCTAATTACTATTAAAATAACACAGTATACTTTTGTATCTCAGTTCTTGTTATTGCATCAAAACACTCAGTATATCTATAGTATGGTCATTACTATAGCGACATATATTTTCCTATTATAATATTTAGACAATTATCTCAAATATTTAGATTATTTTTGATTTCATATATAGCTATTTGCTACATCAATTTATATAAAATAAAATGTTTTTTTTTTACTATTTTTTCCCATCAATTATTTCTTATTCTTTCACCTTTACCTTTTTCGTCATATAAATAATAAACTAAATAAATGGTTTTGTTTCAAAGCAAAATAGAAAACAAACTTCAACTATAAATGTACAGTGCAATCTTGAGTAATAAAATACTACATAAATAACATATATAATTAACTAGATCTCTCAATTAATAGACAGTGTGTTCAAGTTTACCAGGTATTTCAATTAACAGAGTGATTAATTTGTAAGGGATATAGTATCAGACAGAAACAAGTAATATTAAACTTTATATAAAAGAACTTGGGGTAATTATAAAAGAGTGCCTGAAGTTGTGTCCTACACTAATAAAAAACTAGACAATCATGCAAATGGCCAAATCTTATTTGTTTATCCTTCAGATAAATAAATAGTAATGACTTTACTGGTGACATAATTACCAGTACCTTTCTTTAGTAATTAACCAGGGTACCCTACAAGCAGTTTCATTAGGCTTAAATTTTTTTGTGTGGCAAATTTTTTTATTAAACAATTAAGGTGTGAGAAAATGGTTTTTTCAAGTTTTAGAAAAAACTATTGATATTAGAAAAAAAAAGTGTTTCTTAAAAGTTGTGCGCGTTGAAAAAACCTACCAAATGAGACCTATTCATCAAAATCGGTTAATTTATTTATGAGTCATTGCAAAGAAACATGATCAAATAACTGTTTTTTCGATTGCTAATAAAAAACATGTTTCACATACTTTTTACCACAGGAAAAGAAGGCTCTTGTAGCATAGAAAAGACGCGAAATCAGAGGCCATATGGGCGAATAGTTTTTGCACAATCAATTTGTTAATAACTTTTTGCCATTTTTTTAATGCTTATTTTTCAGCAATACAGCGGTTCTACAGAAATCTGTGGGTGCGCAAATTAAAGTTCATGATTTATTCTATCAATATCAAAAAAGAACTAAATGAAATATTGGTTTTAAATTGTTGAAAACAATTATGAAAGTTAGCATTAATTATTTCGTTATAAACAAATAGAATATCTCTTTGGCGATGCATGGTATTGAAACGCTGATAAAAACACCTGATGGCAGATATTTTTTCACGAATAAAAAAAAAATCTTTACGACCAATAGAAGCTGAGATAGATTTTTTTAAAATCGCTGTGGCGTTGTTTATTAATAAATATTAAGGAATGATTTTAGTTGGAATCTACAGAGAAATATTCAAAGAATCCTATGCAAAAGTTTTCGACTTGATTATTTAAAACTTGTTGATGTGGCAAATTTTTTAAAGTTGCCGTTGCTCCGATAGTCAGTGTGGAGAGCGATGGTAGGGGAAGTCAGCCACGTGCAGTAGAAAAAGAGTCTCGGGCGCTTCAAATTCGTTTCGCCGAAAAAATTGTATTTTCTCGGCAAATCTTGAACCTAGAACCTGCATTTTTTTTTAAATTGAGGTATCTCGACGAAATATGAATAACGGAATCTATATTTTCTTTAAAAAATTATTTTTACACTTAATAATTTAACGAAAATTCGCATTTTCGTTTTTTATTAAATTGATCAAAAAATGTCAGCTATTGGATGCTTTTGTCAGCATTTCGATACCATGCACCTCAGAAGAGATATTCTACTTGTTTATAACGAAAAAATTAATGCCAACTTTGATAATTGTTTTCAACAATTTAAAACTAATACTTCATTTGGTTCCTTTTTGATATTGATGGTATAAATCATGAACTTTAATTTGCGCACCCGCAGATTGCTGTAGAACCGCTATATCGCATAAAAATAAGCATTAAAAAAAGTCAAAAAGTTGTTAACAAATCGATTGTGCAAAAACTATTCGATCATATGGCTCCCGATTTCGCATGCCGTTTCTATGCTACAAGAGCCTTCTTTTCCTGTGGTAAGAAGTATATGAAACATTTTTTTTTTCTCCTGGCTTTGGTTGTCTCCATTCAGCCACAATATTTATTATTATATATAGTTTTTAATCTAACCTACTTGCCATCACTAACCTAACACGGACATTATTTACTACTCAGGGATTGTAGATAGGGGACACACGTTTCATGTCAAGGTACCTTTCATGACGACTTCCTTTAAAATTCAATACAGAATAGGCAACTATAAGAGAGGTATGTAAAAACAAAGGATAAACCAGAGGAAAACACAACTACACCTATATTTTGACACGACACAAGCTGATGTATTCTCCAAATATTTCTTTAAATGTTTGACTTCTTGTTACTGTATGGGCGGGTGGGACGATAGTGCGTCGGACCTCGATATCTCGAGTTCTACAATAGCTAAAAATGTTTTAAAAAATTGCAAGTAAACTAGATAAATAAGCCTACAACTGGAAATTATTTTCGAACATACAGGGCGAGCCAAGCCCAACCACTTGGATGTAATGAATTTTTTTGTTGAAATAATTCAATCTGCAGATGGATATTAAAAAGATCACCACAATCACAATTATGGGTTTTAAGAAAAACTTATTGTGAATACCAGTTACGAGACATTTAATTAATGTTTTTGAATCATTTTCATTTCCCAAAAATGTACAAGATGGCCAAAAATTATTTTTCAATTAAGAACATTTTAAAATGAATTTTTTCAATTTTTTCAAACGGAACACTGTGTATATTTTTCGACGATGTGATGTAGAAATGAAAAACGAATATTTTTTGTAAGTGGCTCCCTATGGCTAATTGCAACAATTTTCGTTTCATAAATAAATAAGTGGTTATTTTTCAATTAAGAACTTTTTAAATTGAATTTACTCAATTTTTTCAAATGGAACACGTGATGTAGAAATGAAAAACCAACATTTTTTGTAAGTACTTTCCTATGACTAATTGTAACCATTTTCGTTTTATAAATAAATAAGTATCAAATTCAAGAATAAACTTAAAAAAGAGGTTCCCTCAAATAATTCATTAGAAAAATTTATAATAGGTGTTCGAAGTGTTGCCCATTTTGATTGACACACGTCTTTATGCAATTTTGAAATGAGGCCATTTAGTGGGACAATATCTACCAATCCATTGAAATGAGTAAATAGTATTTAACCGGTCCTTTACTGTAATGTTTTTTTTCTGTTTTCGTTATTCGACAAGTAATAAAACCTCAGTTTGGTATAAATTGTCGTGTACAAAGGAGCATTTATCACACTTATCGGTCGTTACAATTTGTATTGAATTTAAAATATTTGGAATTTTACAATGTGAATTTTAATAAAGTGGAACTTGTAGACATGACTTTTGTTTTGGGCTAGTCAGACAAAAATTGTTTACTTGCCAATAGAATTTATCACCAACGTTATCCTGAAAGAAGGATTCCTGATGTTAGCAGCTTCCAAAACCTTCTTGATAGATTTCTGGAAACTGGAAATGCCAAATATAAAAACAGTGAAAGAATAAAACGTGTTGTGAATGAAGACAATGAATTTTCTGTGGTGCTGGCAACGGTAGAGAATCGCCATGTTAGTCAAAGAGGAGTGAGCTCATTAATAGGAATAAGTAGACAGTCTATGAGTTGAATCTTAAAAACAAATAAGTTAAACATAATATTTTTAGTCGCAAACTCCTCTATAAATCCTTATTTTACTATAAGGAACCTAACCAGACTGCAACCAACAGCTACTCTCCGGGCTATGTGCCCCGCCGAGCGCTGAATTACAAGTTACAAGCCTGGCGCGTTAAGTGTAATAATTGCATATTACCATCAAAACGCTAATGCTTCGATTGCAACAAACACCAGCCGAAAGACTGATTCTACTTAAAGGAGCTCCCTTGCCAGTCGTCACACACCACTTGCAGACTGCAGTTTCGAGCTGTTGGCTCTCGTCAGTGCAAGGTAGGTATGCGACGACCGACATGAGAATCCTTTGACTATAGTACATCCCGGTATTTTTACAATAGCGACATGTAAAACAGCCAGCAGGCGCCATCCAGCGGTCCAGTGTCTGTTGCAATAAACTCCTCTATAAATCCTTATTTTACTATAAGGAACCTAACCAGACTGCAACCAACAGCTACTCTCCGGGCTATGTGCCCCGCCGAGCGCTGAATTACAAGTTACAAGCCTGGCGCGTTAAGTGTAATAATTGCATATTACCATCAAAACGCTAATGCTTCGATTGCAACAAACACCAGCCGAAAGACTGATTCTACTTAAAGGAGCTCCCTTGCCAGTCGTCACACACCACTTGCAGACTGCAGTTTCGAGCTGTTGGCTCTCGTCAGTGCAAGGTAGGTATGCGACGACCGACATGAGAATCCTTTGACTATAGTACATCCCGGTATTTTTACAATAGCGACATGTAAAACAGCCAGCAGGCGCCATCCAGCGGTCCAGTGTCTGTTGCAATCGCGCAAGGGAGCTCCTTTAAGTAGAATCAGTCTTTCGGCTGGTGTTTGTTGCAATCGAAGCATTAGCGTTTTGATGGTAATATGCAATTATTACACTTAACGCGCCAGGCTTGTAACTTGTAATTCAGCGCTCGGCGGGGCACATAGCCCGGAGAGTAGCTGTTGGTTGCAGTCTGGTTAGGTTCCTTATAGTAAAATAAGGATTTATAGAGGAGTTTGCGACTAAAAATATTATGTTTAATATTCCGCCCTCTAAAAGCACATTTGAACTATGCTAAGCCAAGTCAGGCTATTTATTTTTCGATTGCAACAGACACTGGACCGCTGGATGGCGCCTGCTGGCTGTTTTACATGTCGCTATTGTAAAAATACCGGGATGTACTATAGTCAAAGGATTCTCATGTCGGTCGTCGCATACCTACCTTGCACTGACGAGAGCCAACAGCTCGAAACTGCAGTCTGCAAGTGGTGTGTGACGACTGGCAAGGGAGCTCCTTTAAGTAGAATCAGTCTTTCGGCTGGTGTTTGTTGCAATCGAAGCATTAGCGTTTTGATGGTAATATGCAATTATTACACTTAACGCGCCAGGCTTGTAACTTGTAATTCAGCGCTCGGCGGGGCACATAGCCCGGAGAGTAGCTGTTGGTTGCAGTCTGGTTAGGTTCCTTATAGTAAAATAAGGATTTATAGAGGAGTTTGCGACTAAAAATATTATGTTTAATATTCCGCCCTCTAAAAGCACATTTGAACTATGCTAAGCCAAGTCAGGCTATTTATTTTTCGATTGCAACAGACACTGGACCGCTGGATGGCGCCTGCTGGCTGTTTTACATGTCGCTATTGTAAAAATACCGGGATGTACTATAGTCAAAGGATTCTCATGTCGGTCGTCGCATACCTACCTTGCACTGACGAGAGCCAACAGCTCGAAACTGCAGTCTGCAAGTGGTGTGTGACGACTGGCAAGGGAGCTCCTTTAAGTAGAATCAGTCTTTCGGCTGGTGTTTGTTGCAATCGAAGCATTAGCGTTTTGATGGTAATATGCAATTATTACACTTAACGCGCCAGGCTTGTAACTTGTAATTCAGCGCTCGGCGGGGCACATAGCCCGGAGAGTAGCTGTTGGTTGCAGTCTGGTTAGGTTCCTTATAGTAAAATAAGGATTTATAGAGGAGTTTGCGACTAAAAATATTATGTTTAATATTCCGCCCTCTAAAAGCACATTTGAACAACAAATAAGTTGTATGCATATCATATTCAAATGCACCAGGAATTATCTGATGACGATTTTCAAAAGCGCCTACAATTTTGTAATTGGGCCAGAAGTGAAATACAACATGATGCCAACTTCTTCATTACTGTTTTATTCAGTGATGAGGCAACTTTCCATAAAAATGGATTTGTAAATAGGCACAATTTCTATTATTATGCTTCGAAAAATCCTCACTTTTTTATGCAAGTTGATAACCAACAGATGGTCTATAAACGTTTGAAGAGGAATTTTTGGAGAACATGTAATAGGGCCACATTGACTGGAGCTATTTATCTTCATTTTTTGGAAAACTATCTGCCACAATTATTGGTAAATCTCCCTGAAAGAATTCGAAGT
Organism: Leptura quadrifasciata; assembly: GCA_963675555.1. Classification (NCBI taxonomy): domain Eukaryota; kingdom Metazoa; phylum Arthropoda; class Insecta; order Coleoptera; family Cerambycidae; genus Leptura; species Leptura quadrifasciata. The sequence continues at coordinate 2,923,687 of OY776682.1, read as the reverse complement.
AGGATGTGGTTTCAGCAATATGGTGCTCCACCACATTATTTAAATGCAGTTAGAGACCACTTAAATAATACCTACCCTGATCAATGGATTGGAAGAAATGGACCCACTAAATGGCCTGCTAGATCCCCAGATCTTACAAAAATGGATGTCCTTTTATGGGGATAAGTGAAGGAAATTGCTTATAGAGACACACCAACAACAGTACAAAATATGAAGGAAAGAAGAATAACTGCCTTTATATCTATCACACTGGCAATTTTAGGAATAGTGGGAACCTCATTTCAAAAGCGCATAGAGATGTGTCAATCAAAATGGGCAACATGTGGAACATTTATTATAATTTTTTCTACCGAGTTATTTGAAGAAACCTCTTTTTTTAAGTTTATTTTTGAATTTTGTAATTATTGTTTAATAAAAGGAAATTGGTTGCAATTAGCCCTAGGGAAGTACTCATAAAAAATGTTTGTTTTTCATGTCTGCATCACATCGTCGAAGAATATGGGTGTTCCATTTGAAAAAATTGAGAAAATTCAATTTAAAATGTTCTTAATTGAAAAATAATTTTTGACCAACCTGTAGATTTTTAGGAAATGAAAGAGATTCAAAAACATTAATTAGATGTCTCGTAAATGGTATTCACGTAAGTTTTCTTAAAACCCATAATTGTGACTGTGGTGATTTTTTTAATATCCATCTGCAGATTGCATCATTTCAACAAAAAAATTAATTACATCCAAGTGGTTGGGAGATATTCAATGCTAATATAGGAATGAATAGAGCCTAGAAAGAGGCTTCAAAAAATGTACTGATATACATAGCATTCCATTTAAAAAAAGGCACTTGGTCCTGTAATTTAGTCTTGGCTCGCCCTGTACATTCGAAAATAATTTCCAGTTATAGACTTTTTTATCTAGTTTACTTGCAATTCTTTAAAAAATTTCTAGCTAGCGTAAAACTCGAGATATCGAGATCTGACGCACTATTACCCCACCCTGTATAATAGTGACGTACTATTCAATGGTAGAGGAATGCCATTCTCTACCAGTTTCTTTACCAGAAAATTTATGGCTGTAATATTATTAGTGCACTGGAATAGCTGGTGATTGATATCTCCAATCTCCCTATTACATTGGTTTAGATGGGAGGCGGTTATATATTTTACAATATTAGTAGGTATGTGTTTGGGCCATCTGGAGCCATTTCCCATTTTTTCCTCATGTCCATTTTAGTATATATATATTTTTTTTTTTAAACATTTATTTAACGTCGGCCTATTTCCGCTACTGAGGCCTAACACCGACGCCTGTAGACGAGCTACCCCCAACCAGGAATTTTGCCGAACCTCTTCCCTTAAGAAGAGTAGGGATCTTTTACTTGCCTAACATTTAATAGACAATGGACCGACGGCTTTACGTCCCCTCCGAAGGATGGTATATCTCCTATACAACCCTCGCCTAAGGTTGTATAGCTTCCGCGCATACACTGATATACAAGCCGCTGGAAGATGTGTGAGGCGAGAACGCGATTTCCGTTGGAATGGTCACCAATCCAAGTACTAACCGCGCCTGTCGTTGCTTTACATCGCATACCGAAGTATGTACATAGTAAAGACGCACCTACGCTCGCCCCCGTTTTAGTATATGAAAGATGTTTTTCTACCGTTTACTAACAATTGAAACAACAGCCATTTTAGCATATTTCTTTTGCAATGATTCATAAACAAATTAACCGATTTTGATGAAATAGGTCTCATTTTGTAGGTTTTTCAAGGCGCACAACTTTGAAGGAATTAGCATTATAATCGGACAAGTAACTTTATTAATCAGGAAAAATGTTTGCACATTAGTTCACTTTTTTTTTTTTAAATCAATAGTTTTTCTAAAACTCGAAAAAACCATTTTCTCATTAATTGTTTATTAAAAAAATCGGCAGCTACTGGAAGCGGCTGGAACCTCCCCACACGGTGGATCCTCGAAGCCAAAAAGATCATTAAATTGTGTGACAAAACGGCATCCGATCTCATCCAAAACCTTTTCAGATCTTCTGGGGCACTAAAAATACCCTCAACTTAATGAATTTACAATCATCTATGCGAGTTATTACCTACATTATCGCTCGTTGAATAATATACTATTAGGATATTAACAACTTTAACATCACTTGAACGACTAAGAAAGTCTAGTTATCCTAAATACTACAGATTTGTAAAGCAACAAACTGAAAAATTGGTAAAGTGATAATCTATAATAAATTCACCAACGAAGGTACAGAAAGCATATAATAATAATAATAATAATCTTTATTTCCATCAGACTTTTACAAGTATTGGAATTGTCAATTGTCATGTATATAACATAGATAACACACAGAATATATAATACATAAAAGGAAAACGGTACATACAAAATATATATACATAAATATTTAAAAGGAATAAAAAAACATACATATATATATATAAAAAAAAAACTCCGCAGAGACAAATTGATCATTATTTCATATAAGGACTATTAAGGAAATATTCTGGCATTCAGTAAAAACTCATCAAAACTGTAGGGACATGTTTCAAGAAGGTAACACTTTAATTTCTTTTTAAATAAAAAAATATTAGAGATAGATTTTATCTCCAGTGGAACTGCATTAAATGCCCGCACTGCTCTGTAGTATACTCCCTTTTCGAATGATGATGTTTGATGATGAGGAACTCTCAGTGCATTTGAATTTCGAGTTACCATCATCATACCATTGTACATATCCTCATTTGTTCTAAATTTACCAATATTTTTTTTTACAAATAAAATCAACAGGTATATATATAAGGTGGGTAATGTCATTAACTCCAACATTTTGAATAATGGCTTACTAGGCTCTCGATTGTTTTTCCTAAGCTATGATATTGATATTGTTACATCTACCTTTAAAGTTTGTGACAATCCACTAAAAGTTACAAATATGCATCTTATTAACATGACATGACACCAACGTTATCGAATGACAAACGATGACAATGACAATTGTCAAAATTTGCTTATTGCAATCCGATCGCTCGCGGCTGTCTTTGTTAAATGAAACATTAGCATTTCAATAATTTTACTAGATTTTAGAGGAATATTTGTAGTTTAATTCTTCGATTTGTCTGTATATATATTTAAACACGGCACTAAACGTAATCCGCTCTACTTCTAGAGCAGTGAAGAAATCCTCACGCGTGAATTGACACGTGATGTGATGAGTTTCACGATGTAACGGCTACGCGCATCGATCATGTCATGCGAAATGCGATCTATGCCATATTTGCTTTGTTTTTAATTTTTTTCACGGAAACCAAATCGAAAGGGTGGAAGTGTGATATATCGTTGAAATCAGTATTTTAACTGCTTTTCAATGGTTCCATTGCAAATTGAAAGTAATTATAAAATAAACAACTTGTTGCGTCAAAATGGCACTAAACGTAATCCGATCTCAACCAAAACCTTTTCAGATCTTCTGGGGCACTAAAGAAACGCACACGCGTTTCATTCAAATCTATTCAGTAGTTTCGACGCTATCGTGCTAACACACATACACACACACAGACATTTTTCAAAAACCACTTTTTTGGGTTCCTAGGACCTCAAAACGTAAAGATTTGATATTATCTCAATTTTCGTTTTTGAACCAATTTTAGTAACCCCTATTGTGGAGAGGTTAAAATTTTGCCACCCAAAAAAATTGAAGCCTAAGAAACCCATTCATCATTCTGAACATCCTGAATTCGGAAATTTTTTTTTGTCAAAATCTAATTCGACTGGAGTAATAAAAAGATAAATAATTCATAGAAACCAGATTTCCAACTATTATAAATCATACAAAAAAATTTACACCACCAAAAGGAGTTAGAAAAATTAAGAAACAAAAAAATATGGAAATTATTATTTTTTTTGTTGAAATAGGCTTAAAATATCATGAAACGTCGAAGTTTTAAATTTGAGCGAAAAAAATTTCCTGTCTGTCTGTAACTTCTTTGTGCGCACGTTTACTCTGGAACTGTTTATGATATTGACTTGAAATTTGGTACACTTATGTATTGTAACGAGATCTAGAACTAGGTTATATTTTGATCTAATTCCTTTGAAGGGTTCGGGGGTAAATGGGGTAAATAATCAAACCAAGCAGGTAAGAGTCCATAAAATTGCAATTTAGGGCATGTCAAGGTCATTAGCCACCCCCCACCCCCACTGTCATCCCCACACTATTATGAAAGGGAGTAAAAAAAATTAAAATGTGATTTAGTGAGTATACAAGAACGAAACGTCTGAAAAAATTTTCTGGCGTTAGCTTCCCGCTCTACCACCCCCACCCCATTAATAAAGGGAGTAAAAAATTAAAGGACGCTAAAATTTTTTTGGCATCAGCCACCTCTTCTACCACCCCATTGCACCCCCACCCTATTATTAAAGGGAGTAAAAAATTAAATTGGGATTTAGTGTATGTATGAAAACCAAGGACATTTATTTTAATTTTATGACCCGGTGTCACGAACTCATTGAACTGCCCTTAAAACTGTTCATTCATTAGGTTCGCGCCTATGAGGAATTTTTCTATATTCTCGTACAGCCCCTGCAAGACTTTCATTCATTGCACCATAGGTTAATATCATATCGTAGTACTCTTGCAACGTTAACTCAGGCATAATCGATATTTGCGAATATAGTTTAAAATTCAACATAAATGCAAAACGCTCTAAACGGAAGTCGAAGAGACACTGAACTGAACGCATGCCGCACTGACCACAGACAACTAACAGGCTGATGACTACCTGCAAAACAAACAAGCAGCACGTATGTGAACATTTAACAGCGTCGAGGTAGCAGAACTCCGTCGTTCAGTAGTGTATCTTTGCAGGTTTTAAGGCAAAAAAATATAATAAATTACCTCGGATCGCTTTAAAATTTTACAGAGAATTTCCCACATAAAAGACTAGTATACCATTTTATTTTCCGCATGTTTACATAAATCACCCTGTATAAAAGAAATTAAAATGAAAAATAAGGTAATAAAAAATGCGGCTGAAATTGACAATTGGATGAATGAGTATTTTACAGAAATTCCTAATGAGTTAGTAAACAACTTTATCGGTAGTGAGTCAATCAGGAAACAAGCAACAAACTGTAAGAACTATCCAAATATTTATAGACTCTGTCACCGAGAATGAGATATTTAATATAATTGCCGATCATAAGAAGTCAAATTCAGCTGGTATAGATAAAATAAGTGCAAATATGTTAAAATATGTTGTCAACTACATTGTGGAACCGTTAACATATTTGATAAATTGGTCACTATCTGAAGGAATATTTCCAGAGATTCTTAAAGTTGCCAAAATCATTCCAATACACAAAAAAAGCAATAAATCGTCAATGGATAACTATAGACCTATAGCATTACTGTCATCTACAGTGTGTGCAATTTAATACCACAACATCCTATTATTTTGCAATGCGGTGCCCGATTAAATTTTTTTTTTTTTTTTTTTGGGACAGTCGAAATTTCAAGATCAGCTATTAAGCATTTTTTTATTGGAAAAGTGAATAGCGTATTCGATTCGCAGTTATCTCAAGTGGTCTTATGCACCTGTATAAAAGTCTGTTATGATCTAATGACACAAAAGTTGAAAAATTAGTGCTTTTAATAACATGAATATCAAATAACACAACATCAGTCAACAGTAATTTAAAAATGAATAAGTAACATAAACAAACGATTGAAGAAATAGGAATTCGGCCAACAAACGGATGGATTAACACAAACATCTAACAAAGTATTTCAAATTTTTGTGTTTTCAAGATAACCTCCTTCACACATTATGTATTTTTCATAACGCCGTTTCAAATTTTGACGAGTCCTTATTAATTGTTGTGGTGTAATTTCTCTGCACTCTCGTTCAATTCTTTCTCTTAATTCAACATTTCGTGGTCTCGTGCAGTAAACTCTTTCTTTTAAAATTCCCTACAAAAAAATATCTAAAGGTGTTAGATCTGGCGAACGTGGCGTTCAATGAATAAAAAGGCTACTTCGTCCTATCCATCTGTTTGGAAAATTTTCATTAAGCCATCTACGTACATGTGAACCCCGTGTAACCTGCCTCAACCTTGTTGTTGGCTATTCTTCGAAATATTGTAGAATTTCTCTGACAAATAACTTTTTTTATGGCATCAAGAGTAATGTGCATTTGTGTGTTGCTGTGTTAAATGTGTGTTTTCCTCTGGTAAATCCAGATTTTTAAAATGCAAATTTTGCTCAGTTAAATTGGATAGTCTCTATAGTATTTTATCATTAAGTTTTTTTGTGTTTTTGCTAAGGCTAAATCTTCAAATATTAATAACTTTTAATAATTGTCTACTTAAATCTCTTACTAAATTCAAAGTGAACAAAAAGTAACTGTTTTTGTGGATTCTGATAAAATTATTTTAAGACGCAAAAACCTGCTATTTGTTTTTTGTTCAAGCACTGGATACATTTTTATGAATTATTTGGTCACTAAAGTAGTAAAATGGACTGCTTTAAATGCAATAAAAATATCACCGCAAGCAACTCTTGCAAGTATGATGGATGGAGACTTAAGTTTCATAATGCTTGCCCGGATTTAACGGCTTCTGAATTAAAATGTCTGGAACTGAAAACAAAGACTTAGATTTAGGACAGGGAATGTATTTCCAACAAGATGGCGCTCCTCCCCATAATTCAAGGATAGTAATTGATTACCTTCAATGGAAATTCGGAGAAAATGTAATTTCGACGAATGATCCTGTAAGGTGGTCCCAAGGTCACCTGATTTAACGCCCCTTGATTTCTTTGTTTGGGGTCATTTAAAAAATATTATCTATGCAACCGCCGTTAAAACCCATGAAGGCCTGGAGCTACGAGTAAGACGAGCAATTAATAACTGGCATGATTTCTGGAAGTGAGTCTGTTTGAAAATTTACATATTTTAATGTTTTCTAAGCTTGTTTAAAAAGATTTGGTTTCGCTCGAAGTGGAAGTAACAAACACCTAAGTAACTAAGCTATGATATATCTCTGAAATTACTGAAAATTTCTCAAATCTGAAAATGGCACCTTAGTGAGCTTTAAAATACACAACTTTTATTTATTTTGGGAAATAGTCGAAACAGCTATTTATTTACAAAACAACTTACAATCTGATCTAGATATGTTTAAAATTTTCTTACAATTTGCATTCCGCTCACCAGTGGACCTTGGTTTTTGGGGCACTAGATTAATTTATGGCCTTGGATACGTCTACGAAAGTCGGAGATATAACCGTACTCGCTATATCTACGATCGTCGGGCATAGCCAATGAAATGGACGGATACCACATACGTCACATGCCGATAATATAGAACATTTGCTAACATTTTATAACTTTGCTTTCGATGTTAATCAATTGATAAAATAGGATCGTTGATGATAAATCAAAATACGTGAGAGGACTAAGGAAGAAAGAATATTCGTAGAATGCCACAAATAACTTTCAGACAATAAGGAAGATATCCCTTTCACATGCTACTTTCTGATATACCTAAAGAAATATATTTTAGTTGTTAACAAAATGTCGAGGGCAAGGGAAATTATCTATCATAAGCAACTATACTACATTAAATAATATTAACATATTTAACCTAACGAACTAACCTAAAGAGTAGTTGTTAACAAAATATACTAAAAAAAAAAACTGTAACAAGGTGATTCGAACCCTCAACCTCATGTGTGAGAATCGGGCAACTTAGCACTACACCATGCACTGCTGATGAGAAACCTACATACTTCTTACTATATCGATACGTCAATTGCATAATTAATACGATTTTACTGTTGGAGATGTAGCGCGTATGGTTATATCTCCGATTTTCGTAGATGTATCCATTTTCTTAATTTATTTTTGGGAGCCCTCAATGATAATTAAACTTAATAAAGTCAAGTGAGGACCGATGATTCAAAAGCATTTGAAAACACTTACCTAATGTCAGACGTACTGTCATCACTTGTAGCCCCATTGCTCGATGAAATTGAGGCAAGAATTGGATAATTTTCTACTGGAGTAGGCTCTAAAGGTGTCGCTAAATCATCTTCATCAATGGAAAATGACTTATCTAGTATATTCTGAGTCGAATGAAGTTTATCTTTGGCTTTGGAAGCTGTAATTTTTAAATTTAAATTAGAAAACTTGGTAAATATGTTAACAAATAAATTGTCTAAAAAGAGCTGAACTACACATTTCTAATTGGGTGGGCAATTTTCAAGAAAAAAAAAATACAATAGAAGCATTTGTGTTACTAAAGCATTTAATAGGTACTCAGTTGTTATCAGGCGTTGCGTTAAACAATACCTATTAAAACATAATTAGCCGTCATAAAACTACAAAATACCTTTTTTTAGCGACATAATAACAGTTTGCAAATTGGTTTTACAAAATAAAGGAGTTTGAACGGTTTTCTATACCCGTATTTTTGTTTACACATTTCACTCAGAAAATTAAAACAATTTTGTATATAAAACTAAGTTAAAGAAATAATAAAAAAAGTGGGTTAAGTGTGTGAAGGCCCTGCCTGCGTTTCATACATACCAATGTGAATGTCACAAACAGTGGAATCTTCAGATTGTTCACTTTCATCTTCAGCGATGGGGCTTTCAGTGATACTTTCTGTACCACTATCTATGAGTAGAGGTGTGTCATTGTCCTCACTAGAGGCTAGATCCATAACTTTATAGGTATTATCACGGACCCTTCTTTCTATTATGACCTGAGGATTTAAGGATATTCATTATTTCATTTAAAGTCCACTCAAATTCAACATTTACTGTTTTTAATACTTACATCTTTTGCGAACCATCCTTTATTATCACTGGACGTCTTTGTACTGTACAGGGTATGTAATTTAACGAATTTTAAAACAGATTACGCCCGCTTCACTACTTCTTTGTTTTAGCCTTGCATACATCCAGCCATTCTAGCCTCCTTTAAACCAATTTCGTATCTCCAAAAGTCAAAAATAATCAACATGGATACATCAGCGCCAAGGGGCTCGCTCACTGTGACCGTTTTTCATACAACTAAAATCATAAAGGACATTTTCCATAAAGATGTCTAGCATAATAGTCTTCTTCATCTTCTGCAATTCCTCATTGATGTAATGTCGACTTTTGAAATGTAATTAACGTATACAGGGTGTTCCAAAAATTTTAGACTAAATTCAGAGAGGAATTGAGATTGTTGTGTTATCCTTGAAAAATTGCATTTTTGTTAAAAAGTGGGATTTTTCCGAATTTTCCGGAAGCCGAACTTGATGATATGATTTGAATGCACGATGGGGAAAACTCCGCATAGTATCCTACACGTTCGAGATCATTTAAATAATGTACTCTCAATATGGATAGGGAATAATGTAACAATTAAATGGCCACCTAGCAGTCCGTGGATTTGACCCATGTGAATTCATTTTTTTTTTTTTTTGGGAATTTCTAAAAGACATTATCAATAATAATAATAATAGTATTCAAGTCATTAAAAACAGGATTCGACTTAAAATGAACAATCTAAATGTAAATAATGAAGCCATTTCCGGTACAATTATAAATATAAGAAGACGTTATTATCAATTATGAATTGACAATAGTGGTGGACACATCGAACATCTTTTATGAATTATCATTTATTAATATTTAAATTTCCTAAATAAATCTTTGTTATCTGTATTTTGCATAAATATTTGGTTTTTTCTTCCTCACTGTAAACTATTTTGATTATTTCATTAAAGAAATGTCACTTATCAAACATAACAGTTGTCACAGCTCACTTTAATAATGTTAACTTTTCCATATTTACAGTAACTATAGTTTAACTAAGTTATTCGACATTTAATAATTCAAAAGTATTATATGATATGGGTAACATATATCGTATATTTTTGAAATCAGGAAAAAAGGATAATTCCAAAAATTTTATAATATACAGGGTAACCCATTTAAGAAAATATATTATTTTTTTGTATTCCCTGGAATTTGCACGTTACTGTAGTTTTGATAGCACTTTAACGAAACTAAGTCATAACCACACAACTTTTATTTAGAACTTTTTTTCTTCCTTATTCCTTAAAGCAGAACTTTTCTATGTTTTATTTATCACACGTTACGTGTTCTTGTTAATATTTTGTAGCATTCTCCATAAATAAGTAATAAATTTAAATAATCTTTGTTAGATTAACCCAGAAGAGCCAAAATTCAATTAAATTTGTAACGAACAACTTCCATCTAGTACCCCAGGAAACACTTTACATAAAATTGGCTATAACTCGACTTGGTAAAAGTCGAATTCACTTATTTAGGTACTTATTATTACTTAAAATTGCCTAGAGAAAGATACCTCCGATTTAAATTTACCAAATATGGTTCTAATTTATATATAAATTTACTTAAATTATACCAGAAACCTACCTCATACACAAATCTGCTTAAAAGTAACTTTAACCAAATCAAAAAGGGGAACGCTACTAAAATTTACCAAAAATTATCCCAGGGGTAAACTTCCTTTGAAGTAAAAATAGTTACCATAATTAGGTAACATCTACCTTTTTAGCAACTAAAAATCGTTTTTATAGTAGAATATCCTACTAGGTAGATTTGGTGGGAAATCTTAACTAATTTTATACCTCCCTAGTAAACTATTTGGTGGTTTTATTTACTCTCCTTTAAAGTAATATTAGGTCGATATCGTACAAAAATTCTACCTTGTTTATCTACTTAATTTCAACCAAATAGTCAATTACTCATTTAGTTGACCTAAAAGTCATCCTGAAGAAATAATTATTAGCTTTTTTGTAGCAATTAGGTATTTGGAAAATCTACCACTAAGTAAATTTGGCTATAAACCACCAATTTAATAACTAGCCATATACATAACCTATTTGTAAAATTTATATTATTCAGATTATTTTAACAATTAGATTGTTTAGATATTGTCTTCGTCATTATTCTTGAGAATATCTGTTGGTGACTTCCAACAATATTTCTACTGGTTATAGATAAAAATAAGTATAAAATTATAAGTAAAACGTTAAACGATTCATCTACTGTTGTTGGCGTATAAAAATCTGTGTAATGTTGATATAAGAGATAATTTACATTATATTTCTGCGTATTCTCGAGATACTTTAGGTACTTATATATCGATGGACACTGTAGCTTTATAGTCACTTGTAAATATGAATATATATAAAGTCAATTAATAATCTTATTGGGTTTTAAACTTTGGTTATTCTTGAATTCATATATACATGCGCTAAAAGCGAATTCTGTAAATTTAATTTTAGGATGTTGACCCCCCTATTTATTTTACGACAGTTCAAAGCGCAATAAGCAGGCGCGAAAGATATTATAGTAGGGAGTATATTTACTTGGCAGTCAACAAACGCAACAAAAAGTTTACGACCTCATTAAAATACCGTTACCTTCTGTACTATCTCGCCTGCAAATTGAACCACTTTATAGGTTTGTTAATGTATGTCGGCTTGTTTGATGAGAACAAGCCGAATGGTTCACCAGCGTTAATAATTAGCTCGTAATAAAGTTTTTGTTACATTTTTTGACTATCCTGTAAATATACACCCGACTATACAGTTTAAATTCGCTAATGATTTTGTCATGTCGAATCCCCCTGAGATACGCCGCTGCTTCATACGTTTCCGGGCATGCGCGAATTTAAAATGACAATTCGTCAGATGAAAACATCATAGCTTGGCGCTTTCAACAGTTTCAACTTTTTGCTCATAGAGTTCTTCGCATTTATCGCGGATTATTATTGTTTTTGTCAATTGGTAGAATGTAAATATATTTCTAAAGTTATGGCCGATTCGTTAGCAGACGTGAAGAAATCTACGATATGCCTCTTATTTACTGCATTAGTTTATTTGGGCATATCCAAAATAATATTCGACAATATTTACATAACCTCACATATGGTTGTTGATGAGGAATTCCATCTTCCTCTTGGACAGACTTATTGTGAGCTTGATTTTACTCGGGTAAGTCAATATTGTCCTGTATATTATAGTTTTAACACGGTGTCTTTTAGTGGGATCCCAAAGTAACTACACTTCCTGGGCTTTACCTGGTGTCGTCTTTCGTGCTCCAACCGTTTGGTACATGTTCAACTTACGCCCTTAGATTTGTGTCCCTACTTGCATCTGTTGCCAATATATTCCTATTTTATGATCTCTTCTTCAAATATGAAAAGGTATGTTGAAATATTTAAGCATGTATTTATATTTAACTTATCAAGTTGCATTCTATCATTATCTATTAAATATTGTTTCGTAGAATGAATGGAGAAATATTTTATCAGCAGTTACTTTGGCATTGATACCTCCGCTCTACTTCTTTAGTCACCTTTACTACACGGATGTTGTATCTCTTACTATGGTTCTGACAATGCTGGTGCTAAGCGATAGGGGTTATCATTATTATGCTTCGATGTTTGGTGAGTATGCTTTTACTAAATTACAGTACTACACACAGTGTGATGTTAATATATTCTGATTTTTTAATATTATAATTGGAGGGATCTTGTATAGTGATGACATTTTTATTCAGTGACGCTTCTAGGTCATGAGACGCCTTCGTGCGAGAGCATTTTTTGCGCTCCTTTTTTGGGGGGGCAAAGGGTACGATGTTTAAAAAAAATATCAGTATAGGACGTGTCTATTTTATGCAAGGTAGGCATGACGAGACGAGAGCTCCTTTAAGTAGGATCAGTCTTTCGTCTGGTGTTTGTTGCAATCAAAGCATTAGCGTTTTGTTGGTAATATTTTTAGTATTGATTTACGTCTCTTGGGTGACTTAAACTTTTATCCATTTCAACGGGAAAATAAACAACTATAATTAGTTTAAAGTCACAGGACACACACACTAGTCAAATGGTCGAACACTAATTCTCCGGTATCAATTTTAACTTATCGAGGACGAGTTTTTTCTGCAAAAAATTGTGACACTTCTACGCATTGAGCGGTAATTGAAATTTGAATTTATGCCTATCCGTTTATTTATTAATTATTAATTTAAATACGGTTATTTAATATTTTTATTAAAATATTCATATACGCAGAATGCTAAAACATTGTTTTTGAGATGGAAAATGCTTAAAAGTAATTTTTTTATTTTCCATTGTTCTTATTAAGGGTGAACAGAAAAGTTTCTACATGGCAGAGAAGTCCTTACTTGGACTATACCTACCTACAAATTTACTCGCGATTGACTGGTGCATGCAAACACAGTCTTAAGTTAAGTTTCCTTTGCTCAGACCAGTGAATTACCTGTGAATACACTAATTCAGCTTAATTTAAAATATTTGTGTCATCGCATAACAGACCAAGTGAGTATTTGGTATTTTATATATATACACTATTAAATCATTTGCAAAAATATTGAAAAGCAGAGGCTCTAAAACAGATCCCTGAGGAACTCCATGCGTTTTGTTGCATACAGCACTGGTTATATCATAGTTTAATTTAATGATCCATGTTCTATTATTTAGATAGGAAGAAAAGAGTTTTAAAGCAACTCCTTTGTCTAACTTATTCAATAGTATTTCATGGTCAACAACATCAAGGAAAGCAGGGGAAAAATCAATAAATAACCCTTAGGCATATTGCTTGTTCAGATAAGCTGCAAAGCAAACTGATGGTTCTATAATTTCCATAAACATTGGGATCACCTTTTTTGTACATAGATTTGACAATAAACTAGCTTTAAATTAGTTCAAATGTGCTTTTAGAGGGCGGAATATTAAACATAATATTTTTAGTCGCAAACTCCTCTGTAAAATCCTTATTTTACTATAAGGAACGTAACCAGGCTGCAATCAACAGCTACTCCCCGGGCTATGTGCCCCGCCGAGCGCTGAATTACAAGTTACAAGTCTGGCGCGTTAAGTGTAATAATTGCATATTACCATCAAAACGCTAATGCTTCGATCTAAAAGCACATTTGAACTATGCTAAGCCCAGTCAGGCTATTTATTTTTCGATTGCAACAGACACTGGACCGCTAGATGGCGCCTGCTGACTATTTTACATGTCTCTATTGTAAAAATACTGGGATGTACCAAATAGTCTAAGGATCCTCGTGCCGGTCGTCAAATGCCTACCTTGCACTGACGAGAGCCAACAGCTCGAAACTGCAGTCTGCAAGTGGTGTGTGGCGACTGGCATGAGAGCTCCTTTAAGTAGAATCAGTCTTTCGGCTGGTTTTTGTTGCAATCGAAGCATTAGCGTTTTGATGGTAATATGCAATTATTACACTTAACGCGCCAGACTTGTAACTTGTAATTCAGCGCTCGGCGGGGCACATAGCCCGGAGAGTAGCTGTTGGTTGCAGTCTGGTTACGTTCCTTATAGTAAAATAAGGATTTTATAGAGGAGTTTGCGACTAAAAAATATTATGTTTAGCTTTAAATTATCTGGAAATATTCCAGTGTTAAAAGATAAGTTTAACAATAAAACCAATGGTTGACAGATACTCAATTTATTTATTAAGTTGGGATGATACCTCAGTGGGTTAGTGCATCTAGCCATCACGATAGAGGGAAGTGAGTTGGAGCCCCACCTACTGCGAAGTAATTCTCAAATATAATATATCCCCAAGAAGTGGTTCGGATCTGACTATAAACTTTAGGGCCCCGTTTTTTTTTACTGGCAAAATCTAGATTTCCTAAACTTAAGAGGGTCACTCGAGTGACCTGAAAGACAGATGATAAACATTTAAACATCATCATATCCACAAAAATTAGACGATTTCAGCTTATTTATTAAAGACAATATATCAGATGCTAAGATTGGTTTTAAAAAGAGAAACTATTCAAAAGGAGTTTAAAAAAATGTATCTAAAATGCAAATTATTAGTTATTACAAGTGTAAAATGTTCATTAAAATTATTGGCCACTATAGCATCTGGAATTTTTTTGCCATTTTCTGTTATAGTTATAATATTTGACTTGTTTCATTTGCCTTTTATTTTATCTATTGTATTTCACATTTGTTTTGTTATGATCTTGTTGAATTTACCTAACACAGCTATTATAAGTGCTTTGCAGTATTGTTTCTGCAAAAGTATGCTAATATCCTTATAAGCTTGATTAATTTTCTGCATTGCCTCAGAATATAAGCTCTTTTTTTTTGTCTTCTTGTTGTTGTCCAGCTCTTTCTGAGTCATTCATTTTTGAATACAAATAAAAAATTACTTTACACTATTTCTACTTAAATTGTCAGTGGAGCTGTTGAACCATATGTGTTATCTCAACAGGGTTTCTTGCCAGTCTCCCAAAGTAAAACATTTAGAGATATATTTTATATTTTGCACATTTTGCGCGTGTGACCTAATTTAATTTTTCTATTTTAGGTTTTGCATCTGTTGCTTGCCGCCAGACTAACATTATTTGGGTGGGTCTGGTCACTGGTAGATATATTTTGGCTGAGCTATATAAAGTTACGATGCAAAAACATCTTACCAGAGGAAAGGATGTCTTACCGGTGAAGGTATGTTATTCGAGATAAATTTTTTAGTTAATATACAGAGTGGGGCAATAATGTGTCCGACCAAAGCCAATTATTTCTTAATGTAGTGGGATGAATTGAATTTTAAATCATCCTTATCAGATTAATTTATCCCCGGCACCAACTTAAAAAAAAACGTAGGGGCTGAAATGAATTATTGAAATTTTGTAACGACTTAAACCGAATTCAAGTGGGGCTGTTACGATAGCTATAGCTTTTGTGGCTATCATATAAAACTGTAGAAATCGAAGTCGGATGCTCCACTCTGTGTAACATATTATCCTTTTTTTTATGTTTTTTTTTTTATTATAACTTACCCACCCCTTATCGTTATTATTGCATATAAAAAAAAGTTTTAAAGAAAAGTTGTGTGGTTATGACTGAATTTTGTTAAAATGCTATCAAAAGTACAATAGCGTGCAGATTTCAGGGAATACAAAAAAATAGTATATTTTTTTAATGGGATACCCTGTATATTATTAAATTTTTGGGATGGTCTTTTCCTGATTTCAAAATCTGCCATGTGTTACCTCTAGGTCTATATACCGTTTTTGAGTTATTAATCGTCGAATACCTTCGTTAAACTAACTACTGTGAATATGGAAAAGTTAACATTATTAATGTGAGCTATGAAAATGACAACTATATGCTTGATAAGTGACATTTCTTTAATGAAATAATTAAAATGGTTTACAGTGAGGAAGAAAAAGGACCTATTTATTCAAAATAGAAAAAAAAAAAGATTTATTTAGGAAATTTAAATGTAAATAAATGATAACTCATAAAAGATATTCGATTACAATTATTGTCAATGCATAATTGATAACGTCTTCTCATGTTTATAATTGCACCGGAAATGGCTTCATTATTTACATTCAGATTGTTGAATTCTGTCCTATCCTATTATTATTATTATTATTGACAATGTCTTTTAGAAATCCCCAAAGAAAAGAGTCCATAGGGGTCAAATCCGGACTGTTAGGTGGCCATATAATTGTTCCATTATTCCCTAACCATATTGGGAATTGCCAAATCCTAGAGAAGGATCAGAACGGCAAGCATATTTGTAGCAGACACCATGCTCTTCCCCGACAGTTCTGAAGACCAGATCTGTCGGAGAAGGTGCTGATACTTGTCGCGGAGAGCGTTTTTCACTACACTCACTTCTTGGGTGGAGCGTTGCTCGACATCCAAGTAAGTGTACGACTCTCCGGCATCTAGATGGTTTAAGATGCTTCCGTCCACGAGCTGCGCGTCCTCCATAGTCACCGCATCTTCCTCTCTTGAGATGGATCAGTGCACATTTGTCCCACCCGAACTGCATACCGACAGCCTGCGTGTACTCCTGTACCACCCTAAGGGACTGTTGGAGGTCCCTCTCTCCAGAGGCATAAAGTTTAAGGTCATCCATATAAAATAGATGGGTGACCTTATGCCTCCTGTCGCCGGGGGTACCGCAGTTGTAGCCAAGGGTTTTCCGGAGCGAGACGGATAATGGCAGTAGTGAGATGCAAAATAGAAGGGGGCTGAGGGAATCTCCCTGAAATACTCCTCTTCTGAATGTTACCGACTCTGTTTCGACTCTATCATTACCCGATGTTATGGTAAAGCGAGTCCTCCGGAGCGGCATCAGTTCTTCAATACATCTCACTACGGGACCGGGTACCACAAGACATCGGAGCAAGTGAACAATGAACTCATGCGATGTCATGTCAAATGCCTTGCGGTAGTCGATCCAGGTCATAGAGAGGTTCCGCTTATACTGCATGGAGTCCTGCGTGACACATCTGTCGATCAGCAGGTTCTCCTTGCAGCCAGCGACACCTCTCTTCGAGCCTCGTTGCTCATATATCCGTTCGTAAACCGGTTCAACTGCGTGGAGCACCCACATGTACAAAATGCGTGCAAACGCCTTGTAACATGCGTTTAGACAGGTTATCGGTCTGTAGTTCTTTGGGTTGGACAAATCTCCATTCTTGGGATCAGCACTGTCCGGCCCTCAACAACCCAAGAAGGAATTGGCTGCTCCCCATTCGACCAGGAATTAAAAATTCTGGCCAAATCGTGGTGGGTGTTCGATAACTTTTTCCACCAAAAGTTATTTATCCCATTGGGACCTGGAGCAGCAAAGTTCTTAGAGCCTTCAAGAGCCCTATGAACCTCTTCTGGTGTTATTGGTTGGCACACTCCCTGTGGTTGTTGAAACCTTTGACAAAAGGCTTCAAAGTGTGCCAGGGCCGGAGAATCTCGGTTGAGTGGAAGCCTCTCGTCGTACAGCGTTTTCCAGAAGTTCTCCACCTGATCTGCAGTCGGCGGATTGTCTACAACACGCGGAGGCGGTTGGAAAAGGCGCGAGGGCTTTTGGCGGAACAGTTTATTTTCCGCAAGCCCTCTGGCCCGCCTCACTAGTGACTTTTTGCAAGTCACTAGCATCCGTATCCCGTCGAGACTGCTGTTTGGTGGTTCGCAGCACTGCCTCATTGAGTGTGTGATGGGCGCGTCTTAACTTGGCGGTTAATCGACGCACTTTAGGTGTGAACAGCCTGTTGGCCGCCATATAGTCCATCACACATTGGATATGGGATGTGTATTGCCTCGCCGACCGGATCTTGGCTTCCATCTTTTGTATGCGCCGCTCCGCCCTCTCCTGCGGGGAAGCAGTGTTTCGCCTCTCCACTCGAGAATAGCATTGAACAGCGGCATACACGGCACAGTTTATGTGCCAGAGGTCAGCTCGTTCTGGTAGCGCTGTACTAAGTTCTTCATTCACTCTGGCCAGGTCTTGTGGCCTGAGGGCAGCCTCCACGTAGCCCCTACTACAAAGGTGGGATACACAGCCACGCAGATTTTTTTGGCGTGAAGGCGCTATGCTCTGGTAGCCTCTCACACCACAGAGCATGCATCCGCGCCATGTATCCCCTCCGTGCGGGCTCATTGCTTTCATAGCAATGCAGAAGTTCATCCGTCAGTTCATCTGTCCACTCAAAGCGTCCTTGGGCATTGCCAATGTTGCCAACGGGCGGTCTGTCCGGTTGGGCCCCACCACCTTGCCCTTGACCCCTATCCGTACGGGGTCGATTGTGGGGGCCCTGTCTTCGGCCTGTTGGAACCAAAGTTTAGGGCCTGTGGGTGGTTAGCCCAGCAGGCCCACAACCGACACCAAAGGGGAAGACGCTTTCCCCTCCCGGGTGCACTAGGGCTACCGGTTCGGTTTTGCACCCCAGCTGGAGTAAGTGGTGGCGCTACTCACCAAAGGCTTGATAGATGGAAGTCAGCCCCTCCTGCTTATTATTATTATTATTATTATTATTATTAATATTGGTATTACTTTAGTGGGTTATGAGGATGTCTTATTTTCGTTATAATTCTTAGGCAGCTTCTTTCTGCAATTTCAATGTTGTTTTTTACTGGGTTCTTGCAGTTTAAAAACAGTATACTCGCATATTCTATCATTGGTCTGCATATCGATGTATATATCTTGCTTGAATTTGTTATATTGATACCTTCGGTTTTGTATGTTAACCTTCTGAAGTGTTTTGCTCTCGCCATAGCTTTTGACTTAATAATTTGGGTATGGAAGTTGAAGTTTAATTTGTTGTCCACTGTAACTCCTAAATATTTTGTGTGTGCAGATGGTGTGATGACATGATTTTGTACTGTTATTGAAGGTGGGTCATGTTTTATTTTATGATTGAACATTACCAGTTCTGATTTTGTTGGATTAAGAGTTATTCTCCATTTCATCATCCATTCTATAGTTTTATTCATATTTGTTTGAATATTTTGGATGCAGGACTTCACAAATTGTAAAACATAGGAGTTAGGACTGGGGTTTATGGGGTTATGAATATTGAGGTTGCAAATATCTCGGCAGTATATATTATACAGGAAGGGAGATAATGGTGAGCCTTGTGGTACTCCTTGGGAAGCTATGAATTTGTCTGATGTCGTGGTATTAATTTTGACGGACAGGGTTCTGTTATTTAAAAATTCTTTTATCAAGAGTAGTAAATATGAAGGGCAGTTTATTTGATGGAGTTTGTATAGTAACCCTATATGCCATGTGCTGTCAAATGTTTGAGACAAGTATTGTAAGAGGATGTATGGTTGACGTTTTACATCTGAATCCAAATTGATGGTTAGGGATGTTTTCTCCAAGGTTTGCTTCTAGCCGGTCTTTCAATATTTTTTCAAATATCTTTCCTATAACTGGGAGAAGAGTAATTGGACGATATCTGATAGTTTTGGAGTTGTCTTGGTTGGGCTTTGGTATAGTTATTATGACCTCAGTTTTCCATTCTTCTGTGTAGTAAGAGTGTACTAAGCAGAAATTCAATATTTTAATTATGTATTCATGTACTTCTGATGTTAGCTTTTCAAATGGAGCACATCATTTAGTGGATTGTTCATGCTTGGAGGGTTGGCTTTTCCTAATTTGATTATCTTTTTCACTTGCACTATTTGAAAAATTGGAGTTATCACAAATTGATTTCCATCAAATGGAAAAATGAGAAAAACATTTCTAAATCTAAGCAAATTAACAAAATAGGCCAATTTTTCATTAAATTGTTGAGAAAATACCCTTTTATTAAAATTCAAAGTCTCCTTCGAAATTTTTAAAATTTGTTTCTGAATTCCAAAGCCAATTAGAAATAGCAAATAAATGCCATTTCCAAGGTTATTTTTCATCTGGTTTTAAATCCGAAAAAAGCGTTGGAAAGAGAAATTATAGTTTTATAAGAAAAGTGACTTAAATATACAGGGTGCTATTTAAAATAAGAAAGTTGTGACAATTTCCGGCCATACCGGAAGCGATTTTTTACCACCGAATGGTCAAAATGTGGCCTATACCTATATTTGATTTCCCAAATTTCAGAATTTTATTTTTAAAACTGTAGAAAAAAGTGGGGGGTAGGTCCTTTTTGGGTCACCCGGTTTGGTAGGGGTATATTTTTGAAATAAGGAAAAAAGCATCATTCCAAAATTTAACAATATACAGGGTATCCAATTCATAACCACACAACTTTTGCTTAAAACTTTTTTTCTATAGGCAATAATAATGATGATAAAGGATGAGTGAATAACCCTGTACCAGTGAAATTATTTCCTCTTAATTTCATTTCAGAACTTCAATCAATTCCTCGCTCAGTTAAAAAAGAAGCCGAGGCACATTATATCACAAATGTCTTTGCAATTTTGGCTTGACTTGTCTGGATATGGAGCCGTTTTAACAGCGTTCGTAATATTTATTCTTTCAAATGGAAGTATTGTAGTTGGGGATAAAGTTGCGCACGAACTTACAGTTCACATTCCACAACTGTTCTACTTCTCAGTATTCTGTATGGTATTTGCTTGGCCACATTTTGTAGGGGAGGTTTTAAATTTCGTCGCATTTACCAAACGGCATAAAGTATTGACATTGAGCTGTATGTTAATATGCGCGTTTGTGGTGTTTGCAAATACCCTCGTACACCCTTACCTACTGGCCGATAACAGACATTACGTGTTTTATGTATGGAATAGATTTTATGGAAAATACCCTTCATTCCGTTACTGTATGGTCCCAGTGTATGTTTTTGCTTGGTATGCCATCATAAAAATGATGTACGATAGAAACGATGTCAGTTTTGTCATGCTCTACTTACCTTGTGTTTTGGCCATATTGATTTCACAGAGATTGATAGACATTCGATATTACTTCATACCGTACATTATTTTTCGGCTACGTGTCAAAAACAACACCTCCACAGTTTTCAACGTCATACTTGAGTTTGTTACTTTCTGTGTAATGAATACAATAACATTGAATCTGTTTTTCACCAAAACTATCATATGGGACGACAATGATGTCCCGCAGAGATTGATATGGTAACGGACAAAACATTTTAAGTTGTTTTATTTAGGGTTTGGGTTAAATGTTGTTTTTATATTTTTTGTGATACTATAATTTTACCAGATGTGTTACTCTCATATTTGTTTACATTACTTGTATCAATTCGATCTGGAAACGCTATTATAAGTTTTTCATGGGAGTTGATATGGTAGGTGGCTAGAAAACCAGATTTGTTTTATAATGGGACGGTTAGGCTGTATAAAGTAATAAGATCTTACTTGCCCTTCGATAGCATCGAAAATTACGAGATTTTTGAGTGGTCGAGACAGAAGATATGGGCGAAAATGTAAAATAGTTGTACTTATTAATATTGTCGGCTCACATTTTGTTACGAAATATGTGATAGCGAGTTGTACTAAAAAATGATTTTTTCAATTACTGTTCCCATTTTTAACCTTATCTTTTGTTTCGGTTAAACCCTTGAACACTTTCGTGTTCCACTCCACTATTAAATTATTAAGCACCACACAATGTTGGACTACCAAACAATAGACTGCAAAACTCTTCAATTTTGGGTGATAAAGGGGGCAAAACGCTGGGACAATTTTAAACAAGATTTTCAAAAGGGAATAATTTTCTTTGTTTTCCTCTTGATATCTTTTACATTCATTACAACTTGTATCTAATTAACTACTAGATTTTGAGGTTACATTCTGACATTTTCCTTTTAATTCATCGATATTTTTTTAACAATCTTTTAAGTTATTAGGTTTCTTATTGCATTGTCTTGCAATACACTAACTACAAAATGAGCAAAGTCCACTTCCATTCAAGGTTCAATTATTTGAATGTATATAGTACTACAAATTCTTAAAGGAATTTTGAAATTCGTAACTATTACCATAAAATTCGGTTACTTTACCTGTTCGTGTAATTATTATTATTTCAAGCACGCGTTGCTTTTAGATGTTTCCAAATAATATATTTAGAAATACTCTATATATGTTTCTGCTTCTTAGGTCCTTATCAGTAGAATTGAAAAGTAGTTATTTTAAATTTGTAAGCACCTAAAATACCTGTGACACCCTATATTCAACATTTTGCCTATTATAGATTTATTTAAGAAATTTTGTTGATCAGTCACGGTACAAGAATTGTTTTTGATGGATTTTTTAAAATTTTTAATTGTTCAAGAAGATTTAAACTGATATACAAGCCGCTGGAAGATGTGTGAGGCGAGAACGCGGTTTCCATTGGAATGGTCACCCATCCAAGTACTAATTGCGGCTTTCGTTGCTTTACATCGCATACCGAAGTATGTACATAGTAAAGAATGAAGTCAAATGTAAACAAAACTATAGAAAATTTTTTTAAAACAGATTCAGTCAGCTAGGTCTCATAGTTTTCGAGCAATCGAATTTTTAATACACTTCATTTACATAGTACCATCTGCGCTCGGATTCTCGGGCTCAGAGTCGCAAGATTGCATGTATTTTATTACTATTACTTACCGCTATATTGTTAGGCCTTGTAAGTTATATTTTCCGCATTGGTCATTCGTTTCCATAGAAAACAATTCCTACATTCCTAGTGCTGTTATAATTATTATTCCTAGCGCGATACGTGTGCGATTGTCAATCCCTATTCACATCGGGTGTTTTTAAAAGCCATTTTGAAAATATCAATAAAACACCAGGGACTTGACTTTCGAATTCTTCTTTTGTCATTTCGTTAAGAGCGGGAAAGATTTTTCTTATTGCCTTATGGTCAGATATGGCCTTTTGCAAAATTTCCACTCCATGAAGAATTTGATTGTCAGGGACGTGTAAAGAAAAAGTATCCTGTGAAAATTCCTCATGTGAACTACAGATTTTCCTCCATTTCCTTCAATTTCTCGGTTTTAAAAATTATTTTCAAAACAAATAAATGTCAAGAGACCAAATAACCAAGTGCACACATGCATTGCCATGTCAGTCATGTTTAAAACAACAATGTGGGTTTCGCTTCCAGTAAAACCGGAAGTAGTGGCAGCTGAAGGTTTAATTTTCATATTAAATAATAAGTAAATAGTGTCTGGTTTCGTGGTCAACTGCTACATTGGCAACTACAAATACTATTTGTTAAAACAGTTAAGTCCATACCGAGCAATCCCTACTCAAAGTGCCACACGTTAATTTAGTTTTCAGGTTTCCACATCGAATTGAACATTTATCATATTTTTTATTTAATGCTTTAACTGGCTGTTACTTAAGTTTAATTACATCGATGCATGTTTTACTTGAAACAAGTTCATGCAGTAACATATGTTTGTTTAATACCTAATTTTGTGATTATTCGTTCTTAGTTGTAGTTGAAACTAAGTCCTACAAATAAAGACTGTACTACATTATTTATTTAAAACTTATTTATAAGGCGACACAATGTAAATTGTGTATAAGTTTATTTAATAAATAAAATGTCCCAATAATAAAGATTTATTTACCTTACCATCTCCCACCCTGAGATAGTTTGTTACTTATTGAGCAAAAGTAATGAGTTATTCTTTTTTTTTTTACCCTCAAAGTCCAGCTCCACCTTCTAGCTAGTATGGGGTGGAAACTGGATGAAATGATTACAACAATTCATGAATTTCTATAAAATCGCAAATATTTCAAAAAGTTGTAACTTTAACCCCCACAATGCTAATATCAGAAAAAAGAGAATTCAATTTTACACAACTTTATGTAAAAAAATACAGGGGTTCCATTTGACCTAAACAAGTTTTCGTGGCTTGAAGTTGACAAAATGTAACGTGAAAAACGGAACACTTGGTATGATATTATTGAATTTATTTCATTTGTAGAACGTAGTGCTCCTTGTGTTCTTTTTATGTGACAAGAAGCAAATGAGGATCTTTTACACGAAGAAAGTTATAACGGTTCTTGAAAACCGTTGCACTTGTAAAATTTTCTAGAAAATGTCGAATATCTCTGAAACCGCTAGGTTTAGATATAGAATATGCTACATATTTTCTACTCAGAATTTTATGCTCTTTTCGAAAACCCTAAAATATATAGGGTGTTCCATTTGAAATAAGCAAGTTGGTATCGACTTCCGGTATAAGCTTGTAATTATTTTAGTTGGATTGATTGGCCACACCGACATTAGTAATTATCTAAATTTTCAAAATTTTCTGATGCGTACTTTTCTCTATATCGATTGATTCATTTCCCGGTGAGACACCCTGTATATATACCGTGTATATAATATGTGGTCTGTAATAAATAAATAAGCAATCTACGTTGTGAGTCCCGGGCTGGTCCACAGCTTCGGCTTTGGGCTTGGTGACATGCGGAATTTATACCGCGTCTCTCCCCTATGGCCGTCATTAACCAGCCTCAAGCCAGTAGGCTGGCCATCCTCCAATCCCCCATCTGGAGACACGCCTGATAGGTAGCTGAACCTCACAGGATCTTAAACGTTATTCAATTATGTTTTGGAGATCATCAAAGGGAATTTTATTAAGGGACGTTGAAATGACGCTGCCACATTAAATACATATATAATTTTATTTATAAAATCAAGACATACATTTATAAAAAAAACCTTAAATAATATTGCGAATATAATCATCATTGAGTCACTACCATAGTAACTTAATAAAAATGGTGGTCAATGAGGATAAGTCGTTGGTTATAGTACTCTTAAAATTTTCTCTAAGTTTGGATACAGAGAGCTATCTTAATTAATCTAATAACTACTCTAATATCAATTGAAAAAGTTGCGAACGGTTACAACCGTCGTACACAAATAATAAATTACTCGAAAAAATGTACAAGACAACATCTTTAGTAAGATCAGTACCATGTAGAATTTCCCATTTCGGAAAAACTCCATATATAAGAATTGTGTGTCGAAGAATTGTACCTCAAAAGTAGTTTTGATTTAGTTACACCATTTTTTAAAAATGGCCATTCAAAAAAAAATTATATAAGAATTATTCGTAAAGCATAAGTCAGGTACGTTTAAATTTTTTGCGAGTTTGGTAGCAATATACTCGCAATATTGGAATTATACAGATTAAAAATTAATCGAATGAGTTTCAGTAACATCGATCATTTGAAGTCTATTACAGTTATACAACAACTTGATTCTTAATAAAAAATAACAAAGACTTCAAGTAGTCAATGCCTTAGAACAGTCATTTTAGATTAAAGGAACTAGAGAACTACCGTAGTTACAATCAAAAGTACACCTGCGTCTGCAGTCGAAATGATTTAGTTATCAAGGGAATGGAGGTCGTCCAGATGGATATCCGAATTACACTTTTAGTGACAAAAAAATTGCATCGCCATTAGCAAAAATAAGGTTCGATACGTATAAAAGGTTCCTGTGAACTACCGTTTATATACTGGACATTTTACACTTGTCAAGTGCCTGTTCGTCCAACTTTGGTCAAAAGGGTGTGAATAGTTGAGAGGTGTCTTTCGAAATAGCTTCAGACAACAAAATTAATATCTGCAAATTAATGCATTTGCTGATTTAAAGTTTTCAAAAACAAAATAGAATTTTTTCTTTACATTTCATTGCATGACCATTGTTCAACCAATATTCATTGATATTCGAATGTAGAAGCTTCCAAGCCTCAAAGAAAAAAATCGGCTAGTATATTTCTAGATATTAAAAGTGTTTGACACTGTTTGGTACTATGGACTCCAAAGTCTTCATATTTCCAAAAATATCTTGGAAAAATGGCAGCTAGACAACATTTTTCACCTACAACTAACTCTCTAGGTTTAAGAATAAAAAAATAGAGTTGTTGAATTAGGGGACACTCCAGTTCAGTGGTTTGCAGAGAGAGGAGACAAAATATGGGCATACTGAGGTATTGTCGTGTTATGTTTTTCCAGTGTGTTGTTACTTTTGGCCACATGAACAGTTTGGGAAAAATTAGTTCGTAAACAGCGTAGAAGATGCCATCCAAAATGTTGCAATGATCCCAAAAAATTGAAAAGTGCTTCAGTGACGCCATACACCTATTAGACAATCATGATAGATGGCAAAATAGTGTGAGACATACCATACGACAAAATGCATGATTGCAAAGAACATTTTTCAAAAGCAGTGTACAAGTACCAGTAATGACGTAAAATGTAAAAAAAATGAGGAAATCGGGAAGGACCAATGAAAACTGAAGCACAACTTTGATTGGTAAAAAAATTTGAATTGCCTGAAGCAGAACATAAACAATAATTCGCAAAAATCCTGCACAATTCAAAGAAAATGTTATATTTCATAGCATATTAGTGGACAGTAACAAGCTGACGAAAGAACCAAAAAGCGGAAGAAAGGCTTCGTAACAACTTATTTTTCTGCTTTCGGCCTCATCTAAACGTTGAGCTAACACTTTTGCAAATATAATGATTTGTGTGCTGAGTTCTGTGTCTTCTTTCCCACTCAGTTTGTCCAATGCTAGATGCTTTTGGCGACATGAACAGTTTGGGAGAAGTCAGTTCATAAACAGTGAAGAGGACGCCATCCAAAATGTTGCAATGATCCCAAAAAGTTGAAAAGAGCTTAGGTGGAGCTATAGTATCAGACAAGGGGTCGTTCATTAATTACGTAAGGACGATTTTGACCATTTTGACCCACCACCCCCATGTAAGGACACATAAGATTTCTCGGACCCCCCCCTTCTTACATAAGATTTTACCTAGAATTCCCTCTAAAAAGCGTTAAATAGTTGTAATGTCATTCGCCAGCTGTTTGAAGAGTGCTCCCAGGTGAATTTCAATTTGTAGTAAAATATTACGTAAGAATGGCTTTCATTTGTGTGCTGAGTTCTGTGTCTTCTTTTGCACTCAGTTTGTCCAATGCTTGATGCTTTTGGCCACATGAACAGTTTGGGAGAAGCCAGTTCGTAAACAGCGAAGAGGACGCCATCCAAAATGTTGCAATGATCCCAAAAAGTTGAAAAGAGCTTAGGTGAAGCCATACACCTATCAGGCAACCATGATAGATGACGAAATAGTGTGTGACATACCATACGACAATATGCATGAATACAAAGAACATTTTTCGAAAGCAGTGTATACGTTATTTACCAAGTACCAGTAATGATGTGAAATATAAAAAAATTAGGAAATTGGGAAGGACCAATGAGAACTGAAGCACAACTTTGATTGGTAAAAAAGTTTGGAGTTTATGTCATCCAATAGTTTGAACTGGATTGCCTGGAGCAGAACGTAAACAATAATTCGCAAAAATTCTGAAAGAAACTGTTATCTTTCATCACATATTAGTGGATAGTAACAAGCTGACAAAAGAACCAAAAAAGAAAGAAAAGAAAAGTGGAGGGCCAATTGTTCAAAACGATGTCGATGTGATTTTGTAACAACTTATTTTTCTACTTTCGGCCTAATCCGAATATCTTGCTAAGATAACGATTTGTGTGCTGAGTTCTGTGTCTTCTTTCGCACTCAGTTTGTCCAATGGTTGACGCTTTTGGCTGCATGAACTGTTAATAATTTGGGAGAAGTCAGTTTGAGTACAGCGAAGAGGACGCCACCCAGAATGTGGCAGTGATCCCAAAAAGTTGAAAGGACTTCGGCGAAGCCATACACCTATCAGACAACTATGACAGATGATAAAATGGTGTGGGACAAACGACAAAATGCATGAATACGAAGAATACTGTTTAAAAAATGATACGTGTTATTTGCCAGATACCAGTAGACCAATGAGAAGCGACAACTCTGATTTCTTAAGAAATTTGGAGTCTATACCAACCAACATTTTGAACTAGATTCGCAAATGATCCTGTGAAAATTCAAAGAATATGCGATAGTTTATCACTTATTAGGAGGAGCTAGAAAAAAATTCCACTGTCAATTGTTCAAGGCAACGTCAGTGTTTTTTTCGTAACAACTTATTTTTCTACTTTCAGCCTTGCCCAAACGTTGCGCTAAGGTTTCTGCAAAGGTAACGATTTGTGTACTGATTTCTAGATCATCTTCCCCACTCAGTTTGTCGATAGCTTGGCGTTTGAACCATCTTGGTCTTTTTCTTAAGCTTAGTGATTCTGCTGGAATGAGCTTTTCTATTTATACACATTTCTGATCATAACATTGATTTGCATAACCGTTTCTTTGCATCTTCTTGGTTAATATTTCTGGCGTTTGCTACTTTTCATTTTTTTAGTCGTAATGCTTCTTTGAAGTATTTATATGTGCCTAGAGTTTCTAATGTAAACATGTCCACATGGGCATGGAACATTGTATACTTCTCGCACTTTTAGCTCATTTGGTGGATTTATAGGAAAATGTGGTGTAATCTTCCGTTTAACATTACATTACCCAGATATTCTAAAAAAACCTGCTAATTCTATCTATATATCCTCGAATATACATTAAATAAGTAGTTTATACAAGGATGTACGAATATATCGGCAGGGTCTTGCAGAAGAAGAATACCAAAGAGAAAGTTGCACATCACCAATACGCAGCTGGTATGGATAAGTTCTATTCTATTCTATTTACATCAGAGAGACTAAGCGGCATATAAGCACCAGGCTCAAAAAACACATTAACCACACGAAAATGGAAATTCAATCAAATTAGCAGTTGCCAAACATACAATATAAACCGTCTGTGCGAGAAAATTCAATGGGACAAAGAACACCAGAAACTACTGGTCAAGAAGACGCAGAGATGCCACTGAAATTTAGAACTACCATGGAGAAATCACTTCGCTTCATAAGAAAATCATGATAAGACGATTGAAATGTCGAGTGTTCGACAAACTCAAAACCGAAGAAGACCTGTGACACATGCATGGAAAATATTGATGAGTACCATCTAAAATGACTGTGCTATATTACCTTTGTGCTACATTCTTCAGAAAATCATTTTTGAGTAGTTCTTATCACAACACACTTAGGGTGCGTATATCTAAGTCATGGCTGGTCACTATATACAAGTCATATAACATCTAAAGCTATTTACAATGAAAGTTTCCCATAATCCCATCCCCTAGACACAAGAACTAGTGGTTCTGTACATGATGTGCTCAGATCATTTACACATTTCAATTTTGAGATCAATGGCGACCAAGTAATATCATATTATATAAAATTATATATAAAAACGATGTAAACCCTAACTGCTAACTCGTAATAAACATATCTAAAATTCTCAGAAACAAAAACATTGCCACCATGTATATAAAAAAAATTTATAACATTAGAGTTACATTGAATGTTAATGATCACCTTAACATTTCACAAATATAAACGTGATCACATATTTAATAAACATAAAAAACAAAGAACTAACAATAACTTAGTTTGATTATAAATGATTGAAAAAAAAATCCATGTAAAATCAACATTCTAGACACTATAAACAATTAATAAAGTTCTAATCAACATCGCTCTTAAAATTACATCGCATAAAAAAAACAAATCACAACAAAAATGAATATATGATAAGTACGTAATAGATAATATCAATGGCGGGTTTTAGTGGTCCATTAGTTCCACGAACGTTATATCAAAGAGGTCCTCGTCCAATTGCTTCAGCTCCAACAGAAACAGGTCTTCGTTGCAGTAGTAAGCAACCATATCATCATCCATCTTGGCTATAATGCTGCAAAAAGAAAGAACAAGTCAAACAAACTGCTTACGATACTCCGTACAGCACTGTAAGTGTTACATCAATATGAAATCGTTCGGACAGTCTCAGTGCAAGCCGTACTGGTGAAAACTATATCATCCATTAATAAGCTATTATTAGTATTATATAGAAAATATTTCAAGATGTAATTTATATTGATGTAGTTTAATATGCGATGTTGGTTCATGCTGCACTTATCAGAAAATTGTTAAGTACTGAATCTTTTTCACTCGTGGGTGTCCAAAGAAAAAAATTTCGAGTTTGTGAATTCTGCTCCACAGGCATTGACCAGCAAACTCCTCACGCCTCAAGGCAGATAACATTTGTGAGAAACTTGAGTAGTATGCTTGACGGGGTGCCACATATATTGATAATATTCAGCCAGAGTTGCCTACCATAGATTCTTTTTTTGTTACAAGAGCAAGGCAGTGATGCTCGACAACCTCATCTTCCAAATTACATCTGTTTCACTTGGAGCTGAACTCCAAGCATGTAAAAGCGAAAGTACAATATGTAGGCTTTTCCTAGAAATCTAGAGACTGCTTGCTTAGCCGGGTGCAGCCTAAGCCGTTCTCCTATGGCTACAGTCCCTTAAGCTACTCCAACATTCTGCAAGGCCTTTGAGCCAACAGTATTTCGCTGACATTTCAGAAACGAAAAATGTATGGATGGTACGTGAAATGAATGCCTTATGGTTATTATTTTGTTTTATTTTAGAAAAGGAATATGATCAGCGGTCATTGACAGGAAAACGTTGTAGTTTGTTCTAGTATATGAGCATCTTTTGTAGCCATGTGAAACAGGCTTGAAAAACTGCCGAGAATATTCCGCTTTGAGAGATAAACTATAGGATTACAATTTTTTTTAATTTATAGAAAACTGAGCTGCGTTTGAACCAATTTTGCATACGATTATCAGGAATATTGCAAGAAACCTGGAAAGATTTCTGGACTAAAATGGCAAAAAATGAAAGTTTTCTGAAGTAGCAGAATTTAAAAACTATTAAGATAGAAATAAACAGAGGGTTTATTTAGCAAATACAGAACATATTTTTATGTGAGAAAATGCTGAAAGAAGTTGGCTCCCGGCAAACATTTTGGTTTAATTTAACGTCGAGACTACCTAAATTATGTATAATAAATTTAGTCGTAAAACTAGATTTAACCATATTTAAGTAAAATATATGTTGACGCGACGTGAATTCGACATAAGTGGAGAATAAAGCGAATACGAATTTTTTGGTGCGGATTTTTATAAAATTTGTTCTAAAACAGTCTAATTTTCTTGCAGGTATAGCGAAATGTTCGTAAGATGATTTGTTTACTTTTAACTAGAAGTTAAATTCACAAATTAAGTTCTCCTGGAACGCATATGTCGAATTAAAAAAAAAATCCGCAAGCGAAAATTCGCAATCCGCAGCTATGGTAAAATAGGTAGAATTACATCTAAATCCGCATTGTAGTA
Organism: Leptura quadrifasciata; assembly: GCA_963675555.1. Taxonomy (NCBI): domain Eukaryota; kingdom Metazoa; phylum Arthropoda; class Insecta; order Coleoptera; family Cerambycidae; genus Leptura; species Leptura quadrifasciata. Next base: position 2,892,155 of record OY776682.1, on the reverse strand, counting down.
GCCGAGTACGTTTAGTAATACCTGTCTAGGGAAATTTGACGTCAGTTTAACGTCAACTCGACGTTGATTTGGATGGAGGATGGATGGATTTAACTAGTCGGTATAATTCGCATAAATTTAAATATAAATTAGAACCACTTGGTAAATTTAAATCGGAGGTATCTTTTTCTAGTCAATCAAATAGATGGTTTGACACTGTGTAAGATTTGTCATACTATAAAGAAAAACTAACCATGCTTGAGTCGCAAAGCAAGTGTCAAAGCATTGCGACTAAGAAGATGCATTAACGTTGCATAATTAAGTATTCGATTTTACATCGAAATATAATTTAACTTGTGTCTAATGCCCGTTCCACCTTACGCTACTTGAAACAGTGGCTGTTACATCAATATCGCTACACAAAGGTTGTTATAAAGCATTATTTATTACATGTACGTCTAATACTTATTGCAAGTATGCCAAAGTCGCGAAATACCAATGTACCCAAAACAACTGATCAAGGAAGATACCTACTGTAACTATTTGCTGAGACAAGCTGACGCCTAATGCGATATCTATGCAAGCACATCATTGTCGAAGTACGCATAGATAGCAATGCACTTCTATGGAACCGATGTTTGTTCGTAGAGATATAACACTTACATTCTGGACCAGTAAATATACTCGTGGTAGTTAGTAAAATGCGAACTGTTAGTGATTAGACCAGTTAGTGTCCAGTTCACTCTTCACAACTACTCCAGACCATCGTGAAAAAAATCTAACTTACCCTTTTTTGTTTTTTCGATACAAATTATTTATGCTCGAAGCGCTAATTTTGTACTTATTCTCAATCTGCAAAATAAGGAAAACAGAATTAATTTTCCAATTGCAACAATATTCAAAATTTCTGTCTTTCTTCATTTTAGCATAGATTTAGAAGAAGTACTGAGCTTTTGATAAAAACAAATAGACAAGATTTTACTATGTACGTGGAGCTGCAAAAGTGAACTGATCCCACGTTGGTGATAATTATGATGTTAATCCAACATGCCCGTTTAGTTTTAGTGTTAACCGAATGAGATGTGTAAAAGCCCAGTACGTCCAGGTCCATGCATATTAAGCACAGGGCTTCCAGCGAAATCACAAAATTTAAACTCCTAACTATAGTAATAACAAACCAGAAATTTCTAGGACAACACACGTTAATAAGTTTTTCAATCACACATTTTTGTCAGTATTGAAGTTAATTTTGTTTTTCTTTATCACAACCGCCTATACATGTTACAATAAATAGTGAGGCCAAGATATCCTCCGTAAATGTACCGTCTTAAATGTTTTGGTACCAATGCCTGATAATTAAATTGCCTTTGCCATCAACTTTCATCCCTTTAATTTTTTTCGTATCTCTTCAAATAAAGAAGCTATAACTGTTTGCGGTTTTCCTATTTTTCAGGTTTTTGTAATATATCTCACAAAGTAGGCTATGGACTTCAAATTTCTTTTTGCTGAAATATAGCTCACAAAAAATGGGATAATTTTTTTTCTAAAATAGATATGAAGCGAGATATTTGGTGTGGCCCTCGTAAAATAGACAGACAGTATAAGATACCATAAGAATGTACGTCATATGAACTTGATGTGGTTCCAAAATGATATGTATGAGGATCTATCTATCTATCTGGAGATTAAACCTGAATGATCTATATCTATGCGATTGTATAAGTTCCCGTTATGAGTATATATAAGATATATATACGTGAAATCACAAATGGAATACGTGAGGCTTGATGTGGTTCGAAAGTGGTATATATGAAGATCTATCTAGGAATTGAAATGTAAATGATCTATCTATATCTATAAAATTGTATAAGTTTCCTTTATAAGCATATATAAGAATGTATGTGAAACCACAATGGAATATATGAGACTTGCTGTGGTTTCAAAATGGTGTGTATGAGCATAATATTTTTAGTCGCAAACTCCTCTATAAAATCCTTATTTTACTATAAGGAACGTAACCAGACTGCAACCAACAGCTACTCTCCGGGCTATGTGCCCCGCCGAGCGTTGAATTACAAGTTACAAGTCTGGCGCGTTAAGTGTAATAATTGCATATTACCATCAAAACGCTAATGCTTCGATTGCGACAAACACCAGCCGAAAGACTGATCCTACTCAAAGGAGCTCTCTTGCCAGTCGTCACACACCACTTGCAGACTGCAGTTTCGAGCTCTTGGCTCTCGTCAGTGCAAGGTAGGCATGTGACGACTGGCACGAGGATCCTTTGACTATTTGGTACATCCCGGTATTTTTACAATAGCGACATGTAAAATAGTCAGCAGGCGCCATATAGCGGTCTAGTGTCTGTTGCAATCGAAAATTAAATAGCCTGACTGAGCTTAGCATAGTTCAAATGTGCATTTAGAGTGCGGAATATTAAACATAATATTTTTAGTCGCAAACTCCTCTATAAAATCTTTATTTTACTATAAGGAACGTAACCAGAAAGAGTGCTCCTTTAAGTAGGATCAGTCTTTTGGCTGGTGTTTGTTGCAATCGAAGCATTAGCATTTTGATGGTAATATGCAATTATTACACTTAATGCGCCAGACTTGTAACTTGTAATTCAGCGCTCGACGGGGCACATAGCCCGGAGAGTAGCTGTTGGTTGCAGTCTGGTTACGTTCCTTATAGTAAAATAAGGATTTTATAGATGAGTTTGCGACTAAAAATATTATGTTTAATATTCCGCCCTCTAAAAGCACATTTGAACTATGGTATGTATGAGGATCTATCTAGGAATTGAAACCTAATTAATCCCACTTAAACCCTCGAGTACTTTTCCAAACAAAAATTCAAAGGATGTGATAACATTGTAACTGTATATTGACTTATAAAGAACTTATATAATTATTTCTTGCCGATTAAAAATACTTGGGATGCGATGAAAACAAATTTTGTTATATAATGAGCCACTCATCGAATACAATAAAAATTAAAACTGTATTGTCGACAATTGAATATTCGATAAAATATTAACTTAATTAGTCTCATAATGCATTAAGTACATATTTTCTGATGAAAAGGCAATAAATATTAGAACTGTATTGTCTTATGAAAACTGATGTAATTCTTTTCGGTTAAAGAGTTTTAGGATACGATAAATACTGAATCTGTATTGTCCTATATCCTAAATCCTCGATTTTTCCCAAATAAAAGCTCAAAGGATATGATAAAAACTTTAACTGCATTGACTTATAAGAACTCATGTATCCTCAATTATTTCTTGTTTTTGTTTCTACTTTGCAGAAAGTGTATACGGCAATATCACATATTTATACATTACTAAGTAAGATTATAAATCCTTAAAGAGACTTCTAAATTGTTTATATTTTTTTATGTGTCTTAATTAGGCATTTTTGGCAGGGATGCTATACTGGCTGTACAAAACTGTAATCATCAAACTAGCCCCTTTTGTACAGACCAATTTTTGGGTAAATTTGTATGTGGCATCAGCTTTCGCTTTTGTCAAATGCCAGCTTTTTGGAGCCCACAGAATCAATTCTTAAGTGATTTTCTGAACAGCGAGTACTTTATTATCGTAGATTTTTCACAATACGATGAAACTGGAGCTTGTTCCTTAATCTGGCATAATAAACATCCTGTTATATTTTACAAGTTTTATGAAAAACAAATTTTCATCGAAAAGTGTTTTTTTTTCTGTCAAATGCTACTTTGTGTCAAAGTTGCTGCAATTTTTTGAAATGGTACTGTTCACTACCATTTACTGTGACCATAGTAAAAGCCCTTGTGAGCCACCACAAGAGTTTAGTGAAGTAGGACCACCTTAAGAGAACTTTTGCTAATCCATCCGGAAAATCAGACGTCAAACGGCAGATACCTCTAAAATGTTGGGTTGATGTTACCAAAGTAGAAAGAGATTTCTTCTGGTCATACAGACAACTAGATTATACACTTTAAATCCGTTGGCATACAATCAAATGTAGGCCAGAAGTTACCTGTGAAATGAGGCTGTCAGGAAGTCGCCTCTTCTACAGGCGTGCACAGATGGTATTTCTCGCCAGTTTATCTTCAACAGACCCTACACAATACAGACAAATAGTGAGAACGAGGTTGCTGGACAAGGTGTGATCAACATCTTCGCAGACGGATCAAAAATAAGGAGCCTACTTTGCCCAATGTAAGGGAGATGCCCCTGGGCAACATCACCAGGTACTTTGCAAGATTAGGTTGGTTGGAGGCCTAGGCGAGGGCTTGCCTACAGAGAGGAATACAAGGGGCCCAATGGCCAGTGGAAAAAAATTGAGACAAAAGGGAAATAAGAGCAGATGCATCGGGAAATGTAAACAAAAAGAATAGTTTATCACAAGAAAATACAAATAATATCATATTAGGCACAGAGATAAACACACACGCAAACCATTACAATTTATGCAAACAAACGCTATTCAGCATCCATGAATGAAATGATATACAAAAAATTTAAACAATTATTTTACATCACCACTATCAATTATATAACAAGGAAAGGCATGTCTGAAATATGGGAAAAAGAGCCACCACAATCAGATTTCGTGAAGGCATAATACAAAAAAAAAAAAGGTTATCTCATAAAAAAAAATCAGCGAAAGATCTCATAATAAACAACTGTCGAGTATTATATACAAGAACGGTTTTTTCACAAATACCTATATTTTTGGTATCTGCAAACACGCGTCTGTCTATTTTACGAAGAAGAATGAAGTTTTAGAAACAGTTGTCCCACTTTTGTGATCCATATTTCAGTAAAAGAAATTTGAAATCCATAGCCTATTTTGTGAGATATATTACAAAACCTGAAAAATACGAAAACCACAAATGGTTATAGCTTCCTTATTTGAGGAGATACGAAAAAAGTGAAAGGGATGAAAGTTGACAGCAGACAATAAGAATAAAAATGTGTATAAAAAAATTAGAAAAACGCAGAGTTGGCTTTGACATACGCTCTTGTGTAAAAATGAAAAGAACAAATCTCAAAGTAGGCCACGACACCATTAATTCCGTTTATTTTTTCTCTTTTTAACGGTATAAAACATGTCACAAAAATTTTAACTGTTAGTGTAAATTTTTTGTAGTTTTACGTTACGTTTTACGTTAATGTTATGTTATGAAGTTTGATAACTTTGTCATATCATAAATCTTTTGTCGAGTATTCATTTACCAAAACATACAAGGCAATTGTGATGGACGAAAAACTAAATTACTAAATCCCCAGATTATTTTTTAAATTAAACGTACCATTCTATTAAAGATTACTTTGGTTATGGTTAAACATGTGGCTGGAAGCCCTGTAAGCAAAAAGCTAAGCGTTACTATTAGCCACTAAGACTTACCGCATTCAAAAGGCCTACTGTTGTGGGAGGGACGACGTGTAGAGGGGTATAGATTTCTTCGTTTTCCTGGCGAACGTACAGCATCACTCTTTCGTTTAACGGAGGAGGTCCAGCACTTCCTGGACCGCCGCTTATCAACTTGGCCCTTTTCTGAGGAGGTGAAAATACGTTTCCATCCGTCGATAAACTACCATCTAAAATACTGATATCTTTTTTGTCTGCATCAGGCGGGAAATGATTGTGAAATTTGAGAGTGGGTGTCGTGGGAGGTTTCGAAGCGGTGTGTAAGAGAAAAGGTGATCCAGTTTTTACGTGATCCACAGGCCCACTCAGCGATCCGTCCTCATGAGAATAAAATCCCTGGAGCTCCATCGAGGTTAACTGTGGAAAAAACTACAATCAGTAAACACCGTGAATTTTTTTTCAATTTAATCAATTTACTTTGTCGATGTCTTCGGCAGGTGAAAATAATACGGGAGGTTTAGTTAAGTCGCTCATCGTGTAGAACTCGGAGCGCTCACACATCGGATGGTACAGCTCATCCAATTTTTTCCTTCCTGTCGCCGTCATCTTGCGCTTGGCTGCACGTCGCTCCTCGTCCCTCGTTTTCCGCTCAGCACCCTTCAAAAATATGTTTTTTAACATAAAATGGAAGTTTACAGGTTCCCAAGGGAAACACCAATCCTCAAATATGCTGTGACAGTAGAAACAGATAAATCAACACATAATCGATGCAGATCGCCATCTTTACAGATATTCACAATTATTTAAATATGGTGTTTGCAATATATTTCACTGTTTCTGCCGCACGCATGCATCTTGTCGTTGATTCGTGTCGAAAAGTTTTAACTTACCTTATCGCAGAATACCTTAATTTGGCAGTAACCCCTATGAAACACGTTTGAATCCCTGGGGTCTTCGTACGTATCTATTTGTAAGTGTAAAGGTAGACCTTTGACTCCCTTCTGGCTGCTGAAGTCAGTGCTCAAACACTGGACGGCAATGTTAATCTGCAAATAGGAACATGTTTATACCTCACTTGCAATGGGCAATTTAGTAAGGTCGTGGCTTACCTTCGCTGGACTCTCCATCGGATTCCAATATATAGCTATTGCATTGTGCGCTACTTCTTCTATGCAACCTACTAAACCTACGCTGTTTTTCGTATCTGAAAGGAAAATTTGCAGCTGGATTAATATTGGTGTATGCAAACAAATATTTCATTATTTAGTTCAACGATTGTGGAATCGTCAATGGTCTCAAGCAAAACAAAACTATTTCTCTAATTACTATACTCTATTTGGTAACAACAGTGACTAACAGATCACTACTACTTTGTCCTTGAACATTCGTAGAAATTGTTTAAATGAAGAAAGTGTGGAAAAGTTCATTGTATTTTTTATTTTATAATTTACTCTTTGAACAAGGAAGTATGTGTAATTTACAATTTAAAGTATAAATTATACATAACTTACACTTTTTAACTGAAAATTATGTATAATTTACAGTTTAAACTGAGAATTTTGTACAACTTACAGTTACAGGGAACTGTGTATTATTTAAAATTGTAAATTATGTACAATTCCCAGTTGAAAAAGTGAATTATATATAATTTCCAGTTCAGACTGTAAATTATGCACAATTCTCAGTTTAAACTATAAATTATATATAATTCTCATGTTATACTGTAAACTATATGGAAAACCAATTTAGAGTGTAAAATATAAAATAAGAAGTACCGTATGACCACCTCTCCACACGCCCTTACAATACGAAGGCGTGGAAAGATTATACTTTTTATTTTATAATTTAGTCTTCAAACTATAAGGAATTTTGTATAACTTACAATTTAAACTGAGAATTTTTTACAACTTACAGTTTAAACAGGGAACTGTGTACAATTTTAAATTGTAAATTATTTACAATTCCCAATTGAAAGAGTGAATTATATACAGTTTCCAGTTCAGACTGTAAAGTATGCACAATTCTCAGTTTAGGCTATAAATTATATATAATTCTCAGGTTATAGTGTAAATTGTATGAAAAACCAATTTAGAGTGTAAAATATTTAATGAGAAGTAGCCTCCCACACGCCCTTACAATACGAAAGCGTAGAAATATCGTTGTCCTTTTAATTTACAATTTAGTCTTCAAACTAAGGAATTCTGTACAATTTACAATTCAAACTATGAATTATATATAACTTACACTTTTTAATTGGGAATTTTGTATAATTTACAATTTAAACTGAGAATTTTGTACAACTTACAGTTTAAACAGGGAACGGTGTACAATTTTAAATTGTAAATTATGTACAATTCCCAGTTGAAAGAGTGAATTACAGTGTCTAGTTCAGACTGTAAAGTATGCACAATTCTTTTAAGCTATAAATTATATATAATTCTCAGGTTATAGTGTAAACTATATGAAAAACCAATTTAGAGTGTAAAATATTTAATGAGAAGTACCGTATGACTTCCCACACGCCCTTACAATACGAAGGCGTGGAAAGATCATTATACTTTTTATTTTATGACTTAATCTTCAAATTAAGGAATTCTGTATAATTTACTATTCAAACTATGAATTATATATAACTTATATAACTTACACTTTTTAATTGGGAATTTTGTATAATTTACAATTTAAACAGAGCATTTTGTACAACTTACAGTTTAAACAGGGAATTGTGTACAATTTTAAATTGTAAATTATGTACAATTCCCAGTTGAAAGAGTGAATTATATACAGTTTCCAGTTCAGACTGTAAAGTATGCACAATTCTCAGTTTAAGCTATAAATTCATATATAATTCTCAGGTTATAGTGTAAATTATATGAAAAACCAATTTAGAGTGTAAAATATTTAATGAGAAGTACCGATTGACCTCCCACACGCCCTTATACTTTTTATTTTATAATTTAGTCTTCAAAGTAAGGAATTATGCATAATTTACAATTCAAACTATGAATTATATATAATTTACTTTTTAACTGGGAATTTTGTATAATTTACAATTTAAACAGAGAATTTTGTACAATTTACAGTTTAAGCAGGGAACTGAAGTGCAAGTTATGTACAATTCCCAATTGAAAAAGTGAATTAAATATAATTTCCAGTTCAAACTGAAAATTATGCACAATTCTCAGTCAAAATATAAAATAAGAAGTACCATATGACCTCTCGACACGACCTCACAATACGAATGTGTGGAAAGATTATTAAACTTTTTATTTTATAATTTAGTTTTGAACTAGGAATTTTGGACAATTTACACTTTAAACAAAGAATCATATTATTATGACATGCAGTATAAATTGGGAATTATGTACAATTTATAATTTAAACTGTAAATGATGATATAACTTACACTTTTTAGCTGGGAATTATATATAACTTACAGTTTAAACTGAGAATTGCGTACAATGTACAGCTTAAACAGGAAACTGTATAATTTGAAATTGTAAATTATGCACGATTTTCAGTTTATATAATAGATTCATAGAAACTTTTCAGATTGGAGTGTAAATTATACATAGTTCCCAGTTTAAAGTGTAAAATATATAATAAAAAGGACTTCTATCTAATTGCGCTTTCACAAGATAAATTTCTCTATAAAAATTTTAAAATCACAACTTAAACTGGGAATTGTGCAGTTGAAAGTGTGAACTATATAGAATTCCCAGTTCAGGATAAAGATTATGCATAATTTACAGTATAAACTGTAAATTATAGACAGTTCTCAGTTTATAAACTGCAAATTATACATAACTCCAGTTTAAAATATAAAATAAAAAGAATTTATACTTCAAAATTTGCTTAGGTTTGCCACTTTTGGTTGGGACACCCTGTATAATAATTTTTTATTGCTTTCTGTTGTCACCAAATACAATGTAGTATTAGCCTGTCACGTGAGAGATGAGAGGCCATTAAAAATTCCTTGACTTATACACCCCTGTATTTTCGTAGAAACTGCAACCAATAAATTCCACATTTGGTATATATCTTTCTAAATGCGACGGATAAAACTTTTTAAATTTTGCCGTTTTTTAACTTAGTCATATGTTCAAATATGGTGAAAATCAATAACCAGTTTGTTAGCAGGAAAAACTGTTGCACCTGTTGCTGTTTGCACCGAAAATACAGTGTTGCAAGAAGGCAGAAGGTACAATGTGAGCTGGGAAGACAAACACAACTAATTCAATTTTGTTGTTACATCTCGTGCTTTACACAAACACAGAAAGCCTTTGAACAAGAGACTTACCCGGTGACTTTTGGCCGCTGTCAGAGACATGGAACGTAAAAATGTGCTTTTAAGTATCTGTATTGGAGCAAATATGGAGTATGCATAAGTACAGATTTATAAATTTAGTGGAATGAATAATGTTATTATATACAACCCCACACAAACTGAAGAACAAAATAATAGTATCAATACAGCCCACACGCAAACCCACACGGTATATACATATCTCTGAAAATGTTAAAAGTACCCACATTTATGTTACAGTTCTTTATGGCCGCTAATATCAAACCTACAATTACAATAAACAATTACATATCATAAATAATGTACAACACATGTAAACATCTAATGAATAAAGAAAAAAGGCCAGTACGCAGCTGAAGGCGATTGCTTGCGGAAGAATTGTATTTTACGAACATACTTTGCAGCAGTACCAAACTTAGACGAAAATTCTTTTATTTGAGCTTAAAAGATTTTTAAAAAATCATATAGTTTTATAGTGAGATTTCATGTTTCTTAAGGGGATTTTTAAGTTTTAAAAACAATATAAGAATAAAATTGTTGCTTTAAATATGAAGCTTGTATAAACTATGAAAAAATTATTTTTAATAATATTTTTTAAGAGAATTCTTGACAATTGAAATGAGCAAGTAAACTATTTTAGTTCCTAAATGTGAGTGTTATCCGATATGACGTAGGATATCCCTGTCAAAAATGGCTCATAGAAACTTATAAAATATATACATATACACATAGATCTATAAGATTCGAGTTGGATAGTGAAACTGTAATTCTTTATATTCCCTCATTGAACTTTACCAGTTTATAACAGGATTTGCATATCTTTAATCAGTTCAAACTGGTAATTCAATAACTAATTCTTAAGAGTCTGTATCTGGAAATTGAAACCCGAATGATCTATATCCATGCAATTAGATAAGTTCCCTTTATGGGTATATATAAGATACTTTAAGAATATACGTGAAACAACTTCAATGGAATATATGAGTTTGATGTGGTTCCAAAATGATACGTATGAGGATCTATCTGGGAATTGAAACTGGAATGATCTATATCTATGCAAATAAATATTAGAACTCTATTGTCGTATAAGAACTCATAATTACTGAGACGTAATTCTTATCGGTTAAAGAGTTTTAGGATACAATAAATGAATTGAATCTGTATTGTCCTATAAGTACTCCTAAATCCTCGAGTACTTTTCCCAAATAAAAGCTCAAAGGATATGATAAAAACTTTAATCTCATTGACTTATAAGAACTCATGTATCCTCAATTATTTCTTGTCCGATAAAACTCTTGGGATATGATAATAGAAAACAAAAAAATAGAACTGTATTGCCTCAATAAAACTCGTATATTTTCAATAAGCCTCATAGGAAATCATGAAACATGAAACTTCGTAGAAAGTGTATACAACAATATCACATACTTATACATTGCAGATTAAAATAATAAATCTTTAAAGAGACTTATAAATTGTTTATATTTTTTAATGTGTCTTATCAGGTATTTTTGGCAGGGATTTCCTATACAGGCGATTTTTAAGATAATCTATAGCGGAATTAGAAACAAGTTTGTGTTTTGTTATAAGTAAAGAAATTCAATATTTTCGGTAATAGTATGGCGACAAAAACAACTGAATAGGCTTATTAGAAAATTTGGGAAATTACATTCGGTTTATAAAAGCAGTAAAAGCATACCACGAAACACTATTTTATAACGTGGCATGACGTTAAATATTCTCGGCTTTCTTAAAACTGTTTATTTGTTTTTTATATAGTTTCCATAAAGCTGGAATGTAATTTATGCATATAAAAGTGTGTCTTTTATTTTTGTCTGTCTCTTTAAAATATGGCACAACAAATATTTAAAGGAGATAATGTAAAAAATATAAACTACAAAAGATATTTTATTGCCGAATAAATATCGGATTCATTTAAATATAAATTGCTAATATGATGTTCTGTAAAGGTCAAATATACACCTACGTACAAGTGAAATAAATATTTTCTGCATTAATCCCGGGAATATATAACCGTCATTTTATCTAAGCCGACTTTTATTGCAGACATTTTTCAGTGTAATTTCTTAGTTTGTCAGAAATCACGGCTGGTAATTGTAATATTTTAATTGCAGTTACGTAATGGCCTGAAATGAGCTCACATTTCCCGGTTTTAAAATAAAAGTCTGTGCGTTCGCAATTTGAACTAAAAAATCGACCGATTTTATACACGTTAAGAAACTGTAACCTTCTGATTGGAGATATAGATTGAGAATTAATTCAAAATATGTACTTGTGGGCGACTTAAAATAAATACATATTAATTAATCCATTATGAATATCAAATTACTCTTATGATAAATATTTATGCGCTAAATCTGACAATATAAAACTCCTAAATTAATTGTGAAATGCGATTGGTCATATATTGTATTTAAATTAATGTTTTGTAACAACGATTTATAAGTAGGAGATCAGTAATAATTAATATTTTCGCAAAAAATTGTCACCGTTAACTGATTTACAATTCTTCGAAAACGAAATGTGTAGTAGCCAGAAATTTCTTGGAAGCCTAGCGACCTTTATTCTTTGATGCATTAATATTATAATTAAACTGACAGTAAGATTAAAATTGTGAATTTTCAGGAAGTAATTAGGACCCTTATACAGACTGTTAAAAACACTCTTCTCTCTACAAGCAAAGGTCACAAGTGGCGTATACAGGGTCCCAACTAATTCACAGGGACAGTATTGGTAGTATAGAAGATACAGGAAAGGTTAAATGGGGAAAAACTTGCGCAATTTCGGGACAAATAAAATGACCTCTTGAAGCTCTTAATATCTTTTATAGTTTTCGATATATCTTTAAAAATTGAGAATTTAAGATTTTAGTTTTTTCACTTTTTTGTCCTTATTTAACAAAATATCAAAAAAAAATTATTTAGGTTTCTTATTAGGTGTTAATGTAGCTATAACTCTGTGTAATCAGATATTAAATAAAAAGTTTCCTTTAAGCTGGGCCACCAACAACTTTTTTTTAAATACGGCCCTGTATTTTTAATTTTTTTGTATGATTTGTCATTGTCAATACGGTTATTGAAAATAGAGCGTTGTGATGCTTTTAAACCATTAATAACGTATTTGGCTGAATACGGCACTGGATTATGGCAAAAAAAGAACATTTGAATTAATACTATGTATTATTTACTTCAACAATAATAATAAAATGTAACACTTGTTTAATCTAGTACAAATAATAATTTATAAAAACTGTTCAAATTTTCCATTTTTTAAAGATATCCCGAAAACTATAAAAGATATTAGGAACCTCAAGAGGTCGTTATATTTGTCCCGAAATTGCGCAATTTTTTCCCCATTTCCCCATCCAAATACCAATACTATCCCTGTGAATTAGTTGAGACCCTGTATAGCGAAAAAAGTAAACATTTTTTTTCTACACACATTTTTAAAAAAGTTATGACATTATCGGCAATTTTTTAAAATGACAACCTCCATTTTAAAAAATGTCACTTGAAAATCATTAATTATAGTTCATAGCAATCACGGTAAATTTAAACTTTTACCTTTCATAGGCTATACATAAAAACTCCCAGGTGAAATATTTCTGAAACTGCTAGAGAGCCCATTGCTAGAACATATAAGTGGCTTTAGTTCTGAGTACAAATAGTTTTTTATTATGTAAAAGAATTTTTTGGATGACAGGAACTTAGAAATGTTATCTATATTAAAGAGAAAATAAACTATCAAGTAATAACTTATGAAAGAAGGTATTCGAAATTATTGCCATTTTCGTTTGTACACAATGGAGAATCTATTTGTTTTATAACGATTTAACAAGATACAAGAACTAAATACCTAAGCTTACCATGGGTCCTGATGGGATCCCTGCATTTCTACTGAGAGACTGCTGCTAAATTTTCTCACCCACTTATGATATTATTTATATAACCTTCTTTAGATCTTATCTAACTGAGGGACTTCAATATGTCGCGTGTAATAGGTTTAAGTCCTATGATTATGGCTTCTCCTCAGGTGTTCCCCAGGGCTCTGTTCTTGGGCCACTACTTTTCAATATATTTATAAATGACATAGGCAATAGTTTAGATGTGCACTTCTTAATGTATACCGATGACATAAAACTTCTACACAGAATCTCTGGTTTAAACTACTGCATTATAATGCAACATAATATCTCTAATCTGAATTCCTGGTGCATTAAAAACAATCTATCGTTAAACGTGTAAAAGTGAATTGTGACGTTATTTACAGCTAGAGATTCTGAGTATACCTACGAAAAAACAAAAACGCCATATGGCGACACCAGCATTGTTGATAGAATTTTCTCTGCAGTGCTGATGTCGCCATATTTTTTAAATACATTTATTTAACGTTGGCCTATTTCAGCTACTGAGGCCTAACACCGACGCCTGTATACGAGCTACCCCCCAACCAGGAATTTTGCCGAACCTCTTCTCTTAAGAAACGTAGGGATCTTTTACTTGCCTAAAATTTGATAGACAAGGAACCGACGGCTTTACATCCCCTTCGAAGGATGTTATATCCCCCCATACAACGCTCGCCTAAGGTTGTATAGCTTCCGCGCATACACTGATATACAAGCCGCTGGAAGATGTGTGAGGCGAGGACGCGGTCTTCGTTGGAACGGTCACCCATACAACCGCGCCTGACGCTGCTTTACATCGCATATCGAAGAATGTACATAGTAAAGACGCATCTACGCTCGCCCCACATCATATGGCATCACACACATAAAGAGTAGGTTTTGTCAATTTTCAAATAAAAATGCTCCTCTTTGTATTAAAACTTTATAAAAACAAATTAAAATACATAAAAAAAGAGCTTTGGGAGTCATCTTAGGCCTTTTAGGAGCTGAAGGGCCTGCCTGTCTATCACTCATCGCTAGAGGTCAAACTAAGTCGCACTGGGTATGAAAATAATCTTTACAATACTTTAACTCCACGCTCATTCGATTACATGTATCCACCAGCAATGCTGAATACAGACTGAGCAATATAATATACATAAGGCCAGATCGCCATATGGCGACACCAGCACTGCGCAATATACTACTGCGTCGCCATATGGCGACGCGTTAAAGACCTTTGTGTAACTTTTGACAAAAAACTAACGTTTGTCGATCACATCCATACGTCTGTATGTGATGTAAACAAAACTTTAGATTTTATCATACGTAATGCATCTCTTGTTTGGCAGCCCTGCTATAATACTCATGCTACGAAATTAGAAAACCTGCAGCGACACTTTCTTAAACATCTCTCTTTCAAATCTCTAAATACATATCCGCCTATTGGTTTTCCTCAATCAAGCCTGCTTTACATGTTTTCTATGTCCAGCTTACATAGTAGACGTAATAACTTCGCTGTCAACTTTTTGAAGAAAATCATTCATCATGAAATTGATTGCAGCGAGATACTTCACTATCATATTCCAAGAGTTAATTCGCGTCATAGTCAAACTTTTTACCTGCCTAGAGCTCCAACTAATGTCCTAAAATTCTCACTTATATACAGGGTGGGGCAATAGTGCGTCGGACCTCGATATTTCGAGTTCTAGGATAGCTAAAAATTTTTTTAAAAATTGCAAGTGAACTAGATAAAAAAGTCTATACTGGAAATTATTTTCAAACATACAGGGCGAGCCAAGACGAAATTACAGGACCAAGTGCCTTTTTTAAAATGGAATGCTATGTATATCAGTACATTTTTTGAAGCCTCTTTCTAAGCTCTATTCATTCCTATATTAGCATCGAATATCTCCCAACCACTTGGATGTAATGAATTTTTTTGTTGAAATAATGGAATCTGCAGATCGATATTAAAAAAATCACCACAGTCACAATTATGGGTTTTAAGAAATACTTATATGAATACCAGTTACGAGACATCTAATGAATGTTTTTGAATTATTTTCATTTCCTAAAAATGTACAGGATGGCCAAAAATTATTTTTCAATTAAGAACATTTTAAATTGAATTTTCTCAACTTTTTCAAATGGAACACCCTGTATATTTTTCGACGATGTGATGGGCTAATGCAACCAATTTCGTTTTATTGAGCAATAATTACAAAATTCAAAAATAAACTTAAAAAAAGAGGTTTCTTCAAATAGTAGAAAAAATTATAATAAATGTTCCACATGTTGCCCATTTTGATTGACACACATCTCTATGCGCTTTTAAAAGGAGGTTCCCACTGTTCCTAAAACTGCCTGTGTGATAGATGTAAAGGCAGTTATTATTCTTCACGTATCCCCATAAAAAGAAATCCATTTTTGTAAGATCTGGGGATCTAGCAGGCCATTTAGTGGGTCCATTTCATCCAATCCATTGATTAGAGTAGGTATTATTTAAGTGGTCTCTAACTGCATTTAAATAATGTGGTGGAGCACCATCTTGCTGAAACCACATAATATTTCGAATTCTTTCAGGGAGATTTACCAATAATTGTGGCAGATAGTTTTCCAAAAAATTAAGATAAATAGCTCCAGTCAATGTACCATCAAAGAAATGTGGCCCTATTACATGTTCCAATAATTCCTCCCCTAAAGTGTATAGACCATCTGTGTTGGTTATCGACTTGTATAAAAAAGTGAGGATTTTCCGAAGCATAATAATGGAAATTGTGCCTATTAACAAATCCATTTTTATGAAAAGTTGCCTCATCACTGAATAAACGAGTTGAAGAAGTTGACATCATGTTGCACTTCACCTCTGGCCCAATTACAAAATTGTAGGCGCTTTTGAAAATCGTCATCAGATAATTCCTGCTGCATTTGAATATGATATGCATGTAACTTATTTGTTTTTAAGATTCGACCTACAGATCGTCTACTTATTCCTACTTTCTCTTTGACTAACATGGGGATTCTCAACCGTTGCGAGCACCACAGAAAACTCATTTTTGTTTGTTCACAACACGTTTTATTCTTTCACTTTTTTTTATATTCGACGATTCGTTTCCAGAAATTTATGGAGAATGTTTTGGAAGCTGCTAACATCAGGAATCCTTCTTTCAGGATAACGTTGGTGATAAATTCTATTGGCAAATAAACAATTTCTGTCTGACTCGCCCAAAACAAAAGTCATGTCCACAAGTTCCGCTTTACTAAAATTCATATTATAAAATTCCAAATATTTTAAATTCAATACAAATTGTAACGACCAATAAGTGTGATAAATGCTCCTTTGTACACGACAATTTATACTAAACTGAGGTTTTATTGCTTGTCGAATAACGAAAACAGCAAAAAAACCATTACGGTAAAGGACCGGTTAAATACTATTTACTCATTTCAATGGATTGGAAGAAATGGTCCCACTAAATGGCCTCATTTCAAAATGATAAAGACGTGTGTCAATCAAAATGGGTAACACGTCGAACACCTATTATAAATTTTTCTAATGAATTATTTGAGGAACCTCTTTTTTTAAGTTTATTCTTGAATTTGATACTTATTCATTTATAAAACGAAAATGGTTGCAATTAGTCATAAGGAAATACTTACAAAAAATGTTCGTTTTTCATTTCTACATCACATCGTGATCCATTTGAAAAAATTGAGAAAATTCAATTTAAAATGTTCTTGATTGAAAAATAATTTTTGGCCACCCTGTACATTTTTAGGAAATGAAAATGATTCAGAAACATTAATTAGATGTCTCGTAACTCGTATTCGCATAAGTTTTTCTTAAAATCCATAATTGTGACTGTGGTGATTTTTTTAATATCGATCTGCAGATTGCATTATTTAAACAAAGAAATTCATTACATTCAAGTGGCTGGGAGATATTCAATGCCAATATAGGAATGAATAGAGCCTAGAAAGAGGCTTCAAAAAATGTACTGATATACAAGCATTCCATTTAAAAAAAGGCACTTGGTCCTGTAATTTCTTCTTGGCTCGCCCTGTATGTTCGAAAATAATTTCCAGTTATAGACTTTTTTATCTAGTTCACTTGCAATTTTTAAAAAAATTTCTAACTATCGTAGAACTCGAAATATCGAGGTCCGACGCACCCCACCCTGTATAATATTTGCTCCGGTTACAATAACAATCAGAATATTGATATTTTTCAATTCCTTACTCCGAAGAAAGTTTCAAACGAACTATGGACTAAAATTTAACATAAGAAAGTTACGGCTATTGTAATGTTTTAAAAATTAAACAGTTTAAACTCAAATTTCTCGAAAACGGGAGGGTTCTCGAATTTTTTCCATATAACGAAATTTAATTGAAATTAAATTACCTTCAACATAGATAACATTTCCAAGTTCCTGTTATCCAAAAAAATATTTGTACCGCAGCGCCATCTACCCCTTAACATATTAAAAAACTATTTGTATTCTGAACTAAAGCCATTTATATGTACTAGCAATGGGCTTTTACAGAACTCAAATATCTCTAGTAGTTACCGAAATATTTCACATGGGATTTTTTATTGACACACCCTGTAGACTGGTGAGCTTGCGGTTACACGAATGTGAAATTGCAAAAAACAATGAATACAACGAGCCCACAAGCACAACTTTTAGAGGTTTATATTGCCCCTCTCTCCCCTACTCTGCCTAGTAGGTTAATTCATATACCATGGATTATTTCTCTAAACAGACACCATTTGGTCTATAACGATTCTAATACCGGGGTATGAAAATGAAAACCACCAACCTGCATCCAAAATTCTTTGTTTTACAGAGTGCTGCCTCCCGTGCCAGAATTGCCAAGCTTTGATTTCGTCCTCGGGACTTTTTTCTTCTCGAAACATCAGCATAACAATACTCTGCAACAATAAAACAACAAATAAAAAACTGACGGGACGAACCGAGATGCAATCTCGGAAATTCAAATTTAATTAGGTCCCAGAAATGTGCGGCACAAGAATGGATCGAACACCCATAAAAAGGCCAGATAAGGGTCATTTAATTTAATTCCAAGGTTGGCTTTAATTAAATAATTTATATCGTTTACGCAAAGAAATCATTATATCGACTTTAATAAGGCATATGCAATGAAACAATTATATCTATTGCTTTTAATTATATCGTTTTTAATCGATTTCATGTTGACATCAAGTTTTTTTTCAAATAATTCTTGTTAAACTCAATATAAATAAAGATGGTTAATTAATGACAAATGCAGGCATTATTCTTTTGATACCGCCGAGATTTATAATATACTAAAGCCTAATAATTAGGTTTCCTTAAACTCAAATTAGGATTCTTATCAATTATAACCTAAATGGCCTCATACAAGGTTGTGCACTTTGCATATTATATCGTTTATATGCAAATCCACCTGAAATTATAAAAAATGACATTAGCTCTTAAATGGCTATCGCATAATGTCAATTTCAATATTTTCAACGTTAATTACGCTATCCAGGGGCATTTAATGTGGGAGTGGAGACTGAAGAGAAATTATTTGATTGGTTTTTAATTTTACATTACATTTTCGTTGATGGCAGTTGCAGTTATTCATTATGTATGTGCGTCTTTTATTTGGAACATTAAGGACATACTTTGCAAATATTCACCTGACTGTAACACAGGGCAGGACTAGGGTACCGTGCTCCCTCACGGAATGTTAAACAGTGAATTCTTTTTAACTAGATTTCTTGTTTGCGACATTATAATAGATATTTCCTGAGTTTTCGCCGTCGAAATATATTTACCAAATTTCGTTGAAATAGTTGTATTTTTGGATTTTTTCTGAGAGAAATAAAAATTCAGAAATAGCCGAAGAAATTTAACTGTTGCATGGGATTGTTCTGGAGTTCTTGAAAAATCAGTTTTGGAACGAGATTCAAAACCTGCAGGGAAGACAACAGTTATATTTCCAATTAGATGGATGTACCCCACACAAAAATTTTTCCGGTAGGTGGATTGGCCGTAGTAGTTCATCGATAGCCTGGCCCCCAAGATCACCTTATTGAACACGCCTTAATTTTTTTTGTGTCACTTCTTTTTAATTATTTGTTTGTTAGTCATTATAGTGTGAAAGAATAAAAATTGTTTGATAATTAAAAATTTCTAAATTGAGCATTACTATTTTTTTGTTAACAATGAATCATTCAATTGACAGTTATTTCAGTCAAGGCACTGTTTTCATAAATACACAATCCCAAGCAGCAGTTAAATTTATTCGGCAATTTCTGAATTTTTATTTCTTTGAGGGAAAATATTAAAAAACGACTTTTTCAACGAAATTTGGTAAAAACAAATTTGAGGCTCTGCTAAATCCAGTGGCGCACTCAGATTCGAAATTTAAAAAATCGCTAATAATATTTCACAATTTTTTGACCCGAAAAAAAGTCATTATTTCACGCTATTATGCTTTTGTAAAATTTAAAATAACCCCAGATGCGCTTTTCAAAGATCTTTGTTAAACAAATATATCTAAATCGGTCATTAAATAAAATTTTTTAGAGTCTTTGATTGAGGAGATGCTTCCCTCAATCAAAAACCCTGTCCCCAAAGTGTTATCAAAAGGTGTTTACCAGTTGAAGTGCACATGTGGTAAGAGCTACATCGGACAAACAGGGCGGAGTATCAAATGCAAAATCAAAGAACACCAGAGAAATACCAGATTTGGATACACGGATAGGTCGGCGATAGCAGAACATGTCCATAATAACGAGAACCATAAAATCGACTACGAAGACGTCAATATATTAGACAGAAATACGCGCTATTATCCGCGAATCATTAGGGAATCACTGGAAATTATGAAAAACGTGAACAACTTTAACAGAGAGGATGGGTATCGACTTAGTAACACGTGGAGACTGGTACCAGCACCGTAGTAAGCCAACCAAACACGACGAATGAGCAGCGAAGCGAACCAAGCACGACCAATGACCACCGAAGCGAAGCGGCGTCTAGGTATATAACGAGGAGTGTAACAGTTCTCTTATCCCGTTTAAGGATTCTAAAGACTGAATTTGTTGAAATTCAATCTTTAGAATCCTTCTGAAGAAGCTGACCGGATGATCAGCGAAACGTCAAATCAAGTTCGACGACCACGGCAAGACCCGGAAGAAACTAATTCATCAATCATTATTCAAGGCAAATTTAGCTTTTCATGTCACCATGAAAGTCTCAATAAACCCTTTCGTCTAAGACTAAAATGTTCTTATTATAGGTTTCATCAACCTCTCTACGCTTTCACAGAGATAACTTGGTAAATTCTTCAGGAGCAGGATAAGTTTCTTAATAACTTTAAGCATTTAGCTTTGACAACCTCTTTGGGTTTTTTTTGAGTTTATTAGACTCCTATATGAATATAAACAGTTTTTATGACAGTCCCGTAGGTTATTAAAAAATACACTAGCAAGGTACCCAGCTGTGACATTTTTTTGTGCCTATGTTATTTATACCTAAAAAAATAAAAATAGTTTGGGGAATGTTTAGAATACACCTCGTTCTGCAATTCACACTTCAAGCTTCTCGTTACCCACCTTCGACAATGCGCCCGTGTCTACTTCATAATATACAGACTGTCCATTTTATCAGGGTCCTCGAGAATATCTCACTTAATATCGGTCGTACAAAAAAAATTATTTTTAAGAAAATTGTGCCGATTTATATAACCTACAAAATGGTTTAAAGACATTTGAAATCTATGGCCTATTTTAAGAGTTATGGCGGAAAATATCGAAAATGCGGAAAACGTCTAGGCCAAATATCTCCGTTATTTGAAGAGATACGAGAAAAATTTTAAGGCGAAAATTTTTTGCAAAACATGGTGTTTCAACGAGGTTTTATCTGTATTTTGAGATTTACTCTTCGGGCTGTTAAAAAAATTATTTTGAAACGGGCGAAAAATTAAATTAATTAAATAGAGTATTTTCTTCCCATTTCAACGATATATCACATGCCATATTTATTCATTGGTACTACGTTAGTAAATATAAAAACATTTTTTTAGAAAACCAATACATTTTTTTTTAACAAGCGTTAAACTTGCTGTTGTACAAATCTTTGCTATAATAAAACATTAACACAATTAAGAAAAATAAAGTAAATTCAGGTAACAAAAACAAAATAATAATAAAAAGAATATAGCACACAGACCATTAATATTTATCTAATCCTCAAAATAATTTTTAAGATATCATATCAAGTGTTCAAAGTGTCCACCGCGATTTCTTATGCACAATCGAGGCACTGCATTTAAAACATTACTCAGCATTTTGGGGCTAACTGTAATACATGCCTGTTGAATTCGAGGTTTTAGGTTCTCTACATTTTGCCGTGTCGTCGAAAACACCTTATCTTTAATATACCCCCATAGAAAAAAATCCATTGGGGTTATATCTGAAGAACGAAGGGGCCATCGAATAAATCCGTTGGTACCTATCCAATGTTGATTCAAAATTTCGTCAAAATAATCTAGGCAAATCTGGGAATTGTAGGGAGGAGCTCCATCTTGTTGAGAATATTGAAAGTTGTGTCGATTCTCTAAAGGTAGGTCATCTAAGAATTCATTAAATTCATTTCTCAAAAAGTTTAGCTACCTTTGACCACTGAGGTGACCATCATAAAAATAAGGACCTATTAAATTGGTGCCTAAAATACCTATCCACACATTTATTGAAATACGATTTTGAAACCCAGTCGGTCTATGTCAGTGTGTATTTTCAGAAGTTCATTTCTAATGAATATTGCGATAAAAAAATCCATTATTGAAATAATTTGCCTCGTCGGACCAAAGTATTTTACTACATATTAATGGATCGGCACGCTTCTTTTCCAACAGCCACCTACAAAAAGTCGTCCTCCTTGGTTTGACCCCCGCTTGTAAATTGTGAACTTTTTTGGATTTATAACACCGGTAACCATTTTTCTTTACATTTTTTCTAGCACTTGTTTTATTTATATGACAAGCAATTTGAATTTCTCTTAATGATGTTTCCAAATTTTCTGTATTTTTATTTCTCACATAATTAATAACTCGGTTTACCTTATTTACATTATCAGTAACACTGTTCAACCTTGTCTTCTTTTTTAAAAATGAACCATTATTTTTCAGTTTCGTAGATAATTTTCTGAACAGTTTTATTCGGCTGTAGTGCTTGTGGAAATCTGTTTCTATGTTCTACTTGAGCTAATCCAGAGTTAAAATTGCATTGGCAATATGCAACGAATATATTATAACGATCAATGTGAGTGAAAATCATTTTTGAAAATTCTAAATTCTTAAACCAGCGTGATTGAGTGAGAGTTTAAGTATTAACTGAGATGATCTGTCAAAAAATTAAATTGTCAAGTTTGTTCACAGCCAACTATTTTAAAATAGTTGAAATAGTGAAATCATGAAATACAAACAAATTGATATTATATTTAAATTAATTGGTAAATACATTTTAACTTTCTGAGCAAGGAGTGACGCTTTTATGGAGGACCCCTATACATTGGCATAACTGCGAATACTCTTTCCATAATTGCTCCATGTTGCTTTCTTGATTATTATTTTGTTTTTGTTACCTGAATTTACTCTATTCTTAATTGTGTTAATGTTTTATTATAGTAAAGATTTGTACAACTTATTGAACTATTGTATCGCTTTATTTAATCATACTTCTCCACGGCAAGTATAATGCTTGTTAAAAAAAAATTTATTGGTTTTAAAAAAATGTTTTTATAATTACTAACGTAGTACCAATGAATAAATATGGCATGTGATATATCGTTGAAAAGGGAGGAAAATACTCTATGTAATGGCGCCATTTTCCGCCCGTTTCAAAATAATTTTTTTAAGAGCCTGAAGAAAATACAGCGGTTTTTAAAAAAATTAGATAAAACCTCGTTGAAACACTGTCTTGCAAAAAATTTTCGCCTTAAAATTTTTCTCGTATCTCTTCAAATAACGGAGATATTTGGCCTAAACGTTGTCCGCATTTTCGATATTTTCCGCCATAACCCTTAAAGTAGGCTATGGATTTCAAATGTCTTTAAACCATTTTGTAGGTTATATAAATCGGTACAATTCTCGTAAAAATATTTTTTTTTGTACGACCGATATTAAGTCAGATATTCTCGAGTGCCCTGATAAAATGGACAGCCTGTATGTAATTTACATTAGCAATTATTCAATTAACATCAATTATAATGTGCTTTTACTTATTAGTAAAATAATTATTCCAAGTAAGTTGTGACGAAAGAGGGAATAGAGGCATTAAAATATTTTTGTTTCAGTCTTCTTATAAACAATATGAATCTTGTCTTTTATTTAATATAAAAATAGTTTCCTTCTTCTTCTAAGACAGTTTTTGGGTCCATTAAATTGCATATTACGAAATTTAATACACAGTAACGTGTTAAATTTTTTTAAATAAGAAATTTGAATGATGTATGAATAAGACTTAAAGTTAGTGCAAAACTAATTTTACGTACGTGAGGCAATTTTTTTCATCTGTTTACATGGTACTGATTTTTATCGTTGGTTAAACATGATGACACGCTTCCGTTCTAGCCAAAAAATGAAGATTCCAGCGGTTGGACGTTAAATTTAGTGGTAAATACCCGAGGTAATAAGTGTTATTATTGTCAATTAGGAAACGTCTGTAAACTTTCGTATTAATTGGTATAATTACAGGTGATTCTGTTGACCAGTTTAACGACTGAGTAGGTACGTAATTGTAAATTGTCTTATTAGAATTATCCACATTTGTCATAGGATAGAAGACAGTGATCATTACTGCATGTCCATATCTGGCAACGAATGTTACAGTCTGGTTTTTTGGTTAGAATTCTCACACAATAATTGGCTTATGATCGTATGTGAAATGTTTTATATTACTAATTCTTCATAATTTTATAAATATACGATCGTCTCATCCATATCAATGGCTGAGAGGCAAAAAGTCCAAGCTAACGATATTTCATTTTGTTCTGTAATTAAAACTAAAGGTAAATAACAATCTCCTTATATAAGTATAACAACGTTTACAAGGAAAACTAACTACAAAGAACTAAATTAATTATAGAGAATAAATTTACTATACAGGGTATTCCACTTTAAAAATGTGCATTCTGTTGGACACGTTTTCTCTCTCCCGTCAAGGGCCCTTGAAAGAAAATAGGTCCAATAATTCTTATTCCAATCATCCCAGCCACGTTTTCTCCAAATCTTTCTTGAAAGTTGCCGCGACTCATTAAATGATATATTTTTTTAAGTCTAGCTATCGTAGAACTCGAGTTATGAAAATTGAACGCACTATTGTCTCACCATGTACAAAATAACCGTAGAATGCCAAAATATATAGGGTGTTCCATTTAAAATAACGAAATTGGTTGCCATTTCTGGTATAACCGGAAGTGGCAAAAAAATATAAATAATTATCACTGAATAAGCAATTTTACACCAGAAGGAAATTTTATAAAAATAAGAATTATAATATTCCAATTTATCTGCAATTGCCCTATACAGGGTGTCTCACCGGGAACTGAATCGATCGATATAGAGAATAATACGTATCAGGAAATTTTGAAAATTTAGATAATTATTAATGTCGGTGTGGCCAATCCAACTAAAATAATTATAAGCAGCTGGCACTTCCGCTTATACCGGAAGTCGATACCAACTTGTTTATTTCAAATAGAACACCCTATATATTTTAGGGTTTCGAAAAGAGCATAAAATTCTGAGTCGAGAATATGTAGCATATCCTATACCTAAACCTAGCCGTTTCAGAGATATTTGACATTTTATAGAAAATTTGACAGGTGCAACGGTTTGCAAGAACCGTTATAACTTTCTTTGTGTAAAAGATCCTCATTTGCTTCTTGTCTCGTAAAAAGAACACAAGGAGAACTACGTTCTACAACTGAAATAAATTCAATAATATCATACCAAGTGTTCCGTTTTTCGCGTTGCATTTTGTCAACTTCAAACCGCGAAAACTTGTTTAGGTCAAATGGAACACCCTGTATTTTTTTACGTCAAGTTGTGTAAAATTGAATTCCCTTTTTTCTGATATTAAATTTGTGGGGGTTAAAGTTACAACTTTTTGAAATATTTGCGATTTTATTAGAAATTCATGAATTGTTGTAATCATTTCATCAAAATAGCCATGATTAGAAACAATCAGTCATTATCTTATGTCAAAAAATGCCAGCATGTTTAAACTATACCAACGAAAACTTTTTAAATTTGTTTATTATTTATGGAGAATGTGATAAAGCAATATCAAGAACTTGCAACACATTTGCTACTCAATATCCACAAAAACGCAAAATAACACTAACACTGTAACATGTGTATTAATCGAATTGAAGATATGGCATGAACTAAAATAGCAGACATAAGATCAATTTAAAATATGATTTCATTTTAATTTAATAATTGCTCAAAATTCCGCCCTCGAACCTCGACACACTTTTCGCACCTTCGGATTAGTTCCTCATGGGTAGCTCTTCTAATTGAATCCTGCGATATGTTTTGAAATGCATTTCTTACTCTTATGTTTTAATAAGACTCTGTGAATTGAATCCTTGCATAGTCCCGATTCCAGAGCAGCTTGTCTTAATGACATCCCTGGAAATACATGAAAATATCCCAGAATGACTATTTCAATGTTTTCGTCATCAACAATAGGCTTTCTTCTTTGCATTTTTGCCTTGACAGAGCCATAATTTTTAAAATTTTCCAGTATGCGCTTTACAGTGTTTGGTGACGGTTTCCGTTTTTCTGGATCATATTTTAAATTGATCTTATCTCTGCTATTTTAGTTCATGCCATATCTTCAATTCGATTAATACACATGTTACAGTGTTAGTGTTATTTTGAGTTTTTGTGGATATCGAGTAGCAAATGTGCTGCAAGTCCTTGATATTACTTTATCACATTCTCCATAAACAATAAACAAATTTAAAAAGTCTTCGTGGGTGTAATTTAAACGCGCTGGCATTTTTTGACATAAGATAATGACTGATTGTTTCTAATCATGGTTATTTTGATGAAATGATTACAACAATTCATGAATTTCTAATAAAATCGCAAATATTTTTCAAAAAGTTGTAACTTTAACCTCCACTATGCTAATATCAGAAAAAAGGGAATTCAATTTTACACAACTTGACGTAAAAAAATATTGACCATTTGACCTAAACAAGTTTTCGCGGTTTGAAATTGACAAAATGTAATGCGAAAAACGGAACACTTGGTATGATGCTATTGAATTTATTTCAGTTGTAGAACGTAGTTCTCCTTGTGTTCTTTTTATGTGACAAGAAGCAATGAGGATCTTTTACACGAAGAAAGTTATAACGGTTCTTGCAAACCGTTGCACACCTGTCAAATTTTCTATAAAATGTCAAATATCTCTGAAACGGCTAGGTTTAGGTATAGGATATGCTACATATTTTCGACCCAGAATTTTATGCTCTTTTCGAAAACCCTAAAATATAAAGAGCGTTCCATTTGAAATAAGCAAGTTGGTATCGACTTCCGGTATAAGCGGAAGTGCCAGCTGTTTGTAATTATTTTAGTTGGATTGGCCACACCGACATTAGTAATATCTAAATTTTCAAAATTTTCTGATGCGTACTTTTACTTATATCGATCGATTCAGTTCCCGGTGACACACCCTGTATAATAAGGACTAAACAAATTAAACCAAAACAGCTATTCTCCCAGCTACATGCCGACGACGATTGCTCGAATGCTACGAGGAAGATGCTTATTCAGTGACTATTATCAATTTTATTTTCCATTTGGATTGTTTCGGCACTACCGAGAGATGGCGCTAGTTACGCTCTACTGCTGTGAAACTTAACAGTGCCTATGAGATGCGACCCAGGTTTATCGAAGGTATGCTCACTTGCACTGCACTGACGAGACCCAAAAATAGGTCGAAACCAGTCTGCAGTTAGTGACATACTGAGATGAAGGAGGCTTCGTATCTTCCTCGTAGCACTCGGGCAATCCGTTATTGTAAATATAAATATTTCAGCTGCAAACAAAACCTGTGTAAAACAAAAATCGTAGCTGTAATTTCGGAAATAAAGTCGAGGTTGCACACCGTGTATAGTGCCACTAAAATTCTCAGGGCACTTTTAAGGCTCAGGAATAAAACACAAGGTGTGTCTGGGTTTAAATAAATTTTGTCATTACACGACGGCTGTTTTGTAAATGATGTTTATTCGAGTTAACGGTACGAAGCGACGCAGTATATAAATATTGTCTGGATTTGAATGTTTAAGCAATTTCATAGGCAGTGCTCGAGGCTACGTCTTGCTATAATTGATGAAAGCAATCATTAGATAATTCATGAAAAGCGTAAAACGTTAGTTTGTAAATTGTAAGTGGTGTAAACTAACATTATCGAAACAACACATTCTTATTTTTTATTCATGTGTTGGGAGTATCTATGGAAATGTAGAAGTTGAGAATTGACTGATACACCTTATTAAAATAGTAGTCATACGTTCAACTGCATTAAATGTGACTTTAAAAGTAAAAATACATGGGAAATTACATACGTGACGTATACGTCGACTTATTCTACCGCATATTTTTCATATTCCTCATTTATAAACAAAATAAATAACGATCATTTATTACAGAATTAATTTATACATAATTAGCGATTGAATTAATTTGTTTGCCATACCGCAATTTATTACTGGACTTTGAAAAAAATATATTTTGCCCGAAGTGATTTATATTATTTTCATAATTACGTCTCACTTTTCACAGTACTACTACGGCGGTTACTGCCGCCACTACCAACATCAGCAATTCATTTAGCTAAGTTAACCGCACAGTATACAGGGTGATGATAAACAGTGCTGCATACGGTAACTGTAGCTCCCACATATTATGACGTGCCATCTTTCGCTAGTTTCGACAAATTAATAGTAACGTGTAAGAATAGGATTTTAGTCGATAGATGTCTCCGTAATTCCCTATCCAAATTACCACCTACAAGGAAAATATACCAATTTATTAAATAGATATCCTTTCCTATTATTTGGGTTTTCTACCACATGTATTATTATCCTCTTCAAAAACATATCACCGAATCTACAAAATAATAGAATTATTGGAAAAAAGCCTCTGCGCCGTTGACGTTTACGCCAAAGGAATAGTCAGAGGTTATGTTTTGCAAATAATATAAATCGGAATAATCACAGAAATAATGTATTTTCTTGATGTTTCGGAAAGTAATCTCTTAAAAGTACCTTTCCAAAATGCGAAAACTAGAAAAATTTTGGACAAGGCAAGCAAGTCCATTGTTAGGGAAAGAATTCAATATCATAGATACCAAAAAGAACAAACTATTGGTGACATTACTTTCACAGAAAATGAACTAAGCAGGAACATTATAGAACAGGATTATCAGTTTATCCGAAATGTCAGGTTGAGTTATGAAAAATATTTTAATCTACAAAAAGGTACGCATTTACATAAATTTAGAAACTTAATAAGGGAAAAACAGATTAGGCAATTACAAAATATAAATAATAATCCTTTAATTGACAGGACTGTCATTAATATGTCAAAAAGACTTTTGTCCATTTCAGACAGGCTTGTATTATCAAAAGGTTTAAATTTTGCAGCAATAAACCCGAAATCTGTTCCAAAATTTGATATAGTAGCGGCAATAGAAAAAACGGCTCAAAACTTACCAACAGATAATGGTAATGAATATCGCATACGGGCAAAAATTGCTTTAGGGAAGCAATACAAAATTAAAGATAATTTAACTCCAGAAGAAAAGTTATCGATAAATTCTTTAAAACGCGATGAAAGTATAAAAATATTGCCGGCAGACAAAGATAATGCCACAGTTATTATAGATAAAGATATATATATAATCATGACTGTTGTAAATGAGGGACCCTACTCAAAACTAAACAAAGATCCAACAAAATCAATAGAGAGCAAAATTTACAGAACTTTGTTTAAATACAAACATGAATTTAATAATTTCGAACGAAGGAAACTTACACCACATCATAGTAAGCCTCCTCATTTTTATGGCTTACCAAAGACACATATTCCTTTAAGACCAATTGTTCTATTAATTCACCATGTCATAATTTGGCAAAATTTTTACTTAAAATTATTGATCCATTATCTGGAAATGCCGATTCATATATTAAAAATAGTAAACATTTTATAGAAAAAAATTTATGAAAACGATATTCATGAATCACACCTGATGGTTAGTTTTGATGTAGTTAGTCTTTTTACCAATGTTCCGGTAGATGAAACCTTAAAAATAGTTGAAGACAGGTTGTTAAATGATAATAATTTGGAAACTAGTACTAAATTAAGTATAAATAGCATAATGGAACTCTTAACACTGTGTATAAAAACAATCTATTTTCAATTGGACAATGAGTTCTATCAGCAGGATTTTGGTATGGCTATGGGGTCTGCATTATCACCAATTTTAAGCAACATATTTATGGAGAACTTTGAGAACACACATGTTCAAAATTGTATAAACAAACTGGTTGTCTGGTGGAGATATGTTGACGACATCTTTGCAATTTGGCCTCATGGTGTCGATTTACTAGATAGTTTTTTGGAAAATATGAATAGTAAGGAACCCTCTATTAGATTCACATTTGAAGTAGAAAGTAGGAATGAACTACCGTTTTTAGATGTTTTAATTAGAAGGGTAAATAATACAACTGAAACAAGCGTTAATAGAAAACCAAGACATACTAATAGATATCTAAATTTTAACTCAAATCAGTCAATAAATGTAAAAAAGGGTGTTGTAAAATTTATACGATAATGCCAAAATAATTTCATCTAATAATGAAATATTAAATAACGAGAAAAAATTTATCAAAGAGGTTCTAGTACAAAATCAATATCCTGAAGCCTTTGTTGATAGAGTTTTCATAAATATTGAAAATAGGGACAATCAGGTACGACAAAAACCTGAACGTCATTATACAGCAATAATTCTTTATGTATACGGACTATCGGAAAAGCTACGCTGTATAGGTGACAAATTTGTTAGGATGATATTTCAAACGGGGAACACTTTAAGACGTATTTTAACAAAAACAAAACCGATAAACGGGGAGCAGAATTCAAAAAACTGTATTTACAATATCCCGTGCGAATGTGATAAATGTTATGTGGGTGAGTCATCCAGACCTTTCAGTGTGAGGTTGGATGAGCACAAGAATTACATTGGAAAGAATGAAATTCAGAAATCAAAGATTTGTGAACATGCTTGGAAAAACGGACATAAAATAAACTGGGACTCGGCAAAAATTTTAACAAAAGAAGAGCAGATACTAAAAAAAGAAAAATTAAAGAATCAGCAATAATCTTATTAAATGAACATAAGTGCATATCGAATTGTTCTGTAGATATTTGTACAACCTGGCTACCAATGTTAAAAGAAGAACTTAAAAAACTCAACATTATCTAAAAGAAAATATCATCAGTTCTATGTTCTGTGTAAGTAGTAAGTATCTATGGAAATAACATAAACATAATCTTAAAGCTGTGTATTTGACATACACAGCAAAATAAGAGTTTTTCCAAAAAAAGCTTTGAAAACGGAAAGAGATTACTTTCCGAAACGATTCGGTGATTTGTCTTTGAACAGGATAATAATACATGTGGTAGAAAACCCAAATAATAGGAAAGAACATTCGTAGAATGCCACAAATAACTTTCAGACAATATTTAGATGTGTATATTATAGGAAAACTAAATATAAACTATTATCAAATTAGTGTATAAAAATTGTCTACGAAATGATAGGATAAAGATAGCTAATGATCGAAAAGTCCTTAAAATCGATTTAGTCTTTAAGATTTCTCAAGTTTGGCACTGTATGACAGTCGATTGTCGAACTGTCAATTTAAGTCATTTCCTCTTGATTTTGTGAGTTAGAATTGTTATAAATATTACTGAAGTCCCTTCATACTTCCTCTTTGATCAAGAAATTAATCTGAAAATTATGCTAAGTAATTAATTCAGTTTAAAAGGCACGTGGTTGCTACTCGGTTTGGTACCGGATCAAAAACTAAATGTCACATATTTTCAATTAATATTTTGGTTTGTTTAATTGAAATTTCGATTGGCCTACTTCCCCCACCATCGCTCCTATACTGGTTATAGGAGCAACGGCAACTTTAAATAATTACCACATCAACAATTTTTAAATAATCGAGTCGAAAACTTTTGGATAGCATTCTTTGAATGTTCCCCTGTAGATTCCAGCTAAAATCATTCTTAATATCAGTAAACAACGCCACAGCGATTAAAAAAATATATCTCTCTTGGTCGTAAAGTTTTTTTTTAAATTCGTGTAAAAATGTCAGGTATTGGATGCTTTTATCAGCATTTCGATACCAGCTCTAATAAAATAAATAAATAAACACCACAGAAATTAGACAACCCCTAATTCCAGAAGCCAGGGCTTGTGCGGAAGGGGTTACACATTGAAAAAACGCGGATATACAACCATTTCCTCTGATAGTGCCAGTGCCGGAGCCAGGATTCGAACCCGGTGGTGCGATGTCCGTGTGATTAATCGCGATTGCCACCTCGCGTCTTATAACCCACTCGGCTACTATCGACCAGATATTTGTTTATAACGAAAAAATTAATGCTAACTATGATAATTGTTTTCAACAATTTAAAACCAATACTTCCTTTTGTTCTTTTTTGATATTGATAGTATAAATCGTGAACTATAATTTGCGCATCCGCAGATTGCTGTAGAACCGCCATATCGCGGTAAGCGTTAAAAAAAATCAAAATGTTATTAACACATTGATTGTGCAAGAACTATTCGACCATATGGCTCCCGAGCCTTCTTTTCCTGTGGTAAGAAGGATATGTAACATGTTTTTCTATTTTATTAACAATTGAAAAAACAGCCAATTTAGCATGTTTTTTGCAATGATTCATAAACAAATTAAACGATTTTGATGAAAAAGGTCTCATTTTGTAGGCTTTTTTCAAGGCGCACAACTTTTAAGAACACTTTTTTTCTAAAATCAATAGTTTTTTATAAAACTTGAAAAAACCATTTTGTTAGGCAAAAAAATTGAAGCCTAAGAAACCTTACTTTCCTACCATCATCCTGGATTCGGCTTATACCTAGAAACATTTTTTGTCAAAATCACTCCATCTTCATGCTAATTCGACTGGAGTATAAGATAGAATTGAAAAGGGCATAACCAATCTAAAGTAAATTCGAATTCTGGCAATGTATGCAATAGAAACCCATCCGCCCAAACAGTTCACTGTATCCACAATAAAATGGGTAACACTGTAGGGCAATCACTGGAGGAGCTATCGTGATCTACTAATTTGCACCTATTTTTTGGTTTTAGCCTATCCAGGCGCCCTTAAGTAACTCCAGATTTGATTTATAAAACAAGTTCTCCAACTTCGGCATTCCGTTAGAAACTAGCAAAAACTGGTTGTTTAAAATGACTGATGCCTTTTGGTGTGTTATCATATTCTTCTGCATGATACGTAGACAGTGACAGACCCTGTGTATCAGGTGAACTTGGTGAATTTAAGTGGAACTCTAGACAGACTGTCATTTTCTGTTTAACTTATTAGCATTCTGAGTTGCCTACTTGGCTAGCGCTTCTTGGTTCACTACGTTGTTAGAATGAATCTATTATTGATAACATATAACACTGCTCTAGAAATCTATTATGTTGTCTATGAACTACAGTGTGTCTACAGATATATACATACCAAATTTCTAGTGATAAGTAATTTTAAAACTACATTAGTATCTGATTTTAGAAATTATTTTTACTAATACTTCTAATATAAGTATTTACCTACAGATCCGTATATTTATAGTTCTCCATATTTCACTTGTGACGGCATGACTTAATATGTACATTTTACCGTTTTAACGACCTATGAGCTACGAACGTGATCGAATAGTAAAAAATTATACCATCCGCATTTTGTAGCTACAAAAAATAAAAAAGAGACTGATTAGAATTTTACGGACAGCATACATATATTTGAAACATATTTTTGTACGTCTGTTACGTTTGAAACCATATTTTTAAATCGTAATTTTAGATTCACAAGCAATTGTGCAGTTAAATGTAGTCGCTGCAAATTATTTCAATGATAAACGAAGCGCTAAACGACATATTTTTAAACTTAAATTATTCTGGTTTGCGTAAGCTCGTAAAAAGTATAAAAAATGTCAATTGTGTACGCGTCTTTGACACGCTATCGTAACTACCGCGATTATAAAGAAATATCGAATTGTCTCTTTAAACAGACAATTTAAAGCATCATTTGCCCTGATCGGAAATTATTTTCGGGAGACTTCAATAGTAGATGAGACACTAAACTCGATATGTTCTTTTGTAACGTTAAAATAGTTACAAAAATAAATAATGCAACGAAAAATTAATATACAGGGTGTCCCAATAGTGCGTCAAAGTTCAATATCGGCCTTATCGCACATTTTAAAAATATTCTGAAATATACAGGGTGACCCGTTACAGCGGAGCATCGTCGAGGTAATTTTTTAAAAATGAAACACCCTATATATTTTTACATTTACGAGTTCAGCGTAAAATTACCTTTCCAACGACCCCCAGATTTTTTTCTTTTGACGAGGCGTTACCGATTTATTCGAAAAAATATGAAAATTTTGGTCAGAACAAGGTTTAACAAATTAATTCGCCTTGTGTGTGTACTAACTATTAATTAAGAAATTTTTTTTTACAATTGTGTAAGGGACGTACTACAACGACACAACCACCAAATATTCGTTATAATTATACAGGGTGTATTTTATACTAGCGCTAATTCAGGATATTTCATAGTGAATTTTCTCAATTTTTTCAAATGGAACACTCCGTATATTATTGTATTTTTGAATTGGCACGTTAATTTAGTGCACGTTAATTAGTGCTACCGTACTTAAGTGAATATTTAACTTTTATTATTAATAAATGCATATCATTAAACGTTTTTCCTCGTGCATGGAAAGATTCGAATATAATTCCAATCCCTAAAAATTCCAATCCAGTCGAGTTCTCTCACTTCAAGCCAATAAGTATTTTGCCAACATTATCAAAAATTTTGGAAAAAATAATTGCAGAGCAAATAAATTCATTTCTTGAAAAACATACAATTTTACCTAATACGCAATCTGGTTTCCGCGTTGGCCATAGTACAACAACTGCGTTGTTACATGTAACGGATGATATCTTTAGAGCAAATGATCAAAGTAAAAATACAATTTTAATTTTGTTGGACTTTGCTTTTTGATACTCTTGACCATGAGATTTTATGTAAAAAACTGAAATATTTTGGTTTTAGTCATTCTATTGTACTGTTTCTAAAAAACTATCTCTCAGATCGACGGCAAAGGGTGCTCCTAAATGGAATTTTTTCAAATTTTATATTTAACGCAATAGGTGTTCCACAAGGAAGTGTCCTAGGTCCACTATTATTTCCGATATATACCGCTGATTTTTACAGCTACCTTAAATCTAGTTCTATGCACCAATATGCAGATGACACACAGCTTTATTTAAACTTTTTACAACGTGAATATAAAGTAGCTGCTGAAAATGTCAACGAAGATTTAGCACAGGTGGTGAGAGTATCAAGTGCGCACGGTCTTATTTTAAACAAGAAAAAAACTGAGGTATTGTTGTTTGGGAAAAACAATAAAGAACTCTGTGAATACCTGATTTTAAAATTCTAATTGATAATGAATCTTTAACTTTTAGTAAACATTGCAAAAATCTCGGAGTAATTTTAGATGTGCAATTGAAATTTAATGAACACGTTAACACATTTGTAAAAAAATCTTATTTTAAATTAAAGACATTATACATGCATAAGGAGTATTTATCAAGCGATGTGAAACTTAAGTTATGTGAATCTTTAATTTTGTCTACTTTAGCTTACTGTGATGTGGTATACTGGCCCGCTTTGCTTAAAATGGACCAAAAAAGTTTGCAAAAAATTCAGAATAATTGTTTAAGATTCTGTTATAACCTCCGCAAATTTGACCATGTCACCGAGACACTTCAGCAAAGTAAATGGTTAACGCTTGATGAACGTTTTAAGTTGCATATGGCGTGCCTCATCCACAAAATTAACATAAATAAATATCCAATATATTTGCTTGGAAAATTATTAAAGGTACTGATGTACATAATTATCCTACGCGCTATTGTGACCTATATAGCGTTCCTAAGTATAATACAGCCCAATTTAGAAGATATTTTACATTTATATGAATTGTAAAATTAGCTAAAATTCTAGTTTCCATACTCTGAAAACCCATATCAAAAATTACCTAATATCACAAAGAAATTAATTTTGTTTTTATAGTTAGATTTGATTTATTTACATGTACTGTAATTTATCTTACATTTTGTACTTAGAATATTATACTGTTTTATTTTATAACGTACTGCTTGTTTTGCAGAATTATAGGGGGTTACGTGGAAGAGCAGCCTAGTTGAACGTCGCCCCCTTTATACAAGATTATTGTAAATAACTTATATCAACAAAAAATAAAGCCATATTATTATTGTTAATTCTCTACGATTTTTGTGAATTGTGAACGTAAAATCAATATTTCCAGAGATACTTTAACTTTTTCATTAAAAAACCATTAAATCATCACTTTTCATTTTGAACTGATCTAGTAGCCATGATTTCGAAGTGAGAATAATTGAAAGTAGTAGTTTTTTCCTGGGTGCCTCTTGGTTACCTCAGTAGTATATTTTCACAGTTTAATTAAACCACATTTGAGTCTATCTTAAAAAATTTTTAAACAATCGTTTAATCTGGAGGTCGTTGGAAAGGTTATTTTACGCTGAACTCATAAATGTATAAATATATAGGGTGTTTCATTAAAAAAAATGACCTCTAAGATGCTCCGCTGTATACCCTGTATATTTCAAAATATTTTAAAAATGTACACATTTACAAAAAAATTACCAAAGTCTTCTAATAAAGCCGATATATTGGGACACCCTGTATCAAATTAAATATTATGAGCTAAATACTCACTAAGAAAGATCTCATTCCACGTAGAACCTTGAGCGGTCCTACTTCCTTAATAACCGCTTTTGCAAAAATATGCGACCACAAAAATTTGCACTTGGATTTTAACTAAGCTAAGGCCCGCAGAAAATTTTAGCAATTAACTAACACTTACCTTAACAGTCTGTGATTTCAGTTGCTTATCGGGATCTGGTATATATTCTAACGTAATTCCATAAAATTGTCCTTTATTTATATACGTAATCCTATCATCCTCTCGCCTTTGCGATGTGGATATGGGTGTTTCTAGGTGATATTTGAAGCCGACAGGTGAGAATCTGCAATGAAAATTCGTTGTTAAGACGTTCGGTCAACAGAAGGGGAAAATGGGTTTCATTGAAATATTAACAATAAACAGATATAACGTAGTTGTACTATGAAAATGCCTGAAACATAAATAGGAACCCGTCTAGATAATAAAGGAACTTGTTTCTGGTTTAGAGTAAAATAAAAGTGGCGGTCAGGTAGTTGGTAAGCGACCCGCTGACCTCTGGGTACGAATTTATAAAAAGGTAATTCCACATGACACATAACGAAATTCAGAGTGTGGAAAAAGCAGCATAGAGCACAATACACGGTGTAGTGAATCATCAAAACTCGTTAAACAGGCTCTTTCTGATAGTATTACAACTGTTTCGCGTGGCATGACATAAGGTAGGTACTTGTATCAAATGACACTGGTCGAATCGAGTTTGTCCAGTTCACGACACTGGACTATATTGCCACTCCGAGGTCACAAGTAATTCAGAGTCCGTTTGTTTTCCTGCTCTATGCATAACCAGTGGAAGGAATTTAGGCTACTTCCGAGAAGTTTTAACGAGTTCTCACGTACGTACGTACACATTTACACGTGTCACCGATGCGATTAACAGATATAAATAATAGATGGTAACTTACATTTTGGGGATCTGTATCTTGTCAGCGTCGTTCTGCCGTCCGAAGTCATGCCAAGGCCGGCTTCTACTCGTGGGCTGTGCTCCTGGAGACTGCGAACTGCTGTTGCTCCTTTGAGAAAGAGAGAGTGGATCCAGAAGTGTGGAGTTTGTTTGGCACAGCTCCGTGTAATCGAATGACTGGAACAGACGGTAGTTGTTAATTTGAATGTCGTTGCAATGCAGTGCTGCGAATCACACGTATGAGTTATGGGCCATAAAGGCGTCAAATGTAAGAGGCCGTTATGTGGCGTGGCCACCATTATATAGCCCATAAACGCAAGCTGCAAATCAATCAGTTTCGATCGCATTACTCGTGCTCTTCGCACCTTCTGCATTGGAATTTTGGACGTGGGGTTCGAGGAGATTTGAATTGAGGTAGGTCTAGGGCTCACCTGTTGCAGCGTGTTCTGATCGCGCGGCGTGATAGCGTCAGCGCCTATTCCGCTGTCCGGGCTTGGAAGATCGACGGTGAGACCGGCAGCCGTGGCGGCGGCGATGACTCCTTTCCCATGGTATGCCGTTTGGCGGACGTACCTTTCGACAAAACTTGCTGTGGCACCGCCGCTCGCTGCCTCATCGCCGTAACCCAGCTGAGTTTGCCTCAACTGGCTGGAGTAGACAGGCTCGGGGGTACCGCCCCCGGAGGCCACGGTGGTGAAGTATTCGCGGTAGTACGGATCCGACACCGAGAAGGCCGCCGAACTACTAGGCCTACCGGTGGAGGAGTAGATGGCGGAGTTGCCTCCGACACCGCCTCCGCCCATCGAGCTCTGGGTACTGTACTGAACATGGTCGGTGTAGGGGATGGGAGAGGGTGTGCCACTGCCGCCGCCGCTGCTGTGAGGTGCGTTGTTCATGGAGGCGAATATCTGCGTTGTATACATCGCTGGTTTGAGGCCATCCGCAGAGATGAATTCGATGGGCCCCGTGTTGGAGCCGTCTGCTAGAAGGCTGCTGTGCGTCGAGGTCGGGGTTCCGTTAATAGACCGAGAGCCGTGCTGCGGGGAGTTGAGGCCGCGATGGCTCTCGTCCTTGATCGAGTTGACGTCTACCACCAAGTCTCCGGGTTGCGAGGACACCAGCACGACCTATAACCACCAAGGGATGTTAGCGGCATGCTAGCTGCTCTAGATGGGCCCTAGATCTAACCTACTATTAACTAAAACTCTAAATATCTACCCTCTTATGCCATGCACTAGGTACTACAATAAAAGACAGCCAAAGTAACTACATCATATACTCGACGTTCATACCCCGCTCAAGAATGCCCCAGATATCTAAATATCATTCCAAAGGGGGGTCGCGATTTCACACAATTACCACAATCACACCTTGCACTCTGAAATTCAGCACGTGTCACCAACTAAAAACGATGGCAATCCCGAAATAATCACTAATCAGCTAAACAACACAATACACTATCAATTCACCTTTGCTCGACTCTGCTTGGGGATGATTATCGAGCCGTCGAGGCTACCGGAACTGGGGGAACTACAGTCCAGTTTACGGTGGTGACTTAGGTCCTCGGGTTCTCTTTTGACAATCTGCAAATTCTGCCCAGTGGCCGCGGGCTGTGCGTAGCCGACGTGTTGGTTAATAAATAAACCTTGCAACTCCTGCGAGCTTAGCTGACCGGCACTATTCAAAGGCGGGGTCGGCAACTCTAAGCCCGCCCCACTCACCAAGCCATTGGTTGCCTTCAGCTGGGACGTTAGGATCCCTCCGGTCTGGGAACTTGCCCTGCAACAAACATATTACGTCATGTGTGGATGAAGCGACGATGGAGGGGCTATATCACTACGATATTACGTACATGACCACACAGCCCAGAGACCATCTCACTTTTCGGTAAACTAATAAAGTTACAATATCTAAATTACTATTTCTACGTACGTTTAATTAGTGGCGCCCAACTACATGCAAAGCCATAAATAAAGCATTATTTAAACGAATTGAAATGTACAAGTTACATTCCTTAATCGAGTATTAGTGTGCATTAAACAATTTCCAGCAATGGAGCAAGCAGTGGTCAGTGATACGATATTTATAGTTTATGGATTAGTAGAATAAGTTGAGCAGCGGGAAGCGGTCCGACGAGTGCTACCATAAATAAACATTTTCCCAATGAACGTTTGAAATGCAACCAATCGATACGTCTGAAAACTCCATGGCAGAACGAGATATGTACAAGTTTCACATGAGTAAGCTTAATGTCCGAGAGATATGAATTCACGTCAATAAGTTCAGTGCGGAGAATTATTTCTAGTTTATAAATGGTGGCTATATAAATGCATTACAGAATGCAGCATAGGACTAGTATTAGGTACTCACGTGTTCGTGCGGATCGGCGCGTGGACGCGGCATTGTGAAGGTGACCCGGTGCAGGTCGCTACAATCACGATTAGCGCCGACCGTCGAACCAGTCTATGCTAGATTCTAACGCCAGATAAAACCAAGAAGCCGCTTCTACCACTTAGTACACCAAACAACTAAACTGACAGTTTATTGCAACATCACGGGGACAAATGCCAAATCACACCTCTCTGATTTGCACACGTCGTTCGTGTTCAAATTATATCTTAGGAGATATAATACATATACATATTTGGTTATACCTACATATTGTTCTAACAGAATGTTTATCTACTTCCTATACAATTTGTCGTTTTC
The DNA here is from genome assembly GCA_963675555.1 of Leptura quadrifasciata. NCBI lineage: Eukaryota > Metazoa > Arthropoda > Insecta > Coleoptera > Cerambycidae > Leptura > Leptura quadrifasciata. Next base: position 2,851,799 of record OY776682.1, on the reverse strand, counting down.
ATTTGTCGATATAAGGCGGTCTGGATGGCGTATTTATGGATATATGTACACACGACCTCACTAATTTACATTAAATATTCCCATGCTTTAGTTTTTACTATTTTCTGTACAATAAATGATTAGGCATGCATTACTGATTGGCATAAATTATTTTCATCTTTCAGAAGATAAAATTTAGGCCAAATTTAAAGTTTAGCAGAATAAAATACACACCATAACATATACATCAAACGGATCGAGATAAAAACATAAACAGTATGGCAAAACTTGCCATTTAAATATACAAATCCTTAAAAATATATAGAAAGGTCTCTTCAGACCGAAAATAAATCGTTCGGTTCGGTTAATAACAAATCGTGAAGTATTGTCCAGAGACTTCAATGATAGACGAAGCTCTAAACCCGGCATTCTCTTGAGTTTTTTTGATAGTGACGATAGTGTAACTATGGCTGGCAAAAAAACAATACATCGGTTGAGTCAAATAGTATGTGCTATTGTTCATAGCAATTGTTAATTTTAAAACTTGAGAAAATAACAATTTTTTTGTGTATCAAAATTGCACCCTTTTGTCAACTTCTATAGTCCACAATGTGGTATCTTCGTAAAAAAAAGATAAATCAAGTAGATGATGCGTTACATAGACTAGTAGTAATATTTAAGCCATAGTTTCCAGAGAATTTAGTATGAATATTTTCACATCTACTCATATTACAATTATTTTTGAGAAAACTAACGATGGCACAACTTCTCCTAGTATCTAAACAGCTATAAACTATTCACAATGCTTTTAACAACCCGGCGTTGATTTGGAATTTTACAAGAAAGTCGAATTTCAACAAATTAAACAAATTATTTCTTGGAGACTTCAATGGTAGATGAAACACTAAACTCCTAGGTAAATTTTTAAACACATTTATTTTTTTCTCATTATGAACAAATCAACATCATTTTGGCTTTTTTCTAAAATAAAAAACAAAAATATGGCTTAATAGGACTTTGAGAGATATAGCTACTATTTAAAAAACCGTTGTAAAATTTTAAAAACTTTTCAGATTTCAATTGTTTATAAATAAACAAATTGATATTTTAATCTGAAATTGCATTATTTTGCTTTATAGATCTTGTGTTAATATAACGATAACAAACGAATAAAATGTTGTCAAATCTTATTTATGGAATTAAGTTTACTTTTAGAACTTTTTCGTAGATCTTGTGCAATATAAAAATGTAAACAATTAAAATTTAAAACATTTCCGTTCCAAATTAACATTTCACAACTTTTGCAAATGTTTAATGTTTTAATGCCTTCTTTAATTGTAAATTTCTCAAAGTCCTATATTTGTACTTTTCATTTGAATTCAAAAATGCAAAAGTAATGTTAATTTGTCTATAACTAAAAAAATAATAATAATAATTTAGAAAGGCATTTTTGTTCAATGATTTTGTTTTGTCATAATCCAGAAATATACAGGCTGTCCATTTTATCAGGGCCTTCGAGAATATCTCACTTAATATCGGTCGTACAAAAAAAAATATGTTTATGAAAATTGTGCCGATTTATACAACCTACAAAATGGTTTAACGACAATTGAAATCCATGGCCTACTTTAAGAGTTATGGTAGAAAATATCGAAAATGCAGAAAACGTCTAGGCCACATATCTCAGTTATTTGAAGAGATACGAGAAAAATTCTAAGGCGAATATTTTTTGCAAAACAGAGTGTTTCAACGAGGTTTTATCTAATTTTTTTCAAAACCGCTTTATTTTGAGATTTACTCTTCAGGCTGTTAAAATATTTTGAAACAGGCGGGAAATGACGCCATTAATTAGAGTATTTTCCTCCCTTTTCAATGATATATCACATGCCATATTTATTCATTGGTACTACGTTAGTAATTATAAGAACATTTTTTTCAAAACCAATAACTTTTTTTCAACAAGCATTATACTTGCCGTGGAGAAGTATGATCAAATAAAACGATAAAATAATTCAATAAGGTGTTAAAATCTTTGCTATAATAAAACAACACAATTAAGAAGAATAAAGTAAATTCAGGTAACAAAAACAAATTAATAACATAGCACACAGAACATTAATATTTATCTAATCCTAAAAATATTTTTTAAGATATCATATCAAGTGTTCAAAGTGTTCACCGCGATTTTTTATGCACAATCGAGCGCGGCGAGGCACTGCATTTAAAACATTACTCAGCATTTCGGGGGTAATTGTAATACATGCCTGTTGAATTCGAGCTTTTAGGTCCTCTACATTTTACGGTGTCAACGAAAACACCTTATCTTTAATATACCCCCATAGAAAGAAGCCCATTGTGGTTATATCTGGAGAACGAGGGGGCCATAGAATAAATCCATTGGTACCTATCCAATGTTGAGGCAAAATTTCGTCTAAATAATCTAGGCAAATCTGGGAACTGTGGGGAGGAGCTCCATCTTGTTGAAAATATTGAAAGTTGTGTCGATTCTCAAAAGGTAGGTCACCTAAGAATTCATTAAATTCATTTCTCAAAAAGTTTAGGTACCTTTGACCACTGAGGTGACCATCATAAAAATAAGGACCTATTAAATTGGCGCCTAAAATACCTATCCACACATTTATTGAAAAACGATTTTGAAACCCAGTCGGTCTATGCCAGTGTGTACTTTCAGAAGTCCATTTGTAATGAATATTGCAATTAAATCTCGTTTGAAATTTATACAGATGTTATATTGGGAAAATACAGTATTATTCCCAATTCAATTAGACTTAAAAAAATTTTGGACAGAGACTTAAGAAATTAAATATCAAAAAATAGACTTTAAAATATCTCTGATCATACTGGATTCATATTATGAGACAGAGAAACTTTGTCAAATTAAACTTTGCAACTTGTAACCCAAAAAACAAAAAAAACTTCGAAGTTTCAATCGCTTATGATGTTCATGACTTAGTTTTAAAGAAAGTTAATCAAAAGAGCAACTAATGTTAAAAAAATATTGTGGATAAAAACCACTGAATTATTACAACATGCAAATATCTCATTAATAACATAATTATTGAATCGAAAAGAGAGCTAAAAATCATTTTAAGAAGCGTTGGCATTAACCATTCCAACCCTTCTCGATAAACTATAATAAATGTAACAGTGAAAGAAAGTGGCTCATAACCAAATGAATATTTTAAATTTTAAAATAACAATCGTATAATCTCACGTTGGGGGTTCTACCGACCTTTCTCAAAATATAATTTGTACCAGCCAAGGGTTTTCAACCTGATACTATCAGTATCACGTTACTATGCAGATTCGAGATAAGTATTTCAATAAAAGGGATTAAAATTACATATGTAGGATATTGTTGGTAAGCCAGTGATGTGCCTAAAGAAATATACGCCCCTTATGGGAAGTAGGTAACTTATAAACATTGAATTAAATTTTACCATTACGGCCTTTTGAATCATTTTGATTTATCAGGGATAATGTACCTTCGTTATTCTTTATTTAAATACAAGTAGGATTAGGTACCGTACCAAAACAAACTGAAATCGACCAGCAACGGTATATTTTTAATAGACTAATCCGCGTTTAGTGCACAACATATCTTCATAATATTCGTTGTTTGTGACATTTTCGAAATTTATTTACGTTGGACAAATTTCGTAATTATTATATATCAGTATTCAAGAATATAAATGTTTGAAAGTATACAGGGTAGGGTGCCTTCTCACGTAAATAGAAGTAATTCAGATGTTTGGAAAATGAAAATGAATAGAGACATCCGGTATAAAATATTAACTGTACCATATCTCTATATATACAAGTGTCTGACTCACGTAAAATGCATTCTGCATGATTTTCATGTGAAACTTATTAACTATTTCTCAGCATAGGACTTCAACTTTTAAAGAGTCTCTTTATTATAATATAGTACTATATAATAGCCTACCTGAAAGTATTTGAAGACTAAATTTATTAAGATATAAGAAAAAATTAAGGGCTTACTACTGACTAGTGGTTACTACAATGTGAATGAATTCTTGGGCAGATCTATAGATACAGTCTCGAGTTTTTAATTTGTTGTATGCATTAGGTTGTAAGTATATCAATATATCAACGTCTTATGATGCTATGAAATATATTTTTTAATTTAGATGCTGACTTGCCATATATACATATATTGTGTCATACAAATGGCTAATAAGTATATTATTATTATATTTTATGCCTATAATCAGGGAAAACTTGTTTTTGTGCAAATGTAATTGAGTTGAATATGTAATGTAGAAAATGGTATTAATCTAAACTTAGCTGTTCCTGAAACCATCTTAAAACGCTAAGACTTTACTTAATAATTATTTTTGCTGCCATTAACAAAGCTTAATATGGCTGCCTTAAACTGTATAGTTGGGCCGGAAATGATAGCTGTGCAAGTCATTACCTCTGGGATAAAAAAGTATATAAGTCAACTTTAATTTATTCTTTATTTATTGATTCAGATCTGATGTCTGCATACATTAACAAGGATTCATTTGGGCGTAAAGAAAATTGGAAATATTTGTCAAAGAGGCTGTTAAGCTTTAATGGTTCTTGGTTTGGCATGCTTTAGTACTAATAAAATAATAAAAATACCGTTGGACATTATAAATATTTATTTTGTACGGCATACGTTACGTCTTTATTATTTTTCGTAATATACAACCGTATACTACGAAATTTAAAGTGATTTTAATGGGCGACTTTTCGAATGACAAAAGTCGTAAAATAAGAACAACGATACGAAAGGGCTAATAAAATAAGATAAAGCGTTTTTATTCGAATGTTATAGTAATAAAATGTCCACATAAAATGATCAAGGCATCGGGTTTCATTACTAGGAAACGCATCGTGAACCCTTTTCACTTTAACTATATAGGTATTATACAGTAGACACTAAGGATGCTCTTTGATTATGAATAAGAATAGCAGGGATCACAATGGACCTAAATTTGTATAAGAAATCGGAAGGGGTAGCTCCACACAAGCATAATAATTCTGTATGAGTGATGACACTGTCAAAGACGCGTACACAATTGCCATCTTTTACGCTCTTTGCAAACTTTATGCAAATCAGGCCGATGAAAGTACATTTTAAGTTTGCCAAGAGCTTGTCGGGTTTAGTGTCACATCTAGCATTGAAGTCTCCGAAATATAATTCTCTGTAATTGCATCTAACGCGAATCGAACAGGGCAAATGATGCTTTTAAAATATTTGCGTCTAAAGATAATGTACAATTCTTTAAAATTACAATAATAAGAATATATTTTAAGTTTAGGAAAGAGCATATATTTGAGAGTGTGTTAAAAAGGAAGTCTTTGAGAGTATATGGCCTGAAGGAGACCAAAAATGAAAATTGTTCAAAAATGGCTCTAGATCTTGTAAATAAAAAAATGGAAATTAAACTGGAACATGACAATATTGAAAGTTGTTACAGGGTAGGAAAATATGGCCCAAACAAAGTACGTCCTATTTATGTCAAGTTTGTTCGCCTTGACATTAAACGTAAAATATTGAAGAATAAAAGAAAACTAAAAGGAACTGGTATCGTAATTAGAGAAGAATTGACTAAGGAAAAACTTGAAATAGTTAAAGCGGCATTAAATCAGTTTGGAAATGAAGGAAATGTATGGACTGACGGTGGCAATGTTTTTGGAAAAATCGGAGATAATGTAATTCGTATAAATTCTATAAGTGACCTAGAAAAATTTCGAAAATAATATAAAAGCTATTCTTTTACAGTAAAAGTCTAATGTTTTAGGTTGAATAGTATTATAGGTTAATTTCAATTATTGGTGTATAAGAGAGTATCCACTAATGTACTATGTTTGTTTTTGTACTGTGATAAAAATTTAAATTTTCTTTTCCTTCTTTTTACTATAAACTAGTTTTTTAATCTTTTATATATATCTAAATTAATACTTCCTGGGGCTAATTAATAAATTTTTTATTTCATTTTGATACTCGGCTTATAAATTGTTTTATCTATTAAAACTATAATTTTGAAATACTTTTTTAAATACATAGCATCGTATAATTTAGAAGAATAAAAAAAAAATAAAATCATTTACTATTTCATTAAACTGTAAGATGTCATTATTTCTTTCAAGTTTTTTTTTATTTTTTATTTTTGATAATTAATATCTTTGAGGTCAATTAAAATTGGTAATATAAATATTAGATCCATACTTCCATCGATACAGGATATACGACATGTTGTTTTGGTAAATTCTTTTGGTGTTTTTTGTATAACTGAAACTTGGCTCCATAAAAATATACCAGATGATGTGATCGGTATTAATGGTTATAAATTCTATAGAAGAGATCGAGAATCTAGGGGTGGTGGTGTATGTATATTCGTACAAAACGTCACTAATTTCTTTAAATACCAACGCTATTGAGCAGCTTTGGGTAAATATAAAAATTAAAAATGAAAATATTGCTATTTGCGTTGTATATAGACCACCGTCTCAAGATGCGGCGTTCTTTCTCTCGGAGTTTGAGGATACCTTAAGCTTAATATTGCCTGGCGTTGAAAATATTGTATGTTCCGGAGATTTGAATCTAAATGTATACAATTTTAATAATTTTAATGTGCAAAATCTTTTCGCTGTTTTAGATCAGTTCGGTTTAACACAAATTATTGACTCTCCCACCAAGATCACCAATGTCACTTCTACATTAATAGATCTTATAATGGTCTTAAATGAGGAAACTGTTTTAGATAAAGGCGTTGTTGACTATGACCTATCAGATCATCAACTGCTATACTGTGTAATAAGGGCGTGTGGCAGCAATAGTGAATCCAGAATGGTAACATATCGAGAATACAAAAATTTTAATTACACTTCTTTTGAGCAAGATTTATCTGCTATACCATTTTATAATATTTTTGATCTTAATAATATTGATGATAAGGTATCATTTCTCGTTGATAACTTAATTAGCTTATTTGATCTTCATGCATCTTATGTAACAAAAAGATTTACTAAACCTCCTGCACCCTGGCTGACTGACGTAATAAAGACCATGATAAAAATTAGATATAGGGCACTTACCAAATTAAAAAAAATCAAACAATCACAACGATTTTATATATTACAAACAGATGCGTAACTTTACATCCCAGGCTGTTAAAAGAGAAAAAAAGGCATTTTTAACTCATCAGTTAAATAACTAGTGCTCATGAATGTTGGAAGATTCTTAAAAATAACTTAATTTTTCAAAACAAAATAAAAACATTCCTGAAAATTTAAAAAACGTAAATGATATAAATAATTTTTTTGTAAATTCTTTACCGTTTGCAGATGCCTCTGATGATATTCTTAACCATTATAAAAATAATTTATTATTTGATTCAATTTTTAATTTTGCACTTGTTGATGAAACGACAGTTTTAAAAACAATTCTAGAGATACACACGAATGCTACGGGGTGTGATAAGGTAAATATAAAAATAATTAAGTTATGTTCTCCCCATATTATTTCTTATCTGACGCATATAATTAATTGTTGTTTACAAGAAAATGTTTTCCCATCCACATGGAAAAGTGCCGTGATCACTGTGTTATCGAAGAAGAGTAACCCTGAAGATTTTAAAGACTTACGTGCTATTAGTGTTTTGCCTACATTTTCTATACAATACTTGAAAAAATCATGGAAAGTCAACTTAGGCAATATGTGTCGGTTAAGAAAATACTACCTAAAACACAATCGGGTTTTAGAGCTGGACACAGTTGTACTACGGCATTTTTGCAAGTGGTTGATGACATAATAGGAGCATCAGATGAGGGTATATGTACAATTTTAAGCTTATTAGATTCTAGTCGGGCGTTTGATACGCTTAATCATGAAATACTCTTATCAATTTTGTTACATATAGGTCTTACGAAGGAAGCAGTTAATTTATTTAAAAAATAGGCGACAAAAAGTCTGTATTCAACACGATTCCTCAGAAGACTTATTATTGAGATCAGGTGTACCTCAAGGTTGTATTCTGGGGCCACTACTTTTCACACTGTATACCAATCAGTTTATTTCATGTTTAAAACACTGCCGAATTCATTTATATGCTGACGATACACAGCTTTATTACTCATTTAATGCTTCTGAGGTTGATGGTGCATGTTTACACATCAATGAGGATTTAAAATCTTTTTTAAAAGTAACAAAAGAACACTGCCTTATCATTAATGCCAGCAAGTCGAACGCTCTACTTTTTGGTCCTAAAAACTCTCGTCAAATTATTAAAAATCACATTCATATAAGTGTAGATCAAGAAAACCTTGAATTAGTTGAACATTCAAAAAACACATAAATAAACTTGCACAAAAAGCATATAATTCTATTAAATTAATTTATGGATATAGGCATTATTTATCTCAAAAAGTGAAAGTGATGTTATGTGAAAGCCTGGTGTTGTCTTTATTAGATTTTGCCGACTGTTTATATGGCCCCAATTTAACAACTCTATACAACAATAAGATTCAAAAAATTCAGAATTCATGCCTTAGGCTAATTTATGGTACGCAGACGTGAGAGAATATCATATAAGCTAAAGGACGCGGGTTGGTTGAATATGGAGAGTCGCAGATTGATTCATTCGGCATGTTTATATCATAAAATATTAGTTAAAAGATCTCCCGAATATTTATACAATAAAATAAAATTTAGGACCGATGTACATAACCTCAATTTACGTTTCAAAGGTCTTTTAACTCCACCTATCCACCGAACAGAACAATTTAAGCGTTGTTTTAGGTATCAGATCTGCAAAGTTTATAACTCTCTACCTGAAAACTTGAAAGAAATGAAATTAAATTGTTTCAAAAAAAATTTCAAAGTATTAATTTATAATCGGCATAATTAATACTATTAGCCCCCTAGTTTAATTTAAAATTTTAGTTTAATAAATTTAATGTTTTCTTTTTGTTATTAACCATAGTAAAAAATTTTTTTATTATTGTTTACATTTACATTAAGTACAATTATTTTCTGTGTATTCTTACTGAATGTAGTGCGCGGATTAGGTTAAGTGGAAGAGCAACTAGTCTTTAAGAATATCTTTTTGTTTTATTTGTCAATATTGTAAATCCATTGCTGAACTTCGCCTATTATTCCATTCAAATGTGTATATAAGAAGAAATTGTAAGTAAATCTTTTTAAGTGGAAAATAAAGACGCTATTATTATTATTATTATTATATTAGGCTGGGAAAGGCGAATTTTCGGGTAGGTAGAAGTTTTGGATAATATTTTGTCGAATGGTTTCCCTGCGAAACATTTTTTTAAACAGTGTTGAGACAAGTACTTTTAAAAAGTACTCCCAGTACACAATACAAGTAATCCAAATTTTGGTTTTTACTCCCAGTATTAAGTACAAATACTTTGAAAAAGTACTTAAAGTATTAAGTAATTTACTTGAAATTTAAAAGTTAAGTAACCAGTAGAAAGTACTTACATTTCCTGTTAAAACAGTGCTACCACCTTCACAAATCATACAACCCCCAAAGTTGGTAATACCAATACAATATTTTGTAAAATACTGATTATTTTAACACCCTCACTCATCATTTTTAAGAAATACCCAATGACTTTAAAAATTTGCTGTGTTTCTCTGAAGCTTCTCTTGTTCTCTTATGAATGATTATTCATGTCTATATGCTTCGAACGTTTGTGGTACAAGGTACACTGCGTAGTCTATTTTTATTTGTTGCTTGTTTTGTTGGATGGAGTTATTTAACAAAATTATTCAAAGTAACCTTTTTAAATTTTATAAAAAATACTGAATATTTAAAAGTACTTGGAATACTTTTTTAAGTAACAAGTCTTCTTATTTAGAAATAAGTGCAAGTATCCAATACTTTTTAGTGAAGGTACTGGGAGCACAAGTATAAGTACATGGATTTTAAAAGTACTTAAAGTAAAATACTTAAACTAAATATGTACTGATTACTTTACTTTAGTACTGAGAACTCTCTGTAATGAAAAGTCCTTATCACCCACAAATCCTGTATATTAAATATTCTAACACAGATGTTCACTTCTTTTAGCCAAAATGTAGCATCTCCCACGCTATGAACGCCGAATACTCAAAAAAATTTGGAAAAGTTAAACGGTTGTTATAAAACTAAGCGTTAAATATATGCGAATCTTTTAGAAATGAAAATGTCCCGGCTGAAATTTATAGCTCTCGTCTGTATCACTGAACTATATATTACAGTACACAATGGGATTAACGTAAAAAATCTCCTGAATAGCGCCTGTTTGGATACCCAGACGGTCTGCATAATTTGTATGGATTTATTTTAGTATTCTCAATGGCGTATGCTCTGATTTTATATAACGCAAACGTTGTTTATTGCATTTGCTAAATTTAAATATAAGTAAATACGGTGGGTGACTTGCCTTGCGTGATTTTGTAGTATTATTTCTTAGTTGATCTGTATATAGCCTTGAGAAAAAACAGTAATTTATGGATAAGTTAGGTCGCATGTTTGCTGTAAGTCATTAACCTATCCCGCCTCTCAATTGCCCTCACATTTTCTCGCCCCATTTCATCTCGTCTACGTACCCTACAAATCTGGAGCACTTATTTTTTTTGTGTGAGGAACTTATGCTTGTACCCACAGCTCGCTCTATTTCTCACATAAATTCCTGCGAGTTAACGGCCCGCCAACTAGTGCGCTAAAAAATTAATGACACCGAGTTTAATTATTTTGAGAATTTTAAAGCAAAATTTTCCAAAAATTTCCACCTAAAGTGATAAAACTGTACAGACTACTTGTACAGGGTGGGCAACTAAGTAAACGAAAATTACCTTAAGTGACCCTGAAAAATTTTCGAGTTTCCAAAATGGCTGCTAGGGGGCGTGACAGCCATAACCAAATAGAAAATTAGGGTTTTCTCTGTATTTTTCTCAATTAAGTGGTATTGAAAATATATGCATAGTAACGAGCTCAAGTTTGTTAAATCCCGTTAAGGTTAATCTGGTTATCTAGTCGATAGCCGAGTGGGTTAAGGCGCGAGGTGGCAATCGCGATTAATCACACGGACATCGCACCACTGGGTTCGAATCCTGGCTCCTGCACTGGCAATGTCGAAGGAAATGGTTGTATGTCCGCGTTTCTTCAATGTGTAACTCCCTTCCGCACAAGCCCTGGCTTCTGGAATTGGAGGTTGTCTAATTTCTGTGGTGTTTATTATTATTATTTATTATTAATCGCAGTAATCGACATATAAAAAGATTTTTTGGCATCTCCCCACCACTTTATTTTTGAAGACATAAAAAGATGGAAAACTAACAAGATTCGAAATTGTCTCAGAATTACGATGCATATATTTTCAATACCACATAATTAAGCAAAATACGGAGAAAAATCTAATTTTCTATTCAGTCATGGCTGTTACGCCCTCTAGCGGCTATATTAGAAACTCGAAAATATTTTCCAGCAATTTTTCTGGGCCACTTAAGGTAATTTTATCCTTAAACTTGTGCGATGATTGGTTTCGGAGATATGGCCTACCTCCATTTCTAGCTGCCTACCCTGTACATGAAACAACATGAAATTGGAAAGCGACTATTTTCTCTGCAACTTCTAGGCATTTATTTGCTCGAATGAGCAAGAGCCCGTTGTTTGTTTATTTTACCACCTATCGCACTACACGAATCTCCTTATTTTTCTTTCGCTTAAATGAAATATTCACAGAAAACCACAAAATTAGAGAATTTTGCGAAACAAATTGCATTTTTCTAAGAAGGTAGTCCTAATTTTCCCATCTTTAATGGAATATTAAGACCAAAATGCTATTCCAAAATAATTTTGAAAAAAAACTCTGACTCAACTTTGCCACCAAAATTTTTTCTCACACAATGAGCAAACGAATAACGGACGTATAAATACAAGCATGCTTGGTTAGCAATTGTACTAAGCGAACTGTAACTTGCAAGCACTTACGGCCAAATATCAGCCAATTTGTCTTTAGTGTCGGCGGGTAAAGATGGTAGTTTGTAATATTCGTATATTAGGCCCATCGTGGTCGACTGATCTTCTGCGCCGCCTCCTATATTTAGCATCGCTGTGGTGGCTGCTGTCAGGGGGTGCTCGTAGTACGCTCTCCAAGTCTGCTGATCTTCGGGAGGGGCCGCCCCCTCGGGCAATTCAGCCATACCACGGTGACCCACCACCGCTAAATCAGTCGCTTGGTGCGAGGACGAACTCGACGACTCTAGATTTTCTTTTCGTTTCCTGCAACAAAAAATAAAACTGTCAGTATATTTACGTCCAATATCTATTCAGAAATGGCATAGAAAACTCGCAATTCAATTTAGGGTTTAGTTTTAAACATTGGTCAGTCATTAGCCGCCTCGGGCATAAGTCTAAGGGATCATAATTTTCCTGAATGTATGACCAGATAAAGTCATTCAGGAATACGTATAAAAATCGTAAAATATAAATGTGCTCACTATAACGTAAATGATAATAACAGTAATTACATAAAAAGGTTTACAATGCGTTTTTTCTGATTCAAAAGCGTGCCAATTGTGCAAATGATACGTTTTAAGTTTAATATATAATTATATCAAAGTTGTACGGTTAAAAAAGATATGTTCAAACGGGTTTTTAATGCATTTTGTCTAAATATAACTAAAGGTAGAGAAATACATTATTTAGAAATTTAATTTTTATATTCCTTCATCTGAACACGTCATATAAATGTATATAGTTTAAAGAATCATTATTAACAAAATAGAAATTAATAAGAAATTGTTTATATGAAAAGTTGGGTAATTTTTTTATAGTTTGTGCTTTGTTAATAGTGAATCTTTAAACATACTACTCTTATATGCCACATTTGGAAAAACATCGATTTACATATAAAACCGCTGCCCAGGGAATCACTACTTCCACATCCTGATTTTGTATCCGTCTTATACACATCCCATGTAATATTTTACTGCCTTTAGTAATAGGGTAGGGGTGGCAATGGGGTTGGTAGAAGAGGTGGCTAATGTCAAAAAAATTTTAGAGGCCCTTGGTTCTCTTATATACACCAAATCACAATTTAATTTTTTACTACTACCCGATCACAACCAACGTTGGTTCGAGGTAGTCGTCTCCCCTTAACTACGATCGTGTATTTTTGTGGTGATCACGAGGTCGGCTGGATGTTGCCAGTACTAACCACAGGTTAGCTACAAAAAATTCTACTACCTATACTCTAAATAAATTGAGGATATAGTTTGCCAATTATTTACTTTTTATTTTCATACGACTTAGCAAATAGCAAATAAATACCATATTCAAGGTTATTTTTCATTCGATTTTAAATCTGAAAAAAGCGTTGGAGAGAGAAATTACAACTTTATGAGAAAGGCGACTTAAATATACAGGGTGTTATTTAAAATAAGAAAGTTGTGGCAATTTCCCAAATTTCAGAATTTTATTTTTAAAACTGCAGAAAAAATTGGGGGGATAGGTATTTTCTGGGTCACCCGGTATAGTATATCCGACCTCGTCACACAAATGCCAGCACTAAACACTGCAGTCGACGTCCCGCCAATTACACAAATGTTTATAACTAGGAAGTTGTGACCAACGTCAGACCGACTCGAATTTCTATTCCCTATTTTGGTGTAAGAACGGGTCGGAAAACAATAACGTTGGCTCGAAGGTCAAATGCTATTTGGGTGCCAATGCGTTTATTTTTATTTAAAACTGAGAATATGTGTATGTACCAAATTACTCAATCATGGTAACATGATTGAGGGCAATGTAAAAAATCAATACTTAAAACACCAAAAAGCGTTATAAAATTCTTTCTTTGAATACTCTGTTGCGCTATCTTGGGTTTCTATAGTTAGTCCAATGAGATTGTCAAGTTCTCAAACTTTTTGTCTCTTATTACGTGATCTATACATCTTTTCCACCTACGTGCACAATTTAAAAAAACTCCTTTAATTTAAATACTATTCTACTTCAGCTTTTACTTCAGCCCACACTAATTCTTTGTAGAAAAATGCGTATTACCGAACGATGAAATGTGATAAACGTGATAATTATGGAACTATAATCGAGACTCCCCTTTCAAAGTGTGTCCGGCGAAAAAGCAATTACAGCGGCCCCATAACATTTTATTACGTGAAACTTCTAATAAAATCGCGCAAAACACACGAACCACATTTTTTTGTTACAATTTAAATGTAATTTTAAAAGAAAGTTGATAGGGAGATAACATTAAATCCAAGAATCTTTATATACTTTTTATGTAAATGTTAAATACAACCGTTACAAGCAGGTATGGCGTTGCCTAGCGAACAAATATTATTTATTTAAATTTAAGTAAGTTAAAATAATTACCTATATAAAATATAAACTTGCTGCAGTATATGAGTATGGGCTTGGGTTGTCGAATATAATTACACCATAAATATCCGCATAAAGGAACGCAAAAAATTCATTTTAAATATTATAAATTGCCGCTATCAATTACGGAACCTGAAAATGGGATGTGAAATCGCCTAAATGAACTGTGTGTTTAAGGCAGTTCGGACCGTAATATTCGACAGTGACAGATTGAACTTCATTTGATTTTTCACAGCCCTTTGACTTTCTAAAGGGTGCTCGTACGATGTAACTTCTCTATCTAGGACCCGAACTATGCATAAAATTCCTATTATGTGGCAGTCTCAGAGGCAACCGATTTCCACATGCACAGTTACTTTTATTCTTCCTAAATATGCCATATGAAAGAACTACAGTCATTATTAACAAACATAGAACTATACATAATATTAACGTTTTGATGGTAATATGCACTTAACGCGCCAGACTTTTAACTTGTAATTCAGCGCTCGGCGGGGCACATAGCCCGGAGAGTAGCTGTTGGTTGCAGTCTGGTTACGTTCCTTATAGTAAAATAAGGATTTTATAGAGGAGTTTGCGACTAAAAATATTATGTTTAATATTCCGCCCTCTAAAAGCACATTTGAAACATAAACTAAGAGGTAGATATTCAAAACAAAATAAAATGTCATTTTGGTTCAAATATAACTCTACCGTGTACTGTTTCAACATATAGGGAGCATTCAATATATTTTACATCAATTACTTTTGGGGAATAAATTATGCCATCATTAAGGTGGTACGGAGTCCACATTAAACTGTAGGGCCTCGTCTCTCCACCTAGCACAAGATCCTTGAGATCTTCCAGGGGGTTACTTCGGTAACTTGAGAGGCGGTTAAGAAAACATTTTTTTTTAAGAAAACATTAACTTGAAGAATAAACCATCTACTAGGTTTGATGGCATAACAGCATATACTACAAAAATCATTAAAGATATATTACACCAGTTACTTTACTTGTTCAATTTATCAATTAACTAGGGTTGTTTCCCTGATGAACTTAAGTTAGCTAAGGTTATACCTATATTGAAAAAGGGTCAGCAGAGGAAATTAAAAACTATCGCCAAATCTATCTGTCAAGCGGAGATTCTAAATTATTTACAACAGAATAATATCGTTCACCACAAAATATTCCTTACAGCTTTTCAGTACGGTTTCACTGCTGGCAAATCAACACAGTATGTGGTCTGCATAATGCTTGATTTGTCAAAAGCTTTTGATACGGTAAACAATTCTTTCTTAGAGCAAAAGCAATATTGGGTAGGGATAAGAGGAAGCTTACTGTCACGGTTGGAGAACACTAAAGTACAACTAAATAATGTTCAATCACAAATAGAGAATATAATGTACGGCGTTCCTCAAGGCTCTGTTTTGGGACCGCTATTATTTACGCTAAATATAAAACAACCTTCCTAACTGTTTAACTACTGCCCACAATGTTTGCTGATGATATAACAGTGACATTTGCAGCTGATACAACAGAGCAAATCCAAATATTAATTAACCAAACTTTCCAAGAGGTAAATACTTGGGCGCAGAGAGATAAGCTTATCATAAATTAAAATAAATATTAAGCTTTCTGTAGAAGCGTCTCGAATATGTGTCCATATCTTGCGGTAAGCTATAATTTATATTCAGATTTTAATCGGGAAAAACAGTCTAAAGCAAATTTACCAATCTATCCGATAAAAAATAAAACATACAGGGTACTATTTGAAAAATTGAAGTTATGACAAATTGAATTGAATATAAATCCAAACAAATGAACAAAATAGGCCAATTTTAAATTGAATTTGTTGAGAAATACTCTTTTATTCAAATTCAAAGTCTACTTCGAATTTTTTAAAATTTGTTCCTGAATTCCAAAACCAACTAGAAATAGGAAATAAATGCGATTCCAAGGTTATTTTTGATCCGATTTTAAATCTGAAAAAGCGATGGAAAGACAAATTACAGCTTTATGAGAAAAGCGACTTAAAATAAGAAAGTTGTACCAATTGTTGCACAGTGATATTTTTGTACCACCGAATATTCAAAAAGTGTCCATTGATACCTATATTTAATTTCCCAAATTTCAAAATTTTATTTTTAAAACTGTAGAAAAAGTGGGGAACCGATTTTCACGAAATTTAAACTGAAGTTCCTTGAACATCGACAATAAAAGGGTACCATTCTTGTTTCTTAACTAGTATTTTAAAGGGTCCAGAATAAATTAAAACTGAAAAACCACCCATAAAATGACCAATTTACCCATTTTTCGCGAAAAAAGGGCCCCCACGTCTACTCGATGTAGAAAACTCAGGTTATTCTTAGTTTCACCAAAACAAACTTATTTTTCTATGTCGCGTTGCTCTATGTAAATTTTTTTATCAAAATCTGTCTTTACTTCACTAATTGTAATTACCCAACTTCTTTATTTTTAATTCTGATTGTGTCAACACATAAAGCAAAATAATGTAAAACTATGATTCAAAAAACCACGATGACCACATATTGCCCAATTAATTTTACTCACAACACTTTATAGACAAGAAGACAGATAGAGCTTCACTTTCCATAATATCGATAAGAAAGTTAAACAGACAGTGTGATTTGGCATTAAACTAAATAATATATTTCTATAATACACTATTAAATATACGGAGAATTTAACCACAAATCAAAATTATTACTCGAATGACGTCATAAATACCAACACGAGAAGAAAACAAAGTATTAATAGCTGCGACTGTATAATGAATAAGTTATTTTCTACATTAGACTACCAACGTAGTAATTCGAATCATAAAATCCATTCATGTTGATAAATTACTACCTTGGTTTATTTACATTAAAGTGCAATTTTAGTAAAGAGCCATTATCTTTATAACTAACAATTTATATATTTTTACCAGTTACTTATCTTCTCGTTGCATCTGCTTATCTATCGGCGCCAGACCTCAATGTCTCATGATAATTTACATAAATACTTGCGGATAATTGGTGTGCGTTTTGCTTTCATTTTACGTACGAAATATGGATCTGCCAGCCTCTATGATGAGCGCAATGACAATAATTAACCGCGTTTCGTTCTTGTTCAGGGGCGAGGGTTTGTAATTCTCAGCTATTTAAACAGCGCTGGTTGGAGCTTTTTTATCCAAGAAATTTCTGGTTAAGGCAATTTTATTGTCTAGTTTATCATTGCTACTGTATTGACGAAATTAAATACCTCTGGTAAGTGCTTAACTTACAATCTGTATTTTTTAAATAATAATAATAATAATAGATGTTATTGCCCAACAGATTACAAGAATTGTTGTATGTCCGCGTTTTTTCAATGTGTAACCACCTTCCGCACAAGCCTATGGCTTCTGGAATTGGGGGTTGTCTAATTTATATGATGTTTATTTAATATACATGAGTGAAATAGTGAAGTAAGTTGGTTCTAGCCATTGATAAATTAAAAATGTCTATTTGTCTAGATGCAAGCGTGGCACTCAAAAATTCAACTCTCTAAGGAGATGCATGCTATCAAATTTATTGTCCAGAAGTTTGAAACCAAAGTTTAAACTGACTAAAACACGTCAGATTGACTAATGTGATTGTTAAATGTGAGTTTGGTGTCAAAAATTACGCCGAGGTCTTTTATGACTTCACGTAGATTCAAATCTATTGAGTTTATTTTATACGTAAATCCGATTGGTTGTTTTTTTTTAGACTAAAGCTCATACATCTACATTTCTGGATATTTAACTGTAATCTCTTCACTTGGCACCAAATTTCAAGATTTTCTATTTGATACTGAATAAACTCACAATCCTCAATATCGTTCACGCTATAATACATTTTTAAATCATCCATCAACAAATAAAATCAAGTTGCAGTTAATCACAGTTGTTATATCGTTGATAAATAATAAAAATAACAAGGGTCCAAGATTGGATGCCTGAGGGACTCCAGATGTAAAACAAAAATGATTTGAATTTAAACCATTATATCACAAAAACTGAGATCTCTCGTTAAGGTATGATGTAAATAGTATTAAAAGAGTATCACTAAATCACTAAAATATGAGTAAAGGTTGAACGAAAATATATTTACAATCCTTAACTAAAAAACTTGGAACTTGGTCGTGCCCTGATACCATTTTATTTTTTAATTTTCCAATGGCATTCAAAACATCATTTTCAGTAAATTTCCTGACATTCAAAATTGGTAATTGGTAATTTCTAGATTAGAAAAATCAGGATTGGTAGAATGTGAATAAACACTACTAAAGCTATTACTAAAACCATCCACTATCGATTGAGGTGCGTTAAATATATCATCTTCGTTAAGTAATTTGCCTGGTATTCTGGTAAGACTTATTTTTGATTGGATGTAAGATCAGAAGAACTTAGGATCGGTTTTCAATTTCACTTCAACAGAAACTAAATATGATCTATATGCAGCATTAATTTCCAATTTTACTAATGACCTGGATCTTTTAAAATTTTCTAGGTAGACTGCAGCTTTTGTTCTTTCAAATTTTTTACGATAGTAGTTTTTTAACTTAATATTATTAATAATACCTAAGGTGTATAGATATTTTTGTATTGTTTATGTAAGAAAAAGGACAGAACGCGTGGCTTTTTACATGCACTGGCAGTAATTGAACGTTGCTTCTATATGTGGCCGGATCAAATTATTTTTATGCGTGGTTGTGAAGTACTCTGCAAAATGTCATTGTGCAAAAAGCCTACAAACCATATATATACAAATTCATTATTCAAATGAATCTGTACGAAATTAATGTTTCAATTTGGACAACGCAACGATTAAAATCAGTTCTGTTGACATTTAAAAACGATTACACAGATATCTAGATCCTATAACACTGCTGATATATACGGGAAAGTTGTTTAAAATGACGAATAGCTAACTTAGATAAATCTGTAAAAAACCACCACACCCTCTTAATTAATGTAAGAGATATCACTCCTTATCTTACAGTGGACAACACGAGGAAGGATATCCTATCACATTCGTATATATAGATTTTGTGAAATTATATTTTCTCCGACTTTTCTTCTATTACTTTCAAATCGCAACGACATATCAATTTATTTATGGGTCTAAAACTATGTTGCAGTTCACTTTCGACTGCAATGTATACACCTTTGATAACAAATATTCATTGCGACAGAAAATATCGTGTTTACGCCAACGGAGAAATAGGGTACATCAACAATTTCTCGCCTGACAATTTTTGCTTGTAGCGAAACTCATGTATTTGGGGGCAAGGTGGGCAAGGGCGATTAATTTTAGCACTAATGCAGGAATTATTAAATTTTGATTATGGACATTTTTTCGTAGAGTGCCTATTATTCAACATACTTGAAAGTTCCAGGTTAAAAATACACCCGATATATATTTTAACAAACAAACATTTTAACAAATTTAAAAAAAAATGAATAAATTATTTGCATTATCTCAAGTAAGAGTATATTTTTTAAATGCTATACACACACACCTAACTCCATAGTTTTACATGAAATTAAAGCAAGCATTTTCTGTTGCTATTCTGTTATATTAAACGGTATACAGGATAATTATATATAATAAATTCTTATTTTAATTTTTTCCACATAGAAAATCTATTAAAGGCAAATTTACATAGTTACATATTTATTTTCCCACGTCTAATAGTATCGATCAATTTGTTTGCCTGTTATCATATAAAAAACTTACAAGAAATACAGTGATATAATTAAGATTCTTGCTCCATTAATAACAGAGACACAACCTAAAGAGGAAATGTAAACCTGAGAATTTTGATGCACATCAATATATTACACAATAAAATGAATTCATGATAAACTTTTTGTCTAAAGTACAACATAAGCTTTGAATTTTTAGCAATAACTAATGATTGTTATTACCGTTTTTGATTTCAGAGTATCTTACATGTATAATGTACCCAGAAATGTCAGTTTTGGATACTTGCAATAATTTGTAAACTACTAGCGGCCAAGGCTTCTAAGCCCTGACACTTGCTGGCTGCGTGATCCAAATTAAAACTAAATATTACGCATTAAGGTAATGAACGTGATGCAATTTTTAAAATCTATGATTAATTTAAGTGAGGTGAAATTATGCAACGAACTCTATCTGCTGTAGAAACTAAATCAACCTTGTCAAAGGCAATATAAAAAATGATATAGAACTTCAGATCGTCTCTAATAGAACAGATTAGACGTATTTTGTTTCACATGACAAAGTAATGTGAATAATTTTTTAAACAGATTTTTATTTACATGCTAGACGTGGTAGACGTATAATGAGATGTTTGTAATAAGAAAGTACAGTTATTTCTGATATGTAATGTCTAATTAAAAGATCGGCCTGTCAGAACGCGATAAGAAAATGTATTAGTGTGAGAACACACACAGCAATAATTAATTTTTATATCCATGTCAATACAATATCAATTAAAAACAGAGTTGAGGTACCCAGTACTAAAATGCACTCCAAGTAAAATAATCAGTTCATTTTTACTTTAATTTTTTACTCTAAGTACTTTTAAAATCCATGTATCGCTAGTTATGCTCCCAGTACTTTAACTAAAAAGTACTGGATACTTGTACTTATTTCTAAATGAGTAATACTTGTTGCTTAAAAAAGTACTCCAAGTACTTTTAAATATTCAGTATTTTTTATAAAATTTAAAAAGGTTACCGACTCTACTTTGAATAATTTTGTTAAATAACTCCATCAAACATGTAGTCACATTATTTATTGGGTTTGGATTATGATCCAATCAATCCAAAAATGCACTTCAACAATACAAGCAACAAATAAAAATAAATAATAAATCATCACATCTGTTATTTTTTCTCTTAAAATTGTGTAAAACATATTTGTCGACATGTCGACACAGGCTACACAGTGTACCTTGTACCACAAACGTTCGAAGCATATAGATAGACATGAAACATCATGTCATAAGAGAAGCTAAGTTATTTCTATTGTACTTGTCGACAAACAAAACGCCAGGTGATGTTTTAACAAAATTTTCGAGAAACACAGCGAATTTTTAGTCATTGGGTATTTCTTAGAAATATTGAGTGAGGGTGTTAAAATAATCAACATTTTACGAAATATTGTATTGGTATTACCAATTTTGGAGGTTGTATGATTTGCGAAGGTGGTAGTACTGTGTTAACAGGAAATGTACGTTAGTTTTTCTTCGATCGTCACAGAGTTAGATCCGCTACTTTGTTCTTTCTTTTTTCCTCTGTACTTTGCTAATCTACATGTTTAAGTACTATTTAATAAATCTGTTCTCATTAACGAGTTTGATTAATGTAACAAAAATCGTTTATTAATGACCCCTATTAATGCATGATTTTACTATTAATAAACGGTTTTAGTATAAACACACATAAAATCAAGTGCCCAAATTAAGACGTCTTGTCATCAATATATCTGTCACTGTCAAGATTATAATTTCTGAAATGCACGTTATAACATGAATATCTACAAACACAAATCAGATAATACTAATTAATGAATAATTGAATTGAATTTGGTTTAATCAAGTAAAGAATTAAAATTAATAACTGAGTTTACTATTAATAACGATTTTATAATAAAACACCCAAAATTACATAGAGTGAAATATCCAAATCAATATTTGTCACTGTTAATTTAATGGATAATTGAATTTGTATATGAATGAAAAGTTAATATGAAAATTTAAAATCAGATTTTTTCCGTTCTGTCAAAAATACAGTCGACAGAATTATTTTTTTTTCTAACTCGTATATTAAAAAGCGATTAATAATCTCGACCACTAATGCACTCGCTAAGCTCGCGCGTTAAAATATCTCGATTATTAATCACCGTTATTAATACACTTGTTCGTTAAATAACTATTAACAGACTAAATTTCACATATCAGATTCAAACATATTGTTTCATTTCTGCAGATCAAAATTTAAAGTTGTATAAACCATTAGTTAAGATATGTAAAATTGAAACAAATATTAATTCTGCTTCAACTTTTTTGAAGAAGTAGGAGCAAAATCTTTCAGTCACTGTATGGTGAATAGATTTCAAAATTATTATATCATTGTGAATGCCACGACGTGTACGTACGCCGCGGCGTTTATATGGCCAGCTGGTATGGCGTATGTCTGCGATTTCCACAAAGATAATTGGCTCTCTACCCAAATGGCATTTATTTAATCTTGAGAAATAATTCGAGCCATTATTATTTCAAATTCATCCTATCTGATGTAGCGTCTAATTATTTTTTACAAATATGTCGATAACGAATTAAAATACTTTGCAAAAAAATTAATTGTAGACCATCTGCAAGAGTATTTATTTTTAACTAGCTTTCTCTATTAAAAATAATGGAATGTCTGGTAGTTAGGTACGTGAAAAGCATATATTTATGTACGTTTTAATCAAATCACCTTTACATAAATCACAGAATCACTACAAATCATATTCATTGTATCAGGGTTGGCAAAATTAGTATTCAAAGCCTGAACATTAATTTCTGTATAAATAATTATAATGATAAATTAAAATTGTGTACACTGCAATAATTTTAATAATTTATGTATGACCACTATAACTTTACATTCTACCTACATATTCAATTAGAAGTAACAGGATACACAGAATACATACACTCGTTTAAGTGTTCAGAAAAAGGGGATATATGTAGTGTCGATTCGATTTTTGAATGAGTTCAAGTTTTGGCAACAAAAGAACGTATACCGACTTAAACTATAATACAAAGTCTATTCACCGGTTTCTTCACAATAGGCAAACCTTTTTAATTTACTACAATAATTAATACAATATCAGATATAGATGCATTAGCTGATAATGCACTATATCTAAGTCACTAGACAAAGGGGGGGGGGGGGGGGGCGTGTAGTAGTATGAATATAAGTATGTTTTGACCATCATAATAATAAAAATTGTTATCACCATTGTATTTTGCAACCAACATGACTTCCTGCAATATTTAATGCACTGTAAATATTTGTAACATAAATATGGACCAGTAATATTTTGTTTTAATTAGATTTGCGTGTTACTAATATGAATACCGGCGGATATATAAGTTATGTTGAGAATTATTACGTTGTACTTCACTTTTTTCATCTTACGGACAAGATCATGAATTGCTGTATCAATGTGGGTGGCAAAGGCAACTAGATAAAATATTAACCGTTTTTGTTGTTTGTAGTTAATACAAAGTCTCGTTTTTAATAACAATTATGAATTATAGCATGCCACGTAAAAAGTACGAGTTAAAAGCTGTTAGCAGAAATATCACTTTTACAGTGCTACAAAGCGGTTCTGACCTGATGTATAGGGTGTATCTATAAAATATCTATAAAATAAATAACGTTAACGATGCAGCGGATCACTTGTATAATATTATCTGTACTAGCGTATCAAAGGCGTAAAGAGATTGCTTGGCGTATCTATAAAAAATTTAGTAATACTGCCGATCTTGGAAACTTTAAACACAGAGATATCGACACGTCTTACAAAAATTCCTTACAATCGGTTGAAAATAATCTGTACTCGAACCCAAAAAGTTTCTGAGTATATGTCAATAGTAAAAAAATGTCAGTTCAATGCCGAATGCCTTCACCAATAATGACAGTATACAGAGGGGAAATTCTGAAGGTCGCAGCCGGAGTACCACAGGGCTCGGTATTGGGCCCAACATTATGGAGCATCTTATACGACGGAGCCCTGAAAGAGGAGACCTGGATCGTAGGCTTTGCCGATAACATCGCTTTGGTTCTAGTAGCAGACAGAGCAGAAGGACTAGTATCCAAAGCAGACGATGCATTGGAAATTATAGATGAGTGGATAAAGTGCCATTACCTGGAGTTAGCCCCAGAAAAAACAGAAGCTGTTATCCAAAAAGGAAAAAGGGAAAGAGGACAAGTCAGCTTCAAGCTCAGGAATGTACAGATAAAGCCAAAAAATCACGTAAAGTACCTCGGAATAGTAATCAACGAAAAAAAGACATTCAATGAACATATTAAACAAGCGATAAATAAAGCAGACACGCACGTAGCATCACCAACAAGAATAATGCGCAATATAAAAGGACCCGGAAGCAAAAAGCGAGAGGTAGCAGTCATTGCTCACCTGTGGGCTCCCGATCTTTCACACGGCAGTAGGAAGAAAATGGAGTAAACAAACACTAATAATTACTCAAAGAAAAACGTTATTAAGGGTCATAAGCGGGTACAGAACAACATCGGCAAGTGCTGCCCAAGTAGTGGCAGAAATACTACCCATTGATCTTCTAATAGACGAAAGAAAAAGGCTTTACGAAAGAGACGGGGGTGTAGTACTAAATTTTAGTTACAACTAGAGATTGGCAATACCTGTACTAATTGTCCACCACCACCAATGATCACAGATGACGATGGAATCGAAGAAGAAGAAGAAGAAGATATTGAAGAGAATAATTAGCAATATTGTTAATTTGTATTTTTTTAAAAACTTACATTAGAAACGAATTAATGTAATTATCGTTTTTTTAAAAGCTTTTGTTAAACTTTCAATGTTTTTGTTAGTTAGTTTGTTTAGGTCAAATCTTGCAATCAAAATTTCGATTAATTAAGCTAGAGCTTTTGAAATTTTGCACATGTGTATAAGTCCGGTGACAATACATTTTAACATTTTCATATAAGAAAAAACAAGATAGCGGCTTCCAGATGGCGTACGAATTTACCGTTTATGATCCGACTCGACTCAAAATCGATATCTGGGGGTTTTCGAGATTGACGATTATGAATTCTTGATCAAACTTTAGAAATCCAAAATGGCGGCGCCAATATGGCGGACGACTTTTGTCATTTATGGCCCAAATCGATATCTGCGGGTTTTCGGGGTCACGGATTACGAATTTCTAGTCAAAAATTTAGTTCAAGATGGCGGACAACTTTACCGTTTATGATCCGATTCGTCTCAAAATCGATATCTGGGGATTACACCATATCAATAGACTAAAAAGTAAAAAATAAACTTTGAAGTAAATCGAACCCATTATTTTGTTACATCATATAATTTTTTTTATAAGCTTGTCGCGAGCAATCTCCTTTACGCAGAAAATCTCGCGATAAGCTTTTATATCATAAAAAAAATTATATAATGTAACAAATGATGGGTTTGATTTACTTCAAAGTTTATTTTCTACTTTTCA
The DNA here is from genome assembly GCA_963675555.1 of Leptura quadrifasciata. Taxonomy (NCBI): domain Eukaryota; kingdom Metazoa; phylum Arthropoda; class Insecta; order Coleoptera; family Cerambycidae; genus Leptura; species Leptura quadrifasciata. Next base: position 2,826,146 of record OY776682.1, on the reverse strand, counting down.
GAGCATTTAAATAAAAGCTTTAGAAATATTTTTTTGTTTCTAGTTTAAGTAACTACTTGTTTGAAGTTTGAAGGAATTTCCAAATACCGGGACCCGCCCCGGCTCTCCACGGCACTGATTCCGATACGTCGTCTATTTACTGGAAGTTAGTTAATATATACCGTACGTAAAATTATCTACATTTTCCAGCTGTTTCTTCTTCAAAACTAATCAAATTTGAAGATGCCCATTCATAAGGATAATTTATAACTCACCGCGGTGTGAAACGTCGTTTTATCGGAACGGAAAAAATTTGCAATTATAATACGTCCCCAAATAAATTTCCAGCGGTGTCATTTTATGATATTCATAAAAAATAATAAAACGACAAGTATATTCTCCACGGTAACATTTCAGGTAGATAGGTTATTGTTATGCAATGCGTCAAAAAGCGTAGGAGCTATACTGGTTGTACCGAAGTGATTCGTTAAGAATATTAGATTCCACATTGCTTGATAAATGTGCATATTTTGGTCACGGAATCATGTATTCGTTTTTTTATTATGTTTAAATAGGCCTGAAGTAAAGTAATGGATTATAAAGTATATATAAACGTTTATCTTCTTGAATTGTAATATACAAACGTGTTCAGAATTTTTTATTAATTACTATGCCAGTCTCTCTCTCTCAAATTTATCGCTGTGTATTATAACTAGCGTATTTACTAATTATTATTAATTAATTATTACAATTTGCATTTCAAATTCGAACTACATCGTTGGGATTTTTTCTAAGGTAAATTTATGGCTTAATGTCGTTTATCGTTTAAGCAATGCTTTAAAACCCAACCTTGACATCTGAATATCATTATTATTATTAATCAGAATTTTATACTCATTCAGTGTAAGGTCATCATATTTATTAGACATATTTCTCAAGCGGGCAAACCTAAAACCCTGAAACTTTACGATATTATACAGTTTTAAATCTAAACAATACAAAATTCCCCGTAATGCCATGAAATTATGTGAGAATAAAACGAATTCACTGCATTTAAAAATAAAAATAATTATAGTCGATCTGAGATCCCAAAATTTCATTATGTTACAATACTGAACAAAAATGTGACAAGGTATTATAAATCTGTGTTTTAGTATCACTTAAGTATTTGGATTTGGTCAATTAGATGTAACAACAACCATTTATTGACAATAAGTATTCTTTAGTAAAAAGCTATTAGAAGTACATACAGTGTCTGTGATTTAATGCAACACCCTGTTATTTTGGAACGCATTGCCCGATTTAATTTTTTTTTTCTTTTGGGAGATAGTACTCGATGAACTTTATTTGACCATTTTTAATCGTATATTTACTGCATCCAAGAATTATTCTCATAGATTTATTCTGTAAAATTTGCATCCGATTTATTGTCTTGATTACAAGATATGAAAAGTGCGGCACAATAGGCAATATGAGGATGAATTAGGGTATTATATACTAATAAATATACGGGCCTAACGTTTCTTAACGGTTAAAGAATATCTTGCTGGTAACAAATTCAAAAAAGCTATCTTTATAATTAAGGTGTATGATTTTGCTTATCCCAATCTGAAATATTATCTTACGTCGATCTATAACCGCTTTAAAACCTTCGGCCATTGCCGAGTGAGAATTCTCATATCCGCTCACAATTAAGATAACATATTTTATATAAACATCTGAACTGCATTTTCCCAAGCACAATTTAGACATACAATATTTGACAGAAATCTTTTTTGTCCTTGAACTTTGCTTCACCATATATTTAGAGGATTGGAAATATTTTGGTGTATGTTTTTTAACGTTTAATATAAATATTCTTTCCTATTATTCGGGTTTTCTACCACATGTATTGTTATCCTCTTCAAAACAAATCACCGAATCTACAAAATAATAGAATTATTGAAAAAAAGCCTCTGCGCCCGTGACGTTTACACCAAAGGAAAAGTCAGAGGTTATGTTTTGCAAATAATATAAATCGGAATAAACACAGAAATAATGTATTTTGCTGACGTCTCGGAAAGTAATCTCTTTCTGTTTTCAAAGCTTTTTTTGGAAGAACTCTTATTTTGCTGTGCAGGTCAAATACACAGATTTAAGATTCTGTTTATGTTATTTGATACTTACTACTTACTTACTACTTACACAGAACATATAACTGATGATATTTTCTTTTAGATAATTTTGAGTTAAGTTCTTCTTTTAACATTGGTAGCCAGGTTGTACAAATATCTACAGAACAATTCGATACGCACTTATCTTCATTTAATAAGATTATTGCTGATTCTTTAATTTTTCTTTTTTTGGTATCTGTTTCAAAGTTTTGCCGAGTCCCAGTTTATTCTATGTCCGTTTTCCCAAGCATGTTCACAAATCTTTGATTTCTGAATTTCATTCTTTCTAATGTAATTCTTGTGCTCATCCAACCTCACACTGAAAGGTCTGGATGACTCACCCACATAACATTTATCACATTCGTACGGGATATTGTAAATACAGTTTTTTGAATTCAGCTCCCTGTTTATTGGTTTTGTTTTTGTTAAAATAGATCTTAAAGTGTTCCCCGTTTGAAATATCGTCCTAACATCAAATTTGTCACCTATACGGCGTAGCTTTTCCGATAGTCCGTATACATAAGGAATTATTGCTGTATAATGACGTTCAGGTTTTTGTCGTACCTGATTGTCCCTATTCTCAACATTTATGAAAACTCTATCGACAAAGGCTTCAGGATATTGATTTTGTACTAGAACCTCTTTGATAATTTTTTTCTCGTTATTTAATATTTCATTATTAGATTAAATTATTTTGGCCCTATCGTATAAACATTTTACAACACCCCTTTTAACATTTATTGACTGATTTGAGTTAAAATTTAGATATCTATTAGTATGTGTTGGTTTTCTATAAACGCTTGTTTCAATTGTATTATTTACCCTTCTAATTAAAACATCTAAAAACGGTAGTTCATTCCTACTTACTACTTCTAATGTGAATTTAATAGACGGTTCCTTACTATTTATATTTTCCAAAAAACTATCTAGTAAATCGACACCATGAGGCCAAATTGCAAAGATGTCGTCAAAATATCTCCACCAGACAACCGGTTTGTTTATACAATTTTGAATATGTGTGTTCTCAAAGTTCTCCATAAATATGTTGCTTGATAATGCAGACCCCATAGCCATACCAAAATCCTGCTGATGGAACTCATTGTCCAATTGAAAATAGGTTGTTTTTATACACAGTGTTAAGAGTTCCATTATGCTATTTACACTTAATTTAGTTCTAGTTTCCAAATTATTATCATTTAGCAACCTGTCTTTAACTATTTTTAAGGTTTCATCTACCGGAACATTGGTAAAAAGACTAACTACGTCAAAACTAACCATCAGGTGTGATTCATGAATATCGTTTTCATAAATTTTTTCTATAAAATGTTTACTATTTTTAATATATGAATCGGTATTTCCAGATAATGGATCAACAATTTTAAGTAAAAATTTTGCCAAATTATGACATGGTGAATTAATAGAACTAACAATTGGTCTTAAAGGAATATTTTGTTTATGTGTCTTTGGTAAGCCATAAAAATGAGAAGGCTTACTATGATGTGGTGTAAGTTTCCTTCGTTCAAAATCATTAAATTCATGTTTGTATTTAAACAAAGTTCTGTATATTTTGCTCTCTATTGATTTTGTTGGATCTTTGTTTAGTTTTGAGTAGGGTCCCTCATTTACAAGTCATGATTTTTGCGTTATATATATATATATATATATATATATATATATATATATATATATATATATATATATATATATATATATATCTTTATCTATAATGACTGGCATTACCTTTGTCTGCTGGCAATATTTTTATACTTTCATCGCGTTTTAAAGAATTTATCGATAACTTTTCTTCTGGAGTTAAATTATCTTTAATTTTGTATTGCTTCTCTAAAGCAATTTTTGCCCGTATGCGATATTCATTACCATTATCTGTTGGTAAATTTTGAGCCGTTTTTTCTATTGCCGCTACTATATCAAATTTTGGAACAGTTTTCGGGTTTATTGCAAAATTTAAACCTTTTGATAGGACAAGTCTGTCTGAAATGGACAAAAGTCTTTTTGACATATTAATGACAGTCCTGTCAATTAAAGGATTATTATTAATATTTTGTAATTGCCTAATCTGTTTTTCCCTTATTGTTTCTAAATTTATGTAAATGCGTACCTTTTTGCAAAACATAACCTCTGACTTTTCCTTTGGCGTAAACGTCACGACCGCAGAGGCTTTTTTCCAATAATTCTATTATTTTGTAGATTTGGTGATTTGTTTTGAAGAGGATAACAATACATGTGGTAGAAAACCCAAATAATAGGAAAGAATATTCGTAGAATGCCACAAATAACTTTCAGGCAATGTTTAATATAAAATTTACCAGAATTACAAAAGTCATATTTAGAAATACTTCTGTCATAACCTAATATATAATAGCTGTGTTAGTGATTAAAAACGATGGGTGAGAAGATAAATAACGTTTTGCCACACCATCAACAATTTCAATGAAAAAATAGTCACTTCATTATCTGCACAACCCAATAAATTTCCGAAATGACAGAATCAGTATTAAGAGTAGCAGAAGTTGCGTCGGTTTTCTTTATATAGCAAGATATCATTATCTGATCCTAGTCCTTTTAAAAAGGACTTGTCTAACCGGTTCGTAATTAGACGTGGTACAAAACTATAATTCAAAATCAGTTAGTGGTTTGCCAAAATTTATACGGGAGTCCGACTTAACTACTGAGGAAAATATTAGGGTGAATGTCAGAAATATAACAGATTGATCGTTATCATAGTACACCACGATAGTGTATTAAGGTCGTTTTAACGTTAATCTTTGTATTTATATTCGATAGATTAAGTGCAACAACAAATAAAAATTTAACAGACAGATCAGTATGTTGTAACTTTATTTACTTATTTATTAACATACACTGCTCAACAGGAGATACCGTGATTAAGGACGGGTGTATCTGCCTCCCTCATTCTCAAGTACTAGTTCAATTTTCAAATACAAAGTATACAGGGTGGACTATTATTAATAGACCAGAGTTCAGGGGTAGATTCTTTTTGCCAAAATATGAGGATAATACCCAATACGCTTTAGTAAATGTTGCTATGAAAAAAGATACAGGGTGTCAAAGTTCAAATCATTTTTTCGTTTTTTGCAATAACTCAACAGCCTCTTGACTGATCTTCGCCAAATTTGATAGATGAACTTTTTTTATTCTAAGAAACAATAATTTCACTAGATCATAGAGGGCGCCGCAAAACCTGTATCTGGTGATCATTTTATTGAAATGAATGAATGAATTGAAATTTTATTTGAAATTTATTTCAAATGTATGCCTGATCAGAGCATGATACTACTTGTAGTAGTATCATGCGATCAGAGAACATAACAACCATAATGTACAACCTTCGCTACATTGTTATGTCTTCGTCTCTTGATAGATTATATTCCTCCTCAAATCCCAAATTCCAAACAATTTGAATTTTTCTCGGGTTACGTTTTCTCAATTAAATTTCGATACACTTCGTGAGCTAACAGTTTGACACTAACTCTCTAGAAAAGTATTTTCATATTTAAACTAAATTCATAAACATTTGAATTTTTCTTGATCTCATTGGCAAATGAATTTATTATTACTTAAATTACCAATAATTCCCATAATTCTAAATTGAATTTAAATCCTTAATACATTTAATTTTGTTCTCCATTTTCTGGCTTCTGACATATCCAAATTTCTATATTTTTACAAACCTTACTTGATGTCAAAATCTGACAAATTAAAACATACTTTTCCTAATTTCTAATAAAGTGCTGGGGGTCTGTTAATTCCATTTATGTATGCAGTTGCTTCTTCTGCAAACATGGAAAAAAATTGTTTCTTGTTCATTCCTATGGACTTGTTCAGGAAAGGATTGGACAATGAAAAAGCATCTAAATTAATATTTGTCTTTAACCGTTATAATACTAAATTATTATTTTGTTTTATGCTTTTGATAAATCTTGTGGTGATTACTATCAACTAAGATACATAAGTACATGTTTTCGTGGAAAATGGTTTTGAAAAATTGGGAAATATACCGCGTCGTTAAATATGAATAAATTCCCCGCAATTAACAAATTTGACGCACGAAACTATACTTGTTCGGTGTTTACTACATAATTCAATACTTGTCATTGATTTTTATTTCACCGTCTACTCTGCGTGTCCCCTGTTAAATTTTAACACATTTTTGCATAAATGAATATAAAATCTTGTGTTTTACTGACATAGACAACATAGAATTTCGTGTTATTTATAAATTATAATCTTAAAATTCAAGATCATCTAGAAACAAGTCATTACTTTTGATTTGTAATCGCCCGGGGTAGAAGACGATCACTACATTCATAACTCCTGTCATTAAGTCATCATCTCCCGGCGTAAAATGATATCGATATGTGTCTTAATATGATTGATATATCAGAGCGTTGAAGGGAAGGTATACAGCACCAAATCTTACCTGCCACGCACAAACACAATGGATTCATGCATGTACACCTTTTTATATACACATATACACACACATAGAGAAACATACCTCTCGAAAAAATAACCCTTTGTTAGGGATGCCTTGTGTTCTACGTCTCATCTTGTTGAACACGCCAAGTTCGCACCATTCATCCATATAGATATTGGGTATAGAGCATAAAAGTTATTTTTGAAGATTATAAATAATATAAGCGAAATAATAATTAACAAAAGTTGAAAGGACTTACCGAGAAATTTTCACTTCAATTTTTATAGGGTGACCCACTTTTTTCTACAGTTTTAAAAATAAAATTCTGAAATTGAAATCAAATACATGTATCAATGGCCACATTTTGACCATTCAATACGATTTACGATGCAATATACACAAAATTGAAAGGTAGATTTACTTTTAATTTACGGCGAATGTCAGAAAAATGCCCATGCGGTCACACATCTTTATTATGAAAGATATCCCGATCGTTGTCAGCCATACCGGCAGTATTTTAAAATTCTAGAAGAGTTATTTCGAAATGCCGATCGTTTCAGCCATACCAGCAGTATTTTAAAATTCTAGAAGAGTCATTTCGAAATGCAGAAAATATTGAGGTGGCAGAGGACAGATTTATAGTAAGCGAAGAAATTGAGACAAATGTATTGGCTTACACACACATGTGTACTCAAATATTTCTACAAGAGAGGTGGTGGTTGTGAGACAGTAAGACGTATATTAAAAAAAAGCATGGTTTTAAATGCTACAAATACCAATTATATCAAGGATTATATGAAAATGACGGAAGATTGATCTTTCGTAATTGGTTTATTCAACACGTATACTTAAACAATAGAATTTTATTTAGTGATTAATCTCACCTTGGTGCAAAGTTTGACAACCGGGTAATATCTACTAATGGAACTATTAGGTTGGCCTGCTAGGTCACCAGACTTAACTCTACTTAATATTTTTCTTTGGGGTTATCTGAAGGACAAAGTATACTCAACGCCGTTTGCAACATTAGAAAAACTAAAAAATAAAATTTTAAATGCCTTTGAATCCATAACTCCAGTCATGTTACAAAGTGTTATGAGAAAAACTATTCGAAGAGAGAGCAAGTGTTCTAAAATGGGTGGGCGTCATTTTGAACACCTGTTATAGGTTTGATATTTAGTTGTGTTGTATTGTTCTAATTATAATATTTAATTTATAAATTTAGTAATTTGCTGTCCAGATAGGCATCATAACTTATAAATTGGTTTTGATTGTCTGAATTTTTGTCTTTTTTGCTGATGATTCATCAAATTTCTTGTTATATTTATCAAAATAAATTTTCTCTAATTACAAATAACTCATCCGTTTTTACACGCTTTATATTAGCTTCACTTATATGTTTGTTTGTATTATGTAAGTATGTAACTTTTGAATTTTTGAACGTGATTCTCACCCACTTCAAAACATCAGATTAAACTGAAACTTTGCACACTTATCAAGAACCGACGACAATACAATAATTTGACAACTTTGTCCTAATGTCCTCACCAGGATCATCAGGATAAAATAAAAATGAAAAAATGACTAATCTACTGTCGACATTTTGACTTAGATGCCGGGGTTATTAATATCGGACCTCTGGGAGGGTTGACCGTTTAATTATCCATTACTCGTGGGAACAACAATGAAAAATTATAGTTTAAAAAATCTAAAAAACACGCTTTTAATAGCAAACCGAACTAAAAAGTAAAAAATAATGTTTAAATATTTTATTGTAAAAAAGCATGGGGTGCAATAAAAGTATAGTAAAAAGCGCCCCACGCTTTTTAAAAATAAAATATCTAAACATTCGGTTTGCTATTAAGGCATATTTTTTAAACTATAATTTTCATAGCTTACTGCAAGATATGGACACATAATTTGAAAGCTTCTACAAAAAAGTTTAATATTTATTTTGATTTATATTAAATTTTTAATCGGGAAAAACCGGTCTAAAGCAAATTTGCCACTCTATCTGATAAAAAAATAAAACATACAGGGTACTATTTGGAACATTGGAGTTACGACAAATTGAATTTCAATGAAATGGAAAAATGGGAAAAAATTTCTAAATCCAAGCAAATGAACAAAATGGGCCAATTTTACATTTAATTTGTTGGGAAATACCCCTTTATTGAAATTCAAAGTCTACTTCGAATTTTTTAAAATTTGTTTCCGAATTCCAAAGCCAAACTAGAAATTGCAAATAAATGCCATTTCCAAGGTTATTTTTCATCCGATTTTAAATATGAAAAAGACGTTGGAAAGATAAATTACAGCTTCATGAGAAAAGTGACTTAAATATACATGGTGTTATTTAAAATAAGAAAGTTGTGGCCATTTTCCGGCCATACCGGAAGTGATTTTTTTATCACCGAATGGTCAAAATGTGGCCATTGATACCTATATTTGATTGCCAAAATTTCAGAATTTTATTTTTAAAACTGTAGAAAAAAGTGGGGGTACCTCCCCCCCCACTCCACTTTTTCTGGGTCACCCGGTATACAGAGAGGTCCATCAGTAACGGATAAATTCATTATCTACGTAATTAAGAATTTATGACAAAAACGTCATTTTTTGGGCATAATTTTATACCTCCCCCGTTAATCCCCTTGAAGTGATAGCTACCCCTTTAAAATTTTTAAATGGAATGAGGGTGCGTGTGATGGCTCATCTGGCTAATTCTTTATTCAGAAATATATAAGGTTGAATGTTGTAAATTAAATTTGAAAATTTTGAAATGTATTTGAAATGTATACTATTGTATGTCAAATATTTATTTATTTATTTATTTATTGAACAATATCCAAACAGGCCTATACGGCCTAATTACAAGGATAGTAATTTCGTATAATATTTATGAGTAAGCAAACTACTGGCTAATAATGGAGACCAAAAACACACAAAAAAAATACATTCTACAATCTATATATAGACTGCACAGTACTACAATTACACATTAAAATTATATAGATGTGTACTAGTAATGTTATAATACTTTTTAAGAGGTAGCTAACGTTGTTAGCCAGCCGGAGCATGGCCACGAGAGGGGCTGAGGTGAAGCTGACTGATCTTGATACATTAAACATTAATACGAAGCGATTTCGTCGCGAAGGTACATTAAATGGTATTAACACTAAAATGTCCGGGCTATTAATTAAGTTATTTATAACTTTATATAAAAACATAAGTATCACTACCTTGCGTCTCATATCGAGAGATATTATATTAAATTCACTTCGCAAATGTGTAGATCTAAGATACTGATAGTTAGGTCTAGTATTGTGCTTTTTATAATATAAATACCTTAGCAATTTATTTTGAATTTTTTCAAGTGCATTTAAGTAACTTTGAGGTTGTGACTGCCAAATTATTGATGCAAATTTAAGCTTAGTCCTTATAATTATAGAACACTTTTTTATAATAAATTGCAATTTAAAATCACAACTCCATTTGTAAATATTATCAATATCTCTCTGGACATCCACACAATATCCCACTGTCTGAATTTTTTTATAAAGCTTAAAATCATCTGCAAAAAGTAAACATTTTGAGAATTTAACAACCGAAGGCAGATCATTAATAAATAATACAAAAAGTAATGGACCTAAATTTGAACCTTGTGGTACTCCAGAATTTGCATAATATTTGCCAGAAGTGTTCCCATTGTGCTGTACTACAAAACATCTATTTTGTAAATAACTTTTTAAGAGCAACATCATATTTGTAGACAAACCAAATTTATATAACTTTTCCAATAACACATCATGATCTACTTTATCAAACGCTTTGCTAAAATCTGTAAATATTGTATCTAGTTGTCTTTTCTTCTCTAATGTTTCGTAACCGTGATTGGTAAATATAAACAAGTTTGTGTTAATAGATTTTTTGGCTACAAAATATATGTATGTTTCTCACCTTGCAGTTCGAGCAGTTATTATGCAGTTTTTTTTACAGAAATATACGAAAGCATTTGTTTCGGGTGTAGGAGGCACTTTTATTATGAGCAATCTCGATTTTCGTATCCGTAAATTGTGTGCTCAAATTTTTACTATCATTTAAACAATTGGGAACGCTTTTTCTGTGTATTTCCAAGTCCATATTTTGTATTATACATTTTATCTGAAAATGCCAAAGGTTCGGATTATGCTTAAACCTTCGGAGATAAAAAATTAATAAAATGATAAACTGAAAAGCCACGCCTTAGTGAGAACTACAACCCGGGACTGCATCATGAATGTTTGTGAGAGAGGCAACACGTTTAGTCACCGCTTCCTCTCCTGAGTTCGATTCCCAGCTGCATCAGGTGGAACGGTTGTTGTGTATTTGTCTGTGTGTATGTGTGTTTTGAGGGAGTGGTGGAATAGCAAACGCTAAACTCCGCCAGAACGTGGATCTAAATAAGGCAGTTAAAAAATTAATCGTCCTGGTTTGATTTGTCGTAAAGCGATCCCGATCCAAGTGCCGTAAAACTGATAAAACTTTTTACGTTTAATTAGATGTAAACGCGTATAAATTGGAGATTTTAATGAGTGTGTGAACCAATTCATCAATGTATCCTCTGCGGAGACGAGCTGTTGAGTAAATGCCTTATAGCTGAATTTAATTATTTTATACATCATATCATAAAAAGTAGTTCAATACATTTTTTATCCAGCACCACAGTTAATTAAATCTGCGTCCATATTACTGATTGAAAAATCTGCTTTCCCACACTCCAAACCTATTTTTAACGGAATATATAAACAACCAACCTGTTCTTAGTATAATATTTATCAACCAAGATTGGACGTGTTTATATCATTTTTACTGTTGGTTAAAAACCTATAATGCCTAATTAACTTGGTAAAAAGTGATACAACGAATGACGAACTTTAAATTCATAACGTAACGGATAAATAGCATTTCATTTTTTATAGCTTCAGGTATATACAGAAGAATATTTTTGCTATTGTTACATTACAAAGCTGCTTAGAATAAATATAAGCAGGGGTAAATAGCTTGGTATACTCTGCCCTATTAGCTAAGAAAAGACGTAACATACATTTATTTAGAATAATCATGAATTCAGATTTCATCATATGAGGAAAAAGAAATTTTTAAATAAAACAGCGTGTTGTCAAAACTGAGACTCATTAGCATTCTTATATTTCCTGTCTGTACTAATTGATACCAAACATGTTTATTAAGTGATTATTAACGAGATATTGATATTTTTATAAATAATAGTCTCATATTTACAAGTATAATTCAGTTTGCTTATTTTCAATAATAAGCGCATACGTATTTATTTTAATATTTTACTAATTATTTTGTAAATTGAAATAAAATTTATCGTGGCTCAGGAAATTGTCTTTTTCGTCTTTAAATTGAAGAAAGAAATTCTATACATATAAATCTGTGCAATTCAGAGGCAAATAAATGTATCAAATTCATTTTGTAACTATAAAAGGGAAAAATATCTAACAGTTTCTTAATGTTTTCTAGAACCTGTTGAAGTGTCCTTGCCAATAAATTCCGCATATGTTAGATGGGATTCAGATCAGGAGAACATCTTGGTCAGTGGTTTTGGATAAGTCTTTGGTTCTATCCGTCTCTGTTCTTTTTCAAACTCGTACACGTATGTTGCCACTATACAAGATTTATTGCTGAAGAACATGCCACGTAAATGTATTAAGATAAAAAAAAATTGTTAATAATATGAAATTATCAAGTTCTACCAAGTGTATAATTCAAGTAATAAGTTCCCGATGCATAAAAAACGCAACAAGAACTTCACGACATAATTATTATCGCCGCGGACCATGGCGGCATGCTACGTCAAATGACCCGACGCACATTAAAAACCTATAAAGGTAAGCAAGTCAATTGCGGTCGAGGCAGCACAAAGAGTAATGGTATTTTAATGAGGTCATAAAGTTTTTGTTGCGTTTTTTATGTCTCGGGAAGTCCTTACTTGAACTATACCTTTTATACCTGGAAATGACACCCTCATCAGATTTTCTGGTCAGAAGTACCATGTTTCGTCAAAAAAAATATTTAAAAAAATTCATCATCAGATACAGGTCCTGCGGCGCCCTCTACGATCTAACGTGATGTAATACATAAATTATTGTTTTTTAGGTTAAAAGAAAGTTTCTCCAGCAAATTTGGCGAAGATCAGTTAAGAGGCTGTTGAGTTATCGCAAAAAACGAAGAAATAATTTGAACTTTGACACCCTGTATCCTTTTCCGCAGCAACATTTTACTAGAGCATATAACTCTTCCAAAATGCAAAATTGTAACTTCTTAAATAGCAAAGTTACAGAGGGTTAAACGTCTCCTGTGTCACCCAGTATATGTTTGAACCTGTACAGCCGCTGCCTAGCAGACAACCACGGCAAATAATTTAATACAACAACGTGAGCTCTACTAATATTAAGAACCACGAAGTACCTCCAAAAGTTGGAAATCGTGCCTACAAAATCATGCCGCCATCTTGAAAAATGTGGAAGCTACAGGGGTGGCCAACTATTAATTTACACCCGGCATGCCTCCATAATCACTACGTATCATTTAATTGTTTAATTGAACGCTTCTACTATTTACAATAATTAATATTGTTAACACATCAGTCCACAAAGCGTAAAATGTTTTTAATTGTAGTTATTAAACAATTATAAGTCGTAAAAGAGTATAGCGAGAATGAAGCAACTGCAATAATTTAAAGCCTGAGACGCCTGTCAAAAAAGATATATCGCCAGTACTTAGATTTTAGCTACTCGAATAAGTTATAAGATGAATACGGTACCTTATACGCTGTAATTTATGTAGCTCTATAAATCAATAATGCGGAAATTTCTAATGTGAATGGGCCTTAGCAAACACTTTTCCATTGCACAAAATTGGTTTTAAAATGCTAATAAGGCGTGAGACTGACTTGGGGTAACGCAGTTTGAAGTTATTTGCATAAAGAAATGTGGATATACGTTGTCAATATATAGTGTGAGGCTAAAATTTATAGAAATTGACACAATTATTATTTTTTTGAATATCTTCCGTTTTACAACAGTTTCAAATTCTGACCATCGAATAAATAGCTTAAATTGAAATTTAGCAAAAAATTGTCGTGTTCAAAATGCTACAAAACAATTTTTTTTAAACTATTTGATTGCAATAATTTAGATATATTTATTTACTGTATGTTTTTTCTTACTTTATTTTTCTTCTTTTAACCATGGTCCTCCTAGTATAGTCTATTTTAAACAGAGTTGAGATTCTCAGTACTAAACGTACTCCACGTAAAGTAATCAGTACCTTTTTACTTTAAGTATTTTACTCTAAGTATTTTTAAAATTCTTGTACTGCTACTTGGGCTTATAGTATTTTAACTAAAAAATACTGGATACTTGTACTTACTTCTAAAAAAGTAATACTTGTTACTTAAAAAATTACTCCAAATACTTTCTTATATACAAAGCACTCCAAGTACTTTTAAATATTCATTATTTTTTATAAAATTTAAAAAGGTTATCTACTCTCCTTAACTTAACTTAGAAATAAAGATTTTCCTGTGTAAAGGAGATTGCTTGCGACAAGCTTTTATATCATAGAAAAAATTATATAATGTAACAAAAAGATGGGTTTGATTTACTTCAAAGTTAATTTTCTACATTTTACAGCATTTAAATAAAAGCTTTTTTTTAAATATTTTTTTATATAATTTTATTTTTACTATTTAGTTTTTTGATATGCTGTAATCCCCGATATCGATTTTGAGAAGAATAGGATCATAAACGGTAAAGTCGTCCGCCATCTTTAACTACATTTTTGACTAGAAATTCGTAATCCGCGAACCCGAAACCCCCCCCAGGTATCGATTTTGATCGATTTGAACCTAAATGACAAAAGTCGTCAGCCATATTGGCGCCGCCATTTTGAATTTCTGAATTTTTACTAAAATTCATAATCTGCGACCTAGAAAACCCCCAGATATCGATTTTGAGTTGAATCGGATCTTAAACGGTAATCTTGAAGTCGCCATCCTGAGCTAAATTTTTGACTAGAAATTCGTAATTGGCGAACCCGAAAACCCCCCAGATATTGATTCTGATCGATTTGGACCATAAATAACAAAAGTCGTCCGCCATATTGGCGCCGCCATTTTGAATTTCTAAATTATGACCAAGAATTCATAGTTGGCGATCTCGAAAACCCCCAGATATCGAGTTTGAGTCGAATTGGATCATAAACGATAAATCCGTCCTCCATCTTGTTTTTTTCTTATATGAAAATGTTAGTCTATTGTCACCGGACTTATACACATGTATGAAATTTTAAAAAAAAATAACATAAACAGAATCTTAAAGCATTTGACATACACAGCAAAATAAGAGTTCTTACAAAAAAAGCTTTGAAAACGGAAAGAGATTACTTTCCGAAACGTCAGCAAAATACATTAGTGTTTATTCCGATTTATATTATTTGCAAAACATAACCTCTGACTATTCCTTTGGCGTAAACGTCACGGGAGCAGAGGCTTTTTTCCAATAATTCTATTATTTTGTAGATTCGGTGATTTGTTTTTGAAGAGGACAATAATACATGTGGTAGAAAACCCAAATAATAGGAAAGAATATAAGTATTACAGCACATTCAAAATAATACTAAAAACAATACTTTAAGTACTTATAATACTTTTACTTGGAGTATTTTAAATACTCAGAGTATTTCACGGAGTAATTACTTTCTACTGGTTACATAAATTTTAAATTTCAAGTAAATTATTTAATACTTAAAGTACTTTTTCAAAGTATTTGTACTTAATACTGGGAGTAAAAATAACAATTTGAACTACTTGTACTGTGTATTGGGAGTGCTTTTTACAAGCTTTTATTAAACTTGGAATGTTTGTTAGTTAGTTAGTATGTTTATATGTTATGTAATTGTTTTTATAATATAAAAGCTTGTCGCAAGCGCAATCTTCTTTACACAGGAAAATCTCGCGACAAGCTTTTATATCATAAAAAAAAGTATTTTTGATTATTTGATTTACTTCAAAGTTTATTTTCTACTTTTTGGAGCATTTAAATAAAACCTTTTTTAAAATATTTTTTTACATAATTTTTAAAAGTACTTGTCTCAAGTCCGATTTAAAATGTACTGATAGACCCCAGGACGAGAATTATATTCCTTTATGTATTCTTCTGTGTTTTTGCCTTTCGCTTTTAGGTTAGAATTTGGTATTGGATATCTTGTCAGACTCAGGACAACTTTTGAATGAATTTGAATTTAACCTAACTTAGTTTTCGATATTACCATTTGTCAATATTTAGCATTTTGACAACAACTTGAGGATTAACAAGCACTCTAATGGTTTCGTCAGCAAGCACTAAACACCTGACAAAATTTTACACAAACAAATTAGAACGAATAGACAACTATTCGGTTATGAAGTACACTTTAAACTTTGAAAAGGGCACTATACACTATTAAAGGAAAATCCATTTTCATTTGATCCGAACACTGAACAAACAAAGTTAAATGAAATCATCCATTTATTTCAAGCCGAATTTCAAGCCGAATTTCAAGCAAAATTCTTCCAAGCCAAAAGTCTAGGACATGCCTCTGTGGTTCTATTTAGAAACACGTTTGAAAACCGAATTAGAAATACCACGGTTTCAACTAGACGAGGTAAATGTTCTCAATATATTCACTGGACTGCCCGTTTCCCATACCTGGCGCCCTAAAATTCAAGTGATATTCCTATCTCCGGTTTATTATAACTAATTTGTGATTGCCTATACGAGTTATAATGGTTGATGTAATCCAAAAAATAGTCTTATCTTCGTAACTGCTTCTTTCTATGTTCAAACGCCCAATCGCTGTTTTTTAATATAACCATCATACACGCATTTATTAATATTAGAAAAATCGTATAGAAAACATGTGATTAAAGTTTAACTATTAGCGACCATCCGGTCTGAAAATAATAGTCTACGATTTGATATATAGACTCAATTAAACTGTTAAGTAGTTTACGGCTAATTACAGGCTACTATTTTATTTTAGTATTACAAAGTATAGGATAGTTTCAATCAAAATTACACCTTGCACAGTGGGGAAAAGAATTGGGTTCTTCATTACCACGATAATCGGTGAATAACATCGTAAAAAACAGTTATGTTATTACATTTTACTGGACAAAATTGTCTTATCGCTTATCTGCGTCGGGATCAAGTCTAATGCGTGTTGTGAAAAATATAAAATTACGCAAATTTTGACCATGATTTTTTTCGTATCATCACCCGCTTTGACATTGCTTCCATAATCAAAACAATCTGGGAAAAATGCAAACGTAACAAGGATTGAGTAGCATTTATAGAGATGAATATTAACAAAAATGAATTTGGATAACTAAAACAAGAGATATCAATTTTTAAAAGCAGCTGCCAATCAAAAAGTTAATGCATACAATTGAGACTGAAATGAGTTTATGGTTTTCATTCGGGTTTTCATATAATGAGCATTTTTCCGGTATCCACGATTGCTCAATCCAAATTTGAATTATAATTAATTACAATTAAGTTTCTGAAATTATAAATATACTGTATTGTTTCTGTTGTATATAAAAAGAGGTTTGTTCTAACGTTTTCATGAAAATAAGTTTAAAAAATATATATACATAGTTTTTATGACTCTCTGGCTCTAATTTGCTGAATGTATTTCGATAACACCCCGTATGCACCTGCGTCCAAGTAACCTACAAATATGAGTTGTGTAATTGCAAATATCATTTGAAGTCATGACTAAGGTAGGCCATTCATATTGCATTATACAATACCGATAACCTTTAACATTGAAAATAGCATAAATAATAGAAATTCGCCCGGTGAATGTAAAGTGCTGTTTTAGTGAAATTAAGTAAAATAGAAATTATAAATATAAATTACGTGAGCAAGGACAAAATAAACTTATTTTTTCCAAAGAGAGTAGCAAATAATTCAACTATTACTTATAGCAGATAACAACAAAACTTATTTACTTTTGAACAACCACTTCCCTGGCCGTGCCACGATGCGTATTAAATTACGCAAAAGGAAATTACACACGGTCCTTACAACTGTCAAAATATTTATTCATATTATCGGTGTACACCATAATTACTCAATAAAACTTGTCTTAGAATTTGACAACGCAACATACAACAGTCACAATCTGTCAAATTTCTTAATAATTGTATACTTTATTTTTCACTAATCATAGCATAGCTGATTTTTACAATTCGATGATATGAGTTGTGGTTAATATTGTCGGTTAAAATTTTTGCGACATGTTCTATATCGTTGGAAAGAGAAGAAATAATGGAATTGATGGTGTCATGGCCTACTTTGAGATTTGTTCTTTTTCATTTTTGCGCAAGAGCGTATGTCAAAGCCAACTGAGTTTTTCGATTTTTTTGATACACATTATTATTCTTATTGTCTTTCCTTTAACTGTTTTCGTATATCCTCAAATAAGGAAGCTATAACGGTATAACTACTGATAAATCTACATTTCTGTGACAATAGTCATATAGAGGACTAATAAGCTCAAAACGAGATGAGACACTAAACAGCATTTAAATTGTCACTTCAACTTACAAAATCAACCGATTTTCCAAAAATATTGTATCTTACGTAGATCAGAATTTAAGACGTGTACATCTGTCAAAATAATTTCATTTTGTTATTTTCTTTCCTTTCTCACCGATTTTCTTTAAACCAGGCTTAAAATCAAAAACTTATTCGCTTGCAAAGTTATCCAGATTACTATGATGTTTCATTCGACTTAGCAATGAATTACATACTACGCGAGGGGGTTTTCAATTATTATTTAACAAAGTGTCAGTTATCGCAAATAGCTAATAAAGCCTAATAAGCGATATTGTAAAAAGGAAACACAATAGCCGCAAAACTAGGACTAATGAGGTATAGTTCGCGATTTGGATAATTAGAATCATAAAGGGTTATTCTATTCTTGTAAACTACGTGAGACGGGCCCAGCCAGGTAGCTGGCCAGTGAGTGTGGACGAGGGAATTTTTGGACCCTAGCGTGTCCCCTTTTACACGGTCTAGGCCAGGGGTGGACAAAATCAAGGATTTAAATAGTTATGTCGAACTAGCCACAAAGATTCCGAACTCAAAGCGATGTTTCCGTTGAGACAATGTTCAAATCTTTTCATATTTGACTATTCAGTGTTGATTGACTCATGTATCAAGATAACTTGTTAATTTACATCAGCGTTGTTTTGTTCCCTCATTATCGAAATGAATATTCCTTAATTAAGAAATTTTATGACATTTAATATAAAACTTTAATTAATCGACAATTAAAATTTACGGTATGAGTAAAACAACAAGAATAATTAAAATGATTTTTCAAGAACTCATGGTCATCTATATTTGGACGAAACTTTGAACAGCCCTGATACTGAAGGTTTTTTTAGCCGCAGGTCAGTCGGCTAGTTTGGGTCTATCTAACCCTTGTAACGCCGTCGGACGAAAGGCTTCTGCGACACAGGGTCATATTGTCACAGGTTCTATTTTTATTTACCCTACTGGCCTGAGCGTTGCTTGTTTAAACAATAATTTACGGTTTAAAAGTATCCCGAGAGGCTCTTCGTAGTGGAATTTTCTCAAATTTGTTAAACAGATACGCAAATACAAGTTGAAAGAGACGTAAAACGGGTAAAAAACTGTTGGAATGCCACTTTTTGTTAAATAACACTAAACCAAGGATCCAAGTATGCTAATTACTAACATTTAAACTAATAATATTTGTTTATTTATAAAATATAAGGGTACTTGCACTTCAGTGCTTCAGAACAAATATTTGTATTTTTCTTGTTGCGTTGTAGACGAAATACGTAATTACGTGCATTTTTGTAACTACATATTAAAGTTGTAAGTGTTTTGTTTTTATTTGCACTGGGGCAACCTACAATTTTCACAGTACGAGGTGCAAGGTGCTATAAATAAACCCCAAGATCAAGACTGAAAACTACCTGTAAATTATAGCTCTATATTGACATCCTACTACATCAAACACTGTATTAAAAATATTTTTTTACGGCTATAATTTTGTCTTTCCTAACCAAGTCATTAAAGATTGCTCGATTGTGAAATAATAAATTTGAATTGTAAATGAATGGTTAAAATTTTACGGCTTTGTGTCAAGTTACCGAGTTACTCTATAATTTATATTTAATATTATGTCTTACGGTCTGAATGACACTAGACAGAGCGAACCATTTTCCTCGACTGTCCATCCCACTTTAAACATAGAAATTTATGGGTTCCAAAACCACTAATGTCCGTACCAAGTGCCGCTACAATAGGCTTTTACGGCTTTTACAGAGAATTGACTAGCTCCGGTTTCCGATTTTTATAGCCGTATTGAATCCCTTTTTCAATAGCCGAGACATTATGTCTCAAAGCAACTGCGCTACATGAAACAAGTGTCTAGAAACAACGCTACAATAGAAAATCATTTTAATTTAATGCCGGTGACCTCGAAACAAGCCGGATTTTAATCCAACAGATGATTTACGTCGAACAGATACATTTTAAAAACTGCCCTCTTTGTTTACATTATACTACCTTCAACCTCAAGCGCCGTTTTTATTTGTTCCATGAATATGTAGTACAAATAAGGATTAGAACTTGTAACAACAATTATGTTACACAATTAGGAAGTAACAACTTTATTCGTCGATTAACAAATACATTCTTGATACTCAGATACTGCGCCTTGCTTGTCAAAACAAGTGCTAACTGAATTATTGCAACAGGTCCCGGTTTCGATTTAAAGTTAGTGCTAATAGTAGTATAATAATGTAAGAAGGACTATGTACATATCATGATGATATCTTGTAGCGATTCCTCAAAAAAGACCCGATTTGATCCAATTGATTTTTTAATTAGACATGTTTGCGCAAAATAACTTAAGGCGGGCATATCCAAGAGAGAGAGGGAGAGATCTGAGAAGGAAATATTTATTGTTTTTTTTTTTAAATACATATATTGGTAAAAAAAGTATAAGACTACCTGACAGGTGTAGTGGTATGAATTTTCACTCAATAATTTCAGTTTTTTGTAAAATTAGCCAATTTAAATTAAAAAATAGTGAAAATTGTCATATATTGTAATTTTAAATTAACTAATTTTGAAATTATTGAGTGAAAATTCATATTACTACACCTATTATAGTTCTACTTAGGTAGTCTTATACTTTTTTTTACCAATATATGTATTAAATAAAGAGTTATGGTGAAAAATAATAAATATTTACTTATCGGATCTCTCTATCAACATTTTAAATGATTGGCACAACATTAAAAAAAATCTCGTTCCAAATAACTAGCTTATACTAGACACTATTATTTAGGAATATAAATATTATTGTCACTGCCATATTGTATCGATGCAACAACGACGAATTAAAGGCCCGACAAGTTGATTTATTTAGTGAACCTGTCAAATTGAAAATGCTTGGGTGCGTGTTAAAACATCTGTCAAACAATGCGGAAAAATTAGAAGTAGAAGTGTATTGTAATGAGTTGCAATTATAAATTCAAATTTCGCCGGTAATCACGGCGAGGATATAAGAGAAGCGTAATCCAAGTCCTCCGCAGTCGTGGTGTCCAAACCGAGATCGAAGTGAGCAACCTGTTTTAAAACCAATATTTATTCTGAGCTTTTGAGGGTGCTTTACCTTTTACAAAGAACACTGTAGGTAGTATTAATGTATCCGTAAGAAAAAATGCACTATTTACACTACGAAGCCACTATGTCACTCACTTGTGTCAACAATCACTGTCATATAGATATACCACATGTTAATGAATGATTGCTGGTCTGAAAGATTGACCTTCTGGATATGCTGTGCTTTGAACGAGGGCTATAGTTGGACTGAACTAAGCTGGCCTGGCCAGCCAGGTGAGTCGCCGGACCGCCCAGCGGGCTCCACAGGTAGTCACAGTTTCTGGGGCCGCCGCATTACACGCATGCGTTTGTTTTTTCCTCATTTGCCAAATCAAAATTTTATGTGCCACTATTGTCGTCTTTTTGACCCTTTCGGAGCTTTTTAAGCTCTCGATGACCGCTTGGAAAAAGCTCTGCATGCTGATCTAATCATTAATTCATTGAACACAAGCAGTGCAGATGAAGTACAGAAAATTGTTTTCGAGTTGCAGTACATTTTTTTGAAAAAATATTTATGCTTACATCGATGTAACGGCCAACGAAAATATACAGGATGACTCTCGCAATGTAGTAAACAATAAGAATTTAAGTATTGCCAAAATGTATTTATTTATATTTCGGTACAATGATCTCTGCAGTACTGAATATCATTTGAATAGTAATTCTAATGTACATACATGGGTAATTGGAAATTAAAGCAGGTTCACATTGTATATTAATAGACGCACTTTCATCTTTTATGCTGATTATTTTACGAAAAATTTGTACTTATTTTTATTGTAAGAAATTATGGCAAAAATACAACGAAAATTATATATTTTTAATAAATGGTGCATGCGCCGTTGACAATATGTAAAAATTTATTTTTCTTCGTACTAAATCATATTTTATTTTATATAATAACTATTATTGTTCATACAAATCGCGAAAACTGTTGACTATATCTTTTGAAAAAATATATTACTTTCCCTATCGATTGGTACATAATATTGAATGATATTTATTTAAATAAAGACTTCCGTGAGGTGCATGTAAAAAGCAACATATATAATTGCATTAGAATATATTTTTGATAACAGTATATTTAAAGCTCAAAATTGTCGGTATTATTTATTCTATAAAGCACTAGCATGTAATATATGCCGGGTGTCGACTAACTTAAACCCGTTCAAATTTATCGGTTGCTTTTAGGAACAATATTTTGAAATTTTTGTATATCATTTGCGACACAAGAA
Organism: Leptura quadrifasciata; assembly: GCA_963675555.1. NCBI lineage: Eukaryota > Metazoa > Arthropoda > Insecta > Coleoptera > Cerambycidae > Leptura > Leptura quadrifasciata. The sequence continues at coordinate 2,803,558 of OY776682.1, read as the reverse complement.
AGCACATTTTGCACTTATTAAGTGAAAATGTCACTTCCGGTCCAACCGGAAGTAGCAAAAACTTTTGATTTTTAAATACTGCAAGACTGTGTTTTCAAAAAATTTACCCAGTAGGCCTTGAATCTGATGTTTAGCCTTTATTTCCATTGTTGCATTTCAATAAAAGTTTATTTCGTGCAAAAACCACTATTTCGAATTGTTTTTTTAAGTGGTAACTATATTTTTTTACTTGCACCAACAAAGCCCAAAAGATTAACCTTCTATTTGACGTCGAAAAATTTAGGGCCCAGCCAAATGAAAACGATCAAGATATGATTATTATTGACGAGTTGGGTTTTCTACCACATATATTATCCCTCTTCAAAAACAAATCGACGAGTCTACAAAATAATAGAATTATTGGAAAAAGCCTCTGCGCCCGTGACGTTTACGCCAAAGGAAAAGTCAGAGGTTATTTTTTTACAAATAATATAAATCGGAACAAACACAGAAATAATGTATTTTGCTGACGTTTTGAAAAGTAGTCTCTTTGCGTTTTCAAAGCTTTTTTCGAAGAACTCTTTTTTGTTGTGTATGATAAATATACAGCTTTAAGCTTTAAGATTCTGTTTATGTTATTTCCATAGATACTTAGTACTTAAACAGAACTGATGATATTTTCTTTTAGATAATGTTGAGTATATTAAGTTCTTCTTTTAACATTGGTAGCGAGGTTGTCAAATATCTATAGAACAATTCGATACGCATTTATCTTCATTTAATAAAATTATTGCTGATTCTTTAATTTTTCTTTTTTTGTTATCTGTTTCTTTTGTTAAAATTTTTGCCGCGTCCCAGTTTATTCTATGTCCGTTTTCCCAAGCATGTTCACAAATCTTTGATGTCTGAATTTAATTCTTTCTAATGTAATTTGTGTGCTCATTCAACCTCACACTGAAAGGTCTGGATGACTCACCCACATAACATTTATCACATTCGCACGGGATATTGTAAATACAATTTTTTTAATTCTGCTCCCTGTTTATCGGTTTTGTTTTTGTTAAAATAGATATTAAATTGTTCCCCGTTTGAAATAACGCCCTAGCATCAAATTTGTCACCTATACGGCGTAGCTTCTCCTATAGTCCGTATACATAAGGAATTGTTGCTGTATAATGACATTCAGGTTTCTGTCGTACCTGATTGTCCCTATTTTCAACATTTATGAAAACTCTATCAGCAAATGCTTCAGGGTATTGATTTTGTACTAGAAGAGATAATTTTTTTCTCGATATTTAATATTTCATTATTAATAAAATTATTTTAGCCCTATCATATAAACATTTGACAACACCCCTTTTAACATTTAATGACTGATTTGAGTTATAATTTAGATATCAGTGTGTGTTGGTTTTCTATAAACGCTTGTTTCAATTGTATAATTTACCCTTTTAATTAAAACATCTAAAAACAGTAGTTCATTCCTACTTTCTAGTTCTAATGTGAATTTAATAGACGGTTCCTTACAATTTATATTTTCTAAAAAACTATCTAGTAAATCAACACCATGAGGCCAAATTGCAAAGATGTCGTCAACATATTTTCACCAGACAACCGGTTTGTTTATACAATTTTGAACATGTGTGTTCTCAAAGTTCTCCATAAATATGTTGCTTAAAATTTGTGATAATGGAGACCCCATTGCCATACCAATATCCTGCTGATAGAACTCATTTTCCAATTTAAGATATGTTGTTTTTATACACACTGTTAATAGTTCCATTATGCTATTTACACGTAATTTAGTTCTAGTTTCCAAATTATTATCATTCAGCAACCGATCTTTACCTATTTTTAAGGTTTCATCTACCGTAACATTGGTAAAAAGACTAACTACATCAAACTAACCATCAGGTGCGATTCGTGAATATCGTTTTCATAAATTTTTTCTATAAAATGTTTACTATTTTTAATATATTAATCAATATTTCCAGATAACAGATCAAATTTTTACCAAATTATGACATGGCGAATTAATAGAATAGTTTGCTTATGTGTCTTTGGTAAGCCATAAAGAAAACAAAGACACATAAACAAAATATTCCTTTAAGACCAATTGTTAGTTCTATTAATTCACCATGTCATAATTTGGCAAAATTTTTACTTAAAATTATTGATCCATTATGTGGAAATACCGATTCATATATTAAAAATAGTAAATATTTTGAAAAAATGTATGAAAACGATATTCATTAATCACACCTGATTGTTAGTTTTGATGTAGTTAGTCTTTTTACCAATGTTCCGGTAGATGAAACCTTAAAAATAGTTATAGATAGGTTGCTGAATGATAATAATTTGTAAATTAGAAGTAAATTAAGTGTAAATAACATAATGGAACCATTAACAAAGTGTATAAAAACAACCTATTTTCAATTGGAAAATGAGTTCTATCAGCAGGATTTTGGTATGGCAATGGGGTCTCCATTATCACAAATTTTAAGCAACATATTTATGGAGAACTTTGAGAACATACATGTTCAAAATTATATAAACAAACCGGTTGTCTGGTGGAGATTATGTTGACGACACTTTTGCAATTTGGCCTCATGGTGTTGATTTACTAGATAGTTTTTTAGAAAATATAAATAGTAAGGAACCGTCTATTAATTTCACATTAGAAGTAGAAAGTAGGAATGAACTACCGTTTTTAGATGTTCTAGTACAAAATCAATACCCTGAAGCATTTGTTGAAAGAGCTTTCATAAATATTGAAAATAGGGACAATCATGTACGACAAAAACCTGAACGTGATTATACAGCAACAATTCCTTATGTATACGGACTATCGGAGAAGCTACACCGTATAGGCGACAAATTTGATGTTAGGACGGTGTTTCAAACAGGGAACACTTTGATATGAAATTGAGGACCTTCGAGATGTCTAATTATTTAGAAAACATAGAGCCATTTCGACATATGGACGTACAAGATGGCCTGCCAGATCACCTGACCTAACCCCTGTGGATTTTTCCTGTGGAGGTTCGTCAAAGAACTAGTTCATTCATCATCGTTAAGAAACCTCCAGGAGTTGGAAACCAAAATTCGCCAAGCTCGTTAAACAATAATTGCGCAAATGTTAGAAGGTGGTAAGGGAAACCACCAGTAGGGCTCAAAAATGTACCTAAGTTGAAGGAATGCATTTTGAATAATTGCTGTAATTTTATTTTCCCCTATCTTTAATTATTAATAAGTTCTGTAAATTTTATTTAATCTCTGTATTTTTCTAATAATATCAATTGGTACATGTAGCATCTACAGAAATCCAATAATTTCAAAGTAAATTAGCACCGAAACTAGACGTATTATACATCAAATGTAAGGTTAATGTTTTGGGCTTCGTTGGTGCAAGTAAAAAAATAGGTTACCATTAAAAAAAAATTTAATAAAAACCTGGAAAAGTCAGGGAATTTGATAATTTTGAAGAAAAATCAGGGAAATTTGCTTTATTTTAGCAGTTCATATTTAAATTTTACTCAGAACGTCCATTAAAATATAATGATGTAAACGTATTTTTGCTAATAACGTCGTTCGAAGTATCTCATGGGAATGCAAGTGTTGAAAGAGAATTTTCGATCAACAATCAATGTTTGATTGACAATGTGTTGGAATTATCATTGGTTGGTCAAAAACTAGTTTATGATGCTGTGCTGGATTATGGACGAATTGAAAAAATTGAAATCAATAAAAATGATTCAGTATTTTAGAAACGCGCATTTTAAATACATAGAGAACTTGAATAAAAAGCAGCAATTGAGCAGAGGGTGAAGAGATAAACAGGAAAGGAATGAATACTATAAAATTGAAGGAACTTGAGGAAAAAAAACTTAACACAGAGACTAATCTAATCAACGAAGAGATCAACTCCCTTCAACTGAACTTTAGTTACGTAATTAAGAGTTACTTATTATATGTTTACCATATGGAGTATTTTTTTATGTGTACCTAATTTTTTAACTCAACATTTTTTTGGCAATGACAGAAAAGACTGAAACTTTAATTGAAAAGTACTGGAAAACCTGGAAAAGTCAGGGAATTGCAAAATACTAATTAAACTACGATTTTTTATACTTCACTACTCCAATCGCTATGCTAACTTGCGTGTACTACAGGTGCATTTATTTCACACCTGGTATCGACAACACCCTTTATATACATAATGTATAATGTATAACTTGACACCGTTTTCGTCGGTTTGTGTAGATTATCTCTAATTTGATATGGAAGCCTGATTTCAGCCTTTTATTTAGCATCCTTCATAGAATGATTTATTTTCAAGAATAAAAATGTTGAGTAATTTGAAAAGCAAGATGCAGTGAAGACTTTAAAGTACTTTTGTTAAACAATGTTAAAAATACGACAAGAGACAGTGTCGAATGACACCAGAATATCAGATTTCCGTTCCACAGGTGTCAAATGCCGTGGTTGCAACACAGCTCACATACTTCTGGTGAATCTAAAATTTATATCTACAATGAATACGTTATCTGTGTATCTTGAAATCGGACATTCTTTTATGTACACTTTATTACTGAATAGCTATACACAATAAAAATAATTACTTAATAAATATCAATGTACAGTTGTTCTAAGGATACAAGCACACGTGTAGTCCACATTCGTATTGCCCAATACGAAAAAATTTAATAACAAAAAACTCGGTAAATAATGTTCAATATGGAAAAAAATAAAACCAAATTTTTTTTATTCCAAAGTGTACTGTATAAATAAGTAGGTACATTTGAAAGAGGAATTATTAAATATTCTTTTTATTATAATTATTATAGTAGGCCTAGATAGGTTGACATTTCTGTGTTTGTTGTCATAAACATTAGAACTAGTGTACTTTTAATGGTTAACTTAGTCTGAAAATAATCATACCTTGTAATGTTACAAATGAGGAATATGCCGATAATATTTATGTTTATGGATTGTGTGATAGTAATGGTAGGCAAGCCGCAGAGGAATACCATATTCGTTGTTTTTCTAACAGAAGAACACCAAATCATCAGACATTTTCAACTGTATCGCTATGCAAGGGAGCACGGCAGGTTTCCATCATCCATCCATCAAAAGTTGGAACGAAATATTGTTCAAAACGTTGAGGAGCAAGAAAATATCATTAATATTCTTCAAGAACACACTGAAGTAAGTAACTACCCGACAAATAAGTGCCCAATTACAAGTTCCTTATGTGCGGGCTTGGAGGACTCGAAATAAAGATACAACCATATAATATTCAGCAAGCGCAAATACTTCAACAGGGTGGTAATGTAAATAGGTTAGAATTTTTTATTATTGATCACAGATCGACTATATACCGAACTTTATTCACAGACGAGGCCCAATTTACACGGGATGGCGTATTTAATTCAACAAATTCGCATAACTGGACCAAAAATACTCCTCGTGCTATAAGAGAAGCCCATTCTCAACATAAGTTCTCAATAAATGTTTGGTGTGGTATGATTAACAGCAACATAATTTGCCCACATATTTTTCCGGCAAGGCTAACTACGAGGTATTTAGATTTCTTACAAAATATTTTACCTGGCTTAATGCAAAGTATTAATATAAGAGGACAATATTTCCAGCATTACGGAGTTGATCCTCATTTTGGTATTGACGTTAAAAGGCATTTGGATAATAAGTATCCAAACAGATGGATTAGACATGGGAGACCTCAACCTTGGCCGGCTAGATCACCAGATTTCAACCTCATCGATTATTTTCTATGGATATATCTCAAAACTGAATTTTACAGTGTCCAAATAAATAGTAGAGAACAGGTGTTCAGCGAATTATCAGCGGTAGTGACCAAATTAGAAACAATCCTGTGCAAATCTATCGGCAATTTAAATAAACGCCAACAAAAATTTATATAAGCTGGAGGATCTCATTTCGAAAATTTGCTCTAAGTATTTGTAATATTTTTAAATATACTTTTGTAAATATTTATTTGACCATTTTTATTTATTTGGACATAGTCTGGTCGATAACCGAGTGGGTTAAGGCGCGAGGTGGCAATCGCGATTAATCACACGGACACCGGGTTCGAATCCTGGCTCCGGCACTGGCAAAAAAAGTCCGGCCTTGGAATAAAAAAAAAAATTTTAATAGCAGTCTATCAACTATGTCATGTGATCCTCTATCGCCCCTGGAAGTAATAGTAAGGACGTTCAGGGCAAAATAAATCTAGACCAAATCTCAGAAATTAAGAGCTACAGAAGAATTTTAATGGCCGTTCCTGAATACCCATGTGATCCTCTATCGCCCCTGGAAGTATGTACAGTTCCTCATGAAACATCCTTATATCACCAGAATCAAGAACAGAGAGAACGAGGTTGTTACACAAACGATACTTAGTAGCAGGTGAGATGAAAGTTCTATATGGGTATAAAGTTTTTAGATGACTGCAAGCTAATCCTATATTAGTGCAAACATGTGATTGAAATGTAAGTACGTCATCCATGACTACGCCAAGATTTTTTGTTTCACTCAATTTAGGTAATTCATCATTATCAATTTTGACAACTAAATCAGACAGTTTATCTGTAGAATATTTTAAGCCTGCTACCAATAAGACAGACTTAGAAGCATTAATTTTTAAGTTATGATCCAAAGAAATTTCTTTAATTTTCTGTAAATCTGATGAAATATTTTCTTGTGAAAATATTTTATTATTTGGGCAAACATCGATAATTAATTGAGAATCATCTGCATATTGCATTACTATTATTATTAGCCTTTACTCGAGTCCGAGTATAAAAAAATGTTACAGTCGATAGATTGTGTGTAATAAAAAACAAGTAAAAGGTGTAGTCTATTGTAATTCCCATTCATCTACGATGCACACGACTATGGCTATAGAGGCCAATTCGGGAGAGCACATGTCGACCGCAGTCAGGACAAACATAGACCTGGTTAGGTCTTGGATTCGGCCTTTTTGCAGCAACATTTCCTTGATAGCTGGCCACAACCCCTCGCCATTCGGTTCTGTCCGCTGCAAGTTGTTCCCATTGCTCGTCTGGAATACCGCAGGATTTTAGATTTTCATGGAGAACGTCTTTGAACCTCTTTCGTTGACCGCCACGCCTTCTTCTACCGCTTAGCAATTCACCATAAAGTGTACATTTAGGAAGGCGGTTATCATGCATACGATGAACGTGACCTGCCCATCTTAGGCGTGCTCTTGAAATAAGCACCTCAATTGGAAGGCTGTTTGCTCTCCTGAGTACTTCCACGTTTGATATGTGATGGAACCAACGGATTTTCATCATACTTCTGAGATGTCTTTGCTGAAAACGTTCTAATTCTTTCACATGACGAGGGTAAGTGACCCAGCTTTCACATCCATATAGCAGTGTTGGAATGACAATTGCTCTGTAGACAGCCATTTTCGTTGACAAAGCAAGGTCGTGGTTGTCAAATACTCTCTCTCTAAGTCCCCAGAGTGCTCTAGATGCAGCGTTAATTCTATTGCGAATCTCGCTGTCCATGTTTGCTTTGTCATTAACAACGTTGCCTAAGTAATTGAACTGATCCACCACTTCAAGAGAATTTCCATTAAGTGTAATGTCTATTTGGTTCACTTGATGAGGAGTTGACATAATCTTAGTCTTTCCAATGTTGATTTTAAGTCCCAAGGAATCATAGCTCTGGGCATACACATCTAAAAGTTCTTGAAGCTCTTCCGGCGTAGAAGCTAAAAGTGCACAGTCATCCACATACTGGAGATCACAAATGAATCGTGTGCGTGTCTTCGTGAAAGCTCTAAAGCGCCCTATGTTAAAGAGACCGCCATCAGAACGGTATCTGAGACCTATTCCTCTGACTGTCAGTTTGTTGTCAACAATAATTGTTAGAGCAGTGGTAAACAAATTAAAAAGTAGGGGTGCCAGGACACATCCCTGCCTAACTCCAGTGAGGGTTTGGAAAGGTTCGGTTGCCTCATTATTATACATAACCTGGGCGTTGTTGTTTGTATGTAGACTGCGACATACTTCCACAAATTTTCTAGGGATACCTAAGCGGAGCATAATTTTCCAGAGCACTTCCCTGTCCACCGAGTCAAACGCCTTGGTTAAATCAATGAAGGCCATGTGAATTTCTCCTTGATGTTCGAGTGCTTTTTCTTGAAGCTGTTTAAGTGTGAAGATTAGATGTGCCTCGGTTTGGTCTAAAGCCACTCTGTGTTTCAGGAAGTAACTTTTCCATAACAGGTGTTAGCCTATTTGCCATCGCTTTAGTGAGTATCTTCCCTCCAACAGCCAGGAGAGCTATACCCCTGTAATTTCCACAGTCCGCAGCGCTCCCTTTGTTTTTGAAGAGGTTGATTAAAAATGTGCATTACACTAGAATATTGAACTTCACCATTTATGTCTGCAATATATATTAAAAATAATAGGAGTCCTACGATGGAGCCTTGAGGTGTACCTTGATGTAATGAAGCAAATTTGGATTTGACAGTCTTATTATCTATTGCCAAAGTTACACGTTGTTCTCTGCTAGTTAAATAAGATTTTTTAAAATTATTGGAAAAACCGAAATAATCCAATTTAGAAAGCAAGCTTATGGATTGAAAGTATCGAAGGCTTTGCTAAAATCTAGTAGAACTAGACAAGTTGCTTTATTGTTATCTGAATTTTAACAAATGTCACCAGTGCAGCGGAAGTGCTACGATTTTTACAAAAGCATGATTGTGTCGAGGAAGTCAAATAATTTTCACTGAAATAATGAAAATTTGGTTGTGAATATATGTCTTTCCAAAATTTTAGAAATTGAAGATACTTACAGGCCTGAGATCTTTTAATTATATAGGATTAGCTATTTTTGCAAGAGAATTAACTATTGCCTGTTTTCCAGCAGTATGAAAATACACCATCAAGTATGAAGGTGTTTAAAATATTTATGAGATGTTTTATATAAAATGGCAAATACTGATGGTCGAGAGGTGAGCACACTCGCCTCTCACCCAAAAGTTTCAGTTAAATTTAATTGAAAATACCTGTACTATGACAGTTCTTGCGTAAAATGTTATCTACTTATAGCATAAAAATTTAATCTAATTGTCTTTGTCGTTTTGCCTTCTCAGATTGTGATCGGCTTAATTTTTGAATCTCACCCTTGCTGCAAATAAATTCATCTGCTTTGTGTAATAAATTTACACATTATTTATTAATTTTTTTCTTAGAAATTTAAATACAACACAAATAATTTATTTTCAGAATAACATAACTGTTACAAATTATGTGAAAACTTCTATTTACAATACAATTTTTTTCGAGAAAAAACATGCTACTTGGTAAAAACTCGACTACTATTGAACACCAACCAATTACAATGGGTCGTAATATGTAGAGGATCAATGGCGCGTTGGTTCATTTGCAAATCGCGGTGCACCGTGCAAGTTAATATTTTACACCTTTATAATACTGTCAACACCAATAAAGTGTTGTTTGTGCTACTCCTTGCTTCATACATAAATAGTGTACATTATAATTCTTGCCCAAGTCAAATGTCGTATTCATCATTTACAAAAAATAAAAATTATCTTTAAATGGTGTGAATATACAAAGTACTTTTTTGTTAAATTCGTTACTATACGGCTTATTTAGTTATGGTTATTTATTTGGACAATCTGGGTATAAATTTACACGTATACACTTTGTTGCGTTACTAAATAAATAACGTCGGTGTGCGACAATTCGTATATAAATTCTCCAGAAGGCAGATTTTGACCTTGCTGCTTATTTAACATAATTTATCCTAAATCAGAATGGCAGGAGCGATATCTGTTTTAGGTCAGGTTACTAAAATTTCGCTCCTTTGCTATTAAATTTCGACTTGCCCGCTGTATGTTGCAATCGACGTAAAATGTCATTCATTCAATTTAATGCCGAAAGTAGAAACAGTGTTACGTTCTTGTTGGATATGATACATGTTAAAAACAGTCATTCGATAAATAAAAGACAAAAAAGTTTAAAGGCCATAGACGGATAAGCATAGGTAATGTGCCCTTGCATCAATTTCGCTGATTAGTTTGGAGGTTTCCTTCTAAGTATCGTATCTATCTAAACACGTGTGTTTTCTTTTTACACGAGATGTATTGCAGTTGTGGGCATTTTAGTTTCTTTTCCTTTTTTCAGGATATAATCATGAATTGGACTAATCACTATCGCACTAATCATTGTGGAGAGTTAATTTAGTTCTAAAAATTTTTTTTTTATTTACATTCGGAAAACTATTTTCTCAATTAAGCACTATCAAAAATATTTTCCATTTTAATGGAACTAATTAATTTTTGATAGCGCACAGTATATTATTTAACGTACGAAACATCCCATGTGTCCCCGTCTAGGCCCAGTTTTACATAACCTGCTCGAAATTTCTTGACAGTACGTTGCGTAATTAAAATGCACTTAATGTTATCAACGGTGCAATTATTTCGTTTTATTTTTGTTATTAATTGTAATGTATTTTTCCGCGGGCGAAAACGATTTATAAGAGTTGCAAGTACATAATACTACATTACTAAATACGCCCTTTGCTCTTTCAAGAGGACAACATTCGAAAAATGAATGTAGTAAGTGAAGTGGTCGTTTTGTTTTGCTTCTTTTTCGTCTCGTATTAAAATCATTTATTTGCCTTTCTAAATATGACCTATATTTTAAATGCCCCATAAAAATAATTTCACCGATGTTTCCTGATGTTTTTGTTCACTTTTTTTAGTTTTTATCTGTCGTTGCACAAAGCCACAATTATAAATGAATTTAAGAAAGTGTTTTACTGAAACGAAATTAATGGACTTAACTTTATAATACCAGGGCCATATCTGATTCAGATTTAAATATTCTTAGTGCTTTGTTGAGTCTTACACGAATTTCCACTCTGCTCTCAATTTATGAGGATTTTTAATTAAAACTTAACAATATTCCCAATTATTGCCAAATTCTTATTAATATAGTTAACACTGTCAATATCAATGATTATGTTGTTTATGGACTTCCATTTAATGAATGATATTGACAGTTCTGTAAATGGAACCTGTTTATGCGGGCTCGGTGTTCTTTAATTAAATATTCGAATAATATTTACACTCATCGGCGGAAAGTTTCGAAACACGTTACATTTTCAGATAAAGATCATCCAGAGACAAATATATTTTTCGATGCTCTAGTGAAAGTGATTAATTATTTTTTACAGAAAATGGGATACATTAGGACTAAATAATAAGAATAAATAGCCACTAATAAAATAGCAACTAGTTTAGTAGACTAGTAGTCAGAAAAGCTAAATGAACACCATGTAGCACACGTTTTAGTTTTTATATTTAGGTACAGGATAAAATAAAACGGGCTGTGTTTATAGATGAAATTAAATTTCGAATACAAAGGGTAGAAGGTAATCATTTTACCTATATAAATAAATGCATTTGTTATATATACAGGGTGTTCCAATAGTGCGTCAAAGTCCAATATAGGCCTTATTAAAGGCGCACATTTTAAAAATATTTTGGAATATACAGGGAGACTCAATTCAGCGGAGCATCTTCGAGGTCATTTTTTTTAATGGAACACCCTATATATTTTTACATTCATGAATTCAGCGTAAATTACCATTCCAGCGACCTCCGCATTTTTGGTTTTTGACGTGGCGTCTCCGAGTTATTCGAAAAAATATGAAAATTTTGGTCGGAATAAGGTTTAACAAATTAATTCGCGTGTGCATTACTATTAATTAAGAACATTTATTTTGCAATTATGCAAAAAAGGGATGTTCTACAAGGACATAACCACCAAATATTGATTATAATTATACAGGGTGTATTTTATACTACCGCTAATTCAGGACATTTCAAAGTAAATTTTCTCAATTTCTTCAAATGGAACACTCTGTATATACACTGTAATTGGCACGTCAATTCTCTACGATTTTTGTGATTAATATCCTGTACCTAAAATTGATATTTCCAGAGATATTTTTACTTTTTCATTAAAAACCGTTAAATTATAACTGATCTAGTAGCCATGATTTTGATATAAAGTGAGAATAATTGAAAGTAATATTAAATTTTTTTTCTGGGTGCGTCTTGGTTGCCTCAGTAGTATTTTTTCGCAATTTAATTACATCACATCTGAGTCTATCTTAAAAATTTGTAAACAATCGTTTAATATTACAAAAAATTTGACATAAATAATAGGAACAGAAAATACGGTAATACAAAAATTGGCACTATTTTAAAAATTTAATTATTTTGAACCTAATTTAATGAAATAAATAATACCTAGTGTTTATAGGAACTGTTCAAAGTGGCCTCTCAGCACGTCTATGCATTTTTGTGGACGAGAATTTCCTGAAAACTTCCCTTATTATTTCTTTCATATTTTGTTTTATAGTTATTATGAGGTTTGTACACTTGCTCCACAAAAAGAAGTCTATTTTGCTCAAATCAGGGCTTCTGACAGGCCAACTATGGGGTCCTTCCCTTCCTATCCAACCATTTGGAAAAGCGTCGTTTAAATGTTCGTGAATAGCTGCAGTGCGGTGCACAGGTGCTCCATCATGGAGGTACCACATTCTCTCCTTAATATCTCTGGGGACATCCTCCAACAAATAAATTTGACCATTCATACGTCCATCAAGAAAATGTGGTCCTATTACATAATCCTCAGTAATTCTTCCCCAAACATTGATCGATCATCATTTGTTCGTGAGATGTAAGGATTGATTGTGACGTAATAATGAAAATTATGACGATTTATGAGACATTGCTTCATCGGCAAACAAAAGAAAGTTAAAAAATGTCTTTCTTGTCCTATTTTTTGTTTTGCCCATTGACAAAATTGTATTCGGTTTTCATAGTCCCTGTCAATCAGTTCCTGCATTAGTTGAACGTGGTAGGGATGAACATTGTGTTTTTTGTAGGATTCGATAAGATCCAATAAAAAAATTCAACAAAGTTTCTAGGAACCTACATAGATTGTTCAATGAGCTGGAACAAACATATCAATGATGTGTGTGCCAGGTTGAACAGATTCTATGTTGCTCTATCAACCCTAAAGAATACGCTTAACGAGTCACTTAATTCAAAAAACTGTATTTACAATATCCCGTGCGAATGTGATACATGTTATGTGGGTGAGTCATCCAGAGCTTTCAGTGTGAGGTTGGATGAGCACAAGAATTACATTAGAAAGAATGAAATTCAGAAATCAAAGATTTGTGAACATGCTTGGGAAAACGGACATAGAATAAACTGGGAACCGGCAACAGAAGCAGATAGCAAAAAAATAAAAATTTAATCAGCAATAATCTTATTAAATGAAGATAAGTGTGTATCGAATTGTTCTGTAGATATTTGTACAACCTGGCTACCAATGTTAAAAGAAGAACTTAACAAACTCAACATTATCTAAAAGAAAACATCATCAGTTCTGTGTTATGTGTAAGTAGTATCTATGGAAATAACATAAACAGAATCTTAAAGCTGTGTATTTGACATACAGCAAAATAAGAATTCTTCCAATAAAAGCTTTGAAAACGGAAAGAGACTATTTTCCGAAACCTCAGCAAAATACATTATTTCTGTGTTTATTCCGATTTATATTAATTGCAAAACATAACCTCTGACTATTCCTTTGACGTAAACATCACGGGCGCAGAGACTTTTTTCCAATAATGCTATTATTTTGTAGATTCGGTGGTTTGTTTTTGAAGAGGATAATACATGTGGTAGAAAACCCAAATAATAGGAAAGAATATTCGTAGCATGCCACAAATAACTTTCAGACAATATTTAAAATAACCATTTTCAGACCACATCAGCGACGTCTGGTTGACGATAATTAATTCTGATGGTTTTCCTCAACATTTGCTGTTCTAATAATTTTAAATACATCCATTCGATAAAGATAAATATAAAACAGTTCTTATTTCGTATTTATCGATAAAGCTCCATGCATGAATAAATGTATAAGTAGAACTCTAAATCATATGTAATGCTTTTTTGAGATTATTATAAAACATCAAGTCACAGATAATTTTTAAAGACAGAGAGTATAAACCGTGGGACAAGAATTTATATATAGCGTTATATATTGCCTTGGTATGTTAGAGGTTCGTTATAGCACTATCAAAAGAGTGGACCAGAGATACTGTCAATTTGGCGCCGATTATTTTCGGAGATTAAATCACCCGGCTCACTACTTTATAGGAATACTATCTTTATAGGTAATGTTAATTAAACACAAAATTCTTCAGGTATTTTCGAATAAGTGATTATTTTTATTCAAATATTTGATTATTTTAAATAAATTTTCTTCTTATTACGAAGGAAGTAACATTGTTGTCCAAATATATTTCTTACCATTAATAACATCCTGTTATAATCAACACAAATAATTTTCTACAAAAGATCGTCGAGAAATAACACTTACATAATACACATTAATTTTTTTTCTCAAAACTAATATTATAAATTAAGCAAATCAGTTGTTTAACCTTCAAAAATTGAAATAAAATAAGTTGTGATCTTAAAAATATCGCCTATGGGTTTTTTGTTCAAATCACTACTCTTTAATGTAAAATCCTCAATTAATAGATAATTATAATAATTATTATTATACATATACCATTATAGTGAACTATTAATTCTAATTTATGACGTCGTCCGAAAATTAGTTTTATGGTGTCGTTAATATACCTACACGAACTCAGTTATAATTATTCCATGGAGGCCAGGAACACGCTTCTCAAGGGACGGAAAATGAATGGTCTTTTAATTGCTTGTGTAAGTGATATTACCTTAGTTTTAACAAGTAAAGATCAGCTCATACACCCGTTAGGAAGTCTGAAAACAATAAGTTCTGAGTACTGTTAAGTGTACACTACAGCAACAGCAAAATTTTATTTTAAATTCTACCGTACCAGTCTTGACGATATAGCCCAGACTGTATTTGTTTTGGGATGGGTGCATCGGGTAGTATGGTAGATTTTTGGCTTAATCGCTCCTAAGAATCATAAGAAATGATAATTTCACTATGCGCTAGTTTGAAACCGTGGGCGTAATTTTTTATTAAACAAAATGTGAAAAAATTCTTAAAAATTTCGTTTTTTCTTCCTATTTTTTCATATATCTTTGCTTTTAGAGAAAAGTTATAGGAATGAAAAAGTTTTGTAATTAAATTTTAAATAAGATGTAGTTGGTTGCGAATCCAGAAATCATTTTTAATATTGCATAAGTAGTAAAAGTCGAAAAAAAACTGCAAGTTATTTGTTGATTTTTTTCTAATACTTATACGTAGGACCTTCATACTTGGCTAAAGAAAACTTTTTAATATAATAAATCTTCCCACCAAATTTCATCAAGATCGGACTTTCAGTTTTTGCATAATAATTTTGCAATCTAAACTTCGCAAACATTTGCAAATTTTCAAAATTTAGAAAGTTGAAAATTTTTAGACATATAAAAGAGCACTCAAATTTTCAAATCCATTTTGAGATATTAAAATCCGTTAATTACGAGAGCCTAGGGAATTGTTTAAAAATTTGGTTAGCAAAAAGTAGAAATAGTAGTAGTAGTTGAGCCGGAGCTTCCCCCTCAGAATGGGCTCCCTTAGAACTCCAGGAAAAAAACCTAAAAATACTGGTACCTATCAGTAATTCAAACAACTATTTTCTTCTTTACAGACAAGTCTACAACCTTACTAATAATTTCCATAGCCTATTTAGTAATTTTCTTACATCGCATTTATCTGACGCGACCATTTTGAAAAAATGAAAAAATTGTTCGTATCTCACTTATTTTTTGGAATATTTTACATCTGAAAAAACTGTTGCACTTAGAAATTTATGCTTAATGAGAAACTATCAAAAAATATAGTCATTCCATTTAAGAAAAAGAAGTTGTCACTTCCGGTTCAATCGGAACTGATATTTTCATTCCTGTTAGTCTAAAAATAGCCCATTATTGTCTAATTCATGTGGATCAAAAACCAAATTTTTAAATTCAAAAACAACCAAAATAATGGGGGCGTACATTGACTCGTGGCCACCCGGTATACAGGCTGTCCATTTTATTAGGGCACTCGAGAATATTTCACTTAATACCGGTCGTACAAAAAAAATTATTTTTACGAAAATTATGCCTATTTATATAACCTACAAAATGGTTTAAAGACATTTGAAATCCATGGCCTACTTTAAGAGTTATGGCGGAAAATATCGAAAAGCGGAAAACGCCTAGGCCAAATATCCCCGTTATTTGAAGAGATACGAGAAAAATTCTAAGGCGAAAATTTTTTGCAAAACAGAGTGTTTCAACGAGGTTTTACCTAATTTTTTCAAAACTGCTGTATCTTGAGATTTACTCTTCAGGCTGTTAAAAAAATGATTTTGAAATAAAGTATTTTCCTCCCCGTTAGTAATTATAAAAATATATTTTTTAAACCAATAATTTTTTTCTTAACAAGCATTATACTTGTCGTGGAGAAGTATGATTAAATAAAACGATAAAATAATTCAATATGTTGTTCAAATCTTTGCTATAATAAAACATTAACACAATTAAGAAGAATAAAGTAAATTCAGGTAACAAAAACAAATTAATAGTAAAAAGAATATAGCACACAGAACATTTATACTTATCTAATCCTCAAAATAATTTTTAAGATATCATAACACGTGTTCAAAGTGTCCACCGCGATTACTTATGCACAATCGAGCGCGGCGAGGCACTGCATTTAAAACATTACTCAGCATTTCGGGGGTAACTGTAATACATGCCTGTTGAATTCGAACTTTTAGGTCCTCCTCTGCGGCATCGTCGCAAACATCTTATCTTTAATATACCCCTATAGAAAGAAATCCATTGGGGTTATATCTGGAGAACGAGAGGGCCATCGAATAAATCCATTGGTACCTATCCAATGTTGAGGCAAAATTTCGTCTAAATAATCTAGGTAAATCTGGGAATTGTGAGGAGGAGCTCCATCTTGTTGAAAATATTGAGAGTTGTGTCGATTCTCTAAAGGTAGGTCATCTAAGAATTCATTGAATTCATTAAATTCATTTCTCAAAAAGTTTAGGTACTTTTGACCACTGAGGTGACCATCATAAAAATAAGGACCTATTAAATTGGAAAAATTTGTCTCGTCGCACCAAAGTATTTTACTACATATTATTGGATCGGCACGCTTCTTTTCCAACAGCCACCTACAAAAAGTCGTCCTCCTTGGTGTGTCCCCCGCTTGTCAATTGTCAACTTATTTGGCTTTACAACACCGGTAACCATTTTTCTTTAAAATTTTTCTAGCACTTGTTTTATATTTATATGACAAGCAATTTGAAGTTCTCTTAATGATGTTTCCAAATTTCCTGTATTTTTATTTCTTACATAATTAATAACTCGGTTTACCTTATTTACATTATCACTGTTCTTCTTCTTTAAAAATAAACCATTATTTTTCAGTTTTGTAGCTAATTTTCTGAACAGAATTTTATTCGGCTGTAGTGCTTGTGGAAATCTGTTTCTATATTCTACTTGAGCTAATCCAGAGTTAAAATTGCATTGGCAATATGTAACGAACATATTATAACGATCAATGTGAGTGAAAATCATTTTTGAAAATTCTAAATTCTTAAACGAGTGTGATTGAGTGAGAGTTTAAGTATTAACTGAGATGATCTGTCAAAAAATTAAATTGTCACGTTCATAGCCAACTATTTTAAAATAATTGAATTAATAGTGAAATCATGAAATACAAACAAATGGATATTATACTTAAATTAATTGGTAAAGACATTTTAACTTTCTGAGCAAGGAGTGACGCTTTTATGGAAGACCTCTATACATTGACATAACTGCGATAAATGGACAGCCTGTATACCGTCTGTTTATTTCACGAGGGCCACATATCTCGCTTAATATATATTGTAGAAAAATAAAGTTTTAGAAAGTTATCCCATTTATTGTGACCTATATTTCAGTAAAAAGAAATGTGAAATCCATAGCCTACTTTGTGAGATATATTGCAAAACCTGAAAAATAGGAATACCACAAACTTCCTAATTTGAGGAGATACGAAAAAAGTTAAAGAGATGAAAGTTGACGGCAAAGAAAATAAAAATAATAATGTGTATCAAAAAATTCGAAAAACGCAGTTGGCTTTGCTCTTGTGCAAAAATGAAAAGAACAAATCTCAACGTAACACCATTAATTCCGTTTATTTTTTCTGTTTCCAACGATATAAAACATGTTACAAAAATTTTAACTGGCAGTGTCAATATTTAATATTTTACGAAAACCACAATTCATATCTTTGAATCGTAAAAATCAGCTATGCCATAATAATAAAAATTCACTTTATAATAATTATAATTCAGTAATTATTTATTACAATTTAATACAAACAAATATCTCATAAATAAAAATACAAGTACAAAGTGAACATCCAAAAAGAAAAAACTATGTATAACAGTACTACCTACTACCATACTGAAAAGGACATGTGTGTATTTATTTTTCTAACTATAAATCCTCAAATTGTGAACGATGCATACACAAACGTGCTGCTCTACGAGACACCTCACGCATTACATTTTGGAGCATTTCAGGTGTAAGTGGCTCACGTGCTTAGCTATAACCGTTTGTGGTTTTCGTATTTTTCAGGTTCTTGTAAAATATCTCACAAAGTAGGCTATGGATTTCAAATTTCTTTTTACTGAAATATGGCTCACAAAAAATGGGATAACTGTTTCTAAAACTTTATTCCACAATAGATATTACAAGATATTTGATGTGGCCCTCGCAAAATAGACAGACGGTATAAAATTTTTAAAAAATAAAAAATATCTAGCTCACATACGTTTAATGAAAGGGCAAATAAAATAATTTGGAAGTACCCTAAAGCTCTACACCGAGGCTGCTAAAAAATATTAGTTTTGAGCAATTTAGTGATAACTTAAATACATAAATGACGTAAAATAGCCGTAGTATATCATTGTACCATTAAATTTTAATGGGAAAAATAATGGTAGTACGCCATATAAAAAGCCATAATTCATAAAATAATGTCAAATGCCCGCGGGCACCGTACATTAAAGTTAAAGTAATCTGTAAAATAAATCTATTTTGCCAATCTTATATCATTTACTATTATGACACAACAATATAGATGATTATTGACTAAGTTCTAACAGTGAGATAAAACAAATGAGTAATTAGTTTTATACGTTCACTTTGTCACATTATATCTTAGTGCAGAAAACTATCTTGTTGCAGAAATTAAATACGCAATTAAAATGAAAGTTCTGCCCAGTGTAACAATAAACCCACTGGTGAACAAACAATAGATATGCAATTTGAATTAATATTAACATTATGTATTACTTGCTTTATTATTTTTTATCTAAAATCTACACTTATGATACATGCTTATATTGTTTATGTAGATAACTTTCAAGCGTCTAAGTTATTTATGACATTATTGAGGTGTTTTAATACTTTAATTTCTTTTATTGTAGAGATATCTTTTAGTAAGAGGCATAATGTACTCAATCCCATAGCAATTATTTGTATATTCTTTATATTATCTACACAATTCGTTTTTTCGATTGTTAAAACTTTTTGTCCTCTTATAATAGCCTGTTTCATTACATTAATGGTAATATTAACAGCGACCCGATCCAAAAAAATCCGTAATGATCCAAATGTATAATTTGGATCATTCAAATGCACCCCCTTGTAAAACATATTTTTGCTGATGTTAGTCCCTCCTTCTTTGCTATCAATGTAAGCCCATGCCGACTTCTTTGAATAATCATTTTCAAACTTTGGAGCCAGAAAACGTCTCGTTAAATGATTTCTGTGACAATGAAATCAATAGCATTAATATAGTTTCATTTTCAGCAAATGAAGTGTTATTGGCATTAAAAAAAAATAAAACCGTGAGTCCTGATGGAATCCCCGCATTTCGAGACTGTGCTGCCATCTTTGCTCAGCCACTCATATTATTTAATTTACCTATTAAATGCCGCTGTCGTCCAGATGTTTGAAAATACTCCAATCTCTCCGATGTATAAAAAGGCAAATAAACTTCCGTCCAATAACTATAATCTGTAACTTTGGCAAAGCCTTTGAGATATTATTACATAACTCTATTTACCCTAATGTTTAAAATATCACTTACAGTCAGCAATACGGATTTATGAAAGGTCGCTCTACTACTACCAATCCCATATGTCCTACACAATTCACATCTGAGTCCATCGACATGCAGATGCAAACGGACGTAATATACCTTGATTTTACGAAAGCTTTTGATAGGCTTAATCATAATATATTGATTGCAATACTTTTCAACTTTGGTATTTCGGACCTGCTAATAACTTTCTTTAGATCTTATCTAACTGATAGACTTCAATATGTCGCGTATAATGGGTTTAAGTCCTATAATTATGGCTCGTCATAAGATGTTCACCAGGGCTCTGTTCTTGGGCCACTGCTTTTCAATATATTTATAAATGACATAGGCAATAGTTTAGATGTGCACTTCTTAATATATGCTGATGACATAAAACTTCTAAACAGAATCTCTGGTTTAAATGACTGCCTCGTTGCAGTCAGTTCAGTTCGAGCAACGAGGAGCAGCAGTAGGCAGCTTTCATTGAGAACCTGAAGATGGCAGATGAGATTCTGCCGAAACGTCGTTTAAACAACCGTGACTATTGACATATATTGTTTCGATATACCAATATGCAATATATGCTGCGACAGCTCAGAAACGATCTCTCGTAAAAACAACTTTAATTAGCAATATTATGTATAGTGCCACATTAAAGTAACAAATTATTTGCAAAATTTAATTCAGACCAATTTGCTGTAAAATATCTCAAATCCAAGGGATGCATACTATGAAAAAAAAAGAAATCGAACCTTAGAAGTTTAACTAGAATAATTTAGTATATGAGATTTGTTAGAATAGATTTGGTTTAGTTACAAGAAAGGTTAAGCAAGGACTGTGGTAGGAAAGTATAAAACATAAAAAAAGTGTTCAACAAAAAAAACTTTCAATGTTAAAATAAAGTGTTTCGAAGAGTTTGAGCAACGACGTTTCTACTGAATTTAATAATTATTGCGATAATGTTGCTACAAACAATTATACTATAAAGTCAAGCCTAAAATCTTTGGAAGATGCTATTAAAAAAAATATTGGTACAAAGAAGGATAATCAGAGTTTAAGAAATAATATCCATGTCACACCATTAAGTACCAATCAGATCGCGTCCTTCACTAGTAAAAATATAAACAAATTGAAGTTAAGAGTAACAAAAGGAGACAATCAAAAACAATTACAAGTGGAGAAATTTTAAAGACGCAATTAATAGGTATTATGCGTCACAAAAAGCTCATATTGCTACTATGCTTTAGATGTCAACTAGAAAATGAGGGATCTGGTTTTTTTAGTTCACACACAAGGAGAAACGATAGATGCAACTAAAAATATTATCGATCATGGTACAGGTAACTTAGAGAAGTATAAAAAAAAGACATCTCCAACGTGCAATGGGCAACGAAAAAATAAGGAGAATAATAAGCGGATAAAGAGAAGGCAGCGTAAAATTTATATAGATGGCAGTAAAAGAAAACTGAGATCCGAGAAGGGAAGACAAGAAAGTAAGAGGTTGAGTGGTATATTAAAGAAGAGAAGACAAGAAAGTAAGAGGATAGTGTGCTGTATTAAAAAGGAAGACGGATATCAAGAAGTAAAATGTGGCCTGTCAGGTAGAATTTAAAAGTCAGGAGTATTTGTCACGGAGCTGGGTCTTTGTGTTCAGTGAAAAAAATCGTCATAAAAAAATCAAGTAAGACGTTTAGTATACGATTAACAATATTAACAAGCTTTATGTGGTTAGAAACGTTATAAACTTTTAAAAGTGAAAGACACAAATGAATCAAAATATATTGACAATTTAGTTTTAAATAATATTAGTATTTTCATGGTGTTGCCGGATCGAAATAAAAAGGTAACTGTAAAGAATTAGATATAGGTATTAGCTGAAAAGAGGGATATGGTTATAGATTTTAAGACTGACGTTATTCTGAGATGTCAATCACAAATTGGTTTGGAAACTTAAAATAATAAATAATTTATTTAATAACGATACTTTATTCAGAGTAGGCAATCTAGGACAGTTCTAATCAAAATTTTCTTATTTATAAAAAGAAAAATAAATCTAAATCTTTATAATTTGAACCATAACAACTCACAGTGAACCCTGAAAGAGAGAGAGTCGACTGAGCTACGCATTTAAAGAGGCAAGTATCTGATTAAAAATTAACAATATGTGTGTTATTTTATCACACTCAATGTAGTGGAATTATTAAATAACATAATAATATATAGTGAGATAATTGAGGAAAGCTATATACAGGGTTACTGGTAATTCGATACATTCCTTTGGAGATCTGATGGGGCATGATCTAAGAAGTAAATTTAGCCCTAACATATATTATGCAAAACTCAATAGTTTTTGAGATATTTAATTTTTTTTTGTTTTTCCCAAAAAGCAGATCTTAATGCCCTAAAAGTTAATTTTCGAAAAATCTATTTGACATTTTTAAATTTTTTTTTACTGGATTACTTGTCCAATATTATAAATATCCGTTTGGAATGAAAAATATCTGGAAACATTTCGATCATGTGAACATCTGAAATAAAAACTTAAAAATTTTTTTTTTTTTAAATCAGCTATGAAATTTACCTATTAGGTTTTTTCAAAAAAATAATAACGTAACACGCGTATAAATTATTATAAAAACTGCCTTATTTCAATAGCTACCTAACAAGGTGCAAATGTTCAATGTACCCTTAATAGTTCTAAGAAAATACTAGTAAAAATAACACAAGTAGTACGAATTTTATTTTTAGATAAACAGTAAAAAACATTTTAAAAGTAGAGTTTAATTCTTCATTAATTTCAAAGCTGTACTTTATTTTTTATATGTCTTGCTCAAAATGGGAGCCCCTATTCCGTATACAGACACGGCAGCGTCTTCTTATTTCTGTCCTTGTTACTCTGGTTGTCAGATTATGCATTATGTGTTGGGCAGCATCGACTATCCTTTGTCTAAGGTTTTCTATAGTATTGACTGGTGTGGCATAGACCATCTCCTTCATATGATCCCATACGTAATAATCAAGGGGTGTTAAGTCAGGGCTTCGCGCTGGCCAAGGTATTGGGCCCGCTCTTCCAATCCAACGTTTAGGGAAACGTTGATCAAGTAACTGTCGTACTGTCAGCCGATAATGTGCTGGACAACCGTCGTTCTGAAACATCATTCGCTGTCTGACGGCGAGAGGAACATCTTCTAAAATCACCGCCAGATCATTTCTTAAAAAATATTGTCTGAAAGTTATTTGTGGCATTCTACGAATATTCTTTCCTATTATTTGGGTTTTCTACCACATGTACTATTATCCTCTTCAAAACAAATCACCGGATCTACAAAATAATAGAATTATTGGAAAAAAGAGCCTCTGCGCCCGTGACGTTTACGCCAAAGGAAAAGTCAGAGGTTATGTTTTGCAAATAATATAAATCGGAATAAACACAAAAATAATGTATTTTGCTGACGTTTCGGAAAGTAATCTCTTTCCGTTTTCAAAGCTATTTTTTGAAGAACTCTTATTTTTGCTGTGTATGTCAAATACACAGCTTTAAGATTCTGTTTATGTTATTTCCATAGATACTTACTACTTACACAGAACATAGAACTGATGATATTTTTTTAGATAATGTTGAGTTTGTTAAGTTCTTCTTTTAACATTGGTAGCCAGGTTGTACAAATATCTACAGAACAATTCGATACGCACTTATCTTCATTTAATAAGATTATTGCTGATTCTTTAATTTTTCTTTTTTTGGTATCTGTTTCTTTTGTTAAAATTTTTGCCGAGTCCCAGTTTATTCTATGTCCGTTTTCCCAAGCATGTTCACAAATCTTTGATTTCTGAATTTCATTCTTTCTAATGTAGTTCTTGTGCTCATCCAACCTCACACTGAAAGGTCTGGATGACTCACCCACATAACATTTATCACATTCGCACGGGATATTGTAAATACAGTTTTTTGAATTCTGCTCCCTGTTTATCGGTTTTGTTTTTGTTAAAATAGATCTTAAAGTGTTCCCCGTTTGAAATATCGTCCTAACATCAAATTTGTCACCTATACGGCGTAGCTTTTCCGATAGTCCGTATACATAAGGAATTATTGCTGTATAATGACGTTCAGGTTTTTGTCGTACCTGATTGTCCCTATTTTCAACATTTATGAAAATTCTATCAACAAAGGCTTCAGGATATTGATTTTGTACTAGAACCTCTTTGATAAATTTTTTCTCGTTATTTAATATTTCATTATTAGATGAAATTATTTTGGCCCTATCGTATAAACATTTTACAACACCCCTTTTAACATTTATTGACTGATTTGAGTTAAAATGTAGATATCTATTAGTATGTGTTGGTTTTCTGTAAACGCTTGTTTCAATTGTATTATTTATCCTTCTAATTAAAACATCTAAAAACGGTAGTTCATTCCTACTTTCTACTTCTAATGTGAATTTAATAGACGGTTCCTTACTATTTATATTTTCTAAAAAACTATCTAGTAAATCAACACCATGAGGCCAAATTGCAAAGATGTCGTCAACATATCTCCACCAGACAACCGGTTTGTTTATACAATTTTGAACATGTGTGTTCTCAAAGTTCTCCATAAATATGTTGCTTAAAATTGGTGATAATGCAGACCCCATAGCCATACCAAAATCCTGCTGATAGAACTCATTGTCCAATTGAAAATAGGTTGTTTTTATACACAGTGTTAAGAGTTCCATTATGCTATTTACACTTAATTTAGTTCTAGTTTCCAAATTATTATCATTTAGCAACAAAATCAATAGAGAGCAAAATTTACAGAACTTTGTTTAAATACAAACATGAATTTAATGATTTTGAACGAAGGAAACTTACACCACATCATAGTAAGCCCCCTCATTTTTATGGCTTACCAAAGACACATAAACAAAATATTCCTTTAAGACCAATTGTTAGTTCTATTAATTCACCATGTCATAATTTGGCAAAATTTTTACTTAAAATTATTGATCCATTATCTGGAAATACCGATTCATATATTAAAAATAGTAAACATTTCATAGAAAAAATTTATGAAACCGATATTCATGAATCACACCTGATGGTTAGTTTTGATGTAGTTAGCCTCTTTACCAATGTTCCGGTAGATGAAACATTAAAAATAGTTAAAGACAGGTTGCTAAATGATAATAATTTGGAAACTAGAACTAAATTAAGTGTAAATAGCATAATGGAACTCTTAACACTGTAACAACCTATTTTCAATTGGACAATGAGTTCTATCAGCAGGATTTTGGTATGGCTATGGGGTCTGCATTATCACCAATTTTAAGCAACATATTTATGGAGAACTTTGAGAACACACATGTTCAAAATTGTATAAACAAACCGGTTGTCTGGTGGAGATATGTTGACGACATCTTTGCAATTTGGCCTCATGGTGTTGATTTACTAGATAGTTTTTTAGAAAATATAAATAGTAAGGAACCGTCTATTAAATTCACATTAGAAGTAGAAAGTAGGAATGAACTACCGTTTTTAGATGTTTTAATTAGAAGGATAAATAATACAATTGAAACAAGCGTTTACAGAAAACCAACACATACTAATAGATATCTACATTTTAACTCAAATCAGTCAATAAATGTTAAAAAGGGGTGTTGTAAAATGTTTATACGATAGGGCCAAAATAATTTCATCTAATAATGAAATATTAAATAACGAGAAAAAATTTATCAAAGAGGTTCTAGTACAAAATCAATATCCTGAAGCCTTTGTTGATAGAATTTTCATAAATGTTGAAAATAGGGACAATCAGGTACGACAAAAACCTGAACGTCATTATACAGCAATAATTCCTTATGTATACGGACTATCGGAAAAGCTACGCCGTATAGGTGACAAATTTGATGTTAGGACGATATTTCAAACGGGGAACACTTTAAGATCTATTTTAACAAAAACAAAACCGATAAACAGGGAGCAGAATTCAAAAAACTGTATTTACAATATCCCGTGCGAATGTGATAAATGTTATGTGGGTGAGTCATCCAGACCTTTCAGTGTGAGGTTGGATGAGCACAAGAACTACATTAGAAAGAATGAAATTCAGAAATCAAAGATTTGTGAACATGCTTGGGAAAACGGACATAGAATAAACTGGGACTCGGCAAAAATTTTAACAAAAGAAACAGATACCAAAAAAAGAAAAATTAAAGAATCAGCAATAATCTTATTAAATGAAGATAAGTGCGTATCGAATTGTTCTGTAGATATTTGTACAACCTGGCTACCAATGTTAAAAGAAGAACTTAACAAACTCAACATTATCTAAAAAAATATCATCAGTTCTATGTTCTGTGTAAGTAGTAAGTATCTATGGAAATAACATAAACAGAATCTTAAAGCTGTGTATTTGACATACACAGCAAAAATAAGAGTTCTTCAAAAAATAGCTTTGAAAACGGAAAGAGATTACTTTCCGAAACGTCAGCAAAATACATTATTTTTGTGTTTATTCCGATTTATATTATTTGCAAAACATAACCTCTGACTTTTCCTTTGGCGTAAACGTCACGGGCGCAGAGGCTCTTTTTTCCAATAATTCTATTATTTTGTAGATCCGGTGATTTGTTTTGAAGAGGATAATAGTACATGTGGTAGAAAACCCAAATAATAGGAAAGAATATTTCTTAAAAAATTTTCATAGATTTCCCCGTTTAAATTTTGAGGAAGAAAGTGTGGCCCTATTGAATAGTGGCCAATGGCTCCCATCCACACATTAATAGAAAACTTCATTTGGAAACTAGTTTCACGTGTTAACTTGGGATTTTCCTCTGCCCAATAATGTAGGTTGTGGAAATTTGTTATACCCTCGCGATTAAGTTTCGACTCGTCCGTCCATAAAATACTTGTTAAAAAATTTGCACTTTCTGCATCTGAATTTAACATAAAGCGGCAGAATTCCACTCTCCTTCCAGGATCACCTTCCTCCAAGCCTTGAACAGGGGTATAGTGGTAAGGATGACATCCAACTCTACGTATCGTAGACCAAACTTGTGACGACATTGTGACGCCCGGGTTAGTCTTGCGACTTTATTAGTTGAAATAGTTGGGTCTTCCTCAAAATACCTCAATATTTCTTCCTCATCATCTGGTTCATAAACGGGAGGAGCACCAGCGTCACTTCTTCTACATTTCACGGAGCCAGTTTCAGCGATATTTCGATATGCCGTACTGAATACACGTGCATTTGGTAAGCGGCGGTTAGGGTACCAAAGACCATATTCTCGGCGAGCTTCAGCAGCGTTGCCGCCACAGTATCCATAGACAAACAAGATATTAGCGTATTCTGCGTTGGCATACGCGGCCATGGCACAGAAAATACAATAACAACAACTAATAACAACAACTACGAGCAAAATCAAAATCTTCGATAACTAATTTAACAAGACCAACAAACTTAAGGGACACGGAGATAAGAATGTCAGTTAATGACATATATGCACAAACGTCAAAGTCAAGGACTGACTGACTTAAATGAGAATGAACGATTAGTCGTTTAATAAATTCCGCCACCAGCATTATCTTTACTATTTTTTTATTAGAAGTATCAAGGGTACATTAAACATTTCTACCTAGTTAGATAGCTATTGAAATAAGGAAGTTTTTATAATAATTTGTACGCGTGCTACATTAATATTTTTTTGAAAAAACCTAATAGGTAAATTTCATAACTGATTTTAAAAAAAAAATGTTTACAAGTTTTTATTTTAAATGTTCACATGATCGAAATGTTTCCGGATATTTTTCATTCCAAACGGGTATCTACAATATTGGACAAGTAATCCAGTAAAAAAAAATTAAAAATGTCAAGTAGATTATTCGGAAATTAACTTTTAAGACATTAAGATCTACTTTTTTGAGAAAAACAAAAAAAAATGAAATATGTCAAAAACTATTGAGTTTTGCATAATGTATGTTAAGGCTAGATTTACTCCTTAGCTCATGCCACATCACATCTCCAAAGGAATGTATCGGATTACCAGTAACCCTGTATATATGTTAGTTTTCCGTTTTCAGGAAAACTAAAGGAAAATTGCAAATCTAATACCACAGTCATATCGAAAATGCGATTTTGAACACTTTTTATTCTTGTATTTTTTCAAAAAATGCTTATTTTACGAGATATTTGCGTTTTTTGCTATATAATAACACGTTGCGACATGTTTGGAAATTTTTAATTATTTTTCCCGTGATCAGAGCATCTTTTTACACGCTTTAAATTAGCTTCACCTGTATGTTTGTTTGTTTGTAGGTATGTAACTTTTTAAATCTTTGAACGTGATTCTCACCCACTTCAAAATCACATTAAACTGAAACTTGGCACACTTATCAAGGACGGATCACAATACAATAATTTGACAACTTTGTCCTAATGTCCTCATCAGGATCAAATAAATTTTTTTAAAAATGACTAATCTACTGTCGATATTTTGCCGGAGGCGCCACAGTTAATTTTTTTTTTCATACATTTATTTAACGTCGGCCTATTTCCGCTACTGAGGCCTAACACCGATGCCTGTAGACGAGCTACCCCCAACCAGGAATTTTGCCGAACCTCTTCCCTTAAGAAGAGTAGGGATCTTTTACTTACCTAACATTTAATAGACAAGGGACCGACGGCTTTACATCCCCTCCGAAGGATGGTATATCTCCTATACAACCCTCGCCAAAGGTTGTATAGCTTCCGCGCATACACTGATATACAAGCCGCTGGAAGATGTGTGAGGCGAGAACGCGGTTTCCGTTGGAATGGTCACCCATCCAAATACTAACTGCGCCTGTCGTTGCTTTACATCGCATACCGAAGTATGTACATAGTAAAGACGCACCTACGCTCGCCCCTCCCGCAGTTAATAATATAACGTATTTGCCGTTGTATAAGCCCTTGTTGAACGCTAGTTCCAACTTTAATACATACATTACGATGTAATATTAATTATGTACTGCTAGCGGATACTCAGCGGTATCGAAATGCAGGACTAAAAAAAATATAGTTTAAAAAGACTAAAAAAACACGCTTAATAGCAAACCGAACTAAAAAGTAAAAAATAATGTTTACATATTTTAAATATTTTATTGTAAAAAGTGTGGGGTGCAATAAAAATATAATAAAAAACACCCCACGCCTTTTACAATAAAATATTTAAAATATATAAACATTATTTTTTACTTTTTTATTCGGTTTGCTATTTAAGCGTGTTTTTTAATTTTTTTAAACTGTAATTTTTACATAGTCCAAATATCCCAAACTATTCAAAATTTTCCCTGCCATTTCCTTCGTTTAATGTAAATAGATGATGTTTAACTCTTTATGTTCAGTACTTTCAGCATAAACGTATCTCTAGTTAGTGCAGTTTCTGTCAATATGTTCACCTTGTAAGTATTGCACATTATTAAAAGCAGTGAAAACACTTAATTAATCTGGGCGTATCATAAATATGACGTTTGTAGACCCGTTATAACGTATTTCGAGCAAAAATGTTTATCAATAATTGGTTGTTTATTGTTTGTTTATTTGTACGTGAAATAATTGCAATCTGCAAGGTTAAATGGTTGTGCAATTTTTAAAAGCTTATTAACTTTCTCCATTACATTCTCTTACATATTATTAAAACCCATAATATCGATTAAATTGGATATAAATGATATGTGCTTTAATGATCAAAGTTTCAAAATGCTCTTAAAAACTCCGTTTTAATATCTTTGATTTATAGGGAAACGCCCATGTTCTTAAAGTTCAACTTGTTTTTAAATTTTAACTGTATTCTTATATAACATTTTGCTCTCATTATCGTCTTTAATCTGTTTGTCACACGCTCTTGCCTTTTCTACATTTATTATAAACAATAAGGCAATCATGTCGAAATGTTGATTTTAACCAATATATCTCCTTGTCTCGTTATATCACTACCAAATTCATAAAGGTTAATGGGATCTTTTACAAGACCCACTGATTGGTTTAATTAATTTATTTATATATAGTGATAATGTAATTCCCAAATAATTTGAGGTGATCACAATATTTTACAACTTAAGTTAAACCTGTTTTTATGTAAAATATATGTCTTTAATTAGGCATGCATTCCTCAGCCATATTAACATTCTTTTAAAATTTCGACATTTTCCAAAAACGTACGCGGACTTTTTAAACCCTTGTTAATTAAATCATCAGGTACTTTCATAGGAAAATAACTCAAGACGAGTTTTTGCTTCATCCTTTCATTTGCATGCCCAAAAAAGATTAATTTTTGAGAAATGCGTTTAAAATGCCAAAATTGTGGATTTAAAAATGTTTTTAACGCAGTTGTACAAGGTCATTCATCATATATTGACCACCCTTTATTTCTGTTATTATTAAAAATAGAAAAAAGTTTCGTATGAAAGTTGTAAAATCTTACCTATATTTCATTGAAACGTGATAAAAAACAATACATTGTGTAGGTCACGTGATATGAAATCAATATATATATATTTTTTAAACACCTTATATATTATTGCATTTTCAAGGAGCCCTTTTCCCCCTGATTTCAAATATATAATATTGTATAGGTCTATCTTAAATACTTCTTGACATATTTGACATTCAAAATGCAAATGAGCTGCTTTATTGCAAGAAGAGTGAGCCAGGCGTGTCAAAACACCAGTGAAGCAGAAATAACAAGGTAGGCCATGAAAATAAATATTTTATTGTTTATTCAATTTTGACGTTTCCAACCGTCATTGTTAACATTTATTTAATCAAAATGGGTTATACTGAGGCTGAAAAGTTCGAAATATTTTCCTCTTGTGTGAAAAATAATAAAAATAAGTGTGCCGCAAGAAGAGAATACATGACGTTGTATCCGAGTCGAGCGTTTTTTGAATGTTTATCATCTTGTAAATAGGACCCATAGTTTTTCAAGAAAACGAAGTAACGTTACAACAAACGAGGAAGAAGATTTAGATTATTGTTATATTTTGAAGGAAAAAAATAATTTATTATAAAATAGATCTATACTTTATTTCTACATCTACATTTCTACAGGTATGAATTACAGTGAAAACGTGGTATTTTTTAATGCAAACGTATGCATAGCTTCTCAGTAGAAGAAATCGAAAACAATTGACTTTCGTCGATTACAGAGCCATCTATCGAATCGAAAAAAGTGTTTCAGACAAATCGAGAAATTTCCTGTGTAAAGAATATTGCTCGCGAAAAACCCCCAGATATCGATTTTGATCGATTTGGACCATAAGTGATAAAAGACGTCCGCCATATTGGCGCCGCCATTTTGAATTTTTAAATTTTGATCAATAATTCATAATTGGCGGTCTTGAAAACCCCCAGATATCGATTTTGAGTCGAATCTGATCATAAACAGTAAAGTCGTCCGCCATCTTGAAGTCGACATCCTGAGCTAAATTTTTGACTAGAAATTCGTAATCGGCGAACCCGAAAACCCCCCTAGATATTGGTTTTGATCGATTTGGACCATAAGTGACAAAAGACGTCCGCCATATTGGCGCCGTCATTTTGAATTTCTAAATTTTGACCAAGCATTCATAATTGGCGATCTCGAAAACACCCAGATATCGATTTTAAGTCGAATCGGATCATAAAAGATAAAGTCATCCGCCATCTTGAAGCCGCCATCTTGTTTTTTTAAATACGAAAATGATAAAGTGTATTGTCACCGGACTTATACACGTGAAAAATGTCAAAGCTCTAGCTTAATTAGAACTAATCGAAATTTTGATTGCAAAATTTGACCTATACAAACTAACTAACAAACAAACATTGCGAGTTTAATAAAAGCTTTTAAAAAGTATTTTAGATAAATCCTTCCTAGAATCCGAATCTGCAATAAACATTTTTAGAGACCCTTGGTTCTCTGATATACATCAAAACCCAATTTAATTTTTTACTCCCTTTAATAATAGAACGGGGGTGGCAATGGGGGTGGTAGAGGGGGTGGCGATTGCCAAAAACATTTTAGAGTTCCTTGGTTCTCGTATACACACTAAATTCCAATTTAATTTTTTACTCCCTTTAATAATAGGGTGGGGGTGGCAATGAGGGTGGTAGAGGGGGTAGCTAACGCCAAAAATTTTTTTTTAAACGTTTCGTTCTTGTATACACACTAAATCACATTTTAATTTTTTTACTCCCTTTCATGATATATGGGGGTGGTATTGGGGTGATAGGGAGTGGCTCATACCAAAGAAAATTTTTAGACCTTGTTTTTTCGTACACGACCTAAATTGCAATTTTATGCTCTTACCTGCTTGCTTTGCCTATTTACCTTTATTTACCCCCGAACCCTTCAACGGAATTAGATCAAAATATAATCTAGTTAGTTCCAGACCCCCTTATAATACATAAGTGTACCAAATTTCAAATCAATATCATAAACGGTTCCAGAGTAAACGTGCGCACAAAAAATGTTACAGACCGAAATTTCATGACATTTAAAGCCTATTTCAACAAAAAAAATAATAATTTTTTTTTGCGTTACTATACTTCCACTGGACGTGGGAGTAAAATATGAATTCCTATTTAAAATTACAAGGTGGGGGTCAGGGTGACTAATTTTAACACAATGATTAAATTTTGATTATAGACTTTTTTCGTAGAGTGCCTATATGCGAGAGATTTGAAAGTTTCCGTTTAAAAAAATCACACATAATTTCATCTAGAATCCATCCTTAAAATCAAGGCATTTCGTATAATAATAATTTGTTCCTCATGAATTGCTTTTCGAAACAGAAATGCGTAACCATTAGACATTGTTTCTGTGCTGAAAACGTATAAGCAAAGGAAGTTGGCGATTTTGCATCATAACTAGTCTGAACAGCTTATACAAAAAAATGTTTTTTTATTCTGGCAGATGGAAAATAGCGTGTATTTTTTTCTATAACATGATAATTGGTAACTTATCAAGCAATAAAAAGAACACGCTATATCTGTTAGTGTCAATTTCTTAGTTTTTAATATCTTTATTATTTTAATAAGTACAGAGATGTTGAGGAGAATTTAATTTGAATTCTAATTAAAAACTTATGGCGCATTGGAATATAACGAATAAATATAGGAAACAAAGTTGCTTGTTAAATCTATTGACATTAAGCTTATTCATCGACCATTCATGTGTGTGAATTAGAATAATTAAAGCCTTAGATTTATTATAATTAAGTTTGTAGAAAAATTAAATCATTAAATAGGGAGATTATATGCCTGTGAAATAATATTAATGTCAATTTGTTTCGTAGTTTATATTTCATTATCTTTAATTAAATTTCCCCAGAAATATTATTATTGTATCTGACAATGTATTTCTTAAAAGGAATTACATGTAAAATCATTTTTAATTCGATGATTTCTTAATTATTTTAATTAAATGAACGAAATATACCGTATTTTTTCTGTTACCTCTCTCTATTTCCAATTTTCACTTGTGCTTCAATTATTTCGAGGTCCGAAAGAAATTCCACGATTGCTTTTTGATTAAAAGAATCTGCATCAAAAATAGGAATTGATGTTAAGAAGAAGAAGAAGTAAAAAATGTAACAAAATATTCTTCTATCTTCAACAAATGTCCTTTTTCGCCTTTATTAAAATATTTATCATATTTAACCTTTAATTTGTAATAAACATTTCGTAAGCAGTCAAAAATATTATTTCTCATATTAATGATTGACAACAGTGTTTAAACAGCGATTCATTTATTTCTCTGTTATTGTAACGGTTCAAAATGACTGGACAAGTTTGATTGAGCATTCAGGTACCAGAAAAATATTGTATACAGAATGACGTGCTGGTTTTTAATATCCTAAACTCGGCCTCCAAATTATATAGAAGAGAAAAAAGATTGTACGAAAAAAATCGTTTTCATATTAAAGCATCACTGGCTTTTTTAAAACAATATACGTAGTAAAAATAAATGAAACAAAAGCAAAAACTGTAGCTTTAAATTAATTTTAAAATGCACTTAATATATGCAAAACAGCAAATAAACGTGTCACAATCTTAAATATTAAGTTATAAAATTATGATCTAAGCGAAAAACGATTATTTATAGTCAACAGTTAATTTAAATTTATTAGCGTTATCAAAAATAAAAATGTTTTCTTGTATTTCACACAAAAATACAAATCTAAATACCAAATAATATGAGCAAAGTTTTGTTAATAAATAATACATTTAAATAATTAATATTAACCCACGAATACTATTTGCATAAATTGCTAATTGGCGTTAAAACACTTGATGGGATCATATCCATCATTTGGATTTCCACAAAAGATCTGAACAATTTTTAAAATAATCTAAATGGTATTCACATGAATCGATAAAGTAATAGCTAGTTAAAACGTTTGTTAATTGAAAAAGTATGTAACAAGTCAATAGAATAGGTGGGAAGAAAATATGATGTCAAGGGCATATCGATATTGACGTTTTCTCGAGCGTGTTTACAAATTATCGATTTCCGCATTTTCATTTGACCTAATGTAAAATTTGTGTTTCTTTTAATTTTACACCTAAAGATCTAGTCGACTCACTGAAACATATGTATCGCACTTGATGTAAACATTGTTTTTTGAATTTTCCTGATGATTTATAAAGATTGATGCGGCCCTTACTTGATGACAGTTACTTGACGTACACTTTAAAGCACACTTTATATTAACAAAATAATATTTTAACTACAATAACTTCCTTTAACATAGGTTTCTGCCGATACTTAATCCCTTAGGAATATAATTTACCCAATTGGGAACAGGAAACAAATAATGTATAGCTTATCCTATGTCAGTTTAAAATATTATAAATTCAACGCTCTACCAGGGATGTGCCTTGCTATACCTCTCTACAAGGGTATAGAGCAGTGTTCTGCGAGACTGTTTTCGTGGAACTGGGCAGTACCGTACGTTTATTTAACGTTTCGCGGTGGTTTTCTCCTTATAAAAAAACACGCAAGTTGTTTGTGTTATATTGCTGAAACAAGAGTAGTAGATCAAAGAGGACGGTAATATATCTTGACAAGATGTGGTTTGAGACGCATGATACTACTAATTGTGGTTGAATAGACACGACTCAAAATTGTACTTTAAATGCGCCATGTTCAAGAGAAAACGTAATATAATTCTGTATGGCGGAAGTAAAAATGGGTTCGTACCCAACGCACTGCTCTTGTCAGCCAAAAATTAAAACAGTGTTCTGCTGACTATCATGAAGATATGTCCGCGGATTTGTTTGAAAAATGGTTCGCTGAATAGCTCTTATTTAAGATTCCACCAAATTCAGTTAGCGCTATGGATAACGCTATAGAAAATATTATTGACTAAGTGAGTAAAGTTTGTTGTTAGTTTATATAAGAGTATATAGGTATTATTACATTATAATCCTTTATACAAACGAACATACAATATACATATATCTACCTATCATTTCACCACTTTCAGTCATAAATTATTAGTCAATAAATCCACAAAAGAGTGCTACGTGTATAATACACGGTTTTTTAAATATTGTGGGGCATGTATTGTCTCGAAAAGTTAGTTATGTGCGCCTGTGGGTGGAACGCGTTCGAGGCTCTTTTTACCAAGGCATGCCGCGCTCTTGTTTTTATATCGTTTTAAACTGAGATTGGATAAACTCTACCTGAACAAATTATTTTATGTTGCAATATTAATTTCAGTTTGATCATATCACAAATACTTAGTCATTTCTAAATATGCTAATAAAGAAAATCTTTATCATTTATCATAATATTAAGTCATACGGACCCAAAATAATAATAATAATAATAATAATAATAATAAAAAGTTAGCATTACGAGTGCTTTACTATCATCTAAGGCACTCGTATGAGATAGACGAGACACCAGTGCTGCCTTACGCTCCGGGGGATATTGAGTCCGTTGTGGGGAATGAGAAGTGCCTAATTTATTGGAACTACTCGTTTCCCACCGTCAGGCAAATACAAGCCAACAAGCCTGACATAGTACTCCTCGACCACCAACTCAAAACAATGTATGCCGTGGAATTCTCAGCTCCCGCTGAGAGCAACATTGTCTTGAGAGAGGAGGAAAAACGGACAAAATATCAGGATTTGCTCTTCGAACTCCGCAGGCTTTATCCAGGCCATTCTGTTAAAATAGTGGTACTGATTATAGGATTATAGGAGCCCTCGGTGGAATGAGACAGACGTTGCCTTCAAAACTAAAGATCATACCGGCATGCCGAGATTCGGCAGAGATCTTAGCCGGCAGAATGCAGAAGGTTGTCATCCTCGGTTCATTGCGTCTACTCAGGGCGCACGATTCTCGGACCCGGTAGTCACTCACGGGGAGCGGCTATTGGTATTACCAGCTCCCCTCTATGAGTGTCGGAGCCACAGAGTAGGATGACTGGTTTTTTGTAAAAAAAAAAAAAAGTTATGATAAAAAAATATGTCCAAAAATATTCCGACAACGCCATCTATGACAGTCGAAGCCTCGGTCAAAGCCATAGGCAAAACAAATTCACAGAAGTTGAACAAAGCCAAGAATCAACAATACATCCGATTAATGTTTATAACAATTGTGTGTTTAACATTTCCAATAATTATAAGAGTTGAAGTAATATCTACTTATTAAGTAAAATTACGTTTTAAAAAATTTAATCTACTTAATTTTGTTACTTTGTTATTATATTATAAAAAACTTTAGTTATTAATTTACGTTCATTTACTTTCCTCGTGTTCTAGTAAAATAAGGTGTAAATAATAATTGTCTAAAATAAATATATTATACTTATATTACAAAATTTTTTCTTACTACAGAAAAGGTAAGAGTACGTATAAATATATTATAAAAAAATGGTATACGGTTTGATGGCAGATTAATTTTTTTGTTTTTTATTTTTTTATGTGGTAAAAAATATATTGATTATTCACATTTTCATACTAGGATTCAGGGGAATGCTAGTATAAGGTAAGCTATAATATGAGTGAAGTAAATGTAAAACAAGTTTAGTATACTTATTTTTTATATTCCCTAAGCTCTAGTCGCATAAACGTTATATAGGGAATCAATATTAGCCATAATAGTTTATTTTGTATACAATTTTTATACTACAGTAAAGTGAAACCGAGATGAAATAATATTTTCTGCGATTTTAAGTGGTAACAAATACTATCGCCTAAAAAAATCGCTAAAAGTTAGCCATGGAATCATTGGAATCACAAGTGTCTTGGAATATGTCATAAAACCCACTTGTCAATATGAAAGATGTGTTGTAGTCAGCAAGAAAGCAACATGACAGGTAACAAAAAATTTGTTAATAAAGTGTAAAGCAAATCATACAGACTTTGTTCTTTTTGCAAAGAATCTGAGCACATTAGAGCCTATCATAAAAATGTAAAGTATTTGACATATCTAGTGGAAGAATTTGGATTAAATCCTGGGCAAGAAAATCTATGTCAGGATATTACTAGCATTCCTCGAGAAGTTGTGCCTTGTTTTGACCATAAATCTAGTGTCTAAAAGAATTGCGCATGAAAAGCGTGCTTCATGTAAAAACGTCGTTGGAAGAGGTTTTATATAAATTCACATTTTCTCTATACGGGGCGTTTTTCATGCAAAAATCTTGGAAACTCATCAAGGAGTACAATTTTAGAAAGTCTAAATGTCGCTGCACGGGGAAGTAATGCCGCCCCGGCCACAACATTTTAGAAAGTATAACGAAAACCGATTTTCGAAAATAAAAACCCTTTTACGAATCCAGGTCATGCAGCACTGCGTCATGTTAAATATGAGGACACGTTCGCTAGTCTCTAGTCAAAGTTTTTCGAGAGTTTTAGCGAAAATAGCCCTAAGCGTCGGGGGTGCCCTTTCATTTTCTAGCAGTCGATTTTGACAGAAAAATAATGAGTTTTAAGCGTATTTGCCCTAAACCGGTTCCTCAGTGATTCGGTGTCAGAAAAGTATCTTTATCATGTACTCAGATGTGCATGGGACCGCCTTGCCTGAACGTATGAATCTATAATTGCCACATTATAATTCAAAGTCGTTGCGATTCAAGCATTTTTAAGCTCCGAGGAGAGAACTATTGATATTGAACTGCAAATACGTAAATAGACAGGCAAGCAAAAACCCACCAAAATCATAAACATTGAACTTTTACTGAATCTTTTTGTGTAATCGTTAGCTATAAACCGCATATTGGATGGTAGTTGGTTACATTATAAGTCGTTCCGTTCCTCACTATGTGTTGTAAACGGGCCAGATTATAGTTATCATACATTTTCTTGAACGTTTTGTAAAAACATAATTTTTTAAAAAAGATTTAATATATATATTTTTGAACTTTGTATTGTCTTTTTCTTGTGGTTCAAAATTCCTTTTCAGGTTTAATTTTAAGAAAGTGTTAGTACTTACTGTGTTAGATTCATAGTGTTATTACGTCCAATTGGTATCATCAGTTAAGCAAAAACGAAGAGTAAGTATAGATCCCTTCAGGTGAACATTATAATATCCACTTTAGGAAGGGTAATAAAAGTCCTTCAGATGTGTAAAGTTGCAAAATTTTCATGAAAATTCATTAATTATGACAGATTTCGTAAAGTAAACGACTTTTGCCTCTATATCCATCGTACTATACCTGATTGATTAAAACGGAACTCTACACGTGGTAAATACATGTGACTGATCATTTAACCTCTAAAATGATGCATGTCCTATACTTTGATTGAAATCTAAACAGAAAAAACAGCTTTTTCTCATACATCTGAGACCCGAGAATCACATATCTTAATAATAATCTAAAATATGTCATATAGACAACACAATGCCAACACGATCCGTAATCTATATAGGCCCCTCCCAACGCTCCTAATTAAATAGTGCTAAATATTTATCAGTAGATCTATACTATTGTTTAAATTAATTAATAAAATCATTGAAAGCCTGCCAAAATAAGTTTACAGTTAGCTGGAGACGCCTCCGGAGATTGGTCTAATAATGAGGCGCCTTCTTATTTTTTGCCACAAAACAAGTTTTTACTAGAGGCAAGCAATTTCGAGACTGACAGTTGACGGATAAATTTACATTTACATTAGTCTTTGTTAATAAATGTTGACAATCAGCGAAAAAGGTTGTGCAACGATTTTGTTAAATTACAACAGTTTAAATAAAAAATAAAATACTGTATAATTTTGTTGTAAAAAAAATTTTGCGGAATTATCCATTTCTTATACAGGGTGATTCATAAGGAACAGTAGGTGCGGTAGAGGACCATTTAGGTATGCAGGAAAGGCCATTGAAATTTTCCTGTCGCTCTTAATTTTTCAGATACAGGGTGATAAGCTGATTTTGGTCCAAATTTATTTTGGCCAGAACGTCCTTACTATTGATGATCGGATTTTGTTTAAATTTTAGACACTTTTATCAACTGTGATAAGTATCACAGTTGATAGATACATTTTTTTTAAATCTTTTTTAATTTGTCTTTTCCGATTCCTGCGAAAAAGATCACTTTGTATATGTGGTTTTGTTTAGTGATGTATGGGCTTTTATAACTGGCAACTGAATAGTAAAAAATATATACAGGGTGTCTCACAGGGAACTGAATCGATTGATATAGAGAAAAGTACGCATCAGAAATTTTTTAAAATTTAGATGATTACTAATGTCGGTGTGGCCAATCCAACTAAAATAATTACAAGCAGCTGGTACTTCCAGTTATACCGGAAATGGAAACCAACTTGCTTATTTCAAATGGAACACCCTATATATTTTAGGGTTTTCGAAAAGGGCATATAATTCTGAGTCGAAAATATGTAGCATATCCTATACCTAAACCTAACCGTTTCAGAGATATTTGACATTTTATAGAAAATTTGACAGGTGCAACGGTTTGCAAGAACCGTTATAACTTTCTTCGTGTAAAAGATCCTCATTTGCTTCTTGTCACGTAAAAAGAACACAAGGAGAACTACGTTCTACAACTGAAATAAATTCAATAATATTCAATTATTCAATATTTTGTCAGCTTCAACCCGCGAAAACTTGTTTAGGTCAAATGGACCACCCTGTATTTTTTTACGTCAAGTTGTGTAAAATTAAATTTCCTTTTTCTGATATTAGCATTGTGGGGATTAAAGTTACAACTTTTTGAAATATTTGCGATTTTATTAGAAATTCATGAATTGTTGTAATCATTTCATCAAAATAGCCATGATTAGAAACAATCAGTCATTATCTTATGTCAAAAAATGCCAGCACGTTTAAATTGCACCCACGAAGACTTTTTATATTTGTTTATTATTTATGGAGAATGTGATAAAGTAATATCAAGAACTTGCAGCACATTTGCTACTCGATATCCACAAAAACGCAAAATAACACTAACACTGTAACATGCGTATTAATCGAATTGAAGATATGGCATGAACTAAAATAGCAGAGATAAGATCGATTTAAAATATGATTTCATTTTAATTTAATAATTGCTGAAAATTCCGCCCTCGACACATTTTTCGCACCTTCGGATTAGTTCCTCATGGGTAGCTCTTCTAATTGAATCCTCTGATATGTTTTGAAATGCATTTCTTACTCGTTGCATACAATCTTCAATGGTTGTTAATGGGCTCTCATAAACTTTATTTTTAATAGTTCCCCAAATGAAATAATCCAGAACTGATAAATCGGGCGAGCGACGAGGCCATAAGAAAGGTCCATTATTGGCAATCCATTGATCATAAAAAGTTTCTTGTAAATAATTATTAATTAAATATGCGTTATGTGGGGGAGCACCGTCGTGCTGATAAAAATGTTTTTGTAAATTTTCTAAATAGTTATTATTCAAATTTTGTAAGATATTCAGATATCTTTCACCTAAAAAAAAAAAACAAAAATTTACCTATACATATTAGCAGAAGAGAAAATTTAATTTACCGTTTAAATTTTCCTGATAAAATTGTAATGCAACCACTCTATCGTTTCTTACGGCACAGTAAACATTGAACTGCCAACTTTCCTGAAAGTATCGCTCTCTGAACATATGCGGATTTGAGTCACTCCAATAATGCGAATTGTGTCTATTAAAAAGTCTATTTTTAGTAAATTTTGCTTCATCTGTCCATATAATACTTTACAAATAAAAATCGAGAGACCTTATTAGAATAACTCACAAAAACTCTGTCTTCTTAGGAAATCTGTTTATTTTAATCTTCGAACTATATGGAATGAAAACGGGTGAAACTTATGTTTTAATAAGATTCTGTGAATTGAATCCTTGCATAGTCCCGATTCCAGAGCAGCTTGTCTTAATGACATCCTTGGAAATGCATGAAAATATCCCAGAATTACTATTTCAATGTTTTCGTCATCAACAATAGGCTTTCTTCTTTGCATTTTTGCCTTGACAGGGCCATAATTTATAAAATTTTCCAGTATACGTTTTACAGTGTTTGGTGACGGTTTCCGTTTCTCTGAATATCGAGTAGCAAATGTGCTGCAAGTTCTTGATATTACTTTATCACATTCTCCATAAATAATAAATAAATTTAAAAAGTCTTCATGGGTATAATTTAAATGTGCTGGCATTTTTTGACATAAGATAATGACTGATTGTTTCTAATCATGGCTATTTTGATAAAATGATTACAACAATTCATGAATTTCTAATAAAATCGCAAATATTTCAAAAAGTTGCAACTTCAACCCCCACAATGCTAATATCAGAAAAAAGAGAATTCAATTATACACAACTTGACGTAAAAAATACAGGGTGTTCCATTTGACCTAAACAAGTTTTCGCGGTTTGAAGTTGACAAAATGTAACGCGAAAAACGGAACACTTGGTATGATATTATTGAATTTATTTCAGTTGTAAAACGTAGTTCTCCTTGTGTTCTTTTTACGTGACAAGAAGCAAATGAGGATGTTTTACACGAAGAAAGTTATAACGGTTCTTGCAAACCGTTGCACCTGTCAAATTTTCTATAAAATGTCAAATATCTCTGAAACGGCTAGGTTTAG
This sequence comes from Leptura quadrifasciata, assembly GCA_963675555.1. Classification (NCBI taxonomy): domain Eukaryota; kingdom Metazoa; phylum Arthropoda; class Insecta; order Coleoptera; family Cerambycidae; genus Leptura; species Leptura quadrifasciata. The sequence goes on along the minus strand of OY776682.1, from coordinate 2,761,290 downwards.
GTATAGAATATGCTACATATTTTCGACTCAGAATTTTATGCTCTTTTCGAAAACCCTAAAATATATAGGATGTTCCATTTGAAATAAGCAAGTTGGTATCGACTTCCGGTATAAGCGGAAGTGCCAGCTGCTTGTAATTATTTTAGTTGGATTGGCCACACTGACATTAGTAATCATCTAAATTTTCAAAAATTTTCGATGCGTACTTTTCTCTATATCCATCGATTGAGTTCCCGGTGATCTTTTTTATAGGAATCGGAAAAAACTAATTAAAAAGTCCGATCCTGGAATTTAAAAAATATATATAATAGCAATCCATCAACTGTGATAAGTGTATAAAGTGTCTAAAAAAACAAAAATCCGATCAATAGTAAGGACGTTCTGGCCAAAATTAGTTTATCACCCTTTATCTCATAAATTAAGAGCGACAGGAAAATTTCAATGGTCCTTCCTGAATAGCCAAATTGTCCTCTACCGCCCCTGAAAGGATGTACAGTTCCTCGTGAAACACCCTGCATACACTGATTTGTTTATCAAGCGCCTTCCCGTTATTGGTATTGCTAAGGTACACTTATGCTAAGTAGGTTTTTCACAAATTCAGTGAATTAACTGTCCATAATTATACGCGTTCATAGCATTGCAGGAATGTTTATTATATAGACAAACGATCTGTTTGAGTATAATTAAAATAATCTTACAATAGTTTCCTGAAAAGATCAAGCATAGCAATAAAACATAAGCTTTTAAATACCAATATAACGTGGATTTATGGCGTTAAATACAAAATTGAAAAAGCGCTCTCAAAATAAAAATAAAACCATAAATAAAACTCGGCAATGTAAGTATGATACGATTATTCTACTACTGTAATTTATAACAAAATAATCAATTATTATTGTATTAATAATTGTATATATACTAAGTAAAGGTGCGGCAGCAAAGCAGTGTCGCTATAATTTTTTAAACATAAATGATAAATTACGATAAAGCCAACGCACATGTTATTGTTTTTGTAATTCGTAAGCAATTATGTCTATTTTTCAATAACGTTCTCGCTGTTCATTCTATAGGCTCATTAAAATCCAATATAAAAAATTTAGTTTATACAAAATTACAATAATGGTTCCTCGAATTAATTACAGAAATATTCCTAATAATTAAGATCGCTGTAATTACTTTTTACTTAAAATGAATTGCAGAGAGCTTTCACTACAAAAATATATTTTTTTAAACTTGCACACTCATTGGAGACACTTTTCCGAGCAATTAGGACGCCACGGATTTATAATAATTTAGATAATATACCGGGCGATTCGCGAGGAAAAGGCAATACATAAAATAAATAAAATATAATTTGACGCCAGCCTACTTTTAGTATTTTACACTAATATAATTGTGGAATTTACAGTTAAATGTACGTTATTACGGGACACCCTGTATAATTGCCATAAAAAAAAAACAACTGGTCAGAGATTTATAAAAATCACCACACATTTTCAAAAATTCATCCTGAATCCAAAAACCCAGAATAACAAAAATCAGTCACTCCCTCCCTATAACTTCATCTAGTATTTAAGAATAATATTTTATGTGTTATACTGAAAGTTTCAAATGAGAATGAAAAAATTGCGTAATTTTTAGATGGTTTATTAAGATTTTTCAAGGATAGAACGGGATATTTTGTTTATTAAAGTTCTGACTATACAGGCTGTTCATTTTATCAGGGCCCTCGAGAATATCTCACTTAATATGGGTCGTACAAAAAAAAATATTTTTACGAAAATTGTGCCGATTTATATAACCTACAAAATGGTTTAAAGACATTTGAAATCCATGCCTACTTTAAGAGTTATGGCGGAAAATATCGAAAATGCGGAAAACGTCTAGGCCAAATTTTTTGCAAAACAGAGTGTTTCAACGAGGTTTTATCTAATTGTTTTCAAAACCGTTGTATTTTGAGATCTACTCTTCAGGCTGTTAAAAAAATTATTTTGAAACGGGCGGGGAATGGCGCCATTAAATAGAGTATTTTCCTCCCTTTTCAACGATTTATTCATTGGTACTACGTTAGTAATCATAAAAACATTTTTTTAAAACCAATAATATTTTTTTAACAAGCATTATACTTGCTGTGGAGAAGTATGATTAAATAAAACGATAAAATAATTCAATAAGTTGTTTAAATCTATGGTATAATAAAACATTAACACAATTAAGAAGAATAAAATGAATTCAGGTAACAAAAACAAATTAAAAAAAAAAAGAATATAGCACATAATTTTTAAGATATCATATCAAGTGTTCAAAGTGTCCACCGCGATTTCTTATGCACAATAGAGCGCGGCGAGACACTGCATTTAAAACATTACTCAGCATTTCGGGGGTAACTGTAATACATGCCTGTTGAATTCGAGATTTTGGGCCCTCTATATTTTGCAGTGTCGTCGAAAACACCTTATCTTTAATATACCCCCATAGAATCCATTGAGGTTATATCTGGAGAACGAGGGGGCCATCGAATAAATCCATTGGTACCTATCCAATGTTGAGGCAAAATTTCGTCTAAATAATCTAGGCAAATCTGGGAATTGTGGGGAGGAGCTCCATCTTGTTGAAAATATTGAAAGTTGTGTCGATTCTCTAAAGGTAGGTCATCTAAGAATACATTAAATTCATTTCTCAAAAAGTTTAGGTACCTTTGATCACTGAGGTGACATCATAAAAATAAGGACCTATTAAATTGATGCCTAAAATACTTATCCACACATTTATTGAAAAACGATTTTGAAACTCAGTCGGTCTATGCCAGTGTGTATTTTCAGAAGTCCCTTTGTAATGAATATTGCGATTAAAAAATCCGTTATTGGAAAAATTTGCCTCGTCGGACCAATGTCAAAGTATTTTACTACATATTAATGGATCGGCACGCTTCTTTTCCAACAGCCACCTACAAAAAGTCGTCCTCCTTGGTTTGTCCCCCGCTTGTAAATTGTGAACTTTTTTGGCTTTATAACACCGGTAACCATTTTTCTTTAAAATTTTTCTAGCATTTGTTTTATTTATATGACAAGCAATTTGAATTTCTCTTAATGATGTTTCCAAATTTTCTGTATTTTTATTTCTTACATAATTAATAACTCGGTTTACCTTATTTACATTATCAGTAACACTGTTCAACCTTGTCCTCTTCTTTAAAAATGAACCATTATTTTTCAGTTTCGTAGCTAATTTTCTGAACAGAGATTTATTCGGCTGTAGTGCTTGTGGAAATCTGTTTCTATATTCTACTTGAGCTAATCCAGAGTTAAAATTGCATTGGCAATATGTAACGAACATATTATAGCGATCAATGTGAGTGAAAATCATTTTTGAAAATTCTAAATTCTTAAACGAGTGTGATTGAGTGAGAGTTCTGAGATGATCTGTCAAAAAATTAAATTGTCATATTTGTTCATAGCCAACTATTTTAAAATAATTGAAATAATAGTGAAATCATGAAATACAAACAAATGGATATTATACTTAAATTAATTGGTAAAGACATTTTAACTTTCTGAGCAAGGAGTAGCGCTTTTATGGAGGACCTGTATAAATTGGCATAACTGCGAATACTCTTTCCATAATTGCTCCATGTTGCTTTCTTGATTATTATTTTGTTCTTGTTACCTGAATTTACTTTATTCTTCTTAATTGTGTTAATGTTTTATTATAGCAAAGATTAGAACAACTTATTGGATTATTTTATCGCTTTATTTAATCATACTTCTCCACGGCAAGTATAATGCTTGTTAAAAAAAAATTTATTGGTTTTAAAAAAATGTTTTTATAATTACTAACGTAGTACCAATGAATAAATATGGCATGTGATATATCGTTGAAGGGGGAGGAAAATACTCTATTTAATGGCGCCATTTCCCGCCCGTTTCAAATTAATTTTTTTAACAGCCTGAAGAGTAAATCTCAAAATACAGCGGTTTTGAAAAAAATTAGATAAAACCTCGTTAAAACACTCTGTTTTGCAAAAAATTTTCGCCTTAGAATTTTTCTCGTATATCTTCAAATAACGGAGATATTTGGCCTAGACGTTTTCCGCATTTTCGATATTTTCCGCCATAACTCTTAAAGTAGGCCATGGATTTCAAATGTCTTTAAACCATTTTGTAGGTTATATAAATCGGCACAATTTTTGTAAAAATTATTTTTTTGTACGACCGATATTAAGTGAGATATTCTCGAGTGCCCTGATAAAATGGACAGCCTGTATAATTTACCCTGAATTTTGGATAATTCGTTGAAAAAATATTAAAGTAGAATTACAACATATTTTTTTCGTACGTATAAAATAAAAGAAAAGCCGAAAAGTAATGTTATTATAATATGCTACATACTTGAAACAGGTAAAATAAAATGCAATATCTTTCTTAAGAGATTTGCGTTCAATGCTTGAAGTGGTTAAATGAGGCGATGAGAAATTCCGAAATATGCGAGTACGTTAATTGTACACGCCCAATATAAAGTTGCTCTGTATTATATCTCTCGCCAGACAAGACGATATTTTTATACTTTTTGTATTGCCCGGAAATTTAACTTTTCATTGCCCCAAATATCATAAAGAGAATGGATTTTTAATCGACCATAATAACAGTGTGTACCTTAAAAACAGCAAAGGCAACAATAATAAAAATTATATATTTTCGTTTTTCGGTCTTCACATTACATAACACCACTCTTATTTTGCCATATAATAAGGTGTGCGTTAATATACAGAATGTTCCAAATCTTGTGTAGTTTTACATATCCTCAGGTATGCGTAATTTCCACTTGAAAATGTCGTCTATCCCTCTATACTAGATCGACTTTCTGCCAATTAAATTAAGGAATATATAAAATATAATGAGAAACATTGATAGGCGAACATAGGCAGGAAGTCCCATTACTGAAAAATATCAATATTCTGATTGTTATTATAACAGGAGCAAATATTATAATAGTTGGGAATTTTAGGACATTAGTCCGAGGTCTAGGCAGGTAAAAAGTTTGATTATGACATGAATTAACTCCAGGAATCAATTTGTGAGGTGTCTCACTGCAATCAATTTCATGGTGAATGACTTACCATTACGTATGATAAAACCTAAAAATTTTTTTACGTCCCATACAGACGTATCGATATGATCGGAAAAAAATTAGTCTTCGTCAAAAGTTACATCAAGGTCTTTAAACGTAGATGATCGCGTTAGTTGTTGGTCGTTCAGCGTATACTGGTAGGTGTACTCAGAATCTCTAGTTCTGACATTACATTGCACTTTTGCACGTTTAACGATAGATTGTTTTTAACACACCAGGAATTCAGATTAGAGATATTATTTTGCATTATAGTGCAGTCGTTTAAATCGGCAATTCTGTGCAGAAGTTTTATGTCTTTAGCATACATTAAAAAGTGCACATCTAATGTATTACCTATATCATTTATAAATATATTGAAAAGCAGTGACCCAAGAACAGAGCCCTGGAGAACACCAGATGATGGGCCATAATAATAGGACTTAAATTCATTATACGCGACATATTGAAGTCTCTCACTTAAACAAGATCTAAAGAAGCTTTGCAAGCAGGGGAAATTCTACGAAAAGCATCGGGTTCAGTGTCTTATCTAGTATTGAAGTCTCCGGGAAATAATTCAGAGCGATTACGCTTACCCCTAAAATTACTTGTGAACCGAAAAGGCAAATGAGGTTTTAAAATTTTGTGGGTCTGTTAATTTAATTATGCGTTATCTATATCTGACAGAAGTCAAAGAATTAAGGTGGGGGGAGCCGTGGACGAAACTGGATAATTTCACCGACATCCCTGAACCGATTCAAAAAATATTTTGATACAACAACTACACATATTATAACATACTACAAGCGTCGGTTGTGGAGTGACATTCAAACTATGACAAATGGCAAGTTTCCGACATCAGGTTACCATCGCTTGGACATCGTGTTGAAACTTTGGCCTAAAAGTTAGTAACCGACCTTGATTTGAACTTACTCCGACGTCGCAATTGGTACAAATTTGGTCGGAAGACGGAAAAATGCTATTTGGGAAGGCTTAAGATCAAGGAGTCCCAGGTTCGAATCCCGACTAGGGTATGGGTGCTTAGTGGTGTTTTTAACGTGTTACCGAGTTGGTAGCGGTAGACTAGATGGGGGTTGTGTTAGAGGCAACACGACTAGTCGTTGTACCACTCCTGAGTTCGAGTCTCAGCTACAGCAGATGGCAATGTCTTAGGCAGGGAATTGTCGTTATGCAATTGTCTATGTCCTGGTTGAGTGCTGGAATAGCTAATGCTAAATTCCGCCTCGATGATAAAATAAATACGTAGGATTTTGCGCACGGCGGTGCTGCAAATTCGAGTAGTAGGTGCATTTACAACGGTAACATTTTAACTTGTACATATGCTAATAGAAACAAAGGATAAAGTGATGTCGCAACAAAATTGACATTTCAAAATGAATTTTTTATGGACTGGAGGAGAAAATATAACACATAACGCCTCCAGCATTTTCAAACACCTGCCAAATATAACTGATACACTTAATCCGCGAACGACTGATTCAGACTTGTAATTTGCATAACATTATCCGAAACGGGTGTGTTTATTACCATTTTAAAAATTATAGATCAATTATTAGATGGACATAAATCCATCGGTTTTAGTTGGAAGCAATTATCACATGCAAACTTGATGTCTATATGCCCTAGAAGAAACCGTTCTCTGCCAATAAATATGAATGTTATCCCGGACACTGGGTAGAAAACATGCCACTTATTACAGATCAGTAATCATTTGTAATTCAATTAGCCGTTGAGGCTATTTCGTATGAAATTGTTAATTAAGTTTCTTAAATTATTTACCAATTGTTCTACGTCGTAAAAAATATTTATATATCCAAGTTTTCATCATTTCTTTCGTTTTGAATCGATATAATCACATCACCTACTGTAAATATGTCCTTAATATTTTCTGAAAGTTATTTGTGGCATTCTACGAATATTCTTTCCTATTATTTGGGTTTTCTACCACATGTATTGTTATCCTCTTCAAAACAAATCACTGAATCTACAAAATAATAGAATTATTGGAAAAAAGCTTCTGCGCCCGTGACGTTTACGCCAAAGGTATAGTCAGAGGTTATGTTTTGCAAATAATATAAATCGGAATAAACACACCGTTTTCAAAGCTTTTTTTTTTGGAAGAACTCTTATTTTGCTGTGTATGCCAAATACACAGCTTTAAGATTTTGTTTATGTTATTTCCATAGATACTTACTACTTACACAGAACATAGAGCGGATGATATTTTTTTTAGATAATGTTGAGTTTGTTAAGTTCTCCTTTTAACATTGGTAGCCATGTTGTACAAATATCTACAGAACAATTCGATACGCACTCATTTTCATTTAATAAGATTATTGCGGATTATTTAATTTTCCTTTCTTGGTATCTGTTTCTTTTGTTAAAATTTTTGCCGAGTCCCAGTTTATTCTATGTCCGTTTTCCCAAGCATGTTCACAAATCCTTGATTTCTGAATTTAATACTTTCTAATGTAATTCTTGTGCTCATCCAACCTCACGCTACAAGGTCTGGATGCCTCAACCACATAACACTTATCACATTCGCAAGAGATATTGTAAATACAGTTTTTTTAATTCTGCGCCCAGTATATTATTTACTCGGTGATTTGTTTTTGAAGAGGATAATACATGTGGTAGAAACTCAAATAAAAGGAGAGAATATTTGTAGAATGCCACAAATAACTTTCAGACAAGGTATCCCTTGTTTACATAATTGCAAAATAAATCTTCTTAATTAATAGTAATACACACACAGCGAATGGATTTGTTAAACCTTGTTCCGACCAAAATTTTCATATTTTTTTCGAATAATTCGGCAAAAATATCTAAAACCAAAAATCTAGCGATCGTTGGAAAGGTAATTTTACACTGAATTCACAAATGCAAATATATATAGGGTGTTCTATTTAAAAAAAAATGACGTCGAAGATGCTCCGCTGTAGCGAGACACCCTGTATATTTTAAAATATTTTTAAAACGTGTGCCTTTTGGCATTATACCGCATCCATATGAAAATAATTTTCCAAAGTCTTCTGATAAAGCCGACTTTGACACAATATTGGGACACCATGTATTTACTTAACGAATATCAGCAATATTCTTGTATCAAACTATTATTTTCTTAGCCCTCCTTTAAGAGCTTTATAATGTTAGGTAACATTTGCAATTAGAAAAAAATGTGTTCAATCCATCTATCATCTCACTCTACCTATGAGAGTTAAAACATTATTCATGGACGTGTGAATGAATCATTGACAAGCTATTTCGTGACCACAGCCTAATGTATTTCTTTAACAAGAAATTTAGCTTAATTTAAAAACGAACTTGTCACACTCTGCGGATTGGGTTGCATAATTTATCCACTTAGAAAAGAGTTTATTACCAGGCGAGAAAAAATTAATAAAGTGAATAATTCGCGTATATGAAAGTATTTTTTCATATACATATCTCCAAACTGAAACAAAATTGTTCATCTTGAAATAGAACCAAAGTTTAGTTTGACATCTTTGACATATGAAAATGTACTGCACATGGTTGTTGTCAAAGCTTTCTTAAGTGTGTCCCTCATATAAACTACTCCTTCAATTTAGTGGCCGTCTGATTTATTTGGCGTGAAATAAATTCTTTATACACTCTGTAAAGATCTGATTTGCCTCGAGTTGCGTAAGGAATTGGGAAAGTAAACCAAAAACAATAAAAACGAGATCGGATTTAAATGTTTCGAGATTTAAGTAATTAATGATGATTTCTTTTATAAAAAATGATGCTGTATGTCGAAGGAAATAGTTAACTTTTATATTACATAGCGAGAACATTGACTGTAAATATGTATTCTTTCTGTATCTACATCTGTAACACTGTAGTTATATATTTATCTTATATCTTATAGAATACAAAAGCTGACATAATATATTACGGCCATTTTTATTAAAATTTTATCGATGTTTGGATCTCTTTGTTCTTTCTACCTCGCTTTATTATTATTATAGACTATTTTTATTTGCTACGGTGAAAAAATAACAGGGGGTCAACGACTAGATACATTACGTCAAGTGGTTCAAACGTTCAAAATTTAAAAAAATAAAATTAGTAATTAATAATTCAACAAACTTGAAAAATGTTGCTGCAATTTTTTTGCTATAATGTTTACTACATAAAGAGTTAGTGTTGATATAATAATAAAGTGCAAACAAAATATGAATACGAACCTGTGGCAGTACAAGATTATGATGTGCATTTTTTTCAGAATTTATTGCTAGACCAACAATGGAACAACAATATATCAATTAACCTCTTCGCACTCATAAAGACAATAATCAAGTCTCTCGATGATATGTGCCCTATAAAGGACACCAATATTTAATCTAAATTTTTGAATAATAAGTGAATTAAAGAATGAAGAATTTCTAAAGAATTTGATTCAACGTTCTTTTGTGGTTGAAGTTTATTTTTAAAAAACCGCCGCCTAAGGATTCACTACTTCCACATCCAGATCTTGTATCCAAGTCTTATACACACTAAGTCCCAATGTAATATACTACTCCCTTGGGGGGTGGCTAACGCCAAAAAATTTTTTTGAGACATTTCGCTCTTGTATACACACTAAATCATATTTTACTTCTCAGACAGCTAAAATAAATAAGCATACAAAAACTCCAATTGGTAAATACAGGATGTTTCGATTATTTTGAACATATTCACATAGATATTGTAAGGTCCATTACCTCCTTCCGGAGGTTGTTCTTACACTTTTACTATACTTGAACGTTGAGGGACACACCAAAATATTTCACTTAATATGTAGAAGAATAAAGTTTTAGAAAAAATTATTCCATTTTTGGTGACTATATTTCAGTAAAAAGAAATTTGAAATCAATAACCTACTTTGTGAGATATATTACAATAATCTGAAAAATAGGAAAATCATAAACGGTTATAGCTTCCTTATTTGAGGAGATACGAAAAAAGTTAAATGGATGAAAGTTGGCAAAGACAGTAAGAATAATAATGTGTCTACGCTCTTGTGCAAAAATGAAAATAACAAATCCCAAAGTAGGCCATGACACCATTAATTCCGTTTATTTTTTCTCTTTCCAACGATATAAAACATGTCACAAAAATTTTAACTGATAGTGTCAATATTTAATATTTTACGAAAACCACAATTCATATCATTCTTTTCATTCTTGCACAAGAGCGTATGTGAAAGCCAACTGCGTTTCTCGAATTTTTTTATACACATTATTATTCTTATTGTCTTTGCCGTTAACTTTCATCCTTTTAACTATTTTCGTATCTCCTCAAATATGGAAGCTATAACCGTTTGTGGTTTTCCTATTTTTCACGCTTTTGTAATATATCTCACAAAGTAGGCTATGGATTTCAAATTTACCTCAATTAGAGATCAGGGCGCCCAATTTGAATCTAGGTTATTTTCAAAATTCCTAGGATTTTATAAAATACATACTACTGCATATCATCCTCAAAGTAATGGGTTAGTTGAAAAATTTCACAGAACTCTAAAAACAACGTTGATTGCCAGATCTAATCCAGGAATTGGAAGAGTGAACTTCCAATCATATTTATTATTCGGTTTGCGAAGATTTATAATGTTCTTCTGCGGAACTTGTTTTTGGTCTGGTGGATTTTTTTATTAACTCTCACGATTATATAGATCTGTCGATTTTTATAGCAAAATTACATGAACATTTTAATAATCTCAAAGTCAAACATCATATTTTAGAAATATCACTTGTCAATTCTGACATACAAACATGTGATTATATTTTAATTAAGAAAAGGAAATTAAAACCTTTATCGCCGATGTACGAAGGACCTTTAAATAATTTGTATAAATTAGCATGGAGCAGAGTCTACAATTAGTATAGACAGAGCAAAACCTGCTTATCTTTTAAATGTTGTTAACCCAGATATGGGTAATTCAATTTCTAAAACAACAAGAGTTAGATTCACCATGGATTGTTTGAATGTTTGACTGAATTTTTTTAAGAGGAAAAGTATTGAAAATATCTACTACTATTACTAGTTTTTATGTTAGAGAAATCTAATGTTTTACAAACATGTTGTATCTGACGAGACCTATCGATTAAAGTAGTTAGAATTGGAATCCAATGGTATTAGTATAGCTTAATGTTGTCCATATTTTGGTCACATTCGTAAGTAGTAATAATTTGCTTGTACTGTGTACTGGTACTTAATTCAGAAAATACTTACAATTTTTTGTACATAATTCTGCACGCCCTGTTGTATAGGTGTGTGCTTAAAAAGCTTCATAATTTACATCTGTGAAACCCAAAATGATTATATATACAATTTATACTATTACGAAAGGTTTTATCTTGATTGTTACGAAAAACCGTAAATAATTAAAGCTTAAGCTCTGGTTATTATTCATTTATTTATAATTCAAGGAAGACCAATTAATAACATAAACAGAACCAATTAATTTGATATTCAAATTGTAAATAATGTTGTTGTAAATCTTTCCATTTTTTTTTGTACAGTGGCTGTTTTTGATTACCATTTTTTAATTTGTGAGAAACTGCTTGATTTATTTTACCTGCCGATACCATTTTAACTTCGTCATAACCACAGATGCCTAATCAAAAAACTGATCTGAATAGGTATTAATGTTTCTAGAAAACACATATTAAAGCCAAACTATTAAATTATATGTCTTCGAAAACAGAATACGAAGAAAATAGAAATGGATCCGATTTCAAAAGAGTCACCACTGTTATTTTTTGCCGCGTGTAAAACCCAGAAGCAGCTTCCGTAAAATTATGACTAACAAACAACATTTAAATAAAGTTAACGTTGTTGATATTCCAATGTGGTTAACCTCTATAATCTTGAATACAATAATAATTGACAAAGAAAGGTTTTCGTTTGCGCAAGTAATGAATAAGGAATCAGATTATTCTGATATTATCGCATGGAATCATAGACCAGTAGTGGGTGTACCTCATAGTGGGAGCAACAGACTGACTTAGAATGGCCTTGTAAAGGTTACAATACTTCTAGGTTTATTCTAACTTTAACCGGAACACGCGAAATAGAGGAGCTCCTACGCGTAGCAGCATATCAACCTAAATTAAAAAGTACTAATTTAATAACTAATTACTACATCATAGTAATTGCTTGCCGATTCCACGTTTATACAGGGGGTTAAAGTTGTAATACACTTGACCGTGCTAAGTGAACTACATAAAAAAATCTGTAACTGAAAATTACTGTCGAATATACAGGGCGAGCCAAGAAAAGTGTACAAGTTCAAGTGTTTTTAAAATGGAATGCTATATTTCGTTTACATAAAATAATTCTCTGAGAATAATTTTGAAATGTAACAAATGCACATCAATAAAGATAATGCTTAAAGTATTTCATTTCATAAATGTTAAACATTAGACATGATTAAACATAATATTTTTAGTCGCAAACTCCTCTATAAATCCTTATTTTACTATAAGGAACCTAACCAGACTGCAACCAACAGCTACTCTCCGGGCTATGTGCCCCGCCAAGCGCTGAATTACAAGTTACAAGGCTGGCGCATTAAGTGTAATAATTGCATATTACCATCAAAACGCTAATGCTTCGATTGCAACAAACACCAGCCGAAAGACTGATCCTACTTAAAGGAGCTCCCTTGCCAGTCGTCACACACCACTTGCAGACTGCAGTTTCGAGCTGTTGGCTCTCGTCAGTGCAAGGTAGGTATGCGACGACCGACATGAGAATCCTTTGACTATAGTACATCCCGGTATTTTTACAATAGCGACATGTAAAACAGCCAGCAGGCGCCATCCAGCGGTCCAGTGTCTGTTGCAATCGAAAAATAAATAGCCTGACTTGGCTTAGCATAGTTCAAATGTGCTTTTAGAGGGCGGAATATTAAACATAATATTTTTAGTCGCAAACTCCTCTATAAATCCTTATTTTACTATAAGGAACCTAACCAAGGGAGCTCCTTTAAGTAGGATCAGTCTTTCGGCTGGTGTTTGTTGCAATCGAAGCATTAGCGTTTTGATGGTAATATGCAATTATTACACTTAACGCGCCAGGCTTGTAACTTGTAATTCAGCGCTCGGCGGGGCACATAGCCCGGAGAGTAGCTGTTGGTTGCAGTCTGGTTAGGTTCCTTATAGTAAAATAAGGATTTATAAAGGAGTTTGCGACTAAAAATATTATGTTTAATGTTCCGCCCTCTAAAAGCACATTTGAACTATTAGACATGATTTTTAAAATAAAAACGAACTGAAACGTTTATTGAAAACAATAAGTATAACTACAAATTTTCTCGCAAGGGAAATATATCAAAATGTTGTTTTTCAACACTTCCTGAGTATAGAAATAAAAAAATATAACATGTACTGGGTTATTCAGCATATATTGACCCCCCTTTATTTATATTATTATTGAAAATAGAGAAAAAACTTTCGTATAAAAACTGTAGGATCTTGCCCATATTTTATTGATAAAAAACAGTGTCATGTATAGGTCACATGATACGATATAAATATATGTTTTTTTTAAATGGAACACCCTATATATTAGTGCATTTTCGAGAAGCCCCTTTTTCCCCTAATTTCAAATATACAATATTGTATAGGTCTATCTTAAATACTTTTTGACATATTTGACATTTAAAATGTAAATGAGCTACTTTATTGCAAGAAGAGTGAGCCATGCGTGTCAAAACACAAGTGAAACAAAAATAACAAGGTAGGCCACGAAAATAATTATTTTATTGTTTATTCAATTTTGACATTTCAAACCGTCAAACCGCCTTTCGAAAGCATTTCTTACTCTTGCCTGACAGTCTTCCATTGTTGTGACTGGATTAAAATAAACCATATCTTTTATCCCATATAAAATAGTCTAGGACAGACAGATCAGGAGAAGGCCACAGAAATGGTCCATTATTACTTATCGTAAAAAGTATCTTGCAAGCAGTGGTTAACTAGGAAGCTGTTGTGTGGTGGGGCGCCATTATGTTGGTAAAATATTTGCCTATATTCAGCTAACGGTAAATTGTTCAAACATTAATTATTTAAATCTTTAAATCTCCTTCTTCTAAAAAAAAGTTGATACGTAAAAAGTATTAATTCATTGCCATTTGTTTTCTTCAAAAAATTTAGTTTTACAACTTCATCATTTCTCACAACACAGTACAAGCTAAATTGCCAGGCTTCTTGATAATTTCCCAATCTCACGGCATGGGAATTTGAATCACACCAAAAGTGGGAATTATATCGATTGAAAAGACCATTTTCGTCAGTCCAAATTATGTTGTCCAAAAATCGAAAGTCTTTAACATTGTTAAAAATAAATTCGCAAAAGTGAACTCTTCTGGCCAAATTGGTGTCCTTTAGGTGTTGAACCATCTTCAAAGATAGGATGATCGGGTATGAGATGGAGGGAGAGATTGTTTGGAAAAATATCACGTGTGGGGTTCCCAGAGCTCGGTGCTTGAGCTGACATTGTGGAACATTATGTTTGACGATGTCTTCCGATTGCGATGGCAAGATGGTGTGAAAGTCATCGGTTATGCGGACGATCTGGCCATAACGGTGACTGGAAGGTGGACAGTCCGCATAATGGAGGCGGCCAATGAGGCCATCATAGAGATCGAGAGATGGCTAGCAAGGATGCAGCTCGAGTTAGCTGCTGAAAAAAACGGAGCTCCTAGTTATTATCAAGAAGAGAAATCCACCACCCATGAAAGTTAGGGTGGGACGAGTGGAGATACGCCCAGGTGACCATCTGAAGTACTTATGGGTTTGGCTGGACTCTAAGTTGAACTTTGGCGTTCACGCCACAAAAACGGCCGAAAGCAAGAGGAGATTGATGTACAGCGTCGTGTACTCTACCCCCTTGTATGCGGCTCCGGCCTGGGAAAGCATGAAAAATGAAAGTGGACAGGACGAGGAGCAGGATGACCAGGATCCAGCGTTGCGCTGCGATTCCCCCTCTGGATTTGATGACCAAAGAGCGGCTGGAAGTCTGTTTGAAAGGTGGCAGGGGTGATGGGAGGTCGCACACAAGGTAAGGTGGACCAGACGCCTTATCACATATGTAAGGCCGTGGATGGAACGGAGGTATGGGGAAATGGGGTATTATCTTACCCAGGCCCTGAGTGGACATGGGTGTTTCATGGCACTACCTGTAGCGCTAGACACTAAGCTCAGGTGCTCATGATGAGTTTCCCCTTCAAAAAAAAAAAAAGGTGTTAAACCATAGAAATGGAATAGGGATGGAATTTGTGTTTCAAAGGAAATCAGTGAATAGAGTACTTGGAGATTCCTGTTTGTAAGGCCACTTGTATTAAAGATGTCAATATGCTGCAAAATATCCCAAAACAGCAATTTCGATATTTTCATCATTGACAATTGGTTTTATTTTATGAATACTTGTCTTAACGGTGTAAAAAAATTTTAAATTCTCCATTGCTCGGAGACGGTTATGGTTTCCCTGGTTATCTATTAGCAAATATTTCACATGTTCTTGATAAAACTTTGTTACATCTTCCATAGATTATAAACAAATTTAAATAATCCTCGTGCGTATAATTTAAGCGCCCCGGCATGATAATTAATATTTGTCAAATGGTAAGTGACAGCTACATACATTTGTTTAGCACTCAACGCCTTCATAGCCAACTAAGAGTAATGGAACTTAAAATCCATAGCAAAATCCCCATATAAAAATATTGAATTGGCAACATTTCGAAAATAAAAATTTTCGAAATAGACATTCATACACAAACTTAATAATAAATAAAATAATAATAATAATTTAAAAAATTAGGGGTTTCCAG
The DNA here is from genome assembly GCA_963675555.1 of Leptura quadrifasciata. Taxonomy (NCBI): domain Eukaryota; kingdom Metazoa; phylum Arthropoda; class Insecta; order Coleoptera; family Cerambycidae; genus Leptura; species Leptura quadrifasciata. The sequence continues at coordinate 2,745,326 of OY776682.1, read as the reverse complement.
TTGAAAAAAATTGATTTTTGACAGTTTTCTCAATTTCATTTTTATTTTTATTTTTTGAACACTCTGTATTAATACTTATCAAAAGATTATAAAACTCTATTAAAGTATGTCTTTTTCAACAAAGAATCCAACCCAAATTACATAATAAAGGCTTCCTTATAAAGAAAGAATTGATAATTCTTTTAGGGCCTGCAAACGTCATTTTTGACATAAAAATTGAAATGTCAAAAACAGAGAGACAAAATCGGCCTAGAATTTTGCATACTATCTAAAAATGTAATGATATATAGTGTCCTATTTAAAATAAGCAAGTTGGCATCTACTTCCGGTATAACCGGACGTGCCACCATCTTGAAAATAATTTTCAAAATTTTCGAATGTCTACCTTTCGAGATATCGACCGCCGCGGTTCATCGTGGGACATCCTGTTTAATACGAGATAATGTAAATGACTCTTTAACAGATACTCCTCACGAAAACAAATAAGCCAAAACATTTTATAAAGCTCTCATTGTATTCGATCAACTTCCTGAAAATATCAAACAATTTACTAATTATTTAATATTTAAAAAAGGATTTAATTGCATCTTTTTGGGAATGCCCGTATTGCAGAAACTTTTACCACATTTTATACCACATTTAAAAAAATTAATATTGTATTTGTTTTGTAATATTTGTTGTTTGTGGTTCTATATAAAGACGTTTAATAATATTATTTGCTGCGAAATGTACCAAAAACCAATTCAAACCAATCCTAGTACTAATTAACTAGATTTCACTTTTAATTCTTTTCCCAACAAACCCACTGAAGATTTAACGGTGTTCGAGATAGAGTTAAAATTCTTTATTCTTTATGGCCATAATCGTTAATTAGCGTTACTAAGTAAGATTGTATTCTCTGACATTTACTCTAAGTCTGACGCATATAACTCTCGTCGTTAATCCCATATGACAGGCTTAATATCAATCCATCGATCTAATTTTTATGCACTCCAATTCACAAGAACTTGAAGCTAGCGGCGGTTTAATCCTACCTGACATTTACCCACAAACTTTAGAAATTTTCTCATAATCCTTCAGAAATGATACACTTTGTTCGGTCCCTTGGCAATTAGTTTTTACGACGTATTTAATATTAGTAATTGTGAAATTATATCGGACAAAGACACTGTATACTATACAGGGTGTAAAAGAACGACATGGTAATAATGCAGTGAAAATAGGATTTGAAGTGGAATTTTTTTTCCATCAGCAATCTTATGATTGGATCCTGCTGAGGAGATGCTCAGGAGTACCCAAAAAAATTTTGTACTTCAAAGACTCTGTGCTCCAATCGCTACTAACAGTTTAATTTCTCTTACAGCGTTTTTGAACCTAAAAAAACGAACTCTTTGTAATAAAATTTTCTACAAATTTACGTTTAGTGCAGGTTTTAGGTGCGCAACCATAGCCTACAAAGTAAAAAAACTGGCCAATATCTTTTTTTTTTTTTCATTTTGCTGCCCAGAGCCGTTGGGTCAACCGATCAGCTTCAAGCTTTCAGAGAATCGGCCTTTTGCTCTAACAAAAATACCCTGAAAATTTGGTTAAAAAATATTAAACCCAGTGTGCGCAATTGAATTTGTTATTTAAAATTTGAATTGGCCGCTATTTTATGCCATTAAGTCCAAAACGGACCATTTTTTCCAAAAGTTAACTCTCGATGCAGTAAGAAAAAAATGTTGAACCTATTTTGGCCATTTTTGCATTTCTTTAAAACCCAATTAACCAAAAATGTATCATTTTGAAACATATTTAGTTCATATGATATGTTAAAAAAAATTTCTTTTCATAAAAACAAATTTGCATACATTTAAATGTAGCTGTTAATTTAGCTGCAAAGAATTTTTTTCATTTATTTATCGATCTCAGTTGCAAAATTCACTTAATAACTTCCTTGTTTTTTAACCTTTTTAGGACTTTTTTTAAAATATGTTATTTTTTTCCAAAGTAGATGTCAACTTGCTTATTTTAAATAAGACACCGTATATACAGGATGCCTCACCGGGAACTGAATCGATCGATATAGAGAAAAGCACGCATCAGAAAATTTTGAAAATTTAGATAATTACTAATGTCGGTGTGGCCAATCCAATTAAAATAATTACAAGTAGCTGACACTTCCGCTTATACCGGAAGTCGATACCAACTTGCTTATTTCAAATGGAACAGCCTATATATTTTAGGATTTTCGAAAAGAGCATAAAATTCTGAGTCGAAAATATACCTATACCTAAACCTAGCCGTTTCAGAGGTATTTGACATTTTATAGAAAATTCGACAGGTGCAACGGTTTGCAAGAACCGTTATAACTTTCTTCGTGTAAAAGATCCTCATTTGCTTCTTGCCACGTAAAAAGAACACAAGGAGAACTATGTTCTACAACTAAAATAAATTCAATAATATCGTACCAAGTGTTCCGTTTTTCGCGTTAATTTTGTCAACTTCAAACCGCGAAAACTCGTTTAGGTCAAATGGAACACCCTGTTTTTTTTTACGTCAAGTTGTGTAAAATTGAATTCCTCTTTCTGACGTTAGCATTGTGGGGGTTACAACTTTTTGAAATATTTACGATTTTATTAGAAATTCATGAATTGTTGTAATCATTTCATCAAAATAGCTAAAGTAATATCAAGAATTTGTAGCACATTTGCTACTCGATATCCAGAAAAACGGAAACCGTCACCAAACACTGTAAAACGCATACTGGAAAATTTTAAAAATTATGACTCTGTCAAGGCAAAAATGCAAAGAGGAAAGCCTATTGTTAATGACGAAAACATTGAAATAGTCATTCTGGGATATTTTCATGCATTTCCAAGGATGTCATTAAGACAAGCTGCTCTGGAATCGGGACTATGCAAGGATTCAATTCACAGAATCTTATTAAAACATAAGTTTCACCCGTTTTCATTCCATATGGTTCAAGGATTAAAAGAAATAGATTTCCTAAGAAGACAGAATTTTTGTGAGTTTATTCTAATAAGGTCTGAGGGTCACGATTCTTATTTATATTATATGGACAGATGAAGCAAAATTTACTAAAAATGGACTTCTTAATAAACACAATTCGCATTATTGGAGTGACTCAAATCCTCATATGTTCAGAGAGCGAAACTTTCAGGAAAGTTGGCAGTTCAATGTTTACTGTGCCATAAGAAACGATAAAGTGGTGGCATTACAATTTAATCAGGAAAATTTAAACGGTAAATTAAATTTTCTCTTCTGCTAATATGTATAGGTAAATTTTTGTTTTTTTTTTAGGTGAAAGATATCTGAATATCTTATAAAATTTGAATAATAACTATTTAGAAAATTTACCTCTCGCTGAACATAGAAACATTTTTTATCAGCACGACGGTGCTCCCCCACATAACGCATATTTAATTAATAATTATTTACAAGAAGCTTTTTATGATCAATGGATTGCCAATAATGGACCTTTCTTATGGCCTCGTCGCTCGCCCGATTTATCAGTCCTGGATTATTTCATTTGGGGAACTATTAAAAATAAAGTTTATGAGAGCCCATTAATAACCATTGAAGATTGTATGCCTTTGCATACTTACATTCTTACTCTTTAGTAAGAAATGCATTTCAAAACATATCACAGGATTGAATTACAAGAGCTACCCATGAGGAACTAATCCGAAGGTGCGAAAAATGTGTCGAGGTTCGAGGGCGGAATTTTGAGCAATTATTAAATTAAAATGAAATCATATTTTAAATTGATCTTATCTCTGCTATTTCAGTTCATGCCATATCTTCAATTCGATTAATACACATGTTCTAGTGTTAGTGTTATTTTGCGTCTTTGTAGATATCGAGTAGCAAATGTGCTGCAAGTTCTTGATATTACTTTATCACATTCTCCATAAATAATAAACAAATTTAAAAAGTTTTCGTTGGTGTAATTTAAACGTGCTGGCATTTTTTGACATAAGGTAATGAATGACTGATTGTTTCTAATCATGGCTATTTTGATAAACTGATTACAACAATTCATGAATTTCTAATAAAATCGCAAATATTTCAAAAAGTTGTAACTTTAACCCCCACAATGCTAATATCAGAAAAAAGGGAATTCAATTTTACACAACTTGACGTAAAAAAATACAGGGTGCTCCATTTGACATAAACAAGTGTTCGCGGTGTGAAGTTGACAAAATGTAACGCGAAAAACGGAACACTTGGTATGATACTATTGAATTTATTTCAGTTGTAGAACGTAGTTCTCGTTGTGTTTTTTTTACGTGACAAGAAGCAAATGTGGATATTTTACACGAAGAAAGTTATAACGGTTCTTGCAAACCGTTGCATCTGTCAAATTTTCTGTAAAATGTCAAATATCTCTGAAACGACTAGGTTTAGGTATAGGATATGCTACATATTTTCGACTCAGAATTTTAGGCTCTTTTCGAAAAACCTAAAATACATAGGGTGTTCCATTTGAAATAAGCAAGTTGGTATCAACTTCCGGTATAATCGGAAGTGCCAGCTGCTTGTAATTATTTTAGTTGGATTGGCCACACCGACATTAGTAATTATCTAAATTTTCAAAATTTTCTGATGCGTACTTTTCTCTATATCGATCGATTCAGTTCCCGGTGAGACACCCTGTGTTATTACAAATGTAATACTATATAGGGTGTTCCGTTTAAAATAAGCAAGTTGACATCTACTTCTGGTATAACCGGATATGCCACCATCTTGAAAATATTTTAGCCAAATTGCCCCCATCGACATTAGTTTACTGCCAAATTTTCAAAATTTTCCAGTGTCTATTTTTCGAGATATCAATCACCGCAGTTCGACGTGGGACACCCTGTATATCTCGAGTTATTCAAATTTTTAGGTTAAAAAACGCGGTTAAAAAATTACTTTGAAATGATCCTCACAAAAATAATTTGTTCCCTCGTTGACAACAAACGTCATTTGTCGCAGAGCTCTGTTCTCCGCTACAACCTTCTAGAATTTTCAAAGTTGAAATAAATATTTTCTTTGTAGTTGAAGTGCGGTATCCACTTATAAATTGACATATGACGTACCGTCAGCTCCTAAACGCTTTAACACCATATATATTTGATATTCAAGACTATGTTTACGTTAAGAGATTGTTTTTTCTTGCTTTGAATATTAAATCCCATGACGCATGTTAAATTATTCAGTACACAAAGGCAATAAATAGTTATTGATCATAAAAAATTTAAATTTAATATTTGCCTGTATAAAACAATTTCTACTTTAATTACATCAATTAATTGTACACATGGGTATGTAAATCAAGCTTTTTTTATTCATAAACGATAAGAGCCAATAAAAAGAAATCAGAATAACGATATATTAAATATATTGTTATATTACGCCCAAGTCTTATATTATTACAAACTTAATTATTGTTCATACACTCGTTATTAATTTCATTTCGTTCGCGATTTCGATCACCACTGCTAGAACTCCACAATAACATGTTGTTGTGTATTTATTAGGTGTATTATAGCAATGTGGATTAATAATTTTATTATATGTTACAGTAGTTATGTAACTGCGTTTATTTATATTAATTATACGCGAAAGTATTTCCAATGGACAGACTTGCTTAAACATTATGCAGAAAATGGGACACGTACAGGCAAAATAGCCCAAACAAGCCAAGAGATAAATCCTGTTGATGATTATCGAGAAAACGTGTAATTTGTGTACGTTTTTTTATCGTCAATCTCCGATTGTATTAGAAAAAGAAAACACAAGTTCCTTTGCAATCGAATTTGGAATAAAATTGTAAGTTGCTTGCGTTAATTCGCCAAACAAAAATTGAAAATAAAAAAACTGATTTTTTAATATATTAACCTCAAATTGTTACATGCCCATACCCATTATATTTAGTAAACTAGGATTTTTGCCATATTCAAATATCGTGAGCTCACAAGGTGTTTATGGCGCCCAATATGGGGCCCACCTGAAGCAATTCTTCAATGGCTGACAAGTTTTTAGCGATGGTGATGTAGTTTCGCCACTGAATCGAAATTGATACACACAAACGTTGATTTTGTCGTATATACTCGACCCTCGGCGGACTAACCAGTATACTTTTTTGCGGGGCTTATAAACAGCGTCTAAATATATTGTTATATTTCGAGGATAAGAAAATAATTTATTATGAAAATAGATCGATACCTAGAAAATTCGGTTAATAATTTATTAAATGCTTGTCGTAAAATGGGAAAAAGTTATTCCAACATTCAAAGAACTTTGAAAAAGCATCAATATAGGCCTTACAAAATATTCCCCGTCCAGGAACTGAATGAAGACCAAAAACGTAGAAGATTGGAATTTTGTCAGGTCATGCTCCATGAATTAAATGAAAAAAGTAGTTGGGCGTATATTTTATGATTTTACTTTGACACGACAAACATATCTCGAAATAATTTTACCAGAGGTAGATCGTCTAATTCAAGAATTCCCTATAGACGTATTGTCTAGAATGATTTCGCATCAGGACGGAGCGACTGCACGTTTTAGAAGTTCGGGAACATTTAAATAATCAATTTTTCACTTGGTTAGGCAATGCTGGGACCATCCGATGACCACCAAATAGCCCTGATTTGACGCCGTTAGATAGCTTTTTATGGATGTTTTTAAAAGACAAAGTCAACTTTAATCATAATCACAATCTTTAGGGCATTAAAGCAAAAATTTAACAAGAAATTAACAACTTAAACAGAAACCATAATAACGCGAAGACGCTATGACCTTTGCATTGAAGATAATGATGGCCACTTTGAACATTTCTTTAATTGATTACTTATGTAGTATTATTTTATTATAAAGAGTTTTCTCTTGCTTTGTTAAATCTATTTTTTAATAAATTAAATATGAAGTTAATTCTAATATCATATTAATTATTTACACGTGATTATAGTTAGGTCATATATAATTTACATGTTGAAAATAGCACTTTTCATACGTGAAAGCGTTTTCACATACACAGATTTATCACACGCTATGTGAAATCAATAATTTCAAGCATAATTAGTAGTGCGTAGTTAGTAGCACTTTTCAAAGCAGTCGTAGAAAAACTTTTTATTTTACTATTGAATACACAACTATTTACGGTTGTTGCAATGGAGTTAATAATGACGGTTTGAAATGTTAAAATTGAATAAACAATAAAATAATACATTTTTTCGTGGCCTACCTTGTTATTTTTGTTTCAGTTGTGTTTTGACACGCATGGCTCACTTTTCTTGCAATAAAGCAGCTCATTTGCATTTTGAATGTCAAATATGTCAAGAAGTATTTAAGATAGACCTATAAAATATTATATATTTGAAATCAGGGGAAAAGAGGCTTTTCGAAAATGCAATAATTAGGATGTTCCATTGAATAAAACATATATTTATTTCGTATCACGTGACCTATACATGATATTGTTTTCTTATCACGTGTAAATAAAATATAGGTAAGATACTACAACTTTTATATACGAAACTTTTTTTCTATTTTCAATAATAACAGAAATAAAGAGGGGGTCAATATATAATGAGTAACCCTGTACCTTTTAAAGAAATCCCGTCAAAATCGATTAACAAATGTTTTTTCTGCTCTTTTCGATTCTGTTACCAAATTTTATTCCTAATTATTAACAATGCAGATATTAATGTAATTATCAGCCCCTAAATTTTCTGTCATTTATTACTGAACACCCTATACAATCATAATCTATTTTCATAGCTTACTTAGACCTACTTCTTAATATATACTTATAACTTATCATTTTCATTCCGATATGATTTTTATTCGTTAATTAATTTAATTGTCTATCAAAACTCCTTTGCAGGATGAAGCCAAGCATCGACCGATTCTCTTTATTTGAATTTAAATGCGACTCTAAAAATGACTTAATATTAGCCGTTAACTATTTATTTGGGATACACATCTGGGACTTTATGCTAAGATAGAGATAAAATACTAATGCATTAAAGTTTTATTGACTCAGGGGACATCTAAAAGTAATATAAAAACGTATAAATTTAAGAAAACTAATAAAAATGTCAGGTGTGCCACAAATAAGACACACTTTTTAACTTTCCTGAAGATAAAATTTAAAATCTTAAAATAGTTTAAATCATTACCATTGTAGGCAGATATGTTGGGTAAACGTGCAGATATTAGAAATTTCGAGCTAGGCAACACGAAAAGGTAGCTATAATTGTGTAAATGCAAGAAAAAACCCAGAGAACCATTGTATTGATTTAAGATTTAAAGTTAAGACGGGTCCACTGGAGATACTTGGTAGAGAATGCATTGCGATGCACCATCCGCTGCGCATGCGTCGTGCATTAACCAGTGGAATGACCCATACCTGATCAGCCGAAAACAAGTTTTTACTCTTTCATTTTAGAGCCGCGAATAAAAAATCGAAAACGAAATAAATGATAAATGAAATAGCAGACGTACTAAATATACAGGGTTGGTATTGTAGTTATATTTCGCAAAATTAATATTAATATCTTACTTACGCTCATGGCCTTTTAGTAAAGTCTTCTACGTACCTGCAATAAAAAATATCATTAGATGAGGTTTTTAACTATACATTTAGTAAAAATTGCTATTAACATTTGACCTGAGTGATAGAATTTTGCTATTAGAATAATTAGGTTCTCTGAAGGCACTTTCTGATTAAGCACACGCATATAATAAGTAACGAGTGAATATGAATATATATACAGGGTGTTTCATGAGGAACTGTACATACTTTCAGGGGCGGTAGAAGACCACTTGGGTATTCAGGAACTGAAATTAAAATTTTCATGTCGCTCTTAATTTGTGAGATACAAGGTGATAAACTGATTTTGGTCTAAATTTATTTTGGCCAGAATGTCTTTACTATTGATCGGATTTTGTTTAAATTTTAGACACTTATCACAGTTGACAGATTGCTAATATATATATTTTTTTAATTCCAGGGCCGGATTTTTTTAATTTGTTTTTTCCGATTCCTGCAAAAAAGATCATCCTGTATATATATCTTTTAACATTCAGTTGCCAATTATAAAAGCCCATACATCACTAAACAAAACTATGTAATTAGATTTTTTGTTGCACATTTATTGATTTTTTAAATGGGGAATTTGAAGAAAAACACCTTCATTTGCTTACATTAATTGTTTAGGCCAAAATCAGTTTATCATGTTACCTCCTTTCCCTTATTATTTATTTTTGGGAAAGAATTGAGGCAACATGCGGACGACTAGCTGGTTTAAGTCGGAGCAGAGAGCCGTGGATCCAGAATATTCGTAAGAGTGGAGAAACTTACTCTTTTTGAAATGTATGACAGATTTCTGTTTGTTTCGAAGAAAGAGGACAAAGAAAAATTGATGTTAAATTGGGCACCATCTATAGTGAAAATAAGTAGAATTGTCTCTTTTTCTCGAATAACCAGTCTACTATAGATCAGACTGAAATTGCTGGTAAGAGAAATAAAAAGATAGTTTAAAATGAATGTTAAAATATATCACATAAATAATGGATAAATCGGTTTATAAAGACTAATTGACATTTTAAAATATATATATATATAACAAATTTATACCAGGATCCTAGATTGACTATTGTTGAGGTGACTGGTTCTGGAACAGCAATTCAGGCCCACAATTGTCTCTTGTTGCAAGAATGGAGTCTAAAGGTTTCCTTGGCAATTTACGTCTCTTAATGAAATGAAGTGAAAATTATAGGAAAATTTCGCGGTTTCCGTTGGAATGGTCACCAATCCAAGTACTAACCGCGCCTGTCGTTGCTTTACATCGCACACCGAAGTATGTACATAGTAAAGACGCACCTACGCTCGCCCCAAAATATAGGTATCTGATGTATATAAATGTTTCCTAGACAATCGTTCGTTTCCTGGGATGCTGTATAGAACGGAAATACATAATAGTATAATGGCTGAGTTCCTAAGATATAAAAATATGTACATAAAACAGTGTGAAATGGTTTAGCAGTTATACAAGTAAAATTCTGCTAGTTGAAAACAATTTCACTTACATAAACTGAATCAAAATGTTACACAGATCGTGTTAAATATAAACAAAACATTAGTTTTTATATAAAACTGTTAAATGGTCATAGGCCATGTAACAGACATTGTTGTAATAAATACGAATTTTACAAAAATATTGCTTGCGGGCAACACTTCTACTTTTTTTATATCTTAACCAAGCTGATACGTGGTATATCAATGTTGAAATTTTTAAGTAAAATGAGTGTACTTTTGTACAATTTTTGATCCCCGTTATTGATAATGTGAGATCCTTATGAGACACAAAACGTTAATAAGTTAACATTTCTTAAAAGTTTATACAATAGATTTTTATTTCCCCGTTACAAAATGACAGGCACACGGAATATCCTTATAATAATTTCTTGATTTTATGTAGCGATTAGTACGGCAAACCACTCGAGTAAAAGTATCATATCAACACCATATGGCAAGCTGAACATTATCAAGTAAAGACAACAAAACAATTATGTAAACAAATAATAATAACATATTGATCGAATAATTATATGTATTGAGGTAACCGAATCCCTGAGTTGTATATACGTTTTTTGCGTCAACTAATTATTAATGTACTTTGCGGCAATTGTTATTTCATATCGTTTAATAAAATCAATAAATTTCTATTTTGTAACAGTTGCTTGTTGCGAACATTTTACTAGTTACAATCTACTTTTAAAATGGTTATTTATGTACGTGCTATTTAATTTTCCGTACTCTGAATTACTGATAGCTACAGTTGTGACTCTGCCACCTTAAAATTTTATAAAAAACTAATTTAATTACCTATTTTTATAATATAGGTATTTGGCAAGGCCCCTTTGTTTACCATGGCTATATTATATAAGTTTACAGTAAAACTGCACTGGTATTAATTTATTAATTGTATACTAAAAAAAGGATGACGTAAATTTGATGGTTTTGAAACTGGTGACAGATAACGCATGTCTGTGATAGTTTAAATTCTTACTGCGAGAACGATGGTAGGTGCAGTTCTGCGAAACTAAATGACACAGAATATATAGGGTGCTTCAAAGTTAAAGGTACATACGTTACTTGTGGATGTTAAAGGACACGATAAAACCCTCGATATACTTTTCTAAACTGTAACAAAATCCGACGAAATATTTCTCATGAAAAGCGTGCTTCACGTAAAAATATCTTGGAAGAGGTTTTTAATATTTTTAAACATATTTTCGCACTACGGAGCGATTTTTATGCAAAAATTCCAATAACTCCTCAAGGGGCGTAATTTTAGAATGTGTAGTAAATGTCGCTGCACAGGGACGTAATGTCGCCCCGACCACCAAAATTTAGAAACAGTAACAAAATTTGACTTTAATTTCGGAAATTTCAAAATTAAAAACCCTTTTACGAATCCACGTTGTTAAGCACTGCAACTCATGCGTTGTATTAAATATGAGGACAAGTTAATCCAGTCTCTAGTCAAAGTATTTCGGGAGTTTTAGCGAAAATTGCCTTTAGCGACATGGGACCCCCATCACTTCCTAGTAGTCGATTTTGACGGGAAAATGATGAGTTTTAACGGGATTTGCACTAAACCGGTTCCTCAGTGATTCGGTGTCAGAAAAGTATAGTTACCACGTACTCATATGTGCATGGGACCGCCTTGCCTGAACGTATGAAATTGTAATTGCGACCAAAATTGATATTGAAATAAAAATACGTGAGTAGACAGGCAAGCAAAAGCCCACCAAAATTTCATAAACATTAAACTTTTCTTGAATCTTTTTGTGTAATCGTTAGCTCAAAAACTGCATATTGGATGGTAGTTGGTACATTATAAATCGTTCCGTTCCTCACCATGTGTTGTACACGGGCCAGACTATAGTTTGTCAAAACATATTTCTTGAAGTTGTTGTAAAACATAAATTTTTGAAGAGATTTAATATATATTTTTGAACTTTATATTGTCTTTTACTTGTGTTTTCAAAATTCCCTTTCAGGTATAATTTTAAGAAAGTGTTAGTACCTACTGTGTTAGATTTATAGTGTTACGACGTCCAATTGATGCCATCAAAGAAGCAGTTAAGCAAAAACGAAGAGCAAGTATAAATTTTATATTATTTTCTTCTCAAACAGTCGTTTTGAACCCTTATTTTGTGAACGTTAACATTCATTTTTGAAAAATATAATAAGAGTCCTTCAGACTCCAAAAGATGGATCGTTTACATGGATAGAGGGCACTATGACGGTTCCAAATTACCCGTCATTAATGCATCCATCGTCCTTGATTACTTGATGAATGAAATGCGCAAACAAATTAAGTGAGTTCAATTCAATTTTTTCCGCTTTTTTTCGGAAATCGAAACAGATCTACAAAATTTTGTTATACAGGGTGTTGATTTTGACATACAACATATTGTCAGTTTTTTAGTAAGCCGGACCTGGATTTCTATTTTGATTTATTATGAAGTTCTATCAAGTAAAATAAGTGAAACATATATTCTAAGTATGAACCGATTATACAGGGCGGTTCGATATCTATGAACAAAGAAAGATTTGGCCAATATCAATAAAACATCCTGTACCTCAGTAAGGAAGGACGATGGATGCATTAATGCCGGATACTTTGGAACCGTCAAAGTGCCCTCTATCCACAAGTAACTTATGTACTTTTAACTTTGAAACACCGTGTATAATTTTTCCGATCCAAGTAGATAATTGTAATATTTTTCGGTTCATTAAACTTGTTAATTGGCGTACCTTTCAAGTGGTCAAATACGTTTAATTGGCGCGGCAGATTTAATTTTATTTATGCAAATGATTGCTAATAGCATCCACGTCTACGACTATGGATTGAGCGTAGTATTATTTAAAGCATTTAACGAGAATGAGAATCTTTAAAAAAGTTTCTCCTCGCTACCCACGCAACAACTAATGTGTCTAATTGCCTGGTTTTCCAGAAATAATTGCACTTTCGAACTTGATCGCTGCCCTTTTTGTTGGTTTGTTAATTGTTCCATTTATCAGCTTAAAAACAATAATTTATCACTTTCACGTACCTATAAAGTATATTTTAATTATCAGTCGTTTTGGGTTATTTTGAAATATTTTATTTAGATACAAGCAGATTTTGTAGATTAGCTTATTTTACCAATTAAGAATTGTCATTTTTCCTCCGGTCAATTAATGTGGTTACACAAATTTGCATCAGACTTTTACATTGTGTAAAATAGATTTTTATATAACTAGCAACGATCACGAATTAAATTAAACATTCGAAGAAAAAACTACTTATAAATATTCATAGATAAATTAAAAACGGTTGACATTTCATTATTTAACTATTCCGTTTTAAACTAAGTGTCTATCTAAGTCAAGGCTACGATTAGATGACGCTGAACATAATATATACAGGGCGATTGAAAAACAAATTATGGGGCGTTAAAGAGATATATTATTTAGGAATTATTAAAACAAAACTTCCACACATAAGAAATTATTTAGTTTTTATATTTATATCGATGTTCTTCCACCTGAACATGCCAAATGGAAGTGCTAAGTTTAAAGAATCATTATTAACAAACAAACTAATAACAAATTACCCAACTTTTCTGCATTTATATGAACATTTTTAATTCTGAATGGATCAACACATTTTATTTTAAAGTTACGTCGATTTCACGTCACATCAACGTAAATTTCAGTACAGTTAATAGCGCAATTAAAAACCCTTTCCATCAGCACTTTTATGGTTGGATTTTGTTGGGGAGGCTCTCAGGAGTACCCAAAAAATGTTTGTACTTCAAAGACCATATGCTCCAATTGTTATTAACAATTTAATTTTTTTTTAAATGTGAACATCTCGAGATATACAGAGTGGGGCAATAGTGCATCGGACCTCGATATCTCAAGTTCTACAATAGCTAGAAATTTTTTTTAAAAATGCAAGTAAACTAGATAAAAAAGTCTATAACTGGAAATTATTTTCGAACAACAGGACAAGCCAAGACAAAATTACAGGACCAAGTGCTTTTTTTAAATGGAATGCTATGTATATCAGTACATTTTTTGAAGCCTCTTTCTAGGCTCTATTCATTCCTATATTAGCATTGAATATCTCCCAACCACTTGGATGTAATGAATTTTTTTGTTGAAATAATGCAATCTGCAAATGGATATTAAAAAAATCACCACAGTCACAATTATGGGTTTTAAGAAAAACTTATATGAATACCAGTTTCGAGACATCTAATTAATGTTTCTGAATCATTTTCATTTCCCATTTTCGTTTTATAAATAAATAAGTGTCAAATTCAAGAATAAACTTAAGAAGATTCGAAGAAATAATTCATTAGAAAAATTTATAATAGGTGTTCGACGTGTTGCCCATTTTGATTGACACACGTCTTTATGCAATTTTGAAATGAGGCCATTTAGTGGGACCATTTATTCCAATCCATTGAAATGAGTAAATAGTATTTAACCGGTCCTTTACTGTAATGTTTTTTGTACATTTTTTTGCTGCTTTCGTTACTCGACAAGCAATAAAACCTCAGTTTGGTATAAATTGTCGTGTACAAAGGAGCATTTATTACACTTATCGGTCGTTACAATTTTTATTGAATCTAAAATATTTGGCATTTTACAATATGAATTTTAATAAAGCGGAACTTGTAGACATGACTTTTGTTTTGGGTAAGTCAGACAGAAATTGTTTACTTGCCAATAGAATTTATCACCAACGTTATCTTGAAAGAAGTATTCCTGATGTTAGCAGCTCCCAAAACCTTCTCGATAGATTTCTGGAAACTGGAAATGTCAAATATAAAAAAAGTGAAAGAATAAAACGTGTTGTGAACGAAGAAACTGAGTTTTCTGTAGTGCTGGCAACGGTTGAGAATCCTCATGTTAATCAAAGAGAAGTGAGCTCATTAGTAGGAGTAAGTAGACGATCTGTGGGTCGAATCTTAAAAACAAATAAGTTACATGCATATCATATTCAAATGCACCAGGAATTATCTGATGACGATTTTCAGAAGCGCCTACAGTTTTGTAATTGGGCCAGAGGTGAAATGCAACATGATGTCAACTTCTTCAATACTGTTTTATTCAGTGATGAGGCAACTTTTCATAAAAGTGGATTTGTTAATAGGCACAATTTCCATTATTATGCTTCGGGAAATCCTCACTTTTTATGCAAGTTGATAACCAACACAGATGGTCTATAAACGTTTGGGGAGGAATGATTGGAGAACATGTAATAGGGCCATATTTCTTTGATGGTACATTGACTGGAGCTATTTATCTTCATTTTTTGCAGAACTATCTGCCACAATTATTGGTAAATCTTCCTGAATGAATTCGAAATAGGATGTAGTTTCAGCAAGATGGTGCTCCACCACATTATTTAAATACAGTTAGAGACCACTTAAATAATACCTACCCTTATCAATGGATTGAAAGAAATGGACCCACTAAATGGTCTGCTAGATCCCCAGATCTTACAAAAATGAATTTATTTTTTTGAGTATACGTGAAGGAAATTGTTTATAGAGACACATCAACAACAGTACAAAATATGAAGGAAACAATAAAACCGGCAGTTTTAGGAACAGTGGGAACCTCATTTCAAAAGCGCATAGAGATGTGTGTCAATCAAAATGGGCAACATGTGGAACATATATTATAATTTCTTCTACTGACATTTTTAAGAAATGAAAATGATTCAAAAACATTAATTAGATATCTTGTAACTGGTATTGACATAAGTTTTTCTTAAAACCCATAATTGTGACTGGTGATTTTTTTAATATCCATATGCAGATTGCATTACTTCAACAAAAAAAATCCATTACATCCAAGTAGTTGGGAGATATCCAATGCTAATGTAGGAATGAATAGAGCCTAGAAAGAGGCTTCAAAAAATGTACTGATATACATAGCATTCCATCTTAAAAAAAAGGCACTTGGTCCTGTAATTTCGTCTTGGCTTGCCCTGTATGTTCGAAAATAATTTCCAGTTATAGACTTTTTTATCTAGTTTACTTGCATTTTTTAAAAAAATTTCTAGCTATTGTAGAACTCGAGATATCGAGGTCCGACGCCTATTGCCCCACCCTGTATAGGTCCGTCCGATCGGCACAAAAAAAGACTTCAAAATCTTCAATAAACTTTGTTGTCCATATAAATTACATCATACTAATGCCTACAGAAATCTAGGATTTATTGTGAGAAAAATTTTAAGAACATAAAAGAAGCATATGTACTAAATTTAAAGTAGAAGTACAGTAAAATATAACTTAAAAATGATGAAATAATTATTAAGCTATTTAACGTAGAATTTTCACTCTGTATTAATAAAATCAGGGGCGACGGCATCCAGGCAAGTCAGTTTTATCAGGCAGGTAAAAAGGTAACTGGGAAGGTAAATAATTAATGATCTATATGCATAGTCTTGTATTTGGTGTGTTTATTTAGTTCCCTCGTTGACAGTCAGAACGTTTGACAAATTATAAAATAAGACTGTCTGTTCACATTCAAATGTTCTGTTTGCTTAGCAAATTTTTTACGTCATCATATACCCACCTCTGATCTGCTACGCTATATATGCAAAAGGTAAGGTTATCTCTCATCGAAATATCACGAAGTAAAATCCACTTTGAATTTAAATCAGGAGTCACAAAAAATAGAAAAGCTTTCACGTCGATGGTTTGCTGTTACTAAACAAATATAATATCACGAGAAGGAACAAGGAAGTCATGTAACTCGATATGAATATAGGTTTTGACATTTTTACTAATTAAAAAAAAAGTATATTTATTAAAATACACGTAGGCATAAATAACCGAGGAACTGACATTTGAATATCTTTTCCACAACATCAAGCAAGCAAGGCGTGTCTAAAATGTATACAATAATCTAAACATCGAAAATATGGAACCGACTTGTTGTTAGATTAGATAATGCAACACGGGGAAAAAAGCCATAATTTGTTCTAAGAAAAAAAACTTTTTACGTGAGTAAGTGATTGGCATTTGATTGCTGAAGCGTGGCCTATGAAGACGTCAACCGCGACCACAGAGACAAGGTTACGAGGAAGGACAAGGTAGATAAAAGTATGAGCCAACTCGAAAATACGCACAGATAGCACACATGAGCGTAACAATTCAATTTATATTTTGTGCAAGGTGTCCAGTAGTAAATTCATGGAAATTTTGGGCATTGGAAAACTATCACTTTTTACAGAGGTCCAAAGGAAGCTACACTGCTGCACAGATCGTCCTCAAAAAGCAATTCTTATTTAATATCTCCAGAACCGTTTGAGTTACAGAGATGAGATTTCATAGACCGGTTATCGTCACACGTTTTTAATTGATTAATGTCTCTACTCATTTGGGTTAAATTTTGTAAATGATTTTGTACTCACTGCTCATCCAGAAGATAATATGATAAACAATTAGTAATTTAATTGGTTGATCAATTAATGTTTTAATGTTAATAAATATTTACTTTACGTCAGCTGAGCCGATGCGGACGGAAGTCTGAACGCCAATATCGCTGTTTCGGCACTCTCTTTAATGCATAGTTCAAGTAGGAAGAAACTGAGACATAAAAAACAAAAAACAAAAACTTTACGACCTCATTAAAATACCGGTACTTTTTTTTGTGCTGTTCGCAAATTGACTCGCTAACCTTTATAGGTTTTTAATGTGCGTCAGGAATGTTTCATGTCGGGCATGGCGCCATGGCCCGCGGAGATATAATTATGTCGTAATGTTTTTGTTGCGTTTTTTATTTACTGGGATCTATTTATTTGAACTAGCGCCATAGGGGGCGAGCGTAGGTGCGTCTTTACTATGTACATACTTCGGTAGGCGATGTAAAGCAACGACAGGCGCAGTTAGTACTTGGATGGGTGACCATTCCAACGAAAACCGCGTTCTCGCCTCATGCATCTTCCAGCGGCTTGTATATCAGTGTATGCACGGAAGCTACACAACCTTAGGCGAAGGTTGTATAGGAGATATACCATCCTTCGGAGGGGATGTAAAGCCGTCGGTCCCTTGTCTATTAAATGTTAGGCAAGTAAAAGATCCCTACTCTTCTTAAGGGAAGAGGTTCGGCAAAATTCCTGGTTGGTGGTAGCTCGTCTACAGGCGTCGGTGTTAGGCCTCAGTAGCGGAAATAGGCCGACGTTAAATAAATGTATATATATATATAAAAAAAAAAACTAGCGCCATGGCCCGCGGCGATAATAATTATGTCGTAAAGTTTTTGTTGGGTTTTTAATGTCTCGGGAATTCATTACTTGAACTATAACAGTATGAAACTATTTAGATTTTATACATACAATGTCGAACAGCCAAATGGAATAAATTCCTTATTTCAATTATTGTACATATTTATAAAACATTTCGAGACACATCGATTTTGGACTACGAATTGACGTCCTATATCGTACAAATTTCATCCCTAAATTCAATCACTTTCGAGTGGCAGTTGCAACCCTTAAATTTTTAAATAGGAAGTAGAGGGTTGTAATACTTCATTCGAAAGTTTTTTTAGAGAATGAAAAGATCTTTCACATGAGGTATCACAAACCCCCACTTCCCATTAAAAAATTTAGAGGTTGCAATTGCCACTCGAAGGGGGGTGAAATTTGTACGTTGCAGGATGTCATTTCAAAATCCGAAATCGATATATCTCTTGATTTTTTATAAATATGTACAATAATTATTGAATTTATTCCATTTGGCTGTTTCACACTGTATATATTTTATCACTTTCTACTCAAGAGTGTTGAAGGAATCTATTTTCAAAGATGAAAGGAAGGACTTTGGAAATTGAACAAGAATAGAGGAAAAGTCAGAGGCGATATCCCAATTTCTTTAAGTCCAGATTCAGATCACAAACTTCTTGATATTTATTACTAAACACCCTGAATACACTATTCCTTAAATCTAAGCGCCTTTCCCTCATTTAATTTTGTTTCACTAGAAAAGAGTCCTACATTTATTTAGTAAAATGAAAATTAGACGCAGGGTTTTTCCAATAGGTTGTAGTTCCGAACTAACGCGCATTTTATCCGAAATTTAAATCTGCAACAGTATCAGACTAAATAGACAAAGCAAGGAAATATTTATGCGAGGTCGACGTAGACTATGGCGCAGCACGTAGGTCACAAAATTGAGAATACAATTTCGACATAAAAAATTCAGAAATTAAAATCTCTTTCGGGGATTTCTATGCACATCATAATGACATATTACGATTTAAAAATAATTTCCCTGCATGGCTGCATGTTGAAGTCCTGCAGTACTTTAGATACGAACCTAAGGGTCTAAATTAAAAAAACGAACGTCTTCTCTTCTAGCACAGATTTTCCAATATCTAAGGAACACGTAAAATGTGAAAGCCCCGTTGACAGATAGGAGTCAGGTTGAGAAAAATAATTATATTATACAATTTCTTCGGAATTTTAAAGACAGTATATTAGCAAAATTAATCATTACTGAAGTGTCTAGAAATCAAATTTAAACCCCATTTCGCATAATGAGATTGTTTATGGAAATTTATTATACCAGTACTATGATAGTTCTTGAATAAAACTCCACCTGTCATGAATTTAACCCCTCTTTGCTTTGTCACTGCGAACTGCTTTGGTTCTTGGCGGTTTAATGAAATTATTGATACCAAGAATAAGAACTTGAAATGATTGAATAAATTAAATGACAGACGCTTATTCCAGGCAAACATAGTACCTATCAAGAAATTAGATTTTTATTTTAAATAAGGTATATTTTAGTTAGTTTAGTATATTTTATTGAAATGTGATCAAAAAACACAATATATCTAGATCTTCTTCCTCGTTTGCTGTAACGTTACGTCGTTTTTCTGAAAAATTGTGGGTCCTATTTACATGACAATAAACATTGAAAAACGTGTTTACACTAGGAACCACTCGATTCGGATATAACGTCATGTACTCTCTTCTTCTTCTCTTATTTTTATCATTTTTCACATAAAGAGAAAATATTTCGACCTTTTCAGCCTCACTATAACCCATTTTGATTAAATAAATGTTAATAATGACGATTTGAAATGTCAAAATTGAATAAACAATAAAATAATTATTATTTTCGTGGCCTACCTTGTTATTTTTGTTTCAGTTGTGTTTTGACACACATGGCTCACTCTTCTTGCAATAAAGCAGCTCAATTTCTTTTTGAACATCAAATATGTCAAGAAGTATTTAAGATAGACCTATACAATATTATATATTTGAAATCAGGGGAAAAAGGGCTTCCCGAAAATGCAATAATATATAGGGTGTTCCGTTTAAAAAACATATTTATTTCGTACCACGTGATGTATACATGATATTGTTTTTTATCAATAAAATATGGGTAAGATCCAACGACTCTTACATGAAACTTTTTTTTATTTTCGATAATAACAGAAATAAAGTGGGGTCAATATGAATAATCCTCTATAGTTTCTATCAATGTAAAGAAAAATAGTAATATGCCGGTCCGTATCTAATTTTGCCATTAACCTCTCCCTTTTCAAATTGACTATAAATGTTACTTTTATAAATGCATATGATTCAATATCAATAGAGATTATATTAACGCATTCAGTTATAAAATATTAAATTACTGGCTTCCGGCGTCTGCACCTACTTTGGCAGGAATGTATACACACGCAAGTATGTTTCGTGTTTAATAAAATATGTAGGTACAGGTATAGTAAGTGAACAGAACGAGTATAAAAAGATCGCGCAATGTAGATGAGCAACAACAGTAAAAGAAGGAAGAGTAAAGTCAGTAAAGCAAGTCAATCTGGTGTGGGTGAATGAGAACACGTGCTTTAGTTGATATTCTGGTTTGGGACAACCCCAGTAGTTGCATTATTGAAAACCTACCTCAACATACTTTTTGTAGAGGTTACTCTATTATAACAGGTTTCGTAGCTAGTTTTGGAGCTAGTTACAATCATTCAATACATAAATCAGGTTTTCGTACTTTGTATACACTTGTTTGTCATTTATTTACTAGCTATTATGTTATAATCATGCGGCATACACTTGATCATCTTTTTTATGTATACTTTATTTACATTTTTTCTCCTGCCAGCTCCGGCAAACTGGTTACCTTCCAAATTATACTAGTTTTTACTAATTTAATTATTCTAATTATAATTACAATGGCGCCACTTCTAGTCTTATTAAAATTGCTAAATAATCGTGAACAATTTTTTATTTATGTTTGCTCCTGTCGATACGTAACATCGTTGCCAGTATAGAAGTTTTCGGTTCGTAGTGTTGAATATATTTATACAGACTGTCTATTTTACGAGAGCCACACCAAATAATATTTCGCTTAATGTCTATTGTTGAAGAATAAATTTTTAGAAACAGCAATCCCATTTTTTGTAAGCTATATTCCAGTAAAAAGAATTTTGAAATCCATAACCTACTTTATGAGATATATTACAAAAACGTGAAAAATAAGAAAATCACAAACGGTTCCTTATTTGAGGAGATACGAAAAAAGTTAAAGGGATGAAAGTTGACGGCAAAGACAATAAGAATAATAATAATGTGTATCAAAAAATTCGAAAAACGCACTTGGTTTTGACATACACTTATGTGCAAAAATGAAAAGAACAAATCTCAAAGTAGGCCACGACACCATTAATTCCGTTTATTTTTTGTCTTTCCAACGATATAAAACATGTCAAAAAAATTTAACTGATAGTGTCAATATTTAATATTAATTAAGAGCGTATGTCAAAGCTAATTGCGTTTTTCTAATATTTTGATACACTACACATTATTATTCTTATGTTCTTTACCGTCAACTTTCATCCCTTTAACTTTTTTCGTATCTCTTCAAATAAGAAAGCTATAACCGTTTTTGGTTTTCCTATTTTTCAGGTTTTTGTAATATATCTCACAAAGTAGGCTATGGATTTCAAATTTCTTTTTACTGAAATATAGCTCAAAAAATGGGATAACTGTTTCTAAAATGTTATTCTTCTAAAACAGATATTAAGCAAGATATTTGGTGTCGCCCTCGCAAAATAGACAGACGGTATATAGTATTCCAATTAATATCAGAAGCGTGCAAGTTAAATACCTCAATATTAAAGTTTCTAAGCTACGGAATTCCTTTAAGTACTGTGGGTTGAACAAGATGTAACAATGTGGTCAGAAAAACACACATTTAAGACTTCTACATTTCTAATGACCAGGTCAGAGTTGGTTATAATTAAATCTATGAATGTTTCGCTTTGAGCAGTTATTCTAGTGGGATCATTAATTATTTGCTTATATCAAAGATATGTGAAATGGAACACTATCTTTGAAACAGGTTAAGATAAGAACTTCACATTTTGGACCATGATATATTGTGTATTTTGCAAAAAAGGTGATTATTCAGGACCTCAGAACTATGAGCAGATCCCAGTTGCATTTAGGATGGAAATATTTACGAAGGTTTACTAGTCTGAATTTGAATTTCTCTCTAGACTGAAATAAATGGACCTAAATCATCATTTTTAAACCTGGGATTAAGTTAAATAGATAAAATAAAAATTTAGCACCTGACGTCAGCATTTATTACTATTTTCTTTGTCACTTGTTATCCATGATAAAGGAGTATGTCCCCATGTCAAAACTAATAAAATAAAAAGTAAGTGGACCATATTTTAAACCAGTTAATAAATATTAATGTAGTGATAATGCTAATTACCTGCGGGGTATATAATATATAATTATTATAATCAAAAACATTATCTGCAAATCACTGGTACCAATCATATAAAACATATTTTTTAAACAAATCCTTGACCTTTACTTTTAACAATAATAAATTAGTTTGCCTAAAATGACAAAGCCACACGAGGTTTTAATGTGAAAAACTGTCAAGAATACTCTGTGTTTGCTGTAAGAACTCTCTGAGATTTATCTATTATAACAATAACAATTACAATTAAACATTCGATTGTTAAAAACAACAAATTCTTTTTTGTTTGAGGTATAAACCAAAAAGTTATGTCAAAAACGGGTTTCTCCAAGCAGACTTCATCGCCAAAAGTAATAATTATTGTTCACTATAATATTTCTTTCAAAAAATATTTTTAAAATGGCTTTCTGCAGACCATTTGATACAGAAGAAAATTTACATACTGAAAATGTTGAAGACGAGGTAATGGAGTTGATCGAATCGAGTTGGCGGTTTAAGAATCAAGATTTACACGTGCAAATCGAGCGTCTTCTTTTAAATATTCATGACTGCTTAAAGAGAGAAAATAATAAAATGACGGATACAGTCATTATAAAAATAATGTTTGAATTAAATAAGATTTCGATTTCTACTGTTATTAATCTTGTTATTAAAAAAGGTGTTGTTGTAGATCACTCTGTTAACAGTAGGAATTACTGGTATTAACGCAACTAAAGAAGGAGGAATATTAATAAAATGCAACACAGTGGAGGAAGTTCAGAAAATTAAAACAGTAGTTGGCTATAGAGTTAGCGATATTAATCAGAAATATGATTTATTCGTGACGAATTTGAAAAAAATTATGGATGAATTCATGCCTAAGAAAGAAGTTATGATACATAAGGATGGTTTAATGATAAAGTTCTTGAAACCACAAAGCTAAGAGACCAAAGTTATAAATATACAAATCAACAAACAATCAAAATGATTGGAAGATCTATAATTTGAAACGAAACAAAGTAATACATGTTATAAGAACTGAGAAATGTTGAGGGTGAGATTGATCCTTCTAGAGGCAACTCAAAAATGATGTAGAAATCTCTAAAATATATACTAATATCTTGTAAAGATAAGGAGGTTGTGAGTGAGATAATGTTTGGTAATGTTATTAGAGGATATGAATGCTATACTAGAAAGGTTTAATGAGTTTTATATAAATAGTGTGAGTCAAATAGTCAATGGTATACCTACAAATAATAAACAATACCAATTAAGGCATAATCATAGCAAATGTTCTAGTTTCAAGTTATTGCGAAAAACGAGCTTAAAAATACAATCATTTCATTAGCAAGCAAAAGTAGTCCAGATGGCATTGCCATGTTTATTTACAAAGATTTTTTCCATACATTGGCTGACCCTCTACTAATAATCCTCGCTGCGCATTGGTCTTGTTCCTGATCCATTGAAAGTCTCAACCATTGTTGTATTGAGAAAATTTGCTAAAACCGTTGAAGCTGAAGAATTTCGCCCAATAAATATGCTTTCAGCATTCTGGAAAAAGTTGTATATGTACAAATTTTAGAGTTTGTGAAGGAAAACATATTACTATGCCAGTTCCAATCGGATTTCAGAGAAGGATATAGTTGGAAAAGCATTTTACAGTATGTTATTAACGAATGGAAAAAGGCAAATGATATACGCAAATTAATTGGTGTAATCTTCTTGGATCTTAAGAGAGCTTTTGAAACCGTAGATAGAGACAATTGTTAGACAAATTGAAAGAATACGAGCTTGGGGGAGTGGTACATATCTGGATAAGTAATTATTTGAGCAGTAGAATGCAAAAAGTAAAGCATGATGAGTATGTATCTAGTACAAAGAGTATAAATGTAGGAATACCGCAAGGCAGTATTTTAGGTCCGCTTTTATTTATTTTATATATTAACGACATTGCAATTCTGATTTATCTGAAATTATAATTTTAAAAAAGAATATGGTCACGAGTTGAGAACAGTTATAGATATAAGAACCATAATATCGGATTTAGACACCACAGAAATTAGACAACCCCCAATTCCAGAAGCCAGGGGCTTGTGCGGAAGGGGGTTACACATTGAAAAAAACGCGAACATACAACCATTTCCTCCGACAGTGCCAGTGCCGGAGCCAGGATTCGAACCTGGTAGTGCGATGTCCGTGTGATTAATCGTGATTGCCACCTCGCGCCTTAACCCACTCGGCTATCGACCAGATCATACAAAACCGACATATGGAAAAAATCCGTGAATCACGATATAAGCAAAGAAAAAAATATCCCATTTTGCTGCCCGTAGAGCCTATTGTTATTCAGGTAAGGGAAGGTTCTAGTAATAAGATTACCGATGACTCCGTTACCATGTGACCATTTTTTTTCCTTGAAACTATGAGAATTTTTTGAATTATTATTTAAACTTTCTTACTTTAATAAAAGTTTTAGTTTAATTGAGGTAAAATAACATTACTAATTCTGTATTGCTTGAGATACGATGGCGTTTTAATGAGAATTACGTTTTATTTTATTTTTATCGTTTCTAAGACTTAAATATTATAATTATGTTGTTAATGTTATCACTGTTATCCGGTTTGTTAAGTTTATTCTAACGTCCTACCTTACTAACATTATGTACCTTTCCCCTTCTCATCCTGGCAAAAACTACTCACTCTACTACTACCGATTGTTTCTGCTGGACGGTATTTATCCTTGCCCTTGTTATGTTTGCTGAAGGGCAAGGGATAAAACGAAATTTACAAAATTTTTTACAAGGATAAGAAGAATGGAATTTGCCCAAAGTTTCGTAAGTCACAAATGCTTCCTACAACAATATAGAACTCGTCTATGAAATAAAACAGCAAAATTGCAGATGGTGATGTTCTATAGAATGACCTAAGTTGGTTGCTATTTCCGGTATAACCGGAAAAGACAAAAACGTTATGGAAAACCTGTGTAAAAGAAAAATCGCAGCTGCACTCTTAGTAGCTACGCAAATACAGATATTTTAAGATACACCCTTTATTTTGTACAGACCCTCTGTATAGTGTATCCAGCAAAACTGAATGGGGAAATAAATTTCTTGCACCACATTTATTTACAGGAAAGTACTGAGGAACACTGAAATTAACGAACTTTAAGCAAACGAAGATAGAACAGGAGGCATGTTACTCCACATCCCTCGTATTTCAAATTCGGGTATATAAAAAATCAGTTTTACGGCCCGAATAATTGATGCATTTAGGTTAATTAAAGGATATTACGAACCCTCGTTTACTGCACATTTTTACGACTTTTCGTATATTTCAGGAACAAAATTTACAATCGAATTAATTAACTTTACAGGTCATTTTTACTGTTAATTAGTGATGAAACACAACTCAAAAATTTTATCGTAAAAAGTCACCTTTAAATTGTAAAGGTACATAAAAATGTACTTAAAACTCGCTCTAACTGCCTCCATTTTACATATATATCTGTTTGGGACAGCAGATTTTATGTTTATTTTCGGATATAAGTCAGGACTTTCTTTTTTTTAATAACTTTCTTCGAAGTCGAGCATTCACAATTTTATTTGTTTATGTAAGCGCACGGTATTGCATAAGGTGTAATTTTTATGATGCAGAAGACAGCGTAGTTTTTACACCAAGTCAGATTACAAAATAACGTAAACAAACATAAGAAAAGAACACAATTTAAGAGTACACTAATAGTAATTTTCAAATTAAGGTGGGCATGTCCAAGAGGAAGAGATCTAATAAGTAAATATTTATTATTTTCGGCCATAATTTTTTTTATACATATATTGGTGAAAAAAAGTATAAGACTACCTAAGTAGAACTATGACAAGTGTAGTGATCACTCAATAATTAAAAATTTTTGTAAAATTAGTTAATTTAAAACTACAAGATATGAAGATTGGCACTATTTATGAACTTATAAACTTTATTAATGATAATTTAGATGCAAAAAATAAATGTGTGGCCATATTACTAGATCTTGCTAAAGCGTTTGATACGGTATCACATAATATACTATTTGAGAGAATGCAAAATACTGGAATACAAGGAATACCTTTGCAAATTACTTAGACAATAGGGAACAGTATATAAAAATTAACAACATATTAAGTTCACCACTAAAAACAAACATTGGAGTTCCACAGGGCACTGTACTTGGACCAATTTTATTTTTAATATATATAAATAATCTTTTCTCACAAAACTTTAATGCAAACATACTTTCATATGCTGACGACACAGTCTTACTATTTAACGAAAAAAAAAAAAAGATGGGAAACAGTGATAAAAAATGCATCAATTGGTCTCAGTAAAGTACATATGTGGCTGGACAAAAATACTGACATAAAATTATGACAGAACCAAGTTTATCTCATTTTCTACAACCGATATTGACCAAAATCCGATAAGAAAAATATTCATATTTCGTCGTTAAAATATTTACGAAGCGCACAACAACACGTGATTATTTGACAACTAATCGTCTAATATTTTGATGTACAGAGCGAACGCGTTTTTTACAGCATTTATAGAAGTAATCAGTGATTAGCGATATATCATTTATCTTTTTTTTTTATATACATTTATTTAACGTTGGCCTGTTTCCGCTACCGAGGCCTAACACCGACGCCTGTAGACGAGCTACCCCACAACCAGAAATTTTGCCGAACCTCTTCCCTTAAGAAGAGTAGAGATCTTTTACTTGCCTAACATTTAATAGACAAGAGACCGACGGCTTTACATCCCCTCCGAAGGATGGTATATCCCCTATACAAACCTCGCCTAAGGTTGTATAGCTTCCGCGCACACACTGATATACAAGCCGCTGGAAAATGTGTGAGGCGAGGACGCGGTCTTCGTTGAAACGGTCACCCATCCAACTACTAACCGCGCTTTACGTTGCTTTACATCGCATATCGAAGTATGTACATAGTAAAGACGTACCCACGCTCGCCCCCATCATTTATCATAGAAAACAAAATCGAATATCCGTGCTACATCAATTACGTTGCTATAAATCTTATTAAATTATTTTTCTACTGGCTGTATCTATACAGTTTTTGAATTATTATGTCAAGCAAAATAATTATGATCCATTGAATTACTCATATTTTTTGAGATTTTATTTTGAAGGATACACAGAGACAAATAAACAAATGGTTTCAATATTGCATATTTTTAACTTTGGCACATTAAAGATAATGGTGCCCACTTCGAATTAGTCTTCCCATTTGGTCCTATAGGACTCAAATCTGGATTTTTTGCTGGCCAGTCCATAAAAATGTACCAAATGGTGCTACATGTAATCCTAGAACGTCGGTGATATATTTGAACGCTTTCAATTCTATAACTGAACCTTCTGAAAGTAAAAGAGGAAATTTGAAAGCCTATGCAGTATCAAGTCGGAGGAAATAAATAAATAAAACTTATAGAATTTCACAAACCGAGTAGGCATCGGCCGGAGATAAAAAGATGTCATCGCGGGATAATATTATCTTATGATAATCCTTGGGCTATGGAATTGCACGTAGGTGGCTATAGTTTGCTTTCGTGGCAATGCTGTGTTGTTTCTCTGAGATGCAGAGTCTTCTAGCGGTGCCACAAATGAGTAGTGATCCATTTGTGTCGTTCTTTCCTAAGTTGAGCCCATCCTTTCCACCGTACTGATGAGGACCAAAATGTCCGAAAGACGTGTCTAGTGTTTGCAATTTTTTCTTTGCGGGCTTGCCCAAAAGATTTTTTTTTATACATTTATTTAACGTCGGTCTATTTCCGCTACTGAGACCTAATACCGACGCCTGTAGACGAGCTACCCCCAACCAGGAATTTTGCCGAACCTCTTCCCTTGAGAAGAGTAGGAATCTTTTACTTGCCTAACATTTAATAGATAAGGAACCGACGGCTTTACATCCCCTCCGAAGGATGGTATATCTCCTATACAACCCTCGCCTACGATTGTATAGCTTCCGCGCATACACTGATATACAAGCCGCTGGAAGATGTGTGAGGCGAGGACGCGGTTTCCGTTGGAATGGTCACCCATCCAACTACTAACTGCGCCTGACGTTGCTTTACATCGCATACCGAAGTATGTACATAGTAAAGACGCACCTACGCTCGCCCCCCCCTCCCAAGATATTTCTTTACTGATAATTCGCCTCCCGCGTTAACATTTTCTTATCTTATTATACCGAGTGACAGAGGAGATATGTAACACTGTGTAACTTCGCTATTTAAGAATTTAAAATTTTGAATTTTGGAAGTTGTATATTACATAATTGTCCTTGTTCTGAGACTATCAAACATTTTTTTCAAATTCCGGTTTAAGCAGAAGTGACCCAAACTTTGTTATTTTAAATGATACCCTGTATATATTTTTACTTATCTAATTCTTTAGTCCTTAAATTTTATTTTCAACCCTGTATCGTAACATGACATTTGTTTTTAAAATGAGAGTTAATAGCCATTTTATTCTATTAAGTCTAAATGGCCATGATATAAACCTTGGCAGATATTGATGCTTAGTATGCCGTGATATTCAAAGACCTCTGGTCCTAGAAACTAATGACCGCATACTTGAAACACCCTGTGTAATTTTTACATTTTACTAAAGAGGAGCAAATAAAAGGTGGAGTTGCCGGGAATACGTTGGGTTTTTTTCAATGGTAAAAATGAATTTTAGGATTCGCAGCCAATTGCATCTTATTTAAAATCTAATTACAAAACTTTTTCATTTCTATAACTTTTCTCTAAAAGCGATAGTTACTGAAATATATGAAGAATAGGAAGAAAAAACAGAATTCTTATGATTTTTAGGAGCGATTAAGCCAAAAATCTGCCATACTACGCGATTCACCTAACCCAAAACAAATACCGCCTGGGCTATAGATGGTCCTGACCCTGATTGGAAATGGTAATATGTATCGCACTAAGGTTTTATTATCCTAGTAGTTATAGTATTTTTAAAGTACCAGCTGCTTATAAACTTAAACAAGATAACGTAGGATGTAAATCTTGTCATTTGTCCACCCGATATATAACAAATGACACAAAAACCATCGACTTTATTTCAATGTCCCAAAGTAGCCTCTATAATGTCCCCTTTGTGTGACGCTCTAGCTTTTTATATACGGCATATATCGTGCAGTGTTTCGTTGTTGTTCAATCAACGGCCTTAAATGTATTTTACTGATACAGATAACCACACCCAATATATTCATATATTCAACAACCCACTAAAATAAATAAGAGCGAAACCAATTAATGATACCAATTGGCGGAGTAAGGTATACAATAATCTAAAAAAGGTGAAGGGCAATTTCAAAACTATTCCACGTTCGTATTTTCCAGTTTCTTTGCTTTATTTGTTCTTTTCTCGTGTATTACGATGTCTCTTGATTTTTTTTTGTACATTCGTAGCTGGCCCTAAGAAATAATATACCGGCTCTTAAAAACAAATGAGCACTTTGCACACATTTTCTTCACACCCGATTTTGGAGACGTTTATAGAGGGCGCTGTAGGTATTGAAAATGTAAAGAAAAATGGTTTAACAAGACCATAGTGTACGCACTAATTATTCGTGCACTGCTAAATTTTAGTAACGAAAAATTTAGGGACAGGTCGATTTTTATACAGGGTGGATCATTAATAATAGGTCACAGTTCAGGAGTTGATTCTTTGGGCCAAAATATGAGGATATAACCAACTATGCTTTAGTAAAATGTTGCTGTAGAAAAAGATACAGGGTGTCAAAGTTTAAATTATTAAACTTGGAGTAAATGTTCGATATGGTCTCCACCTGCTCCTATACCTTTTCTAATTATATTCATAAAAGATTTTCTTATATTGAAAAATACATTTTCCTGTTCTCTAATAAAATTCGCTGCGTTTTGTATTGTGTCAAATAGTTCTTCTCTAGAGTTGATAGTATTTGCATAGACTAAGGACTTCATATGTCCCCACAGATAATAATTCAAAGGATTATAATCAGGAATCCTTGGTGGACAAGCAAACTCACTTCCTCGACCGATACATCTGCGTGGGAAAGTCTCGTCAAGATAATTCCTAACTTTAATGAAGAAATGACGGGGAACTTCATCTTGCACGAACCATATTCTGTTCCGTATGTCTAGCATGAAAGCATGTAATATATCAGCAAGAGTATTTTGAAGAAAAAACAGAAAAGATTGTCCATTAAATTTGGAGGGACAAATGGTCCCAATAATTGGTCGCAGATGATACCACACCAAACGTTAATCTTAAATTCTTGCTGAAAATGCCTTTCTTTAACGGCATGAGGATTCTCTACTTCCCAGTAATGGGTATTTCTCTAGTTAAAAATGCCTCGGCGCGTAAAAGTTACTTTGTCGGCAAATAAAGTGTTCTTAACGAAATTTCGATCCCTATTGTGTTTATTTAGAACAAGCTGACAAAATTGCAGCCTTTGTGGAAGATCCCTTCGAAGTAAGTTTTGTACAGGAGTGAGATGATATAGGTAGAAACGTTCTTTACGTAAGACTCTCAGGACAGATTGTTTATTCACTCCTGTTGCCGCTGCCAAACGACTTGAGCTGACTTGAGGATCTTCATCCACACGTAGTAAAATTTATAGTTCTTGATCTGGAGTAATTCGTTTCGATCGTCCTACATCGTTTTTTTGGCGAAATGAATCCGTTTCTCTCAAACGACAAAAACAGATCTTATGGTCTGGCTATATTCTATTTGGATATTGCAATGAGTATCTCTTCGCTGCAGCACGTTTCTCGGTATACCAGAAACATTTAACACTCTGTAACTTTGCTATTTGAGAAGTTAAAATTTTGAATTATGGAAGAGTTGTGTATTACATAATTGTCCTTATTTTGAGCCTATCAAAGATTTTCTTCAACTTCCGGTTTAAGCGGAACTGATTCAAAATCTGTTATTTTAAATGGTACTCTTATATTTTTTTGCCTATCCGATTCCGCTTTAAATTCTCGTTTCAATCATGTATCTCAATATGGTGTTTGTTTTTAAAATGACAGTTAATAGCCATACCATCCATTTTAACCAACATAATAGACTTAAAAATGTTATATTAATCACAAATTACTTTACTACGTATTAAAATAAACGATCAATAAATCAGTGGTGGTCATTTACTGTCATAATTTTTAATTGGGTAATTTAGCCAAACCTTAC
Organism: Leptura quadrifasciata; assembly: GCA_963675555.1. Classification (NCBI taxonomy): domain Eukaryota; kingdom Metazoa; phylum Arthropoda; class Insecta; order Coleoptera; family Cerambycidae; genus Leptura; species Leptura quadrifasciata. Next base: position 2,713,303 of record OY776682.1, on the reverse strand, counting down.
AGCGGCGAATTTAGAAATTAAAATAAATCTGACCAGACAGCTTCACTGCATGGAGACGAAAACCTTCCTACACATGTTTCTTTATTTTATAAATAGATAATAACGGAGATACAGAGGTTTTTTCTATTCGAACTGTGGGTCATTGCAAGCCAGAACGAGGTGCTAAGTTATAGCCGATAGAGGCTAGGATTAAAATTCCATCCCACAGGTAATGGGTATATTTGGAAAAATTTATTGTAGACGAATTACTACCTTGGGCTTACAAAATCTACATAACAACTTGCGATCTTGATAAATGCAAAGAAATCGTACTACAGAAATGAACTAGTGAAAGCAAAAGAAAATTGCTCATGATACTCATACAGGGTGTCCCGTAATAACGTGCAAAAAATTTAACTGTAGGTTCCCTGTCGAAACCGTACACCTACTTTCTTTTTGAATAAAATCTTCTTCAGCCTATCTGTGACTCCCGCGACGTAGGGTAGGCATGCATACGTTGTTGGTTTTTGCTGTTCTTCTTCTGTAGTTCTCCTCTGGTTATTTACTACTCGTTGTATATTGCTTTGACTGCATCCGTTCTTCTCTAAAGCTTGTTGGACATTCTGTAGTTCCTCGGGTTTGTTATCGTCGTCGCATATTGTGTTGGCTCTGTGGACCAAGGTTCTAATTAACGCTCTCTTCTGTTGTGGATGGTGGTGAGATGTCGCATGTAGCTAACGATCGGTGTGCGTTTTCTTTCTGTAGACACCGTGGGCCAGAACGGATACAGTCAAAGCAATATACAACGAGTAGTAAAGAACCAGAGGAGAACTACAGAAGAAGAACAGCAACAACCAACAATGTATGCATACCTACCCTACGTCGCGGGAGTCACAGATAGGCTGAAGAAGATTTTATTCAAAAAGAAAGTAGGTGTACGGTTTCGAACAGTGAAGAAAATACAGCAGATGCTTCCCTCAGTCAAAGACCCTGTCCCCAAACTGTTATCAAAAAAGAAATACCAGATTTGGATACACGGATAGGTCGACGATAGCAGAACATGTCCATGATAACGAGAACCATAAAATCGACTACGAGGACGTCAATATATTAGACAGGAATACGCGCTATTATCCGCGAATCATCAGGGAATCACTAGAAATTATGAAAAACCTGAACAACTTTAACAGAGAGCAGCACAGTAGTAAGTCACGGTCAACCAAACACGACCAATGAGCAGCGAAGCGAACCAAGCGCAACCAATGACCAGAGAAGCGAAGTGGCGCCTAGGTATATAACAAGGAGTGTAACACAACAAATTCAGTATTTAGAATCCTTCTGAAGAAGCTGACAGGATGATCAGCGAAACGTCAAGTCAAGTTCGACGACCACGGCAAGAACCTGAAGAAACTACTTCATTACTTAATACTTAATACTAGTAGTTTTCTAGCCAGATTTTAAAACGCATAGTTTTAGTAATGAGGAATATGCAGACATACATTTAATTTATGGTGAATTTAAAGGAAATGCTTCAGCGGCAAAATATCTATATATATACCGACATCATGTTCTATATTATATCAAATTACGTAATTAGTAATGTTGTCACTGTGCTCAACGACCTCAGCAATCAAGTAAGCATCGTCTGAAGATCCTTAAAACTTTTATATTTAAAGTCTCAATCACAGTAAGGTTAAGAAATCTATTCAACAAAACTTATTCAACTAACCATCAGCCTAGTACACTGAATTAATGTTACTGGTAAATTGCATCATTAAGATCAGTTTTCACAAGCGGTTTATTATAACTTAATTTATTGTGGTTCAGGGTGAACTCCTTTTAAGATCTGTAATTCTCAAAATACGTTACATCTACGTGTAATTTTTTAAATCTAATTCCAATTTAAATGCAAATAAATTTATTAGTTATTAACTTTGGTATATTTTATGATTATTATTTAAGATATAAAATAGAGCTCAGCAATAGGCGATGCTTTTATTTTATGTCTTTGGCTTGGGACTGTATTTTATTGCTGCTTCAATTAAAGACTTACAGAAGCGTAATGAAGGCTTCTGGACAGGGCAGGACTAGGTATGGTAACTAAATGCTGCTAGAATTATATTTGTATTTAATTTTTATTTCATATACATTATTTTTTTACATTTCATTACTCGATGTATATTAAAGAAATATATTTTCTAGGAATTATTCAAGCAAGACTTCCATATTGATAAGAAATTGCCAGGTCTTCCATCTGAACATCATATAAAAGAATCCAATAAATTTTTGCCTGATTCGCAATGCGGCTTTAGAAAAGGATTTAGTACTACCACTGCATTAGCTGTTGTTACCAATGACATGTTCGAGATGTTGGATAAAGCGTTGGTGAGTGTGTTGGTATTACTAAATTTTTCTAAAGCATTTGACACAACCAATCACTAACTTATATGTGCTAAAATGAAATATTATGGTTTTGGACAACCCGCCATTGAACTTATTTCTTCTTACTTAAATGGACGCTCACAAAAATTTTAATTAACAATGCTTCTTCTCAAAGTTTAGATGTATTATCAGGTGTACCTCAAGGATCAATTTTGGGTCCGCTTTTATTCATTATTTACAAGTCTGATATTCTTTGTTCTGTTTCAAATTGTCGAATACAAGCCTATGCAGATGACACTGTGCTTTACTCACATTTTCGTATTGAAAATATGGTATTTAATAAAATTATGAGTTTATCAGTCGATCATGATTTAAAGTTAAAACTCCGCTAAATCTAAATTAATGCTATTTAGTAGTAAGAATAAAACTAGTCTCGATATTAAAATTGATGGTACAACTTTATCGATTGTTGACAAAGCGAAATGTGTTGAGGTTGTTTTTGATTCTAACTTGAGATTTAAGGATCATGTAAAAGAATTGATGCAAAAGGCATATTCCGTTGTCGTGATATCTCATTTTTAAGACAGTCCTATTCTTAAGTGTTAAGTGCAACTCCTTCCTAACGCATCTCCCCACATCAGTGATATTGGTAAGAGCCCCCCAATTTGTTATTATTGTTGTTGTGCCTGTTGATACTGTGACACTGTGTGTTGTTATTTTGTTAATAAATTATATTTGTTTTAAACTCGTCTACTACTTTGACTACCCAATCTCCAACTCTCACAAGCCAAGTGGCCGCCAGTTACTGCTTCCCGAAAGGGGGGGGGGGGGGTCGTGACAATGAATTTAATACACTACCCTCTACGCCTACAAGTAATGTAAGATTTAAAAACAAGTTACAACCCATCATTACCAGACGGCCATGTATTGAAGAAGCTTTATTTTGATGCTATATTAACTTAGAATCTAATTCCTGACGATTTTAAAGTTTTTAATATTAATAAATTCAAATATAAATACCGTCTGTCTATTTTACGAGGGCCATATCAAATATGTCGCTTAATATCTATTGTAGAAGAAAAAAGTTATCCCATTTTTTGTGAGCTATATTTTAGTAAAAAGAAATTTGAAATCCATTGCCTACTTTGTGAGATATATTAGAAAAACCTGAAAAATAGGAAAACCACAAACGGTTATAGCTTCCTTATTTGAGGAGATGCGAAAAAGTTAAAGGGATGAACTTTGACGGCAAAGATAATAAGAATAATAATGTGTATCTGTAGACTCTCAACATACATAAATAAAAATGATGAGTTAATGTAAAATACGAGGAACAAAGGTAAATCCATGTGGAACATAATAAGTGACATTTTAGACAAATTCAAAAAGAATAACTCGATCGAAATAGAGGATAATGGGAAATTTCTGAATCCTACCGAATATGCTGAGCCATTTAATAATTTTTTTATATCTACCTCTAGAAATGTATTAGGAAACACACCTAATGGTATTCATCATCAATTTCTAAGATCATGTTTAAAGACCTCTACTAATTCATTGTTTCTTAGAGCCCTGACTGAGGAGGATGTTCTAGATTAAATAAACAAGTTAATAAAATAAAATTCTTCTGCCATTGTTGAGATTTCTAATATACTATTAAAAATCATTGGTGTGTATATAGTTCGTCCTCTCACTTATTATATATAATCAATCTATCATTAGAACAAGGTATATAACCCGAGGAATAAACAATATCGAACGTAATACCTCTTTTTAAAAAAGGTGACCCAAACTTCTTTATCAGTGTATCAAAAATCTTTGAAGCTACAATTACTACGCAGCTTGTAGATTTTCCTGTAATTAATAATATGCTCTCCCAAAATCAACATGGATTCACAAAACAGAAAAGTATAGACTCAGCACTAAATGAGTTTGTAAATGCACTGGATAAATCAGAAATAACCATGAACTATTTGTAGATTTTTCTTAAGCATGCGTCGATCACTCTTTTCTATTAACTAAGTTGGAAAAATATGAAGTTAGGGGTATTGTTCATGAATGCTTCAACTCATATTTGTTAAAACGCCTTCAACATGTAAGAATTAGAGACTCTCTTTCCAGCTTTGCAGCTGGGGTTCCGCAGGGACCGATATTGGGTCCAACGCTTTTTGTTATTTTTATTAACGATATGCTAAATTATTTAGAAAATCTATTGTGCTCAATCGTATCATATACAGATGACACTAATATTTTGATTGTGTTTGTGTAAGAACTTGTCTGATGCGGATAATTGCTCCATTTTAATGTATAAAAAATCAACTACTGGGTCGAAAAAAACAAATTATGTATAAACGGGGGGGGGGGGGGGGGGTCGTGACAATGAATTTAATACACTATCCTCTATGCCTACAAGTAATGTAAGATTTAAAAACAAGTTACAACGCATCATTACCAGACGGCCATGTATTGAAGAAGCTTTATTTTGATGCTATATCAACTTAGAATCTAATTCCTGACGATTTTAAAGTTTTTAATATTAATAAATTCAAATATAAATACCGTCTGTCTATTTTACGAGGGCCATATCAAATATGTCGCTTAATATCTATTGTAGAAGAAAAAAGTTATCCCATTTTTTGTGAGCTATATTTTAGTAAAAAGAAATTTGAAATCCATTGCCTACTTTGTGAGATATATTAGAAAAACCTGAAAAATAGGAAAACCACAAACGGTTATAGCTTCCTTATTTGAGGAGATGCGAAAAAGTTAAAGGGATGAACTTTGACGGCAAAGATAATAAGAATAATAATGTGTATCAATAAATTCGAAAAACGCAGTTGGCCAAGTCTCAAAGTAGGCTATGACACCATTAATTCCGTTTATTTTTTCTCTTTCCAACGATATAAAACATGTCACAAAAATTTTAACTGAATAATGTCAGTATTTAATATTTTACGAAAACTGCAATTCATATCATTGAATCGTAAAAATCAGTTATGCCATGATCAGTGAAAAACAATGAATACAGTTATTAACAAATTTGACAGATTGTCACTGTTGTATGTTACGTTGTCGAGTTATAAGACAAGTTTTATATCAGTAATTATGATGTACACCGATAATAACAAATTCGATATGATTAGCATTTAATGTCAGTGCAATTTTGATGCTGAGATGGCAGTCACGGTTTACGGACATAGATTTCCAGATGCTCCACAGCCAAATAAATTATTCATATTTTCAACAAGATGGGGCTCTAACTCACACATTAATGTACAAATTATTTAAATCAAGTTATGCCAGATAGCTGGATAGGCACTTATGGACCCATTCTATGGCCAACTCTATCACCAGATATTACTCCCTTGGATTTTTTCGTCTGGGGTTAAATTAAAGACAAGGTATTTCAAACTGCCACTGAAAATATTGAGGACATCAAAGCCAGAATGTGATGCAATTAGTCTTGAAATGCTCCAAGGTGTAATGCGTGAGGTGTCTTGAGAGCACGTTTGTGTATTAGAATGCATGGTGCACAATTTGAGCATTTGTAGTTAGAAAAGTAAATACACACATTTTCTTTTCAGTATGGTAGTAGATAGTACTGTTATACATAGTTTTTCGTTTTTTTTTGGATGTTCATTTTGTACTTGTATTTAATGTTTGTCAGGTTCTCTGTCACTTGTTTTCAATCTTAAATTTAGGGAAGAAATTTAAGGTTAATGTGCCTCGTCATGGTTGAGTATGAGTAGCTTTCAGTCAGACTTCGCCATTTTGTGGTATAAGTAGTAGTACAGTATAAAGTCGATTTATTACTATTATTATTATATATCACTCTTAGTTTTCTATTAATCAGTCTGGGACTTTTTAGCTGAATCTCCCTGTACACTAAATTATATACCATTGTGGAAGATAATGAGGAGAATAACTGCTGCTTGAGAAAAGACAAAAAGACAAATGGCAGCGTAAACTTTTAAGGCGAATATCTATAAAGATAACAGCAGGCTGTCGCTGGTCATTTCGAAAACTCTTGATAGCAATCAAGACAAGCAAACGGCGCGTTAAGTAAAAATATCCCAGAGAAATTGCCATTACAAAAACCACCGACGCGTTAAAATAATGCAGCATCTAATAGAATACCAAAAATAACATTTAAAATGAATTTTTGATTATATTGACAATGTCTGACGGTGTTATGTATATACATGTCTTACGGTAAATTCAATCTTTGACCTTTGCGGAGTGCCAAGGCTGGAGACTGCGGTGAAGTCTGCAGGCCGTGGAGCGGTGTTCGACGTCCATTCAGAACCGGAGTCGGTAAAAGAGGTAACGACTTTAACATCTCTGAAGGGAATTTAATACCTGTATAAACTTATTTTCTTGTAACAGTGGTTCAACAAAAAATTTATATGCAGACTTGGATCCAGTCTTTGATAGAAGGGTCACTACACTTAAAAAATGAAATATCCTGTTTTAAAATAGAAAAGCGTTTTAAGCAATGGTTTTATATGGACCTGATGGAAAATTATTATGAAAGTATTTTACAGCCCACCTGGCGGATACAAGCAATTATACTCTATATTTAACAAAGATAGAGAGCAAAAATGCTCATTATAAACGCAAATTTTCTAGAAACATAGAGTGCTTATAAGTGACTTCAAACATTTACATGTATTTTATATTGTTAATCTGTACGTTTAGAATTTAATTGGAAATACCCGTACTATGACAGTTCTTGGGTAAAATTCTACCTGCTTGGGTCATAAAAATCTAATCCCAGAATAACCGAAGAAGAATCTACTTTAGTGAAAATCGACAACACTAAATCCCACAGATGTGCAAATACTATCGATTGATTCTGACAATTTTTAATGTCGAAACGAATTCAGTTAACGTTAAATGATCAAATTGCTTTTCATCGACTAGGCGTGAAAATTAATGCTACGCTTTGAGCTTCATATCACAAAGTATATCCATTACATTTTCTTGTCTATAGTTAATACATTATCAGTGGGAAAATGGACTATTATTCCTAGTTTAATCCAGAGCTTTGAGCGAGCAGTGTTTATAGCTTCTACTAATCATGCGTGCATTGATTTATACAATGAATAGTAAACGGATTATTTACAATACACCCAGCGGCGTAACGCAAAGGATTTATAATACTCCTAATCTTACAAACACACACAACTTGATATTTTCATTGAAAAATTGGTCACTATGTCAAAATCAGGCCTCAAATCAACATTACATGGGGCAGTCACACACCTAATCCAAAATAAGTTCTAGTAAACATAGACATTGTTGAAAAATTGAAATTAGCAAAAAATGTGTTTCCGTGAACAATGTGTTGCTGTAGACTCTCAACATACATAAATAAAAATGATCAGTTAATGTAAAATACGAGGAACAAAGGTAAATCCATGTGGAACATAATAAATTACATTTTAGACAAATTCAAAAAGAATAACTCGATCGAAATAGAGGATAATGGGAAATTTCTGAATCCTACCGAATATGCTGAGCCATTTAATAATGTTTTTATATCTGCCTCTAGAAATGTATTAGGAAACACACCTAATGGTATTCATCATCAATTTCTAAGATCATGTTTAAAGACCTCTACTAATTCATTGTTTCTTAGGGCCCTGACTGAGGAGGATGTTCTAGATTAAATAAACAAGTTAATAAAATCAAATTCTTCTGCCATTGTTGAGATTTCTAATATACTATTAAAAATTATTGGTGTGTATATAGTTCATCCTCTCACTTATTATATATAATCAATCTATCATTAGAACAAGGTATATAACCCGAGAAATAAACAATATCGAACGTAGTACCTCTTTTTTAAAAAGGTGACCCAAACTTCTTTATCAGTGTATCAAAAATCTTTGAAACTACAATTACTACGCAGCTTGTAGATTTTCCTGTAATTAATAATATGCTCTCCCAAAATCAACATGGATTCACAAAACAGAAAAGTATAGACTCAGCACTAAATGAGTTTGTAAATGCACTGGATAAATCAGAAATGACCATGAACTATTTGTAGATTTTTCTAAAGCATGCGTCGATCACTCTTTTCTATTAACTAAGTTGGAAAAATATGAGGTTAGGGGTATTGTTCATGAATGCTTCAACTCATATTTGTTAAAACGCCTTCAACATGTAAAAATTAGAGACTCTCTTTCCAGCTTTGCAGCTGGGGTTCCGCAGGGACCCATATTGGGTCCAACGCTTTTTGTTATTTTTATTAACGATATGCTAAATTATTTAGAACATCCGTTGTGTTCAATCGTATCACATACGGATGATACTAATATTTTGATTGTGTTTGTGTAAGAACTTGTCTGATGCGGATAATTGCTCCATTTTAATGTATAAAAAATCAACTATTGGGTCGAAAAAAACAAATTATGTATAAACCACCTAAAGACAGTGGTCGCGGTATTTAGAACATCACAGTCTAGTCCTAATGTAAATAGTAGTCTAGTTTTAGATGGCAAGGTAAATATTAAGTACTCCAAGAATTCATTGCCGTTGTTCATTAGGGCCGTTCACCTGATACGCATAGCGTTTTTCTCCTACAAAAACGAGCAGTGCATATCATCGCCAATTTAAAATACAATGAATCTTGTAGGGATGCTTTCAAATCATTAAATATTTTAACTATGACATCTGTATATATTTATGAACTCACTTGTTTTGTGTGTAAAAACGAAGCAAATTTGTTTGAAAATATAGCTCAGCATCTGTATAATACTAGAAGGAAAGATCTCCTTATACCACATAAACTCGAAACAGCGTTGTATCAAAATTTTTTTTATTAATGGATATAATATTTTTAATGCTCTACCTGAAAACGTTAAATGTTTACCAACAATCTCAAATTCAAAACTGCAGTAAAATCGTTATTATCAAATAAAAATTGCTACACTAATGATGATTTTTTATCAAGTGCTTAAAACATATGTGGATACTATTGTGTCATACCTAATAAAAATATTGTAAATTTTGTTATTTATATATGATAATGTTATATGTATATATATTTACTACTTAAGGTTTTCTAAAAAATTTCAAATTCAATGTACGACTTTTAAAACTAGTTTTTAAGAAACATAATTTTATTGTATGTATATTTATTATTTCTTTAGACAAAATTTCTTAAACTTGCATTAACGGAGGATTCTGAAATTAATAAAATTATTATTATTAATTATGTATAATATGTCCACGAATCGGAGATACAATACGTATAAACCACCAAAAAATATCAAATTTTGGAATTGTTCTACCTAATTTAAAGCTTTTTCAACATATTTACTTTTTTTTTAAATAAATTTTAGATGTAATTCTAGAAATTCTAAAGTGAAAATTTGTAATAAATATATTGCTATATTTGCTTTCTAGTGCAAAACAAAACAACAATCGGTTACTATTGTTTTATTATTTTGTATTTGTACCAAAGTAATGAATTCATACCCGACGCACGCCCCTGTTACAGCTTTATAATCAGCATCCTTGCTCTAACTGCAACCGCGTTTTATCATAATTAAGACACTTGCACAAATGTTTATAAAGATTTATTGTTATTGCACTATATTTTATATGTTACTGATAATGAACACCTCGTAAGGACGACATATATCAAATTTATTAAAACCCACGCTTTTATCTAACGAGCTTCCTCCTATACCTATACGCCTCATATAGCAAAAATATGGATGTGGCTGCATTCAATTTTACTCCACTCCCTACAGAGAATATATGACTTGCTATAACTAGAACTTGTATTTTTCATAACACGAAATGCTGAAGGTCACAAGAAGAGCTTAAATATTAATGTTAATTATAATAATAGCCTTGTTATTTTATAGGGGTTGTTTTTGATGGGGATAGGCCAGGAACTTATGGAAATTAAATTTTCGATGTAGTGGACGTTTCGACTAATTTTAAACCATTCTCAGGACCGTGTGAAAGCAATGATACATATTGATGTAACCTATGGTCTATAGATATTGAAAATTTAACTAAATATAACATTGTAGCCTTTGTGGAAGATCCCTTCGAAGTAAGTTTTGTACAGGAGTGAGATGATATAGCGTTCTTTACGTAAGACTCTTAGAACAGATTGTTTAGTCACCCCTGTTGCCGCTGCTAAACGACTTGAGCTGACTTGAGGATCTTCATCCACACGAACTAAAATTTCTAGTTCTTGGTCTAGAGTAATTCGTTTCGGTCGTCCTATATTGTTTTTATGGCGAAATGAACCCGTTTCTCCAAAACGACGAAACAGATCTTTAAAAATCTTATGGTCTAGCTGTATTCCATTTTACGGTGGCTCTGAAGGGCCACAGCAAAAAATTTAAAAAGTGGAAATTTCTACTTTAAAAATAGAAATTTTTAGTTTTAAATTAGAACTTTCTACTTTTAAAAGTAGATATTTTTAAGTTTAAGGTAGAAATTTCTACTTTCAAAAGTAGAAATTTCTAGTTTTAAAATAGAAATTTCTACTTTCCAATTATTCAATTTTCAAGACAGGAATGTCTTCTAGTGTTATTTGCCGTCATGCTTTATGTGTTCTTCGTTTTTAAGTAATTATAACTATAATTGACTGGTGGGAAACTACTCTGCGAAATTTTATACCTTATGAACTTTTATCTGAAAATATTCAAAAAGAGAAGCGACGCCAGAAAACATTTTAAATAACATAATATTTGATGAACATCTCGATTTAGAACAATGGAAAATATTAACAATTATTAAAAATTCATACTTGAATGCGATGAGAAGGATTTAACAAAATTTTTGAGATTCAGCACTGGCGCGCAGATTTGTTAACAGAAAATCCTCGAAAAATAACTTTTAACGAATCGAAGGGGATAAATCGAAGATCAATAGCCCATACCTGCAGCTCCAAATTATCATATATGATAATTATACCGATTTTTGAGCTCAAATGAACTCAGTTTTATGGTCAAATATATCGGTGATAGATTTTGGAACTTCAAGTTTAAAAATAATCATAATTGACCATAATTTGAAATCATTCAGTTTCAAATCCATCAACGTGGTCATTGAAGGACAAAAATCCATCTACTATGACCCCTAAATTTCAGTATGTCAGCATTTATATATTTTATGGCTTTTATCCAATCATTTAGTGAGAATGAAAAGTACATCTCAATCTCTCATCTGCATAAAGATGAACACGACAATTAGTAAGTATCTTGGGAGATCGATGATAAAAACTGGGAATAATATTTCTATGATCTTTGTTTCTTCTTTAATCGTTTGCTTAAAATTATATCTTACATAAGGACAGTATTTACGTTTTTTGCCAAAAGGACATAATGGGTGCATTACGATTAAAATAAATATTATACTATCAAAATATTTTAATTTTTAGTACATAAGTTTCATATCCACAAAATGAATGTTGAATAGGCCTTTCGTCGGTAATTGGATAAAAAATAAAACCTTATTTTCTCTTTAGGGTCGACATTTTGAAAATCTTTATTGTTTTTCTCAGGACTAACGAAGTGAAAAGTTATCAGTCATTAAAATCAGATATAATATCATCGTTACCAGTTTAACATAAAACATAAATATATATCCAGTAGCAAAACTTAGTCTATGAATTTTTTTTATAATATGCTATGAGTTTCGTTGTTTCAAATATATTTTTTTTATCCAATTACCGACGAAAAACCTATTTTAACTTTCAGTTGAAATTTTCTAAATTAAGTGTATCTTCCCAAAAAGTGTTATGTTTAAAAAATGTAATTCCTATAATAAATTGTATCTGGGCTTACTTTTTCCTCCTCACATAATACACACATATGATCTTTTATACAGTGCTTATCCATATATCACAGCTTTTTACAGCAACATCTATCAGATACTAGAAGTTTTCAGTAATCTAGTAAAATTTCTAGTTATGTGACATATCAAAATAGTATAAATTATTAAAATATTTAGTGCCTACATTTAATATAAATACAGCCAATTTGAACTATCCTTTTAAAATGTAGGTTACCGTCTTGTAAAGATATAAATACTGACTTTAGGTTTACTAAAACATTTTTCGAAATTATGCTAAAATAAATAAAACAGAACAATGTGTAAAACGACACTTAAAATTACAATGTCGGCACAAAAGTTTGATGTAAAAAGTAAAAATAGTTAGATAGTTTTTATTTAATATCTTGTTGTATAGTTGCAACTGAAATTTATTAACATTCATCGCATTCATTAGATATTACTAACTATTCTAAATCTAACAATAATTTTATCTCGTTTCTTAAACAAACGTAAATATCAACTGTATCGAATGGATCTGCCTTAACCCCATTTTTTCTCTTCTAAAATTAATTCACATAATTGATAGACATCCTTGTCGACCTTGTCACAGGAAAATCGTAGAAATTTAGTCTCATTTTTACAAGCCTCAAGAAACATCATATTTTTAATGGGAATAAGATTATCTATCTACCTATCTACTTATGATCGATCAACCTTACACCACAAGAGAAGTCGTTTACCACCACAAGAGAAATTGTAGTCTGAAAGTAGAAATTTCCAATTTACAACTAGAAATTTCTACTTTTGAAAGTAGAAATTTCTACTTTAAAACTAGAAATGTCTACTTTGGAAAGTAGAAACTTCTACTTTAAAAGTAGAGATTTCTACTTTTTTATTTTTTGCTGTGGCCCTTCAGAGCCATCGTACATATCCCTCATTTTCCTATTTGTAAAATGATTATGTCTAGGCATTGTAAATAAAGAAGTTAAAGAAATTCGCTGGAGGAACACAAGAACAAAATAAAATCATTAAATGATGTAAATGACAGAACTAAAACGTAACCAAAGCACACTTTTCAATAAATACACTTTGTTTCATTAAATTTGAATTTGTCTTTCAAAAAATTATTGAACTGTTTAACGGCACTTTCCCCGAAAATGGTTGGAGTTATCAAATTCTACCAAGTGTACCTTTTATACGTGAAAATGACGCCCTCATCAGATTTTTGATCAGAAGTACCACAACGTTTCGTCAAAAAAATATATGAAAAAAATTAATCATCAGATACAGGTCCTGCGGCGCCCTCTATGATCTAACGTGATGCAATACATAAATTATTGTTTCTTAGAATAAAAAAGTTCCTCTAGCAAATTTGGCGAAGATCAGTCAAGAGGTTGTTGAGTTATTGCAAAAAAACGAAAAAATAACTTGAACTTTGACACCCTGTATCTTTCTCCACAGCAACATTTTACTAAAGCATATTTGGTTATATCCTCATATTTTAGCCCAAATAATCTACCCCTGGACTATGGCCTATTATTAATGGTTCACCCTGTATAGGCTAAGCATTTTATTTTATATATCTTTTAAACATTTTTATTATTTATTTACCTACCAACAGATGGACACCTTGTATTTTTTATTATTGATTAGTGTCCCCAACTATAACTTTTCACGACAGTTTCATATATTCACTCTTTACGTTTCCATAGCCCCATTTTGCTTAGCCTAAGAGGAGTAAATTTTTACACAACTCACATAAAGATACACATCGAAAGAACATACCCATAAAAAGCGTAACTAAGATTTCCAAATCGTTTATAAAACTTACATAAGTCAATTAATTAACCTCCGTAGAAGAATTCGAAAGTGCTGTGAATGCCAAAACAGCAAAGATGCTGGGATCATTAATGACAAATTATCCGAGTAATAAAATAAAATGAATTCGGAGAGTTATCGAGGGCAAAACGATTATTAAAAAATACTTGGACGGCGTCAGATGGAGCGTACACGTTTAAGGCATCGCCGGGTCACAGTACTTCGAGAATTTGTTTGAGGACGAGAAAAATATTCGAGATGAATTCAACAAACTTCGCAGACATTCGATCAATTTTCTAATTAATCTTACATACAGGGGTTCCGTAATAACATACGGGTTCTTCGTATAAATTTTTTCAAAATAACCCTTTTCTGTCTAGCTACACCCTCTTAAAGGGGTGTGCCAAAAAACGGTTTTTAGTTTCTATCTCAAAATAACGTAATCGGAATAATTCGAAATTTGGCACATCCCGGTTACTCGTTAAAAGGCATGTAACAAAATTATTCCATCCACCTAGCGTGTACACAAAGGGGTGAAATAAACTACCCTCCTTGTAAATATCCACTGGATATATATATATATATATATATATATATATATATATATATATATATATGCAGTGTGACCCATTTCAAATGGAAACCTCTCTGTAAAAAATGTATTTATAATCCTATGTTAACGCTTTTTTTTTAATGATAAACCATCGAAAACTTCACTTTATGACAAACATTTAGAGATAAATTTCAATTTTCAAAGCCTTCTATGATTTATTTTCAACGTCGAAAATGGACAAGTTTGATTAACGATTTTTTTATTGAAATTTTAACTACACCACTGGATTCAGTAACCTCTCAAATGGATAAATCCCAAGTTTCATGAAAAGATATTGAAAAATTACAGATTTATGTCAAAATAAATGTAGGCTCATAGTAACTTTCACTTGATTTTTTCTAAAAATCGAAGTAGCCCATGAAAAATAAACAAAAGAAAGATAAATTAAGTGAATATTTTTAATAAATATTGTCATTTAAACAAACTTAATCATATTGGACTTAAAAACATAAGTATGAACAATTAAAAGTAATAATAATTAGATACATATTAAATAAAAAAAAAACACATTGTACATTACACTAAAGCTTCTTAAATTTTTGTAGCCTCTACAAGGCCTCCGTTTATTTCGATGCACTTGTCGAATCGTTTTTTAATATTTTTTACGACATTCTGTAATTGTTGCCGGGTAACTTCTGCACAAGCTTGTCTTATTCTTGCACACAAATCTTCTCTATTACTCGGGCGTGACCTGTAAACTTTAGATTTTATTAAACCCCATAAAAAGAAGTCTATCGGTGTTAAGTCCGGGGATCCGGGTGGCCATTCAATTAACGGGCTACCACGACCTATCCATCGATTAGGAAAGTTAGCATTCAGCCATCTGGTAACCACTCTGGCATTATGAACAGGTCTTCCATCTAATTGAAAATGTAGATTTACTCTTTCTTGTATTGGAAGTTCATGTAGAATATTCCAAAATGCATTTCTTACGGACTGTAAAAACTGCATGCTATTCATATTACCTTCAAAAAAGAAAGGGCCAATGATTGTTTCATTGAGCAACCCACACCAAACATTAACTTTTTGGGAATATTATCTTTTACAATTAATGACAAACTGTGGGTTTTCTATAGCCCAAAACCTAGAATTTTGTGACGATACTACCCCGTTTGTTGTAAAAGTTGTTGCTTCATCGCTGAATAAAATATTTTTATTAAAATTTCTGTTATTAAGATACTCTCCTTGAGCTCACAAGGAAAACTCCATCTGTCTGTTATCATCACCAGGTTCCAACGTGTGTAAAAATTTGGGTTTGATGGTTTTACCAAATTCTCCTAAAGGCATCGGCGAATATTTTCTCTAGGTAAATTCAAATCTAAACTAGCTACTCTTACACTGGCGTTTGGATTGTTGTTAAAATAATTTAAAACTGTCTGCTCGTACCTAGTTCTTCTTTGTATATTATCTGTTCTTATAATGCGCCGTGTCACAGCGCCACACTCATTAAAAATTTTGTTTATTTCATAAACAGTACTTTTAGTAATGTTGGGCCTATTCGGATGCCTGTTGTTGAATATCTCGCATACCTCTTTCAAAGTTCTGTCATTATCTCCTCTAAGACGCACAAGTTCAATTTTTTCCTGTACATTTAGATTATCCATAATTAACTACAAACTAATAAACTAATACTTGACAATAACTATCGATTAATTAATTTTTAGAAAAAATCAAGTAAAAGTTACTATGAGCCTACATTGATTTTGTCATAAATCTGTCATTTTTCAATATTTTTTCATGGAACTTGGGATTTACTCATTTGAGAGGTTACTGAATCCAGTGGTGTAGTTAAAATTTCAATAAAAAAATCGCTAATCAAATTTGTCCATTTTCGACATTGAAAATAAATCATAGAAAGCCTTGAAAATTGAAATTTATCTCTAAATTTTTGTCATAAAGTGGAGTTTTTGATGGTGTATCTTTTAAAAAAAGTCCCGTCAAAATCAGATAATAGACACATTTTTTACAGGGGTGTTTCCATTCAAAATGGGTCGCACAACTGCCTACATTAATTTTGTCATAGCTCTGTCATTTTTCAATATTTTTTCATGAAACTTGGGATTTACCCATTTGAGAGGTAACTGAATCCAATAAAAACAATCAAATTTGTTCGTTTTCGACATTAAAAATAAATCATAGAAGGCTTTGAAAATTGAAATTTATCTCTAAGTTTTTGTCATAAAGTGGAGTTTTCGATGGTTTATCATTAAAAAAAAAGCGTTAACTAAGGATTATAAATACATTTTTTACAGAGAGGTTTCCGTTTGAAATGGATCACACTGTATATTTTCAATAAAAAATTAATAATTAAACATTATGATTCATTTAGAAACTTTTCATCTCTTGAAAAAATTTCGTAAAATCGACCATTTTTCAGAAAAAAATTAAATTACATCTGCCTAAGCGATGAGCACAATTATATTAGTATAAAATACTAAAAGTAGGCTGGTGTCAAATTATAATTTGACAATGTTAATTTGTTTCTTGCTTTTGAAACAATAAGATAATAATTTCTTACAACTTAATACTTAATGCTAGTAGTTTTCTAACCAGATTTTAAAATGCATGGTTTTAGTAATGAGGAATATGCAAACATACATTTAATTTATGGTGAATGTAAAAGAAATGCTTCAGCGGCAAAAGTGCGACATCGTCGTTGGCTCCAAAAATGTAAAAATGCCTTTTATAGAGTTAAGTGTTACCTTTCAAACAAATTTTGAGAAAATTGAAAAAATGGAAAACTATTTTTGAGGTTCTGGTTCGTTGTGATGAGATGGAGTTGAAAATTTTTAGGTAAAGTTCAGCTCAACAATGCTTACAAGATAAACTGTTATTTGAGAGGAAGAATTTTCGGAATACCTAAGGATAATAATTTAAAAAATTGTGTTGCTCTGGACACCATAAAATATTACAAATAATCATCCATTACGTTTATTTGCTAAATAGAAACTCGTTAATATTATTCCTTATATAAAAATGCGGTTATCAGATCAGGGTGTAGACAGAATTAACAACATGTAACGTTAATAGCATTGGTACAATCAGCAAAAGCGATAATTTTTTAAAAGACTATTCAGAAAATTCAGTACCGTTATGAATTTGTTGCTTATAATACAAAGAATGAAAGGTTTACAAGCAAATGTTATAAGATTGTTAACCTTTCGTTTAATGAATAATATGTGGTATGAAATATTCTAAACATTAATGTTTTGAGATATGCTGATATCGCTACCTGTCTGTTGTGCCATTGCTTCCTCCCGACTCCCTTAGTCAATTAATCAATTTTAGTCCCATGTCAGATTGGTGCGTTTGACAAGAGACTATCAGACTGACACGATGACATATTAGGAGCACAGACCCAATCTCCACCGTGAGAAATTTATGCTATCAAATTGTTTTATTTTGCAAATCTAAAAGTAATTAATGATCCGGTACAACGTACTCGAGTAATGTCATGGACATTATTGTCATTGTGCGGATTTTTTTGTGGCCAAATTTTCAAGATCACTTTGGCATATAACATCTCAATAACAGTAGTAGGTAGATATAAAATTGTTTAAAGTACGACGGGTTAAACGCGCGGCGTTTGTTAATACGAATATTCACGAACCGTCTTTTCTTATAGACCATTAGAGGAGTCGTAAACAAAAATGGAAGACGTTTTGTGGAGCCTATTTTTTTATTATTATTTTGTAGATTTGTTATGAACAAATACACAAATTTTTCTAAATATTTATCAGAGTATCGCGAGGAAACCGCTGAATAGCATTTTTTGGGATACAAATTAAATTCCGACTATTAGAACTAGAGGTATACATTTTTTATCACTGTCATTAAAAAAGTTAATTTTTGCATTTGCAGTAAAGCAAGTTCAAAGCTTTCTTGATACGTATACAGGGTGTCTCACCGGGAACTGAATAAATCGATATAGAGAAAAGTACGCATCAGAAAATTTTGAAAATTTAGATAGTTACTAATGCCGGTGTGACCAATCCAACTAAAATAATTACAAGCAGCTGGCACTTCCGCTTATACCGGAAGTCGATACCAACTTGCTTATTTCAAATGGAACACCCTATATATTTTAGGGTTTTCGAATAGAGCATAAAATTCTGAATCGAAAATATATAGCATATCCTATACCTAAACCTAGCCTTTTCAGAGATATTTGACATTTTATAGAAAATTTGACAGGTGCAACGGTTTGCAAGAACCGTTATAACTTTCTTCGTGTAAAAGATCCTCATTTGCTTTTTGTCACGTAAAAAGAACACAAGGAGAACTACGTTCTACAACTGAAATAAATTCAATAATATCATACCAAGTGTTCCGTTTTTTGCGTTACATTTTGTCAACTTCGAACCGCGGAAATTTGTTTAGGTCAAATGGAATACCCTATATTTTTTATGTCAAGTTGTGTAAAATTGAATTCCCTTTTTTCTGATATAAGCATTGTGGGGTTAAAGTTACAACTTTTTGAAATATTTGCGATTTTATTAGAAATTGATGAATTGTAATCATTTCGTCAAAATAGCCATGATTAGAAACAATCAGTCATTATCTTATGTCAAAAAATGCCAGCACGTTTAAATTATACCAACGAAAACTTTTTACTATTTATAGAGAATGTGATAAAGTAATATCAAGAATTTGCAGCACATTTGCTACTCGATATCCACAAAAACGCAAAATAACACTAACACTGTAACATGAGTATTAATCGAATCGAAGATATGGCATGAACTAAAATAGCAGAGATAAGATCAATTTAAAATATGATTTCATTTTAATTTAATAATTGCTCAAAACTCCGCCCTCGAACCTCGACACATTTTTCGCACCTTCGGATTAGTTCCTCATGGGTAGCTCTTCTAATTGAATCCTGTGATATGTTTTGAAATGCATTTCTTACTCTTTGCATACAATCTTCAATGGTTGTTAATGGGCTCTCATAAACTTTATTTTTAATAGTTCCCCAAATGAAATAATCCAGAGCTGATAAATCGGGCGGGCAAGGAGGCCATAAGAAAGGTCCATTATTGGCAATCCATTGATCATAAAAAGTTTCTTGTAAAAAATTATTAACTAAATATGTGGGGGAGCACCGTCGTGCTGATAAAAAATGTTTCTATGTTCGGCGAGAGGTAAATTTTCTAAATAGTTATTATTCAAATTTTGTAAGATATTCAGATATCTTTCACCTAAAAAAACAAAAATTTACCTATACATATTAGCAGAAGAGAAAATTTAATTTACCGTTTAATTAGAATAAACTCACAAAAATTCTGTCTTCTTAGGAAATCTGTCTCTTTTAATCCTTGAACAATATGGAATGAAAACGGGTGAAAATTATGTTTTAATAAGATTCTATGAATTAAATCCTTGTATAGTCCCGATTCCAGAGCAGCTTATCTTAATTACATCCTTGGAAATGCATGAAAATATCCCAAAATGACTATTTCAATGTTTTCGTCATCAACAATAGGCTTTCTTTTTTGCATTTTTGCCTTGACAGAGCCATAATTTTTAAAATTTTCCGGTATGCGTTTTACAGTGTTTGGTGACGGTTTCCGTTTTTCTGGATATCGAGTAGCAAATGTGCTGCAAGTTCTTGATATTACTTTATCACATTCTCCATAAATAATAAAGAAATTTAAAAAGTCTTCGTGGGTGTAATTTAAACGTGCTGGCATTTTTTGACATAAGATAATGACTGATTGTTTCTAATCATGGCTATTTTGATGAAATGATTACAATTCATGAATTTCCAATAAAATCGCAAATATTTCAAAAAGTTGTAACTTTAACCCCCACAATGCTAATATCAGAAAATAGGGAATTCAATTTTACATAACTTGGCGTAGGGTGTTCCATTTGACCTAAACAAGTTCTCGCGGTTCGAAGTTGACAAAATGTAACGCGAAAAACGGAACACTTGGTATGATATTATTGAATTTATTTCAGTTGTAGAACGTAGTTCTCCTTGTGTTCTTTTTATGTGACAAGAAGCAAATGAGGATCTTTTACACGAAGAAAGTTATAACGGTTATTGCAAACCGTTGCACCTGTCAAATTTTCTATAAAATGTCAAATATCTCTGAAACGGCTAGGTTTAGGTATAGGATATGCTACATATTTTCGACTCAGAATTTTATGCTATTTTCGAAAACCCTAAAATATATAGGGTGTTCCATTTGAAATAAGCAAGTTGGCATCGACTTCCGGCATAAGCGGAAGTGCCAGCTGCTTGTAATTACTTTATATGGATTGGTCACACCGACATTAGTAATTATCTAAATTTTCAAAATTTTCTGATGCGTACTTTTCTCTATATCAATCGATTCAGTTCCCGGTGAGACACCCTTTATAATCTTTCAAAGCGATTACTTAAAAAATACCATATTTTTAAACGAAATATTAAGCAAGTCGTATTTGCACCCGGTGCAGGTGGAGGAAAATCGATCCTTTAATTGTAAATTGCACATTTGTTTACAGTATTGTTTAACTCAGTAGATTCACATAAAACTCCCCAGGCAGTTCCCTATTAACGAAAAGAGGTATTCAGTTTTTGTAAAGGCCAGTCGTTATATATTTTTGGTGGCTTTATTTTGTCGTTCAAATGTTATCAATGACAGTTGACAGTGGCGTCCACGACGTCGCGACGCCAGAAAGAAAATTGTCGATGACTGGAACTTTGAAAGTATAATATTATTAAAGTTTGTTTTAGATTCAGTCATCGACGCATCGACGCTACTGTCATTGACAACATTGGAACGACAAAATAAAGCCACCAAAAATTGAATACCTCTTTTCGTTACTACGGAAACTGCCTGGGGAGTTTTATGTGAATCACCCTATATATTAACTCTTGAAATCTTACTACATGATACTATTTACTTTAGTGTTAGTGCCTAATTATCGGTGTATCAACATGACTTTATGAAAGGGCGCTCCACCACCTCTAATTTAACTTGTGTCACCCAGTATATCTCAGAAGCCATTGACCAGCGTAAGCAAACGGACATAATATATACTGACTTCTCTAAGGCATTCGACAGACTGGATCACACTATATTGCTAAATAAATTGTCTGATTTTGGATTCTCTTTTCAACTCATTTCATTTTTTCACTCCTACCTGTCAAATAGGAAGCGATATGTTGCTTATGGTGGGTTTCGGTCTGTCGAATACGGTGCAACATCTGGTATTCCGCAGGGATCAATTCTTGGACCCCTGTTATTCAACATCTTCGTAAATGATATCGTGAATTGTATTCAAGTATCCTGTTTGCTGTACGCTGACGATCTTAAAATATTTAATTCTTAATAATAATAATAATAATAATTAATTTAATCTCTTAAAACTCTGGGCTTTATAATCAGAATGAGCAGAGATTTCTCAAACATTTGTACACTAAAGATCCTCTATTTTGCTTTTGTCCGGTCTAAACTAGATTATACATCTCTCGTCTGGAATCTGGTTTAAGTCGGATGGAGTATACCCGGAGGTTGGCTTCCCGCAGCAAGAACTCCTAGCTAGATTTTCTATAAATTCTTTGGTTACCAGACGCGAATACTTTTCTCTCGTATTTTTATACAATATTGTTCACAGCAATATACACTGTCAATACATTTTAAGTCAATTAAATTTCCACGTTCCGAATTTGAATTCCAGAAGTTCACAAACTTTTTACCTTGGCATCCCACATTCTAATGTTTTAAAATTCTCTCCCCTCCATACTATGTGTAACAATTACAACAAAAACTGTGGACTGTGATATTTTTCACAGCTCAATCAATGATATTAAAAAACTCATTAACCCTACTTGAACATTTATTTTTCCTTGGTTGGTAATTTCATTTTGTACTTTTTTGTATTGTGTATTTTTTGTATTCTTTCTCTATATGTATTTTTTTTTATTTGTTTTGTACCTGTACCATACTGCTATGTGATGCTAAATTTGTGTATTTATCCTGCTCTCTAAATGGGTTTACATGTTGAGCAGTGTATGTAAATAAATAAAATATATTAAATATATTATTCATAATAATTAAATTTCCAGTTACGTAAATAAATGTTTCATTCAAATTTCAAACCTAAACGCATTAATAAAAGTTGTATTTATTGGTAGATTTTGATCGGTTTTACTTTAAAGGTGCAAACCAAAAAAATATAGCATTGAGTATATACCAAATTTGATACAAAAATACAAAATATCAAAAAATTTACGGGCGAGTTAATAACATGAAATAAACATGGAAAATAATTCACAAACCTAGTCGAATAGAGTAGATTGGAGTGGAGTAGAGTGGAGTAGGGAGAGCACAATAGAGTAGAGTAGAGTAAAAAAGGGGAGAATAGAGTCGAGAATGGTACAGTAGAGTAGAGTATAGAGCAATAGAGTAGAGTAGGGTAAAGTAGGGTAGATTTTTTAAAATAAAACTGGTATTATTATGGCACATCCCTGGGCCCACAAACAAAATCCCACCCTTCTTACTTCATCTCCTGTCTCTAATGTGTTAAATGATTTAAGTTTAAATGAACTATCTTTATTTTTGAAGATATCGAAAAATGATATTTGAAGAAGCTGCTTGTAGTACGATGTGATAAGAAGAAATCAATACATTAACTGAACTGTGCCTATTTCCAGTTTGAAAACAAATTTTATAAACAAAAAGAAGGCCTAGCAATGGATTTCCGATTGAGCACACGTATAGCAGAACTTTTTATGTAAGGAATTGAAAAACTATATTTAAATCCCCTTTATCACAGAAAATCGTGTTTTGGTATGGATATATAGACGACATTCTAATCTTCTGTTCAGGAGACACTTATGGAATACACAGAACATTAAAATTTATTAATAGTCTACATCCAAACATTTCATTTATCACAGAAGTTGAACATAAGATTTTTGGAACATTTAAAATCATTTGAAAAAATAGGAAAAGCAACTCAAAATTTGCAAATCACTTTTTAGAAACCAGACATTATTTTCCATCAATAGAAAAGCTAGAAGTTATACATTTTGCAAGAAAATCCAGGAAATTAAATTATTAGAAACTATTGAAATTTACAGACAGAAATAATCCAAGCATTGCACTGCTTAATGATCATAATAAACGTAATATCGTTTATATTATCAACAGTTCTGTGTAAGTAGTAAATTTCTATGGATTTGACGTTAACACAATCTTAAAGCTGTGTATTTAACATACACAGTAAACAAGAATAATTTTATAACTTTGGAAAAGGAAATAGATTTTGTTTCCGAAACTTCAGCGAAATACTTTATCCTCATTTTTGTTATAATTTGTATTTGGTTCGCAACAAAATAGCCTCTGATTATTCCTTTGACATAAACGTCACTGGAGTAGAGATTATTTTTAAAATATTCTGGTTAACTTTGTTATTTTTTTTGTAGATGCATCTAGAAGCAAAAGACGCATATGGTAGAAAAACCTAGAAAAAGAAAACAACCAAGTTTCCCATATGAAAGACACTGTATAACAAAACACCGTGCCTCAATTTTCTCTCTGATGACTGGACTATTATAAACATATTTCAATTTAATGATTTTCGATTATGTAATAAAAACTATGTGTCTGGTCAATTTCATTAAAAAACTGATATGTGACATCCGCAGCGTGTAAATTAACTCTTTATTTTTAATAATTAAAGACTTTCACTTTAATTAAATGAGTATTTTACGGAGACTAATAACATGATTCAATTTAAATATCATATTGCACTATTATGAGCACAGCAACCAAACGGAAATTTTGGATTTTAAAGAAATTACTCGGAGGCAATGAAGCCTATAACAACACTTGACTGTTAGCTTTAGTGGGGGTAACAGGAGGCGTATATTTAGCCGCTGCTTAAATTGTTTCATCGCAACTAAACATCTAAAGTTAAACTGTTACCTCTTGGATCTGGTTCACATTTGGGAGGTATGTTTGTACCATTATATGCTGATGCTATCAACAATTATTTCATGGATTATATACCAAATCTAAAATCTAATGAGCAACATAACGATATATTTTAGAAACTAAGTTTATTGACATTTAATTTACTTTCAAATCAGAAATTGCAGATATCATTAATAAATAAAAATCCCACACTATTGGCCCAGATGGACTATAGGTAAAACTGTTACAACTTACACTACAGTTGATATCTGCACCACTGACTCATTATTAATATATCATTAGAACTAGGTATTCTTCCTTCTCAATGGACAACGTCTTGTATCAAGCATATATCAATGAAAGAAATCCTGAACAACTTAGGGATCTACGTCCTATTAGCATACTTTCTGTTCCACTAATAATTACAGCATCAGCTACCTTTCTTAATATATTTTTCAAAATTCAATAATTCCTTCTAATCAGTCCGGATTTCGAAAAGGCTTTAGTACTACACTAGTAAGTAATATAACTGACGAGATTTTGTGAGCCATTGACAACACAAAGGTCATCTTTTTGACATTATTGGATATGGCTAAGGCTTTTGACTCCTTAGATTGCCTAATTGCAGTGATTATGGCATATCTGGAAATACTTTTTTCTGGTTTCAAAATTATTTGAATGACAGACAACAGTATACTATCATTAATATAGGAAACTCGATACTTAGATCAGTTTTATCCTGGTATTCCGCAAGGATCTATTCTTGGACCACTTCTTTTTAATATATTTATTGCAGATATCTCGAGACTTCCATTATAACCAATACTATACATGTACGCTGACGATTCAGTTAATATACAGAGGGTATCCCAATAGTGCGTCCAAGTCCGATATCGACCTTATTAGAAGACTTTGGAAAACTATTTTTTTATGGAAGTGCTATAGTGTCAAACGCCGCAGATTTTAAAAATATTTTGAAATATATAAGGTGACTCGCTACAACGGAGCATAGTCGAGGTAATTTTTTTAAATGGAGTACCCTATATATTTTTACATTTACGAATTCAGCGTAAAATTACCTTTCCAATGATCTCTAGATTTTTGTTTTTGACGTGGCGTTGCCGAGTTATTGGAAAAAATATGAAAATTTTGATCAGAACAATTTATAACTTAAAATAAGTGTAAATATTTTGTCACAATAGTTAATAATTAAACGTCAATAAGATAACTTCCATTTATTCTCACTTTATGTCAAAATCATGCCACTGGATCAGTTCGAAATGAAAAGTGTTATAATTTAACGGTTTTTAATCAAAAAGTAAAAATATCTCTGGAAATATCGATTTTAGGTATAGGATATTATTCACGAAAATCGTAGAGAACTAACGTGCCAATTCAATAATACAATAATATACAGAGCGTTCCATTTGAAAAAATTGAGAAAATTCACTTTGAAACGTCCTGAATTAGCGCTAGTATAAAATACACCCTGTAAAATTATAATCAATATTTGGTAGTTGTGTCATTGTAGTACATCCCTTGTCTACGTAATTGCAAAATAAATCTCCTTAATTAACAGTTGTTTTGTTTATGTATATGTTATATCTTTTTTTATTTCCATACTCAAGAAGTGTTGAAAAACAATATTGTTGACACACTTCCCTTTGAGAAAATTTGTAGTAGTACTGTTTATTTTTTTTTCAATAAACGTATTCTACTGTATATTGTAAGAAAAGTGGAAATGCGTTCGCAATTTTAGAGCCCTTTTCTTGTTAAAACTGATATTTTTTTAATGCCAACCGATTAAACTGCCTCGATCGCCCCTAGTACGGTGAATTTCCTTAATGTTAATAAACAGCGTTTCAATAATTAGTATGAAACATTACTAAATATTGCAGTATTGCTCTAGGTGAATGTAAACTTATTGTAAACGAAAAATACAAGGACTTTCTATATTGCAATAACAATAATTAAAAAGGGTAATAGTCAACAAACTATAATAAATTATAGTCACACATAAATACAGTTTTTTATCTGCCGTAACTGTCCAGCGCCAGAAGAAGCAGGTTCAAGGTAAAATAACCATTTTACTTTAATTATAATGAATTAACTTAAAATACGCTTCATTGGAACACCTGAATAAACGGGGCCTGCGCAGACGAAGCGTCTATAAAACGTGTGGGCTTATATCCGGATCTTTCATCTTAGAATCTTTGAAATATCTTCCAGCCAGCATCATACTTAATATTTCATTTATGATATCACACCCATAACTAATTGTACGAAGTATGTTTTGTGCTTCATAGCTACAGTCGACTTGCTAATAACCATTTTGGTTATTGAGGCTATTGATATCTATTATGTTTGAAATATTAATTATGTTTTTTAATTATTACTTCACACGGTTTTGTTCGACGCGTTCAATAACAAAACCTTGAACTGTCCTTATTCGGTCAAAATAATACCTATTTAAGAGAACATCCCACTTTTTCAAACAATATTTCTTCTGTATTTACCTTTAATTATATAATGTTCGTGTCATGTTAACACTAATTTCACAAAGCGTGCTACAATGCGATTTACTGATGGCTCATTTATTGTTTATAGCTAGTTAATAATTTAATTACATCAAGGTCTCTGATTGAACTTCGACAAATTCACGGAACACGCCGTTCAAAGTTGCAGGCATCTTCAGGAAAAATTATACAATTGCGTCACACTTCAAATCATTCTGAGAGTAGTTTACATTGTTTTGTTTTATGCTATTTAACTAATCCCCCCACCCACACACACATAACACTTCCAATGTATAATATTACGAGCTAATTTTCTATGTGGCTTCCTTACACCCCATGACCATCCATCATGTTTATCTATTTGGCAATCGCTTTACTGTTAGCACAACAAAATACAGATTAGAAATTTATGAATGGTACAAAGGTCAAAAAGATAAACATGATAGATGATCAGGAGGTGCGGGAAAGCCACATAGAAAATTAACTTGTAGTATTATACATTGGGAGTGTTGTGGGGGGGGGGGGGGTAAGAAAAGCACTGCAAGTACAATGCCATACGATACTTCTAACATTTGCATCAAACAATACTCTTCGTCTTCACTAGTTGCATCAGATAAGAAGAAAGAACATTCCCTTCCCATTTGCAAACTTAGAACTGTCAGTCATGTCTTTCTGAGTGCCTTACTACTGGTCTCGATGGTGTCTAGAAACTTACTGATTTCGATCTTAGCACTTTTTGACCTCCCAGGTTGCGTTGCCTTTAACGCCTTTTCACTAAGTATCCCGGTCAAAATTTGGGCGGTCGATCAAAGGTGGTGAAAAAGGTGTATCGAGGACCTAGTTGTCCTCCAGTAACGTTTTACTTATTTCTGACCTTTAGTTTGGTCACAGCACACTTTTTGCCGAAACCGTTGGTCGGATAGATTCCTCGTGGGTGACTTATTCGATACCTATACCTACCTCTCGCACCTTCGGAAGTGTTCATGCGAAATTCGGATTTTTGAATTCCTCTGAAACTTGTTTCGGTCTTTCAATTTCTAAAGTCGTTGATAAAACGGTGAATAACGCCCTCGGGAGTGATCTAATTGATTCGATAACCATCGTAATCGATTCCCCGTGGTCGATGTAGTCGGAAATGCTTCCCCACCCGACCTTGTACGTCTTCGGGTCTCCGTAGATAATGTCCCGACCTGTACTACGCCGACCGTCTTTCTCTAAAAATTGTTCTAAACCTCTTTGAGGTTATGTACCTCGGACCGGTTTGGATCCTACTTAAATGTTCGATTTTTAGGTTAGAGAACCCACTCGCGCCTAACTTCAATATGTCTTTAAAAAAATTTAGGTTATATTTATAAACTAGTTTGTTGGTGTATATATTCACGTTATTTATAAATGTCACTGTCACAGGATTAAATTAAGCGACTTCCGTATCTGTCGACGTCATACTTCCGTTTTTGAAGACGTACTGTCTCGCTCGAAAATTAGCTGCAAAACCCGACCGGGTTTCTTGATATAATTGAATGTTATAAATGTTGTGTGGGTGGGTCATCCAGACCTTTCAGTGTGAGGTTGGATGAGCACAAGAATTACATTAGAAAGAATGAGATTCAAATAAAAAATTTGTGAACATGCTTGGGAAAACGGACATAGAATAAACTGGTACTCAGCAAAAATTTTAACAAAAGAGGCAGATAACAAAAAAAAAAAAAATCAGCAATAATCTTATTAAATGAAGATAAATGCGTATCAAATTGTTCTAAATATTTGTACAATCTGGCTACCAATGTCAAAAGAAGAGTTTAACAAACTCAACATTATCTAAAAGAAAATATCATCAGTTCTGTGTTCTGTGTAAGTAGTATCTATGGAAATAATATAAACATAATCTTAAAGTTGTGTATTTAACATACACAACAAATAAGAGGTCTTCGGAAAAAGCTTTGAAAACGAAAAGAGACTACTTTCCGAAACGTCAGCAAAATACATATTGTCTGAAAGTTATTTGTGGCATTCTACGAATATTCTTTCCTATTATTTGGGTTTTCTACCACATGTATTGTTATCCTCTTCAAAACAAATCACCGAATCTACAAAATAATAGAATTATTGGAAAAAGCCTCTGCACCCGTGACGTTTACGCCAAAGGAAAATTCAGAGGTTATGTTTTGCAAATAATATAAATCGGAGTAAACACAGAAATAATGTATTTTGCTGACGTTTCGGAAAGTAATAGCTTTCCGTTTTCAAAGCTTTTTTGGAAGAACTCTTATTTTGCTGTATATGTCAAATACACAGCTTTAAGATTATGTTTATGTTATTTCCATAGATACTTACTACTTACACAGAACATAGAACTGATGATATTTTCTTTTAGATAATTTTGAGTTTGTTAAGTTCTTCTTTTAACATTGGTAGCCAGGTTGTACAAATATCTAGAGAACAATTCGATACGCACTTATCTTCATTTAATAAGATTATTGCTGATTCTTTAATTTTTCTTTTTTTGGTATCTGTTTCTTTTGTTAAAATTTGTGCCGAGTCCCAGTTTATTCTATGTCCATTTTCCCAAGCATGTTCACAAATCTTTGATTTCTGAATTTCATTCTTTCTAATGTAATTCTTGTGCTCATCCAACCTCACACTGAAAGGTCTGGATGACTCAGCCACATAACATTTAATCACATTCGCACGGGATATTGTAAATACAGTTTTTTTTAATTCTGCTCTCTGTTTATCGGTTTTGTTTTTGTTAAAATAGATCTTAAAGTGTTCCCCGTTTGAAATATCATCCTAACATCAAATTTGTCACCTATACGGCGTAGCTTTTCCGATAGTCCGTATACATAAGGAATTATTGCTGTATAATGACGTTCAGGTTTTTGTCGTAGCTGATTGTCCCTATTTTCAACATTTGTGAAAACTCTATCAACAAAGGCTTCAGGATATTGATTTTGTATTAGAACCTCTTTGATAAATTTTTTCTCGTTATTTAATATTTCATTATTAGATGAAATTATTTTGGCCCTATCGTATAAATATTTTACAACACCCCTTTTAACATTTATTGACTGATTTGAGTTAAAATTTAGATATCTATTAGTATGTGTTGGTTTTCTATAAACGCTTGTTTCAATTGTATTATTTATCCTTCTAATTAAAACATCTAAAAACGGTAGTTCATTCCTACTTTCTACTTCTAATGCGAATTTAATAGACGGTTCCTTACTATTTATATTTTCCAAAAAACTATCTAGTAAATCGACACCATGAGGCCAAATTGCAAAGATGTCGTCAACATATCTCCACCAGACAACCGGTTTGTTTATACAATTTAGAACATGTGTGTTCTCAAAGTTCTCCATAAATATGTTGCTTAAAATTGGTGATAATGTTAAAGAACGCTATAACCCCGATATACTTTTCGACGTTGTAACAAAATCCGACTTAGGAAATATTTCGTAAGAAAAGCGTGCTTCACGTAAAAACGCCGTGGAGGAGGTTTTTAATTCTTGGAAATATAATTTTGCTCTTCGGAGCGTTTTTTATGCCAAATTTTCGCTAACTCTTCGAGGAGCGTTAATTTGGTAAGTGTAGTAAATGTCGCTGCACAGGGACGTAATGTCGCCCCGACCACCCAATTTTAGAAAGTATAATAAAATTGGACTTGAACTTCCAAATTTCCAAGATTAAAAACCCTTTTACGAATCCACGTTGTCAAGCACTGCAACTCTTACGAAGTGTTGAATATGAGGACAAGTTAGTCCAACGACTATCCAAAGTATATCGGAAGTTATAGCGAAAATAGCCCTTAGCGACATGGGACCCCCATCATTTCCTAGCAGTCGGATTTGACGGGGAAATGATGTGTTTTGACGGGGTTTGCCCTAAACCGGTTCCTCAGTGATTCGGAGTCAAAAAAGTATTATTACCATGTACTCACACGTGCATGGGATTTGCCTTGCCTGAACGTAAAATTTGTTATTGCATAATACAAACGAAGTAGATACGCTTCAAGCAATTTTAAGCTCCGAGGAGCGACCAAAATTTATGTGAATTAATAAAATACGTTTAAAGACAGGCAAGCATAAGCCCACCAAAATTTCAGTTACATGAACTGTTCCTTGAATCTTTTTGTGCATCGTTAGCTTTTCAAACTGCATATTGGATGGTAGTTGGTACCGTATGAATCGTCCCGTTCCTCACCATGTGTTGTACACGGGTCAGACCATTGTTTGTTAACATTTTCTCTGAAGAAGTTGTTGTAAAAACATAAATTTTTTTAAAGATTTAATATACATTTTTTGAACTTTATATTGTCTTTTACTTGTGTTTTCTAACAAAATTTCCCTTTCAGATTTAAATTTTAAGAGAGTGTAAAACAGACAGTGTTAGATTTATAGTGTTACGACGTCTTCCAATTAGTACCATCAGAGCCGCAGTTAAGCATAAACGACAGTAAGTATGATTTATCCATTAATCTCCGTCTGAAACAGTCACTTGAACCCTAAAAATTTTGTGAACGAAATATTTTTATTTAGTATTTAGAAAAGGTTGAGGAAAAAGAAAATTAATTTTTTCTTTTTCCTATTTTTTTCAATTTTTCTAAGTTTTTCGAACAAAAAATACGTCCTTCAGACTTCCATCAAAAGCATGGATCGTTCACATGGCGCCCGAGCAGGGACCATGCCGTCCCCAAACCCAACAAATCCTTTCTCATTCATGGCGGAAGACTCCGAGGGGTCGACCCCAAGAGAATTTTATGAGCGAGTCACCGCACCGCTCGTCGACGACGGTTCTAGAGGGATAGAACCACAGCGACTGTTTCCGGAGGGAGATAATGTTAATTTATCAGCTTCACAGCCACAAACTGCTTCGATGGAGAGTATGTTTCTGAAAATGGCAGAGGGCTTCGTGCAGGCGATACAGAACGTGTCGACCTGTACGCCCCATGAGAGACAAAGATGTCCGAACGTGACGTTCCATGGGCTTGATCATGAAGATCCAGAAGCATTTCTGAAAATTATGGAGGAATATTTCGACAGAGCTCGCATAAGCCACGACTATGATCGCCTCCATAACGTAACCGGCCAACTCAAGGGCGAAGCTCAACGATGGTCCGAACAATTTAGGACGTTGACTACTTCGTACGCCTTATTCAAGGAAAGATTCCTTACGAGATTTAATTCTCCCGACATACAGTCACGAGCTATTGCTCAACTGTATGCCGTCAAGCAAACGTCTTTAGACGACACGGCAGTGTTTATCACAAGGAAAACCTGTCTTTTTGATCGTATTGATCCCTTCAAATCCGAAGCCATCAGAGCTCGGGTCATCATGGACCAACTGCGTCCAGAAATTAGGTCACGCTTGAGAAGCAACCTAATTTCAAACACCGAGATGTTAATAGCAGCGGCTACTAACGTCGAGCGGGATTCAGCTGACGAACAGACGTCGCTAATCCAGCTTATTGATCAACGTCTGTCCCGCGCGTCTTACTATCGAGAGCCGGGACATATAAGTCAACAAAATTCTAGTAACAGGAGCAATGGAAGCCCAACTCCGACAGCACCGAGGGTGCATTTCCGAGAGGACGTATCTCGACAGGACGGTCCAGGCAGAGCGCCTGGTCGTCCTTTTTTTATGCCTAATTTATCAAGCGGATCAGTGAATCCTGACCGCAGGCAAACCAATTTCAATGGCGGATCGGGGAAATTCCGAGTACCCGACCGACCGGCAACCCCGTGCCGATACTGTACAGACACAGTGCAGTGGCACTTCCATAGTCAATGCCCGAATAACCCGCATCTCAGCAGGAGACCGGGAAACTTTCGAGGGGCCAGAGACCCAGGCCAGGGTCCATCTGCAAGATCCCCGGCACAACGGCCGAACCAAGGCGGCAGCAATGTCCAGTAATTTTTTCCGATACTCATGACCACTACGACGCTCCTCTGCACAAGACAAGAGAGTCAATAAATTATATGAGCGAAGCGTTCCCTTTGCCTCGTATAAAAGTTCAAATAAATGAACATGCGGTCGACGCACTGATAGATTCAGGCTCGACGCGAAACGTTATCCATCCGAGGATGTTGGATAATTTCAAAAATCTCACGACACGTCGATCATTTGCTATGGCGTGCGGAGATCGAATGGTGGACTCTCTTGGCACGACAAAATTACAAGTAATAATTTCAGGCACCTCTTTTGAAATTGATTTTCAAGTAATCGAAAATTTAAACGAAACAGTAATATTAGGATCACCATTCTTATATATGAACAATGTCGCATATGATTATGGCAGAAAATGCCTATATGCCGGCACAGAAGAGCGTATTACCGTCTTCTGGAATCAAGCTTCTCAGAGGGAGAGACAGCAGGCAGAGCTTCCTGAAGAGCTTGTTATAAATGACAAATTTCTACGGCCGCTGTTCGAGGAATTTGTCGATCTGTTCACTGCGGAACCGACTCAAGCAACCACAGTGACTGTGAAACACAAAATTACAGTAAAAGACACGAAACCATTTAATATCAGACCATATCCGATGTCTCCGAGTACTAAGAAAATTATGTACGACCAAATCGAAGAGATGTTAAAAGCTGGCGTCATCGAACCTAGCACTGCCCAATATAGTTCACCACCAGTGATAATAAAACGCTCCGACAAGAAACCACGATTCTGCATCGATTATCGCCATTTGAACGAAATGACCGAAGACGAAGCTTCCGTCTTACCCAAAATACACGAAAGCATTAAAGATTTAGGCAATTCGAAGATTTTTTCTGTGTTGGATTTAAAAAGTGGATATTGGCAAATACCACTAGATGAAGCATCAAAAGATTTTTCGACTTTTACCACTCCTGATGGGGCAGCTTACAGATTCAATGTCATGCCTTTCGGACTCAAGACAGCTCCCTGTACCTTTCAGAAATTCATGGCAAAGGACGTTTTAACGGGTTACCTGCACCATTTCTGTAAAGTGTATTTAGATGATATAATCGTTTACAGTGTAAACGTGAAGGAGCATATGTCCCACTTGAGATTAGTCTTTGAAAGACTACGTCTGCACAATCTGAAAGTGTCACCGGAAAAGTGTGTAATAGCGACGAATGAAATTCAATATTTAGGCCATACAATTAGAACCGATACTTCCCAACCATTAGAAAAACATGTCTTACAAATTCAAAATTATCCCGT
Source organism: Leptura quadrifasciata (assembly GCA_963675555.1). NCBI lineage: Eukaryota > Metazoa > Arthropoda > Insecta > Coleoptera > Cerambycidae > Leptura > Leptura quadrifasciata. The sequence continues at coordinate 2,679,082 of OY776682.1, read as the reverse complement.
TCCAGCTACGAAAAAGCAGCTACAAAGTTTCCTAGGGCTTTGCAACTGGGTACGAGAATATCTACCAAATGTGGCGATGATCACGAAGCCACTAACGAAACTTCTTTCGAAGGAAAATCGTTTTCACTGGAACCATACATGCGATGAAGCATTTAGAAAATTAAAAGAATTATTATCCGGACCGCTGGAACTCCATCGGCCGGATTTTTCACGTCAATTCATTTTGCAAACAGATGCATCCCTCCAAGGCCTTTCGGCCGTATTATATCAATTAGGCGACAACGGCGAAAAATACATAATCTCGTATGCAAGCAACACGTTATCTCCAGCGGAGAGACGTTACCACATAAACGAGCTAGAATGCTTGGCGGTGGTGAACTATATTAAAAAGTACAAGATGTACTTAACAGACAAACCGTTCTTGGTGAAGACGGACAACAGGGCGTTACTTTGGTTAAACAAACATAAGGACGACAAAACAAAATTTACACGATGGTCATTACTATTGCAAGAATATGCATTCAAAATTGAACACTGTCCAGGAAAGGAAAATTTATTAGCAGATTTTCTAAGTCGTAACCCACAAAATCGGTATGTCGAGACAGACGATGAAGAGGAAAGAATGTTCCTACCAAATTATAAGTATCCAGAACGTATTTCTGTTTTAACGCATTCAGAAATATACGAAGATATCGTACAGGCTCAATTGAGTTCACGAGATATTCAAGACAAGATCCGCCGTTGGAATGATCTATTTCAACAGGAACAACGTTCCGATGCGGATCTTATTTTTATGAAAAATTTTTACGTCCAAGACGATGTACTTTTTAAAGATTGCGATCGAAATTTTAAATTAATAGTTCCAAAGAGGAAAATAAAAGAATTGATTTACCATTATCATGACCGAGATGAAGCATGTCATCCAGGAAGAGACGAGACTCTCAGGAAAATAGCGAAACGCTACTATTTCAATAATATGGCCAGGATCGTAGGCAGATACATAAACGACTGTCTGATATGCCAGTCTGTAAAGACAAGACAAGCCCAACCCAATGCTCCACTTAGAAGTCATGCACCACAAAATGCATTTGAAACCTTGAGCGTCGACGTAATTGGCCCGCTGCAGAGGACTAAAGACGCCGAAAACAGATATATGATTATCGTCGAAGACGTTTTCAGTAAATGGATAGAGGCAAAGGCATACATTCAGGTCGACGGCAGAACGATAGCCAAATATATCGACGAAGAAATAGTAGCAAGATTCGGAGTCCCTCGAGTCATAATATCAGACAACGGTGGTCATTTCAATTCCGAATGGTACATCACATTTTGCGAAAGGAATGGTATCGAACGATACTTAATTCCAGCATATCACCAACAGTCCAACCCCGTGGAACGACGGGTGCAGGAATGCAAGAAAATTCTAAAGACTCTTTTATTCAAAAAGCCAAACGACACTTGGGATCGCTACGTGCATCAAATGACATACATATTAAGGAATCGTAGGAACGCCGCTACAAATCAAACACCTAGCATGGTCGTGTTAGGATATGATCCAGCCGAAAGAGGCGAATGGGATTTGTATGCCTGGAGGCAAGAAAGAGCCAAGCAACAAACGCTTCCACGATACGAGCGAATCAAGGAAGCCCGTCAGGCCCAACAAAAATATAAACAGAAATATGCGCCGAAAGAGGCCGTCACTCCGATCGTCTACAAAGTAGGAGACAGAGTCATGAGTAAGAGAAAAAAGAAGGTACATACCTTCACGCCGTCTTGGTCAGGCCCAACCAGAATTCTGAAGAAGTTTTCAGACGAAGTGTATCTCGTGCAAAAGGGAAATGCAACGACAAGAGTACATGTCGATGATTTGAGACCAGCCCCGCCAGAGGAGCACAACTTGGAAATCGAATCTTCCGATGAAGAAAATGCTAGTCCAGGCGGAACATCACTCGATGGAAATGATTCCCCGTTCTCAGACGATTCCACAGAACCTCTACCGCCGGAGCAAACGGTTGTACAAATCCATGCACCGCCACGAGATGCTTCCACTTCTGATTCAGAATCCAGTTCTGGAGATTCAATCATCTTTTTATAACATTTTTCAACCTAGGCTAAGTTTTAACTTAGTGCTAGGTTTATTTTATATCAAAATTTCCATACCAACTTCTTGTCGTGTCAGGCAAAAGTTGGTATTTTTTATGCATTTTTTTTTACAAGTTATTTTCATCTGAGGATATTGTATCCACATACAAATCTTCAAAATTCACTGCAGCAACTCTGACCGTGTCCGGCAGAGTTGGTATTTTTTATAATTTTTCTAAGTCCTCATATGTTCAAAACATATACATCTGTAAGCAGAGTCCGACCCAAAGGGTCCAAACAAATGTTCCATTGGCACGGCATGGAAAGACGACAACTCTGACGCAGAGCGCGATTCAGACGAGTCTAGCAACTCAAGGGCGAGATGCCGCCACGTCTGCTGGAGGGGCAGATGCAACGATCCGACGGATGCAGATTCTGTCGCAGATTTCTCCCAAGAAGAGATTTTAATAAAAACCATTTCAATCAATATAAGTCAACAAAATTCAATGTTCCATTCTCAAAGACGACGATATGTTATCGGTCGCAGATCCCCAGACGGGATGTAAACAAACATTTTACTAAAATTTTGTTTTATTGTTTCATATAAACCGAGCAGAACCATTGTATAGCTGGAGCAAGCAGTCCGAGGACCACCTAAGCTGTTCCAGAAGGCAGTTCGACACCGAAGGTGATCGACGAGGCATAGACACGAGGAGGAGCAGACGCAAGCCCGCATTAGTGGAAGAACACTAAGAAAGATAAGTGCGTCGAAAGTGTTTGTGTTGTGTCATCGAGAATCCGAGGATTCTCGATTTTTTCTTTTTTTTTATGCCTTTTTCATATACAATGTTCAATTATTCAATCGAATGCTATGCATCGATATATGTTCAAAAATTTATCACCATTTTAGATTTGCATCTATGTTTTGTTCAGATAGGCCGGTCTGAACGATAACCGAATACAACACATGGGAGACTACATCCAATGATCCATTTTATTTTCAAACAAACAATTTACCAAACGTTACACAAAAAGATTCACGGAAAGGAGGGGAGTGTTAAAGAACGCTATAACCCCGATATACTTTTCGACGTTGTAACAAAATCCGACTTAGGAAATATTTCGTAAGAAAAGCGTGCTTCACGTAAAAACGCCGTGGAGGAGGTTTTTAATTCTTGGAAATATAATTTTGCTCTTCGGAGCGTTTTTTATGCCAAATTTTCGCTAACTCTTCGAGGAGCGTTAATTTGGTAAGTGTAGTAAATGTCGCTGCACAGGGACGTAATGTCGCCCCGACCACCCAATTTTAGAAAGTATAATAAAATTGGACTTGAACTTCCAAATTTCCAAGATTAAAAACCCTTTTACGAATCCACGTTGTCAAGCACTGCAACTCTTACGAAGTGTTGAATATGAGGACAAGTTAGTCCAACGACTATCCAAAGTATATCGGAAGTTATAGCGAAAATAGCCCTTAGCGACATGGGACCCCCATCATTTCCTAGCAGTCGGATTTGACGGGGAAATGATGTGTTTTGACGGGGTTTGCCCTAAACCGGTTCCTCAGTGATTCGGAGTCAAAAAAGTATTATTACCATGTACTCACACGTGCATGGGATTTGCCTTGCCTGAACGTAAAATTTGTTATTGCATAATACAAACGAAGTAGATACGCTTCAAGCAATTTTAAGCTCCGAGGAGCGACCAAAATTTATGTGAATTAATAAAATACGTTTAAAGACAGGCAAGCATAAGCCCACCAAAATTTCAGTTACATGAACTGTTCCTTGAATCTTTTTGTGCATCGTTAGCTTTTCAAACTGCATATTGGATGGTAGTTGGTACCGTATGAATCGTCCCGTTCCTCACCATGTGTTGTACACGGGTCAGACCATTGTTTGTTAACATTTTCTCTGAAGAAGTTGTTGTAAAAACATAAATTTTTTTAAAGATTTAATATACATTTTTTGAACTTTATATTGTCTTTTACTTGTGTTTTCTAACAAAATTTCCCTTTCAGATTTAAATTTTAAGAGAGTGTAAAACAGACAGTGTTAGATTTATAGTGTTACGACGTCTTCCAATTAGTACCATCAGAGCCGCAGTTAAGCATAAACGACAGTAAGTATGATTTATCCATTAATCTCCGTCTGAAACAGTCACTTGAACCCTAAAAATTTTGTGAACGAAATATTTTTATTTAGTATTTAGAAAAGGTTGAGGAAAAAGAAAATTAATTTTTTCTTTTTCCTATTTTTTTCAATTTTTCTAAGTTTTTCGAACAAAAAATACGTCCTTCAGACTTCCATCAAAAGCATGGATCGTTCACAATAATGCAGACCCCATAGCCATACCAAAATCCTGCTGATAGAACTCATTGTCCAATTGAAAATAGATTGTTTTTATACACAGTCTTAAGAGTTCCATTATGCTATTTACACTTAATTTAGTTCTAGTTTCCAAATTATTATCATTTAGCAACCTGTCTTTAACTATTTTTAAGGTTTTATCTACCGGAACATTGGTAAAAAGACTAACTACATCAAAACTAACCATCAGGTGTGATTCATGAATATCGTTTTCATAAATTTTTTCTATAAAATTTTTACTATTTTTAATATGCGAATCGGTATTTCCAGATAATGGATCAATAATTTTAAGTAAAAATTTTGCCAAATTATGACATGGTGAATTAATGGAACTAACAATTGGTCTTAAAGGAATATTTTGTTTATGTGTCTTTGGTAAGCCATAAAAATGAGGAGGCTTACTATGATGTGGTGTAAGTTTCCTTCATTCAAAATCATTAAATTCATGTTTGTATTTAAACAAAGTTCTGTAAATTTTGCTCTCTATTGATTTTGTTGGATCTTTGTTTAGTTTTGAGTAGGGTCCCCCATTTACAAGAGTCATGATTTTTGTGTTATATATATGTCTATCCATAATGACTGTGGCATTACCTTTGTCTGCTGGCAATATTTTTATACTTTCATCGCGTTTTAAAGAATTTATCGATAACATTTCTTCTGGAGTTAAATTATCTTTAATTTTGTATTGCTTCTCTAAAGCAATTTTTGCCCGTATGCGATATTCATTACCATTATCTGTTGGTAAATTTTGAGCCGTTTTTTCTATTGCCGCTACTATATCAAATTTTGGAACAGTTTTCGGGTTTATTGCAAAATTTAAACCTTTTGCTAGGGCAAGCCTGTCTGAAATGGACAAAAGTCTTTTTGACATATTAATGACAGTCCTGTCAATTAAAGGATTGTTATTTATATTTTGTAATTGCCTAATCTGTTTTTCCCTTATTAAATTTCTAAATTTATGTAAATGCGTACCTTTTTGCAGATTAAAATATTTTTCATAACTCAACCTGACATTTCGAATAAACTGATAATCCTGTTCTATAATGTTCCTGCTTAGTTCATGTTCTGTGAAAGTAATGTCACCAATAGTTCGTTCTTTTTGGTATCTATGATATTGAATTCTTTCCCTAACCATGGACTTGGTTGCCTTGTCCAAAATTTTTCTGGTTTTCGCATTTTGGAAAAGTACTTTTAGCCGTACATTATTTCTGTGTTTATTCCGATTTATATTATTTGTAAAAAATAAACGTTACAGGCGCACAGGCTTTTTTCCGATAATTCTATTATTTCGTAGATTCGGTGATTTGTTTTTGAAGAGGATAATACATGTGGTAGAAAACCCAAATAAAAGGATAGAATATTCCTAGAATGCCACAAATAACTTTCAGACAACATTGAGAATGCTGAAGATCTGACCTGGAACAATTGATTGTCGAAAATAAACGCATTAAGAGAGAAGGACATATAAATACGAAAAATGATGGTTGAATAAATTACGACACTGTATATTTTCGATTTTTACCGCGTCGGTGCTCCAGTGATCGTAACTTTCTTTCACTATTGAGTTCTAGTAAAGCCTAAAGGTATGCCCATATATTTTGATATATTTTCTCTTTTCTATAAGCCGATTTGTAGTACATAACTTACGTTGGTTTTTAGAAAGTTTCCTTAAATAATAACTTTTCATTTAATGGCATTTGGTGGTTAAGACTCAATTTTATGAACAAACCAAAGTACTTTACAATAATTTATGGCAAATAATAGCAACACGGAAGATAGTTGTGTTTTCACAGCACTGTAATATGAGAACCACATTAAAAATATGGACGTATACCCACATATACATAATATTACTGTATGCATACAATACTTTGCCAGCTTTATAATACGGATGACCGTGAACTTAACGTAGAAAATTCCTTTCAAATATTTTTTATACCATTCCGCGGTAATATACGCGGAATAATAAAATATTTTGCGAATTTTCAATTATAATTATGGTTATAATACAGCGTAATTGAATCGGCTTGCCTAAGCAGGTATCTCCGTTATTATGAAGAGTACAGAAGTTATAATTTATTAATTGAAGTTATTTTTAAAAATAAACCAAAATAATATACTTATTACAATAAAAAAATAATTATATACCTGAAAACTTTAAAGCGTATGACAAAATATGGAAAATTTCATACTTCTATTTAGCAGCCAATCAAACGTTTCCATTTTATTGTCGTTGGCATAGCAACAAGACAAATTTCTGGAATTCTTTTCCTCCCAGTTGCACCGCATGAAATTACTATGACCTTTGGTAATGGAATAAATTTTTCAAATTTTAGGCTTACCCAAGAACAATTCGAAAGTTTCGCGAGGACGAGAAGAACATTTCTGGACAAAACTGTAGCAAATGCCTGACAAGATAAGAATGTGAAAAGTTCTTGACCACAATTTTTGGATGCACTGTCAACTTCACCGTGGAGACAGTCCACCCATATTCAGGAAAATGGAAACGCTTATCGGCAGTGTCAATGGTTTTGTGGATGGAGGTTTGCTCTTATTGGAATCTAAGATCACTATCACTATGAATGCATATGTTTTTGGGTATTTTACACAAATGTTTCTATCTTATACCTCCGAGATCTGTAATTGTAATGGATAATGCTGGTTATCGCTCTAGTCAGATTGAGCGGACTCCTACGACTTGTTGACGGAAATCCGATATAATTCAAAGGTTAATAAATCTGTTACTTTGTCATATTTCATTATAATAAATAACGAACACAAAATTTCTTCATTACATGTCACTATATTTTTTAACTTATTTTAAAGCTTGCGACTGCAGTTTCATAGAATCTAGTCTACATTTTCAAGCACAGTGAATTACAAATTAAATTGTGGGGGTATTTGTGCATTACAAAGGGGATTATAATAATAATAATAAATAAACACCACAGAAATTAGACATCCCCCAATTCCAGAAGCCAGGGGCTTGTGCGTACGGGGGTTACACATTGAAAAAACGCGGACATTTGGACAGTGTCCTCCCACAGTGCCAGTACTAGAGCCAGGATTCGAACCCGGTGGTGCGATGCCTGTGTAATTAATCGCGATGGCCACCTCGCGCCTTAACCTACGCGGCTATCGACCAGACTATTATGTTAATAATAAAATATTACCGGTAAGCCTATTTTACAACAGAGCGGCAAACAAAGTGGAATTCCCAAATTCTAGCTAATGCTTGGATTATTTCTATATTTATTAATTTCAATTTTTGACTTCACAAAGGAATTCGATTGTGTAATACCAGATTCTCTGGTAGATAAATTACATAAAATGGGAATCAGAGGTAGTTTGAATGGCTGGATAGAATCGTTCTTGAAAAATCGAAAGGTTTATGTTAAAATAGACGACAGTAATTCCCACAGTCGGGCAACGAACCTCGGTGTCCTGCAAGGTGCGGCTTTATCTCCGCTACTATTTGCGGTGTTCATCAATGCTCTTGATGAGCATATGAGAGAACAAGATTCACTTTTAGTAATGTTTGCTGATGATAGAAGTTTAATAGTATCAGCTGAATCTCTAGAAGCTCTCCATAGAACTGCAACCAATCTACTTACCAGATTCGAGAACTGGTGCAGTAAAAATAAATTAGTAGTTAACGTGTCTAAAACTACGTATACCACATTTCACAAAAGAAAATAATACAACCAATGAAGCTCCTTATAAACAACCAAACCATATTACCATCAGATTATACTAAGTGTTTAGGCATTATAATAGATGAGAAGCTCTCATGGACTAACCACATTAACAATGTAGTGGGTAAGCTTAACAGTGGTTACTTTGTGATTAGAAATCTCAAATCCTTTCTAGATCGAAAATATCTGATGAATGTTTACTACGCATTAATTTACCCACATCTAAAATACTTAATATATATTGGGGGCAGGGAACTGATTGGAACAGAGTTTTTATTTTACAGAAACGTATCATGAGACTAATTTTTGGAATATCACCAAGAGAATCTTGTAAAAACACCTTTAAAGATAATGAAATATTAACTTTACCTAGCATTCTCATATTAGAAGCAGTAATGTTTGCCAAGCAAAAGCCAGAACTATACAGGGTTACTGGTAATTCGATACATTCCTTTGGAGATGTGATGGGGCATGATCTAAGAAGTAAATTTAGCCCTAACATATATTATGCAAAACTCAATAGTTTTTGAGATATTTAATTTTTTTTTCTTTTCTCAAAAACTAGATCTTAATGTCCTAAAAGTTAATTTTCGAAAAACCTATTTGACATTTTTAAATTTTTTTTTACTGGATTACTTGTCCAATATTATAGATATCCGTTTGGAATGAAAAATATCCGAAAACATTTCGAATATGTGAACATTTAAAATAAAAACTTTAAAAATTTTTTTTAAATCAGCTATGAAATTTACCTATTAGGTTTTTTCAAAAAAATATTAACGTAACACGCGTATAAATTATTATATGTTGTATGATTTTTCTTTAATCTTAGGGTAAACTTTACTCGTTGTAGAGTCTTTTTGTTTTTTGTAACTAGAGAATCTATCTGAAAAACCGTCGTTAGTTGCTATTTATTTTATGACTTCTATTTCGTTATTCAGGTTTTTTTCGGACAAGGGTATAGCGAAAGTTCTATGGACCATAGATCTATATGAGGCTATGCATCATAAACATTAAATTTTATTAACAGTCTATATCCAAACATTTCATTTACCACAGAAATTGAACAGAATCGACAAATTAACATTCTAGATCTTACCATATGTAGACAAAATACAAGTAAACTATCGTTTAATATTTACTTTTCGAAAATTAAAAAAAAATAAATATCCATAGATACATCGATTGTTTTGTTTATATTCTTACGAAATAATTTTCTTAATTTTCATAAATAGCCGAGTGAGAGTCGATATGCTCAGTTTCCGACGACGTCTGATCTTTTAAAGTACAAAAAGACGAATTTCATTTAAAATCTTAAACAAATCGAGGCAAGAGTTTTGTCGCGGACATATAGACATAGCAACTCTCCCCTTTATATACCAACTAGCGATTAGCAGATGATGTAACAGCTCGAATATCGAGCTAGAAAATATATAACTTCCCGAAATTGAGAGATTTTGATGATAGAGGAAGCGACGAACCTTCTTTAATATTTACCAAGCCTTAAAACATAATATTTTACTATAAGGAACGTAACCAGATTGCAACCAACAGCTATACTCTCCGGGCTATATGCTCCGCCGAGCGCTGAATTACAAGTTACAAGCCTGGCGCGTTAAGTGCAATAATTGTATATTACCAACAGAACGCTAATGTTTCGATTGCAACAAACACTAGCCGAAAGACTGGTCCTACTTAAAGGAGCTCGCGTGCGAGTCGTCCCACACCACTTGCAGACTGCAGTTTCGAGCCATTGACTCTCGTCTGTACCAGATAGGCATGTGACGACCGACGCGATAATCCCTTGACTATTTGGTACATCTCGGTATCCTTAAGATAGCGACATGCAAAACAATCAGCAGGCGCCATCTAACGGTCCAGCGGGCTACGTTCCTTATAATAAAATAAGGATTTTATAGAGAAGTCTGCGACTGAAATATTATGTTCTAAGGCTTGGTAAATATTAATAAGGTTCGTTGTCTGCTCTATCATCAAAATCTCTCAATTCTACCTCGATATTCGAGCTGTTACGTCATTTGCTAATCACTAGTTGGTATATAAAGGGGAGAGTTGCTATGTCTATATACCCGTGACAAAACTCCTGCCTCGATTTGTTTAAGATTTCATGTGAAATTCGGCTTTTTGTATTTTAAGGGATCAGACGTCATCGGAATCTGAGCATATCGACTCTCACTCGGCTGTTTATGAAAGTTAAGAAAAGTGATTTGGTGCGAATATAAACAAAATAATAATCGAAGTATTTTTTTAAAAAGTCCGCTCAATCTGCCTAGAGTGATAACTAGCATTATCCCATTACAATTACAGATCTGTGAAGTATAAGATCCAACATTTGTGTAAAGTACTCACCGAAAACATCTGCATTCATATCTTAGTGATAGTGAGTGTGTTGTTAGATACCAATAAGAGCATACCTCCATCCACAAAACCATTGGCACTGCCGATAAGCGTTCCCATTTTCCTGAAGGTGCCCTCACCCTATTTACAGTCCATCCAAAAATTGTGGTTGAGAACTTTTCACATTCTTATCTTGTCATACAGTTGTCACAGTTTTGTCCAGACAAATGTTCTTCCCTCCCTCACGGAACTTTCGAATTGTTCTTAGACAAGCCCTTCTCCAACAAATAATTTAGTCTCTGTCTCATGAGAACTACCTTGCTGTTTTGCTCTTCCTACCGAACACTCAGCTCCCGTATGACTTTCCAAAGCTTGGTCCTGCTGATATGTGGTAAATCTTGTCTTCTTTCACATAAACGTTTGTCCAATATTGAAATTTCTTTTTTACAATAAAATAAGTTACTTTTCTGCAAATAACGTTATTGAAACACAATAACGATTCAATTTTAGTGAATTCATAGTTCATTTTTTTCTTATTTTAAAAGTCTGTAGATGGTCGATTTTCCAATATCTATCATTGTGAAACATATTTCGACAATGTCAATACTGTTTGGTGTTTTATCAGGAACATAATCTGATATCTGTCAGTTGGTTCGTGAAGGAAGAAGTTGTGAAACTTTTTTTGTCGAATGCTAACTATTTATTTCTTTCTTCTCTTTTTCTGTTGAATATCTTCGATTGTAGTTGTCATGTCGAGGAAATAAAAACAATCAAAACTTTTTCGATATTTTCGTAAATTTTTCCTTAACAACAATGTTTCTCCGGTTAATATTGTATATAGCTCATCGTGTAAGCATATAAGGTGTTATTGACAAATAACGCCTTGTAAGGCTTTTTCCGTATTAGGTAGTGTTATAAATTAAAACTAACTACTATAAAATTGGTCAATTTTGACATTTTAGTAATCCGCAATACTTCGATAATTATAAATAATTCCATTTGCGTAATTTTCTGTCATAAAACACATTTTTTTAAAATTTACACTCAAGGCAATTAAATGTTAATAATGAAGATAGCAAGCCAAGCTAAACTTTCATATCCAGCTAAAATGAACGTCATCATAATATAAGACCGAAAATTAAAATGAAAATTAGAAAATTATTGTGTTCTTGTACATTTCAGTTATCAACAGAGAACCCAGTCACTCAATGGCCTCAACCCGAACCAGGTATATCGTGAAACAATCCGCCCACCACAGCAAGTACCGTAATTTGAACTTCAGGATGGAGACAGCATCATCGGGAGAAGACTAAAGACATCTCCTGATGATACTTACATGATTAGCGAAACGTGCCTCGAGTAGTATAATGTGTAGTGTGCAAACGTTTTGGTGTTTATAAAGACAACATCAGAGGAAGTGTAACACTGCAGATTGCAACTTCCGATTTCTACTATTAACCTTGTTATTTAAAAAGGGGTTGTAGTACACTCTGTTAAAAGAAACCGGAAAAATGCTGCAAATGACGTTAAGAACAGTTTATAATTTTTATCAAGAAAGTACAGAAGAACATTTTTTAAAAAATTAATAACCGTTTAATAGCAATAGGATCACGCCATATTTTAGAAATTCGACAGGAATTTTTGCGTAAAATAAAAGAGTACCGCAAATCAAACAGGACGGTAATATATCTTGACGAGGCGTGGTTTGATACGCATGATACTGTTAATTACTGTTGGGTAGACGAGTCAAAATTGTACTTTAAATGCGCCATGTACAAAGAGAAAACTTATTATAATTCTGCATGCCAGAAGTAAAAATGGGTTCGTAGCCAACGTAGTGCTCGTGTTAGCCAAAAATATAAAATAGTATTCTGCTGACTATCACGAAGATATGACCGCGGATTTGTTTGAAAATGGTTCGCTGAACAGGTGTTACCTAATATTCCCCCCAAATTCAGTTATGGTTATGGATAAAACGAAAAAGGACGATATAACAACGTTTATGAGATCTAAAAATATAAATATTCCTGTAAAAATTACAGTAAGAAAAAGATTTATTGAAAACTATCAAAGAACATAATATAAAAAATATATTATAGACCATATCAGCTAAACACACTCTGTCACTGTCTGTTACGTTTACCGCCATATAACTGCATATTTAATCAAACAGAATTGATTTGGAGCAGTGTAGAACATTAGCTGAGAAAATGCAATCCGAATCTGACTTTAAGCACTGAAATTATAAATAATATAAGAACTGTAATATCCAATTTACACAAAACAGACATATGAAAAAATCCGTGAATCGTGTTATAAACAAAGCAAAAGAGTATCTCATTTTACCGTCCGTAGAGCCTATTGTTATTCAAGCAGGGAATGATTCTAGTAGTGAGCTTACTGATGACTGCGTTACCATGAACTATGAGAATTTCTTTTATTACTATATAAACTTTCTTACTTTAATAGATATTTTATTTTAATTGAGGTAAAATAACATACCTAAATCTGTTTTGATGAGATACCGGAATGTAATGATAATTACGTTTTATTTTATCGTTTTTGACAAGACTTAAATATTATAGTTATGTTATTAATGTTGTCACTATAATCAGGTTTGTTAAGTTAATTCTAACTTCCTACCTTACTATCATTATATAACTTTCCTCTTCCCATCCTGGAGAAAACTACTCACACTCCCCTGTTGATATTTGCGGGACGGTGATATTTTCTATAATATCAGGCTTTTCTAGTTTCCTACATTGAGTCAATGAAATGTTTACGTTCTTTAGAAACTGTCATTGACTCAGTAAAGTTTATTGTTAATAAAGTGATTGTTATTGTTATTGCTTTATAAAATACTGTATGTAGAGACAAAATGCTTATAAATTCCCTAGTTTTCTAATCTATTATTTACTTTTTATCTGAGTACACTGTAAGGTGTTCGGATACCATTAATTCCTGAATCTTGCAGAAAAGAACGCGAACAATGAAATTGTTCGAAACTTTTACATGGCCCTTAATTGGCGCTTCTTGTCCCTTAAATTAGTACATTGTTTAAGGTCATTATATTGTCATTGGCAAAATATCTGTATAATAATCGGCAAAAGTAAAATATACTGAGTAATTGGAGTTACTATACGTTGTAAAAACATTGGTATACGCCTCAGTCACGAACTTCGAAAAATAATCATTCCATTTTTGGTATGTCTGCCCTTGAGCAATCTCGAAGAATCTATAATATGCGGTTGTATACTTGTTAATATCTAGACAGACCTCACTGTATTTTGCTTTACTTTATATTACCGTCCCGTGTCACAAAACATTGTCTGAGGCCTGCGGAGTACAGTCTAAAGATAAAATAACTCGCCTAAATTAAATTTAAAAAGAATAAATAATCGTTGATTATTATAAGTGTATTTTATAAGCCGCAGCCATTAGACTAGCAGGAATAATACCGATCCAAAACTAAAAACGTCAAAACGATTTGTAATAAGCGTTTCAATAATTGCTACGACCTACAGAGTGTACTTTTGTAGAATACACATACTTCATTTCATTCGTAAACAACTCAAGGTTTAATGCTATCAACGTAATTTTGTATTGCCCAATAACTATATAAAGTGTATATTTATTTATATTAACATTATTGTATCGCTTCATTGCAATTTTGTTCTCAATGTTACCTCAATTAAACTGATAAAAAACAAATGTATGAACTTTGAACAAATTCTTGGGTTTTTTATCGCTAAAGAAACTGTGGAATGTCGCATACAAAGTGGAGTTCTAATGTAAACAACTATCCATATCTATTTTGTTTCCAATTCATCTGACGGAAAAACAAATTGAAATTAATTTACTCTACGCTTCGTGCAGTTTTGGGAACTCGTCTGAAGATGGTGAAAAAAAATCGAAACGTTGGACAATGCATTAGATTAGCAAAGGAGCTGGTTGTTTAGCCTTTACCACCGCGACCTTTTCAGGTCTATTGTGATGCTCCCAGGATATCTTCCTTATAGTACCTCATCCAGCTTTGTCCTTTGTAATAGACTCCATAGCTTTGATAAAGGCCTTTTTATATAGCTGTCCGCCCTTGGTTTTTCTTCTCCGAGTACTTGGAATCTCAGCCTCACCAGGCCTTCACAGTGGCACAATACGTGAACTGAGGTTTCCTCTTCCTCTTGGCAGAATCTGCATGTCGCGTCCTCTGCCAGGCCCATTAGACTCATGTGTCTATTGAGCCGGCAGTGGCCAGTTAGAAGACCTATTATTACTCTGATGGCCTTCCTATTCTGGCTTAGTAGGTCTTCCGTAAATTTGGCCGAACGTTCTTTAATGAACTCTTTGGCCTGTCTCTGTCCTGGGAGATTCCTCCACCATTCCAGAGATTTATTTTGCACCCATTCCTTAATGGCTGCTCGTATGCATGGCTTTGCCACACCACAAAAGGGCTCGGGTCCTATTGGGGCTTCAAGTGCGCCTTCCTTGGCCAGTTGATCAGCCTTTTCGTTCCCTCTGTGTCCCTCGTGTCCTGGTACCCATGCTAGGGTCACTCTGTTCTGACTTCCCAGCTCTGTAAGGGCCGTCAAGCAGTCCCAAACCAATCTTGAGTTGATTTGCATGGAACTGATTGCTTTTATTGCCGCTTGGCTATAAGAGAAAATGGCAATCGACTGGTTAACAGTACCTTGTCCTATTATCTCCCTTGCGCAACAGTGTATGGCGATCACTTCAGCCTAAAACACCGTTGCGTATTTCCCTAGACTTATCGGGATACTGGCTTTTGACCTTGTCCCGTAAATCCCGGCTCCGACTCCTTGTTCTGTCTTGGAGCCGTCAGTGTACCAGACTGTTTGTGCTGTTATGGGAGGACCGTTTTTCCAATCCTCCCTGTCTGGTATAACAGTCTGAAAGTTCTTGTTGAAGCTATACCTGGGGACCATTACATCCGTGGGCATGCCTAGAATGGGATCTGCCCTCATCTCCGAGTATAACTTCTGGTACTCCGTCCCGTGTTGCTGGCTAATTGGCGTTTGGCCTTGCATTAACCTGTGCCCCACTGACCGAGCTTAGCCTTGTATGAATACGTGTAGGGGTGGCAGGTCCAAGAGGACCTCAAGTGCAGCCGTAGGAGCAGTTTTTATAGTCCCCGTGGCGCACAGGTAAGCAAGCATTTGTACGCCACTTAACAGCCTTATTGCTCCCGACTGCACCTGGACAATGCATGTAGTAAATTAATCATATTTATAGCGTAAATTGTGGGTAAAGTGATCTGTGGCGTCGTATGCCTCCATGGACGAATCATAGTTAAGTTTTTTAAATTCAAATTTTTTCCAACAAAGATATGGTCCATACACGACGACAGTCTATACAGGATATGATCTATACATTCATTACTTTATTTATTTATTTTATTTATTTGCTATACTGCCCAACAGGTTTTTGACTCAATTGCAGGACAGGGAGATACAGAAAACTAATACAGATATGTAATTAAACAATAACATTAACATATTTAAAAAAAATTATAAAACAAACTCTAGTAACTAATCAAAGGCATAATAAAAAAAAAGAAAACAGAGATCATGATCGAGAGGTGAGCGCACTTGCCTCTCACTCAAAAGTCCCGGGTTCGAGCCCCGGTCGTGGCAGTGGAAAATACTGTGAGGGGGATTTTCCACTATACAGGGATATTGGGTGTGTGTTCCTTGTCTCTAAATGTGTAGCCCCCTCCCACACAAGGTTCTCCTAGAGCCTTCCGGGATAAAGGGGGGTCGTCATTACCTGTGGTGTATTTATTATTATTATTATTATTTATTATTTATGGTAATAGGAGATAGACATACGTGTAAAAGACATAGCATTGCATTTCTCCAAGTTTAATGGAAGGTTGTTTTTAGTGCACCAATTACTAATTCTGTTCAAGTTATCTCGCAGAAGACAATCACTAACAGTATGAATTCTAGAAAAAAGCTTTAAATGATCAGCATACATTAAGTAGTTAACCTCGTGTGTTAAATTTCCCGCTGTCATTAATAAATATGATGAACAACAGTGGCCCAAGAACTGAACCTTGCGGTACTCGAGAGGTAACAACGTATTCGACAGACTTAAATCCATTGAAGGTAACATATTGGGTTCTGTTTGACAGATAACATCTGATTAGAGTTATCAAATTTCCCGAAAGACCGATATCATTCAATTTTTTAAGCAGCGTAGTACTGTTAAGTCTATCGAATGCCTTGGAAAAATCAGTATAAATTATGTCAGTTTGAGACTGTTCATCGATGGATTCCGATATAAATTGCGTAACACAAAGCAGATTGGTAGTTGTAGAGTGTCCTTTAATGAAACCGTGTTGATGAATAGTGATGTCATTACTAATTTTATCATATATAGCATCATGCACAAGGAATTCAAACATTTTGGCAAAATTACATATTATTGATATGACACGAAAGCTGGTTATGTCAGATTGGATTGAATCTGCGGTAGGTTCTTGATAAAACATATTCACTAGAATAATTTTAAATATTCAAAAGAATAGTTACAATACACACTTGGTTTATTGTTTCATGGGTTTTGTTCAGTTTTGTCTGACATATGTTTCGGCCTTGCGTCCATTATCGAAGAGTCTTAAAAACTGACCTGAAAGTGTTGGTTCACAATATACATCTTGGAAATATTCTACGTACTTAGAGGGGATAATAACTTGATTTGCTATTTCTTTAAGTTTAACAATACAGCCCAGAACTACGAACTTAATTTTAATTTTCTTACGGTGTCTAGTACAGGGTTGTTCATAATTCTGTTTGTGTATTTGTGAGGTTTCTTAGGCCCTTCTTCTAAAATTTCAAGCATATCTAGGATTTTTCCTTTGTATGCAATATGCAAAAGTTTAACACTACCGTTAAAAAAGTGATTTTGCTCAATGCAATGTTCGGCGAAACCAGTTGATTTTTTATTGTATAAAATAGACTTTTTGTGTTCTCTTAACCTCACATCTATGCTACGGTCACTCTGACCTATATATATCCTCGATTTTTTATTAATATCTTCTGTCTTTTCTTTATTATTAACCAACAAGCAACCATTGTTTCTATTCGTTGATAATGTATTAATACCTAATTTACTTAATCTATTACATACTGAGTTGCTAACCTTATTTACATAATTTACACTATACCACTTTTTGTTTTCTATATTTGGTACATATAAAAATGTTTTGTAATTGGACCTTATTTTTTGATGGCTCGTAGATACCTTAATTTCCTGCAAAACGAATTTCAACATTTTCTTTATGAATTAACAGTAGCAGAAAGATTAAATTATTCATATTTTCAACAAGATGGGGCTCCGCCTTACACTGCTGTAATATGTACAAATTATTTAAATCAAGTTATGCCAGATTGCTGGATAGGCGCTTATGGACCCGTTCTATGGCCATCTCGATCACCAGATATTACTCCCTTAAATTTTTCGTCTGGAGTTGCATTAAAGACAAAGTATTTTAAACTGATCCCGAAAATATTGAGGACATCAAAACCAGAATTAGAAACGTATGTGAGGATGTGATATCTCCTAGAGCACGTTTGTGTATTATAATGTATCGTGCACAATTTGAGCATTTGTAGCTAGAAAAATAAATACACACATTTTCTTTTCAGTTTGCTAGTAAGTAGTACTGTTAAACATAGTTTTATTATTATTATTTATTATTTTATAATTATTAAACAACTATTTTCATAAAAAAATCTCATCAACCTTTTTAAGAACGAACAAATAATTAAATATAAAAACCACACATACAGTACTCGCAACAAACAAACAGTTAAAGCCAAAATTAACAAAACAATCGATCAAAGAAACTATATTTACATAGATCCTAAAATATACGACTTACTTCCTTCTGAATTAAAGAATATAACCTCATTGAAAACATATAAAAAAGGAATTAAATCATGGATTAAAAAAACTCCCAGACAGTTATTGCATCAAACTATCAATGCGAAAAACGTTTATCAATATTAACTGATCATCAAAATAAAACTTCACATATACCCATCGTAAGCTATGATTGGATACCCTAAACTATGAATCATCTTGAAATCAAACAGTAGGTAAATGTATAATTTTATACCTCTTATATATGTAATAAACATAGTTAGTTAGTTAGTTAGTTAGTTATTATAATTATCTATTTGCATTATTATTTAGGACTGTACTGTACAATATCTTCTCCCACTTTTATATTACCGAATGTATTTAAATCCTTACAGTATTTTCTGTTTGCATCAAACTAAATTAAGTTAATTTAAATACCAATTAAACTCTTTCACAAACTGTAATTGTTTGTAAACATTATTTTGATTAATAAACATATTATTATTATTATTATTTGTCTGATCGATAGCCGAGTGGGTTAAGGCGCGAGGTAGCAATCGCGATTAATCATACGGACATCGCACCACCGGGTTCGAATCCTGGCTCCGGCACTGTCGGAGCAAATAATAATAATATGTCTTTATTTTTTTTTTATATAGCACGAAAAATACAAAAGAGTACATAAGTTAGATGGCGATATTCAACATAGTTGCTCTTCCATATAACCATCTCAATTAAGAACATAACTACAATAAACAGCATAATAATCATATCATAATCAAAATACAATACAATACAATACAAAATTAAATATAATTTCTTTTACCAAATGTGTGGGCTTTGATTTATCTCCTAAACGAGGCAACAGAGGACAGACTTTTCAGGTCATTAGGAAAAGAGTTGTAAATTTTGGCGGCGTTAAAACTAAATGAACGTTGAAATAGAGCCGTATTATACTTAGGTATATTATAAAGATTACAATGCCTAGTAGGACGAGTACGAACATCACTGCCTTTAACGAGTTTACTCAATAAATATTGAGGCGAATGAGCGAGGTTAGCTTTGAAAATTAAGCAACCTAGGTGTACCTGGAACCGTCCATTAAGATTAAGCCAGTTTGATTCTTTAAATTTGGCTGAGATGTGATCAAACTTGCGTAAATTAAAACAAAACCTTAAACAGCAATTTTGAATTTTTTGGAGACTGTCTTTATCGCTCTGTAATAGAGCTGGCCAATAGACAGTATCACAGTAAGCCAAGTGGGATAAAATAAGCGAATCACATAATCTTAATTTAACGTCAGTACTTAAGAAATCTTTGTGAATGTAAAGTGTTTTTAGTTTGGCAAAGGACTTTTGAATTAGATTAGAAACAGCACTCAGAAACTCAGCATCAATGAATATACCCAAGTTTTTGCAATTATCATTATGTTGTAAAATTAAATTATTAACGATTATTTTAAAATTATCATCTTCCAGAATTGAGTTCTTATTTTTGCTTAAAAGTAACAATTGGGTTTTATTTTCATTCAAAATAAGACCATGAGATTTAGACACACCAGAAATTGCGTCAAGATCAGAGTTGATTCTCTCTACAGCAAGATTTATGTCTGTTAGATAAAAGGAGTAGTATATTTGAGTGTCATCAGCATATTGGTGGGACTTGCAGAAGTTCAAATGTTTATAAAAATCAGTAGTATAAATAGAAAATAACAATGGTCCCAAAATACTACCTTGCGGTACTCCTTGCTCAATATCAATAGACTCCGAAAGACAATTGTTTATCACTACTCTTTGTTTTCTTTCAGTTAGATAATTTTGAAAAAATAGTACGGCTGCTTCGCTAAGTCCAAAGTATAACGTAATTTTGTACACAGTATGGGATGATTTAAGGTATCAAAGGCTTTACTAAAGTCTAAGAGAATTATGTAAGTACTTTTGTTATCATCAAATGCCCTTAATAAATCATCAGTCACACTTAATAAAGCAGTAGTTGTATTAAAATGTGGTCTAAAACCAGATTGTGAGGGTGGAAAGACCTCGTTGAATAATAAAAATTGACTTAGCTGCTCGTGAACTATTTTTTCAAGAATTTTAGATAAGGTGGGTAGTATACTGATAGGTCTATAATGTGAAAATAGAGACGGTGAATTGTTCTTCGGAATAGGGATGACATTAGCAATTTTCCAACTAGAAGGAAAGGCAGAATTTAAGAGACATTTGTTGATAATAAACGTTAAATGAGTGCTTAGATGAGGAATAATAAACATAATCATTTTTAAATCGGCCCCTTTTGCGTTAGATCTAATACTATGCAGAATTTTTTTCAACCTTTTCAGTTGTAACTTCTGAAAAATCAAAAGTGTTTCGAACATTTAGACTAGTTGCGTTTATATAAAAGTCTAATAGAGGAACATTGTTAATAACATTAACTTTTGGAACGCTGTTAACAAAGTAATCATTGAATTCATCAGGATCGTCAGAATTTACAAGAGGACTTTCAGATTTTCTAAAATGGTTGTATGTCTGCGTCTTTCAATGTGTAACCCTCTTCCGCACAAACCCTGACTTCTGGAATTGGGGTTGTCTAATTTCTGTGGTGTTTATTTATATTTATTTATTTATATATCAAAATCATCCATTTTCTTCTCTATCAAAAGCAACATGAATTTTTTAGCTTAACTTAAAAAATTTAGTACATAAATCATGATAAATTAAAATTTCCTTCGGCTTCAGAATCATCAAACGCGTTCGAAAATTCAGTTTAGAGAGTACATTGGAAAACACTATAATTTTATACCATACCGATAGATAAATAATAAATACTTGGAAGTATGAACAATTTTCTTAATACACGTTGTTGACTGTTAAGAAATCAAGGTGGAGTTAATTCATTTGAAATAAAATACTATTCAATATCCTGTTCTTATTAATGACTTAATGAACACATTTATAGTAAATAGATTATAGAAAAACGCAAAAATGTTTCGATGCATTTACATTTTTTATCAGATTAATAATTGACACTAATTTCAAAGTATATTGGTGTTGGATCATCTAAGAAGACAGTTATACATAACACAACTTGGAGTTTAATAATTCCTTTGAACTGTGGAGCTGAAGGTAGAACTTTCATTTGCACTTGTTGTTTGAGGAAGTGCGAGAAGTTCTGGATGCAGTTCGGATCGTCCTTTTTTAACAATAACTACAATGTCCGGGATCTCATTTCTCTCAATACCCGAGATATGTTACTAGTTTGTTCATTTCCTGTGGATAATTGAGCGTATTTTTACATTAACAAATTCATCTGGCTTTGACATACGCTCTTCCTCCTCCTCCTCCTTAGATATTAATTGCCTAATTGCAAAATTAAATTTTTTGCTGGCATTTTTTGACATAAGATAATGACTGATTGTTTCTAATCATGGCTATTTTGATGAAATGATTACAACAACTCATGAATTTCTAATAAAATCGCAAATATTTCAAAAAGTTGTAACTTTAACCCCCACAATGCTAATATCAGAAAAAAGGGAATTCAATTTTACACAACTTGACGTAAAAATGTACAGGGTGTTCCTTTTGACCTAAAGAAATTTTCGCGGTTTGAAGTTGACAGAATGTAACGCGAAAAACGGAACACTTGGTTAAGATATTATTGAATTTATTTCAGTTGTAGAACGTAGTTCTCTTTGTGTTCTTTTCACGTGACAAGAAGCAAATGAGGATCTTTTACACGAAGAAAGTTATAACGGTTTTTGCAAACCATTGCACCTGTCAAATTAAAAATATAAAATGTCGAATATCTCTGAAACGGCTAGGTTTAGGTATAGGATATTTTCGACTCGAATTTTATGCTCTTTTCGAGAACCCTAAAATTAGGGTGTTCCATTTGAAATAATCAAGTCGGTATCGACTTCCGGTATAAGCGGAAGTGCCAGCTGCTTGAAATTATTTTAGTTGGATTGGCCACATCGACATTAGTAATTATCTAAATTTTCAAAATTTTCTGATGCGTACTTTTCTCTATATCGATCGATTCAGTTCCCGGTGAGACACCCTGTATGTATTTAAAAAAGTTATGACCAAAAATAACAAATATTTACTTATCGGACCTCACTCTATAACTTTAAATGAATCAATTTTGCTGTAAACGATGGTTATTTTTAGTTTCCTGTTTGTTGTGTCAGCTTTGCTTCTCTTAGATAGACCCTGTATTGGCGGCGCATTGACTTAAACCATCAAGTTTTAGTGAATTTTTGTTGTCCTGTTGAAATCGGCAGTGCATAACACTTTGCTATCTCTCACAGAGCCGTAGCAAAACTCCCAAATAATAATTATGACAAAACGTTTTTAAAATATTTGTATATATTACAGATTCAGGGTCACACTTTTTTCTCAATGTAATTAATTTTATCACCGCAGAAAAAATCTGAATTATTCTTTTGTTTTCGACACAATAAAAAAATCTTATAAATAATGTGCTTTTATTTAGCATAACTTAAAATAGAATGAATGTTTTCAAAGAAAATCGAAAAACAAAAAAGAATGTGAATAAATTTGAGATAGCTATATACATTCTTGAGGTGTGCAATAAATATAGTTCGTATTATGTGGAGCACCGCATTATTACACTATAAATCAATAATTCTAATGAATGCATTTCTGCATACGAACAGAGTGTAAGAGCCAATTTAATTGGCAATTAGGGTGGATATACCGAGTACAAAAACAAATCTACATTCACAGAATAATAAAATAAAGTCGAAATCATTTTTAATTTTTTTTTATCTCCATAAATTTTAATGCTCCGCCGAGACAAATGTATTTACAGGGTGTATATATACAGCTCAGGCGTGTATGTTTGGTTATATTATTTGGGATTGTTAATCTCTGAAGAGGTATAAACGAAACGTAGGCGAAGTAAGAAGCATTTTTATTTAAATTTACGTCCTAATTCCGAACTTCACAACAGTTAAACTGGCCCGTATATAATATTCCTCAATGAGATTAACATTTTTCTGTCAAGTTTTCCAGTTCTAACGTCACCTCATCCTTCTTAGCTTTAATAACAATACGATAGAGAGATTCCCTATAATTGCAACTTCACAAATTCCTGTAACATCCTGTTCTGTGTTTTATCTTGATTTGACATTATCATAAAAGCTTATCTTCAAGTATGTTAAATATTTCCTCAACATTTCAATAAATATACCGACCACATTTGTGGAAATTTCTAAACAGGACCACATGAATCACGAATTGTTAGACAGGTTGGTAAATTTTTTGCGAATCGAGTCAAAATATTGGCCCATAGATATATATCAACTATTTCATATATTTTACCTTTTGATAATTTTTTGAACAAATTGACCAAGATCTGCATTTTTATTATGTCAACAATTATGGTGGTATTGTACCATATGAATGTAGTATCAATGTAAAGCTTCTAATTGTATGTTCTTGTGTTTATAATTCACTAATATTTGTTTATTATTAGTCAGATAGTGGTTTTGCTGTGATTTCGTTAAATCTTTAATTTAAAAAAAATGTTTTTGATTTTCTTCTTTGTCACCCAACCTTCTCGGATTTCTGTTAATACTCATTTTTATTAAATAAAGTATCTTATGTCTGAAATATTTAGTTTCTTTTAATTTAATAATTTAATATTGACTATTTGAATAAACTGGGACTCGGCAAAAATTTTAACAAAAGAAACAGATACCAAAAAAAGAAAAATTAAAGAATCAGCAATAATCTTATTAAATGAAGATAAGTGCGTATCGAATTGTTCTGTAGATATTTGTACAACCTGGCTACCAATGTTAAAAGAAGAACTTAACAAACTCAACATTATCTAAAAGAAAATATCATTAGTTCTGTGTAAGTAGTAAGTATCTATGGAAATAAACATAAACAGAATCTTAAAGCTGTGTATTTGACATACACAGCAAAATAAGAGTTCTTCCAAAAAAAGCTTTGAAAACGGAAAGAAATTACTTCAGCACAATACATTATTTCTGTGTTTATTCCGATTTATATTATTTGCAAAACATAACCCCTGACTATTCCTTTGGCGTAAACGTCACGGGCGCAGAGGCTTTTTTCCGATAATTCTATTATTTTGTAGATTCGGTGATTTGTTTTTGAAGAGGATAATAATACATGTGGTAGAAAACCCAAATAATAGGAAAGAATATTTTAAGTATTTCATATACCGCTTAGTTTTAGAAACAATATTTGTGAGCTATATTACAAAAACCTGAAAAATAATAAAACCACAAAGGTTATAGCTTCCTTATTTGAGGAGATACGAAAAAAGTTAAAGGGATGAATGTTGACGGTAAAGACAATAAGAATAATAATGTGTATAAAAAAATTATGACTGAACGTAGTTGGCTTTGACATACGCTCTTGTACAAAAATGAAAAGAACAAATTTCAAAGTAGGCCATAACACCATTAATTCCGTTTATTTTTTCTCTTTCCAACGATATAAAACATGTCACAAAAATTTTAATACTGATACCGATAAGTTTATATAACAGACTACCAATATTTTTGGATGCACTATAGGACCATTTTGGACCATTTTGTATAACAGATATAATACATAATAGATAAATATACAAATTATTGAGAAATTCCAGGTAGTATTGTAAAAGTTTAGGTTATTTCTCCACAATATATTTTGCATAAATTATCAGTATTATATAAATTAGTAAGAAATTCCAAACATTACAGGTAGTATCTCCCCACAGTATTAATTATAACTATTATACGTACACATTAGTAAGTAACAGTAATTTCGAACTCAGTATTGTTTTCACTCTTCAAAGGGGCCTAAAGGAGTCGAAACATTTGTCGAGTTTTAACAACACATTAAACATTAAAAAACCATAAAAAACTCATGGGCAAGCCCGCAAAGGAAAAAGTGCAACCGTTTTGTTTTGAACTTTTTCGTCCTCATCAGCACAGTGTAGCTAAGTTGAAGGGATGGGCTCAACTTAGGAAAAACGTATAAATGGAACACAGAAGAAAGCCAGCTGCGCATTTGTGGCGCCACTGGAAGACCTTGCGCATCCCAGAGCAACAACACAGCATTGCCTCGGAGGCAACTTAAAGTCACCTACGTAGAATTCCATTTTTTTCCTTTGCGGGCTTGAACATGAGTTTTCTTTACCGATAATTTGTCTCCCGTGTTAACATCCCCTTATCTTGTGATAATTCTTGGGCGTATGGAGCGTTAACAACTTAGTGGTGAATTTCTAAGGCCTACCATGATTCGATATGTGATACCAAAAGTGACTTTTATAGAGGAGGTTGCGACTAAAAAAATATTATGTTTTAATATTCTGCCCTCAAAAAGCACATTTGAACTAGGCTAAACCCAGTCAGGCTATTTATTTTTCGATTGCAACAGACACTGGACCGCTAGATGGCGCCTACTGATTATTTTGTATGTCGCTATCCTAACGATACCGAGATGTACCAAATAGTTCAAGGATCCTCGTGTCGGTCGTCACATGCCTACCTTGCACTGACGAGAGCCAACAGCTCGAAACTGCAGTCTACAAGTGGTGTGGGACGACTGGCACGAGAGCTCCTTTAAGAAGGATCAGTCTTTCGGCTGGTGTTTGTTGCAATCGAAGCATTAGTGTTTTGTTGGTAATATACAATTATTACACTTAACGCGCCAGGCCTGTATCTTGTAATGCAGTGCTCTGCGGGGCACATAGCCCTGAGAGTAGCTGTTGGTTGCAGACTGGTCACGTTCCTTATAGTTAAATAAGATTTTATAGAGGAGGTTGCGACTAAAAAAAAATTATGTTTCAACTTACATTACTTGAGACAAAGATAAAGTTCTTGAAGCCATAAAGCTAAGAGACCAAGGTTATAAAATATATAAAACAACAAATAATAAACATGATTGATAGATCTTTAGGTTGAAACGAAACAAAGTAGTAAAAATCATAAGAACTGAGAAATGTAGGTCCTTCGAGGATAAGATTGATCTTTCTAGAGGCAACTCAGAAATGATGTGGAAATATCTAAAAAACATAATTTCTTGTAAAGATAAGGAGGTTGTGAGTGAGATAATATTTGGTAATGAGTTATTAGAGGATATGAATGCTATACTAGAAAGTTTTAATAAGTTTTATATAAATAGTGTGAGTGAAATAGTCAATGGTATACCTATAAATAATAGACAATACCAATTAAGGCATAATCATAGCAAATTTTCTAGTTTCAAATTATTTATAATTATTGTAAAAAACAAGTTTAAAAATATAATCCTTTCATTGACAAGCAAAAGTAGTCGAGATGACATTGCCATGTTTATTTATAAAGATTTTTTCCACATATATATTTCCATATATATGTTAAAAAAAAAATTATTGTTTTTAAAAAATGTTTTTATAATTACTAACGTAGTACCAATGAATAAATATGGTATGTGATATATCATTGAAAAGGGGGGAAAATACTCTATTTAATGGCGCCATTTCTCGCCCGTTTCAAATTTTTTTTTTAACAGCCTGAAGAGTAAAATACAGCGGTTTTGAAAAAAAATAGATAAAACCTCGTTGAAACACTCTGTTTTGCAAAAAATTTTCGCCTTAGAATTTTTCTCGTATCTCTTCAAATAACGGAGATATTTGGGCTAGACGTTTTCCGCATTTTCGATATTTTCCGCCATAACTCTTAAAGTAGGCCATGGATTTCAAATGTCTTTAAACCATTTTGTAGGTTATATAAATCGGCACAATTTTCATAAATTGGTATTTGGCTCCGGCACTGTCGGAGGAAATGGTTGTATGTCCGCGTTTTTTCAATGTATAACCCCTTTCCGCACAAGCCCTGGCTTCTGGAATTGGGGGTTGTCTAATTTCTGTGGTGATAATCTTAAATTTAGTAGTCGTATTAATTATGTGTGTAAGAAAATAGCTAAAAAAATGGTGTATTAAAAAGAGTTAGCTGGTATCTGTCTACTACAAGCAGAAAATTGTTATATAATAATATTATATTACCTCATTTTAATTATTGTAGGACTGTTCTGTATCTTGCAATCGATGGTGCCTTGGATCGTTTGCAAAAGTTGCAAAATAGGGCCATGAGGTATTGAGATGCAATGTTTATACTAGAGTGAATGATATGTTGAAAATTTCGGATCGATGAATGTACGAAATTATGTTAAATTCCATGACTGGTTTTCATACATAAAATAATAATGAATGTAATACCTTCTTATTTGCAAGACAATGTGCAAATATTTGATGATTTGCATGATTATAACACACGAGGTAGAAATAATTTTGTGCTACAACGTGTAAATACAACCTCTGCCCAAAGATCAATCTTCACCAAAGAAGCTAAGGAGGCTGGTAACATAACGTCTTTCATAAGAATAATTAAAAATATGTATATACAATAAATTAATGAGGAACTGTGTTAGTTTTATGTGTAGATTAGAATATGTAAATTTATATTGTTTTTTCTTTTCTCTTTTGGTATTCTTTTGTAAAACGTATTGTGTATAGCAAAGTGCTAAATAAAGGATTATTATATATATTCCAAATGGAATATGTTATCAAGCCTGATTAATAAATACGAATTTAAACCTTTCAAATACAGAGAAAGAGAAGCTAGCTGTTCTGCTGGGCCCTTGAAATATATCCAGCTTATAATCACAACAAAAAAAGATAATACACGTTTTATGAGCTTCACTCCTAGCTGGAATAGTAATAAATAAGATATATTTAAATATGAAAGTAATATTAAATACTTAAAATCCAGACGTTAAACAAATAACTGATGTTGCAACAACCTTAAAATATATATTGACTGTCAGAAAGAAATGCCAGATAATACCATTAGGATTCGAGACGTACAAAAAGGCAGATAGTAAACAAAATAATAAATTAAACGTGAGGCACTAATTAAAGGATGACAACCACCATTAAATCCCAAAAATAAATTCCCCAATTTACTTCACCTCGATCTCGATAAGGACACCGATCACTTTAACGATGATACTTTAGAAACAGAAAATTATTTCTAGAAGCAACGCTAATAATTTTATTTAACCTTCCTTTACGTATTGGTAAGGAATTAAAAATACTTGTACCTAAGCTAAGTGGAGAAAAAATACCGCAACCAATATCTCTTAACTCATACTCATACAATATACAATCAGACATAATTTAAAATATTACACTAACAATTAACATTAACTTGTAGGCTTTAGGTCTACAGCTCGGCAGCATGGAGTCAGTTATTAGACTTTAATATTTAACCTTGGAATATTTGTATGGACCAACTGAAGTTTACAGCGTTGCCTGTTTTATTACAGACCGAGATGCGAGGAGATACCTCGGATGAAATTACATTTTAGGAGAAGATGATACTATAACTTTTATCGCTTTACATTGGCAATTAAAATTCTGTTTTATTACACACGCTTAAATACGCCGTGACGTCTGAAATCAAGGTCGAAACTATTACATTTTTTACATTGTGATATAAAACATAAATAAACAATTGAAACGCAAATAATGCGATTATTACCATTCTTTTTGGAAAGCTCACCGATAAACTTATTTAAGCACAACAATAAGTCAACTGGGCAGGTAGATCGGCCCTCTGAGGATCATAAACTAATAAGTTTAGCCCACCGTCAGGGGGTAAAATATAAGGTAAACGATCTATTTGTGGCCACGAAAGCAGTCAGGAAGAAAATTGCTTTCAGTCTGTGGATTTACAGCTTTGTCAGGTGTAAAGGCATAAAGAGGCAACGGCCTGTGTAGACGTCCAAATTCTAGACAAACGCACAGACCAATTCTTTCCCCGGCCTACTAGTCATTAACTGGTGTTTGACGTGGCATTTTATTTTGAACAACAATAGTAAATATTAACATTTAATAAGAAAATGATAGAGTTATCGAAACTGCCAACCTACAATATTTAAACGTTTAAAACCTAGTATGTTATTGGTTGTGGTGGTGGTAGGATAGATTATAATAAATATAAAAATGGGTATCACATCTTAAACTTTAGCTATATTATATATTTCATAAAATACGTATTGATTTTTTTATTTTAACAGGAGTTGTAATATGACCATAAACTGAATTATTCATAAAAATATAGTACAACAAGATGTTCTGGTTCTGTTGTAGTTTATTTAAGCAAGGTCCATAAACAATTATTATATTTGATATGCGTCCAAAAACTTGCATAACTCTTCAGCACTTTTATCTTTTAAAATTTCCCACAAAAAAATCTAAAGGTGTTAGATCTGGCGAACGTGTCCAACGAATAAGAGGGTTACTTCGTCCTATTCATCTATTTGGAAAATTTTCGTTAAGCCATCTACGTACAACCACCGGGTAATGTATGGAAGCACCATCTAGTTGAAAAATAACTTGCCTGTTTTCTTCCTCATTTAGTACTTTCCTAAAATCCCAAAAATCTGCGTTCAAGAAATTAAGAAACATTACGAAACTCTTTAATGTATCTTAGAAAAACGCTGGACCCACTACACGGTTATTAAAGATCCAGATATTAACTTTTTGAGAATATTGACTCTTTGAATTTATCATCCAGTGTGGGGTTCCCTGTTGCCCAGTACCTAGAGTAGAAATCACACAAGCAGAGGACATATTCTGTCCACTAGTATATGATACGCTAGGTGTGCTTTATCTCGCTACCGACAAGCACATCGCGCGCGCGAATATTAATAATTTTAAATGACGATAAGTACAAAACTATTTTCCACAGAAGGATGATTTTTGTTTTCAAACTTTTCCAATATTTTTTCTTTAATTCATACGCAGATACCATGGCAAAATTCCTTTAAATAAAAAAGTTCGATTTCGCTCCACTAGTTTTTCTACAATATATCGAAAAATATCCAACTAACTTGAGGCAGGCTACACGGAATTCACATGTAGATGGCTTAATGAAAATTTTCCAAGCAGATGGATAGGACGAAATAGCCAACCCCCTTATTCATTGGCTGCCACGTTCGCCAGATCTAACACCTTTAGATTTTTTTGAAGGGAATTTTAAAAGAAAAAGTTTACCGTACGAGACCATAAAATGTTGACAAATTAAGGGAAAGCATTGAACGAGACTGCAGGGAATTAACACCACAACAATTAATGAGGACCAGTCAAAATTTGAAACGGCGTTATGAAAAATACATAAGGTGTGAAGGAGATTATATTGAGAACACAAAAATTTAAAATACTTTGTTAGATTTTTGTTATTCCATCTGTTTGTTGGCCGATTCCGTTTTTCTCCAATCATTTGTTTATGTTATTATTCATTTTTAAATTAGTGTTGACTGTTGTTGTATTATTTGATGTTGTTTTTGTTATTAAAAACACTATTTTTTTCAACTTTTGTTTCATTAGATCATAAGAGACTTTTATACAAGTCCAGTCGAAAATTTTAATAATTTTCAAATTTAGCGATTAAGTAACAAACACCCTATATGAGGCATCGAGCTATAATTTTGCATAAAATTATTTGAGATGACTGTGAATCGAATACGCTAGCTCCTTTTCCAATGAAAAAATGTCTAATAGTCGATCTTGAAATTTCGACCCATTTAGGGGACTTTGAAAATATGAAAATGAATTTTTAATTAAAAATGGGCAAATAGAACTCATCGAGTACTATGTCCCAAAAAAATTAAAATTAAATAGGGCAGCGCGTACCAAAATAACAGGGTGTCGCGATATTAAATCTCACACACTGTATATTGTGGGGAAAAAAAGTTGTAGTAAAAGTTATCTCAATTTGTATGATCTGTGCTTTAGTAAAAAGACTTTGCGAGATACAGTTGAAAAATTAAAAGGATGAAAGTTGACGGCAAATACTAGATAATATTGTGTCTCAAAAAATTCGAAAAACGAAGTAATCTGTGACATACGCTCTTGTACAAAATGAACGAATCCCAAGGTAGGCCATGATACCATTAAATCCGTTATTTTCTTTCATTTTCCAAAGATATAATACATGTCATAAAAATTGTAACTGACAGTGCCAAAATTTAAAATTATAAGAAAACTATAATAAATATCATTTTCCTTATTTTCCCAGTTTTGTACTATATCTCACAAGTAGAGTATGATGGATTTCGAAATTTTTTTAATGAAATAAAGTTCACAAAAATTGAGATACATTTTACTAAAACTTTTTCCCTTTGAGCGAGCTATTTGACTTAGCCCTGGTAAAATAGATAGACTGTATACTCTCATTTAGCTGTTTATCAAAATTAAGACACAATATTTGGCACGAAGATAAACACAAAATAATCTACCTATTATTATTATTAGCCGTTACTCGAGTCCGAGTATAAAAATGTTACAGTCGATAAATTATGTACAATAAAAAACAAGTAAAAGGTCTATTGTAATTCCCATTCATCTACGGTGCACACGACTATGGCTATAGAGGCCAATTCGGGAGAGCACATGTCGACCGCAGTCAGGACAAACATAGACCTGGTTAGGTCTTGGATTCGGCCTTCTTGCAGCAACATTTCCTTGATAGCTGGCCACAACCCCTCGCCATTCGGTTCTGTCCACTGCAAGTTGTTCCCATTGCTCGTCTGCAATACCGCAGGATTTTAGATTTTCATGGAGAGCGTCTTTGAACCTCTTTCGTTGACCGCCACGCCTTCTTCTACCGCTTAGCAATTCACCATAAAGTGTACATTTAGGAAGGCGGTTATCATGCATACGATGAACGTGACCTGCCCATCTTAGGCGTGCTCTTGAAATAAGCACCTCAATTGGAAGGCTGTTTGCTCTCCTGAGTACTTCCACGTTTGATATGTGATGGAACCAACGGATTTTCATCATACTTCTGAGGTGTCTTTGCTGAAACCGTTCTAATTCTTTCACATGACGACGGTAAGTGACCCAGCTTTCACATCCATATAGCAGTGTTGGAATGACAACTGCTCTGTAGACAGCCATTTTCATTGACAAAGCAAGGTCGTGGTTGTCAAATACTCTATCTCTAAGTCCCCAGAGTGCTCTAGATGCAGCGTTAATTCTATTGCGAATCTCGCTGTCCATGTTTGCTTTGTCATTAACAACGTTGCCTAAGTAATTGAATTGATCCACCACTTCAAGAGAATTTCCGTTAAGTGTAATGTCTATCTGGTCCACTTGATGAGGAGTTGACATAATCTTAGTCTTTCCAATGTTGATTTTAAGTCCCAAGGAATCATAGCTCTGAGCATACACATCTAAAAGTTCTTGAAGCTCTTCCGGCGTAGAGGCTAAAAGTGCACAGTCATCCGCATACTGGAGATCACAAATGAATCGTGTGCGTGTCTTCGTGAAAGCTCTAAACCGCCCTATGTTAAAGAGACCGCCATCAAAACGGTATCTGAGACCTATTCCTCTGACTGTCAGTTTGTTGTCAACAATAATTGTTAGAGCAGTGGTAAACAAATTAAAGAGTAGGGGTGCCAGGACACATCCCTGCCTAACTCCAGTGAGGGTTTGGAAAGGTTCGGTTGCCTCATTATTATACATAACCTGGGCGTTGTTGTTTGTATGTAGACTGCGACATACTTCCACAAATTTTCTAGGGATACCTAAGCGGAACATAATTTTCCAGAGCACTTCCCTGTCCACCGAGTCAAACGCCTTGGTTAAATCAATGAAGGCCATGTGAATTTCTCCTTGATGTTCGAGTGCTTTTTCTTGAAGCTGTTTAAGTGTGAAGATTAAATCCGATGTGCCTCGGTTTGGTCTAAAGCCACTCTGTGTTTCAGGAAGTAACTTTTCCATAACAGGTGTTAGCCTATTTGCCATCGCCTTAGTGAGTATCTTCCCTCCAACAGCCAGGAGAGCTATACCCCTGTAATTTCCACAGTCCGCAGCGCTCCCTTTGTTTTTGAAGAGGTTGATTAAAAGTGTATCACGAAACTCCTGCGGAGCTTGACCACTTTCCCACACGACATCAAACAGTTTTTTGAGGTAGGGTATGAGCTCTGACGACACAGCTTTAAAGATCTCAGCTGGGAGTGAGTCGGCGCCGGGAGATTTGTTATTTTTTAGCTGCCAATGGCGGTTAAGATCTCTTCCGTTGTTAGTGGTTTATCTAAGTCTTCGAAGGTGTCATATTGAGGGATAAGATTTATAATATCGTGATCGGCTTGACTCTGCTGGTTAAGAATGTTAGAGTAGTGTGCCTTCCATCGGGCTCTTATTTCCTGGTCTTCTTTGAGGAGATTTCCATTTAAATCTTTAATAGGGCACATATTTCTCCCACTGGGGCCGTACACTGCTTTTACTCCTTGAAAGAAATTCCTGTAGTCGTGTGAATCGGCGTACCTTTGAATTTCTCTGGCCTTGCTTGCCCACCACTCGTTCTTTATTCTTCTGATTTCGCGTTGCGTTTCATACTTAGATTGGGTAAAAGCTTCTGCTTTTGATGAGTCATTGGGGTGGTTGATAGCGTTTTGGAAGGCAGTATGTTTGCGGTCAAGAAGTTCTTGTATAAAAGCTTCATTATCATTGAACCAGTCCTCCTGTTTTTTACTTGCTGCAGTGCCAAGAATTTCCTCACTCGCACTTTTTAAACTGTCTTTAATTTGTGTCCAGGTAGCAGCGACATCTACAGAATTGGTTTCTTCTAGTGCACTCAAATTCTCTTGAACTTTTTGCTTTAGCTGTTCGACGGTTTGTTGGTCACGCAATTTACTAATACAGAGACGGAGTCTACGTTTTACTTGAGTTCTTCGGTGTTTGGGTCTCATAACAATTTTCATTTTAGAGACAACAGGACGATGATCGGTCCAACATTCGCTATCAATGCGCGCCTTTGTAATTTGGACGTCCTTGAGATGCTTCCTACGTACGATAACCTACCTACTAATCTACCTATATATTGGTTGCTATTGTAATCTTTATTTTTATTGAGGTCTCGTCAGAATTCAAAAGATCAAAATACCGACAACTCTGAATGGCAAACATCGAGTTGTAAAGGCATCACAATGGGGTTTTCAGACACTCCAGAAAGTAGCAGGTATTTATTAAAAATTCTCCTACTTGAGGTGTCAAGCTACGAGGTAAGATTGGGTCACTGTGCTGGTTGAAAAAATTCAGTCAAAGCAACAAAACAATGCCAACTAATGGAATTTTAACGGGAGAAATATATGTTTAGGCCTAGAAAACAAACTTCGTTCTTCCATCACTAATTTTCAATTTGCTGAACAGTTGGATCGTGACTCACGCCAAGGTAGATCGAAATGTGGGCTGGCCAGTTCTCCTGATCCGACACTCTTAGATCATCATCTTTATTGTGCATTAAAAGACTTAAACACCACCACAGAAATTACACTTGCTACGTATACTCTATGGGGGATGGTCTCAAAGTGAGAAAATATATTATTTTCTTTAAGTACCAATTAGAAGTGCAATGAACATTATGCATATTATTTATTCTTCATTAATAAATACACATATCTGACATTGTTAAAAATACACATGTTAATATTTATTATTGTTGTTTAATTTGATTTCCCTTGACTTCTAACATGTCCTAGAGAATACTGGTTTGACCTGAACTATAATTACTCTAGTGGGCTTGGTATGAGCGGAAACGAACATAACAAAAGGGATAACATAAACATAAGAGAATTTTTGTACTTTTTCAGAAGTATAAATAATTAAATACATTGTGGTATAGTAACAACTATATCTACTGCTTATTGTACATTAAAATACTTCTAGTAATGATTGTCTTAAGGTGGGCATATCCAAAAGAGAGAGAGAGAGAGAGAGAGAGATCCGATATGCAAATATTAGTATTAATAATATCTTTATTTCCAACAGGTAAGCACCCAATTACAGGCAATACATGAAAACAAATATTATAAGAGTGAATAAAAAAGAAGTTATCAAAATTCATATCACATGGATGAAAGATTTTATTAAATTATTGCACATTACATAAATTGGAGATTTAACCATAATATTTGTCCTGTAGTTATCGACATAGAGGGTTGTTTAAGGTGGCGAATTGCAAGTCTGGGCATGTGGAAATTTATTTTGTCCAACAAAAAGGAACAATCAATAGTATTGTGAATTAAATTGAATAAATATTTAATGAGACTTATTTCACGACGAATTTCTAATGAAACCATTTTAAAACTGTTTGTTAAATTGGACGTATTAATTCCTCTCGACGGATAAATGCCATTCTTCTTAAAAAAACAAATATTTTAGAAACTTCCTCTAAACTAACTCAAAATTATTGACGTGACATATATATCACGGATACCATAAGATAGCGCCATAGTCTAATCTTGAGCGAACATATGCGTAATATAACAACGTTAGGCTAGAAGTTCTGCTAAAACAGTTACAGTTTCTTAATATGAAACCTGGCATTTTATATCAATTTGACACAGCACTATTAATATGGGTTCGAAATGTTAACTGGCTATCGAAGATAATACCCAAATCTTTGATTTCTGTACATTTGGTTACTCTCTCTTTATAATCATATTCTTCAGGTTTATTTTTCCGAGGGTAAGTGATAACGTAACATTTTTGAACATTAATGCATAGATGGTTCGCATTACACCAGTCAAATATGGCTTTAAGACCATTCTGGATCATTCTGCAATCGCTCACCATTCTTATCTCTCTATAGATTTTCAAATCATCCGCGAACATTAATTTTGAACACCTAATAACATCATTAATATCATTGATGTAAATGAGAAACAGAAGTGGCCCTAAATTGGAGCCTTGTGGTACTCCGGACGCATTAATGTAGTAATCCGAACGAAAACCTTCGTACTCGAGAAACTGCCTGCGTTTAAATAGATGCCTTAAATAAATTAATTAAGCTTTCGGAAAATCCAAAGTTACCTAATTTCTTTAGGTCGATTTGATTAAAGGCTTTCTGCATATCCATGTATACTGTGCCTACTTGTCTCTGATTATCGCGGCAAATTGAGTTAAGCAGGCTAAGTTTATTTGTTAATTTTGGCCATAATTTTTTATATATATATATATATATATATATATATATATATATATATATATATATATATATATATATATATATATATATATATATATATATATATATATATATATATATATATATATATATTGGCAAAAAAAGTATAAGGCTACCTAAGTAGAACTATGGCAGGTGTAGTGATATGAATTTGCACTGAACAATTTCAGATGTTTGCAAAATTAATTAATTTAAAACGACAAGATATGAAGATTGGCAGTATTTTCTAATTTAAATTAACTAATTTTGCAAACAACTGAAATTATTTAGAGAAAATTCATATAACTACACCGGTCATAGTTCTAGTTAGGTAGTCTTATACTTTTTTTGCCAATATATGTATTAAAAAAAAAGTTATGGCCAAAAATAATAAATATTTCTTTATCGGATTTCTCTCTCTTCGATATGCCCAATTTAAAGTTTGTTTGGAGTTACCTAAATATTAAAAAAAGCTTACCTGAGCCCGACGACTGGTACCCCGACATCCTCGACTAATTCTGAAAGCACTAACACCGTGGTTCCGGGAACTTGAGCTTGGGGATACTGCAGCAATCCTTGGCCATTCCCTTGAAGGACGACGGACACTGTTCCTTGGGGACTTCCGACGGTTTCCCCACCCGAACTCACCATAGCGCTCGCATTTCCATCGATTAACACGTCCGCGATTTGTTGGCCGTGAATTTGATGTGCGCTGATATTGTTTATCGTGATCTCCCCCGAGTTGTCGGCGGAGTATATCTCTAGTCCCTTTTGATCGGGGGCGGTGGTGTAGATGACGGTTTTGTTACCATCCTCGTATATTAAGTCTATGGGGGTGTCGTTCTTGTCGGATATCCCTTGAGCATAAATATCGTCGTCTTTTTCATATAAGACTTCGGTTTTAACCTGAGCATATAGGGGAGGTCTCCCCATGGCACTTTCCTCCTCCATCTCCTTCTTGAGCTCCATGACGTTGACCGGCGTCATGGTTGCCAACATAGCGGGCGAACCAGGGCCGTCCCTCAGAGGTGACCTTTCGGCAGGTGAGGCTTGCGGAGGTGGCGGGGACATCATTCCGTGGTCCGTTTCGACTGAGGGCGAGGAGCTGGAGGACAAATCGTCAATTTGACGTCGAGTCATTATGGCATCAAAAGTTTATATCACAGAGGTCACTTATTGCACTTGTTTACGTATATATGAATGTTCAAGTTATGGCACTATTATGGCTGTTTAGCGAAACTTCAGAATGCCAGTCGCTCGACTAATGAAAATGTGTTGCAGATGAGCGATTAACCTGAAAACAAACGAATACAGTGAGCCATGACAAAAACTGTTAATATATCGGGTCATAAAAGGCACGTGAGGAAGTTTTACTACAAACGATTCATCTTTACTACCGGTACCGGTTTAGATCAACTCTATTATTTTAGATCCAAAAAAGTGTGGCTGAAGAGGAGTCTGGTGTTGCGGTGGCCGGGCCGGTTCCACGGCCACGGGCAGGGTTGCTGAGGCCGGAGCCTAGCCGTGTACGCCAGACGGTAGCAAACCGGAACCTCCACGTGCCAAAGTCGGGACAGGTTTGACAACCATATGGGACTTTGCCGATCCGCGGAGTCTGCGATTCCTGGTGGCGTCTGGCGTCCGAGGGGGTGACTCGACCGGTTTCTGGGTTCTTTTAACTAACTGTACACAATGCAACTTTTAAATACTCGGGGTTATACGCATGTTAATGTGCTCGCTGACCTGATAATAGTATTGCCGCATCCGAGAAGTAAACAGTAAACAGTGCACCAGCCCTGTCTGATCTCGGCTAAAATGATATTTGTTATGCATGGACACGATCTCTAATTTGAAATTCATGTGAGGTAGTGAACCGGGATTGGCCACAGATTCGATATTCTCCACGATTGGACGTTCGACTCGATCGCAATTAAATATTCTGGGCGTGTTGTGACAACACAACGGCTTACATGCACAGCGGACGTCGTAATGCAGACTGCCCGGGGCGAGCAGCGAAATGCGGATTGTCGGATTCCTCAAAAATTACATTTAATGTGCTAGCATAGAAAGTATTAGGCGAGAGGATGAGAGCGCCGGCAGGCGGCGGACGGCGCCGCGCCGGCGGTTTGCGAGTGCAGATATTCGAGCAGGTAAACTAGTAGGGGCGTACCGAGTCGCCATTCAAGATTAAGTGTGAGCAATAGTTGATGAACAGGTCCGCCAGCTCTCGGATAACAGGTATTATTGTAATCATTCAATATTGAAAACAACTAGGTGTGAGTGAGCATGCTTGCGGCCGGTGTGTGATGTGACAGCGGACGACTTGTCGATTTCGTGTGACACATGGTGGCGATTGATGGAGGCGGGAGTGATTAGATTAGTACAAATGCGACAGGCAAAAAGAAAATAGATATAAATAAGCTACGGCTGCATAACATGCGTAGATAGGTGTTGGAAATTACCTATTGCTGCAGATCGCGATTCCGTGAATCGGCGAATCCCTTTGTTTGGCCTCGGACAGTCACAAGGGCGAGGGCGGCATGGTGACGGGGCCCGCACTACACGACACGGACACACTGCCCGACAGGTTCATGCTCACCACTCTCTGACAACATGCATTCTCCAATATTGGCCAGGGTTCTATATTCAATCACATACTAGCGTCTACAGGTGTTTCGAACTAATACTGACTGACTGTTAGTTGCGGCGGCTCAAAGTTGATCGCAGGTATGGGACGGCGTGCGCGCACCTTCTTTCCGTTGTCCTTTGCGATCGCCTATCTCCGATGAGAGAGAGACTGAGGCGGGCGCGTCTTTGATTGATTCTGAGGCCGCTCGCTGCGTTCAGAGCTCTGTTCAGCCTCCGGGCCCCCGCGGTTACTTCGACCGGGCCGCTCGTTCCCTCTCTTTCTCACTCACGGCGCGAGCTACTTCGCCTCGAATACGTGGGAGTTCAGTCGATCGCTAATTCTTCTCATCTCTGTGTGAGGGCAGCATAGGCTCGACATCATGGCCGCTACCCAGGTATCTCACCTCGAAGACGACCATGTGGAAGAAAAAGATAGCGACATATTCACCTGCATGACTTGACGATCCGACCAACTTCGATACCCTATGGCAACAACGGAGGAGGGAAGTAAAACGATCGAAAAAAGAATGACGTAAAATAGAACAATAAGAAGTAAAAGTATAATCCCAGACATGCCCGGAGCTATTTCAGAATTCTTAAATAAAGCCAGAGCTGCGTGCAGACGATCTACGCAACCGTTGCCTCTGCCTAGCTCGTCTATATGCCTACTGAACTGGCTACTGGAGGCGGTTATGCCACTAACGATATCGTTTACTAGAAAAACTGCATTTCGTAACAGACGAAACACAGACGGAGCTCTCGCATAATGCAAACTTGATAATTGCGCTGAAATAGATGCCCATTCAGAAGCAATCACTGTTACCGCATAGACACTTTCGCTACTCAGTCTACTGTCTATTATAAATACTGTCATTCACAAATTTTAACGTAAATCATGCATGCCATAGCCTTTTTGAGACCCTGCGGGAAAATTTCAACGATAGGTCAAGGCACCAACTTTTCTTTAAATGGATACATTTATAAATTTCGTGTTATGAAATTTTCTGTGAAATCCAACGGTTTACTCAATTTTAAATACATTATTCAGCTCGTACGACCGAACGAATTAGGTATACATATCGTGCCGTAACATACATATTACTTAAATAAAAATTATTTGCACAACTGAAATGCGCATTTTACAATTTTCTATTTTTGTACCTACTTTTTCGCGTATTCAAATTTTCAACGTAGTTACAACGAATCGCCTGGCATTAAAAAGGCACCTATATACAGGATGTTAACTTTATCAGGGTCAATACGCAAACCTCTCAATTGTTTTTATATATAATACACATTTTTATGTCTTCGTCATTATCGTGTTTAAGTTTGCACAAAATTGCAGTATTTCTATACCTTCAATTGAATAAATTATGCCACCGAATAAAATAGTTTTCAGCAGTATATTATTTGTCA
This sequence comes from Leptura quadrifasciata, assembly GCA_963675555.1. Lineage (NCBI taxonomy): Eukaryota > Metazoa > Arthropoda > Insecta > Coleoptera > Cerambycidae > Leptura > Leptura quadrifasciata. The sequence continues at coordinate 2,638,613 of OY776682.1, read as the reverse complement.
TATTTATTCGCTACAACCTATCAAAGATTTAGAAAAATATTTTGCAAAATCACTTTCAAGATGTTATGACTTTTCTAAATTTGAAATCGGCCATTCTCATAACGGTCATTACAATATGTTAGTTACATTCATCTTGATTACAACGGCTTGGCGGGCGGTTTTTCATCCATGCCACTACCCTGGTCAGACATATGTTGCTGTGTGGTGCCTCTAAGAGCATCACCTCATGTGTCATGGTTGTCTGTTAAGAGTACAGACTCAATAAAACTCTTTCACAGGTGTCAACTACGTCGAGAAAACAGGTCAAACTTTGAATATTTTTAACAGAACGGTGCTCCTCCACACAATTCTCTTGTCGAGGTTATTCAAATGAATATCTCCGTAACGACGGAAGAGACTGAAGCAATCTTTAAAAGTGTGAAAGCTGACATCGAGCTTTGTATTTTTATGTTCATAATAAAAAAATAATGTCTTTACGTACAGTAGAGCAGAGCAGAGGAGACTAGAATACAGTATTCTAATTTTAGAACATTAAGAAAGAGAGAGTGGATCAGAATAGAATAGAATAGAATAGAATAGAATAGAATAGAATAGAATAGAATAGAATAGAATAGAATAGAATAGAATAGAATAGAATAGAATAGAATAGAATAGAATAGAATAGAATAGAATAGAATAGAATAGAATAGAATAGAATAGAATAGAATAGAATAGAATAGAATAGAATAGAACAGAACAGAACAGAATAGAATAGAATAGAATAGAATAGAATAGAATAGAATAGAATAGAATTATTTGACCAAGAGTACAAAAATTTGTTTTTGACAGGTCGCAAAAAAATATGTGGTACAGAACACCATAAATAAACAAATATATGAGTATATAGAACAGTTGCAATGTATAAAACAACTTACAAAATAAAACAAATAGAAACAAATGTATCATCAGGAAATTACAAAATAAAAGAAAATACGGTGTAGAATTAACACACGTGAATCCAGAGCATTCCAAACAAGTTGGAGGACAAATTTTATAGTAATCCATACAAAAAATTGTCTATATAATAAAATTAAAATTAAGTTTAAGATTATTGGCAGACAACCAATTACTAGCTTGCTGTAGTGAACTAATGCTGTCCCTATTTAAATTACTAATGATAGAATTAAAATCCAAAATCGAGGTGTCATCGGCATAGGCAAGGCATTTTATTGGAGACACAAAATGAAAGAAATCATACAGGTATAAAATAAATAATAGGGGCCCCAGCACAGAGCCTTGAGGCACCCCGTGTCTTATTCTTAAAAGTTCTGAATGAACGTTATTAATAGCAAAAGATTGTTGTCTATGATTCAGATAGGAATTGAACAGGTTCAGAAGTAAACCTCTTATGCCATAAAAGCTTAATTTTTCTACAAGCAACTCATGCCAGACACAGTCGAACGCACTAGAAAGAACACACAGGCTTACCGTCCTCAACCTCGACTATGTCACTGACTCTTTTAAAAACCGCTTTCGTGGTAGAACATTTACTTCTGAAGCCAAACTGGCCACAGTCTAAGATATCTCAAGAAAATTGACAAGTCTTTCTTTGAGAATGACTTCAGAAATAAAAAATAAAAAAATAGGAATTATGGAAATGGGCCGGTAGTTATCGATAGTGTTATTATCTCCTTTTTTAAGCAAAGGTAAAACTTTCGCAACCTTAAGCACATCTGGAAAATGATCTTCACTAATGCAAGCATTGATAAGCAATGAAAGTGGCAGTAACATTATATCATATGACTAAAGCTTTTGACTCCTTAGATATTAATGACCTAATTGCAAAATTAAGTTATCGTGACATATCTGGAAGTACTTTTTCTGGTTTCAAAATTATCTCAATGACAAATAACAGTACACTGGTTTTAACACAGGAAACTCGATACTTTCATCACAAAATAGATCAGTTTTATCTGGTGTTCCTCAAGAATCTATCCTTGGACCACTTCTTTTTAATGTATTTATTGCAGATATCTCGAGACTTCCACTTTATTCAAAACTATACATCTATATACGTTGATGTCGCAGATGATATTCAGGTAATATATAGTTTTTCTCCTTGCGATTTTCAAATGGTACAATTTTACATCAATAATGACTTAAGTTTTATATATCAATGGAGACTCAAAAATACTCTTGTACTTTTTACTCTTACTTCTGCTAGTAAAAGTCAGAATATCGTTTTTGGAAGTTCTCAACAGTTACACAATTTTACAGAGATGTTCAAATCGATAATGAGATCATTACATCAACTAATAGCGTAAAAAAAATTGGCATTAACTTTGATCCTTTACTAAGCTTGTCTGGTCACTTAATATTACTTGTAAAAAAGCTTCCCACTGTTTAAAACAGTTTTATACATTTAAAAAGTATCTGGATACAAATACTAAAATACTGCTTTCGGAAATTACGCAGATATTGTATACGGTCCCTGTATTACTCAAATACCGTTTACAAAAAATTGAAAACTATGCGTGAAAGGAGATTCATACACGTAGTAGGATTCGTTTTTAATATTTCTAGAACAGGCAAACCTAGTTATTTATTTCATAAAATACAAAGACGAGCATAGCCAGAGATTTGAGACATGTTGAAAATAAAGTTTGTATCCCCCCCCCCCCTCCCATAAAACTTCACTTTTTTCGATCGTCCTTTTCCTTCTTAGCAGCTTACCTTATTAAGAATCTGCCAATTCAACATCACAATATGTCAACGGCAACAATTAAACGAAACTAAGGGAGGACATAACCTTCTCAAGATTAGAAAATTTTGATGCAAATGTGTTTTAAACTAGAATTATATATTCGTATTCACTCGTTACTTATATTATTACATGTGTGTGCTTAATTATATCTCTATGTAGGCATGTATTTGTATATACTTTATTACACTTAAATGTATAAGTTGTTTTGTGTATGTAGATGCTTTTTTATTTCTATAGGTTTCTGTAGGTGTTGAAAAACAACATTGTCGATACACTTCCCTTTGAGAAAATTTGTAGTTGTTTTTTTCAATAAATGTACTGAATTGCATTGTAAGTAAGTACGCAAACATTCATTGTTTTAGTTTATGCACCAAATGAATTCTAAGTTATTTATTTAATATGTCCAGTTTGAGATTTCAATGCTAGGTCACAAAAGTAACCCTACGGATATATTTTAAGATAACCTTGAGATCGGTTATTGCATGTTATTTTTAATGCAAATACCTACGGAATGGAAATTCTAAATAATTAGAGGAGTCATACGTATTCTACGTATGGGTCAACGGCCCACTCAAACTTGAAAAAGTGAGTTACACTTTATATGTTCATTTCGGACTGTTTGTATTAAATAAAACTTGAGCAAACACTAGCGTAAGTAAAAATATAAATTCATTAATTGTTCCAATATTTGAAATCCTACTCGTTAAATAAACAAATGTGTTAACACCTGCAGATCAATAAAGGATTATTTGAAATTTTCATCAGACTGTACCAGACTAAAAACTAAAGGGTTAGGAATACCATAAAAAATCCAAGCTAATGGACGTCGGTGACGTGGTTATTTACCACGAAGAAGCTGTAAAAAGAGATACGAAATCTGAATGGCCCGAGCGGGATAAAGATAAAAAGGCAACAAAAAATAAACAGGTAGATAGGATATATTCGATGTATAATGAGAAACTTCATATATGTATACTTAAAACCCAAATACTCAAAATATAAATGTTGAGTTTTTTTAATGGAAGGTATAAATAGTCGATGATTTTAATAGGCTGACGGAGTCAGTATACTGAGGGAATGTATATGAATTCAACGTAATTTTTTTATTACATACAGTTTCAGCGTACAGAATTTATGAAAACTTGGATAAGGGAAACAAAGTGTGCGGTATTGCTTGTAATTTTAGAAAGGCTTTTGATAATGTGAATTTTAAGGTATCACTGTTAAAACTTAATTTCTATGGCATCAGGGGTGTTGTGCTTGACTGGTTTACATCATATCTACCAAGAAGGAGTCAAAGAATAGTAATATCTAGGGACAATAACACTTATCTCTCAGATTGGGGCGAGATAGAGAGAGGAGCTCCGCAAGGTTCAATCCTTGGACCACTTCTCTTTTTGCTCTATATCAATGAATTGTCAGATATCGTTGAAGAAGCAGAATGCACGTTGTATGCTGATGACGCGTTAGTTATAATAAGTGACAAATCCACGGATCGCCTTTAATATCCACCTGATTTCTGATTGGTGCAAATTAAATCAGATTCAATTAAATTTGACTAAAACAAAATGCATTAACTTTTCAATAAACAGGGAGGTAGTACCTCTAGATAAAGCTGAACTTGATATAGAGTATGTTGACAAACTAGAGCCTTTGGGATTTGTTTTGGATTCTCATTTGAAATGGAAACTACACGTAGCTACTCTGAACAAGAAGCTGTCAAGCAGCTGTTTTTGCATTAGAGCAATGGTTAACAAAGCTCTTGATCTGCGAACTATTAAAACAGTTTTTTTGCTTGTTTTATGTCCAAGCTGGCTTACGGAATTCGTATATGGGGTAACTCTATTGATGCCCCTTCTTGTTTTATACTACAAAAAAAGGCTATCCGAATTATGCTTGGTTTAAACAAATTTGATTCTTGCAGAAATCATTTCATCAATTTAAAAATTTTTACTATGCCATCTCTATTCATACTTGAGACTTTATTACACGTCGTCAAAAACAAACACTTATATAATTTTGCTAGTTCTGTCACACGAAATCACGGTCACTTAATTATTCTGCCACAGCATAACACTATTTTTTATGAAAAATCTAATTTTTACGTGGGAGCCAAATTATTTAACAAATTGCCAAGTGCCGCTAAGAACCTCTCAATTAACAAATTTAAAAGAAAAATAAAATCATTGTTATTATCTAAGGCATATTACTCAGTTGTTGAATTTTTGAATGACGAAATTTCTGAATACTCAGTACTAAAATGTACCCCAAGTAAAGTAATCAGTACATTTTTACTTTAAGTAGTTTACTCCAAGTACTTTTAAAATCTATGTACTGCTACTTGTACTCCAAGTACTTTGACTAAAAAGTACTGGATATTTTTACTTACTTCTAAATAAATACTTTTATTTCTAAAGTAATACTTGTTACTTAAAAAGGTGCTCCAAATACTTTTAAATATTCAGTATTTTTTATAAAATTTAAAAAGGTTACCTACTCTACTTTGAGTAATTTTGTTAAATAAGTCTATCGAATATGCAGTTTCATTATTAAATATATACAATATGGCAAACTAAAAGAACAACTTTCCAATGTAGACTGGTCTGATGTTTACAATTCTAGGGATGTTGAAATTGCAACAAAAAAGTTTTTAAGTATACAGGCTGTCCATTTTATCAGGGCACTCGAGAATATCTCATTTAATATCGGTCGTACAAAAAAATTTATTTTTACGAAAATTGTGCCGATTTATATAACCCACAAAATGATTTAAAGACATTTGAAATCCATGGCCTACTTTAAGAGTTATGGCGGAAAATATCGAAAATCGATATTAAGTGAGATATTCTCGAGGGCCCTGATAAAATGGACAACCTGTATAGATGCTAAAATAGAAATATGTACAAAATTAGTTAAAATAAAAAATAAAATGCGTAAAAGGAAACGTTGGATCACTAATGGAATTATCAAATCTATAGAAACAAGAGACAAATTATTTCGAGAGTTGCAGGCAGACGATTTAAACGAGAATTTAAGAAAACAATACTTAAACTATCGGAATAAATTATCGTTGCTAATAAAAAAAAACAAAATAAATTACTTCAAGTCAAAAATTTATAAAAATAAAACATGTACAAAAAATCTATGGTCAATGGAAAAAGAAATGTGCAATTCGAACAATGCTCAAACTAATATTCCAAAAATTCATAATGACAAAAATAGGCGTAAGAGATATGGTACTAAAACTTTTTGACAGTTATTTAAGTGAAAGAATGCAGAGTGTTCATATCGCAGGTGCACAGAGTGAATTCAGAACGGTTAGTTGTGGTGTACCTCAGGGCACTGTCTTGGGTCCAGTTCTGTTCCTAATATACTTAAATAATTTATTTGCCATCGAAAGTATAGGACACATTATTAATTTTGCCGATGACATCGCTATATATTATGAGGCAGAAACCTGGTCAGAGCTAAAATCCAAAGTAGAAAGAGATCTCCCAAAAATTCTAGACTGGTTTAAATTCAAATTGTTAACACTCAATGTCGAAAATACCCTATTTGTACCTTTCGGACTGTATAAAAAATCAATTCCAGATATGGACATACTTAAAGCGGAGCATCATTTGACGATATTTAATGCAGGATGATGTAAGTCTTCTTTTATTAAAGGTACATCATCGTGAAATATCTTAACATCACAGTTCGTTATGATTAAACCTAACAAGCGCCCATAAACATTTGAAATATTATTTGATTGTTCTGTCCCAGAAAGCGATATAAAATTATGCATCAATTGAGATTTTGCATCATGTACCTGTTTATTATTAAAACAACTAATATTAAAAGCTCCAAGAATTAATAGATTTCAACTTACGCTAACAGTTTGATCTAAAATGTTTAAAGGTAGTTCAAAATTAGCATTGGAAAAATTTGGCGGAATGTAAACAACATATACATGTGAACAGAAAAATCCGCTAAAAGTGCACTTACAGCCGACAATGTCAACACCTGGCAAACTATCTTCCAAATGAGTCATATTAATTCTTTCCGCACAAACTTCACTTTTGACTGTTAGTAATGCTCCTCCACCAGTTGAATGGCCAGTCATGTGTAGCTTCCTATCGCTACGAAAAACACTATATTCATAAAAAAATATTCAGAAATTCGAGCCCCATCAGACTACTTGATTTCGAATAAATTCCGCTAATACCTTGATTATAATCATCAATCTTTGGAAATTTTAAGAGATGTTTTATTACAGTACGGATTTAAATATAAAAAAATAATAACCATTTAATAATAATGGAATCACGTCGGCTTGTGAAAATTCGACATGAATATTTGCTTAAAATGAAAGATTACCGCGAACAAAAGAGGAAGGTAATATATCTTAGCGAGACGTGGTTTGATAGGCATGATACTGTAAATTACGGTTGGGGAAGTGAAAATGGGTTAATACCCAACGGACTGCTCTTGTTAGCCAAAAATATGAAACAGTGTTCTCTTGACTATCACGAAGATATGATCGCTGATTTGCTTGAAAAATGGTTCGCTGAACATATTATTGCATATTTAAACCAATAGAATTGATCTGGAGCAGTATAAAAGGCGAGTCGAGAAATTTCAATCAGAAGAATCTGACTTTAAGCACTGTAATTCTACATAATTTAAGAACCTTAATATCCGATTTAGACAAAACGGACATAGGGAAAAAATCCGCGAATCACCTTATAAACAAAGAAAAAGAGTATCCCATTTTGCCGCCTGTAAAACCTATTCGGGTAGGGAATGATTCTAATAGTGAGCTTACTGATGACTCCGTTACCACTTGACCATTTTTTCCCCAAAACTATGAGAATTTCTTTTATTATTATTTCAACTTTCTTACTTTAATAGAAGTTTTATTTTAATTGAGGTAAAATAACATAACAAATTCTGTGTCTGTTTGAGATACGACGGCGTTTTAATGAGAATCATGTTTTATTTTACCTTTATCCTTTTTAACAAGACTTAAATATTATAATTATATATTATATCATTGCTATCGTGTTTGTTAAGTTTATTTTAACGTCCTACCTTACTAATATTATATACCTTTCCCCTTCACATCCTCGTAAAAACTACTCACATCTCCCCGTTTACTTTTGCTGGACGGTGACATTTTTCTATATCAATTTTACCTAGTTCAGTGCATTAAGAGTCAATTAAATTTTTACGTTGTGTAGAAAATGTAATTGACTAAGTAAATAAAGTTTATTGTTAGTTTATATAAAAGTATATAGGTTTTATTATATTATGATCTTTTATACAAACGAACATACAATATACCTATCTATCATTTCACCACCAATTTATTAGTTAATAAGTCTGCAAAACTGTGTTACTTGTATAATATAGGGCATGTATTGCCTTGAAATAGTAAGTGAAACATAGTTGGAAAAGAGCAGCCGACTGGTGAGGTATTGTGAGTGTATATTGATGCCTAATATTACGGTTATGCACGACATTTCTGAAGCTGAGTTTTTCTCTATAAGATACAGGAGAATTGAGGAGTGAAAAAACGGCACAAAAATGTGAGGTGCGTAGGTTGAAAATGAAACAGCAACATGTGTCTTGGACAATTTGTAAACGACTTTTTGCAGTTTGCTCCAGACATGGGTAGTATAATATATTGTTTTTTTTTTAAGAGGAAATTGATTCTGTTAGGGAACCAATGTATGTTAAAACTTTGAAGTTTTTTTCTTTTTATCCCAACTTGGTTGACTAAGAGCCGGTTTATCAATACTGGTTTAATACTTAAGTATAGGATAAATGTCAAACGAAGCAATGGGTATCTATTGTTTTATTTGACAGTTATCCTTTGGTTACGAGTTAACCTTACATTGATAAACCGGCGGATTCAGTAAGAGGCAAAGCCGCAGTGAACCCGACGACTCTCTATAGTATCCTCTTTCAACCTTGGTGTTAGAAATAGTGTTTCCCTCCAACGTCGCGTTTTCTTTCAAACAGAAATTCACAGTCGTTATGATTAAAATAGTAGCAGACAAGTTTGATTTCAGTATATGCAAGGCATTTACACAGACGTACAAGTGAAAATAAACCTTGTTTTACGTTCTAATGTATTTGGTGGATTCTAAAAAACATAAGCCCGTTCACGCCCACGTGTTTATTTAAAATTTGAACGGTCAACAGTTTTTATTTGTATAAAGTTATAACGATTCCAAATGACCGATGAAAAACAAACCAAAATAAAAACAATTTTTATTGTTTACAGCTTTTTGTATACGTAAACACCGTCCTTCACTGGCCTTCACATTTCTTATTCTCCGTGTAGATATTATCTTGAAGGAAATTAGTGTTCTTTAAGGTTATGAATTTCAGCATATTTTAGACTACAAGAGCAGTTTTACATTTCGATTGTTAGTTCAGATAATAGCACAATAATGAACTTTGCTTACTAATAGGAATAATAATAGCTATGCGTAACAATTATATTATCTTACTGAATTTTGTTAAATTACTTTTACGCAATATGCTAATTTTAAGTTTATAAATCCACAGACACCATTAAAAAATTCAAGGTTATAACTTTTTAAGTAGACATTTTTTTATGCAGATTGATAAATGATTGGTAAATCGTAGGTCAATTTATCAAAAGAACAAAAAACCAAATGCCAACTCTCGTGTCACAATCAAATAAATAATAGAATTAACTTTTAATTTTGACACAATCAATACAGAATTTTAAATTTATATTACACTAACAGACAGAAAAGTCTGTCTGTGTATATCATTATAGCCAAGAAACCTTGTAGAAATTTGCTTAAAACGTTTCTATACTCTATTTGCCGACTATTAATAACTATAGTTAAAACTGCGCTATATTTAAATAGAATTGTTCCATTGATTGATTCTTTAAATCTCATATTACAACCAACCATTTTATGTTTTATAATACGATGTAGTATAAAATAAAATAACATGAAAAAAAGTGAAGAGTCTGCATAATATTTGCTCCTATTTAGGTATTGCGTCGAATACGAATATGTTAAATTTCGTGTAAAATAGTTGGGCGTTTTGCGACTACATGGTAGCACTATAGCGGTGACATTGCAGGATCGGGATCATAATTTGTCATTTTTATTGTTTGAAATATCGTTTAAAACTTGGTTTAATTATTTGTTCATATTAATGTTAAGAAATGACATATTCTTATGTATTTAAGTGTGCCATGGCGGTTCCGATTTATTCTAAATGACCCGTGTAATGCTACAAAAATCGAAATCCCGTTAAAAGCACTAAATTACGTGATTTATGAGCAAATAAAATTCACCAAAATTGTTTTTGGGACAAAACTCATTTTTTTCAAATGGAATCATCGGTACCGAGGTACCATTTATTAGTACTATTAATAAGGAATTTATCCATATGTCGTATTAAAATGTACGATAAATATAAACAAAATTACAGCTAAAAGAAAATAAGAAAATACAATTTTGTTCTAATTAAGTGTTAAGAAGTAACTAAGATGGCTTTGAAAACAATGAAATATTTAGCTTGTCAAACATTTGTTGGTTTAACGGTGTTTTTATTGTGTCTTTAAAAATTGACTAAATTCTTGTTAATTGTGTTCAAAACGCCGCAAATTTATACAAGAGATGAAAAAGTGGACATGTTAATTATTTATGAGGAATGTAAAAGAAATGCAGTTGCGGCTACCGACCTTTATGGCCTACGATATCCTGATAGACAATGTTCAAAATTATTTTAAACGAATTGAAAACCAATTCCGAAGAGAGACCAACAATGATCCCGAAGAAAACTTCATTATTGACGAAGGAACGGAAATTAATATTTTGGCTCGAATAGAAGTTGATAAGACTGTTTCTTTAAGGCAAGTTGGGTTTGAATTGGACATCAGTCACCAAACAGTAAGCCGAATTTTGCACAAATACCACTATAAATATTTTAAATACCAATTGCACCAGCATTTGTACGAAAGTGATTACGAACGTAAGATGGAATATTGCAATTGGATTTTGTATAATAACGTGCAGCCAAACAATGATTTTTTGTGACGAGTCTAAGTTTACAAATTTGGTATTATTTAACCGACAAAATACAAAATATTGGTCACAAGAAAATCAAAATTTATTACGGGATGGCAACTTTCAAGTGCGGTCCGGTTTCAACGTTTGGCTTGGAATAATCGGTAGTAGAATCATTGGTCCAATAATATTTGAAGGACCTCTGACTGGTGCCAGATACTTAAGATTCTTGGAAAATGAGATTGAGGACATTTTAAATGAGTTACCTTTATATTTAGGACAGGGAATGTATTTCAAACAAGATGGCGCTCCTCCACATAATTCAAGGATGGTAATTGATTACCTTTAACGGAGATTCGAAGAAAACGTAATGTCGACGAATGGTCCTGTGAGGTAGCTTCCAAGGTCACCTGATTTAACGCCCCTTAATTTATTTGCTTGGGGTCATTTAAAAAATATTGTCTATGCAACCGCCGGAGCTACGAGTAAGACGAGCATAACGGCCCAGCAATTGGCGAACGTTCTTCGAGAAACAGCTATGTTAGTTCAGAAGTGCATTGACGTTAGTGGACAATGTCGAATAATAAAACATGATTTGCTTAATTCTTTCAATACATTTTCTGTGTGAGTTTCCCATGTCATTATATCATCCAAAATTACTCCCAGATATGTATTCTATATGAATAATTGACTGATGATTTGCCTTAATTAAAATACTTGAGTTATGACCTACGTTCTTTGGTAAGAATGACATAAAAACTGTTTTACTAGTATTTAGAACTAGACCGTTGCTTAAATACCACTTGTATTGGCTTGAATAACTGTTTCCTAAGAGCTATACTGGACATTAAAAAGTTTGTATCATCAGCATAGACAATTGATGCGTTAGGTGTTAGGCAAGAATGTGCCATATCATTCACAAAAATTAAAAAGAGTAAAGGACCGAGGATAGAGCCCTGCGGAACACTTATTTTCACTTGCCTGAAATCAAATTTATACGAATATTATTCAGATAAGAGTTGACCCAGCTAGCCCACGTGCTTCCAATCTAAAAAGTTTTTCCAAGGGCAAATCGTGGTCAATTGTGTCAAAAGTTCTGTTATGTTAAACATAGGTTGTATAAAAATGTTTGTATTATTTCTTCTCTTCGTGTTTTTTATGTTTTGGTTTTGTTTTCTTGTAAAAAAACGTAGTAAAGAAAGGAATAACTTTAAAAAACAACTCATTTGACTGAGTTCGAAGACTATTTCGCAAACAAAAAGACCTGTTTCCATTAAGCTGTTGATACTACTTAAGAATGGAGTATTTAACTGTATAAGAGAAAATTGAAATTGTTTTGGTTTATGGAGAAGCTGGAAGGAGTCTTGATGATGCTGTCGATCTCTACGCTTGGCGTGCTTCATTTTATCGTACTGTCAAACAATTTACTACTGACGGAAACGTTCGACCGAAAAAAATAATCCGTCGAGCAACAGTCACTGAAGAAAATAATATAACTGCTGTACTAGCTGTAGTGTTAGTACATGAGAAATAGCTCGCGATTCCGGATTGTGCCAGATCAGTGTTTGGAAAATTTTAAAACGTAATAAACATCATCCGTATCATGTGTCTTTACACCAGGATCTTCATGGCGTTGGTTTCCAAAATCGAGTAACTGAGTGGGTGCGTGAACAAATACAACGAAACCTCAATTTCTTTCGTTACGTATTGTTCTCCGACGAGTCGTCATTTAAAGACCAAAGGTAAATTAATTATTAAGCATTAATTCTTAACACGAGTTAAATTTCGTTGAAGAACAAGACAGTCGTGGATACTTTTAAATCGTCAGTATAAAGAAAACAAGGTATTGTCAGTTCTCAATAATATCATTAATGAATAGGATAAAGAAAAGAAGTCCTAAAACTGATCCCTGCGGTATACCCGACATAGGAGAAATTTGGATAGAATCGCAACCACAATATACAACTTATGTTAGATTTATCTGATAAGTGGAATTTTAAAAATTCAAGAAGTCTACAGAGAAACCGAAATTAGTCAGTTTATTTGATAGAATATCGTACTCAATTCCGTCAAATGCCTTTGAAAAATCGGTATAGATCTTGCTTGGAGTCCCTCATCGATGGCATCAGTTAACAATTTTGCCGTACAAAATAAGTTGGTAATAGCGGACCTGCCTTTAACAAAACCATGTTGTGCATATGTGATCAAGTGTATGCAATGGAGAAAAGAATTTTGCAAAGTTACAAATTAAGACAATTACTGGATAGTTGCAGATACCGGACAGGTCACCTTGCTTGAAAATTGGAGTCATCTTAGATAATTTCAACTGAAAGGGAAAAGTATTTGATTTTAAGGATAAACTGAAGAGTTTAGAAAGAGGTTCTGCGAATATTGAGTCACAGCTACGCAATAAGAAAACGGGAATTTCATCAGGCCCGAGCGTAAGCTTAGACCGAAACTTTTTTAAACAAGTATAACATCATTTCAGATATAGACGGTACATTAATCCCTGTGTAAATTCAAATTGACGGGGAGAGAGTAAAATTGTTGTTTAAGAAGTTAATTAGTCGTCCTTTAAGACTCCTGTTTTCAAAAGATAAACTATCATTTACAATTAAACCTAAATATTTAATTTACATGAAAACTTGGAGAGAATGTGATATTTGATTTATTTTGTGTTAGTCAAATTATTTTTTAACAATTCAAGACATTACAAGTAAGTAAAGAAAAAGAAAAATGAAGGAGACCCACATGGCCACCATTGAATAATAAATAATATACGGCAGCATTCTACCGCAACTAAGTATGAACACATTCTGATTATTCCATATGTGATTGATTGTGGTGGCAAATGTTTCACTATCAAGTTCTAAAAGAATGTGCTGAGACCCGTCTCAGTGCGTGAACTAAAATGACGGTACTTGTGTGTCGACTATGGTATTTAAAATTTACCATAAGAAAGAAGGTTTTAATTTAAGTTTTTTGTTGATAAACGAGGAGTTTTTACGGCATCTTTTGCATCAATTAGAAAAGATAAAGCCTTGTGTCGCAATTTTATGTATCTCTTGGGATCCCACAAAAAGCAATACAAACAAACATAAGAAAGTAGTTAACATTTGTCCGCCATTTTGAAGTTGTGTTTAAGAAAATCGTTTCACGCACCAAGTATGTAGACAGATAATTGTATGTCCAAGGAAAAATGTGCAGTTATGTTGCAATGGCGATCGAGAACTGCAAAACACTGCATTGCACATAATGACATCCAGTGACGTTTCGACGATCGCAGAATATCAATAACGTCATATCCAATGCTATATTGACTCGGGCTCCGCTATAGGGTGGATGACCCACCTTTTTGTCTACCGACAATTCTTCGCATTGCTTTACTTTTAAAAATCTCGACAATTTACCGTTTTTAGGGCATTTTTCGGCATTCTTATCAAATTATACAACGGATTAACGCTACAGAAGAGGCTTTAGAAAAACATTTATATTAAAAAAAAATAACGTAAAAACTATGCTAGATATTTTTTAATTTAACGACTGTCATGTATGGTGAAAGTTGCTTAAGTTTAGTTTTAGCTCCCTAAAAATTATTATGGTTAAATAGTGCGTATACTCAACAAATCAACTTAAAAATAGGGTCTTTAATAATAATAACAATATATTTATTTTCAACAGGTTTACACCCAACTACAGAAAATAATAAATGACAATGTGAAATATATATAATATTAATAACATTAATATTAATATTGATGTACTAATAAGTATATGTGAAATTACTAAAGATTTAATTTATTAGCTGATTTTACTTGTATACAGTGTGTGCGATTGTGTGTGCGATAGTACTCTATGAGTTTTATTTAACCAATTAAAAAAAAATCATTTTCATATTTTTAAGGCCTACTAAGGTCCTCTCAATGGGTCTAAATTCCAAGAACCACTATTAAGTATTTTTCTAATGGAAAAGTGGATAACTTATATGATTCGCAGTTATATTAAATAGTCTTTTTATTTCGATATTCGAATTTCCCCTTATTTCAAGCGAGTTTAAATTGAGTGAATCTAGTAGATAGAATCCATTATGTTTAAAAAACATGTATTTCAGAAGTTTCCTTTATGAGGACACCACTTGTATTTTAGATTTTGATATATAGGTGACCAGATGACAGATGCATATTCAAGCTTGCTTCTTATAAATGACACGTATATTAATTTCAGAGTGTTGATGTCTGTAAAACTGCCCCAATTCCGAGTACTTTAGATGCTGAATTAACAATAGTGCTAATATAACCAGAAAAACTGAGCCTACAGTCGAATGTTACTCCAAGATCCTTAAAGTTTGAGCATCTTTCTAATGTTATATTATTAATTGTATATGCGAATAGGACTGGCTTCTTGTTGCTGTAAAAAGACATAACTTTACATTTAGATATGTTTAGCTTTAAGAAGTAGCTTTCGAGGGGCGAGCGTAGGTGCGTCTTTACTCTGTACATACCTCGATATGCGATGTAAAGCAACAGCAGGCGCAGTTAGTAGTTGGGTGGGTAACCATTCCAACGGAAACCGCGTCCACGCCTCACACATCTTCCAGCGGCTTGCATATCAGTGTATGCGCGGAAGCTATACAACCTTAGGCGAGGGTTGTATAGGGCATATACCATCCTTCGGAGAGGATGTAAAGCCGTCGGTCCTTTGTCTATTAAATGTTAGGCAAGTAAAAGATCCCTACTCTTCTTAAGGGAAGAGGTTCGGCAAAATTCCTGGTTGGGAGTATCTCGTCTACAGGCGTCGGTGTTAGGCCTCAGTAGCGGAAATAGACCGACGTTAAATAAATGTATAAAAAAAAGTTGCTTTCGAACAGTTGTCAAGTTTGCTTATTTCTGAATAGATTTTCAAGTCGTCTGCGACGATGAGATGTGTGAATCTCATACAGGGATAGGTCGTTTATAAAACCAAGAATAAAAGTGCCCCTAGGTTAGATCCTTGAGGAACTCCAGATGTTGCAATGAAGCTCTGAGAATTAAATCCACCATATTCAACAAACTGCTTTCTATTGAGTAAGTAGGACTCGATAACAAGGCTTCTAACACTTCGATTGCGTTAAGTTTAGAAAGGAGTAAGTAGTGATCGATTTTGTCAGTATATATAACATTTACTTGCCCTAGCGAGTCCAATGTGTCGGAGATATACTGTGTAATACAAGTCAGGTTCGAGATGGTCGATCTTTTATCCATAAAGCCGTGTTGGTAATGAGACATATGACCCTTGATTTCGCAGTAAATATTTTCATAAATAATGATTTCCAAGAGCTTCCCAAAATTGCAACGTATAGCAATAGGTCTGTAGTTAGTTATTAAGGAGGGGTCTCCCGTTTTGAGGATGGCACATAATTTAGTACAGGGTGTTTACTGGAAATTGTAAACAAGTAACAATTGGTGTCAGAAGCGGAATTGCAACGGGATTTCTGAAGAATTCGAGGAAGTTCGACAATGTTCTATTTGGAAACCACTGTAGATATTGAAGTGCTTTGAACTTGAAAGTGATATAGACATTACACAAGACTTATCTGTGATATTTTGAAAAAATTTATAGAACCTCCTATTTGGAAACTACTGTATTTAGCTAAATTCTGTCAACTGGACAGTGATATAGACATCAAATAAGACCTATTTGTGGCATTTTGGGAAAATTTCCAGAACCTTCTATTTGAAAACTAGTGCAGTTCGCTAAATTCTGTCAACTGGAAAGTGATATAAACATTAAATAAGACATTTGTGACATTTCGAAAACATTTCTAGAACATTCTATTCCAGAATTTGTGGGAATGTTTGAATTATACCTAATATAGACTAAAGAAGACTTATTAGTGCCGTTTCGAGAAGTTTAATGGAAACAAGGAGCATGGTGGCTGAAAAAAAATGCAAGACATGTTCGCAGAATTAAAAAAATGATGTTAGACCAACGCCAAGAAGACAAAAAGGCGCCAAGAAGAGAAAGGAAAACCAGAAAGACGTGAAAAAGAAAAGAAAGAAAACGTCAAGAAGAAAAAGAAGATCAAGAACGACGATGTAAACAAGACAAAGATGAATTAAAGGAAATTAAGAAGAACTTGGAAATAAGACTTCATGAAGAAAAACAGGAAGAAATGACGGGCCAGGAAAAATTAAGTT
This sequence comes from Leptura quadrifasciata, assembly GCA_963675555.1. Lineage (NCBI taxonomy): Eukaryota > Metazoa > Arthropoda > Insecta > Coleoptera > Cerambycidae > Leptura > Leptura quadrifasciata. Next base: position 2,621,649 of record OY776682.1, on the reverse strand, counting down.
ATACAGGCGTAACAGGACGCTTTCCTTTCAGCCACCGAAGACCTCAAACTAAAGAGGATATGGGCAACATGAAGGCTGAAGTAAGTGACATTAAGGGAAAAGTTACTGACATCGAAATTAAGGTAAATTTGGTCAAAGAAGAAGTAGAGCGACTTAAACGGCAGCTGAGAGAAAGAGGTGGCCAGAAGTAGTATCACCAGGCCTTCGACTACAACCTCCTTCCTTTCATGGACAAACTTCTTAGTCAACATATAAAAGACAATTTGAGACAGTTCCATGCGCAAACAACTGGAGTAATGAAGATAAGGCTATAGCATTTGTTTTAGTGTTTAGAGGTCAAGCATCAGAACTGCTTCAGACAATTCCAGTGGCACAGCAACAGGATTTTAAAGTTTTAGAAGCTGCGTTCGGCTTAAGATATGGCGACTAACATCTCTCCCAACTATATCGGACCCAGCTAAAATCACGTATCACGGAGAGTTTACGTGAATTTGAGGCTGCAGAGAGATTGGCACACTTGGCTTACCCGGATGCACAAAGGCGATTTCAGGAGCAATTGGCAGATTATGCTTTTGTTGATGGCATAAAAGACGAAGAGATCAGGCGGGTCCTTAGACTACCTCGGCATAACTAATACTAATAGCAAAGCATTGATCCATGCACTTGAGGTAGAGGCCGCTTATATGGATTCCTCATGGCACAGAGTACGAGCTGTCTCAGCGGAAGAAACCCAATCAGAAGAAACGAGTTTGGACACCAAATTAATGGACATACACAAGATGTTTACCCAATTAATGACCAAGACAAGTTTTCCAGGAAAACAGACAAGGAAATGTAAGGCCTAGTGGAGGTATCCGATGTAAATGCTGCAAGGAAAGAGGAAATCCGCTCCGATAAGACGAAATTGATGGCTATGCTAAAGGATATACAGAAAATGATCGCACAAACACGAAGCAGTGAAAGGCTTACAAAAGGGATCCGCTGTTATAATTGTGGCATATCAAGAGGTACTGCCGTCAGAGGCACCCTAAGGAAGTGAATGGCGAAGATGTAAAGAAAGAGCAGGATGTAGCAGATGTGAAGGCAGTTAATATTGAGGTTTCGAAGGACTGGACAAATGAAGTTGTAAGGAAGGAGCAACTGAATGATCGAGATTGGACCACTACTGAAGGCAAACGAAAAAAGAATCCACAGCGAAAGAAAGGAAGATCTCCGAAGCTTCACCCACATTGGGAAGGGTCGTATTCTGTCATCGCCCGGTTTAATGACGTTCTTCATCGGATTCAACGAAGTAAGAAGTCTAGGATGGAAATTGTGCACTTGGACAGATTGACGAAGTATGCTGGGTACTCTAATTACCTAACCGGGACGTTCAGGCTTAAGAAGGAGGCAGTGTTATGTGCACGCCTACGCCACTGCCTCATAGAAAATACTAGAAGGACTGGAAAAATCTCGAATAATAGACTGGAACATTCCAGAATAATCGAGTACGTTCGACGCAAGTATCTATAGAGTGGATCCAAGCGCACTGAGGACAGTTATATATGAGATGAGAAAGTGATAAAATAAGATGGAGAACAGTAACTAGTTGTGAATTATAGTAGTGGGACTATAGGGGAATAAATTTGTAATTAGTATGTACTAATATATAACTGTAAGGACTAATTATTGTAATCAGTGGTTTGTAACGATTCTTGTAGCAATTTATTGAACCTACGTACAGGGTGTTTACTGGAGATTGTAAACAAGTAACATCATAAAAATGTTCACAAGCATCATTTATATTAGCATAATGATCAAGATCTGTCATATCACCTGGAACGTCTCGTATATTAACTGGAAGTTTGCGCGACTGAAATTTTGTTTTTGCAAGTGTCACTATATGAAAAATCTTTTGATAGGAAGTTATTTAATTTACTATTAAATCTGAGAGCAGAATGGCGAGGGTCCCCGTTTATTAGAATGTGGATTAAATACTGTTTGATTCGACGAATCGAAGCGGTCCTGCTAAGATATATAAGAAAAAAAATGTGAAAAATGAAGGTAATGTTTTTCGAACACGTAAAATTTACATAAACGCATATAATGGTTGTATTTTCTAAGAAGGCTGTCGTCAAAATAATCTCATAAATAACATTATAATTACTGCAGTATACGTTTTATTTTCTCAGCGAGGAGTTCTTATAATAGAACTTGTTACTCGAGGGTCAGCACTCACTATTTTAGAGCGTTTACACACTTCGTGTAATTTGTGTTAGACTCATAACAGTGATAAAATCTGCTTCAGTTACATGGCATGCAGGGGTCAACACAATTTTCATAAAAAATACTGAGAAACCACAATGTACCGCGTGAAATGGAAATTTTAGAACTGTGCATTTTAAATATTTATTTGTACACGTACATAGTCGTGTGAGTTAGTTTCAACTCTGTCCTCCACCGTAATACAGTTCACTATCAGAAAATTCCCCAAGTCTGTTTGATATATCAATTAATCATGCGTATGTCAGACGTTTCAGGAATAATTCTCAGTATCTTCAGGCAAGTTTTAAAACTATACGGGTAACACAGGAGACATGTAACACTCTGTAACTTTGTTATTTAAGAAATTAAAATTTTGAGTTTTGGGAGAGTTGTGTATTACATAATTATCCTTGTTTTGAGTCAATCAAATATTTTCTTCAACTTCCGGTTTAAGCGGAAGTGATTCAAACTTTATTATCTTAAATGGTACCGTGTATATTTGTTACTTGTCTGATTCGTCTTTAAATTATCTTTTCAATCATGTATCGCAACATAGCATTTATTTTTTAAATGACAGCTAACAGCCATTTTATTGTATTAAGTCTAGGTGGCCATGATATGAACCTTGGCAGATATTGATCCTTAGTGTGCCGTGACATCCAAAGATCTCTGGTACGAAACTTTGTGTCTTATATGTTTTTGGGCATAATCAGTAGCTGAACAAACTAGTTTATTCTTACTTTTAAAAAAAATCGGTAAACAACTCACGATTTCATAAAAACCAAGATATAGGCCGTCAGAAATATTGATTTGAGGACGATTTTCGAGAAGTTTTTTCTCCATCAGATTTTAGTAGATAGAATGATAGATTTAGGTGTCAATAACCAGAAAATAATAGTGCGTATCCACAGTTTTGGCTTGAAGACATAGTTAAATGCACTTTTATGCAAGAATCCTTAACAAAAAATAAAACATTTCTTTTAGAATTTTTTTTCTATAAAATACTTTGTATCTTATTTGATATCTTATAAATATTTACTTTTATTTATATTTAACTATATTTTATATATTTTTCTAAATATATTTTTAAAATTATTTTTACTTTATTTTTTCATAAAATTACTTCAACTGTAAGAGAAGGTAAGCATAAATATAGTGCATTTATTTGTTTCTTCAGTGCTAAGAGAGATATGGTAAAAGGGATACGAGGGAGAGTGAAAAAAGGGGTGAGGGGGGATCAAAAAAATTTAAATTTATAATAGAAAATTCTCAGACGTAATTTTTATGGTATTTTTTTACGTTTTAAGTGAAAAATCAATTTTTTATTTAAATTTCGCGCCATTTCCGGGCAGCCATTTTGAATTTTCATATCAGATTCGTAATCAGCAAAAATTAAAACCCCGAGGATAAATTTTTTCCGAGATATATGTAATATTAAAGCATTAGTAAAATTATTGTTCTTATGCATGCATAAAATACACTTTTGGATGCAATCAAGAGCTAACAATTGCATCTGGAGAGTCAAAAATGACTCTATATGTACAATAAAGTTTATGTAACAATAAAATAAAAAGTTTCTAGTCAATATTATTTATTTTTAAACGATTATATTTGAAAAACTATCGAGAAATCCGAAAAAATAGCAAAAAAATGCACTTTTTTGCATAAAAGTGCATTTAAATATGTCTTCAAGCCAAAATTGTGCGTACGCACTATGATTTTCTTGTTATTTACACCTAAATCTATCATTCTATCCAATAAATCTGATGGAGAAAAAACTTCTTGAAAATCGACCTCAAATCGTTATTTCTGACGGACTAACAGGAAACTCATTTTTCTATTCGCCCTACTTAAAAGTTACTTATTTATCTTTTATCTTATATTCACCGCCTGCCTACTAAATATTTTTGCTGCAGTAAATACGAATAATGTTTCGTTACTAATTTTAGTGAAGAAAGCAAAGTAGGATAGGTACAGCAATTGTATTGGACAAAATACATCTCCTTGAAGGATATAATTAATGTTTTGTGTGAATTTCAACACGCGTTGCCTTCATTACTGCCAATCCTAATAGAAAAATGATAACTCAGGTCAGTTCTTCAAGTTTACCCAGAATGTGTATTTATTAAATTATAGATAAAAAGTTAATGTACATAAAGCAGGAGTATTATAATTGTAAAAAAATTATTTAATTTTTCCAGTAGGTCTATATATGTAGCGTGAAATTTAAACAAGCATGAAAATAAGTAATGATACGCTTTGGTATTCCGTGCCAACTATAAGACGCTGGTTAAAGCAACTTTTGTTATTTACATATAAATTGTCTATAATTATTCAATAATTGTATTTACATTTTTTAAAGCAATTATTATTAAATTGGTTTTTCCTTAAAATCATCAACAATTAATACAAACATAAGACTGACAGTATTATCCATAAATCATTAAAACTGAAAAAATACGTTTTGAATTTTTATAAAGACGATTTTTTTCTAAAGGTTACGAAATGTTATTTAGTCTGCGTCGTTTATTTTGTAAAAGTGCACGTAAATGATTTAAAATCATAAATAATCCATAGTGCTTTTCAATGCACAGGTATGGTCCAAATGAAATATTGATTAATCTCTACTGTATATCAGGGGCGGACTGATAACAGTGCAAAAATCAATTTTGTTATTAAAACGTTACGACAGAATAAATGAAGGGATATGGAAATTGCATTGCTGCAATGACTATTTTTCAAAAACCCATCGACGTAAATCTGTTAAATTTTTTTAAATCACTTCTCTAAAAAGAGTTATTTTCAAATCTAACAAGCGTCCAGCACCATGGTTTACAGAGACTTTATATGAGCTTAAAAGAAAAGCTTGGTTAAAATATAAAAAAGTATAAGTGTTGCCCACACTGCACACTTTCATGGTCTCGGACCATGCAGAGGAGGGGATCCGCACTCCTGATGACCTTACATGCTCCATCCAGAACCATCCTGCTATGGAGACTCACCAAGCTCAAGAGTCCACGGCCTCCCCGATGTCGTGGGAGATATAACCGTGGAACGGACGATTTAGGATGCAAGTTCCTATTGAGATGCATTTTCTTGCGGGTTACTGCATCGAGTTGACGCAGCTCTTCTTTAGTCCATTTCACTACTCCGAAAGAGTAGAGAAGGATCGGAACGGAACGGAAGCATATTGGTAGCAGACACCTTGTTCTTCCCCGACAGTTCTTAAGACCAGATTTGTCGGAGTAGGTGCTGATACTTTCCGCGGGGGGCGGCACTCGCTTCTTGGGTGGAACGTTGCTCGACACCCAAGTAAGTGTACGACTCTCCGGCATCTAGATGGTGTAAGATGCTTCCATCCACGAGCTGCGCGTCCTCTCCGTAGTCACCGCATCGTCCTCTCTTGAGATGGATCAGTGCACATTTGTCCAACCGACAGCCTGCGTGTACTCCTGTACCACCCTAAGGGACTGTTGGAGATCCCTCTCTCCAGAGGCATAAAGCTTAAGGTCATTCATATAAAATAGATGGGTGACCTTACGCCTCCTGTCGCCGGGGGTAACGCAGTTGTAGCCACGAGCTTTCCGGGGCGAGACGGATAATGGCAGTAGTGAGATGCAAAACAGAAGGGGGCTGAGAGAATCTCCCTGAAATACTCCTCTTCTGAATGTTACCGACTCTGTTTGGATTCTATCGTTACCCGATCTTGCGGTAAAGCGAGTCCTCCAGAGTGGCATCAGTTCTTCAATACATCTCACTACGGGACCGGGTACCACAAGACATCGGAGCAAGTGAACAATGAAGCTATGATCATTATTATTTTTTTCGGGCATCGACTACTTCGGTCATTAGCTCTACTATATTGTATCTTTATCCTTGGATACTTAGATATATAAATTTATTTCCAGAGGTGTAAAGAGCCTGAAGAAACAAACAATTTCACAACAAGCAAGTAAAAACAGTAGGTAATAACTTTTTCCTAACTTTGATAAATTCTTAGATTTATTTAAGTAGATTTGTTGTTTTCAAATATTGTATTATTTTCCCCACATTTTCATTCTTAAGGCAGTTTTCAATATTGTTTGGGAGGTTTATTTAAGTAGATTTGTTGTTTTCAAATATTGTATTATTTTCCCCACATTTTCATTCTTAAGGCAGTTTTCCTTGACGTATATTTGCATGGGTGCTATCCCATTCGTATTGCCACTTATTGCTGACTTTGATCTTTAACGCCGTTTTTATATCATCTGGTCGGATAGGTATGCCTTCTATTAATTCTTCTTCTGCAGCATCTCGTGCTGCAATATCAGCAATTTCGTTGCCCCCAATCCTTATATGCCCCGGTGTCCATAAAAACATCACTGCCTTTTTTGTGCTAGCCATTGTAGCAAGGATATAACTATTTGGATAAGAGGGTCTGAGGTAAAAACATTTGAGATGGATTGTAGAGCACTGAGAGAGTCACTACAAATTATGAAACATCTATGGATGCTATGTTCTTAGCTCTTGCCAGATAGCATACAGTTCGGCCGTGTAAATGTTTGAGTAGGAATTTAAGGTCCATTTATGCCATCGAAATGCCATCTTGTACATGCGGCGGTGTGTTTGCTTTTGCTAAACGTGTTAGGTCCATGCGTATATGAGGAGGTTTAATCTTCCAGGGAGGGATTTCCGTGGGCAAGGTACATACATTTCTGGTATGCACTCTAGTTTATTCACTTCAATTCATTTTTCAATATTCAATTCTCTCCAAAGTCATTCTAGAGCCTCTAATGTTTTCTGGTCCACCAATAAAAGTGAAAAATTATGAGTATAAAGGGATCTTCAGATTGGAATATTAAACGAAGAAAACTAAAATTACGAACATTCTTAAAAATGTGTGATATTTGAACTACGTGTTATGCAAAGCAGTTGTAATGTAAAAAACGGCACATTTACTGCTGTGTATATGGAGCAAGTGTACATTTAACATGGTCTTTTGATTACAAACTTGTCGTAATTGTTGGTAACATTATTTTTTATAATAGCTGTTATTGTCAAGTATGACACAATGTGTTATAATTTGTAACATGAAATAAAATATTAATGTGACGTTTTATGTTATCATTTCAACTAGTTTGTAAAATGTTTGTTTCCGCATTTAACTGTATATTATTAAACCTACATATTTACAATTTGCTGAAAGCAATAAAATTATATTACAGAAATTAACATTATATACCATCTCAGGATTAAGATATTAATGTAAGAAATAACTGGTATATTTACACAACTCCACTTAAAACTAAAACATTTGATATCGGTTGATATTTATTACACATATATCCTACCAACAGGAAACGAACGATTTAAAAGTGCTCGATGTAAAGATCTTAAAAACCGAATCGCTGGATTCGTCATTTAACTTATTAATTTGGATTTTCCTGTATTTGCCGCTCTAGTTTTCCGGTCATTAGTGAAAAATGATAATTTACTTCTATACATTTAATTACCTAATTAAAATATATAACGTTATTTACATCATGGTATACGTAGTAAAACCATAAAGACGCTGAATAACTTACACGTAATCGCAACGTTATCAAAAGCAATACACTCAGAAAACACTTTATCGACAATCAAAAGTTTACCAGACTCGAATTATCTAAGAAACGGTTTTATTCTGTCATATATGTTGGAAAATAATAATAATAGATCTACTTTTTTATTATATATCGGGTGACCCAGAAAATACCTACCCCCCCCACTTTTTCCTACAATTTTAAAAATAAAATTCGGAAATTTGGGACATCAAATGGCCACATTCTGAACATTCGGTTGTAAAAAAATCAGGTCTAGTATGGCCGGGAATGAGGAAGTTGCATGATTTTTTTTATATCACAGATAGATAGACGACAGAAAAATATGCTTCCTCGTATTTGTTCTTTTTCTTTTTTGTTAAAATTGAGGGTGAAAAAAATATTTATTTCGGCTGAGAATTTAAAACCATTAAAACGCTCTATCCCTAACGAATAGCGTCATTGAAACATCTAAAAAGAATGCTGTGGTTATAGATTAACGCGTTAGGGATGTTATAAAATGATTGTCCGTCATATTAACCAATAATTAATAACAATATTACGAATAACAACGTAAATTAGCAAATTCAGATCCAATTAGTGACGTCAAAATGACGTCAAAGCAATATCATAGCATTTTCAGTCACATGGTTTTGTTTACACAAAAGTTCAAATTTTAATGTGGAATATTTACGAAGCAAAATTTTTCTATGAGTTTCTTTCATTATATTATCAACTTATATAGTACATATTATGAAAAGATAATAAAATTAAGCATTTTTAAAATCCATGCATCTTCCTCATTGCCACAACTTTCTTATTTTAAATATCACCCTGTATATTTAAGTCATTTTTCTGATAAAGTGCTATTTTCAGATTTTAAATCGGATGAAAAATAGCCTTGGAAATGGCATTTAGTTGGCTTTGGAATATGGAACAAATTTAAAACATTTGATAGTAGACTTTGAATTTGAATAAAAGGGTATTTCTCAACAAATTAAATGTAAAATTGGCCTATTTTGTTCATTTGCTTGGATTTAGAAATGTTTTTCCATTTTTGAATTTCATGGAAATTCAATTTGTCATAACTCCAATTTTCAAATAGTATCAGATAAAGTGGTAAACTTGCTTTAGACTGGTTTTTCCCGATTACAAATTGAATATAAATCAAAATAAATATTAAGCTTTTGTAGCAGCGTTTCGAATTATGTGTTCATATCTTGCAGTAAGCTATGACAAACAAGTAAGTTATTTGTAATTTGCAATTTTTGATAGCCAACCTATCCATGGAAGCTTTTGAAGAGGAAGCTATACGCTGCAGTGAGAATAAACCAAAGTGCTGGCTACGCTACGTAGACGATACGTTCATCATATGGCCACATGGAGAATTATCTTTATCTATTTTCTTCGACCATCTGAATAAACAGCATCCAAGTATCAAATTTACAATGGAGACCGAACAAGATGGATCTTTACCTTTCTTTGGTGTATTAGTAAAAAGGTCACACAATGGAAAGCTGGCCCATGGCGTCTATAGAAAGGAAACACACACCGATCGTTACCAACATGCGAGATCTCACCACGATCCACAACAGAAGAGAGCGTTAATCAGCACCTTGATCCACAGAGTCAACACAATATGCGACGACGATGACAAACCTGAGGAACTAAAGAATGTCCAACAAGCTTTAGAGAAGAACGGATACAGTCAAAGTAATATACAACGAATAGTAAATAACTAGAGGAGAACAACAGAAGAACAAGAACAACCAACAACGTATGCATGCCTACTCTACGTTGCGGAAGTCACATATAGGCTGAAGAAGATTGTATTCAAAAAGAATGTAGGTGTACGGTTTCGAACGGTGAGGAAAATTCAGCAGATGCTTCCCCCAATCAAAGACCCTATCCCCAAACTGTTATCAAAAGGCGTTTACCAATTGAAGTGCACATGTGGTAAGAGCTACATCAGAGAAACAGGACGGAGTATCCAGTGCACAATCAAAGAGCATCAGAGGAATACTAGATAGACAAGATACACGGATAAGTCGGCGATAGCAGAGTATGTCCATAATAACGGGAACCATAAAATCGACTACGAGGACGACAATGTATTAGACAGGAATACGCTCTATTATCCGCGAATCATTAAGGAATCACCGGAAATTATGAAAAACGTAAATAACTTTAACAGAGAGGATGGGTATCGTCTTAGTAACACATGGAGACCAGCGAAGCGAAGCGGCGCCTAAGTATATAACGAGGAGTGTAACAACAAATTCAGTCTGTAGATTCCCTGTGAAGAAGCTGACATTATAATCAGCGAAACGTCAAGTCAAGTTCGACGACCACGGCAAGACGGAAGAAATTATTTCATTAAGTATTCGTGTTGAGTAAACCAATTACAGAAGATCAATCTTCTGTGTCCGTCGTTTTCATAGAATTCTTGATGCAATTGGTATTTGTAGCATTTAAAACCACATTTTTTAATATACTATAAATCTGTCCTCAGCCACCTCAACATCATCTGCATTTCAGAATGACTCTTCTAGAATTATAAAATACTGCCGGTATGGCTGACGACGATCGGGATATCTTTCATAATATAAACGTGCGACCGCATGGGTATATTTCTGATATTCACCGTAAATTAAAAGGAAATCTACCTTTTCATTTTCTGTGTATTGCATCGTAAATCGTATCTTATTTTGACTAAAGCACCTAACTATAAATTTACAAATAATAAATACGCCTCGATTTCGCTCAACAATAACGTTTTGACTAATGCTGTGTGCAATCGTTCATGTTTTTCATGGCTTACTGCAAGATATGGACACAATTCGAAACGCTTCTACAAAAAGCTTAATATTTATTTTACTTTATATTCAATTCTTAATCGGGAAAAACCAGTCTAAAACAAATTTACCACTCTATCTGATAAAAAAATAAAATATACATTTGAAAAATTGGAGTTATGATAAATTGAATTTCCATGAAATGGAAAAATGGGAAAAACATTTCTGAGTCCAAGCAAATGAACAGAATAGGCCAATTTTACATATAATTTGTTGAGAAATACCCTTTTATTCAAATTCAAAATCTACTTCGAGAATAACTTTGATAATTGTCTTGAACAATTTAAAAAAAATACTTCGTTTGGTTCTTTTTGATATTGATAGTATAAATTATGAGCTTTAATTTGCGCACCCACAGATTGTTGTAGAACCTCCATATTGCTGAGAAATAAGTGTTAAAAAAAAGTCAAAAAGTTATTAACAAATTGATTGTGCAAAAACTATTCGACTATTCTATTTCGCGTGCCTTCTCTATGCTACAAGAGCCTTCTCTTCCTGTGGTAAGAAGTATATGAAACATGTTTTTCTATTGCTTATTAACAATTGAAAAAACAGCAATTTTAGCATGTTTTTTGCAATAACTCATAAACAAATTAACCGATTGAACCGATGAAATAGGTCTCATTTATAGATATTTTTAACAAACACTTTTTTTCCTAAAATTATTAGCTTTTTTTAAAGTAAAAAAAAAACATTTTCTCACACCTTAACTGTTTAATAAAAAATTTTGCCATGCTAAAAATTGAAGCCTAAAGAACCCTACATTCCTACCATCATTCTGAACATCCTGGATTCAGCTTATACCTAGAAACATTTTTTGTCAAAATCACCTCATTTTCATACTAATTCAACTGGAGTATTAAGGTACCTTATAATGTAATGTGTTATTTTTACTCGTTAGTATGTAGTGCTCTATAAATCTATGTTTTAATATTATTATTAGTGGTCTAAAAAACTGAATTATGGAACATAAATTTAATTCCAAAATTTTTGCACCAAGAAATTCGGGAATGAAATTGATATTCTTAGACAGTCTGTAATTTTAACATAATTTCCTCACAATGGCGACACACTTTCAAGACCCGCAGCAAATTTTCAAAGCCAAACTTTAAGACACACTGTGAAATAAAATCCTTGACGATTAAACTGCCATCGTATTTTTATAATATCGGAATAGACGAGTTGTTGTTGAGTTAGCATAACTATCTTGTGAATCTTTGCTAAGACAGATGTCCAGCTATAACGTAGGTCAGGGGTCAGGAACAATACCCACATGATCATATTTTGCATGTTTATGTTTGACCTCTCTAGGGTGTACTACCTGAGTCATTGTGAAACCCTATCCTTTTGGAAATTTATAATTATTACATAGCTCCCGGCGAATTTTTAAATTTTTTTAAATCTTGTCTGTTTACTTAATGAGGAGTGTATAATATTCGTAACAAATTAACTTTTACTCTAGTAATTTCAACTCTCGAGTAGCAGAGTTGAGACAAGTACTTTTAAAAATACCTCCAGTATAAGTACTAGTAGTCCAAATTTTAATTTTTACTCCCAGTATCTTAATACTTATGTAAGTAAGTACTGTATGTAAGTATTACTTATTTAGAAATAAGTACAAGTATCCAGTACTTTTTAGTTAAAGTACTGGGAGCACAAGCAGTGGTACATGGATTTAAAAAGCACTTAGAGTAGAATACTTAAAGTAAAAATGTACTGATTACTTTACTTGGAGTATGTTTTAGTACTGAGTACCTCAACTCTGTGGAGTAGTTCTCACTAAGAGAAACAAACATGCGAAAATTTAATGCGTCTGCAATCATATATTATTCCTTACATTAAAACTGCAACTGAAGTGAAAAAAATGCTTCGGATAACTGTTTCAAGCAGTAGATGACTAATATTAAAAACTGTTTTGTAATTTAAACATTCACACACCACGTTTTATAAAAAAGATTATTAAAAATCACGCTAGAAAAAAGTTTCAGAACGGCCATAGGCGTTCTAAAAATTTTCGTCGAGGTTTATTTACTTACCTTTTGACTTAATAAATTAAATAACAATTCCAAACCCTCATTGGCATTTACAAGGAACTTACTGCGACAATATCCATAAACAAACGTTCGCATAGTTTCTAATACTGCAAGTTATATTGTAATGAACAAGGCATTTGCATATGTACATTACAGTTGCGTGTATATGGCATACACGAATTTCATTTTGCCGTCTTCAGATATAAAAATTAATGTCAGACCGGTACTTAATCCACATTCTACATCAACGCTAGCCAATACCACCGCACGTACCATTTTAGAAAATTCCAATACACAGGGTGTCCCAATAAGTGCATCAAAGTCTTTGGAAAATTATTTTTTTATGGAACTGGTCAAAAGACGCACATTTTAAAAATATTTTGAAATATACAGGGTGACTCGCTACAACGGAGCATCGTCGAGGTCATTTTTTTTAAATGGAATACCCTATATATTTTTACATTTATGAATTCAGCATAAAATTACTTTCCAACTACCTCTAGATTTTTTATTTTTTGACATGGCGTTGCTGAGTTGTTCGAAAAAATATGAAAATTTTGGTCGGGGCAAGGTTTAACAAAGTAACTCGCTGTGTGCGTATTATTATTAAGAAGATTTATTTTGCAATGTGTTGACAAGGGATGTACGACAACGACACAACTACCAAATATTGATTATAATTATACAGGGTGTATTTTATACTAGCGGACATTTAGGACATTTCAAAGTGAATTTTCTAATTTTTTTCAAATGGAACACTCTGTATATTATTGTATTTTTGAATTGGCACGATTCCCTACGATTTTTTTTGAATAATATCCCATATCAATAATCGATATTTCCAGATATATTTTTACTGTTTCACTAAAAACCGTTAAATTATAATACTTTTCATTTCGAACTGATCTAGTAGCTATGATTTTGACATAAAGTTTTATATTAAATAAACACCACATAAATTAGACAACCCCCAATTCCAGAAGACAGGGCTTGTGCGTAAGTGGGTTACACATTGAAAAAACGCGGACATACAACTATTTCCTCCGAGAGTGCCGGAGCCAGGAGTCGAACCCGGTGGTGCAATGTCCGTATGATTAATCGCGATTGCCACCTCACGCCTTAACCCACTCGGCTATCGACCAGACAGATTGTGACAAAGTCTTATACTTACTGTAAGTTATAAATTAGTTTAAAATTCGCACTTTCCAATAATGAATTTATCGAGAGAAGAAATTGTCGATATGGTTTATGTTCTGGATGCGAGTCATAAAATTTGTTTGCTATCAACTTCATTTATAAGGAGCGATATCCGGAAAGAAGACAGCATTCTAAATCATTTGAGAGGTTGATGGGACGATTTGACAATACGGGGAAAATGGAGAATATGAGAAAAAGTAACGAACAAAAAATGTAGTAAATGAAGAAAATGGAACAGTCATACTTTTGAGCGTGATCGCAGTATAAGAGAATTGGCAAGAGAAAACGATATAAGCCGATCTTCAGTCCATCGTATCCTACAAAAAAACAAATTTCATCCCTACCACGTTCAACTAATGCAGGAACTAATTGATAAGGATTATGAAAACCAAATACAATTTTGTCAATGGGCAAAATAAAAAATAGGACAACAAAGAATTTTGTTTGACTTTGTTTTGTTTGACGATGAAACGACGTTTCATAAAAATAGACATGTTAATCGTCATAATTTTCATTAATACGACACAACCAATCTTTACATCTCACAAACAAATAGCCAAACAAGATGGTCGTTGAATGCATGGGGAGGAATCGTTGGGGTTTATGTGATAGCACCACATTTTTTTGATGGACGTGTAAATGGTCCGGAATCTGGAATTGGTTGGGAGGGTGGTCAATAAAAATTATTGAACCACAGCACTTAGGCCCCTTGTACATCCTCCCTGTAGGCAGACCCTCGCCTAGGCCTCCAACCAACCTAATCTTGCGAAATGGTGGTGATGCTGCCTAGGGGCATCTTCCTTACATCGGCCAAACTAGGCCAACGTTCTCCCAAAATGGATTCTCTGATTGATGAGACAGCAGACCAGTCACGGAGTACATGTTGAATCGTATCATCTTCTTATTCACAACCTCGTTGTTGTTTCGCTTAATTTCATATTATGGAGATGTTTCCTTAACTGACAGTGTTCAGTCTTCATTCCTGTTATAAAACGTAGATTCCTTCTGGACATTGCCAGATAGTCCATTGCTGTACTCTTCTTGGGATATTTTAGTAGTTCCCTAGCGAGCTGACAGCTATTTGTTTCATCCCATAATTTCTTGAATTCATTGTGGGTTTTATCTTTAATTATTTGTATTATCACCATGATCAGTAACAGACTGGCCCTGCCTGGTCCAAAGATAATTAGGCCTACTGCCTTCTTAGCCAGTCTGTTGGCTACTTTGTTGCCACTACACTATGCGTGTCCTTCCACCCAGCATACCAGTATGTTATTCATGCTGGAGACACCCACAAGTGCTTGGTGACATCCCATACTGCTCCTGTGGTAATATTGTAACTTCTTAGGTAATTACCACCCCCTCTTTCCCGGAAGGCTCTAGAAGAGCCTTGTGTTGTCAGAGCCACTTCTCCTAGATATGTACTAGTGGTGGCAGACACAGCATTACCTCCATAGCTCTCGTTGGTGTTGTTCGCATAGCTCCGGTTATACATAGGCAGGCAACTCTCTGCACTTGCTGAGCTTGACCTTACCTGTAGTCTGTTTGATCTTAGGCCACCAAACCACAGCTCCATAGGTTTTCATTGATCTTATGGCGGCAGTGTATATCCACATGACCACTTTGGGTTTCATTCCCCAAGTTTTCCCCACAGTTCTGCGGCACTGCTCATATGAGATGTAAGCATTCTTTAGTCTTCTACCATGTGAAGATTCCATGTTAGTTTGGCATCGAAGGTTACCCCAAGGTATTTCACTTCTGATGCGAAAAGGGCAGGCGCCTTCAATGATCCTAGTTTCCTTTTCCTTGTAACGAGATCCATCTCCGTCTTCCTGGGATTGACAGACAGGGAGTGTTCTTTGCACCATTTTTCAATAATTCTTAGGGCCCCCTGCATTCTTTCACAAAGAACTCCTTCGAATTTTCCGTTAAGCATGATTGTTAAATCATCTGCGTAGACAATTGTGTGGAATCCTTCTGAATTGAGGCGGCACAAGAGGCTATCAAGAACGAGGTTCTATAGCAGTGGTGATATTACACCTCCCTGTGGACAACCTCTCGCGACCATTCCTCGTACAGAAGCATCTCCCACACTGATTTGTACAGCTCTCCTTGAGATCATGTTGGATATCCAGCTTCCCATGATCGTGGGGACATTCTTCTCCATTAGGGCCGCTGTAATTTTTGGAAAGGTGATTCTGTCGAACGCACCTTCTATGTCCATGAAGACACCTAGGGTGGACTCTTTATTGTCCAAGGATCTCTCAATCCGACTCGCGACTGCATGGAGGGCGGTGTCGGTGGATCTTCCCAGGGTGTATGTGTGCTGGTTAGGATATACCATACCATACGATGTCTGTACTATACGGTTTATATTTCATGTTTCAATCTTGAAAGAATTCTATAGCTAAAATTCTAATTATGTAAATATTAGTATTTAGCTTGAATACATTTTTCATTAATTTTGCGCTTCACTCCAATAACAATTGAAAGGATATAATATATAGCCAAATCCACTACAATTTTTTCTCCGTGAAGGCCGTAGGAAATTCTATCGATCCCCGCCGCTGATTGCCACGATGGTTCAGTTCCTTCGCCTCATTTTTTGAGTGGGCGAAGATTACCTATCTTATTTCTAGTTCGATTCTGAGGGGGCGAAATACCAGAACATACAGAGTGTGCAATAAAAATGTACTTGTTCTATGTGCCGTAAACAGAATAACGACACTTAGGTATCGCTGGATTTCATGTACTTCATAAACTACTTGCCCATTTTTTTGTAGATAGCCTTTTATGTTATTATATTATTTATATCTCTACTAACACAGAAAAAATACTATCTTCATGGAATTCTTAAATACTGGAAGCACAATGTGTATTCTAAAGAAGTAATTAGAATTTTGGCAGAATACTAAACTAATTTATTATAAATACAATAATAAACATCGTATAGCATTAAAAAGTACTGCGTATTGAAGAAGTAACAAAATTAAAATAATAACCCACTAAATACTGAATGTTTGCCGCAATGTTATTATAAAAACGATCTAGCTTTAACAATCCTACATATTTATTATTATAATTATTGTTGAAACAATCAATGGTTTACCTACAATTAAATATTTAAACTGATTGAGCCCAATGGATTAGATTATCTGCTATATTTTCAAAATGTTCGGGGTTTAAGGACAAAAGTAGATGCGTTTTCGAGTCAGTGATAATGAGTATTCAATTCAATTGTTTGTTTCGCAGAGACTAGGCTTAGTAGTGACGTTTTAAATTCACAATACTTCAGTAACAATTATAATATTATTCGGTGTGATAGAAAATTTAAAGCCTCGAATATGACATGTGGTGGAGGTGTACTGATAGCATACAAAAATGATTTGGATGTTATAAAATTAAATTTATTTTTAATCAGTAACAATGTTCCCAAAATAGATGAGTCGGATGTAAGGTTTAAGATAAACAATTCCTCACTTTTCTTATACAATCTATACATACCTCCTAGTACTTCCATTACAGAATTTGATACTTTCTTGGAAATATTTGAAAATTTAATAGTTAATAATGACAATTTACTTATTGTAGATCTCAATTATTAAGCAACTTAATAAATCTCTGTAACTTAAAACAATACAAGGTGAGCTATTGAAAACGAAACACGCCTGTTTTGTGACACTTAGACTAGTTTCTTGAAAAAAACGCTCGGACAGGTCGATTCTTTATTTTTGGAGGACAACTTTTGATGTCAAACTTGACATTGATACATCAACCCCCTAGCCCCAGCAACCCCTAACTCAAGAATTTAAATAGGGAAAGGAGATCGAACGACCCCTCATTTGAAGCGTCTTTCAATTCTCTATGCGACAGCATGGTCGAAATTAGTTTTTTTCATTTTTAAACCACCCTCTAGATTAACTAAGGGGGTGTTGTTCAAATGTGCTTTTAGAGGGCGAAATATTAAACATAATATTTTTTGCTGACTATTTTACATGTCGCTATTGTAAAAATACCGGGATGTACCAAATAGTCAAAGGATCCTCGTGCCGGTCGTCACATGCCTACCTTGCACTGACGAGAGCCAACAGCTCGAAACTGCAGTCTGCAAGTGGTGTGTGACGACTGGCAAGAGAGCTCCTTTAAGTAGGATCAGTCTTTCGGCTGGTGTTTGTTGCAATCGAAGCATTAGCGTTTTGATGGTAATATGCAATTATTACACTTAACGCGTCAGACTTGTAACTTGTAATTCAGCGCTCGGCGGGGCACATAGCCCGGAGAGTAGCTGTTGATTGCAGTCTGGTTACATTCCTTATAGCAAAATAAGGATTTTATAGAGGAGTTTGCGACTAAAAATATTATGTTTAATATTCCGCCCTCTAAAAGCACATTTGAACTATACTAAGCCCAGTCAGGCTATTTATTTTTCGATTGCAACAGACACTGGACCGCTAGATGGCGCCTGCTGACTATTTTACATGTCGCTATTGTAAAAATACCGGGATGTACCAAATAGTCAAAGGATCCTCGTGCCGGTCGTCACATGCCTACCTTGCACTGACGAGAGCCAACAGCTCGAAATTGCAGTCTGCAAGTGGTGTGTGACGACTGGCAAGAGAGCTCCTTTAAGTAGGATCATTCTTTCGGCTGGTGTTTGTTGCAATCGAAGCATTAGCGTTTTGATGGTAATATGCAATTATTACACTTAACGCGCCAGACTTGTAACTTGTAATTCAGCGCTCGGCGGGGCACATAGTCCGGAGAGTAGCTGTTGGTTGCAGTCTGGTTACATTCCTTATAGTAAAATAAGGATTTTATAGAGGAGTTTGCGACGAAAAATATTATGTTTAAGGGGGGGTGTTGTTTGGGAAAAATCCTGAAACACGTCACCTTATATCTTTTGAACGGCACATTTTGATGCCAAATTTGACTTTGTCAGGTCAACCCCCTAGCCCCAACAACCCCCAACAAAAGCAAAATCATTTTAAAGGTCGTTTGATTCTCTATGCGAGTGTATGATTGTTTTCAGGTTTGCTCGTGTTTTGTTTTAAACAACTGATAATATGCTTATTAATTTAAATTTAAAAAAAGTATGCAACACATTTTTATTTACCTTAGGTGTTTATAAAGACCTCCCGAGACTCAGATACAGTGATTTGAAAGCCCCTTCTGCTCTGAATATTAAACTGTTAAAAATTTTCGAATTTGTCGATGTCTTCGGCATTCCCGGATTGGGCTATAGCCTAATCAATGGTTGGGGCTCCCGGCAACTTTACATATTTGAAAATGTCAAAGCTCAACAGAAAATATCTTAATGATTTTGCTAAACGCAACAGGTATTTGTTTTGTAAATTTTATTAAATTATGTTTGCTGTAATTATAGTTTACTGTAAAGAATAACAGAAATGGTGGATAGGTGCGGCCATTTGGAACATATTTAGCTCCAATGATTTTTATACAAAGTCGCATGGTTTTCGATGTATTATCATCTTTTTTGTTATATTTGAAAATTTTCCAAAATTTAACCTTTCAGCTGTTATAACTCATATTTTTATGGTTTTAGCAACTAAAAATATTTTACATATGTATCGTTAACGTATCTCCGTTCCAATGAAATCGATAATTAACGCTGATAAAGAAGAAAAGAATTGTGAGCTAACAGAGTTTCGACAATAGGTAGACATTGTTTTAAAATTCAACTTTCCATTGCATTTAAAAAGATAAAATAAGGGCGATTAAGATGATCAGATCAAATGCTTTCAAATTTTCTCTAGTTTATGTTCTTTCTAATGGAATATCACATTTCATACAAAGTTTTAAATAGCTTGACGAAATCGGTGATAGTTATTTATAAGGAATGCTGAGCTGCATTGGGGAAAATTTAATAAGACTTTTTTTTTCTGATTTATCAGCGTTAGTTATCGATTTCATTGGAACATAGATACGTTAAAAATACAAAAATTATTTTTAGTTGTTAGAACCACAAAAAATGAGTTATAAAAGCTGGAAGATTGAATTTTGGGAAATTTTCGAAAATAAGAAAGAAAGATGATATCTTGATAGCCGTGCGGTTTTGTATAAAGGTCATTGAGGTTAAATATGTTCCAAATTGCCCCACCTGTCAACCCTTACCGCTTGGCAAACCATCTGCCAAACACCCTGTATAACATAATTTGTTTTTAAAATTAAGTAGGATTATTTATAAGGGACAGGTTCAGTGAGTTCTAAGAAAAAACACTGATTTTTCACTCAACCTAATTCTTTAATCATTATTTTAATTTTTTTCATAAAAATAAGATACCTTGCGAAACTAAAACAGCTCTTCAGCTGTCTTAGCTTCTCTTTACAGATTCGTGAATTACAGACACGAAATATATAAAAATTGTCTAAAGTTACTGATTTTTTCGCATTTCCGAATTATTTGAAAATAAAGAAGAGCCAACATGTTCAACGTCAAGCCAATCAAGCGGCATCGGTCTGTCAAATATAGCACAATTCATGGTATCCATATTGAAAATATCAATATCTGCAATGAAGCCGAAAATATCCAATCCCGAATAACAGCATTGCCTAATATACAAAAATAAAATGTATCTCATTCTCAAGCGCAAATTGAACAATATCCTGCTCTATGGCCCGCATAAATTACCGATAATATAAGACAAGAGTATTTAAATAAAGGTCCAAATTACTTCCAAAATAATGATGATTAGTACTAACAATGCTGCGGGGTGTGGGCTCTGTGCTCTTATTAGCTCCAGGTCACCTTATGTATTAATCCGGCACTGGTCTTCGGGATTATTTAATTTCAAATTATGAACTCGTTCTTCGTTTGCCATTAAAAGAAATTCAATTGTTTAATCTGCCCTTACAAAAATGGGAAAAGTCTAGATATTGAAACATCAAAATTTAACGTCAGAAGAAATTTTTATTAGTTCAACAAATGCTCAAATTGTTTCTGTTTAAGAAGCCTGTAGTACACGTTTTTCTTAAGAAGTAGGTTCCGTTCTGTTATCGGAATACGCAGATAATTTTTTATTCTACTTTTTATTGGATAATTTTTTATTCTACTTTTTATTAACCTCCTGTACCACCTAACATATCTCATTTATTTGTTTTCAGTTTAAGCTGGTTTGTGAATTATCACTGTCATTGTGATTCAAAGTAAACATTGATTGTTCAAAAATAGTTTACTCTATTGCGGAGAGGGTCGAAATGATCGCTTGAGTGTGGCAAACGTGCGATTAAATCAATAGCATCCCGATAAACACGTAGAAAGAAAATACGTCTTGGAACTGGACATGAAGTTTAAATAAACAGGTTCAGTAGCCACTAAAAAACGAGACCCTCAACGTGAATTCCCGGTGACAAATGAGGCTACTGTGGTTGGACTTTTGGGACAAGTGGCTGTAGACCCAACTCTAAGTACGAGGAAATTGGTCACTGTAACCAACATCCCTAGAACTATTCGACGAATCCTGAAGCAGCATAAATTTCATCCGTACAAAATTCATTTAGTAGATGAGCTGAATGAGGATGATTTCGATAGACGACAGCAGTTTTGTGAAGTTATCACAAAGAGAATCGCGGATGGGAATTTTCTTTTTAACATTTGTTTTTCTGACGAGTGTAAGTCGCCATAACTGTCGGTTTTAGTAGGACGTGAATCCAAGAATTTTCCACGAAGTGTATATTCAACATCCACTAAAGCTAAATGTTTGGGCCGGTATTTTTGAAGACCGCATGATTTGTCTCATTTTTCTTGATGGCAATCTGACGGGCGAACGTTACCTTGAAGTGTTGGAAGATATTGTCCAACCATTGCTTTTAGGTATCGTTGAAAATGATGATCTTTGTCTTGAAGACCATTTGACTTTCCAACAAGATGGAGCTCCACCTCATTATGCGCTTGCTGTTCGGGAGTATCTGGACAGAGTGTCCCTGGGACATTGGATTGGACGAAGAGGTGCTCTGGAATATCCGGCCCGCTCACCAGATTTAAGTCCTCTGGGCTTTTTCTTGTGGGGTCATCTGAAAACTAAAATTTACGCAAGGGAACCAGGGTCTCTGGAAGAGTTGCGTCGGCGCATTGTAGAAGAATGCCGCCAAATGACGCCACAGATCTCCCAAAATGTACGAAAACGTTTCGAGCAGAATTTGTATTATTGCATGGAAGTTGGTAGCGCACAATTTGAGCATTTGTTGAACTGTAATTGGATTCTTGTAATCTGTTAGGCAATAAAAGACTATTATTATTATTATTGTTTAAAAATTTTGCTACATTCTAATTGTATTTAATTATGTCTAACTGTTCATTTTATTAAAACGTTATTTATCATATTTATTGCAGCAGTATCTCACATGTACAGAAGTTTTAGTACTCAATATTAATTATGGCTAGCGAGCCCTGAGGAATTTTATGTTTAATAAACGAGACGTAGACCACGTAGCCTTTTCCATAATCTTTTATATCTTATAATGGTTCCGACAATCAAACTTATTAAAAAAATCGTTGTTGACGCAGAAAATATTCATGTGCTGCCAAAGCTGTAGAAAATAGATCTCGTGAGCCGCAGTAACACTAAGTAGGCCGCTCAAATGAAGTGTCAGAGAAATGACAGTTCAAGATAATTAATCGAATTTACCAGAACTTAACCGAATTTACCCGACCTTATCCGAATATCCCCGAATTTAGTCAAAGTTAAAAAATGATTAAGCCGGTTGCCTTCGCGAAATCGAAATCGATGTTGTTGAAATAGGAATATTATTTTTGACATAAATATGCAGAAGACTTCAAGGACTTCCAAAACTATAAATATTAACCGTCACCATCTGAAATTTATTATTTCAATTTCTTCGTTATGGACAATATTACAGGATATTTCCAGTTAAAATATTACAACACACTTGTCAACTATTCGCAAATCGCTTTTAGTTTATATAATTAATTGTAATGCCGTTCCGCTGTCGATATTTTATGGGATGAATTTGGAAGAACCGTTCGCATGTGTAAAGGAAAATTAAGGAATTATAATAAATGTCTTTCTAGTTAGAAATTAAATAACAGCGGACTGTATAATTTAACAATTTTTTACCACTATAATTACGAAATTAATAACCATTAACAGAAAATATTCATAAATCTGAGTCTATATGATTCCCACACCAGGTCTCTCGTTTCCTCATGGTTTTATGAGTTGTCAGCCATCAATATTAATCTTTAGTGACTGAATTTCCCTATTTCTATGTTCAGACTTAATAATAGTTTAAAATACGACTTTTATTTATAGAGAACGTATCATATGCATACGTCGAGCATTTTAAAGCCATGTAGTAACAATGAAAAACTAGCAGGTCTCCATTTTAATTGGATTTTGCTAAATGAAGAAGTAAACATATATACCGAGCAGAGTATAATTGATGACTTTATAATTTACCTGTAAGTATAATGGTAGGATAAAATTTAGAAGTATTTTGGACAAGCAAAACCAAATTAAAAACTGGTAGCAAGCCAGTCACCGAGATAAAATGCCAGTTTGCAGAGAATTAAAATCATATATTTCTCACTTTCTTAAAATCCCTTACCATGTCTCAAAAGCTCTTCTCATATTGTCTTGTACAAATAAATTCTAGAAACGATTAAGCCATATCACTCCTAATTAATTTTCTAAAGCTTATAACTATTATGGACAAGCAAAACCAAATTAAAAACTGGTACTAAATTCTTGGCCAAAGACCGAGATGACATTCAATGCATGGGTAATTAAATCTGGATTTTAATTGGATGGTGCTAAATGAGGCAAGCGTTATACACAGCATACAATTGATGTTTTTATAATTTATAAGTATAACAGTAAGTTAAAATTAGAAGTATTATGGCCATGCAAAACCAAATTAAAAAGTGGTACCATGCCAGACACCTAGATGAAGTGCCAGTTTACAGAAAATTAAAATTTCACATTTCCACTTAATTTCGATCTGTGGTCAACAATGCTAGTATCAGTTTTTAATTTAATTTCCTATTAATTATTAAATTGATGCTTTCCCTGCATCCTTAAAACTGTTACTGTTTCTGAATAACTCAATCCTCACATAGTTTTGTACAATTCTGTAAACAATTTAATGATATCACTTGTATTTAATTTGTTAAAACTCATAACTATTGTGAATCAGCAAAACCAAATTAAAACTAGTACCAAGATTAATTCGGTTTTGCTTCTGCTTTTAAAAATTATATATAGAACCTCTCTAATAATAGGCTTTAAAGGCTTCTTTCTAGACAATAATTGATGTTTGCCAATCAATACGAAAACCAACAAGTATAATAGGAAAACCCCATTTATGTAAATTTAAACTTATAATTGTTATGGACAAGCAAAACCAAATTAAAAACTGGTAGTAATATTCTTGGCTAGAATTAGCAATGCTCGGAGAAATTTTCACATTTCTTTTCGGTTTGATATCAGTTTTGCTTGTCCATAACAATTTAATTTCAATAAATTAAATACGTACGATACTCTTTCAGGTAATTATATTTCAATGGTTCTGGCCTATTGACCGTTAATATTAATATTTTTCTCATCTTCTTAAAATCCTTTACCATATCCCGAAAACTTAATTCTCATATTGTTTTGTACAAATAAATTCTATAAACGATTAAACCATATCACTTATAATTAATTTGCTAAAGCTTATAGCTATTATGGACAGGCAAAACCAAATTAAAAATGGGCACCAAATTCTTCAGTTTACAGTAAATTAAAATCTCACGACATTGCCATTTAATTTCGATCTGTGGTCAACAACGCTAGTATCATTTTTTGAATTTGATTTCCTATTGACTATTAGATTGATGTTTTCCCTGCATTCTTAAAACTGTTACCGTCTCTGAATAACTCAATCCTCACATAGATTTGTACAAGCAAATTCTGTAAACGACTTAATGATATCACTTATATTTAATTTGTTAAAACTTATAACTAGTGTAAATCAGTAAAACCAAATTAAAACTAGTGCTAACATAAGACAATAATTGATGTTTGTCCATCAATATGAAAACCAAGAAAATATATAATTACCTGTAAGCATAATAGGCAAAACCCCCATTTATGTATATTAAAATATAATCATTATAGACAAGCAAAACCAAATTAAAAAATGGTATTAAAATTCTTGGCCAAAATTAACAATGCTCGGAGGAATTTTCACGACATGGTATTGCCATTTCATTTCGGTTTGCTATCAGTTTTTAATCTAGTTTTGCTTGTCCACAACAATTCAGTTTTAATAAATTAAATATGAATGGTGTATACTCTTTCAGATAATTATATGTTTCAGTGGTTCTTTCCTAATTAATTTTCTAAAGCTTATAACTATTATGGACAAGCAAAACCAAATTAAAAATTGGTGCCAAATTCTTGGCCAGAGACCAAGATGACATTCAATGCACGGGTAATTAAAATTTCTTGACATGGTCTCGGTGATATCAGTATTCGGTAACCTCATGTTTGGTACAGGGTCTTCTACCAGATTTACTACCTTTATATATTGAGTATAATATCCCGGCTTTTAAATTGGCAGTAAGTTAAATACCTACATATAGACACTAATATTTATTATAGATGCATTGGGAATAAAACACACGTATGCATATTTTGCGCGCTCTACTTGCTTTTAATAACTTTTATAAGCGCTAGTTCAGCTTTCTACTTTGCTGCAAAATAGTCACTGAATTTGTTATTTATATTTTACAACAAACTGAATTATTTGATTGCTCATGTGACATGAGTAATATTAATTTTAAGCGATTCGGAATAACATGATAATTGTTTTTAACGCTTCTAAGTCTATATTTATTATATTACTTATACTAACAATAAATAGCAATTCACGTGGTTTTTCACCGTTAGGTACTTCGCATAAATATGTAGTAGGTATATTTAATGTGCGGATGAATAAGAAGGCGGAATATTCACTACAAAGTTGCAACTCTGAAATTGATTTCTTCAATTTACGAACTGGGATAGTATAAATATTAATATATTGCTGTGTGTTATTGCATTATTTTGCCTACTTAATTGCCCAGAACTAGATCCCAGTGAATTCTTTAAACGAATGTTTCTATTAGGACGTTAAGGATGCTAAAACAACATTGTATGAACGAAATATTGACCAAAACCAAGCAAACAGTTGGAAATGAAAAAGTAAATAGATAAGTTTCACTAATAATATACAGTGTGTGTTATTTAATATCGCAACATATTTTGAAACGCGCTGCTCGATTTATTTTTTTTTTTTTTTTGGGTTTGGTAGTATTCGATGAGCTCCAATTGACCATTTTTTAAAAGGTTTTATTTTTATATTTTCAAGGCCTACCAAGGTCCCCTAAATGGGTCGAAATTTCAAGATCGTCTATTAGGCATTTTCTGATTGGAAAAGTGGATAGCGTATCCGATTCGCAGTTATTTCAAATTGTCTTATACAACATTTTAGCTCGATACCTCATATCGGTTGGGTGTTTGTTACCCATCGCCAAATTTGAAAATTTTCGACTGGACCTTTATAAAAGTCTGTTATGATCTAATGAAATAAAAGTTCAAAAACTAGTGGTTTTAGTAACATAAACAACATTTTTTTAATGGCCAAATGGCATCGAGTACTATGTCCCAAAAAAATGTAGCAAATTTAGTATTACGTAAATAGCATTAGAAATATTGACGTCAGCATAGAACAGTGGATGAAACAGTAAATGTATGATGTAAATACCAATGTTTTTTAACTGTCTTTCAACTCACCTCAACGATTCTATTAAGATTAGAAGGAACTTTAGATGAAGGGAACAGAGCCTACTGTCTACAGTGAAATTCAAACCACATCATGGGGATAATTTATAATCCAAAATTATTTTGTACAGGTAGTAATTTAAGCAGCTTCGTTTGTGAGACCAGGCTAAAAAAACACTTATTTATTGAACATAAGTTTCCTCAGAGCTTGCTAACGATAATTAAAATTGGCTGGTGAAGGTCGGAGCGTCGGGGTCGCCAATTGTTAGACTCTGAACTATAAAAATAAAGATAAAATAGACAATAACCAGTTTATTCAATCCATCCATCAAATGGTCAATTCAGTAATTTTATAATTCCATAGTGATCATTTTCTTGTTGTGTAGTCTTCAGGGTTCTATGGAATCTGTCAACCATACCATTGCTTTAAGGATGCTATGTTATTGTGTGAATTCAATGGAACCCTAAAAATTTGGAGAATTCGTGAAATAAATTCGATTCGAACTGGACACCTTGATCTGTAGTTACAGTTAACGGAACGCCAAAACGACAGATAAAATTTTGAAATAAAGTTTTGGCAACAGTTTCAGCAGAAATGTCTTTTAAGGCGAGCGAATAGTTAGACCACAGTGAGGATGTAACGACACTCGTTGGAAGGTGATAAGAGTTTAACGAGGTCTATGTGGATGTGTTCGAAGTGCCCCTTGGGAACTTCAAAATCTGAAATGGGAATTTTGGTGTGCCTATTAATTTTGGAAGTTTGGCAATTTAAAGAGGCTTTCTCGCATAAGATACAGTCTGAATTCATTTTAGGCCAGAAATAAAAGTTTTTTAGTAGCGCGAATGCCTGAATGTGTTAAATTATGATACTGCACGTCGTGAAGACCTTGGCACGATAGATCGACACTTAGAGTCAAATACATCGCACCAAATTTTATCAGTTGAACTAGAAATTGTAAGTTATTGTAAATAATACTTGGCTTTACTATTTGAGTCAGATTCATTTGTAATTAAAAATGAAAGTTCGTAATCGTTTGATTAGGCATCTTTTAAAAGCTGTAAATTGAACCGATCTGAACTTACAGATGAAATAAAGGCAGGGAAGTAGAATACTATTGGATTCAAGAAAAATCATTTACGCGTGATAATGTATCCGCAATAATATTTTCTATGCCACTAATATGAGGTATATTGGTGATGGCTGAAAAGGCTTAAAAAACACAACAGCTCCAACTTACAACCTCTTCTTTTTTCAGCCGGTTAAAAATAGATATAAACGGCGAGACCAAGTAGCAACGACCGCATACTTTCTTAGTTGATTTGCAATAATATCTTTATCATATTTATTACAATCTAATAGATATATATCATTGCCACTGTTGATATATGTACACCAAGATATATGGAATGTGTTAAGGTTTAATCATTTAAGGAGTGGTAATTAAAAGATCTTGAAACACTACGTAAATCTTGAAGCATTTAAAATGGCCTGTCTAGTCTATATACCTGTCAATAGTATCAATACATCTTTATTTATCACTCAGTAGTCCTGTTTATAAATAAACAGGTAAAGGTCAACCACCATAAATATATAAATACAATTGTTAGTTAAATTAACACTATTTGCAAAACTTCATTTAGTTAGAGCACCTGAAGTTTGGTGGGTATGAGAACAAGATATACCTTGAGGCCCTTATTGGCGATAAAGCAGTCGCAAATGTGAAATTCGACGGAAAATATACAGGCATGAACTGTTTGGAAGGGAACAAAGTGTGTATCGATGCATAAGTTATTTACGAAAAATTCATAAATGCAAGAAAATTGCAATACAGAATAGCTGAGGGAAACTAGATGGTAAACCTCGAAGAATAATAATCGTGATAATAAACGTTTTTATTAATGAACTAATACAATACATATCATTAAGGGCGAAGTATATAGATTAGTGTCTACACTCTTCCACTTATCTTTAATTATTTTACAATCATATGTATGGAACACCCAAATCCACACAAAGTTGCCGCGACAATGCCGAAAAACCTTTCGCTATGTCTAAGTTCCCGAGACAATCGCAATAGGCATGCGCGCAATACAAAGGAAACCACACGCGAATCAAAAGCCCGCACAGAGGCCAAGCCGGATTACAGCAGACCACACATACTACCCACACTATATGCACAATATGACAGAATTACTGTTTTTATAATAAATTTGTTTTTATCCTAGTTTTAAAAGCGTTTAAACTAATTTTTTAAACCATATTCAACATGAATATGAAGTGTTAGATATGGAAGGACAAAGTTGATATCGTATACACAGATTTTTCTAAAGCGTTTGATCGTCTAAACTATGACACATTGCTTAAAAACTAAGTTTCTTTGGTTTTGCTCCCAGTTTGACTGAATTTTTTAAATCATATCTTGAAAGGCTCGATTTGTTCTCTATAGAGGCTTTAAGTCCAATGTAATTCACGGAAAACCTGGTATACCTCAAGGTTCGGTTCTTGGGCCTTTACTTTTTAACATATTTGTAAACGATATCTCCCAACTTAATTGCAGTTCATTGTTGTATGCCGATGACATGAAAATTTGTACTAGTATTAATAGCGAGGACGACACCAAGAGATTACAAGATAATTTAGTTAACTTTCACTCATGATGTGACAAAAACGAGTTATCCCTTAATATAGACAAATGTGTATTAGCAGGAAACATAATCTTTCATTAAATGAATATGTTATCAATAATACAAAGATATAGAGATGGGAAAAACTGAAAGACTTTAGCGTTACTTTTGACAGTAAACTCACATTGAATGATCATATCTCTGAAGCAACAGCTAGTGCATATACAAAATTAGGTTTCATTATAAGAGTTTTGAGAACTCCAACACCTTAATTCTCTTATTTAATGCCTTTGTAAGATCTAAATTGGAATACGCGTCCATCATCCGGAATCCAGCTTTCCTAATACACAAAACTACATTGAAAGTACTCAAAGGCGCTTTCTAAAAATAATATTATAGCCGTTTTTTGTGAATTAAATTTTAATTTATGTTTTTACAATTAGAAACTATTTTACTAAAATCCTTAATATTTTTGGATACTAACTCATTTTCCTGGCAACCAAACTTAGTGTAAATAAGTTGAGTAACTTCTGAAAATTTAGTAACACTATCTGCATCAAATGTGTATGCTACAAATAAAAACGGACCCAATATGGAGCCCTGGGAACTCCAGATGTGACCAGCTCAGAAGAAGGCATACTTCTAAGTTCGCGCGGACAATTTGAAGACGATTTTCCAAATATGAACAGAGAAAATAACATCCAGATTCATACATACCTCGCACAAAATCTGTTAAAACAGGATCATTATGAAGAGGTAAATAAAATTTCGCTTAGAAAAATCTTGCAACTTGTTTTGCTGAAAATGACATCAACTTTTTATTTTCTAATTATATCTTCGTAGTTTTGCTTCATTTGTGAGTACTCCTTTTATCCTGTGACATTTAATGCAGTTTGAGAACGAGTTCTGTGTCCTGAAAATAAATTACGCTAATTACTACATAATCACTTGCGAGGGGAAGGCAATTTTTTCTGATAAAAGGAATATAGCGATAAATTACCCACACACTGGTAATTTATTTTATTTATAGGTTTAATGTTCATGTTAGTACAGTGTAAATAACACTGTATAGTTTACACTGTGTAACACATATATCCGGTGATAAAGCAATCGGTAATCAAAATCAGTAGAGCCAAAGCTACTGCTTTATCAGCAGAGGCGGATCCACGAATAAAGGCCGGGTATTTAAAATCATTTTATTGAACAACATTGCTTTTAAAGTGTGTGTGAACTTGTGTTTTGTCAATATCTATGAATAGCGTTTTAAAATACTAATCATGAGAATCTGCAGATAATGTTTATCAATGCAGTGGTTATTTATATACAGAGTGTTTCATAATGAAGGAGTGTATTTTAGTCTAAATTTTAAATTTAAATTTTTTGTCATTAGAACGTCCGTTTGCAAGATTAAGGGCGTTAAAGTTGTCAAAAATTACAAATATTTTCTTATATATGTTTTGGACAAATGTTTGTTTTTTAACCGCCTTCCAGGTCACCGGAATGACCCTCGTAAGTCTAGATCTAGATTGTCTGAGTAAAGGAGACGGGGTCCTACAGTTTATAGTGGGATCCAAACCACTTCTTGGGGATAATTTATATTCAAAAGTTGCTTCGCAGTAGGTGGTGCTCGAACACATTTCACCAAGTATGCTCAGAAAACTAGACGCGCTATCCCACTCCCGCATGTAGATATTGGAATAAAATTTTGTGTGTATAGTTTATCCAATGCCAGTTTGAAATATTATAATCTCTACCAGGGATGTCCGTTACTATGCCTCTCTACAATGGTATACAGCAGGCAGCGTCGCGTTATTGACATATTTTATCCCCTCATAAACGAGACGCAGTCAAGCAGATGTACATTTGCGCGATGCGGGCGATAGGTAAAAAATTCAAGTTGATGCTGGGAATGAGCAGTTTTAAAACAAGAAAGTGTTGTACGAGACTGTTTTCGTGGAACCAGGCAGTGTCGTACGTTTGTTTAACTTTACGCGGTGGTTTACTCCTAATAAAAAAACATTGTTGTTTGTGATTTATCTACCTAAAATAATTAAATAATTAAGAAGTTAAAACATCTTAAAGTCGAATTAGCTAGTTTTGAGCTAATCGAATCCTATTTATCAGATCGTAAGCAGTGCACATGTGTAAATAACACGAATTCTGATTTCCTGGAGATAAAAAGTGGAGTGCCACAGGGATCGATTTTAGGGCCCACTTCCTAATTTAAACGATCTTTTGCCTGCTGATCTCGTATTATTTGCAGATGACACCACGTTGTTAAGATCTGATAGAACACTAAATGCACTTCAGCAGTACATGAAGGATACACGTTTATATGCGACCAAATGGTTTTCATGCAATAAATTGTCCTTAAATCAAAATAAAACAACAAATATGATTTTCACTCATAGAAGCCATGAAAACTATGAAAACCTAGAAAAAATCAAATTTCTTGGACTTTATCTTGACCTAAAGTTAAATTGGAGTCACCATGTGGATTTCCTTGCAAATGAATTGAATTCAAACGATTGCCTATCATTTTTTAATCGCATCTCATATAATACGGGCTGTTAAACTGGCGCATGCACCACAAGCTACTAGAAATTTTCATCGCAGAGGAAAGCTATCAGAATATTTTCAAACCTGGAATATAGAGATGATGTTAAACGAAAGTTCATCGATCTAAATATATTAACATTTCCTTCATTATATATACAGGCTGTCTCTCCGTTATTTGAAGATACGAGAAAAATTCTAAGGCGAAAATTTTTTGCAAAACAGAGTGTTTCAACTAGGTTTTATCTAGTTTTTTTCAAAACCGCTGTATTTTCAGATTTACTCTTCGGGCTGTTAAAAAAATTATTTTGAAACGGGCGGGAAATGGCGCCATTAAATAGAGTATTTTCCTCCCTTTTCAACGATATATTACATGCCACATTTATAGTACATCCCGGTATTTTTACAATAGCGACATGTAAAACAGCCAGCAGGCGCCATCTAGCGGTCCAGTGTCCGTTGCAATCGAAAAATAAATAGCCTGACTTGGTTTAGCATAGTTTAAATGTGCTTTTAGAGGGCGGAATATTAAACATAATATTTTTAGTCGCAAACTCCTCTATAAATCCTTATTTTACCATAAGGAAAGTAACCAGACTGCAACCAAAGTTACAAATCTGGCGCGTTAAGTGTAATAATTGCATATTACCATCAAAACGCTAATGCTTCGATTGCAACAAACACCAGCCGAAAGACTGATCCTACTTAAAGAACTAAGGACTAAAAATATTATGTTTAATATTCCGCTCTCTAAAAGCATATTTGAACTATGCTAAGCCAAGTCAGGCTATTTATTTTTCGATTGCAACGGACACTGGACCGCTAGATGGCGCCTGCTGGCTGTTTTACATGTCGCTATTGTAAAAATACCGGGATGTACTATAGTCAAAGGATTCTCATGTCGGTCGTCGCATACCTACCTTGCACTGACGAGAGCCAACAGCTCGAAACTGCAGTCTGCAAGTGGTGTGTGACGACTGGCAAGAGAGCTCCTTTAAGTAGGATCAGTCTTTCGGCTGGTGTTTGTTGCAATCGAAGCATTAGCGTTTTGATGGTAATATGCAATTATTACACTTAATGCGCCAGATTTGTAACTTTGGTTGCAGTCTGGTTATTTTCCTTATAGTAAAATAAGGATTTATAGAGGAGTTTGCGACTAAAAATATTATGATTAATATTCCGCCTTCTAAAAGCACATTTGAACTATGCTAAGCCAAGTCAGGCTATTTATTTTTCGATTGCAACAGACACTGGACCGCTAGATGGCGCCTGCTGGCTGTTTTACATGTCGCTATTGTAAAAATACCGGGATGTACTATAGTCAAAGGATTCTCATGTCGGTCGTTGCATACCTACCTTGCACTGACGAGAGCCAACAGCTCGAAACTGCAGTCTGCAAATGGTGTGTGACGACTGGCAAGGGAGCTCCTTTAAGTAGGATCAGTCTTTCGGCTGGTGTTTGTTGCAATCGAAGCATTAGCGTTTTGATGGTAATATGCAATTATTACACTTAACGCGCCAGATTTGTAACTTTGGTTGCAGTCTGGTTATTTTCCTTATAGTAAAATAAGGATTTATAGAGGAGTTTGCGACTAAAAATATTATGTTTAATTTATAATTTTACTTTTTAAAATAAAAAGAGTATAAAATGTAAGACAGAAGGATCCTTAAAATTCATTTAAGAAAGTAATAGAAAAATATTGAACAATGGACAATAATCAAAGTTACAGGTTATTCTGTAGCTTTTTGTAGTATACCAAATTTGACACAAAAACATTTCTGGCATGATATAAAAAGAACGCATGTTGCTATTTCCTGTTATTTGAAAAATTCAATTCTATTTTTCCTACTGAGCCTTCCTAATTCCTGCCCTGTGTAAAGCTTATTAATTACATTGAAATATTATAAGAGGCAAATGGAAGAATTATTAGTTATTATAAGGTAGCGGGAAGAAAAACGAGTTTTATTTTGATTTTACATGCTCGTATATATTTGCCTACTTATAATTACTACTAGACACCGATTTTTAAGTTAGTTAGACAGGTATCTTGCATCTTGTTACTGGACGTACCAAGTTAAAGGCTCGAGATAAAAATAAAATCGATTTTGTAATATTTTTTTCGGATGAACGTTTCGAACGATATCAAATTAAGAAATCTATGAAATTATCTGGTACTCTGTGATATTCCATTAAAATAAATAACGAACACAATTTTTTGATAATCATCACTAAATAAGTAATTTTACAGCAGAAGGAAGTTTTATAAAAATATAAAAATAGGAATTATAATATTCCAACCCCTGAGATGAAGAAGGCTTCGCATCTTCCTCGTAGCATTCGAGCAATCCAAGTTATTGTATTTTAGTGCTAACTGTGTTAGACAAAATACGGCAAATTTCACCATTTAATTCAGCGCTCGTCAACGACATGTAGCTGAGAGAATAGTTTTTTGGTTTAATTTGTTTAGTCCTTATTATATACAGAGCGGACCATTAATAATAGGCCATAATTCAAGGGTAGATTCTTTTTGCCAAAATATGAGGGTATAACCAAATATGCTTTATTAGTAAAATGTTGCTGTCGAAAAAGATAACGAATTACTCCAGATCAAGAACTAGAAATTTTAGTTCGTGTGGATGAAGATCCTGAAGTCAGCTTAAGTCGTTTAGAAGCGGCAACAGGGGTGAGCAAACAATCTATCCTAAGAGTCTTACGCAAAGAACACACCCATATTATCTCACTCCTGTACAAAACTTACTTCAAAGGGATCCTCCACGAAGGCTACAATTTTGTCAATTTGTTCTAAATAAACATAACAAGGATCGAAATTTTGTTAAGAACACTTTATTTACCGACGAAGCAACTTTTGCTCGCCGAAGCGTTTTTAACTGGAGAAATACCCATTACTGGGAAGTAGAAAATCCTCATGCCGTTAAAAAAAGGCATTTTCAGCAAGAATTTTAGGTTAACGTTTGGTGTGGTATCATCGGCGATCAATTATTGGGACCATTTGTCCTTCCTCCAAATTTAAATGGACAGGCTTATCTGTTTTTTCTTCAAAATACTTTTGCTGATATATTACATGCTTTCATGCTAGACATACGGAACAGAATGTGGTTCATGAAAGATGGAGCTCCCCCTCATTTCTCAGGAACTATCTTGATGAGACTTTCCCACGCAGATGATCGGTCGAGGAAGCGAGTTTGCTTGGCCACCAAGGAGTCCTGATTATAATACTTTGGATTGTTATGTATGCGGACATATTTATTTATTTATTGCATACACTGCTCAACAGGTAAAATACCCAATTATAGAACAGGAATAGAAAGTTATAAAAACAAATCATAAAAGTATAGTACAATATAAAACATTAAAAATCGATATAAGAAAAAAAATAAACAAAAAAAAAGCATAGAGAATAATACAAACTAACAAAAACATCAATAAATACAAAGTGTAAATTACAGATAATTAAAAACAAGTTTAATGAGGTATATGTGCAGTATTAACTTAGAAAAAGACAGAAGGAAATAAAGATTAAAATTCAGTGTAAGAAAAACAAAAGTAATTTGAAAGTATATAAATTAATTAAAAACTTCAGCTTTTATATCATTAAGGCTGCAATTAAAAATATCGAGGTTGCTACATAGTTTATTAAAATTTTTACAGATAGTGAAGGCGAATTTTTTAATAAATTTGTATGTAGAGTGGGTAAATAAAAAACTTGGTCATTAAGAGAATTTAATCTAGGGACGTGAAGATTTAATTTGCAAATTATTCCAGGAACATCAAGATCATTGTGTAGCGTTTTAAATAAGAATACTTGAGAGACGTATATTCGCCTGTCTTCCAGAGTAGACAACGAGAACCTTTCAAGTAATTGACTCTGCGGAAAGCCACTAGCTGGATAGATACCATCCGACTTAAACCAAAGTAGTTTAACAAACCGGCGTTGAACTGCTTCCAGGTTGCTCTTATGAACATCATAACTGGAACACCAAATAAGTGATGCATATTCAAGTTTCGACCTCACAAATGATTGGTAGAGGATTTTCAATGTATCCGTATTAGTAAATTCACGACTGGTGGGAGCTATGAATCCAAGAGCCTTAAAGGCTTCAGAGGCCATGGTATCAATGTGGTTGGTAAATGATAATTTGCTACCAAAGATTACGCCTCGGTCGCGAAAAGTTGTAGGCCTCTGAAGAGTATCACTAGCCAAATTATAGTCAAAAATAATCGGAGATGTTTTCAATGAGAATGACATTACATTGCATTTACTAGCATTCAAGGGTAGTTTATTTACTAAGCACCAGTTGTTTACTTTACTAAGAGAAGCTTGAAGTTGAGAACAATCATCAATATGGTTTATAACTGAGAAAATTTTAAGGTCATCAGCATATAACAGGCAAGGCAAATCAATTTCGTCCGTTATGTCATTGATAAATATGTTAAAAAATAAGGGCCCCAAGATGAATCCCTGGGGAACACCAGAGGTAGCAGCAAATTCAATTGACATGAATCCGTTAAGAGTAACATACTGAAACCTATTAGTTAAATAATACTTGAATAAGAGAATTAATGAGTGTGAAAGGCCAATTTTCTCTAATTTGATTAACAGTAACTGATGATCTAACATATGCAAATACTATCCACACAAGAGAAGAATTCTGGGACAAAATACAAAACACAGCGAATTTTATTAGAGGACAGGAAAATGTATTTTCCAATGTAAGAAAATCTCTTATGAATAGAATTAGAAAAAGCCATATCGAACATTTACTCTAAGTTGCAGCAATGGGGTTTTTGTATGGGGGAAAGTTTATAATGTTATTAAGTCAACTTTTACGTTATTACTTGGACTTCTAATAAGATTAGATCCTTATTTTAAACAATCTTTTGATTTATGCATTTATTTCAATACCATGAAAATGATCCATTAGTTCATAAGAAAGTGAGAAAAAGTTTACGCTGTTATTACGATTTTGTTTTCCCTTACGTTTTGTACTTTTTTCAATAAATACACTTTGTTTCATTAAATTTGAATTTTCTTTCAAAAAATTATTGAAATGTTTAACGGCACTTTCCTCAAAAAAGGTTGGAGTTATCAAGTTCTACCAAGTGTACCTTCTATACGTGGAAATGACGCTCTCATCAGATTTTCTGGTCAGGAGTACCACAACGTTTCGTAAAAAAAATATGAAAAAAATTCATCATCAGATACAGGGCCTGTGGCGCCCTCTATGATCTAACGTGATGTAATATATAAATGATTGTTTATTAGAATAAAAAACGTTTCTCTAGCAGATTTGGCGAAGATCAGTCAAGAGGTTGTTGAGTTATTGTAAAAAAAACGAAAAAATAATTTGAAATTTGACGCCCTGTATCTTTTTTCACAGCAACATTTTACTAAGGCATCCTCATTTTTGGCCCAAAGAATCTACCCCTGAACTATGGCCTATTATTAATAGTCCACCCTGTATGTTTGAATCTTTATAAACATAGTAATAATCCAAGCTTTACCCTGCTTGATGATCAGCTAGAAATTGGGAATGTTTAATTATAGCTAATTAACATAATCCACTCTGTAGTGTATTAATACCCTCACAATTTAATTGTGATTCGCTGTGCTTGAAAATGGACACTAGATTCTACGAAACTGCAGAAAATACAACTTTGTGAAATTAAACATAATATTTTTAGTCGCAACTCCTCCATAAAATCCTTCCTTATTTTACTATAAGGAACGTAACCAGACTGCAACCAACAGCTACTCTCCGGGCTATGTGCCCCGCCGAGCGCTGAATTACAAGTTACAAGACTGGCGCGTTAAGTGTAATAATTGCATATTACCATCAAAACGCTAATGCTTCGATCGCAACAAACACCAGCCGAAAGACTGATCCTACTTAAAGGAGTTCTCTTGCCAACCGACACACACCACTTGCAGACTGCAGTTTCGAGCTGTTGGCTCTCGTCAGTGCAAGGTAGGCATGTGACGACCGGCACGAGGATCCTTTGACTATTTGGTACATCCCGGTATTTTTACAATAGCGACATGTAAAATAGTCAGCAGGCGCCATCTAGCGATCCAGTGTCTGTTGCAATCAAAAAATAAATAGCCTGACTGGGTTTAGCACAGTTCAAATGTGCTTTTAGAGGGCGGAATATTAAACATAATATTTTTAGTCGCAAACTCCTCTATAAAATCCTTATTTTACTATAAGGAACGTAAACAGACTGCAACCAACAGCTACTCTCCGGGCGATGTGCCCCGCCGAGCGCTGAATTACAAGTCACAAGTCTGGCGGGTTAAGTGTAATAATTGCATATTACCATCAAAACGCTAATGCTTAATATCGTAATGTTGCGATCGAAGCATTAGCGTTTTGATGGTAATATGCAATTATTACACTTAACGCGCCAGACTTGTAACTTGTAATTCAGCGCTCGGCGGGGCACATAGCCCGGAGAGTAGCTGTTGGTTGCAGTCTGGTTACGTTCCTTATAGTAAAATAAGGATTTTATAGAGGAGTTTGCCACTAAAAATATTATGTTTAATAATCCGCCCTCTAAAAGCACATTTGAACTTTGTGAAATATATAAATGCTTCTTCATTAAATATTTTTAATTTTGGTGGTATGTCCATTGTCCATCAGTAAAACGTTTTTCAAGTCATTCCGAACCACGCTTAGTAAACTTGGCTAGTTTCAATATAAATTTGATACAATGGGAATATCATCTCGTCATTTGTTATAAGCGTATTACTGGGTAAATACTTAGACATTCATCGATAGCGCGAAATAATCAACATGGTAATTATTTCCAAGCCAAGATTTACCGGCGAATTCACAGTAAAGAAACATAACTCTGATGTTTTGAGCGGTGGTAATTTTGTGAGGCGTTTAGGATTTTCAGCGTAAAAACATCAAAGGTAGCGATGGAAATATAATGTTTAGATTATCTTTAACAAATGTGAATAAGAGAATGAACTCTTAAATTCTTAGTTTCAAAGTAAGACTACGGCGGTTCTTCGGACAATGCGAGTTGTCAGAGAAGCGCATTATGTAAACAGCAGCATCGTACATGTACAGAATACAATTTCACGAGCATTATAAGAAATTGGCAATTCAATTGACCCTTTGGTCGGTGCCCGGAGACCGAGAGAACGGATTACACCGTACCAATCATTCCTTATCTCAAAAAGCCTGCAGAAAAATGATTCCTTTGTATTCAGTTACTTTTTACTTTTTTATTTGATATTATATACATTTATGTAGACAATTATTATTAAACTCTACGTTTTTCCTGCGCACTTCAAAAACCTGAGGCTCTGCTAAGCAATTTACAACCTCCGTGCTGTTTTTTATCAATAAATGTGCATATAATATTATGCTAGTTCAATTATTTTATTTATTTTTTATTTATTAATCGCCATTCTACAGGAACGATGTTCCCAGTTACAGAGTTGTATACACATACACATAGACAATTATACGAGGGGCACACCGCTGGGGAAATCAGGAGGAAATCAGATGAAATCATGGGAAATCAGGGGAAACCAAGAGGAAATCTACTGCCATTTTGTTGAAATATATTATGCGCATAGGCAATTCAGTTAATATCTTTTTCTTGAAAAAAAGGGTATTTTGAACATATTTTTCAGCGGAACATTGAAAACCATATAAAAGAGTACTAATGTGGCTGTAGAGTACGATAATATAAGGTTTTCGATTTTCCGGAGAAATGTGGGTCCAGTTGAAATGCATATACAGGCTGTCCATTTTATCAGGGCACTCGAGAATATCTCAGATAATACCTATCGGTCGTACAAAAAAAAATATTTTTACGAAAATTGTGCCGATTTATATAATCTACAAAATGGTTTAAAGACATTTGAAATCCATGGCCTACTTTAAGAGTTATGTCGGAAAATATCGAAAATGCGGAAAACGTCTAGGCCAAATATCTCCGTTATTTGAAGATACGACAAAAATTCTAAGGTGAAAATTTTTTGCAAAACAGTGTGTTTCAACGAAGTTTTATCTATTTTTTTCAAAACCGCTGTATTTTGAGATTTACTCTTCAGACTGTTAAAAAAATTATTTTGAAACGGGCGGGAAATGGCGCCATTAAATAGAGTATTTTCTTCCCTTTTCAACGATATATCACATGCCATATTTATTCATTGGTACTACGTAATTATAAAAACATTTTTTTAAAACCAATAATTTTTTTTAACAAGCATTATACTTGCCGTGGAGAAGTATGATTAAATAAAACGATAAAATAATTTAATAAGTTGTTCAAATCTTTGCTATAGTAAACCATTAACACAATTAAGAAGAATAAAGTAAATTCAACTTTTTGAGAAATGAATTAAATGAATTCTTAGATGACCTACCTTTAGAGAATCGACACAAATTCAATATTTTCAACAAGATGGAGCTCCTCCCCACAATTCCCAGATTTGCCTAGATTATTTAGACGAAATTTTGCCTCAACATTGGATAGGTACCAATGGATTTATTCGATGGCCCCCTCGTTCTCCAGATATAACTTCAATGGATTTTTTTCTGGGGGTATATTAAAGATAAGATGTTTTTGGCGACAACGCAAAATGTAGAGGACCTAAAAGCTCGAATTCAACAGGCATATATTAATTACAGTTACCCCCGAAATGCTGAGTAATGTTTTAAATGCAGTGCCTCGCCGCGCTCGATTGTGCATAAGAAATCGTAGTGGACACTTTGAACACTTGATATGATATCTTAAAAATTATTTTGAGGATTAGATAAATATTAATGTTCTGTGTGCTATATTCCTTTTATTTTTAATTTGTTTTTGTTACCTGAATTTACTTTATTCTTCTTAATTGTGTTAATGTTTTATTATAGCAAAAATCTGAACAACTTATTTAATTATTTTATAGTTTTATTTAATCATACTTCTCCACGGCAAGTATAATGCTTGTTAAAAAAATTTATTGGTTTTAAAAAAATGTTTTTATAATTACTAACGTAGTACCAATGAATAAGTATGGCATGTGATATATCGTTGAAAAGGGAAGAAAATACTCTATTTAATGGCGCCATTTCCCGCCCGTTTCAAAATAATTTTTTTAACAGCCTGAAGAGTAAATCTCAAAATACAGCGGTTTTGAAAAAAATTAGATAAAACCTCGTTGAAACACTCTGTTTTGCAAAAAATTTTCTCCTTAGAATTTTTCTCGTATCTCTTCAAATAACGGAGATATTTGGCCTAGACGTTTTCCGCATTTTCGATATTTTCCGCCATAACTCTTAAAGTAGACCATGGATTTCAAATGTCTTTAAACCATTTTGTAGGTTATATAAATCGGCACAATTTTCATAAAAATATTTTTTTTTGTACGACCGATATTAAGTGAGATATTCTCGAGGGCTCTGATAAAATAGACAGCCTGTATAATAAAAATAAATTAAATTTAAATTATTTTTAGATGTTATTTTAGTGCCTAAATAAACATATCCTAATACCTACATGAATCTTACACTTAAAGTGTGATCGCGAACGTGATATTTCAAGGAATAATTTTTACCAGTTTGAAAAGTAAGTAAGTTTGAGAAATAGTGGTGTCGTACTGAAAACTTCACTAACAAATTTAAAGTAGAATCATAATACTAGGTTATGCTCGAGGACATGCCCTGTCGGTAGTTCACTCTACAGCGTAATTCTAGTATAGTCGTCGGTAATTTCACTCTGCAGATAAAAAAGGCAACAAAAACTTTACGAGCTCATTATTAACGCCGTTGAACATTCGGTATGGTGTTATCAAGCACGCCGACGTACATTAAAAACCTATAAAGGTTAGTGATTCAATTTGTGGGCGAAATAGTACAAAGACAGTATTTTTAATGAGGTCGTAAAGTTTTTGTTGCATTTTTTTATCTGCAGAGCTTATGAAACTTAAAAATCACAATATTCAAAAAATAATTCTGAGAAAATTGACGCAACATCGATAATTCCCAAATAATTCGAATATACCAATGAAAACTCATCGAATTGCAGAAAAAACTTAACAAAAGACAACCGTAAAAAATACAGCCCCATCAATAACTCGAATCACTTCTAAATTACTCCCCAAACATCAATTCAAATTATTTTATTTCATTGCCTAAATTTTTCTACCATTTAACTTCAATTTAACTTTCCGTCAATATATCAAAACATCTTTCATTCACCGTTCCAGCCAGCTCAAAAACATTCGTCCCAAATTAAGTCCAGTTTACACGTTTCCCCATCGAATGCTAGCAACTCGTCACTATCTTCATTTCAATTACACTATAATCGGCTTCCACTCCGTTCAAAAATCATAAGTCCAATTTACATGTTCCCCATCAAAACTCGCGGTTATCTTCATACTATTACCCTAAAATTGACTTTCGCTCCGTTCGACACCGCGATATATTACCCTCAATATGGCTTAATATAACATGAAATATGGATTAAAGTATAGCTCTCAACGTTACGTCACCGGACCAATTCAATTTAACAAGTTATTCAGACAGTTATCATTCATATTTCAAAAACAACATTAGATTCCAGTGGCGGTCCTAAGGGGGGGCACAGGAGCCCGGGCTCCGATTACCAATTATTAAGATCTCTCTAACCTACATTTACTTTCAATAGATCACAATAAGTAGTGTAGTAGTCCAGTAGTGCTGCACTAGTCCTGTCGGAGACAAGGCAATAACAATGAAACACAATATTTTGCCGACATTTCGGTTATTTGGCACATACTTCTTCAGGACTTAAGGTTCATTAAGTACATCTAAATGTACTTTTCTTGAGCTACAAACAATTCGAAATTTAAATTTTCATTTACTTTTTGCAAAACTGGAGTTCGAACTTAAATGAACTGAATGTTTTTGAACGTGTGAATTTGAGAAGATAAGTTTCTTGAAATTAAGTTTTTTTTGTTCATGTGACGCTTCTAAGGACTGTATAGGTCTGGTATTGAATGAAGACGAAGTGTTCGGCGAAGTTGGTCTAATGCAAGCCAACGCATTCCGAAAATATTTGCACTATCGCACTGAAGATCGCTGGCCTTACTCGAGAGTCTGGATAGAGTCAAAATAAATTTAAAAATTTAGAGATTTTATGGGAGTTTATTTTTTATTTTCATGAGACAAGTGCGTGGATTAAGCGACTGTTTTCCAATATTAATAACTATTGGAGTTCAGAAAAGGCTGTGATGCAAGCACAGTAGAGAATAGACCAGTACTCCCACTCGGCCGGAACAGTGGGATAAGATTTTCAGTGCGCAAGCATGCTCCTGGGCTTAAATTATCTGATGCGCAGTGGACAGCAGTGATCTTATTGGGTTGATGTTTATTATTTACTCGAGTAGTGTACATGCAAATGCGCGTGGGATGGAAATAGTGGATGCGTAGTGGAATAAAAAAAATCGAGTACATCAAAGTTCGCACGAACATCAATGAGAGTTGCAGCGAAATGTTCCAATTTCCAAAAGCCAGACCGCAAATTTTGAAAGCAATCCTAAGTTCCCAATGATTCAAGTGTTGTAGTTGCAGGCACGTCGAGAGCAATTGAAGAGCAACAATTTTATCAACATCAAAATTGTTATGCTTAAAAATGCTGCATTATAACTATTAAACCTTGAAGAAGTGTGTGTCAAATACACGAAACGCCGACAAAATAGTTTTTTTTATTGTCTTGTCTCGACTATTTAAGCGTTAATCATTAAATCCCCTTGCAGCTGACGCTACGTGTACACAGTTGTGCTGCCCATCTTTGATGAACCCTCCACCATATCAAAATTCTGTGACCGCCACTGTTAAATTCCACTGACATTTTTATATCAAATTGCTCCATTTTTCATCGCCGTTTTATTGATATAATTTTCAACTCGAAATTCCAAAATTTCAGAATTTATTG
Organism: Leptura quadrifasciata; assembly: GCA_963675555.1. Taxonomy (NCBI): domain Eukaryota; kingdom Metazoa; phylum Arthropoda; class Insecta; order Coleoptera; family Cerambycidae; genus Leptura; species Leptura quadrifasciata. The sequence goes on along the minus strand of OY776682.1, from coordinate 2,577,858 downwards.
CACAATATTTCAACATTCGAGCCCCAGAGAGCTGCTCTCTGAATTTAATTAAACTGTAATAATATCCTCGCTTTACCTTCTGCATATAATATTACGATACCAATTCAATCGATACATATGTCAGCGTGCTCCTAAATTCGTTTGACGTGTGTAGGTACGCAAAAACGTGAGCTCATTGGCCCTTGAGTTTAATTGCAGAAGATCTAAGTAATATATAATGCATAGATACGTATTTGAGAAATGTTAATTAATTAAATAAAGTATGATCGATTCGTCATGTTCATGCGTAGGGAAATAAAGCAAAACAAATGATTATCTAGTGAAACTATTAATAATCTATCGCTACTAGTTGATACAGAAGAGTTGGTTGACTCGTCAAAAAAGGACGTAATGCGAGTGTATAAATAAATTAATTGGATGACAGGAAAGCTTAGACAAATCAGTTTATGAGACGTAACAATGATTATACCAGTTCTTTAATGATTGGTTGATGCTGTAAACCTGATAACTTGTGGGTATGACGTTAGGCTACAGTCCGCCCATATGCGACATATTTATTTTTAGTAACTATATACTGAATTAAAATAATAAAATAATTATAATCAATTCCCACAAAAACAGAAGCAGTCTCGTAAACAACTTGTGTTTCTTAATAATAATTGCTTCTTTAACTTGAAAAATGTTTAATAAGTCTGTTTGTTACAAATGGATTATTTTTACTTGTTGCCAGACCAGATAGTATACGTAACATTTAAATCATTAACTACGTTGCAGCATGCGAATAATTAAAATCTGAAGTCTTACAGTAAATATAATTATAGTCCTTTGAAGACAAATATTTATGCAGATAAGTGTTATGCATACCATTAATGGCTGTTTATCTTTTCTGAACACAGGCGTTTTTTATAAATCTCTGTACTTTCTATTTATTCTATTCTGTTCTGTTCTACAGCAGACTCTACGGCAATTTGCGCCTCTTCTAAAAGAGTGCCCTCTAATCTACATCTATGCTAAGTATCACTGATTTTAGTCCAAGAGTTCGCGCCAAAAAAGTGCAAGAGTTTTGGAAAAGTTAATATTTCCATATTGAATTGTGCTTTGGCTTTGAAAAGTTGAAATTCGGCCATATATTAGTTTATATAATTAAATTCATGACATCAACAGTCAGACTTAATTTTCATAGAACCCACTCAGTCAGCAGTCAATAGAAATTAGGTTAACAAGCGCGCACGGCTGGTTTTTAGAAAAAAATTACAGAAAAGTTTTCAATTTATGATGTGCCTAATATGTGTAGTTTTAGTTTCAAGAAGTTTCAATTTTGATCGTGAATATATCCTTTATTTGACGGGCAAAAATTTTAAATTTAAGCAATTTATTCTCTATGTGTACCCGAAATTTGATGAAATTCCATAGAAAAGTGGATTTGCGAAGATACTACTTTAACTTTCAAACTAAAAATTGTAAAATAAATAGTAATTGCTGTAATCCAGTGCCGTATTCAGCCAAATACGTTATTAATGGTTTAAAAGCAGCGCAACGCTCAATATTTTTGATGATAGCCGTATTGACAATGACAAATCATACAAAAAAATTAAAAATACAGGGCCGTATTAAAAAAAGTTGCAGGTGGCCCAGCTTAAACGAAACTTTTCATTTAATATCTGATTATACAGGGTTATAGCTACATTAACACCTAATAAGAAACCTAAATAAATTTTTTTAATATTTTGTTAAATAAAGGCAAGAAAGTGAAAAACCGAAAATCTAAAATTTTCCATTTTTTAAGATATCTCGAACACTATGAAAGATGCGCAGCTTTTTCCCCATTTAACTTTTGCTGTATCTTCTAAACTTTACGAAATACCAATACTGTCCCTGTAAATTAGTTGGGACCCTGTATAGTAACGTAACTGCGTATTATATTAAATATAAATGAAAATCATCAGTCTCGCGTGTTACATCATTTAATTATCGAAATTTGATTTATTTTTCATTGAAATATGGACGTTGCCTATTATTCGGAATATTTGAAAGTTTCATGTTAAAAAGTCGCCCAGTATATTAGTTACTTTTAGATAAGAACACACTTAAGTTTGGTATACTTTCTAATATACAGGGTGTAATTCATTCTCTGTCATTAAAAAAAACTAGTAGCGGAAAACGATCAGACAAACAATAAACCATAAATAACATGGAGTCTAAAGCCTATAGAGAAAAAAATATGGAAAAAAGAATTTTAAACGTACGTATAACATTGACGAGGTCAGTAACAACTGTCGAACTAAACCAAATTCAAGATCTCTTTGGGACTTATCTCTCTTTCTTTAATAGATGTTGCATCAATTATAAATAAATGAGAAAAAAATGGTAAATGCCACTCGGCCTATTTAACTACTACCATCAGTTTTTACGTATCAGAATCTATTACCTTCTTATAAAAAAAGCGTAAGGATCACTGACTTCTGTTCTTTCAATTAGATTTAATGTCAAATGTGACGAATGTAGGTTATTTGTTTGTCTAGTCGTTACCAGTTTTTTTAATGACAAATTTAATTATCCCCTGTATTTATTAAGTTTGTATTGTGTATATTGACTTGTTCATTTCCTGCTCTTTAATTGGATGCTTGTCTGCCTGACCAGAAGGAAGGAAGATGCCCACACTATACGCGACTGAAATAAATATTTCCCTAAATGTCTCGATTTGCACAATTTCATTACTGAGACCATTTAGGAATGTTTTTTGAATTACAGGAGCGGCAGCACGAAAAAAATTGCTTACGCTTAATTACCCACATTTGCACTTCAGAGAACGTAGCCATTAACAAATTTAGTCTTAAACGCCAATAAATAGCTTTCCCCCGAAATCATTAAAAGCAATCAATAAATTTAAACGGTGCCTTCAGGGTACTTCAAATTTTTCCTGAGTCATTCAGTAAAGCTGTCTTTAAAAATATAAATTTATTGCGGAACGTGATTATCATTAATGAATGTCGGATCGTGAGAAATGGAATTACGCAAAGCAGCACGCATCTCGTAATTGATTAGTTTACTAAGAATAATATACTGACTATTACAAGGGGTGGCCAGCGAGAGTAAATCTTCTTTTCGTGTTTCATGCACAGTTATTAATAATATTTACAGGGTGGTACCATTAACGGAATACCTGAGCGAGTAGTAAGAAAAGTTCTGAAGAGGGGAGACGAAATTTAGCGAAACGTACATATTTCACAGTGTCTTGAAATGAAGTAGTTCTTTCTTGCCTCTTATAATGTTGGATACACCTGCTCACTCTAGCTGGTCTTGGCAGCATTTTAGATCGGATGCTACTATTTGGTTTGCAAACATAAAACCGTTTTTGCAACTAAGCTCTTGGGAATTTGTCATCGACCCTAGAAAAATGTCCTTAATTAATGGTCTCCATCCTGTAATGTAACGAAACGAACTTTTTTGAAGGCGGTTCTTACAGGAGAATCAGTAATACCACCTAACAACATTGAAAAAGTTTTAGAAAAATGTATAAAAAATAGAGTAGTAGAACATTTAAATTATAATAAAATCCTTTCTCCCAATCAATATGGCTTTAAGGAAGGTATGAGTACTGATGTATGAGGTAACGACATTTTACTTAACTAACTCAACGAATATGGTATAAGGGGTATAGTTAGTGTCTTGTTCAGAAGTTATCTTCAAAATGAGGAGCAATGTGTAAAAATTAGTGAAAGTAGATGTAATTTAAAAATAATAAAATATGGCATTCTTCAAGGAACGATTCTAGGGCCAATTCTTTTTAATATTTATGTCAATGAATTACTTCAACTTCCAACTAATGGAAAAGTAGTAGCATATGCAGATAACACTGTTCTTCTGGTTGAGGATAACTCCTGGGAAAATGTTGACAATAAAGCGGTGGTAGAGTTTTCAAAACTACACCAGTGGCTATCGGAAAATTACCTAACAGTTAACCTAGATAAGACTAAATTTATGTGGTTTAGTATACCGGAAGTAACAGGATCCTCCCTTTCTCCTTTAGCTTTGAAGAAAATTGAATTAAAGACATTGTCTATCAGGATATCGTTGGGCATAAAGGTCGGTAGCCGCAACTGCATTTCTTTTACATTCCCCATAAATAATTAACATGTCCACTTTTTCATCTCTTGTATAAATTTGCGGCATTTTGAACACAATTAACAAGAATTTTAAACAATTTTTAAAGGCACAATAAAAACACCGTTAAACCAACAATTGTTTGACAAGCTAAATATTTCATTGTTTTCAAAGCCACCTTAGTTACTTCTTAACGTTTAATTAGAATAAAACTATATTTTCTTTTAGCTATAATTTTGTTTGTATTGATTTGCACATTTTAATACGACATATGAATAAATTCCTTATTAACAGTACTAATAAATGGTACCACGGTACTGATATGGTTCTATTTGAAAAAAAATGGGTTTTGCCCCAAAAACAATTTTGGTGAATTTTATTTGCTCATAAATCTTGTAATTTAGTGTTTCTAACGGGATTTCGATTTTTGTATCATTACACGGGTCATTTAGGATAAATCGGAGCCGTCATGGCACACTTAAATGGAAAACTAAAAATTATATTATAAAAAAAATGATGTTTGAAATGTCACTTATTTGGCATCGTTGGATTTAGAAAATTATGCAGGGTGTTCCATTTAAAAATCGAAAGTTAGTATCACTTCCGGCAAAACCGGAAGTGAAAAAATCAATTGTATGTCAAAAAGTGCCACTTATTATGTATGTAGTATATCCTAAATTTCAATCAATTATCTTCAAAACTAAAGGAGAAAAGGGGGGGTATACCATGATTCTATTACACCCGGTATATGACAGAAACGTACCTAAGATAGATACGCTTCAGATACATACCTACTTATATATAAATAAACGAAAGCGTGACTGTATACGTGTGTACAACAATGAATTGCTATTAAGTTGGGAGACGACATCGTTTACAAGTATGTCGAAAAGTAAAGGCCCAAGCACTGATCCTTGAGGTGTACCAGATTTTGCATGAATTATGTTGGACTTAAAGCCTTTATAGAGGACAAATTGATGCTTTCAGTCAGATATGATTTAAAGAATTCAATCAAACTGGAGCAAAACCAAAGAAACTTAGTTTTTTAAGCAATGTCATGGCTTTAAAAAAATCCGTGTATACGATATCAACTTGTCCTCCCATATCTAACACTTCAGCGATGTACTGCGTTAAATAAAATAGGTTGGTGGAAGTATAACGACCTGGCAAAATCCGTGTTGATTAATACATATTTGTGATTTAACTTTAAGAAATACAGATTCATGAAGTATATTTCGAATGCCTTACTAAAATTACATAAAATTACGATTGGTCTATAATTACTGATGTATTGATTCTAATTCTTTCTGCAGCCCGGACAGATTTTAGAAGTCTTCCATACTTCTGGAAATGTGGATGTTTTAATTGATAGATTAAAAATATAATAGACAAGGGAAGAGCAAGTATAGTTGCATAATCTTTCATTAAGAATGCGGGAAAGCCCTCTGGATATATTATTATTATTATTATTTCTTAAATACTTTGTAATAATTGTACAATATTTTGTAATATACATACACAGGTATACTTCTTATCTAGGTGTATTCTAATAAGTATTATAAATATTTATAAAACTACGTATGAATGTAAATGTGGTCAACAAATTTTGATTTGATTTCTCAAGAAATATTTTGAATTCCCGCTCGAGTTAGAATTCACGAACCCAAAGCCTTTTTTCCAACACCAAAATATAAGGTTAGAGAAGAAAGTTAAACGTACCCAATGACTGCGGTATTAATGCTACAGTGATTTTATTGAACAAAGTGTTTCAGTGGCTGAATTAAAACATTTTCCTTAATTTCTGCTGCATAAACATGTCTTGTTTATTTAGGCAAACACCAGCAGATAAAATTTAATTAAAATCACAGATATTTTTTCGAATGAGTGAGTACATATAGAACGGGTGCAGTCTAGATATTATGCAGTCAAAAAAAAGATTAAACAGTTATTGTATCCTCAACAAGGGTTGCATCTTCCGGGGAGGTCGATTATCATCACACCTTTATATACAACGCGTTTTTTTAACAATTGATTTATAGAGATAGGACCTTGTGCTGGTAGAAATGAAATGCCACAGGAGAGTATTTATAAGGCTTAAGAGGGTGAATATTAACTACCCCATTCACTCTTTTAAACGACATTCTTCTTATAAGAAATTTGATTAGCTTTTTACCATTACAGTTCCTCGCGCGTTTGCTTTCACCGGCATTTTAAAATTATTCTTTTTAAGAATTTCGCCATTTCTTTGGTTTGAACTATCATTGATCCTACAAAAATATCTCAGCACGCTACTGCGACAGCATTTGACCGATCAAATTGGTAAATGGGTTGAGTGATATTGTTCGTTTGGCCAAGAGCCGAATTATCCAGAGTTGTTGTTTTAGCAAACAGGGCCGGAATTTCCAAGATACGTATACTTTTTCAATGACAATGTTTATTTTTCCGCAAATACAACGGTTGAGAATTATAAATTTCGAGGCCCTGAGCAATGAGGAAGATGTAGAAATTTTAAGAATGCTTAAATTTAGTATTTTCCCATAATATATGCTATATAAGTAGAGAATATAATAAAAGAAGCTTATAAGAAAATTTTACTCGATAAATATTGGACTATATTCGAATTTTTATGTAAACAGACCACGTGACTGAAAACGGGTTTCTCATTGGTGTGACGTGGCAAGTCACAAAAAACTGGCATGTCGATAGAAGCGGTTTTAGAGAAGTACAGTTTACTATAATAAAAGTGCGTAAAAGTGTGTCTTTACTTATCCAAGGACTAATTGTAGTTTTTTTTACTGTTTTGTGGAGGTTGAAGGCTGAACTAAAGCAGATTGACCTTTAGTCATTTCATTCAATCTGATATTCATGTCAGAGTTTTCCCGATGTCTGGAAATTATCTAGAATTACACCTGTTCACAACAAAGGTGCTAAAAATGACAATGCGAATTACAGACCAATACAAGATCCTTCTACAGTTTCTAATATTTTATGTGTGACACAATTTATGTCGGAGTATCTACACTGATTTCTCCAAAGCGTTTGATACACTAAAGCATGCCCTTATATTAAACAGCCTCATTAGAATCGAACTTTCTAGGCTTAGTAAATATCTGTAAGCCGTACCTTACGAGACGCCCTCAATTTATGCAATGTTGAGGGTTCAGATCCAACTCCTTTTCTCATTCAGGTGTTCCCCAAAGGACAGTTTCGAGCCCCTCTTCTTTATAATATCCATCAAAGTCTCTGATTGTAAACACTTTCTGAGGAATATTATTAAACTCAACAATTGGTGTAAGAGGAAACTACCGTTGAATATAAAAAAAAAACACGTTTTGTCCTTCAGTCGTAAGAAATCACTTAGATGGAATTATTGAATTTTGAAAGTCATATTCTGAAAGTTGTTCATATATAGCTGATTCTGCAATTTTTGATGGAACAGAAAGCATGCTAATTGGACGTAGATCTTTAAGTTGTTCGGGATTTTTTTTCTTAGGTATAAGCTTGATACAGGACGTTTTCCACTGAGCAAGAAAAAAACTTAGTTCCAATGATATATTAATAATATTTTTTAATGAAACAAAGTATATTTATTGAAAAGTGTACTTTGGTTACGTTTTAGTTCTGTCATTTCCGTCATTTAATCATTTTATTTGTTCTTATATAATAAATAATTTTAGCGGACGTGCTGGAGCGAAGAGATACTCATTGCAATATCCAAATAGAATATGCCATACCATAAGATTTTCAAAGATCTATTTCGTCGTTTGGGAGAAACGGGTTCATTTCGCCATAAAAACCATGTAGGACGACCGAAACGAATTACTGCAGATCAAGAACTAGAAATTTTAGTTCGTGTGGATGAAGATCCTCAAGTCAGCTCAAATCGTTTAGCAGTGGCCACAGAGGTGAGTAAACAATCTGTCTTAAGAGTCTTACGTAAAGAACGTTTCTACCCATAACATCTCACTCCTGTACAAAACTTACTTCGAAGGGATCTTCCACAAAGGCTGCAATTTTGTCAATTTGTTCTAAATAAACACAACAGGGATCGAAATTTTGTTAAGAATACTTTATTTACCGACGAAGCAACTTTTACTCGCCGAGGCCTTTTTAACTGGAGAAATAAATACCCATTACTGGGAAGTAGAAAATTCTCATGCCATTAAAGAAAGACATTTTCAGCAAGAATTTAAGATTAACGTTTGATGTGGACCATTTGTCGTTCCTCCAAGTTTAAATGGGCAGTTTTATTTGTTTTTTATTCAAAATACTCTTGCTGATATATTACATGCTTTCATGCTAGACATACGGAGCAGAATGTGGTTCATGCAAGATGGAGCTCCCCCTCATTTTTCCATTGAAGTCAGGAATTATCTTGATGAGACTTTCCAACGCAGATGGACCGGTCGTTGAAGTGAGTTTGCTTGGCCACCAAGGAGTCCTGATTATAAACCTTTGGATGGATGTGTGGGGACATATGACGTCCTTGGTCTATGCAAATACTATCAACTCAACAGAAGGACTGTGGGACAAAATACAAAACTCAGCGAATTTTATTAGAGGACAGGAAAATGTGTTTTTCAATTAAATAAACTCTTTTATGAATAGAATTAGAGAAGGCATATAAGTAGGTGGAGACCATATCGAACATTTACTCTAAGTTGCAGCAATGGGGTTTTTGCATGGGGGGAAAGTTTATAATATATCATTAAGTCAACTTTTACGTTATATTTTGGTCTTTTAAAAAGATTAGATCCTTATTTTAGACAATCGGGTGACGGTAGCTTGGCGAGTTAATGCAACTAGCTTTCTTTTTCTGAGCATACCTAGCCAAGTGGGTTCGAGGCCTACCTACTGCGAGGTAATTTTCAAATATAAATTATCCCCAAGAAGTGGTTCGGATCCCACTATAAACTGTAGGATCCCCTCTCTTTACTCAGACAAATCGAGATCTCCTAGACTTAAGAGGATCATTCTGGTGGAAGGCGGTTAAAAAACATTTATAAAGAAGCATTTATAAATGTCCATATTTTCAACCGAAGAATCTACATTCTGCTATCTTTATAACTTACCCTGTACAATATCAAGCATGTTACTGATACGCATTTCTTATTCAGGCCCAAGATTTGAGTTGGTCAATTTTTTATACGAACCCATAATTCTTACCGAAACAAGGTCACTTGGTACATAAAAATTAATTATGAAAAACCTTGCACTACGTTGTATTTAGGAAGTACTTCCAGTGAGTTTGTTTTTGCATTTCATTATTATTATTTAACTATTTAAAAATATATTGAATGAATGGTCTATGAATGAACTGCGACTTAATTTACCCTAGCGACAATCCTGCACCGATGGTAAAGCCATGGGATGCTGGTGTAAGTTAGCTGGTCCATCGGAGCTCGGTTGTGTTCCCGCCTTTATACCTCGGCTCATTATTAACCATTTGTATTCCAACATCGTCTGGTGCTTATATGGATAGGAGCAGCCATCGTATGTCCACTCAGTTTTTTAACATGGTCTATTTCCGCTAAAGATATTTCAAAGTGGATACGCTACGGCTGACAATACAATTTATTGTTTTATGACTGATTGTAAGTAATGGGTATATACGATTTAAAACATATTCTTAGGAATTGTTCTCCAAGACTATGGTAAAGCGCTCTGATCGCTGATCTTAATGTCCGACTTTATCATTTTTCTTCAGCGTCGTTTTTGTTCAGTGAAACACTTCGCTGCATAATGTGTAGCTGGAAGGGCACTCTTGCGAGTCTGACGAATGTAAGTCGGAGGAGGCTCGATGCAGCAGACAGTTCGGGGAATGCCTGAGTTGATAAAATAACAATCGAATCGTATCTGTTAGTCGACCGTAAGTATTTGTCCGAAAAATGATAATAATAATGGCTTTGAGGCCCAACACCAGGCCCATTTACAGGACAATACATAATACAGCGTTATTCAATATAATTTATCCCTCCTTGATTCCTTTATTTTTACAGTTTAAAAAAAAATGAGTACATAAGTTGTAGGATTGGAAAAATAATATAAAAATAAAGGTGATTTTTATTAAAAATGGCACACCCTGTATATTTTTATACAGTGCGGTCCATAAGTAACGGATAAATTCATTATCTACGTAAATAACAATTTATGAGTAAAGTTTCCAGAGTTTCTCAGATGATGACAACGCTAATGAAATTGATAGAAATATTTGGTGTCAGCAGGACGGAGCTGCACCACATTTTGCATTGGAAGTAAGAGCCTGTCTCAAGAAGAATAAACCATCTACTGGGTTTGATGGCATAACAGCAAATACAATAAAAATTATTAAAGATAACATATTACACCAGTTACTTTACTTGTTCAATTTATCGATTAACCAGGGTTGTTTTCCCGATACACTTAAGCTAGCTAAGGTTATACCTTTATTGAAAAAAGGATCCACAGAGGAAATTGAAAACTATCGCCAAATCTCTCTGTTAAGCGTAGTTTCTAAATTATTTGAAAGAATTGTTTACAACAGAATAATATCGTTCACCACAAAATATAATATCCTTACAGCTTTTCAGCATGGTTTCACTGCTGGCAAATCAACAGAAACAGCTACATACCATTTATTAAATTGGGCGTATACCTGCTTAGACAACAGCAAGTATGTGGTCTGCATAATGTTTGATTTGTCAAAAGCTTTTGATACGGTAAACAATTCTTTCTTAGAACAAAAGCTATATAGTGTAGGAATAAGAGGAAACATTCTGTCATGGATAAACAGTTACATGGAAGGGAGAACTCTAAAAGTAGAACTAAATAATATTCAGTCAGAAATAGTGAATCTAATGTACGGCGTTCCTCAAGGCTCTGTTTTGGGACCGCTATTATTTATGCTATATATAAACAACCTTCCAAACTTTTTAACTACTGGCCACTTAACAATGTTTGCTGATGATATAACAGTGACGTTAGCAGCTGATACAACAGAGCAAATGCAAATATTAATTTACCAAACCTTCCAAGAGGTAAATACTTGGGCGGAGAGAGATAAGCTTATTATGAATGCAGATAAGACTGTCATAATAAATTTTGGTTTGCAAAGACAATTGCCGCACGGTATAATGTTGCATGATAATATTATATTGTCCCACAACGCGAAATTACTGAGAACTTATTTAGATGATAAATTGTTGTGGGACAAGCACATTGAGCACGTATGCTCACAACTTAATAAGGCCTACTTTGCTATATTGCAAATGCAAAGTACGTTAGATGAAGCAGGGCTATTGAGCATTTATTATGCTCTTGCATACGCACATATTTCGTACAATATCATTGCCTGGGGAAGTTCAAGAGATAGGGATAGAGTCTTTGTTAACCAAAAAAGACTCATTAGACTTGTATTTCAAATGAGTTACAGAGAGAGCTGTAAAAATGTATTTAAAATAAAAAAAGTACTAACGACTCCATGTATATTTATATTAAAATGTTTAACGTATACCAAAAAAAATATAGATTCATTCACACAAAGAAATAATTGCCATTCATATAGTACAAGACGTGGTGATCTACTTAGTATACCTCTTCATCATAGTTCAAATTATAAACATTCGCCCTATTACAACTGTGTTTTACTTTTCAATAGTCTCCCGGCTGATATCCGAAATATGCAAAACTACAGAGCCTACAAAACCGCAGTCAAAAATATTTTACTTGAAGGTAGTTTTTACAGCGTTCGTGATTTTTTGAATAGAGAATCTTGAGGCCATATTTATTTGTTTTTACTCTCCAACAAAATTTGTGGAAAACTTTACAATTCACTGTTTATATTTGTTATACTGTGACTATGTTGTTTAAATATGTGTATTGTGTTTACTTATATGTTTTTAATTCTATTTATAAACTATATCTTTTTAATTTTTTTTATCATGTAACATATTCTATGTTTATACATAATATGAATTTTCACAAGTGACTTACCATATATACATTCTGTATCTAAAATGGTCAATAAATATTATTATTATTATTATTATTATTATTATTAATCAAGTTTTTCCCAATAGGTGGATCGGTAGACGCGCTGAAATTGAGTGGCCTGCCCATTCTCCCGATTTGACCCAACTTGACTATTTTTTATGAGGTTACATAAAATCTAAAGTCTACTTCAACAGACTAAATAACGTCGATGATTTAAAAGACAGAATAAAGCAAGAAATTAATCAAATCACTCCGGAACAATACAAAATGTGTTAGAAGAATTTCATCAACGCCTCCATTATTGTCAAGAAGCTACGGACGTCTTGTTTGAATATTTGATTTATCTGTTTCATGTTCTTTTGTTCAAAATTTTAGCTCGATACCTCATATAAGGTCTTTGTTACTCAATCGCCAAATTTGAAAATTTTTAAATTTTGGACTGGAACTGTATAAAAGTCTATTATAATTTAATGAAACAAAAGTTAAAAAATTAGTGTTAATAATGATGAAAAGGAAAGTATAGCGTTGATGCGCATCATTTTGGAGAGAGGGGCAGGGGAGGGGATAGACGCGCTCCTGGGCTCGCGCTGGTGTAATTGATAGAAAGAGGATTGGAGAGAATGGTTGTGAAATAGTCAATACAAATACAATACAAAAAAAGACAAAGGATCTTTGCATGAAATTCGTTTCATTAATTAGGAAAAGTCTACAACTAGGTTGGCTTTTAAATTGGAATCATTTCCTCCAACAGAAGGAGCAACGATCCAGCATTCATTTCGCGAGTATCAACAAATACAGAAGTGGTTGGGAAATGAAATAGATCCGAAACAATGCGGTTGGGAGAAGAATCAGTATGACTTGAGGCCTGTTAAGAGTTAAGAGCCTCTTGTAATGGAAAATATTTTAAAAATAATAACCTGCCGGTGTACGACAGGTTGTTTGACAGTATGTTAAGGGAAAAACTGTTCAAATACAAGTGCAGTATCGATTAATAGTATGTTGAATGAAAACGATGGTATGGATGATGATCTTTCGACTGACTCATATGGAGAAATTGTTAGTAATTTAAATATCGAAAAAGTGATAGCAAATGAAGATAATATAAATAATATTGATGGTGACGATGAGTACGATGAGCGTTATGTGTGTGATGAGTCTAAGGATGATGAGAATGAATATGTAAATACAATAAAAGGGCGTAGATTATAATATATTTATGTATTATTTAATAAAATATGAAACAAAATTCAATTTTCCAAATACTCTTCTATTTTCTCCATTTTACAGTGAATGTTGTAATTTCTTACTGATAAATTTGGAATGGTCTCGTCGAGCTAGTGCAATTCAAAAAAAAAATCATCGAAATCGGATAATTAGAAGTTGGAGTAATTAGTTGGAGTAAATTTTGAATGAGCACGAAAACAGGTCTATCCCCTCTCCTGCCCCCTCTCCGGTGACGCGCATCAACGCTATACTTTCCCTTTCATAATAATGAAATATACTTGGAATTATATTTGGACACAAACGGGGAACACTTTAAGATCTATTTTAATAAAAACAAAACCGATAAACAGGGAGCAGAATTCAATAAACCGAATTTACAATATCCCGTGCGAATGTGATAAATGTTATGTGGGTGAGTCATCCAGACATTTCAGTGTGAGGTTGGATGAGCACAAGAATTACATTAGAAAGAATGAAATTCAGAAATCAAAGATTGTTACTTTCCGAAACATCAGTAAAATACATTATTTCTGTGTTTATTCCGATTTATATTATTTGCAAAACATAACCTCTGACTTTTCCTTTGGCGTAAACGGCATGGGCGCAGAGGTTTTTTTCCAATAATTCTATTATTTTGTAGATTCAGTGATTTGTTTTGAAGAGGATAACAATACATGTGGTAGAAAACCCAAATAATAGGAAAGAATACTATTTTCTATATTCTATACTATATTAATAGTAATTAATATATTTATTCTGGGGAGTTGAAAATACTGTCCAAGTATAATTCAACTAAACCTCTACATATGGGTCAAATTTCATAGCTTAATATAAATAAACATGGGAGCTAAGATTTTTTGAAAAAAAAATGTGCCTTTGATCAATTCAATTCAATCAATTTGGAAAATTCTAGTTGGGAGTAACATAAAGTTCAAGGCCTTAGTTTTAATTTGACTCGTTTGACAATACGTTGCGTTTAAAATTCAGCAAGTAATTCAATTTGTTTATAAGGAAAATATAACGCCATCTTTAAAGCCATTTTAAACACTCAAAAATGTTATTATTTGACTGGGTAACAATTGCATTAAGAAGTAACAACCTTCATCTTTCAAATGAGCGCTACGATCAAAGTTATTAAGAAAAAACTGTTTATTACGACATTCAAGGTGCTGTTATAAACAAATGCAACCGAAATTTCATCCAGAAAGTATGTACATATCACCTTTGATACTCCCTGTTCATGAATCACTTCACAGTTATCCATTTAGATTTAGGTGCTGATTTGGGTACTTTTGGAGCTAATTCCGCTGCACTAGAATTAAGAGAAAGAATTGAACGAGAGTGAGAATGAAGACCCATCAAAATTTGAAACAGTGTTATGAAAAATGTATAAAGGTGTGTAGGAGGTTATATTGAAAACACAAAAATTTGAAATAAATTATTAGATTTTTGTGTTATTTGTTTGTTATTTATTCATTTTTAAATTAGTGTTGACTGTTGTTGTATTATTGGATGTTGTTCATGTTATTAAAAACACTAATTTTTCAACTTTTGTTTCGTTAGATCATAACAGATTTTTATACAGGTCCAGTCGAAAATCGAAAAATGTTCAAATTTGGCGATTAAGTAATAAACACCCTATATGAGGTATCGAGCTAAAATTTTGCAAAAGACTATTTGAAATAACTGCGAATCGACCTTAGTAGGCCCTGAAAATATGAAATTATTTTTTTTAATGGTCAAATAGAGGTCATCGAGTACTATGTCAAAAAAAAAAAAATTAAATTGGGCATCGCGTTCCAAAATGCAGTATTAAATCGCACACGCTGTATAAAAACAATACGAATAATAATTTACCGCTTATTTGTGATGTAGTTGAAAAGATCAAAATTATTGATCGTTGACGTTATCAGAACCGTCTACTTTACCATCACTCGGACGAAGTGTTTCGTTTCCAGTAATCCCACATACATAGAAGCAACATCACCTAGATCAAATTACGACTTATGTAAAGAAATACGAACATTAACGTTGATAATAAAATATTTCGGAGGTCCTTTTTCTAATTTATGTTCTTTGTGTTGTCGTTATTATTAATGTCTTATTTTTGTAAGCCGCATATAAACCGATTAAACGTAGTAGAATGGCCTCGGTAAAATAAAAACAGACAACGAAAAGAATGACGTATGTGATATGAAAAATATATCCCTCCGTGCAATGAAAAGTAAATACCGGGTGTCCGCGAAACCAGTTATTTTTGAAAGACACTTTTAATACGCGCATCTTCAATACCCCTTTGAAATTCACTTGACCATTTCTTAACTCTTTTTTCCTACCCCATTTATCTGTGCTGGACAAAGGCCTATTCGTGGGAATCACCCTTTTATGCATTAAAATGACCCTTACATTAGCGAAATTGACCCATGACCTCGGATTGTCTAACCCCTAACGGACTGACCAAGACTGGACATTCCTGTTTTTCAAGTGACAAATGCAGCGTTTTCGTGAGAACTCGGATGTCCGGCTAAAGAAACATTTTATATACCTTCATTTTTCTGTCGCTCGCACAAGGGGCATTTTTCAGTTTTTTAATGTTTCAAACTAACCGACGGATTTCCTATTTCAAGCTAGGAAGTTTACGAGCCCACGGGACCCTTAACGGACTTCTTTTCTATCGTTAGGACTATCTAAGACAGGTTTTTGGATTTGCCGAGAATGTGCAACGAGTACGACGTTGAGGGACAATCGGTTAATCAAAATTTGCGTTGGAATAAGTGAGGAACGAATTTTGTAGATCAGAGAATTTAGTTTATCTACTAAAATTCGCTATGCATTCTCAAAGTTGGACTAAGAAACTGTTAATGTATTTTAATACTTGTTTATATTTATTTTTAATACTATTCTTTGGCATTCTCATTGTTACAGACATTTATTTCATATACAGTATGCTGGAAATGTATGCATAAATTCATTCTTTCATGGGCACATGGTTTTTATAAAAATTAAAATTAGTCCAGTTCAAATTTCTCGGTTGCTTTTAGGAATAATATTTTGAAATTTTGGCTTATCATTTGCGACACAAAAAGTCACATTTTGCACTTATTAAGTGAAAAATGTCACTTTCGGTCCAACCGAAAGTAGTAACAACTTTTAATTTTTAGCAATCTATATATTTTTGCATATTTAGATTCAACATAAAGTTCTCGTTATAACGATGTATCACAGGCAGGTAATTTTTTTTTAAATGGCGTCATACATTCGACAAAGTGAAAAAACTGCAAAGTTGGAAACTGCAAGGCTGTGTTTTCAAAAAATCCACCCAGCAGGCCTTGAATCTGATGTTTCACCCTTATTTTTATTATTGCATTTCAATAAAAGTTTATTTCGTGCAAAAACCACTATTTTCAATTGAAAAACGCTTTTTTGAAAAAACATAAAAAATAAATGAATTTTATTCAATATTTTTAAATGCTGACCATATTTTTTTACTTGCACCAACGAAGCCCAAAACATTAACCTTTTATTTGATGTATAATGCGTTTAGTTTGGATACTAATTTACATTGAAATTATTGGATTTCTGGATGCTATTCTTCAACTATTTAATGAAATCGTATGCACAAAAAATATAAAAGCGTTTATAGAAAGGTAATAGGCACAACGAAAAAAGAAAAGAAAAAGAAAAGAATGTATAGTAACAAACTATATTCTAAAGCAAACAATAAATCTAAAGCAGTTTGGGACATTATAAATAAAAATATAAACAATAATAACAACAATGTAAATGTTATAAGAGAAATGAAAACTGATAATACAATTGAAAAAGATTCATTTAATATCGCCCAGTATTTAAACTTTGATTTCATAGACAAACCTAAAAAACTGAACCAACATTTCTAAATCTAATAATATAACTCAACAAAAAATCTCTAACAGTATTAAAGGTACACTCTTTCTAGATCATGTAACTGAAAATGAAAACTGAAAACTAAAAAAGTTTATTCATATGGATTAGATACTATCACAACTAATCTTCTACAGAAATCTGTAAAATTTATTGTCACTCCGATTACTTATTTAGTAAATTTTTCTATTAGAATGGGAATTTTTCCAGCAGTCTTAAAATCAACAAAGATTGTTCCTATCCATAAAAAAAGGAGATATTCCACTACCTGAAAGTTACAAACCTGTTGCCCTCTTATCAAGTATCTCAAAAATTTTAGAGAAGGTAATTTGTAAAAAAATATTGTGTTTCTGTACAAAGGAGAAATTGTTTTCAAAATCTCAACACGGTTTTCTCAAAGGTTTGTCCACTGAGACAGCAATTATGAATTTTTTAAACAAAGTTTGTATATGTATCGGCTATCGACTTTTTCATGGACTTGAGCAAAGCGTTCCATTCAATCGATCATAAGTTACTTATTAGAAAACTTGAATATGGACTTAGAGGAAAAATATCAGGCTGGTTAACTTCATATCTTTCCAATAGGCAACAGCTTGTTGAAGCGAATGGTATGAGGTCTGAGTATGTAAATGTTGAAATTGGTGTACACCAGGGATCGGACTTAGGGCCCTTACTGTTTATTTTATATATTAACTATTTACCAGAAAATTTTGCGGAAAACACATTAACCATGTACGCTGATGACAATTCTTTAATAGCATCAAATAAATCGGAACCAGACTTAATTATATCTGCTCAGCACATCACTAACAAATGTGTAGATTGGTACAGTTATTATAAACTGTTTATAAATATATCCAAGACTGTGTTCATAAATTTTACACCCAGATCTTTATCCTTCGAAAACAGTTATTTGATAAAAATAAATGCGCGCTCTATTGAGCAAGTTACAACAACAAAGTTTCTTGAAATATATATTGATTGTGGTGTCACTATGTCACTACATTAGCAAATAAACTACCATCGATCTGTTATGCATTATATAGACTAAAAAATATATCCAACATGTTCACTGTAATGTCTTATTACTATTCAAATTTTGTATCAAGGGTAAAATATGGTATCATGCTTTGGGGGACTTCTTCTCATTTTGAGCGAGTATTTAAAATTCAAAAGAAAGCAGTTAGAAATATGACAGGTGTATCTAAATATTGGTCATGCAGAAATCTATTTAAATCTACTAAAAATATTGCCGTTAGCATGTATTTATATTTCAGAAATTGTATGTTATGTCAAACTAAAAGAGAAGTCTTTTGTACCGAAATCTAAGACTTGTAGCAAATTTTAAATCATTCAGAAAGAAAGTAAATGAATTCTTATTGAAAAAAGTTATTATAATGTTAATGATTTTTTAATGAATGAATAACTGTGACATTCACAATATTAAGTAAAGTTAATAGATTTTGATTTGAATTGTTATGTGTTTGTATTTTTATGTTTAAAATTTTGATTATTGTATATTTAGATTTTAATCAGAAGCACACAACTCTTACAGGGGTGCGCTCAATTTGCTATGTCTAGTCTTATCACATGTAAGTGACATTCTTAGACAATAAAGATTATTATTATTACCAATGTATGTATTAAATTTTACAAGCGTGCCATGACAAAATCACATTTCTTTTCAAATATTTGCCCAAGTTATTATTTGATAAAGTTTATGTTGTGCTTTGTTAGTTTGCTTGCGATTTGTTTGCTAATATAACTATTTAAAATAAGTAACAAATTTAACACCCATTTTTCTCAAGTAGGTGAAAAACTTTCTTCTAAAATAGTGCAGGTACCGATGTTAAATGAAATTGTCAACTTTCCCCATTCTATGTATATAAATTACACAAATGTAACAGAAATTAAACAAATTGTACTAGAACTAAAAAATAATAAGGTACCAGGTCCAGATGGTATAAAAAATGAATTATTAAAGTCAACAATTGATACTATTGTGGATCCACTGTGTTTTATTATAAATAAATCCATTGAATGTGGAGAGTTTCCTACGCATTTTAAAAAGGCAATCATTAGACCAGTTTTCAAAGGAGGAAATAAAACAGATGTATCAAATTATCGTCCAGTTTCTTTAACCTCTTCTTTCGCAAAATTATTTGAAAAAATTATAGTCACGTTTAGTTGATTATCTAAATAAAAATAAAATTGGCTATCAAAAAGACCTCTCAACCCAAGATGCAATAGCAAAAGTGACATCAATAATATACGATGCTATGGATACCAAGAAAGCATGTTGGGTGTTTTTGTTGATTTAGCAAAAGCCTTTGACATCGTCAGTCATAGACTTTTGCTAGAAAAACTTGAAAACTTTGGAATTACAGGTAATGTCTTAAAATTATTTAAAAGTTTTTTGGAGGAAAGGAAACAAAGAATTGAAATAAAAAATGTCAAGCAAAGAGCAAACTGTAACCTGTGGAGTACCACAGGGTACAGTTCTAGGACTTGTGTTATTTACTATCTATTTAAACAGTTTACTTACATTGAATTCTTCTAGAACAATAATATCATTTGCTAATAATACAGTTATTTTGTATACTGGGCATACCTGGGATGACGTGAGACATTTGGCTGAAACGGATTTAAAGAAAGTTTTTGATTGGTTTAGTGCGAATTTGCTAACAATAAATGTAGATAAAACTAAAATTATTCCCTTTACGTCTTACGAGAAATATCTACCTGACTACAGCACCATATCAGTAAATAATCTTTTAATTTCACTGAACGGTTATATGCAGAGTGATATCCTGGAAGGCATCACCCTTGTAAAAAATATTTTAAGACTTTAGAAGAAAAATTTAGGGTCCAGCCAAATTAAAACGAACAATATACGTTTATTATTGACAAGGCCAAAGAGATTAATGCTTTAGCATCCATGGAAATTAATAAAAATGCAAGTACACGTGAGATTGGAAGTGCTCTTGAAATTAGTCGAAAATCTGTTAAAAGAATAATAAGAAAACAGATATAAAACATATAAATATCAACTTCATCAGGATATATATGAAGCTGATGCAGGTAGGAGAGTTCATTATTGCAATTGGTTATTATAAAATAGAAACATTGTTCCCAGAATTCTGTTCACAGATGGAAGTCAGTTCACTAACAACGGCATGTTTAACCGAAGTAATTTACGCTACTGGTCTCAGGAAAATGTACATAAATTTAGAGAAGAAAATCACCAAGAAGTGCTTGGGGTAAATGCATGGGTAGGAATTGTGGGTACTAGGACCATAAGTAATGTTTTATTTCAAGGGACTTTAAATGGCATTAGGTACCAGAACTTTTTGGAAAATGAAATTGAGGGCTTTTTAGGAAAATTACCTATAAATTTGAGAAGAAGTATTTATTACCAACAAGATGGGGTTCTGCCACGTAACCTTCGAGTCTCTAATTATTTAAAAACAGATTTCAAAATAGTCATTTCGACATATGGGCGCATAAGATGTCCTGCCAGATGACCTGACCTAATGCCTATGGATTTTATCCTTATTGAAATAATAACTGCGCAAATGTTAGAACGGGTGGTAAGGGAAACCATCAGTAGGACTCAAATATGTACTGAAGTTAAACGAATGCATTTTGAACAATTGCTATAATTTTATTTTCCCCTATCTTATAAATAATCATTAATAAATACTGTTTTATTTAATCTCTGTGTATTTTTTTAACAATACCAATTGGTAAATTTAGCATCTACAGAAATCAAATAATTTCAAAGTAAGTTAGCACAGAAACTATACGTATTATATAAAAAAAAGGTTCATGTTTTGGGCTTTGTTGGTGCAAGTAAAAAAATAGGTTACCATTTAAAACATATATTAAAATCCATTCGCTTTTTATGTTTTTTCGAAAATTTGTTTTTGAATTCAAAATAGTGATTTTGCACGAAATAAACTTTTATCGAAATGCGACACTGAAAATTAAGATGATACATCACATTCAAAGCCTACTGGGTGGATTTTTTGAAAACATAGCCTTGCAGTTGCCAACTTGGCTTTTTCACTACATACAGATGACCTTTTTTACGATACTTAAGTCCAGAGTTTTATAATGTTAGCTTTTAAGAAGAGATTGTTCTTTCGCTTAACATATTTATAAATTTTTCTCAGTTTTAACACACTCATTTGACAAATCCGCATAATAAGTAGTTGTACCGCTGATGCCGTTACCAAAAGATGCGGTTCTCAATGAAATAAAAAGGCTCCTTTAACGATAATGAAAAAATTTGTATACACTCTCCTAAAAATTTATTTAAAATCTCACAATTTATATTCATGCGGTGATGTCCATCAAACTGATTCTGAAACGAAACTGCTTTTTAGTTGCCTTATTATAAGGGTTTAAAAACTGATTTACATTTTTATGTTTTCAAGTCGTTTGCTTCCTGTATTCTGCAAGTTATTTCGTGAATGCCTGCGCTGTGACCTTGTAGTATTTCCATTTTTTATGTGGATGCACCCAGCCACCTTGACAGTCGTTGAAACTGGCTTGATTTCTGTCAAAACAGGGAACTACCCTTTTTAAAATTAGAAACAGGTGGCTTGAAATGTTTTGCTCACGAAAAAGGCGGCTTTCTACCCCGTTTAATTTTATTCTTACATCGCCCTGCAATGGTTAAACTTATTAAACGTTGGGAATATATAATAATTAATTCAAAATACAAATTTGTAAACGCGGAATATAAAAAATATATATAAATTCAATTTTTATTTTTGTGATGCTGTTACATTTTAACATCGGATGGATCATTTTTTGCACAAAGTGCATACAGCGCAATTTTCAAAACGATCCTTTAAAAACATAAATATACACGCTGTCCCAATAGTGTGTCAAAGTCCAATATCAGCCTTATTAGAAGGCCACTTTGAACAATTTTTATAAACACGAGGTATTATTTATTTCATTAAATTAGGCCCAAAATAACTTTGAATTTTTAAAATAGTGCTAATTTTTGTATTACCTAATACCGCATTTTCTGTTCCTATTATTTATTTTATGTCAACTATTTTGTAATATTAAACGATTATTTATACATTTTTAAGATAGGCTCAAATGTAATTAATTAAACTATGAAAAAATACTACTGAGGCAACCAAGACGCACCCAGGAACAAATTTAATACTACTTTCAATCAAAATCATGGCTACTAGATCAGTTTGAAATGAAAAGTAATATGATTTAAAGGTTTTTAATGAAAAAGTAAAAATATCTCTGGAAATATCGATTTTAGGTATAGGATATTATTCACAAAAATCGTAGAGAATTGACGTGCCAATTCAAAACTAAAATAATATACAGAGTGTTCCATTTGAAAAAATTGAGAAAATTCACTTTGAAATGTCCTGAATTAGCGCTAGTATAAAATACATCCTGTATAACTATAATCAATATTTGGTGGTTGTGTCGTTGTAGTAAATCCCTGTTCTACATAATTGCAAAATAAATATTTTTAATTAATACACACACAACGAATTAATTTGTTAAACCTTGTTCCGACCAAAATTTTCATATTTTTTCTCTAACTCTGCAACGCCACGTCAAAAATCAAAAATCTGAAGATCGTTGGAAAGGTAACTTTACGCTGAAGTCATAAATGTAAGAATACATAGGTTATTACATTTGAAAACCATGTATATTTCAAAATATTTTTAAAATGTGCGTCTTTTGACGTTATACTACTTTCATTAGAAAAATATTTTCCAAAGTCTTCTAATATGGCCGATATTGGGCTTTGACGCACTATTGGGACACCCTGTATTTTCCAAATGAAATCAATTTAAAAATTTCCTTTTCGATGTCTATCATTCTGACTAGCAGCCGGTAATTGTAATAGATGTAGTTAATTCACCGTATCCATGGCATATCCCAAATAACTGTGAGGGCGGAAATATCGATATCAAATTTTTTTATTTTGACGTATCACCAGATCCTCCGCCATTTTTTAAAAAATATTTGAAAACGACGGACAATTATTTTTTTGCACAAATATATGTTAATAAAACTCATTAAAGAACCTCTAGTTCGTTTTACTTTTTGATTTTTAGTGTTTGTAACTTACAAAATGAGTTTAAAAAAAGAAAATTAAATCTGTAGATACATAGATCACTGTTTTGTTTATTTTCATACCAAATATTTCTCCTTAATTTTTATAAACATCCGAGTAAGAGAGGATATGCTAACAACATCTAGGCTGTCAATGAGGTTTGCAAAAAATTAATTGCCCAAAAAGTTCTTCGATTCTATATATTTTTTTTACTTAAAAATTAATTTACATATCGTAACAATTCTTCCTTCTTTATATTTTTTTCTTGACTAACTAAAACAGTTAACGTCACCATCATAAACACACCACATATCGGGTCCCGCAGAATTAAAAAATCAAAAAATCATCAAATCATCAAAAAAATGTGGTCCTATCGCATAATCTCCAACAATTCTTCCCCAAACATTCAACGACCATCTTGTTTGGCTATTTGTTCGTGAGATGTAAGGATTGGTTGTGTCGTAATAATGAAAATTATGACGATTAAAATGTCCGTTTTTATGAAAGGTTGCTTCATCGGCACACAAAACAGTCAAAAAAATTTTTTTGTTTTGTTTTGCCCATTGACAAAATTGTATTCGGTTTCATAATCCATATCAATCAGTTCCTTATATCGTTTTCTCTTACCAATTCTCTTATACTGCAATGAGGATCTTCAATCACGCTCAAAAGTATGATTGTTTAGTTTTCTTCATTTACTGCAATTTTTGTTCGTTCCTTTTCTCATATTCCACTTTCCCCGTATTGTCAAATTGTTCCATCAACCTCTCAAATGATTTTTTTTAGGGGGCACTCTTCTCTCCGGATATCGTTCCTTATAAATTCTAGTTGATAGCAAACAATTTTTATCACTCGCACCCAGGTCATAAACCATATCGACCATTTCTTCTCTCGAAAAATTCATTATTGGAAAGTGCGAAATTTAAACTAATTTATAACCTAAAATAAGTGTAAATACTGCTACAATAGTTAATAATTAAACGTCAATAAGATAAGAACTTTCAATTATTCGCACTTTATGTCAGAATCATGGCTACTAGATCATTTCGAAATGAAAACGTATAGACCGAATTTTGAGAAAAACTAATTTTGTTTAAATATGAATCTATTATCATCCCATTTTAATTATTATTGCTAATTGGTCCTTCCTGCACATATTAAAAACTGATTATTCTGAAAAAATCATGTGGGTAGTCGTATTTTTACACGCTTTATATTAGCTTCACCTGTAGGTTTTTTTGTTTGTATGTAACGGAATCTTTGAACGTGATTCTCACCCACTTCAAAACGTCAGATTAAACTGAAAATGTGCACACTTATCAAGGACCGATAACAATACAATAATTTGACAGCTTTGTGCTAATGTCCTCACCAGGATCATCAGGATAAAATTTAAAAAATGACTAATCTATTGTCGGCATTTTACCGGAGGCGCCGCTGTTATTTAAAAAAAGTAAAAAATAATATAGTCCAGTTGATAAAAGTGTTGCAGCTTGCATATAATCCGCATTCACGGATAAAGGGGCAATAGAAACACCTAGAAACACGCATAACTAATTTAATAGCAGCTGTTTTTGTCTATTTTATTTGCGAAGTAATTGCAGATCCTGTAGTTTTTCAGTTTAATTCCGTAAATTAAACTAATATTTTAACTGTAAAATTGGACTGTTTCGTTCAACAACTGTGACGTATTTTTTGTGCAGATTAAATGTTAAATGAATAACTAACTATGAGGAATTCCATCATGAAAGCTTATTGCGTACAAGAACAAAAATGGATACATTGCACAGTTTTTGTAATGATGCTTTTCTTGCATGTAATTGCGAATTCTTTTTACGCAATTACAGTTGTCATTTAAACTAATTTCTTTTTCAAGAATTCTGCTGCTGTTATTAGCGTGAGATGGCCCAAAGATTTATGATAATTTTCTACAGCTATTTGTTAATAATACATATTAAAACTTAAAAATAAACGAGTTAAATGCCCGAGAATTTGATCGAATAAAGGCATTTATTTTCTTGGTTAACACTCATATAAAAATAGTACACAGGCTGTAAGAAATCTAATACATGTACGATTTATTTTAAAACAAATACACCTTTATGGATCTTTTGTGGACATAGCACGCTAGAATACTCCATATAAAAATAGGGCACATCGGCCCATAGGGCGATCACCAGATTTAAAGTACACAAGTACACAAAAGACAATAATTATTCTGATATGGCACAGAAGCAGAATATCTTTATAGAAATAGTAATCCTTTACATATAGAAATTAATGATAACTTTGGGAATTTCAACAGGCAGTCTTCAACATCATTTGAAGCCAGGTGACACCTCCACATTGCATTATTGTATCGTTTTGTTACGTTTTGGTGCTAAGAAAAAATATTATTTATGAATACCTGTACAGATCATATCGCTCGGATTACAAAAAGCAATTGTTTTGGTATTTTTTAAGAGTTACGCCAATGGGTGTTGTAAGAATATGTAGGTATAGAGTGCTTACAGATAAACTGCTGATGATAAGTCGGGTCAGCTTAGGGTTATTTCGACACCATAAGATTATTCGGCACTTCAGATCTAATCGCCTTTCGTCAAATTTAAATTCTTTACTCTATATCTAATTTACCCAGTACCAAGTTTTCGGGGTCAGGTCTTAATGCTTTTATGTTGTATACACTCGTCACTTGTCACACATGGAAGTTTGTGGAACTAGTTTTTGAAATTATAATGATTTATATTTACGCTTGATTTAGGTTCATTTCGATCACACGTCGTTTTTTGTTAATTACATTTTTTAACTATTTTTGGTCAAGTAATAATGAAAATAATATTTGGTCACAAAACTTCTATTATAAGTATGACGTTGTTTTAACAAAAATTACATGTCTGTTTGTTTATACATAAATTTAAAACATAAAAAATTGGATAATTAAACGCAAAATTTTAATCTGTATTCCAATTAACCCAAGTAATGCTCGAACAGAGGGTCATGAGAAAATTGATGAAGAGAAACGGGTTAACAGAAAAATGTCAGAAAGGAAACTGTCAGGATAGTTTAAAGGGTGACTGTCAGTATTTTCCTCGTAGCTTTTTAATTTTTTTCATATTTTTAAAAATTATTATGAAAAACTAATCATATCATTAGAAATAAAAATGGTATTCGTATTGCAGTTCGTTATATTAAGCCATTATCGAGTAATTTATTAATAAATGCTTTGAAATATAAATAAATATCCTCCATTTTCCCTTATGCACAATCTAAGTATTTTTTTAAGGAACGTTGAATACTCTGTAAAATTTCTTCATTATTATGTAGCATTGTAAACTTTTGATCGATTTTTTCTCTCAACTGTTCAATAGTGTCAATATGGGTATTATATACTCGTGATTTTATATAACTCCACAAAGTGAAATCAAGAGAAGTTAGGTCAGGAGACCGAGCAGGCCACTTGATCGGTGTATCTATTAGGATAGTGGTTGTGCAACCATGTTCTACATGCTCTGGTGTTGCGCCGTCATTTATAAAAAACATATTTCTTCTCCCTCGCAACGAAATGCTACCTAAGTTTCTACATGCCTTGTCGTGTGAATATAGCCTCGTCAGTAAAAAAGTATTTTACTTAAAAAATCCGGAGCATTTTTTGTTCGTTCAAGCCACAATTTACAAAAATCAACTCTTATTGGCATATCCTCAGGTAATAATTCTTGAGCCTTTCGGTAATGGAATGGGTGCAATTGTTGTTCATGTAGTACTCTTAAAGTGCCTTAGGTCTTAAGGCTAATCTTGAAGAAACGCAAGAACTGTTGATGAAGAAGAAATATTAGATATTGTAATGGAAGATCCTACGATCAGTACTAGAAGAATATTAGGCTTATGATATTATGGATGATATATATCTGACCAAAGCGCTTAATATTTGTCTATAAAGATACACTAACAACAATCGATAATATATAGAAGAAATGATAATAACTTCTTATAGATCTAGTACACAGGCTAAATGTCTAGACATATTTATTATTTTTAACCATAACTTTTCTTTTAATACATAGAGTGTGACCCATTTTAAACCTAACACCCTCATAAAAGTTGCATCCATTAATCGATTTTGGCCGGGTTTTTTTTAAAAGATACAACACTGCACCTTTGGACAAATCGTCATATTTTATTTTATAAAATCATGGCCTACCACGATTTTTCTAGGGGCTAAAATTTAAGAAATCGTATTAGCGATTTTTTTTATGTAAAATCTGAATACATCCCTGTATTCAGCTCCCTCCTAAATAGGTATCTATTAATTCACCATGTCATAATTTGGCAAAATTTTTACTTAAAATTATTGATCCATTATCTGAAAATACCGATTCATATATTAAAAATAGTAAACATTTCATAGAAAAAATTTATGAAACCGATATTCATGAATCACACCTGATGGTTAGTTTTGATGTAGTTAGCCTCTTTACCAATGTTCCGGTAGATGAAACATTAAAAATAGTTAAAGACAGGTTGCTAAATGATAATAATTTGGAAACTAGAACTAAATTAAGTGTAAATAGCATAATGGAACTCTTAACACTGTGTATAAAAACAACCTATTTTCAATTGGACAATGAGTTCTATCAGCAGGATTTTGGTATGGCTATGGGGTCTGCATTATCACCAATTTTAAGCAACATATTTATGGAGAACTTTGAGAACACACATGTTCAAAATTGTATAAACAAACCGGTTGTCTGGTGGAGATATGTTGACGACATCTTTGCAATTTGGCCTCATGGTGTTGATTTACTAGATAGTTTTTTAGAAAATATAAATAGTAAGGAACCGTCTATTAAATTCACATTAGAAGTAGAAAGTAGGAATGAACTACCGTTTTTAGATGTTTTAATTAGAAGGATAAATAATACAATTGAAACAAGCGTTTATAGAAAACCAACACATACTAATAGATATCTAAATTTTAACTCAAATCAGTCAATAAATGTAAAAAGGGGTGTTGTAAAATGTTTATACGATAGGGCCAAAATAATTTCATCTAATAATGAAATATTAAATAACGAGAAAAAATTTATCAAAGAGGTTCTAGTACAAAATCAATATCCTGAAGCCTTTGTTGATAGAATTTTCATAAATGTTGAAAATAGGGACAATCAGGTACGACAAAAACCTGAACGTCATTATACAGCAATAATTCCTTATGTATACGGACTATCGGAAAAGCTACGCCGTATAGGTGACAAATTTGATGTTAGGACGATATTTCAAACGGGGAACACTTTAAGATCTATTTTAACAAAAACAAAACCGATAAACAGGGAGCAGAATTCAAAAAACTGTATTTACAATATCCCGTGCGAATGTGATAAATGTTATGTGGGTGAGTCATCCAGACCTTTCAGTGTGAGGTTGGATGAGCACAAGAACTACATTAGAAAGAATGAAATTCAGAAATCAAAGATTTGTGAACATGCTTGGGAAAACGGACATAGAATAAACTGGGACTCGGCAAAAATTTTAACAAAAGAAACAGATACCAAAAAAAGAAAAATTAAAGAATCAGCAATAATCTTATTAAATGAAGATAAGTGCGTATCGAATTGTTCTGTAGATATTTGTACAACCTGGCTACCAATGTTAAAAGAAGAACTTAACAAACTCAACATTATCTAAAAAATATCATCAGTTCTATGTTCTGTGTAAGTAGTAAGTATCTATGGAAATAACATAAACAGAATCTTAAAGCTGTGTATTTGACATACACAGCAAAATAAGAGTTCTTCAAAAAATAGCTTTGAAAACGGAAAGAGATTACTTTCCGAAACGTCAGCAAAATACATTATTTTTGTGTTTATTCCGATTTATATTATTTGCAAAACATAACCTCTGACTTTTCCTTTGGCGTAAACGTCACGGGCGCAGAGGCTTTTTTTTTCCAATAATTCTATTATTTTGTAGATTCGGTGATTTGTTTTGAAGAGGATAATAGTACATGTGGTAGAAAACCCAAATAATAGGAAAGAATATAGGTATGTACCAAATTTCACTAAAAAATACGAATTAATAAAATTTTTCAAATGTGCTTTTAGAGGGCGGAATATTAAACATATGTTTAGTCGCAAACTCCTCTATAAAATCCTTATTTTACTATAAAGAACGTAACCAGACTGCAACCAACAGCTACTCTCCGGGCTATGTGCCCCGCCGAGCGCTGAATTACAAGTTACAAGTCTGGCGCGTTAAGTGTAATAATTGCATATTACTATCAAAACACTAATGTTTCGATTGCAACACTTAACGCGCCAGACTTGTAACTTGTAATTCAGCGCTCGGCGGGGCACATGGCCCGGAGAGTTTAACACCCTCATACAAGGTTTGAAATGAATCACACTGTATATTGGAAAAAAAACTATAAGACTACCTAAGTAAAGCTATGACTGGGGTAGTGATATGAATTTTCAGTCAATAATTGCAGTTGTACAGAAAATTACTTAATTTAAATTAAAAAATCACTATATCTGTCATAGTTCTACTTAAGTAGTCTTTTATTACCAATATATGTATTAAAAATAATGTTATGGCCAAAAATAATAAATATTTCCTTATCGAATCTCTCTCTCTCTCTCTCTCTCTCTCTGGGATACACCCACTTTAAGTTATTTTGTTATCGAAATATTGATGAGAAATTCTTCAAACACCATCGTCATAACTTAAAATAAAGCCAATGTAAAAAATAGAAGTAGCAGTCGGATGTGGCCGACTGCAAATTCGAATTTACTTTTAATAAGCAACAACTACACGATCGCCGTTTTATTTTTGTTGTCCAAATAGGCATTATTTGAACAAAGTGGCAAAAGCGACGTTGCTATAATCAGAAAATTCGTTTCTCGATTTTTTTTTTACATAAAATGACTCCATTATATGAGTGTGACGTGTACGTCTCGGGTGTCTTTTTGTGAAAAGTGAAACTAAAATTTGGTGACAGTGTTAAGCCGCAGCCTTGACCTTCAAAATTATTTATGTTTATTCGAAACCCAAGAATTAGTTAATTCCAAATTAGCTTACGTAATTTCCGAGATATTTTGGCTGTTAACCATAAATTATTTATTGTAATCAGTTAAAAAATGCTATAAAAAATAACACTTTAAGGTGATATTAAAATAGATAAACAATATTTAAATTATACGTTAACTTTATGCAAATTACTTATACTTGAACAACAATTTATTTAACGTCGTTATAAATATATGGCAGTATTTTTGCAATAACTTTGCATCGAGAATGTTTAATTTCTACATTTGACACAATTAATAAAATTGTTGTATTTGTAATTATTGTAATTATTTTCAGTTGCTCAATTTCGTTTGAACATTTTACAAAGTTGCAGCGAACCTAGTTAAAAATGATTTTAAATGCGTAAAAACATCATTGGCTATTTAGCATATCAAAGGAAATACAAACAATCTCCTAAAATCATTTAAATAAAATGTATATAAATGAAATAATTATTGCCATCTGTACCACTATTCCGGTAACTCATTGTAGAAATATCTATTACACCATCCAAGCGCCACTAGTTCCCAATAGGTGGCGCTCTTCAACCCTAGCCAACAGTCCAATAGGTTGTAACAGGAATTCTTTATAAATATATTGTGTACAGTAACAGATGACGCTGTCTGCTTCAATGAGTCAAGCCAGTGGCAGTCACCTCAAATTTCTTTCGGGAACTGCATGGAATCTGTTATGGGTACAGTTTTAATAAAAAATCGTCTATTATTATAATAGTAACCTTTTTTAAACAATAAAAATTGTTACAAGTAAATTCAAATTCAAAGACACATAAACAAAATATTCCTTTAAGACCAATTGTTAGTTCTATTAATTCACCATGTCACAATTTGGCAAAATTTTTACTTAAAATTATTGATCCATTATCTGGAAATACCGATTCATATATTAAAAATAGTAAACATTTCATAGAAAAAATTTATGAAAACGATATTCATGAATCACACCTGATGGTTAGTTTTGATGTAGTTAGTCTTTTTACCAATGTTCCGGTAGATGAAACCTTAAAAATAGTTAGACAGGTTGCTAAATGATAATAATTTGGAAACTAGAACTAAATTAAGTGTAAATAGCATAATGGAACTCTTAACACTGTGTATAAAAACAACCTATTTTCAATTTGACAATGAGTTCTATCAGCAGGATTTTGGTATGGCTATGGGGTCTGCGTTATCACCAATTTTAAGCAACGTATTTATGGAGAACTTTGAGAACACACATGTTCAAAATTGTATAAACAAACCGGTTGTCTGGTGGAGATATGTTGACGACATCTTTGCAATTTGGCCTCATGGTGTCGATTTACTAGATAGTTTTTTAGAAAATATAAATAGTAAGGAACCGTCTATTAAATTCACATTAGAAGTAGAAAGTAGGAATGAACTACCGTTTTTAGATGTTTTAATTAGA
Source organism: Leptura quadrifasciata (assembly GCA_963675555.1). NCBI lineage: Eukaryota > Metazoa > Arthropoda > Insecta > Coleoptera > Cerambycidae > Leptura > Leptura quadrifasciata. The sequence continues at coordinate 2,546,060 of OY776682.1, read as the reverse complement.
AGGGTAAATAATACAACTGAAACAAGCGTTTATAAAAAACCAACACATACTAATAGATATCTAAATTTTAACTCAAATCAGTCAACAAATGTTAAAAGAGGTGTTGTGAAATGTTTATATGATAGGGCCAAAATAATTTCATCTAATAATGAAATATTAAATAACGAGAAAAATTTATCAAAGAGGTTCTAGTACAAAATCAATATCCTGAACTTTGTTGATAGAGTTTTCATGAATGTTGAAAATAGGGACAATCAGGTACGACAAAAACCTGAACGTCATTATACAGCAATAATTCCTTATGTATACGGAGTATCGGAAAAGCTACGCCATAAAGGTGACAAATTTGATGTTAGGACGATATTTCAAACTGGGAACACTTTAAGATCTATTTTAATAAAAACAAAACCGATAAACAGGGAGCAGAATTCAAAAAACTGTATTTACAATATCCCGTGCGAATGTGATAAATGTTATGTGGGTGAGTCATCCAGACCTCTCAGTGTGAGGTTGGATGAGCACAAGAATTACATTAGAAAGAATGAAATTCAGAAATCAAAGATTTGTGAACATGCTTGGAAAAACGGACATAGAATAAGCTGGGACTCGGCAAAAATTTTAACAAAAGAAACAGATACCAAAAAAAGAAAAATGAAAGAATCAGCAATAATCTTATTAAATGAAGATAAGTACGTATCGAATTGTTCTGTAGATATTTGTACAACTGGCTACCAATGTTAAAAGAAGAACTTAACAAACTCAACATTATCTAAAAGAAAATATCATCAGTTCTATGTTCTGTGTAAGTAGTAAGTATCTATGGAAATAACATAAACAGAAGCTTAAAGCTGTGTATTTGACATACACAGCAAAATAAGAGTTCTTCCAAAAAATAGCTTTGAAAACGGAAAGAGATTACTTTCCGAAACGTCAGAAAAATACATTATTTCTGTGTTTATTCCAATTTATATTATTTGCAAAACATAACATCTGACTTTTCCTTTGGCGTAAACGTCACGGGCGCAGAGGCTTGTTTCCAATAATTCTATTATTTTGTAGATTCGATGATTTGTTTTGAAGAGGATAATAATACATGTGGTAGAAAACCCAAATAATAGGAAAGAATATTCAAACTTAGTCAATTATCCTCTTAGTATTAGGCGTTCTACCATCTAAACAAGTTACAATAATATCACATAACATTGACATAAGATAGAATTGGTAAATTTTTTTAATTTTTATTTTGCTAGGTATACCGTATGTCTATTTTACGAGGACCACACCAAATAGCTCGCTTAATATCTATTGTAGACGAAAAAAGTTTTAGAAATAGTTATCCCATTTTTGCGAGCAAAATTTCAGTAAAAAAAAAATTTGGAATCCATAGCCACTTTGTGAGATATATTACAAAAACCCGAAAAATAGGAAAACCACAAACGGTTATAGCTTCCTTATTTGAGGAGATACGAAAGAAGTAAAAGGAATGAAAGTTGACGGCAAGGACAATAAGAATAATAATGTGTATCAAGAAAATCGAAAAAAGCAGTCGTCTTTGACATACGCTCTTGTGCAAAGATAAAAAAAATATCAAAATATGCCATGACACCATTACTTCGGTTTATTTCTTCTCTTTCCAACGATATAAACACCACCACACCACAGAAATTAGACCACCCCCAATTCCAGAAACCAAGGCTTGTGCGGAAGGAGGTTACACATTGAAAGACACGTTGTTAAAGAAAAAAAGGAATGACCCGCTGATATATAGCAAAATTCTTTGGCAGGACGAATCAAATTTTTGTAATAATGGATTTTTCAATAGAAATATGCATTATAAGGGGACACGAGAAAATACACATTGTTGCAGAGAGACTGCTTTCCAAGAAAAACTTTTTACGAGTGTTTGCGTGGGTCTTTTAGGGACTAAAGTAATTAGACCTTATTTCCGGCAAAACGAATTTCAAGATTTTCTTTATGAATTAATAGTGGCAGAAAGACTAAATTATTCATATTTTCAACAAGATGGGGCTCCACATCACACTGCTGTAATATGTACACATTACTTAAATCAAGTTATGCCAGATAGCTGGATAGGCACCTATGGACCCATCGTATGGCCAGCTCGATCACCAGATATTACTGCCTTGGATTTTTCGTGTGGGATTTTTTTTTGACGAGGAGGGGAAACCCTCATGAGCTCCTAACCTGAGCTGGGTCAGTGCCAGACTCTTACTGACTAAAACCCCTCCTCACAGGGTCGTCTGTAACACTCAGAGGGCACTTCAGCCTCTTGGGCTTATTGTGCACTGCCTGTTCCGATTTACACTGCCCATTTTAATACTCCTGTGCCACTGATGAGGTGATACAGGTCTGAGAATGGGCGAGTTTTAACGCTTTGCGGGTCTGTTTGTGTTTGCCCGTAAATATTATATCTTCTGTGGGCCAATGCCTCACATTCATATATAATATTTTCTACTGTCTCTGGTACCTTGCCACATAATCTGCAGCCATCGAACTTGCCAATTCTGTGCAGGTGTTTATTAACAGGAAAATGTCCCGTCAAGAGGCCTGTTACAATTCTCAACTGTAACCTGTTCTTTGAGAGCAGTTCTGCAGTTTGTTTTGGGCATGGTCCTTCAATAAGTGTTTTCCCATGTCGATTACCTGGTATGTTTCTCCAGTAATGATTGTGTTTATTCCTGACCCAGTCTTTAATTGCCCCTCTAGCTGAGCATTTGGTAATGCCCAGCACGGGCTCTGGGCCATAGAATGTGTTAGCTGCTCCTTGTCTAGCAAGTTCATCAGCTTTTTCGTTGCCGTCTATTCTGGTATGTCCCGGTACCCAGAGTAGTTTAACTCTGTTCTGCTCACCCAGAACTTCTAGCTCTTTATGGCAGTCTCACACCAGTCTGGAAGACACTTTATTATAGGCTAATGCCTTTAGTGCCGCCTGACTGTCAGATGCGATGCAGATCTGCTGGTTCACATGTCGCCGTTTGACATTCTCACGTATACACTCAAGTATAGCCAGAATTTCAGTTTGAAATGCAGTGGCGTGAAGTCCAAGAGAAAGGCTTATATTTGCCCTCGGTCTCACTCCATGTATTCCCGCTCCAGCTCCTGATTCCATCCTGGACCCGTTATACCAGGCCAGGCCTTTGCGTAATAACTGAGGATCTCCTGTTGACCAATCCCCTCTCTCTCCAATAGAGATACTGAAGGGCTTGTTAAATGTGATTTTTGGGACCATGTAGTCTGGACCTCATGCTCAATAGAGAATCTACTACAATGTTGATTATTCTCATATGTCCTGACTCCCCTGTGTGGAGAGCCAAGTCACGTGAGTTTTGTACTGTGTATGCCTCCATTCTTGCCTCTCCCTGAATCACTACGCTGAGTGGGAGGAGGTCCAATAGGGTCTCCATGGCTGCTGTGGGGGTGCTTTTCATGGCACCCGTGATTCCCAAGCAAGCCAGTCTCTGTACCCGGCTTAATTTGTTGGCTGCAGTTGTTTGAGTGGCTTTAGGCCACCAAACTAAGGCAGCTGCCTTCGTGTGGGGTTGCATTAAAGTCAAGGTATTTCAAACTGCCCGTGAAAATATTGAGGAGATCAAAACCAGAATTAGAAACGCATGTGAGGCAATTGCTCCTGAAATGCTCCAAAATGTAATGCATGAGGTGTCTCGTAGAACACGTTTGTGTATTAGAATGCATGTTGCACAATTTGACCATTTGTAGTTAGAAAATAAATACACACATTTTCTTTTCATTATTATAGTAGGTAGTACTGTTATACATAGTTTTTGGTTTTTTTGAATGTCCATTTTGTAATTGTATTTTTATTTATGAGATATTTGATTCTTTGTTTTAAATTGTAATAAACAATTACTGAATTACAATTATTATAAAGTGAGCTTTTACTATTATGGCTTAGTTGGTTTTTACGATTCAATGATATGAATTGTGGTTTTCGTAAAATATTAAATATTGACAGTATCAGTTAAAATTTTTGTGACATGATTTATATCGTTGGAAAGAGAAAAAATAAACGGAATTAATGGTGCCATGGCCTACTTTGAGATTTGTTCTTTTCATTTTTACCCAAGAGAGAATGTCAAAGCCAACTACTTGCAAATACAGAGCTATTGTGATTAAGTATTAATAATATGTTTTTTATTTCATGAAGATTTATCTAAATTAAAGTTACTCAGCTGAATCAATGTATTATATAAGAAACAATAAATAAACACCACAGAAATTAGACAACCCCAATTCCAGAAGCTAGAGCCTTGTGCGGAAGAGGACTATACATTGAGAAAACGCGGACATACAACCATTTCCTCCGACAGTGCCAGTGCCGGGATTCGAACCCGGTGGCGCGATACCCGTGTGGTTATTCGCGATTGCCTCCTCACGCTTTTACCAACGTGGCTATTGGCCAGACATATATGTACAAATAAGTTTATTAAACATTACCAACTTGTGAGTGAAATACGAAAAATGATATTTATGCATATCATCGATTTTCATCCAGTCAGTACCTATCTTGGAATTTGTTCAAACTTGCTGATGCCATAGGAGAAGGCTATGCAAAAATTGTACTATCTTGCAACACATATGAGCAGAATACGACGTATATACTATCTTTTAAAATATCAGGCACTCTCACAACTTTGATTTTAGGTTCTGATTAATAATATTTCTTTGTGGATATGATTTTTTAAGGCAGTGTAAGAAGTTTCCAGTATTGATTGATATATCTTGTAAATCATTCGTAAGTCGTAGATTTGTCGACTATTTGCAGAACATTGTAAGCTAATGTAATTTTTACTTTCATTAGACATTCAATGCATTTTTACAGGTTTTGCAGGTTTACCTTGTGTATGTTTTTCCGGTATATTTTATTATTTCCATTGTATTCTGCTTAGGTTCCAACGGAAACACAAATTAGCAAAACGTAACACAATCTATTTAAATTTGAATTTTTTTAAGATATAGTGCTCCTTCCATAAATAAATTTTACGGACTTCACTGGTTTTGCTGCCTAATGAATTGATGAATGAGTAAAATAACAAACCCTTTATTTGTCTTCCTCTTGAGGAAAACGCATTAATTACCTACTATTTGACAGCGTCAAAAATATGTTGAATATAGCTGAAGCGGGCTCCCAGACGCTAATTACGTACTACCAAAAACTATCCAAATTATTTTAAGTCCAAACATAAATAGCTATAACAAACGCGAAAATGTATACGTACAGGATGGGCAACTAAGAATGAAGGTCGCCCATATCTCAGAAACCAATCATCGCCCAAGTTAGGGAAAAATTGCCTTAAGTAAATTGCTGGAAAATATTTTCGAGTTTCTAAAATGGCCGCTAGGGGGCGCAACAGCCATGACCGAATAGAAAATTAGGTTTTTCTCCGTATGTTGCCCAATTAAGTGGCATTGAAAATATATGTATCGTAATTCTGAGACAATTCCAAATCTTGTTAGTATTCCATATTTTTTTTGTATCTTCAAAAATAAAGTGGTGGGGCGATGGCAAATTTTTTTTTTGTTGTATGACGATTACTGCGATTAGCTTTAACGAAATTTAACAAACTTGATCTCGTTTCGAAGGGCTTTTCTTAGTCTGTCAAGTGTGCTTTACGCTGTTCTCATTTTGTTATTATCGTCGCCGCTAGAGGGCGTTATTTGACATGTCAACTGGCTTTTTCTAAAAAAATCTTAAATGTATGTATGTTCTTTTTTACACGGTAAAATAGAGAATTAAAAACTTGAGATGTCAGTGAAAACCGCAACTCGATTGCTAGATATTAGCAAACAAACTTGAAATTATGAATTATTATCGGATTGGTGATGAAATTTGTAAAGTAGCTGCTGAAAACAAGTAAGCTGTGAAAATGACACAATGAAGAAACAATATATGTCGAAAATATTCAACTTGCTGTTGCTAGTTGCTATTTTATGCAGTATTTTACTTTTCTACTTGAATCTGTTCTCGTTTTGGAATTAATTCTTAAAACTATAATGATTCTTAGAAATGAAGCAGCATTTGATATGTTAGCATGAAACGTGCAACTCTTGCTTTTAGAAAATAAAATAGATTTGTTTGATTTATATTTTTTTTAGGTTGCATCCATATCACATAGTCTTCCATCAAAGTTTAAATGCCCGCGATTTCGATCAAAGACTGGGTTATTGTAACTTGCTGTTGCAAATGATAGATGAAGATCCTGGATTACTTTCACGTATTTTGTGGTCAGATGAGGCTTCATTTAAAAGTGATGATACTTACTGTAAATCGGCATAATATGCATTATTGATCTGAAACGAATCCGCGCTGGATGCGAGAGGTCCAATCTCAGGGTCGTTGGTCTATAAATGTGTGATGTGGAATTATAGGTGGACAAATAGTTGGGCCTTTTATTTTCAATGAAACTCTTAATGAAGAACGTTATCTAAATTTCTTAATCTCTGACAGTTCGTCGTGATATGTATTTCCAACATGATGGGTGCCCGGCTCATTTCTCTTTGAACGTTCAATCTCTTAGACCAGACATATCCTGACAAATGGTTAGGGCATGGAAGTCTATTCCATTAGCCAGTCAAGTCCCCAGACCTGACGTCTCGATTTTTATTTGTGGAGGCGAATAAAAGCTCTCGTTTTTGCCACCAGACTCCACTACAAGAGAGGACATGATAGAAAGAATAAGAATTGTCATTCAAAGTATTTCGCTGGCATAAGTAGAGACTTATGTGAATAATGTTCAATCCTCAATTAATTCTGACTATCGTAATTTCTGGCCATACATTTATACAAAAAGAACCTCTTCTAGAATACCAGGAAAAATGGAGTAAGAAGGAAACCACTATGATTGTCCTCAGAATATTGTAAATGCTTTGGCCTTTTCTTTCAAAGTATATTTACCTAAAAATGATAATCCCAATATTGCTGATTCCATCGTAAACATGTTAAATAACTGTTCTATTATTATCGATTACATAACTGAGATAGAAATCCCAAATGCAATTACTAAGCTAAATAAAAATGGTCTCAGGCCTTGAGTAATACCCTCTTTTCTTGTTAAAGACTGTAGCAATGTGCTATTCAAACCTTTATTAATTAAATTTAAGTTATCTTACGTTTCCTAACACGTGGAAAAGAGTTAAAATTTGTCCAGACTTTAAAACAGATGACTCGTTTATTATTCCGTTCAACAGTTACCAATTTGGCTACCTTTACTCAGTTTGTATCTCATGCTGTTGATGAGTCTGGACAGGTTGATGTGATCTATACGGACGTCTCCAAGACCTTTGATCGGATTGATCATAGTATCTTATTTTCTAAATTAGGCAACTGAGGCTTAAGTTCTTCATTATTATCATTTATGCAATCATACCTTACCAACCGTGAACAATTTGTTTCTTGCAATGGTTATAACTCTGAGCCGTTTATAGCTACATCAGGGGTTCCCCAGGGCTCTAATTTGGGCCCTATTCTATTTCTACTTTTTATTGATGATATTACTTCAACTATTGACAATAATGGTAAGCTATTATTTGCTGATGATCTTAAGATATATAAGAACATAACCTGTCAGAAAGATTGTGTTTTGCTGCAAAATGATATTAATCAGGTTCAAAACTGGTGTATGATTACATCTTAATGCCTCTAAATGTAAAGTTGTCACATTTAATAAAAAGCTCTCCAGTATTGAAAATCTTTACTATATCGATGGAATGCCCTTATCTATATCCAATTCTACGAAAGATCTTGGAGTCATATTTGATTCTAGATTATCATTCATCACATTAATTTAAAGGTGAAAGAAGCTACTAAAACGATTGGCTTCATAATCAGGAACTGCAAAATATTTACCAACATTAAATCTCTAGAAATCCTTTACTTTCCTATGTGAGGTCTAAACTTGAGACATGGTACCCCTATTACATAAATCATAAATTGGTTTCAAAAAATGTACAGAGAAAGTCTTTTAAATTTTTATCATTTAAAATTAATGCAATTTACCATGAAAGATGTATTGAACAAAGCACACTTTTATCTAAAAAAAAATCTTTTTTGGCATCTCCCTACCGCTTCATTCTTGAAGATAGTGAAGCACCCTGTAAGCACCCTGTATATACCCCATATATAAATTTAGTTTTTTCTTATTTGTTTTCCAAATTCAAGTAATTCTTGCAGTTAATTCATTTAATTTTTACATTTATTTAGACATTTAATATTGAACACGATAAAGTTACCAGAATGCATTTTAAAATTACATTATTTTAAAGCAACGTTAGGGGGCGAGCGTAGGTGCGTCTTTACTATGTACATACTTCGATATGCGATGTAAAACAACGACAGGCGCAGTTAGTACTTGGATGGGTGACCATTCCAACGGAAACCGCGTCCTCGCCTCTCACATTTTCCAGCGGCTTGTATATCAGTGTATGCGCGGAAGCTATACAACCTTAGGCGAGGGTTGTATAGGAGATATACCATCCTTCGGAGGGGATGTAAAGCCGTCGGTCCCTTGTCTGTTAAATGTTAGGCAAGTAAAAGATTTTTAGAGGTTCGGCAAAATTCCTGGTTGGAGGTAACTCGTCTACAGGCGTCAGTGTTAGGCCTCAGTAGCGGAAATAGGCCGACGTTAAATAAATGTATAAAAAAAAAAAGTAACGTTAAACGCTACATTTGTACGAAAGAATTTACTTAAAAATCGAGTCTAGTCACAGCATTTGTTTACAATGGACACGATAAGCGTCAAGTTCTTCTGTTACTTCTCACAGGGTGAAATCGCCTGTCGTTTTCTATCTTAAGTCATGCAAAGGACGGAGTCTGCAAACTACGATGCATGTAGACATTGAAATTTATAATGTAAACATTTTCCAATCGTGAGACCACAAATCCAAAGCTTTCATGTAATTGTGACGTCATTTTTACCATATAAAAGGAAGACGGCGTCGTATTTAAAGAAGAGAAGATTGACGGCATCGGAAGACAACATCTTTTGAGCTACGTCGCGATATTTTCGCCGAGCTTTGGAAATTAAACTGGAAACACCTCGAAGTTACGTTGCGATATTTTCGCCGAACTTTTATATCTGCCTTTGAAATCCATTCTAAGCTACGTCGCGAGTTTCGCCGAGCCTAATAAATTATTTTGTGGATATTTTCACTAAATCATCCGTCTAAACTACTAGCCAAACAATGTTATAACTTAAATCT